>JAWDJE010000003.1:181856099-184441099 GCA_035047345.1 Bradypodion ventrale
ATATTGTTCTTATAGGAAACGCACCAAAAGTCAATAGAAAGAAACAAACTTTTCTTATGATGGATACAACACTATGAGATGGCGTTTGGTACTTCAAAAGCGAGAGGAGTGGCAATTATGATTTCTAAATATTAGGATTTGAGATAATAAAAAGTGTTGCCGATCAGGAAGGTAGATATCTGATCGTAAGAGGAAAAATAGAAGATGAGGAAATAATGTTGATAAATATTTATGCTCCAAATGATCATCAAGCGGCTTTTTTAGAAAAGGTTCAGAAAGTTGTGGAGCTAGAAAATGTTGCAAAAATTATTGTGGCTGGAGATTTTAACTTGATAAGGTCAAACTTAGACTGTACGAATTTAGCAAGATGTGGAATTGGCCTGAAAGGGAAGGTTTTAAACAAATGGATGGTTGCGATGGGTTTGAATGATTCTTGGAGAGAGATCAAGGGCTCGGAAAGGGCATATTCTTTTTTTTTCACACGTCCATGGGACCTACTCTAGAATAGATTATGTTTTGCTCACAGAAAATTTGATTAAAAATATTGAGGGAATGGAAATAGGGATTTTTAAGGAATCAGATCATGCTAAAGTACTTTTGGAACTGAGATTACAAAAAGATAATCGAAGAGGAAGAAGTTGGAGGTATGATCCTAATTTATTTAAAGACCAAAAATGAAAAGAACAAATTATGGAAAGTTGGAGGGAAAGTTGGCAGTGGAACGATAATAATGAAGTAAATTTTAATGTTGTTTGGGATGCCATGAAGTCGGTTTTTAGAGGGGAAAGCATAAGGTTGGCAAGTATAAAGTATAGAAGGTATAAGGCAGACCAGTTGGAAAAAGAAAAAGAAATAAAGCAATTACAGGAAGATCATTCAAAAAGTAAGGATAAATTTTTTTTTGCTAAATTACAAAGACTTAAGGCAGAATTAATGGGTAAGGATATAGATAAAGTTAAAAGAGATTTGATATATTTAAATAGAGAGTACTTTGAATTTAGCAATAGAAATTCCAGATTACTAGCAAGAGCGGCTAAGGCTAAAAAGGAAAAAAGAGAAATTGGGGTGTTGGTCAATAAACAAGGGTTAAGATGTAATAAGAATAGGGATAAATGTAAAATCGTGAAGGAATTTTATCAAACATTATATGCAAAAAAGGAGATAGATGTGGAGAGGCTTAAAGGGATTCTGGAGAGGCAGTTAGGGAATGGAATAAAACAGGAACATCGAGAAAAAATGGAGGAATGGGTTACTGATAAAGAGGTAAATGAGGTAATTAGTGGTCTGAAGATGGGGAAAGCTCCGGGAGACAATGGATTATCGACAGAGTTTTATAAGGAATTTAAAGATGTTGTGGTTCCAAAGTTAGTGAAGCTATATAATTATATTTTAGATGGAGGACAAATTCCGACTTCATGGTACAGTACCATAATCGTTCTGCTGCCAAAACTGGGAAAGAATTTGGAAAAGGTGGAATCATACAGACCAATTTCTCTTATAAATCAGGACGCCAAGATCTTCACAGCAATACTGGCTAATCGCTTAAACAGCTTTATGGGGGAATATATAAATGCTGACCAAGTTGGTTTTTTAAAAGGTAGGCACATGGCTGATTTGATTAGAAGGGTATTAGATCTAATTGATAATGTCAATCAAACGAAGGAAAAGGTGGGTTTATTATCTTTAGATATTTTTATCTTTAGATATTTGATTCACTACAATGGTCCTCGATTAAGGAAATAGTCAGAAATTATGGATTTGGGGATAGATTTAGAAGGGTAATTGATCTATTATACCAAAAAGGGAGTGCTAGGATCAGAGTAAATGAAGAGGTTACGGATGAGGTAAAGCTTGAGGCAGGTACCAGGCAGGGTTGTCCGCTATCTCCTATTCTGTTTATCATGGCAATGGAAATTTTAGCTAAAAATATAAGGGAGGATTCAAGTATAGAAGGGATATTGGGTAATAAAGTGAGTATGTATGCAGATGACACGCTGTTAATGGTGAAACACCCAGAGGCGGTAATGGATAGGATTGAAGACCAATTGGAGGAATTTGAGGCTATAACTGGATTGATGATAAATTGGGATAAATCAGAAATGATGTTGTGTAATATGGGGGGAAAGGAGATGGGAAAGATAGTGGGGACATCTAATATACAAATAAAAGAAAAGTTGAAATATTTGCGGATAACTATTTCAAACAAATTGGAAGAACTTAAAAGACTGAATTATGACAGTTTGAAAGCAGAATTTAAGAATAAAATACAAAGTTTTCAGAGGTTGAAACTGTCATGGTTTGGGAGGATTACAATTTGCAAAATGACGTTGCTGCTGAAGATTAATTTTTTATTTGATGCACTTGCAATCCATTTGAAGGAGAAGGAGATTAATGAGTTCCAAAAGATGTTCAATAATTTTTGTAATGGAGGTAAAAAATCTAGACTTCCAAAGAAGCTTTGGTACCTGCCTCAGAAAGAAGGGGGTTTGGGTATGCCAAACGTTAGCATACTATCGAGCATTTCAAATTAAGAATGTTGTGAAGATCTTGGCAAGAGAAAAGGTAATCTGGGAGGAATTGGAGATGAAAGATTATAGGAATATTGGTAAAATGATCTTTTTGGGAATTAAGGATAAAACGATAAAGACAAGCAATACTATGATGAGAGGCCTCATGAGGGTGTGGAAAAGAGTAAAGAAAGACCTGGTCCCAGATCCCTCTCCAATCTTGGAATTGACTGATATGGTGTGTTTTCCGATAAAAATAGACAAGGAAAAAAAGGAAATATTGGATAAAAATGAAGTGTTCCTAGTGAAGGAATGGTTAAGAGTGTGAAGATGAAACCAAGAGGAAAAAAATATTTGAAAAGTTAAAATTGGATTTGTTTCAGAAATTGAAGGTTGATAATTGGAATAAAAAATATAGAAGAGAACTAGGTATAGATAGAGCAAAGACTGAATTTGAAGAATTGGTTTTAAAGATGAGAAAAGGTGAGAAGAATATTAAGGGTCTAGTAAGCAAACTCAATACTCTATTAAATAAGGGTAGTGATCCACAGGAAGACTTGAAATTGAAGTGGGAACAAAATTTGAATATAAAAATAGGAGAGGTTGAATGGAGAAACAAATGGAAAAAGAGGATAATGAGAACAATGTCAGTAAGAATCAAGGAACATAATTATAAAATGTTGTGGCAATGGTACTTGACACCACTGAGGTTGCATCAGATGGATAATAAAAGGGATAATTTATGTTGGAGATGCAAAGAAAAGGTTGGAACTTATGAACATATGTGGTGGAGTTGCAAAAATATAAATGAATTTTGGAGAAGAATAGAAGGAGAGATCGGGGAAATAATGGGTAAAAAAATTAAGTTGGTGTCAGGTACCATTTTGCTAACAGATGTGGAAGGTATGGGTTTGAACAAGGTGGAAAAAGAATTATTGGAAATTATGTTAACTACAGGTAGACAATGTACGCCAGAAATTGGAAAAATGATGTAATTATACAGACTGGAGAGTGGTATAAGGAAATGTGGAGTTTAGCATTGAATGACAAATTGACATGGGAGATAAAAGTAAAAAGGGATAAATTGAAGGAAAACAGGTTTTGGAATATTTGAAAGCCGTTTGTGGATCATTCTCTTATGGCTAGGGATAGTTTTGGACCTGTACCATCTCAAAGTGGGTTTTGGAGATGATACAGATACTAAACTCTCCAGGCATTGTAAATATTCACTGCGTGATGTGTAATTAGTAAAGAAGTAATAATCAGCTGTAATACTGAAAGCTCTTATGAATGTTATGGTTATAGTAATAACCTACAATGTGGGTATTTAACAGTGTGTGTTCCATTAAAAATAATTAGTTTAATTACTAAGTATGTGTTATCTTTCATGAGCTTTATGTAATATTGCAATGAATCATTATTTTTTTTGTATGTTTGTTATTTTTATTTTTTTTCTTCTGAAAATAAATAAAAACTTTATTAAAAAAAGTATCCCATATTTGCTGGGAAATTTTTCCCTTTCAAGTTTCCCGTATATGCCGGGAAATTTCCCATGTCAAGGATGCCGTATTAGCCAAAAAATCTGATTTTTTTCACCCTGGACTTTACTCATGGTATCAGGAAAATCTGATTTTTTTTTCACCTGGACTATTACCCACATTATCAGGAAAATCTGATTTTTTTTCCACCCTGGACGTTCCTCACGGTATCAGGAAAATCTGATTTTTTTCATGTGGGACTTTACCCATGGTATTAGGAAAATCTGATTTTTTTCACCCTAAACTTTACTCACGGAATCAGGAAAATTGGTATTTTTTCACCCTAGACTTTACTCATGGTATCAGGAAAATCTGATTTTTTTCACCGGGACTATTACCCACAGTATCAGGACAATATGATTTTTTTCACCCTGGACGTTACTCACGGTATCAGGAAAATAGGATTTTTTTCACCTGGACTAATACCCATGGTATCAAGTAAATCTGATTATTTTTTTACCTGGACTATTACCCACGGTACCATGAAAATCTGACTTTTTTTCACCCTGGACTTTACCCACGGTATCAGGAAAATCTGATTTTCTTCACCCGGGACGTTTCTCACGGTATCAGGAAAATCAGATTTTTTTCACGTGGGACTTTACCCACGGTATTAGGAAAATCTGAATTTTTTCACCCTAAACTTTACTTACGGTATCAGGAAAATCTGATTTTTTTCACCCTAAACTTTATTAATGGTATCAGGAAAATTGGAATTTTTTCACCTTGGACTTTACTCACGGTATCAGGAAAATCTGATTTTTTTCACCCTGGACGTTACTCACGGTATCAGGAAAATCTGATTTTTTTCACCCTAAACTTTACTCATGGTATCAGGAAAATCGGAATTTTTTCACCCTGGACTTTACTCACAGTATCAGGAAAATCTGATTTTTTTCACGTTGGACTTTACCCACGGTATTAGGAAAATCTGATTTTTTTCACCCTGGACGTTACTCACGGTATCAGGAAAATCGGATTTTTTCACCTGGACTATTACCCACGATATCATCAAAATCTGATTTTTTTCACCCTGGACATTACTCATGGTATCAGGATAATCTGATTTTTTTCACCTGGACTATTACCCACAGTATCAGGAAAATCTGATTTTTCTCACCCTGGACTTTCCTCACGGTATCAGGAAAATCTGATTTTTTTCACTTTGGACTTTACCCACGGTATTTGGAAAATCTGATTTTTTTCACCCTAAACTTTACTCACGGTATCAGGAAAATCGGAATTTTTTCACCCTGGACGTTACTCACGGTATCAGGAAAATCGGATTTTTTTTCACCTGAACTATTAAACACGGTATAATGAAAATCTGTTTTTTTCCCACCTGGAATATTACCCGCAGTATCAGAAAAATCTGATTTTTTTTTCACCTGGACTAAACTCACGATATCAGGAAAATCGGATTTTTTTCACATGCACTAAACTAACGGTATCAGGAAAATCGGATTTTTTTCACCTGGACTATTTACCACGGTATCATGAAAATCGGATTTTTTTCACCCAAAACTTTACTCACGGGATCAGGAAAATCTGAATTTTTTCATCACGACTATTACCCACGGTATCATGAAAAGCTGATTTTTTCACCCTGGACTTTACTCACGGTATCAGGAAAGTCAGATTTTTTTCACCCTAAACTTTACTCACGGTATCAGGAAAATCGGAATTTTTTCACCCTGGTCTTTACTCACGGTATCAGGAAAATCTGATTTTTTTCACGTTGGACTTTACCCATGGTATCTGGAAAATCAGATTTTTTTTCACTGGGACTGTTACCCAGGGTATCAGGAAAATATGATTTTTTTCACCCTGGACTTTTCCCACGGTATCATCAAAATCTGATTTTTCTTCAACTGGACATTACTCACGGTATCAGGAAAATCGGATTTTTTTCACCCTGGACATTACTCACGATATCAGGAAAATCGGATTTTTTCACCTGGACTATTACCCACGATATCATCAAAATCTGATTTTTTTCACCCTGGACATTACTCATGGTATCAGGATAATCTGATTTTTTTCACCTGGACTATTACCCACAGTATCAGGAAAATCTGATTTTTCTCACCCTGGACTTTCCTCACGGTATCAGGAAAATCTGATTTTTTTTCACATGGGATTTTACCCACGGTATTAGGAAAATCTGATTATTTTTTCACCCTAAACTTTACTCACGGAATCAGGAAAATCAGTATTTTTTTCACCCTGGACTTTACCTATGGTATCAGGAAAATCTGATTTTTTTTTTTCACCTGGACAAAACCCACGGTATCAGGAAAATCGGATTTTTTTCATGTGGGACTTTACCCACAGTGACACGGAGAACAACAACACTCCCAGAATCTGAAAGTCGAAAAACTCGAGTATGTGTCTTTAATAAAAGAAGAAAGTATTCTCATACTAGTCCAATGGTGAGGTATCTAAAGGATTGTAATGCAGTGTGCTATCTTATACAAAAAACTTTGACTAATAAATCTCCGAGTAAAGGTACAAATCCACATGTACTCAGGTATATCTACACACGCAAGATCGAATATACAAAAAACTAACAGAATCCGATAACCCTCACTCAAACAAATACAAATACGCGCTTATGAGAGCCTGCAGCAATACAATGTTAACAATTTCCCGAAACAATTCCCCATTTCGCCTTATAACAGTTGGTATATAACAGTAAACACGAAAAGTCTTTGTATTATAATCTACGGCGAAAAGTCACTGGGTAAACTGTGTTACTGTGTAAGCTGTTCTTGATATGATCGTTGGTAGCCGAAACTCGACTATTCCGTCTGCTGGTTCTCATGCGGCGGGCAACATCAAATGGTTGTAGACAAATTTCCGATGCCCTTCCGGTAACGGGACATTTCGAATAACTTTCTCAAGAGTCTACAAATACAACATAAGATGCATCTGTATATAACAAATCCTATGACTAAAATCGTATAATGAATATGAAACTCATCTATAAGCAATGTATGACGAGTGTATAACAATGATAAAAGAAACGGGCAAGGTACATACCTAAGGCAGAGTTACTGGCGCGTAACGCACCTCCCTGGGGCTGTCTTACAATGTGTGCACGCGTTGACTTTTTACAAGCGAGTGCTGCATATATATCAAATCCTAATGATACACATATGTGTCTAATTGCCCTAAGAGTCTTCGACCACCTTGCAGAGACATGTCAGTAGTTCTTAAAGGGACATATGCCTTAATGGCTATACAAGTCATGGAAATGAGTCTATAGAAATGCAGATAATTCCCATTCTGTATTCAGTCCATAAGGGACTAAGGTATTGAATTGATGGATGTAGAACGCCTCTCTCTGTAAGAGGAAATGCTCCACGTCCATGATCTGGTATTTATTGGGTGAAAAAGTTTCCAATATCACCACCTTAATATCTCTTGAAGTATGCTTTTTCTCAATGAAATGGTTCACGAGAGGGGCAGTGATGACTCGGTTCCTTATGCGGGAAAGGTGTTCACCCAGGCGTACCTTGAGGGGTCGCCTGGATTGTCCCACATAGGCTAACTGACATGAACAAATAATCATGTAGATGGAATCTTTTGAATTGCAATTCGAGAACCTGGTGAGATTAAGGGTGAAATTACTACCTGGCAATTTTACACACTTGGTGCACCACATATGGACGCAGTATTTGCAGTGTCCACATGCAAAGTGTCCAGAGGCGATGTCAGATGGAGAGATAGGAGTAATGATATCGGCTCAGGAGATGAGATTAGCAATAGTCTGCGTTTTCCTGAATCCTATAGTGGGTCGTTGTAGGCACCCTGGTATAGAATCCAGTATGTGCCAGTATTTCAATATGATGTGCTTGATCTGGTTGGCAAGTGGGGTATAATCCAACGACCAAAATAAACTTGATTGTGCCTGTTGTGAATTGATGTTATGTCGAAACAAAGTTCTTCTAGGACGCGAATCTACCTTATCTCGAGCGGTCTTAATAATGCTGCCCGGGTATCCCCTCTTGCTCAGAGTGGTCGATATTTTACCGGCTGCCAATGTATAGTCTCTGTTTTGTGATGAATTTCTTTTAGCTCTCAATAATAAACTATACGGTATGTTTGCCTTGAGATGGTGCGGATGGAAAGATGTATATTGTAGATATGCAAAGCGATCAGTGGGTTTATGATATAGTTTGGTTTGTAACCAATTATTCTCAATGAATATGGTAAGATCGAGGAATGGAAGTGCTACTGAACTCATAGTGTGTGTAAATTTGAGATGATTATGCTGCCTGTTAATCCAGGAGCAAAAGTTTTCCACAACTGTATGATCTCTGAAAATGAAAAACAAATCATCTATGTACCTTTTGTAACAAATAATATTGGTAAAAAACGGATTAACCAGGGGATCCAAGATGAAAGTTTTATCAAAATTGCACATGAATATATTGGCTACAGAGGTCGCAAAGTCTGAGCCCATTGAGACTCCTTGTGTCTGTAGAAAATCTGATTTTTTTCACATTGGACTTTACCCACGGTATCAGGAAAATCTGATTTTTTTTCACGTTGGACTTTACCCACGGTATTTGGAAAATCGGATTTTTTTCACCCTAAACTTTACTCATGGTATCAGGAGAATCGGATTTTTTTCACCCTGGTCTTTACGCAAGGTATCAGGAAAATATGACTTTTTTCACCTGGACTAAACTCACAGTATCAGGAAAATCGGATTTTTTTTCACCTGGACTAAACTCATGGTATCAGGAAAATTGGATTTTTTTCACCTCGACTATTTACCACGGTATCATGAAAATCGGATTTCTTTCACCCAAAACTTTACTCACGGGATCAGGAAAATCTGATTTTTTTCACCAGGACTTTTACCCACGGTATCATGAAAAGCTGATTTTTTTCACCCTGGACTTTACTCACGGTATCAGGAAAATCAGATTTTTTTCACACTAAACTTTACTCACGGTATCAGGAAAATCGGAATTTTTTCACCCTGGACTTTACCAACGGTATCTGAAAAATCAGAATTTTTTTCAACCTGGACGTTACTCACGGTATCAGGAAAATTTTATTTTTTTCACGTTGCACTTTACTCACGGTATCAGGAAAATCGGATTATTTTCACCTAGACTATTACCAACGATATCATCAAAATCTGATTTTTTCACCCTGGACTTTACTCATGGTATCAGGATAATCTGATTTTTTTCACCTGGATTATTAACCACAGTATCAGGAAAATCTGATTTTTTTCACCCTGGACGTTCCTCATGGTATCAGGAAAATCTGATTTTTTTCACGTTGGACTTTACCCACGGTATTTGGAAAATCTGATTTTTTTCACCCTAAACTTTACTCACGGTATCAGGAAAATCGGAATTTTTTCACCCTGGACTTTACCCATGGTATCTGGAAAACCTGATTTTTTTTCACTGGGACTGCTACCCAGGGTATCAGGAAAATATGATTTTTTTCACTCTGGACGTTACTCACGGTATCAGGAAAATCAGATTTTTTTTCACCCTGGACTTTACTCACGGTATCATGAAAATCTGATATTTTTTCACCCTGGACTTTACTCACGGTATCAGGAAAATTGGATTTTTTTCACCTGGACTATTACCCACGATATCATCAAAATCTGATATTTTCACCCTTGACTTTACTCATGGTATCACGATAATCTGATTTTTTTCAAATGGACTATTACCCTCAGTATCAGGAAAATCTGATTTTTTTCACCCTGGATGTTCCTCACGGTATCAGGAAAATCTGATTTTTTCACGTGGGACTTTACCCACAGTATCAGGAAAATCGGATTTTATTTACCCTGGACATTACTCACGGTATCAGGAAAATCTGTTTTTTTAACGTTGGACTTTACTCACGATATCAGGAAAATCGGATTATTTTCACCCTAAACTTTACTCACAGTATCAGGAGAATCGGATTTTTTTCACCCTGGACTTTACCCATGGTATCTGAAAAATCTGATTTTTTTTCACCCTGGACGTTACTCATGGTATCAGGAAAATCTGATTTTTTTTTCACGTTGGACTTTACACACGGTATTAGGAAAATCTGATTTTTTTTTCACCCTAAACTTTACTTACGGTATCAGGAAAATCGGAATTTTTTCACCCTGGACATTACTCACGGTATCAGGAAAATTTTATTTTTTTCATGTTGCACTTTCCTCATGGTATCAGGAAAATCTGATTTTTTTCACGTTGGACTTTACCCACGGTATTAGGAAATTTTGAAATTTTTCACCCTGGATGTTACTCACGGTATCAGGAAAATCAGATTTTTTTTCACCCTGGACGTTACTCACGGTATCAGGAAAATTTTATTTTTTTCATGTTGCACTTTCCTCACGGTATCAGGAAAATCAGATTTTTTTTCCCCTGGACTATTAACCACGGTATCATGAAAATCTGATTTTTTTTTTCACCCTGGACTTTACTCACAGTATCAGGAAAATCGGATTTTTTTCAACTGGACTATTACCCACGAAATCATCAAAATCTGATTTTTTCACCCTGAACTTTACTCATGGTATCAGGATAATCTGATTTTTTTCACCTGGACTATTACCCACAGTATCAGGAAAATTTGACTTTTTTCACCCTCATGGTATCAGGAAAATCTGATTTTTTTTCACATTGGACTTTACCCACAGTATCAGGAAAATCTGATTTTTTTTCACGTTGGACTTTACCCACGGTATTTGGAAAATCTGATTTTTTTTCACCCTAAACTTTACTCATGGTATCAGGAAAATCGGAATTTTTTCACCCTGGACTTTACCCATGGTATCTGGAAAATCTGATTTTTTTTCACTGGGACTGCTACCCAGGGTATCAGGAAAATATGATTTTTTTCACCCGGGACGTTACTCACGGTATCAGGAAAATCAGAATTTTTTTTCACCCTGGACTTTACTCACGGTATCATGAAAATCTGATATTTTTTCACCCTGGACTTTACTCACGGTATCAGGAAAATTGGATTTTTTTCACCTGGACTATTACCCACGATATCATCAAAATCTGATATTTTCACCCTTGACTTTACTCATGGTATCACGATAATCTGATTTTTTCAAATGGACTATTACCCTCAGTGTCAGGAAAATCGGATTTTATTTACGCTAGACATTACTCACGGTATCAGGAAAATCTGTTTTTTTAACGTTGGACTTTAGTCACGATATCAGGAAAATCGGATTATTTTCACCCTAAACTTTACTCACAGTATCAGGAGAATCGGATTTTTTTCACCCTGGACTTTACCCACGGTATCTGAAAAATCTGATTTTTTTTCACCCTGGACGTTACTCATGGTATCAGGAAAATCTGATTTTTTTTCACGTTGGACTTTACCCACGGTATTAGGAAAATCTGATTTTTTTTCACCCTAAACTTTACTTACAGTATCAGGAAAATCAGAATTTTTTCACCCTGGACGTTACGGTATCAGGAAAATCTGATTTTTTTTCACATTGGACTTTACCCACGGTATTAGGAAAATTTGATATTTTTCACCCTGGAAGTTACTCACGGTATCAGGAAAATCAGATTTTTTTTCACCCTGGACGTTACTCACGATATCAGGAAAATTTTATTTTTTCATGTTGCACTTTCCTCACGGTATCAGGAAAATCTGATTTTTTTTCACGTTGGACTTTACTCACGGTATTAGGAAATTTTGAAATTTTTCACCCTGGATGTTACTCACGGTATCAGGAAAATCAGATTTTTTTTCACCCTGGACGTTACTCACGGTATCAGGAAAATTTTATTTTTTTCATGTAGCACTTTCCTCACGGTATCAGGAAAATCAGATTTTTTTCCCCTGGACTATTAACCACGGTATCATGAAAATCTGATTTTTTTTTCACCCTGGACTTTACTCACGGTATCAGGAAAATCGGATGTTTTTCAACTGGACTATTACCCACGAAATCATCAAAATCTGATTTTTTCACCCTGAACTTTACTCATGGTATCAGGATAATCTGATTTTTTTCACCTGGACTATTACCCACAGTATCAGGAAAATTTGACTTTTTTCACCCTCATGGTATCAGGAAAATCTGATTTTTTTTCACATTGGACTTTACCCACAGTATCAGGAAAATCTGCTTTTTTTCACATTGGACTTTACCCACGGTATTTGGAAAATCTGATTTTTTTCACCCTGGACGTTACTCACGGTATCAGGAAAATCAGATTTTTTTTCCACCCTGGACGTTACTCACGGTATCAGGAAAATTTTATTTTTTTCACGTTGGACTTTACTCACGGTATCAGGAAAATTGGATTTTTCCCCTGGACTATTAACCACGGTATCATGAAAATCTGAATTTTTTTCACCCTGGACTTTACTCACGGTATCAGGAAAATTGGATTTTTTTCACCTGGACTATTACCCACAATATCATCAAAATCTGATTTTTTCACCCTGGACTTTACTCATGGTATCACGATAATCTGATTTTTTTCACCTGCACTATTACCCTCGGTATCAGGAAAATCTGATTTTTTTTTCACCCTGGTTGTTCCTCACGGTATCAGGAAAATCTGATTTTTTCACGTGAGACTTTACCCACGGTATCAGGAAAATCGGATTTTATTTACCCTGGACGTTACTCACGGTATCAGGAAAATCTGATTTTTTTCACGTTGGACTTTACTCACGGTATCAGGAAAATAGGCATTTTTTTCACCCTGGACGTTACTCACGGTATCAGGAAAATCGGATTATTTTCACCCTAAACTTTACTCACAGTATCAGGAGAATCGGATTTTTTTCAACCTGGACTTTACCCACGGTATCTGAAAAATCTGATTTTTTTTCACCCTGGACGTTACTCATGGTATCAGGAAAATCTGATTTTTTTTCACATTGGACTTTACCCACGGTATTTGGAAAATCTGATTTTTTTCACCCTGGACGTTACTCACGGTATCAGGAAAATCAGATTTTTTTTTCACCCTGGACGTTACTCACGGTATCAGGAAAATTTTATTTTTTTCACGTTGGACTTTACTCACGGTATCAGGAAAATTGGATTTTTCCCCTGGACTATTAACCACGGTATCATGAAAATCTGATTTTTTTTCACCCTGGACTTTACTCACGGTATCAGGAAAATTGGATTTTTTTCACCTGGACTATTACCCACGATATCATCAAAATCTGATTTTTTCACCCTGGACTTTACTCATGGTATCACGATAATCTGATTTTTTTTCACCTGCACTATTACCCTCGGTATCAGGAAAATCTGATTTTTTTTTCACCCTGGTTGTTCCTCACGGTATCAGGAAAATCTGATTTTTTCACGTGAGACTTTACCCACGGTATCAGGAAAATCGGATTTTATTTACCCTGGATGTTACTCACGGTGTCAGGAAAATCTGATTTTTTTCACGTTGGACTTTACTCACGGTATCAGGAAAATAGGCATTTTTTTCACCCTGGACGTTACTCACGGTATCAGGAAAATCGGATTATTTTCACCCTAAACTTTACTCACAGTATCAGGAGAATCGGATTTTTTTCACCCTGGACTTTACCCACGGTATCTGAAAAATCTGATTTTTTTTCACCCTGGACGTTACTCATGGTATCAGGAAAATCTGATTTTTTTTTCACGTTGGACTTTACCCACGGTATTAGGAAAATCTGATTTTTTTTCACCCTAAACTTTACTTACGGTATCAGGAAAATCGGAATTTTTTCACCCTGGATGTTACGGTATCAGGAAAATCTGATTTTTTTTTCACATTGGACTTTACCCACGGTATTAGGAAAATTTGATATATTTCACCCTGGATGTTACTCACGGTATCAGGAAAATCAGATTTTTTTCCACCCTGGACATTACTCACGGTATCAGGAAAATTTTATTTTTTTCATGTTGCACTTTCCTCACGGTATCAGGAAAATCTGATTTTTTCACATTGGACTTTACCCACGGTATTAGGAAATTTTGAAATTTTTCACCCTGGACTATTTACCACGATATCATCAAAATCTGATTTTTTCACCCTGGACTTTACTCATGGCATCATGATAATCTGATTTTTTTCACCTGGACTATTACCCTCGGTATCAGGAAAATCTGATATTTTTCACCCTGGATGTTACTCACGGTATCAGGAAAATCAGATTTTTTTCCACCCTGGACATTACTCACGGTATCAGGAAAATTTTATTTTTTTCATGTTGCACTTTCCTCACGGTATCAGGAAAATCTGATTTTTTTCACGTTGGACTTTACTCACGGTATCAGGAAAATCGGATTTTTTTCACGTTGGACTTTACCCACGGTATTAGGAAATTTTGAAATTTTTCACCCTGGACTATTTACCACGATATCATCAAAACCTGATTTTTTCACCCTGGACTTTACTCATGGCATCATGATAATCTGATTTTTTTCACCTGGACTATTACCCTCGGTATCAGGAAAATCTGATATTTTTCACCCTGGATGTTACTCACGGTATCAGGAAAATCAGATTTTTTTCCACCCTGGACATTACTCACGGTATCAGGAAAATTTTATTTTTTTCATGTTGCACTTTCCTCACGGTATCAGGAAAATCTGATTTTTTATACGTTGGACTTTACTCACGGTATCAGGAAAATCGGATTTTTTTCTCCTGGACTATTACCCACGATATCATCAAAATCTGATTTTTTCACCCTGGACTTTACTCATGGCATCATGATAATCTGATTTTTTTCACCTGGACTATTACCCTCGGTATCAGGAAAATCTGATATTTTTTTTCACCTGGACTAAACTCACGGTATCAGGAAAATCGGATTTTTTTCACCTGGACTATATACTACGGTATCATGAAAATCGGATTTTTTTCACCCAAAACTTTACTCATTGGATCAGGAAAATCTGATTTTTTTCACCAGGACTTTTACCCACGGTATCATGAAAAGCTGATTTTTTTCACCCTGGACGTTACTCATGGTATCAGGAAAATCAGATTTTTTTTCACCCTGGACGTTACTCACAGTATCAGGAAAATTTTATTTTTTTCACCCTAAACTTTACTCACGGTATCAGGAGTATCGGATTTTTTTCACCCTGGTCTTTACTCAAGGTATCAGGAAAATATGACTTTTTTCACCTGGACTAATATCCACAGTATCAGGAAAATCGGATTATTTTCACCCTAAACTTTACTCACAGTATCAGGAGAATCGGATTTTTTTCTACCTGGACTTTACCCACGGTATCTGAAAAATCTGATTTTTTTTCACCCTGGACGTTACTCATGGTATCAGGAAAATCTGATTTTTTTTCACATTGGACTTTACCCACGGTTTTTGGAAAATCTGATTTTTTTCACCCTGGACGTTACTCACGGTATCAGGAAAATCAGATTTTTTTTTCACCCTGGACGTTACTCACGGTATCAGGAAAATTTTATTTTTTTCACGTTGGACTTTACTCACGGTATCAGGAAAATTGGATTTTTCCCCTGGACTATTAACCACGGTATCATGAAAATCTGATTTTTTTTCACCCTGGACTTTACTCACGGTATCAGGAAAATTGGATTTTTTTCACCTGGACTATTACCCACGATATCATCAAAATCTGATTTTTTCACCCTGGACTTTACTCATGGTATCACGATAATCTGATTTTTTTCACCTGCACTATTACCCTCGGTATCAGGAAAATCTGATTTTTTTTTCACCCTGGTTGTTCCTCACGGTATCAGGAAAATCTGATTTTTTCACGTGAGACTTTACCCACGGTATCAGGAAAATCGGATTTTATTTACCCTGGATGTTACTCACGGTATCAGGAAAATCTGATTTTTTTCACGTTGGACTTTACTCACGGTATCAGGAAAATAGGCATTTTTTTCACCCTGGACGTTACTCACGGTATCAGGAAAATCGGATTATTTTCACCCTAAACTTTACTCACAGTATCAGGAGAATCGGATTTTTTTCACCCTGGACTTTACCCACGGTATCTGAAAAATCTGATTTTTTTTCACCCTGGACGTTACTCATGGTATCAGGAAAATCTGATTTTTTTTCACGTTGGACTTTACCCACGGTATTAGGAAAATCTGATTTTTTTTCACCCTAAACTTTACTTACGGTATCAGGAAAATCGGAATTTTTTCACCCTGGACGTTACGGTATCAGGAAAATCTGATTTTTTTTTCACATTGGACTTTACCCACGGTATTAGGAAAATTTGATATATTTCACCCTGGATGTTACTCACGGTATCAGGAAAATCAGATTTTTTTCCACCCTGGACATTACTCACGGTATCAGGAAAATTTTATTTTTTTCATGTTGCACTTTCCTCACGGTATCAGGAAAATCTGATTTTTTTCACGTTGGACTTTACCCACGGTATTAGGAAATTTTGAAATTTTTCACCCTGGACTATTTACCACGATATCATCAAAATCTGATTTTTTCACCCTGGACTTTACTCATGGCATCATGATAATCTGATTTTTTTCACCTGGACTATTACCCTCGGTATCAGGAAAATCTGATATTTTTCACCCTGGATGTTACTCACGGTATCAGGAAAATCAGATTTTTTTCCACCCTGGACATTACTCACGGTATCAGGAAAATTTTATTTTTTTCATGTTGCACTTTCCTCACGGTATCAGGAAAATCTGATTTTTTTCACGTTGGACTTTACTCACGGTATTAGGAAATTTTGAAATTTTTCACCCTGGACTATTTACCACGATATCATCAAAACCTGATTTTTTCACCCTGGACTTTACTCATGGCATCATGATAATCTGATTTTTTTCACCTGGACTATTACCCTCGGTATCAGGAAAATCTGATATTTTTCACCCTGGATGTTACTCACGGTATCAGGAAAATCAGATTTTTTTCCACCCTGGACATTACTCACGGTATCAGGAAAATTTTATTTTTTTCATGTTGCACTTTCCTCACGGTATCAGGAAAATCTGATTTTTTTCACGTTGGACTTTACTCACGGTATTAGGAAATTTTGAAATTTTTCACCCTGGACTATTTACCACGATATCATCAAAACCTGATTTTTTCACCCTGGACTTTACTCATGGCATCATGATAATCTGATTTTTTTCACCTGGACTATTACCCTCGGTATCAGGAAAATCTGATATTTTTCACCCTGGATGTTACTCACGGTATCAGGAAAATCAGATTTTTTTCCACCCTGGACATTACTCACGGTATCAGGAAAATTTTATTTTTTTCATGTTGCACTTTCCTCACGGTATCAGGAAAATCTGATTTTTTTCACGTTGGACTTTACTCACGGTATTAGGAAATTTTGAAATTTTTCACCCTGGACTATTTACCACGATATCATCAAAACCTGATTTTTTCACCCTGGACTTTACTCATGGCATCATGATAATCTGATTTTTTTCACCTGGACTATTACCCTCGGTATCAGGAAAATCTGATATTTTTCACCCTGGATGTTACTCACGGTATCAGGAAAATCAGATTTTTTTCCACCCTGGACATTACTCACGGTATCAGGAAAATTTTATTTTTTTCATGTTGCACTTTCCTCACGGTATCAGGAAAATCTGATTTTTTTCACGTTGGACTTTACTCACGGTATTAGGAAATTTTGAAATTTTTCACCCTGGACTATTTACCACGATATCATCAAAACCTGATTTTTTCACCCTGGACTTTACTCATGGCATCATGATAATCTGATTTTTTTCACCTGGACTATTACCCTTGGTATCAGGAAAATCTGATATTTTTCACCCTGGATGTTACTCACGGTATCAGGAAAATCAGATTTTTTTCCACCCTGGACATTACTCACGGTATCAGGAAAATTTTATTTTTTTCATGTTGCACTTTCCTCACGGTATCAGGAAAATCTGATTTTTTATACGTTGGACTTTACTCACGGTATCAGGAAAATCGGATTTTTTTCTCCTGGACTATTCCACGATATCATCAAAATCTGATTTTTTCACCCTGGACTTTACTCATGGCATCATGATAATCTGATTTTTTTCACCTGGACTATTACCCTCGGTATCAGGAAAATCTGATTTTTTTTTCACCTGGACTTTACTCACGGTATCAGGAAAATCGGATTTTTTTCAACTGGACTATTACCCACGAAATCATCAAAATCTGATTTTTTCACCCTGAACTTTACTCATGGTATCAGGATAATCTGATTTTTTTCACCTGGACTATTACCCACAGTATCAGGAAAATTTGACTTTTTTCACCCTCATGGTATCAGGAAAATCTGATTTTTTTTTCACATTGGACTTTACCCACAGTATCAGGAAAATCTGATTTTTTTTCACGTTGGACTTTACCCACGGTATTTGGAAAATCTGATTTTTTTCACCCTGGACGTTACTCACGGTATCAGGAAAATCAGATTTTTTTTTCACCCTGGACGTTACTCACGGTATCAGGAAAATTTTATTTTTTTCACGTTGGACTTTACTCACGGTATCAGGAAAATTGGATTTTTTCCCCTGGACTATTAACCATGGTATCATGAAAATCTGATTTTTTTTCATCCTGGACTTTACTCACGGTATCAGGAAAATTGGATTTTTTTTCACCTAGACTATTACCCACGATATCATCAAAATCTGATTTTTTCACCCTGGACTTTACTCATGGTATCACGATAATCTGATTTTTTTCACCTGCACTATTACCCTCGGTATCAGGAAAATCTGATTTTTTTTCACCCTGGTTGTTCCTCACGGTATCAGGAAATTCTGATTTTTTCACGTGAGACTTTTCCCACGGTAACAGGAAAATCGGATTTTATTTACCCTGGACGTTACTCACGGTATCAGGAAAATTTTATTTTTTTCACGTTGGACTTTACTCACGGTATCAGGAAAATTGGATTTTTTCCCCTGGACTATTAACCATGGTATCATGAAAATCTGATTTTTTTTTCACCCTGGACTTTACTCACGGTATCAGGAAAATTGGATTTTTTTCACCTGGACTATTACCCACGATATCATCAAAATCTGATTTTTTCACCCTGGACTTTACTCATGGTATCACGATAATCTGATTTTTTTCACCTGCACTATTACCCTCGGTATCAGGAAAATCGGATTTTATTTACCCTGGACGTTACTCACGGTATCAGGAAAATCTGATTTTTTCACGTTGGACTTTACTCACGGTATCAGGAAAATAGGCATTTTTTTCACCCTGGACGTTACTCACGGTATCAGGAAAATCGGATTATTTTCACCCTAAACTTTACTCACAGTATCAGGAGAATCGGATTTTTTTCACCCTGGTCTTTACTCAAGGTATCAGGAGAATATGATATTTTTCACCTGGAATAATACCCACAGTATCAAGAAAATCAGATTTTTTCACCTAGACTATTAACCACGGTTTAATGAAAATCGAATATTTTCACCTGGAATATTACCCACGGTATCAGAAAAAATTGATTTTTTTCCACCTGGACTAAACTCACGGTATCAGGAAAATCGGATTGTTTTCACCCTGGACGTTACTCACGGTATCAGGAAAATCTGATTTTTTTCACCCTGGATGTTACTCACGGTATCAGGAAAATCAGATTTTTTTCCACCCTGGACATTACTCACGGTATCAGGAAAATTTTATTTTTTTCATGTTGCACTTTCCTCACGGTATCAGGAAAATCTGATTTTTTATACGTTGGACTTTACTCACGGTATCAGGAAAATCGGATTTTTTTCTCCTGGACTATTACCCACGATATCATCAAAATCTGATTTTTTCACCCTGGACTTTACTCATGGCATCATGATAATCTGATTTTTTTCACCTGGACTATTACCCTCGGTATCAGGAAAATCTGATATTTTTTTTCACCTGGACTAAACTCACGGTATCAGGAAAATCGGATTTTTTTCACCTGGACTATATACTACGGTATCATGAAAATCGGATTTTTTTCACCCAAAACTTTACTCATTGGATCAGGAAAATCTGATTTTTTTCACCAGGACTTTTACCCACGGTATCATGAAAAGCTGATTTTTTTCACCCTGGACGTTACTCATGGTATCAGGAAAATCAGATTTTTTTTCACCCTGGACGTTACTCACAGTATCAGGAAAATTTTATTTCTTTCACCCTAAACTTTACTCACGGTATCAGGAGTATCGGATTTTTTTCACCCTGGTCTTTACTCAAGGTATCAGGAAAATATGACTTTTTTCACCTGGACTAATATCCACAGTATCAGGAAAATCGGATTATTTTCACCCTAAACTTTACTCACAGTATCAGGAGAATCGGATTTTTTTCTACCTGGACTTTACCCACGGTATCTGAAAAATCTGATTTTTTTTCACCCTGGACGTTACTCATGGTATCAGGAAAATCTGATTTTTTTTCACATTGGACTTTACCCACGGTTTTTGGAAAATCTGATTTTTTTCACCCTGGACGTTACTCACGGTATCAGGAAAATCAGATTTTTTTTTCACCCTGGACGTTACTCACGGTATCAGGAAAATTTTATTTTTTTCACGTTGGACTTTACTCACGGTATCAGGAAAATTGGATTTTTCCCCTGGACTATTAACCACGGTATCATGAAAATCTGATTTTTTTTCACCCTGGACTTTACTCACGGTATCAGGAAAATTGGATTTTTTTCACCTGGACTATTACCCACGATATCATCAAAATCTGATTTTTTCACCCTGGACTTTACTCATGGTATCACGATAATCTGATTTTTTTCACCTGCACTATTACCCTCGGTATCAGGAAAATCTGATTTTTTTTTCACCCTGGTTGTTCCTCACGGTATCAGGAAAATCTGATTTTTTCACGTGAGACTTTACCCACGGTATCAGGAAAATCGGATTTTATTTACCCTGGATGTTACTCACGGTATCAGGAAAATCTGATTTTTTTCACGTTGGACTTTACTCACGGTATCAGGAAAATAGGCATTTTTTTCACCCTGGACGTTACTCACGGTATCAGGAAAATCGGATTATTTTCACCCTAAACTTTACTCACAGTATCAGGAGAATCGGATTTTTTTCACCCTGGACTTTACCCACGGTATCTGAAAAATCTGATTTTTTTTTCACCCTGGACGTTACTCATGGTATCAGGAAAATCTGATTTTTTTTCACGTTGGACTTTACCCACGGTATTAGGAAAATCTGATTTTTTTTCACCCTAAACTTTACTTACGGTATCAGGAAAATCGGAATTTTTTCACCCTGGACGTTACGGTATCAGGAAAATCTGATTTTTTTTTCACATTGGACTTTACCCACGGTATTAGGAAAATTTGATATATTTCACCCTGGATGTTACTCACGGTATCAGGAAAATCAGATTTTTTTCCACCCTGGACATTACTCACGGTATCAGGAAAATTTTATTTTTTTCATGTTGCACTTTCCTCACGGTATCAGGAAAATCTGATTTTTTTCACGTTGGACTTTACCCACGGTATTAGGAAATTTTGAAATTTTTCACCCTGGACTATTTACCACGATATCATCAAAATCTGATTTTTTCACCCTGGACTTTACTCATGGCATCATGATAATCTGATTTTTTTCACCTGGACTATTACCCTCGGTATCAGGAAAATCTGATATTTTTCACCCTGGATGTTACTCACGGTATCAGGAAAATCAGATTTTTTTCCACCCTGGACATTACTCACGGTATCAGGAAAATTTTATTTTTTTCATGTTGCACTTTCCTCACGGTATCAGGAAAATCTGATTTTTTTCACGTTGGACTTTACTCACGGTATTAGGAAATTTTGAAATTTTTCACCCTGGACTATTTACCACGATATCATCAAAACCTGATTTTTTCACCCTGGACTTTACTCATGGCATCATGATAATCTGATTTTTTTCACCTGGACTATTACCCTCGGTATCAGGAAAATCTGATATTTTTCACCCTGGATGTTACTCACGGTATCAGGAAAATCAGATTTTTTTCCACCCTGGACATTACTCACGGTATCAGGAAAATTTTATTTTTTTCATGTTGCACTTTCCTCACGGTATCAGGAAAATCTGATTTTTTTCACGTTGGACTTTACTCACGGTATTAGGAAATTTTGAAATTTTTCACCCTGGACTATTTACCACGATATCATCAAAACCTGATTTTTTCACCCTGGACTTTACTCATGGCATCATGATAATCTGATTTTTTTCACCTGGACTATTACCCTCGGTATCAGGAAAATCTGATATTTTTCACCCTGGATGTTACTCACGGTATCAGGAAAATCAGATTTTTTTCCACCCTGGACATTACTCACGGTATCAGGAAAATTTTATTTTTTTCATGTTGCACTTTCCTCACGGTATCAGGAAAATCTGATTTTTTTCACGTTGGACTTTACTCACGGTATTAGGAAATTTTGAAATTTTTCACCCTGGACTATTTACCACGATATCATCAAAACCTGATTTTTTCACCCTGGACTTTACTCATGGCATCATGATAATCTGATTTTTTTCACCTGGACTATTACCCTCGGTATCAGGAAAATCTGATATTTTTCACCCTGGATGTTACTCACGGTATCAGGAAAATCAGATTTTTTTCCACCCTGGACATTACTCACGGTATCAGGAAAATTTTATTTTTTTCATGTTGCACTTTCCTCACGGTATCAGGAAAATCTGATTTTTTTCACGTTGGACTTTACTCACGGTATTAGGAAATTTTGAAATTTTTCACCCTGGACTATTTACCACGATATCATCAAAACCTGATTTTTTTCACCCTGGACTTTACTCATGGCATCATGATAATCTGATTTTTTTCACCTGGACTATTACCCTTGGTATCAGGAAAATCTGATATTTTTCACCCTGGATGTTACTCACGGTATCAGGAAAATCAGATTTTTTTCCACCCTGGACATTACTCACGGTATCAGGAAAATTTTATTTTTTTCATGTTGCACTTTCCTCACGGTATCAGGAAAATCTGATTTTTTATACGTTGGACTTTACTCACGGTATCAGGAAAATCGGATTTTTTTCTCCTGGACTATTCCACGATATCATCAAAATCTGATTTTTTCACCCTGGACTTTACTCATGGCATCATGATAATCTGATTTTTTTCACCTGGACTATTACCCTCGGTATCAGGAAAATCTGATTTTTTTTTCACCTGGACTAAACTCACGGTATCAGGAAAATCGGATTTTTTTCACCTGGACTATTTACTACGGTATCATGAAAATCGGATTTTTTTCACCCAAAACTTTACTCATTGGATCAGGAAAATCTGATTTTTTTCACCAGGACTTTTACCCACGGTATCATGAAAAGCTGATTTTTTTCACCCTGGACGTTACTCATGGTATCAGGAAAATCAGATTTTTTTTCACCCTGGACGTTACTCACGGTATCAGGAAAATTTTATTTTTTTCACCCTAAACTTTACTCACGGTATCAGGAGAATCGGATTTTTTTCACCCTGGTCTTTACTCAAGGTATCAGGAAAATATGACTTTTTTCACCTGGACTAATATCCACAGTATCATGAAAATCGGATTTTTTTCACCCAAAACTTTACTCACAGTATCAGGAGAATCGGATTTTTTTCACCCTGGACTTTACCCACGGTATCTGAAAAATCTGATTTTTTTTTCACCCTGGACGTTACTCATGGTATCAGGAAAATCTGATTTTTTTTCACGTTGGACTTTACACACGGTATTAGGAAAATCTGATTTTTTTTCACCCTAAACTTTACTTACGGTATCAGGAAAATCGGAATTTTTTCACCCTGGACGTTACGGTATCAGGAAAATCTGATTTTTTTTCACATTGGACTTTACCCACGGTATTAGGAAAATTTGATATTTTTCACCCTGGATGTTACTCACGGTATCAGGAAAATCAGATTTTTTTTCACCCTGGACATTACTCACGGTATCAGGAAAATTTTATTTTTTTCATGTTGCACTTTCCTCATGGTATCAGGAAAATCTGATTTTTTTCACGTTGGACTTTACCCACGGTATTAGGAAATTTTGAAATTTTTCACCCTGGATGTTACTCACGGTATCAGGAAAATCAGATTTTTTTTCACCCTGGACGTTACTCACGGTATCAGGAAAATTTTATTTTTTTCATGTTGCACTTTCCTCACGGTATCAGGAAAATCAGATTTTTTTTCCCCTGCACTATTAACCACGGTATCATGAAAATCTGATTTTTTTTTTCACCCTGGACTTTACTCACGGTATCAGGAAAATCGGATTTTTTTCAACTGGACTATTACCCACGAAATCATCAAAATCTGATTTTTTCACCCTGAACTTTACTCATGGTATCAGGATAATCTGATTTTTTTCACCTGGACTATTACCCACAGTATCAGGAAAATTTGACTTTTTTCACCCTCATGGTATCAGGAAAATCTGATTTTTTTTTCACATTGGACTTTACCCACAGTATCAGGAAAATCTGATTTTTTTTCACGTTGGACTTTACCCACGGTATTTGGAAAATCTGATTTTTTTCACCCTGGACGTTACTCACGGTATCAGGAAAATCAGATTTTTTTTTCACCCTGGACGTTACTCACGGTATCAGGAAAATTTTATTTTTTTCACGTTGGACTTTACTCACGGTATCAGGAAAATTGGATTTTTTCCCCTGGACTATTAACCATGGTATCATGAAAATCTGATTTTTTTTCATCCTGGACTTTACTCACGGTATCAGGAAAATTGGATTTTTTTTCACCTAGACTATTACCCACGATATCATCAAAATCTGATTTTTTCACCCTGGACTTTACTCATGGTATCACGATAATCTGATTTTTTTCACCTGCACTATTACCCTCGGTATCAGGAAAATCTGATTTTTTTTCACCCTGGTTGTTCCTCACGGTATCAGGAAATTCTGATTTTTTCACGTGAGACTTTTCCCACGGTAACAGGAAAATCGGATTTTATTTACCCTGGACGTTACTCACGGTATCAGGAAAATTTTATTTTTTTCACGTTGGACTTTACTCACGGTATCAGGAAAATTGGATTTTTCCCCTGGACTATTAACCATGGTATCATGAAAATCTGATTTTTTTTTCACCCTGGACTTTACTCACGGTATCAGGAAAATTGGATTTTTTTTCACCTGGACTATTACCCACGATATCATCAAAATCTGATTTTTTCACCCTGGACTTTACTCATGGTATCACGATAATCTGATTTTTTTCACCTGCACTATTACCCTCGGTATCAGGAAAATCGGATTTTATTTACCCTGGACGTTACTCACGGTATCAGGAAAATCTGATTTTTTCACGTTGGACTTTACTCACGGTATCAGGAAAATAGGCATTTTTTTCACCCTGGACGTTACTCACGGTATCAGGAAAATCGGATTATTTTCACCCTAAACTTTACTCACAGTATCAGGAGAATCGGATTTTTTTCACCCTGGTCTTTACTCAAGGTATCAGGAGAATATGATATTTTTCACCTGGAATAATACCCACAGTATCAAGAAAATCAGATTTTTTCACCTAGACTATTAACCACGGTTTAATGAAAATCGAATATTTTCACCTGGAATATTACCCACGGTATCAGAAAAAATTGATTTTTTTCCACCTGGACTAAACTCACGGTATCAGGAAAATCGGATTGTTTTCACCCTGGACGTTACTCACGGTATCAGGAAAATCTGATTTTTTTCACGTTGGACTTTACTCACGGTATCAGGAAAATCTGATTTTTTTTCCACCCTGGACGTTACTCACGGTATCAGGAAAATCTGATTTTTTCACCCTGGACTTTACTCATGGTATCAGGATAATCTGATTTTTTTCACCTGGATTATTACCCACAGTATCAGGAAAATCTGATTTTTTTCACCCTGGACGTTCCTCATGGTATCAGGAAAATCTGATTTTTTTCACGTTGGACTTTACCCACGGTATTTGGAAAATCTGATTTTTTTTCACCCTAAACTTTGCTCACGGTATCAGGAAAATCGGAATTTTTTCACCCTGGACTTTACCCATGGTATCTGGAAAATCTGATTTTTTTTCACTGGGACTGCTACCCAGGGTATCAGGAAAATATGTTTTTTTTCACCCGGGACGTTACTCACGGTATCAGGAAAATCAGAATTTTTTTCACCCTGGACTTTACTCACGGTATCATGAAAATCTGATATTTTTTCACCCTGGACTTTACTCACGGTATCAGGAAAATTGGATTTTTTTCACCTGGACTATTACCCACGATATCATCAAAATCTGATATTTTCACCCTTGACTTTACTCATGGTATCACGATAATCTGATTTTTTCAAATGGACTATTACCCTCAGTGTCAGGAAAATCGGATTTTATTTACGCTAGACATTACTCACCGTATCAGGAAAATCTGTTTTTTTAACGTTGGACTTTAGTCACGATATCAGGAAAATCGGATTATTTTCACCCTAAACTTTACTCACAGTATCAGGAGAATCGGATTTTTTTCACCCTGGACTTTACCCACAGTATCTGAAAAATCTGATTTTTTTTCACCCTGGACGTTACTCATGGTATCAGGAAAATCTGATTTTTTTCACGTTGGACTTTACCCACGGTATTAGGAAAATCTGATTTTTTTTCACCCTAAACTTTACTTACAGTATCAGGAAAATCATAATTTTTTCACCCTGGACGTTACGGTATCAGGAAAATCTGATTTTTTTTCACATTGGACTTTACCCATGGTATTAGGAAAATTTGATATTTTTCACCCTGGATGTTACTCACGGTATAAGGAAAATCAGATTTTTTTTCACCCTGGACGTTACTCACGATATCAGGAAAATTTTATTTTTTCATGTTGCACTTTCCTCACGGTATCAGGAAAATCTGATTTTTTTCACGTTGGACTTTACTCACGGTATTAGGAAATTTTGAAATTTTTCACCCTGGATGTTACTCACGGTATCAGGAAAATCAGATTTTTTTTCACCCTGGACGTTACTCACGGTATCAGGAAAATTTTATTTTTTTCATGTTGCACTTTCCTCACCGTATCAGGAAAATCAGATTTTTTTCCCCTGGACTATTAACCACGGTATCATGAAAATCTGATTTTTTTTTCACCCTGGACTTTACTCACGGTATCAGGAAAATCGGATGTTTTTCAACTGGACTATTACCCACGAAATCATCAAAATCTGATTTTTTCACCCTGAACTTTACTCATGGTATCAGGATAATCTGATTTTTTTCACCTGGACTATTACCCACAGTATCAGGAAAATTTGACTTTTTTCACCTTCATGGTATCAGGAAAATCTGATTTTTTTTCACATTGGACTTTACCCACAGTATCAGGAAAATCTGCTTTTTTTCACATTGGACTTTACCCACGGTATTTGGAAAATCTGATTTTTTTCACCCTGGACGTTACTCACGGTATCAGGAAAATCAGATTTTTTTTCACCCTGGACGTTACTCACGGTATCAGGAAAATTTTATTTTTTTCACGTTGGACTTTACTCACGGTATCAGGAAAATTGGATTTTTCCCCTGGACTATTAACCACGGTATCATGAAAATCTGATTTTTTTTCACCCTGGACTTTACTCACGGTATCAGGAAAATTGGATTTTTTTCACCTGGACTATTACCCACGATATCATCAAAATCTGATTTTTTCACCCTGGACTTTACTCATGGTATCACGATAATCTGATTTTTTTCACCTGCACTATTACCCTCGGTATCAGGAAAATCTGATTTTTTTTTCACCCTGGTTGTTCCTCACGGTATCAGGAAAATCTGATTTTTTCACGTGAGACTTTACCCACGGTATCAGGAAAATCGGATTTTATTTACCCTGGACGTTACTCACGGTATCAGGAAAATCTGATTTTTTTCACGTTGGACTTTACTCACGGTATCAGGAAAATAGGCATTTTTTTCACCCTGGACGTTACTCACGGTATCAGGAAAATCGGATTATTTTCACCCTAAACTTTACTCACAGTATCAGGAGAATCGGATTTTTTTCACCCTGGACTTTACCCACGGTATCTGAAAAATCTGATTTTTTTTCACCCTGGACGTTACTCATGGTATCAGGAAAATCTGATTTTTTTTCACGTTGGACTTTACCCAAGGTATTAGGAAAATCTGATTTTTTTTCACCCTAAACTTTACTTATGGTATCAGGAAAATCGGAATTTTTTCACCCTGGACGTTACGGTATCAGGAAAATCTGATTTTTTTTTCACATTGGACTTTACCCACGGTATTAGGAAAATTTGATATATTTCACCCTGGATGTTACTCACGGTATCAGGAAAATCAGATTTTTTTCCACCCTGGACATTACTCACGGTATCAGGAAAATTTTATTTTTTTCATGTTGCACTTTCCTCACGGTATCAGGAAAATCTGATTTTTTTCACGTTGGACTTTACCCACGGTATTAGGAAATTTTGAAATTTTTCACCCTGGACTATTTACCACGATATCATCAAAATCTGATTTTTTCACCCTGGACTTTACTCATGGCATCATGATAATCTGATTTTTTTCACCTGGACTATTACCCTCGGTATCAGGAAAATCTGATATTTTTCACCCTGGATGTTACTCACGGTATCAGGAAAATCAGATTTTTTTCCACCCTGGACATTACTCACGGTATCAGGAAAATTTTATTTTTTTCATGTTGCACTTTCCTCACGGTATCAGGAAAATCTGATTTTTTTCACGTTGGACTTTACTCACGGTATCAGGAAAATCGGATTTTTTTCTCCTGGACTATTACCCACGATATCATGAAAATCTGATTTTTTCACCCTGGACTTTACTCATGGCATAATGATAATCTGATTTTTTTCACCTGGACTATTACCCTCGGTATCAGGAAAATCTGATTTTTTTTTCACCTGGACTAAACTCACGGTATCAGGAAAATCGGATTATTTTTCACCTGGACTATTTACTACGGTATCATGAAAATCGGATTTTTTTCACCCAAAACTTTACTCATTGGATCAGGAAAATCTGATTTTTTTCACCAGGACTTTTACCCACGGTATCATGAAAAGCTGATTTTTTTCACCCTGGACGTTACTCATGGTATCAGGAAAATCAGATTTTTTTTCACCCTGGACGTTACTCACGGTATCAGGAAAATTTTATTTTTTTCACCCTAAACTTTACTCACGGTATCAGGAGAATCGGATTTTTTTCACCCTGGTCTTTACTCAAGGTATCAGGAAAATATGACTTTTTTCACCTGGACTAATATCCACAGTATCATGAAAATCGGATTTTTTTCACCCAAAACTTTACTCATTGGATCAGGAAAATCGGATTTTTTTCACCCTGGACTTTACCCACGGTATCTGAAAAATCTGATTTTTTTTCACCCTGGACGTTACTCATGGTATCAGGAAAATCTGAATTTTTTTCACGTTGGACTTTACACACGGTATTAGGAAAATCTGATTTTTTTTTCACCCTAAACTTTACTTACGGTATCAGGAAAATCGGAATTTTTTCACCCTGGACGTTACGGTATCAGGAAAATCTGATTTTTTTTCACATTGGACTTTACCCACGGTATTAGGAAAATTTGATATTTTTCACCCTGGATGTTACTCACGGTATCAGGAAAATCAGATTTTTTTTCACCCTGGACATTCCTCACGGTATCAGGAAAATTTTATTTTTTTCATGTTGCACTTTCCTCATGGTATCAGGAAAATCTGATTTTTTTCACGTTGGACTTTACCCACGGTATTAGGAAATTTTGAAATTTTTCACCCTGGATGTTACTCACGGTATCAGGAAAATCAGATTTTTTTTCACCCTGGACGTTACTCACGGTATCAGGAAAATTTTATTTTTTTCATGTTGCACTTTCCTCACGGTATCAGGAAAATCAGATTTTTTTTCCCCTGGACTATTAACCACGGTATCATGAAAATCTGATTTTTTTTTTTCACCCTGGACTTTACTCACGGTATCAGGAAAATCGGATTTTTTTCAACTGGACTATTACCCACGAAATCATCAAAATCTGATTTTTTCACCCTGAACTTTACTCATGGTATCAGGATAATCTGATTTTTTTTCACCTGGACTATTACCCACAGTATCAGGAAAATTTGACTTTTTTCACCCTCATGGTATCAGGAAAATCTGATTTTTTTCACATTGGACTTTACCCACAGTATCAGGAAAATCTGATTTTTTTTCACGTTGGACTTTACCCACGGTATTTGGAAAATCTGATTTTTTTCACCCTGGACGTTACTCACGGTATCAGGAAAATCAGATTTTTTTTTCACCCTGGACGTTACTCACGGTATCAGGAAAATTTTATTTTTTTCACGTTGGACTTTACTCACGGTATCAGGAAAATTGGATTTTTTCCCCTGGACTATTAACCATGGTATCATGAAAATCTGATTTTTTTTCACCCTGGACTTTACTCACGGTATCAGGAAAATTGGATTTTTTTTCACCTAGACTATTACCCACGATATCATCAAAATCTGATTTTTTCACCCTGGACTTTACTCATGGTATCACGATAATCTGATTTTTTTCACCTGCACTATTACCCTCGGTATCAGGAAAATCTGATTTTTTTTCACCCTGGTTGTTCCTCACGGTATCAGGAAAATCTGATTTTTTCACGTGAGACTTTTCCCACGGTAACAGGAAAATCGGATTTTATTTACCCTGGACGTTACTCACGGTATCAGGAAAATTTTATTTTTTTCACGTTGGACTTTACTCACGGTATCAGGAAAATTGGATTTTTCCCCTGGACTATTAACCATGGTATCATGAAAATCTGATTTTTTTTCACCCTGGACTTTACTCACGGTATCAGGAAAATTGGATTTTTTTCACCTGGACTATTACACACGATATCATCAAAATCTGATTTTTTCACCCTGGACTTTACTCATGGTATCACGATAATCTGATTTTTTTCACCTGCACTATTACCCTCGGTATCAGGAAAATCGGATTTTATTTACCCTGGACGTTACTCACGGTATCAGGAAAATCTGATTTTTTCACGTTGGACTTTACTCACGGTATCAGGAAAATAGGCATTTTTTTCACCCTGGACGTTACTCACGGTATCAGGAAAATCGGATTATTTTCACCCTAAACTTTACTCACAGTATCAGGAGAATCGGATTTTTTTCACCCTGGTCTTTACTCAAGGTATCAGGAGAATATGATATTTTTCACCTGCAATAATACCCACAGTATCAAGAAAATCGGATTTTTTCACCTAGACTATTAACCACGGTTTAATGAAAATCGAATATTTTCACCTGGAATATTACCCACGGTATCAGAAAAAATTGATTTTTTTCCACCTGGACTAAACTCACGGTATCAGGAAAATCGGATTGTTTTCACCCTGGACGTTACTCACGGTATCAGGAAAATCTGATTTTTTTCACGTTGGACTTTACTCACAGTATCAGGAAAATCTGATTCTTTTTTCACCCTGGACGTTACTCACGGTATCAGGAAAATCTGATTTTTTCACCCTGGACTTTACTCATGGTATCAGGATAATCTGATTTTTTTCACCTGGATTATTACCCACAGTATCAGGAAAATCTGATTTTTTTCACCCTGGACGTTCCTCATGGTATCAGGAAAATCTGATTTTTTTCACGTTGGACTTTACCCACGGTATTTGGAAAATCTGATTTTTTTCACCCTAAACTTTACTCACGGTATCAGGAAAATCAGAATTTTTTCACCCTGGACTTTACCCATGGTATCTGGAAAATCTGATTTTTTTTCACTGGGACTGCTACCCAGGGTATCAGGAAAATATGATTTTTTTCACCCGGGACGTTACTCACGGTATCAGGAAAATTGGATTTTTTTTCACCTAGACTATTACCCACGATATCATCAAAATCTGATTTTTTCACCCTGGACTTTACTCATGGTATCACGATAATCTGATTTTTTTCACCTGCACTATTACCCTCGGTATCAGGAAAATCTGATTTTTTTTCACCCTGGTTGTTCCTCACGGTATCAGGAAAATCTGATTTTTTCACGTGAGACTTTTCCCACGGTAACAGGAAAATCGGATTTTATTTACCCTGGACGTTACTCACGGTATCAGGAAAATTTTATTTTTTTCACGTTGGACTTTACTCACGGTATCAGGAAAATTGGATTTTTCCCCTGGACTATTAACCATGGTATCATGAAAATCTGATTTTTTTTCACCCTGGACTTTACTCACGGTATCAGGAAAATTGGATTTTTTTCACCTGGACTATTACACACGATATCATCAAAATCTGATTTTTTCACCCTGGACTTTACTCATGGTATCACGATAATCTGATTTTTTTCACCTGCACTATTACCCTCGGTATCAGGAAAATCGGATTTTATTTACCCTGGACGTTACTCACGGTATCAGGAAAATCTGATTTTTTCACGTTGGACTTTACTCACGGTATCAGGAAAATAGGCATTTTTTTCACCCTGGACGTTACTCACGGTATCAGGAAAATCGGATTATTTTCACCCTAAACTTTACTCACAGTATCAGGAGAATCGGATTTTTTTCACCCTGGTCTTTACTCAAGGTATCAGGAGAATATGATATTTTTCACCTGGAATAATACCCACAGTATCAAGAAAATCGGATTTTTTCACCTAGACTATTAACCACGGTTTAATGAAAATCGAATATTTTCACCTGGAATATTACCCACGGTATCAGAAAAAATTGATTTTTTTCCACCTGGACTAAACTCACGGTATCAGGAAAATCGGATTTTTTTCACCCTGGACGTTACTCACGGTATCAGGAAAATCTGATTTTTTTCACGTTGGACTTTACTCACAGTATCAGGAAAATCTGATTTTTTTTTTCACCCTGGACGTTACTCACGGTATCAGGAAAATCTGATTTTTTCACCCTGGACTTTACTCATGGTATCAGGATAATCTGATTTTTTTCACCTGGATTATTACCCACAGTATCAGGAAAATCTGATTTTTTTCACCCTGGACGTTCCTCATGGTATCAGGAAAATCTGATTTTTTTCACGTTGGACTTTACCCACGGTATTTGGAAAATCTGATTTTTTTCACCCTAAACTTTACTCACGGTATCAGGAAAATCAGAATTTTTTCACCCTGGACTTTACCCATGGTATCTGGAAAATCTGATTTTTTTTCACTGGGACTGCTACCCAGGGTATCAGGAAAATATGATTTTTTTCACCCGGGACGTTACTCACGGTATCAGGAAAATCAGAATTTTTTTTCACCCTGGACTTTACTCACGGTATCATGAAAATCTTATATTTTTTCACCCTGGACTTTACTCACGGTATCAGGAAAATTGGATTTTTTTCACCTGGACTATTACCCACGATATCGTCAAAATCTGATATTTTCACCCTTGACTTTACTCATGGTATCACGATAATCTGATTTTTTCAAATGGACTATTACCCTCAGTGTCAGGAAAATCGGATTTTATTTACGCTGGACATTACTCACGGTATCAGGAAAATCTGTTTTTTTAACGTTGGACTTTAGTCACGATATCAGGAAAATCGGATTATTTTCACCCTAAACTTTACTCACAGTATCAGGAGAATCGGATTTTTTTCACCCTGGACTTTACCCACGGTATCTGAAAAATCTGATTTTTTTTCACCCTGGACGTTACTCATGGTATCAGGAAAATCTGATTTTTTTCACGTTGGACTTTACCCACGGTATTAGGAAAATCTGATTTTTTTTCACCCTAAACTTTACTTACAGTATCAGGAAAATCGGAATTTTTTCACCCTGGACGTTACGGTATCAGGAAAATCTGATTTTTTTTCACATTGGACTTTACCCACGGTATTAGGAAAATTTGATATTTTTCACCCTGGATGTTACTCACGGTATCAGGAAAATCAGATTTTTTTTCACCCTGGACGTTACTCACGATATCAGGAAAATTTTATTTTTTCATGTTGCACTTTCCTCACGGTATCAGGAAAATCTGATTTTTTTCACGTTGGACTTTACCCACGGTATTAGGAAATTTTGAAATTTTTCACCCTGGATGTTACTCACGGTATCAGGAAAATCAGATTGTTTTTCACCCTGGACGTTACTCACGGTATCAGGAAAATTTTATTTTTTTCATGTTGCACTTTCCTCACGGTATCAGGAAAATCAGATTTTTTTCCCCTGGACTATTAACCATGGTATCATGAAAATTTGACTTTTTTCACCCTCATGGTATCAGGAAAATCTGATTTTTTTTCACATTGGACTTTACCCACAGTATCAGGAAAATCTGATTTTTTTTCCACGTTGGACTTTACCCACGGTATTTGGAAAATCTGATATTTTTCACCCTGGACGTTACTCACGGTATCAGGAAAATCGGATTTTTTTCACCCTGGACGTTACTCACGGTATCAGGAAAATTTTATTTTTTTCACGTTGGACTTTACTCACGGTATCAGGAAAATTGGATTTTTTCCCCTGGACTATTAACCACGGTATCATGAAAATCTGATTTTTTTTCACCCTGGACTTTACTCACGGTATCAGGAAAATTGGATTTTTTTCACCTGGACTATTACCCACGATATCATCAAAATCTGATTTTTTCACCCTGGACTTTACTCATGGTATCACGATAATCTGATTTTTTTCACCTGCACTATTACCCTCGGTATCAGGAAAATCTGATTTTTTTTCACCCTGGTTGTTCCTCACGGTATCAGGAAAATCTGATTTTTTTCACGTTGGACTTTACTCACAGTATCAGGAAAATAGGAATTTTTTCACCTTGGACGTTACTCACGGTATCAGGAAAATCGGATTATTTTCACCCTAAACTTTACTCACAGTATCAGGAAAATCTGATTTTTTTCACGTTGGACTTTACCCACAGAATTAAGAAAATCTGATTTTTTCACCCTAAACTTTACTCACGGTATCAGGAGAATCGGATTTTTTTACTCCCTGGTCTTTACTCAAGGTATCAGGAAAATATGACTTTTTTCACCTGGACTAATATCCACAGTATCAAGAAAATCGGATTTTTTTTCACCTGAACTATTAAACACGGTATCAGAAAAATCTGATTTTTTTTTCACCTGGACTAAACTCACGGTATCAGGAAAATCGGATTTTTTTTCACCTGGACTAAACTCACGGTATCAGGAAAATCGGATTTTTTTCACCCAAAACTTTACTCATTGGATCAGGAAAATCTGATTTTTTTCACCAGGACTTTTACCCACGGTATCATGAAAAGCTGATTTTTTTCACCCTGGACTTTTTCTCACGGTATCAGGAAAATCAGATTTTTTACACCCTAAACTTTACTCACAGTATCAGGAAAAGCGGAATTTTTTCACCCTGGACTTCACCCACGGTATCTGAAAAATCAGATTTTTTTTCACCCTGGACGTTTCTCACGGTATCAGGAAAATTTTATTTTTTTTACGTTGCACTTTACTCACGGTATCAGGAAAATTGGATTTTTTTCACCTAGACTATTACCAACGATATCATCAAAATCTGATTTTTTCACCCTGGACTTTACTCATGGTATCACGATAATCTGATTTTTTTCACCTGCACTATTACCCTCGGTATCAGGAAAATCTGATTTTTTTTCACCCTGGTTGTTCCTCACGGTATCAGGAAAATCTGATTTTATTTACCCTGGATGTTACTCACGGTATCAGGAAAATCTGATTTTTTTCACGTTGGACTTTACTCACAGTATCAGGAAAATAGGAATTTTTTCACCCTGGACGTTACTCACGGTATCAGGAAAATCGGATTATTTTCACCCTAAACTTTACTCACAGTATCAGGAAAATCTGATTTTTTTCACGTTGGACTTTACCCACGGAATTAAGAAAATCTGATTTTTTCACCCTAAACTTTACTCACGGTATCAGGAGAATCGGATTTTTTTACACCCTGGTCTTTACTCAAGGTATCAGGAAAATATGACTTTTTCCACCTGGACTAATATCCACAGTATCAAGAAAATCGGATTTTTTTTCACCTGAACTATTAAACACGGTATCAGAAAAATCTGATTTTTTTTTCACCTGGACTAAACTCACGGTATCAGGAAAATCGGATTTTTTTTCACCTGGACTAAACTCACGGTATCAGGAAAATCGGATTTTTTTCACCCAAAACTTTACTCATTGGATCAGGAAAATCTGATTTTTTTCACCAGGACTTTTACCCACGGTATCATGAAAAGCTGATTTTTTTCACCCTGGAATTTTTCTCACGGTATCAGGAAAATCAGATTTTTTTACACACTAAACTTTACTCACAGTATCAGGAAAAGCGGAATTTTTTCACCCTGGACTTTACCCACGGTATCTGAAAAATCAGATTTTTTTTCACCCTGGACGTTTCTCACGGTATCAGGAAAATTGGATTTTTTTCACCTAGACAATTACCAACGATATCATCAAAATCTGATTTTTTCACCCTGGACTTTACTCATGGTATCAGGATAATTTGATTTGTTTCACCTGGATTATTACCCACAGTATCAGGAAAATCAGATTTTTTTCACCCTGGACGTTACTCACAGTATCAGGAAAATTTTATTTTTTTCACGTTGGACTTTACTCACGGTATCAGGAAAATTGGATTTTTTTCCCCTGGACTATTAACCACGGTATCATGAAAATCTGATTTTTTTTCACCCTGGACTTTACTCACGGTATCAGGAAAATCGGATTTTTTTCTCCTGGACTATTACCCACGATATCATCAAAATCTGATTTTTTCACCCGGGACTTTACTCATGGTATCACGATAAGCTGATTTTTTTCACCTGGACTATTACCCTCGTTATCAGGAAAATCTGATTTTTTTTCACCCTGGATGTTCCTCACGGTATCAGGAAAATCTGATTTTTTTTCACCCTAAACTTTACTCACGGTATCAGGAGAATCGGATTTTTTTTTCACCCTGGTCTTTACTCAAGGTATCAGGAAAATATGACTTTTTTCACCTGGACTAATATCCACAGTATCAAGAAAATCGGATTTTTTTCACCTGAACTAATAAACACGGTATCAGAAAAATCTGATTTTTTTTTCACCTGGACTAAACTCACGGTATCAGGAAAATCGGATTTTTTTCACCTGGACTATCTACCACGGTATCATGAAAATCGGATTTTTTTCACCCAAAACTTTACTCATTGGATCAGGAAAATCTGATTTTTTTCACCAGGACTTTTACCCACGGTATCATGAAAAGCTGATTTTTTTCACCCTGGACGTTACTCATGGTATCAGGAAAATTTTATTTTTTTCACCCTAAACTTTACTCATGGTATCAGGAGAATCGGATTTTTTTCACCCTGGTCTTTACTCAATGTATCAGGAAAATATGACTTTTTCCACCTGGACTAATATCCACAGTATCAAGAAAATCGGATTTTTTTCATCTGAACTATTAAACACGGTATCAGAAAAATCTGATTTTTTTTTCACCTGGACTAAACTCACCGTATCAGGAAAATCGGATTTTTTTTCACCTGGACTAAACTCACGGTATCAGGAAAATCGGATTTTTTTCACCTCGACTATTTACCATGGTATCATGAATATCGGATTTTTTTCACCCAAAACTTTACTCATTGGATCAGGAAAACCTGATTTTTTTCACCAGGACTTTTACCCACGGTATCATGAAAAGCTGATATTTTTCACCCTGGACTTTACTCACGGTATCAGGAAAATCAGATTTTTTTTCACACTAAACTTTACTCACGATATCAGGAAAAGCGGAATTTTTTCACCCTGGACTTTACCCACGGTATCTGAAAAATCAGATTTTTTTTCACCCTGGACGTTTCTCACGGTATTAGGAAAATTTTATTTTTTTCACGTTGCACTTTACTCACGGTATCAGGAAAATTTGATTTTTTTTCACCTAGACTATTACCAACGATATCATCAAAATCTGATTTTTTTCACCCTGGACTTTTCTCATGGTATCAGGATAATCTGATTTGTTTCACCTGGATTATTACCCACAGTATCAGGAAAATCTGATTTTTTTCACCCTGGACGTTACTCATGGTATCAGGAAAATCAGATTTTTTTTCACCCTGGACGTTATTCACGGTATCAGGAAAATTTTATTTTTTTCACGTTGGAATTTACTCACGGTATCAGGAAAATCGGATTTTTTTCTCGTGGACTATTACCCACGATATCATCAAAATCTGATTTTTTCACCCTGGACTTTACTCATGGCATCATGATAATCTGATTTTTTTCACCTGGAGTATTACCCTCGGTATCAGGAAAATCTGATTTTTTTCACCTGAACTATTAAACACGGTATCAGAAAAATCTGATTTTTTTTCACCTGGACTAAACTCACGGTATCAGGAAAATCGGATTTTTTTCACCTGGACTATTTACTACGGTATCATGAAAATCGGATTTTTTTCACCCAAAACTTTACTCATTGGATCAGGAAAATCTGATTTTTTTCACCAGGACTTTTACCCACGGTATCATGAAAAGCTGATTTTTTTCACCCTGGACGTTACTCATGGTATCAGGAAAATCAGATTTTTTTTCACCCTGGACGTTACTCACGGTATCAGGAAAATTTTATTTTTTTCACCCTAAACTTTACTCACGGTATCGGGAGAATCGGATTTTTTTCACCCTGGTCTTTACTCAAGGTATCAGGAAAATATGACTTTTTTCACCTGGACTAATATCCACAGTATCAAGAAAATTGGATTTTTTTTCACCTGAACTATTAAACACGGTATCAGAAAAATCTGATTTTTTTTTCACCTGGACTAAACTCACGGTATCAGGAAAATTGGATTTTTTTCACCTAGACTATTACCAACGATATCATTAAATCTGATTTTTTCACCCTGGACTTTACTCATGGTATCAGGATAATTTGATTTGTTTCACCTGGATTATTACCCACAGTATTAGGAAAATCTGATTTTTTTCACCCTGGACGTTACTCATGGTATCAGGAAAATCAGATTTTTTTTCACCCTGGACGTTACTCACGGTATCAGAAAAATTTTATTTTTTTCACGTTGGACTTTACTCACGGTATCAGGAAAATTGGATTTTTTCCCCTGGACTATTAACCACGGTATCAGGAAAATCTGATTTTTTTTCACCCTAAACTTTACTCACGGTATCAGGAGAATCGGATTTTTTTCACCCTGGTCTTTACTCAAGGTATCAGGAAAATATGACTTTTTTCACCTGGACTAATATCCACAGTATCAAGAAAATCGGATTTTTTTCACCTGAACTAATAAACACGGTATCAGAAAAATCTGATTTTTTTTTCACCTGGACTAAACTCACGGTATCAGGAAAATCGGATTTTTTTCACCTGGACTATCTACCACGGTATCATGAAAATCGGATTTTTTTCACCGAAAACTTTACTCATTGGATCAGGAAAATCTGATTTTTTTTCACCAGGACTTTTACCCACGGTATCATGAAAAGCTGATTTTTTTTCACCCTGGACTTTTTCTCACGGTATCAGGAAAATCAGATTTTTTACACACTAAACTTTATTCACAGTATCAGGAAAAGCGGAATTTTTTCACCCTGGACTTTACCCACGGTATCTGAAAAATCAGATTTTTTTTCACCCTGGATGTTTCTCACGGTATCAGGAAAATTTTATTTTTTTCACATTGCACTTTACTCACGGTATCAGGAAAATTGGATTTTTTTCACCTAGACTATTACCAACGATATCATCAAAATCTGATTTTTTCACCCTGGACTTTACTCATGGTATCAGGATAATTTGATTTGTTTCACCTGGATTATTACCCACAGTATCAGGAAAATCTGATTTTTTTCACCCTGGACGTTACTCATGGTATCAGGAAAATCAGATTTTTTTTCACCCTGGACGTTATTCACGGTATCAGGAAAATTTTATTTTTTTCACGTTGGACTTTACTCACGGTATCAGGAAAATCGGATTTTTTTCTCCTGGACTATTACCCACGATATCATCAAAATCTGATTTTTTCACCCTGGACTTTACTCATGGCATCATGATAATCTAATTTTTTTCACCTGGAGTATTACCCTCGGTATCAGGAAAATCTGATTTTTTTCACCCTGGACGTTCCTCATGGTATCAGGAAAATCTGATTTTTTTCACGTTGGACTTTACCCACGGTATTTGGAAAACCTGAACTATTAAACACGGTATCAGAAAAATCTGATTTTTTTTCACCTGGACTAAACTCACGGTATCAGGAAAATCGGATTTTTTTCACCTGGACTATTTACTACGGTATCATGAAAATCGGATTTTTTTCACCCAAAACTTTACTCATTGGATCAGGAAAATCTGATTTTTTTCACCAGGACTTTTACCCACGGTATCATGAAAAGCTGATTTTTTTCACCCTGGACGTTACTCATGGTATCAGGAAAATCAGATTTTTTTTCACCCTGGACGTTACTCACGGTATCAGGAAAATTTTATTTTTTTCACCCTAAACTTTACTCACGGTATCGGGAGAATCGGATTTTTTTCACCCTGGTCTTTACTCAAGGTATCAGGAAAATATGACTTTTTTCACCTGGACTAATATCCACAGTATCAAGAAAATTGGATTTTTTTCACCTGAACTATTAAACACGGTATCAGAAAAATCTGATTTTTTTTTCACCTGGACTAAACTCACGGTATCAGGAAAATTGGATTTTTTTCACCTAGACTATTACCAACGATATCATTAAATCTGATTTTTTCACCCTGGACTTTACTCATGGTATCAGGATAATTTGATTTGTTTCACCTGGATTATTACCCACAGTATTAGGAAAATCTGATTTTTTTCACCCTGGACGTTACTCATGGTATCAGGAAAATCAGATTTTTTTTCACCCTGGACGTTACTCACGGTATCAGAAAAATTTTATTTTTTTCACGTTGGACTTTACTCACGGTATCAGGAAAATTGGATTTTTTCCCCTGGACTATTAACCACGGTATCAGGAAAATCTGATTTTTTTTCACCCTAAACTTTACTCACGGTATCAGGAGAATCGGATTTTTTTCACCCTGGTCTTTACTCAAGGTATCAGGAAAATATGACTTTTTTCACCTGGACTAATATCCACAGTATCAAGAAAATCGGATTTTTTTCACCTGAACTAATAAACACGGTATCAGAAAAATCTGATTTTTTTTTTCACCTGGACTAAACTCACGGTATCAGGAAAATCGGATTTTTTTCACCTGGACTATCTACCACGGTATCATGAAAATCGGATTTTTTTCACCGAAAACTTTACTCATTGGATCAGGAAAATCTGATTTTTTTTCACCAGGACTTTTACCCACGGTATCATGAAAAGCTGATTTTTTTTCACCCTGGACTTTTTCTCACGGTATCAGGAAAATCAGATTTTTTACACACTAAACTTTACTCACAGTATCAGGAAAAGCGGAATTTTTTCACCCTGGACTTTACCCACGGTATCTGAAAAATCAGATTTTTTTTCACCCTGGATGTTTCTCACGGTATCAGGAAAATTTTATTTTTTTCACCTAGACTATTACCAACGATATCATCAAAATCTGATTTTTTCACCCTGGACTTTACTCATGGTATCAGGATAATTTGATTTGTTTCACCTGGATTATTACCCACAGTATCAGGAAAATCTGATTTTTTTCACCCTGGACGTTACTCATGGTATCAGGAAAATCAGATTTTTTTTCACCCTGGACGTTATTCACGGTATCAGGAAAATTTTATTTTTTTCACGTTGGACTTTACTCACGGTATCAGGAAAATCGGATTTTTTTCTCCTGGACTATTACCCACGATATCATCAAAATCTGATTTTTTCACCCTGGACTTTACTCATGGCATCATGATAATCTAATTTTTTTCACCTGGAGTATTACCCTCGGTATCAGGAAAATCTGATTTTTTTCACCCTGGACGTTCCTCATGGTATCAGGAAAATCTGATTTTTTTCACGTTGGACTTTACCCACGGTATTTGGAAAACCTGAACTATTAAACACGGTATCAGAAAAATCTGATTTTTTTTTCACCTGGACTAAACTCACGGTATCAGGAAAATCGGATTTTTTTCACCTGGACTATTTACTACGGTATCATGAAAATCGGATTTTTTTTTACCCAAAACTTTACTCATTGGATCAGGAAAATCTGATTTATTTCACCAGGACTTTTACCCACAGTATCATGAAAAGCTGATTTTTTTCACCCTGGACGTTACTCATGGTATCAGGAAAATCAGATTTTTTTTCACCCTGGACGTTACTCACGGTATAAGGAAAATTTTATTTTTTTCACCCTAAACTTTACTCACGGTATCAGGAGAATTGGATTTTTTTCACCCTGGTCTTTACTCAAGGTATCAGGAAAATATGACTTTTTTCACCTGGACTAATATCCACAGTATCAAGAAAATCGGATTTTTTTCACCTGAACTATTAAACACGGTATCAGAAAAATCTGATTTTTTTTTCACCTGGACTAAACTCACGGTATCAGGAAAATTGGATTTTTTTCACCTAGACTATTACCAACGATATCATTAAATCTGATTTTTTCACCCTGGACTTTACTCATGATATCAGGATAATTTGATTTGTTTCACCTGGATTATTACCCACAGTATCAGGAAAATCTGATTTTTTTCACCCTGGACGTTACTCATGGTATCAGGAAAATCAGATTTTTTTTCACCCTGGACGTTACTCACGGTATCAGAAAAATTTTATTTTTTTCACGTTGGACTTTACTCACGGTATCAGGAAAATTGGATTTTTTCCCCTGGACTATTAACCACGGTATCATGAAAATCTGATTTTTTTCACCCTGGACTTTACTCACGGTATCAGGAAAATCGGATTTTTTTCACCTGGACTATTACCCTCGGTATCAGGAAAATCTGATTTTTTCACCCGGGACTTTACTCATGGTATCACGATAATCTGATTTTTTTCACCTGGACTATTACCCTCGGTATCAGGAAAATCTGATTTTTTTCACCCTGGATGTTCCTCACGGTATCAGGAAAATCTGATTTCTTTTCACCCTAAACTTTACTCACGGTATCAGGAGAATCGGATTTTTTTCACCCTGGTCTTTACTCAAGGTATCAGGAAAATATGACTTTTTTCACCTGGACTAATATCCACAGTATCAAGAAAATCGGATTTTTTTCACCTGAACTAATAAACACGGTATCAGAAAAATCTGATTTTTTTTTCACCTGGACTAAACTCACGGTATCATGAAAATCGGATTTTTTTCACCCAAAACTTTACTCATTGGATCAGGAAAATCTGATTTTTTTTCACCAGGACTTTTACCCACGGTATCATGAAAAGCTGATTTTTTTTCTCCCTGGACTTTTTCTCACGGTATCAGGAAAATCAGATTTTTTACACACTAAACTTTACTCACGGTATCAGGAAAAGCGGAATTTTTTCACCCTGGACTTTACCCACGGTATCTGAAAAATCAGATTTTTTTTTCACGCTGGACGTTTCTCACGGTATCAGGATAATTTTATTTTTTTCACGTTGCACTTTACTCACGGTATCAGGAAAATTGGATTTTTTTCACCTAGACTATTACCAACGATATCATCAAAATCTGATTTTTTCACCCTGGACTTTACTCATGGTATCAGGAAAATTTGATTTGTTTCACCTGGATTATTACCCACAGTATCAGGAAAATCTGATTTTTTTCACCCTGGATGTTACTCACGGTATCAGGAAAATCAGATTTTTTTTCACCCTGGACGTTACTCACTGTATCAGGAAAATTTTATTTTTTTCACGTTGGACTTTACTCACGGTATCAGGAAAATTGGATTTTTTCTCCTGGACTATTAACCACGGTATCATGAAAATCTGATTTTTTTTCACCCTGGACTTTACTCACGGTATCAGGAAAATCGGATTTTTTTTTCACCCTGGACTTTACTCACGGTATCAGGAAAATCGGATTTTTTTCTCCTGGACTATTACCCACGATATCATCAAAATCTGAATTTTTCACCCGCGACTTTACTCATGGTATCACGATAATCTGATTTTTTTCACCTGGACTATTACCCTCGGTATCAGGAAAATCTGATTTTTTTCACCCTGGATGTTCCTCACGGTATCAGGAAAATCTGATTTTTTTTCACCCTAAACTTTACTCACGGTATCAGGAGAATCGGATTTTTTTTCACCCTGGTCTTTACTCAAGGTATCAGGAAAATATGACTTTTTTCACCTGGACTAATATCCACAGTATCAAGAAAATCGGATTTTTTTCACCTGAACTAATAAACACGGTATCAGAAAAATCGGATTTTTTTTTCACCTGGACTAAACTCACGGTATCAGGAAAATCGGATTTTTTTCACCTGGACTATCTACCACGGTATCATGAAAATCGGATTTTTTTCACCCAAAACTTTACTCATTGGATCAGGAAAATGTGATTTTTTTCACCAGGACTTTTACCCACGGTATCATGAAAAGCTGATTTTTTTCACCCTGGACTTTTTCTCACGGTATCAGGAAAATCAGATTTTTTACACACTAAACTTTACTCACGGTATCAGGAAAAGCGGAATTTTTTCACCCTGGACTTTACCCACGGTATCTGAAAAATCAGATTTTTTTTCACCCTGGACGTTTCTCACTGTATCAGGAAAATTTTATTTTTTTTCCCGTTGCACTTTACTCACGGTATCAGGAAAATTGGATTTTTTTCACCTAGACTATTACCAACGATATCATCAAAATCTGATTTTTTCACCCTGGACTTTACTCATGGTATCAGGATAATCTGATTTTTTTCACCTGGATTATTACCCACAGTATCAGGAAAATCTGATTTTTTTCACCCTGGACGTTACTCATGGTATCAGGAAAATCAGATTTTTTCTCACCATGGATGTTACTCACGGTATCAGGAAAATTTTATTTTTTTCACCCTAAACTTTACTCACGGTATCAGGAGAATCAGATTTTTTTCACCCTGGTCTTTACTCAAGGTATCAGGAAAATATGACTTTTTTCACCTGGACTAATATCCACACTATCAAGAAAATCGGATTTTTTTCACCTGAACTATTAAACACGGTATCAGAAAAATCAGATTTTTTTTTCACCTGGACTAAACTCACGGTATCAGGAAAATCGGATTTTTTTTCACCTGTACTAAACTCACGGTATCAGGAAAATCGGATTTTTTTCACCTCGACTATTTACCACGGTATCATGAAAATCGGATTTTTTTCACCCAAAACTTTACTCATTGGATCAGGAAAATCTGATTTTTTTCACCAGGACTTTTACCCACGGTATCATGAAAAGCTGATTTTTTTTCACCCTGGACTTTACTCACGGTATCAGGAAAATCAGGTTTTTTTCACACTAAACTTTACTCATGGTATCAGGAAAAGCGGAATTTTTTCACCCTGGACTTTACCCACGGTATCTGAAAAATCAGAATTTTTTTCACCCTGGACGTTTCTCACAGTATCAGGAAAATTTTATTTTTTTCACGTTGCACTTTACTCACGGTATCAGGAAATTTGGATTTTTTTCACCTAGACTATTACCAACGATATCACCAAAATCTGATTTTTTCACCCTGGACTTTACTCATGGTATCAGGATAATCTGATTTTTTTCACCTGGATTATTACTCACAGTATCAGGAAAATCTTATTTTTTTCACCCTGGACGTTACTCATGGTATCAGGAAAATCAGATTATTTTTCACCCTGGACGTTACTCATGGTATCAGGAAAATTTTATTTTTTTACGTTGGACTTTACTCATGGTATCAGGAAAATTGGATTTTTTTCTCCTGGACTATTACCCACGGTATCATGAAAATCTGATTTTTTTTCACCCTGGACTTTACTCACGGTATCAGGAAAATCGGATTTTTTTCTCCTGGACTATTACCCACGATATCATCAAAATCTGATTTTTTCACCCGGGACTTTACTCATGGTATCACGATAATCTGATTTTTTTCACCTAGACTATTACCCTCGTTATCAGGAAAATCTGATTTTTTTCACCCTGGATGTTCCTCACGGTATCAGGAAAATCTGATTTTTCACGTGGGACTTTACCCACAGTATCAGGAAAATCGGATTTTATTTACCCTGGACATTACTCACAGTATCAGGAAAAACTGATTTTTTTCACGTTGGACTTTACTCACGGTATCAGGAAAATCGGAATTTTTTTCACCCTGGACGTTACTCACGGTATCAGGAAAATCAGATTATTTTCACCCTAAACTTTACTCACAGTATCAGGAGAATTGGATTTTTTTCACCCTGGTCTTTACTCAAGGTATCAGGAGAATATGATTTTTTTCACCTGGAATAATACCCACAGTATCAAGAAAATCGGATTTTTTTCACCTGGACTATTAACCACGGTATAATGAAAATCGGAAATTTTCACCTGGAATATTACCCACGGTATCAGAAAAATCTGATTTTTTCCACCTGGACTAAACTCACGGTATTAGGAAAATCGGATTTTTTTCACCCTGGACGTTACTCACGGTATCAGGAAAATCTGATTTTTTTCACGTTGGACTTTACTCACTGTATCAGGAAAATCTGATTTTTTTTACCCTGGACGTTACTCACGGTATCAGGAAAATCTGATTTTTTTCACGTTGGACTTTACCCACGGTATTAGGAAAATCTGATTTTTTTTTCACCCTAAACTTTACTCACGGTATCAGGAAAACCAGAATTTTTTCACTATGGACGTTACGGTATCAGGAAAATCTGATTTTTTTCACGTTGAACTTTAACCATGGTATTAGGAAAATTTGATATTTTTCACCCTGGACTTTACCCACGGTATCTGAAAAATCAGATTTTTTTTCACCCGGGACGTTTCTCACAGTATCAGGAAAATTTTATTTTTTTCCCGTTGCACTTTACTCACGGTATCAGGAAAATTGGATTTTTTTCACCTAGACTATTACCCACGATATCATCAAAATCTGATTTTTTCACCCTGGACTTTACTCATGGTATCAGGATAATCTGATTTTTTTCACCTGGATTATTACCCACAGTATCAGGAAAATCTGATTTTTTTCACCCTGGACGTTACTCATGGTATCAGGAAAATCAGATTTTTTTTCACCATGGACGTTACTCACGGTATCAGGAAAATTTTATTTTTTTCACCCTAAACTTTACTCACGGTATCAGGAAAATTGGATTTTTTTCTCCTGGACTATTACCCACGATATCATCAAAATCTGATTTTTTTTCACCCTGGACTTTACTCATGGTATCACGATAATCTGATTTTTTTCACCTAGACTATTACCCTCGGTATCAGGAAAATCTGATTTTTTTCACCCTGGATGTTCCTCACGGTATCAGGAAAATCTGATTTTTCACGTGGGACTTTACCCACGGTATCAGGAAAATCGGATTTTATTTACCCTGGACGTTACTCACAGTATCAGGAAAATCGGATTTTTTCACCCTAAACTTTACTCACGTTATCAGGAAAATCTGATTTTCTTCATCCGGGACGTTTCTCATGGTATCAGGAAAATCTGATTTTTCACGTTGGACTTTACCCACGGTATTAGGAAAATCTGATTTTTTTCGCCATGGACGTTGCTCACGGTATCAGGAAAATCTGATTTTTTTCACGTTGGACTTTACCCACGGAATTAGGAAAATCTGATTTTCTTCACCCGGGACGTTACTCACGGTATCAGGAAAATCGGATTTTTTCACCCTAAACTTTACTCACGTTATCAGGAAAATCTGATTTTCTTCACCCGGGATGTTTCTCATGGTATCAGGAAAATCTGATTTTTCACGTTGGACTTTACCCACGGTATTAGGAAAATCTGATTTTTTTCACCCTGGACGTTGCTCACGGTATCAGGAAAATCTGATTTTTTTCATGTTGGACGTTACCCACGGAGTTAGGAAAATCTGATTTTCTTCACCCGGGACGTTACTCATGGTATCAGGAAAATTGGATTTTTTCACCCTAAACTTTACTCATGGTATCATGAAAATCTGATTTTTTTCACCTGGACGTTACTCATGGTATCAGGAAAATCTGATTTTTTCACATTGGACTTTACCCATGGTATTTGGAAAATCTGATTTTTTTCAACCTGGACGTTACTCACGGTATCAGGAAAATCTGATTTTTTTCACGTTGGAGTTTACCCACGGAATTAGGAAAATCTGATTTTCTTCACCCGGGATGTTACCCATGGTATCAGGAAAATCGGATTTTTTCACCCTAAACTTTACTCACGTTATCAGGAAAATCTGATTTTCTTCACCCGGGACGTTTCTCATGGTATTTTCAAAATCTGATTTTTTCTCCCTAAACTTTACCCACGGTATCAGGAAAATCTGATTTTTTTTCACATTGGACTTTACCCACGGTATTAGGAAAATCTGATTTTTTTCACCCTGGACGTTACTCACGGTATCAGGAAAATCTGATTTTCCTCACCCGGGACGTCACTCACGGTATCAGGAAAATCGGATTTTTTTCACCCTGGACGTTTCTCATGGTATTTTGAAAATCGGATTTTTTCACCCTAAACTTTACCCACGGTATCAGGAAAATCTGATTTTTTTTCACATTGGACTTTACCCACGGTATTAGGAAAATCTGATTTTTTTCACCCTGGACGTTACTCACGGTATCAGGAAAATCTGATTTTCTTCACTCGGGACGTCACTCACGGTATCAGGAAAATCGGATTTTTTCACCCTAAACTTTAATCACGGTATCAGGAAAATCTGATTTTCTTCACCCGGGACGTTTCTCATGGTATTTTGAAAATCGGATTTTTTCACCCTAAACTTTATTCACGGTATCATGAAAATCTGATTTTTTTCACCCTGGACGTGATTCACGGTATCAGGAAAACCTGATTTTTTTCACATTGGACTTTACCCACAGTATTAGGAAAATCTGATTTTTTTTGACCCTAGACGTTACTCACGGTATCAGGAAAATCTAATTTTTTTCACGTTGGACTTTACCCACGGAATTAGGAAAATCTGATTTTTTTCACATTGGACGTTATTCACGGTATCAGGAAAATCGGATTTTTTCACCCTAAACTTTACTCACGTTATCAGGAAAATCGGATTTTCTTCACCCGGGACGTTTCTCATGGTATTTTGAAAAATGGATTTTTTCACCCTAAGCACTACGCACGGTATTTGGAAAATCTGATTTTTTTTCACCCTGGACGTTACTCACGGTATCAGGAAAACCTGATTTTTTCACATTGGACTTTACCCACGGTAGTAGGAAAATCTGATTTTTTTCACCCTGGACGTTACTCACGGTATCAGGAAAATCTGATTTTTTTCACGTTGGACTTTACCCACGGAATTAGGAAAATCTGATTTTTTTCACATTGGACGTTACTCACGCTATCAGGAGAATCTGATTTTTTCACGTTGGACTTTACCCACGTAATTAGGAAAATCTGATTTTCTTCACCCGGGATGTTACTCATGGTATCAGGAAAATCGGATTTTTTCACCCTAAACTTTACTCACGTTATCAGAAAAATCTGATTTACTTCACCCGGGACGTTTCTCATGGTATTTTGAAAAACGGATTTTTTCACCCTAAGCATTACTCACGGTATCAGGAAAATCGATTTTTTTCACCCTGGACGTTACTTACAGTATCAGGAAAATCTGATTTTTCACGTTGGACTTTACCCACGGTATTAGGAAAATCTGATTTTTTTCACCCTGGACGTTACTCATGGTATCAGGAAAATCTGATTTTTTTCACGTTGGACGTTACCCACGGAGTTAGGAAAATCTGATTTTCTTCAACCTGGACGTTACTCACGGTATCAGGAAAGTCTGATTTTTTTCATGTTGGACGTTACCCACGGAGTTAGGAAAATCTGATTTGCTTCACCCGGGACGTTACTCATGGTATCAGGAAAATTGGATATTTTCACCCTAAACTTTACTCATGGTATCATGAAAATCTGATTTTCTTCTCCCGGGACGTTACTCACGGTCGCAGGAAAATCTGATTTTTTCACCCTAAACTTTACCCACGGTATCCGGAAAATCTGATATTTTTTTTTTCACCCTGGACGTTACTCATGGTGTCAGGAAAACCTGATTTTTTTCACATTGGACTTTACCCACGGTATTAGGAAAATCTGATTTTTTTTACATTGGACGTTACTCACGCTATCAGGAGAATCTGATTTTTATCACGTTGGACTTTACCCACGGAATTAGGAAAATCTGATTTTCTTCACCCGGGATGTTACTCATGGTATCAGGAAAATCGGATTTTTTAACCCTGGACGTTACTCACGGTATCAGGAAAATCTGATTTTTCACGTTGGACTTTACCCACGGTATTAGGAAAATCTGATTTTTTTCGCCCTGGACGTTACTCATGGTATCAGGAAAATCTGATTTTTTTCACGTTGGACGTTACCCACGGAGTTAGGAAAATCTGATTTTCTTCACCCGGGACGTTACTCATGGTATCAGGAAAATTGGATTTTTTCACCCTAAACTTTACTCATGGTATCATGAAAATCTGATTTTCTTCTCCCGGGACGTTACTCACGGTCGCAGGAAAATCTGATTTTTTCACCCTAAACTTTACCCACGGTATCCGGAAAATCTGATATTTTTTTTCACCCTGGACGTTACTCATGGTATCAGGAAAACCTGATTTTTTTCACATTGGACTTTACCCACGGTATTAGGAAAATCTGATTTTTTTACATTGGACGTTACTCACGCTATCAGGAGAATCTGATTTTTATCACATTGGACTTTACCCAAGGAATTAGGAAAATCTGATTTTCTTCACCCGGGATGTTACTCATGGTATCAGGAAAATCGGATTTTTTAACCCTGGACGTTACTCACGGTATCAGGAAAATCTGATTTTCTTCACCCGGGACGTCACTCACGGTATCAGGAAAATCGGATTTTTTCACCCTAAACTTTACTCACGTTATCAGGAAAATCTGATTTTCTTCACCCGGGACGTTTCTCATGGTATTTTGAATATTGGAATTTTTCACCGTAAACTTTACTCACGGTATCATGAAAATCTGATTTTTTTTCACCCTGGACGTTACTCACGGTATCAGGAAAACCTGATTTTTTCACATTGGACGTTACCCACGGTATTAGGAAAATCTGATTTTTTTCACCCTGGACGTTACTCGTGGTATCAGGAAAATCTAATTTTTTTCACGTTGGACTTTACCCATGGAATTAGGAAAATCTGATTTTTTTCACATTGGACATTACTCACGCTATCAGGAGAACCTGATTTTTTTCATGTTGGACTTTACCCACGGAATTAGGAAAATCTGATTTTCTTCACCCGGGATGTTACTCACGGTATCAGGAAAATCTGATTTTCTTCACCCAGAACGTTTCTCATGGTATTTTGAAAAACGGATTTTTTCACCCTAAGCATTACTCACGGTATCAGGAAAATCGATTTTTTTCACCCTGGACGTTACTTACAGTATCAGGAAAATCTGATTTTTCACGTTGGACTTTACCCACGGTATTAGGAAAATCTGATTTTTTTCACCCTGGACGTTACTCACGGTATCAGGAAAATCTGATTTTTTTCACGTTGGACGTTACCCACGGAGTTAGGAAAATCTGATTTTCTTCACCCGGGACGTTACTCATGGTATCAGGAAAATTGGATTTTTTCACCCTAAACTTTACTCATGGTATCATGAAAATCTGATTTTCTTCACCCGGGATGTTACTCACCTTCTCAGGAAAATCTGATTTTTTTCACCCTAAACTTTACCCACGGTATCCGGAAAATCTGATTTTTTTTTTCACCCTGGACGTTACTCACGGTATCAGGAAAACCTGATTTTTTTCAAATTGGACTTTACCCACGGAATTAGGTATTTTGAAAAACGGATTTTTTCACCCTAAGCATTACTCACGGTATCAGGAAAATCTGATTTTTTTCACCCTGGACATTACTTACAGTATCAGGAAAATCTGATTTTTCACATTGGACTTTACCCACGGTATTAGGAAAATCTGATTTTTTTCACCCTGGACGTTACTCACGGTATCAGGAAAATCTGATTTTTTTCACGTTGGACTTTACCCAAGGTATTAGGAAAATCTGATTTTTTTCACATTGGACGTTACTCACGCTATCAGGAGAATCTGATTTTTTTCACGTTCGACTTTACCCATGGAATTAGGAAAATCTGATATTCTTCACTTGGGACGTTACTCACGGTATCATCAAAATCGGATTTTTTCACCCTAAACTTTAGTCACGTTATCAGGAAAATCTGATTTTCTTCACCTGGGACGTTTCTCATGGTATTTTGAAAAACGGATTTTTTCACCCTAAACTTTACTCATGGTATCAGGAAAATCTGATTTTTTTCACCCTCGACGTTACTCACGGTATCAGGAAAACCTGATTTTTTTTCACATTGGACTTTACCCACGGAAATAGGAAAATCTGATTTTTTTCACATTGGATATAACTCACGCTATCAGGAGACTCTGATATTTTTCACGTTGGACTTTACCCACGGAATTAGGAAAATCTGATTTTCTTCACCCAGGATGTTACTCATGGTATCAGGAAAATCGGATTTTTTCACCCTGAACTTTACTCACGTTATCAGGAAAATCTGATTTTCTTCACCCGGGACGTTTCTCATTGTATTTTGAAAAACGGATTTTTTCACCCTAAACTTTACTCACGTTATCAGGAAAATCTGATTTTCTTCACCTGGGACGTTTCTCATGGTATTTTGAAAAACGGATTTTTTCACCCTAAACTTTACTCACGGTACCAGGAAAATCTGATTTTTTTCACCCTGGACCTTACTCACGGTATCAGGAAAACCTGATTTTTTTCACATTGGACTTTACCCACGGTATTAGGAAAATCTGATTTTTTTCACCCTGGACGTTACTCACGGTATCAGGAAAATCTGATTTTTTTCACGTTGGACTTTACCCACGGAATTAGGAAAATCTCATGTTTTACACATTGGACGTTACTCACGCTATCAGGAGAATCTGATTTTTTCACGTTGGACTTTACCCACGGAATTAGGAAAATCTGATTTTCTTCACCCGGGATGTTACTCATGGTATCAGGAAAATCGGATTTTTTCACCCTAAACTTTACTCACGTTATCAGGGAAATCTGATTTTCTTCACCGGGGACGTTTCTCATGGTTTTTTGAAAAACGGATTTTTTCACCCTAAGCATTACTCACGGTATCAGGAAAATTGATTTTTTTCACCCTGGACGTTACTTACAGTATCAGGAAAATCTGTTTTTTCACGTTGGACTTTACCCACAGTAGTAGGAAAATCTGATTTTTTTCACCCTGGACGTTACTCACGGTATCAGGAAAATCTCATTTTTTTCTTGTTGGACGTTACCCACGGAGTTAGGAAAATCTGATTTTCTTCACCTGGGATGTTACTCATGGTATCAGGAAAATTGGATTTTTTCACCCTAAACTTTACTCATGGTATCATGAAAATCTGATTTTCTTCACCCGGGACGTTACTCACGGTATCAGGAAAATCGGATTATTTCACCCTAAACATTACTCATGTTATCAGGAAAATCTGATTTTCTTCACCCGGGACGTTTCTCATGGTATTTTGAAAAACGGATTTTTTCACCCTAAGCATTACTCACGATATCAGGAAAATTGATTTTTTTCACCCTGGACGTTACTTACAGTATCAGGAAAATCTGATTTTTCACATTGGAGTTTACCCACTGTATTAGGAAAATCTGATTTTTTTCACCCTGGACGTTACTCACGGTATCAGGAAAATCTGATTTTTTTCACATTGGACGTTAACCACGGAGTTAGGAAAATCTGATTTTCTTCACCCGGGACGTTACTCATGGTATCAGGAAAATTGGATTTTTTCACCCTAAACTTTCCTCATGGTATCATGAAAATCTGATTTTTTTCACCCTGGACGTTACTTATGGTATCAGGAAAATCTGATTTTTTCACATTGGACTTTACCCACGGTATTTGGAAAATCTGATTTTTTTCAACGTGGACGTTACTCACGGTATCAGGAAAATCTGATTTTTTTCACGTTGGACTTTACCCACGGAATTAGGAAAATCTGATTTTTTTCACTCTGGACGTTACTCACGCTATCAGGAGAATCTGATTTTTTCACATTGGACTTTACCCACGGAATTAGGAAAATCTGATTTTCTTCACCCGGGATGTTACTCATGGTATCAGGAAAATCGGATTTTTTCACCCTAAACTTTACTCACGGTATCAGGAAAATCGATTTTTTTCACCCTGGACGTTACTTACAGTATCAGGAAAATCTGATTTTCACGTTGGACTTTACCCACTTTTTAGGAAAATCTGATTTTTTTCACCCTGGACGTTATTCACGGTATCAGGAAAATCTGATTTTTTTCACGTTGGACGTTACCCACGGAGTTAGGAAAATCTGATTTTCTTCACCCGGGACGTTACTCATGGTATCAGGAACATTGGATTTTTTCACCCTAAACTTTACTCATGGTATCATGAAAATGTGATTTTTTTCACCTGGACTATTACCCACGGTATCATGAAAATCTGATTTTTTTCACCCTGGACGTTACTCATGGTATCAGGAAAATCTGATTTTTTCACATTGGACTTTACCCACGGTATTTGGAAAATCTGATTTTTTTTCAACCTGGACGTTACTCACGGTGTCAGGAAAATCTGATTTTTTTTCACGTTGGACTTTACCCACCGAATTAGGAAAATCTGATTTTTTTTCACTCTGGACGTTACTCACGCTATCAGGAGAATCTGATTTTTTTCACGTTCGACTTTACCCATGGAATTAGGAAAATCTGATATTCTTCACTTGGGACGTTACTCACGGTATCATCAAAATCGGATTTTTTCACCCTAAACTTTAGTCACGTTATCAGGAAAATCTGATTTTCTTCACCTGGGACGTTTCTCATGGTATTTTGAAAAACGGATTTTTTCACCCTAAACTTTACTCATGGTATCAGGAAAATCTGATTTTTTTCACCCTCGACGTTACTCACGGTATCAGGAAAACCTGATTTTTTTTCACATTGGACTTTACCCACGGAAATAGGAAAATCTGATTTTTTTCACATTGGATATAACTCACGCTATCAGGAGACTCTGATATTTTTCACGTTGGACTTTACCCACGGAATTAGGAAAATCTGATTTTCTTCACCCAGGATGTTACTCATGGTATCAGGAAAATCGGATTTTTTCACCCTGAACTTTACTCACGTTATCAGGAAAATCTGATTTTCTTCACCCGGGACGTTTCTCATTGTATTTTGAAAAACGGATTTTTTCACCCTAAACTTTACTCACGTTATCAGGAAAATCTGATTTTCTTCACCTGGGACGTTTCTCATGGTATTTTGAAAAACGGATTTTTTCACCCTAAACTTTACTCACGGTACCAGGAAAATCTGATTTTTTTCACCCTGGACCTTACTCACGGTATCAGGAAAACCTGATTTTTTTCACATTGGACTTTACCCACGGTATTAGGAAAATCTGATTTTTTTCACCCTGGACGTTACTCACGGTATCAGGAAAATCTGATTTTTTTCACGTTGGACTTTACCCACGGAATTAGGAAAATCTCATGTTTTACACATTGGACGTTACTCACGCTATCAGGAGAATCTGATTTTTTCACGTTGGACTTTACCCACGGAATTAGGAAAATCTGATTTTCTTCACCCGGGATGTTACTCATGGTATCAGGAAAATCGGATTTTTTCACCCTAAACTTTACTCACGTTATCTGGGAAATCTGATTTTCTTCACCGGGGACGTTTCTCATGGTTTTTTGAAAAACGGATTTTTTCACCCTAAGCATTACTCACGGTATCAGGAAAATTGATTTTTTTCACCCTGGACGTTACTTACAGTATCAGGAAAATCTGTTTTTTCACGTTGGACTTTACCCACAGTAGTAGGAAAATCTGATTTTTTTCACCCTGGACGTTACTCACGGTATCAGGAAAATCTCATTTTTTTCTTGTTGGACGTTACCCACGGAGTTAGGAAAATCTGATTTTCTTCACCTGGGATGTTACTCATGGTATCAGGAAAATTGGATTTTTTCACCCTAAACTTTACTCATGGTATCATGAAAATCTGATTTTCTTCACCCGGGACGTTACTCACGGTATCAGGAAAATCGGATTATTTCACCCTAAACATTACTCATGTTATCAGGAAAATCTGATTTTCTTCACCCGGGACGTTTCTCATGGTATTTTGAAAAACGGATTTTTTCACCCTAAGCATTACTCACGATATCAGGAAAATTGATTTTTTTCACCCTGGACGTTACTTACAGTATCAGGAAAATCTGATTTTTCACATTGGAGTTTACCCACTGTATTAGGAAAATCTGATTTTTTTCACCCTGGACGTTACTCACGGTATCAGGAAAATCTGATTTTTTTCACATTGGACGTTAACCACGGAGTTAGGAAAATCTGATTTTCTTCACCCGGGACGTTACTCATGGTATCAGGAAAATTGGATTTTTTCACCCTAAACTTTCCTCATGGTATCATGAAAATCTGATTTTTTTCACCCTGGACGTTACTTATGGTATCAGGAAAATCTGATTTTTTCACATTGGACTTTACCCACGGTATTTGGAAAATCTGATTTTTTTCAACGTGGACGTTACTCACGGTATCAGGAAAATCTGATTTTTTTCACGTTGGACTTTACCCACGGAATTAGGAAAATCTGATTTTTTTCACTCTGGACGTTACTCACGCTATCAGGAGAATCTGATTTTTTCACATTGGACTTTACCCACGGAATTAGGAAAATCTGATTTTCTTCACCCGGGATGTTACTCATGGTATCAGGAAAATCGGATTTTTTCACCCTAAACTTTACTCACGGTATCAGGAAAATCGATTTTTTTCACCCTGGACGTTACTTACAGTATCAGGAAAATCTGATTTTCACGTTGGACTTTACCCACTTTTTAGGAAAATCTGATTTTTTTCACCCTGGACGTTATTCACGGTATCAGGAAAATCTGATTTTTTTCACGTTGGACGTTACCCACGGAGTTAGGAAAATCTGATTTTCTTCACCCGGGACGTTACTCATGGTATCAGGAACATTGGATTTTTTCACCCTAAACTTTACTCATGGTATCATGAAAATGTGATTTTTTTCACCTGGACTATTACCCACGGTATCATGAAAATCTGATTTTTTTCACCCTGGACGTTACTCATGGTATCAGGAAAATCTGATTTTTTCACATTGGACTTTACCCACGGTATTTGGAAAATCTGATTTTTTTTCAACCTGGACGTTACTCACGGTGTCAGGAAAATCTGATTTTTTTTCACGTTGGACTTTACCCACCGAATTAGGAAAATCTGATTTTTTTTCACTCTGGACGTTACTCACGCTATCAGGAGAATCTGATTTTTTTCACGTTCGACTTTACCCATGGAATTAGGAAAATCTGATATTCTTCACTTGGGACGTTACTCACGGTATCATCAAAATCGGATTTTTTCACCCTAAACTTTAGTCACGTTATCAGGAAAATCTGATTTTCTTCACCTGGGACGTTTCTCATGGTATTTTGAAAAACGGATTTTTTCACCCTAAACTTTACTCATGGTATCAGGAAAATCTGATTTTTTTCACCCTCGACGTTACTCACGGTATCAGGAAAACCTGATTTTTTTTCACATTGGACTTTACCCACGGAAATAGGAAAATCTGATTTTTTTCACATTGGATATAACTCACGCTATCAGGAGACTCTGATATTTTTCACGTTGGACTTTACCCACGGAATTAGGAAAATCTGATTTTCTTCACCCAGGATGTTACTCATGGTATCAGGAAAATCGGATTTTTTCACCCTGAACTTTACTCACGTTATCAGGAAAATCTGATTTTCTTCACCCGGGACGTTTCTCATTGTATTTTGAAAAACGGATTTTTTCACCCTAAACTTTACTCACGTTATCAGGAAAATCTGATTTTCTTCACCTGGGACGTTTCTCATGGTATTTTGAAAAACGGATTTTTTCACCCTAAACTTTACTCACGGTACCAGGAAAATCTGATTTTTTTCACCCTGGACCTTACTCACGGTATCAGGAAAACCTGATTTTTTTCACATTGGACTTTACCCACGGTATTAGGAAAATCTGATTTTTTTCACCCTGGACGTTACTCACGGTATCAGGAAAATCTGATTTTTTTCACGTTGGACTTTACCCACGGAATTAGGAAAATCTCATGTTTTACACATTGGACGTTACTCACGCTATCAGGAGAATCTGATTTTTTCACGTTGGACTTTACCCACGGAATTAGGAAAATCTGATTTTCTTCACCCGGGATGTTACTCATGGTATCAGGAAAATCGGATTTTTTCACCCTAAACTTTACTCACGTTATCAGGGAAATCTGATTTTCTTCACCGGGGACGTTTCTCATGGTTTTTTGAAAAACGGATTTTTTCACCCTAAGCATTACTCACGGTATCAGGAAAATTGATTTTTTTCACCCTGGACGTTACTTACAGTATCAGGAAAATCTGTTTTTTCACGTTGGACTTTACCCACAGTAGTAGGAAAATCTGATTTTTTTCACCCTGGACGTTACTCACGGTATCAGGAAAATCTCATTTTTTTTCTTGTTGGACGTTACCCACGGAGTTAGGAAAATCTGATTTTCTTCACCTGGGATGTTACTCATGGTATCAGGAAAATTGGATTTTTTCACCCTAAACTTTACTCATGGTATCATGAAAATCTGATTTTCTTCACCCGGGACGTTACTCACGGTATCAGGAAAATCGGATTATTTCACCCTAAACATTACTCATGTTATCAGGAAAATCTGATTTTCTTCACCCGGGACGTTTCTCATGGTATTTTGAAAAACGGATTTTTTCACCCTAAGCATTACTCACGATATCAGGAAAATTGATTTTTTTCACCCTGGACGTTACTTACAGTATCAGGAAAATCTGATTTTTCACATTGGAGTTTACCCACTGTATTAGGAAAATCTGATTTTTTTCACCCTGGACGTTACTCACGGTATCAGGAAAATCTGATTTTTTTCACATTGGACGCTAACCACGGAGTTAGGAAAATCTGATTTTCTTCACCCGGGACGTTACTCATGGTATCAGGAAAATTGGATTTTTTCACCCTAAACTTTCCTCATGGTATCATGAAAATCTGATTTTTTTCACCCTGGACGTTACTTATGGTATCAGGAAAATCTGATTTTTTCACATTGGACTTTACCCACGGTATTTGGAAAATCTGATTTTTTTCACGTTGGACTTTACCCACGGAATTAGGAAAATCTGATTTTTTTCACTCTGGACGTTACTCACGCTATCAGGAGAATCTGATTTTTTCACATTGGACTTTACCCACGGAATTAGGAAAATCTGATTTTCTTCACCCGGGATGTTACTCATGGTATCAGGAAAATCGGATTTTTTCACCCTAAACTTTACTCACGGTATCAGGAAAATCGATTTTTTTCACCCTGGACGTTATTTACAGTATCAGGAAAATCTGATTTTCACGTTGGACTTTACCCACTTTTTAGGAAAATCTGATTTTTTTCACCCTGGACGTTATTCACGGTATCAGGAAAATCTGATTTTTTTCACGTTGGACGTTACCCACGGAGTTAGGAAAATCTGATTTTCTTCACCCGGGACGTTACTCATGGTATCAGGAACATTGGATTTTTTCACCCTAAACTTTACTCATGGTATCATGAAAATGTGATTTTTTTCACCTGGACTATTACCCACGGTATCATGAAAATCTGATTTTTTTCACCCTGGACGTTACTCATGGTATCAGGAAAATCTGATTTTTTCACATTGGACTTTACCCACGGTATTTGGAAAATCTGATTTTTTTTCAACCTGGACGTTACTCACGGTGTCAGGAAAATCTGATTTTTTTTCACGTTGGACTTTACCCACCGAATTAGGAAAATCTGATTTTTTTTCACTCTGGACGTTACTCACGCTATCAGGAGAATCTGATTTTTTTCACGTTGGACTTTACCCACAGAATTAGGAAAATGTGATTTTCTTCACCCGGGATGTTACTCATGGTATCAGGAAAATCGGATTTTTTCACCCTAAACTTTACTCACGGTATCAGGAAAATCTGATTTTTTTCACTCTGGACGTTACTCACGGTATCAGGAAAATCTGTTTGTTTTTTTCACGTTCGACTTTACCCACGGAATTAGGAAAATCTGGTTTTCTTCACCCGGGATGTTACTCACGGTATCAGGAAAATCGAATTTTTTCACCCTAAACTTTACTCACGGTATCAGGAAAATCTGATTTTTTTCACATTGGACTTTTCCCATGGTATTAGGAAAATCTGATTTTTTTCACCCTGGACGTTACTCACGGTATCAGGAAAATCTGATTTTCTTCACCCGGGACGTTACTCACGGTATCAGGAAAATCGGATTTTTTCACCCTAAACTTTACTCACGGTATCAGGAAAATCTGATTTTCTTCACATTGGACTTTACCCATGGTATTTGGAAAATCTGATTTTTTTCACCCTGGACGTTACTCACGTTATCAGGAAAATCTAATTTTTTTCACTTTGGACTTTACCCACGGAATTAGGAAAATCTGGTTTTTTTCACATTGGACGTTACTCACGCTGTCAGGAGAATCTGATTTTTTTCACGTTGGACTTTACCCACGGAATTAGGAAAATCTGATTTTCTTCACCCGGGATGTTAGTCATGGTATCAGGAAAATCGGATTTTTTCACCCTAAACTTTACTCACGTTATCAGGAAAATCTAATTTTTTTCACCCTGGATGTTACTCATGGTATCAGGAAAATCTGATTTTTTTTCACGTTGGACGTTACCCACGGAGTTTGGACAATCTGATTTTCTTCACCCGGGACGTTACTCATGGTATCAGGAAAATTGAATTTTTTTACCCTAAACTTTACTCATGGTATCATGAAAATCTGATTTTTTTCACCTGGACTATTACCCACGGTATCATGAAAATTTGATTTTTTTCACCCTGGACGTTACTCATGGTATCAGGAAAATCTGATGTTTTTTCACGTTGGACTTTACCCACGGAATTAGGAAAATCTGATTTTCTTCACCCGGGATGTTACTCATGGTATCAGGAAAATCGGATTTTTTCACCCTAAACTTTAAACACGTTATCAGGAAAATCTGATTTTCTTCACCCGGGACGTTTCTCATGGTATTTTGAAAATCGGATTTTTTCACCCTAAACTTTACTCACGGTATCAGGAAAATCTGTTTTTTTTTCCACCCTGGACGTTACTCACGGTATCAGGAAAATCTGATTTTCTTCACCCGGGACGTTTCTCATGGTATTTTGAAAATCGGAATTTTTCACCCTAAACTTTACTCACGGTATCAGGAAAATCTGATTTTTTTCACCCTGGACGTTACTCACGGTATCAGGAAAACCTGATTTTTTCACATTGGACTTTACCCACGGTATTTGGAAAATCTGATTTTTTTCACATTGGACGTTACTCACGCTATCAGGAGAATCTGATTTTTTTCACGTTGGACTTTACCCACGGTATTAAGAAAATCTGATTTTTTTCACCCTGGACGTTACTCACGGTATCAGGAAAATCTGATTTTTTTCACGTTGGACGTTACCCACGGAGTTAGGAAAATCTGATTTTCTTCACCCGGGACGTTACTCATGGTATCAGGAAAATTGGATTATTTCACCCTAAACTTTACTCATGGTATCATGAAAATCTGATTTTCTTCACCCGGGACGTTTCTCATGGTATTTTGAAAATCAAATTTTTTCACCCTAAACTTTACTCACGGTATCAGGAAAATCTGATTTTTTTCACATTGGACTTTACCCACGGTATTAGGAAAATCTGATTTTTTTCACCCTGGACGTTACTCACGGTATCAGGAAAATCTGATTTTTTTTTCACGTTGGACTTTACCCACAGAATTAGGAAAATCTGATTTTCTTCACCCGGGATGTTTCTCATGGGATTTTGAAAAACGGATTTTTTCACCCTAAGCATTACTCATGGTATCAGGAAAATCGATTTTTTTCACCCTGGACGTTACTTACAGTATCAGGAAAATCTGATTTTTCACGTTGGACTTTACCCACGGTATTAGGAAAATCTGATTTTTTTCACCCTGGACGTTACTCACGGTATCAGGAAAATCTGATTTTTTTCACGTTGGACGTTACCCACGGAGTTATGAAAATCTGATTTTCTTCACCCGGGACGTTACTCATGGTATCAGGAAAATTGGATTTTTTCACTCTAACTTTACTCATGGTATCATGAAAATCTGATTTTCTTCACCCGGGACGTTACTCACGGTCTCAGGAAAATCTGATTTTTTCACCCTTAACTTTACCCACGGTATCCGGAAAATCTAATTTTCTTCACCCGGGACGTTACTCACGGTATCAGGGAAATCGGATTTTTTCACCCTAAACTTTACTCACGGTATCAGGAGAATCTGATTTTCTTCACCCGGGACGTTACTCACGGTCTCAGGAAAATCTGATTTTTTCACCCTAAACTTTACCCACGGTATCCGGAAAATCTAATTTTCTTCACCCGGGACGTTACTCACGGTATCAGGGAAATCGGATTTTTTCACCCTAAACTTTACTCACGGTTTCAGGAAAATCTGATTTTCTTCACCCGGGACGTTTCTCATGGTATTTTGAAAATCAGATTTTTTTCACCCTAAACTTTACTCACGGTATCAGGAAAATCTGATTTTTTTCACATTGGACTTTACCCACGGTATTTCGAAAATCTGATTTTTTTCACACTGGACGTTACTCACGGTATCAGGAAAATCTGATTTTCTTCACCCGGGACGTTACTCACGGTATCAGGAAAATCGGATTTTTTCACCCTAAACTTTACTCACGGTATCAGGAAAATCTGATTTTCTTCACCCGGGAAGTTTCTCATGGTATTTTGAAAATCGGAATTTTTCACCCTAAACTTTACTCACGGTATCATGATAATCTGATTTTCTTCACCCGGGACGTTTCTCATGGTATTTTGAAAATCAGAATTTTTCACCCTAAACTTTACTCACGGTATCATGAAAATCTGATTTTTTTTCCACCCTGGACGTTACTCATGGTATCAGGAAAACCTGATTTTTTTCACGTTGGACTTTACCCACGGTATTAGGAAAATCTGATTTTTTTCACCCTGGACGTTACTCACGGTATCAGGAAAATCTGGTTTTTTTCACGTTGGACTTTACCCACGGAATTAGGAAAATCTGATTTTCTTCACCCGGGATGTTACTCATGGTATCAGGAAAATTGGATTTTTTCACCCTAAACTTTACTCATGTTAGCAGGAAAATCTGATTTTCTTCACCCGGGACGTTTCTCATGGTATGTTGAAAAACGGATTTCTTCACCCTAAGCATTACTCACGGTATTAGGAAAATCGATTTTTTTCACCCTGGACGTTACTTACAGTATCAGGAAAATCTGATTTTTCACATTGGACTTTACCCACGGTATTAGGAAAATCTGATTTTTTTCACCCTGGACGTTACTCACGGTTTCAGGAAAATCTGATTTTTTTCACGTTGGACGTTACTCACGGTATCAGGAAAATCGGATTTTTTCACCCTATACTTTACTCACGGTATCAGGAAAATCTGATTTTTTTCACATTGGACTTTACCCACGGTATTAGGAAAATCTGATTTTCTTCACCCGGGACGTCACTCACGGTATCAGGAAAATCGGATTTTTTCACCCTAAACTTTACTCACGTTATCAGGAAAATCTGATTTTCTTCACCCGGGACGTTTCTCATGGTATTTTGAATATTGGAATTTTTCACCGTAAACTTTACTCACGGTATCATGAAAATCTGATTTTTTTTCACCCTGGACGTTACTCACGGTATCAGGAAAACCTGATTTTTTCACATTGGACGTTACCCACGGTATTAGGAAAATCTGATTTTTTTCACCCTGGACGTTACTCGTGGTATCAGGAAAATCTAATTTTTTTCACGTTGGACTTTACCCATGGAATTAGGAAAATCTGATTTTTTTCACATTGGACATTACTCACGCTATCAGGAGAACCTGATTTTTTTCATGTTGGACTTTACCCACGGAATTAGGAAAATCTGATTTTCTTCACCCGGGATGTTACTCACGGTATCAGGAAAATCTGATTTTCTTCACCCAGAACGTTTCTCATGGTATTTTGAAAAACGGATTTTTTCACCCTAAGCATTACTCACGGTATCAGGAAAATCGATTTTTTTCACCCTGGACGTTACTTACAGTATCAGGAAAATCTGATTTTTCACGTTGGACTTTACCCACGGTATTAGGAAAATCTGATTTTTTTCACCCTGGACGTTACTCACGGTATCAGGAAAATCTGATTTTTTTCACGTTGGACGTTACCCACGGAGTTAGGAAAATCTGATTTTCTTCACCCGGGACGTTACTCATGGTATCAGGAAAATTGGATTTTTTCACCCTAAACTTTACTCATGGTATCATGAAAATCTGATTTTCTTCACCCGGGATGTTACTCACCTTCTCAGGAAAATCTGATTTTTTTCACCCTAAACTTTACCCACGGTATCCGGAAAATCTGATTTTTTTTTTCACCCTGGACGTTACTCACGGTATCAGGAAAACCTGATTTTTTTCAAATTGGACTTTACCCACGGAATTAGGTATTTTGAAAAACGGATTTTTTCACCCTAAGCATTACTCACGGTATCAGGAAAATCTGATTTTTTTCACCCTGGACATTACTTACAGTATCAGGAAAATCTGATTTTTCACATTGGACTTTACCCACGGTATTAGGAAAATCTGATTTTTTTCACCCTGGACGTTACTCACGGTATCAGGAAAATCTGATTTTTTTCACGTTGGACTTTACCCAAGGTATTAGGAAAATCTGATTTTTTTCACATTGGACGTTACTCACGCTATCAGGAGAATCTGATTTTTTTCACGTTCGACTTTACCCATGGAATTAGGAAAATCTGATATTCTTCACTTGGGACGTTACTCACGGTATCATCAAAATCGGATTTTTTCACCCTAAACTTTAGTCACGTTATCAGGAAAATCTGATTTTCTTCACCTGGGACGTTTCTCATGGTATTTTGAAAAACGGATTTTTTCACCCTAAACTTTACTCATGGTATCAGGAAAATCTGATTTTTTTCACCCTCGACGTTACTCACGGTATCAGGAAAACCTGATTTTTTTTCACATTGGACTTTACCCACGGAAATAGGAAAATCTGATTTTTTTCACATTGGATATAACTCACGCTATCAGGAGACTCTGATATTTTTCACGTTGGACTTTACCCACGGAATTAGGAAAATCTGATTTTCTTCACCCAGGATGTTACTCATGGTATCAGGAAAATCGGATTTTTTCACCCTGAACTTTACTCACGTTATCAGGAAAATCTGATTTTCTTCACCCGGGACGTTTCTCATTGTATTTTGAAAAACGGATTTTTTCACCCTAAACTTTACTCACGTTATCAGGAAAATCTGATTTTCTTCACCTGGGACGTTTCTCATGGTATTTTGAAAAACGGATTTTTTCACCCTAAACTTTACTCACGGTACCAGGAAAATCTGATTTTTTTCACCCTGGACCTTACTCACGGTATCAGGAAAACCTGATTTTTTTCACATTGGACTTTACCCACGGTATTAGGAAAATCTGATTTTTTTCACCCTGGACGTTACTCACGGTATCAGGAAAATCTGATTTTTTTCACGTTGGACTTTACCCACGGAATTAGGAAAATCTCATGTTTTACACATTGGACGTTACTCACGCTATCAGGAGAATCTGATTTTTTCACGTTGGACTTTACCCACGGAATTAGGAAAATCTGATTTTCTTCACCCGGGATGTTACTCATGGTATCAGGAAAATCGGATTTTTTCACCCTAAACTTTACTCACGTTATCAGGGAAATCTGATTTTCTTCACCGGGGACGTTTCTCATGGTTTTTTGAAAAACGGATTTTTTCATCCTAAGCATTACTCACGGTATCAGGAAAATTGATTTTTTTCATCCTGGACGTTACTTACAGTATCAGGAAAATCTGTTTTTTCACGTTGGACTTTACCCACAGTAGTAGGAAAATCTGATTTTTTTCACCCTGGACGTTACTCACGGTATCAGGAAAATCTCATTTTTTTCTTGTTGGACGTTACCCACGGAGTTAGGAAAATCTGATTTTCTTCACCTGGGATGTTACTCATGGTATCAGGAAAATTGGATTTTTTCACCCTAAACTTTACTCATGGTATCATGAAAATCTGATTTTCTTCACCCGGGACGTTACTCACGGTATCAGGAAAATCGGATTATTTCACCCTAAACATTACTCATGTTATCAGGAAAATCTGATTTTCTTCACCCGGGACGTTTCTCATGGTATTTTGAAAAACGGATTTTTTCACCCTAAGCATTACTCACGATATCAGGAAAATTGATTTTTTTCACCCTGGACATTACTTACAGTATCAGGAAAATCTGATTTTTCACATTGGAGTTTACCCACTGTATTAGGAAAATCTGATTTTTTTCACCCTGGACGTTACTCACGGTATCAGGAAAATCTGATTTTTTTCACATTGGACGTTAACCACGGAGTTAGGAAAATCTGATTTTCTTCACCCGGGACGTTACTCATGGTATCAGGAAAATTGGATTTTTTCACCCTAAACTTTCCTCATGGTATCATGAAAATCTGATTTTTTTCACCCTGGACGTTACTTATGGTATCAGGAAAATCTGATTTTTTCACATTGGACTTTACCCACGGTATTTGGAAAATCTGATTTTTTTCAACGTGGACGTTACTCACGGTATCAGGAAAATCTGATTTTTTTCACGTTGGACTTTACCCACGGAATTAGGAAAATCTGATTTTTTTCACTCTGGACGTTACTCACGCTATCAGGAGAATCTGATTTTTTCACATTGGACTTTACCCACGGAATTAGGAAAATCTGATTTTCTTCACCCGGGATGTTACTCATGGTATCAGGAAAATCGGATTTTTTCACCCTAAACTTTACTCACGGTATCAGGAAAATCGATTTTTTTCACCCTGGACGTTACTTACAGTATCAGGAAAATCTGATTTTCACGTTGGACTTTACCCACTTTTTAGGAAAATCTGATTTTTTTCACCCTGGACGTTATTCACGGTATCAGGAAAATCTGATTTTTTTCACGTTGGACGTTACCCACGGAGTTAGGAAAATCTGATTTTCTTCACCCGGGACGTTACTCATGGTATCAGGAACATTGGATTTTTTCACCCTAAACTTTACTCATGGTATCATGAAAATGTGATTTTTTTCACCTGGACTATTACCCACGGTATCATGAAAATCTGATTTTTTTCACCCTGGACGTTACTCATGGTATCAGGAAAATCTGATTTTTTCACATTGGACTTTACCCACGGTATTTGGAAAATCTGATTTTTTTTCAACCTGGACGTTACTCACGGTGTCAGGAAAATCTGATTTTTTTTCACGTTGGACTTTACCCACCGAATTAGGAAAATCTGATTTTTTTTCACTCTGGACGTTACTCACGCTATCAGGAGAATCTGATTTTTTTCACGTTGGACTTTACCCACAGAATTAGGAAAATGTGATTTTCTTCACCCGGGATGTTACTCATGGTATCAGGAAAATCGGATTTTTTCACCCTAAACTTTACTCACGGTATCAGGAAAATCTGATTTTTTTCACTCTGGACGTTACTCACGGTATCAGGAAAATCTGTTTGTTTTTTTCACGTTCGACTTTACCCACGGAATTAGGAAAATCTGGTTTTCTTCACCCGGGATGTTACTCACGGTATCAGGAAAATCGAATTTTTTCACCCTAAACTTTACTCACGGTATCAGGAAAATCTGATTTTTTTCACATTGGACTTTTCCCATGGTATTAGGAAAATCTGATTTTTTTCACCCTGGACGTTACTCACGGTATCAGGAAAATCTGATTTTCTTCACCCGGGACGTTACTCACGGTATCAGGAAAATCGGATTTTTTCACCCTAAACTTTACTCACGGTATCAGGAAAATCTGATTTTCTTCACATTGGACTTTACCCATGGTATTTGGAAAATCTGATTTTTTTCACCCTGGACGTTACTCACGTTATCAGGAAAATCTAATTTTTTTCACTTTGGACTTTACCCACGGAATTAGGAAAATCTGGTTTTTTTCACATTGGACGTTACTCACGCTGTCAGGAGAATCTGATTTTTTTCACGTTGGACTTTACCCACGGAATTAGGAAAATCTGATTTTCTTCACCCGGGATGTTAGTCATGGTATCAGGAAAATCGGATTTTTTCACCCTAAACTTTACTCACGTTATCAGGAAAATCTGATTTTTTTTCCACCCTGGACGTTACCCACGGAGTTTGGACAATCTGATTTTCTTCACCCGGGACGTTACTCATGGTATCAGGAAAATTGAATTTTTTTACCCTAAACTTTACTCATGGTATCATGAAAATCTGATTTTTTTCACCTGGACTATTACCCACGGTATCATGAAAATTTGATTTTTTTCACCCTGGACGTTACTCATGGTATCAGGAAAATCTGATGTTTTTTCACGTTGGACTTTACCCACGGAATTAGGAAAATCTGATTTTCTTCACCCGGGATGTTACTCATGGTATCAGGAAAATCGGATTTTTTCACCCTAAACTTTAAACACGTTATCAGGAAAATCTGATTTTCTTCACCCGGGACGTTTCTCATGGTATTTTGAAAATCGGATTTTTCACCCTAAACTTTACTCACGGTATCAGGAAAATCTGTTTTTTTTTCCACCCTGGACGTTACTCACGGTATCAGGAAAATCTGATTTTCTTCACCCGGGACGTTTCTCATGGTATTTTGAAAATCGGAATTTTTCACCCTAAACTTTACTCACGGTATCAGGAAAATCTGATTTTTTTCACCCTGGACGTTACTCACGGTATCAGGAAAACCTGATTTTTTCACATTGGACTTTACCCACGGTGTTTGGAAAATCTGATTTTTTTCACATTGGACGTTACTCACGCTATCAGGAGAATCTGATTTTTTTCACGTTGGACTTTACCCACGGTATTAAGAAAATCTGATTTTTTTCACCCTGGACGTTACTCACGGTATCAGGAAAATCTGATTTTTTTCACGTTGGACGTTACCCACGGAGTTAGGAAAATCTGATTTTCTTCACCCGGGACGTTACTCATGGTATCAGGAAAATTGGATTATTTCACCCTAAACTTTACTCATGGTATCATGAAAATCTGATTTTCTTCACCCGGGACGTTTCTCATGGTATTTTGAAAATCAAATTTTTTCACCCTAAACTTTACTCACGGTATCAGGAAAATCTGATTTTTTTCACATTGGACTTTACCCACGGTATTAGGAAAATCTGATTTTTTTCACCCTGGACGTTACTCACGGTATCAGGAAAATCTGATTTTTTTTCACGTTGGACTTTACCCACAGAATTAGGAAAATCTGATTTTCTTCACCCGGGATGTTTCTCATGGGATTTTGAAAAACGGATTTTTTCACCCTAAGCATTACTCATGGTATCAGGAAAATCGATTTTTTTCACCCTGGACGTTACTTACAGTATCAGGAAAATCTGATTTTTCACGTTGGACTTTACCCACGGTATTAGGAAAATCTGATTTTTTTCACCCTGGACGTTACTCACGGTATCAGGAAAATCTGATTTTTTTCACGTTGGACGTTACCCACGGAGTTATGAAAATCTGATTTTCTTCACCCGGGACGTTACTCATGGTATCAGGAAAATTGGATTTTTTCACTCTAACTTTACTCATGGTATCATGAAAATCTGATTTTCTTCACCCGGGACGTTACTCACGGTCTCAGGAAAATCTGATTTTTTCACCCTAAACTTTACCCACGGTATCTGGAAAATCTAATTTTCTTCACCCGGGACGTTACTCACGGTATCAGGGAAATCGGATTTTTTCACCCTAAACTTTACTCACGGTATCAGGAGAATCTGATTTTCTTCACCCGGGACGTTACTCACGGTCTCAGGAAAATCTGATTTTTTCACCCTAAACTTTACCCACGGTATCCGGAAAATCTAATTTTCTTCACCCGGGACGTTACTCACGGTATCAGGGAAATCGGATTTTTTCACCCTAAACTTTACTCACGGTTTCAGGAAAATCTGATTTTCTTCACCCGGGACGTTTCTCATGGTATTTTGAAAATCAGATTTTTTTCACCCTAAACTTTACTCACGGTATCAGGAAAATCTGATTTTTTTCACATTGGACTTTACCCACGGTATTTCGAAAATCTGATTTTTTTCACACTGGACGTTACTCACGGTATCAGGAAAATCTGATTTTCTTCACCCGGGACGTTACTCACGGTATCAGGAAAATCGGATTTTTTCACCCTAAACTTTACTCACGGTATCAGGAAAATCTGATTTTCTTCACCCGGGAAGTTTCTCATGGTATTTTGAAAATCGGAATTTTTCACCCTAAACTTTACTCACGGTATCATGATAATCTGATTTTCTTCACCCGGGACGTTTCTCATGGTATTTTGAAAATCAGAATTTTTCACCCTAAACTTTACTCACGGTATCATGAAAATCTGATTTTTTTTCCACCCTGGACGTTACTCATGGTATCAGGAAAACCTGATTTTTTTCACGTTGGACTTTACCCACGGTATTAGGAAAATCTGATTTTTTTCACCCTGGACGTTACTCACGGTATCAGGAAAATCTGGTTTTTTTCACGTTGGACTTTACCCACGGAATTAGGAAAATCTGATTTTCTTCACCCGGGATGTTACTCATGGTATCAGGAAAATTGGATTTTTTCACCCTAAACTTTACTCATGTTAGCAGGAAAATCTGATTTTCTTCACCCGGGACGTTTCTCATGGTATGTTGAAAAACGGATTTCTTCACCCTAAGCATTACTCACGGTATTAGGAAAATCGATTTTTTTCACCCTGGACGTTACTTACAGTATCAGGAAAATCTGATTTTTCACATTGGACTTTACCCACGGTATTAGGAAAATCTGATTTTTTTCACCCTGGACGTTACTCACGGTTTCAGGAAAATCTGATTTTTTTCACGTTGGACGTTACTCACGGTATCAGGAAAATCGGATTTTTTCACCCTATACTTTACTCACGGTATCATGAAAATCTGATTTTCTTCACCCGGGACGTTTCTCATGGTATTTTGAAAATCAAATTTTTTCACCCTAAACTTTACTCACGGTATCAGGAAAATCTGATTTTTTTCACATTGGACTTTACCCACGGTATTAGGAAAATCTGATTTTTTTCACCCTGGACGTTACTCACGGTATCAGGAAAATCTGATTTTTTTCACGTTGGACGTTACCCACGGAGTTATGAAAATCTGATTTTCTTCACCCGGGACGTTACTCATGGTATCAGGAAAATTGGATTTTTTCACTCTAACTTTACTCATGGTATCATGAAAATCTGATTTTCTTCACCCGGGACGTTACTCACGGTCTCAGGAAAATCTGATTTTTTCACCCTAAACTTTACCCACGGTATCTGGAAAATCTAATTTTCTTCACCCGGGACGTTACTCACGGTATCAGGGAAATCGGATTTTTTCACCCTAAACTTTACTCACGGTATCAGGAGAATCTGATTTTCTTCACCCGGGACGTTACTCACGGTCTCAGGAAAATCTGATTTTTTCACCCTAAACTTTACCCACGGTATCCGGAAAATCTAATTTTCTTCACCCGGGACGTTACTCACGGTATCAGGGAAATCGGATTTTTTCACCCTAAACTTTACTCACGGTTTCAGGAAAATCTGATTTTCTTCACCCGGGACGTTTCTCATGGTATTTTGAAAATCAGATTTTTTTCACCCTAAACTTTACTCACGGTATCAGGAAAATCTGATTTTTTTCACATTGGACTTTACCCACGGTATTTCGAAAATCTGATTTTTTTCACACTGGACGTTACTCACGGTATCAGGAAAATCTGATTTTCTTCACCCGGGACGTTACTCACGGTATCAGGAAAATCGGATTTTTTCACCCTAAACTTTACTCACGGTATCAGGAAAATCTGATTTTCTTCACCCGGGAAGTTTCTCATGGTATTTTGAAAATCGGAATTTTTCACCCTAAACTTTACTCACGGTATCATGATAATCTGATTTTCTTCACCCGGGACGTTTCTCATGGTATTTTGAAAATCAGAATTTTTCACCCTAAACTTTACTCACGGTATCATGAAAATCTGATTTTTTTTCCACCCTGGACGTTACTCATGGTATCAGGAAAACCTGATTTTTTTCACGTTGGACTTTACCCACGGTATTAGGAAAATCTGATTTTTTTCACCCTGGACGTTACTCACGGTATCAGGAAAATCTGGTTTTTTTCACGTTGGACTTTACCCACGGAATTAGGAAAATCTGATTTTCTTCACCCGGGATGTTACTCATGGTATCAGGAAAATTGGATTTTTTCACCCTAAACTTTACTCATGTTAGCAGGAAAATCTGATTTTCTTCACCCGGGACGTTTCTCATGGTATGTTGAAAAACGGATTTCTTCACCCTAAGCATTACTCACGGTATTAGGAAAATCGATTTTTTTCACACTGGACGTTACTTACAGTATCAGGAAAATCTGATTTTTCACATTGGACTTTACCCACGGTATTAGGAAAATCTGATTTTTTTCACCCTGGACGTTACTCACGGTTTCAGGAAAATCTGATTTTTTTCACGTTGGACGTTACTCACGGTATCAGGAAAATCGGATTTTTTCACCCTATACTTTACTCACGGTATCAGGAAAATCTGATTTTTTTCACATTGGACTTTACCCACGGTATTAGGAAAATCTGATTTTTTTCACCCTGGACGTTACTCACGGTATCAGGAAAATCTGATTTTCTTCACACGGGACATTACTCACGGTATCAGGAAAATGTGCTTTTTTTCACCCTGGACGTGACTCACGATATCAGGAAAATCGGTTTTTTTCACCCTGGACTTTACTCATGGTATCATGAAAATCTTATTTTTTTTCAACTGGACTATTACCCATGGTATCAGAAAAATCTAATTTTCTTCACCCGGGACGTTACTCACGGTATCAGGAGAATATGATTTTTTTCACCCTGGACGTTACTCACGGTTTCAGAAAAATCTGATTTTCTTCACCCGGGACGTTACTCACGGTATCAGGAAAATATGTTTTTTTTTCACCCGGGACGTTACTCACGGTATCAGGAATATCGTATTTTTTCACCCTAAACTTTATTCATGGTATCATGAAAATCTGATGTTTTTTTCACCTGGACTAAACTCACTGTATCAGAAAAATATGAATTCTTTCTCCCTGGACTTTACTCATGGTATCAGGAAAATCTGATTTTTTTCACACTGGAATTTACTCACGGTATCAGGAAAATCTGATTTTTTTTCACCTGGACTATTACCGACGGTATCAGGAAAATCTGATTTTCTTCACCATGGATGTTACTCACGGTATCAGGAAAATCTGATTTTTTTCACCCGGGACGTTACTCACGGTATCAGGAAAATCTGATTTTTTTCACCATGGACATTACTCACGGTATCAGGAAAATCTGGTTTTCTTCACCCGGGACGTTACTGATAGTATCAGGAAAATATGATTTTTTTTCACCCTAAACTTTATTCATGGTATCATGAAAATCTAATTTTTCACCCTGGACTTTCCTCATGGAATCAGGAAAATCTGATTTTCTTCACCCGGGACGTGACTCACGGTATCAGGAAAATATGATTTTTTTTCACCTGGAATATTACCCACGGTATCATGAAAATTTGATTTTTTTTCACCTCGACTAAACTCACGGTATTAGGAAAATCTGGTTTTTTTTCACCCTGGACGTTACACACGGTATCAGGAAAATCTGATTTTCTTCACCCGGGACGTTAGTCACGGTATCAGGGAAATCGGATTTTTTTCACCCTAAACTTTACTCACGGAATCAGGAAAATCTGATCTTTTTCACCCTGGACGTTACTCACGGTATCTGGAAAATCAGATTTTTTCACATTGAACTTTACAAACGGTATCAGGAAAATCTGATTTTTTTCACCCTGGACGTTACTCACGGTATCAGGAAAATCTGATTTTCTTCACCCGGGACGTTACTCATGGTATCAGGAAAATATGATTTTTTTCACCCGGGACGTTACTCACGGTATCAGGAATATCGGATTTTTTTCACCGTGGACTTTATTCACGGTATCATGAAAATATGATATTTTTCACCCGGGACGTTACCCACGGTATCAGGAAAATCGCATTTTTTTACCCTAAACTTTACTCACGATATCAGAAAAATATAATTTTTTTTCATCCTGGACGTTACTCACGGTATCAGGAAAATCTGATTTTTTTCACTTTGGACTATACCCATGGTATAAGGAAAATATAATTTTTTTCACCCTCGACGTAACTCACGGTATCAGGAAAATCTGATTTTTTTTCACCCTGGACGTTACTCACGGTATCAGGAGAATATGATTTTTTCACCCTAAAGTTTACTCACGGTATCAGGAAAATCTGATTTTTCACCCTGGACTTTCCTCATGGAATCAGGAAAATCTGATTTTCATCACCCGGGACGTGACTCACGGTATCAGGGAAATATGATTTTTTTCACCTGGAATATTACCCACGGTATCATGAAAATTTGATTTTTTTTCACCTCGACTAAACTCACGGTATCAGGAAAATATGATATTTTCACCCGGGACGTTACTCACGGTATCAGGAAAATCGGGTTTCTTTCACCCTAAACTTTACTCACGGTATCAGGAAAATATAATTTTTTCACCCTGGACGTTACTCACGGTATCAGGAAAATCTGATTTTTTTCACGTTGAACTATACCCATGCTATTAGGAAAATATAATTTTTTTCACCCTTGACGTTACTCACGGTATCAGGAAAATCTGATTTTTTTTTCACCCTGGACGTTACTCACGGTATCAGGAAAATCTGATGTTTTTTCACGTTGGACTTTACCCACGGAATTAGGAAAATCTGATTTTCTTCACCCGGGATGTTACTCATGGTATCAGGAAAATCGGATTTTTTCACCCTAAACTTTAAACACGTTATCAGGAAAATCTGATTTTCTTCACCCGGGACGTTTCTCATGGTATTTTGAAAATCGGATTTTTTCACCCTAAACTTTACTCACGGTATCAGGAAAATCTGTTTTTTTTTCCACCCTGGACGTTACTCACGGTATCAGGAAAATCTGATTTTCTTCACCCGGGACGTTTCTCATGGTATTTTGAAAATCGGAATTTTTCACCCTAAACTTTACTCACGGTATCAGGAAAATCTGATTTTTTTCACCCTGGACGTTACTCACGGTATCAGGAAAACCTGATTTTTTCACATTGGACTTTACCCACGGTGTTTGGAAAATCTGATTTTTTTCACATTGGACGTTACTCACGCTATCAGGAGAATCTGATTTTTTTCGCGTTGGACTTTACCCACGGTATTAAGAAAATCTGATTTTTTTCACCCTGGACGTTACTCACGGTATCAGGAAAATCTGATTTTTTTCACGTTGGACGTTACCCACGGAGTTAGGAAAATCTGATTTTCTTCACCCGGGACGTTACTCATGGTATCAGGAAAATTGGATTATTTCACCCTAAACTTTACTCATGGTATCATGAAAATCTGATTTTCTTCACCCGGGACGTTTCTCATGGTATTTTGAAAATCAAATTTTTTCACCCTAAACTTTACTCACGGTATCAGGAAAATCTGATTTTTTTCACATTGGACTTTACCCACGGTATTAGGAAAATCTGATTTTTTTCACCCTGGACGTTACTCACGGTATCAGGAAAATCTGATTTTTTTTCACGTTGGACTTTACCCACAGAATTAGGAAAATCTGATTTTCTTCACCCGGGATGTTTCTCATGGGATTTTGAAAAACGGATTTTTTCACCCTAAGCATTACTCATGGTATCAGGAAAATCGATTTTTTTCACCCTGGACGTTACTTACAGTATCAGGAAAATCTGATTTTTCACGTTGGACTTTACCCACGGTATTAGGAAAATCTGATTTTTTTCACCCTGGACGTTACTCACGGTATCAGGAAAATCTGATTTTTTTCACGTTGGACGTTACCCACGGAGTTATGAAAATCTGATTTTCTTCACCCGGGACGTTACTCATGGTATCAGGAAAATTGGATTTTTTCACTCTAACTTTACTCATGGTATCATGAAAATCTGATTTTCTTCACCCGGGACGTTACTCACGGTCTCAGGAAAATCTGATTTTTTCACCCTTAACTTTACCCACGGTATCCGGAAAATCTAATTTTCTTCACCCGGGACGTTACTCACGGTATCAGGGAAATCGGATTTTTTCACCCTAAACTTTACTCACGGTATCAGGAGAATCTGATTTTCTTCACCCGGGACGTTACTCACGGTCTCAGGAAAATCTGATTTTTTCACCCTAAACTTTACCCACGGTATCCGGAAAATCTAATTTTCTTCACCCGGGACGTTACTCACGGTATCAGGGAAATCGGATTTTTTCACCCTAAACTTTACTCACGGTTTCAGGAAAATCTGATTTTCTTCACCCGGGACGTTTCTCATGGTATTTTGAAAATCAGATTTTTTTCACCCTAAACTTTACTCACGGTATCAGGAAAATCTGATTTTTTTCACATTGGACTTTACCCACGGTATTTCGAAAATCTGATTTTTTTCACACTGGACGTTACTCACGGTATCAGGAAAATCTGATTTTCTTCACCCGGGACGTTACTCACGGTATCAGGAAAATCGGATTTTTTCACCCTAAACTTTACTCACGGTATCAGGAAAATCTGATTTTCTTCACCCGGGAAGTTTCTCATGGTATTTTGAAAATCGGAATTTTTCACCCTAAACTTTACTCACGGTATCATGATAATCTGATTTTCTTCACCCGGGACGTTTCTCATGGTATTTTGAAAATCAGAATTTTTCACCCTAAACTTTACTCACGGTATCATGAAAATCTGATTTTTTTTCCACCCTGGACGTTACTCATGGTATCAGGAAAACCTGATTTTTTTCACGTTGGACTTTACCCACGGTATTAGGAAAATCTGATTTTTTTCACCCTGGACGTTACTCACGGTATCAGGAAAATCTGGTTTTTTTCACGTTGGACTTTACCCACGGAATTAGGAAAATCTGATTTTCTTCACCCGGGATGTTACTCATGGTATCAGGAAAATTGGATTTTTTCACCCTAAACTTTACTCATGTTAGCAGGAAAATCTGATTTTCTTCACCCGGGACGTTTCTCATGGTATGTTGAAAAACGGATTTCTTCACCCTAAGCATTACTCACGGTATTAGGAAAATCTATTTTTTTCACCCTGGACGTTACTTACAGTATCAGGAAAATCTGATTTTTCACATTGGACTTTACCCACGGTATTAGGAAAATCTGATTTTTTTCACCCTGGACGTTACTCACGGTTTCAGGAAAATCTGATTTTTTTCACGTTGGACGTTACTCACGGTATCAGGAAAATCGGATTTTTTCACCCTATACTTTACTCACGGTATCAGGAAAATCTGATTTTTTTCACATTGGACTTTACCCACGGTATTAGGAAAATCTGATTTTTTTCACCCTGGACGTTACTCACGGTATCAGGAAAATCTGATTTTCTTCACCCGGGACGTTACTCACGGTATCAGGAAAATCTGCTTTTTTTCACCCTGGACGTGACTCACGATATCAGGAAAATCGGTTTTTTTCACCCTGGACTTTACTCATGGTATCATGAAAATCTTATTTTTTTTCAACTGGACTATTACCCATGGTATCAGAAAAATCTAATTTTCTTCACCCGGGACGTTACTCACGGTATCAGGAGAATATGATTTTTTTCACCCTGGACGTTACTCACGGTTTCAGAAAAATCTGATTTTCTTCACCCGGGACGTTACTCACGGTATCAGGAAAATATGTTTTTTTTTCACCCGGGACGTTACTCACGGTATCAGGAATATCGTATTTTTTCACCCTAAACTTTATTCATGGTATCATGAAAATCTGATGTTTTTTTCACCTGGACTAAACTCACTGTATCAGAAAAATATGAATTCTTTCTCCCTGGACTTTACTCATGGTATCAGGAAAATCTGATTTTTTTCACACTGGAATTTACTCACGGTATCAGGAAAATCTGATTTTTTTTTCACCTGGACTATTACCGACGGTATCAGGAAAATCTGATTTTCTTCACCATGGATGTTACTCACGGTATCAGGAAAATCTGATTTTTTTCACCCGGGACGTTACTCACGGTATCAGGAAAATCTGGTTTTCTTCACCCGGGACGTTACTGATAGTATCAGGAAAATATGATTTTTGTTCACCCTAAACTTTATTCATGGTATCATGAAAATCTAATTTTTCACCCTGGACTTTCCTCATGGAATCAGGAAAATCTGATTTTCTTCACCCGGGACGTGACTCACGGTATCAGGAAAATATGATTTTTTTTCACCTGGAATATTACCCACGGTATCATGAAAATTTGATTTTTTTTCACCTCGACTAAACTCACGGTATTAGGAAAATCTGGTTTTTTTTTCACCCTGGACGTTACACACGGTATCAGGAAAATCTGATTTTCTTCACCCGGGACGTTACTCACGGTATCAGGGAAATCGGATTTTTTCACCCTAAACTTTACTCACGGAATCAGGAAAATCTGATCTTTTTCACCCTGGACGTTACTCACGGTATCTGGAAAATCTGATTTTTTCACATTGAACTTTACTCACGGTATCAGGAAAATCTGATTTTTTTCACCCTGGACGTTACTCACGGTATCAGGAAAATCTGATTTTCTTCACCCGGGACGTTACTCATGGTATCAGGAAAATATGATTTTTTTCACCCGGGACGTTACTCACGGTATCAGGAATATCGGATTTTTTTCACCGTGGACTTTATTCACGGTATCATGAAAATATGATATTTTTCACCCGGGACGTTACCCACGGTATCAGGAAAATCGCATTTTTTTACCCTAAACTTTACTCACGATATCAGAAAAATATAATTTTTTTTCATCCTGGACGTTACTCACGGTATCAGGAAAATCTGATTTTTTTCACTTTGGACTATACCCATGGTATAAGGAAAATATAATTTTTTTCACCCTCGACGTAACTCACGGTATCAGGAAAATCTGATTTTTTTTCACCCTGGACGTTACTCACGGTATCAGGAGAATATGATTTTTTCACCCTAAAGTTTACTCACGGTATCAGGAAAATCTGATTTTTCACCCTGGACTTTCCTCATGGAATCAGGAAAATCTGATTTTCATCACCCGGGACGTGACTCACGGTATCAGGGAAATATGATTTTTTTCACCTGGAATATTACCCACGGTATCATGAAAATTTGATTTTTTTTCACCTCGACTAAACTCACGGTATCAGGAAAATATGATATTTTCACCCGGGACGTTACTCACGGTATCAGGAAAATCGGGTTTCTTTCACCCTAAACTTTACTCACGGTATCAGGAAAATATAATTTTTTCACCCTGGACGTTACTCACGGTATCAGGAAAATCTGATTTTTTTCACGTTGAACTATACCCATGCTATTAGGAAAATATAATTTTTTTCACCCTTGACGTTACTCACGGTATCAGGAAAATCTGATTTTTTTTTCACCCTGGACGTTACTCACGGTATCAGGAAAATCTGATTTTCTTCACCCGGGACGTTACTCATGGTATCAGGAAAATATGATTTTTTTCACCCGAGACGTTACTCACGGTATCAGGAATATCGGATTTTTTTCACCCTGGACTTTATTCTCGGTATCATGAAAATATGATATTTTTCACCCGGGACGTTACTCACGGTATCAGGAAAATCGCATTTCTTTCACCCTAAACTTTACTCACGGTATCAGGAAAATATATTTTTTTTTCACCCTGGACGTTACTCACGATATCAGGAAAATCTGATTTTTTTCACTTTGGACTATACACATGGTATTAGGAAAATATAATTTTTTTCACCCTGGACGTAACTCACGGTATCAGGAAAATCTGATTTTTTTTCACCCTGGACGTTACTCACGGTATCAGGAGAATATGATTTTTTCACCCTAAAGTTTACTCACGGTATCAGGAAAATCTGATTTTCTTCACCCGGAACGTTACTCACAGTATCAGGAAAATATGATTTTTTTCACCCGGGACGTTACTCACGGTATCAGAAATATCGGATTTTTTTCACCCTAAACTTTATTCACGGTATCAGGAAAATCGGATTATTTTCACCATGGACGTTACTCACGGTATCGGGAAAATCTGATTTTTTTCACCCTGGACATTACTCACGGTATCAGGAAAATCTGATTTTCTTCACCCTGGACGTGACTCACGATATCAGTGAAATCGGATTTTTTTCACCTGGTCAAAACTCAAGATATCAGGAAAATATAATTTTTTTCACCCTGGACGTTACTCACGGTATAAGGAAAATCTGATTTTTTTCACACTGGACTGGACTTTACTCACGGTATCAGGAAAATCTGATTTTTTTTCACCTGGACTATTACCCACGGTATCAGGAAAATCTGATTTTCTTCACCATGGATGTTACTCACGGTATCAGGAGAATATGATTATTTCACCCTAAAGTTTACTCACGGTATCAGGAAAATCTGATTTTCTTCACCCGGAACGTTACTCACGGTATCAGGAAAATATGATTTTTTTCACCCGGGACGTTACTCACGGTATCAGAAATATCGGATTTTTTTCACCCTAAACTTTATTCACGGTATCAGGAAAATCGGATTTTTTTCACCCTGGACGTTACTCACGGTATCAGGAAAATCTGATTTTTTTCACCCTGGACATTACTCACGGTATCAGGAAAATCTGATTTTCTTCACCCTGGACGTGACTCACGATATCAGTAAAATCGGATTTTTTTCACCTGGTCAAAACTCAAGATATCAGGAAAATATAATTTTTTTCACCCTGGACGTGACTCACGGTATCAGGAAAATCTGATTTTCTTCACCCGGGACGTTACTCATGGTATCAGGAAAATATGATTTTTTTCACCCGGGACGTTACTCACGGTATCAGGAATATCGGATTTTTTTCACCCTGGACTTTATTCACGGTATCATGAAAATATGATATTTTTCACCCTGGATGTTACTCACGGTATAAGGAAAATCTGATTTTTTTCACCCTAAACTTTACTCACGGTATCAGGAAAATCTGATTTTTTTTCACCCTGGACGTTACTCACGGTATCAGGAAAATCTGATTTTTTTCACTTTGGACTATACCCATGTTATTAGGAAAATATAATTTTTTTCACCCTGGACGTAACTCACGGTATCAGGAAAATCTGATTTTTTTTCACCCTGGACGTTACTCACGGTATCAGGAGAATATGATTTTTTCACCCTAAAGTTTACTCACGGTATCAGGAAAATCTGATTTTTCACCCTGGACTTTCCTCATGGAATCAGGAAAATCTGATTTTCTTCACCCGGGACGTGACTCACGGTATCAGGAAAATATGATTTTTTTCACCTGGAATATTACCCACGGTATCATGAAAATTTGATTTTTTTTCACCTCGACTAATCTCACGGTATCAGGAAAATATGATATTTTTCACCCGGGACGTTACTCATGGTATCAGGAAAATATAATATTTTTTCACCCTGGACGTTACTCACGGTATCAGGAAAATCTGATTTTTTTCACTTTGGACTATACCCATGGTATTAGGAAAATATAATTTTTTTCACCCTCGACGTAACTCACGGTATCAGGAAAATCTGATTTTTTTTCACCCTGGACGTTACTCACGGTATCAGGGAAATCGGATTTTTTCACCCTAAAGTTTACTCACGGTATCACGAAAATCTGATCTTTTTCACCCTGGACGTTACTCACGGTATCTGGAAAATCTGATTTTTTCACATTGAACTTTACACACGGTATTAGGAAAATCTGTTTTTTTTTCACCCTGGACGTTACACACGGTATCAGGAAAATCTGATTTTCTTCACCCGGGACGTTACTCACGGTATCAGGAAAATCGGATTTTTTCACCCAAAACTTTGCTCATGGTATCAGGAAAATCTGATTTTCTTCACCCGGGACGTTTCTCATGGTATTTTGAAAATCGGATTTTTTCATCCTAAACTTTACTCACGGTATCATGAAAATCTGATTTTTTTCACCCTGGACGTTACTCACGGTATCAGGAAAACCTGATTTTTTTCACATTGGACTTTACCCATGGTATTAGGAAAATCTGATTTTTTTCACCCTGGACATTACTCACGATATCAGGATAATCTGATTTTTTTCACGTAATACTTTACCCACGGAATTAGGAAAATCTGATATTCTTCACCCGGGACGATACTCACGGAATCAGGAAAATCGGATTTTTCACCCTAAACTTTACTCACGGTATCAGGAAAATCTGATTTTCTTCACCCGGGACGTTACTCACGGTATCAGGAAAATTGGATTTTTTCACCCTAAACTTTACTCATGGTATCATGAAAATCTGATTTTTTTCACCCTGGACGTTACTCATGGTATCAGGAAAATCTGATTTTTTCACATTTGACTTTACCCACGGTATTTGGAAAACCTGTTTTTTTTTCAACCTGGACGTTACTCACGGTATCAGGAAAATCTGATTTTTTTCACGTTGGACTTTACCCACGGAATTAGGAAAATCTGATTTTTTTCACATTGGACATTACTCACGCTATCAGGAGAATCTGATTTTTTTCACGTTGGACTTTACCCACGGAATTAGGAAAATCTGATTTTCTTCACCCGGGATGTTACTCATGGTATCAGGAAAATCGGATTTTTTCACCCTAAACTTTACTCACAGTATCAGGAAAATCTGATTTTCTTCACCCAGGACGTTACTCACGGTATCAGGAAAATCGAATTTGGTCACCCTAAACTTTACCCACGGCATCCGGAAAATCTGATTTTCTTCACCCGGGACGTTACTCACGGTATCAGGGAAATCGGATTTTTTCACCCAAAACTTTGCTCACGGTATCAGGAAAATCTGATTTTTTTCACCCTGGACGTTACTCACGGTATCTGGAAAATCTGATTTTTTCACATTGAACTTTACACACGGTATTAGGAAAATCTGGTTTTTTTTCACCCTGGACGTTACACACGGTATCAGTTAAATCTGATTTTCTTCACCCGGGACGTTACTCACGGTATCAGGAAAATCGGATTTTTTCACCCAAAACTTTGCTCATGGTATCAGGAAAATCTGATTTTCTTCACCCGGGACGTTTCTCATGGTATTTTGAAAATCGGATTTTTTCACCCTAAACTTTACTCACGGTATCATGAAAATCTGATTTTTTTCACCCTGGATGTTACTCACGGTATCAGGAAAACCTGATTTTTTTCACATTGGACTTTACCCATGGTATTAGGAAAATCTGATTTTTTTCACCCTGGACATTACTCACGATATCAGGATAATCTGATTTTTTTCACGTAATACTTTACCCACGGAATTAGGAAAATCTGATATTCTTCACCCGGGACGATACTCACGGAATCAGGAAAATCGGATTTTTCACCCTAAACTTTACTCACGGTATCAGGAAAATCTGATTTTCTTCACCCGGGACGTTACTCACGGTATCAGGAAAATTGGATTTTTTCACCCTAAACTTTACTCATGGTATCATGAAAATCTGATTTTTTCACCCTGGACGTTACTCATGGTATCAGGAAAATCTGATTATTTCACATTGGACTTTACCCACGGTATTTGGAAAATCTGTTTTTTTTTTCAACCTGGACGTTACTCACGGTATCAGGAAAATCTGACTTTTTTTCACGTTGGACTTTACCCACGGAATTAGGAAAATCTGATTTTTTTCACATTGGACATTACTCACGCTATCAGGAGAATCTGATTTTTTTCACGTTGGACTTTACCCACGGAATTAGGAAAATCTGATTTTCTTCACCCGGGATGTTACTCATGGTATCAGGAAAATCGGATTTTTTCACCCTATACTTTACTCACAGTATCAGGAAAATCTGATTTTCTTCACCCAGGACGTTACTCACGGTATCAGGAAAATCGAATTTTGTCACCCTAAACTTTACCCACGGCATCCGGAAAATCTGATTTTCTTCACCCGGGACGTTACTCACGGTATCAGGGAAATCGGATTTTTTCACCCTAAACTTTACTCACGGAATCAAGAAAATCTGATTTTTTTCACCCTGGACGTTACTCATGGTATCTGGAAAATCTGATTTTTTCACCCAAAACTTTGCTCATGGTATCAGGAAAATCTGATTTTCTTCACCCGGGACGTTTCTCATGGTATTTTGAAAATCGGATTTTTTCACCCTAAACTTTACTCACGGTATCATGAAAATCTGATTTTTTTTCACCCTGGACGTTACTCACGGTATCAGGAAAACCTGATTTTTTTCACTTTGGACTTTACCCATGGTATTAGGAAAATCTGATTTTTTTCACCCTGGACATTACTCACGGTATCAGGATAATCTGATTTTTTTCACGTAATACTTTACCCACGGAATTAGGAAAATCTGATATTCTTCACCCGGGACGATACTCACGGAATCAGGAAAATCGGATTTTTCACCCTAAACTTTACTCACGGTATCAGGAACATCTGATTTTCTTCACCCGGGACGTTTCTCATGGTATTTTGAAAATCGGGTTTTTTCACCCTAAGCATTAGTCACGGTATCAGGATAATTGATTTTTTTCACCCTGGTCGTTACTTACAGTATCAGGAAAATCTGATTTTTCACGTTGGACTTTACCCACGGTATTAGGAAAATCTAATTTTTTTCACCCTGGACGTTTCTCACGGTATCAGGAAAATCTGATTTTTTTCACCCTGGACATTACTCACGGTATCAGGAAAATCTGATTTTCTTCACCCTGGACGTGACTCACGATATCAGTAAAATCGGATTTTTTTCACCTGGTCAAAACTCAAGATATCAGGAAAATTTAATTTTTTTCACCCTGGACGTGACTCACGGTATCAGGAAAATCTGATTTTCTTCACCCGGGACGTTACTCATGGTATCAGGAAAATATGATTTTTTTCACCCGGGACGTTACTCACGGTATCAGGAATATCGGATTTTTTTCACCCTGGACTTTATTCACGGTATCATGAAAATATGATATTTTTCACCCGGGACGTTACCCACGGTATCAGGAAAATCGCATTTTTTTACCCTAAACTTTACTCACGGTATCAGGAAAATATAATATTTTTTCACCCTGGACGTTACTCACGGTATCAGGAAAATCTGATTTTTTTCACTTTGGACTATACCCATGGTATTAGGAAAATATAATTTTTTTCACCCTCGACGTAACTCACGGTATCAGGAAAATCTGATTTTTTTTCACCCTGGACGTTACTCACGGTATCAGGAGAATATGATTTTTTCACCCTAAAGTTTACTCACGGTATCAGGAAAATCTGATTTTTCACCCTGGACTTTCCTCATGGAATCAGGAAAATCTGATTTTCTTCACCCGGGACGTGACTCACGGTATCAGGAAAATATGATTTTTTTCACCTGGAATATTACCCACGGTATCATGAAAATTTGATTTTTTTTCACCTCGACTAATCTCACGGTATCAGGAAAATATGATATTTTTCACCCGGGACGTTACTCATGGTATCAGGAAAATATAATATTTTTTCACCCTGGACGTTACTCACGGTATCAGGAAAATCTGATTTTTTTCACTTTGGACTATACCCATGGTATTAGGAAAATATAATTTTTTTCACCCTCAACGTAACTCACGGTATCAGGAAAATCTGATTTTTTTTCACCCTGGACGTTACTCACGGTATCAGGAGAATATGATTTTTTCACCCTAAAGTTTACTCACGGTATCAGGAAAATCTGATTTTTCACCCTGCACTTTCCTCATGGAATCAGGAAAATCTGATTTTCTTCACCCGGGACGTGACTCACGGTATCAGGAAAATATGATTTTTTTCACCTGGAATATTACCCACGGTATCATGAAAATTTGATTTTTTTTCACCTCGACTAATCTCACGGTATCAGGAAAATATGATATTTTTCACCCGGGACGTTACTCATGGTATCAGGAAAATATAATATTTTTTCACCCTGGACGTTACTCACGGTATCAGGAAAATCTGATTTTTTTCACTTTGGACTATACCCATGGTATCAGGAAAATATAATTTTTTCACCCTGGACGTTACTCACGGTATCAGGAAAATCTGATTTTTTTCACCCGGGACGTTACTCATGGTATCAGGAAAATATGATTTTTGTCACCCGGGACGTTACTCACGGTATCAGGAATATCGGATTTTTTTCACCCTGGACTTTATTCACGGTATCATGAAAATATGATATTTTTTACCCGGGACGTTACTCACGGTATCAGGAGAATATGATTTTTTCACCCTAAACTTTACTCACGGTATCAGGAAAATCTGATTTTTCACCCTGGACTTTCCTCATGGAATCAGGAAAATCTGATTTTCTTCACCCGGGACGTGACTCACGGTATCAGGAAAATATGATTTTTTTCACCTGGAATATTACCCACGGTATCATGAAAATTTGATTTTTTTTCCACCTCGACTAATCTCACGGTATCAGGAAAATATGATATTTTTCACCCGGGACGTTACTCACGGTATCAGGAAAATCGGGTTTTTTTCACCCTAAACTTTACAAACGGTATCAGGAAAATATAATTTTTTCACCCTGGACGTTACTCACGGTATCAGGAAAATCTGATTTTTTTCACCCGGGACGTTACTCATGGTATCAGGAAAATATGATTTTTGTCACCCGGGACGTTACTCACGGTATCAGGAATATCGGATTTTTTTCACCCTGGACTTTATTCACGGTATCATGAAAATATGATATTTTTTACCCGGGACGTTACTCACGGTATCAGGAGAATATGATTTTTTCACCCTAAACTTTACTCACGGTATCAGGAAAATCTGATTTTTCACCCTGGACTTTCCTCATGGAATCAGGAAAATCTGATTTTCTTCACCCGGGACGTGACTCACGGTATCAGGAAAATATGATTTTTTTCACCGGGAATATTACCCACGGTATCATGAAAATTTGATTTTTTTTCACCTCGACTAATCTCACGGTATCAGGAAAATATGATATTTTTCACCCGGGACGTTACTCACGGTATCAGGAAAATCGGGTTTTTTTTCACCCTAAACTTTACTCACGGTATCAGGAAAATATAATTTTTTCACCCTGGACGTTACTCATGGTATCAGGAAAATCTGATTTTTTTCACCCGGGACGTTACTCATGGTACCAGGAAAATATGATTTTTTTCACCCGGGACGTTACTCACGGTATCAGGAATATCGGATTTTTTTCACCCTGGACTTTATTCACGGTATCAGGAAAATATAATTTTTTTTCACCCTGGACGTTACTCACGGCATCAGGAAAATCTGATTTTTTTCACTTTGGACTATCCCTATGGTATTAGGAAAATATAATTTTTTTCACCCTGGACGTAACTCACGGTATCAGGAAAATCTGATTTTTTTTCACCCTGGACGTTACTCACGGTATCAGGGAAATCGGATTTTTTCACCCTAAACTTTACTCACGGAATCAGGAAAATCTGATCTTTTTCACCCTGGACGTTACTCACGGTATCTGGAAAATCTGATTTTTTCACATTGAACTTTACACACGGTATTAGGAAAATCTGGTTTTTTTTCACCCTGGACGTTACACACGGTATCAGGAAAATCTGATTTTCTTCACCCGGGACGTTACTCACGGTATCAGGAAAATCGGATTTTTTCACCCAAAACTTTGCTCATGGTATCAGGAAAATCTGATTTTCTTCACCCGGGACGTTTCTCATGGTATTTTGAAAATCGGATTTTTTCACCCTAAACTTTACTCACGGTATCATGAAAATCTGATTTTTTTCACCCTGGACGTTACTCACGGTATCAGGAATAACCTGATTTTTTTCACATTGGACTTTACCCATGGTATTAGGAAAATCTGATTTTTTTCACCCTGGACATTACTCACGATATCAGGATAATCTGATTTTTTTCACGTAATACTTTACCCACGGAATTAGGAAAATCTGATATTCTTCACCCGGGACGATACTCACGGAATCAGGAAAATTGGATTTTTCACCCTAAACTTTACTCACGGTATCAGGAAAATCTGATTTTCTTCACCCGGGACGTTACTCACGGTATCAGGAAAATTGGATTTTTTCACCCTAAACTTTACTCATGGTATCATGAAAATCTGATTTTTTTCACCCTGGACGTTACTCATGGTATCAGGAAAATCTGATTATTTCACATTGGACTTTACCCACGGTATTTGGAAAATCTGTTTTTTTTTCAACCTGGACGTTACTCACGGTATCAGGAAAATGTGATTTTTTTTCACGTTGGACTTTACCCACGGAATTAGGAAAATCTGATTTTTTTCACATTGGACATTACTCACGCTATCAGGAGAATCTGATTTTTTTCACGTTGGACTTTACCCACGGAATTAGGAAAATCTGATTTTCTTCACCCGGGATGTTACTCATGGTATCAGGAAAATCGGATTTTTTCACCCTAAACTTTACTCACAGTATCAGGAAAATCTGATTTTCTTCACCCAGGACGTTACTCACGGTATCAGGAAAATCGAATTTTGTCACCCTAAACTTTACCCACGGCATCCGGAAAATCTGATTTTCTTCACCCGGGACGTTACTCACGGTATCAGGGAAATCGGATTTTTTCACCCTAAACTTTACTCACGGAATCAGGAAAATCTGATTTTTTTCACCCTGGACGTTACTCATGGTATCTGGAAAATCTGATTTTTTCACATTGAACTTTACACACGGTATTAGGAAAATCTGGTTTTTTTTTCACCCTGGACGTTACACACGGTATCAGGAAAATCTGATTTTCTTCACCCGGGACGTTACTCACGGTATCAGGAAAATCGGATTTTTTCACCCAAAACTTTGCTCATGGTATCAGGAAAATCTGATTTTCTTCACCCGGGACGTTTCTCATGGTATTTTGAAAATCGGATTTTTTCACCCTAAACTTTACTCACGGTATCATGAAAATCTGATTTTTTTTCACCCTGGACGTTACTCACGGTATCAGGAAAACCTGATTTTTTTCACTTTGGACTTTACCCATGGTATTAGGAAAATCTGATTTTTTTCACCCTGGACATTACTCACGGTATCAGGATAATCTGATTTTTTTCACATAATACTTTACCCACGGAATTAGGAAAATCTGATATTCTTCACCCGGGACGATACTCACGGAATCAGGAAAATCGGATTTTTCACCCTAAACTTTACTCACGGTATCAGGAAAATCTGATTTTCTTCACCCGGGACGTTTCTCATGGTATTTTGAAAATCGGGTTTTTTCACCCTAAGCATTAGTCACGGTATCAGGATAATTGATTTTTTTCACCCTGGTCGTTACTTACAGTATCAGGAAAATCTGATTTTTCACGTTGGACTTTACCCACGGTATTAGGAAAATCTAATTTTTTTCACCCTGGACTTTACTCACGGAATTAGGAAAATCTGATTTTTTTTCACGTTGGACTTTACCCATGGAATTAGGAAAATCTGATTTTCTTTACCCAGGACGTTACTCACGGTATCAGGAAAATGCGATTTTTTCACCCTAAACTTTACCCACGGTATCCGGAAAATCTGATTTTCTTCCCCCGGGACGTTACTCACGGTATCAGGAAAATCTGATTTTTTTCAGCCTAGACATTACTCACAGTATCAGATAAATCTGATTTTTTAACATTTGACTTTAACCACGGTATTAGGAAAATCTGAATTTTTTTTTGCCCTGGACGTTGTTCATGGTATCAGGAAAATCTGATTTTTTTCACGTTGGACTTTACCCACGGAATTAGAAAAATCTGATTTTCTTCACCCGGGACGTTTCTCATGGTATCAGGAAAATCGGATTTTTTCACCCTAAACTTTACTCACGGTATCAGGAAAATCTGATTTTCTTCACCCGGGACGTTTCTCATGGTATTTTGAAAATCGGATTTTTTCACCCTAAACTTTACCCACGGTATTAGGAAAATCTGATTTTTTTCACCCTGGACGTTACTGACGGTATCAGGAGAATTTGATTTTTTTTTCACGTAGGACATTACCCACGGAGTTCGGAAAATCTGATTTTCTTCACCCTGGACGTTACTCACGGTATCAGGAAAACTGGATTTTTTCACCCTAAACTTTACTCACGGTATCAGGAAAATCTGATTTTCTTCACCCGGGACGTTTCTCATGGTATTTTGAAAATCAGATTTTTTCACCCTAAACTTTACCCACGGTGTTAGGAAAATCTGATTTTTTTCACCCTGGACGTTACTGACGGTATCAGGAGAATCTGATTTTTTTCACGTAGGACATTACCCACGGAATTAGGAAAATCTGATTTTCTTCACCCGAGACGTTACTCACGGTATCAGGAAAATCTGATTTTCTTCACCATGGATGTTACTCATGGTAGCAGGAAAATCTGATTTTTTTCACCCGGGATGTTACTCACGGTATCAGGAAAATCTGATTTTTTTCACCCTGGACGTTACTCACGGTATCAGGAAAATCTGGTTTTCTTCACCCGGGACGTTACTGATGGTATCAGGAAAATATGATTTTGTTTTCTCACCCGGGACTTGACTCACGGTATCAGGAAAATATGATTTTTTTCACCTGGAATATTACCCACGGTATCATGAAAATTTGATTTTTTTTCACCTCGACTAAACTCACGGTATCAGGAAAATATGATATTTTTCACCCGGGACGTTACTCACAGTATCAGGAAAATCAGGGTTTTTTCACCCTAAACTTTACTCACGGTATCAGGAAAATATAATTTTTTCACCCTGGACGTTACACACGGTATCAGGAAAATCTGGTTTTTTTTCACGTTGGACTATACCAATGCTATTAGGAAAATATAATTTTTTTCACCCTGGAAGTTACTCACGGTATCAGGAAAATCTGATTTTTTTTCACCCTGGACGTTATTCACGGTATCAGGAAAATCTGATTTTCTTCACCCTGGACGTGACTCACGATATCAGGAAAATTCGATTTTTTTCACCTGGACTATTACCCATGGTATCATGAAAATCTGATTTTTTTTTCACCTGGTCAAAACTCAAGATATCAGGAAAATATAATTTTTTTCACCCTGGACGTTACTCACGGTATCAGGAAAATCTGATTTTCTTCACCCGGGACGTTACTCACGGGATCATGAAAATCTGATTTTTTTTCACCCTGGACTTTACTCACGGTATCAGGAAAATCTGATTTTTTTCACCCTGGACTTTACTCACGGTATCAGGAAAATCTGATTTTTTTTCACCTGGACTATTACCCACGGTATCAGGAAAATCTGATTTTCTTCACCATGGATGTTAATCATGGTATCAGGAAAATCTGATTTTTTTCACCCGGGACGTTACTCACGGTATCAGGAAAATCTGATTTTTTTCACCCGGGACGTTACTCATGGTATCAGGAATATCGGATTTTTTTCACCCTGGACTTTACTCACGGTATCATGAAAATATGATATTTTTCACCCGGGACGTTACTCACGGTATCAGGAAAATTGCATTTTTTTCACCCTAAACTTTACTCACGGTATCAGGAAAATATAATTTTTTTCACCCTGGACGTTACTCACGGTATCAGGAAAATCTGATTTTTTTCACTTTGGACTATACCCATGGTATTAGGAAAATATAATTTTTTTCACCCTGGACATAACTCACGGTATCAGGAAAATCTGATTTTTTTTCACCCTGGACGTTACTCACGGTATCAGAAGAATGTGATTTTTTCACCCTAAAGTTTACTCACGGTATCAGGAAAATTTGTTTTTCTTCTCCCGGGACGTTACTCACGGTATCAGGAAAATCTGATTTTTTCACCCTGGACGTTATTCACGGTATCAGGAAAATCTGATTTTCTTCACCCTGGACGTGACTCACGATATCAGGAAAATCTGATTTTCTTCACCCGGGACGTTACTCACGGGATCATGAAAATCTGATTTTTTTTTTCACCCTGGACTTTACTCACGGTATCAGGAAAATCTGATTTTTTTCACCCTTGACGTTACCCATGGGATCATGAAAATCTGATTTTTTTCACCCTGGAGTTTACCCACGGTATCAGGAAAATCTAATTTTCTTCACCATGGACGTTACTCACGGTATCAGGAAAATCTGATTTTTTTTCACCCGGGAGGTTACTCACGGTATCAGGAAAATCTGATTTTTTTCACCCTAAACTTTTTTCATGGGATCATGAAAATCTGATTTTTTTCAACCTAGACTAAACTCACGGTATCAGGAAAATATAATTTTTTTCACCCTGGACGTTACTCACGGTATCAGGAAAATTGGATTTTTTTCACCCTGGACGTTACTCACGGTATCAGGAAAATCTGATTTTTTTCACCCTGGACGTTACTCACGGTATCTGGAAAATCTGATTTTCTTCACCATGGATGTTACTCATGGTATCCGGAAAATCGGATTTTTTTCACCCGGGACGTTACTCACGGTATCATGAAAATCTGATTTTTTTCATCCTGGACTTTACTCACGGTATCATGAAAATCTGATTTTTTTCACCCGGGACGTTACTCACGGTATCAGGAAAATCTGATTTTTTTCACCCTAAACTTTACTCATGGTATCAGGAAAATCTGATTTTTTTCACCCTGGACGTTACTCACAGGATCATGAAAATCTGATTATTTTCACCCTGGACTTTACTCACGGTATCAGGAAAATCTGATTTTTTTCACCCTAAACTTTATTCATGGTATCATGAAAATCTGATTTTTTTCCACCTGGACTAAACTCACGGTATCAGGAAATCATAATTTTTTTCACCCTGGACATTACTCACGGTATCAGGAAAATCTGCTTTTTTTCACCCTGGACGTGACTCACGATATCAGGAAAATCGGTTTTTTTCTCCCTGGACTTTACTCATGGTATCATGAAAATCTTATTTTTTTTCAACTGGACTATTACCCATGGTATCAGAAAAATCTAATTTTCTTCACCCGGGACGTTACTCACGGTATCAGGAGAATATGATTTTTTTCACCCTGGACGTTACTCACGGTTTCAGGAAAATCTGATTTTCTTCACCCGGGACGTTACTCACGGTATCAGGAAAATATGTTTTTTTTCACCCGGGACGTTACTCACGGTATCAGGAATATCGTATTTTTTTCACCCTAAACTTTATTCATGGTATCATGAAAATCTGATGTTTTTTTCACCTGGACTAAACTCACGGTATCAGAAAAATATGATTTCTTTCTCCCTGGACTTTACTCATGGTATCAGGAAAATCTGATTTTTTTCACACTGGAATTTACTCACGGTATCAGGAAAATCTGATTTTTTTTCACCTGGACTATTACCGACGGTATCAGGAAAATCTGATTTTCTTCACCATGGATGTTACTCACGGTATCAGGAAAATCTGATTTTTTTCACCCGGGACGTTACTCACGGTATCAGGAAAATCTGATTTGTTTCACCATGGACATTACTCACGGTATCAGGAAAATCTGGTATTCTTCACCCGGGACGTTACTGATAGTATCAGGAAAATATGATTTTTTTTCACCCTAAACTTTATTCATGGTATCATGAAAATCTGATTTTTCACCCTGGACTTTCCTCATGGAATCAGGAAAATCTGATTTTCTTCACCCGGGACGTGACTCACGGTATCAGGAAAATATGATTTTTTTTCACCTGGAATATTACCCACGGTATCATGAAAATTTGATTTTTTTTTCACCTCGACTAAACTCACGGTATCAGGAAAATATGATATTTTTCACCCGGGACGTTACTCACGGTATCAGGAAAATCGGGTTTTTTTCACCCTAAACTTTACTCACGGTATCAGGAAAATATAATTTTTTCACCCTGTACGTTACTCACGGTATCAGGAAAATCTGATTTTTTTCACGTTGAACTATACCCATGCTATTAGGAAAATATAATTTTTTTCACCCTTGACGTTACTCACGGTATCAGGAAAATCTGATTTTTTTTCACCCTGGACGTTACTCACGGTATCAGGAAAATCTGATTTTTTTCACTTTGGACTATACACATGGTATTAGGAAAATATAATTTTTTTCACCATGGACGTTACTCACGGTATCGGGAAAATCTGATTTTTTTTCACCCTGGACGTTACTCACGGTATCAGGAAAATCTGATTTTCTTCACCCTGGACGTGACTCACGATATCAGTAAAATCGGATTTTTTTCACCTGGTCAAAACTCAAGATATCGGGAAAATATAATTTTTTTCACCCTGGACGTTACTCACGGTATAAGGAAAATCTGATTTTTTTCACACTGGACTTTACTCACAGTATCAGGAAAATCTGATTTTTTTTTCACCTGGACTATTACCCACGGTATCAGGAAAATCTGATTTTCTTCACCATGGATGCTACTCACGGTATCAGGAGAATATGATTTTTTCACCCTAAAGTTTACTCACGGTATCAGGAAAATCTGATTTTCTTCACCCGGAACGTTACTCACGGTATCAGGAAAATATGTTTTTTTTCACCCGGGACGTTACTCACGGTATCAGAAATATCGGATTTTTTTCACCCTAAACTTTATTCACGGTATCAGGAAAATCGGATTTTTTTCACCCGGGACGTTACTCACGGTATCAGGAAAATCTGATTTTTTTCACCCTGGACATTACTCACGGTATCAGGAAAATCTGATTTTCTTCACCCTGGACGTGACTCACGATATCAGTAAAATCGGATTTTTTTCACCTGGTCAAAACTCAAGATATCAGGAAAATATAATTTTTTTCACCCTGGACGTTACTCACGGTATCAGGAAAATCTGATTTTCTTCACCCGGGACGTTACTCATGGTATCAGGAAAATATGATTTTTTTCACCCGGGACGTTACTCACGGTATCAGGAATATCGGATTTTTTTCACCCTGGACTTTATTCACGGTATCATGAAAATATGATATTTTTCACCCGGGACGTTACCCACGGTATCAGGAAAATCGCATTTTTTTACCCTAAACTTTACTCACGGTATCAGGAAAATATAATATTTTTTCACCCTGGACGTTACTCACGGTATCAGGAAAATCTGATCTTTTTAACTTTGGACTATACCCATGGTATTAGGAAAATATAATTTTTTTCACCCTCGACGTAACTCACGGTATCAGGAAAATCTGATTTTTTTTCACCCTGGACGTTACTCACGGTATCAGGAGAATATGATTTTTTCACCCTAAAGTTTACTCACGGTATCAGGAAAATCTGATTTTTCACCCTGGACTTTCCTCATGGAATCAGGAAAATCTGATTTTCTTCACCCAGGACGTGACTCACGGTATCAGGAAAATATGATTTTTTTCACCTGGAATATTACCCACGGTATCATGAAAATTTGATTTTTTTTCACCTCGACTAATCTCACTGTATCAGGAAAATATGATATTTTTCACCCAGGACGTTACTCACGGTATCAGGAAAATCGGTTTTTTTTCACCCTAAACTTTACTCACAGTATCAGGAAAATATAATTTTTTCACCCTGGACGTTACTCACGGTATCAGGAAAATCTGATTTTTCTCACCCGGGACGTTACTCATGGTATCAGGAAAATATGATTTTTTTCACCCGGGACGTTACTCACGGTATCAGGAATATCGGATTTTTTTCACCCTGGACTTTATTCACGGTATCATGAAAATATGATATTTTTTACCCGGGACGTTACTCACGGTATCAGGAGAATATGATTTTTTCACCCTAAACTTTACTCACGGTATCAGGAAAATCTGATTTTTCACCCTGGACTTTCCTCATGGAATCAGGAAAATCTGATTTTCTTCACCCGGGACGTGACTCATGGTATCAGGAAAATATGATTTTTTTCACCGGGAATATTACCCACGGTATCATGAAAATTTGATTTTTTTTCACCTCGACTAATCTCACGGTATCAGGAAAATCGGGTTTTTTTCACCCTAAACTTTACTCACGGTATCAGGAAAATATAATTTTTTCACCCTGGACGTTACTCACGGTATCAGGAAAATCTGATTTTTTTCACCCGGGACGTTACTCATGGTACCAGGAAAATATGATTTTTTTCACCCGGGACGTTACTCACGGTATCAGGAAAATCTGATTTTTTTCACTTTGGACTATACCCATGGTATTAGGAAAATATAATTTTTTTCACCCTGGACGTAACTCACGGTATCAGGAAAATCTGATTTTTTTTCACCCTGGACGTTACTCACGGTATCAGGAGAATATGATTTTTTCACCCTAAAGTTTACTCACGGTATCAGGAAAATCTGATTTTCTTCACCCGGAACGTTACTCACGGTATCAGGAAAATATAATTTTTTTCACCCTGGACGTTACTCACGGTATAAGGAAAATCTGATTTTTTTCACACTGGACTTTACTCACGGTATCAGGAAAATCTGATTTTTTTTACCTGGAATATTACCCACGGTATCAGGAAAATCTGATTTTCTTCACCATGGATGTTACTCACGGTATCAGGAGAATATGATTTTTTCACCCTAAAGTTTACTCACGGTATCAGGAAAATCTGATTTTCTTCACCCGGAACGTTACTCACGGTATCAGGAAAATATGATTTTTTTCACCCGGGACGTTACTCACGGTATCAGAAATATCGGATTTTTTCACCCTAAACTTTATTCACGGTATCAGGAAAATCGGATTTTTTTCACCCTGGACGTTACTCACGGTATCAGGAAAATATGATTTTTTTCACCCTGGACATTACTCACGGTATCAGGAAAATCTGATTTTCTTCACCCTGGACGTGACTCACGATATCAGTAAAATCGGATTTTTTTCACCTGGTCAAAACTCAAGATATCAGGAAAATATAATTTTTTTCACCCTGGACGTTACTCACGGTATCAGGAAAATCTGATTTTCTTCACCCGGGACGTTACTCATGGTATCAGGAAAATATGATTTTTTTCACCCGGGACGTTACTCACGGTATCAGGAATATCGTATTTTTTTCACCCTGGACTTTATTCACGGTATCATGAAAATATGATATTTTTCACCCGGGACGTTACCCATGGTATCAGGAAAATCGCATTTTTTTACCCTAAACTTTACTCACGGTATCAGGAAAATATAATTTTTTTTCACCCTGGACGTTACTCACGGTATCAGGAAAATCTGATTTTTTTCACTTTGGACTATACCCATGGTATTAGGAAAATATAATTTTTTTCACCCTCGACGTAACTCACGGTATCAGAAAAATCTGATTTTTTTTCACCCTGGACGTTACTCACGGTATCAGGAGAATATGATTTTTTCACCCTAAAGTTTACTCACGGTATCAGGAAAATCTGATTTTTCACCCTGGACTTTCCTCATGGAATCAGGAAAATCTGATTTTCTTCACCCGGGACGTGACTCACGGTATCAGGAAAATATGATTTTTTTCACCTGGAATATTACCCACGGTATCATGAAAATTTGATTTTTTTTTCCCCTTGACTAATCTCACGGTATCAGGAAAATATGATATTTTTCACCCGGGACGTTACTCACGGTATCAGGAAAATCGGGTTTTTTTCACCCTAAACTTTACTCACGGTATCAGGAAAATATAATTTTTTCACCCTGGACGTTACTCACGGTATCAGGAAAATCTGATTTTTTTCACCCGGGACGTTACTCACGGTATCAGGAATATCGGATTTTTTTCACCCTGGACTTTATTCACGGTATCATGAAAATATGATATTTTTTAACCGGGACGTTACTCACGGTATCATGAAAATATGATATTTTTCACCCGGGACGTTACCCATGGTATCAGGAAAATCGCATTTTTTTACCCTAAACTTTACTCACGGTATCAGGAAAATATAATTTTTTTTCACCCTGGACGTTACTCACGGTATCAGGAAAATCTGATTTTTTTCACTTTGGACTATACCCATGGTATTAGGAAAATATAATTTTTTTCACCCTCGACGTAACTCACGGTATCAGAAAAATCTGATTTTTTTTCACCCTGGACGTTACTCACGGTATCAGGAGAATATGATTTTTTCACCCTAAAGTTTACTCACGGTATCAGGAAAATCTGATTTTTCACCCTGGGCTTTCCTCATGGAATCAGGAAAATCTGATTTTCTTCACCCGGGACGTGACTCACGGTATCAGGAAAATATGATTTTTTTCACCTGGAATATTACCCACGGTATCATGAAAATTTGATTTTTTTTTCACCTTGACTAATCTCACGGTATCAGGAAAATATGATATTTTTCACCCGGGACGTTACTCACGGTATCAGGAAAATCGGGTTTTTTTCACCCTAAACTTTACTCACGGTATCAGGAAAATATAATTTTTTCACCCTGGACGTTACTCACGGTATCAGGAAAATCTGATTTTTTTCACCCGGGACGTTACTCACGGTATCAGGAATATCGGATTTTTTTCACCCTGGACTTTATTCACGGTATCATGAAAATATGATATTTTTTAACCGGGACGTTACTCACGGTATCAGGAAAATCTGATTTTTTTCACCCTGGACGTTACTCACGGTATCAGAAATATCGGATTTTTTTCACCCTAAACTTTATTCACGGTATCATGAAAATCGGATTTTTTTTCACCTGGTCAAAACTGAAGATATGAGGAAAATATAATTTTTTTCACCCTGGACGTTACTCACGGTATCAGGAAAATCTGATTATTTTCACCCTGGACGTTACTCACGGTATCAGGAAAATCTGATTTTTTTCACCCTGGACATTACTCACGGTATCAGGAAAATCTGATTTTCTTCACCCTGGACGTGACTCACGATATCAGTAAAATCGGATTTTTTTCACCTGGTCAAAACTCAAGATATCAGAAAATATAATTTTTTTCACCCTGGACGTTACTCACGGTATCAGGAAAATCTGATTTTCTTCACCCGGGACGTTACTCATGGTATCAGGAAAATATGATTTTTTTCACCCGGGACGTTACTCACGGTATCAGGAATATCGTATTTTTTTCACCCTGGACTTTATTCACGGTATCATGAAAATATGATATTTTTCACCCGGGACGTTACCCATGGTATCAGGAAAATCGCATTTTTTTACCCTAAACTTTACTCACGGTATCAGGAAAATATAATTTTTTTTCACCCTGGACGTTACTCACGGTATCAGGAAAATCTGATTTTTTTCACTTTGGACTATACCCATGGTATTAGGAAAATATAATTTTTTTCACCCTCGACGTATCTCACGGTATCAGGAAAATCTGATTTTTTTTCACCCTGGACGTTACTCACGGTATCAGGAGAATATGATTTTTTCACCCTAAAGTTTACTCACGGTATCAGGAAAATCTGATTTTTCACCCTGGACTTTCCTCATGGAATCAGGAAAATCTGATTTTCTTCACCCGGGACGTGACTCACGGTATCAGGAAAATATGATTTTTTTCACCTGGAATATTACCCACGGTATCATGAAAATTTGATTTTTTTTCATCTTGACTAATCTCACGGTATCAGGAAAATATGATATTTTTCACCCGGGACGTTACTCACGGTATCAGGAAAATCGGGTTTTTTTCACCCTAAACTTTACTCACGGTATCAGGAAAATATAATTTTTTCACCCTGGACGTTACTCACGGTATCAGGAAAATCTGATTTTTTTCACCCGGGACGTTACTCACGGTATCAGGAATATCGGATTTTTTTCACCCTGGACTTTATTCACGTTATCATGAAAATATGATATTTTTTAACCGGGACGTTACTCACGGTATCACGAAAATCGCATTTCTTTCACCCTAAACTTTACTCACGGTATCAGGAAAATATAATTTTTTTTCACCCTGGACGTTACTCACGGTATCAGGAAAATCTGATTTTTTTCACTTTGGACTATATCCATGGTATTAGGAAAATATAATTTTTTTCACCCTGGACGTAACTCACGGTATCAGGAGAATATGATTTTTTCACCCTAAAGTTTACTCACGGTATCAGGAAAATCTGATTTTCTTCACCCGGAACGTTACTCACGGTATCAGGAAAATATGATTTTTTTCACCCGGGACGTTACTCACGGTATCAGAAATATCGGATTTTTTTCACCCTAAACTTTATTCACGGTATCAGGAAAATCGGATTTTTTTTCACCATGGACGTTACTCACGGTATCAGGAAAATCTGATTTTTTTCACCCTGGACGTTACTCACGGTATCAGGAAAATCTGATTTTTTTCACCCTGGACGTTACTCACGGTATCAGGAAAATCTGATTTTCTTCACCCTGGACGTGACTCACGGTATCAGGAAAATCTGATTTTCTTCACCATGGATGTTACTCACGGTATCAGGAGAATATGATTTTTTCACCCTAAAGTTTACTCATGGTATCATGAAAATCTGATTTTCTTCACCCGGAACGTTACTCACGGTATCAGGAAAATATGAATTTTTTCACCCGGGACGTTACTCACGGTATCAGAAATATCGGATTTTTTTCACCCTAAACTTTATTCACGGTATCAGGAAAATCGGATTTTTTTCACCCTGGACGTTACTCACGGTATCAGGAAAATCTGATTTTTTTCACCCTGGACATTACTCACAGTATCAGGAAAATCTGATTTTCTTCACCCTGGACGTGACTCACGATATCAGTAAAATCGGATTTTTTTCACCTGGTCAAAACTCAAGATATCAGGAAAATACATTTTTTTTTCACCCTGGACATTACTCACGGTATAAGGAAAATCTGATTTTTTTCACACTGGACTTTACTCACGGTATCAGGAAAATCTGATTTTTTTTCACCTGGACTATTACCCACGGTATCAGGAAAATCTGATTTTCTTCACCATGGACGTTACTCACGGTATCAGGAAAATCTGATTTTTTTCACCCGGGAGGTTACTCATGGTATCAGGAAAATCTGATTTTTTTCACCCTGGACGTTACTCACGGTATCAGGAAAATCTGATTTTCTTCACCCTGGACGTGACTCACGATATCAGGAAAATTGGATTTTTTTCACCCTAAACTTTATTCATGGTATCATGAAAATCTGATTTTTTTTCACCTGGTCAAAACTGAAGATATGAGGAAAATATAATTTTTTTCACCCTGGACGTTACTCACGGTATCAGGAAAATCTGATTATTTTCACCCTGGACGTTACTCACGGTATCAGGAAAATCTGATTTTTTTTCACCCTAAACTTTACTCACGGAATCAGGAAAATCTGATTTTTTTCCACCCTGGACGTTACTCACGGGATCATGAAAAACTGATTTTTTTCACCCTGGACTTTACTCACGGTATCAGGAAAATCTGATTTTTTTTTCACCCTGGACGTTACTCACGGTATCAGGAATATCAGATTTCTTTCACCCTAAACTTTATTCATGGTATCATGAAAATCTGATTTTTTTTCAACCTGGATGAATCTCACGGTATCAGGAAAATATAATTTTTTTTCACCTTGGACGTTACTCATGGTATCAGGAAAATCGGATTTTTTTCACCCTGGACGTTACTCACGGTATAAGGAAAGTCAGATTTTTTTCACCGTGGACGTTACTCACGGTATCAGGAAAATCTGATTTAATTCACCCTGGACGTGACTCACGATATCAGGAAAATCGGATTTTTTTCACCCTGGACGTTACTCACGGTATCAGGAAAAACTGATTTTTTTCACCCTGGACATTACTCACGGTATCATGAAAATCTGATTTTTTTTCACCCTGGACGTTACTCACGGTATCAGGAAAATCTGATTTTCTTCACCATGGATGTTACTCATGGTATTAGGAAAATCTGATTTTTTTCACCATGGACGTTACTCACGGTATCAGGAAAATCTGATTTTTTTTCACCCTGGACGTTACTCACGGTATCAGGTAAATCTGATTTTCTTCACCATGGACGTTGCTCACGGTATCAGGAAAAACTGATTTTTTTCACCCTGGTCGTTACTCACGGTATCAGGAATATCAGATTTCTTTCACCCTAAACTTTATTCATGGTATCATGAAAATCTGAATTTTTTTCACCCTGGACATTACTCACGGTATAAGGAAAATCTGATTTTTTCACACTGGACTTTACTCACGGTATCAGGAAAATCTGATTTTTTTCACCCTGGACGTTACTCACGGTATCAGGAAAATCTGATTATTTTCACCCTGGACGTTACTCACGGTATCAGGAAAATCTGATTTTTTTCACCCTAAACTTTACTCACGGAATCAGGAAAATCTGATTTTTTTCCACCCTGGACGTTACTCACGGGATCATGAAAAACTGATTTTTTTCACCCTGGACTTTACTCACGGTATCAGGAAAATCTGATTTTTTTTCACCCTGGACGTTACTCACGGTATCAGGAATATCAGATTTCTTTCACCCTAAACTTTATTCATGGTATCATGAAAATCTGATTTTTTTTCAACCTGGATGAATCTCACGGTATCAGGAAAATATAATTTTTTTTCACCTTGGACGTTACTCATGGTATCAGGAAAATCGGATTTTTTTCACCCTGGACGTTACTCACGGTATAAGGAAAGTCAGATTTTTTTCACCGTGGACGTTACTCACGGTATCAGGAAAATCTGATTTAATTCACCCTGGACGTGACTCACGATATCAGGAAAATCGGATTTTTTTCACCCTGGACGTTACTCACGGTATCAGGAAAAACTGATTTTTTTCACCCTGGACATTACTCACGGTATCATGAAAATCTGATTTTTTTTCACCCTGGACGTTACTCACGGTATCAGGAAAATCTGATTTTCTTCACCATGGATGTTACTCATGGTATTAGGAAAATCTGATTTTTTTCACCATGGACGTTACTCACGGTATCAGGAAAATCTGATTTTTTTTCACCCTGGACGTTACTCACGGTATCAGGTAAATCTGATTTTCTTCACCATGGACGTTGCTCACGGTATCAGGAAAAACTGATTTTTTTCACCCTGGTCGTTAATCACGGTATCAGGAATATCAGATTTCTTTCACCCTAAACTTTATTCATGGTATCATGAAAATCTGAATTTTTTTCACCCTGGACATTACTCACGGTATAAGGAAAATCTGATTTTTTCACACTGGACTTTACTCACGGTATCAGGAAAATCTGATTTTTTTCACCCTGGACGTTACTCACGGTATCAGGAAAATCTGATTTTCTTCACCCGGGACGTTACTCACGGTATCAGGAAAATATGATTTTTTTCTCCCGGGACGTTACTCACGGTATCAGAAATATCGGATTTTTTTCACCCTAAACTTTATTCACGGTATCAGGAAAATCGGATTTTTTTCACCCTGGACGTTACTCACGGTATCAGGAAAATCTGATTTTTTTCACCCTGGACATTACTCACGGTATCAGGAAAATCTGATTTTCTTCACCCTGGACGTGACTCACGATATCAGTAAAATCGGATTTTTTTCACCTGGTCAAAACTCAAGATATCAGGAAAATATATATTTTTTTTCACCCTGGACGTTACTCACGGTATAAGGAAAATCTGATTTTTTTCACACTGGACTTTACTCACGGTATCAGGAAAATCTGATTTTCTTCACCATGGATCATGAAAATCTCACGGGATCATGAAAATCTGATTTTTTCACCCTGGACTTTACCCACGGTATCAGGAAAATCTGATTTTCTTCACCATGGACGTTACTCACGGTATCAGGAAAATCTGATTTTTTTCACCCTGGACGTTACTCACGGTATCAGGAAAATCTGATTTTCTTCACCCTGGACGTGACTCACGATATCAGGAAAATTGGATTTTTTTCACCCTAAACTTTATTCATGGTATCATGAAAATCTGATTTTTTTTCACATGGTCAAAACTCAAGATATCAGGAAAATATAATTTTTTTCACCCTGGACGTTACTCACGGTATCAGGAAAATCTGATTTTTTTCCACCCTGGACGTTACTCACGGTATCAGGAAAATCTGATTTTTTTCACCCTAAACTTTAGTCACGGTATCAGGAAAATCTGATTTTTTTCCACCCTGGACGTTACTCACGGGATCATGAAAAACTGATTTTTTTCACCCTGGACTTTACTCACGGTATCAGGAAAATCTGATTTTTTTTCACCCTGGACGTTACTCATGGGATCATGAAAATTTGATTTTTTTCACCCTGGACGTAACTCATGGTTTCAGGTAAATCTGATTTTCTTCACCATGGACGTTACTCACGGTGTCAGGAAAAACTGATTTTTTTCACCCTGGACGTTACTCACGGTATCAGGAATATCAGATTTCTTTCACCCTAAACTTTACTCATGGTATCATGAAAATCTGATTTTTTTTCAACCTGGACGAATCTCACGGTATCAGGAAAATATAATTTTTTTTCACCCTGGACGTTACTCATGGTATCAGGAAAATCGGATTTTTTTCACCCTGGACGTTACTAACGGTATAAGGAAAGTCAGATTTTTTTCACCGTGGACGTTACTCACGGTATCAGGAAAATCTGATTTAATTCACCCTGGACGTGACTCACGATATCAGGAAAATCGGATTTTTTTCACCCTGGACGTTCCTCACGGTATCATGAAAATGTGATTTTTTTCACCCTGGACTTTACTCGCGGTATCATGAAAATCTGATTTTTTTTCACCCTGGACGTAACTCATGGTTTCAGGTAAATCTGATTTTCTTCACCAGGGACGTTACTCACGGTATCAGGAAAAACTGATTTTCTTCACCATGGATGTTACTCATGGTATTAGGAAAATCTGATTTTTTTCACCCGGGACTTTACTCACGGTATCATGAAAATCTGATTTTTTTTCACCCTGGACATTACTCACGGTATCAGGTAAATCTGATTTTCTTCACCATGGACGTTACTCACGGTATCAGGAAAAACTGATTTTTTTTCACCTGGACTATTACCCACGGTATCAGGAAAATCTGATTTTCTTCACCATGGATGTTACTCACGGGATCATGAAAATCTGATTTTATTTCAACCTGGACTAAACTCACGGTATCAGGAAAATCTGATTTAATTCACCCTGGACGTGACTCACCATATCAGGAAAATCGGATTTTTTTCACCCTGGACGTTACTCACGGTATAAGGAAAGTCTGATTTTTTTCACCCTGGACGTTACTCACGGTATCCGGAAAATCTGATTTAATTCACCCTGGACGTGACTCACGGTATCAGGAAAATCTGATTTTCTTCACCATGGATGTTACTCATGGTATTAGGAAAATCTGATTTTTTTCACCCGGGACTTTACTCACGGTATCATGAAAATCTGATTTTTTTTCACCCTGGACATTACTCACGGTATCAGGTAAATCTGATTTTCTTCACCATGGACGTTACTCACGGTATCAGGAAAAACTGATTTTTTTCACCCTGGTCGTTACTCACGGTATCAGGAATATCAGATTTCTTTCACCCTAAACTTTATTCATGGTATCATGAAAATCTGAATTTTTTTCACCCTGGACATTACTCACGGTATAAGGAAAATCTGATTTTTTCACACTGGACTTTACTCACGGTATCAGGAAAATCTGATTTTTTTCACCCTGGACGTTACTCACGGTATCAGGAAAATCTGATTTTCTTCACCCGGGACGTTATTCACGGTATCAGGAAAATATGATTTTTTTCTCCAGGGACGTTACTCACGGTATCAGAAATATCGGATTTTTTTCACCCTAAACTTTATTCACGGTATCAGGAAAATCGGATTTTTTTCACCCTGGACGTTACTCACGGTATCAGGAAAATCTGATTTTTTTCACCCTGGACATTACTCACGGTATCAGGAAAATCTGATTTTCTTCACCCTGGACGTGACTCACGATATCAGTAAAATCGGATTTTTTTCACCTGGTCAAAACTCAAGATATCAGGAAAATATATATTTTTTTTCACCCTGGACGTTACTCACGGTATAAGGAAAATCTGATTTTTTTCACACTGGACTTTACTCACGGTATCAGGAAAATCTGATTTTCTTCACCATGGATCATGAAAATCTCACGGGATCATGAAAATCTGATTTTTTTCACCCTGGACTTTACCCACGGTATCAGGAAAATCTGATTTTCTTCACCATGGACGTTACTCACGGTATCAGGAAAATCTGATTTTTTTCACCCGGGAGGTTACTCACGGTATCAGGAAAATCTGATTTTTTTCACCCTGGACGTGACTCACGATATCAGGAAAATTGGATTTTTTTCACCCTAAACTTTATTCATGGTATCATGAAAATCTGATTTTTTTTTCACCTGGTCAAAACTCAAGATATCAGGAAAATATAATTTTTTTCACCCTGGACGTTACTCACGGTATCAGGAAAATCTGATTTTTTTCCACCCTGGACGTTACTCACGGTATCAGGAAAATCTGATTTTTTTCACCCTAAACTTTAGTCACGGTATCAGGAAAATCTGATTTTTTTCCACCCTGGACGTTACTCACGGGATCATGAAAAACTGATTTTTTTCACCCTGGACTTTACTCACGGTATCAGGAAAATCTGATTTTTTTTCACCGTGGACGTTACTCATGGGATCATGAAAATTTGATTTTTTTCACCCTGGACGTAAACTCATGGTTTCAGGTAAATCTGATTTTCTTCACCATGGACGTTACTCACGGTGTCAGGAAAAACTGATTTTTTTCACCCTGGACGTTACTCACGGTATCAGGAATATCAGATTTCTTTCACCCTAAACTTTACTCATGGTATCATGAAAATCTGATTTTTTTTCAACCTGGACGAATCTCACGGTATCAGGAAAATATAATTTTTTTTCACCCTGGACGTTACTCATGGTATCAGGAAAATCGGATTTTTTTCACCCTGGACGTTACTAACGGTATAAGGAAAGTCAGATTTTTTTTCACCGTGGACGTTACTCACGGTATCAGGAAAATCTGATTTAATTCACCCTGGACGTGACTCACCATATCAGGAAAATCTGATTTTTTTCACACTGGACTTTACTCACGGTATCAGGAAAATCTGATTTTCTTCACCATGGATCATGAAAATCTCACGGGATCATGAAAATCTGATTTTTTTCACCCTGGACTTTACCCACGGTATCAGGAAAATCTGATTTTCTTCACCATGGACGTTACTCACGGTATCAGGAAAATCTGATTTTTTTCACCCTGGACGTTACTCACGGTATCAGGAAAATCTGATTTTCTTCACCATGGATCATGAAAATCTCACGGGATCATGAAAATCTGATTTTTTTCACCCTGGACTTTACCCACGGTATCAGGAAAATCTGATTTTCTTCACCATGGACGTTACTCACGGTATCAGGAAAATCTGATTTTTTTCACCCTGGACGTTACTCACGGTATCAGGAAAATCTGATTTTCTTCACCCTGGACGTGACTCACGATATCAGGAAAATTGGATTTTTTTCACCCTAAACTTTATTCATGGTATCATGAAAATCTGATTTTTTTTCACCTGGTCAAAACTCAAGATATCAGGAAAATATAATTTTTTTCACCCTGGACGTTACTCACGGTATCAGGAAAATCTGATTTTTTTTCACCCTGGACGTTACTCACGGTATCAGGAAAATCTGATTTTTTTCACCCTAAACTTTAGTCACGGTATCAGGAAAATCTGATTTTTTTCCACCCTGGACGTTACTCACGGGATCATGAAAAACTGATTTTTTTCACCCTGGACTTTACTCACGGTATCAGGAAAATCTGATTTTTTTTCACCCTGGACGTTACTCATGGGATCATGAAAATTTGATTTTTTTCACCCTGGATGTAACTCATGGTTTCAGGTAAATCTGATTTTCTTCACCATGGACGTTACTCACGGTGTCAGGAAAAACTGATTTTTTTCACCCTGGACGTTACTCACGGTATCAGGAATATCAGATTTCTTTCACCCTAAACTTTACTCATGGTATCATGAAAATCTGATTTTTTTTCAACCTGGACGAATCTCACGGTATCAGGAAAATATAATTTTTTTTCACCCTGGACGTTACTCATGGTATCAGGAAAATCGGATTTTTTTCACCCTGGACGTTACTAACAGTATAAGGAAAGTCAGATTTTTTTCACCGTGGACGTTACTCACGGTATCAGGAAAATCTGATTTAATTCACCCTGGACGTGACTCACGATATCAGGAAAATCGGATTTTTTTCACCCTGGACGTTCCTCACGGTATCATGAAAATGTGATTTTTTTCACCCTGGACTTTCCTCGCGGTATCATGAAAATCTGATTTTTTTTCACCCTGGACGTAACTCATGGTTTCAGGTAAATCTGATTTTCTTCACCAGGGACGTTACTCACGGTATCAGGAAAAACTGATTTTCTTCACCATGGATGTTACTCATGGTATTAGGAAAATCTGATTTTTTTCACCCGGGACTTTACTCACGGTATCATGAAAATCTGATTTTTTTTCACCCTGGACATTACTCACGGTATCAGGTAAATCTGATTTTCTTCACCATGGACGTTACTCACGGTATCAGGAAAAACTGATTTTTTTTCACCTGGACTATTACCCACGGTATCAGGAAAATCTGATTTTCTTCACCATGGATGTTACTCACGGGATCATGAAAATCTGATTTTATTTCAACCTGGACTAAACTCACGGTATCAGGAAAATCTGATTTAATTCACCCTGGACGTGACTCACCATATCTGGAAAATCGGATTTTTTTCACCCTGGACGTTACTCACGGTATAAGGAAAGTCTGATTTTTTTCACCCTGGACGTTACTCACGGTATCAGGAAAATCTGATTTAATTCACCCTGGACGTGACTCACGGTATCAGGAAAATCTGATTTTCTTCACCATGGATGTTACTCATGGTATTAGGAAAATCTGATTTTTTTCACCGGGGACTTTACTCACGGTATCATGAAAATCTGATTTTTTTTCACCCTGGACATTACTCACGGTATCAGGTAAATCTGATTTTCTTCACCATGGACGTTACTCACGGTATCAGGAAAAACTGATTTTTTTCACCCTGGTCGTTACTCACGGTATCAGGAATATCAGATTTCTTTCACCCTAAACTTTATTCATGGTATCATGAAAATCTGAATTTTTTTCACCCTGGACATTACTCACGGTATAAGGAAAATCTGATTTTTTCACACTGGACTTTACTCACGGTATCAGGAAAATCTGATTTTTTTCACCCTGGACGTTACTCACGGTATCAGGAAAATCTGATTTTCTTCACCCGGGACGTTACTCACGGTATCAGAAAATATGATTTTTTTCTCCCGGGACGTTACTCACGGTATCAGAAATATCGGATTTTTTTCACCCTAAACTTTATTCACGGTATCAGGAAAATCGGATTTTTTTCACCCTGGACGTTACTCACGGTATCAGGAAAATCTGATTTTTTTCACCCTGGACATTACTCACGGTATCAGGAAAATCTGATTTTCTTCACCCTGGACGTGACTCACGATATCAGTAAAATCGGATTTTTTTCACCTGGTCAAAACTCAAGATATCAGGAAAATATATATATTTTTTCACCCTGGACGTTACTCACGGTATAAGGAAAATCTGATTTTTTTCACACTGGACTTTACTCACGGTATCAGGAAAATCTGATTTTCTTCACCATGGATCATGAAAATCTCACGGGATCATGAAAATCTGATTTTTTTCACCCTGGACTTTACCCACGGTATCAGGAAAATCTGATTTTCTTCACCATGGACGTTACTCACGGTATCAGGAAAATCTGTTTTTTTTCACCCGGGAGGTTACTCACGGTATCAGGAAAATCTGATTTTTTTCACCCTGGACGTTACTCACGGTATCAGGAAAATCTGATTTTATTCACCCTGGACGTGACTCACGATATCAGGAAAATTGGATTTTTTTCACCCTAAACTTTATTCATGGTATCATGAAAATCTGATTTTTTTTTCACCTGGTCAAAACTCAAGATATCAGGAAAATATAATTTTTTTCACCCTGGACGTTACTCACGGTATCAGGAAAATCTGATTTTTTTCCACCCTGGACGTTACTCACGGTATCAGGAAAATCTGATTTTTTTCACCCTAAACTTTACTCACGGTATCAGGAAAATCTGATTGTTTTCCACCCTGGACGTTACTCACGGGATCATGAAAAACTGATTTTTTTCACCCTGGACTTTACTCACGGTATCAGGAAAATCTGATTTTTTTTCACCCTGGACGTTACTCATGGGATCATGAAAATTTGATTTTTTTCACCCTGGACTTTACCCACGGTATCAGGAAAATCTGATTTTCTTCACCATGGACGTTACTCACGGTGTCAGGAAAAACTGATTTTTTTCACCCTGGACGTTACTCACGGTATCAGGAATATCAGATTTCTTTTCACCCTAAACGTTACTCATGGTATCATGAAAATCTGATTTTTTTTCAACCTGGACGAATCTCACGGTATCAGGAAAATATAATTTTTTTTCACCCTGGACGTTACTCATGGTATCAGGAAAATCGGATTTTTTTCACCCTGGACGTTACTAACGGTATAAGGAAAGTCAGATTTTTTTCACCGTGGACGTTACTCACGGTATCAGGAAAATCTGATTTAATTCACCCTGGACGTGACTCACGATATCAGGAAAATCGGATTTTTTTCACCCTGGACGTTACTCACGGTATCATGAAAATGTGATTTTTTTCACCCTGGACTTTACTCGCGGTATCATGAAAATCTGATTTTTTTTCACCCTGGACGTAACTCATGGTTTCAGGTAAATCTGATTTTCTTCACCATGGACGTTACTCACGGTATCAGGAAAAACTGATTTTCTTCACCATGGATGTTACTCATGGTATTAGGAAAATCTGATTTTTTTCACCCGGGACTTTACACACGGTATCATGAAAATCTGATTTTTTTTCACCCTGGACATTACTCACGGTATCAGGTAAATCTGATTTTCTTCACCATGGACGTTACTCACGGTATCAGGAAAAACTGATTTTTTTTCACATGGACTATTACCCACGGTATCAGGAAAATCTGATTTTCTTCACCATGGATGTTACTCACGGGATCATGAAAATCTGATTTTATTTCAACCTGGACTAAACTCACGGTAGCAGGAAAATCTGATTTAATTCACCCTGGACGTGACTCACCATATCAGGAAAATCGGATTTTTTTCACCCTGGACGTTACTCACGGTATAAGGAAAGTCTGATTTTTTTCACCCTGGACGTTACTCACGGTATCAGGAAAATCTGATTTAATTCACCCTGGACGTGACTCACGATATCAGGAAAAACTGATTTTTTTCACCCTGAACGTTACTCACGGTATCAGGAATATCAGATTTCTTTCACCCTAAACTTTATTCATGGTAACATGAAAATCTGAATTTTTTTCACCCTGGACATTACTCACGGTATAAGGAAAATCTGATTTTTTCACACTGGACTTTACTCACGGTATCAGGAAAATCTGATTTTTTTCACCCTGGACGTTACTCACGGTATCAGGAAAATCTGATTTTCTTCACCCGGGAAGTTACTCATGGTATCAGGAAAATATGATTTTTTTCACCCGGGACGTTACTCACGGTATCAGGAATATCGGATTTTTTTCACCCTGGACTTTATTCACGGTATCATGAAAATATGATATTTTTCACCCTGGACGTTACTCACGGTATAAGGAAAATCTGATTTTTTCACCCTAAACTTTACTCACGGTATCACGAAAATATAATTTTTTTTCACCCTGGACGTTACTCACGGTATCAGGAAAATCTGATTTTTTTCACTTTGGACTATACCCATGTTATTAGGAAAATATAATTTTTTTCACCCTGGACGTAACTCACGGTATCAGGAGAATATGATTTTTTTCACCCTAAAGTTTACTCACGGTATCAGGAAAATCTGATTTTCTTCACCCGGAACGTTACTCACGGTATCAGGAAAATATGATTTTTTTCACCCGGGACGTTACTCACGGTATCAGAAATATCGGATTTTTTTCACACTGGACGTTACTCACGGTATCCGGAAAATCTGATTTTTTTCACCCTGGACGTTACTCACGGCATAAGGAAAATCTGATTTTTTTCACACTGGACTTTACTCACGGTATCAGGAAAATCTGATTTTTTTTCACCTGGACTATTACCCACGGTATCAGGAAAATCTGATTTTCTTCACCATGGATGTTACTCACGGGTTCATGAAAATCTGATTTTATTTCAACCTGGACTAAACTCACGGTATCAGGAAAATCTGATTTAATTCACCCTGGACGTGACTCACCATATCAGGAAAATCGGATTTTTTTCACCCTGGACGTTACTCACGGTATAAGGAAAGTCTGATTTTTTTTCACCCTGGACGTTACTCACGGTATCAGGAAAATCTGATTTAATTCACCCTGGACGTGACTCACGATATCAGGAAAATCGGATTTTTTTCACCCTGGACGTTACTCCCGGTATCATGAAAATGTGATTTTTTTCACCCTGGACTTTACTCGCGGTATCATGAAAATCTGATTTTTTTTCACCCTGGACGTAACTCATGGTTTCAGGTAAATCTGATTTTCTTCACCATGGACGTTACTCACGGTATCAGGAAAAACTGATTTTCTTCACCATGGATGTTACTCATGGTATTAGGAAAATCTGATATTTTTCACCCGGGACTTTACTCACGGTATCATGAAAATCTGATTTTTTTTCACCCTGGACATTACTCATGGTATCAGGTAAATCTGATTTTCTTCACCATGGACGTTACTCACGGTATCAGGAAAAACTGACTTTTTTCACCCTGGACGTTACTCACGGTATCAGGAATATCAGATTTCTTTCACCCTAAACTTTATTCATGGTATCATGAAAATCTGAATTTTTTTCACCCTGGACATTACTCACGGTATAAGGAAAATCTGATTTTTTCACACTGGACTTTACTCACGGTATCAGGAAAATCTGATTTTTTTCACCCTGGACGTTACTCACGGTATCAGGAAAATCTGATTTTCTTCACCCGGGACGTTACTCATGGTATCAGGAAAATATGATTTTTTTTCACCCGGGACGTTACTCACGGTATCAGGAATATCGGATTTTTTTCACCCTGGACTTTATTCACGGTATCATGAAAATATGATATTTTTCACCCTGGACGTTACTCACGGTATAAGGAAAATCTGATTTTTTTCAACTATAACTTTACTCACGGTATCAGGAAAATATAATTTTTTTTCACCCTGGACGTTACTCACGGTATCAGGAAAATCTGATTTTTTTCACTTTGGACTATACCCATGTTATTAGGAAAATATAATTTTTTTCACCCTGGACGTAACTCACGGTATCAGGAAAATCTGATTTTTTTTTCACCCTGGACGTTACTCACGGTATCAGGAGAATATGATTTTTTCACCCTAAAGTTTACTCACGGTATCAGGAAAATCTGATTTTCTTCACCCGGAACGTTACTCACGGTATCAGGAAAATATGATTTTTTTCACCCGGGACGTTACTCACGGTATCAGAAATATCGGATTTTTTTCACACTGGACGTTACTCACGGTATCAGGAAAATCTGATTTTTTTCACCCTGGACGTTACTCACGGCATAAGGAAAATCTGATTTTTTTCACACTGGACTTTACTCACGGTATCAGGAAAATCTGATTTTTTTTCACCTGGACTATTACCCACGGTATCAGGAAAATCTGATTTTCTTCACCATGGATGTTACTCACGGGATCATGAAAATCTGATTTTATTTCAACCTGGACTAAACTCACGGTATCAGGAAAATCTGATTTAATTCACCCTGGACGTGACTCACCATATCAGGAAAATCGGATTTTTTTCACCCTGGACGTTACTCACGGTATAAGGAAAGTCTGATTTTTTTCACCCTGGACGTTACTCACGGTATCAGGAAAATCTGATTTAATTCACCGTGGACGTGACTCACGATATCAGGAAAATCGGATTTTTTTCACCTGGACTATTACCCATGGTATCATGAAAATGTGATTTTTTTCACCCTGGACTTTACACGCGTTATCATGAAAATCTGATTTTTTTTCACCCTGGACTTTACTCACGGTATCAGGAAAATCTGATTTTTTTTCACCCTGGACTTTACTCACGGTATCAGGAAAATCTGATTTTTTTCACCCTAAACTTTACTCAGGGTATCAGGAAAATCTGATTTTCTTCACCCGGGAAGTTTCTCATGGTATTTTGAAAATCGGAATTTTTCACCCTAAACTTTACTCAGGGTATCAGGAAAATCTGATTTTTTTTCACCCTGGACATTACTCACGGTATCAGGAATATCGGATTTTTTTCACCTTAAACTTTATTCATGGTATCATGAAAATCTGATTTTTTTTTCACCTGGTCAAAACTCAAGATATCAGGAAAATATAATTTTTTTCACCCTGGACGTTACTCACGGTATCAGGAAAATCTGATTTCTGTCACCCTGGACGTTACTCACGGTATCAGGAAAATCGGATTTTTTTTCACCCTAAACTTTACTCACGGTATCAGGAAAATCTGATTTTTTTCACCCTGGACGTTACTCACGGGATCATGAAAATCTGATTTTTTTCACCCTGGACTTTACTCACTGTATCATGAAAATCTGATTTTTTTTCACCCGGGACGTTACTCACGGGATCATGAAAATCTGATTTTTTTCACCCTGGACTTTACTCACGGTATCATGAAAATCTGAATTTTTTTTCACCCTGGACGTTACCCATGGGATCATGAAAATCTGATTTTTTTCACCCTGGAGTTTAACCACGGTATCATGAAAATCTGATTTTCTTCACCCGGAACGTTACTCACGGTATCAGGAAAATATGACTTTTTTTCACCCGGGACGTTACTCACGGTATCAGAAATATCGGATTTTTTTCACCCTAAACTTTATTCACGGTATCAGGAAAATCGGATTTTTTTCACCCTGGACGTTACTCACGGTATCAGGAAAATCTGATTTTTTTCACCCTGGACATTACTCACGGTATCAGGAAAATCTGATTTTCTTCACCCTGGACGTGACTCACGATATCAGTAAAATCGGATTTTTTTCACCTGGTCAAAACTCAAGATATCAGGAAAATACATTTTTTTTCACCCTGGACGTTACTCACGGTATAAGGAAAATCTGATTTTCTTCACCCGGAACGTTACTCACGGTATCAGGAAAATCTGATTTTCTTCACCCTGGACGTGACTCACGATATCAGTAAAATCGGATTTTTTTCACCTGGTCAAAACTCAAGATATCAGGAAAATACATTTTTTTTCACCCTGGACGTTACTCACGGTATAAGGAAAATCTGATTTTTTTCACACTGGACTTTACTCACGGTATCAGGAAAATCTGATTTTTTTTCACCTGGACTATTACCCACGGTATCAGGAAAATCTGATTTTCTTCACCATGGATCATGAAAATCTCACGGGATCATGAAAATCTGATTTTTTCACCCTGGACTTTACCCACGGTATCAGGAAAATCTGATTTTCTTCACCATGGACGTTACTCACGGTATCAGGAAAATCTGATTTTTTTCACCCGGGAGGTTACTCACGGTATCAGGAAAATCTGATTTTTTTCACCCTGGACGTTACTCACGGTATCAGGAAAATCTGATTTTCTTCACCCTGTACGTGACTCACGATATCAGGAAAATTGGATTTTTTTCACCCTAAACTTTATTCATGGTATCATGAAAATCTGATTTTTTTTCACCTGGTCAAAACTCAAGATATCAGGAAAATATAATTTTTTTCACCCTGGACGTTACTCACGGTATCAGGAAAATCTGATTATTTTCACCCTGGACGTTACTCACGGTATCAGGAAAATCTGATTTTTTTCACCCTAAACTTTAGTCACGGAATCAGGAAAATCTGATTTTTTCCACCCTGGACGTTACTCACGGGATCATGAAAAACTGATTTTATTCACCCTGGACTTTACTCACGGTATCAGGAAAATCTAATTTTTTTTCACCCTGGACGTTACTCACGGGATCATGAAAATTTGATTTTTTTCACCCTGGACTTTACCCACGGTATCAGGAAAATCTGATTTTCTTCACCATGGACGTTACTCACGGTATCAGGAAAAACTGATTTTTTTCACCCTGGACGTTACTCACGGTATCAGGAATATCAGATTTCATTCACCCTAAACTTTATTCATGGTATCATGAAAATCTGATTTTTTTTCAACCTGGACGAATCTCACGGTATCAGGAAAATATAATTTTTTTTCACCCTGGACGTTACTCATGGTATCAGGAAAATCGGATTTTCTTCACCCTGGACGTTACTAACGGTATAAGGAAAGTCAGATTTTTTTCACCGTGGACGTTACTCACGGTATCAGGAAAATCTGATTTAATTCACCCTGGACATGACTCACGATATCAGGAAAATCGGATTTTTTTCACCCTGGACGTTACTCACGGTATCATGAAAATGTGATTTTTTTCACCCTGGACTTTACTCGCGGTATCATGAAAATCTGATTTTTTTTCACCCTGGACGTAACTCATGGTTTCAGTTAAATCTGATTTTCTTCACCATGGACGTTACTCACGGTATCAGGAAAAACTGATTTTCTTCACCATGGATGTTACTCATGGTATTAGGAAAATCTGATTTTTTTCACCCGGGACTTTACTCACGGTATCATGAAAATCTGATTTTTTTTCACCATGGACATTACTCATGGTATCAGGTAAATCTGATTTTCTTCACCATGGACGTTAGTCACGTTTTCAGGAAAATCTCATTTTTTTCCACCCTGGACGTTACTCACGGTATCTGGAAAATCTGATTTTTTTCACCCTAAACTTTACTCACGGTATCAGGAAAATCTGATTTTTTTCCACCCTGGACGTTACTCACGGGATCATGAAAAACTGATTTTTTTCACTCTGGACGTTACTCACGGGATCATGAAAATTTGATTTTTTTCACCCTGGACTTTACCCACGGTATCAGGAAAATCAGATTTTCTTCACCATGGACGTTACTCACGGCATAAGGAAAATCTGATTTTTTTCACACTGGACTTTACTCACGGTATCAGGAAAATCTGATTTTTTTTCACCTGGACTATTACCCACGGTATCAGGAAAATCTGATTTTCTTCACCATGGATGTTACTCACGGGATCATGAAAATCTGATTTTATTTCAACCTGGACTAAACTCACGGTATCAGGAAAATCTGATTTAATTCACCCTGGACGTGACTCACCATATCAGGAAAATCGGATTTTTTTCACCCTGGACGTTACTCACGGTATAAGGAAAGTCTGATTTTTTTTCACCCTGGACGTTACTCACGGTATCAGGAAAATCTGATTTAATTCACCCTGGACGTGACTCACGATATCAGGAAAATCGGATTTTTTTCACCCTGGACGTTACTCACGGTATCATGAAAATGTGATTTTTTTCACCCTGGACTTTACTCGCGGTATCATGAAAATCTGATTTTTTTTCACCCTGGACGTAACTCATGGTTTCAGGTAAATCTGATTTTCTTCACCATGGACGTTACTCACGGTATCAGGAAAAACTGATTTTCTTCACCATGGATGTTACTCATGGTATTAGGAAAATCTGATATTTTTCACCCGGGACTTTACTCACGGTATCATGAAAATCTGATTTTTTTTCACCCTGGACATTACTCATGGTATCAGGTAAATCTGATTTTCTTCACCATGGACGTTACTCACGGTATCAGGAAAAACTGATTTTTTTCACCCTGGACGTTACTCACGGTATCAGGAATATCAGATTTCTTTCACCCTAAACTTTATTCATGGTATCATGAAAATCTGAATTTTTTTCACCCTGGACATTACTCACGGTATAAGGAAAATCTGATTTTTTCACACTGGACTTTACTCACGGTATCAGGAAAATCTGATTTTTTTCACCCTGGACGTTACTCACGGTATCAGGAAAACCTGATTTTCTTCACCCGGGACGTTACTCATGGTATCAGGAAAATATGATTTTTTTTCACCCGGGACGTTACTCACGGTATCAGGAATATCGGATTTTTTTCACCCTGGACTTTATTCACGGTATCATGAAAATATGATATTTTTCACCCTGGACGTTACTCACGGTATAAGGAAAATCTGATTTTTTTCACCCTAAACTTTACTCACGGTATCTGGAAAATATAATTTTTTTCACCCTGGACGTTACTCACGGTATCAGGAAAATCTGATTTTTTTCACTTTGGACTATACCCTTGTTATTAGGAAAATATAATTTTTTTCACCCTGGACGTAACTCACGGTATCAGGAAAATCTGATTTTTTTTTCACCCTGGACGTTACTCACGGTATCAGGAGAATATGATTTTTTCACCCTAAAGTTTACTCACGGTATCAGGAAAATCTGATTTTCTTCACCTGGAACGTTACTCACGGTATCAGGAAAATATGATTTTTTTCACCCGGGACGTTACTCACGGTATCAGAAATATCGGATTTTTTTCACACTGGACGTTACTCACGGTATCAGGAAAATCTGATTTTTTTCACCCTGGACGTTACTCACGGCATAAGGAAAATCTGATTTTTTTCACACTGGACTTTACTCACGGTATCAGGAAAATCTGATTTTTTTTCACCTGGACTATTACCCACGGTATCAGGAAAATCTGATTTTCTTCACCATGGATGTTACTCACGGGATCATGAAAATCTGATTTTATTTCAACCTGGACTAAACTCACGGTATCAGGAAAATCTGATTTAATTCACCCTGGACGTGACTCACCATATCAGGAAAATCGGATTTTTTTCACCCTGGACGTTACTCACGGTATAAGGAAAGTCTGATTTTTTTTCACCCTGGACGTTACTCACGGTATCAGGAAAATCTGATTTAATTCACCCTGGACGTGACTCACGATATCAGGAAAATCGGATTTTTTTCACCCTGGACTTTACTCGCGGTATCATGAAAATCTGATTTTTTTTCACCCTGGACGTAACTCATGGTTTCAGGTAAATCTGATTTTCTTCACCATGGACGTTACTCACGGTATCAGGAAAAACTGATTTTCTTCACCATGGATGTTACTCATGGTATTAGGAAAATCTCATTTTTTTCACCCGGGACTTTACTCACGGTATCATGAAAATCTGATTTTTTTTCACCCTGGACATTACTCATGGTATCAGGTAAATCTGATTTTCTTCACCATGGACGTTACTCACGGTATCAGGAAAAACTGATTTTTTTCACCCTGGACGTTACTCACGGTATCAGGAATATCAGATTTCTTTCACCCTAAACTTTATTCATGGTATCATGAAAATCTGAATTTTTTTCACCCTGGACATTACTCACGGTATAAGGAAAATCTGATTTTTTCACACTGGACTTTACTCACGGTATCAGGAAAATCTGATTTTTTTCACCCTGGACGTTACTCACGGTATCAGGAAAATCTGATTTTCTTCACCCGGGACGTTACTCATGGTATCAGGAAAATATGATTTTTTTTCACCCGGGACGTTACTCACGGTATCAGGAATATCGGATTTTTTTCACCCTGGACTTTATTCACGGTATCATGAAAATATGATATTTTTCACCCTGGACGTTACTCACGGTATAAGGAAAATCTGATTTTTTTCACCCTAAACTTTACTCACGGTATCAGGAAAATATAATTTTTTTCACCCTGGACGTTACTCACGGTATCAGGAAAATCTGATTTTTTTCACTTTGGACTATACCCATGTTATTAGGAAAATATAATTTTTTTCACCCTGGACGTAACTCACGGTATCAGGAAAATCTGATTTTTTTTTCACCCTGGACGTTACTCACGGTATCAGGAGAATATGATTTTTTCACCCTAAAGTTTACTCACGGTATCAGGAAAATCTGATTTTCTTCACCTGGAACGTTACTCACGGTATCAGGAAAATATGATTTTTTTCACCCGGGACGTTACTCACGGTATCAGAAATATCGGATTTTTTTCACACTGGACGTTACTCACGGTATCAGGAAAATCTGATTTTTTTCACCCTGGACGTTACTCACGGCATAAGGAAAATCTGATTTTTTTCACACTGGACTTTACTCACGGTATCAGGAAAATCTGATTTTTTTTCACCTGGACTATTACCCACGGTATCAGGAAAATCTGATTTTCTTCACCATGGATGTTACTCACGGGATCATGAAAATCTGATTTTATTTCAACCTGGACTAAACTCACGGTATCAGGAAAATCTGATTTAATTCACCCTGGACGTGACTCACCATATCAGGAAAATCGGATTTTTTTCACCCTGGACGTTACTCACGGTATAAGGAAAGTCTGATTTTTTTCACCCTGGACGTTACTCACGGTATCAGGAAAATCTGATTTAATTCACCGTGGACGTGACTCACGATATCAGGAAAATCGGATTTTTTTCACCTGGACTATTACCCATGGTATCATGAAAATGTGATTTTTTTTCACCCTGGACTTTACACGCGTTATCATGAAAATCTGATTTTTTTTCACCCTGGACTTTACTCACGGTATCAGGAAAATCTGATTTTTTTTCACCCTGGACTTTATTCACGGTATCAGGAAAATCTGATTTTTTTCACCCTAAACTTTACTCAGGGTATCAGGAAAATCTGATTTTCTTCACCCGGGAAGTTTCTCATGGTATTTTGAAAATCGGAATTTTTCACCCTAAACTTTACTCAGGGTATCAGGAAAATCTGATTTTTTTCACCCTGGACATTACTCACGGTATCAGGAATATCGGATTTTTTTCACCTTAAACTTTATTCATGGTATCATGAAAATCTGATTTTTTTTCACCTGGTCAAAACTCAAGATATCAGGAAAATATAATTTTTTTCACCCTGGACGTTACTCACGGTATCAGGAAAATCTGATTTCTGTCACCCTGGACGTTACTCACGGTATCAGGAAAATCGGATTTTTTTTTCACCCTAAACTTTACTCACGGTATCAGGAAAATCTAATTTTTTTCACCCTGGACGTTACTCACGGGATCATGAAAATCTGATTTTTTTCACCCTGGACTTTACTCACTGTATCATGAAAATCTGATTTTTTTCACCCGGGACGTTACTCACGGGATCATGAAAATCTGATTTTTTTCACCCTGGACTTTACTCACGGTATCATGAAAATCTGATTTTTTTTCACCCTGGACGTTACCCATGGGATCACGAAAATCTGATTTTTTTCACCCTGGAGTTGAACCACGGTATCATGAAAATCTGATTTTCTTCACCCGGAACGTTACTCACGGTATCAGGAAAATATGAGTTTTTTTCACCCGGGACGTTACTCACGGTATCAGAAATATCGGATTTTTTTCACCCTAAACTTTATTCACGGTATCAGGAAAATCTGATTTTTTTCACCCTGGACGTTACTCACGGTATCAGGAAAATCTGATTTTTTTCACCCTGGACATTACTCACGGTATCAGGAAAATCTGATTTTCTTCACCCTGGACGTGACTCACGATATCAGTAAAATCGGATTTTTTTCACCTGGTCAAAACTCAAGATATCAGGAAAATACTTTTTTTTCACCCTGGACGTTACTCACGGTATAAGGAAAATCTGATTTTTTTCACACTGGACTTTACTCACGGTATCAGGAAAATCTGATTTTTTTTCACCTGGACTATTACCCACGGTATCAGGAAAATCTGATTTTCTTCACCATGGATCATGAAAATCTCACGGGATCATGAAAATCTGATTTTTTTCACCCTGGACTTTACCCACGGTATCAGGAAAATCTGATTTTCTTCACCATGGACGTTACTCACGGTATCAGGAAAATCTGATTTTTTTCACCCGGGAGGTTACTCACGGTATCAGGAAAATCTGATTTTTTTCACCCTGGACGTTACTCACGGTATCAGGAAAATCTGATTTTCTTCACCCTGGACGTGACTCACGATATCAGGAAAATTGGATTTTTTTCACCCTAAACTTTATTCATGGTATCATGAAAATCTGATTTTTTTTCACCTGGTCAAAACTCAAGATATCAGGAAAATATAATTTTTTTCACCCTGGACGTTACTCACGGTATCAGGAAAATCTGATTATTTTCACCCTGGACGTTACTCACGGTATCAGGAAAATCTGATTTTTTTCACCCTAAACTTTAGTCACGGAATCAGGAAAATCTGATTTTTTTCCACCCTGGACGTTACTCACGGGATCATGAAAAACTGATTTTTTTTCACCCTGGACTTTACTCACGGTATCAGGAAAATCTAATTTTTTTTCACCCTGGACGTTACTCACGGGATCATGAAAATTTGATTTTTTTCACCCTGGACTTTACCCACGGTATCAGGAAAATCTGATTTTCTTCACCATGGACGTTACTCACGGTATCAGGAAAAACTGATTTTTTTCACCCTGGACGTTACTCACGGTATCAGGAATATCAGATTTTATTCACCCTAAACTTTATTCATGGTATCATGAAAATCTGATTTTTTTTCAACCTGGACGAATCTCACGGTATCAGGAAAATATAATTTTTTTTCACCCTGGACGTTACTCATGGTATCAGGAAAATCGGATTTTCTTCACCCTGGACGTTACTAACGGTATAAGGAAAGTCAGATTTTTTTCACCGTGGACGTTACTCACGGTATCAGGAAAATCTGATTTAATTCACCCTGGACATGACTCACGATATCAGGAAAATCGGATTTTTTTCACCCTGGACGTTACTCACGGTATCATGAAAATGTGATTTTTTTCACCCTGGACTTTACTCGCAGTATCATGAAAATCTGATTTTTTTTCACCCTGGACGTAACTCATGGTTTCAGTTAAATCTGATTTTCTTCACCATGGACGTTACTCACGGTATCAGGAAAAACTGATTTTCTTCACCATGGACGTTACTCATGGTATTAGGAAAATCTGTTTTTTTTTCACCCGGGACTTTACTCACGGTATCATGAAAATCTGATTTTTTTTCACCATGGACATTACTCATGGTATCAGGTAAATCTGATTTTCTTCACCATGGACGTTAGTCACGGTATCAGGAAAATCTGATTTTTTTCCACCCTGGACGTTACTCACGGTATCAGGAAAATCTGATTTTTTTCACCCTAAACTTTACTCACGGTATCAGGAAAATCTGATTTTTTTCCACCCTGGACGTTACTCACGGGATCATGAAAAACTGATTTTTTTCACTCTGGACTTTACTCACGGTATCAGGAAAATCAGATTTTTTTTCACCCTGGACGTTACTCACGGGATCATGAAAATTTGATTTTTTTCACCCTGGACTTTACCCACGGTATCAGGAAAATCAGATTTTCTTCACCATGGACGTTACTCACGGTATCAGGAAAAACTGATTTTTTTCACCCTGGACGTTACTCACGGTATCAGGAATATCAGATTTCTTTCACCCTAAACTTTATTCATGGTATCATGAAAATCTGATTTTTTTCAACCTGGACGAATCTCACGGTATCAGGAAAATATAATTTTTTTTCACCCTGGACGTTACTCACGGTATCAGGAAAATCGGATTTTTTTCACCCTGGACGTTACTAACGGTATAAGGAAAGTCAGATTTTTTTCACCGTGGACGTTACTAACGGTATCAGGAAAATCTGATTTAATTCACCCTGGACGTGACTCACGATATCAGGAAAATCGGATTTTTTTCACCCTGGACGTTACTCACGGTATCATGAAAATGTGATTTTTTTCACCCTGGACGTAACTCATGGTTTCAGGTAAATCTGATTTTCTTCACCATGGACGTTACTCACGGTATCAGGAAAAACTGATTTTCTTCACCATGGATGTTACTCATGGTATTAGGAAAATCTGATTTTTTTCACCCGGGACTTTACTCACGGTATCATGAAAATCTGATTTTTTTTCACCCTGGACATTACTCATGGTATCAAGTAAATCTGATTTTCTTCACCATGGACGTTACTCACGGTATCAGGAAAAACTGATTTTTTTCACCCTGGACGTTACTCATGGTATCAGGAATATCAGATTTCTTTCACCCTAAACTTTATTCATGGTATCATGAAAATCTGAATTTTTTTCACCCTGGACATTACTCACGGTATAAGGAAAATCTGATTTTTTCACACTGGACTTTACTCACGGTATCAGGAAAATCTGATTTTTTTCACCCTGGACGTTACTCACGGTATCATGAAAATCTGATTTTCTTCACCCGGGACGTTACTCATGGTATCAGGAAAATATGATTTTTTTCACCCGGGACGTTACTCACGGTATCAGGAATATCGGATTTTTTTCACCCTGGACTTTATTCACGGTATCATGAAAATATGATATTTTTCACCCTGGACGTTACTCATGGTATAAGGAAAATCTGATTTTTTTCACCCTAAACTTTACTCACGGTATCAGGAAAATATAATTTTTTTTCACCCTGGACGTTACTCACGGTATCAGGAAAATCTGATTTTTTTTCACTTTGGACTATACCCATGTTATTAGGAAAATATAATTTTTTTCACCCTGGACGTAACTCACGGTATCAGGAAAATCTGATTTTTTTTTCAACCTTGACCTTACTCACGGTATCAGGAGAATATGATTTTTTCACCCTAAAGTTTACTCACAGTATCAGGAAAATCTGATTTTCTTCACCCGGAACGTTACTCACGGTATCAGGAAAATATGATTTTTTTCACCCGGGACGTTACTCACGGTATCAGAAATATCGGATTTTTTTCACCCTGGACATTACTCACGGTATCATGAAAATCTGATTTTTTTTCACCCTGGACGTTACTCACGGTATCAGGAAAATCTGATTTTCTTCACCATGGATGTTACTCATGGTATTAGGAAAATCTGATTTTTTTCACCCGGGACTTTACTCACGGTATCATGAAAATCTGATTTTTTTTCACCCTGGACATTAATCACGGTATCAGGTAAATCTGATTTTCTTCACCATGGACGTTACTCACGGTATCAGGAAAAACTGATTTTTTTCACCCTGGACGTTACTCACGGTATCAGGAATATCAGATTTCTTTCACCCTAAACTTTATTCATGGTATCATGAAAATCTGAATTGTTTTCACCCTGGACATTACTCACAGTATAAGGAAAATCTGATTTTTTCACACTGGACTTTACTCACGGTATCAGGAAAATCTGATTTTTTTCACCCTGGACGTTACTCACGGTATCAGGAAAATCTGATTTTCTTCACCCGGGACGTTACTCACGGTATCAGGAAAATATGATTTTTTTCACCCGGGACGTGACTCACGGTATCAGAAATATCGGATTTTTTTCACCCTAAACTTTATTCACGGTATCAGGAAAATCGGATTTTTTCACCCTGGACGTTACTCACGGTATCAGGAAAATCTGATTTTTTTCACCCTGGACATTACTCACGGTATCAGGAAAATCTGATTTTCTTCACCCTGGATGTGACTCACGATATCAGTAAAATCGGATTTTTTTCACCCGGGACGTTACTCACGGTATCAGAAATATGGATTTTTTTCACCCTGGACGTTACTCACGGTATCAGGAAAATCTGATTTTTTTCACCCTGGACGTTACTCACGGCATAAGGAAAATCTGATTTTTTTCACACTGGACTTTACTCAAGGTATCAGGAAAATCTGATTTTTTTCACCTGGACTATTACCCACGGTATCAGGAAAATCTGATTTTCTTCACCATGGATGTTACTCACGGGATCATGAAAATCTGATTTTATTTCAACCTGGACTAAACTCACGGTATCAGGAAAATCTGATTTAATTCACCCTGGACGTGACTCACGATATCAGGAAAATCGGATTTTTTTCACCCTGGACGTTACTCACGGTATAAGGAAAGTCTGATTTTTTTCACCCTGGACGTTACTCACGGTATCAGGAAAATCTGATTTAATTCACCGTGGACGTGACTCACGATATCAGGAAAATCGGATTTTTTTCACCTGGACTATTACTCATGGTATCATGAAAATGTGATTTTTTTCACCCTGGACTTTACACGCGGTATCATGAAAATCTGATTTTTTTTCACCCTGGACTTTACTCACGGTATCAGGAAAATCTGATTTTTTTTCACCCTGGACTTTACTCACGGTATCAGGAAAATCTGATTTTTTTCACCCTAAACTTTACTCAGGGTATCAGGAAAATCTGATTTTCTTCACCCGGGAAGTTTCTCATGGTATTTTGAAAATCGGAATTTTTCACCCTAAACTTTTCTCAGGGTATCAGGAAAATCTGATTTTTTTTCACCCTGGACGTTACTCACGGTATCAGGAATATCGGATTTTTTTCACCTTAAACTTTATTCATGGTATCATGAAAATCTGATTTTTTTTTCACCTGGGCAAAACTAAAGATATCAGGAAAATATAATTTTTTTCACCCTGGACGTTACTCACGGTATCAGGAAAATCTGATTTCTTTCACCCTGGACGTTACTCACGGTATCAGGAAAATCGGATTTTTTTTTCACCCTAAACTTTACTCACGGTATCAGGAAAATCTGATTTTGTTCACCCTGGACGTTACTCACGGGATCATGAAAATCTGATTTTTTTCACCCTGGACTTTACTCACGGTATCATGAAAATCTGATTTTTTTTTCACCCGGGACGTTACTCACGGGATCATGAAAATCTGATTTTTTTCACCCTGGACTTTACTCACGGTATCATGAAAATCTGATTTTTTTCACCCTGGACTTTACCCACTGTATCAGGAAAATCTGATTTTCTTCACCGTGGACGTTACTCACGGTATCAGGAAAATCTGATTTTTTTCACCCGGGAGGTTACTCACGGTATCAGGAAAATCTGATTTTTTTCACCCTGGACGTTACTCACGGTATCAGGAAAATCTGATTTTCTTCACCCTGGACGTGACTCACGATATCAGGAAAATTGGATTTTTTTCACCCTAAACTTTATTCATGGCATCATGAAAATCTGATTTTTTTTCACCTGGTCAAAACTCAAGATATCAGGAAAATATAATTTTTTTCACCCTGGACGTTACTCACGGTATCAGGAAAATCTGATTTTTTTTCACCCTGGACTTTACTCACGGTATCAGGAAAATCTGATTTTTTTCACCCTAAACTTTACTCAGGGTATCAGGAAAATCTGATTTTCTTCACCCGGGAAGTTTCTCATGGTATTTTGAAAATCGGAATTTTTCACCCTAAACTTTACTCAGGGTATCAGGAAAATCTGATTTTTTTTCACCCTGGACGTTACTCACGGTATCAGGAATATCGGATTTTTTTCACCTTAAACTTTATTCATGGTATCATGAAAATCTGATTTTTTTTTCACCTGGGCAAAACTAAAGATATCAGGAAAATATAATTTTTTTCACCCTGGACGTTACTCACGGTATCAGGAAAATCTGATTTCTTTCACCCTGGACGTTACTCACGGTATCAGGAAAATCGGATTTTTTTTTCACCCTAAACTTTACTCACGGTATCAGGAAAATCTGATTTTTTTCACCCTGGACGTTACTCACGGGATCATGAAAATCTGATTTTTTTCACCCTGGACTTTACTCACGGTATCATGAAAATCTGATTTTTTTTCACCCGGGACGTTACTCACGGGATCATGAAAATCTGATTTTTTTCACCCTGGACTTTACTCACGGTATCATGAAAATCTGATTTTTTTCACCCTGAACTTTACCCACGGTATCAGGAAAATCTGATTTTCTTCACCGTGGACGTTACTCACGGTATCAGGAAAATCTGATTTTTTTCACCCGGGAGGTTACTCACGGTATCAGGAAAATCTGATTTTTTTCACCCTGGACGTTACTCACGGTATCAGGAAAATCTGATTTTCTTCACCCTGGACGTGACTCACGATATCAGGAAAATTGGATTTTTTTCACCCTAAACTTTATTCATGGTATCATGAAAATCTGATTTTTTTTCACCTGGTCAAAACTCAAGATATCAGGAAAATATAATTTTTTTCACCCTGGACGTTACTCACGGTATCAGGAAAATCTGATTATTTTCACCCTGGACGTTACTCACGGTATCAGGAAAAACTGATTTTTTTCACCCTGGACTTTACTCACGGTATCAGGAAAATCTGATTTTTTTTCACCCTGGACGTTACTCACGGTATCAGGAATATCAGATTTCTTTCACCCTAAACTTTATTCATGGTATCATGAAAATCTGATTTTTTTTCAACCTGGACGAATCTCACGGTATCAGGAAAATATAATTTTTTTTCACCCTGGACGTTACTCATGGTATCAGGAAAATCGGATTTTTTTCACCCTGGACGTTAGTAACGGTATAAGGAAAGTCAGATTTTTTTCACCGTGGACGTTACTCACGGTATCAGGAAAATCTGATTTAATTCACCCTGGACGTGACTCACGATATCAGGAAAATCGGATTTTTTTCACCCTGGACGTTACTCACGGTATCAGGAAAAACTGATTTTTTTCACCCTGGACATTACTCACGGTATCATGAAAATCTGATTTTTTTTCACCCTGGACGTTACTCACGGTATCAGGAAAATCTGATTTTCTTCACCATGGATGTTACTCATGGTATTAGGAAAATCTGATTTTTTTCACCCGGGACTTTACTCACGGTATCATGAAAATCTGATTTTTTTTCACCCTGGACATTAATCACGGTATCAGGTAAATCTGATTTTCTTCACCATGGACGTTACTCACGGTATCAGGAAAAACTGATTTTTTTCACCCTGGACGTTACTCACGGTATCAGGAATATCAGATTTCTTTCACCCTAAACTTTATTCATGGTATCATGAAAATCTGAATTTTTTTCACCCTGGACATTACTCACGGTATAACGAAAATCTGATTTTTTCACACTGGACTTTACTCACGGTATCAGGAAAATCTGATTTTTTTCACCCTGGACGTTACTCACGGTATCAGGAAAATCTGATTTTCTTCACCCGGGACGTTACTCACGGTATCAGGAAAATAGGATTTTTTTCACCCGGGACGTTACTCACGGTATCAGAAATATCGGATTTTTTTCACCCTAAACTTTATTCACGGTATCAGGAAAATAGGATTTTTTTCACCCGGGACGTTACTCACGGTATCAGAAATATCGGATTTTTTTCACCCTAAACTTTATTCACGGTATCAGGAAAATCGGATTTTTTTCACCCTGGACGTTACTCACGGTATCAGGAAAATCTGATTTTTTTCACCCTGGACATTACTCACGGTATCAGGAAAATCTGATTTTCTTCACCCTGGATGTGACTCACGATATCAGTAAAATCGGATTTTTTTCACCCGTGACGTTGCTCACGGTATCAGAAATATCGGATTTTTTTCACCCTGGACGTTACTCACGGGATCATGAAAATCTGATTTTATTTCAACCTGGACTAAACTCACGGTATCAGGAAAATCTGATTTAATTCACCCTGGACGTGACTCACGATATCAGGAAAATCGGATTTTTTTCACCCTGGACGTTACTCACGGTATAAGGAAAGTCTGATTTTTTTCACCCTGGACGTTACTCACGGTATCAGGAAAATCTGATTTAATTCACCGTGGACGTGACTCACGATATCAGGAAAATCGGATTTTTTTCACCTGGACTATTACTCATGGTATCATGAAAATGTGATTTTTTTCACCCTGGACTTTACACGCGGTATCATGAAAATCTGATTTTTTTTCACCTTGGACTTTACTCACGGTATCAGGAAAATCTGATTTTTTTTCACCCTGGACTTTACTCACGGTATCAGGAAAATCTGATTTTTTTCACCCTAAACTTTACTCAGGGTATCAGGAAAATCTGATTTTCTTCACCCGGGAAGTTTCTCATGGTATTTTGAAAATCGGAATTTTTCACCCTAAACTTTTCTCAGGGTATCAGGAAAATCTGATTTTTTTTCACCCTGGACGTTACTCACGGTATCAGGAATATCGGATTTTTTTCACCTTAAACTTTATTTATGGTATCATGAAAATCTGATTTTTTTTTCACCTGGGCAAAACTAAAGATATCAGGAAAATATAATTTTTTTCACCCTGGACGTTACTCACGGTATCAGGAAAATCTGATTTCTTTCACCCTGGACGTTACTCACGGTATCAGGAAAATCGGATTTTTTTTTCACCCTAAACTTTACTCACGGTATCAGGAAAATCTGATTTTGTTCACCCTGGACGTTACTCACGGGATCATGAAAATCTGATTTTTTTCACCCTGGACTTTACTCACGGTATCATGAAAATCTGATTTTTTTTTCACCCGGGACGTTACTCACGGGATCATGAAAATCTGATTTTTTTCACCCTGGACTTTACTCACGGTATCATGAAAATCTGATTTTTTTCACCCTGGACTTTACCCACTGTATCAGGAAAATCTGATTTTCTTCACCGTGGACGTTACTCACGGTATCAGGAAAATCTGATTTTTTTCACCCGGGAGGTTACTCACGGTATCAGGAAAATCTGATTTTTTTCACCCTGGACGTTACTCACGGTATCAGGAAAATCTGATTTTCTTCACCCTGGACGTGACTCACGATATCAGGAAAATTGGATTTTTTTCACCCTAAACTTTATTCATGGCATCATGAAAATCTGATTTTTTTTCACCTGGTCAAATCTCAAGATATCAGGAAAATATAATTTTTTTCACCCTGGACGTTACTCACGGTATCAGGAAAATCTGATTTTTTTTCACCCTGGACTTTACTCACGGTATCAGGAAAATCTGATTTTTTTCACCCTAAACTTTACTCAGGGTATCAGGAAAATCTGATTTTCTTCACCCGGGAAGTTTCTCATGGTATTTTGAAAATCGGAATTTTTCACCCTAAACTTTACTCAGGGTATCAGGAAAATCTGATTTTTTTTCACCCTGGACGTTACTCACGGTATCAGGAATATCGGATTTTTTTCACCTTAAACTTTATTCATGGTATCATGAAAATCTGATTTTTTTTTCACCTGGGCAAAACTAAAGATATCAGGAAAATATAATTTTTTTCACCCTGGACGTTACTCACGGTATCAGGAAAATCTGATTTCTTTCACCCTGGACGTTACTCACGGTATCAGGAAAATCGGATTTTTTTTTCACCCTAAACTTTACTCACGGTATCAGGAAAATCTGATTTTTTTCACCCTGGACGTTACTCACGGGATCATGAAAATCTGATTTTTTTCACCCTGGACTTTACTCACGGTATCATGAAAATCTGATTTTTTTTCACCCGGGACGTTACTCACGGGATCATGAAAATCTGATTTTTTTCACCCTGGACTTTACTCACGGTATCATGAAAATCTGATTTTTTTCACCCTGAACTTTACCCACGGTATCAGGAAAATCTGATTTTCTTCACCGTGGACGTTACTCACGGTATCAGGAAAATCTGATTTTTTTCACCCGGGAGGTTACTCACGGTATCAGGAAAATCTGATTTTTTTCACCCTGGACGTTACTCACGGTATCAGGAAAATCTGATTTTCTTCACCCTGGACGTGACTCACGATATCAGGAAAATTGGATTTTTTTCACCCTAAACTTTATTCATGGTATCATGAAAATCTGATTTTTTTTCACCTGGTCAAAACTCAAGATATCAGGAAAATATAATTTTTTTCACCCTGGACGTTACTCACGGTATCAGGAAAATCTGATTATTTTCACCCTGGACGTTACTCACGGTATCAGGAAAAACTGATTTTTTTCACCCTGGACTTTACTCATGGTATCAGGAAAATCTGATTTTTTTTCACCCTGGACGTTACTCACGGTATCAGGAATATCAGATTTCTTTCACCCTAAACTTTATTCATGGTATCATGAAAATCTGATTTTTTTTCAACCTGGACGAATCTCACGGTATCAGGAAAATATAATTTTTTTTCACCCTGGACGTTACTCATGGTATCAGGAAAATCGGATTTTTTTCACCCTGGACGTTAGTAACGGTATAAGGAAAGTCAGATTTTTTTCACCGTGGACGTTACTCACGGTATCAGGAAAATCTGATTTAATTCACCCTGGACGTGACTCACGATATCAGGAAAATCGGATTTTTTTCACCCTGGACGTTACTCACGGTATCAGGAAAAACTGATTTTTTTCACCCTGGACATTACTCACGGTATCATGAAAATCTGATTTTTTTTCACCCTGGACGTTACTCACGGTATCAGGAAAATCTGATTTTCTTCACCATGGATGTTACTCATGGTATTAGGAAAATCTGATTTTTTTCACCCGGGACTTTACTCACGGTATCATGAAAATCTGATTTTTTTTCACCCTGGACATTAATCACGGTATCAGGTAAATCTGATTTTCTTCACCATGGACGTTACTCACGGTATCAGGAAAAACTGATTTTTTTCACCCTGGACGTTACTCACGGTATCAGGAATATCAGATTTCTTTCACCCTAAACTTTATTCATGGTATCATGAAAATCTGAATTTTTTTCACCCTGGACATTACTCACGGTATAACGAAAATCTGATTTTTTCACACTGGACTTTACTCACGGTATCAGGAAAATCTGATTTTTTTCACCCTGGACGTTACTCACGGTATCAGGAAAATCTGATTTTCTTCACCCGGGACGTTACTCACGGTATCAGAAATATCGGATTTTTTTCACCCTAAACTTTATTCACGGTATCAGGAAAATAGGATTTTTTTCACCCGGGACGTTACTCACGGTATCAGAAATATCGGATTTTTTTCACCCTAAACTTTATTCACGGTATCAGGAAAATCGGATTTTTTTCACCCTGGACGTTACTCACGGTATCAGGAAAATCTGATTTTTTTCACCCTGGACATTACTCACGGTATCAGGAAAATCTGATTTTCTTCACCCTGGATGTGACTCACGATATCAGTAAAATCGGATTTTTTTCACCCGTGACGTTGCTCACGGTATCAGAAATATCGGATTTTTTTCACCCTGGACGTTACTCACGGTATCAGGAAAATCTGATTTTTTTCACCCTGGACGTTACTCACGGCATAAGGAAAATCTGATTTTTTTCACACTGGGCTTTACTCACGGTATCAGGAAAATCTGATTTTTTTTCACCTGGACTATTACCCACGTTATCAGGAAAATCTGATTTTCTTCACCATGGATGTTACTCACGGGATCATGAAAATCTGATTTTATTTCAACCTGGACTAAACTCACGGTATCAGGAAAATCTGATTTAATTCACCCTGGACGTGACTCACGATATCAGGAAAATCGGATTTTTTTCACCCTGGACGTTACTCACGGTATAAGGAAAGTCTGATTTTTTTCACCCTGGACGTTACTCACGGTATCAGGAAAATCTGATTTAATTCACCGTGGACGTGACTCACGATATCAGGAAAATCGGATTTTTTTCACCTGGACTATTACCCATGGTATCATGAAAATGTGATTTTTTTCACCCTGGACTTTACACGCGGTATCATGAAAATCTGATTTTTTTTCACCCTGGACTTTACTCACGGTATCAGGAAAATCTGATTTTTTTCACCCTAAACTTTACTCAGGGTATCAGGAAAATCTGATTTTCTTCACCCGGGAAGTTTCTCATGGTATTTTGAAAATCGGAATTTTTCACCCTAAACTTTACTCAGGGTATCAGGAAAATCTGATTTTTTTCCACCCTGTACGTTACTCACGGTATCAGGAATATCGGATTTTTTTCACCTTAAACTTTATTCATGGTATCATGAAAATCTGATTTTTTTTTCACCTGGGCAAAACTAAAGATATCAGGAAAATATAATTTTTTTCACCCTGGACGTTACTCACGGTATCAGGAAAATCTGATTTCTTTCACCCTGGACGTTACTCACGGTATCAGGAAAATCGGATTTTTTTTCACCCTAAACTTTACTCACGGTATCAGGAAAATCTGATTTTTTTCACCCTGGACGTTACTCACGGGATCATGAAAATCTGATTTTTTTCACCCTGGACTTTACTCACGGTATCATGAAAATCTGATTTTTTTTCACCCGGGACGTTACTCACGGGATCATGAAAATCTGATTTTTTTCACCCTGGACTTTACTCACGGTATCAGGAAAATCTGATTTTCTTCACCCTGGACGTGACTCACGATATCAGGAAAATTGGATTTTTTTCACCCTAAACTTTATTCATGGTATCATGAAAATCTGATTTTTTTTCACCTGGTCAAAACTCAAGATATCAGGAAAATATAATTTTTTTCACCCTGGACGTTACTCACGGTATCAGGAAAATCTGATTATTTTCACCCTGGACGTTACTCACGGTATCAGGAAAATCTGATTTTTTTCACCCTAAACTTTACTCACGGAATCAGGAAAATCTGATTTTTTTCCACCCTGGACGTTACTCACGGGATCATGAAAAACTGATTTTTTTTCACCCTGGACTTTACTCACGGTATCAGGAAAATCTGATTTTTTTTTCACCCTGGACGTTACTCACGGTATCAGGAATATCAGATTTCTTTCACCCTAAACTTTATTCATGGTATCATGAAAATCTGATTTTTTTTCAACCTGGACGAATCTCACGGTATCAGGAAAATATAATTTTTTTTCACCCTGGACGTTACTCATGGTATCAGGAAAATCGGATTTTTCTCACCCTGGACATTAGTAACGGTATAAGGAAAGTCAGATTTTTTTCACCGTGGACGTTACTCACGGTATCAGGAAAATCTGATTTAATTCACCCTGGACGTGACTCACGATATCAGGAAAATCGGATTTTTTTCACCCTGGACGTTACTCACGGTATAAGGAAAGTCTGATTTTTTTCACCCTGGACGTTACTCACGGTATCAGGAAAATCTGATTTAATTCACCGTGGACGTGACTCACGATATCAGGAAAATCGGATTTTTTTCACCTGGACTATTACTCATGGTATCATGAAAATGTGATTTTTTTCACCCTGGACTTTACACGCGGTATCATGAAAATCTGATTTTTTTTCACCCTGGACTTTACTCACGGTATCAGGAAAATCTGATTTTTTTTCACCCTGGACTTTACTCACGGTATCAGGAAAATCTGATTTTTTTCACCCTAAACTTTACTCACGGTATCAGGAAAATCTGATTTTCTTCACCATGGATCATGAAAATCTCACGGGATCATGAAAATCTGATTTTTTTCACCCTGGACTTTACCCACGGTATCAGGAAAATCTGATTTTCTTCACCATGGACGTTACTCACGGTATCAGGAAAATCTGATTTTTTTCACCCGGGAGGTTACTCACGGTATCAGGAAAATCTGATTTTTTTCACCCTGGACGTTACTCACGGTATCAGGAAAATCTGATTTTCTTCACCCTGGACGTGACTCACGATATCAGGAAAATTGGATTTTTTTCACCCTAAACTTTATTCATGGTATCATGAAAATCTGATTTTTTTTCACCTGGTCAAAACTCAAGATATCAGGAAAATATAAGTTTTTTTCACCCTGGACGTTACTCACGGTATCAGGAAAATCTGATTTTCTTCACCCGGGACGTTACTCACGGTATCAGGAAAATATGATTTTTTTCACCCGGGACGTTACTCACGGTATCAGAAATATCGGATTTTTTTCACCCTAAACTTTATTCACGGTATCAGGAAAATCGGATTTTTTTCACCCTGGACGTTACTCACGGTATCAGGAAAATCTGATTTTTTTCACCCTGGACATTACTCACGGTATCAGGAAAATCTGATTTTCTTCACCCTGGACGTGACTCACGATATCAGTAAAATCGGATTTTTTTCACCTGGTAAAAACTCAAGATATCAGGAAAATATATTTTTTTTTCACCCTGGACGTTACTCACGGTATAAGGAAAATCTGATTTTTTTCACACTGGACTTTACTCACGGTATCAGGAAAATCTGATTTTCTTCACCATGGATCATGAAAATCTCACGGGATCATGAAAATCTGATTTTTTTCACCCTGGACTTTACCCACGGTATCAGGAAAATCTGATTTTCTTCACCATGGACGTTACTCACGGTATCAGGAAAATCTGATTTTTTTCACCCGGGAGGTTACTCACGGTATCAGGAAAATCTGATTTTTTTCACCCTGGACGTTACTCACGGTATAAGGAAAATCTGATTTTTTCACACTGGACTTTACTCACGGTATCAGGAAAATCTGATTTTTTTCACTTTGGACGTTACTCACGGTATCAGGAAAATCTGATTTTCTTTACCCGGGACGTTACTCACGGTATCAGGAAAATATGATTTTTTTCACCCGGGACGTTACTCACGGTATCAGAAATATCGGATTTTTTTCACCCTAAACTTTATTCACGGTATCAGGAAAATCGGATTTTTTTCACCCTGGACGTTACTCACGGTATCAGGAAAATCTGATTTTTTTCACCCTGGACATTACTCACGGTATCAGGAAAATCTGATTTTCTTCACCCTGGACGTGACTCACGATATCAGTAAAATCGGATTTTTTTCACCTGGTCAAAACTCAAGATATCAGGAAAATATTTTTTTTTCACCCTGGACGTTACTCACGGTATAAGGAAAATCTGATTTTTTTCACACTGGACTTTACTCACGGTATCAGGAAAATCTGATTTTCTTCACCATGGATCATGAAAATCTCACGGGATCATGAAAATCTGATTTTTTTCACCCTGGACTTTACCCACGGTATCAGGAAAATCTGATTTTCTTCACCATGGACGTTACTCACGGTATCAGGAAAATCTGATTTTTTTCACCCGGGAGGTTACTCACGGTATCAGGAAAATCTGATTTTTTTCACCCTGGACGTTACTCACGGTATCAGGAAAATCTGATTTTCTTCACCCTGGACGTGACTCACGATATTAGGAAAATTGGATTTTTTTCACCCTAAACTTTATTCATGGTATCATGAAAATCTGATTTTTTTTCACCTGGTCAAAACTCAAGATATCAGGAAAATATAAGTTTTTTTCACCCTGGACGTTACTCACGGTATCAGGAAAATCCGATTTTTTTCCACCCTGGACGTTACTCACGGTATCAGGAAAATCTGATTTTTTTCACCCTAAACTTTACTCATGGTATCAGGAAAATCTGATTTTTTTCCACCCTGGACGTTACTCACGGGATCATGAAAAACTGATTTTTTTCACCCTGGACGTTACTAACGGTATAAGGAAAGTCAGATTTTTTTCACCGTGGACGTTACTCACGGTATCAGGAAAATCTGATTTAATTCACCCTGGACGTGACTCACGATATCAGGAAAATCGGATTTTTTTCACCCTGGACGTTACTCACGGTATCATGAAAATGTGATTTTTTTCACCCTGGACTTTACTCGCGGTATCATGAAAATCTGATTTTTTTTCACCCTGGACGTAACTCATGGTTTCAGGTAAATCTGATTTTCTTCACCATGGACGTTACTCACGGTATCAGGAAAAACTGATTTTCTTCACCATGGATGTTACTCATGGTATTAGGAAAATCTGATTTTTTTCACCCGGGACTTTACTCACGGTATCATGAAAATCTGATATTTTTTCACCCTGGACATTACTCATGGTAGCAGGTAAATCTGATTTTCTTCACCATGGACGTTACTCACGGTATCAGGAAAATCTGATTTTTTTCCACCCTGGACGTTACTCACGGTATCAGGAAAATCTGATTTTTTTTCCACCCTGGACGTTACTCACGGGATCATGAAAAACTGATTTTTTTCACCCTGGACTTTACTCACGGTATCAGGAAAATCTGATTTTTTTTCACCCTGGACGTTACTCACGGGATCATGAAAATTTGATTTTTTTCACCCTGGACTTTACCCACGGTATCAGGAAAATCTGATTTTCTTCACCATAGACGTTACTCACGGTATCAGGAAAAACTGATTTTTTTCACCCTGGACGTTACTCACGGTATCAGGAATATCAGATTTCTTTCACCCTAAACTTTATTCATGGTATCATGAAAATCTGTTTTTTTTTCCAACCTGGACGAATCTCACGGTATCAGGAAAATATAATTTTTTTTCACCCTGGACGTTACTCATGGTATCAGGAAAATCGGATTTTTTTTCACCCTGGACGTTACTAACGGTATAAGGAAAGTCAGATTTTTTTCACCGTGGACGTTACTCACGGTATCAGGAAAATCTGATTTAATTCACCCTGGACGTGACTCACGATATCAGGAAAATCGGATTTTTTTCACCCTGGACGTTACTCACGGTATCATGAAAATGTGATTTTTTTCACCCTGGACTTTACTCGCGGTATCATGAAAATCTGATTTTTTTTTCACCCTGGACGTAACTCATGGTTTCAGGTAAATCTGATTTTCTTCACCATGGACGTTACTCACGGTATCAGGAAAAACTGATTTTCTTCACCATGGATGTTACTCATGGTATTAGGAAAATCTGATTTTTTTCACCCGGGACTTTACTCACGGTATCATGACAATCTGATTTTTTTTTCACCCTGGACATTACTCATGGTATCAGGTAAATCTGATTTTCTTCACCATGGACGTTACTCACGGTATCAGGAAAAACTGATTTTTTTCACCCTGGACGTTACTCACGGTATCAGGAATATCAGATTTCTTTCACCCTAAACTTTATTCATGGTATCATGAAAATCTGAATTTTTTTCACCCTGGACATTACTCACGGTATAAGAAAAATGTGATTTTTTCACACTGGACTTTACTCACGGTATCAGGAAAATCTGATTTTTTTCACCCGGGACGTTACTCACGGTATCAGGAAAATCTGATTTTCTTCACCCGGGACGTTACTCATGGTATCAGGAAAATATGATTTTTTTCACCCGGGACGTTACTCACGGTATCAGAAATATCGGATTTTTTTCACCCTAAACTTTATTCACGGTATCAGGAAAATCGGATTTTTTTCACCCTGGACGTTACTCACGGTATCAGGAAAATCTGATTTTTTTCACCCTGGACATTACTCACGGTATCAGGAAAATCTGATTTTCTTCACCCTGGACGTGACTCACGATATCAGTAAAATCGGATTTTTTTCACCTGGTAAAAACTCAAGATATCAGGAAAATATATTTTTTTTTCACCCTGGACGTTACTCACGGTATAAGGAAAATCGGATTTTTTTCACACTGGACTTTACTCACGGTATCAGGAAAATCTGATTTTCTTCACCATGGATCATGAAAATCTCACGGGATCATGAAAATCTGATTTTTTTCACCCTGGACTTTACCCACGGTATCAGGAAAATCTGATTTTCTTCACCATGGACGTTACTCACGGTATCAGAAAAATCTGATTTTTTTCACCCGGGAGGTTACTCACGGTATCAGGAAAATCTGATTTTTTTCACCATGGACGTTACTCACGGTATCAGGAAAATCTGATTTTCTTCACCCTGGACGTGACTCACGATATCAGGAAAATTGGATTTTTTTCACCCTAAACTTTATTCATGGTATCATGAAAATCTGATTTTTTTTCACCCTGGACATTACTCACGGTATAAGGAAAATCTGATTTTTTCACACTGGACTTTACTCACGGTATCAGGAAAATCTGATTTTTTTCACTTTGGACGTTACTCACGGTATCAGGAAAATCTGATTTTCTTTACCCGGGACGTTACTCACGGTATCAGGAAAATATGATTTTTTTCACCCGGGACGTTACTCACGGTATCAGAAATATCGGATTTTTTTCACCCTAAACTTTATTCACGGTATCAGGAAAATCGGATTTTTTTCACCCTGGACGTTACTCACGGTATCAGGAAAATCTGATTTTTTTCACCCTGGACATTACTCACGGTATCAGGAAAATCTGATTTTCTTCACCCTGGACGTGACTCACGATATCAGTAAAATCGGATTTTTTTCACCTGGTCAAAACTCAAGATATCAGGAAAATATATTTTTTTTCACCCTGGACGTTACTCACGGTATAAGGAAAATCTGATTTTTTTCACACTGGACTTTACTCACGGTATCAGGAAAATCTGATTTTCTTCACCATGGATCATGAAAATCTCACGGGATCATGAAAATCTGATTTTTTTCACCCTGGACTTTACCCACGGTATCAGGAAAATCTGATTTTCTTCACCATGGACGTTACTCACGGTATCAGGAAAATCTGATTTTTTTCACCCGGGAGGTTACTCACGGTATCAGGAAAATCTGATTTTTTTCACCCTGGACGTTACTCACGGTATCAGGAAAATCTGATTTTTTTTCACCCTGGACGTTACTCACGGGATCATGAAAATTTGATTTTTTTCACCCTGGACTTTACCCACGGTATCAGGAAAATCTGATTTTCTTCACCATGGACGTTACTCACGGTATCAGGAAAAACTGATTTTTTTCACCCTGGACGTTACTCACGGTATCAGGAATATCAGATTTCTTTCACCCTAAACTTTATTCATGGTATCATGAAAATCTGATTTTTTTTCAACCTGGACGAATCTCACGGTATCAGGAAAATATAATTTTTTTTCACCCTGGACGTTACTCATGGTATCAGGAAAATCGGATTTGTTTTTCACCCTGGACGTTACTAACGGTATAAGGAAAGTCAGATTTTTTTCACCGTGGACGTTACTCACGGTATCAGGAAAATCTGATTTAATTCACCCTGGACGTGACTCGCGATATCAGGAAAATCGGATTTTTTTCACCCTGGACGTTACTCACGGTATCATGAAAATGTGATTTTTTTCACCCTGGACTTTACTCGCGGTATCATGAAAATCTGATTTTTTTTTCACCCTGGACGTAACTCATGGTTTCAGGTAAATCTGATTTTCTTCACCATGGACGTTACTCACGGTATCAGGAAAAACTGATTTTTTTCACCCTGGACGTTACTCACGGTATCAGGAATATCAGATTTCTTTCACCCTAAACTTTATTCATGGTATCATGAAAATCTGAATTTTTTTCACCCTGGACATTACTCACGGTATAAGAAAAATGTGATTTTTTCACACTGGACTTTACTCACGGTATCAGGAAAATCTGATTTTTTTCACCCTGGACGTTACTCACGGTATCAGGAAAATCTGATTTTCTTCACCCGGGACGTTACTCATGGTATCAGGAAAATATGATTTTTTTCACCCGGGACGTTACTCACAGAATCAGGAATATCGGATTTTTTTCACCCTGGACTTTATTCACGGTATCATGAAAATTTGATATTTTTCACCCTGGACGTTACTCACGGTATAAGGAAAATCTGATTTTTTTCACCCTAAACTTTACTCACGGTATCAGGAAAATATAATTTTTTTTCACCCTGGACGTTACTCACGGTATCAGGAAAATCTGATTTTTTTTCACTTTGGACTATACCCATGTTATTAGGAAAATATAATTTTTTTCACCCTGGACGTAACTCACGATATCAGGAAAATCTGTTTTTTTTTTCACCCTGGACGTTACTCACGGTATCAGGAGAATATGATTTTTTCACCCTAAAGTTTACTCACGGTATCAGGAAAATCTGATTTTCTTCACCCGGAACGTTACTCACGGTATCAGGAAAATATGATTTTTTTCACCCGGGACGTTACTCACGGTATCAGAAATATCGGATTTTTTTCACCCTGGACGTTACTCACGGTATCAGGAAAATCTGATTTTTTTCACCCTGGACGTTACTCACGGCATAAGGAAAATCTGATTTTTTTCACACTGGACTTTACTCACGGTATCAGAAAAATCTGATTTTTTTTCACCTGGACTATTACCCACGGTATCAGGAAAATCTGATTTTCTTCACCATGGATGTTACTCACGGGATCATGAAAATCTGATTTTATTTCAACCTGGACTAAACTCACGGTATCAGGAAAATCTGATTTAATTCACCCTGGACGTGACTCACGATATCAGGAAAATCGGATTTTTTTCACCCTGGACGTTACTCACGGTATAAGGAAAGTCTGATTTTTTTCACCCTGGACGTTACTCACGGTATCAGGAAAATCTGATTTAATTCACCCTGGACGTGACTCACGATATCAGGAAAATCGGATTTTTTTCACCCTGGACGTTACTAACGGTATAAGGAAAGTCTGATTTTTTTCACCCTGGACGTTACTCACGGTATCAGGAAAATCTGATTTAATTCACCCTGGACGTGACTCACGATATCAGGAAAATCGGATTTTTTTCATCCTGGACGTTACTCACGGTATAAGGAAAGTCTGATTTTTTTCACCCTGGACGTTACTCACGGCATCAGGAAAATCTGATTTAATTCACCGTGGACGTGACTCACGATCTCAGGAAAATCGGATTTTTTTCACCTGGACTATTACCCATGGTATCATGAAAATGTGATTTTTTTCACCCTGGACTTTACTCGCGGTATCATGAAAATCTGTTTTTTTTTTCACCCTGGACGTTACTCACGGTATCAGGAAAATCTGATTTTTTTTCACCCTGGACTTTACTCACAGTATCAGGAAAATCTGATTTTTTTTTTCACCTGGACTATTACCCACGGTATCAGGAAAATCTGATTTTCTTCACCATGCATTTTACTCATGGCATTAGGAAAAGCTGATTTTTTTCACCCGGGACTTTACTCACGGTATCATGAAAATCTGATTTTTTTCACCCTGGACATTACTCACGGTATCAGGAAAATCTGATTTTTTTCACCCTAAACTTTACTCAGGTTATCAGGAAAATCTGATTTTTTTCACCCTGGACGTTACTCACGGTATCAGGAATATCGGATTTTTTTCACCCTAATCTTTATTCATGGTATCATGAAAATCTGATTTTTTTTCACCTGGTCAAAACTCAAGATATCAGGAAAATATAATTTTTTTCACCCTGGACGTTACTCACGGTATCAGGAAAATCTGATTTTTTCACCCTGGACGTTACTCACGGTATCAGGAAAATCTGATTTTTTTTCACCCTAAACTTTACTCACGGTATCAGGAAAATCTGATTTTTTTCACCCTGGACGTTACTCACGGGATCATGAAAATCTGATTTTTTTCACCCTGGACTTTACTCACGGTATCAGGAAAATCTGATTTTTTTTCACCTGGGACGTTACTCACGGGATCATGAAAATCTGATTTTTTTCACCCTGGACTTTACTCACGGTATCATGAAAATCTGATTTTTTTTCACCCTGGACGTTACCCATGGGATCATGAAAATCTGATTTTTTTCACCCTGGAGTTTAACCACGGTATCAGGAAAATCTGATTTTCTTCACCATGGACGTTACTCACGGTATCATGAAAATCTTATTTTTTTCACCCGGGAGGTTACTCACGGTATCAGGAAAATCTGATTTTTTTCACCCTGGACGTTACTCACGGTATCAGGAATATCAGATTTTTTTCACCCTAAACTTTATTCATGGTATCATGAAAATCTGTTTTTTTCACCCTAGACTAAACTCAGGGTATCAGGAAAATATAATTTTTTTCACCCTGGACGTTACTCACGGTATCAGGAAAATCGGATTTTTTTCACCCTAAACTTTACTCACGGTATCAGGAAAATCTGATTTTTTTCCACCCGGAACGTTACTCACGGTATCAGGAAAATATGATTTTCTTCACCATGGACGTTACTCATGGTATCAGGAAAATCTGATTTTTTTCCACCCGGAACGTTAATCACGGTATCAGGAAAATCTGATTTTCTTCACCCGGAACGTTACTCACGGTATCAGGAAAATATGATTTTTTTTACACTGGACATTACTCACGGTATCAGGAAAATCTGATTTTTTTTCACCTAGACTATTACCCACGGTATCAGGAAAATCTGATTTTATTCACCATGGATGTTACTCACGGGATCATGAAAATCTGATTTTTTTCACCCTGGACTTTACCCACGGTATCAGGAAAATCTGATTTTCTTCACCATGGACGTTACTCACGGTATCAGGAAAATCTGATTTTTTTCACCCGGGAGGTTACTCACGGTATCAGGAAAATCTGATTTTCTTCACCCTGGACGTGACTCACGATATCAGGAAAATTGGATTTTTTTCACCCTAAACTTTATTCATGGTATCAGGAAAATCTGATTTTTTCACACTGGACTTTACTCACGGTATCAGGAAAATCTGATCTTTTTTTCACCTCGACTAAACTCACGGTACCAGGAAAATATGATATTTTTCACCCGGGACGTTACTCACGGTATCAGGAAAATCGGGTTTTTTTCACCCTAACCTTTACTCACGGTATCAGGAAAATCTCATTTTCTTCACCCGGGATGTTACTCATGGTATCAGGAAAATATGATTTTTTTTTCCACCCGGGACGTTACTCACGGTATCAGGAAAATCTGATTTTTTTTCACCCTAAACTTTATTCATGGTATCATGAAAATCTGATTTTCTTCACCATGGATGTTACTCATGGTATCAGGAAAATCTGATTTTTTTCACCCGGGACGTTACTCACAGTATCAGGAAAATCTGATTTTTTTTCACCCTAAACTTTATTCATGGTATCATGAAAATCTGATTTTTTTTCACCTGGACTAAACTCACGGTATCAGAAAAATATGATTTTTTTCTCCCTGGACGTTACTCATGGTATCAGGAAAATCTGATTTTTTTTCACCTGGACTATTACCCATGGTATCAGGAAAATTGATTTTTTTTCACCTGGACTATTACCCATGGTATCAGGAAAATCTGATTTTCTTCACCATGGATGTTACTCATGGTATCAGGAATATCTGATTTTTTTCACCCTAATCTTTATTCATGGTATCATGAAAATCTGTTTTTTTCACCCTAGACTAAACACACGGTATCAGGAAAATATAATTTTTTTCACCCTGGACGTTACTCACGGTATCAGGAAAATCGGATTTTTTTTCACCCTGGACGTTACTCACGGTATCAGGAAAATCTGATTTTCTTCACCCTGGACGTGACTCACTATATCAGGAAAATCGGATTTTTTTCACCTGGACTATTACCCATGGTATCATGAAAATCTGATTTTTTTTCTCCCTGGACGTTACTCACAGGATCAGGAAAATCTGATGTTTTTTCACCCAAAACTTTACTCAGGGTATCAGGAAAATCGGGTTTTTTTCACCCTGGACTTTACTCACGGTATCAGGAAAATCTGATTTTTTTCACCCTGGACGTTACTCACGGGATCATGAAAATCTGATTTAATTCACCCTGGACGTGACTCACGATATCAGGAAAATCGGATTTTTTTCACCCTGGACGTTACTCACGGTATCATGAAAATGTGATTTTTTTCACCCTGGACTTTACTCGCGGTATCATGAAAATCTGATTTTTTTTCACCCTGGACGTAACTCATGGTTTCAGGTAAATCTGATTTTCTTCACCATGGACGTTACTCACGGTATCAGGAAAAACTGATTTTCTTCACCATGGATGTTACTCATGGTATTAGGAAAATCTGATTTTTTTCACCCGGGACTTTACTCACGGTATCATGAAAATCTGATATTTTTTCACCCTGGACATTACTCATGGTAGCAGGTAAATCTGATTTTCTTCACCATGGACGTTACTCACGGTATCAGGAAAATCTGATTTTTTTCCACCCTGGACGTTACTCACGGTATCAGGAAAATCTGATTTTTTTCCACCCTGGACGTTACTCACGGGATCATGAAAAACTGATTTTTTTCACCCTGGACTTTACTCACGGTATCAGGAAAATCTGATTTTTTTTCACCCTGGACGTTACTCACGGGATCATGAAAATTTGATTTTTTTCACCCTGGACTTTACCCACGGTATCAGGAAAATCTGATTTTCTTCACCATGGACGTTACTCACGGTATCAGGAAAAACTGATTTTTTTCACCCTGGACGTTACTCACGGTATCAGGAATATCAGATTTCTTTCACCCTAAACTTTATTCATGGTATCATGAAAATCTGATTTTTTTTCAACCTGGACGAATCTCACGGTATCAGGAAAATATAATTTTTTTTCACCCTGGACGTTACTCATGGTATCAGGAAAATCGGATTTTTTTTCACCCTTGACGTTACTAACGGTATAAGGAAAGTCAGATTTTTTTCACCGTGGACGTTACTCACGGTATCAGGAAAATCTGATTTAATTCACCCTGGACGTGACTCGCGATATCAGGAAAATCGGATTTTTTTCATCCTGGACGTTACTCACGGTATCATGAAAATGTGATTTTTTTCACCCTGGACTTTACTCGCGGTATCATGAAAATCTGATTTTTTTTTCACCCTGGACGTAACTCATGGTTTCAGGTAAATCTGATTTTCTTCACCATGGACGTTACTCACGGTATCAGGAAAAACTGATTTTCTTCACCATGGATGTTACTCATGGTATTAGGAAAATCTGATTTTTTTCACCCGGGACTTTACTCACGGTATCATGACAATCTGATTTTTTTTCACCCTGGACATTACTCATGGTATCAGGTAAATCTGATTTTCTTCACCATGGACGTTACTCACGGTATCAGGAAAAACTGATTTTTTTCACCCTGGACGTTACTCACGGTATCAGGAATATCAGATTTCTTTCACCCTAAACTTTATTCATGGTATCATGAAAATCTGAATTTTTTTCACCCTGGACATTACTCACGGTATAAGAAAAATGTGATTTTTTCACACTGGACTTTACTCACGGTATCAGGAAAATCTGATTTTTTTCACCCTGGACGTTACTCACGGCATCAGGAAAATCTGATTTTCTTCACCCGGGACGTTACTCATGGTATCAGGAAAATATGATTTTTTTCACCCGGGACGTTACTCACAGAATCAGGAATATCGGATTTTTTTCACCCTGGACTTTATTCACGGTATCATGAAAATTTGATATTTTTCACCCTGGACGTTACTCACGGTATAAGGAAAATCTGATTTTTTTCACCCTAAACTTTACTCACGGTATCAGGAAAATATAATTTTTTTTCACCCTGGACGTTACTCACGGTATCAGGAAAATCGGATTTTTTTCACCCTGGACGTTACTCACGGTATAAGGAAAGTCTGATTTTTTTCACCCTGGACGTTACTCACGGTATCAGGAAAATCTGATTTAATTCACCCTGGACGTGACTCACGATATCAGGAAAATCGGATTTTTTTCACCTGGACTATTACCCATGGTATCATGAAAATCTGATTTTCTTCACCCGGAACGTTACTCACGGTATCAGGAAAATATGATTTTTTTCACCCGGGACGTTACTCACGGTATCAGAAATATCGGATTTTTTTCACCCTGGACGTTACTCACGGTATCAGGAAAATCTGATTTTTTTCACCCTGGACGTTACTCACGGCATAAGGAAAATCTGATTTTTTTCACACTGGACTTTACTCACGGTATCAGAAAAATCTGATTTTTTTTCACCTGGACTATTACCCACGGTATCAGGAAAATCTGATTTTCTTCACCATGGATGTTACTCACGGGATCATGAAAATCTGATTTTATTTCAACCTGGACTAAACTCACGGTATCAGGAAAATCTGATTTAATTCACCCTGGACGTGACTCACGATATCAGGAAAATCGGATTTTTTTCACCCTGGACGTTACTCACGGTATAAGGAAAGTCTGATTTTTTTCACCCTGGACGTTACTCACGGTATCAGGAAAATCTGATTTAATTCACCCTGGACGTGACTCACGATATCAGGAAAATCGGATTTTTTTCACCCTGGACGTTACTAACGGTATAAGGAAAGTCTGATTTTTTTCACCCTGGACGTTACTCACGGTATCAGGAAAATCTGATTTAATTCACCCTGGACGTGACTCACGATATCAGGAAAATCGGATTTTTTTCATCCTGGACGTTACTCACGGTATAAGGAAAGTCTGATTTTTTTCACCCTGGACGTTACTCACGGCATCAGGAAAATCTGATTTAATTCACCGTGGACGTGACTCACGATCTCAGGAAAATCGGATTTTTTTCACCTGGACTATTACCCATGGTATCATGAAAATGTGATTTTTTTCACCCTGGACTTTACTCGCGGTATCATGAAAATCTGTTTTTTTTTTCACCCTGGACGTTACTCACGGTATCAGGAAAATCTGATTTTTTTTCACCCTGGACTTTACTCACAGTATCAGGAAAATCTGATTTTTTTTTTTCACCTGGACTATTACCCACGGTATCAGGAAAATCTGATTTTCTTCACCATGCATTTTACTCATGGCATTAGGAAAAGCTGATTTTTTTCACCCGGGACTTTACTCACGGTATCATGAAAATCTGATTTTTTTCACCCTGGACATTACTCACGGTATCAGGAAAATCTGATTTTTTTCACCCTAAACTTTACTCAGGTTATCAGGAAAATCTGATTTTTTTCACCCTGGACGTTACTCACGGTATCAGGAATATCGGATTTTTTTCACCCTAATCTTTATTCATGGTATCATGAAAATCTGATTTTTTTTCACCTGGTCAAAACTCAAGATATCAGGAAAATATAATTTTTTTCACCCTGGACGTTACTCACGGTATCAGGAAAATCTGATTTTTTCACCCTGGACGTTACTCACGGTATCAGGAAAATCTGATTTTTTTTCACCCTAAACTTTACTCACGGTATCAGGAAAATCTGATTTTTTTCACCCTGGACGTTACTCACGGGATCATGAAAATCTGATTTTTTTCACCCTGGACTTTACTCACGGTATCAGGAAAATCTGATTTTTTTTCACCTGGGACGTTACTCACGGTATCATGAAAATCTGATTTTTTTCACCCTGGACTTTACTCACGGTATCATGAAAATCTGATTTTTTTTCACCCTGGACGTTACCCATGGGATCATGAAAATCTGATTTTTTTCACCCTGGAGTTTAACCACGGTATCAGGAAAATCTGATTTTCTTCACCATGGACGTTACTCACGGTATCATGAAAATCTTATTTTTTTCACCCGGGAGGTTACTCACGGTATCAGGAAAATCTGATTTTTTTCACCCTGGACGTTACTCACGGTATCAGGAATATCAGATTTTTTTCACCCTAAACTTTATTCATGGTATCATGAAAATCTGTTTTTTTCACCCTAGACTAAACTCAGGGTATCAGGAAAATATAATTTTTTTCACCCTGGACGTTACTCACGGTATCAGGAAAATCGGATTTTTTTCACCCTAAACTTTACTCACGGTATCAGGAAAATCTGATTTTTTTCCACCCGGAACGTTACTCACGGTATCAGGAAAATATGATTTTCTTCACCATGGACGTTACTCATGGTATCAGGAAAATCTGATTTTTTTCCACCCGGAACGTTAATCACGGTATCAGGAAAATCTGATTTTCTTCACCCGGAACGTTACTCACGGTATCAGGAAAATATGATTTTTTTTACACTGGACATTACTCACGGTATCAGGAAAATCTGATTTTTTTTCACCTAGACTATTACCCACGGTATCAGGAAAATCTGATTTTATTCACCATGGATGTTACTCACGGGATCATGAAAATCTGATTTTTTTCACCCTGGACTTTACCCACGGTATCAGGAAAATCTGATTTTCTTCACCATGGACGTTACTCACGGTATCAGGAAAATCTGATTTTTTTCACCCGGGAGGTTACTCACGGTATCAGGAAAATCTGATTTTCTTCACCCTGGACGTGACTCACGATATCAGGAAAATTGGATTTTTTTCACCCTAAACTTTATTCATGGTATCAGGAAAATCTGATTTTTTCACACTGGACTTTACTCACGGTATCAGGAAAATCTGATCTTTTTTTCACCTCGACTAAACTCACGGTACCAGGAAAATATGATATTTTTCACCCGGGACGTTACTCACGGTATCAGGAAAATCGGGTTTTTTTCACCCTAAACTTTACTCACGGTATCAGGAAAATCTCATTTTCTTCACCCGGGATGTTACTCATGGTATCAGGAAAATATGATTTTTTTTTTCACCCGGGACGTTACTCACGGTATCAGGAAAATCGGATTTTTTTCACCCTAAACTTTACTCACGGTATCAGGAAAATCTGATTTTTTTCCACCCGGAACGTTACTCACGGTATCAGGAAAATATGATTTTCTTCACCATGGACGTTACTCATGGTATCAGGAAAATCTGATTTTTTTCCACCCGGAACGTTAATCACGGTATCAGGAAAATCTGATTTTCTTCACCCGGAACGTTACTCACGGTATCAGGAAAATATGATTTTTTTTACACTGGACATTACTCACGGTATCAGGAAAATCTGATTTTTTTTCACCTAGACTATTACCCACGGTATCAGGAAAATCTGATTTTATTCACCATGGATGTTACTCACGGGATCATGAAAATCTGATTTTTTTCACCCTGGACTTTACCCACGGTATCAGGAAAATCTGATTTTCTTCACCATGGACGTTACTCACGGTATCAGGAAAATCTGATTTTTTTCACCCGGGAGGTTACTCACGGTATCAGGAAAATCTGATTTTCTTCACCCTGGACGTGACTCACGATATCAGGAAAATTGGATTTTTTTCACCCTAAACTTTATTCATGGTATCAGGAAAATCTGATTTTTTCACACTGGACTTTACTCACGGTATCAGGAAAATCTGATCTTTTTTTCACCTCGACTAAACTCACGGTACCAGGAAAATATGATATTTTTCACCCGGGACGTTACTCACGGTATCAGGAAAATCGGGTTTTTTTCACCCTAAACTTTACTCACGGTATCAGGAAAATCTCATTTTCTTCACCCGGGATGTTACTCATGGTATCAGGAAAATATGATTTTTTTTTTCACCCGGGACGTTACTCACGGTATCAGGAAAATCTGATTTTTTTTCACCCTAAACTTTATTCATGGTATCATGAAAATCTGATTTTCTTCACCATGGATGTTACTCATGGTATCAGGAAAATCTGATTTTTTTCACCCGGGACGTTACTCACAGTATCAGGAAAATCTGATTTTTTTTCACCCTAAACTTTATTCATGGTATCATGAAAATCTGATTTTCTTCACCATGGATGTTACTCAGGGTATCAGGAAAATCTGATTTTTTTTCACCTGGACTATTACCCATGGTATCAGGAAAATTGATTTTTTTTCACCTGGACTATTACCCATGGTATCAGGAAAATCTGATTTTCTTCACCATGGATGTTACTCATGGTATCAGGAATATCTGATTTTTTTCACCCTAATCTTTATTCATGGTATCATGAAAATCTGTTTTTTTCACCCTAGACTAAACACACGGTATCAGGAAAATTTAATTTTTTTCACCCTGGACGTTACTCACGGTATCAGGAAAATCGGATTTTTTTTCACCCTGGTCGTTACTCACGGTATCAGGAAAATCTGATTTTCTTCACCCTGGACGTGACTCACTATATCAGGAAAATCGGATTTTTTTCACCTGGACTATTACCCATGGTATCATGAAAATCTGATTTTTTTTCTCCCTGGACGTTACTCACAGGATCAGGAAAATCTGATGTTTTTTCACCCAAAACTTTACTCAGGGTATCAGGAAAATCGGGTTTTTTTCACCCTGGACTTTACTCACGGTATCAGGAAAATCTGATTTTTTTCACCCTGGACGTTACTCACGGGATCATGAAAATCTGATTTTTTTTCACCCGGGACTTTACTCACGGTATCAGGAAAATCTGATTTTTTTTCACCCGGGACTTTACTCACGGGATCATGAAAATCTGATTTTTTTCACCCTGGACTTTACTCACGGTATCAGGAAAATCGGAATTTTTTCACCCTGGACGTTACTCACGGTATAAGGAAAGTCTGATTTTTTTCACCCTACACGTTACTCACGGTATCAGGAAAATCTGATTTAATTCACCCTGGACGTGACTCACGATATCAGGAAAATCGGATTTTTTTCACCCTGGACGTTACTCACGGTATAAGGAAAGTCTGATTTTTTTCACCCTGAACGTTACTCACGGCATCAGGAAAATCTGATTTAATTCACCGTGGACGTGACTCACGATATCAGGAAAATCGGATTTTTTTCACCTGGACTATTACCCATGGTATCATGAAAATGTGATTTTTTTCACCCTGGACTTTACACGCGGTATCATGAAAATCTGATTTTTTTTTCACCCTGGACTTTACTCACGGTATCAGGAAAATCTGATTTTTTTTCTCCCTGGACGTTACTCACAGGATCAGGAAAATCTGATGTTTTTTCACCCAAAACTTTACTCAGGGTATCAGGAAAATCGGGTTTTTTTCACCCTGGACTTTACTCACGGTATCAGGAAAATCTGATTTTTTTCACCCTGGACGTTACTCACGGGATCATGAAAATCTGATTTTTTTTCACCCGGGACTTTACTCACGGTATCAGGAAAATCTGATTTTTTTTCACCCGGGACTTTACTCACGGGATCATGAAAATCTGATTTTTTTTCACCCTGGACTTTACTCACGGTATCAGGAAAATCGGATTTTTTTCACCCTGGACGTTACTCACGGTATAAGGAAAGTCTGATTTTTTTCACCCTACACGTTACTCACGGTATCAGGAAAATCTGATTTAATTCACCCTGGACGTGACTCACGATATCAGGAAAATCGGATTTTTTTCACCCTGGACGTTACTCACGGTATAAGGAAAGTCTGATTTTTTTCACCCTGAACGTTACTCACGGCATCAGGAAAATCTGATTTAATTCACCGTGGACGTGACTCACGATATCAGGAAAATCGGATTTTTTTCACCTGGACTATTACCCATGGTATCATGAAAATGTGATTTTTTTCACCCTGGACTTTACTCGCGGTATCATGAAAATCTGATTTTTTTTCACCCTAGACGGTACTCACGGTATCAGGAAAATCTGATTTTTTTCACCCTAAACTTTACTCAGGGTATCAGGAAAATCTGATTTTTTTCACCCTGGACGTTACTCACGGTATCAGGAATATCGGATTTTTTTCACCCTAAACTTTATTCATGGTATCATGAAAATCTGATTTTTTTTTCACCTGGTCAAAACTCAAGATATCAGGAAAATATAATTTTTTTCACCCTGGACGTTACTCACGGTATCAGGAAAATCTGATTTTTTTTCACCTGGACTATTACCCACAGTATCAGGAAAATCTGATTTTCTTCACCATGCATTTTACTCATGGCATTAGGAAAATCTGATTTTTTTCACCCGGGATTTTACTCACGGTATCATGAAAATCTGATTTTTTTCACCCTGGACATTACTCACGGTATCAGGAAAATCTGATTTTTTTCACCCTAAACTTTACTCAGGGTATCAGGAAAATCTGATTTTTTTCACCCTGGACGTTACTCACGGTATCAGGAATATCGGATTTTTTTCACCCTAAACTTTATTCATGGTATCATGAAAATCTGATTTTTTTTCACCTGGTCAAAACTCAAGATATCAGGAAAATATAATTTTTTTCACCCTGGACGTTACTCACGGTATCAGGAAAATCTGATTTTTTCACCCTGGACGTTACTCACGGTATCAGGAAAATCTGATTTTTTTTCACCCTAAACTTTACTCACGGTATCAGGAAAATCTGATTTTTTTCACCCTGGACGTTACTCACGGGATCATGAAAATCTGATTTTTTTCACCCTGGACGTTACTCACGGTATCAGGAATATCAGATTTTTTTCACCCTAAACTTTATTCATGGTATCATGAAAATCTGTTTTTTTTCCACCCTGGACGTTACTCACGGTATCAGGAAAATATAATTTTTTTCACCCTGGACGTTACTCACGGTATCAGGAAAATCGGATTTTTTTTCACCCTGGACGTTACTCACGGTATCAGGAAAATCTGATTTTTTTCACCCTGGACGTTACTAACGGTATAAGGAAAGTCTGATTTTTTTCACCCTGGACGTTACTCACGGTATCAGGAAAATCTGATTTAATTCACCCTGGACGTGACTCACGATATCAGGAAAATCGGATTTTTTTCACCCTGGACGTTACTCACGGTATAAGGAAAGTCTGATTTTTTTCACCCTGGACATTACTCACGGCATCATGAAAATCTGATTTTTTCACCCTGGACTTTACTCACGGTATCATGAAAATCTGATTTTTTTTCACCCTGGACGTTACCCATGGGATCATGAAAATCTGATTTTTTTCACCCTGGAGTTTAACCACGGTATCAGGAAAATCTGATTTTCTTCACCATGGACGTTACTCACGGTATCATGAAAATCTGATTTTTTTCACCCGGGAGGTTACTCACGGTATCAGGAAAATCTGATTTTTTTCACCCTGGACGTTACTCACGGTATCAGGAATATCAGATTTTTTTCACCCTAAACTTTATTCATGGTATCATGAAAATCTGTTTTTTTCACCCTAGACTAAACTCACGGTATCAGGAAAATATAATTTTTTTCACCCTGGACGTTACTCACGGTATCAGGAAAATCGGATTTTTTTCACCCTTAACTTTACTCACGGTATCAGGAAAATCTGATTTTTTTCCACCCGGAACGTTACTCACGGTATCAGGAAAATATGATTTTCTTCACCATGGACGTTACTCACGGTATCAGGAAAATCTGATTTTTTTCCACCCGGAACGTTACTCACGGTATCAGGAAAATCTGATTTTCTTCACCCGGAACGTTACTCACGGTATCAGGAAAATATGATTTTTTTCACACTGGACTTTACTCACGGTATCAGGAAAATCTGATTTTTTTTCACCTGGACTATTACCCACGGTATCAGGAAAATCTGATTTTAATCACCATGGATGTTACTCACGGGATCATGAAAATCTGATTTTTTTCACCCTGGACTTTACCCACGGTATCAGGAAAATCTGATTTTCTTCACCATGGACGTTACTCACGGTATCAGGAAAATCTGATTTTGTTCACCCGGGAGGTTACTCACGGTATCAGGAAAATCTGATTTTCTTCACCCTGGACGTGACTCACGATATCAGGAAAATTGGATTTTTTTCACCCTAAACTTTTTTCATGGTATCATGAAAATCTGATTTTTTTCACCTGGTCAAAACTCACGGTATCAGAAAAATATGATTTCTTTCTCCCTGGACTTTACTCATGGTATCAGGAAAATCTGATTTTTTTCACACTGGACTTTACTCACGGTATCAGGAAAATCTGTTTTTTTTCACCTCGACTAAATTCACGGTACCAGGAAAATATGATATTTTTCACCCGGGACGTTACTCACGGTATCAGGAAAATCGGTTTTTTTTCACCCTAAACTTTACTCACGGTATCAGGAATATCTGATTTTCTTCACCCAGGATGTTACTCATGGTATCAGGAAAATATGATTTTTTTTTTTCACCCGGGACGTTACTCACGGTATCAGGAAAATCTGATTTTTTTTTCACCCGGGACGTTACTCACGGTATCAGGAAAATCTGATTTTTTTCACCCTAAACTTTATTCATGGTATCATGAAAATCTGATTTTCTTCACCATGGATGTTACTCATGGTATCAGGAAAATCTGATTTTTTTCACCCTAAACTTTATTCATGGTATCATGAAAATCTGATTTTTTTTCACCTGGACTAAACTCACGGTATCAGAGAAATATGATTTTTTTTCTCCCTGGACGTTACTCATGGTATCAGGAAAATCTGATTTTTTTCACCCTGGACTTTACTCACGGTATCAGGAAAATCTGATTTTTTTTCACCAGGACTATTACCCATGGTATCATGAAAATCTGATTTTTTTTCACCTGGACTATAACCCATGGTATCAGGAAAATCTGATTTTCTTCACCATGGATGTTACTCACGGTATCAGGAATATCTGATTTTTTTCACTCTAATCTTTATTCATGGTATCATGAAAATCTGATTTTTTTTCACCCTGGACGTTACCCATGGGATCATGAAAATCTGATATTTTTCACCCTGGAGTTTACCCACGGTATCAGGAAAATCTGATTTTCTTCACCATGGACATTACTCACGGTATCATGAAAATTTGATTTTTTTCACCCGGGAGGTTACTCACGGTATCAGGAAAATCTGATTTTTTTCACCCTGGACGTTACTCACGGTATCAGGAATATCAGATTTTTTTCACCCTGGACGTTACTCACGGTATCAGGAAAATCTGATTTTTTTCACCCTGGACGTTACTCACGTTATCAGGAAAATCTGATTTTCTTCACCATGGATGTTACTCATGGTATCAGGAAAATCTGATTTTTTTCCACCCTAAACTTTACTCATGGTATCAAGAAAATCTGATTTTTTTTCACCTGGACAAAACTCAAGCTATCAGGAAAATATGATTTTTTTCACCCTGGACGTTACTCATGGTATCAGGAAAATCTGATTTTTTTCACCCTGGACTTTACTCACGGTATCATAAAAATCTTTTTTTTTTCACCTGGACTATTACCCACGGTATCAGGAAAACCTAATTTTCTTCACCCGGGACGTTACTCACGGTATCAGGAGAATATGATTTTTTTCACCCTGGACGTTACTCACGGTTTCAGGAAAATCTGATTTTCTTCACCCGGGACGTTACTCACGGTATCAGGAAAATATGATTTTTTTCTCCCGGGACGTTACTCACGGTATCAGGAATATCGGATTTTTTTCACCCTAAACTTTATTCATGGTATCATGAAAATCTGTTTTTTTTTCACCTGGACTAAACACAAAATATCAGGAAAATATAATTTTTTTCACCTCGACTAAACTCACGGTACCAGGAAAATATGATATTTTCACCCGGGACGTTACTCACGGTATCAGTAAAATCTGATTTTCTTCACCCGGGTCGTTACTCCCGGTATCAGGAAAATATGATTTTTTTTCACCCGGGACGTTACTCACGGTATCCGGAAAATCTGGTTTTTTTTCTCCCTAAACTTTATTCATGGTATCATGAAAATCTGATGTTTTTTTCACCTGGACTAAACTCACGGTATCAGAAAAATATGATTTCTTTCTCCCTGGACTTTACTCATGGTATCAGGAAAATCTGATTTTTTTCACACTGGACTTTACTCACGGTATCAGGAAAATCTGATTTTTTTTCACCTCGACTAAACTCACGGTACCAGGAAAATATCATATTTTTCACCCGGGACGTTACTCACGGTATCAGGAAAATCGGTTTTTTTTTCACCCTAAACTTTACTCACGGTATAAGGAAAATATAATTTTTTCACCCTGGACGTTACTCACCGTATAAGGAAAATCTGATTTTTTTCACGTTGGACTATACCCATGCTATTAGGAAAATATAATTTTTTTCACCCTGGACGTTACTCACGGTATCAGGAAAATCTGATTTTTTTCACCCTGGACGTTACTCACGGTATCAGGAAAATCTGATTTTCTTCACTCGGGACGTTACTCACGGTATCAGGAAAATATGATTTTTTTTCACCCTAAACTTTACTCACGGTATCAGGAAAATATAATTTTTTTAACCCTCTACGTTACTCACGGTATCAGGAAAATCTGATTTTTTTCAATTTGGACTATACCCATGGTATTAGGAAAATATAATTTTTTTCACCCAGGACGTTACTCACGGTATCAGGAAAATCTGATTTTTTTCACCCTGGACATTACTCACGGTATCAGGAGAATATGATTTTTTCACCCTAAACTTTACTCACGGTATCAGGAAAATCTGATTTTCTTCACCCGGGACGTTACTCACCGTATAAGGAATATCGGATTTTTTTCACCCTAAACTTTATTCATGGTATCATGAAAATCTGATTTTTTTTCACCTGGACTAAACTGAAGTTATCAGGAAAATATAATTTTTTTCACCTCGACTAAACTCACGGTGCCAGGAAAATATGATATTTTCACCCGGGATATTACGCACGGTATCAGGAAAATTGGATTTTTTTCACCCTAAACTTTACTCACGGTATCAGGAAAATCTGATTTTCTTCACCTGGGATGTTACTCATGGTATCAGGAAAATATGATTTTTTTTTTCACCCGGGACGTTACTCACGGTATCAGGAAAATCTGATTTTTTTCACCCTAAACTTTATTCATGGTATCATGAAAATCTGATTTTCTTCACCATGGATGTTACTCATGGTATCAGGAAAATCTGATTTTTTTCACCCGGGACGTTACTCACAGTATCAGGAAAATCTGATTTTTTTTTCACCCTAAACTTTACTCATGGTATCATGAAAATCTGATTTATTTTTCACCTGGACAAAACTCAAGATATCATGAAAATCTGATTTTTTTCACCTGGACTAAACTCACGGTATCAGAAAAATATGATTTTTTTCTCCCTGGACGTTACTCATGGTATCAGGAAAATCTGATTTTTTTCACCCTGGACTTTACTCACGGTACCAGGAAAATCTGATTTTTTTTCACCTGGACTATTACCCATGGTATCAGGAAAATCTGATTTTTTTTCACCTGGACTATTACCCATGGTATCAGGAAAATCTGATTTTCTTCACCATGGATGTTACTCATGGTATCAGGAATATCTGATTTTTTTCACCCTAATCTTTATTCATGGTATCATGAAAATCTGATTTTTTTTCACCCTGGACGTTACCCATGGGATCATGAAAATCTGATTTTTTTCACCCTGGAGTTTACCCACGGTATCAGGAAAATCTGATTTTCTTCACCATGGACATTACTCACGGTATCATGAAAATTTGATTTTCTTCACCCGGGAGGTTACTCATGGTATCAGGAAAATCTGATTTTTTTATACCCTGGACGTTACTCACGGTATCAGGAATATCAGATTTTTTTCACCCTAAACTTTATTCATGGTATCATGAAAATCTGTTTTTTTTTCACCCTGGACTAAACTCACGGTATCAGGAAAATATAATTTTTTTTCACCCTGGACGTTACTCACGGTATCAGGAAAATCGGATTTTTTTCACCCTGGACGTTACTCACGGTATCAGGAAAATCTGATTTTTTTCACCCTGGACGTTACTCACGGTATCAGGAAAATCTGATTTTCTTCACCCTGGACGTGACTCACTATATCAGGAAAATCGGATTTTTTTCACCTGGACTATTACCCATGGTATCATGAAAATCTGATTTTTTTTCACCCTGGACGTTACTCACAGGATCAGGAAAATCTGATGTTTTTTCACCCAAAACTTTACTCAGGATATCAGGAAAATCGGGTTTTTTTCACCCTGGACTTTACTCACGGTATCAGGAAAATCTGATTTTTTTTCCACCTGGACTATTACCCACGGGATCATGAAAATCTGATTTTTTTCACCCTGGACTTTACTCACGGTATCAGGAAAATCTGATTTTTTTTCACCCGGGACGTTACTCACGGGATCATGAAAATCTGATTTTTTTCACCCTGGACGTTACCCATGGTATCATGAAAATCGGAATTTTTCACCCTGGACTATTACCCATGGTATCATGAAAATCTGATTTTTTTTCTTCCTGGACTTTACTCACAGGATCAGGAAAATCTGATGTTTTTCACCCAAAACTTTACTCAGGGTATCAGGAAAATCGGATTTTTTTCACCCTGGAGTTTACTCACGGTATCAGGAAAATCTGATTTTTTTTTCACCTGGACTATTACCCACGGTATCAGGAAAATCTGATTTTCTTCACCATGGATGTTACTCATTGTATCAGGAAAATGTGATTTTTTTTCACCCTAAACTTTACTCATGGTATCATGAAAATCTGATTTATTTTAAACCTGGACAAAACTCAAGATATCATGAAAATCTGATTTTTTTCACCCTGGACGTTACTCACAGGATCAGGAAAATCTGATGTTTTTTCACCCAAAACATTACTCAGGGTATCAGGAAAATCGGATTTTTTTCACCCTGGAGTTTACCCACGGTATCAGGAAAATCTGATTTTTTTTCACCTGGACTATTACCCACGGTATCAGGAAAATCTGATTTTCTTCACCATGGATGTTACTCATTGTATCAGGAAAATCTGATTTTTTTTCACCCGAAACTTTACTCATGGTATCAGGAGAATATGATTTTTTCACCCTAAAGTTTACTCACGGTATCAGGAAAATATGATTTTTTTCACCCGGGACGTTACGGTATCAAAAATATCGGATTTTTTTCACCCTAAACTTTATTCACGGTATCAGGAAAATCGGATTTTTTTCACCCTGGACGTTACTCACGGTATCAGGAAAATCTGATTTTTTTCACCCTGGACGTTACTCACGGTATCAGGAAAATCTGATTTTCTTCACCCTGGACGTGACTCACGATATCAGTAAAATTGGATTTTTTTCACCTGGTCAAAACTCAAGATATCAGGAAAATATAAGTTTTTTACACCCTGGACGTTACTCACGGTATAAGTAAAATCTGATTTTTTTCACACTGGACTTTACTCACGGTATCAGGAAAATCTGATTTTCTTCACCATGGATGTTACTCACGGGATCATGAAAATCTGATTTTTTTTCAACCTGGACTAAACTCACGGTATCAGGAAAATATAATTTTTTTTCACCCTGGACGTTACTCACGGTATCAGGAAAATCGGATTTTTTTCACCCTGGACGTTACTAACGGTATAAGGAAAGTCTGATTTTTTTCACCCTGGACGTTACTCACGGTATCAGGAAAATCTGATTTAATTCACACTGGACGTGACTCACGATATCAGGAAAATCGGATTTTTTTCACCCTGGACGTTACTCACGGTATAAGGAAAGTCTGATTTTTTTCACCCTGGACGTTACTCACGGCATCAGGAAAATCTGATTTAATTCACTGTGGACGTGACTCACGATATCAGGAAAATCGGATTTTTTTCACCTGGACGATTACCCATGGTATCATGAAAATGTGATTTTTTTCACCCTGGACGTTACTCACGGGATCATGAAAATCTGATTTTTTTCACCCTGGACTTTACTCACGGTATCAGAAAAATCTGATTTTCTTTCACCCGGGACGTTACTCACGGGATCATGAAAATCTGATTTTTTTTCACCCTGGACTTTACTCACGGTATCATGAAAATCTGATTTTTTTTCACCCTGGACGTTACCCATGGGATCATGAAAATCTGATTTTTTTCACCCTGGAGTTTAACCACGGTATCAGGAAAATCTGATTTTCTTCACCATGGACGTTACTCACGGTATCATGAAAATCTGATTTTTTTCACCCGGGAGGTTACTCATGGTATCAGGAAAATCTGATTTTTTTCACCCTGGACGTTACTCACGGTATCAGGAATATCAGATTTTTTTCACCCTAAACTTTTTTCATGGTATCATGAAAATCTGTTTTTTTCACCCTAGACTAAACTCACGGTATCAGGAAAATATAATTTTTTTCACCCTGGACGTTACTCACGGTATCAGGAAAATCGGATTTTTTTCACCCTAAACTTTACTCACGGTATCAGGAAAATCGGATTTTTTTCACCCTAAACTTTACTCACGGTATCAGGAAAATCTGATTTTCTTCACCCTGGACGTGACTCACGATATCAGTAAAATTGGATTTTTTTCACCTGGTCAAAACTCAAGATATCAGGAAAATATAATTTTTTTCACCCTGGACGTTACTCACGGTATAAGTAAAATCTGATTTTTTTCACACTGGACTTTACTCACGGTATCAGGAAAATCTGATTTTTTTTCACCTGGACTATTACCCACGGTATCAGGAAAATCTGATTTTGTTCACCATGGATGTTACTCACGGGATCATGAAAATCTGATTTTTTTTCAACCTGGACTAAACTCACGGTATCAGGAAAATATAATTTTTTTCACCCTGGACGTGACTCACGATATCAGGAAAATCGGATTTTTTTCACCCTGGACGTTACTCACGGTATAAGGAAAGTCTGATTTTTTTCACCCTGGACGTTACTCACGGCATCAGGAAAATCGGATTTAATTCACCGTGGACGTGACTCACGATATCAGGAAAATCGGATTTTTTTCACCTGGACTATTACCCATGGTATCATGAAAATGTGATTTTTTTCACCCTGGACGTTACTCACGGGATCATGAAAATCTGATTTTTTTCACCCTGGACTTTACTCACGGTATCAGAAAAATCTGATTTTTTTTCACCCAGGACGTTACTCACGGGATCATGAAAATCTGATTTTTTTCACCCTGGACTTTACTCACGGTATCATGAAAATCTGATTTTTTTTCACCCTGGACGTTACCCATGGAATCATGAAAATCTGATTTTTTTCACCCTGGAGTTTAACCACGGTATCAGGAAAATCTGATTTTCTTCACCATGGACGTTACTCACGGTATCATGAAAATCTGATTTTTTTCACCCGGGAGGTTACTCACGGTATCAGGAAAATCTGATTTTTTTCACCCTGGACGTTACTCACGGTATCAGGAATATCAGATTTTTTTCACCCTAAACTTTATTCATGGTATCATGAAAATCTGTTTTTTTCACCCTAGACTAAACTCACGGTATCAGGAAAATATAATTTTTTTCACCCTGGACGTTACTCACGGTATCAGGAAAATCGGATTTTTCTCACCCTAAACTTTACTCACGGTATCAGGAAAATCTGATTTTTTTCCACCCGGAACGTTACTCACGGTATCAGGAAAATATGATTTTCTTCACCATGGACGTTACTCACGGTATCAGGAAAATCTGATTTTTTTCCACCCGGAACGTTACTCACGGTATCAGGAAAATCTGATTTTCTTCACCCGGAACGTTACTCACGGTATCAGGAAAATATGATTTTTTTCACACTGGACTTTACTCACGGTATCAGGAAAGTCTGATTTTTTTCACCCTGGACTTTACCCACGGTATCAGGAAAATCTGATTTTCTTCACCATGGACGTTACTCACGGTATCAGGAAAATCTGATTTTGTTCACCCGGGAGGTTACTCACGGTATCAGGAAATTCTGATTTTCTTCACCCTGGACGTGACTCACGATATCAGGAAAATTGGATTTTTTTCACCCTAAACTTTTTTCATGGTATCATGAAAATCTGATTTTTTTCACCTGGTCAAAACTCACGGTATCAGAAAAATATGATTTCTTTCTCCCTGGACTTTACTCATGGTATCAGGAAAATCTGATTTTTTTCACACTGGACTTTACTCACGGTATCAGGAAAATCTGATTTTTTTTCACCTCGACTAAACTCACGGTACCAGGAAAATATGATATTTTTCACCCGGGACGTTACTCACGGTATCAGGAAAATCGGTTTTTTTTCACCCTAAACTTTACTCACGGTATCAGGAAAATCTGATTTTCTTCACCCGGGATGTTACTCATGGTATCAGGAAAATATGATTTTTTTTTAACCCGGGACGTTACTCACGGTATCAGGAAAATCTGATTTTTTTCACCCTAAACTTTATTCATGGTATCATGAAAATCTGATTTTCTTCACCATGGATGTTACTCATGGTATCAGGAAAATCTGATTTTTTTCACCCGGGACGTTACTCACAGTATCAGGAAAATCTGATTTTTTTTCACCCTAAACTTTATTCATGGTATCATGAAAATCTGATTTTTTTTCACCTGGACTAAACTCATGGTATCAGAAAAATATGATTATTTTCTCCCTGGACGTTACTCATGGTATCAGGAAAATCTGATTTTTTTTCACCTGGACTATTACCCATGGTATCAGGAAAATCGATTTTTTTTCACCTGGACTATTACCCATGGTATCAGGAAAATCTGATTTTCTTCACCATGGATGTTACTCATGGTATCAGGAATATCTGATTTTTTTCACCCTAATCTTTATTCATGGTATCATGAAAATCTGATTTTTTTTCACCCTGGACGTTACCCATGGGATCATGAAAATCTGATTTTTTTCACCCTGGAGTTTACCCACGGTATCAGGAAAATCTGATTTTCTTCACCATGGACATTACTCACGTTATCATGAAAATTTGATTTTTTTTCACCCGGGAGGTTACTCATGGTATCAGGAAAATCTGATTTTTTTCACCCTGGACGTTACTCACGGTATCAGGAATATCAGATTTTTTTCACCCTAAACTTTATTCATGGTATCATGAAAATCTGTTTTTTTTTTCACCCTGGACTAAACACACGGTATCAGGAAAATATAATTTTTTTCACCCTGGACGTTACTCACGGTATCAGGAAAATCGAATTTTTTTCACCCTGGACGTTACTCACGGTATCAGGAAAATCTGATTTTTTTTCACCCTGGACGTTACTCACGGTATCAGGAAAATCTGATTTTCTTCACCCTGGACGTGACTCACTATATCAGGAAAATCGGATTTTTTTCACCGGGACTATTACCCATGGTATCATGAAAATCTGATTTTTTTTCACCCTAGACGTTACTCACAGGATCAGGAAAATCTGATTTTCTTCACTCGGGACGTTACTCACGGTATCAGGAAAATATGATTTTTTTTCACCCTAAACTTTACTCATGGTATCAGGAAAATATAATTTTTTTAACCCTCTACGTTACTCACGGTATCAGGAAAATCTGATTTTTTTCAATTTGGACTATACCCATGGTATTAGGAAAATATAATTTTTTTCACCCAGGACGTTACTCACGGTATCAGGAAAATCTGATTTTTTTCACCCTGGACATTACTCACGGTATCAGGAGAATATGATTTTTTCACCCTAAAGTTTACTCACGGTATCAGGAAAATCTGATTTTCTTCACCCGGGACGTTACTCACGGTATAAGGAATATCGGATTTTTTTCACCCTAAACTTTATTCATGGTATCATGAAAATCTGATTTTTTTTTCACCTGGACTAAACTGAAGGTATCAGGAAAATATAATTTTTTTCACCTCGACTAAACTCACGGTGCCAGGAAAATATGATATTTTCACCCGGGATATTACGCACGGTATCAGGAAAATTGGATTTTTTTCACCCTAAACTTTACTCACGGTATCAGGAAAATCTGATTTTCTTCACCTGGGATGTTACTCATGGTATCAGGAAAATATGATTTTTTTTTTCACCCGGGACGTTACTCACGGTATCAGGAAAATCTGATTTTTTTCACCCTAAACTTTATTCATGGTATCATGAAAATCTGATTTTCTTCACCATGGATGTTACTCATGGTATCAGGAAAATCTGATTTTTTTCACCCGGGACGTTACTCACAGTATCAGGAAAATCTGATTTTTTTTCCACCCTAAACTTTACTCATGGTATCATGAAAATCTGATTTATTTTTCACCTGGACAAAACTCAAGATATCATGAAAATCTGATTTTTTTCACCTGGACTAAACTCACGGTATCAGAAAAATATGATTTTTTTCTCCCTGGACGTTACTCATGGTATCAGGAAAATCTGATTTTTTTCACCCTGGACTTTACTCACGGTACCAGGAAAATCTGATTTTTTTTCACCTGGACTATTACCCATGGTATCAGGAAAATCTGATTTTTTTTCACCTGGACTATTACCCATGGTATCAGGAAAATCTGATTTTCTTCACCATGAATGTTACTCATGGTATCAGGAATATCTGATTTTTTTCACCCTAATCTTTATTCATGGTATCATGAAAATCTGATTTTTTTTCACCCTGGACGTTACCCATGGGATCATGAAAATCTGATTTTTTTCACCCTGGAGTTTACCCACGGTATCAGGAAAATCTGATTTTCTTCACCATGGACATTACTCACGGTATCATGAAAATTTGATTTTTTTCACCCGGGAGGTTACTCATGGTATCAGGAAAATCTGATTTTTTTATACCCTGGACGTTACTCACGGTATCAGGAATATCAGATTTTTTTCACCCTAAACTTTATTCATGGTATCATGAAAATCTGTTTTTTTTTCACCCTGGACTAAACTCACGGTATCAGGAAAATATGATTTTTTTCACACTGGACTTTACTCACGGTATCAGGAAAATCTGATTTTTTTTCACCTGGACTATTACCCACGGTATCAGGAAAATCTGATTTTATTCACCATGGATGTTACTCACGGGATCATGAAAATCTGATTTTTTTCACCCTGGACTTTACCCACGGTATCAGGAAAATCTGATTTTCTTCACCATGGACGTTACTCACGGTATCAGGAAAATCTGATTTTGTTCACCCGGGAGGTTACTCACGGTATCAGGAAATTCTGATTTTCTTCACCCTGGACGTGACTCACGATATCAGGAAAATTGGATTTTTTTCACCCTAAACTTTTTTCATGGTATCATGAAAATCTGATTTTTTTCACCTGGTCAAAACTCACGGTATCAGAAAAATATGATTTCTTTCTCCCTGGACTTTACTCATGGTATCAGGAAAATCTGATTTTTTTCACACTGGACTTTACTCACGGTATCAGGAAAATCTGATTTTTTTTCACCTCGACTAAACTCACGGTACCAGGAAAATATGATATTTTTCACCCGGGACGTTACTCACGGTATCAGGAAAATCGGTTTTTTTTCACCCTAAACTTTACTCACGGTATCAGGAAAATCTGATTTTCTTCACCCGGGATGTTACTCATGGTATCAGGAAAATCTGATTTTCTTCACCATGGATGTTACTCATGGTATCAGGAATATCTGATTTTTTTCACCCTAATCTTGATTCATGGTATCATGAAAATCTGATTTTTTTTCACCCTGGACGTTACCCATGGGATCATGAAAATCTGATTTTTTTCACCCTGGAGTTTACCCACGGTATCAGGAAAATCTGATTTTCTTCACCATGGACATTACTCACGTTATCATGAAAATTTGATTTTTTTTCACCCGGGAGGTTACTCATGGTATCAGGAAAATCTGATTTTTTTCACCCTGGACGTTACTCACGGTATCAGGAATATCAGATTTTTTTCACCCTAAACTTTATTCATGGTATCATGAAAATCTGTTTTTTTTTTCACCCTGGACTAAACACACGGTATCAGGAAAATATAATTTTTTTCACCCTGGACGTTACTCACGGTATCAGGAAAATCGAATTTTTTTCACCCTGGACGTTACTCACGGTATCAGCAAAATCTGATTTTTTTTCACCCTGGACGTTACTCACGGTATCAGGAAAATCTGATTTTCTTCACCCTGGACGTGACTCACTATATCAGGAAAATCGGATTTTTTTCACCGGGACTATTACCCATGGTATCATGAAAATCTGATTTTTTTTCACCCTAGACGTTACTCACAGGATCAGGAAAATCTGATGTTTTTTCACCCAAAAATTTACTCAGGGTATCAGGAAAATCGGGTTTTTTCACCCTGGACTTTACTCACGGTATCAGGAAAATCTGATTTTTTTCACCCTGGACGTTACTCACGGGATCATGAAAATCTGATTTTTTTCACCCTGGACTTTACTCACGGTATCAGGAAAATCTGATTTTTTTTCACCCGGGACGTTACTCACGGGATCATGAAAATCTGATTTTTTTCACCCTGGACTTTACTCACGGTATCATGAAAATCTGATTTTTTTTCCCCCTGGACGTTACCCATGGTATCATGAAAATCTGATTTTTTTAACCCTGGAGTTTACCCACGGTATCTGGAAAATCTGATTTTCTTCACCATGGACGTTACTCACGGTATCATGAAAATCTGATTTTTTTCACCCGGGAGGTTACTCACAGTATCAGGAAAATCTGATTTTTTTCACCCTGGACGTTACTCACGGTATCAGGAATATCGGATTTTTTTCACCCTAAACTTTATTCATGGTATCATGAAAATCTGTTTTTTTCACCCTGGACTAAACTCACGGTATCAGGAAAATATAATTTTTTTCACCCTCGATGTTACTCACGGTATCAGAAAAATCGGATTTTTTTCACCCTGGACGTTACTCACGGTATCAGGAAAATCTGTTTTTTTTCACCCTGGACGTTACTCACGGTATCAGGAAAATCTTATTTTCTTCACCCTGGACGTGACTCACTATATCAGGAAAATCGGATTTTTTTCACCTGGACTATTACCCATGGTATCATGAAAATCTGATTTTTTTCTTCCTGGACTTTACTCACGGTATCAGGAAAATCTGATTTTTTTCACCCTGGACTTTACCCACGGTATCAGGAAAATCTGATTTTTTTCACTTTGGACTATACCCATGGTATTAGGAAAATATAATTTTTTTCACCCTGGACGTAAATCACGGTATCAGGAAAATCTGATTTTTTTTCACCCTGGACGTTACTCACGGTATCAGGAGAATATGATTTTTTCACCCTAAAGTTTACTCACGGTATCAGGAAAATCTGATTTTCTTCACCCGGAACGTTACTCATGGTATCAGGAAAGTATGATTTTTTTCACCCGGGACGTTACTCACGGTATCAGAAATATCGGATTTTTTTCACCCTAAACTTTATTCACGGTATCAGGAAAATCTGATTTTTTTCACCCTGGACGTTACTCACGGTATCAGGAAAATCTGATTTTCTTCACCCTGGACGTGACTCACGATATCAGTAAAATTGGATTTTTTTCACCTGGTCAAAACTCAACATATCAGGAAAATATAATTTTTTTCACCCTGGACGTTACTCACGGTATAAGTAAAATCTGATTTTTTTCACACTGGACTTTACTCACGGTATCAGGAAAATCTGATTTTTTTTTCACCTGGACTATTACCCACGGTATCAGGAAAATCTGATTTTCTTCACCATGGATGTTACTCACGGGATCATGAAAATCTGATTTTTTTTCAACCTGGACTAAACTCACGGTATCAGGAAAATATAATTTTTTTTCACCCTGGACGTTACTCACGGTATCAGGAAAATCGGATTTTTTTCACCCTGGACGTTACTAACGGTATAAGGAAAGTCTGATTTTTTTCACCCTGGACGTTACTCACGGTATCAGGAAAATCTGATTTAATTCACCCTGGACGTGACTCACGATATCAGGAAAATCGGATTTTTTTCACCCTGGACGTTACTCACGGTATAAGGAAAGTCTGATTTTTTTCACCCTGGACGTTACTCACGGCATCAGGAAAATCTGATTTAATTCACCGTGGACGTGACTCACGATATCAGGAAAATCGGATTTTTTTCACCTGGACTATTACCCATGGTATCATGAAAATGTGATTTTTTTCACCCTGGACTTTACTCGCGGTATCATGAAAATCTGATTTTTTTTTCACCCTGGACGTTACTCACGGTATCAGGAAAATCTGATTTTTTTTCACCCTGGACTTTACTCACAGTATCAGGAAAATCTGATTTTTTTTCACCTGGACTATTACCCACGGTATCAGGAAAATCTGATTTTCTTCACCATGGATTTTACTCATGGCATTAGGAAAATCTGATTTTTTTCACCCGGGACTTTACTCACGGTATCAGGAAAATCTGATTTTTTTCACCCTAAACTTTACTCAGGGTATCAGGAAAATCTGATTTTTTTTTCACCTGGTCAAAACTCAAGATATCAGGAAAATATAATTTTTTTCACCCTGGACGTTACTCACGGTATCAGGAAAATCTGATTTTTTTCACCCTGGACGTTACTCACGGTATCAGAAAAATCTGATTTTTTTTTCACCCTAAACTTTACTCACGGTATCAGGAAAATCTGATTTTTTTCACCCTGGACGTTACTCACAGGATCATGAAAATCTGATTTTTTTCACCCTGGACTTTACTCACGGTATCATGAAAATCTGATTTTTTTTCACCCGGGACGTTACTCACGGGATCATGAAAATCTGATTTTTTTCACCCTGGACTTTACTCACGGTATCAGGAAAATATGATTTTTTTCACACTGGACTTTACTCACGGTATCAGGAAAATCTGATTTTTTTTTTCACCTGGACTATTACCCACGGTATCAGGAAAATCTGATTTTATTCACCATGGATGTTACTCACGGGATCATGAAAATCTGATTTTTTTCACCCTGGACTTTACCCACGGTATCAGGAAAATCTGATTTTCTTCACCATGGACGTTACTCACGGTATCAGGAAAATCTGATTTTTTTCACCCGGGAGGTTACTCACGGTATCAGGAAAATCTGATTTTCTTCACCCTGGACGTGACTCACGATATCAGGAAAATTGGATTTTTTTCACCCTAAACTTTATTCATGGTATCATGAAAATCTGATTTTTTTCACCTGGTCAAAACTCAAGATATCAGGAAAATATAATTTTTTTCACCCTGGACGTTACTCATGGTATCAGGAAAATCTGATTTTTTTCACCCTGGACGTTACTCACAGTATCAGGAAAATCTGATTTTTTTCACCCTAAACTTTACTCACGGTATCAGGAAAATCTGATTTTTTTCCACCCTGGACGTTACTCACGGGATCATGAAAATCTGATTTTTTTCACCCTGGACTTTACTCACGGAATCAGGAATATCAGATTTCTTTCACCCTAAACTTTATTCATGGTATCATGAAAATCTGATTTTTTTTCAACCTGGACGAAACTCACGGTATCAGGAAAATATAATTTTTTTTCACCCTGGACGTTACTCATGGTATCAGGAAAATCGGATTTTTTTCACCCTGGACGTTACTAACGGTATAAGGAAAGTCAGATTTTTTTCACCCTGGACGTTACTCACGGTATCAGGAAAATCTGATTTAATTCACCCTGGACGTTACTCACGGTATCAGGAAAATCGGATTTTTTTCACCCTGGACGTTACTCACGGTATAAGGAAAGTCTGATTTTTTTCACCCTGGACATTACTCACGGTATCAGGAAAATCTGATTTAATTCACCCTGGACGTGACTCACGATATCAGGAAAATCGGATTTTTTTCACCTGGACTATTACCCATGGTATCATGAAAATGTGATTTTTTTCACCCTGGACTTTACTCGCGGTATCATGAAAATCTGATTTTTTTTCACCCTGGACGTTACTCACGGTATCAGGAAAATCTGATTTTCTTCACCATGGATGTTACTCATGGTATTAGGAAAATCTGATTTTTTTCACCCGGGACTTTACTCACGGTATCATGAAAATCTGATTTTTTTCACCCTGGACATTACTCACGGTATCAGGAAAATCTGATTTTCTTCACCATGGACGTTACTCACGGTATCAGGAAAAAGTGATTTTTTTCACCCTGGACATTACTCACGGTATCAGGAAAATTTGATTTTCTTCACCATGGACGTTACTCACGGTATCAGGAAAAACTGAATTTTTTCACCCTGGACGTTACTCACGGTATCAGGAATATCAGATTTCTTTCACCCTAAACTTTATTCATTGTATCATAAAAATCTGATTTTTTTTCAACCTGGACGAAACTCACGGTATCAGGAAAATATAATTTTTTTTCACCCTGGACGTTACTCATGGTATCAGGAAAATCGGATTTTTTTCACCCTGGACGTTACTCACGGTATAACGAAAGTCTGATTTTTTTCACCCTGGACGTTACTCACGGTATCAGGAAAATCTGATTTAATTCACCGTGGACGTGACTCACGATATCAGGAAAATCGGATTTTTTTCACCTGGACTATTACCCATGGTATCATGAAAATGTGATTTTTTTCACCCTGGACTATTACCCACGGTATCAGGAAAATCTGATTTTCTTCACCATGGATGTTACTCATGGCATTAGGAAAATCTGATTTTTTTCACCCGGGACATTACTCACGGTATCATGAAAATCTGATTTTTTTCAACCTTAACATTACTCACAGTATCAGGAAAATCTGATTTTTTTCACCCTAAACTTTACTCAGGGTATCAGGAAAATCTGATTTTTTTTTTCACCCTGGATGTTACTCACGGTATCAGGAATATCGGATTTTTTTCACCCTAAACTTTATTCATGGTATCATGAAAATCTGATTTTTTTTCACCTGGTCAAAACTCAAGATATCATGAAAATATAATTTTTTTCACCCTGGACGTTACTCACGGTATCAGGAAAATCTGATTTTTTTCACCCTGGACGTTACTCACGGTATCAGGAAAATCTGATTTTTTTTTTCACCCTAAACTTTACTCACGGTATCAGGAAAATCTGATTTTTTTCACCCTGGACGTTACTCACGGGATCATGAAAATCTGATTTTTTTCACCCTGGACTTTACTCACGGTATCAGGAAAATCTGATTTTTTTTCACCCTGGACGTTACCCATGGGATCAGGAAAATCTGATTTTTTTCACCCTGGAGTTTAACCACGGTATCAGGAAAATCTGATTTTTTTCACCCTGGACGTTACTCACGGTATCAGGAAAATCTGATTTTTTTTCACCCTGGACTTTACTCACAGTATCAGGAAAATCTGATTTTTTTTCACCTGGACTATTACCCACGGTATCAGGAAAATCTGATTTTCTTCACCATGGATTTTACTCATGGCATTAGGAAAATCTGATTTTTTTCACCCGGGACTTTACTCACGGTATCATGAAAATCTGATTTTTTTCACCCTGGACATTACTCACGGTATCAGGAAAATCTGATTTTTTTCACCCTAAACTTTACTCAGGGTATCAGGAAAATCTGATTTTTTTTCACCCTGGACGTTACTCACGGTATCAGGAATATCGGATTTTTTTCCCCCTAAACTTTATTCATGGTATCATGAAAATCTGATTTTTTTTTCACCTGGTCAAAACTCAAGATATCAGGAAAATATAATTTTTTTCACCCTGGACGTTACTCACGGTATCAGGAAAATCTGATTTTTTTCACCCTGGACGTTACTCACGGTATCAGAAAAATCTGATTTTTTTTCCACCCTAAACTTTACTCACGGTATCAGGAAAATCTGATTTTTTTCACCCTGGACGTTACTCACGGGATCATGAAAATCTGATTTTTTTCACCCTGGACTTTACTCACGGTATCATGAAAATCTGATTTTTTTTCACCCGGGACGTTACTCACGGGATCATGAAAATCTGATTTTTTTCACCCTGGACTTTACTCACGGTATCAGGAAAATATGATTTTTTTCACACTGGACTTTACTCACGGTATCAGGAAAATCTGATTTTTTTTTTCACCTGGACTATTACCCACGGTATCAGGAAAATCTGATTTTATTCACCATGGATGTTACTCACGGGATCATGAAAATCTGATTTTTTTCACCCTGGACTTTACCCACGGTATCAGGAAAATCTGATTTTCTTCACCATGGACGTTACTCACGGTATCAGGAAAATCTGATTTTTTTCACCCGGGAGGTTACTCACGGTATCAGGAAAATCTGATTTTCTTCACCCTGGACGTGACTCACGATATCAGGAAAATTGGATTTTTTTCACCCTAAACTTTATTCATGGTATCATGAAAATCTGATTTTTTTCACCTGGTCAAAACTCAAGATATCAGGAAAATATAATTTTTTTCACCCTGGACGTTACTCATGGTATCAGGAAAATCTGATTTTTTTCACCCTGGACGTTACTCACAGTATCAGGAAAATCTGATTTTTTTCACCCTAAACTTTACTCACGGTATCAGGAAAATCTGATTTTTTTCCACCCTGGACGTTACTCACGGGATCATGAAAATCTGATTTTTTTCACCCTGGACTTTACTCACGGAATCAGGAATATCAGATTTCTTTCACCCTAAACTTTATTCATGGTATCATGAAAATCTGATTTTTTTTCAACCTGGACGAAACTCACGGTATCAGGAAAATATAATTTTTTTTCACCCTGGACGTTACTCATGGTATCAGGAAAATCGGATTTTTTTCACCCTGGACGTTACGAACGGTATAAGGAAAGTCAGATTTTTTTCACCCTGGACGTTACACACGGTATCAGGAAAATCTGATTTAATTCACCCTGGACGTTACTCACGGTATCAGGAAAATCGGATTTTTTTCACCCTGGACGTTACTCACGGTATAAGGAAAGTCTGATTTTTTTCACCCTGGACATTACTCACGGTATCAGGAAAATCTGATTTAATTCACCCTGGACGTGACTCACGATATCAGGAAAATCGGATTTTTTTCACCTGGACTATTACCCATGGTATCATGAAAATGTGATTTTTTTCACCCTGGACTTTACTCACGGTATCATGAAAATCTGATTTTTTTTCACCCTGGACATTACTCACGGTATCAGGAAAATCTGATTTTCTTCACCATGGACGTTACTCACGGTATCAGGAAAAAGTGATTTTTTTCACCCTGGACATTACTCACGGTATCAGGAAAATTTGATTTTCTTCACCATGGACGTTACTCACGGTATCAGGAAAAACTGAATTTTTTCACCCTGGACGTTACTCACGGTATCAGGAATATCAGATTTCTTTCACCCTAAACTTTATTCATTGTATCATAAAAATCTGATTTTTTTTCAACCTGGACGAAACTCACGGTATCAGGAAAATATAATTTTTTTTCACCCTGGACGTTACTCATGGTATCAGGAAAATCGGATTTTTTTCACCCTGGACGTTACTCACGGTATAACGAAAGTCTGATTTTTTTCACCCTGGACGTTACTCACGGTATCAGGAAAATCTGATTTAATTCACCGTGGACGTGACTCACGATATCAGGAAAATCGGATTTTTTTCACCTGGACTATTACCCATGGTATCATGAAAATGTGATTTTTTTCACCCTGGACTATTACCCACGGTATCAGGAAAATCTGATTTTCTTCACCATGGATGTTACTCATGGCATTAGGAAAATCTGATTTTTTTCACCCGGGACATTACTCAAGGTATCATGAAAATCTGATTTTTTTCAACCTTAACATTACTCACAGTATCAGGAAAATCTGATTTTTTTCACCCTAAACTTTACTCAGGGTATCAGGAAAATCTGATTTTTTTTTTCACCCTGGATGTTACTCACGGTATCAGGAAAATCTGATTTTTTTCACCCTAAACTTTATTCATGGTATCATGAAAATCTGATTTTTTTTCACCTGGTCAAAACTCAAGATATCAGGAAAATATAATTTTTTTCACCCTGGACGTTACTCACGGTATCAGGAAAATCTGATTTTTTTCACCCTGGACGTTACTCACGGTATCAGGAAAATCTGATTTTTTTTTCACCCTAATCTTTACTCACGGTATCAGGAAAATCTGATTTTTTTCACCCTGGACGTTACTCACGGGATCATGAAAATCTGATTTTTTTCACCCTGGACTTTACTCACGGTATCAGGAAAATCTGATTTTTTTCACCCTGGACGTTACTCACGGGATCATGAAAATCTGATTTTTTTCACCCTGGACTTTACTCACGGTATCAGGAAAATCTGATTTTTTTTCACCCGGGACGTTACTCACGGGATCATGAAAATCTGATTTTTTTCACCCTGGACTTTACTCACGGTATCATGAAAATCTGATTTTTTTTTCACCCTGGACGTTACCCATGGGACCAGGAAAATCTGATTTTTTTCACCCTGGAGTTTAACCACGGTATCAGGAAAATCTGATTTTTTTCACCCTGGACGTTACTCACGGTATCAGGAATATCGGATTTTTTTCACCCTAAACTTTATTCATGGTATCATGAAAATCTGATTTTTTTTCACCTGGTCAAAACTCAAGATATCAGGAAAATATAATTTTTTTCACCCTGGACGTTACTCATGGTATCAGGAAAATCTGATTTTTTTCACCCTGGACGTTACTCACGGTATCAGGAAAATCTGATTTTTTTTTTCACCCTAAACTTTACTCACGGTATCAGGAAAATCTGATTTTTTTCACCCTGGACGTTAATCACGGGATCATGAAAATCTGATTTTTTTCACCCTGGACTTTACTCACGGTATCATGAAAATCTGATTTTTTTCACCCGGGACGTTACTCACGGGATCATGAAAATCTGATTTTTTTTAACCCTGGACTTTACTCACGGTATCATGAAAATCTGATTTTTTTTCACCCTGGACGTTACCCATGGGATCATGAAAATCTGATTTTTTCACCCTGGAGTTTAACCACGGTATCAGGAAAATCTGATTTTTTTCACCCTGGACGTTACTCACGGTATCAAGAATATCGGATTTTTTTCACCCTAAACTTTATTCATGGTATCATGAAAATCTTATTTTTTTCACCCTGGACTAAACTCACGGTATCAGGAAAATATAATTTTTTTCACCCTGGACGTTACTCACGGTATCAGGAAAATCGGATTTTTTTCACCCTGGACGTTACTCACGGTATCAGGAAAATCTGATTTTCTTCACCCTGGACGTGACTCATTATATCAGGAAAATCGGATTTTTTTCACCTGGACTATTACCCATGGTATCATGAAAATCTGATTTTTTTTCTTCCTGGACTTTACTCAAGGTATCATGAAAATCTGATTTTTTTCACCCTGGACGTTACTCACAGGATCAGGAAAATCTGATGTTTTTTCACCCAAAACTTTACTCAGGGTATCAGGAAAATCGGAGTTTTTTTCACCCTGGACTTTACTCACGGTATCAGGAAAATCTAATTTTTTTTCACCTGGACTATTACCCACGGTATCATGAAAATCTGATTTTTTTCACCCTGGACGTTACTCACGGGATCATGAAAATCTGATTTTTTTTCACCCTGGACTATTACCCATGGTATCAGGAAAAATCTGATTTTCTTCACCATGGATGTTACTCATGGTATCAGGAAAATCTGATTTTCTTCACCATGGATGTTACTCATGGTATCAGGAAAATCTGATTTTTTTTCACCCTAAACTTTACTCATGGTATCAAGAAAATCTGATTTTTTTTCACCTGGACAAAACTCAAGCTATCAGGAAAATATGATTTTTTTTCACCCTTGACGTTACTCACGGAATCAGGAAAACCTGATTTTTTTTTCACCCTGGACGTTACTCACGGTATCAGGAATATCAGATTTTTTTCACCCTAAACTTTATTCATGGTATCATGAAAATCTGTTTTTTTCACCCTGGACTAAACTCACGGTATCAGGAAAATATAATTTTTTTCACCCTGGACGATACTCACGGTATTAGGAAAATCGGATTTTTTTCACCCTGGACTTTACTCACGGTATCAGGAAAATCTGATTTTCTTCACCCTGGACGTGACTCACTATATCATGAAAATCTGATTTTTTTCACCCTGGACGTTACTCACAGGATCATGAAAATCTGATGTTTTTTCACCCAAAACTTTACTCAGGGTATCTGGAAAATCTGATTTTTTTTTTCACCTGGACTATTACCCATGGTATCAGGAAAAATCTGATTTTCTTCACCATGGATGTTACTCATGGTATCAGGAAAATCTGATTTTTTTTCACCCTAAACTTTACTCATGGTATCAAGAAAATCTGATTTTTTTCACCTGGACAAAACTCAAGCTATCAGGAAAATCTGATTTTTTTTCACCCTGGACGTTACTCACGGGATCATGAAAATCTGATTTATTTCACCCTGGACTATTACCCACGGTATCAGGAAAATCTAATTTTCTTCACCCGGGACGTTACTCACGGTATCAGGAGAATATGATTTTTTTCACCCTGGACGTTACTCACGGTTTCAGGAAAATCTGATTTTCTTCACCCGGGACGTTACTCACAGTATCGGGAAAATATGATTTTTTTCTCCCGGGACGTTACTCACGGTATCAGGAATATCGGATTTTTTTCACCCTAAACTTTATTCATGGTATCATGAAAATCTGATTTTTTTTCACCTGGACTAAACACAAGGTATCAGGAAAATATAATTTTTTTCACCTCGACTAAACTGACGGTACCAGGAAAATATGATATTTTCACCCGGGACGTTACTCACGGTATCAGGAAAATTGAATTTTTTTCACCCTAAACTTTACTCACGGTATCAGGAAAATATAATTTTTTTCACCCTGGACGTTACTCACGGTATCAGTAAAATCTGATTTTCTTCACCCGGGTCGTTACTCCCGGTATCAGGAAAATATGATTTTTTTTCACCCGGGACGTTACTCACGGCATCCGGAAAATCTGATTTTTTTCACCCTAAACTTTATTCATGGTATCATGAAAATCTGATGTTTTTTTCACCTGGACTAAACTCACGGTATCAGAAAAATATGATTTCTTTCTCCCTGGACTTTACTCATGGTATCAGGAAAATCTGATTTTTTTCACACTGGACTTTACTCACGGTATCAGGAAAATCTTATTTTTTTTCACCTGGACTATTACCCACGGTATCATGAAAATTTGATGTTTTTTCACCTCGACTAAACTCACGGTATCAGGAAAATATGATTTATTTCACCCTGGACTTTACTCACGGGATCATGAAAATCTGATTTTTTTCACCCTGGACTTTACTCACGGTATCAGGAAAATCTGATTTTTTTTCACCCGGGACGTTACTCACGGGATCATGAAAATCTGTTTTTATTCACCCTGGACTTTACTCACGGCATCAGGAAAATCTGATTTTTTTTCACCCTGGACGTTACCCATGGGATCATGAAAATCTGATTTTTTTCACCCTGGAGTTTACCCACGGTATCAGGAAAATCTGATTTTCTTCACCATGGACGTTACTCACGGTATCATGAAAATCTGATTTTTTTCACCCGGGAGGTTACTCACAGTATCAGGAAAATCTGATTTTTTTCCACCCTGGACGTGACTCACTATATCAGGAAAATCGGAATTTTTCACCTGGACTATTACCCATGGTATAATGAAAATCTGATTTTTTTCTTCCTAGACTTTACTCACAGGATCAGGAAAATCTGATGTTTTTTCACCCAAAACTTTACTCAGGGTATCAGGAAAATCGGATTTTTTTCACCCTGGAGTTTACTCACGGTATCAGGAAAATCTGATTTTTTTTCACCCGGGACGTTACTCACGGGATCATGAAAATCTGATTTTTTTCACCCTGGACTTTACTCACGGTATCAGGAAAATATGATTTTTTTTCACCCTGGACGTTACCCATGGGATCATGAAAATCTGATTTTTTTCACCCTGGAGTTTACCCACGGTATCAGGAAAATCTCATTTTCTTCACCATGGACATTACTCACGGTATCATGAAAATTTGATTTTTTTCACCCGGGAGGTTACTCACGGTATCAGGAAAATCTGATTTTTTTCACCCTGGACGTTACTCACGGTATCAGGAATATCAGATTTTTTTCACCCTAAACTTTATTCATGGTATCATGAAAATCTGTTTTTTTTTTCCACCCTGGACTAAACTCACGGTATCAGGAAAATATAATTTTTTTCACCCTGGACGTTACTCACGGTATCAGGAAAATCGGATTTTTTTTCACCCTGGACGTTACTCACGGTATCAGGAAAATCTGATTTTTTTCACCCTGGACGTTACTCACGGTATCAGGAAAATCTGATTTTCTTCACCCTGGACGTGACTCACTATATCAGGAAAATCGGATTTTTTTCACCTGGACTATTACCCATGGTATCATGAAAATCTGATTTTTTTCTTCCTGGACTTTACTCACGGTATCATGAAAATCTGATTTTTTTTTCACCCTGGACGTTACTCACAGGATCAGGAAAATCTGATGTTTTTTCACCCAAAACTTTACTCAGGGTATCAGGAAAATTGGGTTTTTTTCACCCTGGACTTTACTCACGGTATCAGGAAAATCTGATTTTTTTTTCACCCTGGACTTTACTCACGGTATCAGGAAAATCTGATTTTTTTTCACCCTGGACGTTACCCATGGGATCATGAAAATCTGATTTTTTTTCACCCTGGAGTTTACCCACGGTATCAGGAAAATCTGATTTTCTTCACCCTGGACGTTACTCACGGTATCATGAAAATCTGATTTTTTTTTCACCCGGGAGGTTACTCACAGTATCAGGAAAATCTGATTTTTTTCACCCTGGACGTGACTCACTATATCAGGAAAATCGGAATTTTTCACCTGGACTATTACCCATTGTATAATGAAAATCTGATTTTTTTCACCCTGGACGTTACTCACAGGATCAGGAAAATCTGATGTTTTTTCACCCAAAACTTTACTCAGGGTATCAGGAAAATCGGATTTTTTTCACCCTGGAGTTTACTCACGGTATCAGGAATATCTGATTTTTTTTCACCTGGACTATTACCCACGGTATCAGGAAAATCTGATTTTCTTCACCATGGATGTTACTCATTGTATCAGGAAAATCTGATTTTTTTTTTCACCCTAAACTTTACTCATGGTATCATGAAAATCTGATTTATTTTTCACCTGGACAAAACTCAAGATATCATGAAAATCTGATTTTTTTTCACCCTGGACGTTACTCACAGGATCAGGAAAATCTGATGTTTTTTCACCCAAAACTTTACTCAGGGTATCAGGAAAATCGGATTTTTTTCACCCTGGAGTTTACTCACGGTATCAGGAAAATCTGATTTTTTTTCACCTGGACTATTACCCACGGTATCAGGAAAATCTGATTTTCTTCACCATGGATGTTACTCATTGTATCAGGAAAATCTGATTTTTTTTCACCCTAAACTTTACTCATGGTATCATGAAAATCTGATTTATTTTTCACCTGGACAAAACTCAAGATATCAGGAAAATATGATTTTTTTCACCCTGGACGTTACTCACAGTATCAGGAAAATATAATATTTTTTCACCCTGGACGTTACTCACGGTATCAGGAAAATCTGATTTTTTTCACCCTGGACGTTACTCACGGTATCAGGAAAATCTGATTTTCTTCACCCTGGACGTGACTCACGATATCAGGAAAATCGGATTTTTTTCACCCTGGACTTTACTCACGGTATCATGAAAATCTTTTTTTTTCACCTGGACTATTACCCACGGTATCAGGAAAATCTAATTTTCTTCACCCGGGACGTTACTCACGGTATCAGGAGAATATGATTTTTTTCACCCTGGATGTTACTCACGGTTTCAGGAAAATCTGATTTTCTTCACCCGGGACGTTACTCACGGTATCAGGAAAATATGATTTTTTTTCACCCGGGACGTTACTCACGGTATCTGGAATATCGGATTTTTTTCACCCTAAACTTTATTCATGGTATCTTGAAAATCTGATTTTTTTTCACCTGGACTAAACTCAAGGTATCAGGAAAATATAATTTTTTTCACCTCGACTAAACTCACGGTGCCAGGAAAATATGATATTTTCACCCGGGACGTTACGCACGGTATCAGGATAATCGGATTTTTTTCACCCTAAACTTTACTCACGGTATCAGGAAAATCTGATTTTCTTCACCCGGGATGTTACTCACGGTATCAGGAAAATATGATTTTTTTTTCACCCGGGACGTTACTCACGGTATCAGGGAAATCTGATTTTTTTCACCCTAAACTTTATTCATGGTATCATGAAAATCTGATTTTCTTCACCATGGATGTTACTCATGGTATCAGGAAAATCTGATTTTTTTCACCCAGGACGTTACTCACAGTATCAGGAAAATCTGATTTTCTTCACCCGGGACGTTACTCACGGTATCAGGAAAATATGATTTTTTTTCACCCGGGTCGTTACTCCCGGTATCAGGAAAATATGATTTTTTTTCACCCGGGACGTTACTCACGGTATCCGGAAAATCTGATTTTTTTCTCCCTAAACTTTATTCATGGTATCATGAAAATCTGATGTTTTTTTCACCTGGACTAAACTCACGGTATCAGAAAAATATGATTTCTTTCTCCCTGGACTTTACTCATGGTATCAGGAAAATCTGATTTTTTTCACACTGGACTTTACTCACGGTATCAGGAAAATCTGATTTTTTTTCATCTGGACTATTACCCACGGTATCATGAAAATTTGATTTTTTTTCACCTCGACTAAACTAACGGTATCAGGAAAATATGATATTTTTCACCCGGGACGTTACTCATGGTATCAGGAAAATCGGTTTTTTTTCACCCTAAACTTTACTCACGGTATCAGCAAAATATAATTTTTTCACCCTGGACGTTACTCACCGTATCAGGAAAATCTGGGTTTTTTTCACGTTGGACTATACCCATGCTATTAGGAAAATATAATTTTTTTCACCCTGGACGTTACTCACGGTATCAGGAAAATCTGATTTTTTTCACCCTGGACGTTACTCACGGTATCAGGAAAATCTGATTTTCTTCACTCGGGACGTTACTCACGGTATCAGGAAAATATGATTTTTTTCACCCTAAACTTTACTCACGGTATCAGGAAAATATAATTTTTTTCACCCTGGACGTTACTCACGGTATCAGGAAAATCTGATTTTTTTCACTTTGGACTATACCCATGGTATTAGGAAAATATAATTTTTTTCACCCTGGACGTTACTCACGGTATCAGGAAAATCTGATTTTTTTCACCCGGGACGTTACTCACGGTATCAGGAAAATATGATTTTTTTCCACCCGGGACGTTACTCACGGTAACATGAATATCGGATTTTTTTCACCCTAAACTTTATTCATGGTATCATGAAAATCTGATTTTTTTTTCACCTGGACTAAACTCAAGGTATCAGGAAAATATAATTTTTTTCACTTCGACTAAACTCACGGTGCCAGGAAAATATGATATTTTCACCCGGGACGTTACGCACGGTATCAGGAAAATCGGATTTTTTTTCACCCTAAACTTTACTCACGGTATCAGGAAAATCTGATTTTCTTCACCCGGGATGTTACTCACGGTATCAGGAAAATATGATTTTTTTTTCACCCGGGACGTTACTCACGGAATCAGGGAAATCTGATTTTTTTCACCCTAAACTTTATTCATGGTATCATGAAAATCTGATTTTCTTCACCATGGATGTTACTCATGGTATCAGGAAAATCTGATTTTTTTCACCCAGGACGTTACTCACAGTATCAGGAAAATCTGATTTTTTTTCACCCTAAACTTTATTCATGGTATCATGAAAATCTGATTTTTTTTTCACCTGGACTAAACTCACGGTATCAGAAAAATATGATTTTTTTCTCCCTGGACGTTACTCATGGTATCAGGAAAATCTGATTTTTTTCACCCTGGACTTTACCCACGGAATCAGGAAAATCTGATTTTTTTTTCACCTGGACTATTACCCATGGTATCAGGAAAATCTGATTTTTTTTCACCTGGACTATTACGCATGGTATCAGGAAAATCTGATTTTCTTCACCATGGATGTTACTCATGGTATCAGGAATATCTGATTTTTTTCACCCTAATCTTTATTCATGGTATCATGAAAATCTGATTTTTTTTCAGCTGGACTAAACTCAAGATATCAGGAAAATATAATTTTTTTCACCCTGGACGTTACTCACGGTATCAGGAAAATCTGATTTTTTTCACCCTGGACGTTACTCACGGGAGCATGAAAATCTGATTTTTTTCACCCTGGACTTTACTCACGGTATCAGGAAAATCTGATTTTTTTTTCACCTGGGAGGTTACTCACGGTATCAGGAAAATCTGATTTTTTTTCACCCTGGACGTTACTCACGGTATCAGGAAAATCTGATTTTTTTTCACCCTGGACGTTACTCACGGTATCAGGAAAATCGGATTTTTTCACCTGGACTATTACCCACGGTATCAGGAAAATGTAATTTTCTTCACCCGGGACGTTACTCACGGTATCAGGAAAATATGATTTTTTTCACCCTGGACGTTACTCACGGTATTAGGAAAATCGGATTTTTTTCACCCTAAACTTTGGGAATATAGTTGTTCATGCAGATGCTCTAAGTGCTAATCCTTCATCTATCATTCGAGGGCATTTTCGGTGTGGGGGCTGTGTAGCATGTCGCTTCGCTATTGAGGCAAAAACCGTGACTATTCCTGGGGAACAACGCGAATTTTCCTTGTCTGGGTGCACTAATTGCAACTCCCAAAATGTAGTATATGCCATCATCTGCCCATGTGCAAAGTTTTACATCGGTTGCACCGGGCGCCCCCTTAAGGTTCAGATCCTTGAGCATCGCTCTCGGATCCGCAGCCACTTACTTACTGCACCTCTCATGTCGCATTTCTCGACAACAAACCCAGCGAAGATGATATTAGATTTATTGCATTAGAAAAAATACTTCCCAACCTATTTGAAAAAATAGACATCAATAATAAATTATTACGAAGGGAAGTACATTTCATTCATCTATTTAATTCTTTAACTCCTTTTGGATTAAATTCCAATCAGGATCTCAGCTGTTTCTTATACAAGGTATTGTAGCTAGGTCTACTGTCGTCTTAGGTACTTTTACATGTTATATCCTCCTGTATCTTTAAAATTTCTCTCACCGCTTCAGCATGTTGCACCTGGGTAGGATAAAATATGAATAAAAGCAGCTATTTGATTATTCAAAGTAACGTCTTGGGCAAAAGAGACTCTACCAATAGCCTGACACCAAAGTTTTACATCGGTTGCACCAGGCGCCCCCTTAAGGTTCGGATCCTTGAGCATCGCTCTCGGATCCGCAGCCACTTACTTACTGCACCTCTCGTGTCGCATTTTCTCGACAACAAACACAGCGAAGATGATATTAGATTTATTGCATTAGGAAAAATACTTCCCAACCTGTTTGACAAAATAGACATCAATAATAAATTATTACGAAGGGAAGCGCATTTCATTCATCTATTTAATTCTTTAACTCCTTTTGGATTAAATTCCGATCAGGATCTCAGCTGTTTCTTATAGAAGGTATTGTAGCTAGGTCTACTGTCGTCTTAGGTACTTTCACATGTTATATCCTCCTGTATCTTTAAAATTTCTCTCACCGCTTCAGCATGTTGCACCTGGTTAGGGTCAAATATGAATAAAAGCAGCTATTTGATTATTCGAAGTAACGTCTTGGGCAAAAGAGACTCTACCAATAGCCTGACGCCAATAAAACTATTAAAATTATTAATACTTTTATATTCTGCTACACTGTATCAGAGGTAAGCCTTCATTGTTCGTAACCTGATATACAACCTTGAGTGCAACATGCTTGTAATTATATATATATATATATATATATATATATATATATATATATATATATATATATATATGTGTGTGTGTGTGTGTGTGTGTGTGTGTGTGTGTGTGTGTGTGTGTGTGTGTGTGTGTGTGTTATCAGCTTATGAATGTTTTGTATTAACCATTATTTGTAGAAAACCAGTGGAAGATGTACGAAAAGCTGTAAACTGGAGAGCTTCGTTTTCTCTCAGCCATTGAGGCATTTCTTGCAGTAAAGGAGTTTGTGTTGGATGGAATTTGGTGGTTTGTTCCTGACAGCCATTTTTTCAGTTCTTTCCTAAAGGGCAGCAATTCCATCTGCGGCCATAACTCTGTTGGCAGGAGGTTCCATAGGGCTGTTGCGGACACAGAGAAGGCCCTCCTTCTTGTGCTAGAGAGGCGAGCCCCTCTAGCAGATGGTACAATTAGACAGCCCCTCCAGTCCGCTCTGGTTAGACTGACAGATGTTCTTGGGGTGATGCAGTCTCTTAGATATCCTGGCCCACTACCATGTAGGGCTTTAAAGGTCATTACCAGCACCTTGAATTGCTCCCGGAGGAATACCAGTGTAGCTCCTGGAGCAGTAGTGAGGCACGGGCACAGCACTCGCCCCCCATCACCACCCGGGTAGCCACATTCTGGACCAGTTTCAGCCTCTGAATGGTCATCAAGGGCAGCCCCGTGTAGAGCGCATTACAGTTCTCCTTCGTATAGTTTGTGAATCCCCACTATTGGGTTATGCGCCTGCGCACAACACTGATCGGAGGCTTAAAAAGCTATTGGTCAAAAGTTTTGGTGGTAAGACCGCCCACCGTACCGCCCACCCTGAGGCGCCAGTCCGCCATTTTACCTCAGTTCTCTTCTTTCCGCCTTAGCAGCAGGACGATCGTTGAGAGCTTCCTCAATTTTTTCGTCTTTTCTGAGGGAAAGTCTTTGACGAACTTTAACAATTTTTTCGGCAATCTTGTCCTTTGGGCAGGATTGCCACCCCGGTGCTGTTTCTTCCTTCTGGTGGACTCAGTTACCTACTCACTCTGGTCACCGTTCCCCCCCTCAAGGGGGTGGCGGCTGGCCTGCTCGCCTTCTCGAACCTTCCGTCGGAAGAATTTTTTGATGGCTGCAACCTTCAAGCAGTGTTCTGCTTGCCTCAAGAAGTTCCCTGCCTCTGACGGGCATAGCCTCTGTCTTTTTTGCCTGGGAGAATCACACCAGAGCCAATCCTGCGCTCACTGTAAGAACTTTACACGACTTGCAGTTCAGAACCGGAGCAACGGGTTGAAAGCGCACCTTATGGAGCTCGCTTTGGCTCCCGCCGCGGCTGCTTCCACGTCTGCTGGTGCTTCTCAGCCCTCTCGGCCTCTGCCGCTACCTCCTTCTTCTTCCACCCTCTCCATCAGAAAGAAGAAAAAGAAGGAGAAAATGGGAAGAAGAAGAAGAAACATAGGTCAGAGGAAAGGCGATCACTCCCACCTACGCCTCGCGCTCCTATCTCTCCGGGGCCCTCACCTCCCTTTTTGGTCGTGAGATGTCCTTCACCCGGATCCTCGATGTGGGGCGGACGGTCCTCTTCGGGATCTCCTGCAAAAGGTCGCAGGGCTGGGGCTCCAGCTCGCCCACTGCAGTTATTCTCTTCTCCGCCTCGTGAGAGGGGCCATCCACCCATGAGGCAGGCATCTGTCTCCCCGAGGCCTAGGACTCCGACAATAGAAGAACCGGCAACCACCATTCCGACCACCATTTCGCCAGCCACCGTTTCGTCCCAACCATCGACGGTGGATGCGTCCCAGGTGGAATTCTTCAAAGGGATGTTCGAGGCAATGGCGAAATCGTTCGCCCAACAGTTCAAGGCCTCCATGCCTGCAGCCTCTGCGGCTCCGGTGCCGACCACCGCAAGCCCCAGGGATGTTGGTCCTGCTGTCGCTCTGCCGACCTCTCGAGGGTCGAGCGTTCACTCCGCTGGCCCACCCATATCGTCTTGGTGTGGTCCAGACGTCGATGTGGTGAGCTCCCAGCCCGTCGACCCGCCCAGGCCGTACTGGCGCGGTCCCAACATGGATACCGGGATTCCTCCCTTGTCCTCCGATGATTCCAGCGCATCTTCAAAGGACGACGAGGGAGACATCGATGCCAACAAGACACCGGACCAGGCTATCGGCACGATTGACCCACCGCGTGGTGAGGATCAACGCTCCCTCACGGCGATGCTCACTCGTTTGGGGACCGCTCTTAATCTGAAGGTGGACCAACCGCCACTGGAGGGCGAGGACCAAATGACCGCCAAACTGGACAAAAAAGCGATTCGACCGGTCCACATCACCATGCTTCCTTCCATGTTGACGTCAGCGAAGGCAACATGGAAGAAGCCGGTGTCGTCGCACTCCGTTTCATCCAGACTTGACAGAATGTATAGGGTCTTGGACGAGAACGTTGAGTTTCTCCTGGCGCACTCTTTGCCGAACTCGTTGGTGGTCAAGGCCTTCCAGCATAAAACGGCCGTCAGCGGTTTTCCGGTACCTTCGACTCTGGAAGGGAAGAAACTAGACGCGGTGGGCCGTAAGTTTTACGCCACCGGTTCCCTCTTCCTGCGAGCCGCTAATTACTTAGCAGCCATGGGCCTCTATCAGTCCCACCTCTGGGAGCAAGTGAAGATCCTTGCTGCTAAACTGCCTGCCGATGCCCAGAAAGGATGCGACTCGCTGGCTGCAGAAGGGGACTTTCTGGCAGAACAGCAGATGCGGACGGCCAGGCACATTAATGATTACGCGGCCAAGGACATGTCTTCTGCCATTCTTCTCCATCGCCATGCTTGGCTCAGGGGCACCTCTCTCAATGACGCCATGAAGAAGCTTATCGAAGAGTTTCCATTTGATGGGCAAGGCCTGTTTGGACAAGACACCGATAAGGTGCTTAATGAACTGCGGCAGACGAATTCGACGGCTAAGTTCCTGGGGCTCACCACGCCGGCTCAGCCTACCAAACCACGATTCCAACCCTTTACGCATCGATATCGGGGGAACCCACAGCAACAGGGCGGCTCGACTGACCAGCCCAGGCCCAGTTTCTACAAACAGAGGCGCCAACACAAGCCTTGCTACCAACCTTACAGACAGGGCAAGCGGTCCGACGCAAAATCCAAGTCCCGGGTTTGAAACTGCGAAGGCCAAGTCTCTCTCGCTCCACCTCCCATACCTCCCCCTCCGGAACGTCCTCCAGGTGTGGTCAGGCATCACGGACGACCGGTGGGTCTTGAAGATCTTGTCCGCTGGTTACGCCATCGAGTTCGTGCGAGTGCCTTGGGTAGGAAGACACCGTTTCACCACCTCGTCCCCCCATTTGGAGGAAGAAATATCAACTCTTCTGTCCAAGGGAGCCATCGAGCGGGTAACACCGACCGATTGGGACAACGGTTTCTACTCGAGGTACTTCGTGGTTCAGAAGAAGGACGGAGGACTTCGCCCAATTCTGGACCTGCGCCGCCTGAACAGGTGCATCCACACCAGGAAGTTCCGGATGGTGACCCTACAGACCGTCCTCCCCCTCATCAACAAAGGGGACTGGTTCACAGTGATAGACCTCAAGGACGCTTACTTCCATATCAGCATCCTCGAGGAGCACAGACGGTTCCTCCGGTTCCGAATCGGGAACTCTGTGTACCAGTACCGGTGCCTACCGTTCGGTCTGGCTACGGCACCGAGAGTCTTCACCAAGTGCATGGCTCTGGTGGCTGCCTTCCTCCATCAGAGGGGGATCAGGGTCTTCCCGTACATCGAAGACTGGCTGATTGTCTCCCCCACTAGCTCGTCGTCCATTCGGGACATGCAGTTCACGGTTCACCTCATGGAGAGTCTTGGCCTCAGAATCAACTTCGCCAAATCAAAGTTGATTCCTTCTCAGCGCATCGAGTACATTGGAGCGGTACTCAACTCGCTAGTGACCATAGCCTTCGCCCCCCAGAAACGCTTACTGGACATTGCACAAGGGGTAAGCAAATTCAGGAACAAACCATTTATCAGGGCGAAAAAGGCACAGAGACTTCTAGGCCTCATGGCCTCAACGATGGCGGTAATTCCTCACGCCAAGTTAAAGTTCCGGTCCCTGCAGTCATGGCTCCTCCACGAATTCGACTCGCTCAGGGAGAGCCAGTCCAAACAGCTGACTCCATCTCCAGAACTGATGGACCAGCTACTGTGGTGGACGATGCCGCTCAATGTGGCCACGGGGAAGAGTTTTTACCCCCCACAACCTTCTTTGCAGGTTTTGACCGACGCAAGCAACCTCGGCTGGGGGGCTGCCTGCGGGACTCTAACGGTCAACAACGTTTGGTAGCCTCACGAGATGGTGCATCATATCAACTATTTGGAGCTGCTGGCCATTTGGAAGGCCCTACGTTCCTTCGAGGCCCTACTCACCGGCAATGTGGTTCAAGTGGCCTCGGACAATACCACAGCGGTGGCATACCTGAACAAGCAGGGAGGGACAAGGTCCACCATCCTACTTTACCTTGTGGTGCAACTCTGGGAGTGGTGCCTGGAAATACACATCTTTCTGATTGGAGTACACATTCAGGGCAAGCTGAATGTTTTGGCCGACCACCTCAGCCGTCTCACCTCAACGACCCACGAATGGGAGCTGGACGACGAGGTATTTCGGTCCCTTTGCGGGGCCTGGGGGACTCTGAGCATCGACCTCTTTGCGTCGGAGTCCAACAGGAAATGCCACAGGTACTGTTCCAGGGCAGGCATCGGACTGAACTCCGAGGGTGATGCCTTCATGAAATGGTGGGATCAGGACTACCTCTACGCCTTTCCCCCGTTTCCCCTGGTTCAGAAGGTCCTTACCAGGATGTACCAACACCGGACCAACGCAATTCTCGTGGCTCCAGCATGGCCTCACCAGCCCTGGTTTCCGCTACTGTTACACATGTCGTCTCAGTATCGCACACTGCCGGAATCGCCAATGCTTCTCCAAATGGAGCACGGCCAGCTCCACCATTCGGACCTACCCAGCCTCCACCTCACCGCATGGAGGATAACCCCAGACTGTCCAGGATCTTGGAGCTAGCACGACGTCCTTCCACAAGGAAGTCTTATGCTTCCAAATACAGACGCTTTTGTGCTTTCCTGGCATCCCAGCAGACGTACCCTCCACAGGTGGGACTACAGGACATCATGGCCTACCTCCTCCATTTGGCGGAGTCTGGCCTTAGCATTACCTCCATCCGGGTCCATCTCTCAGCGGTGGTGGCTCACTCTCCAGCTGGTTCGCCTGCTTCTGGTGTCTTTCGCGACCATACGGTAAAGCATTTCCTCAAGGGATTGCGGAACGCCTTCCCGCTGGTCAGGACTCCAACATCACAATGGTCCTTGTCTGCCGTTCTCAACACGCTCACCAGGACTCCTTTCGAGCCTATGGCTACCGCGGATGTTCGTCTCCTCACGTGGAAGACGGCCTTTCTGGTGGCTATCACATCTGCTCGACGAGCTGGTGAACTGGTTGCTCTGCGGGCAGATGCACCGTTTCTTCAGTTTTTCAATGACCGCGTGGTGCTTCACACGGATATCACCTTCCTTCCTAAGGTAGTCTCCCAGTTTCATATGGCACAGACTATCTTGCTGCCAACCTTCTTCCAGAACCCCACCAATGTCCAAGAAAAGACTTGGCACACGCTGGATGTGAAACGAGCTTTATTGTTTTACACCAGCAGAACAAGGGAGTTCAGGAAGTCACAGCGTCTATTTGTGGCTTATGGAGGAAAGTCCAAGGATGAACCCATCTCTGCCCAGAGGTTCTCCAAATGGATCACGTCTACCATCTACCTGGCCTACGAGTCGGCCTCACTGCCACCTCCGCCGCATGTCAGGGCGCATTCTACGAGAGCGGTTGCCGCATCCACTGCCTTTTGGGAGGGCACACCGCTTGAGGACATATGTAAGGCTGCCACCTGGTCCAGACCTTCTACATTTGTCCAACATTACAGGGTGGACATCAGAGCCACTGCTGACGCCAGACTTGGTCGTGTCGTCCTCACCAGGGGGCTCCGGGCTCATCACCCTTGACAGTTCACTCTACCTGACCATCATACTCATCGTGGGATCATCTCATCCGACTGCCCACCGACCAAGTGAGTGTGAGCTTGCTAATCTCCCAATAGTGGGGATTCACAAACTATACGAAGGAGAAAGTTCGGTTTCACTTACCAGTTTGTGAATACATACTACCCACCCTGCCTCCCCTCTTGAGCTGCACGGATGAGATCAATTGGTTTATCCTGTGCTTGGCTTAAGTATGGAACTGAGGTAAAATGGCAGACTGGCGCCTCAGGGTGGGCGGTACGGTGGGAGGTCTTACCGCCAAACCTTTTGACCAATAGCTTTTTAAGCCTCCGATCAGTGTTCTGCGCAGGCGCATAACCCAATAGTGTGTATTCACAAACTATATACTCGAAGAACGAAAGTTATCACTGGTAAGTGAAACCGAACTTAATCTAGTCTAGGGGTGACCAGAGCATGCGTGACCATGAGCTAGGAGTCCTGGTCCAGGAGCAGGCACAACGGACAAATCACACGAAGTTGTGCAAAAGCCCTCCTGCCCATGACTGCCACCTGCTCTTCAAGCAGTAGTCACGAGTCCAGGAGGACCCCAAGTTACGCACCGGGTCTTTCTGGAGCAAAATAGCCCCATCCAGAAGCAAAGATGGTAGCTCCCGAGATAACGCAGGGTCCCTGATCCATAGACACTCAGTCTTGCCGGGATTCAGTTGTAACCCATTGTCCCTCATCCAGACCCCAACAGCCTCCAGACACCTGAGAGGATTTTGACAGCATTGCTTGGATCACCACGGGCCGAGATGTACAACTGAGTAGCATCAGCGTACTGATGATACCTCACCCCGTGGGAACGAATGATCTCACCAAGTGGCTTCATGTAGATGTTAAATAGGAGAGGAGAGCACCGAGCCCTGAGGTACTCCATACTGAAGGGGCCTAGGGTTGGACCTCTCGCTCTCCAACCATGAAATCTCTTATTTAAATACAGGAGTTAGTCTTTAAGGTGCTACAACCTTTTTGTTGTTTTGTTCTATTTACTCTCTGATATGCTTGCACAGACGAACACGGCTACCACTTTAAAAATCTCTCCATCTCTGTCTCCTAACTGGCAAGAAGTGTGTCTGCTCACATGGCTGTGCCAATATGTGTGTGCACCAAATGTTAGATGTAGCTGTACATATGAGTGAAAGACTGCATGTCTGAATACTTTCCATGCAGCCTTCTATAATATGACTTTATTATGACTTTAAATTATGAACCTAAAGACCTGCTTTTGGAAATGGTGATTCAGCAGAAGTACTTAGCAAATCTAGAAATCAGTTTTATTTACGTATATCTTCATTCATTCAAGTGCAATACCAAAGCAATTTCAATATGTTACATTAAATTATCAAAGATACACTGCCATCTGATGTACATAGCAGCATTCTGTTAGCAGAATCATACAGCTAAAAATGAGAAACTGTTAACACTGCTGAGTAGCAGCTGGTTTGAATGGAATCACCAAATAATCTCATTCTTCACTCATTTCATCTGCGTTGTATGTTATTATATGATTGTGGTGCCTCTGACACAAATATAGAAAAGAAAGTCCAATGCTTTACTACTCTGAACATGCATGCTTGCATGCACGCACAAACCACCCCAGTAAAACTTAATTTAAGGTTTAGACAAGGGGTTCTCAAAGTTTTCCAGCCATGGGCTAGACCATGCCCCCTCATACAGCTGAGCAGGCTGGACTGGTGCTGTAAAATGTGTCAGTGGCTGTCGTAAACGTGTTTACAATGGCTGCAGACTCATTTGCGTCTGTAATAAACACATTAATGACAGCCCCAGACTCATTTATGGCTGCGTAAATGTGTTTATGCAGCTGTAAATGAGTCTGTGGCTTATTCCGCTGCCAGTGGTGGCAGCGTCAGCATCAGTGGCAACTGGAGCGAGGTCAGGGGCTGGATTATTTTGCACCATGGGCCGGATCTGGCCCACAGGCTGTAGGTTGTGAACCCCTGGTTTAGATGTTAAAATGTAGCTATGGGAAACCAGACAGGAATTTCATCATATTCCTAGATTGACATACAGAGACAAGAAATGCTGTTTCCTCATTATAATAATATACATCTTCTCTCCTATGTAATATCTGTTGAATTCCACGAAGAACTGACAGTTTCCCTTACTACAAGAAAACCCAGCAAGACCCGTTAGTAAAAAGAAATGTGGGTTCTATTTCATAATATTTCAAAGGATTAAATGTGAGTCATGTGCAGTTGTGGGATAATTGTGGACATGTTTTATTAGCGATCAATTGGGCAGCTATGGGTGATAGGATGTTGGGGTGCTTGGGGTACCCCAATGAGGCTTGGCTGTTTTTAGCAGAGCAAAGCGGCTAGCTGTGTACGCAGCAACAGCTGGGAGACATTTAGATTTTAGGTTATAAAATTATAATATTGTTGTGTATGTAACTTTAATTATTGCTGTAACATTGTGTAATTGTTATTATGGGATCAGGGTGATCCTTCAACTTGTCTTCTTCTTGGTACTGAATAATCGCGCGACTTGCATTCCCACCCTTTCTAACAAGACACACTAAGTCTTCGCTCAGGTCCAGTAATCCCACAATCACCCCACTCCTCTCCTAACCAATCATATTGTTTCCTGCCCAAATGTATCCATTGTACAGTGTATATAAGGATCTGTTGCACCATTGCTGTTCATGTTCGGTTTGCTTACAATAAAGCTGTGTTTGGCGCTTTCATACTGGCTGCTTCTCTTCAATTCCCGAACATCAAATTGGCAACGAAGGTGGGATAATGGATTCCCACAAATTTTCCATTGATCCCTTCAATGTGGGAAGAGGAAGATGGACAAGCACACCGTTGAGAGGGCCCAGCGAAGGTGCGACGGCTGCAGAGGAAGACACGACCGCTGAAAGTGTCCCTTCAAAAATGCCGACTGCCACCACTGTGGGAAAAGGGGCCACATTGCAAAAGTCTGCCGACAGCGCCAAAAGCAGTCTCCGGACAAGTTTGACCGCCCGAGGCGAAAGGGAGCATCCACTCTCAAGATCTCTGCTGCGGAGCTGCTCGTCAGCCGTGTCTCCAGCGTGTCCCATCGCTTCTTCATGGAGGTCCAGTTGCAAGGCATTGCGGTTAGGATGGAGGTGGATTCAGGTATGTCCTACTCCATCTTGCCCCAGAAGGAGTTCTTACGAATCCCCCTAGTTTGTGCCCAAAGTTGCATGTCTTCAAGACAGGTTGCCAGATCCCAGTTCTGGAGGTGGGGGATTTTGCAGTTAAGTTCAAGAACATTGCAACGAGACTACCTCTCGTAGTGGTCAAACAGGACACAAACTGTTTACTTGGGGTGCAATGGTTTGAACCACTAGGCATTAGACTGTCTGGCACCACTCTGACCCGCTGCAGGATGTTTGCAATGCAGCAAAGTTAAGAGCAGATGTGCTCATGAGTGACCATTTATCAAACATGAGGTCAGATTTAATGCACAGGGGTGAAACAATTACAGATGAGTGCCTGATTAATATCATATTCAACTCTCTAGACTCAAGCTGGGACCACCTCCTGAGCCATTTTGATAATATGGGAAACGACAAACTTTCTCTTGAATACATCTCTGGGAAACTCATATCTGAGGACAGCCTCAGGAGGGACATAGCCCTACTTCGCAGGGAAGACAGGAGCACTAGAAGGGTCAAATTTGAAGAGCAGGTAAACCAGCCAACCGGATGCCACTTGTGTGGGTCAAAACACCACTTCCAGAGAGAGTGTCCTAGGACCAACATGAGCAGGGAATTTCCCGAACATACATACACACATACGCGCTCCAACCACTATGGCGACACAACCAGCCCAGGACAGAGGTCTCAAGGCAGAACACCACCCAGACCAAGGGGAGATACCGACCCAAAGAGGTGTAGGTCACCCAGCCACAGGGGGGACCCCAGGAACCAAAAAGAGATGGGAGGAGATAGGCTCAACTCAATGAACGGAGTCAGTCAGGCACAGAGAAACATATACCCACATCACCCCAGATGACCAACGGTGGCTAATTGACTCCAGGGCCTCCACTCACACATCCTGTAACAAAAGGCTGTTCAGCTCCTTCGTGGAAATGTCATCCCAAATAAAAGTTGCAAACCAAGGGCACGCAAGAGTGGCTGGTCAGGGCAATGTGTACATACCTGGGATAGGGAAAATTGAAGGGGTACTTTATGTCCCCGAAGTCCCTTACAACGTTTTAGCAGCCATTAAATTCTGTGAAGACACAGGGTCAGAAATAACCTTCCAGGGAAAGGAAGCCTCAATCAAAATAAATGGAAAGAAGATTGGGAACGTAGTAATCACTGGAGGATTACCATACCTGTTGCCCATGGGGGAGAGAGACAATGTCAGCATCAATGTCATCGAACAATGAGGGCACAAAAGGGGAAGAAGATGTCAACACAGAAGGGGATGCCCCGGACACCATAGACATAGCTGATGATGAGGAAATTGAAGGGGAAGACCCCCATGCAGACGGACTTCCAGAAAAACACATACAATGATGGAGAAGCGTCTGATGAAAACACACTGTACAGATTGACCATTGGGTCATTGCTGCACATTGCTAGTTGGACCAGGCCTGACATAACTTTGGCCATGAACCTGCTTTCATGACACCAGAGCAATCCAAAGGTCCATCACTAGAATGCCGTCAAGAGACTGTTGAGGTACATGAAGCGCACAATCGATGCAAGCCTGCTGTTTACCCCAGAGATAACTGACGGGCCTGAGCTATCGTGCTATGCCGACGCAGATTGGGCTGGGGACATAGAAACAAGAACAAGCACCTCTGGTTATCTAATCCTCCTGAACAACAGCCCAATATATTGGTACACCGGCAAGCAGAAAATAGTAGCTACATCTACCGCAGAGGCGGAATATGTATGCCTATCTATGGCTGCAAACAACCTTATCTGGTTCAACGACCTAATCTCTGAGATCTGGAAGAAGCCATCTCATCCCATTCTCATCCATGAAGATAACAATGTAGCTATTGAAATATCCAAAGCCGAGGCCGTGGGTCACAGATCCAGACACATAGACATCAAACACAAACATGTTAGGCAGATGTCTAGGGAAGGCTTCATCAATGTAATACACTGTGATACAAAAGACCAAACAGCAGACATATTGACCAAACCGCTTCCCTTAGCCCAACACACACACTTATTCAGAAAGTTATGTTTGATGCTATAGGCAGCTGTTGTTCTTGTACTTGTGGGTTTTTTCCATCAGTGTGATATTAGAAGGGGTTTTGTCAGATGTAATATCAAACTGTCTCAACTACATGTACCCGAATGCAATGCTCCTATGACGTATCTCATGTATATATACAAATCTGTTTCCCGCTTCACCTCCATCCTACCCTTTAACCTCCCTCCGAGACCTCTCGGAACCCAGCATGGATACCTCTTTCCCCAAATAAAGACTTTAAATGAACTTTGATCATGAGTTATTCGCATCAACCATTGGAGTTCTCTACAGATTCAGAAATCAGAACCACCTCTTCTGAACTTTAAAAAAGCATTTGCTTGAAACAGAGCATGACCGATATGTCTGATGACTGTTTTGTGCTAATTTTCATCTCCATAGGGGATTGGATCCTGTTTCCATTCAGATACACTTGAGTCTGCCTCATTTCTAAAGTTGTCTTTTACTTAAGGAAAATAATTGGCTTTCCCAGCAGTACTTGAACATTTCAAATTCTGTTATAACCTTCAGTATCAATATTCCATGTGTTACCCTTCTTGCAAAGGCTTAGGCCAGCGATAGGCAACCTACGGCCCTTCTCGCAAAGGCTTAGGGCAGTGATAGGCAACCTACGGCCCGTGGGCTAGATCCAGCCCATGGCACCAAATCAACCGGCCCACGCCCTCGCTCCTGCCACCGCCACCAGAATTGGCCATGGAATCATTTACGGCTGTTGTAAACATGTTTGCAACAGCCTGTAAATGAGTTTGTGGCCGATTCCAGCAGTGGCAGTGGCTGGACCACCAGTCCGGCCCACCAACTGTCTTAGGGAGCACGACCCGGCCCCAGACTTCAAAAGATTGGCAACCCCTGGCTTAGGCCTTTGCTAAAGGGGGCCTGTGCTAAAAACATAGTCTCATAAATTATGTTGCACACAGTGTGTGTGTGTGTGTGGGGGGGGGGGCAAGGCAGGATCATCAATAGATAAAATTTTACAAGGGAGAGATCATAGGCTGTAGTGAATGGGATGCAAAAAAAACCCTATCTCTGCATTGATAGCAGAAGGTCAAAGACTAGAGCATGAAGAGGTGATTGTGAACCACAAGGAAGAAAGAGATCAAAGGCTGGCTGTGGTCAAAGTAGTTAGAACCTTTTATTTTAATCACAAGCTCTCAGTGGTGGCTAGAGATGGGACTACCCAGGGATGAAAAAAGAACTATCAATCTCATAATTTGTCAGGTCATGTGAACATAGAGACACCTCAGAGAGTGGGAATCATTGTGAGTACACTTGAGCATCCCTTGGGCAAGTGTGGAGTCAGCCAATCCTACTGACCCAGAAACATTGTACTGTATTGTGCAATGCTCTAACAGAAAGAATGATGAATGAAAGAAAGAGAAAGAAGAAAATTTGTCATGAACCCTCCAGTTCCAATTATGGGACAGAGAACTGTGAAACAGCAAGAAGTAAAGCTATACCTGCATCCTTTCTTTGTGCCTCTGAAAGGCACTTCTCTGCACCTTGGTGAGTCACAAAGCTTCCCTGTGACTTGCAAGGGTGCTTGGAGAAATCAGTTCCTACAGAGGCTGCATGCCTATATACTCTTTATGCAGCCATGGAGAGAGAGAGCTGCAGTCTCTGAAAGATTTAGCTGTCTATACTGAAGTCCCCATTCCAAAGGACCATAAGGTGATTGGGTCCAAATGGGTTTACAAACTGAAGAAAAGTACTGAAGGCACTTCTACCCTTAAAGCATGTCTGGTCGCTCAAGGTTTTGCCCAGACTAGCAATGATTATGATGAGGTGTTCTCGCCCACTTTGAAAGCTAGTACATAAAGAGCTGCTTTGACATGGGCAGCTAAGAAGGGGTATAATGTGAGACATCTAGACATAGAGACAGCCTATTTGAATGCCCCAATTAGTCATGAGATATATCTGCATCTTCCCCCTGGTTTTGATGCCAAGTCACAGACGCATTACTGGAAACTGAATAAGAGCCTCTATGGTTTAAAACAGAGTTTAAACCAATGGAACAAATGTTTAGTGTCATTTGAGGGAGATCGGTTTTGTGCAGGCCAAAGCTGATCCGTGTTTGTTCTCTCGCAGACTAAACAACTGTTATCAGTTTCTGTTGTTCACAGACAACATCGCTTTGATTTCTTCTACTGTTGAAGCTTCCTTAAGTATAACTTCTCAGCTAAGGAAGAGGTTTAAGCTAAGATATCTAGGTGACATTAGGCATTATTTGGGTATCAATGTTACCAGAACTCCCAATGGGTTCAAGCTATCACAGGCAGACAAGATAGCTCAGCTATTAACCCAGTATAAGCTTACAGAGTGCAGCCCGGTCAGAATAGCTATGACCACGGCATTTGGCCATGACGTCATGTCAGTCCCGCATTTGATAGGACACTATACCAATCTTTATTGTGTAGTCTTGGGCACTTGGCCCAATGGTCACGGCCTGATATCTCCTATGCGGTCAACCAGCTCGCTAGGAAGTGTGATAGTCCGTGTGAAAGAAGAAGAACAGTATCATGTATTAATGGAACAAAACAGGTACATTGAACAAAGCACAGGACAGTTATTTATTTATTACTAGCAAAGGTTGCCCGGCGTTGCCGGACTGTTTTAAATGGTGTTGGAAAGTTTTTGTTGTTGTTGTTGTTAATGTTTGTAAAGAAGAGGTTAGTCTATAATTGAAATTTTAAAATTTTTTATTTATACAAATTTTTTTTGATGGCCTGTTATAAACTGTGATGAGTTTTGTTTGGTGTTTTGGTTTTGTGGATGAAAAAAAGAATAAAGGATGATATACTTTTTCGAAAAACTCTTGGGGCCTTTTGTGTGGGGCTATTGTGACTTTTTGAATTTTTTTATTATTGTGGGCAGCAAGTGCTGCTGGCAGGGGTTATCTTGTATTTTGACTGTTTTTTCTCTTGTGGCCTCTGGGTGGAGCTTCTTCCAGTAAGTAGTCTCTTTCTTTATTCATTTCTTTTCCAGTAGTTGTTGTACGAGGTCGTGTGGTGCTGAGTTGGCTGTTTTTCTTTATTTGGGGTGGTGGTGGTGTTTGAATTTTGTGGTGTTTGGCTGGGTGCCGGGTGTGTTTGGAAATGTTTGTTGTTGTTTACTTTTATGGTGTTATTTTTGTTTGTTTTTGTGTATTTTTGAATGTTTTTGATTGTTTGTTTTTGTGTTTTTTGGTGTCCTACGGGGGGGGATCCCCTCTCTGCTGTCTCCCCTGGCTCTGGAAGGCTTTGGGGGACAGACCCCTTTTGTCTCCCCAAACCTTCCAGACTCATGGGACTCAGGAGAGGGGATCGAATCCAGGCTACCCTCTGATATTAAAAGGGAAATCTCAATTGGGGATTTCCCTTTAATATCAGTGGGGGGGGGGTTGTGATCCCCCTCTCTGCTGGCTTCCTTGGGTTTGGGAGGGTTGGGTTGAGAAAATGGGTCTGTCTCCCCAACCCTTCCGGACCCAGGAGAGCCATCGAGAGGGGGATTTCCCCCCCCTCCATTTTTAAAGAGAAGTAACTGCTTGGTTTCTTCTCTTTAACATGGGGCATGTGTGTGTGGGGGGGAGGGGAATCCCCTCTCTGCCAGGTCCCCTGGTGTCAGGAGGGTTGGGGAGACAGGCTCCTTTTGTCCCCCCAAACCTTCCAGACTCATGGGATCCAGGAGAGGGGATCGAATCCAGGCTACCCTCTGATATTAAAAGGGAAATCTCAATTGTGGTTTCCCCTTTAATATCTGGGGGGGTTGTGATCCCCCTCTCCACTGGCTTCCTTGGGTTTGGGAGGGTTGGATGGACAAAAGGTGTCTGTCTCCCCCACCCTTCCAGACCCAGGAGAGCCATCGGAGAGGGGGATTCCCCCCCAACTCCGTTTTTAAAGAGAAGTAACCGCTTGGTTTCTTCTCTTTAAAATGGGGCGTGTGTGTGTTTGGAAGGGGAATCCCCTCTCTGCCGGGTCCCCTGGGGTCAGGAGGGTTGGGGAGACAGGCTCCGTTGGTCCCCCCAACCCTCTCAACCCCAGGGGAGCCAGTAGAGCGGGGGAGCACAACACCCCCGCCCCCACCCAGTGATATTAAAGGGGAAACTCCGATTAGGAGCTTCAGGTGCCGATGGGGAGGGGGGCTTTGGTTCCCGCGGCTTGTAGGACTTGCTTTCCCGGTGTTTTTGTTTTTGTTTTCTTTTTTGGGCGCCGGCTTCCTCAGCATTCTGCACGCTCATGACGCGCAGGACGCTGGGGCTTGTAGTTATGGGTTTGTGCTTTGTGTTTGTGCTGCGTTTTTTTAAACGGTTTTCTTTTGATTGGCTGCGGCACGTTTCCGAATGTTCCTTGTGCCACGCCGTGCAAGATCCTCTCAGCCTGATTGGCTCTGGCGCGGCACGGCGCAAGGAATGTTGGGAAAGGAAGTTGTTTCCCTTTTTCGCGTTTGTGGGGCTGTTGCCCCACTGCCTGTTTTCTCAATCCTTTGTTGACCTGCGGACCCAGATCGGCTGTGTGCATGAAAGGTGAGTGTAGGCAAGTAGGGCGAGGCATAGCAACCTATAGCAAGTTCCAACGGTTAACCCTTGGTTTTATAGGTTAAGATTTATTTATTTAAAAATTCCTATCCCGCCTTCCTCATCCATGGATGACCCAAGGTGGCTTACATGGCAGTTAAAATACATACAGGTCTAAAACAACAACATCCACCTCCACCCCCACCCAAGAAAAAGATACACAGACAAAATTTAAAAACTGTTTAAAACTGTTTAAACAATGCCATATTAAAATAATGTTAAGAAGTTAAAAAGCTAAAAAAAGGGAGGGGGAAGGACGGGTGATGGGGGGAATGATAGAAACAGACAGGTGTGATTAAAAAACAGACAGGTGTGTTACAACAGGCCATCAAACCATCCAGCGGGACTGGGCCATTACAGCAGACAGACCCCATACCCGCTGGCACAGCCAGGTCTTAAGGGCCTTCCAGAAGGGGAGAAGCTCTGTCTGGAGGTGCAGTTCTGATGGTAAGAGGTTCCACAGGGCTGGTGCAAACACAGAAAAGGCTCTTCTTCTGGTCCCCACCATAGGTGCCTCTTTAGTGGATGGGACCACCAAAGAGCCTCTCTGGTCTGCCCTTGTAAGACAGGCGGAATGCCTCAGGGCGACGTGGTCCCTTAGGTATCCTGGTCCACTGCCATGTAGGGCTTGATCCATGTACCTAACATACCTGTATACCATTGGTGGCATATTCTGTATAATTTTCTCCCTGTTTAGGGGTCCCTTTATGGCACACAGCCTATCTTTTTTTTAAAAATACAAGCCTTTAAACCCATTTTTCCTGCTGCATGTTTTTTTCAAGTTTTGCTGCTGTTTTAGTTTTCATATACATGTTTTTTTTGTTAACTGTATAACATCAGCAAATGGATTTATGTTGTTTATTGGTAAAACCGAAGGGGAGACTGTCAGATGTAATATCACACTGTCCTGTACTACATAATAATAATACTAATAATAAATTTTAATTTATATACCGCTTACTTACCCGATGAGTAACTCAAAGCGGTTCACAAAAGCAATACAGCATATAAGAGCAACATAGTCAATACAAAGAACGAACACAGGTGATGCAAAATGGCACCAAGCATAGTTGTACAATAATAATAACACCAAACGTAGTTATACAATAATAATTATAACAATTACATCAATTAAACAATTACAGCAATTAAACATATCAAGTATCATAAAAAGAATTACATCAAGCGAACAGGCAAAATAACATCATTGATCCTCATAAACACTATAAAAGTAAAGCGCCCCGGTTTTTGCATCCCCGATTGTCTGGGGGCAGAGGAGCGAGGGTGTGGTGGCTCACCCACAGCTGGGGGTAGAGTCGGCAAAGTTCCTCGCCGCTGCACCATCCCTCCCAGCTTTTGTGGCCCCGGTGGCGTGGGGGCGGAGGCGGAGGCCCGAGGGTGTGGTGGCTCACCCACAGCTGAGGCTGGAGCCGGCAGAGTTCCTCGCCGCCGCACCATCCCTCCTGGCTTTTGCGGTCCCGATGGCGTGGGGGCGGAGGCAGCAGCCCGAGGGTGTGGTGGCTCACTCACAGCTGAAGCTGGAGCCGGCAGAGTTCCTTGCCGAGTTCCTCGCCGCCGCACCATCCCTCCCGGCTTTTGTGGTCCCGATGGCGTGGGGGCGGAGGCGGAGGCCCGAGGGTGTGGTGGCTCACCCACAGCTGAGGCTGGAGCCGGCAGAGTTCCTCGCCGCCGCACCATCCCTCTTGGCTTTTGAGGTCCCGATGGCGTGGGGGCGGAGGCAGCAGCCCGAGGGTGTGGTGGCTCACTCACAGCTGAAGCTGGAGCCGGCAGAGTTCCTTGCCGAGTTCCTCGCCGCCGCACCATCCCTCCCGGCTTTTGTTGCCCCGATGGCGTGGGGGCGGAGGCGGAGGCCCGAGGGTGTGGTGGCTCACCCACAGCTGAGGCTGGAGCCGGCAGAGTTCCTCGCCGCCGCACCATCCCTCCCGGCTTTTGTGGCCCCGATGGCGTGGGGGCGGAGGCGGAGGCCCGAGGGTGTGGTGGCTCACCCACAGCTGAGGCTGGAGCCGGCAGAGTTCCTCGCCGCCGCACCATCCCTCCCGGCTTTTGTGGCCCCAATGGCGTGGGGGCGGAGGCGGAGGCCCGAGGGTGTGGTGGCTCACCCACAGCTGAGGCTGGAGCCGGCAGAGTTCCTCGCCGCCGCACCATCCCTCCCGGCTTTTGTGGCCCCGATGGCGTGGGGGCGGAGGCGGAGGCCCGAGGGTGTGGTGGCTCACCCACAGCTGAGGCTGGAGCCGGCAGAGTTCCTCGCCGCCACACCATCCCTCCCGGCTTTTGTGGCCCCGATGGCGTGGGGGCGGAGGCGGAGGCCCGAGGGTGTGGTGGCTCACCCACAGCTGAGGCTGGAGCTGGCAGAGTTCCTCGCCGCCGCACCATCCCTCCCGGCTTTTGTGGCCCCGATGGCGTGGGGGCAGAGGCGGAGGCCCGAGGGTGTGGTGGCTCACCCACAGCTGAGGCTGGAGCCGGCAGAGTTCCTCGCCGCCGCACCATCCCTCCTGGCTTTTGAGGTCCCGATGGCGTGGGGGCGGAGGCAGCAGCCCGAGGGTGTGGTGGCTCACTCACAGCTGAAGCTGGAGCCGGCAGAGTTCCTTGCCGAGTTCCTCCTCCATATACCACAATGCTTTGCCTATGTAACCCTACTTCTCCAACCCCTACTCCTCTGACCTCACCTAACCCTATTAAAGGACCCTCGCTTACCCGATGACATCACTTCCATCCCTGACCCTTGAGACCACCATTGACCGCCATGCAGGCAGTGGAAATAAAAGACTTTAAATACAAATGACTGATCCTGGAGTTATTGGGCCGAACCATCCGAAACTCTCTAACAGAGACTATTAAATGCTTTTTAAAAAATTAAAAAATGAGTGAATGGATGAATGACTGACAGATTTACCACCCTGCCCTGTGAAAATATTGGCTGGAGGGAGTTATGATTGAGCAGAGATGCTCCCTCTGCTCAGAAATGAACTCTGCCATCTGTGTCTGTTAAATGTCCACACTGGGGCTCCAGTTACAGCCACAAAAACTGTGTTGGTTTAAAAAAAACTGGTCCAAAAATGGAGGGTTTGGGGGGCAGAATAGGTCGTTAGTTCCCTTCTCATTCAAGTTCTGTTCACTTATGAGATCTCAAGATCAAGGTCTTCCATTACCGGCAGGTTGTTTCCCTCCCATTCAAATAAACAGCAATAAAGAAAAATAACAACAAAACACGTGTGTTGTTAAAGCCTGCCTCTCCATGCTAGTGCTAGCCAGCAGGACTATCTACCAGACCTCTCTTCTGCTGCTACCCTCCCTGCTGTTTTCTTTTTAGAATGGCTTATCAGGAGATGGAGAAAATCCATTTTTACTATCTCTAAAAATGAATGTTGGAGATAGATAATTGGACATATGGTGCATATTACTGTGTCATGCTTATATAGCTTCCTTACTTTTTAGATGTCAAGGGCTGAATAAAAAACTAAATACTGTACTGTATATGATTTGACCTGCAAGGCTCTTTGCTTCCTTCCAGAAAAGCTTTTTTCAAAACTCTCCATAATGTGTTCTTGCTTTCATAAAACAGACATAACAAAGGTCATCAAGGGGAAATCAGTAATTGCTAATTTGGAACAGACTTGTTTTAGAGAGACCACAGTTAAGTCAACAAAGTCAATGAGCAAAATATCTATTTGACTAAGGCAGAATCCCCTTGTTAATCAACCATTACACTGATGTCAGCCATGTGGATAACTTGAGTAAGCTTTTTGCAGCAATGGCTATTCTACAATTACTTATGTACTCAAAGATAAACAGCTCAGGGATTGAAACAGACAGCAGCTCTTCTTTCAAACGGGTAATTTTTAAAGAGACAAGAAAACCCAAATATGACAGGCTATAAAACATAAGACCATATTCGTCTTTCTTACAATTGTGAGAGACTGTCGTTGAACGATATGTCCATTTGCCTGGAAAGGAGACATTTTTTTTTAAAAAAATAGTTTTTATTAAGATTTTGGAAATACAAAATATATAACGAAGAAAATAAAATGAAAACAGATATATGATAACATATATCTCAGTGTGGTTATTCATCAAACAATTTAAATCTTTTCATAGTAATAATAAATTTCTCTATTTGTTAGGATATATGTTTTCTAATTTCTTAATTTGAACTTTACAACTCTAAGATAAACAGATAATAGGTGAAGAATAACAATTATAAACTGGAAAAAAATCACCCCGTGAAATGTACATTGCCCAAGAGGATAAGGAATTCAACCTTATTCACTGCATCCAAAAACTCAATTGTTCTGGTACTGGACTGCTCCCATCTCCTTTAATAAGGGCAGACTCCACAAATGGATGCCAAATTTGCCAAAATCTATTTTCTTTTATTATACCTTTTCTCATATTCATCTCCCATGTCAACATCATTTAAGGCTAATTCCCACATTTCCTTATACCAATCTTCAACTTTCATAATCAGATCACTTTTCCACTTTCTTGCTATACAGTGTCTTCCAGATGTCAAAACAATGGAGAGCAAGTCTTCGTTATCTTTGTCTAACTTCCAATTATCCATATCTGTCAGCATAACATTGCTTGGAGTGAATTTTAAACTCATCCCAATCATCCCAGAAACTTCCTTCTCTATTTCCCCCCAAAATTCCCTTACAACTCCACCACATATGCTCATATGTCCCTATCATAGTTTTACACCTGCAACACATTTGATTTTTATTTTTATCTATCTGATGCAATCAGACTGGCGTCATATACCATCTTCACATCTTTTAAAAATTATGTTCTTTTATTCTAACAGACATAGTTCTCACGATCCTTTTCCTCCATTTGTTTTTCCAAGTTACTTCTGGGATTCTGACTTTGAGATCTTGCTCCCATATTTTCCTCAATGTCTCTTGTGGGCTGCCCTCTTTATTTATAATCTTATAAATCTTGCTCACCAAACCCTTCATACCAATTTGTCCTTTTCTTATCTTCAGTACCATTTCCTCAAATTCTGTTCTACCCCTTTCTAAACTAGTATCACTCAGATATTTACTATTCCATTTACTAACCATAGCAATCTGAAACCAGTTCCGATTCATTTGTGCAAATATCTCAAATTTTTTTCTGTTCATCTTTACAAACTCTAATCCAATCCCTCAACAGGAAGACACCATTTTTATCCAAAATATCCTTTACCTTACTATCTAATTTTATTTGAAATTTTTAAAAATCCTCTATTTCTGTAATTGGGGACAAATCCGGAGCTAGATCTTTTTTCAACTTCTTCCAGGTCTCTAACAATGTCTTAATCATTTTATTTTTAACCACTATTTTGTTCATTTTATTCAAAAATACTGCTTTTCCAATTTGATTTAATTCATTCATCCAAATTTCTTCCCAAATCACCTTTTCATTCATCAGTATCTTAGCAATATTTTTAATTTGAAAAGCTCTATAATAATTTTTGAGGTTTGGTAGACCCAATCCACCTTCTTTCTGAGATAAATACTAAAGACTTCTCGTAATTCTAGATCTTCTTCCTCCATTGCAATAAGTATTTAACATATTTTGTAATTCCTTAATTTCCTTCTCTTTAAGTTGGATAGGCAGAGCATCAAACAAAAATTTTTAATCTTGGTAGTAACATCATTTTACAAAGTGCGACCCTGCCGAACCAAGACAACTTTAATTTATTATATTGAAGAATTTCCCCCTTAATTTCTTTTTTTTTGAGTTTCATAATTTAATTTCTTAAGATATTCCAAATTAAATGAGATGTTTATCCCTAAATATTCAAACTATTTTTAACCTGTATGTTATATTTGTCTTTAGTTTTCCTTTCCTCTTCCTCATCTATCTTACAGAGAATCATCTCTGACTTATCCCAATTTATCTTTAGTCCTGTCATTTCCTCAAATTCTTTTAAGTGCTCCTGTAACCTATATAGTGCCTTAAATGGATGTTTCAGAGTTAACAAAGTGTCATCTGCATATACACTTATCTTGTTATCTGCAATTCCTTCTATAGCTCCATTAACTCTTATTATATTTGCTAACAGTTCCATCGCCATGATGAACAATATTGGAGATAGTGGACACCACTGTCTTGTTCCAGCCTCAAGCTTAACTTCATCTGTGATAGAATCATTCACTTTAACATTGACGAAGCCTTGCTGATACAATTGTTTTATAACTTTCTTGAACCTATCCCCAAATCCATGGAAACTAATTATCTCTTTAATTGTTACCCACTGGAGTAAGTCTAAAGCCTTAAAAATATCTAATGATAACATCCCAACTTTTTCTTTCCCTTTCACTGCGGTATCAATTAAATCTAAAACCCTCCTTGTCAAATACGCCATATACCTTCCCCGCAAAAAGCCCGCCTGATCCTTATGTATATAAATACTCATTATATTGTTCACTCTATTTGCCAATATTGTTGTAAATATTTTTGCATCTTGATTTATTAATGAAATGGGTCTGTATGAATCAACTTTTTCAGCATCTTTTCACAGTTTCAGTATCAGTACTATTACTGATCTATACCATGAAGTCAGAATAGCTCCCCCTTCCATAATATAGTTAAACAATTTCAGTAATTTTGAAACCACAATTACTTTAAACTCTTTATAAAACTCTGCGGGCAATCCATCCTCGCCTGGAGATTTACCAACCTTCAACTTAACAATCACATCTTCCATTTCTTTGACTGTTATTGGTTCTTCCATTCTATCTTTATGTTCTTGAGAAATCTTTTCCCCCTTTTGTTTATTCAATTCCTCCCTCAATTTTCTAATATTTATCTTTCTTTCAGCATATAATTTCTGATAAAAATCTTTAACTATCTCCATTTTATCTTTTAACTTATTATACCTTTTACATCTTTAAATAGAACCCCAATTTCTCTTTTCTCCCTTTTCCTTTTGCTGCCCTTGCCTACATCTTTGAATTTTTGTTACTAAATTCAAAATATTCCCTCTTCAAATATATAAGGTTCCTTTGTACTTTTTCTATATCTTTCCCTACGAATTCCATTTTTAATTTTTGCACCTTGTCAAAGATCCTAGCGTCTTTTGTCTTCTCATGTTCCTTTTGTAAGGGTTTAATTAACTTTTCCATTTCATCTTCTTTGGTCTTGCACTATTTTTAACACTTGCCATTTTAATGCTTTCACCTCTAAATACCGACTTCATAGTATCCCAAACTATGTTATACCCAATGTCTCCAAATCATTCCATAACCAGCACTCTTCCCATTTTTGTATTATTGAGTCTTTACTTTTACAAACTTGGGATCATATCTCCAATTGTTTCTGCTCTTCTTTACTCCCTCTATGTTTAATTCTTCCCATACTTTTGCATGATCTGATTCCATGAAAACCCCAGTCTCTATAGCCTCTAAACTTCTGACCATGTTGTCTGTAACAAATATATAATCTATCCTCGAATAGGTGTTGTAAACCTGAGAGTAAAAGCTGTATGCCCTTTCCGAACCTTTAAGAACTCTCCAGGTATCTTTCAAACCTAACAAATTCATCCATCTATCCAAAATTTGCATTTAACCACCTCCTATTCGAGTTATATTTGTACAGTCTGTTGACCTTATTAGGTTAAAATCCCCAGCAACAAGCATCTTTGTCGATCCCTCATTCAGTAAAATTTGAGAAATCTTTTCTAAGAATTTCTCTTGACCTTCATTGGGGGCATAAATGTTAACCAAACAAATTTCTTCCTCCTCAATCTTTCCTTTTAATATTAAGTACCTACCCTCGGGATCAGATATTGTCTTTATCATATCAAAGCCCATTTTATTTGAAATCATTGTTGCTACCCCTTTTGCTTTAGAAGTGCCATAGGATTTTTTATATATTGGTGTCCAACCTAAAAATAGTAACTTCACTTGATTTTTGATAGGTTTCCTGTAAAAAAAACTACATCCGGCCTATCTTTCCTGAGTGCAATTCCAATCTTCTCCAATTCACTTAACAGCCCCCAATGTATGTAATTTTGCAAAAACTCAACCCCCTACAACTAAGTCCACTTCCCTCCAGGCCAGACAGGCTGAGGGAGGAATCCGGAGCGTTGGCTTTATGTCCACGGGGGCCGCAGAACAGCTGCTCACACTTCCCTCTGGCCAGCTGGGTCAAGGGAAGGAGTCCGGAGCAGCGGTGGTGGTGGTTTTATGACGCGGGGGCCGTGGAACAGCTGCTCCCACTTCCCTCTGGCTGGCCGGGCTGAGGGAAGGAGTCCGGAAGATGTGCAGGGAGGGTTTTTGAATAAGTAGTAAAATAAGGCAGCAAAGCTTGAAAAAAAGTCGTAACTCCAACTGGAGACAGAATGCGGATGGATCACATGGTATGGTTATAAATGCAGAAATTAATTGTCTCTTTATATTTTCTTTGTGATTAAATTTTGCTGAAGCCTCCAGTCAAAGCAAGCATACACCTGATGTAGTACTTACAAGAGAACCCACAAACAGGAAAAGGCTGCCCATTACCACTTAGGATGAACATGCAGGGTTGCTTTTAAGTGAAAGCAGCCTCTTTTGTTTAAGTCACTGAAAGCTGTTGACAACATGAAAACTTGCATAGATGAGAAACCGAATGCTTTTAAAGTGCCATTTACACTAGCAACTATTTGGCTAAAGTTTCATAAACAATATTACATGACAGATGAACATTCCCTTCACTTCCAGCTTTTAGTGGAAATGGACTACAGTGGCTCAAGTGGCTAAGATGCTGACTGGAAGATGGGAGGTCAGCAGTTCCTTGTTTTCCCATGTTCCCATAAGAACTGGGAATCAGCCAGAAGCAGGAATGCTTCACTATTCTGAGTAATGTTTTCTAATAGCACCAAAACATCAGCTGTTGCAGACATTTGCCTTTTTTGAAGGGTAGAGAAGTATTGATGCCACCAGACATAAAAAGTCTGCAATAGCAGGGAGGATGGGCTTCACTGGTGACCATTCAAAAAACAAGTTACGGGTAAGCAACCTCCCTTTTTCTTCATGGTCCCTGTGAAGCCACACTGATGGGTGATTAGCAAGGAGACTTAGATTGGTAGTGGTACATATATATGGTATCCCCACACACACACACACAGAAGACCCAGCTGAAAATATGTTGTCTGTGTAGTTGTCCATACCTGTCAAGCGCGGCTCCGGATAATATGGGACCTGTGCAGAACGGTTCTGCGCAGGTCTCTTCTACGCATGCGTAGAAGCCTTCTACGCATCCCCTTCTGCACTGAACCCTTCTACGCATGCGTAGAAGGGTTCTACGCATGCGTAGAAAGGACTTGCGCAGAAGGGATACACAGTAACTACTCCCCCCCCCCCACTGCCAAAATACAGGGTAACAGCAGCTCCGGGCGGGAAATGAACAAAAGCAGTGCAAAAGTAAGGGGAAATCCCGGCCATTACAGGGTACTTGACAGGTATGGTAGTTGTCCCCTGCATGTATGAATGACTTTGGTCTCCCCAGCTACTAGGCTAGAAAAGCATTTATAATTTGCATGAGTAGATTCTTTAGAGTACTCTCATATCAAAAGCTATTAGATGCATACTACCTTGCACTGCAGTTATATCTACATTACACTGTTATAGCAATCTTATACTACTTAAGCTGCTGTGGTTCCATCTTATGGAATTTTGAAATGTGGTTATATGAGGCACTTATTATTTTCTACTAGATAACTCCAATGCAGTTCCCTGAACTGCAGTGAACTAAAAATTCCAAGGATTCAGTGGAATGTTGTGCTGAAGTGGTGTAATGGTGAAAGTGTAGATACACTCAATTTTGTATTATTCTGCCTGCACAAATCTGATCTTTCGAGATCTCTACATAGCTAAGAAAGTGGTTCTTCCTTTTTCCATGAATCGCTGGTGTGACCTAGGGGTTCACAGTATTTTGTCAAGATTCCCTCATTTGCAGAATTATAAGAGCCAGCTACCAATCATTCTATCTCATTAGAATGGATGAATTTTTTTGGAATAGTAGTCGTGTTAGTCTGTTTTTCAAGCATATCAGAGTAAACAAAGCAAAACAAAAACATTGTAGCACTTTAAAGACTAACTGTTTTTTTGTTAAAAACATTAAAAATATTTAGTTAGTTAGTTCAATTTATATTGCCGCTGAATCGACAGGTGACTCCAGGCAGCTTACAACATTGTCCCATAAAAACATATAAAACCCTTCTCACATAATTAAAACATTGTCATATTAAAACAATGTCATATTAAAACAAATAGCAGTTAGTCTTTAAAGTGCTACAATGTTTTAGTTTAGTTTACTCTGTGGTATCATTAGAATGGGACAGACAAGCCTGTTAACTTGTTAAACATCACAAATATTTCAGTGGCACCCTCGAATCCTGATGGCCCTTCTCAGATATCTTGCCAGATCTTCTTTCATTAATTCTATGATGCACCTGGCTAACAGAATCATATTTTCTAGAAGGCAACAGTGAGAATGGAATGATATTTTTTTTCATTTGCGGAAGCAGATAAATAGCTTCTTGAAGCATCCACTCGTGAGAATCTGGCAGGGCAAAGGAACCTGCCAGTGAAATTTTTCCACTGAAAGCTTTTATTTACATTACAACTTGGATATTTTTCCACATTTAAAAATCTCAATTAAAATCAGTTACAATGAGTAACAGTACATTTTTGTTTCAGCAACATGTTAAAAAATTTAGAGGTACACTCACTCAGATGAAACCATCAAGCTTGTGCAACTCAAGATAGCTTGCTAGTCAAAAGAAAGCTACTGTTGTTTTCATGGATGTAGGCATAAAATCTCTTGAAAAGTGCAAATTGCTACAATAAAGAGAAAAACACAGATTCCTTGACATTTAACATTAGCAACATAATCAAGAGTTTGAAATACTTATGAGTTACAGAGAAAAGAGACAACAGGTCAAAGAAGCAAGGCTGAATGAAGTGATGGGAGATGGGGAGAAGAAATAAATCTCTGAATCTCATCCCAAGGTAACCTGCCCAAGTGCTTTAGCTGGAATCCTGCAAAATGAAATAAGAATTAGTATTTTTGTAACTGGTAAAAAGATCTGAAGCCACTGAGAATGAAAAAAAGCCTGAAGTAATTCAGTTACATACATCTAGCATATTTCCTGTTTTCTGAACAGTTGGTTTACTATATAAAGTGGGCACCCATGAAAATAAGAGAACAAAACCCGTAACAAAGCTTATTCAATATCAAGTACCCACGTTTCATTGGTCAGCAAAAAGGCAAGCCAAAAATATGTTTATGGGGAATGGAAAATATTGCCAGATACGTTGTTTGAAGCAAAATCTAGAGGCTTCTGAAATAACTTCATTATAAGGAAATTATGGAAATTAGTTAAAAAAGTATAGCATCACTCTTAAAGAGGAAGGAGCTTAATTGGTCTTGAATAGGGATGAAGCTATCCTGCAGACCTTGAGCATAGGATAGGTTTCCTTTTCAACCCAACAAGATCTGTGGAGTGGGGCTGCTGTTGGTGGCAGCTGAAGTCTTGCACTGACATTTAAAATTGGCTGGATTGCTCAGTAAGTTGAGTATCGTACTGCAACAACAGAGGTTGAGAGCTTCATTCCCCATTGTGTATCATGAGAGTAAAGACTTGGGAAAGCAGCACAGTCATAGAGCAACCTCATATAAAAAGAATTATAAGCTAAATTTATACTGTACAGTACTTTAAACCTTAAACATTACTGACTTGACAGCATGCAATTGAGTTACCAGTGCATTTTTGAATCTTATATAAAGAGCAAGTTTTTTAAAATCGGCTAAGTTGGGATCAAGCTAATTGAAGAACCACCTACATTCATACAAGCCTACACAAGCATTGAAACAATGTTCCTGTTTGGTTGGTGAGCATGAAGGGCCTTTTCAGTGATGCTCCAAGCTCTGAAACTCTGTACATATACATATAACATTAATTCTGATTATTTGAAGGCTTTAAAATCTGGTTTTTCATCCTGTTGTTTGTTAAACTTGAATTGTCAGCAGGCTAGAAATTATTGATTGGAGGGTGTTGCATTGTTATTGGGATATTTTATTTCCACTGGTCTGTGCTTTACCTACTTTTATTATAAATTATACCATGCCATTAACCCAGTTTGGTCCAATAGAGAGAATGATGGATTAGAACTTTAGACTGTGTTTGAATCCTCACATGGTCACGGAAAGTCACTGGGAGTGGGGAACTGTTAAAACCACTCCTTAAATATCTCACTTACATTAAAAAAATCTGACTTGACAAGACGATACATTGTACTATACTACACTATACTTGGACTTGGATCTTAGGAGTGAACATTCAAATGATTGCATTGATCAATAAAGTTACACTGGCTTAGATACACTTGACAATTATGTTAGAGACCTTATTGCTTGTCCTGCTTAAAAAGATAGAAAGATAACTAGAGTATGGCATCCAAGCAACTCTAACCCCATCTAAATTTTCTCTGAAAATGATATACAGAAAATTTGATATATATATTTTTAAAAATGTAATGACCTCAGTTGCAGATTGTAAATGCTCATTTGAACCACCAGCACAAGTCATTTCCCTTACTGTGAGAGAATGAGTGAAGTAAAAAGTGAAACCAGTTTTGGACAAATGATGCATATTTTATACTATTTGGGATCAGTTAGAATCTGAGCTTGAAACATTACTTCTAATCAGTAGCAGTTACATTACTATACTTTCTGGAAAAAAGGAACAAACTACAAGTAACTTATTTTAACTAGTTACTTTCAAATTACAGCCTGCCCTTCTATGTATCCTTGAGTTCTACTGGCTTTCACATAGGCTCACAGCTTTCAAAGCTCTATGGTTTGTTTGAACTATATGCATATACATAATATACTGCTCAAAAAAATAAAGGGCACACAAAAATAAGGCATCCCACAATCTGAAAGACTGAAACACTGTATTCCTATTGTTGTTCACATACTGTAGTCAAATGTGCTGACAACAAAATCACCCAAAACCTAACCATGGGAATCAAATTCATCAACCCATGGAGGTCTGGATTTAGAGTTACACTCACAGTGACAGTGGAAGAAAACACTACAGGCTGATCCAACTGTGATGTAATGTCCATAAATCAGAGGCTCAGTAGTGTGTGTGGCCTCCACGTGCTTGTATGACCTCCCTACAATGCCTGGGGGCATGTTCCTGATGAGGTGGCGGATGGTCTCCTGAGGGATTCTCCTCCCACACCTGGACTAAAGTAACCCTCAACTCCTGGACAGTCTGTGGTGCAACATGGCGTCGGTGGATGGAGCGAGACATGATGTCCCAGATGTGCTCAATCGGATTCAGGTCTGGGGAATGGGCGGGCCAGTCCATAGCATCAATGCCTTCGTCTTGCAGGAACCGCTGACACACTCCAGCTACATAAGCTAGCATTGTCATGCATTAGGAGGAACCCAGGGCCAACTGCACCAACATATGGTCTCACAAGGGGTCTGAGGATCTCATCTCAGTACCTAATGGCAGTCAGGGTATCTCTGGAGAGCACATGGAGGGCTGTGCAGCCCTCCAGGGAAATGCCACCCCACACCATGGTGGGGGGCATGGCCAAGATAGTGCCAGAGTAACACGTACTTTGATCAGCTCACGCTATTAACAAGACTTTAATGTGGTAATTTAAAAAATTTGGAGTCAAACTTTCAAGAAAGAGTCACTCCGAAGTCCTAGAATATTTGGTTTATGTCTGTGGGTGAGATCGGGGTCGGAGTTTGGAGATCGGATGGCAAGTGAGGCGTGGTGCAGGCTGGGTTGAATGAGCTGTCCTGAGGTCAGACGGGATCTCGATCACTTGAAATTGAACAAAGTGGGCTTCGGAGCTTCATTTCATTTCTTAATATATCTAAACGAAAAGGCGGTGGAAAGGGGTCATGGAACCGATGGTGGAGGGAGCCCAAGGAGGACAAGTAAGTCTTGAAGGAGAGAGGACGTGGAAGTTGGAAAGAGGAAGGAGGGTGGATGAGAAGGAGTAATGGTGGCGAGCAATGCAAAGACTGAAAGTTAAAGAAAGTATAGAAAGACGACTGGGGAGTTAAAGTGATAAGACTGGAGTTGTGAATTTGGATTGAAGGAGAGTAGAGGTGGAAAAGGAAAGAAAAAGAAAGGAAGAGGAGAAAGGAATAAGTAGACAGGGGGGAGTTGAAGTAGTGCGGGCTCACCGAAGGGAGGAGGACCTTGTTTGGAAACCGCCGCAGCGGTTTATAACTGTGCAAGAAGTTTTTCTTTATATTTTGGATTGAATAGTCTGAACTCCATAATCGAAAGGGTCTTTATTATTATTATTTGTTATTATTTTCCCTGGTTTGAAATTGGTTTTGGAACATTGATTCGTCATTCTAAAGGTTAGTTTTGATTTTGCCCTCCCATTGTCTCCTGCATTTCTACAGTTGCTACATTTGTTGCAGTTTCTGGATTTTATTTTATTTCAAATGAGACACTGAATCTGGTGCTTTGGAACTTGGATATTTGGATAGTTTACAAATCATTTTTTCTTTTTTCTCTTTATTTTCTCTGCCTATATTTTTTTTTGCATATAATTGGATTACAATAAATAAAACAAATTGGATTTGACTGTGAGAAGAACAGTTGAACAAGGTGGAATACCACTGGATACGATTTTAAAAAATTAAGTTGAATAATCTGTGCATAACTGACCCTTTGTATTTGAGTATATTATTTGGAGCATAATTGGATTACAATAACGAAGATAATTAACTGGACTGATCTGGACAATTGACTAATATTAAGAAGACTGTTTGTTATTTTACTTTGGGCTTCCCTGTTTCTTTGGAGGATAATAGAGGGAGAGAAAAAGAAAAGCAGGAAAGAAATGAAGCTTTCTTGTCTCCTATTGGCAACTGGATTTTTTCCTGCCTTTTTTTGTATCTGGATATATTATTTGGACTATATTTGGATTACAATAATAAAATAACTGGATGGACTGAATTGGTCAATAAGTGACATAATAACGGGAAAAAATATTTGGATAAATTGGACTTCAATTTATATAATAGTTTAAGAAGGAAAGAAATGAGGAGGAGGAGAGACGAGGAAGAAAAGAAGAGAAGGAAAGAGGATTTGGGAAATTGGCTCAATAAATAATTGGACTGAAATATAAATAATTATATTGTGTTTATATTTTAAAGATAAAAAGGAGGTTGGGGAGGAGTCATGGAAAAAAAGGAAGATGATCAGGGAAAGAAGGAGGAGACAAAGAAAGGGGGGAGAGGATGTTGTGGTGAAACAAAAAAAAAATGGAAGGAAAAAAGGATAAGGAAAAGAAAGATGCCAGAGAAAGGGCAAATAGTTCACCAGTACAATTTGATGAGGTGGTTCTTATGACAGAATTTGGAAAATTGGGTAATAAATTTGAAAGCTTGGAAACACACATGCAAAAAAATGAAGAAACAAGGGCTGAAGCTCATAAAAAACTTATTGAGACATTTAATGAATTTGTCCAGAAAGCAAATGTTAACTTTGATGCTCTTGAAAAAGAAATTGTTTCTTCTAAAGATAATGTAAAATTGGTTCAAATATATGTAAAAGAAATTCAGAAAAAACAATGAGTACAATATCAAGATGGAGGTACAGGAGCAGAGGGTAGATATGATAGAAGAGGCTATGAGAAAGCAAAATGTGGTCATTAGAAAATTGTCGGGGGGAAACCTGGACCAGTTGAAGCTTCGAATTCTTGATTGGTTGAATCATCTTAATATGGGTAAAACTTTCGTTGCTGAAGATATTATTAACATATATAGATTGGGGTCAAAAAGAATGGGGAAAGTTCGAATTGTTTTAATTAAGTTTTCAAATGTGGGGGACAAACTGAAAGTGACGGCTTATATAAAACAAATGAGCCCAGGTGTTTTAAAAATTGATGGAGATTATGTAGAAATTTACAATGACATTTCTCTCGAGGAACGAGTTTGGAGGTATAAAATGAAATCTGCAACAAAAATCTTGCGTGACCAAGGGATTAAGTATTACTGGAGGTTCCCTCTACAAGTAAGGTTTTTTATTCAAAAAAATGCATACAATTAATTCAGGAATGGACCCACTGGAATACTTTCAAATGATAGGTTTAATTAGAGGAGGCACACAAGAATGGTCTTCATTGAGACAGGCCTTGATGGAAACAGGGGTTATTGAGAGAGAACGGAGAGAAGAAAAGCGGGAGGTGCAACTGGGGGGGAAGAGCCCTGTAGATCTGAGTCTGGTGGAAGTGACAGAGTCTGATGAGGGGTGAGTGATTAAAGTTAATTAGTGATATGAATATCACATAGTGATATGAACTATACATAGTTGTGTTTATTGTATGTTATGTTACTTTTATTGTATGTTATGTTACTGTATTTCGTATTGTCCACTATGTAAACCGCCCTGAGTCGGGTTCGCCTGAGTGAGCGGTATATAAGCGCGAAAATTAAATTAAATTAGGGGAAATGAGTTAAAGTAAAATTGCACTTGAGCAGATAGTAGATAATTAGGTGCATCTTCCGGGTCCCCCCCCCTCTTTGGAAATTCAGAGACGGCTTTTTGTAAAAGAAAGTAGAGGGGTGTTGAAGGCATTTTTTGTAGTTTTTTAAAAAGTTTTGTTGTGTTACAAAATTTGGGTTAATGGGGATAGATCATTTAGTTAATTGCACTGCCTTTGAGGATCACAATAGAATGGAGGAAATGGATGCAAACCGGTCATGCTGGAGGATGTTGCAGGCAGCATAACGTTCTCCACGGCGTCTCCAGACCCTGACACGTCTGTCACATGTGCTCAGTGTGAACCTGCTTTCATCTGTGAACAGCACAGGGCGCCAGTGGTGAACCTGCCAATCTTGGTGTTCTCTGGCAAATGCCAAACGTCTTGCACGGTGCTGGGCTGTGAGCACAACCCCCACCTGTGGTCACCGGGCCCTAATACCACCCTCATGGAGTCTGTTCCTGACCGTTTGAGCAGACACATGCACATTGGTGGCCTGCTGGAGGTCATTTTGCAGGTCTCTGGCAATGCTCCACCTGTTCCTCCTTGCACAATGCAGAGGTAGCGGTCCTGCTGCTGGGTTGTTACCCTCCTATGGCCTCCTCCATGTCTCCTGATGTACTGGCCTGTCTCCTGGTAGCGCCTCCATGCTCTGGACACTACGCTGGCAGACACAGCAAACCTTCATGCCACAGCTTGCATTGATGTGCCATCCTGGATGAGCTGCACTACCTGAGCCACTTGTGTGGGTTGTAGGCTCCATCTCCTGCTACCACTAGAGTGAAGGCACCACCAGCGTTCAACAGTGACTAAACCATTAGCCAGAAAGCAAAGGAACTGAGAAGTGGTCTGTGGTCACCTGCTGGACCACACCTTTATTGGGGATGCCTTGCTAATTGCCTCTGATGTCCACCTGTTGTCTCTTCCATTTGCACAACAGCATGTGGAATTGATTGTCAATCGGTGTTGCTACCAGGGTGGACAGTTTGATTTCACAGAAGTGTGATTGACTTGGGGTTACATTGTGTTGTTTAGGTGTTCCCTTCATTTTTTGGAGCAACATACAACAATTTTTGGAGATAAACTATCTAAACATTTATTTATAAAATCCAGACACTGAAGTCAACATTACAAGTTCCATTTTAGGAAGACTCACCTAAATAATTTTTATCAGTTTAACAATTCATGTTTTAGTAGAAATTTTCAGACTCCTGTAGAAATGAGAATCCTAAATTAATATCAATTTAAAATATTTAGACTACCATGTAGGATTCAATGCTTCCAAGGTAGCTTCCAATATATACAGTAAAACCTCAGCATACGACTGCTCTAGGTTACGTTTGCCACGGGTTATGACTGCACATTTAATTTTTTAAAATGCCCCAGGTTACGACTGATTTTTGGATTACGACCAAAAATTGTTCTATTTTAAACTCTAAAATGGCTGTCCCCTCCATTTGAGAGTTTAAAATGGTTGTCACCACCATTTTAGATTTTAAAATGTCTGGTGCCCCTTCTACCCAAAGTCCCAATGCCTGGGGGACTTTTCGGCTATATAACTGCCCAGGGAGCTTGGAGGAAGGTGGGAACCTAGTGAACAAGGTCCCGACTCTCCCTGTGCCAGCAGGGGCGGAAAATGGGCTCAATGCGCCCCTCCCCCCGGTCATAAGAGAGGGGATAAGGTCCCCAAATGGTGTGGAAAAGATAGGGAGATCACTTTGTTCCTTTTGTGGGGGTAGAGGATGATCACATGTGGCATCTTTCGGGGGGGGGGTTAGGTGAATTTTTTGTATTTAAATATATATATTTTTGGTCTTGTCAGGACGTTTTTATAGGTAGTGAGAGAGGGACCTATGGACATCCAGGGAGTGCAACGCCTGCTTTTGGACTGAATCTAGGTTCGGGGGAAAGGTTGGGAGCACCAGAGACTCGGCAAGGAAGGAAGGTGATGTTCATCCAGAACATCACCTTGTCATGGAAAAATTGTAGGAAAGGCAGGTCACTGTGCTTGCCCCCCTGGCCACTAGGAAGACAATTTTGAGTATGACCAGACGTGTATTGGACATGGCCATCAGCTGGAAGGGTGCCCTGGCTAATGACTTTAGTAGTAAATACAATGTCCACTACTTAGAAGGATAGGTAAAAAAATGTTAATTTGTGTGTGAAGGAAACTCTCAAAAGACAACCAAATTCTGCGGTAGAAAAAATAGAACTGAGGGGGAATTCAGGTGGGGCCGATTTGGCTAGGCACGAAGGGTGAAGTCTGATGACTCCGAAAAAGCTCTAAAAGGTTCCAAACATAATTGCACATGCATACAGTTTATTCATTAATGTGGCTTCACAGGGACCATGAAAAACAAGTTTTTAAAGAAATATTTAAAGACCGTCCAAAGCCACAGGCATCTGAATATTTTATACACATTTCAACAGCCTATATTCTTTGCCACAGTTATATGAGCTAGTGTTTTTCCTCCAAAGATAAAACTATCTATTTTTCTAAGATCCCTTTCAGTTGTAAGATACAACAAGAATGATAAAAGCAGCATATTCAAAGCAATCTAAACCCTGCAGAAGTGAGCAGCTGTCGTTTTGAGTTTAGATTAAGTCCCAATTTTTTCCTCTCAAAAGCGACTGCTGAATTTTTATTCATCACCCTGGCTCCAGGCTCATCCCAGACAATGAATATTGTTAGCAAACTATTCAGGTAGTGCAACTTTTTTTTAAAAAAACATCGCTTTTGTTCTCCCAGACAATGAGATTTGTTACTCACCCAGCTGTCAGCGTTAAAATGCCTGTTCCCAAGACATCCAGATTGGTAAATGCCACCTGGCTGACTATTGTTTTGTAGTCTGTCCAGAAAGGCATTATTTATCCTTAGAAATACAAGCAGGGAAATGAATGTTAACAGAATTTCACCGAACAACTGAGATTAGGAAGCAGAATGCAACATACAAGCTCGAATGGATTTCTGTGACAAGAAAAGCAGATGGTGTAGATAATTTCTGAACAAGAAGACCAGTTTGAAGGCCAAACTCAATATAGTCTATGTAAAAATTGACTACTTAAAACCAGAAAAATGGTTGTTTAAAAGCACTACAATTCATCTCCTTAAATAAACTGACAATGTTAGTGCATTTTTTAAAGCGAACCAAAAGCTTTTTTCTTAAAACAGAACCTGTTTATCACGTACGTATTTTCTCGATTAAGAAACTTAATAATTACCATCATCAACTTGGAACTGCAGAGCTGGAAGGACCCTATGGATAATTGAATCTAGCCCCTGCAAAGGAGGCACAATGGGGAATTGAACACCTAGAGTCTGGCTCTGCATCCAGATACCTTACAGATTATTTTTATATTAGAAATATCATTTGAAATAGTATTGTTTCATTGCATATATTAGAACAATTAAAATCCTTTTGTACTTTCATTTATGAACAAATGCTTATAAAGTTGCTACATAATATTGTACATAGCAACTTCTATTCAAACTAGAAGTACGCTGTAATTTCAAAACGTTGCTCAAACCAGTCATAAAATTACCTCTTAGATTAATTAAAATCTAATTACTAACAGAGAATGTAGGTGAAGGAGATCTGCTACTACAACATATCAGTGAACATTTGGTTGTCTCCAGTATAAGTCAACCAGACTTTCCACAGACAGTATGAGAATCACTGTCATGGGAATCTGGGGCAGATTAATAGGATGGCACACCCGCCTCACTCTCATGTAAACATCGTCTTCATTTTAAAAAAATTCTCCATTCCACTTCTGGGCTTACATATACTGTATACGAACAACGGTCAAATTCGCTGAAACAACTTTTATACTGACAATGAAAATTTCTATGAGCATTAAAGGTCCGGAGTAGGGATGGGCAATGTACAGCATGTGGACAATCAAGGGCCCAAAGACCGCATCCCCTGCACACATACCAAATTTCTGATAATAACCATTATTTTCACTTATTCCTTATAAGGGACATGGGGAGTAATTTTGCAATGTTCTGAACACCCCAACACCCACAACTTTAAAAAAGGCCACCAGGGCATGCAAAAACCCTGTAAGTTCCCAAATTTTATATATATAAATGGGAAGATCATGGTTGCCAACGCCTGTTCATCATGTGCTGAAGCATGTTCTACACTCCTTTTCATTGATTTTACCTCCACTGCGCATTCTGATGTGCTTCTACTCTTGTTCTCGCCTCTTGTCTTTGTTTAAGTGTTAATAATTCAGCCTGGGGGAAAGAAAATTTATGTACATTAGTATTTAACACAATTAAGCAGAAAGAATAATTATATACAGTAATAAACCAGAATAATCTGACATCTTTAAGACCTGCTTATCCTTTTTCCCCCTGTGAGAGTATATTTTTGATGTAATGTATACTCTATAGGCAGCTCACAAGTTAGGTAGCATTTCCCCCCCACCCCAACATGTTATACACATAACATCCAGATTCCTAGAATTCACGTTTCTGCAGAATGTGAACTGATGTAGTTTGCTTAAAAGACCAAAGTCTAGATCAATATGGGGGAGCCCATCCTACAAAAGAACATGCGACTGCAGAACACAAGAAATAGAAAATATTGCACATGTTCTGTTTGGTTGTCAATTATATGCCACAATAAGAGTTAATTAATGCATCATTACAGGAGGAGGTGTTTCCTGCACCTTTAAAACATGCTTTGGTGCACCCCCTCATAAAAGAAATCATCCCTCAACCCAGCAGTTCCAACCAATTATAGGCCTGTCTCCAATCTTTCCTTTTTAGGGAAAGTATTGGAGAAGGCAGTGGCGTGTCAGTTGCAGGGGGTCCTGGATGAAGTGGATTATCTGGAACCCTTCCAGTCAGGATTCAGGCCCGGATATGGTACAGAGACGGCATTGGTTGCGCTGATGGATGATTACTGGCAGGAGCGGGACGGTGGTCATCCATCAGTCCTTGCTCTTCTTGACTTCTCAGCGGCCTTTGATACCGTCGACCATGGTATCCTTCTGGGACGGCTCAAAGGATTGGGGATCCAGGGCACTGTGTGGTCCTGGTTTTCCTCATTCCTGAAGGGCCGGACCCAGTTGGTGTGGTTGGAGAATGAGAGGTTCAGTCCTTGTTGTTCAGTCACACAGTCGATTCCAACCCTTTGCGACCCTATAGACCATCGTCCTCGAGGCACCTCTGTCCTCCACCATTTTCCTCAGCCCGCCCAGCTCTGTGCCCACTGCGTCCACAATGCTATCTAGCCATCACATCTTTGGCCGCCCTCTTTTTCTTTTGCCCTCCACCTTTCCCAGCATCAAGGCCTTCTCCAAAGAATCCTCTCTTCTCATTTGATGTCCAAAGTACTTTAGCTTCATCTTTACTATTTAACCTTCTAAGGAGCAGTCAGGGCTGATTTCTTCTAAGATCGACCTATTTGTTCTCCTCGCTTTCCAGGGGACTCTCAAAACTCTCCTCCAACACCACAACTCAATGGCATCTATTTTCTGTGCTCAACTTTCCTAATGGTCCAACTCTCACACCCATACATTACCACCGGGAAAACCATTGCTTTGACTATGCGGATTTTTGTTTTCAAGGTGATGTCTCTACTTTTCACTATGTTTCCCAGGTTTCTCATAGCTTGTCTCCCAAGAATCAGTCCTTTTATTTCATGGCTTCAGTCACCATCTGCAGTGATCTTAGATCCTAAGAAAGTAAAATCTGTCACTGCTTCTACTTCTTCCCCATCTATATTCCAGGAACTGATGGGGCCTATTGCCCCATAGAAATTTGAATAATAAATTAATTAACTAATTAACCAATTAATTAATTAATAATCTTGGTTTTCTTGATATTGAGTCTCAAGCCAGCTTTTGCACTCTCCTCCTTCAGCCAAATCAAGAGATTCTTTAGGTCTTCCTCACGTTCTGCCATTAGGATGGTATCGTCTGCATATCTCAAGTTGTTGATGTTTCTCCCAGCAATTTTGATCCCATATTGTGATTCCTCCATCCCTGCATTGCACATTATGTGCTCTGTGTATATGTTGAATAAGCAAGGTGACAAAATGCAGCCTTGTCTTACTCCTTTTCCTATCCCCAACCACTCTGTCATTCCATGTTCTGTCCTAACTGTTGCTTCTTGTTTCATGTACAAATTTCTCATGATGCATATGAGGTGTTCTGGTATTTCCATCTCTTCAATTATTTGCCACATTTTGTTGTGGTCCACACAGTCAAATGCCTTGGTATAGTCAATAAAGCAGAAGTAGACTTGTTTCTGGTATTCCTTTGTTTTCTCCATGATCCAACGTATGTTGGCTATGTGGTCTCTGGTGTCCCTGCCTCTTCTGAACCTAGCCTGCACCTCTAGTAGTTCTCTCGCCATGTGCTGCTGAAGTCTATCCTGTATTATCTTGAGCATCACCTTGCTGGCATGTGGGATGGGTGCAATTGTTTGATAATTTGAACATTCTTTGGATTCCCCTTTTGGGGGATTGGAACGTATATTGATCTTTTCCAATCCTGTAGCCACTGTTTTGCTTTCCAAATCTGCTGGCATATTGAATGCAGAAATTTGATTCCATCATCTTTTAGGGCTTTGAAAAATTCAACTGAGATACCATCATTTCCACTAGCTTTGTTGTTTGCAGTGCTTTTTAGTGCCTTTCTGACTTCACTCTCCAGGATGTCTGGCTCAAGTTCCATTTCCACATCACTGTTATTATCAGGAGTGTTGAGGTCTTTTTTGTAGAGTTCCTGTGTGTACTCTTTCCATCTTTTCTTAATCTCTTCTGCATCAGCTAACTCTTTCCCGTCTTTGTCCCTTATCATGGTCATTTTTGCTTTAAATGTTCCCTTGATTTCCCCAATTTTTTTTTGAAAAGATCTCTAGTCCTGCCTCTTTTGTTGTTTTCCTCCATTTCTTTGCACTGTTCATTTAGGTAGTTTTCCTTATCTCTCCTTGCTTTCATTTGAAATTCTTTTTTAAGTGATTGTATTTTTTCTTTCTCCTTTGACTTTTGCATTCCTTCTTTCCTCTGCTATTTTATGGGCCTCTTCAGACAACCACTTTGCTTTCTTACGCTTCTTTTCTTTTAGTATGGTTTTCCTTGCTGCTTCCTGCATGATGTCCTGCATCTCTGTCCATAATTCTTCTGGCACGCTGTCTATCAAGTACAAGTCATTAAATCTGTTCCTCAACTCCTACTGACCAAAACCCTATTGACTAAAACAAAAGGCAAAACAAAGGGACAGTCTAGAGGAAATAGGATGCTTAGCGCAGCAGATCGGAAGAAGGGGAGGGACAGGAAAGGGGGAGGAGAAATACAGTGTTGCAAGGAACAATACTGTATATGGACATGGAGTGAGATCTATGAATCAAGGAAAACTGGAAGTGGTTAAAAATGAGAAGTTAAGAATAAGCATTGACATATTGGGAACCAGCGAATTAAAATGGACAGAGATGGGCGAATTTAGCTCTGGAAACCATCATATCTACTATTGTGGACAAGAAAACCTCAGAAAAAACGTAGTAGCCATAATTGTCAATAAAAGAGTGAGAAAAGCAGTAATGGGATATAATCTCAAAAATGATAGAATGATGTCAGTCATAATCCAAGGCAAACCATTCAATATCACAGTAATTCAAGTCTACGCACCAACCACTGGTACAGATGAAGCCACAGTTGACCAGTTCTATGAAGACCTACAACACCTCATAGAACAGACACCAAGAAATGATGTACACATTATCATAGGAGACTGGAATGCCAAAGTAGGAAATCAGAAAATAGATGGAATAACAGTCAAGTTTGGTATTGGAACACAGAATGAAGCAGGGCAATGATTGATAGAGTTCTGCCAAGAGAATGCACTAGTCATAGCAAACACCCTCTTCCAACAACACAAGAGGCGACTTTACACATGGACATCACCAGATGGCCAACATCGAGACGAGATTGATTACATATTCTGCAGCCAAAGATGGAGAACCTCCATACAGTCTTCAAAAACAAGACCTGGAGCAGACTGTGGTTCAGATCACAATCTACTGATTGCAAAATTCAGGCTTACACTAAAGAAAATAGGGAAAACAATTAGACCAGACATATATGACCTAGACAACATCCCTAATGAATACATGGTGGTCCAGTCCTAGGCCCCTCAAATATGGGGTGCCTCAGGGCTTGGTGCTCTCTCCTCTCCTATTCAACATCTATATGAAGCCGTTGGGTGAGATCATCCGTTCACACGAGGTGAGGTATCATCAGTATGCTGATGATACTCAGCTGTACATCTTGGCCCGTGGTGATCCAAGCGATACTGTCGAAGTCCTATCCAGGTGTCTGGAGGCTGTGGGGGTCTGAATGAGGGACAATGGGCTACAACTGAATCCTAGCAAGACTGAGTGGCTATGGATTAGGGGCCCTGCGTTATCCCAGAAGCTGCCATCTTTGGTCCTGGATGGGGCTATTCTGCCCCAGACAGACCCGGTGCACAACTTGGGGGTACTTCCTAGATTCACGACTACTACTCGAAGAGCAGGTGGCAGTCGTAGGCAGGAGGGCTTTTGCACAACTTCTTGTAATTTGCCAGTTGCACACACTCCTGGACCGAGACTCCTTGCTCATGGTCACACATGCGCTGGTGACCTCCAAACTAGATTACTGTAATGCGCTCTACATGAGGCTGCCCTTGACGACCATCTGGAGGCTGCAGTTGGCCCAGAATGCGGCTGCCCGGGTGATGATGAGGTGCGGGCGCTATGTCCGTGCCTCGCCATTGCTCCGGGAGCTGCATTGGTTACCAATTTGCCTCCGGGTGCAATTCAAGGTGCTGGTGATGACCTTTAAAGCCCTACATGGTAGTGGGCCAAGATACCTAAGAGACCGCGTCACCCCAAGAATGTCTGCCTGTCTGACTAGAGTGGACCGGAGGGGCTCTGTAACTGTACCATTGACTAGAGGGGCTCGCTTCTCTAGCGCAAAGAGGAGGACCTTCTCAGTGTCCGCTCCAGCCCTATGGAACCTCCTGCTGACAGTTACGGTTGCAGACAGAATTGCTGCCGTTTAGGAAAGAGCAACATTATGAAATGGCGTTTGGTACTTCAAAAGCAAGAGGAGTTGCAATTATGATCTCTACCAGATTAGGATTTGAGATAATAAAAAGTATCTCGGATCCCGAAGGCAGATATTTGATAGTGAAAGGGAAAATAGATGATGAGGAAATAACCCTGGTGAATATTTATGCTCCAAATGAAAATCAAGCTGAATTTTTAGAAAAAGTTCGTAAAATTGTGGTAATAGAAAAAGCGATAAAGATGATAGTGGCTGGCGATTTTAATTTGATAAAATCAAAATTGGATTGTACGAATTTAACAAGGTGTGGAGCAGGTATTAAGGGGAATATTTTGGACAATTGGATGGTTGCACTAGGTTTGAAACACTCTTGGAGAGAGATTAAGGGATCGGAAAGGGCGTATACTTATTTTTCACACGTTTACGGAGCCTATTCTAGAATAGATTATGTGTTTTTAACGGAAAATATGGTTAAAAATATTGAGGAGATTGAAATAGGAATTTTTAAGGAATCAGGCCACGCTAAAGTAATTTTGGAATTGAGGCTACAAAATGATAACAGAAGAGGAAGAAATTGGAGATATGATCCTAATTTATTTAAGGATCAAAAATGTAAAGAACAAATTATAGGAAGTTGGATGGAAAGTTGGCATTGGAACGATAACGAGGAGGTAAATTTTAATGTGGTTTGGGATACCATGAAGTCGGTTTTTAGAGGTGAAAGTATAAAGTTGGCAAGTAACAGGTATAAAAAGTATAAGTTAGTACAGGATGAAAAAGAAAAGGAAATAAAACAACTACAGGAAGAACATTCAAAAAAGAAGGATAAATTTTTTTCGCTAAACTACAAAGATTGAAGGCAGAACTGATGGGTAAGGATATAGAAAAGGTAAAAAGAGACTTGATATATTTAAATAGAGAATATTTTGAATTCAGCAATAAAAATTCAAAATTATTGGCAAGAGCTGCAAAAGCTAAAAGGGAAAAAGGGAAATTGGAGTTTTGGTTAACAATCAAGGGGTAAGGTGCAATAAAATTAGTGACAAATGTAAAATTGTGAAGGAATTTTATCAAGCCTTATATGCAAAAAAAATAGATGTGGGGAAGCTTAAAATGATCCTGAAGAGGCAAATAACGAGTGGAATAAAACAGGAACACAGGGATAAAATGGAAGAACAAGTTACGGAGAAGGAGGTAAAGGAGGTAATTACTGATTTGAAGTTGGTGAAAGCCCCGGGAGAGGATGGGCTACCGACTGATTTTTATAAGGAATTTAAAGATGTTGTGGTACAAAAGTTGGTAAAATTATATAACTATATATTAGACGGTGGACAAATTCCGACTTCATGGTATAGGACCACGATTGTTCTGCTGCCAAAATTGGGAAAGAATTTGGAAAAAGTGGAATCTTATAGACCAATTTCTCTTATAAATCAAGATGCTAAGATCTTCACAGCAATATTGGCTAATCAGTTAAATAAATTTATGGGTGAATATATAAATGCAGATCAAGTAGGATTTTTAAAAGGGAGACACATGGCTGATTTGACTAGGAGAGTGTTAGATTTAATTGATAATGTAAACCAAACGAATGAAAAGGTGGGCTTAATTTCTTTGGACATTTTTAAGGCATTTGACTCTTTACAATGGTCTTCAATTAAGGAAATAGTTAAAAGCTACGGATTTGGGGACAGATTTAGAAGGGTAATCAATTTGTTATATCAGAAAGGGATTGCAAAGATCAGAGTAAATGATGAAGTCACAGATGAGGTAAAGCTTGAGGCAGGTACCAGGCAGGGCTGACCTTTGTCCCCTATTTTGTTTATTATGGCAATGGAAATTTTGGCAAAAAATATAAGAGAAGATGTAAAAATAGAAGGGATATTGGGTAATAAGATAAGTATGTATGCAGATGATACATTGATAATGGCTAAACATCCTGAGAGGGTTATGGATAGGATTAAAATGCAACTTGAGGATTTCGAGGATATCACGGGTTTCATGATAAATTGGGATAAATCGGAAATGATGCTGTGTAACATGGGAGAAGGGGAGAGGGAAAAGATTGCGGGATTAACCAATATACAAATCAAAGATAAGTTGAAATATTTGGGGATAATTATATCAAATAGATTGGAAGAATTTAAAAGACTAAATTATGATAGCTTGAAAATGGAATTTAAGGCTAGAATACAAAGTCTTTTAAAGTTGAAGTTGTCATGGTTCGGGCGGATTGCAATTTGCAAAATGATGTTGTTACCGAGAATTAATTTTTTATTCGATGCACTTGCAATTCAAATGAATGAAAAGGAAATTAATGAGTTTCAAAAGATGTTTAATAATTTTTGTAATGGAGGTAAAAAACCTAGACTACTAAAGAAATTATGGTATCTGCCTCAGAAAGAAGGGGGCTTAGGAATGCCAAATTTATTAGCTTACTATTGTGCTTTTCAAATTAAGAATGTTGTGAAGATTTTGGCAAGAGAAAAAGTAATTTGGGAGGAGATCGAAATGAAAGATTATAGGAATATAGGCAAAATGATTTTTTTTGGAGGTAATGTTAAAATGGTTACTAGTAACACAATGATGAAGGGACTCGTGAACGTGTGGAAAAGATTAAAGAAGGACCTGGCTCCAGGTGTCTCTCCAATTTTGGAATTAGCAGATATGGCATCCTTTCCGATAAAAATAGATAAAGAAACAAAGGAAATATTGGATAGAAATGAAATTTCTTGGTGAAAGATTGGTTGTGGATCTGTAGGGATGAAGTTAAGAAGAAAAAGTTGTTTGAACAGTTAAAATTGGATTGGTTTCAGATAATGAAGGTTAATAATTGGAATAACAAATATAGGAGAGAATTAGATATAGAGAAAAGACGGAATTTGAAGAATTGGTTTCAAAGATTCGAAAAGGGTCTAGTAAGCAAACTTTATGTCGTATTAAACAGGGGGGGGGACGAACCACAGGAAGTTTTGAAATCGAAGTGGGAACACGAGTTGAATATAAAGATAGGAAAAGATGAATGGAGAAATAAGTGGAAAAAGAGGATAATGAGAACTATGTCAGTAAGAATTAAGGAGCACAATTATAAAATGCTGTGGCAATGGTACCTGACACCACTGAGGTTACATCAGATTGACAATAAAAAGGATAATCTATGTTGGAGATGTAAAGACACTATTGGAACTTATGAACATATGTGGTGGAGCTGTAAAATGATAAATGATTTTTGGAGAAGAAGAGAAAAAGAGGCTGGGGAAATAATGGGTAAAAAAAATAACTTGGAGTCAAGTACCATTATGTTAACAGATGTGGCTGGTATGAGTTTAAACAAGGAGGAAAAAGAATTATTAGAAATAATGTTAACAACGGGTAGACAATGTATTGCTAGACATTGGAAAAATGATGTAATTATACAGATGAGAGAATGGTATAAATAAATGTGGAATTTAGCATTGAACGATAAACTAACATGGGAGATAAAAGTAAAAAGGGATAAATTGAAAGAAAATAGATTTTGGAGTATTTGGAAGCCTTTTGTAGATTATTCCCTCACGGGTGCTGAAAGTAGTAGACCTGTACCAACTCAAAGTAGTTTTTGGAGGTAAATATTGGGACCGAGCTTTCCAGGGCAATGTAAATAAACACTGGGTGGAATTCAAGGGAAAGTTCAATTATTATGTATGAGATTATTTTTTATGAAATATATGTTTTTCTTCTTTTTTATGTATGTCTGTATATTTTTGAAAAAGTTAATAAAAATTTATTTTTTTTAAAAAAAGGGAAAGAGCTCAAACCTGGCTGGCTGGGCAGGTGTGGGGTGCTGCTGGGGAGGTGGCACTTGCCTGCTGGTTTATTTGAACTTCCCTCTTCACAGATGGGGTGGGTGGGCTTTTAATGTGTTTTAATGTGTTTTTAACTGGGTTTTAAAATGTTTTTAGTATGTATGTTTTTATCCGATTGTGAGCCGCCTAGAGTTGCCTCAGGCTCAGGCAGCAATGCAAATTTTAAAAATAAAAATAAATAAATAAATAAATAAATATTTGCAGACATTACTAGACAGAACGAAATACTGGAACCCTAAAAAAGATTAACTTCCTTCCTTCAGGGCATAATAACTATGTAATTATTAGAACAGTCAAGTTTATAGTTGGGGCTATTCAAAAAAGAAGATGATTTACTGATCAGATAAGGATTCCATGTAAAGGTGACACATTTTATTGAGTATTTTTTCTTATTTTATTGATATTGTGTCATTTTATTTAATACTAGCAAGGGTTGCCCGGCGTTGCCGGGCTTTTTTTGGGGTTATTTTAAAAAAATATGAAAAATGGTTGTTGGATGATTTTTGTTGTATGTGTATTTAAATGAGTTTTGTTATTTTTTTAAATAATGTTTTTTATACATAGGTAGTGTTTTAAAGTGTTATAATAAATTTGGATTTTAAAAAGAGGAAAGGTTTATATATTTTTTTTTCAAATAATGGAATTTTTTTTAAAAATGTGTAAGTGTATGTTTTTTAAATTTGATGTTTTTGACTGTTTTTAGATGTTTGCTTTTTGTTTTAGTGTTTTCTTATTTATTTATGTTTGATTAATTTTTTCGTTTGGATATGTTTGATTGTTTTAAAAACTAATTTACCTTTTGTAAATTCTGGGAGATAAAATTGAAATCATGGAGTGTAATTTTTGCTGTAGCCACTGGGTGGTGCTGTTGCACTATTTTGAAATGGTAACTCAGTTGTGGGCTGTGTTTTCTTCCCGTTCTTTTTTCATTGCACATGTGCTCCTCGGTGAGGCTGGAAGTTTAAGGTGTGTGCTCCTTTCTGTTATGGGTTGTGTTGTTGGGTTTTGTGGGGGGGGTGGGGGATGTAGGTTGGGGGTATTTTCGCAGGCCGGCCACGTTGGAATATCCATGCCACCGGCCCGTGGGAATCCCCCTATTGTGTTTGTTGCTTTGTTTGTTTTGGTGGGCGTGGGGGCATCGCGGCTCGGTCTTGGTGGCCGGACTGCACAAATCCCCACGGCGTTTTTGTTTTTGCTTGGGGGAGGGAATCCCAGCGTCGTGTTGTGTGGGGGCTTTCCTTCCTGGGGGCTGGCTTCTGGGCCGCAGTAAGGAAGCCCAGTGGGGTGGTGATGGTGGTGGGCTTTCCTTACCGGGGGCTGTATTCCCTGGGTGGGCATCAGTAAGGAAGCCCAGCGGCGGGGGGGGGGGGGGACTTTCATTCCCTGGTGCTGGCCTCCCTGGGCGGGCCAGGGTAAGGTAGCCCAGCGGCGGGGGTGTGTGCTTCCGTTACCTGTGCTGTGTTGATGTGTGTTTTTTATTTTTATTTTTGCCGTGCCAGCTTTCCCAGAGTTCTGCGCACTCACGGCGCGCAGGACCCTGGGGATTGTATTTTTCCATTTGTGTTTTGCCTTTGTGCTCGGTTTGTTTTCATTTGGCTTGGTTTTGTTTGGCCGCGCTGTGTTTCCCCAGGTTCTTTGTGCAGGGGTTTGCAAGGCAATGGAGCTCCTTTTATAACGTTTAGTCATCATTTGTTCCGTCATGTTTGACGCGTTTGCTCCGAAGCTGATGATTGGCTATAGTAACTCCTTATATGTTGTTAAAGTGAATAGGATGCTGGGATCTGTATTTTTCCCTGTGGTTTCAGCGTCCTTGACTCGGCAAGGTTTTAATACGCATGTTTTGATTGGCTGCGGCGCGGCACGGAAAGACTGACAGCGTTGTTTTTGCGCTCTTAATTGGCTGCCGCTCGAAGAAGCAGGGCGAAACGCAATGCTTTTTGGGTAATGAAGTTCTTTGCGTTTCTTGCCGTTTGTGGGGCTGAGGCCCCCGTGCCGAATTTTTAAATCCTTCGTTGACCTGCGTAGGCAATTCGGCCGTGCGCACGAAGGGTGGGTGCGGGTCAGTAGGGCGACGCATAGCAACCTATAGCCAGTTCCAACGGTGAACACTTGGTTTTATAGGTTAAGATTATTATATTATCCTTTTAAGATTCATGTTTTGCATTACAACATGTATTCCTATTATTGAGATACCTATGTAGTTAAATAAATGGAAAAAAGGGACTTTTGTCATTGTCTCTCTCCAACAAATGTACAGGGTGTAAATCAATGAAATATGTATGCATGCATGCTGGGACATAAATTAACTGAGGTTTGGGATTTTTCTTGGAGTCAAAGAGCCAGGGTCAACTGCGTGCTTCACATAGGGGAGTGTAGGCGAACCTATGGCATGCGTACCAAAGGTGGCATGCAGAGGACTTTCAGCTGGCATGCGCGATGTTTGGGTAAACCCTGTCCCACACCACCCTGTGACGCCAATGGCAGCACTGCTTCTCCAGCCACCCAGCTCCTTCTTCCAATGGGGAGGTGATAGGGAAGGCTAAAATCCCTCCCAAGATGCGCGGTGTGTGCATGAGGATGTTTCATCACCTCACTTCGTCCCTGCGGTGCCTCCAGGTAGTGATTTCAGGCTCCCCAGTGGCAGAGGGAGGTGGCTGGGAAGGAAGAGAGTGTGGCAGTCTACATTAGCTGCATCATTCCCTGGGAAAGCTGAGAGCACTTTGTTTCTTCTCTCCCCTTTCCATTTGCGCCACTTTGGGTGAAAGAGGGAATAGAAGAGAGTGCTTTTGGCTTTCCCAGTGCCTGGCATGGAGAATGAGGTGGGGAGAGTGAGGCAGGGAGGGTGCAAGACAGAGGTGTGCAGAGAGAGAGGTTCGGGAACTCCTCTTGCTCTGTCACTGCCACCATTTCACACAGCTGCCTGATTAGCACTCCTGCTCCATGCCTCAGCTAGTGGCAGGCAAAGGCAGACAATTTTGCCCCCACCACAGATACCCTTCCCAGACAGACAGACCAAACTCTGCCGTGGCCTTCCTTGGAGCACATGAAAGAGAAGGCCTCCCTCCACAGCCCCTTCCCTGCACAACAAAAGCCTTGTCAGGCAGCAAAAGGACATGTGGCCTTCAAAGGTGTGTGTGTCGGGGGAGGGGGGGCTCACTGAATTCCAGGCCTGCCAGGTGGGGCTCTGGCTGTTGTGGCCTGGTGGGTGCTGAGCTTGGAAGGTGGGCAAGGGGCGGTCATACCTCCACTGCCCCCTTCCCGGATACCACTACCTGGGTAAATTGAGTCTAACAACAGAGAGAGAGAGAGAGAGAGAGAGAGATCCTGGGAAGTTGTTTTTGGCAGGTCGAGACCCGAGTACTGCATGACAGAATGAGTGTCAATCTCTGTCACAGCCTACCAAACTGCCAAATTGCAAGTCGATAAATAGGGCCAGTCGGGTGGGAAAAAGATCTTGGGGACATGAAAAGAGCCTCATTCGGACATACCTGAGCAGAATTCCTCCAGCAAAAATCCTTTCAACTCAGAAAGCACCTTTGTGTGCTTCTGACACGATAATAAAAAAGCTGGTCCCCTGCAGCCTGATTGTTAGGGTTTTTTTTTCTTTTCCTCCAACAGACACCACTCTATACCTAATGAAACAGCCCCCCCCCCCCCCCACCCACAATGCTGTTTTAAAAAAGACTGCCAGGATTTATTTTCCTGAGCACTTCCAGCACCGGCAGTGACTTTCTCAGGTCTCGTCCAAAGATAATCTTTCTTTGCCCGCTTCTAAAGACTGAAAAGCGCTTCAAAGGACATCCATCTGCCCAGTGGGCCTGATTCACTGGGGAGATTCCCAATACTCCTGCCAACAATAAGAAATGAAGTAGATGAGGTAAAGAAGGATAGGTATTATGGGTTTTATTTAAAGTGGTAGCCGTTAGTCTGTGCAAGCATAGCAGAGAGTAAACAAAATAAAAAGGAAAAAATGTTGAGGCACCTTAAAGACTAACTGCTGTATTTTAATGTTGGCTTGATCTACAAAAGCAAACATTAAAATACAGCAGTTAGTCTTTAAGGTTCCACAACTTGTTTTTCTTTTTGTTTTGTTTTGCTCCATTTTTGTACTTTTTCGCCAACCCAGAAGTACCAAAAACATGGCAAAAAATTACAAAAACAGAGCAAAAATGCTCCAATACCCTCTCACCACCATGGGAAGCTGCAGAGGCTGCCAAAGCAGCTAAAAAATGCCACACTGCTGCTGCAGACACCAGAAGTGCCAAAACGCCCCTTTTTTTTTTGCAAAAACGCAGTGGAAACATGGTGAATTTTTAAAAAATCAAAAATGCTCCGCATACCCTCCTGCCGCCACAGGAACTTGCGCAGGCTGCAAAAGCAGGTGAAAAGATGTTTCACGTTGCAGCAGCAATCACTGTGGGTTTTTGGCTTCTTTTGCAGCCTCTGGCAGCAGGAGGAAAGGCGGAGGATTTTTTTATCTTTTTTGTTATTATTTTCACCGTGTTTTCGGCACTTCCAGTGATGGGGGAGCTTCCAGCGGCGCCTGGGTTCTCACCACAGGCCAGATTAATTAGTGCCACAGGCCAGATTAGGCCTGCAGGCTGCAGTTTGGAAACCCCTGGCCTAAAGGTACAAATACAAATCAGCAGGTGAAATTGCTATAGCCATCCGAACATCAAACAATTTCCAGGAATCTGGAGGGGCAGAGGCAGAGAGCTGTGTTGCATACAACTCCCTAACAGTATAAGCTCCCTTTGAAAAGTGACAATTGGCAATTTCTGCCTCCTTTTAAAAATTTACTTTTTCCTGAAGTGACTCAGCAATACGATGTTCTATGCTGCCCATGAAAACCTTCTATAAAAAACAAACAGTTTGCGGAAAATAGGCACCCAGTTGAGGAGAACTGAGACCTCCACAACAGCCCCCTGCAGGGCCTTTGCATCAGGCTATCACACATTGGGTAGCAAGCAGACAAAAGCAGTGCCAACCCAATTAGAGAATATCTATGTCACTGTTGCCTTCTGAAGTCCTCTTTTCTCATTTGGTGTCTAAAGTATTTTAGCTTCATCTTCAGTACTCTAAATGGTGGGGGATTTCGTGGGTGGTCTTGGATATTTTTTGTTATTTATTAATGGGTTTATTATTATTTTGATATTTTGTATTGAAATTTGACTTTTTGAATTGTACTGCACTGCTTTTTGAATTGTACTGTGTTATATTGTATTATTGACTATTGATTATTTTACCAAATTTACTTTTCATCCTTCTTTATTATTGTATTGTATGGTATCTACATGTTGCAATGGCTGCCTTGAGTCAGCTTCAGCTGAGAAAGTGCGGGATATAAATTAAAGTTGTTTATTATTATTATTATTATTATTATTATTATTATTATTATTATTATTATTATTATTATTATTATTATTATTATTATTATTATTATTCCAAGGAGCAGTTACGGTTGATTTCCTTCAGGATCGACTTATTTGTTCTCTTTGCTGTCCAGAGTACTCTCAAAATTCTCCTCCAGCACCACATTTCAAAAGCATCTATTCTTCTGCACTCAGCTTTCCTTATGGTCCAGCTCTCACAACCATACAATGGCCAACGTAATCACCCCCTAACTTTAAGTACACACAGCTTTTCCATTATTACAGACACAGTTGTTAATAAAACAAGGGTTTTAAAACTTTATCAAAGGAGAGGACAAGCATGTAAAATAGTCCAACTCCAAAACTCTAGCTTATTCAGGATGAATATCACAATTTTGTAGCTAATCTTAGATAGCTAAGCAAAATACTGGAATTTTCATGCTAAAGTTGGCAGCTGTTTCCTCACCTTTCTCCGCTGTTCCTCTTCCTTCTGCACTTTCCTGTCTTCCTCCTGCCTTTGCATCTGCCTGTGTGCCTGACTCCTGACCTGCTGTTGTAAATGAAGAAAACTTGTTAAATAGGCAGTGGACACAGACCACTCAATTTACGCAGGTTATCTTATAAGTAAACATTAGGTGAAATAGTTTCTTTTCACAGGCCAGCCAAATGTCCAAAGTTTTTAATTCCAAGCACTGCAAGCCTACACAGCTTACCAAAACTGTGTTTTCTATACTGCCCACAGAGAAACTGCTTCTCAAAGCAGAAGCTGTGATGGAAAGCACAGCACTGCTGTAGTGGGTACACATTCCTTCACCTCCATCACTACTTTTACTCTCTTGCTAAAGAGTTTTACAATTTGCGTTGGAAAGCAGTATCAAGCTACTGTACAATGAAAACTTAGGGTGGAAAATAAATCTGCATTAACTGAAATTTTATATGAATTTATCTTATTCATAATCTGCCAGAAATATTGGACTCTGTCCTTTTCCTTGAAATATGCAAGCACATGTGCACAATAGGAACGGATACAGTCAGTGGTGGGATTCTTTTTTTTTTACTACCTACTCTGTGGGCATGGTATGGTGGGCGTGGCCAGGGGGAAAGCCCTGCATTGCACCTGAATTAGGACTACTTTATTTCAAAACTTGGATGGGCGGGGCCAGCCGGAATTTCTGCTACCAGTTCTGGCAAACTGGGGTGAACCTGCTGAATCCCACCACTGTATACAGTACATTAAAAAGATGTACTTTAGTCAATTAGAAAAATGAACCAATATGATAGTTAAGAAAAAAAATGCTCAATTATATAGAAAGTGTTTATTAAAATAAACTTAGATGTCCACATAGAAAGAGAAAAAGTCCTGTAATTCAGTGAGGAATTTGGGTAGGATGATGGTAGGAGTCTGAGAATCACCATAGAAACAAGATGATAACATTTCTACTAAAGACTTGGAATGGGTTGAGGCTGAAGGTTTCCCTCATGCCATCTTCTGCTTGCCTAGGTTGTGCTGCAATTTGAAGTGGCCCTAGATCTGTAGTCAATTTTTTCTCAGTCAATTTTTTCTCAGTAGGGGTGAGGAAGGGAAGATATTTTTTATGCTGCTTTACAGAATTGTGTCTACAAGCAAACAAAGGCAAAATGCAAAAGTCTAACCTTGAGGGGAAAATAAAACTACATTAATACAGCACATCAAAACAACAGGGACTACATATAACTTGTGTTCTATAAATTGTAACAAAATGTAATTAGTCATTTGTGATTAGCTGGCAAAGATAAAGTAAAGAAACCCAAGGAATAATCTGCAAATAGCTGAAGTAATTTGACATTCAAGGATAATTATATTCAATAGTTCAAGAACACATAGCTGCTGAAAAATGCACTTATTCTCAGAGACTGTTGAAGAATCCATTAGTTTTCATAGTTCCTGAAGGAGAATGAAAGGGTAACATATACAGCCCCCAAATGGCACATATTACTTTGAAGTCAGAATATTTTTATCTTAGATTAGATTCTGGAAGAGTTTCAAACTGCACAAGGCTTAAGATGTAGGCATATGTGCCAGAAGCAATTCATGCTTTGCCAATCAAGTCTATGCTTTTTTTAAAAGCAGGTTTGAGGATTTCACCTTAAAATACACAAGTCAGATTTGACCAGTGAAATATATTGCAAAGGAGTGAGTTCACTTAAGACCTAATGTTCTGAGTTGGGGAAAAAAGCTTGAAAATGTATAAATTAATGTCATTGTTAATTCCAGGGTTATCTTTCTCATTCACTATGAAACACAATCCTCAGCCTATAAAAGTGAAGTTTATGTTGGAGGTTTATAGTTCCTTAAGTTTTATATTTTTGTTTTATGTTTATAATATAAATATTATTTTAAAAGCCTGTAAAAGCTATTGTCAATAGTAGCCAGGGGAAATTAAAGAGACCCAAGTTTACATATGCCTTTTATACCTATATTATTATTATTATTATTATTATTATTATTATTATTATTATTATTATTATTATTATTATTATTATTACTATCATCATCATCATCTCGCCCTTCTGGCGCAAGCGCCACCCAGAGCAGCTAACAACATAAGAAAAGAAAGCTCTCTACAGCAAAAGAAAGCTTTCTCAAAAATACAAAATGCATAATACAATAAATACAGGGAATGCAATGAAAAATAAATACAGTACTGCATACAGATATACATGAAAATACGGTAAGGCAAAATTACAATAAAGTAATATAACAATACAATTCAAAATATATCCCCACAAGAAAATACAAAAATGCAATATGGAAATACCTTACAAAAATACCTTTCAAGAATGCTTTACAAAAGTTCATCAAATGGCGGAGCCTGGCTCGAAGCCTCTAACGAAAACCCCGGGCTTAAATGTCCTTAAAGACACTTGCCTCCCATCCCCGAGCCAATGGCATGGGCTCGGGGAGAGGCAAGGGTCCCAGCAACAGCAGCAGCAGTGCAGCTTCAGTGGTTTCTTATGCCCCGAGCAGGCAAAGCTCCAAGGGGGCGGGGAAGGCGCCGGACACACCTGCCTCCCTTCCCCAATAAGTCATTGGTCCTTGATCACACATAGGAAAAAAACACACAATCATCCCTAAATTACCATGGCTGTTGATTCCAGGCTGAAGTGTTCTGTTTCATAGGATGTCCGTTTGGATGGGCCCAAATCCAATCTATTCAAAAATTCGGTGGTTTTCCTGTAAATGAAGATAAATACAAATAGAGATATTGGTGTGATGAATAATAGTTTTAACTAGCAGAGGTTTCCCGGCGTTGCCAGGCTGTTTTAAATGGTGTTGGAAAGTTTTTGTTGTTGTTAATGTTTGTAAAGAAGAGGTTAGTCTATAATTGAAATTTTTAAAAATTTTATACAAATTTTTTTTGGTGGCCTGTTATAAATTGTGATGAGTTTTGTTTGGTGTTTTGGTTTTGTGGATGAAAAAAAGAATGAAGGATGATATACTTTTTCCAAAATAATTATTTAACCCAATATTTTTTAGTATGTATTTTTTTAAATTGTTGTACCATAGGTAATAATTTAAAAAATGTGAAAGTACATGTTTTTTACAATAAATGTTTTTAAACTGTGTATTGATGTTTTTGTTTTTTATTTGAGTAAAAATTCAGCACAGGATTTTTGAATAGTTTTTATTTTATTTTACTGACATCTGTTTTTGATTTGTGTAAAATTGTGATTTTGTGTTATTTGTTTTTACTTGTTTTTACTCTTGGGGCCTTTTGTGTGGGGCTGTTGTGTCTTTTTGAATTTTTTGTACTATTGTGGGCAGCAAGTGGTGCTGGTAGGGGTTATCTTGTATTTTGACTGTTTTTTCTCTCGTGGCCTCTGGGTGAAGCTTCTTCCAGTAAGTAGTCTCTTTCTTTATTCATTTCTTTTCCAGTTGTTGTAGTGTGAGGTCATGTGGTGGTGAGTTGGCTGTTTTTCTTTATTTGGGATGGTGGTGGTGGTTGGATTTTGTGGTGTTTGGCTGGGTGCTGGGTGTGTTTGGAAATGTTTGTTGTTGTTTACTTTGTATTATTTTTTGGTGTTATTTTTGTTTGTATTTGTGTATTTTTGAATGTTTTTGATTGTTTGTTTTTGTGTTTTTTGGTGTCCTACGGGGGGATCCCCTCTCTGCCGTCTCCCCTGGCTCTGGAAGGCTTGGGGGGACAGACCCTTTTTGTTCCCCCCAAACCTTCATAAGAACAGCCTTGCTGGAACAGGCCACAGCCCAACCAGTCCAGCATTCTGTCTCACACAGTGGCTCACCATTTCCTTCAGGGTATTCCCAAGCAGATGCCTTCACCTGCTTAGGATTCCCTGGAAATGGCATTGAGAGATATCCTGCCTATCTCTCCAACCCGGAGGTTGTCCTTAAGTATCCATAATTATAGCAATTGATACCCTTGTCCTCCATGAACTTGTCTAATCCTTTCTTAAAGCTGTCAAGACTGACAGCTGTCACCACTTCTTCTGGCAGGGAGTTCCATAGACCAGTAATCCTCTGGGTGAAAAAGTACTTTCTCTTATTTGTTTGAGAACTAGTACCCAAAAGTTTCATGGAGTGTCCCCTAGTTCTAGTGTTATGTGATAGGGAAAACAGTTTTTCCTTATCTACTTTGTCCACACCGTGCATGATTTTATAAACTTCAATCAGGTCACCTCTTAGACGTCGTCGTTCAAGAGTGAAGAGGCCCAACCGTTGCAGCCTCAGATGGTAAGGAAGGTGTTCCAGTCCCCTGATCATTCTGGTTGCCCTCCTCTGCACTTTTTCCAGCTCCATAATATCCTTCTGGAGGTATGGCGACCAGAACTGTTACACAGTATTCCAGATGGGGCCTCACCATAGATTTATAAAGAGGCAAAATGACACTTGCTGACTTATTTTCTATACCCTTCCTAATGATCCCTAGCATTGAGTTTGCTTTTTTCACTGCTGAGGCACACTGCGTTGACACCTTCATTGAGTTGTCCACCAGGACACCAAGGTCCCTTTCCTGGTTTGTCGCAGAGAGTTCAGACCCCATCAGTTTATAAATGTAATTGGGGTTCTTTGCCCCAACATGCATCACTCTGCACTTACTAATATTGAAACTCATTTGCCACTGTTTTGCCCACTCCACCAGTGTCAAGAGATCCCTCTGGAGCTCCTCACAATCTCTCACAGTTTTCACTACCCTGTATAATTTAGTGTCGTCAGCAAATTTGGCTACCTTGCTTTTTACTCCTACCTCTAGATCATTTATGAAGAGGTTGAAAAGCAGGGGTCCCAGTACTGAACCTTGGGGGACCCCACTCTTTACTTCCCTTCACTTGGAGAAGTGTCCATTTAGTGCTACCCTCTGTTTCCTGTCCCTTAGCCAGTTGCTGATCCAGGACAAGACCTGTCCCTTTATTCCATGACTGGTAAGTTTATTCAAGAGCCTTTGGTGTGGGACCTTGTCAAAAGCCTTCTGAAAGTCCAGATAAACAATGTCAACTGGATTCCCCTTATCCACATGCTTGATGACAATCTCAAAAAATTCCAACAGATTAGTGAGGCATGATTTGCCCTTGTAAAAGCCACGTTGGCTCTCCTTTAGCAGCGCCTTCTCTTCTATGTGACTATTAATTCTATCTTTTAGGATGGTTTCCATCACTTTACCTGGGACACATGTCAAACTGACAGGTCGGTAATTTCCTGGATCACCCCTGGGTCCTTTTTTGAAAATTGGTGTTACATTCGCTACCTTCCAGTCATCAGGCACAATGCCTGATTTGAGGGAAAGATTATATATTTTGGCTAGGAGTTCAGCAATTTCATCTTTAAGTTCCCTGAGAACTCGTGGATGGATCCCATCTGGTCCTGGTGATTTGTTAGTGTTTAGTTTAACAAGACATGCAAGGACCTCCTCCCTGGTTATTTCTATCTGGCTTAATTCTTCGCTTTCCCTCCCTACGAAGATAGGCTCTGTTTGGGGCATGTGGTCTCTGTCTTCTTCAGTGAATACTGAAGCAAAGAATTCATTGAGTCTCTCTGCAATCTCTGTTTCCTCTTTAATAACCCCTTGCCTTCCATTATCATCTAATGGTCCAATGGCCTTCCTAGTTGGGTTCTTACTTCTAAGACTCATGGGACCTAGGAGAGGGGATCGAATCAAGGCCACCCTCTGATATTAAAAGGGAAATCTCAATTGTGGTTTCCCCTTTAATATCAGTGGGGGGGGGGGGGTTGTGATCCCCCTCTCCGCTGGCTTCCTTGGGTTTGGTAGGGTTGGGTGGAGAAAAGTGGTCTGTCTCCCCAACCCTTCCGGACCCAGGAGAGCCATCGGATAGGGGGATTTCCCCCCCCCCCCAACTCCGTTTTTAAAGAGAAGTAACCGCTTGGTTTCTTCTCTTTAATATGGGGCGTGTGTGTGGGGGGGAGGGGAATCCCCTCTCTGCCAGGTCCCCTGGGGTCAGGAGGGTTGGGGAGTCAGACCCCTTTTGTCTCCCCAAACCTTCCAGACTCATGGGACCCAGGAGAGGGGATCGAATCCAGGCTACCCTCTGATATTAAAAGGGAAATCTCAATTGTGGTTTCCCCTTTAATATCAGTGAGGCGGGGGTTGTGATCCCCCTCTCCGCTGGCTTCCTTGTTTTGGGAGGGTTGGGTGGACAAAAGGGGTCTGTCTCCCCAACCCTTCCGGACCCAGAAGAGCCATCGGAGAGGGGGATTCCCCCCCAAACTTCGTTTTTAAAGAGAAGTAACCGCTTGGTTTCTTCTCTTTAATATGGGATGTGTGTGGGGGGAAGGGGAATCCCCTCTCTGCCAGGTCCCCTGGGGTCAGGAGGGTTGGGGAGACAGACCCTTTTTGTCCCCCCAAACCTTCCAGACTAATGGGACCCATGAGAGAGAATCGAATCCAGGCCACCCTCTGATATTAAAAGGGAAATCTCAATTGTGGTTTCCCCTTTAATATCAGGGGGGGTTGGGATACCCCTCTCCGCTGGCTTCCTTGGGTTTGGGAGGGTTGGGTGGAGAAAAGGGGTCTGTCTCCCCAACCCTTCCGGACCCAGGAGAGCCATTGAAGAGGGGGATTCCCCCCAAAAAAACTCCATTTTTAAAGAGAAGTAACCGCTTGGTTTCTTCTCTTTAATATGGGGCGTGTGTGGGGGGGAGGGGAATTCCCTCTCTGCCAGGTCCCCTGGGGTCAGGAGGGTTGGGGAGACAGACCCCTTTGTTCCCCCCAACACTCCCAACCCCAAGGGAGCCAGTAGTGAGGGAGAGCACAACACCCCCCCCACCCACCCAGTGATATTAAAGGGGAAACTCCAATTAGGAGCTTCAGGCGCCGTTGGGGAGGGGGGCTTTGGTTCCCGTGGCTTGGCGGACTTGCTCTCCCGGTGTTTTTGTTTGTTTTAATTTTTGCGCGCCGGCTTCCTCAGCTTTCTGCGCGCTCATGGCGCGCAGGACGCTGGGGCTTGTAGTTATGGGTTTGTACTTTGTGTTTGTGCTGGGTTTTTTTAAATGGTTTTCTTTTGATTGGCTGCAGCACATTTCCGAACGTTCCTTGCGCCACGCCGTGTGAGAGCCGCTCAGCCTGATTGGCTCTGGCGCGGCACGGCGCAAGGATTGGGGGGAAATGAAGTTGTTTCCCTTTTTCGCGTTTGTGGGGCTGTTGCCCCACTGCCTGTTTTCTCAATCCTTTGTTGACCTGCGGACGCAGATCAGCCGTGTGCACGAAGGGTGAGTGCAGGCAAGTAGGGCGAGGCATAGCAACCTATAGCAAGTTCCAACGGTTAACCCTTGGTTTTATAGGTTAAGATTTCACCCAGAGATCTGGAAATCCATCCTGGAATTAGAAAGTAACTAGAAGTGGTAAGTCACAAAAAACTATTCGCTATTGCATTGCACTGTACTACATTTGCACTATATTACAATGTATTCAATGTACCCCACATCTCCTGCTAGTGTTGCCTGCATCTCCGGGCAACGGCCGGCGCTTCCGGAAGCAGGCCGTTGCCTGGAGACGCAGGCCACGCTGCCAGGAAACTGCGTTAGCACCCAGCTAGGCTGTGCGGAGGATGCCCCACAGGTGAGGTGAGCACCATGGGGGGGGGGCACGGCGCAGGGGCCCTCCACGCAGCCCAGCCCGGTGGTAACCCACATCTCCCGGCAGCATGGCCTGTGTCTCCAGGCAATGACCGGCACTTCCGGAAGCAGGACATTGCCTGGAGACACAAACCAGGGAGTGAGTGTGTGTGTGTGTGTGTGTGTGAGAGAGAGAGAGAGAGAGAGAGAGAGAGAAGGGGAGAGACAGAGTATCGGAGAGTGTGCGAGAGAGCAGAGTTACAGTATGCCACTGTCCTGTGTGTGTGCCCTGAGGAGGAATAGAGATAGTGTGTGCGAGAGAAGGAGGGAGAAAGAGAGAGAGCATGGTTGTGTGTGGAGGAGAGGGTGCGTGGAAGTGTGTGGATGTGGTGGGTGTGGGTTGTGCGTTGTGTGATGTGTGTGTGGGGGTGTATTATGTGAGCGTGTCATGTGTGGGTGGGTGTTGTGTCGGTGGGTTTTCTGTGGGTGTGTCATGTGTGTTGTGTCAAGTGTGATATGTCTGGGTGAAACTTATGCCCCGGGTTGGGTCCCTCACCCGGGCAACACCGGGTACCTTTGCTAGTAAATGTATAAAATGAAGAATTGAAATTTATGAGAAAGATGGGAAAATAGAAAGATATGTCTGATGAGAGGCATTGTTGCTGTTGTTGTTGTTGCTGCTGCTGTTGTTGTAATTTCTTAAAATCTCAATAAAAATATTCTTTTAAAAAGTATTATCTAATTTCCATTTTACTTTTTGTGGGTTGCAGATTCATGTGGGCCTTCTCTTAAAAATGGTGAGATTGGGCTCTTGTTTCCATCCTATCAGCACCTTGGCAGCCTTCTTAGACATAATGCTAACTACGTGTTGGTGGTGTTCACTGTCACCTGAATAGATTATGGTCTTTCCCTTGCTAATGATTTTCCCATGTCCCTTCCATCTCATTTCATTCCTACCTAATACATCAAGGCAGTACAGTAGTTGTTAAATTTACATAATAAATGAGCTAGTTTGCCACATTGATAAAGCAGTTTTACATTCCATGTCTGAATTTGGGTGGTTAACTTTACACTCTGTACTGACTACTGCATCAGACACTGGACTTCCTTTTAGCTTTCCTCTAGTGTGATCATAAATGGCATGTTGGCTGGCAAATCAATCTCTTTGTGTGACAGTGATATTTGAACTCACTGTTTTGTATTTGTTGATTCTGCTGCAACATATGAATTTTGCTAAGGCCAGGTTGCAAGCCCGAGTCCAACCCTTCCCATTTTTCCAGTACACAATTGTACAAATTTAAGTCATCTAATGTTATTTTCCATGACAGAGATGGGCAGAATGAAATCAATAGAAATTCTCAGCATCTCCTTATTTCAGTTCTCATTCACTTTTTCAATCAGCCACTTTTACATGCCTGCTTCTTGGCTGGCTGGTATAGTTTCTCTGCTTGCCTGCCTTTTACCCTAATCCAAGGCAATTTCAAGCATCAAGATTTCATTTATTATTTTGAAACAGTTGACATAAATGCCTCAGTCCAGGTAAATTACTGCTCTGAGTATACTGTAGAGGTCTTGCCTTGCAACCCATCCTCGGCTCTCCATCTGCACTTGTATTTTCAGCCAGCTTGAATTGGCAGATTGATGGATGCAATTAGAAAGTGCCCTCATAGGCATTAGAACTGCCTTCATTACTATGATCAGGAGGGCGGGAGAGGGGGTTGTCTATAGAAGCCCTTAGCCAAATACTTGACACTGGGAAAACAATCAGGCAGAAAAGCAGAATGGAGCACAGCTGAGAGAAGAGTAATTTCAGAAGGTTTTTTTCTTGGGGTGAGGAGGAATGGCAACTGCTTTTGTTTTGAGAACTGAGAACAGGTCTTTGTAAGAGAAAGGGGCCCAAGATGTTACATGTACTGTATTCTAACAACAGTCACAGAATAGTAAAACAGATTAAGATGTCATTTCCTACTAATAGGCAACCCTGAATGGCTTCTGGCTGAAAAGCACATTCTTTTGTGGCAATGAAGACGAATTCTCAACAGAATGTTAAACATGGTCAGCATGGTCTTGAAACAAGCTGCCTCCTATTGCACTACATCTAATTGTTGTTGTTCAGTTGCATAGTCAAGTCTGACCCTCTGTGACCCCATGGACCAATGCATGCCAGGCACCCCTATACTCCACCATCTTCTGCAGGCTGCTCAGCCTACACCCGTTACGTCAACAATGTCATCTAGCCACCTCATCCTCTGCTACCCCTTCTCCTTTTGCCTTTGATCTTTTTAGCATCCCCTGGAAAAAAATTTAAAAGGGAAATGCCTTGCATTATCCCACAGAGAAGATAATGTTCCCCTCTGGGGCACACTGACACCTCTGAGAATATGACTACACAGGCACTTCTCTTTAGCACTTTTATACATTTCTAGTTATAACTTCATTTTTAAAAAATGTTTCAAGTGTGCGATTACAACAAATGGGGCAAAATCCTGTTGTGTAACTTTGTGCCAATGTCACCTGGATCAGGAACTGGAAACATTTAATTAATGCTAGCTGAAAGTTTCTTACCCCCTTCTTTTGGGCCTCAAGGTTCTCTAGGTTCCTCCCTTGGGAAACCCTTTGGGTACCTCGGGACAGGGGAAGATCTTTTAAAAGAAAAAAAGTGACCACCAGGATTGGGACCAGGAGTGGTGTGCTAGCAGTGATTTTGGTAAAACAAGTATCCAGCATGTTGGGGATAAAATGCTAATTACCTTGTGAACTGCCCAGAGAGTAGTCTAAGCACTGTGGGGTTGTCTATTAGTGCAATTGGTATTGCTATTAAAGGCTTCCCCCAGTATCCCAAGGCTCCCAAAGTTTTCCCCAGGCCAAAGTTAGAATAGGATTTTGCTCAAGAATACAATATTTCTACTTTCGTCACTGGATATTTTTTCTCAAATGTGAGAAAAACATTTTGCTTCCTACTTTAAGAACACTTTGAAAATAACAGGTTAAACTCTTTGAAAATAAGAGTCACAAAATCACAAAAGACTAGCCTACACAGGAGACTCCAAACCATACTAGGAAAATTAAGCATTCTAACCATTCTAAATGTACCAAGAGACTTTGTATGCATTTCCAAGTTTGTGCAAGAGCATGGGGTTACCTGTTCAGCATCACGTGTTACCTCGCAACAATTTTGTTTGTGGCAGCATAGCAACTAACAAAAACATATAGAAGTATGAGGAGAAAAAGGTCAGCCAAGAAGTCACAAATCTCATTCACACCAGCTGAAACATGATCAGGCAACTAGAAAGGGCAGTCAGTCTTTGATCAATAGCAAGATGCTGGAGACCATAAGGCCACATGTGAGGATTAAAGGATATTATTATCAGGAATTGATGGTAGGTGTCTGTGCTGAAAAACTGAACACATTATCTTTCTGATTTTAGTATATCTCCCTTTTAAGTTCAAGCTTAACTTACAAATAGTGGTCTTCCTTAAGCATCTGCTTTCTTTGCTGCTCTTGCTGCCTTCGTTTTTCTTCAAGTCTATCAGCCTGGAAAGTTAAAACATCAAAGCACATTACCTCATAGATTTAATATTATAAAAGGCAAGGTCTACCTGAAGCTAAGCACACATTCTGGGGCACATAAAGGTATAATGTCACCATTTAATTCTTCCGTGTCTTGGCCAGATGTGAAACTGCCAAAATGAAGCCACCGTCTGCAGTTCCTTTTGCCTGACCTAGTGTGACAAAGATTAGCTGGCACAAGGGTGGACGTTGCCTGGGGTACGCTCAATTGTGGTTCAAAAATACCACAATCTTTGAGGAGGCAGCCATATATTTCAAAGGATGAAATGTTTGGTTTCTCCCTACTTCCAGTTTGTCTCGAAAACAACCTAGTGATGCAAGCAAGACTAAGGGCCAAAATATACATTAGAGATAGCTGATCATTTGAAGAGGAAATATAGTGGAACCTCATACAACAATCGCCCTGTATAGCAATGAAATCGTATAACAATTAGGTTTTTAGGGGAAATTGTGTCCCGCATAACAATTTTCCCTATGGAAAAAAATCGTACAACAATTTTCCAATGGGAAAAACCACTTAGTAAAAAATAATCATCATTGTACGATGCATCCCATAGGGAAAATCGCTATATGATTCATACAACAACAAGCCCCATGGAACGGATTAAAATTGTTGCATGAGGTACCACTGTACTTTCATGGCTGAATGTGTTTGCTTCCCACAGCAGGAACTTTTCTTCCCTGATATAGCTTGCAAAGTTAGCCTGACTTGGTTTGTCATTGGTCTCTGAGAGCTAAATTTGCACTTTGCAAGTCTAATTTTTCAGTCAAGAATCTGTCAGAATGAGTTCTCTGGAATGCTAACATTACAGCTTATCTGTATCTTATTGACAGGCCTAAGGAGATAGAGACAAGCTTCCCATGTTCTGTGGTTGATTGGCCACATCTCTAAGGTCCCAGATCAGTACTTACTATTTAGTGTCTTGCACGGAAGACAAAGAAGGAGCCGCAGTGAGGGCTAAAACACAGCTTTATTGCATGATGGTCAGGATGAACATGTGGTAATGGCAGAGGTACAGCTCATTTTATACTGCAACAATACATTTGAAAGGGGTTGCACGGTAGCTCAGTGGCTGCTACCTGCGTGACGTCATTCAGAGTCACACCCTTCTTCTCCAGGTGTTCCTTGCGCGGGAAGGTTCCCGTGGCTGCCGGTGATTGGGGGAATTTGAACCATGTTAGCTGAACGCTCGCAGCTGCCCTCTATGGGCAGCTGGCTCACGTTCCTTTAACAGCTGGGTTACATTGTAATCATTGTCAGGTTACATTCATACATTCTTAAAGTAATACTGTTACATACACAACACTCCTCCCCCCTAGGATGGGACGAAGCCCCTCAACCATTGTGGCTTCCCACATGTGCGCTTGGGGCGTACGACTGCTTGGCTGAGCTCAGGGGAACTAGGGGCTCTGAGTTCCGCAGATTCTCGTCCTGCAACGGAAAGGGGGGACTCATTAGTCATTTGACGGGGACTCTGTGATAACCTTGCGTTTGGAGAGGGGAACAGAACATGTAGCTGGGATGTGAACCCCTGCCTGTCGCTTGTGGCGCCTGGGGACCCCCCCCAGCACGAACCTTGGAACCAACGAGGAGACCCTTGTTGTCTCGCCCCAGTTTCTTGCGCCTGCAACTGGCGTACTTGTGCTACCCCCTGCTGCCTGACTCGGTGATCTTGCGGATGCGAGAACGAACTTCCCCCTGCTACCTGGGTTGGGGGACGTGGTGATGGGGTAAACTCTAAAACAAAAGGACTGGGAGGACTGGAGGTACCAGGGGCTGAACTAAAACCCCTCTTCTCGCTCAGACGGGTGGGGGACCACTCTGCGACACCCCCCTGGTACGGCAACATAAAGTCAAACTCATCCCACTCTTTCAAAGTATCCTCCTTGTCTGAGAATCCAGGGTATGCATTTGTACCCGAGGACGTCCCCGTGTCTCCCCCTTGGGTTACGCGGGTGGGGGAGGACCCTAACGCTGATTCTCTTTCACTGGTAACTCGCCTTCTGAGTTGGTCAGCGTGCCTTCTCCACAGTAGACCTGTGCTAGTCTCAACCCTGTAAGACACTGGCCCCGTTTGCTCAATGACCGTTCCTGGAACCCATGTTGGTCCCGAGGTTGCGTAATTCCTGCAGTGAACCGGGTCCCCTACCGCAAAACTTTTGGAGCTTCCTAACTCTATATTTCTCCCCTCATCCTCCACCCTGGTCGGATCCAACCAATCAATAAGTGTTACCGGCTTCCTCCGCATGAGGAGCTCAGCCGGCGACAGTCCTGAAGCTAGGGGAGTTGCCCTATAACAAATGAGAAACTGACACAGTTGGAGGTTCAACTCACCGGGACCCATGCGCCGCAGTGCGTCTTTCGTAGTGCGCACTTGGCGCTCTACCTGACCGTTTGTGGCAGGGTGAAACGGGGCAGAGGTGATGTGCCGGATGGCATTCCTCTCGATGAACGCCTTGAATTCCGCAGACGTGAAAGTACTGGCGTTATCGCTCACAAGGATGTCCGGCAGGCCGAAGCAACTGAACACCTTGTGCAATTGCTTAACGGTTGCGGCAGATGAGGTGTTAGACATGGGGATGACTTCCAACCACTTGGTGTATGAGTCGACTATCAGCAGAAACATGGACCCGCGAAAGGGGCCAGCGAAGTCGATGTGTACTCTGGACCATGGCCCACAGGCCGTGTCCCATTCCCTATGAGGCAGCCGGGACTCCTCGGGCTGAGAGCTTTGGCAGCTCTCACATGTGCCCACCAAGTGCTCTATATCCGCGTCTATCTGGGGCCACCAGAAGTAGCTCCTGGCCAGTGCTTTGGAACGCACTATTCCCGGGTGGCTGGTATGCAGAAACCTCAGCACCTTTGCACGTAACTTCTCTGGGATAACTACCCGCTGGCCCCAGAGAAGGCACCCCCTTTCAAGGGCTCTACTCTGCGCCTGAAAAACGACTTGAACTCCTCCTCGGGGGGAGTTCTGGGCCACCCTTTCCTCACCCAGGAACTAACTTGGGACAGGATCTTGTCGGCCGCCGTGGCTTTGGCGAGGTCTGCGGGAACTATGGGGGGCGAGTTGAGAGACTCGATAAGCAGGACTTGGTGGTCCTGCTCTACCTCACATTCGGGGTCTCCTAAACTCAGGAGGGGAGATTGGGACAGCGCATCAGCATGGGAGATCTCCTTCCCTGGGCAATGTACCAGCTCGTACTGATAGGCGTTGAGGAAAATCGCCCAACGCAGCATCCTGGGGGACAGGATTTGTGGGGTGGTCTTGCCTGTAGTGAAGATTCCCAAAAGGGGCTTGTGATCAGTCACAATCGTGAACTCGCGGCCATATAGGAAATCGTGGAACTTCTTTGTTCCCGCGATTATGGCCAGGGCCTCTCTATCTGTTTGCGTATAATTGCACTCTGCCTTTGAAAGTGACCTGGAATAGAAGGTAACCGGGGCTTCCCGCCCGCTCTCTAACATGTGGAACAGCACCGCCCCCACCCCCACTGGTGATGCATCACAGACCAAAACTACTGGCTTCCTCGGGTCGAAATGGGTTAGAACGGCATCCGAGGATAAGAGCGCCTTGAGCTCTTTGAACACTTTCTCCTGCCTATCTCCCCACCGCCAAACCACATCTTTCTTTAAGTAGCCCGTGCAGCGGCTCTGCAACAGATGCCTTCCTTGGCAAGAAGGAATGGTAAAAATTCAGGAGCCCTAGAAATGACTGCAGCTCCAGTTTTGCGGTGGAGCGAGGGGCGTTTTGCACAGCCGCAACCTTGGACTCGGATGGCTTGATGCCCTCCAGGGTTATCTTGAACCCGAAAAACTCAACCTCCCTCGCAAAAAACATGCATTTGTCCCTTCTCAACCTCAGTCCCGCTCTCTCGAATATGGAGAGGACCTTGTCTAGTCTTCTCGCTAGTTCTGATTCGCTCCCCGCTGTTATCAAAGCATCATCTAAATATGGGAGCATGCCTGGAAGCCCCTTTAAAAGGCGTTCCACGAGGGACTGGAAGATCCCGGGGGCCGAATTTATGCCAAATTGTAGGTGCGTTACCTTGAATGCCCCCTTATGTGTGACGATGGTTTGCACAGCGGCAGCAGCTGGGGTTACCGCGAGCTGCTGGTATGCCTGCACCAGGTCTAGCTTGGCAAAACACCTCCCCCCCATGCAACGTGGCCAGTAAGTGGCTAACTACTGGCACCGGATATGCATTCGGCCGAATGGCCTTGTTAATTGTACATTTGTAGTCAGCGCAAATCCTGACCTCCCCATTGGATTTTAAAGTTGTAACAATCAGAGTTTCCCACTCCACAGAATCAACTGGAACTAAAATCCCCTGCCCCACCAATTTGTCCAGTTCCGCCTCAATCTTGTCCTTGAGGGTGAAGGGAACTCTTCTTGGTTCGAGACGTATGGGCCGGATTTCTGGGTCCAAAAGAAACCGGGGGCCCCTTGTTCTTGAAAACGTCTGGGTGCACATCACATACATCCCGAATTGGGTCAGTCTCTATGGTGTTTAAGCTGGACAGTTCAATTCCCAGGGGAGCAAACCACTGGGTTCCCAAAAGGCAACAGTTCCCCCCCTTGAGAATCACTAAGGGCAGTCTTTCTGTGAACCTTTTGAACTTCACCGTGAAGTTTCCCACCCCCAACACCGGGATCCCATAACCCTGCACGTCCTGTAAGTTCGACTTCATGGCCCGCAACTTGGGGCACGCATTTGGGGGAATGCGCAGGAACTCCTTCTGGGACAGGATGGAGTAGGACGACCCTGAGTCTATTTCCATCCTAACCGGGACCCCTTGTAACAGTACCTCTATGAAGAAGTGCTGGTGCTCCAGGCCCACGCGGTTCACGCCCGCCGCGTCATCATTGGCTGAGACCTTTCCGATGCCGGCCGCCTTGCATTGGTGTGCTTGGGGGTGTCTCGATGGGCCCTTGTCCTCGGTTCACCCGTGCCTGCAGACCCTGGCGATGTGGCCTCTCCGACCGCAGTTGTGGCACTCGGCCTTCCGGAATGAGCACCTCGTTCGGTCATGAGATGCCCCGCAGCCATCGCAGCTGTGGTTTCCTCTCTCGCTGGTTCGGCACTTTTCTCTGTGCCTCTTGACTCTGCACGTCGTTGTCCTCGCTGGAGCAGGAGTCCGCAGTCGTGGATGACTCCTCGGAGGTTGCTGGGGTGCCTGTGGGCTGTTGGGGGGCCCGCCAGGCCACCTGTGCCAAAGTCCGCCGGGCCGCTTGCATGGGTGACGGCCTGGTGCGGCCCCCCCAGGACTTAAAAACTCTGACCCCGCTCCTCGCCGCCTCGGCCGCTTGGGCCTCTCACAGTACCTCGTTGAATGTGAGGCGATGGTCGCGGGTCATCAACTTCCTCTAGACCTCCTCGTCCCTCAGGCCACACAGCATGCGGTCTCGAAGGGCTATGTCCAGGTCCTCCCACTGGCAGTGGACGGCCGCCAGCCTAAGGCCCGCCGCATAGGCGGATACGGATTCTCCCGGGCGCTGATCCAGCCTGTTGAATGTGACCCGGGCCGGAAAAATGGAAACGGGCGGCTGGAAGTGCTCCCTCAGTATCGTGAGGATGCGGTCAATGGGCACCATGTCGACTTTCCAGGGAGCCACCAGGTTCATCAGGATGCGCAGCGTGGCCGGCCCCACCTGGCCTAGGAAGTGCGAGCGCACCTTCCCTTCATCGTCGATGCCTGCAGCATCCATGGCATGCCGAAACTGGCACTCGTACAGCTCCCATTGCTCGGGATCGCTGATGTCGAACTGGTGAGGCTTGATCTTGGGATGTGCCATGGATCCCACCTTCGTCGCCAATTTAGTATCTTGCACGGAAGACAAAGAAGGAGCCGCAGTGAGGGCTAAAACACAGCTTTATTGCATGATGGTCAGGATGAACATGTGGTAATGGCAGAGGTACAGCTCATTTTATACTGCAACAATACATTTGAAAGGGGTTGCACGGTAGCTCATTGGCTGCTACCTGCGTGACATCATTCAGAGTCACGCCCTTCTTCTCCAGGTGTTCCTTGCGCGGGAAGGTTCCCGCGGCTGCCGGTGATTGGGGGAATTTGAACCATGTGAGCTGAACGCTCGCAGCTGCCCTCTATGGGCAGCTGGCTCATGTTCCTTTAACAGCTGGATTACATTGTAATCATTGTCAGGTTATATTCATACATTCTTAAAGTAATACTGTTACATACACAACATACTATTATGCCACACTGGCTCCCATTTGAAAACCCTTTTAAGATGTTTATGGAAACAACTTACTGCAACACTGATACATGCACATAATCTCTCTAGAAATCACAGGTACCCACAAGTACCCAGCCCATTAGATGCATTACTGACCATTCAGTACTTACTATAATGCAGTACTTTAACATTAGATACATAAGCCTCCCCCTTTTCTTTCCTCCTAAAACAGGAAAACATCTAGAAAGCTACAATTTGTCCATTCCTGTATTAAACCACAGTTGGAATCATCCACATTCTGCTAATGTCCAGGCATTGTGACAAGTCATGATTAGACTTTCAGATGTTCTCCTTGTACCATATCAAAGGAGATGAAAGGTTGTGAGGCCCTATACCGGTGAACTAATTCAACATTAAATTTGAACTAGACCACTTTCACAGATTAATGTAATGCTTTTAAAAGAGGGGAGGAGATGTTTCCATTAAGAAAATTACATTATTTGCAAGATTGATAAAATAGTGTTAATTTGTGTATTCGTATACACACCCTGAGGCTGGAAATGTTACTCGGAAAGTATTTTTAAGTGACTCACTGGTTGCCAGTTTTGCAACAAGTAATACTGTATTACAAATTAATAGCAATTTTTTTATGTATAACTTTCAGTTGGTTTAAAACTTTTACAATACCATCAAATCATCCCCTAAAACTGTTCCACAAATTTTTTCAAATGAAAAAATCTTACGTATTACACAAGACAAACATTTATTGAAACACCTGAACGTAAAATGTTGCCTCATTACCAAAGAAAGATGAGTAGCAAGAGAAGAAATCCCACTCTACAAATGTCTGTCTTACTTTCTCTCTTTGAATTGCCTTCTTTTTCAACAGGTCAGCATCTTCGGCCTCTCTCTTGATTCTTTCGTATTCTTCTTTCTTTAGCTATTTTCAGAGAAAGTTGCATTTATTTCAGTTTGCACAGCAAGATTTTAACCTGACATGTTATGTAAGAAATTACCAACTAAGCTTCCAGGGTACTGGACCTGTCTCTTGGATTCTATTACACTCATATTCCATTAATAACTAACTAAAATTGACCTTATGGCTGTGTCCAGAACACTACAATCAATTTGCAAGGATGTACCAGTGGCTCAAGTGGCTAAGACGCTAACTGGGAAGTGGAAGGTCAGCAGTTCGATTCCCGAGTACTGCAGGATGGAAATGAGCTCCCGTCTTCGTCCCAGCTCCTGCCAATTTAGCAATTCGAAAGCAAGAAATTGCAAGTAGATAAATAGGGACCACTTCGGTGGGAAGGTAACAGCATTCTGTGCACTCCGGTGTCTAGTCATGCCTGCCACATGACCACGGAAACGTCTGCAGAATCAGACAGCGCTGGCTCTTCAGCTTAGAAACAGAGATGAGCATTGCACCCTAGAGTCGGATACGACTGGCTTTCGAGCAAGAGAAACCTTTACCTTTACCATCCTGTAGCCTTCAGATGTTGTTGTTCTGCAACTATCAGCAGTCCTGATTAGTATAGCCCAGTGGTTCCCAACGTGGGGCCCACGCCCTACCAGGGGACTTCAATTCCCAGAAGCCTAAGTGAGTACATTGGCTGATCAGTGCTTTGGGGGACTTAGGCTTCTGGGAATTGAAGTTCAAAAGCCAAAGGTTGCAAAACACTGGTATAGCCATGGATAAGGAATTCTGGTCATTCAACAGTTCAATATCATTTGGGGTACCACATGTTGTCCAACACAGTTTTAAAGCTTCCCACAAGCAACAAGGGTATCAAAAGCAAGTGAAGAAAAAGGTAAAGGTAAAGGTTTCCCTTGCTCGAAAGCCAATCGTATCTGACTCTAGGGTGCAGTGCTCATCTCTGTTTCTAAGCCGAAGAGCCAGCGCTGTCTGCTAGGCAGCCTTTTAATTGCTCGCCTTACAAACTGCGCCTAAAGACAGTAAAGCCCATCCCCCAACTGCAATATCCAAATTAGGAGTCATGCCATGAGTAAAAAGTCAAATGCATTTTGTAACAACAGTCTAGCCATCTCTTCCCCTCTGCCCCTCATATAACGATAGATGAGTTTCAGATAATCAGGATGTACTTCAAACCAGTTCATTCTGAACCCGATATCCTAGTTAATTCTATAGTTAGATGTGATATTCAGAAGTTAAATAATTAAAAACATTAAATATGAGCTACTTTGAAAAACCCATGTATTGAAGTTCCAAATAAATCATGTGCACTGATTTTGTTGTTTTTGAAACTGAATTTCCATACATATTTTTGGAAATATAACATTTCAAGGCCAGATTTTCAGGGTCTCTTAGCAAGTTCACTATCCTCTAGAACAGTATGCTATAACTTAATGTTACAGGAATATAGGCTAAAAATATTTAAATCTTGCAGAATTCCTAATTGAGTGTTGTGTTCTATGACTGTACCTTTTACAATGTATCCATTAACGTGTATCCAATGTAACCATGCTTGTGTAACATTATAACCAGCAGCTGCTTAACTGTAGCCCTTGCAATAGGACGCGAGCTAATGACCACCTGGTGGCAATAGCGAGCGTTCAAGCTCTCCTGGCCCAGACTCACCAGCAAACAACAGCGCGGGAAGTTTCCCGCCATCACCTACACCTGGACAAGAAGGGCGTGACCGTCTGTGACGTCACGCGGACAGTAACCAATAGACTGTCGAGGAGCCACATTCAAATGTATAGGGAGGGCATTTAATGAGCTAAAGCAGCTTCTGGCGTCTGACGCCATCCTCACCCACTTCAACCCCAAGCGGCCAGTGGTCCTGATCTGTGATGCATCCCCGGTGGGGGTGGGGGCGGTGCTGTGCCACGTGCTGGAAAACGGAAGGGAGGCCCCGATAGCGTTCTATTCCAGGTCCCTATCCCAAGCGGAGAGAAACTACGCCCAGACAGACAGGGAAGCATTAGCGATAATTGCGGGAACAAAAAAGTTCCACGACTTCCTGTATGGCCGCCCCTTCACAATCGTGACCGATCACAAGCCCCTGCTAGGCATTTTTACCGCAGATAAACCCACGCCACAGATCCTGTCCCCTAGGATGCTTAGGCGGGCAATTTTTCAGCACGCGTTAGTGTACAGGCCCGGGAGGGAGATCAGCCATGCGGACGCTCTATTGAGGTCCCCCCTTCCCCAAGAGAACAGCCACGTGGGCGGGCAGGAGCCAGACCATCAGGTACTGATGATAGAAGTCCTCGACTCGCCCCCAATACTGCCCGCCGACATCGCCAAGGCGACCGGAAAGGACAACATTTTAGCAAGGGTTAGCTCCTGGGTGCAGAAAGGGTGGCCAGCGTCCTCCCCGGCAGCGGAGTTCGACCCATTTTTTCGAAAGAAGTTAGAGTTGTCCCTTGAGAGGGGGTGCCTTCTGTGGGGCCAGCGAGTAGTGATCCCGGCGTCCTTACGGCCGAGGGTACTCAAACTCCTGCACGTCATTCACCCGGGGATTGTGCGCTCCAAAGCCCTGGCACGGAGCTATTTCTGGTGGCCCCAGGTAGACGCCGACATCGAGCACATGGTCGGCACTTGTGAACCCTGCCAAAGTTCCAGGCCAGAAGAAGCCCGCCTGCCTCACAGGGAGTGGGACGTGGCGAAGGGACCGTGGTCCCGAGTTCATGTAGACTTTGCTGGCCCGTTTCGTGGGACGCTGTTTCTCCTTGTGGTGGATGCCTTCTCCAAGTGGTTGGAGGTCATTCCGGTTACAAGCACGTCCACGGCCACAACCATAAAGCATTTGCGGAGGGTCTTTTCCACGTTCGGTTTACCCGACACCCTCGTAAGCGACAACGCAAGTTGCTTCACGTCCTCTGAGTTCAGGGCATTCACTGAAATCAACGCCATTCGGCACATCACCTCCGCTCCTTTTCACCCTGCCACAAACGGCCAAGTAGAGCGCCTTGTGCGTACCACCAAGGACGCGCTGCGGCGCATGGGGCCCGGGGACCTAAACCATCAAGTGTGCCAGTTTCTGCTAGGCTACCGAGTGACTCCCCTAGCGTCAGGATACTCCCCCGCAGAGCTGCTGATGCGCAGGAAGCTGACCACCATACTAACTAGGCTAGACCCCACGAGAGTAGAGGAAAAGGGGAGGAACATTGGGATAGAGGGCACAAAGAGTTTCAACGTGGGTGCCCCCGTGTATTGCAGGAATTATGCCAGCGCGGGTCCGGCCTGGGTACCGGGCGTCATCCTAGAGCAGACCGGCCCCGTCTCGTACCGCGTCGAGACCGGCACAGGTCTACTCTGGAGGCGGCACGCAGACCAGCTCCGGCGCAGGATCCCCGGTGAACAGGGCACGGACCGCGGGACGCAAGACTCAGCGTTAGGGTTTTCCCCCACCCGCTCAGCCCAAGGGGGAGGAAAAGGGGGGCCATGGGTCCCCACCAAGGGGGGAGGAAAGGGAATCTGTCCTCATAGATATCTTGCGGGATCGGTCAGCAGAAAGAAGGGAAACCGATCCCATAGATATCCCGCGGAATCTCCCCACAAATACGGATACCCCAACAGAGTTAGATTTTGATTTTCAGAACCGGGGAAGTTTTGCGGAGTGGTCCCCCACCCGTCCAAGCGAGAAGAGGGGTTTTTCGTTAGCCCCGAGTGTCTCCGGTCTGCCCACAATGGAGTTTTTTCCTTCCCCCAAAACCGCCAAACCACGGCAAGCCTCTAACAAGTCTCCCTCTCCCGTTTCAGGACAAGGGACCAGGGAACGAGGAAGCAGTAGCGCCCCTGGGGCGGGTCAGCCCACAACACGGCCCAAACGCGTTTGCAATAAGCCATCTTGGCTGAGGGACTTCGTCCCATCCTAGGGGGGAGGGATGTTGTGTTCTATGACTGTACCTTTTACAATGTATCCATTAACGTGTATCCAATGTAACCATGCTTGTGTAACATTATAACCAGCAGCTGCTTAACTGTAGCCCTTGCAATAGGACGCGAGCTAATGACCACCTGGTGGCAATAGCGAGCGTTCAAGCTCTCCTGGCCCAGACTCACCAGCAAACAACAGCGCAGGAAGTTTCCCGCCATCACCTACACCTGGACAAGAAGGGCGTGACCGTCTGTGACGTCACGCGGACAGTAACCAATAGACTGTCGAGGAGCCACATTCAAATGTATAGCCACTGTATATATTGAGCTACCCATCCACCATTACCTCATGTTCCCCCTGGATCATCATGCAATAAACCTGTGTTAAGCCAACCTTTCGGCTGTTCGTTGTCTTTGGTCCCATACACTAAATTGAGAAACATCAGTCACCTCTGTGAGTCACCTCTTTTTGCTCAAAGTGATGATGTCAGAAAGGTATTTCAACTTGTACTGTTAATGACTTTGAGTAATATATGGCTGGCTACCCACAAGGGGGAAACTGCATTTTTATTTATCTTATTTTACATACAAAAAAGGTTTAAATCAGACAGTAAAAAGGCTTCTGTCCTTATTCCAAGGAGTGGATAGGACACAGTCAGATAATCTATGCTTCACCTTTTGCTTGTATTTAGACTGGATATACTCAAGCTGCTGCTTCTGCCTCACTTCAGACTCTGATGCTCTTCCTCCTAAAATAAAAACAACAACAATGTATTTCAATACAAGTTTCATAAAGTTCATTTTTACATTTAAAATATAAATTAAATACATGATATGCAGTTCTTTCTCTTCTTTTCTACCTTAGCAATGGAGGCTGTCCAAGTACTGGAGGAATGTCTGGAGGTGACTAGGTTGCTGGTGGGGCAAACCCTGGCCCAGTTGGGTGGAAGCCTCCCTAAGATGGATAATGTTACCCTTCCACTTAAGGATAAGGTACAAAATCTGGGCATCCTGCTGGACCTAGTTTTTACAATGACGCTGCAAATAACACCTGTGGTCAAGACAACTTTCTATGATCTGCACCAGATTGTTCAGTTCTGCCCATATCTGAACAGGCGATTCCTAGCCACCTTAATCTATGTATTGGTAATCTCCAAGACTGATTATTACAATGCTCTCTAGGTGGGGCTACCTTTAAGGTTGGTATGGAAACTGTAGAGAGTCCAAGACATGCCTGCCAGACTGATTATGCATGCACACAGATAGACACAGAGATAGAGAGACAGATAGAGACACAAAGACAGAGATATAGATATACCGTATAGATATATATATCCCCAGTTCTGGCAGGCCTATATTGATTACTCGTTACCTTCCATGCCAGCTTCATGGTTTGGGGCCATGTTACATGGTGGATACCTCCCAACTGACAAGTTCCTCACAAAAGTCTATGCTTTTGAAGGTACCCATCTCTAGAGCTTAAGAGGTGTGACACATGTCAAAAAGCCTTCTCTGTGATGGCATTCTCTGCTTGGAATGATCTCCTCCACTGGAAATCCGCAGGTGACATTCCTCCAGGTCTTTAGCAAACTGCTCAAGACATATATGTTTAAAGAGGCATTTGCTAAATTTCTTCCCCAAATAAGTTTGTTGGCTAAAATTTTAGTTGGTTTGTTGACTGGATCATATTTAAAGACCATTTATCTCTACTGTTGTCATTGGGGTTTATTTTTAATGTTCATGTTTATTTTTATTGTTTAATTATCTTATCCTTTGTTTGAAGTAAAATGATTTACTCTTTATATTGTTCATTGCCATGAGTAGTGTAATAACACTGGATTTGATGGTTTATGAATGAATTTTCACTAGGGCTGGACAGTAGAACAGAAACATCATCTAAAATAATGCATTTTTTTCATTTCTAGGCCAGACTTTAAACTGCCAAACTGAAGCCACCTTTTGGTGAATTAATTCCATGGTTCCTTTTGCTTGACCTAGGGTGAGAAAGATTAGTTGGCACAACACAGTTGTCCTTGCCCAGGGTATGCCTGATTGTGGGTCAAAAATACCACAATCTTCAAGAAGGCTCTTTCTGTGTACCCAACTGAAGACCTGAGGTGCCTAAAATACATTACGCATCAAAACCTTCCTGCTCGTCATCATTCAACTCTGAGGCAGATGTCGGGGTCTCTCGTTCCCCATCGCCGCTGCTTTCTACACCCCAGTCAGATTACCTTGTGAACTGACCAGAGAGTGCACTAAGCCCTATGGGGCAGTATACATGTATAATTGCAATTGTTATCATTCCACTGTAAAGGTAGCTTTTATTAAATGCTATCACGTCCTGTTGAGCTGGCTGCCTCCTCTCAGGTGCAACTACCATGCCAGGCAACCAAACATGTCCATAGCAGCCACTTTAAATGTCAGAGTTGGGTGCCACCACTCGGCAACTGCTCAGCTGTGGCCAGAGCTACTGCTACATCACACACAGATATTACGGTTTCCCCCAGATCCATTAAAACAAACAAAGAAAGTCAAATCGGAATCATAACATTGTGTCTTTACAAACAAATATCAAGTGTTGTTGCTATTCCAGCAGTTCAGGCCTCAGATACTGTGTTGCAGATATATGGAGAATGCTAAAAATATGTTAAAGTTAATCAAGGTTTGATTTTACCAGTCCTATTAAAGTAAAACCATTTTCTTAAAAGAAAATTCTATATTACAGACTTGTGCTCATTTTATTAGCTGCTTCACAAAAATTCAAGACATTTTTCTGTCCATTTTGTTGTTGTTCAGTCGCACAGTCGACTCAGACTCTTTGCGACCCCATGGACCATTGCTCTCCAGGCACCCCTGTCCTCTATCAACCTCCTCAGTCCACACAGCCCCGTGCCCATTGTGTCTACAATACCATCTACCCATCTCATCTTTGGCCATCCCCCTTCTTCTTTTGCCCTCCACCTTCCCCAGGATCAAGGCCTTCTTGAGTGAATCCTCCCCTCTCATTTGATGTCCAAAATACTTTAGCTTCATCTTTGTTATTTGTCCTTCTAAGGAGCAGTCAGGGCTAATCTCTTCTAATATTGACCTATTTTTTCTCCTTGCTGTCCGGGTGACTCCAAAACTCTCCTCCAGCACATCTCAAAGGCATCTATTTTTCTTTGCTCAGCTTTTTTAATGGTCCAGCTCTCACAACCATACATTATCACCGGGGATACCATTGCTTTGACTATGCGGACCTTTGTTTGCAGTGAGATGTCTCTACTTTTCACTGTTCCCTAGGTTTCTCATAGGTTGTCTCCCAAGAATCAGTCAACTTTTTATTTCATGGCTGCAATCTCCATCTGCAGTAATCTTTGATCCTAAGAAAGTAAAATCTGTCACTGCTTCTACTTCTTCCCCATCAATATTCCAAGGACTGATATGGCCTGTTGCCATTATCTTGGTTTTCTTGATATTGAGTCTCAGGCCAGCTTTTGCTCTCTCTTCTTTCAACCTAATCAGGAGCTTCTTTAGGTCTTCCTCACTTTCTGCCATTAGGGTTGTATCACCTGCATATCTCAAATTTTTGATGTTTTCCCCAGCAATTTTGATCCCATATTGTGATTCCTCCATCCCTGCATTGCGCATTATGTACTCTGTGTATAAGTTGAATAAGCAGGGTGACAAAATGCAGCCTTGTCTTACTCCTTTTCCTATTCCAAACCACTCCGTCATTCCATACTCTGCCCTAACTGTTGCTTCTTGACTCATATACAGATTTCTCATGAGGCATATAAGGTGTTCTGGTATTCTCATCTCTTTAATTACTTGCCACATTTTGTTGTAGTCCACACAATCAAAGGCCTTGGTGTAGTTAGTGAAGCAGAAGTAAACTTGTTTCTGATATCCCTTTGTTTTCTCAATCATCCAGCACATGTTGGCTATGTGGTCTGTGGGCCCCCTGCCTCTTCTGAACCCATCCTGCACCCCTGGTATTTCTCTCTCTACACGCTGCTGCAGTCTGTCCTGTATTATCTTGAGCATCACTTTGCTAGCTTGTGGGATGAGCGCAATTGTTCGATCATTTGAACATTCTTTGGCATTGACCTTTTTTGAGATTGGGACTTTTGTGTATGGGACCAAAGACAATGAACAGCCGAAAGGTTGGCTTAACACAGGTTTATTGCATGATGATCCGGGGGAACATGAGGTAATGGCGGATGGGTAGCTCAATATATACGGTGACTATACATTTTGAATGTGGCTCCTCAATAGTCTATTGGTTACTGTCCGCGTGACGTCATGGACGGTCACGCCCTTCTTGTCCAGGTGTAGGTGATGGCGGGAATCTTCCCGCGCTGTTGTTTGCTGGTGAGTCCGGGCCAAGAGAGCTTGAACGCTCGCTATTGCCACCAGGTGGTCATTAGCTCGCGTCCTATTGTAAGGGCTACAGTTAATCAGCTGTTGGTTATATTGTTACACAAGCATGGTTACATTGGATACACGTGAATGGATACATTGTAAAAGGTACAGTACAGAACACAACATCCCTCCCCCCTAGGATGGGACGAAGTCCCTCAGCCAAGATGGCTTATTGCAAACGCGTTTGGGCCGCGATGAGGGCTGACCTGCCCCAGGGGCGCTACTGCTTCCTCGTTCCCTGGTCCCTTGTCCTGAAACGGGAGAGGGAGACTTGTTAGCGGCTTGCCGTGGTTTGACGGTTTTGGGGGAAGGGAAAAACTCCATTGTGGGCAGACCGGAGACACTTGGGGCTAACGAAAAACCCCTCTTCTTTCTTGGACGGGTGGGGGACCACTCCGCAAAACTTCCCCGGTTCTGAAAATCAAAATCTAAATCTGCTGGGGTATCCGTATTAGTGGGGAGATCCCGCGGGATATCTATGAGGTCGGCTTCCCTTCTCTCTGCTGACCGATCCCGCAGGATGTCTACGAGGACAGATTCCCTTTCCTCCCCCCTTGGTGGGGACCCATGGCCCCCCTTTCCTCCCCCTTGGGCTGAGCGGGTGGGGGAGAACCCTAACGCTGAATCGTGTTTCCCGCGGTCCGTGCCCTGCTCTCCGGGGATCCTGCGCCGGAGCTGGTCTGCGTGCCGCCTCCAGAGTAGACCTGTATCGGTCTCGACGCGGTACGAGACGGGGCCGGTCCGCTCTAGGATGACGCCCGGTACCCAGGCCGGACCCGCGCTGGCGTAATTCCTGCAATACACCGGGGCACCCACGTCAAAACTCTTTGTGTCCTCTATCCCAATGTTCTTCCCCTTGTCCTCTACTCTTGTGGGGTCTAGCCTAGTTAGTATGGTGGTCAGCTTCCTGCGCATCAGCAGCTCTGCGGGGGAGTATCCTGACGCTAGGGGAGTCACTCTGTAACCTAGCAGAAACTGGCACACTTGATGGTTTAGGTCCCCGGGCCCCATGCGCCGCAACGCATCCTTGGTGGTGCGCACAAGGCGCTCTACTTGGCCGTTTGTGGCAGGGTGGAAAGGAGCGGAGGTGATGTGCCGAATGGCGTTGATTTCTGTGAATGCCCTGAACTCAGAGGACGTGAAACAACTTGCGTTGTCGCTTAAGAGGGTGTCGGGTAAACCGAACGTGGAAAAAACCCTCCGCAAATGCTTTATGGTTGTGGCCGTGGACGTGCTTGTAACCGGAATAACCTCCAACCACTTGGAGAAGGCATCCACCACAAGGAGAAAAAGCGTCCCACGGAACGGGCCAGCAAAGTCTACATGAATCCGGGACCACGGCCCCTTCGCCGCGTCCCACTCCCTGTGAGGCAGGCGGGCCTCTTCTGGCCTGGAGCTTTGGCAGGGTTCACAAGTGCCGACCATGTGCTCGATGTCGGCGTCTAGCTGGGGCCACCAGAAATAGCTCCGTGCCAGGGCTTTGGAGTGCACAATTCCAGGGTGGCTGACGTGCAGGAGTTTGAGTACCCGCGGTCGTAAGGACGCCGGGATCACTACTCGCTGGCCCCACAGAACCCCTCTCAAGGGACAACTCTAACTTCTTTCGAAAAAATGGGTCGAACTCCGCTGCCGGGGAGGACGCTGGCCACCCTTTCTGCACCCAGGAGCTAACCCTTGCTAAAATGTTGTCCTTGCCGGTCGCTTTGGCGATGTCGGCGGGCCGTATTGGGGGCGAGTCGAGGACCTCTATCATCAGCACCTGGTGGTCTGGCTCCTCCCCGCCCACGTGGCTGCTATCCTGGGGAAGAGGGGACCTCGATAGAGCGTCCGCATGGCTGATCTCCCTCCCGGGCCTGTACACTAACGCGTGCTGATACGCGTTAAGAAAAATGGCCCACCTAAGCATCCTTGGGGACAGGATCTGTGGCGTGGGCTTATCTGCGGTAAAAATGCCTAGCAGGGGCTTGTGATCGGTCACGATTGTGAAGGGGCGGCCATACAGGAAGTCATGGAACTTTTTGGTCCCTGCGATTATCGCTAACGCTTCCCTGTCTGTCTGGGCGTAGTTTCTCTCCGCTTGGGGTTGAAATGGGTTAGGATGGCATCAGACGCCAGAAGCTGCTTTAGCTCACTAAATGCCCTCTCTTGCTGGTCGCCCCACTTCCATGCCTCGTCCTTTTTAAGCAATCTGTGCAACGGTTCGGCCACGGCTGCTTTCCGGGGAAGGAAGGAGTGATAAAAGTTCAGCAGCCCTAGGAACGACTGCAACTCGGGCTTGGAGGTGGGGGGAGGGGCTTGCTTGATGGCGGCTACCTTAGACTTGGACGGCCTTATTCCCTCAGGAGTGACACGGAACCCTAGGAATTCGACCTCGGTCGCGAAGAAGACGCATTTGTCTTTTCGCAGTCTCAACCCCGCCTTTTCGAATATCGCCAGGACCTTGCCCAACCTCTTTGCCAATTCGGCCCGACTCCCCCCCGTTATCAATACGTCATCAAAATAAGGTAACACCCCCTCGAGCCCCTTCAGGAGGCGTTCCACGAGTGACTGGAAAATTCCAGGCGCCGAGTTTACGCCGAATTGAAGGCGCGTCACCTGGAACGCCCCCTTATGGGTGACTATAGTTTGGGCAGCAGCGGCGGCTGGGGTCACCGAGAGCTGCTGGTAGGCTTGTGCTAAGTCGAGCTTAGTGAAACACTTTCCCCCATGTAACCTGGCCAGCAAATGGCTGACTACCGGCACCAGATACGCATTGGGGCGAATTGCCTTGTTGATGGTGCACTTGTAATCAGCGCATATGCGCACCTCCCCGTTGGCCTTTAGTGCTGTTACAATTGGAGTTTCCCACTCCGCAGAATCAACAGGAACAAGAATCCCCTGGCCCACCAATTTGTCCAGTTCCGCCTCTATTTTGTCCTTGAGCGCGAATGGCACCCGGCGCGGTTTGAGTCTTATTGGGTGGACCTCAGGGTCTAGGTCGAAGGCTACTGGGGGTCCCTTAAATTTCCCAAGTCCCTTTTTGAAGACTTCGGGGTGCGCGTCGCACACCTCCTGAATCGGGTCAGTCCCAATGACAACGGCATGCACCCCCCCAATGAACAAACCCAGGGGCTGGAACCATTGAGTCCCAAGGAGGCTGCAATTCCCCCCTTTAAGAACAACTAGGGGAAGCGTTGCGGCGTGTTTCTTGAATTGGACCTGAAATTTCCCAACCCCCAACACCGGAATGCAGTTCCCTTGCACGTCCCGTAGCGTGGACCTCAAAGCTTTGAGTTTGGGCCGCACGTGGGGGGCAATTTTCAGAAACTCCTTCTGGGGAATGATGGAATATGAGGACCCCGAGTCAATTTCCATCCTAATGGGGGCCCCTTGTACTAGTACCTCAACAAAGTAGCGGGGGTGTCCTGCGGACACGCTGAACACCGGTGCGTCGTCCTCGCTGTCGTCGGCGATGCGGCCCACGCCGTCTCGCTTCCTTGTGGCCTGGGTGCCATCCTTGGGTCTCGTTGTGCTGTCTCTCGAGCTCTTCCGGGCCTCGCGCCGTTTCCTGCAGACCTTGGCGATGTGCCCGCGGCGGCCGCAGTTGTGACACTCGGCCTTTCTGAAGGGGCATTTGGCACGGTCGTGGTTCGCTCCGCAGCCGTCGCAACGCCGGCCTTCCTTCCGGACCTTCCGGACGTCCTCGTCGTCGCTGCTCTCCGCGGACGACTTCGAAACTCGCCGGGCCGCATGCACCGGAACGTGCACCGAAGTCTCTGCCTTGCCCGTCTTTGGCCGCCAGTCCTGGAGCTCCTGGACCCCGGCCTTCGTAGCTTCCGCGGCTTGTGCCTCCTTCAGGACCTCCTGCAACGTGGGGGGTGGCTCCCGGTTCATCAATGTGCGCTGAGTTTCGGCGTCGCTCAGGCCGCACAGCACGCAGTCTCTTAGTGTGATTTCTACGTTCTCCCATTTGCATGGGCCGGCCGCCAGTCGCAGGGCCGCTGCGAAGTCGGCGACCGTCTCCCCGGGCGCTTGGACTCGCCTCCAAAATGCGCTCCGAGCGGGGAACATCGCCGTTGAGGGCCGGAAGTACTCACGCAGCATGTGCATGAGCTCTTTCACCTTGAATTCACTCGCCCTCCTCGGCGCGATCAGGTCCACCAAGACCCTCTTGGTGTCTGGCCCCAGCATCCTGGTGAAAATGGCCCTTTTCTTTGCCTCATCTGTGACTTCGGATTCCACCAGGGCTCCCTGGAAGTCCATCTCGAAGATGTCCCAGTCTGCCGGTCTCCTGATTTCGAAACCGGCGCATGTCTTGGTCCCGTGGGCAGCCATATCCCACCTTCGTCGCCAATTTTGTGTATGGGACCAAAGACAATGAACAGCCGAAAGGTTGGCTTAACACAGGTTTATTGCATGATGATCCGGGGTAACATGAGGTAATGGCGGATGGGTAGCTCAATATGTACGGTGGCTATACATTTTGAATGTGGCTCCTCGACAGTCTATTGGTTACTGTCCGCGTGACGTCATGGACGGTCACGCCCTTCTTGTCCAGGTGTAGGTGATGGCGGGAATCTTCCCGCGCTGTTTGCTGGTGAGTCCGGGCCAAGAGAGCTTGAACGCTCGCTATTGCCACCAGGTGGTCATTAGCTCGCGTCCTATTGTAAGGGCTACAGTTAAGCAGCTGTTGGTTATATTGTTACACAAGCATGGTTACATTGGATACACGTGAATGGATACATTGTAAAAGGTACAGTACAGAACAAAACAGGGACGTATACCGATCTTTTCCAATCCTGTGGCCACTGTTTCGTTTTCCAAATCTGCTGCATATAGCATGCAATAGCTTGATTCCATCATCTTTTAGGGCTTTGAAGAATTCAACTGGGATACCATCATCTCCACTGGCTTTGTTATTTGCCGTGCTTTTTAGTGCCTTTCTGACTTCACTCTCTAGGATGTCCTGTTCAAGTTCAATTTCCCCGTCACTGGTATTTTCTGGGGTGTTAAGGTCTTTTTTGTACAGTTCCTCTGTGTATTCTTTCCATCTTTTCTTTATCTCTTCTGCATCTGCTAACTCCTTGCCCTCTTTGTCTTTTATCATGTTCATTTTTGCTTTGAACATTGCCTTGACTTCCCCAATTTTTTTAAAGAGATCTCTAGTCCTGCCTCTTGTGTTATTTTTCTCTATTTCTTTGTACTGTTCATTTAGGTAAGTTTCCTTATCTCTCCTTGCTTTTCTTTGAAATTCTTTATTTAAGTGATTGCATTTTTTTCTTTCTCCTTTGCCTGTTGCATTCCTTCTTTCCTCTGCTATTTTAAGAGCCTCATCAGACAACCACTTTGCTTTTTTGCGCTTTTGGTATGGTTTTCCTTACTGCCTCCTGCATAATGTCTTGCATCTCTGTCCATAATTCTTCTGGTACTCTGTCAATCTGGTCCAAACCATTGAATCTGTTCCTCACCTCCAACGTGTATTCCTTGGGTATGTTGTCTAGATCATATCTATCCGGCCTATTTGTTTTCCCTATTTTCTTCAGTCTGAGCCTGAATTTTGCGATCAGTAGATTGTGATTTGAGCCACAGTCTGCTGCAGGTCTTGTTTTTGCTGACTGTATGGAGGTTCTCCATCTCTGGCTGTGGAGTATGTAGTCAATTTGATTTCAATGTTGGCTATCTGGTGATGTCCATGTGTAGAGCTTCCTCTTGTGTTGCTGGAAATGTTTGTTTGCTATGACTAGTGTGTTATCTTGGCAGAACTCTATCAGTCTTTGCCCTGCTTTGTTCTTTGTTCCAAGACCAAACTTGCCTGTTATTCCGTCCACTTTTTGATTTCCTACTTTGGCATTCCAGTCTCCTAAGATAATGTGGACATCGTTTCTTGGTGTCTGTTCTATAAGATGTTGTAGGTCCTCATAGAACTGGTCTACTGTGGCTTCATCTGCACCAGTGGTTGGTGCGTATATTTGGATTACAGTGATATTAAATGGTTTGCCTTGTATTCTGACTGACATCATTCTATCATTTTTGAGATTGTATCCCATTACTGCTTTTTTCACTCTTTTATTTACAATTATGGCCACTCCATTTTTTCTGAGGTTTTCTTGTCCACAGTAGTAGATATGATGGTTTCCAGAGCTGAATTCACCCATCCCTGTGCATTTTAACTCACTGATTCCCAAGATGTTAATGCTTATTCTTTCCATCTCATTTTTTATCACTTCCAGTTTACCTTGATTCATTGATCTCACATTCCATGTCCCTATGCAGTATTGTTCCTTGCAACACTATATTTCTCCTCCCCCTTTCCTGCCCCTCCTCTTCCTCCACTCTGTTGTGCTAAGCATCCTGTATCATCTAGACTGCTCCTTTGTTTTGCCTTTTGTTTTGGTCAATAGGGTTCTCTTGGCAAGCTTTGTGGTGTGGTTTGCCAGTTTCTACGCCATTTTCCTCCCATCATACATGTTATCACAGTTTAAAAAACACAGTTTAAACAATGTATTATCATGCATATTATCACAATTTAAAACAAGCTCTATGTCAGTTGCTATATTAAGTCAGTGTAAAGTCTCTATGTCAGTTGCTATATTAAATCAGCTACATTGTTGCATATCAGTTACTTATCCTTTGCATGGGACTATCGCCACTTGGCTTTCCTCCTCTTCCTTCTACCCTTCTGCTGCGTGGTCCTCTCCTTCAGCGCTCAGTTGGCGCCTGGAGGCGGTGGATGGTGGCTTTCCTGGGCAGTGGATGGCGGTCTCAGGCTACGGTGGACTTGCAGCGGCGATGGTGCTCTTTTGGCAGCCTGAGGCTCTGGTGGCCTCGTGGTGGCGGCGACCGATGACTTTCCCGCCGCTCGGCTGGTCCTCCTCACCCCCCGGCTGGGGGTGGTCTCTTGGCGGCCTGAGGCTCTGGTCACTTGCTTGGTCCTCCTCACCCCCCAGCTGGGGGAGGTCTCTCGGTGGCCTGAGGCTCTGGTGGCCTCGTGGTGGCAACGGTGGTCAATGGCTTTCCCGCCACTCGACTGGTCCACCTCACCCCTCAGCTGGGGGTGGCCTCTCGGCAGCCTGAGGCTCCAGTTGCTCACCTGGTACTCCTCACCCCCTGGCTGGGGGTGGTCTCTCGGTGGCTTGAGGCTCTGGTGGTCTCGTGGCGGCGGCAGCAGTCGATGGCTTTCCCGCCGCTCTTCTGTTCCTCCTCACCCCCCGGCTGGGGGTGGTCTCTTTGCGGCCTGAGGCTCTGGTGGTCTCGTGGCGGCTGATGGCTTTCCCACCGCTTGCCTGGTCCTCCTCACCCCCCGGCTGGGGGTGGTCTCTCGGCGGCCTGAGGCTCCGGTGGCCTCGCAGCGGCAGCAGCGGTCGACACCTTATATGTCTCATGAGAAATGTGTACATGAGTCAAGAAGCAACAGTTAGGACAGGATACAGAATGACAGAGTGGTTTGGAATAGGAAAACGAGTAAGACAAGGCTGCATTTTGTCACCCTGCTTATTTATCTTATATACAGAGCACATAATGCGCAATGTAGGGCTGGATGAATCACAAGTTGGCATCAAATTTCGGGGAGAAACATCAACAATTTGAGATATGCAGATGATACTAACCTAACGGCAGAAAGTGAAGAAAACCTAAAGAAGCTCTTGCTTAGGTTGAAAGAAGAGAAAGAAAGTTGGCTTGAGACTCAACATCAAGAAAACCAAGATAATGTCAACAGGCCCTATCACTCCCTGGAAAATAGATGGGGAAGTAGTAGAAGCAGTGACAGATTTTACTTTTTTAGGATCAAAGATCACTGCAGATGGTGACTGCAGCCATGAAATAAAAAGGCGACTGATTCTTGGGAGACAAGCTATGAGAAACCTGGGGAACATAATTAAAAGTAGAGACATTACCTTTAACAAAAATCTGCATAGTCAAAGCAATGATATTCCCAGTAGTAATGTATGGTTGTGAGAGCTACACTATAAGGAAAGCTGAGCGCAGAAGAACTGCTCCTTGGAAGGCTAAATATTGAAGATAAAGTTAGAGTACTTTGGACATCAAATGAGAAGAGTGGATTCACTTGAAAAAGCCTTGATGCTGGGAAAGGTCGAGGGCAAAAGAAGGGGCAAGAGAATGAGATGGCAGATTGGTATTGGAGACGCAATGGGCACAGAGCTGAGCAGGTTGAGGAGAATGGTGGAAGATAGGGGTGCCTCGCATGCAGTGATCCATGGGGTTGTGAAAGGTTGGACTCAACTATGCGACTGAACAACAACAGCTATGCAAAATCACCAATTGACAGCTGCAAGGATATACACAGCAAGTGGTAATCCCAGTCTGAGCTCCCCAATTACCTGAGGGTTAGAGTGTCCAGGAGAATGTTGGGCTTTATTATGTGATTCGACTGTCACTTACCTTTTCTTTTGGTACCAGCAACTGATTTGACTGATACCTCTAGTTTCCTCTTTCCTGAGTGTAAATCAGTGAGCATAATTTGGTTAATTTCCCCCCCAACCCCACAAATGCTAGACGATACACAAAGGATCTCTAGTGATGCTACCATGTCCAGTGGATGACCTAGAGATTCCTGCTCCAGCCTTTGCTCATTCCCATGTTACACAAGCACTCCTAATTCTGTCCATTTTATATATTTGTCTAAAAACAGTATAACTCTCCACCAAAGAGCACAGAAGTTTTGATTTCAATGCATTTCTACTATTTCCATCTATGCCACTAAATCTTGTGAAATTTTGCAAAAATATAAGGAACTATTGTCATAAAGAATAAGCAATTTTGACATTAATGCAGTGATTGGCCACAGATATATGTAGCAAATTTGAATTTTTTGCAAAATTCTCTTTAATTGCATAATAGAAGTCCAGAGACACACAGATAATAGATACATATCTCCCAGAATACTCCTGTTTCTGATTAACTGTTACTCCATGACTCAGTAACTAACTCTAAGAAATGTATACAAGAAATAAAAACATTTCTTTACTTACCATTACTTGAAATTAAGATGTGTGCATGCTGCTTTCTTTTTTGCACGCATGCTAGGAACCAAAAGAACAAACGAGAGGTGTGGGGGTGGGACTCTCTTTGAATTCAAAGGTTGGAAGCAACTATTGGTTACTATTGGATAGTTACTCTAGCCTAGAAAAGTCCCTCCCACTCACTTCCACTATAGGCAGCATATAATAATAATAATTTCATGTCAGATTACTCTGGGTTGAAAAGAATTTTGCTGGGAAAAACTCTGCTCAGGGGATGCCAGAATGAGGCACCTTTCATGTCCCCAAGTGCATATGAGGCTATTATAAAGCTTCAACACTATAAGCCTTACTTTCTCAGAGAACTGAACTGAAGTTTAAATATTTGTTCTTATTAACCAGTGCCTTCTCAACAGGGTGGATAAAATTATTAGCGTTTTCTAAGAGACCACTAGCTGCTACTCGGTCATTACTATTGTGAGCTAAATAGCACGTACTGTACTTTATATTTTCTAAAACCTTTTGCTGCCTTGAATAGATATGAGACATTAACTAACAATAACAAAAAAAAAACTACAATGGAATAAAATGTGTAATTCTCATTCCACAGAAACTAATGGAGCAACAATTTAGAGAAGTTTTTAGTAATGAGTAATTTTTGATTTTCTTTATTAAGTACATAGTAAAAGAAAAAAAACTCCAGACAAAAGTGGTTTAAAACAGGAAGAGTCCATTGATGAATAGAAATTGCTTATGTTTCTACTGAAGAGGAAGGCACTACACTGTTATTATTATGCTATGTGAAACCTTCATTTTAAATTCTACTGCCAGCTAACTATAAATAGCAATGTCTCAGCAGTGCTGAAGAGCTCGACGATATGAAAGCAACCCTAATTTGTTATATTAAAAAGTAAACTATAAATCTTTCCCCAAAATATTGCTGAATCAGCCTCCGAGGCAGACAATCTGGCCCTTTCACCTCTGTTCAATACTTTATTACTGTTTTCCCATCACTTCCAACACTTCATCACCCTTCCTGAACTATTCAATATGATATTTCTGAATTTTCAAATAAGAGTTTGTGAAATATATTACATGGGTGACTCAGAGCAATATCATGCTATTGATTCCTCTGTGGATTCATGCAATTTGATCAAGAAATATTACGTATTACATTTTTTGGCAAAAAAAATATGAAACTCCTCCCTTCAGTTATAGACTATTTTCATATTGATGAAAAATCCTGCAGTATAAATTCAAGGTATATACATAAGATTCCAAAATTAAAGAATGTTCATTATTCAGTCATTCTAAAGCTTTAGTTTCCTAAAGTACAGCCACTTTTTATTTTCACTAATACTGAATACTAAAACACTATTTTAATTCTTCAAATCAATAAAAATTAATTCCTCAAATCAGTGCAAGAAAGCAACATTTTAAGCGTATTTGTTTTTTATATGAAAGTTACTATATTTTCTCCATTTATTTGTTTGTTTACTTTACCCAGTTTCTGAGGTGTCGAGATAATAGGTCCTGGTCTATGTTGTTCCTTCCATTTTGCCAAGTCTTCCAGCTCTTTATTAGCAACTGAAAGAAGGTAAAAGAAGTAAAAAGTGAAAAATTTTGGAAAACATATTTTTACAGGACAGGCACAAAAAGTACAAACTGAAAATGGCTCAAAATCTGATCACTTTAAGGACTAAAGGAACAGAAAAATTCAAAGAATCATAAAGAGCAAACTTTCCATTCACTAGGACCTATGAATTTTTATTTGTAGTCCAGACTAAAATTATACAAAATTTAGACATATTAAAAGTTGTAACATTACTTTAGTGCTGTTTAAAATAATAAATGTGGATACAGTAAGTTCTCTCTCTCCCCACACACACTTAAAGCACATTTATCAATGTGCTATATCAATGACAATGATATAGCAATATAAGTTAAGTAACATCACTATTACTGAGATATTCATTTGGGGCATTGCCACCCTGTTGTGTATTCAAGTGAAGTTGCAAGTTGCTCCAGCAACACTTTGCAAGACAACATGGCGATTTCCCGCCATCGGAATTAAGAGCAAGATTTGGCTCATATTCTTCCCTTCTTGGCGCGCTCCTTATGTTAATTAGAGTTCTATGATTGGGTGCAACTTTGGATCCTGTTCCTGATTGGTTAAAACTGATGTATCACGTTATGATGATTGGTTAATTAAGGTTGTCCGGCGGGTTACTACATTGCATCATAGAGTAACCGCTGCTGAGACACTATATAAGCACCACGGGTAAGCAAGGGTGTGGCCGGGCCGGATCTACGCTTCCCTTTTCCCCGCAGGTTAGACCTCGCCAGGCTAGCCTTGGGTCTTTTCTATACGCGCACCCACCGATGTAGCTCAGTTATACCACAATGGTAGATTCCAGAGAGACCAATTACTTGGGACATGTGTAGCCATCTGCTGTCCGGATATCCTTGTAACAGTGGTCTGCAAGACTTTACAATAAACCATTGTTCATTGTTCTGTTCATTGTTTGCTGGACTATTCTTTACAAGGGGCTGGATGCAACACATCCCCACCCCATTTTTAATTAAAGATAATTCTAAATTAAGAATTGAGTAAGGTAGTATGCACTTTATTAAAGAAAAGCAAGGAAAAAATGCTTATTTTTATTTAAATTATCTGGATGCCAACCATGAACAAGTACAGAAGATACACACAAATGAAAAGCAGGTCTGTATGACTCAAGCAAACAAATGGCCTATTCAAAGAGTAGATGCTTCAGTGTCTTTCCATTGCACTTTTTCAGAGGGCTATTAGGAGCTGCAAGTGTGAAGTTTTAAGACCTTTTCTCATACTAAGAAATGAACAGAATCCTACTGAGGATTTATGCTGGTCTAAGTACTGTATAATTGCAGAGACTGTGGTGGCTTAGTGGTTAAAATGCTGAACTTGACGACTGGAGGGTCGGCAGTTCAAGATGCCAACCTAGCAGTTCAAAAGCAAGAAATTGCAAGTAGATAAATAGGTACTGCTTCAGTGGGAAGGTAACAGCATTCCATGCACTCTGGTTTCTAGGCATGCCTGCCACATGACAATGGGAACATCTGCAGATGCAGACAGCACTGGCTCTTTGGCTGTAAACGGAGATGAGCACCACACCTTTAGAGTCAGATATGACTGGCTTTTAAGCAAGGGCGACCTTTACCTTTAAGTATAACCACAGAAGTGAATTGCTGCTAATTAAGAAGCTGGCCAGTCATGCAAATGGCAAACAACCAGGAATGTGAGCAGCAACTTATTAATCAGTGCCAATTCGTTTCCATAATTTATGTAATAAAGCATAGTAAAGGTAAAGGTTTCCCTTGCTCGAAAGCCAGTCGTATCTGACTCTAGGGTGCAGTGCTCATCTGTTTCCAAGCCAAAGAGCCAGCACTGTCCGCTTCTGCAGACGTTTCCGTGGTTATGTGGCAGGCATGACTCACCAAATTGGTCCCTATTTATCTATTTGCAATTTCTTGCTTTCGAACTGCTTGGTTGGCAGGAGCTGGGACAAAGACGGGAGCTCATTCCGTCCTGCAGTACTCGGGAATTGAATTGCTGACCTTCCGCTTCCCAGTCAGCGTCTTAGCTACTTGAGCCACTGCAGTGGCTCAGCATACACTGGTGTAAATCCTCAACAAGATCCTGGCTAGTCAAATTGACTGAAATCAGCACTACTATAAATCCTAATGACAGTCTTATCATCAAAGCAAGCAGCACAGTTTATATAAAATAGTAACCATAGTAACGTTTTGTGAATTTGAGGTTCTACTCCACATAATGCTTTCGCAAAGAATTGGTGCTGCATCCACATGCAACTGAACTGCAAAGGCTATAAAACATCCTAGAGATAAGCAGTCAAATGTTATTGATAAAAGGAGGATAACTCTTTTTTTTTACTAGAAATAAGCTAAGTACCACTTATTACACTTTCTCTCACTAAAGCAAGACCTGATAAGCAACAGTGATGGCTGCAAAGTTCCCTTATGGTAGTCGCCACTGCTGCGGGAGCTGCTATATGTCTCTGGGTGTAATTTAAGGTGCTGGTTGTCACCTTTAAAGCCTTTCATGGTAGCGGGCCAGGATACCTCAGCGACCAACGTCCCTAGGACATTGACCCCTCCCATGAGAGCAAACCGAGAGTGCACCCTTCAGGTACCATCTGTTGGGGAGGCACGCCTCTCTAACACGAGGAGGGCCTTCTCAGTTGAAGCCCCCACACTATGGAACCTCCTCCCGGTAGAACTACATCTCCAGGCCCAGTTGCTAACACTTAGGAAATACGTGGTTGGCAAAATGGGTCTGGAGGCCGGGATTGTCAACAAGCTCCCCTTTCTGGCTCGTCTGAGGCTCCCCCTCTCTTGTAATTAATTTTTAACGTTAGGGTTATGCTGTTTTTATATTTGTATTTAGATAGTAATGGCATAGCGATGGGCAATACTGCTATGTTCTTAAGGGTTTTTAATTGTTTTGTATTGGTTTTAACTTGTGTACACCACCCAGTGATGCACTGCAAAAAAAATTACTACCTACTCTGTGGGCTGGCCAAGTCTGTGGGCGGAGCCAAACATCCTGCATATGGGCTATGGAGGTGGGTGTGGCCAAACAAGTGGGCATGGTCTGGGGGAATTTCCACTACCGGTTCTGCAGAACCTGACCGAACCTGCTGCAGTGCATCACTGACACCACCCCAGAGTCCATTGGATTAGGGTGGTATATTAATCTTTCTATTAAATTAAATTCTCCACTTCCTCCTGTTCAACATTTTTGCTGAAGGCAGCAAAGTTTAAGCAGCAAAAGTTGCAGATACAGTACATTCTTTCCTCCTATGCATTTTGCCTCTCCGAGAAACTGGGAGGAAGAGGAACAGAAAGTAATTCCTACTCCAGCTCTGGGTCTGGCTTTGGTTCACTAGAGGGCAAACTTTCTGAGTGAGGCAAGTAGCTCAAAATATGTCACTGAATCAGGGCTGAAGGACTGAATGTTTTGTCCATGGATGCAGTCCAGTTTGGGGAGATGAGCTGCTTGGGGACTACGCCTTTGAACTCAGATCCCCAAACAACACCTTCTGCCATCTCTCTAGGCAGGGTTTTTCTGACATTTTGCAAGTTTCAGCCCAAGAGGTGGATGAGATTTGACAGATCTGCAACTTCATTTACCAGAAATCTTGCCCTTTTCTTGAGAATATGTTATGTTCAGACATTTCTTTTAGCATTTACTAGCAGATTTGCCCGGCGGTGCCGGGCATTTTTAAAATGTGTTGGATAGTTAAGGGTTTTGTTTGTTTTCCTGAACAAATGGTGCTGGGCTGTGCTTAATGGTTTTTAAAGGTTTTGTGATTTTGTGACTTTGAGGCGCTGCGTCCGCCTGTGGCGGACTTGCGTGTCAGTGTGTGTTTATTTTTTATTTTTTGTGCGCCGGCTTCCTCAGTGCCGGGCTCTTTAAATTTGGTTTTGGAGAGTGAAGGGTTTCATTTGTTTTCTTGAACAAATGGTGCTGGGCTGTTTTTAATGGTTTTTAAAGGTTTTTTGATTTTGTGGCTAAGTGGCGCTGCATCCACCTGTGGCGGACTTGCGCTCCCAGTGTTTGTTTTCTTTTTTATTTTATTTTTGTTCATGCAAATTTTATTTTGATTTATTTTATTTAAATTTTTTTAATTGTAAATTTAATTTTGTTGGGGGTTTTTTTGGTTGGGGGGTTGAGTTTTTGTTGGGGGAGCTGTTGTTTTCTGTTGTGTGTTTTTTGTGGATCTGTTTGTGTTTATTTTTTAAAGGTTAGATTTTTGTTTTTGACTGTTTTTGATTTGTTTTTAGTGTGTCCTTTTTTTTAGGGTGGGGGGGTGCCTTTTGTTCTCACGGGCCATGCTTGGTGGCCCGTGGGAAGGAAGGGCACTTGCGGCGGGGGTGCCTTTTCTTCCCACAGGCCATGCTGGGTGGCCCGTGGGTATGAAGGGCACTGGCGGCGGGGGTGCCTTTCGTTCCCACGGGCCATGCTGGGTGGCCCGTGGGTAGGAAGGGCACTTGCGGCGGGGGTGCCTTCTGTTCCCATGGGCCATGCTGGGTGGCCCTTGGGAAGGGAGCGTTGTTGCGGGGAGGGTGCCTTTCGTTCCCACAGGCCATGCTTGGTGGCCCGTGGTGAAGAAGGGCAGTTGCGGGGTGTTTTTGTTTTTACTTGTGTTTTTCGCACGCCGGCTGGCCCTTCGAACAGAAGGGCAGCGACGGCGGGGGGGGGTGTGTTATTATTTTCCCCCACGGGCCATGCTGGCTCGCCTGTGGGGATGAATGGCAGCGGCGGCGGGCTTTTTCTTTAGCTTTTTTTTTCGCGCGCCGGCCGCCTCAGCGTTCTGCGCGCTAATGGCGCGCAGGACGCTGGGGCTTGTAGTTTTGGCTGCGCATGTTTGCTTTCTGTGGCGGTTTTTCTTTTGCGGCTATTTTTTGATTGGCTGCGGCGCGTTTCCGAACGTTCCTTTTGCTGCACCGCTCAGCCTTATTGGCTCTGGCACGGCGCGGTGAAAGGAACTTTGGGAATTGAAGTTCCCTTTTTTTGTTTGCGACTGGGGGGCTCCTGCCCCCGGGTCGAAAATTTCAACCCGACAGTTACCTGCGAACCCCGTTCGGGCGAGTGAACGGAGGCTCGGATGGGGCTAGTGGGGCCTGGTGCAACATCCTTTGTCACATTCCAACGGTTAACGCACCATTTTATAGGTATAGATTGTAATACGAACAATTAAAAGTGGAAGGGATGTTCCCTTACTTTTTAAATTGCATTCTTACACCTGTACTTGAATCAGCGATTAAGATCACAGAGCACATGCCTTTATACTTTTACAGTAAAAACCCGGTTTACGATTGCCCTGGATTATGTTTGCCATGGTTTCCAATGGCAAATTCCTTTAAAGCAACGTCCCTGCGTACAACTATTTTTCACCTTACGACTGGGAATTTGTTCACCAGGGCCATTTTAAACTCTAAAATAGCGCCCATCCCCCACTGACGGAAGTTGCGATGCATCATTTACTGCTGCGGTGGGAAGGTGTTTCTAGCATTTCTGCCGTTTTTTAAATTTTTCATTGCTTTTTTGCTCCAGTCGAAGTTCTTCTTGCAACCAGGAAGTGCTAGAATTCCCCCACCCACCCTGGGACCCAATCAGCTGTAGGTCAATTTTTCCTGCAATTACCAGGACTGGCCAATAGATGGCACTGATGGAAATGTTACAAATATGCATTGAAAATTTTTAAAAACCTGCCCCAAAAAGAGCCCACGTCCGCTCGGAGCCCAGGAAAGTGGTGCTGGTGGTGGATTTCTCAAGTGGTGGAAGAGGTAAGGAACTTAGTTTCTTCTTCCATTCCATTTTACTCTGTTTTCTGCTTTTTTGGAATTTTCAAATTATTTTTGGGAGGTTTGGGGCCATTTTTAAAATTTTCAATGCATTCCTATGGGAAAACATGCTTTGGTTTAAGGGTTTTTTTGGTTTACGATGAAGGCTGTCGGAACGCAGGGTTGCCCCCCCCCCCCCCCGATGTGCACTGTTTCCGACATCCTCCGACTTGCCCGGGTGTTGGGACAAGGCAAAACCTGTAGCCGAAGGAGCCCCCCAAGCAAACTGTAAAACAAAATGGCCACCGCATGCATTTTTACAGTTTTCTTGGGCTTCTGGGAATTGAAGGGGAAAAAATCCAAAATCAAAATAGTGGCCGCAACTTTATTCAGCTCCTGTGCACCCCAGGGACATCCGAGGAAGGCGGCAATTGCCCAAAAAAGGTCATACAAACCTCACAGAGGCTGCACGAAGGTAGGGGGCCCTTATCCATGCTGTTTCCGATGCTCGCCAACCCACCCTGTTGGTGGGTCAAGGCAAAACGCCAACCCACCCTGTTGGTGGGTCAAGGCAAAACACCGGGGGGGGGGGCACTCCTTCGGCTGGATCTGGCCCCCAGCACTCCAATGCATCGTACAACATCGCAACATTGTACGACGCAACTTTTCCCACAGAATTGGGCAACGTTGTGTGAAATGGACGTTGCATGAAGCGGACGTTGTACGAGGTATAACTGCAGTTAGGTTAACTAACATTATGCTATAAGGAATAGCTTAATAATAAGGAATAAGGTCGCCAAACGGTGTGGAAAAGGTAGGGAGAGTGCTCCCTTGCTTTTGTGAGGGTGGGGGACAATCGTAACCCAAAAATCAGTTGTAAGCCGGGGATTTTTTTTAAATTAAATGTCAGGTTGTAACCTGCTGCAAACATAACCCAGGGAAGTCGTATGTCGGGGTTTTACTGTATAGTGTAAAGAACTTCAAATGAATACATTCTAACTGGGGAAAACTTCATTACAGTATTAATGAAAATACAGTCTTTTTTACATCTGTGGTTCTCCTATATTCAACACTAGGTACCTTTGGACGTGAGGGGTGTTTTTAGGATGTAAATGGACACAAAATGTGCAGTTGGGAAAATTAATGGTACGGTATTGGAAATGACAGATGAGCAATGGCAGAAACAGAAAAGACTGGTTATGCTTGTCTTCTTCCTAGCATCACCTAACATGATTATATAGGTGCTTGGTTTCCATAGTTACATCAAATTGCCCAAACCATTCTAAAACAACCTTTTGGCCAGCTGGAACTTCGACTTCCTAATCTTTATCACTGCTGAGTCTTCAGGTCCTACTGTAGTGCAAAATGGATCCGCTTAAGCCACCAGCTGAGTTGTGTACTTTATAGGCAACTAGCATACTTTGCCCATCAAGCCGGGCAGGTTTGACTTTTTCAGCCCAGCAGAGGGGTTTGAGGGTGTGAGTGAGTGAGTGAGTAAGTGAGAGAGAGAAGCAGTCCAGCAGAGGGTTGTGTGTGTGAGAGATGGGGGGGGGGGGAGAGAGAGAGAGAGAGGAAGCTGCCGGTGAGGAGGCTGCGTCCGGGTGAGTCTGGATGGAAGTGGTAGGGGTTTTTTCCCTTTCCCTGCTTGGGGTGTTTGGGGGGAGCAGAGAAGGTGGGATTTGGATTTTTTCCGTATCCCACTTTCCCTGCCGTGGGGGGTGGGAGTCCTTTTTTTCTCCAATAACTATTTTGAAGAAACAGGGAGAACGCCTCCCCTCAAGAATAGCTTCCTGCTGCCTTTATTTTTCACCGCATTAACTGTTTAGAAGATTCTTCGAAACAGGTAATTTGGAAAAAACAAAGGCAACAGTCAATGCTTCGTCAGGGGAGGCACTCTCCCTGGGAGAGCACTCCCCTCACGAATAGCTGCCTGCTGCCTTTTTCTTTCCCGATTAACTGTTTCGAAGAACCTTGATGAAGCGTTGACTGCTGCTTTCCCCCCCTGACCTCAACTTACCTTGAGGCCAGTAGTGTCCTTGTCGCGTCTTTGGCAGAATAGCGGGGAGGAGGGGGAGTCCGGGGATGAAGGCCAGAGGTGGCGTCGCCGTGTATTTGGCAGGGCTGGTTTTCCAGGGGCGCCCCGCTGAAGCAGCTGCGAGGCCAGCACCAGCCTTGCTTGCCGGGGCCATGGGAAGATGTGGGGCTACCCCTCCTTCCCGTAACCCCACCGAAGTAGCTACGAGGCCGGCACCAGCCTCTCTCGCTGGGGCCGCGGGAAGATGAAGGGCTACCCCTCCTTCCCGTAACCCCGCTGAAGCGACTGTGAGGCTAGCGGCGGTCTTGCTCACCGGGATGGCGGGGATGGCTTCCCTCCGGGAGATGGAGTATCTTCCTTCTGGAGGGAAGTTGTTTGCTGGCACTTCAACGGTTTTTTTTACCATGCGCGCTGGCTTTTCCAGCATTCTACGCATTCGCGCCCTTCAGCCTGATTGGCTGAGGGGTGGCATGGCGCGGAGGACGCTGGGAACTGTAGTTCTTTTTTCTGGTTGCGTTTGTGGAGTGGTTGCCCCACTCTCGACAACAGGATGCTTGCAGCGACCCTCAGATGGTTTAAAGGTAAGTGTTGGCGGCTCTGTTCCGGATGGTTGGGCGGTGTTTTGGCCGCTATTGCCGGACACAAACCATGGTAGCCTCTTCTTATAGGTATAGATCACAGTAGAAGCAGAAGCAGAAGCTACATTTAACAGATACTAAAGCACCCTCTCAGTCTGACAATTTGTGTTTGGCTTTTGGGGTGGCAGGGGCTGACAGAGCATTTGCACTTTTGGAAAATGTGCTTTAAGTGTGTGTGTGGGGGGGGGGGGGGAGAGAACTTTCATTAAGGCTCATTTGTCCCACAAAACTGAATTTTCCCTCCCCAGAAGAGCCCTCATGGCACAATAGTTAAGCTGCATTACTTCAGCCAAACCTCTGCTCACAATTTGAGTTGGATGCTGACAGGGCTCAAGATTGACTTGCATCCTTCTGATGTTGGTAAAATGAGTACCCAGCATGTTGGGGCAAAATGCTAATTACCTGTGAACCATCCAGAGTGTGCACTAAGCACTATTGGGTGGTATACAAGAGTAATTGCTGTTGCTTTTGCAATTCCTTGCATCCATTTTGGAATCCGTAAGTTATGGGGAGGGGATTCAAAGGTCATATAATTAGGGAGGGTGAAAGAGAAAATAAGAGAAAGGTTTTTCTTTCTCCTTAAGGCTAAAACATGGATAGAGACAGGGAAGAGTAAAACAATGGGTAGGATTTTTCTACCTTTTTGGTAAGACTTTGTTAATCACTTAATTTAAATGGCATTCAGCATCAATGTAACTGTTACATTGTCTTCATCAACCTTCTTCTGCCATATCTGAGTCCGAATATTTGTGATCCTCATGGCAATCAGCCATGAAGACTGTTCTGACAATATAGTGACCTTATTTTGCCTTCCACATTGCAGCATGACACCTGTACCACAGATCTAGTTCTGTGAGTCACTTTCTGGTCCTGAGCCCTTTTGGCACACAAAGTCCTCACCAGCTCAGGCCAGTATTGATGAAGCTGCTGCCCTCCTTCAAGAGGGATTCAAGTGGGATTTAATTCACTTGGGGACCATCACCCTTCCCTGTGGACTTCAGCATCCAAGGCTGTTAGTCCTCAGATTTCTCAAGTTGAGTTGTTGGCAGCATGGTGTACTTTATTACCATAGCAGGATAACCTGGCCAGACATCTTCATCAATCTAATTCAGGTAATTTGGGGTTGGGTTCATTAATTGTTAAACTGTCAACCTTTTTCTACTAACGTTCTCATCTCAGAAAACATAGGAGTCATGAAATGTGCTTTACAGCAAAAGCCGGGCATGCATACAATATCATTGTGCTACTTAGACCTTTATTAGTTAACACATAATCCAAGTTGTATGGGGTGTATCAGGATATATGATATGGCCACATCCCAGCCTGTCCATACGGTACTTACCTTTGTCAAGGATCTGCCAGCAAGATATTAGTGTCAAGCATCTGCCAGGATTCAAATACTTCAGACGTACTACAACTCAGGGCTACACACTGCACAGAGCTTGGTTATCTGGCTTACCCCAAGCCACACACTTACCTTTCTGCAACCACTCTCTTCGTGTTGGATTTGGAGGTATTACAATGTATGCATCCGAGCTAGAGCAGAAAGAGTGGAAAGGGACATTATAACCTAATTAGTAATTTTAAAAAGCATACTAGTTGTCTAAAATCTTTGTGCCACAACTTTGCACAAATAAAAAAAATATATGAAATAAAATTCAAAACAAGTAAAAAAAATAGACTATCATTAAATAATCTTAATATTATTTAAATAATTAAACTAATTGAGTAAATAGTTTAAACTCATAATTAGTGTAAAATAGCACAGTGGCATAAAGATCTAGGATTTCCCGAAGCTCTTGGTAGCATCTCCAGGTGGAGGTATGTTCTTCCCAAGACTGTCAATTTAAGACACCGAGGTAAATGACTAATTTTATTAAGCAAGAAGAGTACCTGTGAAGCAATTATTAAATATTTTGAGAAACTGAGTGAGTGGTGTTATAAATAACCTGAGATGATTAATGAGAAGCAAAGAAAATTTCAACAATAGATTTGTAATACAGTACAATATATTGTCATTAGAGCTCTTCCCCAAGCATTATAAAATCTCCCAAGAAAGGGCTTTACACAAATTACCTGCCACTGAGGAGGAAGAGAAGATAGTGAACTAGTCTTTCGCTTTTAAGTCAGTCACCAGAAAAGCAAGTGAAAATGTCAGTCTCCTCCCATTATCATGTTTTGCATAAAAGCTCCAGGCTTGCTCTGTATGTCAAATGTTGGGGGAAACATGTTCATTTCTGTTGAGCTTACAACAGGCAATCCCATCATGCTTTGTGTTTTCTTTCATACTAAGATGGAGAGGGCTAGCATTTAACAAGCATAGTCATTACCTGTTTTGAATTTAAACAGTGTCCAGCAGGATATTTCTTTACTCTGTATATACAGGACTGTACTGTATATTGAAATCTCTGTGGGTGGCGTTGTAGTTTAGTTGAGTTTTGCCTGTCTATTCTATCTGTGTTCAATTGTTCAGTACAGTATAGTACTGTAGTCTCTTTCTGACTCACAATGGATTAGTTTCAGAAAGTTTGTAACTTAGTATCATCTTGAAACCATCATTTGCATGACATTTTCTTCTTGCTTTTTGATCAAGATGAAGCAAAATGCTGTACAGTATTATATTTTTCCCATCTAACTTATAAATGTATTTGAACAGAAGCTTTGTACACATTCTTTTCTTTCTGCTAAAGCTGTGCCTCAGTATTTGTTCAATAGGAACTAAGATAAAATAAAAGGTGGATTGAAGAGGGCTTGTATTTCAAAGTATTCAGCCATAATATTTAGCCACATACTAGCTGCACCACCCTGCACAGGTTGTCCCTCACTTTTGACAGAACATAGGCTTTTTGCACTACCAAATGCTTGCTCCCCAACAGCCATTTATGGTCAAAAAGCATTGTCCTATCACATGAAGAAACAGAGAGAATAAAATTGTTTTCAGGCCAGGGCCGGATTAGGCATAGGCTACCTAGGCTGCAGCCTATGGGCCCTCACCACAATTCTACGTCAATTTTTAAAATCAGTTTTTTGTCTTAGTAAATAAATAGTAGAAAGGTTTGGTGATCGTAATCATCATTTATCATTTGCATTTGGTGTAACTTAATGTGGTGTTTGGTTGTTTGACCAGCCCAACAAGAATATCCTCTCCCACTGTCTGCCAGCAGGAAGTTTCGCGAAGCGCAATGATCGCATACTGTTTCATATTAAGACATTTTCAATACAACAAAGTAAAGTTGTATTAAGACTTTTTTTACATTTTTTTTTATTTTTCCGTTTAATCTAGTATTATTACCTTAATGACGTTCAGTTCTTTTCATTTTTATCATCTCATAAATTCATCTAATTCTAAATACTGTATAGGAATGTCGTATGTAAATTTTCTATAATAATAAACTTTAAATGTTTATTTTTCAGTTTTTAATTGGATAATTGCTGAAAATGCGGTTGTAGGTTATTTTTTTAAAAAATACTTCCCCTGGTAGGGCCCGCGCCACAGGTTCAGCCTAGGGGCCCACAGATCCTAAATACGGCATTGTTTCAGGCACGTAATGTCCCTGACTCATCCAAAAGTCTTGGGATTGTCATGTACTCATAGTTCAAGGTCTTCAGCAGACACACTCTCTTACAGCTTTTCAGAAAAAACAGAGCCTTGCAATGGTAACTTCAGTCACCCTGCTCATTTTTTTTTCCAACTTGCAGTTCTCCTCCGATTCCTCTTCTGCATTCATGATTTTTGTAGAGATTCCATTTCCACTTTCTCCCATCATTCACAACTTGTACTCTTGGAGGGTAGGCCTTGTTAGTTTGTTCAAGCCTAGGCCTATAGAGTTGCAAAACAAACTTCTCTTGCAAGCTGGTGCATCACATCCAAAGGATGGATGCAAAACAAAATAGTGACAAGCTTCACAGCAAGTTACAACCACAGCTTTTTGATTATTGCCAGTTGTAAAAAGCTACAAAGTTGCTTTTCTGTTAGCTGGCAAAAAACATTGTGTGCATCTGTACCGTCTGTCTTTTGCGTGTATGTGAGAGTGTTGCCAACGTGTACAGTAATTACCGTACTGTACGCTAATTCGTCAGTACGGTGTACGGTTACCATACGGAGAAGTACGGTAATTTAGAGAAAAACTGAAAAATATTTCCCAAAAAAAGGTTATTTACTGAAAAATATTCCCAAAAAAAGGTTATTTACTGAAAAATATTCCAAATAAATGTTATTTAGTGACTCCGCCCACCCCACCCACAACTTCACCCACTTTTCTGTAAGTACGGTAATTTGGCTTAGTAACAAACTTCAGCTCTCAGCCGTACATTTTGAGGTTTCCGGATTGGCAATGCTGACTGCCATGGCCGCCAGAGAGAGCATGAGAATGAACGAATGAATGAATGAATGTTCGCCCTCCTCATCTAGAATCCTGGCTATGGCATTTTTCTTATGTCTGACTTGATCTATGAAAGTGCGCATTTAAATTACAGGAGTTAGTCTTTACGGTGCCACATTTTTTGCCTACTCTCTGATAAATTTGCACTCTATTTTTGCCTAACTTTATACCGGTACCTAGCAATTCACGTGTACGCTTTTCTCAGGATTTCAGTCCTTTGCTAACAGGGGGAATTTAATAGAAGGGGAATCGAAGCAACCCAATCTCACCCCATCCCAGGCGCTTTCTCTTGAAACCAATAATGCCCTTCTCTGTGGCTCAAGTGGCTAAGACGCTGACTGGGAAGCGGAAGGTCAGCAGTTCGATTCCCGAGTACTGCAGGACGGAAATGAGCTCCCGTCTTCCTCCCAGCTCCTGCCAACCTAGCAGTTCGAAAGCAAGAAATTGCAAGTAGGTAAATAGGGGCCACTTCGGTGGGAAGGTAACAGCGTTCCGTGCGCTCCGGTGTCTAGTCATGCCTGCCACATGACCACGGAAACGTCTGCAGAAGCAGACAGCGCTGGCTCTTCGGCTTAGAAACAGAGATGAGCACTGCACCCTAGAGTCGGATACGGCTGGCTTTCGAGCAAGGGAAACCTTTACCTTTTTATCAAACCTCGCTGGCCCAGACCACCGGGCGAGGCTACTTACTGCGGCGCTTGACCCTCCGACTCCTTCTGACCCCACACTTCACAACCCGGAGAATCTCGAGGGGCTTCTCTTGGCCAAGAATCGCCCCTTGCTTGATGCCTCCGAGAGCCGGGAGAAGCAGCGGCGGCCATCCCGTAACGAGGGCTGCTGCCCCATCGTCCTGCCCCAGCCCCAGACATTTCTCCCCCACACCACCGTCACCTGGACTGGACTCAGTCAGCAAAGAAAAGCGGAACCCACCAACGGAGCGGACGCGCCCACCCTTTTAGGCAGAAAAAGAAACAAAAAGCCAAGCGCTTTTCCTTGCTTCTGCCCTTAGTTTCGATTCCTTTTTAAACTCTTCCCCAACAAGCCTAAATTGTCCCCCCGCCCCCGGCCCGGCCCCCCTTCTTTCCTCCAGCTTTCCTCGATTACCGCTGCGCATTCTTCCTTCAAGTTCCGTTAGTTTTCCGTCACCACCGGCAATTTGACACCTGTGTGATCCTGGCTAGTTAACCGCGCCGCGCCCGCAGGGTTGCCTGGCTGCCCCCCACCCACACCCCCTGCCTACAACACGAAGGCCCCCACACTGCCTTCAACTCAATTGGTGCACCTTTCGCCACCGCTTATTATGTTTGGTTTTTTTTAATTGGGGTGGTGGTTCATTTTTGTTGATATTTATAATTTATTCAATTTTTATTGGAAAGAATTTTTTTAACATGTTGTAAACAGCATTCCGTGCGCTCCCGTGTCTAGTCATGCCTGCCACATGACCACGGAAACGTCTGCAGAGGCAGACACCGCTGGGCTCTTCGGCTTGGAAACAGATGAGCACTGCACCCTAGAGTCGGATACGACTGGCTTTCGAGCAAGGGAAACCTTTACCTTTTAAACCGCAGAGTGGGAAAATATCCCAGATGGGCAGGATAGAAATGTAATAAATAATTATCGTCCCCTGCACTATTTCTGCAGTGGCTCGAGTGGCTAAGACGCTGACTGGGAGGTGGGAGGTTAGCAATTCGATTCCTGACTACTGGAATTCCAGAAAATAGGCCTGCTGGGTTCTTTATAAGCCAAGATAGAAAGACAGAGAATTCACTTATTAATTTCCTAATTTATTTCTTCACTTCCTTAAATTATACTGTGTGTGAACCTTCCTAATCAATATTACAGTATAAGTGATGACATTGGGTTGTTGTTGTTTTGCTTGTTTGTTTTTGAGAATAAGACTAACTCTGCTGTAAGATTCCCCACCTAGTCTTAAAAAAAAAAACCTCATGTATATGTCAGCAGGGATTGTGGTGGGGTGGCTCAAGTTGCTAAGACGCTGACTGGGAGGTGGCAGGTCAGCAGTTCGATTCCCGAGTACTGTAGGACGGAATAAGCTCCCGTTTTTGTTCCAATCCAGACTCCCAGCTCCCGCCAACCTAGCAGTTCGAAAGCAAAAATTGCAACTAGATAAACAGGGACCACTTGGGTGGGAAGGTAAACAGATGTTCCGTGCACTCTGGTGTCTAGTCATGCCTGCCACATGACCACAGAAACGTCTGCAGAAGCAGACAGCGCTGGCTCTTCAGAAATGAGCACTGAACCCTAGAGTCGGATACGACTAGCTTCCGAGCAAGGGAAACCTTTACCATTACTATAATTTATTCAATTTGTTTAATTTTTATTAGAAAGATTTTTTTAATACGTTGTAAGCCGCCCAGAGTGGGAAAATATTCCAGATGGGCAGGATAAAAATGTAATAAATAATTCTCCTCACCTGCATCATTTCTGCTGACCAAACGAGCAGGTTTTTTGGCTTCCCTGAAATCAGTACCAATGCAAAACTTTGTACCCTTAGTTAAAATGATCCATCTTGCTCTATAGTGCAGGGGTGCCCAAACTTTTCAGGTTGTGGGCCAGTCATGTGGTTCAGCTGGCCGGTCATGTGGTTCCTTCCTCCCACCGGAAGCAGAAGTTAAACATGCCTTGCAATCTGTTTTTCAACAGGATGAGATAGCTTTTTAGACTGCCATTTTCTCTTCTTAAACCAGGGGTGTCCAAACTACAGCCTGTGGGCTGGATCTGGCCCCCAACACCAATTCATCCAGTCTGTACTGCCCTTGCCACTCCTGGAAGTGGCTGAATAACACACCCATACGGGTGTGTTTTACATCCGCCTCCAGGAGTGGCAAGGTCAGCATGGGCCAGATGAATTGGTGTTGGGGTCCTTTCGTGTTCAGGGAATGAAGAAGCAGACCAGTGAAGTAGTGAAATTCAGCTCTTTATTAGTGGGGTTTGAACACACTTTGGATGGGGCAAAACCCGGACTTATATACACTATAAACAGTAACAGTAACAATAATACAACAAGCCCATTAGCTAACAGAGTATGCACATTTTCGATCCACTTATTTGCATAAGAATAGATACATGAGAAAAGATACATTCCGCTCCTATAAACAGTAACAATAATACTACAAGCCCATTGGCTAACAGAGTATGTACATTTCCTGTCACAAAACACAGTTAATATACATAACAGGTTCGGATCCAGCCCACAGGCTGTAGTTTGGACACCCCTGATCTAGTTGTAGATACAGTACTGACCACTGTGGGAATTGGGCTGTTTCCTTCCTTTCCCTCTCTCTGGCCCTTGTGTAAAATCCCAAACCAAGAGTGTTTTAGACCACTAAAATTCCACAACAAAGTTCTTCCTCCTTTTTGGGTCGTCTGTACAAGAAATCCTCACACCAACTTGCCTTTGATGAGATAGGTAAAGGTAAATGTTGCCTTTGCTCGAAAGCCAATCATATCTGACTCTAGGCTTTGGTGCTCATCTCTATTTATAGCCAAAGAGCCAGCACTGTCTGCAGATGTTTCTGTGGATACATTACATGCAGTGGTGGGCTCCAAAAAAATTTACTACCACACTGTGGGTGTGGGCGTGGTATGGTGGGCGTGGCCAGGGAAAAAGCCCTTTGTTGCACTTGCACCTACCTACTTTATTTCAAAACCTGGATGGGCAGGGCCAGCCAGAATTTCTGCTACCATTTCTGGGGAAAAGCCCTGAGTTGCACCCGAATTAGGACTACTTTATTTCCAAACTTGGATGGGTGGAGCCAACCAGAATTTCTGCTACTGGTTCTGGCGTACTGGTGCAAACCTGCTGATGCCCACCACTGGAAACATAGTAGGCATGACTAGACACCAGAGTGCATGGAACACTGCCACCTCAGTTTCCTCTTGATGAAATAGGTGCTCATTATTATTATCAATACAGTAGCTTGAAAAATATATTTTCATTTTCAGGTAACAAAATGATAATGTTGGTTATGTGCAGTTCTTCACAAATAGATGGCCATAAAAAGGATCATAACTGCACTACTGTTAAGCAACTTGTGTGGAATAGTGAGTTGAATATTGGACAAAGGATCAAGGAAGCTGTAGTTTTCAAATCCACATTCTCATTTGACTTTTATCAGTTATCATTACTAAGTTTTACCTACCTTGCCACCCAGAGTGGAAAAATATTCCACATTGGCAGGATATAAATGCAATAAATAAATAAATTGTTGAGCGTCAAATACAGGGCAAAGATCTATACTGAGCTCCTTGGGGGAAGAATGAGATTAAAATTTACCTCCTCTGTCTAGCTAAGTAAATTCCCTTGTTTCTTGAAGATTTTTTTTGAGTGTTATCCTGTAATCTACAATTAAAATCTTTCTTTTTCTGAGACTGTCTATTGGGTGGAGAGTTTCATTGTTCTACAGGGTTGGGTTTTGTTGGAGATAAATGAAACCAAGTCATTATATCAGAGAGTATACAAAACAACTGTTGTGTATGGAAACACTATATCTTTAAGAATGAATGTAACCACTTCAATGTAAGAATGTAACCTTATAATGAATACAATGTTTCTCAGCTGTAATGGAACGCGATCTAGATACCCATAGATGCAGCTGCGAGTGTTCAGCTCACATGGTACAAATTCCCCAATTACTGTCAGCCACGGGAACATTCCCACCACGGCTACACCTGGTGAAGAAGGGCATGACTCAGAATCACGTCATGCAGGCGGTGGCCAATGGGCTGCCGTGTATCCATATTCAAATGTGTTGTTGCTGTATAAAAGGAGCTGTACCTCCGCCATTACCATATGTTCAGATTGCATACCACTAAATAAAGATGTGTTTAGCTTTGTAACTGCTGACTGCTGCATATCAATCTGCCAACATCAAATTGGCGGCAAAGGTGGGATATGGCATCCCAGAAGGTACATGTATCTCTATTCAACATCAAGCACCCCGAAAAATGGGGGTTGTTCGAGATGCATTTTCGGCATGCAATGGACGTTGCCGACATCACTGATGAGGGGGGAAAGCGGTCGCATCTCCTCACAAGCGTGGGGTTCCCCACGCTAGAGCTCCTGGTAAACCTGCTGGAATCAAGGAAGGTGGAGACAGTTCCACTCAAACAGATCCTGACGACGCTGCGGGAACATTTCCAGCTGATGGTGTCCATTTTTCCGGCCCGGGCAGCGTTCCTGAGGAGAGACCAGCAACAGGGAGAGTCCGTGGCTGAATATGCGGTGGCCCTGCAACTGGTGGCAGGCCCGTGCGACTGGGAAACTTTTGAGATAACCCTCAGAGACCGGCTACTCTGCAGTCTGCGGGACGAGGTGACCCAGTGAAAGCTAATGACCCAGGGCCACGACCTGACACTCCAAGATGTGATGAAGGAAGCTCAGGCGGCTGAGGCAGCAAGGAGCGGGATCAAGATGTTTAAGGCAAAAAACCCGGCTCTCAAAGGGCCAGAGGTCGTGATGAAAGTGGCCTGGCGTACACCGAGGCCCCTGAAGAGTCCGATATCCTCATTGGAGGCCTCTGCAACCTTCGCTCCAGCGAAGACGACGATGTCAAAAATGTGCGGAAAAAGTCGGCAGAGAGTCACACTCACTCGAAGGGGAGCCACCGATGCGATGGCTGTGGAGCATCTCACAAGCGGAGAAGATGCCCTTTTCGGAAAGCAGAGTGCCACAACTGCGGGCGGTGAGGCCAGATTGCCAAGGTGTGCAGGCGATGGTGAATGGAGGACAAGGGCTCAGCAGAACGACCTCAACGGAAGGCGGCCAGGATCGGAAAGGTCTCCAATGATGACGACGTGCTGGAGCACCGGCATTTTTTTGTTGAGGTACTGTTACAAGGGGTCCCGGTTAGGATGGAAATAGACTCGGGGTCGTCCTACTCCATCCTTTCACAGAAGGAGTTCCTGCGCATTCCCCCTAATGCGCGGCCCAAGCCGAGGGCCTTGAAGACGAACAAGGTTATGGGATCCTGGTGTTGGGGGTGGAGAACTTCACGGTGAAGTTTAAAAGGTTTACGGAGAAACTGCCCCTAGTAGTTCTTAAACAAGGGTCTTGTTGCCTCCTGGGGACTCAGTGGTTTGCCCCCCCCCCTGGGAATTGAACTGTCCGGCATAAACACCATCGACACTGACCCAACACGAGATGTGTGTGACACACACCTGGCGGTTTTGGAAAAGGGGCTCGGGAAGTAAAGGGGGTCCCCAGTTTCATTTGACTTGGACCCAGAAATCCGACCCATATGGCTCAAGCCAAGAAGAGTCCCCTTCGCCCTCAAGGACAAAAATGAGATGGAATTGGACAAATTGGTGGGTCAGGGGATTTTGGTTCCAGTGGATTCTGTGGAGTGGGAAACTCCGATTGTTACAGCATTGAAATCTAACGGGGAGGTTAGGATTTGTGCTGATTATAAGTGTACGATCAACAAGGCCATTCGGCCCAATGCATATCCGGTGCCGGTAGTTAGCCACTTACTAGCCACTCTACATGGGGATAAATGTTTCACTAAGCTAGATTTGGCGCAGGCGTACCAGCAGCTCAGTGTAACTCCAGCTGCCGCTGCTGCGCAAACCATCGTCATGCTCAAAGGTGCATTCAAGTTAATGCGCCTACAGTTCGGCGTAAATTCGGCCCCCGGGATTTTCCAGTCCCACGTGGAGTGCCTTTTAAAGGGCCTCACAGGTGTTCTCCCCTACTTCAACAATGTTTTGATAACTGGGGGGAGCGAATCAGAACTAGCGAAAAGGCTAGACAAGGTCATAACAGTATTCGAGAAAGCTGGACTGAGGTTGAGGAGGGACAAATGTGTGTTTTTTGCGACGGAGGTTGAGTTTCTTGGGTTCAGGATAACCCCCGATGGTATTAAGCCCTCCGAGTCAAAGGTTGTGGCTGTTCAAAATGCCCCTTGCCCCACGGTGAAACCAGAGCTGCAGTCATTTCTAGGGCTCCTAAATTTTTACCATTCCTTCTTGCCAAGGAAAGCATCCGTTGCGGAGCCACTGCACGAATTACTGAAGAAAGACGTGGTTTGGCGGTGGGGAGATAACCAGGAAAAAGCTTTCAAAGAGCTCAAGAGGCTCCTGTCCTCAGATGCCATTCTGACCCATTTCGACCCGAGGAAACCTGTAGTCCTGGTCTGTGATGCCTCACCAGTGGGGGTGGGGGCCGTGCTGTGCCACGTGTTGAAAAATGGGCAGGAAGCCCCGGTTGCATTTTACTCCAGGTCACTTTCAAAGGCAGAGTGCAATTACGCGCAAACAGATAGGGAAGCCCTTGCCATAATCGCGGGGATGAAGAAGTTCCATGATTTCCTGTACTGTCGACAGTTCACCATCATGACTGACCACAAGCCCCTTTTGGGGATTTTCACCACGGGCAAGCCCACACCACAAATTCTGTCTCCCAGAATGCTACGATGGGCCATCTTCCTCAACGCCTACCAGTTTGCACTGGCCCACCATCCGGGGAAGGAGATCTCCCATGCGAATGTGCTTTCCCGGTCCCCCCTCCCACAGTTGGGAGACCCCTAATGCGAGGTAGAACAGGAGCACCAGGTCCTGCTGATCGAGTCTCTCGACTCACCCCCCATAGTACCCGCAGACCTCGCCACAGCAGCGGACAAAGCTCTGTCCCTAGTCAGTTCCTGGGTTAAGAAAGGGTGGCCCATGACTACCCCTGCAGAGGAGTTCAAAGCATTTTTCAAATGGAGGGTTGAACTCTCCATAGAGAGGGGCTGCCTCCTCTGGGGCCAACAGGTAGTCATTCCCAAACAGCTACGACCAAAAGTGCTCAAGCTACTGCATACCAGCAGTATGCAGTACTGCTCTAAGGCTCTGGCCAGAAGCTATTTCTGGTGGCCCCAAATAGACGCTGATATTTATTTATTTATTTATTTATTTATTTATTGTTTAGACTTCTATACCGCTTTCCTTCCCATAAAGGGAACTCGAAGCGGTTTACAACAATAATGCCAAACAATATAAAATATGATATAAATAATACGTCAGAATACAATCCAATAATAAAGAAGCATGAAATGTAAATTCAGTACAATAATCAATAGTCAATAATAAACAATGTTAGAAAACAAAATCAGTATAATACAATAATAAACATCATAATGCAATACACAAATTTCAAAGCAATAAACAATACCCAATTCAAGATTAAACAGTACATATTTCAAAGCAGTTCACAACACTATACAATAAATACATTACGAAGACTCAGTCCACTTCCCTTCCTGCTAAAACAGCTGAGGGGGAGAAAGTCTGACAACAGTTCCTGATGTGAAGGCATCAACTGAGCTAGCGGTGAGAGTCCTTTTAAACTCACTGTGCCTTGCCCCAGGTGTTTCTCGGCCCCTCTAGCCCGGCTGGCCAAAGGGTGGGCGGTGCAGGCATCAGCGGAGCTAGCGGTGAGAGTCCTTTTAAACTCACTGTGCCTTGCCCCAGGTGTTTCTCGGCCCCTCTAGCCCGGCTGGCCAAAGGGTGGGCGGTGCAGGCATCAGCGGAGCTAGCGGTGAGAGTCCTTTTAAACTCACTGTGCCTTGCCCCAGGTGTTTCTCGGCCCCTCTAGCCCGGCTGGCCAAAGGGTGGGCGGTGCACATATAGAGCACATGGTGGGCACTTGTGAGAGTTGCCAGAGCTCTCAACCCGTGGAGTCCCGGCTTCCCCACAGAGCATGGGACACGATTCGCGGCCCATGGTCCCGAGTGCACATCGACTTCACTGGCCTGTTCCGGGGCTCCCTTTTCCTGTTGATAGTAGATTCATACTCCAAGTGGTTGGAGGTCTTTCCAATGTCCAACACCTCATCAGCCGTAACAATAAAGCAGTTGCGCAAGGTGTTTAGTTGTTTCTGTTTACCCGATGTGCTGGTCTCCGATAGCACCAGTACCTTCACGTCTGCCAAATTCAAGGCATTCATCGAGAGGAACACCATTCGGCACATCACCTCTGCTCCTTTCCACCCCGCCACAAACGGTCAAGTATAACGACAGGTGCGGACTACAAAAGATGCACTGTGGCGAATGGGCCCTGGGGATTTGAACCGCCAACTGTGCCAGTTTCTAATCTGCTACAGGGCAACTCCCCTGGCGTCAGGGCTTTCACCTGCAGAGCTCCTCATGCATAGGAAACCCGTAACACTCTTTGATCGGTTGGATCCAACCAGGGTGGAGGATGAGGGGAGGAATATAGAAATTGGGAGCACCAAAGGTTTTGCAGTAGGGGAACCGGTGCATTGTAGAAATTACGTGACCCCGGGACCAACATGGGTTCCAGGTGTGGTACTTGAGCAAACGGGGCCAGTGTCATACAGGGTAGAAACCAGTATGGGTCTACTGTGGAGAAGACATGCTGACCAACTCAAGCATCGGGTCACCAGCAGCCAGGGCGAAGAGAGCTAACAAGGAGAGTCAACGTTAGGGTCCTCCCCCACCCACTCATCCCAAGGGGGAGACACAGAGTACCCCTCGAGTACAAATCCATATCCTTTGGGCTCTCAGAGTGCAAATGCATATCCTCAGCTCCCACCAAGAGGGGAGGGGGATGATACAAATCCATATCCTTTGGAAGCATCGGGGGGGGGGGGAGAGGATGACGAAGTGGTTGAGGAGTTTGATTTTGATTTTTGAAATGGGGTGGTGGTGGTTGCGGAGTGGTCCCTCACCCGTCGGAGCAAAAAAGCAGGGTTTTTGTTTAGTCCCAAGTGCCCCCGGTTTCTTAGGGTTAGAATTTACCCCTACCCCTCAACGAGAACCATCGAGGACAGCGAACCCACAGCAGATCACTAACGAGTCTCATTCTCCCCTTGCAGGGCGAGAACGCAGAACACGGAAACCCTAGTTCCCCCGAGCTTGGCCAAGCTGCCATACGCCCCAAGCGCACATGCGGAAAACCACAATGGTTGAGGGACTTCGTCCCATCCTAGGGGGGAGAGGTGTTGTGTATGGAAACACTATATCTTTAAGAATGAATGTAACCACTTCAATGTAAGAATGTAACCTTGTAATGAATACAATGTTTCTTAGCTGTAATGGAACGCGAGCTAGCTACCCATAGAGGGCAGCTGCGAGCGTTCAGCTCACATGGTACAAATTCCCCAATTACTGTCAGCCGCGGGAACATTCCCGCCACGGCTACACCTGGTGAAGAAGGGTGTGACTCAGAATGACGTCACACAGGCGGTGGCCAATGGGCTACCATGTATCCATATTCAAATGTGTTGTTGCTGTATAAAAGGAGCTGTACCTCCGCCATTACCACATGTTCAGATTGCATACCACTAAATAAAGATGTGTTTAGCTTTGTAACTGCTGACTGCTGCGTATCAATCTGCCAACATCAAAACAACAAAGAGACAAAAACAGTTGTGGCGCCTTAAAGACTCCTGTACTGTAATTTTGATGTGTGCTTTCGTGGATCAAGTCCACTTCTCGTCAGACATAAGAGTAAAATGTCATGGCATCCATTTATACACATCAGGTACAGAGACACATAATGGTTGGCCAACCCAAAAGAAAAGCAACATTGTAGCTTTGTGCAACTGACAATACAGTACTGTAATAGAAAATCCCTGGTTGTTATTCAAAACTGCTACGAAACCTGGCCCTATTGCAAATGGTTGCAAAAAAACCTTCTCTTGCAAGTGGAGGCATCACATCCAAGGAATGGATGCAAATCAAACGTTGTGGCATTATACATTTGCCAATGAGTTAGCATCTATTGACAATGGTTTGTGCGGGTTCTGCTCACGGAATTGGCATACTGTCCCTGACAGAGCCATTACTTGGGAGATTGCGCCCTCGAGACTTGGTTCCGAGGGGACAGAAATTGGGGAGCGGATTAATAGCCATAGTTTAATTCACCCACAACTGACCTGGCAAACAGCTCGAGCAAGGGGAAATTGGATGGCTGACTCACAAGTCAGATAATAGATAATATCACACCCATGGATTATCTACAGCCCTAAAACCAACTGAGGCCATGTTTACCCCAGGATAAGCATGGAACAATGGAGTTCCCCTGTCAGTGTTTAATTTAGTTAATTAACTTCCCCGGGAGAGGTTCCCAATTAACCCGTGTAAACATGAGATGTGATTCTTGTCAGATGACGATTCCATCACATGCAGCCCCGCTTTTCTATATATGCTATGATTTTCCCTCAATAAATCACTGGTCTTCGCTCCATCTTGCCTCGTGTCTCATTGCTTGACCAGTCTCCTCCGGGACCCAACGGCCGCCTTGCGGCCCCAATCCAACAGGTTTGAGTGACGCAGGCAAAATTTCAACATAACCTGTTAGTTGCGGTGCATCATATTTGATAATGTCCCAGAAACCCCTGAGATGCGTGTCCAGCATATGCATGTACTTAATCTTTGCTGTCTCTCTCTCTCTAGTCTTGTAATTTTTGTGCTGCAGAATGGCAACGTTCAAGACTTATGCCAAGTATCCAGGTAGATTAAAGTGGTTTGAAATGGGTTGGATGTGATGCATCAGCTTGCAAAAGGAGATTGTTTTGCAACCATTTGCAAATCAATAGGGCCAGGCTTCATAGTAAGTTTGAATAACAGCTTGGGATTTTCCATTATTATCAGTTGTAAAAAGCTACAATGTTGCTTTTCTGTTAGGATCGCCAGCCATTGTGTGTCTCTGTACTGTAAATGAAATTGATGCCATGGTTTTACAGTACTGTAAGATGTCTGATTAAGTAGACTTGATCCACGAAAGCTCACATTAAAATCCAGCAGTTAGTTTTTAAGATGCCACAACTTTTTTGTTTTGTTTTCTCTCTGATATGCTTCTACAGACTAACACAGCTAACACTTCAAAAATTTCAAGCTATTATACCAGGTGAAGATGAAATGTTAAATGTACATGTTGCTGTTGCTTTCAACCCAAGTAAAAAGTCTTGGAAAACATCCCTTTACCCCTCCCTGCAAATCTTCCAAGAGATCTCATGAATACAGTTAGACAGAGGGCAGTCTGGCCATTACTATTTCATATTACAAGGGTATATATTTTAGTGAAAAGCATAAACTCACATTTTCTTTGATGATTTGATATTTGCATGGCACGTTAGAACTTGTCCAACGTTGTGGTCTTTCTTCACTTTGTGATCTTTTTTTGCCTCAAGAAGCATTGGCGCTGGTAATTTTGGAAGTCTTTTATTGGCCATCAATTATTATATAAGCAGCAAGTTATGTTCATTTTGTCTGTCACAGATTGTTGATGTCAAAGGACACAATTCAGCTTTTATTTTTTATTTTTTTTATACCTTACATGCCAGCTCCAACTGCCTCATTTTTCTAGAATGTGTCTCCAAATTCCCCCAGCTGAACATTCTGTTTGGCAGTTTCTGGCTATGAGCAGTTCTGTAGAGGCAGTTCCTAGCCCTATGTAATAACTGCTAAATTAAATTACTTTTTAAAATGACTGATGAAAAATGGATCCTGTAGGGATCATGGCCAATTGGGGCCACTGGCAGAAACGAAAGAAGACACAGGCGTAGGTCAAGATGCAAGGGAGGCGACCCCGAGGGGCGCGGAGCGACCTCCTTTTATTCCTAGCCAAAAATACCTGGACTATGCGTGCCTGGCATTACTGCATGTCAGCAATGGATCAGGGGGAAGTGGGTTCAAACAATGGGTTTCGTGTGTGCAGGTAACAGATAAGCAGATGTTTGTGCCAGAGGGTGACCGTTAATTGTGGTAAACAGCGGTGGACAATGGCTTGTGGAATAGGGATGTTTGGTGGGGAAGATAAGGGAGCTCCGTGACTCGGGGAGCTATCCTGTTGGGTCTGATAAGGACCCGCTTATCTAAGCTTCTGCGTCCTTGAAGGATTGTTGTGGTTGTATCCTGTTGATACGACACCAGGTCGTGTGGCCTGCGTGACCTGGCCTCCCCCCCCCCCCTTTGGAAGCTGCTAGGGGCTGTGGGCTATGGGCATTTGGGCTGTGGGCTATGGGCATTTCTTGGGGCAGACTTGGGGTACTTTTGGGGCAAAGGCTGGGTCATCCCTACAATTTCCTTGATTGACCAGACTATCAAGGAATAAGTTCCTGCTGGTCACAACTTGTTTTCCATTCATTTCACTGCCGTGCTCTTCTTTTTCAGGTTCGACCAAAACTTTTCAAGATTGAGTCTTCCCATCTTTGGGTGCGTGTGTGTGGAGCTACCAAGGGGTCTTTTTACTCTTCTAAGATACCACTTGGTGACTGCTGCTGTCCAATGCCCATTTGTCATTCAAGTGACGTGTACACTCCAGGTCTGCACAATTTCTGTTTGTGATATTCAGCAACAGCTTCGTTGATTCTTTGTTATCTGGGTGCACTGCAGCAGGTTCTGTCAGGACACGACAGGTTCTGGCTTCTGCAGAACTGGTAGCGGAAATTTCCCCAGACCGCGCCCACTTGGTTGGCCCCACCCACCTCCATAGCCCATTATGCAGGATGTTTGGCTCCGCCCACAGATTTGGCCCCACCCACAGAGTAGGTAGTAAAACAATTTGCAGTGCATCACTGGGTGTTGGGGATGTGGTCATGAAGTGATATATTTATCATTGATCTTTCCATGGCTCTAACAACTCTTGATAGTTCTTCCTTGACCTTCGCTTATGACCATGTTTCACTTCCATAGAGGACTGCAGGTAGTACTGTTGAATTCAAAAGGTTGGCACGTTGTTACTTGTTGATTTTCTTGTTTAGCAAGATTTCTTTGATGGAATTAAATGCTGCCAGCAAAAAGTACTTATTTATCACCATAGTTATTTATATAATTATTTTGACTCCCTTCTCTTAAGCATTCTGTTTTCAGATTAGGAGTACAAATCAGATAGGTGCATGGGAACATATTTTTTTTTTGGACTACAGCTCCCAGAATCTTTCAACCACGGGGGAGAGGCAAATTAGTTAGATGTAATTTTCCCACTCTGAGGGAAAGTGCTTAATTACAACCATCCCCCAAAGTACTAAACAGTAGAGACAGAAAAAATGGAAACTGTAATTTATTTTAAAGAATCAGTTATTTAATTAACACTAAAAGGTTATTTAAATATAATAACAGTGTGCTGTCAAGTCATTTCTGATCTATGATGGCCCTTTCTGAGGTTTTCCAGGTTGTGAACTTAGAAATGCTTCACCATTCCGTTCTTCAGGGAATGACCCGGGACTGTGCATTTTCTCCAATGCTATACAGATTGGCTCTTCTCTCAGGAGGCACAATAACAAACCAAACTCTCAGTCTCTGGCTCCACAGCCAGATAACCGATCCACAGAGCTGTTCAGCTAGTTTTTTTTAAAAAAAGTTTACTACAACTTTAGCTGAGGAAAAGACTAAGGGTCTACTTTGTTCAATACACGTCACCAAATGTACGATGGCTAGTGCAGTATAAATTATACCAAAGTGCCACAAGTTCATGTAATTTTCAGTGAAACCGACAAACACAGCTACTGCCTTCTGGGAGGTGTTGCTAAACAAACCAATTTGCTCAATGAACAAAGCAAAGCAATTACTGTACATTTATTTACAGTACTTCTCCATAGCGCTTAGTGCACTCTCTAGACTGTTGTGATCAGTGATTTCTTCCCTTGTCAGCTCTTTTCCAATCAAACAAGTCAAGCGGAAACTCCTTTTAAAAGTATAATTTTTATTTGCAAAGAATGATCCAAGTGGATTACCTCTTGAAATGTTAAATAACCCACACCCCAAGCACTTTTCAACCCCCTTTTATATTCAGTTTCACTGATCTGTGCAATCGCACTCCACCCAAAGCCTATATGCTGTAACTCAAAACTTTCTTTTACAAACTCTTCACCCTATCGATGTGCTTTTTTTCTATTTTACTCTGGCTGGACATCCCTCTACAGTAATGGAGACCATACAGCCAAGCGACTCAATGCCGAATGTCAGGCAGCAGTTAACTAACCTGACCATACCTGTCAACCGCGGCTCTGGACAATCCGGGACCTGCGCACAACAGTTCTGCGCAAGTCGTGTTCTACGCATGCGTAGAAGACTTTTACGCTTGCGTAGAATCCTTTTATGCTTGCGTAGGTGTTATGTATGCATATCAATGGACTGCAAAGCTATCAAGATAAAAATGTATCCATCACAATTACAATGTACCTCAGCTGAAAGGAACGCGAGCAAGCAACCCCTTAGGGCAGCTGCGAGCGTTCAGTCTCACAAGGTTCACATTGCTCAATCACGGACAGCCGCGGGAAATGTCTCCGCATTCAGCAGGAAGAAGATACACGCATTCAGCAGGAAGAAGATACAACTGTGAGAGTAAGGCGTGCCTGGGCGAGGCCACGCCGGCAGTAGCCAATGAGCTACTGTGCTACAAGATTCAAATGTATAGTCCCACAGTATATAATGAGATGTACCGCCACCATTACCCCATGTTCCACCGGATCATCATGCAATAAACCTGTGTTAAGCCAACCCTTCGGCTGTTCTGTTGTCTTTGGTCCCATACACTAAACTGGCGACGAAGGTGGGATAATGGCTGCCCACGGGACCAAGACATGCGCCGGCTACGAGATCAAGAAGCCGGGAGACTTGGAGCTGTTTGAGATAGACTTCAATGGAGCGCTGGTGGAGCTCGAAGTCTCGGATGAGGACAAGAAGAGGGCCATCTTCGTCCGCATGCTCGGACACGAGACCAAGAGGACCTTGGTGGACCTGATCGCGCCGAGGAGGGTGAGCGACTTCAAAGCCAAAGAGCTCCTGGCGGTGCTGCGCGCCCACCTCCGGCCCGCGATAGCGATGTTCCCCGCTCGGAGCGCGTTCTGGAGGCGAGTCCAAGCGCCCGGGGAATCGGTCGCCGAGTTCGCCGCGGCCCTGCGGCTGGCCGCCGGCCCATGCAAGTGGGAGACCCCAGAAGTCACCCTCCGGGACTGCCTGCTCTGCGGCCTGAGGGACACTGAGACTCCGCGTGCGCTAATGAAACAGGAGCCGCCCCCCACACTGCAACAAGTCCTAGACGCGGCACAGGCCGCGGAAGCCACGACGGCCGGGGTGCAAGAGCTCCAGGACTGGCGACCGAAAACCGCCAAGGCAGAGAGCTCAGTGCGCGTGGCCCGGCGAGTTTCGAACTCGTCGACGGAGAGCGGCGACGACGAGGACATCCGGAAGGTCCAGAAGGAAGGCCGGCGCTGCGATGGCTGCGGCGCCGCCCACGCCCGCGCCAAATGCCCGTTTCGCAAGGCCGAGTGCCACCACTGCGGCCGGCGCGGGCACATCGCCAAGGTCTGCCGGAAACGGCGCGAGGCCAGGAGGAGTTCCCCAGACCGCTCGGCGAGGCAGGACCGCACCACGAGGCCCAAGGACGGCACCCGGACCACGAGGAAGCGGGACGGCGTAGGGCGCATCTCCGACGACAGCGAGGACGACGCTCCGGTTTTCAGCGTGTCCACGGAGCACCCCCGATACTTCGTTGAGGTAGTAATACAAGGGGCCCCTGTTAGGATGGAGGTGGACTCGGGTTCGTCATACTCTATCATTTCCCAGGGAGAGTTCCTGAAAATCGCCCCCCACGTGCGGCCTAAGCTCAAAGCGTTGAGGTCCACGCTGAAGGACGTGCAGGGGAACCGCATCCCGGTGTTGGGGGTTGGGAAGTTCCAGGTCCAGTTTAAAAAGCACGCCGCAACGCTCCCCCTAGTCGTCCTCAAGGGAGGTAAATGCAGCCTCCTCGGGACTCAATGGTTCCAGCCCCTGGGGTTGTTCATTGGGGGGGGTGCACGCCGTGGGAGTACACGCCGCCGGGACTGATCCAATACAGAGCGTGTGCGACGCGCACCCCGAGGTTTTCAAAAGGGGACTCGGGAAATTCAAGGGCCCCCCAGTGACTTTCGACCTGGACCCTGGAGTACGTCCAATCAGACTTAAACCGCGCAGAGTGCCTTTCGCACTAAAGGACAAGATAGAGGCGGAGTTGGACAAATTGGTGGGCCAGGGGATTCTTGTTCCTGTTGATTCTGCGGAGTGGGAAACTCCAATTGTAACAGCGCTCAAGGCCAACGGGGAGGTCCGCATATGCACTGATTACAAGTGCACCATCAATAAGGCGATCCGCCCTAATGCGTATCCGGTGCTGGTAGTCAGCCACTTGCTGGCCAGGTTACACGGGGGGAGGTGTTTCGCTAAGCTTGACCTGGCACAAGCCTACCAGCAGCTCCCGGTGACCCCGGCCGCAGCTGCGGCACAAACCATAGTCACCCACAAAGGGGCGTTCCAGGTGATGCGCCTTCAGTTTGGCGTAAATTCGGCGCCCGGGATTTTCCAGTCACTCGTGGAACGCCTCCTAAAGGGATTAGAGGGGGTGTTACCCTACTTTGATGACGTACTGATAACGGGGGGGGGGGGGGAGCCGGGCTGAATTGGCAAAGAGGGTGGGAAAAGTCCTAACAATATTCGAAAAGGCGGGGTTGAGGTTGCGGAAAGACAAATGCGTCTTCTTCGCGACTGAGGTAGAGTTCCTAGGGTTCCGAGTAACTCCTGAGGGTATACGGCCGTCCCAATCAAAGGTGGACGCCATCAAAAAGGCCCCTCGCCCCACATCCAAGCCCGAGCTGCAGTCGTTCCTCGGACTGCTCAACTTCTACCACTCCTTCCTTCCGCGCAAGGCAGCCGTGGCAGAACCGCTACACAAGTTGTTAAAAAAGGACGTGGCATGGAAGTGGGGCGACGACCATGAGAGGGCATTTAACGACCTAAAACAACTCCTGGCATCCGATGCCGTACTGACCCACTTCAACCCCAAACGCCCGGTGGTCCTGATATGCGATGCATCCCCAGTGGGGGTGGGGGCGGTGTTATGCCACGTGTTAGAAAACGGGAGGGAGGCCCCAATAGCGTTCTACTCCAGGTCCCTGTCCCAAGCAGAGAGAAACTACGCCCAGACAGACAGGGAAGCGCTAGCGATCATTGCGGGAACCAAAAAATTTCATGATTTTGTGTATGGCCGTCCCTTCACCATAGTGACCGACCATAAGCCCTTGCTAGGCATTTTCACCGCAGATAAGCCCACGCCACAAATCCTGTCCCCGAGAATGCTCAGGTGGGCCATTTTTCTCAACGCGTATCAGCACGCGTTGGTGTACCGGCCAGGGAAGGAGATCAGCCACGCGGACGCCCTATCGAGGTCCCCCCTTCCCCAGGGTTGCAACCACGTGGGCGAGGAAGAGCGAGACCACCAGGTCTTAATGATAGAGGTCCTAGACTCGCCCCCGGTAGTACCGGCCGACATCGCCAAAGCGACCGGCAAGGACAAAACGTTAGCGACAGTTAGCTCTTGGGTGCAGAAAGGGTGGCCGGTATCGTCCCCAGCAGCGGAATTCAACACATTTTTCAAGAAAAAAGTAGAGTTGTCCCTAGAGAGCGGTTGCCTTTTGTGGGGACAGCGGGTAGTGATCCCCACGTCTCTCCGGCCGAGGGTGCTTAAACTGCTGCATGTCAGCCACCCGGGGATCGTCCGTTCCAAGGCACTGGCCCGTAGTTACTTTTGGTGGCCCCAGCTAGACGCCGACATCGAGCACATGGTCGGCACTTGCGAAGCGTGCCAGAGCTCAAGGCCAGAAGAGGCTCGTTTGCCGCATAGAGAATGGGACGCAGCAAGGGGGCCCTGGTCCCGGGTACACGTAGATTTTGCTGGCCCGTTCAGAGGAGCGCTCTTCCTCCTTGTTGTGGATGCGTACTCCAAGTGGCTGGAGGTAATCCCAGTCTCGAGCACCTCCTCGGCCACAACAATTAAGCATCTACGGAGGGTCTTTTCCACGTTCGGTTTACCCGACACCCTCGTTAGCGACAACGCTAGTTGCTTCACGTCCACCGAGTTCAGGACGTTCATGGGTCTCAACGCCATTCGGCACGTCACCTCCGCCCCTTTCCACCCGGCCACCAACGGCCAAGTAGAGCGCCTCGTGCGCACCACAAAGGATGCGCTGCGGCGCATGGGTCCCGGAGATCTCGACTTACAAGTGTGCCAGCTCCTGCTAGGGTACAGGGTCACCCCATTGGCATCAGGGTACTCCCCCGCGGAGCTGTTAATGCGTAGGAAGCTGGCCACCGTAATCACCAGACTAGACCCAACTAGGGTAGAAGACAAAGGGCAGAACGTAGGGATAGAGCCCACCAAGAGTTTCAGTGTAGGCACCCCCGTACACTGCAGGAACTACGCCAGCGCAGGGCCAGCCTGGGTGCCGGGCGTTGTAATAGAACAAACCGGCCCCGTCTCGTACCGTGTGGAAACCAACACAGGCCTCCTGTGGAGGCGGCACGCGGATCAACTCAGGCGCAGGATCCACGGAGAGCAGGACGAAGACGAAAATAGCCACGAATCAGCGTTAGGGTACTCCCCCACCCGCTTAGCCCAAGGGGGAGAAAAAGGGGGACATGGGTCCCCACCAAGGGGGGAGGAAAGGGAATCGATCCTCAGAGATGTTTTGCGGGAATTTGCGGCGGAAAGGAAGAGCCCCGATCTCACACATATCCCTCGGAAGTTTCCCCAAAACACAGATTCCCCAAGAAGTTTAGACCTTGATTTACAGTACCAGGGGGAGTTAGCGGAGTGGTCCCCCACCCGTCCTAGCGAAAAGAGGGGTTTCAGTTCAGCCCCTGGTACTTCCAGTCCCAGTAGCCCCTGTGAGTTAGAATGCAACATAGCGCCAATTTCCCGGAGACCGACACCCCCAAGACAGGAGGCGACGGCGAGTCCGCCCACCACAGTCTCTAGGTCCCCCGAGCGGATAGCAGAAGGTAGCAGAACCACAAGGGCATCCTCATCGGTTCCGCGGTTCACAATAGGAGGGTCCCCGGGGTCCGAGGGCAACAGGCAGGGGTTCACCTCCCAGCTGTTCATTCCATTCCCGTCCCCCAGCGCAAAGCGGGCACAGACACCCCACAGAGCCACCAACGAATCCCCATCTTCCGTTGCAGGACAGGCCTCCACGAAATCAGGGATCACAGGCTCCCCTGTACTAGGTCAGGCGCCCGCACGCCCCAAGCGTACGTGCGGCAAGCCACAATGGTTGCGGGACTTCGTCCCATCCTAGGGGGGAGTGGTGTTATGTATGCATATCAATGGACTGCAAAGCTATCAAGATAAAAATGTATCCATCACAATTACAATGTACCTCAGCTGAAAGGAACGCGAGCAAGCAACCCCTTAGGGCAGCTGCGAGCGTTCAGTCTCACATGGTTCACATTGCTCAATCACGGACAGCCGCGGGAAATGTCTCCGCATTCAGCAGGAAGAAGATACACGCATTCAGCAAGAAGAAGATACAACTGTGAGAGTAAGGCGTGCCTGGGCGAGGCCACGCCGGCAGTAGCCAATGAGCTACTGTGCTACAAGATTCAAATGTATAGTCCCACAGTATATAATGAGATGTACCGCCACCATTACCCCATGTTCCACCGGATCATCATGCAATAAACCTGTGTTAAGCCAACCCTTCGGCTGTTCTGTTGTCTTTGGTCCCATACACTAAAGTAGCCTTCTACGCAAGTGTAGAAGGGTTCTACGCAAGCGTAAAAGCCTTCTACGCATGCGTAGAACGTGACTTGCGCAGAAGGGATGTGCAGTACCTCTTCCCCCCCGCTGCCAATTCCGGGGTTTTGGCAGCTGCGGGCGGGAAATGGCACAAATCGGCGCCGAAAATCGGCCAATCCGGGAAGGTTGATAGGTATGAACCTGACACCCTGAAGGGGCCAACAGCTATGGGCGGATGAGCCCCTTTAGGTTGGGTGATGGTCCCCTCAGTGGGGGAAATGCCACTGGAAACCATCATATTGGGCCCAACGGCAAAATGAGTAAAGGAGGAACTCTGATTCCCAACGGTCGTGGAGGCAGAAGAGGTCATGCCAGATGGACTGGCTGTGAAGGTGCACCGTGTCCATATCTTCAAGGCTGTGGCCGTCCATTGCAGTCCTGGTGTTAAATTTTGCACATCTCATTTCATGTTTGCTGCATCAATGACTCCGTGATCATAGTGTGTGGGTCACTTCATGGCAAGCTGGGACCCACCTTAAACAAATTCATGCCAGTGACATTTTTCCTGCTTCAGGGAAAAAAAAAACACACATTCTCAGATACGAGTTGCAGTCAATGACGACAACTCTGTGATTAAGCCAAGCATGAACATAGAAACAAACCTGTCATTCTTTGAACATAGAAATGAGCATGTGACCTTTTTCAATACAAACATATGTATTATTTACAAGGTACAATTACAGGGCACATCATGAGAAGACAGAATTCTCTGCCAATGACAGTAAAGCTGAGAAAGGAGGGAAACAGCAGACAAAGAGGAAGATTGCAATGTGAGATGGCTTGACTCTCCAAAGGAAACCACAGGTTTGCATTTGCACGAAGAAGCCTCTTGAGGACAGGACCTTTTGGAGATCACTTCGTGGGCGGTTCACAAGCTAATTAGCATTTTGCTCCCAACATGCTGGGTACTCATTTTTACTGACTTCAGAAGGATGGAAGGCTGAGTCAACCTTGGGTCCTGTTCAGGATCAAACTCACAGCCTTTTGGTTGCAGCACAGCAGTTTAACCACTGCGGTGTGTGTGTGTGTGTGTGTGTGTGTGTGTGTGTGAGAGAGAGAGAGAGAGAGAGAGAGAGAGAGAGAGAGAGAGAGAGAGAGAGAGAGAGAGAGAGCTCCTGTGTTTGAGAGGGCTCCTCTACCAGGGCTTCTCTGCTCTCTCACACAGACAGACAGACAGACAGACAGACAGACAGACACACACACACACACACACACACACACACACAGAGAGAGAGCAGGCAGCGGGGCGCGGGCGTGGTTTCCCCCCAGCCCCAGGGTCACGTGACTTTAGTTTCAGGGTCAGCGCAAGCGCATTGGAGGTAGTGAGGCAACGCGCGCGGCGCCGGTTTCTTCCAGAATCCAGATCCAGTCAGGTTTTTGCAGCCCGCCGTAGCGGGAACCGGGCAGACAGACGGCACAGATTTGTCCCTCGTGGGTGGGGGTCCCTGTACGAGGACCCGCCGCTTCTTAGAGCTATGGCGGCTAGGCACGGGGCATCGTCGGAGTCCCTTCGTTACGCGGAGTTCGTAGCCAGCCGCGGGCCCCCCGACTTAGACCGAGGGCTGGTAAGTGTCGAGGGGCGCCGGTGCCTCCCGTGGCCAAGCTGGAGGACGTCGCTCAGGTGTTTCTTCCTGGCTCGGGAGGTGGCGGTGGCGGGAGAGGCCTCCTCCGTCTTCAGCGTGGCTCCTCACTCTCTCCTATCCTAGGCCCCGGCCGGCTGCGAAGTCGCCACTTGGGGCCCTGCAGTGTGGCTCAAGTGGTTAAGACACTGACTTGGGAAGCGGAAGGTCAGCAGTTCTAAACCCGAGCACTGCGTGACGGAACGAGCGCCCGTCCCTGTCCCAGCTCCTGCCAACTTAGCAGTTCGAAAGCAAGAAATTGCAAGGAGAGAAATAGGGACCCACGTCGGTGGAAAAGGTAAACAGTGTTCCATTTAGTCATGCCTGCCACATGTCCACAGAAACGGCGCTTGCTCTTCGGCTATAAACAGATGAGCACTGAGCCCTAGAGTTGGATGCGGCTGGCTTTCGAGCAAGGGTGACCTTTACCTTTACTAACGCCCTGGTGGAAGGCAGAAGAGTTAACGGAAATCTACTTGCGTGGAGGACGACGAAGGAGGCTTTACCTGTTGCATTTCTGCCTGCCCAGCAGTTGTTAAAGGCAAACGAGTCTTTTCAGAAAATAAGGAGAGAGGAGAGGATCCCTTGTAGCTTTAAAAGCTAGGAGGCTGGAGTACAGTAAAACCCCTAGTTACGTAAAAAGTACGTTCTGTAGTCTTGCTTAAATCGGTTTCTATGTAACTCAAAGCAAACCCATAGGAAAAATTATTTTTTACGTAACTCGAAGCAAACCCATAGGAAAAATAAATTTTTATGTCACTCGAAGCAAACCCATAGGAACTTGTGTTACATAAATTTATGTAAATCTGGACATTTATGTAAATCAGGACATGGTTTTAGCACAAAATCATTATGTAAGTTAATTTTATGTAACGGGGTTTTACTGTATATTTTAGCTCACTGTTGCTCTTTAGTTTAGACTAGGGTAGGGCAGGGAGTGGTGGGTTTTCTACGTTTTGGTTTTCTGCGTTTCTCTATTGGTTTAGGTGAGCTAAGACTGGTGGGAGCTGCAGACAAGAATGGACCAGAGGTTGCCCACCCCTGGACTAGGACAATAGTCTTCACAGATCTGGAACTAATGTCTGCTAGTAAAGGTCAAGGCCACCCCTTCTCAAAAGCTAGTCGTATCTGAGTCTAGGGTGCGATGCTCATCTCCGTTTACAGCCAAAGAGCATCTGGAGATGTTTCCTTGGACATGTGGCAGGCATGACTCTACACCAGAGTGTACAGAATGCTGTTTACCTTCCCACCAAAGTGGTCCCTATTTAATTGCAATCTCTTGCTTTTGAACTGCTATGTTGGCAGGAGCTGGGACAGAGATGGGAGCTCACTCCAACATGCAGCACTCAGGTCCCGAACTGCTGTCCTGACGACCTTCCAGTTGTCAAGTTCAGCATCTTAACCACAAAGCCACCAGAGCTACCTTAGGCTTTTATCATGCTCCCCTATAGTGGTTTTTATCAGATGCAGCAATACTTATCCAGATGTGAAAAGTGGTGGGGCTCCTGTCCTTTTAATACTGTAGTTTTGGTGATACAGTGATACCTCATACAACATTCAAGCTTGGTTCCACAAGTTTGGAATTTGTACGGATTTGGACTTTGTATGAGGCATGCAAAATCCTAGCCGCGATGCCTCATACAACATCCAAATCCTTCCCGCGGAACGTTGTTTCCATAGAGATACATTGTACTGTAACAGCACAGACTTCAGGGCAAAGTCAAGGAAACAGACAGGAAACTGACAGAACTTTAAGAAAACATTGTCTAAAGGCTAAATACATTGCAAAAACATGTCAAACAACCCTGATTGTCCAAGAACCTGAAGATTGCTGCAAAAATCCCAAGAATGCTTCTATAAATTCTGACGAAAAAATAAAAAAAATCCAAAATCGCGCTCAAAACCACTCCTAAACACTCTTTGCCTTGTGCAAAACCCATAAGAGCAATGCACGCATGTGTCTTGTCTTTTATACTGCCCCGGCACAATGCAACCTGGGAAAAACTGAATGGCTCATACAAAGTCGAACGACTTTGAGGCAACTTTTTTCAAGGAATTAGGCGATGTTGTATGAATTCGATGTTGTATGAAGCGGGCTTTGTATGAGGTATTACTGTACAAGGAGATTGTGGAGAACTAGTGCAGCATAGTGAGTAGAGCAACGGACTAAGACTCGGGAGACTCAAATCTTTGCGTGACCATTGAAACTCATAGGGAGATGACAATTGTAAAACCACTCCTTGAATACTGTATCTGATATCAGGGACACTGTAAGTTGAATGTGATTTGGTGGCACAGAACAAGAAACGTTTGTGGGTTGCCACTAGGCCACATTGTTCTGGAGGTTTGTTTTTATTTACATATCTTACTTTTTTATATAATTAGCCAAGCCAAGTACCTTCGAGAAATACAGAGGGTACCAAAAATAAATCCACATTTTAAGAGATGTTATCTATGTCTTACTTTTAAAAGTTGAATTGAATCACAACAGTAAAGTGTGGTTTAACATTCGCTCAAAACAGGGGTATTCCTACCTTTTAAAGCTGCTGGCTGGTTCACGCTCCCGCAGACAGTTGAGCAGGCCGATCTGGTGGCCTGTAAACTGCCACAAAACACGCCCACAGCTGTCATAAATGCGTTTATGACACCCGCGGGTGCATTTATGGTTGGTGTAAATGTGTTCATGGCAGCTGCAGGTGCATTTACAGCTGTTTTTGCCACTTCTGGCGGTGGTGGGAGTGAGGGCAGCAGGCCACATGAAATGGCACCGCGGGCTGTAGATTGAGTATCCCTGGCTCAAAAGAATGTGACAGGCAGGACAGTCAAAGAAAATGGGAGTAGCACGGTTGTCATTCAAGGAGCGCAAACCATTTTGAAGTGGTGTGGTTGAGTTTCCCCCACATTCTCCTGACTTAACTCCCTTTGACTTCTACCAATGGGGGACCCTAAAGGGTGTGGTGTACTGTAGAAAACTGGCAATACTGGCAGTATTTTGGGAAGGAATTGAAATGGCATGAACAGTGATACAAGTGGACACTTTGATCCACATTGCTCAAGTAGTATTTCACCAAAATCAGAAGTGTCTGAAAGCTGATGGCAACCACTTTGAACACCTCTTGTAATTGCAGGAGTTAAATATGACTTGTACTGTATTTTACAATTTAAATATGGTTTTTTCTTTCTTAAAATGTGTATAAATTTTTGGCACCCTATATTGGATTGTCTACAGTATTTCTAGTTGCACTTAATGTAAATCTTCCACTTTTATGATCAGCACATTCAATATTTTTTACGATGCAACTAGACAGTAAAGTTAAACCAGGCTGAATTGGGCTAAACAGTCACTAAATTTTAGAACAACCCTTTTATCCAAAAACAAGTACAGTATGGGGTGATTTCAGAACAGGAATCTACACCTCAAGAATGACTGTATTTAATCCATTTCTCCTCTGTCCCTGTGCCCCTAAATCTCTTCCTGTCTCCAGCTCAGTGTTTTCCCCCATTTATTGGAAAGTGTAATACTATATCATTTACCAATAAAATGGCTTGCCACTAAAGTGAAACACCAGTGAATTGTAAACAAAAAGAGATCTTCTTCCCAGGGGAGTGAGGAGAAGCTGGATTTGATTATTTTGAAACTTTGCCCAGTTTAGTAAGTGCATATGTGAACAATCAGGACTTTCAGACACATTTAAAAAACCACCAGGGGCAAACAATGACAAGTAATTCCACTATTATTTTGTTGAAACATCTGCAGACTCAGACAGCATTGGCAATTTGGCTGTAATCAGAGATGAGCACTGACCCCTAGAGTCCGCCATGACTGGCTCTTGAGCAAGTGAGACCTTTACGGAAAGAGGTTGGAACTCTTGCTAATTGATCAGAGAATAGGAACTCAAAAGTCACTGGGTTTGAAACTGAAGAGAGCCATCCTACCATTTCTTGATCAATTTGAATGTTTTAGATTTCTCACTGTACTCCCTGTTGAATCTTTTATGATCACCTGATATAAAGTACTGTATTTGCTGGCCTATAAGATGCATCAGAGTTTAAGATGCACCCTGTTATTACCAAAATAACCCACTATAAGCCACTATATACAGTACAAGACACACTCCATTTTCCCAGTGTATTTTAAGGGGGGGGAGTGGGTTCTATATGCCAGCAAATACGGTACTTGTTTTCCTTTGTCATATCTTTGAGGGCAAGGGCAGCAAATATCTTCCTTTCCCATTAGTGAAATGAACACCTTAATTATCTCATGTCTCATATCGTAAGAATTAATGTTTGTAAACTCTTTCAAGAGGCTTAGATTAAAGAAGTTGTACAAGTGGAAAAAATTATTATTGAAAATGATGAGTTGGGTTTCTGTAACAAGGCAAAACATGACAGGAATTCCAACAGTGAACTGTAATCACTTGAAGTGGAGCAGCTGCTGGGTTGTTAAAGAATATTAATTTCTCAGGAATAAAAGCAAGCTTGGAATTGGTATAATGTATTTGCTACATGTTAGCACCATTCAAGACAATAACGTCTAGTTCGATGAATTTTTAATCGAGTCCCTAAATTAACACGTTTACAGATCTGTACATTGCCAGTTGATCCATTTCATGATGTGTTCATGGGAAATAGATGCAGTTTCATTGGAAGAAAATGCAATGTTGAATTTAGGAATCTTATCGTATGAATAAATCTTTATAAAGAGATAGACGATATGGGAAGTAGTTGTATGGCCAAAACAGTCCTGTTGAAAAACTATGCCAGGATAAACCCATTGGTGTAAATTTCAGGTATGAATTGCTGAAAGTTATGAAATTAGTACAGTATAGGCATAGAAATTCAACAATTAAATTAAATTAATTAAATTTGCTATACAGTACTAGCAGGTACTTACGCTGACATAAAAAAAAATAATTTGTGGTAAATCACAGTTGAGATTTAAACCAGTGGAATTATGCCATAAAACTTGATTAAAAGGATTCTGGCCAATTGTTTGGGAGTATAATGCTATTGCGGATGGAAATTTATGCCCACCCATGTTGTGCTTTAAATCTCATTTTATAATCTGCAAAGAAATAGGTTCAGTTTATTCAATTTCACTTTGAATAAGGACTATCTTTGTAAATACTGTATCATTAAAGCACTGTAATGATATTTTATCTGCAGAGCAACTGAAGGGTGAGGTTAGGATGAAGCATCAATAAGGAACTGTATTTTTAAAGTACTGTATCTTGTTGGCAATAGACCTTGTAATCCATTTTGTAATTTATTATGATCTGCATGTGCAGAATGCTTATAGTTTTATGCAACATGATGAAATATAGTCAGTGTTTAGCATTGGGTAAATTGTTGAGAGTGAAACACGTAATTTAAACATTCACTGCTAGTCTGATTAGAACAGATTTGAGAGACTGCAGCAGGAGTGGAAAGGAGACTGAGGCAGGAATGGAAAGGAGAAGAAAGTTGGTTAGTGATGTATAGGCTGGGTTGTATTTAATCTGCACTAGACAAAAGTAGCATTTTCCCCAACAAAGTCTAAATCATCTAACCCATGTAAACCAGGCACCTGTGTTTTAAATTATACAGACTCCCTTTTTGTTGGTTGCAATTTTTCCTGTACAATGTGAAATCATGTAGTGCTGAAATTTCCTATTTCTTCTTTTTTAAATAGGCCAGATCCATGATAACAGTTGGTCTTGGTGTTGCAGCTGTTGCTTTTGCAGGTAAATACAACAAGCATAATGCATGTTTAAAAGTAGTTAATATGGTATATGATGTAATACTTTGAAGGATTTACCACTGCTTTGGACTCATTGTGGCCTAGCTCAAACTCATCAGGCAAAACCAAAAATAATCATATACCGTATATACTTGAGTATAAGCCGGGTTTTTAGCCCCAAAATGAGCCCCAAAAGGGGACACAGCTTATACTCGGGTCAACGACCACGAGGGTCCCAAGACCATACCAGATTGAGATATACCAACAATGTAATTAATTTTACCATATTTTCATGTATTTTAATTATTGAAACTCACTCTCAGCTGCTGCACTTCCCACCCTCGGCATATACTCGGGTCAGTCTGTTTTCCTTGGTTTTCATGTTAAAATTAGATACCTTGACTTATATTCGGGTTGGCTTATACTCGAGTATATATGGTAGTCAATTTCATTAAAAAATTGTTTTTGTTTTAGTAAAACAAGGTGTGTGTGTGTGTGTGTGTGTGTGTGTGTGTGTATGTGTGTGTGTGTGTTAGTGTTATTTTAGAAGAAAAGTGATGCTTCTCCAATTTTGAGAGTGTTAGGGAGCTGTAGAAGCTCTGGAGAACCAGATTCCCACATCTACTGTAGGATGAAACATGTTTTTGTTTTTAAGTGCCACAATTTTCACTTTTTCTCTGGTCTGCAACCCTATAATCTTCATTTTAACCTGTATTGCTTTTACTTCTGTACTACTAAATTCTTCTTTTAAACACAATTCTGTATTAGGTTCTACCTTGCCCCAGTCTATAATAAATATAAGGCATCCCATGATCTGAATGACTGAAATACTGTATTCCTATTGTTGTTCACATACTATAGATGAATGTGCTGACAACAAACTCACACAAAACTATGGTTTCCCCGTGCCCCCTTGGGCATGGATCGGCCCAGCAGAGGACACTTTCGGGAAAAAGGCTCCCTGGCCCGTGGGCTCTGCGAGCAGCCAAATTATAAGGGGGGTGGATAAATTATAGGGTTTGATTCACCCAATTCATTGACCTGACCCACAGCTCTGCCAGGTAAGCAGATCGCTATCTCCTGGACATAATTAGGCAAACATTCATCTCCTTGGTTTAGCGTAAATCCCTGGCGCAAATAGTGGCCATATTTACCCAGCCTCTGAGCCCAAAACAATGGGGCTTCCTCTGTCAATGTTTGCCCGCACTAATTAACTTCCCCAAAAGAGTTTCCCAATTAACCTGAGTAAATAGGTGATGTGATTGACTTTCGGGTGATGGTTTTTTCTACCTGCCTTCTGATCTATAAAAGGTGTATGTATTTTCCCAATAAACCACTGATCTGATCTCGCTCCTGTTGCCTCGTGTTGTCATTGATCAGTCTCCTCCGGGACCTAACGCCGCCCTAGCGGCCAATCATCGCTACACAAAACTTAACAATGGAAATCAAATTCATCAACCCATGGAGGTCTCGGTTTGGAGTTAAACTAACAGTGTGTTCTGTCTTCCCCTCTCTCTTACTTTCCCTGCTGGGGAAACACTCACAGCATGGTATATCCAAGAGAAGTCCAAGTTCCGTCCAACAATCCAGTCCAGAGTTTCAATAAGCCGAGGAGACAAGCAAACAGGAGCAGGGACAGGGAATCTCAAACTTTGTCCATCATGGAGCCACACCCGGCGTTCTGGCTCTTTATATCCCCCCATGGGGTGTGGCCCGATGCTTCCTAATTTCCTCCTGGCCCTCCTCTCTCTCTGCCTCTGCTGGAGATGCTTTGCCTTGCTCCGTTGTCTAGCGTCCAGCCATGCCTCATTACCAGAGCTGTCTGTGATCTGCGGCTGCTTTCAAGGAATATTCTCACTGCCAGACTGCTGCTGGAGTTCCAATGGAGGCTGAGGCAATGTTGGGGGGGAGGCACTCCTGGGGATGGGGGGTCCTGCCAGCTCCTCCCCCTCCTCCTCAGAGTCCTCATACCCAAGGTGGGCCGGTTTGGGGGCCGGAACTGGGCCGGGGGCCGGACTCACAACACAGTGACAGTGAAATAAAACACTACAGGCTGATCCAACTGTGATGTAATGTCCTTAAATCAAGTCAAAATGAGGCTCAGTAGTGTGTGTGGCCTCCATGTGCCTGTATGACTTCCCTACAACACCTGGGCATGTTCCTGATGAGGTGGCTGATGGTCTCCTGAGGTCCCACACCTGGACTAAAGCAACCCCCACATCCTGGGCAATCTGTGGTGCAACGTGGCGTCGGTGGATGGAGCGAGACATGATGTCCCAGATGTGCTTAATCGGATTGAGGTCTGGGGAATGGTCCTTAGTCTTGCAGGAACCGCTGACACACACCAGCCACGTGAGGTCTATCATTGTCGTCCATTAGGAGGAACCCAGGGCCAACCACACCAGCATATGGTCTCACAAGGGGTCTGAGGATTTCATCTCGGTACCTAATGGCAGTCAGGCTACCTCCGGTGAGCACATGGAGGGCTGTGCGGCCCTCCAGGGAAATGCCACCCCACACCATTACTGACCCACCGCCAAACCGGTCATGCTGGAGGATGTTGCAGGCAGCATAACGTTCTCCACGGCATCTCCAGACCTTGACACGTCTGTCACATGTGCTCAGTATGAACCTGCTTTCATCTCTGAACAGCACAAGGCACCAGTGGCAAACCTGCCAATCTTGGTATTCTCTGGCAAATGCAAACGTCTTGCACGGTGCTGGGCTGTGAGCACAATCCCCACCTGTGGTCGTCGGCCCCTCATACCACTCTCATGGAGTCTGTTCCTGACTGTTTGAGCAGACACATGCACATTGGTGGCCCGCTGGAGGTCATTTTGCAGGTCTCTGGCAGTGCTCCACCTGTTCCTCCTTGCACGAAGGTGGAGGTAGTGGTCCTGCTGCTGGGTTGTTGCCCTCCAACGGCCTCCTCCACGTCTCCTGATGTACTGGCCTGTCTCCATGCTCTGGACACAATGCTGGCATACACAGCCATAGCTGTCAAGTATCCTGTTTTGGCTGGGAAAACCCCGTATATTTACCCTTCTTCCTGCCACCCTCCTGTTTTATTAATTTTCCCATAATCTCACGTATTTTTTTTTTAATCCTGATTGGAGGTGAAGCTGCAGCTTTCCCTCCTGCCACCAGAAGCTGCTGGCACTGTGCAGAAAGGGAGAGAGAAGGTGAGGGCTTTCTTTCATCTCTCTGCTCTGCTTCCGCTCCTTTGACCCCAGTCCTCCTTGGCCCGGGGGGGGGGGGGGGCAAGGGGGAAATGGAAGAAAGAGCTGCCCGCGCTTGTCCCTTTTGGATAACTCTGTCTTTTGGTTTTGTTTACTTTCCTGTGTGGTGCGTGTAAGTCTCTCTGTCTTTGTTTACTCTGTGCTCTCCCTCTCTCTGTGTGTGTGACTCGCCTTTGTGTGGGTGGGGTAGGGTGTCCCTTATTTTGGCTAAAAATAATTTTTTTGGAATATCTGACTGCAACCTTTTAAAAAAGTTTCCTTTTACCATTAGTAATTGGAAACAGAAGTTTGGACATAATCGGGCAATATTTACCTCTGCCACAAACATGTTGAATGTTCGTTCACCGGAGAAATGTAAGGAAAATTCAAAAGAAATTGCTAGCCTCTGATTTTTCATTTATTTAACAAATCTAGCAGATGGGCATGCACATTTTGTAATTTTAGTTGGAGTACAGATTCATAGACATTGATTTTTTTGGTGCACATTTTGGTTTTTCCCCTGGTATTATGGGCTACAATTAGTATATTTTGCATATTTTCCTCAGCTTTCACATTTTTCAGGTACAGTATTCTGCGCAAGAGCTACTCCACATGCTCTGCTACATCATTTACGACATTTATGTCTTTAAAATGTTGGTGGGATCTCTGGAAATCATCCTAGGCATCCCAGGTCTTTGGAGGATGATCAAGAAAAGTACATTCCAGATCAAACCTTTGAAACAAGTTCAGAGTATGGGGTCCCGCAAATGGGACAAATCTTTTAATTTCAAAGATTGTGGATGTTGCAGTTTAGGGCATTGGTCCCGAACATTCGCCATAGCTGCTTGCTTTGACCTAATTTTTTCAATCCTCCTCCTCTTGCAATCAAATGGGACATTAGAATCTAACAAACCTAAGCCAGCGAGTTGCTCTGACAAGTATCACAAGTGTCCACAAGATTTTTTGGTGGCAAACTCAGAAACTTTCTTGTTCACATTCGCATAATCCATCAAATCTTTCATAAACAAAAGGTCATTCTGAGGTGCACTGATAGCATAAGTAGCAGTGAACCAATATTTAACATAGCAGAGAACAACAAACAAACACATCTCTCTCAGACCAGTTTCCTCTCTTGATGTCAATTTGAACTGTTCCTTGAAGAGAGAGATTTTCAATAAGTAAATGGCTCTGGACATAAATCGAGCGTCATGGATGGCCCCTGGTTTAGAAAAATTGAAACCTCGCGTAGTAGGGCGACATCCGAGGTATATACAGCTAAGCTCCAGATGTCCTTGGTAGTCTCCACGACTGTGACCCTCCTAATAAGAAAAAAGTTACAGGTGAGTTCTGAACTGAAAGCAAAATGCGTGAAAAGTTTGCAACGGCTTAATACTTACTCTGAGCCTTGCACCTAAGAAATGAATCAGTGACATTGCCTTGTGTATCAGGAAAGGTTCCGCTTTCTTATCCTGGAGACCAGTGGTGAACTTGGCATGATCAGTTTCCGTCCGTTGTCTTGGAAAGGTTTAAAAATTGTGATGTACGGCTCAGAAGAGATGGCAACAGCGGTCTAAAAGACAACCTTGAGCATCACTTCAGCCATGTGATGGCGGCAAAATAAATATAACAAATACTGCATCAAAATCATCTCAAAGCTGCATCAAAACATCTGCCACTTGGGCACTTGCAGGTGCTAATGATATGTTACTGTGTCCAGGCTGGTGCACTCAGTGCAACAGGTAATGTAAGACTTGCAGACGGGAATGAAGCCAGGCACCCGTAAACTCAATACAGCTGTGACCTATAAGATATAGCTGCTTTCATAATGATTTATTTGGCGGCATTTTGCAACACTAATATGCGAGTGGGGTGGCATACAAGTCCAATAAATAAATAAATAAGGCTGGAGGTCGCATACAGTAGTGTGTCAAACCATTTCATGTTATTATTTCCAATAGTAAACATATGACTTGCTCATGGCACAGGTAAATATGAACCGATCACGCTCAGATTTTTAGAGTATGGTATAAATGCCTAAAGGAAACTTTTTTAAAAGGTTGCAGTCGAAAATTCAAATGTTGCCTTTTAAGGGACACCCTGGGGTGGTGGTGGTGGAGAGCGATGGTTTGTGTGTTTGTGTGTATGTTGTGAGTGAGGGGCCAGGCCGGGTCTGGACCAGGTTAAACAGACATGACCACTGAACCCTAGAGTCGGATATGACTGGCTTTCAAGCAAGGTAAAGATAAAGGTACAGTATCCCTTGCTTGAAAGCCAGTTGTATCTGACTCTAGGGTTCAGTGGTCATGTCTGTTTAACCTTTATACCTTTATCTTTACCTTGCTTGAAAGCCAGTTGTATCTGACTCTAGGGTTCAGTACTCATCTCTATTTCAAAGCCGAAATGCCAGCGCTGTCTGCTTCTACGGTAACAAGTTTTCATGGTCATGTGGCAGGCATGACTAGACACCAGTGTGCATGGAACGCTGTTTACCTTCCCACCAAAGTGGTCCCTATGTACCTACTTGCAATGTCTTCCTTTTGAATTGCTAGGTTGGCAGGACCCTGGGACAGAGGCAGAAGCTCACTCCATCCTGCAGAACTTGGGTATCGAGCTGCTGACCTGCCACCTTCCAGTCGGCACCTTAGCCACTTGAGCCACTACAGCTCAGTGGTTAAGAAGCTCGCCTTGTTAGCTGGAAGGCTGACATAACGGTTTGAGCTCCCATCTCTGTTCCAGCTTCTGGCTGCCTAGCTGTTCAAAGGCAAGAAATTGCAAGTATATAAATAGGAACCACTTTGGTGGGAAAGGTAACAACATTCTAGTACCTAGTCATGCCTGCCACACGTCCACAGAAACATATACAAACAGACAGTGCTGGCTCTTTGTCTATACACAGAGATGAGCACTGAACCCTAGAGTCAGATATGACTGGCAGCATTGGATCTAACAATAGGTAAAGGTTGCCCTTGCTTGAAAGCCAGTCGTATCCGACTAGGGTGCAGTGCTCATCTCAATTTACAGCCAAAGAGCCAGTGCTGTCTATGTTTGCAGACGTTTTCATGGACATGTGGCAGGCATGACTAGAGCCCAGCAAATCACATGGCCAGATTTGGCCGCACCCACAGATTTGGCCACACCCACAGAAGGGCATGCCCAAAATTTCCCTTATTTTCAAATCCCAAACTTGACAGGTATGGACACAGCAAACCTTCGTGCCACAGCTCACATTGATGTGCCATCCTGGATGAGCTGCACTACCTGAGCCACTTGTGTGGGTTGTAGGCTCCGTCTCATGCTACCACTAGAGCGAAGGCACTGCCAGCGTTCAACAGTGACCAAACCATCAGCCAGAAAGCAAAGGAACTGAGAAGTGGTCTGTGGTCACCTCCTGCTGAACCACACCTTTATTGGGGATGCCTTGCTAATTGCCTCTGATGTCCACCTGTTGTCTCTTCCATTTGCACAACAGCATGTGGAATTGATTGTCAATCGGTGTTGCTACCAGGGTGGACAGTTTGATTTCACAGAAGTGTGATTGACTTGGGGTTACATTGTGTTGTTTAGGTGTTCCCTTTATTTTTTTGAGCAGCATATATTGGGCTTCTTTGTGCTATCTCCTTTCCTGGATTTAGACGTTTTACCCAGTAGGGGCTTATTTCATCTTTGTACTACAGTCCTCTTCAACCTTTTCTAGAGGAGAAACAGAAGTAGGGACATGAGGCTTAAATGTGTAGTAGAGGATTGATAAAAACTGGCTGCAGTGGTACCTCGCTTAAAGAGCATAATGCGTGCCACAGGATTGCTCTTTAAGCGAAACACCATTGTAAGTGACCAATTGTGACTTCTGGTGGGTGGGATTGCAAACCCCGATTTATTTGTTAAGTGAGTTTTTGGTTGGTTTTAGTTGTTAAGCGAGGCGACCATTCAGAGAAAATTCTGCTCTTTAAGCGAGTTAGTCTCTAAGTGAGGCACACTCTATGCGAGGTTTTACTGTTCTTCAATATGAACTAGTGCAAAGGTAACTGCAAAATTACTGCCGGAAAATTGTTCTTACAACATTCTATTACTATATTGAGTTGCTTACTTCTCTGAGTTTATAAGCAGAGTATGATTCAGCACTTCTTTGCAACTCTAATTCCAGTAGTAGCTAAGACTAGCTTTCATCAATTTTTTCCTTACAAAGAACTGTAATAATTTCTAGATTGTAAGGTGGAGTGATTTTCTCTTGCTGATACAAGCTTTGTAAGAAGTGATGCGAGTCTGATCATTTGACTTTACTTTGTCTTTCCATTGTTGGATCTTTCTGCTCTACTCAAACTTGACTCAGCTCAAGGTTCAGAAAGAAAGTAGTAAAGTGCACGCGACTGAAAGGTGAAAACAAGGTGAGATAGTTAACTGGCTAGACTAGAGCAATTTTATTTTTTATGGAAATGAAATGCCAGTGTTTGTTTGGTATATATTCACTTTTTGGAAGTGATCAAACTGGTTCTTTGTTTACGAGGAAGAGTTTTCTATAACACAGTGGCTGAAATTTAGTAATAGGTGGCAACTGGAGTAGTAGGCCTGTTGAATCAATGGAGCTTATGGAAGAGTTGACTCACTAAATTCCCATTGATTCAGTGGCCCAATTCTGATTGTAGCTTAGTACTATACTAGACTTTAGCCATTGTGTCTTATTTGCAGCTACAGTAATACCTCATACAACGTCCAAACATGGTTCCACAAGTTAGGACGTTGTATGAATTCCGACTTTGTATGAGGCATGCAAAATCCTATCCGCGATGCCTCATACAACGTCCAAATTATTGCCACCGATGCTTTGTATAACGTCATTCCCATAGGTCTGGCAGCTCCAGTGCGGCAGGTCTTTTCATGGGCCACGCCGACCGCCTCACAGCTGAGACCAGTCTTGCTCCCGCCTCCCTGTCTCCAAGGGAAGGGTCCGGTGGGTGTTGTGGCTCCGGCGTGGCAGGTCTTCTTGTTATGAGCGGGGAGGCGGGAGCGAGACAGGTCAGCTGAGACCAGTCCAGTGGGTGTTGTGGCTCCGGCGTGGCAGGTCTTCTTGTTGTGAGCGGGGAGGCGGGAGCGAGACTGGTCTCAGCTGTAAGGTGCCCGGTGTGGCCCATAAGAAGACCTGCCGTATCAGAGCCGTTGGAGACGCAACACCCACCGGACGCTTCCCTTGGTTGTGAGCGGGGAGGTGGGAGCGAGACTCCGATGCGGCAGGTCTTCTTATGGGCTACGCCGGACGCCTCACAGCTGAGACCAGTCTTGCTCCCGCCTCCCCACTCACAACGAAGGGAAGGGTCCGGTGGGTGTTGCGGCTCCGGCATGGCAGGTCTTCTTGTTGTGAGAGGGGAGGCAGGAGCGAGACTGGTCTCAGCTGTAAGGCGCCCGGCATGGCCCATAAGAAGACCTGCCATATCGGAGCCGTTGGAGACGCAACACCCACCGGATGCTTCCCTTGGTTGTGAGCGGGGAGGTGGGAGCGAGACTCCGACACGGCAGGTTTTCTTATGGGCCACACCGGGCGCCTTACAGCTGAGACCAGTCTTGCTCCCGCCTCTCCGCTCACAACCAAAGGAAGCGTCTGGTGGGTGTTACGGCTCCAACGTGGCAAGTCTTCTTATGGGCCACGCCGGCTGCCTTACAATTGAGACCAGTCTTGCTCCCGCCTCCCCGCTCTCACCAGGAGAAGTGTCCCTTGGTTGTGAGCGGGGAGGCGGGAGCGAGACTGGTCTCAGCTGTAAGGCAGCCGGCGTGGCCCATAAGAAGACCTGCCACGTCGGAGTCTCGCTCCCGCCTCCCCGCTCACAACCAAGGGAAGTGTCTGGTGGGTCTTGTGGCTTCTTTCTAATGTAAAAACCGTAATGCCTCATACAATATCCGGCGATGGTGTATGAGGCATCTTTTTTCCAAGAATTGGGCGACGTTGCATGGATCCGACGTATGAAGCGGACGTTGTATGAGGTATTACTGTATTGATTGAGGTTAGAACCAATATGTGTATATTCGGTAACAACAAAACAAAATCTTCAATAGCTTGAATTCTTTTGTGAATTTAACAGCTCATACAGAAACAAATATAAGGGGGAAAGGCCAAAAAGATACGCCAGGCTCCTTCCCTCCTTATGTTTAGAAAGCTGTTAAAGATAGAATTATTTAAGGCTGCTTTTAATAACTGTATATCTGGATGCTGTCATTGTTTACCAATTCTAGATTTTATAGGATTATTTATCTTTATGATTTAATTACTGCCTCTGAATAAACCATATTGGTTTTGGATTTATTTATTTTTGTTCTTGTGTGGTATGTAGGTTTTAAATTTAAACTGTAAACTGCCCAGAGTTGCACTTGCACTAATATAAATCAATCAGCCAATAAAAGTAAATTTGCTAATCTTAATGTTGCCACAATACTTCTGTTTTTGGATTTTTTTCCTGTTATTTTTGCTAAAAGAAACACAGGTACATAACTAAAAATATTTATATATGGGTGATAAAATGTTAATTACATTATACTTATAGAACATCTTACATTATGACCATTAACTTTTAAAGATCCTAACTAAATTTTCAAAAATCTATCATCCTTGGTTCTCATTGTTCCTTAATGTTGAGACTGATTAATGTCAAGAGAGCTGCCTATAACAAGATGCATTGGCTGCCAGTGCATACAACTCAAATTCATATTTACCTACAAGTGTGAGTTGACTTCACTTTTGTGTAATGTACTAGAAGGGAGGGGTCAAGATGGAGTGTGAACAGCTACATTCAGGTGTTCCACTAGCTTTGCTTTAATTTTCCTATTATAAGTGGTCATATCTTCTTGGAGTGTTTAGACTCCCCTTCTCTCATCCTGTGTGATTGCTTGGAAATGCTTCTGCCAACAAGTGGGATTTTCAAAGCAAACATATACAGATGCTCTAAATCAGGGGTGCCAAAATGTTTTGGGCCGTGGGCCGGTCATGTGGTTCAGGAGGCTGGTTGCTAGGGCCCAGGGGGTCACAATGGCCCGTGTGGGCACGTTTTACTTCTGCTTCTGGGAGCGACGAAGGCTTCGTGGGCCAGATGAATTGGCATTGGGGGCCGGATCTGGGCCCCAGGCCATAGTTTGGGCACCCCTGCTCTAAATGCAACCACAGAGTATGGGGAAGGAAAAAAGGCAAAGAGCAATGTCCAACTCACATTTTCCATCAAAGCCTGTTAAACAGCTATAAACTGATAACCTTACACCACAGAAGGATTTGATGTAATGTATTAAAAACATTTAAATCAATTGATCAATCACTTTATTACGGCCAACAGCTAGCACAGTAAAATGAGAGGTAAAATTTTACAAATTTAGATGCCTACAGTTCAATGTAATGTATTATTTTAATTAGGAACTGAGGTGGCTTAGTGGTTAAGATGCTGAACCTGATGACTGGAAGGTTGGTAGGTCAGCAGTTCAAGACCTGAGTGCTGCATGACAGAGTGAGTTCCCATCATCTGCCACAGCTTCTGCCAACTTAGCATTTTGAAAGCAAGAAATTCCAAGTACCTGTAGGTAGATAAATAGGTACCACTTTGGTGGAAAAGGTAACAGTGTTCCGTGTACTCTGGTGTGTAGTCATGCCTGCCACATGCCAACAGAAAAATCTGCAGGTGCAGACAGTGCTGGCTCTTTGGCTATAAACAGAGATGACCACCGAACCCTAGAGTTGGATACGACTGGGTTTCAAGTAAGGGTGACCTTTGCCTTCAGCTTCCTATTTTAATTTACTAGAAGCTCTGTGGTCCGCTGATTTCATTAAATTAACAAACAAGGCAATATAGTGGACTACATCTTGTTGCAATGTACTTAGAAAGCAATAGCACTAGATCACTCCTAAGAAACAGGAAAGCTACTATATGTTGTCCACTCTGACTCATACAGTCTGAAACAGTTTCCTCCTAACATAATTATTTCTATTTATTACTTTGTCTTGACACAGGTTGTAATACTGAGGATGCTTTCTGAATATCTATACCTATAAATCCAAGGGTTAACCGTTGGAACTTGCTATATGTTTCTGCACCCACCCATCCTATCCCATCCCAAGCCTCCTGCACTGGCCCGAACCTAGCCCGCAGGTTACTGCATGGTTGTGGAAGGCGCCAGTGGGGGAAGAGCCCCACAAACGCGAAAAAAGGAAAAAAACTTCACTTCCCAACGTTCTCTGCGTTGCGCCGCGCCACAGCCAATCAGGCTGAGAGACGCAAGCAAAAAGAACGTTGGGAAATGCAGCATGGTCGATTAAAACCGAGCCGCAGAAAAAACCCGCTGCACGAACGCAAACCAAATATGCAAAACTCAAAGTCCCAGCATCCTACATGCCGTGAGCGCGCAGAACGCTGAGAAAGCCGGCGTGTGAAAATTAAAATTAAAAAACTTAACAGGAGCGCAAGTCCCCAGCAGGCAGATGCAGAGCCTCACAGCCCCACAAAACAAAAAGGCACAAAAAACCACAGCGAGACACCTGCCGGCCTTTCCCAGAGTAATGGGGAGAAGAGGGACTCCCTCTCCTCCACGCTACTCCTGCCGAAGACATGGCGAGACCACCGCTGGTCTCAAGGAAAGTTGAGCCGGGGTGGGAAAAAAAACCAACAGTAGCAGGCAGCAGTTCGTCAGGGGAAGCACCCTCCCTGGCGAATGACTGGCTGCTGCCTTTGTACTGTACTTCCGACGGAGGTAATACAAAAGCAGTAGCCAGCAATCCGCAAGGAAGAGCACCACCCCTTACGGATCGCTGCCTGCCGATTTCCGGTTAGGTAAGCCAGGAGAAAAAGGAGACAGAGAGAAGAGAACCATCGTCAGGCAGATAGCTCTTCTCTGCCTCCTTCTCCCCCGACCTACCTAACGAACCTTCCTGGGGGAAGAGCGAGCTGACTGCCGGCTCCTCCTTTTCCCCATTGCTGCATCGAAACCAAAATTCGAAGCAGCAATGGGGAAAAGAGGAACCGACAGGCAGCCCATTCTTCACGCAAAAGTACACACCAACAACAAACACCAACATTAATAAAAATTAATAAAACACAAATAAATCAGTAATTAAAAAAACCCATTAATACACAAAAAGAAAGCCACAAAATCCACAAACAAAAACATCCAGAATTTCAGAAAAGCACAGACAAAACACTTAACTACAACTCGAGAATACCTAACTCTAACAACACAATTACCACAAATTGCACAAATAAACAACAACAAAATCACAAAAATTAAGCAAACCAGAAATAAGCAAACCAATTAAATAAACCTAAAACCCAACCAAACCACAAAAGAACAAACAGAAACACCTCTCAGCCCACCACCACAAAGAAAAAACCCAGAAGAAAGAAAACCAGAGAACTCACCAGCACGTCCTCCCTCCACGAGATCGGAACAGAAATGAAGAAACAAAGACTACTTACCGGAAGAAGCCCCACCTAGAAGCCAGGAGAGAAAAAAGCACGTGAAATGAAAACAAAACCACTAACAGCCCCACCTGCAGGGCGGAATATTAAAAACAAGTCAAAAACAATAAAGCCCCACCTAGAGGCCACAAGAGTAAAAACAAGTCAAAAACATAACAATAAATCAAAAGTTTACACAAATAACAAACATATGTTAAGTAAATAAAATAAAAAGATTTATAGCATCCTCTGTTGAGTTTTAACTCAAATAAAAACCCAAAACATCTAAACACAGTTTAAAAACATTGAATGTAAAAAACATGTACTTTCACATTTTAAAAAATATTATCTATGGTACAACTATTTACAAAAAAAAAGTCACATACTAAAACGTTATTTGGTTAAATAAAACAATTTGAAACAATTATATCATCCTTTGTTCTTTTTTTAATCCACAAAAAAATCCAAAAAAGCTGATCACAGTTTATAACAGCCCGGCAACGCCGGGCAACTATATGGTTGTGTTCATGTGCAACACTAAACCATGAATTAGCATCATGTGTAAGGTTGGAACTATCCCAGGCAACATTGCCTTGTTTAGTTCTTGTCCCCTGACTGCACCAAAAGAAGGTGAGTTTATATACTACCCAGCTTTGTTTGGTTCAGCTAGGAGAAAAATATAGGCAGTATTTTCTTTCTGTTGCCCTGAATTTCAGATTTATTACATGTGAATTGGGAACTGAATTTTGTAATGAATTTGCTAAGTTTCAGAATAAGTCATGGTCATGATAGTTTTTGGCACTCTGTGGGGACCACTGGGTTCAAACTGGGATATAGGACTGTGAGGCAAAAACATTCTTGATGGTAAATGTTTTGGCTGCTTTTGGAAGCTTCTTTAAGCTTTAGCCTTGCTATATATTTTGGCAACAATATAAAGCTGCTGCTATTTAAAACTAGATTTTTATGTCTGCTTGTGGAAATGTTAACTGAAGTTTTTATAGTTATACGCATTTTTATTATTACACTTTATTATTTGGTTTACGTAAATTTAAAATACCCTGCCACTTGTATGTTGCTTTGAAAAACTGGGAAGTAAATTAAAGTAAAAAAAATATTATGTAGGTTCATTCTTTCCTAGTAAATCCCATGTTGCTGGACTTTGTGTGCCATAATTTCAGTTGCAGTCCAGATTCCCAATTTTAAAAAGGAATATACAGTATAGCAGTATGTTCTGTAGTTCTGGCTTCATGATAAACCTTTATAACCCTTACACGCAGTGGTGGGCATCAGCAGGTTAATACCAGTTTGCCAGAACCGAGAGCAGAAATTCTGGATTGCCCCGCCCATCCAAGTTTTGAAATGAAATACAGTAAAACCCCTGCTTATGAAAAAAAAGTCTGTTCCTTAGGCTTTTGTTAAATTGAATTTTTTTCTAACTCGAAACAAACCCATAGGAAAAATAATTTTTATGTAAGTCGAAGCAAAACCATAGGAAAAATAAAATGTTTATGTAAATTGAAGCAAACCCATAGGGAAATGAATTTTTACGTAACTCGAAGCAAACCCATAGGAAAAAGAATCTTTATGTAACTTGAAGCAAACCCATAGGAAATCGTGTAAATTGGGACATGGTTTTAGCATAAAATCATTATGTAAGTTGAATTTTATGTAACTTGAGCCATTTGTAAGTTGGGGTTTTACTGTAGTCCTAATTCGGGTTCAACGCTGGGCAAGGCTTTACCCAAGGCCACACCCACCATACCACGCCCACAGTGTGGTAGTAAATATTTTTGGAGCCCACCACTGCTTACACTAATTACACACACACACACACACAGGGTGGATAAAAATCAATGATTTTTTTTATTAAAAAAACGGATTTTTTGATTTAAATGCTTTTTGAGGAAAAATCTCTCTAAAGATCGTGTTCTAGTTAAGATACATTATACTCCAAAGGTTATTCATCATGAAATTAGTTTTTAATTATGTGGCATAAGGCTGTATTAATTCATTCACAATGTCATGCTCTCCCAGAGGTTTCTGATTATTTGGGGCAATTTTTCTACCTAGAAGATACTATCAAATCAAATACTTGGTTTTGCTATTTTCAAAACTGTGTATTTGGATCTGCAACGATAGCATGCGTCCTTCATTTATAGCAAAAATGTTATAAAATAAACATCAGAATTGAGAAAAAGACCTTAATCCCATTGTTCCTCTGCAAATCTATGTACACAGAATCAACCCCCTTACCTCTTAAGTGCTGCTACGTTTCAAGAAGTTCAATGAATAGAAGGTTGTTTGGAATGGAATAACACAAGGAGCAAAGTTTGAGGAGGGAGGGGCAAGCAGTAAAATAAAAGTGAAACCTTTTGAGGACGGAACTCTGCATCTTGAGATCTTTATTTGTATAGCAGCCTGAAGTTTATCATATTATTTATTCTCACTTTCTCCCTTGAGGAGAAAAACCTGTAATGACAGCAGTCCGTAAAAGAGACCCAGTTTGGGAATATTTTAATGAAGTGCCTCTACCTAGTTATCCTACCTATCTCTCCAACCCGGAGGTTGTCCTTAGGTATCCATAATTATAGCCATTGATACCCTTGTCCTCCATGAACTTGTCTAATCCTTTCTTAAAGCTGTCAAGACTGACAGCTGTCACCACCTCTGGCAGGGAGATCCATAGACCAGTGATCCCCTGGGTGAAAAAGTACTTTCTCTTATTTGTTTGAGAACTGGTACCCAAAAGTTTCATGGAGCGCCCCCTAGTTCTAGTGTTATGCGATAGGGAAAACAGTTTTTTTCTTATCTACTTTGTCCACACCGTGCATGATTTTATAAACTTCAATCAGGTCACCTCTTAGACGCCGATGTTCAAAAGTGAAGAGGCCCAACCGTTGCAGCCTCAGATGGTAAGGAAGGTGTTCCAGTCCCCTAATCATTCTGGTTGCCCTCCTCTGCACTTTTTCCAGCTCCATAATATCCTTCTGGAGATATGGTGACCAGAACTGTACACAGTATTCCAGATGGGGCCTCACCATAGATTTATAAAGAGGCAAAATGACACTTGCTGACTTATTTTCTATACCCTTCCTAATGATCCCTAGCATTGAGTTTGCTTTTTTCACTGCTGAGGCACACTGGGTTGACACCTTCATTGAGCTGTCCACCAGGACACCAAGGTCTCTTTCCTGGTTTGTCACAGAGAGTTCAGACCCCATCAGTTTATAAATGTAGTTGGGGTTTTATCCCAAACGTGCATCACTCTGCACTTACTAGTGTTGAAGCTCATTCGCCACTGGTTTGCCCACTCCCCCAGTGTCAAGAGATCCCTCTGGAGCTCCTCACAATCTCTCACAGTTTTCACTACCCTGTATAATTTAGTGTTGTCAGCAAATTTGGCTACCTTGCTATTTATTCCTACTTCTAGATCATTTATGAAGAGGTTGAAAAGCAGGGCTCCCAGTACTGAACCTTGGGGAACCCCACTCTTTACTTCCCTCCATTTGGAGAAGTGTCCATTTAGTGCTACCCTCTGTTTTCTGTCCCTTAGCCAGTTGCTGATCCAGGACAAGACCTGTCCCTTTATTCCATGAGTGGTAAGTTTATTCAAGAGCCTTTGGTGCGGGACCTTGTCAAAAGCCTTCTGAAAGTCCAGATAAACAATGTCAACTGGATCCCCCTTATCCACATGCTTGTTGACACTCTCAAAAAATTCCAACAGATTAGTGAGGCATGATTTGCCCTTGCAAAAGCCATGTTGGCTCTCCTTTAGCAACACTTTCTCTTCTATGTGCCTATTCTATCTTTTAGGATAGTTTCCATCACTTTACCTGGGACACATGTCAAACTGACCGATCAGTAATTTCCTGGATCACTCTTGATCCTTTTTTGAAAATTGGTGTTACATTCACTACCTTCCAGTCATCAGGCACAAAGCCTGATTTGAGGGAAAGATATATTTTGGCTAGGAGATCAGCAATTTCATCTTTAAGTTCCCTGAGAACTTGTGGATGGATGCCATCTGGTCCTGGTGATTTGTTAGCATTTAGTTTAACCTTCCCTGACGAATACCTGCCTCTTGCCCTTGCCATTCCTCCTCCGCTGTTTTGAGCCACCCCTCGAAACAGCGGAGGGGAAAATGCAAAGGCGCCAGGTAGGAATCCGCCAGGGAGAGCACCTTCCCTGACTGATACCTGCCTCTCGCCCTGTCATTTCCCCCACCACTGTTTCGAGAGCAGTCCTCAAAACAGCTGAGGAGGATATGCAAAGGTGCCAGGCAGGGATCTGCCAGGGAAGGCACCTTCCCTGGAGGATACCTGCCTCGCCGGCAGGGAAGGGGAAACAAATCGTGTCCGCCTCCCCCTTCCCTGCCTCTCCCTGAGCGCCGGCAGGAAAGGTGGAACAGATCGTGTCCGCCTCCCTCTTCCCTCCCTACTCACCAGGGTGCCGGCAGGGAAGGGGGGATGGATTGCATTCGCCTCCCTCCTCCCCTGCCTCCCCCCCCAGGCAAAGACGGGGAAGGTGGAATGGATCGTGACCGTCTCCCCTCTTCCCTGCCAACTCTCCTGGAAGGTGAGAGGCAGGCTACTTTCTGCCTCCGCGGACAAAGAGCAGCCTGCCAGCTCCCCTCCTCCCCTCGCTGTGTGGAGAGCAGCTTTTGAAACAGCAGTGGGGAAAAGGTAAGCTGACAGCTGACAGTCACACAATACCTTCCAACAAGTAAAAAAAATCAATAACCCCTGGCTAGGCCGGGCAATCAGCTAGTGAGAGTGTGTGTGCGCACGTGTGTGTGTGTAAAGCAGAGATGTGGGTCTATGTGTGTGGCATCTCCTGCCATACCCCTTCACCTATCCCTAACAAATTTGGCGAACACGTACCTGCTGTTTTGGAGCCCAACGCTGTATGGGTCACACGTCCAACGGGGGCCCTACGCCCCTCCAAAAATGAAGGCACAGCACGGCCAGTCAGGGAGGCCAGCACTAGCACGGCAGAGGTGGGAGGACAGCACAGCCAATTGGGAAAGGGCATGACCAGAGTGGCAGTTGGCCTCCGGAACGAACTGACTCAAGCCCCGTCCCCTTGGGCTGGGCCTGCAGGGGAAGGGGGAAGGAAGTGCCAGAAGAAGTGGTGACAGCTGTCAGTCTTGACATCTTTAAGAAAGGATTAGACAAGTTCATGGAGGACAAGTGTATCAATGGCTATAATTATGGATACCTAAGGACAACCTCCGGGTTGGAGAGATAGGCAGGATATCTCTCAATGCCATTTCCAGGGAATCCTAAGCAGGTGAAGGCATCTCCTTGGGAATACCCTGAAGGAAATGGTGAGCCACTGTGTGAGACAGAATGCTGGACTGGATGGGCTGTGGCCTGTTCCAGCAAGGCTGTTCTTATGTTCTTATGTTCTTAAGTGCTATGGAGGTCAGCTGCCCGACACGGCTGGCCTCTCTCTCTCTCTCTCTCTGTGTGTGTGTGTGTGTGTGTGTGTGTAGAGACAGTGCATGTAGAGAGGGAGTGTGTATGTTTGGAGGGATGAGAGTGTGGAGAGGGCTGGTATGTGTGTGTGGGAAGGGATAGTGTGTGGAGAGGGATGGTGTGTGTGTGTTTATTTAGATGGATGGATGGAGTGTGTGTGGAGAGAAATGGTGTGTGTCTGAGGAGAGGGATAGTCAGTGTTGGGAGGGATGGTGTGTGTGTGTCTGTGTGTATAGAGACAGGCTCTGGAGTAGGCTAAGGGGGTTTCATTTCGATTTGTTTAGTCTAATATGCTTGGACCACATGCAAACATTTAAAATGTTTAATTCTGTGCGAACATATCAGAGTAAACAAATGCAAGGGCGCGAGCATGGGCCCCAATAACCCCCACATGGACCAGAGCGCCAAAAACACGGGGCAAACATCAGCACACCCACAGCACGCACCAATGCAACCCCGGTGGCTGTGCCACCCCCCCAACCATCCCAAGGTGAAGCCAGGCACTAAGTTAGTGTGTGTGCGTGTGTGCGCGCGCACATACACACACACACACAGTGGAACCTCATACAACAATTGCCCCATATAACAATGAAATCACATAATAATTAGGTTTGGGGGGGGGGGAATGGTGTCCCGCATAACAATTTCCCTATGGGAAAAAATCGTACAACAATTTTTCAATGGGAAGAACCACTTAGCGAAAAAAAATGTTGTACAATGCATCCCATAGGAAAAATCGCTATACGATGCATGTATCGTATAGCAATTGTTTCGTACAACAACGAGCCCCGTGAAATGGATTAAAATCATTGTATGAGGTACCACTCTGTGTGCGTGTGTGTGCGCGCACACGCGTACACACACACACTATTGTTATTTATTCAGTCTCTGTCGTCTCCTGCTTCTAGATGAAGATTTGATTTTTCAAAAAAGAAATTCTGTAAATGATGCACAGTATCAGGGCTGCTCGAATTGGTTAATCCCCCCTTCTGCTTTATGAAAGAGCAGAGGAAATAAGTTTTTAATTTCCTTATTTTATATGTCTTCTCTATTTAGTATGTGCACGTTGCTGTATCAAAAATCCCCCTCCTTACCACCTCCTGTTTCCTTCTGGGAGGAAGTTATTCTTTCTCTCCCACCCCCACCCCAGTGATGCAGTGCTGAGTTGTCTAAATCAGCACATGTCCCATTCTTTGGCATGTTTGCGGAGTGGGTGGGTCCACTTTTTTCACACAGGTTGGATGCTGGGACAGATCAGTTTGCCCCCAATGTGCATGTTTTGAGCCTCTGTCGGGGTTCTACTACTTTGACAAGCTAGCTTTTCATTTATTCTCAGCACGTGTGGATGCTGAGAATGGACCAAAAGTGAGCCTAGCCCCTGTCAAAGCTGCTTTAGGTGTAAATGTCTGGCATTGTGAAGCACCTTGCAAGATGCTTCAGGATAACAGATGTTGAACACCTTCTCTGATCATCTGTAGACAGGGAAATGAAATTACAGTAGAACCGTGTATAACAAAAATAGTTCTTTCTATGATGCACTTTGTTATCTACACGTATAGTGTAACCTCATACAACAGTTGCCCTGCATAGCAACGAAATCGCATAACAATTAGGTTTTTTTGGAGGGGAAATGGTGTCCCACATAACAATTTTCCTTATGGAAAAAAATCATACAACAATTTTCCAATGGGAAAAACCACTTAGCAAAAAAAAAATCGTTGTATGATGCATCCCATAGGGAAAATTGCTCTACTGTACAATGCATGTATCGTATAGCAATTGTTTCGTACAACAGCAAGCCCTGTGGAACAGATTAAAATTGTTGTATGAGGTACCACTGTACTTGCAATTTCTTGCTTTTGAAATGCTAGGTTGGCAGGAGCTGTGACAGATGATGGGAGCTCACTCTGTCATGCAGCACTCAGGTCTTGAACTGCTGACCTACCAACCTTCCAGTTGTCAAGTTAAGCATCTTGAACCACTAAGCCACCTCAGTTCCTAATTAAAATAGTACATTACATTGAACTGTAGGCATCTACATTTTTTAAATTTTACCTCTCATTTTACTGTGCTGGTCGTTGGCTGTAATAAAGTGATTGGTTGAAATGCTTTTAGTACATTACAGTACATCAAATCCTTCTGTGGTGTAAGAACAACAAAAATCCCTATGGGAAAAACCATACAATGAAAATCTCTGGAAAAAATCGTACAACGAAAAAATAATAATTGTACAATTTTTCCCATAGAGATTTTTATTTTACTATTTCCCCCATTGTTATGTATGTTAACTGTTTTTTCTGACAGGAGCAGAATATATCTTTTCTCATGTATTTATTCTTATGAAAATAAATGGATCGAAAATGTGCACACTCTGTTAGCCAATGGGCTTGTTGTATTATTGTTACTGTTACTGTTTATAGTGTATATAAGTCCGAGTTTTGCCCCATCCAAACTGTATTCAAACCCCACTAATAAAGAGCTGAATTTCACTACTTCACTCGTCTGCTTCTTCATTCCCTGAACACAAAACCCATAGAGATGCATTGCATCATATAACGAAAATTTTTGTTATACGGGGCACAATGGGTTTTTAAAATACTTTTCATTGTATGATTTTGTTTTACTGTACAAGGCATTCGTTATACGGGATTCTACTATACTATTATGTTTTACATCTGCTTGATCATTGCTGATGCAGTGCATCATGATTTCAACCATTTAATCATCATATTTTTTGAAAAGAAACTACTTTCAAAGAAAAATTCACACTGTGCTATATTCTTTATTAGAAGTTTTGTATATTTTCATTATTAATAAAAAGAGGAAATTAGATATAAATATTTTGCAGTATATGATTTAAGAGATTGTAAAATAAATTAAGTGCATGGTATGGTATATAAGAATTGCTACAAGAATCGTTACATTTTGAAGAACTGTTATAACTATGTAATAGTGTTCTATGTTTTACACATACAGTAGAACCTCGGATAAAGTCCAAACCCCGTTCCACAAGTTTGGACTTTATCTGATTTTGGACTTTATCCAAATAAAATGAGCGATCCATCAGATAACGTCTGAAAATGGACTTTATCTGAGGTTCCTATACCAAATACCTCGGATAATGTCCATTTTTAGCGGTTTTGGACTTTATGCAATGCATCACGTGTGCATGAAAACCACGACTTTATCCAAATTGGACTTTATCCGAATCTGACTTTATCCGAGGTACCACTGTATATCTTTTTCTATTCACTTTCATACATTTATATATTTTTGTTCTATGTTTCTTTTTTTATACTGTCAAAACTAAAAAAAAATTTGCAAAAGAAACTACTTTTTGACTTACAAATCCTGTCTGTTTTTTTTTTTAATGGAGAGTCAAAAGATGTGTACCACTAACCAACAATGGGACACGTAGTCAAAGTCAAAATAACATAAGCTGTGTGTGTTTGATCAAAAGCATTCTTACACTTGTAAAAAAAAAACAACAGTGTAAATTTAGCCCTTAGCTAAAGTAATTTAGTAATTAAGTTAAGTATTTAAGTAATAGTGGAAAACATAACACTGGCTGTTTCCCTGGTTTTAGTGAAGGGGTGAATTTAGGGGAGAAAAATGCTTAATATAAGTTAAACAGCAATTCCCGACTTAGCGGAAAGCTTTGAGAACAGTTGTCATTTCTGGCAGTGCATAACGGGCAGGAAGATGTAGGGAAGATATGCCATCTTGCAATCACACCATGCATAGCTTATTATTTAGTGGCTTTTTAAAAATGTAATCAATAAAGTGCAGTTGCTATTCTGTTGGGCTTTTAGTACTGTGAACAGAGAGAAAGGTACCATTATATATCACAGTGAACATTCGCTTAGGAGCCGCAGATAAATAGAATTTTGAAAAGTAAATTTACAGCCAGTTAAATAAATCTACACCCAAACTGTAACGCTCCATGAAAATTAGAATGTTTTTTAACATCTACCTAGGCAGAAAGATCAGAGTATTCGCTTGAGATTTTTGCAGTTCTTAGATATTTGTTTAAAAATGTTTTTTTCTTTGATGTGATAAACACGAAAGACAATATGCATCTATATCATGTTGTTGTGCTGGTCTTGTCTCCAAAACCAGCCACCCAGGGAACAGTTTGAATCAGGAAAAGGGCACACACAAATGAGGGACAAATGAGATGAAAAATCAGCTTCCTTTCTCTTTTCATACAAAATTACTGTTTCTGTATGCTTGTTTAGCAAATGTACAGATGTTAACTTGTCTTTTATTTCAATATTGTATAGGTCGTTATGCATTCCGTATTTGGAAACCACTAGAACAAGTTGTCACAGGAACAGCAAGAAGAATCTCAGCTGCTGTAAGTTTAGATCTTAGAAGTTTTTGGAATTAAGTTTTGTTCAATATACATTGAGCCTCTTATGGAGAAAGGCGGGATAAAATCATTTTAAACAAAATAATGAATGGATAAATATATCTTCTCAGTATAGATGCCCCCTTTCATGCAACTGATATACAGTAATACCCTGGATAACGCTAAAATTTGGTTCCACGAGTCTTAGCATTATCCGATACATTTATTGCACACTGTTAAAAATGAGCCGGCTTCTTTTGGGGGAAGCTGGGGGCGAGTGCGCCTGCCCGCTTTTCCCCAAACCAAGCCCGGGATCAGACACTGCGATTCCCAGCTTAGTTTGGGGAAATGCGTGTGGGCGTGCCCGTGTGCATTCCCCCAAACCAGATTGGGGATCAGATGCTGTGATATTAACATCAACTTCTTCACTATTTCCCGCCTTGTTGTTATAATTGAACACAATCATGAAGGAATTAGAAAAGATCATCAAGTGTACGGTTGCATAATTGGAAACCAAGATATAGTCACTACATATACAATAAATAAGACAGCTAGACATTAAGGAAACCTGACAGGAAAATAATTGGTTCATTTGAAATACAGTCCTGGAAGAGAGCTTTGGAGATACCCTGAACTGGCAGAAAGACAAACAACATTCCTGAAGCAAATCAAGCTGAACTGTGTCTGAAGACAAAGGTGATGAAGCTGAGGTCCTACTTTGGACACATCATAAGAAAGCAAGACTCTGAATAAGACAATAGTGCTGTCTTATTCAGAGCATGTGTCCCAGGTAAAGTGATGGAAACCATCCTAAAAGATAGAATTAATAGGCACATTAAGAAAGGATTAGACAAGTTCATGGAGGACAAGGGTATCAATGGCTATAATTATGGATACCTAAGGACAACCTCCGGGTTGGAGAGATGGGCAGGATATCTCTCAATGCCATTTCCAGGGAATCCTAAGCAGGTGAAGGCATCTGCTTGGGAATACCCTGAAGCAAATGGTGAGCCACTGTGTGAGACAGAATGCTGGACTGGATGGGCTGTGGCCTGTTCCAGCAAGGCTGTTCTTATACTGGGAAAGGCGGAAGGTAGCAGTATCTGTGTTTCCCAGTCTTTGGTTTTTGGACTTCAATTCCTGAAGCCTAAGTCAGTTCCCCAAAGCACTAATCAGCCAGTGTACTGACTTAGGATTCTGGGAATTGATGTCCCCCTGTGGGGTATGTGCCCCACGTTGGGAACCAATTCACATCCCTTCTCCTTCCTCTATTTCCCTTTTAAAATCAAGTCTTCCTGGAATTCCTGCTACTATTACTTATTTGTTAATAAACAGTTATTCAGACTTATACCCCTATCATACTTACCTCAAAAAATACAGGTCATCCCTCCCCCCAAAAAATATCTACATGTTCAGTTTCCATGGTTTCAGTTATATGTGGGTCTAAAACAGGTGTGCCCAAACTATGGCCTGCGCCCATACGGGTGCGTTTTATTTCCACTTCCGGGAGCGGTGAGGGCTTCGCGAGCCTGATGAATTGGCATCAGGGGCAGGATCCAGCCCCTGGGTCGTAGTGACCAGCCCCCTGAATCATATGACCGGCCCACTATCCAAAATGTTTGGCCACTCCTGGTCTAAAATATTCAACAAAAATCCTGAAATACGTATCAGATAGTATTCTCTGATATGTATTTCAGGATTTTAATCGATTTTTTAAAATTGAATATCAGTACCATACCTGTCAAACACGGCTCTGGACAATACGGTACCTGTGCAGAACCATTCTGAGCAGGTCCCTTCTGCGCATGCGTAGAAAGGTTCTGCGCAGAAGGAGATGTGCAGTAACTACTTCCCCCTGCCATCAAATTACTGGATGGCGGTGGCTCTTGGCAGGAAAGTAGGAAAAGCGGCGCTGGAATACGGGAAATCCCGGCCAATACAGGATATTTGACAGGTATGATCAGTACCCTCTGATATGCTTGCATAGACTAACACGGCTACCATTTCAAATGTTTTAATTTAAATACATAGTACAGTTTTTCTATAATGGATTACCAGAGCTGGTCACTAGAGGCCACTCTCTGCAATGTAAAATATAGGATTCATTATGTTTCGAGGTATCTGCAGGTGGTCTAGGAATATATCTCCCATGGATATTGGGGGTGGGAAGGCAACCAGTATATAAAAATCTTTCTCAGTATTGTCAATATTCTTCTTTCAATCTTCTTCATACAATATCCTCATACCTGTTTTTTTTTGCAAAACTTCAAACCCCTTCTTTTAGTGTACATTATATCAGAGCAATAGTCTTGGAAAAACCAATTTCAGTTAGTTCCAGAACTGATCTTTATGAACTGACATTTTAAAAGTTCAGTTGTTTCTCCTCCTGAGATGGTAAGATAGCCAGACAGTTCTCTAATGTCTGGTTCAGCATTATTTTGTTCTCCTTGTATTTCTGAATGATATAGTTGTGCAATCATCCAGTATAGCTCTTTCTTATTCCCCCTTTTCTTCATTCATCAAGCCCTATTCACATGGAGTGAATTTAAACATTGCTCTAATGATGTTACCTTATAAAGGTTTCTAGTACTGTATATAAAACTCTTAGAAAAGCTAGGTACTTCCAAAATATTTTAATTTTTCCTTGCAAGTACTGTATTGTGGTAATTAGCTGCATACAGTATTTCTTTTCCAAACAACCATTTGATAGCAAATACACCTGCACCAGCACATCATTGTGTTACACCTGTCCAAATTTTTCTCTTGGCTACTTTCATAAACATTTCTTATGCAATCTCTGGATCTTCCACACAACCCAGGCTTTAGGCCACTGTATTATTTTGTTATAATACTACATCTAAGTTTCACTTTGTCTTCAGCTCCATCTTCTCAAAAATCTATGCAGTTTGACAATTGCCCCTCTACCTCCTATCCTCCACATCAATCAATTTTTATCAACTTTAGTGAGTTTATCTTTATGCACTAGCCATGACCCTTCTATTAATCTGTTTATGAATTCAGTGATTTTTACTTAATCTTTAATTTATGATAGTGCTTTATGTATCTCTGCTTTAATTTCAGAGGCTGTTCTCTCCATTTCTGCTTTAATTTCCTGAGTATCTTTTCCATTATTGTTTTAATTTTAATGAATATCCTCTATTTTTACCATTTTTCTTTTAGGAGTAGCTCCAAGTTTTTCACTCTGATATCAGAACACTTTCTGGTCTTAGTAATCATGATGCTTTGTCCTTCAGTTCGTCAATAAGTTTAGGCAGTTCAAGGAGTTTCACTTCCTCCCTGTTATCTGGACTTTTATCATTTCAAAGAAGTCAGCAGTTTCAACTCTGCTACCTTGGTAAGCTATTGCCCACTTTGAAGTTTTTGAAGCTTGAGAAATAGTCTGAGAATGATCTTATCCAAGCTTTTCCTTTGCTGCCCCTTGCTCTTTCTGCCATTTCAGCATTCAAGCTGATGCTGACAAACTTTCTCATGGAGGGGAAGAGCCGTGTGAATGTCTTTACCTCTTGCTTAACAGATAAAACCATGCAGCTCTTCCTCTTTCAAAAATTAGAAACTACTCACAATTTCAAGGCTGATTATAGGGGAATATATGTTTATTATTTTTTTAGATTGGGAACTTTCCATCTGAGGTCCTGGTCATGTTCAGACCAGAAATGGAACCATGGTTTTTGAATATTGATAGTCTCCCATACTCTGATATGTTGACTAAGGTTTTAGGCATCTTTCAGTATTTTAAAATAGTCAATTTTATTATTTCAAAACAAACATACTGTTGTCACAGTGATTTTTTTGCCGTAGATATCGCCCATCAAAATCATCCATACAGAAGGGTATGATTTGCTGATGTCCCCAAACTACCTTTGTATCGTGAAACACTATTAAAATGTACAAGAATGTTACTGACCTTTGATAACAACACCTTTTCCATGTCTAGACCAGGTGTGAAACTCCCAAAATAAAGGTACCTTTTGGTGAGTTCATTCTGCAGTTCCTTTCGCCTGACCCAGTTTGAGAAAGATATCTCGTTCCTCTTGCATGTACAGTACCCTGAGTGGCAATTGAGTTCCATGTTCCAAAGGGATATTGTAGGATACATATACTACTTGACTGCAACTCGTGTCCGAGAATGCATCCCCCCCTTCCCCTGAAGCAGGAAAAATGTCACGTGTGAATTTGTTTAAGGTGGATCCCATCATGTCATGAAGTGACCTACATACTATGATCTCAGAGCCATCACTCACGGCACACATGAAGCACGAAATGCAGGATTTAACACCAGGACTGCAATGAACTGCAGCAGCCTCGAGGATATGGACAAGGTGTGCCTTCACAGCCAGTCCATCTGGCATGGCCTCTTCCGCCTCCATGATCGTTGGAAATCAGAGTTCTTCCTCTGCTCATTTTGCCGTTGGGACCAATATGATGGTTTCCAGTGGCATTTCCTCCACTGATGGTGACCATCACCCCACCTAAAGGGGCTCGTCTGCCCATAGTCGTTGGCACCTTCAGGGAGTCAGGTTAGTTAACCGCCGCCTGACACTCGGCATTGAGTCGCTGGCTGTATGGTCTACTCCATTACCATAGCAGGATGTCCGGCCAAACAATATAGGATCAGTATCTTACTTATATGTTGTTGTGTGTGGTGCTTGAGACAGCTTTATTACCAGAAATGACATCTGAAACATTTCAGCTGAACACCTAACCTACCATCTGCTACATCTTTTTTGAGGGTGTCTCTATTGAAGATCAGGGAAATAATATTCTCTGAAAGTATGTTTAATCTTTCCACCCATGCTCTTTCAAATGTGAATCCCTATCTCTGGTCCTATTAGCTTTATAGATGAAAGAAACATGAAACAGGTAGAGACCTGTCTTTCTTCCTCTGTAGAGCTTAGGTTTGATTACTGTTTGGCTGTGGGTCTGTGGCTTTAGATACGTGTCATTTATAAGGGGGAAAATGAGGTTATTGTACATAGATCTAATTCCGTAATCTTTCCTGTCTCGTTTAGAGTCTTTCTACCTACTATAAAGGTGGATTTGAACAGAAAATGAATCCTCGAGAAGCTAGTCTTATTTTAGGCATTAGGTAAGTTGTTCTGCGCTTGAGATGGAATCTTATTTAGTGCTTGTATAAAATGGACAAAAATGCTCTAAATAGCTTTCTTTTAAATTACCATCTTAAAAGAAGTAGCATCTATCACTGTGATTTTTCCACCTCTATTGTAAAATCCCAAAGAAAAGGGTAGATGAATTTCTCTATAATAATTGTGTGCTGTCAAGTCAGATTTACAGTGACCCCTTTCAAGGTTTTCTAAGTGGGGAGTACTCAGAAATAGTTTATCACTCCATTCTTCTGGGGACATCTTGGGACTGTACAGCTTGCCAAGGTCATACAGGCTGGCTTTTGTGGGGTGCTCAGTGAAGAACTGAACTCCCAACCTCTGGCTCCACAGCCAAGTACTGAGCTATTCAGTTACCGTATTTTTCGCCATATAAGACGCACTTTTTCTTCCCCAAAACTGGGGGGGAAAAGTTGATGCGTCTTATACGGCAAATACCTCTTCCCGGGGCCCTCGCCATTCGGCCCGGGAATGGGAGGCAGATGCGTCTCCCCGCCATCCGAGCCCTGCCTGCCGGGAGGGCTCAAAAGGAGACGCCGCCGGAGCCCTGGCCGGCAGGCAGGGCTCGGAGGGCGGGGAGACTCTGCCTCCCATTCCCGGGCCGAATGGCGAGGGCCCGGGAAGAGGCAACGTGGCGGCGGCGATGGCGGGTCTCGGGCGGCGTCTCTTTTGGAGGCCTGGCCGGCAGCAGGGCTCGGAGGGCGGGGAGACTCTGCCTCCCATTCCCGGGCCGAATGGCGAGGGCCCGGGAAGAGGCAACGTGGCGGCGGCGATGGCGGGTCTCGGGCGGCGTCTCCTTTGGAGCCCTGGCCGGTAGGCAGAGCTCGGAGGGCGGGGAGACGCCGCCCGAGACCCGCCATCGCCGCCGCCGCCGCATTGCCTCTTCCCGGGCCCTCGCCATTCGGGCCGGGAATGGGAGGCAGAGTCTCCCCGTCCTCCGAGCCCTGCTGCCGGCCAGGCCTCCAAAAGAGACGCCGCCCGAGACCCGCCATCGCCGCCGCCACGTTGCCTCTCCCGGGGCCCTCGCTGCTTGGCCCGGGAATGGGAAGCAGAAAAGGGACGATGATGCCAGCCGCCTCGAGCAGCTCCCTGGTCCCACCCCGGCAGCCCATGCCACTGGCCCCATTGGGGAGAGACAGGTACAGCACAGTATTTGGTTCAGAATCTTTTTTTCCTAGATTTTCCTCCTTTAAAATTGGGTGCGCCTTATATGCCGGAGCGCCTTATATGGCGAAAAATACGGTAGCTATTAAATCACTACAGATCACAAACAAATGCTTCACCAGGCTAGGCACCACTTATGTGTGGAAGGTACCAAAAAAAAAAAAACCACCAAGCATTCAAAAAATTATGGGTAAATGATTTCTATGACAGGTTCAAAATGAGAGCTGCAAAGGCAAGCCAGGAATGTTGCTTTTAAATTCTGCCACTGGCAATGTGGATTGCATTATCTCAAACTTGCCAGACAGGAGGCTGTCAGCCACGGAGCATCCCTATCATTCCACTTCATTGTCTTAGGTCACCCTTGCTCAAAAGCCAGTCATATCCAACTAGGGTTGAAACAAAAATTCCTTCTCTTTGGCTTTTTTTTTTACAAACATTTTGCTTTTAAGATCAGTAATATTCTTCTTTTGGGTCTAGGTCAAACTTTATACTGCCAAAATGAAACCACCTTTTGGTGAATTCATTCTTTTTGCCTGACCTAGTGTGAGAATGGGGTATGCCTGATTGTTGGTTCAGAAATACCACAATCTTACAGGATGCTCTTCCGATCATAAATATTTATTGACCCTTACATATTGCCTTTCTGGCAGGACATTTAAGCTAGCATACAAAATAGAATAATGAATAGAAGACAAGAGGAGAAGAAATAAAAGGGAGGGGACAATAAATTTGGCTATTAGTTCTTGGATAATAAGGTCGCCCTTGCTTTAAAGCCAGTTGTATCTGACTCTAGGGTTCAGTGCTCATATCTGTTTATAGCCAAAGAGCGAGTGCTATCTGCATGTGCAGAAATTTCAGTGGACATGTGGGGCAGGCATGACCACGGAAGTGGTCCCTATTTATCTACTTGCAATGTCTTGCTTTCGAACTGCTAGCTTGGCAGGAGGTGGGACAGAGACAGTTGCTCAATCCATTGCGCAGCACTCGGAAATCGAACCGCTACCTGCTAACCTTCCAGTCATCAAGTTCAGTGTCTTAAACACTCAGCCACCACAGTCCCTTTGATAATAAACGCAGCCCTAAATGAAACACTCAGCTATAATCTGTATTTGTTTAATTTTAAATGGAATTTCTTGTTTTAAAATCACAAGTCGTACGTTTTTCACAAACAAAGACAGCCACGTGATCCATACACCAAGCAAATGATCGGTACAGTAATACCTCATACAAAGTCCGCTTCATACAACATCAAATTCATACAACATCGCCTAATTTCTTGAAAAAAGTTACCTCATACAAAGTCGCTCAACTTTGTATGAGGCATTCAGTTTTCCCCAGGTTGCATTGTGCCTGGGCAGTATAAAAGACAGGACACATGCGTGCATTGCTCTTGTAGGTTTTGCACAAGGCAAAGAGTGTTTAGGAGTGGTTTTGAGCGTGGTTTTGGATTTTTTTGAAATTTCATCAGAATTTTTAGAAGCATTCCTGGAATTTTTGCAGCATTCTTCAGGTTCTTGGACAATCAGGGTTGTTTGACATGTTTTTGTAATGTATTTAGCCTTTAGACAATGTTTTCTTAAAGTTCTGTCAGTTTCCTGTCTGTTTCCTTGACTTTGCCCTGAAGTCTGTGCTGTTACAGTACAATGTATCTCTATGGAAACAACGTTGTACGAGGCATCGCAGCAAGGATTTGGACGTTGTATGAGGCATTGCGGCTAGGATTTTGCATGCCTCATACAAAGTCCAAATCCGTATAAAGTCCAAACTTGTGGAACCAAGTTTGGACGTTGTATGAGGTATCACTTTTGTTATCAATGGTTAGCTAAATGTGAGTCGCTCAGAGAACAAAGATGTGAAAGACCTTGGATTGGCATTCTATCCAATGCTGCAGTATCATTTTTTGCCCACCAGATGGCAAAAATCTCTAGTTTTTCTATCTTTAAGATTAGGAAAGAATACTACAGTATTTTACATTCTGCAAGAATAATTATTTTGGTAAGCATTCTATGTTTATTTTTGTAGTCCATCTGCTGGGAAGGACAAGATTAGAGCTGCTCACAGACGAATCATGGTTTTGAATCATCCTGATAAAGGTATATTCTCTGTTTAATAGATACTGGATGATGCTGTCAAGCCTTCTCTCGTTACTCTGACACTTGGTTACTAAATTCAGAAATTCTTGTTTCAAAATAAATTTTAAAGTCTTACCTACAATATGCTCATTTTGTACAAAGTAGTTTGCAATTCAGGGTTCTATGAACAGTAGCAGGGAATCTAATGGTTGTTTTTGGGGTCTTTGACTAGATCACAAACCTTACTGGCTGTCAAACAGTGAAATGCTAGAACTGCAATACCAAGCTATTAGCTTTTGAAGAAGGGTGAAATGTCAATCATGAATCTGTTAAAAAGTCCATGTTAATTTCAATGGAATTTTTGCAGCCCTGCAAAAAGATAATTGTATACATTTTTAGCAGAATGCTATAAAATGATAAATACACCTACTGGATTTTAATGCTCCTGAAAACTGTAATACCAGGCACAGATGTTTTAACTAGCTGGGTTTTTAATGTAAATGTATCTCCCCACAACGCTCTTATTATAACTTTAACTACACTACAGCTGGGTGAGAAGGAAGGCCCATATGTTCATTGCTGTTTGTACTTTGATACAACAGATGGTTGAGAGTTGCACAGTATTTAAAAAGCTAGAAAGGGGAAAGTCAAGATTTTTATGTATCTGTTTGACAGTTTTGTAGCTTTTTCCTTCTCATTTTGCGTGTATAAAAATAATTTTGACCTCATTTAGGTGAAGGTATAGTGCAAGGTATATATTGGTATCGGTTCCCTTCTTGTCATTGTTCCCTGCTTATTTTTACTAAAATTATTTTCTGGGACTTGATATATGGATCCAGACTTAGATAGTCAAAGAAGAAAGCACCTTTGGACATGAAAAAGTACTAGTGATGAAATTGTGATCAAAATATTGCTGTTCCAACTTAATTCAGCCAAGAAGAGAGGCATGCATCTAACTGATTTTTCAAAATGACTCTCACAGCATGAGACAACTTAGCAGCAGTTGTGAGTCACCCTCAGCCAATTTCATACAAAGGATATTTTAATACAGCAGTTCCCTCTCCTTCCACGTTAACTACCTCCACTTTTTCTGCAGAGCTACCCCTAGGATGTAGTATTTAGTGTGATAAGGGATAGAGAAATGGTCTATGACTCAGGAGAGCTGGATTTGATTCCCCAGCTGTGCCATAGAAACCCACTGAAGGGAGGGTGAGGCTGTTAAAACCACTCCTTAAATAACTCACATTGAAAACACTATTGGGGTCACTGCAAGTCAGTTCTGTCTTGATACTACATAATATCAACAAATTCCTAGGACATTTCTAGGCCTGAATTTAGCTTTCTTTAAGTCTACAAACAACAACAACTTCATGTCAGAAATTATTCTGGGTTGAAAGGATTTTTGCTGGAGAAACTGCTCAGGGGACGCCTGAATGAGTCTCCTTTAATGTCCCCAAGAGCTGGGACAGAGACAGGCGCTCAATCTGTCATGCAATACCCAGGCCTTGAACTGCCAAATTGCTGGCCTTCCAGCTAACAAGGCGAACGCCTTAACCACTGAGACTCCACAGCCCCTCTGAGCCACCGCAGCCCCTTTAAGACTAATGCATGATTTTGTCCCTCTCCATTTTACCTCATTCTCCTTAGTTGGGTCAGCCTAGTCTGGCAATTTTTAGGAGATAGGCCTTGGCTAAGATGCTAGTAATAGTGTAAATTAATTGAGCTCTGTCATGGAAACCCATTGATTTCTGTTCTAGAGGTTTACTTTGAAGATGGAAAATGTAATAATAATAATAATAATAATAATAATAATAATAATAATAATAATAATAATAATAATAATAATAATAATAATAATAATAATAATAGTTGTTGTTGTTGTTGTTGTTATTATTATTATTGTTTAGACTTCTATACCGCTTTCTTTCCCATAAAGGGAACTCAAAGTGGTTTACAACAATAATGCCAAACAATATAAAATATGATACAAATAATACATCAGAATACAATACAATAATAAAGAAGCATGAAAAATAAATTCAATACAATAATCAATAGTCAATAATAAACATAATGTTAGAAAACAAAATCAGTATAATACAATAATAAACATTATAATGCAATATACAAATTACAAAGCAATAAACAATTTTTTTTGGCGGGGGGGGGGAATAGTCAACTGACAAATTTAGATGGTCATCCCATATCAGTATTAATTCCCTTATAGTTTTTTTTAACATAACTGCAGTATATATTCCTTTGAATGTCTTAATTTATACGTGTCTATGGATATTTTGCAGGTCTTCAGTGCACTTTTTAAAGATTATGCAATCTGTGATGCTACATATTACTCTTTAGTGGCTGTATGAGTAGCAAAGGCTTCACTCTGCACTATTTGGGGTTCTTCTACATTTTCAGCACTAATAGCCTGATTAATTTGCAGAAATGTCTTAGTGTAATAATACTATATGACTATTTCACAGTGCTGTATTAGGCACCTTAATAAATGAATATTATATGTAGTACCGTAGCTATTGCTATTTACCCATCTTAGGCTCTTAGACATGGATGAAATCTGTTGCCAGGTGTAATAAGTGCAACTTATTTATGGAAGAACATAATATCAAAGGCTAAATAAATAAATTTATACATTCCACCCTCCAAAAACATCAATGTGGCCTACATTATTCTCTCATATGAAACTAGCAAGGGTACCCTGACTTCGTCCCGATGGTCTGGTGGGGTGTTGGGTGAGCTACAGGGATGTTTGTGGCCTCCTCCCCCGCTCTGCTCCTGGTGTCCTGCGTGCCCTTTGCCTTCGCTGTGGCTGGGTGTGGGTGGTTTCCCCGTGGGCCTGAGCATGGTTGCGGCCAGTGTGGTTTGGGCTGGAGCTGGGGCGGCACACGGATCCCTTCCTCTCTGTGTGTCTCTGTCTGTCTCTCTCTTTCTGTCTCACTCTATCTGTGTTTCTCTCTGTGTGTCAGTCACAGACAGACAGACAGACAGACACACACACACACACACACAGGGGGGAGTAGGACTTACAGGATCGGCTCCAGGGGTATTTGAAGGCCTGCCGGACATGTACGTTACATCTCTTCCTTATAGGTTACTAGCTTTTTTTGCCTGGCAAGCTGGGCAGTTTTTTGTGTGTGTGTTGATGTGTGGGGTTGTTTTGGGGAGTACACACCACACTCAACACAACCACAACCACACACACAACCACACGCACACACAACACACACACTGCACACACAACACAACCACACACATACTCAACAATCACACACATACATAACACAACCACACACAGCACACCCATACACAACACAACCACACACTCATTACACACACACACACACACCGTAGCTCCGTGGGAAAAGGACGGGCTCCCCTCCTCCCCTCTGAAGCCTTGGCGACGACACACACATTTGCCGAAGCTGTGGGGGGTAGGAGGGGCTCTCCCTCCTCCCCCAAGCCTCGGCGAGGACACCCAGTAGGGTGCGCCGGGGAAAGGGCCAACCAGCAAAAGGTAAGTGGGGGGGGGACAGGAAATTGAGGAAGGTGGTGGGGCGGGTGGACGGCGTGGTTCCTGGCCCCCTCCGCCCCACTTACCTTTTGTCGGCTGGGCGTTGCCCCAGAGTGGCCTTCTGCGGATGTTCATCAGCCTGTCCTCCATCCCTGCCGGCATCGAGCCCTTCGCCTGTAGGGCGGAGGGCAGGCCAGTGATCATCCCAGCGCAGAAGGATGCGCCGGGGAAAGGCCCAGCAGGCAAAACGTAAGTGGGGTGGGGGACAGGGATTGGGGGGCAAGGGGGCAGGGCGGTTGGGCGGTGTGGTTCCCGGGCCCATTCCCTCCCCCCTCAGTTCCTCTCCCCCGCCCCACTTACCTTTTGTCAGTTGGGCCTTTCCCCGTCGGGTCCTTCTGCGCTGGGACGCTCACCGGCCTGTCCTCCGTCCCCGCTGGCATTGAGGCCTTTGCTGGTGGGGTGGAGGGTACCAAAAGCTGGCGGCCCAGCCGGCAAATGACGTGGCCGCTTGGCCACCGTGGTGAGGTGGGGATGGCTCAACGCCAGCGCGTTGGTGTGTTTTTTACCGTGCACGCCGGCTTCCCAGCGTCTCCGCGCTCACACTCTTCAGCCTGATTGGCTGAGGGGTGGTGCGGCGCAGAGGACGCTGGGCCCTGTAGTTCTTTTTTCTGGTCGTGTTGGTGGGGCGCTTGCCCCACTTGTGGCTGGCGGACCCTTGCGGCAATGCTCCAAGGGTATTAAGGTAAGTGTAGGCGGCTCTGTTCAGGATGGTTGGACCGGGTGTGACCGTGTATGCCGGACATGCACGATGAATCCACCATTTTATAGGTAAAGAAGATTATCTCAGGAATTCCAGGAACTTTCCCTATACGTCATTCACTCTCAACCAATCACAGTTCAACATGCAAAGCAGCTCTTTCAAATATTCTATTTCCAGGCCTTGTTGTTAAACTGCCATTTTTTTCTCCCAAGGCACCTTGGGAGTTGTAGTTCCCATCCCTTTCCCCATTTTGTGGGGTGCAGGCCCCACTCTCGGCCTCCGGACCCTCACGGGGCTGATCTCAGTGGTGTTAGGTAGGTGTGTATGAAGCATTACAGGATAGGCTCCAGGGGTGTGGGAGCCTTTCCCGGACATGTACCTTACATCTCTTCCTTATAGGTTACTAGCAGAGGTTGCCCGGCGTTGCCAGGCTGTTTTAAATGGTGTTGGGAGATTTTTGTTTTATGTTTATGCAAATAAGGTTAGTATGTAATTGTTTTTTAAAAATGTTTTTTTATACGCACGGACTGTTTTAAACTGTGATCATTTTTTTGGATTTTTAAAAGAGGAAATACTGATATAATTTTTTTCAATTATTGTATTTAAAAAAATAATGTGTTACTATATGAATTTTTGTTAATAGGTGTACCTTGGATAACAATTTTAAAAATGTGTAAGTGTATGTTTTTTTAAAGTCAATGTTTTTTACTGTGCTTAGATGTTTTTTTAGTGAGAACTTATTTATTTATTTTTGAATTATTTTTGATTATTGTGGATATTTTTGAATGTTTTTAAAACTTATTTCCTTCTTTTTTTAATCTTTGAGATTAATTTGAATATTTTGACTGTTATTTCTCCTGTGGCCACTGGGTGGTGCTGTTGCGTAATTTTTAAATTTTGACTGATTTTTCTCTACTGGCCTGTGGGTGTCGCGTCTTCTTCCGGTAAGTAGTCTCCTCCTTTTGTCATTTCAGTTCCGGTCGTCGATGAGGGAGGACGTCTCCTGGTAAGGTCTCTGGTTTATTTTTGTTAGGGGGGTTTGTTTTGGGTTTTTTTTGGGGGGGGTTCTGTGTTTTTCTCCTCATTTATTTTTAGTTGTTTTTGGATGTTTTTACGTTTCCTTTTTATGTTTATTATTTTTGCTTTTGATTATTTTTGAATGTTCTTGTTTGTGGTGGTGGTGGGGGTATTTCCGTGGGCCGGCCTCGGTGGCTGGCCCGTGGAAATACCATGTGGCGGTGGGGTGGGGGTATTTTCGTGGGCCAGCCTCGGTGGCTGGCCCACGGAAATACCATCGCCGCTTCATGTGGGGGTGGTGTTGGGGTATTTTTGTGGGCCGGCCGCATTGGAATATCCACGCTGCTGGACCATGGAAATCCCCATGTTGTGTTTGTTGGCTTTTTTGGGGGGTGGGTGGGTTTTGCGGCTCGGCCTTGGTGGCCGGACTGCGAAAATCTCCACACTGTTTTTGTTTCTTTTTTTTTGGGGGGGGGGGGTGTTTTCGTGTGCCGGCCTCACTGGCCGGAACGTGGAAATTCCCATGGCGATTTAGGCGGCGTTGGGGGTTGGCTTTTTTCCAGAAGCTTGGTTTCACCGGCCTCGCCATGTCTTCAGCAGGGTAGCGTGGAGGAGAGGGAGTCCCTCTCTTCCCCGTTGCTCCATGCAAGAAGGCCGGCGGGTCTTTTCATGGCTTTGAGGTGCTGCGTCCGGCTGCGCCGGAGTTGTGTTTTTAATTTTTATTTTTCACGCACCGGCTTTCTCAGCGTTTTCCACGCTCATGGCATGCAGGACTCTGGGGCTTGTAGTTATGGGTTTGTGGTTTGTGGTTGTGGTGCTTTTTTTTCCTGCTGCTCGATGTTGATTGGCCGCGGGACGTTTCTCAATGTTCTTTGTGGTCGCGCCTCTCCGCCTGATTTTCTGTGGCGCGGTGCGGCACAAAGAACGTTGGGAAATGAAGTTGTTTCCCTTTTTTCACATTTGTGGGGCTCTTGCCCCACTGGCGCATTTCTCAATCTTGCATTTACCTGCGTACCCAGTTTGGGCGTGTGCACGAATGGTGGGTGCGGGCTAGTAGGGCCTGGCTAAGGAGCCTATGCAAAGTTCCAACGGTTAACCCTCAATTTTAAAGGTAAAGAAGAAGATAGGCTCAGTTCAGAAGGAGCGGATGACTGAATGAATTTCATTCAGAAAGATGTTGTTTACCATGACTTCCAACTTGTTGGTCAAAATCCTTGTCACGGGTCTTTGCTCTCTCATACTTGCCTGTTTGAGAGCTTCAGGCCTCTGAAGTCCCACTGTTCCTTTTACTCTCAGGCAGGGCTGCCATCAGAAATTTCTGGGCTCCAGAATGAGCAATCCTATTGGCCCCCCACATTTTGGCCATGCCCCTCTGGGTGTGGCCAAATCTGTGGGTGTGGCAAAATCTGTAGGCGTGGCAAAATTTGACCGTGTGTCATGCCTGCCACATAAAGGTAAACACAAGGGTTCCCTTGCTTGAAAGCCAGTCGTATCCGACTCTAGGGTTCAGTACTCATCCCTGTTTATAGCCTAAGAACCAGTGGACTTGATCCACAAAAGCTCACATGAAAATACAGCAGTTAGTCTTTAAGGTGCCACAGCATTTTTGTCTTTTTAAACATAAGAACAGCCTTGCTGGAACAGGCCACAGCCCATCCAGTCCAGCATTAAGTCTCACACAGTGGCTCACCATTTGCTTCAGGGTATTTTCAAGCAGATGCCTTCACCTGCTTAGGATTCCCTAGAAATGGCATTGAGAGATATCATGCCTATCTCTCCAACCCGGAGGTTGTTCTTAGGTATCCATAATTTTAGCCATTGATACTCTTGTCCTCCAAGAACTTGTCTAACCCTTTCTTAAAGCTGTCAAGACTGACAGCTGTTACCACTTCTTCTGGCAGGGAGATCCATAGACCAGTGATCCTCTAGGTGAAAAAGTACTTTCTCTTATTTGTTTGAAAACTAGTACCCAAAAGTTTCATGGAGTGCCCCTAGTTCTAGTGTTATGCAATAGGGAAAACAGTTTTTCCTTATCTACTTTGTCCACACTGTGCAAGATTTTATAAACTTCAATCAGGTCACCTTTTAGATGCTGTCGTTCAAGAGTGAAGAGGCCCAACGATTGCCGCCTCAGATGGTAAGGAAGGTGTTCCAGTCCCCTAATTATTCTGGTTGCCCTCCTTTGCACTTTTTCCACCTCCATAATATCCTTCTGGAGATATGGTGACCAGAACTGTACACAGTATTCCAGATGGGGCCTCACCATAGATTTATAAAGAGGCAAAATGACACTTGCTGACTTTTTTCTATACCCTTCCTAATGATCCCTAGCATTGAGTTTGCTTTTTTCACTGCTGAGGCACACTGGGTTGACACCTTCATTGACACCAGGACACCAAGGTCTCTTTCCTGGTTTGTCACAGAGAGTTCAGACCCCATCAGTTTATAAATGTAATTGGTTTGTTTTTTGCCCCAACGTGCATCACTCTGCACTTAACTAATGTTGAAGCTCATTTGCCACTGTTTTGCCCACTCCCCTAGTGTCAAGAGATCCTTCTGGAGCTCCTCACAATCTCACAGTTTTCACTACCCTGTATAATTTAGTGTCGTCAGCAAATTTGGCTACCTCGCTATTTACTCCTACTTCTAGATCATTTATGAAGAGGTTGAAAAGCAGGGGTCCCAGTACTGAACCTTGGGGGACCCCACTCTTTACTTTCCTCCACTTGGAGAAGTGTCCATTTAGTGCTACCTTCTGTTTCCTGTCCCTTAGCCAGTTGCTGATGCAGGACAAGACCTGTCACTTTATTCTATGACTGGTAAGTTTATCCAAAGAGCCTTTGGTGTGGGACCTTGTCAAAAGCCTTCTGAAAGTCCAGATAAACAATGTCAACTGCATCCCCATTATCCACATGTTTGTTGACACTCTCAAAAAATTCCAACAGATTAGTGAGGCATGATTTGTCCTTGCAAAAGCTATGTTGGCTCTCCTTTAGCAGCACCTTCTCTTGTATGTGCCTATTAATTCTAACTTTTAGGATGGTTTCCATCACTTTACCTGGGACACATGTCAAACTGACCGGTCGGTAATTTCCTGGATCAACCCTGGATCCTTTTTTGAAAATTGGTGTTACATTCGCTACCTTCCAGTCATCAGGAACAAAGCCTGATTTGAGGGAAAGATTATATATTTTGGCTAGGAGATCAGCAATTTCATCTTTAAGTTCCCTGAGAACTCGTGGATGGATGCCACCTGGTCCTGGTGATTTGTTAGTGTTTAGTTTAACAAGACAGGCAAGGACCTCCTCCCTGGTTATTTCTATCTGGTTTAATTCTTTGGTTTCCCTCCCTACGAAGATAGGCTCAGTTTTGGGCATGTAGTCTCTGTCTTCTTCAGTGAATACTGAAGCAAAGAATTTATTGAGTCTCTCTGCAATCTCTGTTTCCTTTTTAATAACCCCTTGCCTTCCATTGTGGTCTAATGGTCCAATGGCCTTCCTAGTTGGGTTCTTACTTCTAATGTACTTAAAGACGTCTTTGTTATTTCTCTGAGTGTTTTTAGCTATATGCTCCTCAAAGTCTTGCTTTGCTTTCCTGATTGTTGCCTTGCATTTGTTCTGCCAAAATTTATGTTTCTGCCTGCTGTCCTCATTCGGACAAGCCTTCCATCTGCTAAATGAGCTTTTCTCGCTTTTGATGACTTCCCGACCAGCTCCTGTAAGCCACATTGGGGTCCTCTTGGTCCTGGCAGTGCCCTTTTTCCTTTTGGGTATGCATTCCAATTGGGCCTGTGTTATTGTTTTTGTAAACAGCCTCCATGCCTCTTGGAGTGTTTGGACTCTCTCAATTTTCCCTTCCAGCTTCTTTTTTACTAGTTTCCTCATCTTTGGGAAATTTCCTTTTTGAAAATTTAAGGTCTCTATGTTAGATTTTATCAGTGACTTGCGGTCTATGACCAAGTTAAACATAATTGAGTTGTGGTCACTGTTCCCTATTGGATCAGTCACATTAACATCTTGCATCAGATCCTGAGTATTACTCAAGTCAAGGATTCTTGTACCTCTAGTTGGGTCTTCACCCATCTGTCCCAGGGAACAATCATTTAGCATATCTAGGAACTTTTTCTCTTTATCATGTGCTGAACAACAGTTCACCCAGTCTATGTGAGGGTAATTGACGTCCCCCATTATAACCAGGCTTCCCTACTTGGATGCCTCCTTTACAACATTCTCCAACTGCCAGTCTCCCTCAGGAGTTTGGGTCGGAGGCCGATAGTATATGCCTACTGTTAGACCATCCTAGTGTCCTGGTACTCTTACCCACAGAGTTTCTAATGGTGACTCCAAATCACCTAGATATTCCAATTCGTACAATTTTATCACTTCTTTGACATAGAAAGCTACAGCACCTCCCGTTTGCCCCTTCCTATCGTTCCTGTACAGTTTGTAGCCTGGGATAACTGTATCCCATTGGTTATCATCCATCCACTAGGTTTCAGTGATGCCAATAATATCAATATTTTTATCTATTGCTAAGTATTCCAGCTCCCCTATTTTGTTCCGGAGGCTTCTGCCATTTGCATACAAGCATTTATATATGCTTTTCTGATACAGTCTTTTGAGTCCAGTTGCATTGTTAGACTGCCTCTTGCATCCTTCTGTTAGAGTGCTGGTGACTAGCTCCTCACTCTGCTCAGTAATTTTTGCATCCTCCCCACTACTCAAATAAACACTTTCCCGAACCGGATGCTGCCCAGCTCGTGTCGGCGTTCCCCCAGTTATCAGTTTAAAAGCTGCTCTGCAGCCCTTTTTATGTTGAGTGCCAGCAATCTGGTCCTATCATGGTTTAAGTGCATCCCATCTGTCCTGAACAGATTTGGGTTGTTCCAAAATATTTTCCAGTTCCTGACAAATCTGAAGACCTCCTCTCGACACCACCGCCTCATCCACGCATTGAGGCTTCTGAGGTCTGCCTGCCTGATAGGTCCTGCACGAGGAACAGGCAGCACTTCTGAAAATGCTACCTTGGAAGTCCGGGACTTCAATCTTCTTCCTAACAACCTGAATTTGGCTTCCAGGACTGACCGCTTGGCCTTCCCAACATCATTGGTCCCAACGTGTACCATGACCACTGGCTCCTTCCCAGTTTTCTCTAACAAGCTATCTAGATTTCTCGTGGTGTGGTGTGGGCCCGCGTACCGTGGTTTTAAAAAAGTTTTACAGAGTTTTTAAAAATTCACAAAGCTGAGCTATGAGGCTGCCCACCGCCGGGGGCCCTGCCAGCTCTGAGCCCAGGACGGGAGTCCTAATGGTCCCCCTCTGATGGCGGCCTTGCTCTCAGGGTGAACACCCACTGCAACATCATTCTGTTCACTTTGTCACCTCGGTTGGATGTGAATGAGTTTTCATGGATTTCTCAGACATGAGGAAGTAGATTTTAATCCAGAAAACCTCACTTAGAATCCAATCTGTTAGGCTCTAACCCAGGAGTTCTCAACCTTTTTAAGCCGGAGACCAGGTCACGCTCCTTCAGATAGCTTTCGGGGCTGGACAATCATTTTGCCCTTCCTCCACCACATGGCACTTCCTCTTGTGTTTGAGGCAGTGGGGGCCCACATGAAATGGTGCCACAGGTTGAGAATCACTGCTTTAGGGTGCAATATTTTACACATACACCCTTTTGCCACCATGGTTACCTCTTTGGGAACTCTTTCTTGGTTTCCCTTTTTCCTGAAGCCCTCTCTATGCATTTTAGGGAACCAGAGACATATCTGCCCAATCTGTTCTCTTCAACACACCTTTCTTTGACCAATGACTCACTTTGTGAAGCTGCTATAATGTAATGTGTGGTGTCTCTCCCCCCGCCCCGCCCCGGTTATCTTTTTCCCTGGAAAAGAGCATAAAGTTGTGTATTAAACATTTAGATGTGATCACGTTACTAGAATAGGAGACTGCTTTGAACCTTCCTGGTTCTGTGATAGTATGGAGTCATAGAGACTACTTCATGTTACGTACTATCTCATGTACGAGGGAGGCACATGATGTTACACAGGATAGGGAATATGCGGAGTGCATTTGCTGAGTTTTGTGTGGTTTAGTGCCACGTTTCAAGGGATTGTTAATCTGTGTACTAGTCTGCATGGATTCAGCAACTGCATGTCCATGTTCCCTCTCTCCAAGCTGTGAATGTTGGCATGCAAGTGCTGCATATAAAAGGAGACAGCACATGAGTGAAATATAAGATTTTACAACAAGTAATCAAACATGGCTCCACAAGGGCTTTTCACATACTGGGTGTCTCATTTAAATCAGCCCTAATACTAACTTTGCATTTAGTGCTTCCAGTTAAGATGTTTCTTTGAACAGGTGGTTTAGAAAAGGTTATTCACAACATTCTGTTGTCGAAAGCCCCTTTTCACAGACAGGTGTCTAGGTGTGTGCTGTGCAGGATAAGCTTGTGGCAGGAGACCTTTGGATGTTGTTTTCAGCAGTAGGAGGCAGATGGTTGGCACTCCAGGGGAGAGTAAAAAATAAACACCAAGGCTGTTGAACTGTAATCACATTGTTAGATGGACTGGAAAGCAGTGATTGTGTTAAGGACTGGGAGAAACACATTCTGTGCTTAAATAGCTTTAATAGCACACTCTTGATTGACATGTCCATGACATAAATCAAGAATGGGACATCATTTGCTTTGTGTACTCTTAATTCTTTTGTATTAAAATATTCCTACTGGATTTTCTTCAAATAATGGCGTCAAAGGTTAAATAAAGCTTGTTGCATTAAAATATCTTTAATTTGACCTAATTTTTGATGCTATTACTGTATACTGATATAAAGGTAAAGGTCACCCTTACTTGAAATCCAGTCTTATCGGACTCTAGGGTTCTGTGCTCATCTCTGTCTCATAGCTGAAGAGCCAGCGCTGTCTGCTTCTGCAGACGTTTCTGTGGTTATGTGGCAGGCATGACTAGCGCACGGAACACTGTTTACCTTCCCACCGAAGTGGTCCCTATTTATCTACTAGCAATTTCTTGCTTTCGAACTGCTAGGCTGGTAGGAGCTGGGACGAAGACGAAAGCTCATTCTGTTGTGCAGTATTTGGGTATCAAACTGCTGACCTCCCGCCTTCCAAGAAATCAAACCTTAGCCCAAGAAATCAAACCTAGCTTTTCTTACTAAGTAAGACAACTGCCTTTGCACCTTAATATCTGAAAAGTTCAAATCCCATAACTACACTGGAATGACATTTAGGCTAGTGGTGGCAAACCTATGGCATGCATGCCGGAGGTGGCACTCGGAGCCCTCTTTGTGGGCACCCATTCAGTCATACCAGCACAGAGTTTGCCCCGCCCCTCTGACCATCAGCCCAATGGGAGCATTTCCTCCTTCCCCCAGCAGAGTTCACCCCACCTCTCTGCCTAGCTGCCCAATGGGACAGTTTCCTTCCTCCCCTTTTGCTGTGTTGGCACTTTGTGAGTTTGGGGTTGCAATTTGTGCACTCGGTCTCTAAAAGGTTCACCATCATTGTACTAGGCAGTATGCATAACTTCCCAGACCCTGTGGACTTTTAAAAAAATGCTAGACAGTTCCCAGGAGCAGGTCCTGTTATGTGGATATGCCAATAAATGTCTTGTAATATAATGCAAGCAGTTTGTACTGAAATGTTCCACTTTTAAATGTTGCTTGTGAATCTTCCAGAGAACAGTGTCTCTTTGGAAAAGTGGGAAATGGCTCATAAATTTCTTGTTGCTTATATAAATTTCTTATGTCATTTTCTAGATTTAAAGTTTTTTAAAATACAGTGGAACCCCGCATAACGAACACCCCGTTTAAGGAAAAATTCGTACAACGAAGCATTCATTATGCAAAGGCGATACCCCGCATAATGATTTTTTTTCATTATGCGAGGTTTCCATTAAGCGGGATATCCCCTGTTAACGGAAACCCCATAAACAATCTCTCTCCCCCCGGTTATGCAGGGGATCTCCCATTGGATCCGCATCGTGAAAAAAAACCGCATAGTGAAGACCTCCGTGGAACAGAGCTTTTTCACTATGCGGGGTTCTACTGTATCTATAATATTAAAATTTAAAATCTATGTTGTTAATATAAATGCAAAATTATGTTGTGTTCACTTTTCTCTTTATTTTAGGTGGCTCGCCCTATTTAGCAACAAAAATCAATGAAGCAAAAGATATGTTGGAATCAAGAAAGAGACATTAGGTTCCCAGGATTTATTTTCAGCAATGTGGAACTTTAAATTGTCTCTACAAAGCATCAAGTATGCAACAACTTACATTCTTCTCTTCTGCATTGGACAACAGTATTAAAAGTCTCACCTGCAATCTCATTCGCAAACACTTGAAGATGCAAGATTGGTACTGTTCTTTTTATAGTCTTCAACAAAAGCAAGCATATTTTTCCCAGATCAATTACACACCATGATTAATCCTATATTGTACCTAATACCCCTCTATGTACGATGGAATAAAGTACAGAAATCCAGATTATGCCTCTACCACATTTATTTATTTATTTGTTATGAACTCATAGGAGGAAGCAGAAAGCAAATAGCTTAAATAAAAATAATTATGAACGTATAGAAGTTGCGATGGTAACTTTATATGTCAAAGTGTTCTTTGTTATCTTATTTAATCTCTTTCCCTGGAATACACCTGAAACTAACATTTTGTTTCTTGATCTAAAAATAATCATTCCACACACCTTTAAACTTAGATTGCCTTCTGTGGCTCTACCCACTACTAATAATCTGTCTCATAAATGTATGATTAAAAATTGTTCTGTACAGATGTGCACATATAGCCTGCTTTTAAATGTAAGGATTTGTAAACAGCAATTCCGAAATCTTTATATTTTGGACCTGTCCTAAAGATGCATGTGGAGAAACGTGAGCAAAACTCCTTTTTCTAGATCATGCTGTGGTAATAGAACAGTGGGACCACAGCTAACTCCTTCAATTTAGCTTCTGTTATTGCGGTATCCGTGAGCACAATTGGCATACTGTCCCTGACAGAGGCCATGCCATGTGAGAACACTCCGGGCCTCTGGGCTCCGAGGGGACAGAAATTGGGGAGCGGATTAATAGTCATAAGATTGATTCACCCATTGCTGACCTGACAGGCAGTCCGAGCAGGAGGAAATTGAATGTCTAACTAAGCGGTTAGGTAATAGGTAATATCGCACCTGCGGATTACCCCAAGCCCTAACGTCAATAGTGGCCATATTTACTCTTGTGTAAACTAGGAACAATGGACTTCCCCTGCCAGTGTTTGCCTTAGTTAATTAACTTCCCTGAGAGAGATTCCCAATTAACCCGGGTAAACATGTGATGTGATTTTCTGTCAGATGACAATTCTATCACACGCTGCCTTGAATTCCTATATATGAGGATGATTTTCCCTCAATAAACCACTGGTCTTCGCTCCATCTTGTCTCGTGTCGTTACTTGACCAGTCTCCTCCGGGACCCAACGGCTGCTCCACGGCCCCGATCCAACATCTGGTGACCCCGCGACGTGATCCTACTCGTGAGTAAGTGATCTACGTGGTCCGGTTCTACGCTAGAACCGTGTCCGATCACCCCGGAGGACAGCGCGGCAGCCCTGGTCGGAAAGCCATCCGATCGGGAAGACAGCTACGCGGCGAGGCATCTCAGAGAGGCATCCTACAGCTTGCTCTGGCTATCGTGGCGGTTGCAGCACGGAAAAACGCGTTCCGCTCAGGGTCGGCTGTGAACCCCTGACAGCGCAGAGGCCACCGAGGGCCCGTGGCAGCAGCCCACGCTCCGAGCTCTACCCAGAGATTCATCACGCAAAACCTATTGCCTGAACTTCAGACGCGTCGACTCATCCCGAGAAGGAGACTTCAAAGGACCGGCAAGTAATATGGGGACTTGTCCTCAGTGGCAACGTCCGTCCGCTAGTCAAAGAATTCATGTAGAGGAATTCAAGGCCCTGGCCAGGGTATACCAGATAAGCATTCACAGTGGAGAACTAGCGCGACTTTTGGTGTTCTTGAGGGAGCACTGCCTGCTTCACCCAGAAGTAGGCACGTTAACCCTTCAGCTTTGGGATCAGATAGGAGTCTGCATTCAGCAACCCCCGAGAGCTTCAGATGGCATAATTCACACATGGAGCAAATGTAGGAAACTCTTAGCAGAGGTAGACCCAGTCTGGATAGAGACCCAGAAACCCCCATCTCTGTGTTTTAAGGTGTTTGAATGTCCCTTAGCGTCTCTAAGTCACATATCACTAGGAATGAGAGAATTGCATTGTCTTCATGTGTGTATTGTAACCTAGGTTCTCAACCTTTTAAAGTCAGGGGCCAAGTTCCGGGGCCTCAGGCAGCTCTGGGGGTCCGGAAAGTCATCCTGCCCTTCCTTCTCCACGCAGCCCTTCTTGGCTTGGTAGAGGTAGTGGCAGAGCAACGTGGGCCGCAGTGGCAGAGCAATGTGGGCCACATCTGGCCGCAGGTTGAGAATCGTTCTAACTCTCCTTCATTCTCTTAAGAAAGATATTGTTCTGGTATTTTGACCTTAATCTGTGTAAAATAACTCACTCATTGTACCCCTTTCACAGGAAAAAGCACGCAAACATTCTTGCGCTCTGTATATTCAGAAAATGCTTAATCGTTACCTTTTTACAGGAACAAAACTCCTTTCCAGGCCTTAAAAGCAACCAATTTATTTCTTTCTACAGTCTTAAATTGCTTCCTTTTACAGGCTCCTGAGTTAATTACTGGTAGGGATTCCTCAACCGGAGGATCCCAGCCAGTTGTCTTAATTATCTGAATCTGATTTCGTTATGATAAGAGTTGCTGCATTCTCATTGTGCTAACTTCTGACTTGTCTTTCCTCCTTTCCCCATTGGAACTCCCTGCTGGAAACGTTTAACTTGTGTGTCTTTTCATTTTTGTGTATTATTTCCTTACAGCTGGCACGTCATAGTTGGCTTGTTTTTAATAGTCTTAGTCGGTCATTTTAAGTATGGCACCTGGTCCACAGCACCCTCTCTAAATGAGCAGACACATTTCACAAACTCCAGAGCACAAAGGGAGGATTAGTCCCTGAGCTCCTGAGAATGTGCAGAGTGCCACTCATTAGCCAGGACTGCCTAGGACTGTTTTAAGAATGCAGTCAGGTCACACTTTCAATCAGATACAGGCATTTTCAGGCCACCCCTTCCCCTTTTTTTTGCTGATAGTCTAAGCACAGGCAAAAGGCTAAGCCAGCATCTGGCACCCTTCTCACAGGAGCACAAGAATAGCTCCAGGAAATATGCGCACGCACGCCATGGGCGGATGTGCGCAGGGGGGCCTTCATGAGAAATTTACCCAAGGGAAGCCTGGCACGTCATGCGCCAAGGTTTACCATAAGACCCCAGACTCGTCTCGCTTCAAACGCAGACAGTCACCTTGTGTGAATTAATGTCACTGGTTCCCCTTCGGGGGGCTAGGACAGTTTTCACTTATGGGGGTCGCACATATTAGGTTCTTCCCTGGCAAGAGGACCCAAGCTTGGCGCACGCTCCTGACTCTTCCGCAAGCGGGAAGAGTTGGCAGCTGTGAACCTCGCTTTGCGCACCTTTGCCAAAGAATGCTTCAACATAATTACTGACAGCCAGTATGTTTGGAATTTGCTTCACAGTCTACCGGGAGCATACATCACTCCCGCGATAGACAACTTGTTGAGTCTCACAACTCAATTTCACTTGCGGAACTGCCCCAAAGCGCTCTATGTAGCCCACATCAGAAGCCACCAGGACTTGCCTGGTCCGATTTCTGAGAGCAACAGCAGAGCAGATGCGGCCGCAAAGGAAATTCAGCAATGGTCAGTTTTGGGAGTCTTCACAACTCCAATTCAGAGTCATGCATTCTTTCATCAGAATGCCAAAGCACTTGCAAGGCAGTTCAACCTGCCACTCTCCCAAGCCCAAGGCATAGTCCGTTCCTGTCTGCATCATGCAGGGGTGGTAGGGGGGCCCTCGTGGGGGGTCAACCCACGAGGGACAGAGGCCAACCAGGTGTGGCAGATGGACTCACACATGCCCCACATTTTGGCAGATGGCAGTACATGCACGTTTGCATTAATGCCTTCTCACAGTTTGTTTGGGCAACAGCACAGAAGGGACAAACGGCTCCCCATGTGGAGCAGCATCTCCTTTCCCACGGCCATGGGCGAACCTTGGCACATGAAGTCCGATGATGCCCCGGCTTATAGCTCCAGGCAGCTGGCCACCTTCATGGCCACCTGGGATATTAAGCACAGCTTTGGCGTTCCGTACAATCCGCAGGGGCAAGCGATTGTGGAACGGGTCTATCGGACGCTTAAGTCCTACATTGACAAACAAACAGAAAGGGGGAACAACATCCCGTAGTTGCACAGCAATTGCTATCCTATAAGTGCAAAAACTAACTAACTCTTTCAGAATTTTTTATCTCCCAAACAAGTCTCTTCCCCATGCAGGTCCCAGAGGCCAGAACCAGGCCCGGATGCCAAGTTCAGCTATTGCAAAGGATGGCACCAGTCACTGCCTTGGATGTCATCAGCTGTCCGTCTTCCTTTATGACTTACATCTCCAAAGACATTTCTATGAACATTTTGCATACTCAGTGCTACTGCTAAGAACCATGCTTTTCTACAAAACAAGACTTTTCCAAACTCAAGCTGCACATGAAACCCCACCAAAAAGGGAAGCCTCATCTTCGAAAAGCAGCTGAATGTTTTCTATTGCTATTATTATCTGTAGTTGCTCTTTATTCATTCATGCCTTGTACAATGCTCCAGTTGGGATTTGCAAGGGACACTTGAATTTCTGTATACATAGGGTCGTATATTGTTAATAACGGCCAGCTTCCATCAAAGGAAGCCAGACCGGCCCATGTTTGTACCGGCCCATTGCTTGGAAAGATTGAGCACCCGGTAGCCGGTAATCTCCAGCCTTTGTAAGTTATATCCATGACTTTCACACCTCCCCATAGGTGCTAGAAAGACATTTGCACAACACCAGAAGTTGCAGAAATAGCTTAGAATTACCTTAGGAAAAACCAGTTCTGTCACAGTGAGAGATCAATGACACATCTCATTATCTTGCCTTGCTACAGAAAGCAGTCTGGATTCAGACCCACAGTTCTGAAAAACCAGGCAGCAGTCAGTATATTCAGCGTGCCAGGCTTTGCCATAGGCAACGCTCGGAGAATTGGTCAATTGGCTTGCGCTTTGGCAAGAGCCATTAACCACACCTCTTCGGCGATAGCGCTGCTCAACCAGGAGCAGACAGAGCTTTACCATGCCATACTGGATAATCGAGCAGCCATCGATTATCTCCTGTTGCTACATCATTTGGGTTGCGAGTCTGTCCACGGCATGTGTTGCTTTAATCTCATAGACAACACGCATAAGGTACAGAGCCAGCTCACGGACCTCCACACCCTGGTCAAGAACATCAAGGAGGATGCTACGTGGGGGTGGTGGGATTCGTTGTGGTCGTGGTTCCCATGGGGTTGGCTTCAGACGACACTCAAGGTGATTGTGGGGGTGGTAATACTGGGCACAGCAGTGTATTGTTTCGTGCAATGTATTCCCTCACTGATATCGAGATGTCCCCCATGGAAGGAACCCCGAAATGTCATCCCCCCATGCCAGCTGATGCCACTCCTGCGCAGGGCCGTCTGTCAGGTCCAATCTAACAAGTAAAGGGGGAGTGCGGTATCCGTGAGCACAATTGGCATACTGTCCCTGACAGAGGCCATGCCATGTGAGAACACTCCAGGCCTCTGGGCTCCGAGGGGACAGAAATTGGGGAGCGGATTAATAGTCATAAGATTGATTCACCCATATCTGACCTGACAGGCAGTCCGAGCAGGAGGAAATTGAATGTCTAACTAAGCGGTTAGGTAATAGGTAATATCGCACCTGCGGATTACCCCAAGCCCTAACGTCAATAGTGGCCATATTTACTCTTGTGTAAGCTAGGAACAATGGACTTCCCCTGCCAGTGTTTGCCTTAGTTAATTAACTTCCCCAAGAGAGATTCCCAATTAACCCGGGTAAACATGTGATGTGATTTTCTGTCAGATGACGATTCTATCACACGCTGCCTTGAATTCCTACATATGAGGATGATTTTCCCTCAATAAACCACTGGTCTTCGCTCCATCTTGTCTCGTGTCGTTACTTGACCAGTCTCCTCCGGGACCCAACGGCCGCTCCACGGCCCCGATCCAACATGTTATCTACTCCCAGGTTCTGCAAAGTCTGCCATGTTCCCTAGTGGGATAGAAAGGCATTAGCTTGTGTGTCTGTCCCTGCTCCTAAAGAAGGCTGTTCCACAGTTTGAAAACTGCCGGCCTAAGTTATTTGCAAGAAAGACAATGAAATCCTTTTCAAAATAATTTGTTGATGATTTTATCTTCTAGTTGCAGTTGCATGTGACATGGTTGTGTGCAAGGCTGAAAGCCTTCTGTGTATTTTCTGTAATAGCATAGTTCCTCCTAGCCTAAAATATGCATAGATGCATATATTTATGGGGTCACACAAACTACACAGTAAATACAACATTCAAACCAGTAGCATATCTACTTTACTGTGATACCAGAATTTATCTATTATTTAATTTTGAGATACATAATCAGTGTTACTCAAAAATCTTTGTTTCATTCATTGTTTTATATAAGGTACTTTTCATATTTCATAATCTCTTATTAAAAATGGCATTTTATTTTGATTCAAATTATATCTTTATCTTTTAATTAATCTTATATGCATTTTTGCCCCAACTCCCAGTTCTAATAGGTATAAAACATCTGAAATGAATATCTGGATATCTTCTATGCACCTTTAAGAATTGATTTACCTTTTGTTAATAAATGGGTAGGAGAAGAAAACTCAAGTTTTGCTCTCCCCACTGCATTCTGTATGTGATCTGGCCAGTTTCCCAAAAGCAAAATTGCCTTCAGAGGCAATGAAAATGTATTTTCAACTGATTTTTATGATCTGATAGATGCTGCTGTTCTCTTCCGAATTCCTTCTTTTGATGCTAGGAAAAAATATATTAAATACATAAAATTCTTAATGGAAACATAAATACAATAGAACCTCATACAACAATTGCCCTGTATAGCAACGAAATTGCACAAAAATTAGGTTTTGGGGGGAAATGGTGTCCTGTATAACAATTTTCCCTATGGAAAAAATCATACAACAATGTTTCAGTGGGAAAAACCACTTAGCAAATATATATATATCATTATATCATGCATCCCTTAGGGAAAATCGCTATACGGTGAATGTATAGCAATTGTTTTGTACAACAACAAGCCCCATGGAACAGATTAAAATCGTTGTATGAGGTACCACTGTACATATAAAACTGTTAAGATTGCTCTGTACCTTAAATTAACCTTCCCTTTGGTGCGGTTACCATCTTCTGTTTCTTCTGAGGTTTTTATCCTCTTGTATCCTGATTACCTACATGTGCTTGAAATGTGGATATGAATTTCTCCCTCCCGTTTAAAGATTGAGAAGAGCTTCATATTTTTCTGTCATATCTGTTTTTCAAATTAGATTTCCTTTGGATTGGGCTATACTTTATATTATAAGGTCTTTTATACACTCTTGAGAGAAGATATAATCAATGTAACTGCTATAGTATGAAGAAAGAACTCATGATAAGTCAAAATTCTGAGGGCCTTTTTAAGATCCTGTCAACTGAGGAAAGCCATCAGGTCTGAAGTAACAAAAATGGTCACTGCCATTAGTTTGCTCTGGAAGTATTGCTGTGAGGTTTGTAATTTCAGTTACTGTACTGTATTTATATCCCATATTGGGATCAGAAATTGTGCTCAAAGGTATTAAGAACTGTGTTATCAACATTTGTAAGAATAAATTTAAAAACCCACAAAGTTGAGAACAAAATGGTGTCACACAATTTAAAACCTCTTTTAATAATCTGGTAAATTAGGTTAAAACCTTTGATAAGTTAGATATTTGTTGAATATCAACAGCAGGCCATCAAAAATGGAGTTAGCTGTGCCTCTTTAGGCAGTTGTCATCGCACCCCATCCTCCACCACCATCCCATATTTCATTAAATGTGTGTATTCCAAGCATGCTAAAACCACATGAAAAAAGTGTTCAAGTTGCCTGACTACAAGTCATGAACAACTTCAAAGCTTATACTCAGCACTTTGAATTGTGCCCATAAATTGACCAGTAGCCAGATAAGCTGCTGAGACCTGGATAGCATCCTGGGCCACCTGGCACTTCTGGACTCTTCTGAAAGTGGTCCTGTATAGATTATGTCAGTATGTAGCTTAAGGCATTTGTCCATGTGGCCCCTCCTGGCAGTTCCAGGAATTGGCATCCACTTCCTATTTGTGGTAAAGTATTTTTAGCTACTCTGAAAATTCAGAAATCCAAGGTAACCCTCAAGAGGATTGTAAACCTGTGCAGGTAGATTAAATCATTCCTTGATCTTCCTCTTGACTGACAAAAGAGTATCTCTAGCATGTTTCTAGCATATTACTGGCGTCAGGCACTGCTATGGAGATTTAGAGTTTTTAATGTCATCAGTGTACTAGTGCAGTGATGGTGAACCTATGGCACATGTGCCAGAGGTGGCACTCGGAGTAATCTCTGTGGGCACCTGTGCAGTCATCCCAACACAGAATTCACCCCCACCCCTCTTCCCAGCAGCCCAATGGAAGTGCTTCCTCCGTCCCCCAGCACAGAGTTTGCCCCACCCCTCTTCCCAGCCTCCCAATGGGAGCATTTCCTCGCCCCCCCCCATTGGCACTTTGTGATAAGTGGGTTTTTTGGGTTGCAGTTTGGGTACTTGGTCTCTAAAAGGTTTGACATCACTGTACTAGTACTGAGCTCCCAAACTCTAGATGGGTAGTGTTACATTAAACAACCCAGGGACAAGAAGCACATGCCTCTAACAATGGCATTGAATAGGTATGGTTGGGGTATTTTTGAACCACAATTGGACGTGCCCTGGGCAATGGCAACCTTGTGCTTGCTAATCTTTCTCATGCTAGGTCAGGCAAAAGGAACTATGGAATGAATGAATAGTGACTTCATTTTGGCAGTTTAAAGTTTGACCTAGACATGAAAGAAGAAGAACACTACTCAGCCTGAAGTTTTGGCAAACCATACACTCACATGGTCAAGCAGGCATTATAGAAAGCTTTTATAGCTGACTAGCATTTTTTGCCCGGCCCTGGTATAACTTGGTGGTTGGGGTGGGGGTGGTTTGGGGGGGTACACACAACACAACAATACACGCAACACAACTACACACACAATACACACAAAAACAACCCCCCACACACAGCACACACAACACAACCACACATACACAATACACACAAACAATACACAAAAAACCACACACAACACAACCACATAAACGCAACACAACCACACACAACACACACAACACAACCACACACACAATACAACACAACCACACACACACATGCCGAAGCTGTGTGGGGAGAGGAGGAGCTCCCCTTCCTCTCCCCTAAAGCCTCGGCGAGGCCACACACACACAACACAAACCCCCCCCCCCCACACACACAACCACACACACATGCAATACACACAACACAACCACACACAACACAATGACACACAAGCACACGCCCGACCAGCAAAGGCCTCCACCACGGTGGGCGGTTGCCGGCTGGGCCGCCCGCTTTTGGTGCCCCCTGCCCGACCGGTGAAGGCCTTGGTGCCGGTGGTGGCAGAGGCCAGCCTGTGCAACGATGGCATGGAAGGTGAGCAGCCCAGCTCAGAAGGCCACGCCAGGGAGGCGCAGAGTGCAAAAGGCTCAGCCGGCAACAGGTAAGTGGGGCGGGGGACAGGGACAGGGGGGGGAAACGAGCAGGTGGGCGGGTTCGTGTTCCCCCTTTCTCCTCCCAGACTAGGGCGGGTGGCGTGGTTCCCGTCCCCCCCCTCAGTCCATGTTCCCCGCCCCACTTACCTGTTGCCGACTTGGCCGTTTGCTCTCTGTGCCTCCCCAGCCTGACTTTCTTAGCTGGGCCGCTCACCTTCCGTGCCTCCGTGGCGCGGCCTGTCCTACGTCCCGGCCGGCCTTGAGGCCTTCACTGGTTGGGCAGCAGGCATCAAAAGCAGGCGGTCCAGCCAGCAACCGACGTGCCCACCCACCCGCCGTGGTGAGCTGGGGATGGCTTCCCTCTGGGAGATGAAGTGTCTCCCAGAGGGAAGTGGTTTGCACATTGGCCGGCTGTTTTTTTTTACGCGCACGCCGCTTTCCCGGCCTCCTCCACACTTGTGTCCCTCAGCCTGATTGGCTGATGGGTTGCGCGGCGCAGAGGACACTGGGAAACGTAGGGTTTTTTCATCTTGGTGGGGCGGTTGCCCCACTCTCGGCGAACGCACCCTTGCAGCGACCCTCAGACGGTCTAAAGGTAAGTGCGGCTGGCTCAGTAAGGGATGGTTGGGCCGGGTGTGGCCGCTAATGCTGGACATGCACCACCCTACCCCCTTCTTATAGGTAAAGATTACATTAAAAACAGATTTAGAATATGTAATAAAACCTCCCTCTGTTCATTTAGCTAAGTAAAAAATAGATGATTCAATACTGCTTTTCTTCTTAACCTTGCATAGACATTTCCTTTTCTGCACAAATATAGAAGATACAGGAGTGTTGTCTTCCTATCTGTCTGATAGCTAATTCCAGGCAGGAATTGGTAGCAGATTGTGATTCCTTTCTTCTGGAACAAGCACTGCACATTTTCTGTGCTAGTCTCAAGATAGTAACTTTGGCCCATGCAGATGTCCCTCTTTTGCCTCATCACAATTTCCCAGTCTAAGAATTCTTAGGCAGTCCATCCATGGGCCATATTTATCCATCAAGAGCCCACAGAGCATCTCAAACATTTGATGCATGACACTTATACTCCTAGCACTGAGAGACTTAACAAAATGTAAGCATCTTTCAACTAGAGATGTTAGAAGAATTCTCAAAGTACAGTACTGTACAGAAACCCCCGAGTTACATAAAATTCGACTTACATAATGATTTTCTGCTAAAACCATGTCCTGATTTACACAAATGTCCCGCTTTACATAAATTTACATAACATGATTTCCTATGGATTTGCTTCGAGTTACGTGAAAATCCATTTCCCTATGAGTTTGCTTCGATTTACATAAAAATGTAATTGTTCCTAAGGGTTTGCTTCGTTACATAAAAAATAATTTTCCCTATGGGTTTTCTTCGAGTTACATAAAAACTGATTTAAGCAAAAGCCTACGGAATGGACTTTTTGCGTAAGTAGGGGTTTTATTGTATGACTTTTTTTAAAAAAAACCATTGATGTATCTTTTTGAAAGGCTACTTGTTGCCTTTCTTCTTTCCCTGTTCATTTTTCCTTTAGTGCTGTATCTTTTTGGATTGTAAGCCTATGGTCAGGGAATTGTATCTTTTTTTAAAAAAAGATTGCATGTAAGTTACTCTGCAAACCTTTTGGCTGAGGAGGAGAAGTGTTAATTCAGTGAATCTATAGATAAGTAGAACAAACAGTCTGAAACCACAGAACACAGATCCAGCTGTCCCCAATTTACACACTTATTTCAGTTTGCTATCTAAAAACTGCTGCTTTAAAGAGTTATTGTTGGAACAGAGTCCCTTTACCAATAGAGCAGGGGTGGCCAACCTTTTTCCATCGTTGGCCAAACCATGCTCCCGGGAGCAGAACTGGGCACATTTATGGCTGATGTAAATGTGCCTACTTCTGTGTTTATGCCAGCCATGGGCATGTTTGCGCACGCGAGAGAGCATTTTACAGATTACATAAATGTGCCTGCTTCCACTTCCAGGTGTGGTGGAGGCAGCGATGGGCCGGATGGGATGGTGTTGTGGTTCGGGTCTGGCCCGTAGGTTGGGAACCCCTGCAACAGAGGATCAGCAAATATGCCAGCCATTACACCTCCTTGTCTAATCTAGACTATTTGTTAGACTAGTCTTTGTTGAATTCCTTCCTCTTCCTATCTCTGAAGTAACTTCCTCTTTCTTCTTACTGTGTAAGGAAATGGTTGCCAGATTGAAGCGGGGGATCTGATTCTGCTGGGATGAATTTACCAGTGCTTGCAACACTTTCTTTCTTTCTTTTGTGGGGTATTGTGGGGTTTTAAACTTCAACTTGTGAACTGCCCAGAGTAGCGTTTGGCTGTAATAAATTGATTGATTGATTGATTAAATGAATCAAATCAAATATTTAATTACTCAATAATGCAGTATATCTGTGAGAACAGAATTTAACCCAACAAATACACAACATTATTGTCAAATATCCCCAAACCATCCCCAGAACCTATTTTATTAAGCTACAGCAAGTCACACAAACTTTATATAAAAACACCAATAGTATTCTTTAATATCCCCCTTTCCTTCCTGGGATCTTTTCACAAATATAATTAGGTCAGTTGGATTATTCACTCTTGGTTTTTTGTTGTTGCAGGGTGTGTTCCAGTTTGATTATCCTTTGATCTCTCCCACTTTTTAAGGACCTGGAGTTGAAATCCTTTCTTTGGGATTTTATCCTCAGGCAGGATGACCAACATTCAACAGATCTTCTCTAATCTCCTTGTTGTCAAACACCACTACAAAAGCAAAGAAGGGCCCCATTTGCCCCAAGATGTTTTGAGTACCCCCACCATGTTCAAAAATTTCCTCCAAGTGAACTAGAAATCAGCTAAATATTTCAGAAGGTCAGCTACCAAGCAGGTCTTTAGAATCTGAAAAGTTAGTCTTTGTAGGTTTCAAAAATCTTGGAACAATCCAAAAGCAAAAAGGTTCAGCATATTTGAGGCAGGAAACCTGTTTCCCTTGAAGCTTGGAAAACCCACATTTGCACAAGTGATTATTTCTGAACCAAGAAATGTAGACTGAAATGAAGCCATTTGCCTGAAGTAAAGGCCTGTTAGATGACCTGGTATGAAAGCAGCCTAGTTAGCAGAACACCACCACCAGTCAGTCAGTCAATATTGAATCCTCCCCTCCCTGGCCTCAGTGGGAATCACTGTATGTACTATAAACAGCTTTAGGGGACAAATTGATCCAGTAAGCGAAGTGTGAAGATTCAAGACCTACGGTTACTGACTGTGGTTCAAGTTCCTTCAGTTAAATGATAGAATGAAATGTTTTCCCTTCAGGCACAATTGGAGGCAACATTAGATTTATTTGTTCTAGTCGCAGGTTCTCACAGAGAAACATAATAAGCTAATGAGCTAGTATGTTTTTATTGATTTCCCTGGTTTCCTTTATAAATGAACTTTCTGGAGAATATGATGCATTTCATCTCACTATTTCAGTCTTTCCAGGCCAACTCTAAATACTGAAGATGCCAGAGGATTCCAATTTAGGGTGAGTTAAAATCATGAATGAGATCAAGTAAGGACAGTGTTTGCCTTCTGGCACATGTGCCTTTTGGATTGCCCCCTTGATGATTTCCCCACCTGTTAGTGTTTCCTAAACACTTTCCAATCACATGTATCCCCCCCCCCCTACCTTTTTATGTGTTCATATTTCATATTTTGGATACCAAAGATTTGTCAGCTGCTACCGGAGAACCTAGGGCAAAGCTTTTTAGAGAGAGTAACTTGTGGATAATTTTTGACATCTTTTCTGTTTTCCCTCCACAAAAGAGCATTCTTTAAGTGCCATATCCGATTCTGAATATTGACAATTATCAATGCGATTAGCCATGAAGATTGTTCTGATAATATAATGCAGTGGCCTTGCATTTGCCTTCCACATCGCAATGTGACACCTGTACCCTGGATCCAGTTCCACAAGTCACTTTCTGGTCCTGAGCCTTTATGACATGCAAAGTCCTCATCAGCCCCAGGCCAGTATTGATGAAGCTGCTGCCCTCTATCAAGATGGGTTTAAGTGGGATTTAATCCATTTGGGACCAGCACCTTTCCCTGTGGACTTTACCACCCAAGGCCATTAAGCCTCAGGGTTGTCAGGTTAGGTCACTACTGCCTGACAATTGGCCTCGAGTAGCTGGCAGTATGGTCTACTCTATTACTATAGCAGGATAACCTGGCCAGACTGGTACAAAGGAGCATGCAGCATTGATTTATCTGGTAACCTAGAAAGAAAAATGTCAGGGAGATGATGAAATTGCTTAAACAGAGCTCATTGCTAAATAGTATCACGAAGAGTGTATTGGTAGTTCTCAGACTTCTCACATTCAAGGTTGCTTTTCCTCATGACTTTGTATGCAAGTTGCCAAAGATTTTGAGTTTCCTGAGAAAAGATGGGAAAAGTTAGGTTTACATGCCACAGTCAGCATGGTCAGTGGCAAGACTTGCTTTGAGATTTTGTGCACTACATTAAAAATATGAAATGAATTGATATGAAACTTTTCTTTGATTCTAAAACACACATTCATTTCACAAAGAATTAGGATTCTTGCAACTAACTGTCACTTTGTGAACTGAGTATATGGCCGCAAACACAAGAAAACTCACACATTGCTGTGGCTTTACTTTATAGAAATGACAAGGTATCAAGGTATCTTTCTGTATAGTTGGCTTCTTACCATCACTGATGTTCTAGAACAGGGTTTTCCAAATTTTTCCCCCAGACGTTCTTGGATTTCAATTCCCAGTAGCCCTGATCAGCAGGTGTGCTGACTTGGGCTTTTGGTAATTGAAGTTCAAGAGCACCTTGGAGCCCAAGGTTGGGAAACTTTGATGTAGGCAGATTCATTGCACACGAGCCAGCAGGTGGGCCAAATACTTCTTTATTGCAGCATGGTCAATCTGTACATGAGGTAATGGCGGAGGCTTGCCTCCTTATATATGGTACAACACATTTGAATTTTGCCCACAGGCCGCCCATTGGTTACGGTACCAGTGATGTCATTCTGACGTACTGCATACCTGGTGTGGTTCACCTGTGGCAGGATGGTTTCCCGTGCTTCTTACTAATTGGGTGATTGGAGCCATGTGAGGTGAGTTCCCCGAAGTTCGCTCTGGCAGGCAGCTGAATTACATGCATACACAACATCCCTCCCCCTAGGATGGGACGAAGTCCCTCAACCATTGTGGGGGCCAGCAGTTGCGCTGCGGTCAACCAGCCGGTTCAGCGGTGTTACCCGGGTCGGCTGCTGCGCCTAAGCCTTCCCCCGAGAGAACTGCAGGGTCCCATCGAATCCTGGCAAGGGCAGGGATGGAGTATCTCTGAATCGGGGAGGATGGGGAGACCTTTGGGACAACTCAAACCCCCGCTGCTCACTGGGATGAGTGGGGGAACACTCGCGAAAACTCCCCCCATCCTGCAACAAAAAATCAAACTGGGAGTCTTCCTCTTCGGGTTGGGAGGTTGGCTCCTGTGGTTCTAGGCAGCCTGTCGTGCTAAGTCCAGTATTCCACCCTTGGTTTAAGTGTGTGTGTGTGGGGGAACCCTAACGCTGATTCTTCTGTATCACTTTCCCCCGTGGCTTCTGTGACCCTTCTCCTAAGCTGGTCAGTGTGTCTCCGCCACAGTGGCCCCGACCCTGTTTTGACTCTGTACGATACTGGCCCGGTTTGCTCCACTACTTCCCTGGGTACCCATGCTGGCCCTGAGCTCATATAATTTCTGCAGTACACTGGGTCGCCTGCCCCGAACATCTTCCTCTGATATACCGCCACATTAGTGCCTCTATCCTCCACTCTGGAAGGATCCAAATGGTCAAGCAATGTTGTGAGTCTTCTTCGCATCAGGATCTCCGCGGGGGATTGCCCTGATAGCGGAGTAACCCTATTGGCCAGGAGGAATTTGCAGAGCTGTAGCTCCAGGTCTCCCGGACCCATCCTCCTCAGTGCTTCCTTTGTAGTGTGGACCAGCCGCTCTACCTGACCGTTTGTGGCAGGGTGAAACTGGGTGGAGGTAACATGCCTGATTGCATTCTGTTCGAGGAATGCCTGAAATTCAGCGGACGTGAAAGTGGTCACGTTATCCAAAATTAACATGTCGGGCAGGCCAAAACACGTAAACACCTTTCTCAGGTGTTTGACGGTGGCTACGGAGGACGTGTTTCGCATGGAGGTGACCTCCAGCCATTTTGAGAATGCATTGACCACTAGTAGGAACATTGTCCCCCTGAAGGGTCCCGCAAAATCAACGTGGATCCTTGACCACGGTCCGCGGGCTGTGTCCCACTCCCTGGGGGGTAACCTGTGCTCCTCAGGCTGTGAGTGTTGGCAACTCTCGCATGTGCCCACCAACTGCTCTATGTCCTTATCTTTGTTGGGCCACCAGAAGTAGCTCCTTGTCAGAGCTTGTGATTTCATGATTCCTGGGTGACTCGTGTGGAGCAAACAGAGCACCTTGGCTCGAAAACCCTCGGGAATTACTACTCTCTGGCCCCAGAGGAGGCATCTTCTCTTGAGCGAAAGCTCGAAACACTTCCTGAAGAACGTTACAAGTTCCTCAGATGGGGACGTTACGGGCCAGCCCTTCTTTACCCATGGCAATGCTTGGGACAGAACTTTGTCTTTGGCGGTTGCCTTGGCGATATCCACAGGCACAATTGGGGGCGATTCGAGGGACTCTATGAGCAGCACCTGATGATCTTGCTCAACCTTGCACTTGGGTTCCCCCAGCTCCAGCAGGGAAGACATGGAAAGTGCATCCGTGTGAGCAATGTCTTTCCCTGGGCGATGTACCAGTGCAAACTGGTATGCATTTAAGAAGATCGCCCACCGTAACATTTGTGGGGTCAAGATCTGGGGAGTGGGCTTGCCCGTGACAAAGATTGCCAGGAGGGGCTTGTGATCCGTGACAATGGTGAACTCCCTCCCATACAAGAAATCATGAAATTTCTTTGTCCCTGCGATGATTGCTAGTGCTTCTCTGTCTGTCTGGGCATAGTTGCACTCCGCTTTTGAGAGGGATCTCAAGTAGAATGCAATCGGTGCCTCCCTCCCGTTCTCGAGCACGTGGCATAGGACAGCCCCAACCCCCACCAGTGAGGCATCACACACAAGTACTATGGGCTTCTTGGGGTCAAAAATGAGTTAATATCGCCTCAGAAGAGAGGAGCCGCTTTAACTCATTGAACGCTCGCTCTTGACCCTCCCCCACTGCCAGACTGCATCCTTTTTCAGTAGGCGGTGTAACGGCTCTACCACGGATGCCTTCCGTGGGAGGAAGGAATGGTAGAAGTTTAGGAGCCCCAAGAACGACTACAGCTCTGATTTGGTTGCTGGAATGGGGGAGTCCTGAATGACCTCTACCTTGGATTTTGACGGTTTTACCCGGTCGGGGGTGTTTTGAAACCCCAGAAACTACCTTGTTTGCATAGAATATGCATTTGTCCCTTCTCAGATGTAACCCAGCCCTCTCGAACGCAGACAGTACCCGGTCTAACCTCTGGGCTAATTCTGGCTCATCCCCAGCTGTAATCAATATGTAGTTGAAGTATGGCAATACCCCAGGGAGACCCTTAAGGAGGCATTCTACAAGCACCTGAAAAATTCCGGGAGCTGAGTTCACGCCGAACTGGAGGCGCATTACCTTAAACGCACCCTTGTGCGTGACTATCGTCTGGGCAGTGACGGCCGCAGGTTTAACCGTTAATTGTTGGTAAGCTTGTGCTAGGTCCAACTTTGCAAAGTATTTACCCCCGTGTAACTTGGCCAGCAAGTGACTAACTACCGGCACTGGGTAGGCATTGGGGCAAATCGCCTTATTGATAGTACACTTGTAATCAGCACAAATCCTAACCTCCCCGTTAGATTTCATGGCAGTTACAATCGGTGTCTCCCAATCTGCGGAGTCCACCGGAACCAAAATCCCCTGACCCACCAGTTTGTCCAGCTGAGCTTCAATTTTGTCCTTTAGTGCGAAAGGCACTTTTCACGACTTGAGGTGCATGGGGTGAACGGAAGGGTCAATATCAAAGTCCACAGGAGGCCCCCAAGTCCTTTCTCAAAGACCGCAGGATGTGCGTTGCACACATCCTGAATGGGGTCGCCTTGGACGGTGTTGATGCCAGTCAATGCAATGCCCAGCAGTTCGAACCACTGGGTTCCCAGGAGACAACTGGACCCCCCCCCCTTAAGCACCACTAAGGGCAACTTCCTTGTGAAGTTTTTGAAATGGACGGTGAAGTTCCCCACCCACAGGATTGGAATGAAGTTACCCTGAATGTGCCGCAAGTTCGTCCTGAGGGCTCTCAGCTTGGGGTCATCCCAAGGGGGTATTCGCAGAACCCCGTCTGCGAGACTATGGAGTAGGCAGTCCCTGAATCCACCTCCATCCTTACCTGGACCCCCTGCAACAGGACCTTCACACAAAAAATGGGTATGCTGGTCCGTCTTACCACAGTGTCCTCCACGTGCACCTTCCGGACGTTGTCGTCCTTTCGGCCGTAGCAGCTGGTCCGGTCAGGGTCTCGGCTTCTGCGTTGTCTGCACACCTTCGCGATGTGGCCCAAATGCCTGCAGTTGTGCCACTCTGCCTTCTTGAAGGGGCATTTCTTTCGGTCGTGTGAGCCCCCGCACCCCTCGCAGCATCAGCTTGCTTTGGCGGTGTCTCTCTTTTCGGACGGCCTCTTTCTCACCTTCTGGACCTCTGATTCGCTCACGCTGGAATCCAAAGAGGACGTGGCGGTGGCTGCCGTGGCTCTTGACTCTCGATCCTGGCGTGACGAACAACTGTGGGCTTGCACTGCGGACGTCGAGCTTCCCAAGGCTGCGGATCTCATCCTACATGCCCGTACTTCATCCTTTACCGCCTCAGCAGCTTGTGCAGCCTGCAACTCCTGCTCGAACATGATGTCCTCATCTCGGGCCAACAGTTTCTGCTGAGCCTCTTCATCCCGCATGCCGAGTAGTAGACGGTCTCACAACACCTCGGCCAGGAAGGCTCCCCACCAGCAGGGAACGGCCGTCAGCCTCAGCGCGGCCACATACTCTGCCACAGTTTCTCCAGGTCGTTGGTCTCGCTGGCCAAAAGCCAATCTAGCCAGGAACACGGACACCTGTGGGCGGAAGTGTGCCCACAGAGCAGTGAGGATTTCAGCCAGGGGTACCGTTTTGAGTACCCTCGGCATCAGGAGGTTCCTTGCCAGTTCCAGGGTTGGCAACCCGCACTGAGCCAGTAGACAGGCTCGCTTTTGTGCCTTGCTCTCTATTTTCTCTGCATCCATCGCATACAGAAACTGTTCCTCGTAAAGGTCCCATGACTCTGGCTGGGAGGTATCAAATGGAGCGAGGGTGACCCTGTGGGACGCCATTGTCCCATCCTCATCGCCAATTTGATGTAGGCAGATTGGTTGCACACGAGCCAGCAGGTGGGCCAAACACTTCTTTATTGCAGCATGGTCAATCTATACATGAGGTAATGGCAGAAGCTTGCCTCCTTATATATGGTACAACAGATTTGAATTTCACCTGCAGGCTGGCCATTGGTTGCGGTACCAGTGACGTCATTCTGACGTACTGCATACCTGCTGTGGTTCACCTGTGGTGGGAAGGTTTCCCGTGCTTGTTACTCATTGGGTGATTGGAACCACGTGAGGTGAGCTCCCCCAGCTGCGCTCTGGTGGGCAGCTGAATTACATGCATACACAACAGAAACCCTGTTTTAGAAGTTCACTAGCATGGGTGCTGGCTTCGCCAGGGGTTGGGGGTGGTGGTGTCTGATCAGCCTCCCCACACATACATTTCCCCCCCCCCCCCATGCCCTTTTTTACACACACACACACCCCTTGCCCTCTCCCGGTCCCCTTTTTGCTCCCCCTGGAGACACGCACAAACACAAATACAAACACACACACACACCCACACACACCGTGTCCCTTTTCCCCTCCCACCCCTCCTCGCGTTCCTGTTCCTCCCGCTCCGCCCCCTCACACATGCACGTCGGCCCCGCAGTTCTCTTTTTATTTTCACCCCACTCTCACGGTTACCGCTGGAAGGCCTGGGGACAGCCAAGCATGCGCACACCTGGCAATTGCCTTCCCTCGCTGTCCAAGTGCGTGATCTCTGCCCCACCCCTCCTGTGCTCTTTCCAGCTGGGGCGAGGCACAGTGGATGCTGGGACCTGTAGTTTTTTCTTTTTTTCTTTTTGTGGGGCTCATGACCCACCCACAGCCCCCAGATTCTGGCTATGCAATCTGTGAGGCGAAAGGTAGGTTTGTGCAAGATTTCAGGGGGCTCTGTCCAGATGCGTGGAAATGCATTCGGGACACATGGACGTACTTTTCCATTTTATTTATATAGATAATAAATGGTTGCAAGGAATGCTGGAATTCACCTCCTCCCCATTGTACTTCTTCCATGCCTAGGCTAGATGCCAACAAATAGGAACAAGTTTAGAGGAGGGCAACAAGGATGATCAGGGGGCTGGAAACCAAGCCCTAGAAGGAAAGACTGAAGGAACTGAACATGTCCTACTTTTACCCATAATACAGCCATGTTTTGTGCCATGTTTTGGGGCGGTTTTGCCCCAGACAGACCCAGTGCGCAACTTGGGGGTCCTTCTGGATTCACGGCTGCTGCTGGAAGAACAAGTGGCGGCTGTGGCCAGGAGGGCTTTTGCCCAACTTCGGGTGATTCGCCAATTGCGCACGCTCCTGGACCGGGGCTCCCTGCTTATGGTCACCCATGCTCTGGTTACTTCCCGACTAGATTACTGTAATGCGCTCTACATGGGGCTGCCCTTGACGACCATTCGGAGGCTGCAGCTGGTCCAGAATGCGGCAGCCCGGGTGGTGATGGGATGTGGGCGATATGCCCATGCCTCACCGCTACTTCGGGAGCTGCACTGGTTACCAGTTTGTCTCCGGGTGCAATTCAAGGTGCTGGTTTTGACCTTTAAAGCCCTATATGGCAGTGGGCCAGGATACCTTAGAGACCGCATCGTCCCAAGAGTGTCTGCCCGTCCAACCAGAGTGGACCGGGGGGGCTCTCTAATGGTGCCATCAGTTAGGGGTGCACATCTGTCTAGCACCCGAAGGAGGGCCTTCTCCGTGTCCGCACCAACTCTCTGGAACCTCCTGCCAACAGATCTAAGACTTCAAAGAGAATTGCTGCCCTTCAGGAAAGGATTGAAGACCTGGCTGGCAGGGCAGGTGTGGGGCCCTAATGGGATCACGGTCCCCGCCTGCTGGCTTACGTAAAGAATTAAGAACTCTCTCTTCCTTTTTTAGAGTGGGTGGGATGGATGGGTTTTAAGTGGGTGGGATATGGGGTTTTTAAAGTGTTTTTATATGTTTTTAGAATTTGTTGTAATGCCGCCCTGAGTCGGGTTCTGCCTGAGTGGGCGGCATATATAAATATGACTAAATAAATAAATAAATAAATAAATAAATATAGCCATCAGGATTAAAAGAACAATTCTGGCAGGTCCCTCAGTGGCACAAACCATAAATGCTATATTGCAGTAGCAGTTACCATTGCACTAATTTTAAAATCTGATTTTATTCTATTTCTTTTAACTTTGAATGAATCTGTTTTTTAAATAATATATTTTAACTACATTCTAAGCATTTAAATTTTAAAAATATTACCTCTCGTTTTACTGTGGTGGTCATAGACCATAATAAAGTGATTGATAGTTGTGAGCTCAATAGCCTCTTAGGCCCCTTCCAACTCAATTATTTTATGCTTCTATGACTCTGTGATGTCTTCTATTTGTGACCTTTGTTTTTTCGCCACTGTTTCTTCCATTTTTCTCTTCATCTCATCGAACCAGTTATGAAGTTATGAGCCAGTCAGAACAGCTCTGAAGTGCTTTGAAACTACTAGAATGAAAAAAGGTTTTTCTGAAACCATCCAAATTTGAGAACTATTCAACAAGAAAAGTTCCTTCTTCCTACCAGCCAGAAAACTATATTGTCTAAGCTTGCCACTGAATGGGTGAAAAACAACAGTCTACTGCAGTGGTGTCCAAACTACGGCCCATGGGCTGGATCTGGCCCCCAACACCAATTCATCCAGCCCATGCCACCCTTTCCACTCCTGGAAGCAGAAGTAAAACGTGCTCATACAGACGTGTGTTATGTCTACTTCCAGGAGTGGCGAGGGTGGTGTGGGCCAGATGAATTGGTGTTGGGGACTGGATCCAGCCCGTGGGTTATAGTTTGGGTACCTCTGCTTTAAGAACGGAAAATGGCAGCCTAAAAAACTATCTCATCCTGTTGCAAAACATTGCAAGGCGTGTTACTTCTATGAGAGGAACCACATGACCGGCCCACTGAACCATGTGACCAGCCCATGGCCCAAAAAGTTTGGGGACCCTTGGTCTACTGTGACAACAGCAAGTGTAAAAATAACAGTCTACTGGGACAACAGCAAATGTGCATGTTAGCTTGTTTTTCTTTACTCTTGTAATATTTCTTTTCTTCAGAGATAACTTCCTTTGATATCCTGGCATTGGTACCTGCAGAGTGCTGACAGAGCCCCAGGGCAAGTACTAGTGTCAATTTGCCACATATCTCATTCTTCTGTGTCCTTGATTTATACTGATTGGTGAAAAAAGGGTGCAAAATCACATCCATCTGACGTGATGGTAGGAATAAGACAAATTTTACCAGATACCTAGAGAAGAAGTCCTCTACCTATCTTCCATTTGGTTCAAATCCGGTTTAACAAGAAACACGGGCTGAAATGCCAAACAACTAAACAGACACATGTTTTTTTAATTATGGCGACATGTATTGTGTTTCTATTTAAAAGGTACATTATTTCTAGATAGCAATCTCTCTCTATAAATCAGCCTATGCAGATGTTATGCAAGTGGGCCTTCTCTTTTTAAAATGCAGAGATGGCTGCATGAGCCAAACTTGACGTATGTGTTATTATCTTAAAGGGGAAAAACACAAGATTTCACAAATACATTGATAATATTGCCTTCCTGGAAAGAAAATATGTCTTGGATTAAGGGACTGCACTATGAAGGCCACCACCATTTGCTGCCACTCAGGCAGAATGGTAAATACTGTTGCAAGCATGAAAACAGGACTCCAGCAACGACCTCAGGTATTTGTAGGCTGCAAAGCAGCTTCAAAGGCAGATATAACATCTGCAAGTTAGTTTCATGCTCAGTTGGAATGTTGATATTATGCAATTAACACCCTCCTTTTGTTGTTGTTGTTGTTGTTCTGCAACAGGCAGGTTTAGGTCACAAACCCAACCGATACTACATACAATTCTACAAATATTACTGGAGCGCTTGTCTCACCTTCAGATTAGATTTCATTATAAAGCAAGGCAGAATGGCAAACTATTTCTTCTCCATGAGATCTATTTATGTTTGCACAGTAGTGTCATGTTTTGGTCAGAAGAACATGTGAATAGCCTAAGGGCCTTCACATATTTATCATCTACATGGAGATGTTTTAGTCAAGTAGCCCCTTTATAACTGCTTGTATGAGTTCTAATGGTAGCTAACAGAAGCTTTGGCATCCAACCAGTCCAATTTACATGCAGTTAGTTTGATAAGAATTATGCTACTGTGCAATAAAGGCTTGTCTATTTTTAGGTACACAAATCTACTGCTTTTACATGCTGTTATAGAATAATCATAGAATAACTAAGTTGGAAGGAGTCTATAAGGCCACCGAGTCCAATCCACTGCTCAGTTCAGTAAAACAAATCAAAATATATCTGACAGATGGTTATTCTTCATTGTCTCCAGTGCTGGAGCACTCACCAGATTCTGAGGTAATTGTTGCATCATTGTATTACTATAACAGTTGGGATTTTTTTCCTGATACTCAACCAAAATCTAGCTCTCTGTAACTTGAGTCCATTATTATGTGTCCTGTACTCTGGGATAACTGTGGACAAATCCTGCCCCTCCTTCATAACAACTTTTCAAGTACAGTACTGTATCTGATTAGCAAACTAACTATGAGTGGTTTGGGTAGAACAATTATCAGATGAAATTTGTACTCAGAGTTGAGTTTCAGAATTGAGTCTCAGAATTGATATAACTTTTCAATTGGCCTCTCTTCCTGTATTTCTGTGAAGATTATTATTAGTATTCCCCATTAGAGGTGCTTGATCTGTTCGTTTTATCTTAACCTATAAATCCAAGGGTTAACCGTTGGAACTGGCTATAGGTTGCTATGCCTCGCCCTACTTGCCTGCACTCACCCTTCCTGCACACGGCCGATCTGGGTCCGCAGGTCAACGAAGGATTGAGAAAACCGGCATTGGGGCAACAGCCCCACAAACGTGAAGAAAGGGAAACAACTTCACTTCCCAACATTCCTTGTGCTGCGCCGCGCCAGAGCCAATCAGGCTGAGAGGCTCTCGCACGGTGCAGCATTTGGAAACGCGCCGCAGCCAATCAAAAGAAAACCACTTTAAAAAAACGCAGCACAAACACAAAGCACCAACCCATAACTACAAGCCCCAGCGTCCTGCGCGCCATGAGCGCGCAGAACGCTGAGGAAGCTGGCACCCAAAAAATAAAACAAAAACACTAGGAGAGCAAGTCCGCCAAGCCGGGGGAACCAAAGCCCCCCTCCCCAATGGCGCCTGAAGCTCCTAATCGGAGTTTCCCCTTTAATATCACTGGGTGTGGGGGGGTGCTGTGCTCCCCCTCTCTACTGGCTCCCCTGGGGTTGAGAGGGTTGGGGGGACAAAAGGAGCCTGCCTCCCCCATCCTCCTGACCCCAGGGGACCTGGCAGAGAGGGGATTCCCTTCCCACCCACCCCCCCACACACGCCCCATATTAAAGAGAAGAAACCAAGCGGTTACTTCTCTTTAAAAACGGAGTTGGGGGGGAATCCCCCTCTCTACTGGCTCCCCTGGGGTTGAGAGGGTTGGGGGGACAAAAGGAGTCTGTCTCCCCCACCCTCCTGACCCCAGGGGAACCGGCAGAGGGGATTCCCTCCCCCCCACACCCCTAATTAAAGAGAAGAAACCAAGCGGTTACTTCTCTTTAAAAACGGAGTTGGGGGGGAGGAATCCCCCTCTCTACTGGCTCTCCTGGGGTTGAGAGGGTTGGGGGGACAAAAGGAGTCTGTCTCCCCAATCCTCCTGACCCCAGGGGACCCGGCAGATAGGGGATTCCCCTCCCCCCCACACATGCCCCATATTAAAGAGAAGAAACCAAGCGGTTACTTCTCTTTAAAAATGGAGTTGGGGGGGATCCCCCTCTCTACTGGCTCCCCTGGGGTTGAGAGGGTTGGGGGGACAAAAGGAGTCTGTCTGAGAGGGGATCCCCCCCCAGGACACCAAAAAACACAAAAACAAACAATCAAAAACATTCAAAAATACACAAAAACAAACAAAAATAACACCAAAAAAGTAAACAACAACAAACATTTCCAAACACACCCAGCACCCAGCCAAACACCACAAAATCCAACCCCCCCCCCAAAAGAAAAACAGCTAACTCACCACCACACGACCTCATACCACAACGACTGGAAAAGAAATGAATAAAGAAAGAGACTACTTACTGGAAGAAGCTCCACCCAGAGGCCACGAGAGAAAAAACAGTCAAAATACAAGATAACCTCTACCAGCAGCACTTGCTGCCCACAATAATAAAAAAAAATTCAAAAAGACACAATAGCCCCACACAAAAGGCCCCAAGAGTTTTTCGAAAAAGTATATCATCCTTTATTCTTTTTTTCATCCACAAAACCAAAACACCAAACAAAACTCATCACAGTTTAAAACAGGCCATAAAAAAATTGTATAAATAAATTTTTTTAAAATTTCAAATATAGATTAACCTCTTCTTTACAAACATTAACAACAACAACAAAAACTTTCCAACACCATTTAAAACAGCCCGGCAATGCCAGGCAACCTTTGCTAGTTGTGCATAAATCTTCACCTGTTTTACTTCTTTTTACGTCTTTCTCCCTTCCAATGTGAATTTCTTCACATTACAGTTCAAACAAGATTCTTCCCAATTCTTGTAAAGTGCAATCATTACTTGCCAACAATCCAATCTTCTATGAAGCAAAGGTCCCCCCCCCCCCACTCCTCCTCCTTCTCACAAGGGATAACACACTAATGAAGACTTTGCTGACACGGCAAATCCTTCTCAGCAGGACTAAGAGATTTTCCTCAGCTTCTGAGTGCTTTTATTCAGGTTTTACTTTTAGATTGTGAGACTATCTCAAAATTCCTTCCAGCTGATTTCCCCTGGGTTTTATGGACCATGTAATCCTCTTTATCTAGCTCCATTTTTAATTACTTGTGTTTCATATTAGAAATTAGGTTGTGATTTAAAATAGATATGTTCTGGAAATTACTATGAATTAAGTGGGAAGAAAATATGGCTGCAATTTCACTCCCTTACAGAATATAGCGAAGCATAAACAGTTGGAACTGGATGTATCTTTTCTGATTGGGACTTGATAAGGTTGAAACAAGCTCAACAGGTAAAAAGAATGGCACAGTTTAAATGGAAGGTGTTTAAGAATCTTACTTTGTGTTACTTCCACTGACCTCAGAAGGAAGGACCAACAATCCAACATTGGCTGTTCCTATGCACTTATCCTGTATCATTGTACTTGCCAATAATTCACTAGGACATTAATTTCTCCCACATTGTCCTACAACCACAAATGCTGCACAAATGGCAACATTGCTTCAAGGATTGGCAAAAAAATTTTTTGTACATATGGCCAGCATGACATTCAGTGGTAGCAAATTGCAGGCATTTTAGAGCTATTTAATTTTAGCTCTCTATGTGAGAAATATAATAGTGCATTTAATATTTTATAGCTAGCCAACCCATCACAGCAAACGAAGTATTTGAAAAATGCAAGGTGAAGGAACAAGCCATCTGACCAGAAGAACAAGAGGAGGGATTACTCAATAGCCCTTTTGTGGCAGCTGAAATGGAGGAAGCTATAAACGGCATGAAACTGACCAAAGCAGCAGGTATCGATGGCATAAGAACAAAACAGATAAAGCAGTTTGGTCCTTGCACAATGGAATGGCTTCTGCGATTAATGAACAATTGCATAGATGAACATTGCCGGACCCACATCCCAAATAAAGAGACAGACACCTGTATTGGTTTAAAAATTGGGCCACTTTATTAACTTGTAACTTTAATTAACTGTGTTAAGGCAAACAGGCTGGAATAGCACTGGTAAGGACTAGTTGTCATTTCCTGAACTTAATTTGCTACATTGTATCAATTTGTTTACTTCATTAAACAAATTATTGAACCCAGTCAGAAGTGATGCTTGTTAACTCCAGCTTCTGATGGAAATCCGGTGAACTGTCAAAAGTTTTGCAAGTCTCCGAACTTCGCATTACCTTGTTCATGGTCCACATTTGATTGGCCTGCCCGACTTTCCCTCTACCTTGTGCTTCTGGTGGCCAACCAAATGCGTACCTGCCGGGTTCCTAGGGGTCATCAGATTGTCCTTACCAGTGCTAACTGCCACATGGGGAGGAGTCTTTTTATGACTCACCGCCCCCCCTCTGACCGCCAGCTCTGTCACCAGGCCCGCTTGCAAGGATGCCAGAAAAAGATCGATGCCACGAGCGGAGAGGTGCACCCCATCTCCGTGAAACAAGCTGGGCTCCTCAATCTGGATCACCAGATGCTCCATCACTGTACCCAAACCATGCTCCAAAAAATATCGAGCAACAGCATGATTTACAGACCGCCGGGCACGGTCAATGCACCGCGGGTCACCGCCTCCCCGGAAAAATGCACGTGGAATGATGTATGACCAGATGAAATGGACCTGTGGCCAACGCTGGTGGATCAGGCCCAGATACCTGCGGATGGATACCACTAAGTCCAGGCTGGTAACCTGGCCCAAGTCATTACCACCCAGGTGGAGGACCAAAACATCAGGTGGAACGCAACTCCAAGCAGCAAGGACAAATGGAATGAAATCTCGCCAACTCATCCTGCGGAAGCCACGCCACATCAGGTACGCCACATCATGGAGCCCCAGATGCATCCCCCACAGGGATGAAGCAGCATGTCGGGCAGCCCAAAAAACATAACTGTGCCCAACGATCCACACCCGGGCTGGAACAGCAAGCGAAACAGGAGCGGAAATAAACAGTACAAAAAACAAGTGCCAGTGAGAAGCTCATTGCAACATAGGGCAAACATATGAACGAAAACGATTGGAACCCCACCGACCCATCCATTGGATGTCGTCATCCAAATACCCAAAAGCTGCGGCCGTCGATGCGGCACCTATGCAGAAGGAATGGGTACCATACTGTGCCCTCGGGATGCCCAAAGTGGCAAAGGCTGAACCTGTGACCTACCTGAACTGGTATTTCATCAGAGGCAACCCATCCTGGTGGCAAAAAGGAGGTCCCGGAAGGGAGCCACGCAGAGCCAAGAAGGATGCCAAAGCCAAAACCAGACAAATTGCCTGGATACCACAGCTGAGCAGACCACAGTGGTGCCCATGCCCCGCTGATCCACCTTGGAGTAGCGAATGGTCAACATGACAGAATCAGTGAACAGAGCCACATCTGCCAGCTCGAGAGCCCTGCAGGAATGGTCAGCCTGGGAAAAGGATACCAGTTCACTCACCCTCAGAGCCCCAAAGAAGGCGACTGTGGTGGCAGCATGAAATAGGGTAGATTCGAATTGGTCATTGCAAAGAGCAGTCAAGCCTTGGATAGGCGCAAGAGAATCTCCGGGGATACCGGTTGCTGCATATCTGGTCGAGGGCCGTGTTCCCGAACCCAGCCCTCCAGAACTCTGCGGATACAGAAATCTCCTGTGGACAAGTGCCCAGTGAAGGAAAAAACTAAAGCATTCAAAAGCGGAACAGGATACAGAACATCCAAAAGGCATGGCCCTGTCGACAACGTACTGGCCTTCAAAACGAAAGCCCAGCAATTCGAAATCATCTGGGTGCATGGGAAGCAGCCGGAAGGCGGACTTAATATCGCACTTGGCCAGCAGCCCCCCGCGAATGGACCATCTGTAAGGCCTGGTCAAAAGATGTATACCGAACAGAATATCCGGTATGGCATCATTGACCAATGAGTCCGCAGGGTAAGATAGATGATGGATAAGGCAAAAGTCGCCCGAAGACTTCTTGGGTACCAGGCCAAGGGGGGACACTTTCAGGTTACAATATGGGGGCTCACTGAATGGGCCAGTAACCTGCCCCTCCTTAATTTTTTTTGACCGGGCCAAGTCTTCCTTGCCCCGCAAAGACTGCAAATTAGGTGCATCCTGTGGCGCACGTGCACCCACAAAAAGAATGTGAAAACCAAAAGAGAAACCTGCCAACAAATAGGCTGCATCCACCCGCTTGGGGTAAATGCTGAGCCAGCGATCCAGCACCTCAATTCAAACTGGGGAGGGGCCCTTTTGCAGCAGTTGCTGCATCTGCAGGGGTGCGCCTTGGGCCCTGCTGGTCGCGGCCCCGACCACATGGTCTGCCCGACCGGAAGCAGGTGCTGGCAGAATGAGGCCCTGCACAAATGGAACACTCGTGCTTGAACTTGCACTGCTTCTGGACTCAACAGCCCGTGGAAGAGTAATCCCAGCACAGTAGGTGGGCTGGAACCCCCTGCCCCACCAGTTGGTGGGGAAACTGTGCTGGGCTGGGGTGTTGAACCACATGGCCACAATGATAGCAGTCACCAGATGCAGGGTGGGATGGGGTCATATACAGCAGCCAAAGCAACTGGTTGGGCTTATCCCAAGGCATCTCGGGGTGCAGGGCCGTGCACATATGAAATTCTTCATCATAAGCCAGCCATGATTGCCCCGGGAAATCAACATATGCCCTATAAATTATATCCATGTACTGGATCATGGGGATTGCTAGATCCGGACGAGCTCGAATCGAAACTGCGGCATAAATCAAGTAGGCCAGAAGCCAGTTGGCCCATGTGCAGGGAGGCTTCTGACGACAAGCCAATTTCTTATCACGATCCTCCTCCTTCTTCTTGTTCTCCCTAGTCATCTCCTGATTCAATAGACTAAACAAATCCACATATTCACGGCGCCAGATCTTATCCCTGGTGGCCGGCAGGAGGTGGTCCCCTGATGACAATGAAAGGCCAACGGTTGAGATAGATGACTGTGGAATGGAATGGTAGGCCATATTTACCAGAGGGCCATAAGGCCAGATTGGATATGGGACATTAAGCCCCATGGGTGTGACACCGGGTGGTACTGGGGGATGAGGTGCCCACCAGGGAGTGACACGTGAGGCCGGAAGCAGGGGGCCATGGGCTGCAAGAGCCTGGACCATCTGCTGTGGTCAGGGCCATTGGGACGTGGGGGCTGGAGGCCAAAACCCAGTGTATTGTGTGCTTACTTGACTGCCATACTCACCGGATGCATTCGCAGCAACCGCCCCCACCGGGGGTTCCAGCTGCCGTGGAGCATCAGAGCTCAAGATCAAATTAGAGCCCACCAGGCCGGAGAAAGATGGCAATGACCTATCAAATTAAGAGGCTCTGCAGAGCCGTGGCAAAGCCGCAGCAAAGTGCCATGGCTAAATGACAGCTTGAGTGGCGAGCCTCTAACTGAATGGCAGCCACGCACCGCAACAAAGGCCACTCGAGCACCGGGGGATTGGCTGGGCAAGAGGAGCCAAACGCACCCTGGCCTAGCCAAACTTGCAGAGGCCAGCAGGGGCACAGGGAGCTCCCTTTAACGGCTGCTTGCTCCACCCCTTCTGCTCGGCCCCGGTGCCCATCTCCAAGGAAGGGGGCCAGCAAAGCGTGCGCCGGCAAGATTCCCCACCGTCGAGCACCCATAACATTCCTAAATTGTGTTGTTGTCTGCCAGCAGCCCTCAATTGAGCATGTTGGTTTTGCAAGAGGGTATATTTTCTCAATTGGTGTAGGTTTGAGGCATTCTGTCACTATACACATGGCTACATTAATAGCATTGTCAACTTGTGTGGATGCGCTCCATATGCTCAGGGCCTAAGCAGATGTAGATGGTTGAGATCCCCATTTATAGTTTGTGAGTTTTCTGATGATACTGTTAATACTCTTCCTTGTACTAACTTTAGCTTTGGTATTCAGACAGTGCTGCTTAAAAGAGTGTGTCTGTCAAGCGTCACACCGAGGTATTTTGGTGCTGAACAATACTCTAATTGGTGGTTCCCTTGCCATGTAACATCCATCTCAACCCTTGCCTCTTAGTTTCAAAGGTGGAAAGCACACACTTGAGCTTTGCTTGGATTAAATTATTGATGTTGTAATACTGTCCTAATTCTTCAAGTGCTCCAGTAAATTTTCCAGTTAGCTCATCAAAACTTGATCTTTGTATGGCCATTGTTGTGTCATCAGCATAGATGAACAATTTTGTAATGTCAGGAACTAGTTGATCATTTGTATATGGATTATATTGTATTACTGTATTTTTGTACTATTATGTATTTATTTATTTTGTACATTAGCATCTATTGTATTGCTTTTGCCATTGTTGTTTGCTGTGAATGCTTTGTTGTGAACCACTTCAAGTTGCCTTTGGGCTGAGGGAAGCGGGATACAAATAAAGTTATGATATGATATATCTATCTAGACAATGCTGGAGACAATACACTTCCTTGGGGGAGTCCATTCTTCTGCAACCTCCATCTGCTGTTCTTTCCATTACTCATCACATAGAATCTCTGGTTCTGAAGGAAGCTGCCAATGAGCCTAGTAAGGTTGTTATCTTTGGTAAGATTTTTTTCTTATGAAGCAGTATCCTATGATTGACAGTATCATACGCTGAAGTTAGGTTAAGTCAGTGTAGGTAAACCTATGACGTTCATGCCAGAGGTGGTATGCAGAGCCTTTTCTGTGGGCACATGCACCATCACGTGCAAGCCTTGCCCTGCACAACTGACATCAATGCCAGTGCTGCTTCCCCACCCTCCCCTCTTCCTATGCCAATGTGGAGGTAAGTGTGAAGGCTGAAATCCTCCCCTGGAGGTATTGGTGGGGATGAAGTGAGGTGGGGCATTGGGCACATCCATGGGGGAGGCAGGTGCACCCACGGGGGGTTGGACACACTCGTATGGAGGTGGAGAGCACCCATGGGAAGTCAGCACACTCGGAGGGAGGTCAAGTGCACCAGTTTGTGTGTGTGTGTGTGGGATTGGGAGCACATGTGGAGGGTGCACTTGCAGGGGGTGCACCAGTAAGGGGCCTGTGTACACAACCATATGACATCACTGGAGGCATGCCAGTGACATCACATGGGTGCATGGGCACACACAGTGTCTGCCACATGCCTCCTCCTCCTAAGTCTCTAAAAGGTTTGCCATCACTGGGTTAGGACAATGAATCTTGTAATTGGCTTTCTTTCGAAGCCATCCACAATGTGTTGTGTAACGTTAAGAATTTGACTACAACATGACCTGTCTGGTCTAAAGCCTGCTTGCTCCTTCATGATCTTTCTATCAATAAATTCAGAAATACAATTGTGAATCATCTGTTCCAGTGCCTTATAAAGGTTGCAAAGGAGTGACACTGATTCATCTGAGTCTTTGCCAGGTTTCAATAAAGCAACAACTCTAGACTGTCTCCACAATTTAAGAACCTTAAATTCATCTGTGCAGCTTTTCATTAATTTCAGAAGCCATTCCAAAGTGTGAGAACCAAACTGCCTTATCTGGTCTGTTCCTATGTCATTGATACCTGCTGCTTTATTCGGTTTAATGCTGTTTATAGCTTCCTATAATTCAGATGCCACAAAGGGGCTATTAAGTAAACCCTCCTCTTGTTCTTCAGGTTGGATGGCTCCCCCTCTGCACCTTTTTACCTTGCATTTTTCCATTCTTTAGCAACTGACTAGCTATTTGGTTTGCTGTAACTCCAGTATAGTTTTGCTGTAGAAGGGTTACATCTCCACCTAAATTTTTAAGGAGTTTCCAAGCTTGTCTACTGCTCTGCTTCATATCCAGGTTCTCGACTAATGTTCACCATTGTAATGTCTGATTTTCAGCTAGAGCCTGCATCAGTTCTTCCCAAACTTCAACGGTATCTTCCTGAAAATGATCCTGGATGTAGCGTGCCTGAGGTTTGATGATATCAGTCAGACCCTGGAGGTACTTTTCCCTTGATATTACTTTCACAAGTTGGACAAATTCATGATATTTAGCTGGTTGCAGGGGTCTTTTCCACACTTTTATCTAGCTGCTTTCAAAAATTCACCCATTTTTACCTTCTTAAAGTTACATCTACGAAAAGGTATATCCTGGGGTTTCACTGCAGCATTTACTATGCACACGATGGATTTGTGTTGAGTGTGTGGGATTGGATGTCAACAACTTTCATCTGGTAGTGACAGAATTAGTTGATTATAATTTACAGCTGCAATAAAACCTCTCACGATCTGTTGTTCACAAAACAAACTGCTGTTGTGTCCACTTTTAAATAAGAAGTAATAAATTGCTGAAAACCACCAATTTCTTATGGATTATTATTTGAATAAATGACAGAAGCAAACTTTATTGTTCTGGAAATAATAGGCAGCAGCCAGCAATACGAGCCAAACACACAACTTTATTTGGAATAAGAATAGGTGACCAGAGCTAACAACACACCCTCACATGCCTTAGTTATCTCCGATCAGAAGTGACAGTTGGGAAAAAACGTTGGAACCATTGACAGCTCTGTCTCGTGCACTTCTCGTACAGAACCTTCCCAAAGTCTCACAAGACTTCAGACCATAGTAAAGCAAATACATATTAAACTCTATCACAACAAAGACAAAATGGTAAACACATTTCCTTAAATACACAATACCCCTCCCCTAGGATTGAACAAAATCCCGCAACCATTTAGGAGGACCACAACATATTTTGTGGCGCACTGGCGCCTGGTCAATTAGTGAAGCCTTGGGGTTAGTTGAGGTAGATGGTAAAGTCCCCACAGTGGGGGCACTTCTAGAACTCACAGCATGGTGTGGACAATTACCCGTTTCATGTTCAGCACCATTGCCCATTTCAGTAGGGGACGACTCAACACAAAAAGCCCTCCTTTGGTTACGAGTAGGGGTAGACTCTAACACAGGAGGACAAGGGGTCCCAGGTGAAAATTCGAAAAACTCCCCCCATCCCTTAACTAACTGGAGGAAATATCAGACTGTTGTGAGCCCTGTGCAAGGGGTGGAGATGCTCGCTTAGAGTTTGAAAACAGGGCTGAGCCTTCTTCGTCTTCCCCTTGGAATAAGTGAGTGGAAGAGGACTCTAACAAAGCCGTTTCCTAGTTTTACCTGGTAGGAGACTGGTCCCATTTGTTCTAAAACAGTTCCTGGAACCCAGACTGGCCCTTTGGCAATGTAATTCCTGCAATGCACAGGATCTCCTGCTGCAAAACCCTTTTTCTGCCTCACTTCCAGGTTCACCCCCTATCCTCCACCCTGGAAAGATCTAACCTGTCCAGTAGGGTGATAGGCTTCCTACGAATGAGGAGGTCAGCAGGAGACAGACCCGAGGCCGGGGTGTGTGTGACCCGATAGGATAAAAGAAATTGACAGAGCTGCAGCTCAATGTCCCCCTGCCCCATCCGGCATAAAGCCTCCTTAGTTGTGCGGACCTGTCGCTTGACTTGACCATTAGTGGCAGGGTGAAATGGTGCAGATGTGATATGTCGGAACATTTCTCTTGAGAAATGCTTGAAATTCGACAGATGTAAACATAGTGGCATTGTCGGAGACAAGCACGTCTGGCAAACCAAAACAGCTGAACAGTTTACGTAATTGCTTAATTGTCACAGCAGATGAAGTATTTGGGACAGGAATTACCTCCAACCTCTTTGAAAAAGAATCTACCACTAAAAGGAATAAGGTGCCTCAGAACGGACCAGCAAAATCTACGTGGATTTGCAACCACGGTTCACGAGCTGTGTCCCATTCCTGGGAGGGAAGGCAGGACTCCTCAGGCCGGGAACTCTGACAGCTAGCGCAAGTGCCAACTAGATGCTCTATGTCTCGATCTACCTGTGGCCACCAAAAATAGCTCCTAGCCAAAGCTTTGGAGCACACTATTCCCGGATGGCTAATGTGCAGAAGTTTGAGCACCTTGGAACGTAAAACAATAGGAATCACTACCCTCTGACCCCATAATAAACAACCCCTCTCAAGCGATAACTCTAACCGTTTCCTGTAAAATGTTTTGAATTCCTCTGAGGGGGTATTTGTGGGCACACCCTTTTGGACCCAAGTGACAACTTGGGACAGCAGTTTATCTTTTGCAGTAACTTTAGCAATTTCTAAGGCAACAATGGGGGGGGGTTGAATTGAGAGATTCTATCAGCAGTACCTGATGATCACGCTCTATCTCACAGTCTGGCTATCCAACCCTGACTAACGGGGACCTGGAGAGAGCATCAGCGTGGGAGATGTCTTTTCCTGGGCAATGAATCAACATAAACTGATAAGCATTTAGAAATATCACCCATCTACAAATAAAAGATTCAGAACTCAAGTTTTGGCAAAAATTAAAAAACAAATTTTGTAATAATGATAAAAAGCCAAGAATTAGCAAAAATTTATGGTATTCTAAAAATTAACTGGGAGGGTTAAACATCCCAAACATCAAAAATTATTATAGAGCTTTTAATTTAAAGAGAATTATTAAATTACTATGCCAATTTAATTTGCAAAAACATGAGATAGATTATATCAAGTTTAGAAATCGGAAGGGAGAATTATTTTTAGGTGATATGAGGGTCAATCCACAAATTTGTAATCTCTCCTTAAAAATATGTATAAAATTTGGAAAGGTTTAAAATCAAAATTGTCTCCAAGCATTTCACCAATATTGGAAATTCTTGACCACCAAAATTGCCCTTTAGATCCAACACCAAATAATAGAGAAGTCCTATTTTGTAAAAAAATGTATTACGCACCATAGAATGGATCAACAATTGTAATTCTTACCAACAAAGGAAAATTGTATATGATGAGTTAGATTTAAATTGGTTGCAAGAACATCAAATGGAAGCGTGGGATAGACAGTTGAAGAAAAATGGTGTATTGGATCGTGCATTAACTATTTTCGAAACTTTGATCCTTGAGGTGAGATATGGTAAAAATAATTTAAAAGGTTTAGTGGGTAAGATATACCAAATGTTAAATACTTGTGACAAAACCCAACAATGGCTTAAGAAAACTTGGGAAGATGATTTGGGAATTACAATTAAAGAGGAGAATTGGAAAAGGAAATGGACTCAAAGAAATATGAAATTACTTTCAATTAAGGAAAAAGAACACAATTGTAAACTTCTTTGGAGATGGTATCTTACTCCAGCCAAACTTTATTTAATGGGAAAGAAGAATTCTGAGTTATGCTGGAGATGCAACAAAAGGAAAGGGACATATATCCATATGTGGTGGTCGTGTGACAACTTGAGGAAGTTTTGGAAAGAAATAGAAGTGAGTAAAATATTTAAAATAACAATAACAGTCCAAAGTTGGCAATTTTGGGTGAAGTCGATGATCTGCACTTGGAAGATAATAAAAAAGAATTACTGTTATCTTTATTGATGCTAGCAAGACAGCTAATTGCCAAGGAATGGAAAGGTGGAACAAATATTAGAAAGGCTAGATGGTATTCAGATGCTTTGCAATTGGCACTTAACGAGAAACTGATTATGCAAATCCATCAGAAAAAGGGAATAGTAACAAAGATTCCATTTTGGGATATTTGGGGTCCTTTTGTTGAATTTGCACTGTCAGATGACAACAAATTTAAACCAAGCCCTGATACGATCCAATTTTAGAAAAAGAATTGTAGTTAATTGGTCGGAAGTCTATGCAGACAATCCCAACAATTTTATTTTCATTTGTTATATTTTATTTTCATTTGTTATATATTGTTTTATTACCAGTATTATTTAATGCACTTTTTATTTGTCTGTTTATCATTTTTTGTTTATTATATTAAAACCAATTAAAATTTTATATATATATATATATATATATAGATAGATAGATAGATAGATAGATAGATAGATAGATAGATATATAGATATAGATATAGATATAGATATAGATATAGATAGATAGATATAGATATAGATATATAGATATAGATAGAGAGAGAGAGAGAGAGAGAGAGAGAGAGAGATCTATCTCTATATCTATATCTATCTATCTATCTATCTATCTATCTATCTATCTATCTATCTATCTATCTATCTATACTAGCAGATTTTGCCCGGCGGTGCCGGGCTGTTCTAAATGGTTTTGGAAGTTTTTTTTCTTAATGTTGGTAAAGAGCCGGGCTGTTTTAAATTGTGTTGTAAGGGATAATTCTTTTTGGTAATTTATGTAAAAAAGAGGTGTGTCGGTGGTTAGGGATGGTTTTGGGTGTGCACAACCACCACTACCCATACAATACCACTCCAACCACCAACACACACATTAGAAATTCCTGGCAAGGCAGGAGTGGTGTGTGTGTGTGTGTGTGTGTGTGCGAGAGAGAGAGAGAGAGAGAGAGAGAGAGAGAGAGAGAGAGAGAAGCAGTGTGTGTGTGTGTGTGTGTGTGTGTGTGTGTGTGTGTGTGTGTGTGTATTGTTCCCCCAACCCTTCCAGAGCCAGGGGACCCTGCAGAGAGGGGATTCCCTCCCCCCACAGGACACCCCGTTATTAAAGAGAAGAAACCAAGCTCTTTCTTCTCTTTTAAAACAGAGTGTTTGGGAGAGGGTGTATTCGATCTCCTCTTCCTTGTCCATTGGGTTTGGTAGGGTTGGGGGTACAAAAGGGGTCTGTCCCCCCAACCCTTCCAGAGCCAGGGGACCCAGCAGAGAAGGAATCATTCCCCCCCCCAAAAAAACAACAACAACACTCCGTTTTTAAAGAGAAGAAACCAGGTGGTTTCTTCTCTTTTAAAAAGGAGTGTTTTTGTATTCGATCTCCTCTCCCTGGTCCCCTTGGTTTGGTAGGGTTGGGGGGACAAAGGGGGTCTGTCCCCCCAACCCTTCCAGAGCCAGGGGGCCCAGCAGAGAGGGGATCATTCCCCCGACCAAAAAAAAACCCCACTCCGTTTTTAAAGAGAAGAAACCAAGTGGTTTCTTCTCTTTTAAAATGGAGTGTGTGCGTGTGTGTGTGTGTGTGTGTGTGGGGGGGTGTATTCAATCTCCTCTCCCTGGTACCCTGGGTTTGGTAGGGTTGGGGGGACAAAAGGGGTCTGTCCCCCCAACCCTTCTGGACCCAGCACCTTTCATTGCCTCCCTCACCCACCCCCTAACCCTCACCTAACCCTTATCTTTTCCTGGCTCCCTCCAGCTGCGTCTTTCAAAGTCTTTCCCTCTGGCTCCCACCATTTTGTTTTTTTAAGTCAGCGCGCGTTCCCAGCCTTCTCTGTGCTCGTATCCCTCAGCCTGATTGGCTGAGGGGTTGCACAGTGCAAAGGATGCTGGGAATTGATGTCCTTTTTCTTTGTTCATGTTCGGGGGGCTCCTGCCCCACTGCCACATTTCTCAACCTGACAGTTACCTGCGAAACCGGTTCGGGTGAGTGCAGGGAGGCTCGGTCAGGGCTAGTGGGGCCTGGTGCAACATCCTTTGTCATATTCCAACTGTTAACACACAGATTTATAGGGGTGTGTGTGTGTGTATCTCTCTCTCTCTCTCTCTCTCTCTATCTATCTATCTATCTATCTATCTATCTATCTATCTATCTATCTATCTATCTATCTATATATATATATATATATATATATATATATATATATATATATATATATATATATATATATATATATATATATATATATATATATATATATATATATATAGGTTGCTATGCCTCACCCTACTTGCCTGCACTCACCCTTCCTGCACATGGCCGATCTGGGTCCGCAGGTCAACAAAGGATTGAGAAAACTGGCAGTGGGGCAACAGCCCCACAAACGCGAAGAAAGGGAAACAACTTCACTTCCCAACATTCCTTGCGCCGCGCTGCGCCAGAGCCAATCAGGCTGAGAGGCTCTCGCACAGTGCAGCGTTCGGAAACGCGCCGCAGCCAATCAAAAGAAAACCATTTTAAAAAAACGCAGCACAAACACAAAGCACCAACCCATAACTACAAGCCCCAGCGTCCTGCGCACCATGAACGCGCAGAACGCTGAGGAAGCCAGCACCCAAAAAATAAAACAAAAACAAAAACACCGGGAGAGCAAGTCCGCCAAGCCGCGGGAACCAAAGCCCCCCTCCCTAATCGGAGTTTCCCCTTTAATATCACTGGGTGGGGGGCTGTTGTGCTCCCTCTCTCTACTGGCTCCCCTGGGGTTGAGAGGGTTGGGGGGACAAAAGGAGTCTGTCTCCCCCACGCTCCTGACCCCAGGGGACCCGGCAGAGAGGGGATTCCCTTCCCCCCCACACGCCCCATATTAAAGAGAAGAAACCAAGCGGTTACTTCTCTTTAAAAATGGAGTTGGGGGGGAATCCCCCTTTCTACTGGCTCCCCTGGGGTTGAGAGGGTTGGGGGGACAAAAGGAGTCTGTCTCCCCCACCCTCCTGACCCCAGGGGACCCGGCAGAGAGGGGATTCCCTTTCCCCCCCCCACACACGGCCCATATTAAAGAGAAGAAACCAAGCGGTTACTTCTCTTTAAAAATGGAGTTGGGGGGGAATCCCCCTCTCTACTGGCTGCCCTGGGGTTGAGAAGGTTGGGGGGACCAAAGGAGACTGTCTGAGAGGGGATTCCCCCCCCAGGACACCAAAAAACACAAAAACAAACAATCAAAAACATTCAAAAATACACAAAAACAAACAAAAATAACACCAAAAAAGTAAACAACAACAAACATTTCCAAACACACCCAGCACCCAGCCAAACACCACAAAATCCAACCACCACCACCACCCCAAATAAAGAAAAACAGCTAACTCACCACCACACGACCTCATACCACAACGACTGGAAAAGAAATGAATAAAGAAAGAGACTACTTACTGGAAGAAGCTCCACCCAGAGGCCACGAGAGAAAAAACAGTCAAAATACAAGCTAACCCCTACCAGCAGCACTTGCTGCCCACAATAATAAAAAAAAATCAAAAAGACACAATAGCCCCACACAAAAGGCCCCAAGAGTTTTTCGAAAAAGCATATCATCCTTTATTCTTTTTTTCATCCACAAAACCAAAACACCAAAAACTCATCACAGTTTAAAACAGGCCATCAAAAAAAATTTGTATACATATTTCGAAAATTTCAAATATAGATTAACCTCTTTTTATATATATATAAAAAGAAATATCGCCCATCTCAGCATACGGATATGGGGGGAGAGTATTTGTGGAGTGGGCTTTGAAGTGACAAAAACTCCCAATAAGGGCTTATGGCCCGTCACAATTGTGAACTCCCTCCCGTACAGAAAATCATGGAATTTTTTCGTTCCTGCAACTATGGCCAGAGCCTCACAATCTGTCTGCACATAGTTTCTCTCAGCCTTGGAAAGGGACCTTGAATAAAAGGCAATAGGGGCTTCTGTCCCATTATCAGTGGCAAAGAACAGCCCCCACCCCCACCGGCGATGCATCGCATACTAACACCACGGGCTTTCAGGGGTTGAAATGGGTTAGAACTGCTTCAGAGGATAACAACTCCTTTTAGTCTTTGAATGCTTTTTCTTGGTTTTGCCCCGACCCCCAAACCACACCCTTCTTTTTTAAAAAAAAATTAAGATTTTTTTTATTCAAATTAAATATTCTACAAGATAGATAAAAACATAAACAGAGTACAAGGAGAAAAAAGAACAAAAAAGGAAACATAATCAAACATAAAAAAATATACATAACAAAATCCAACTTCAAAAAAAATACAGAAATAATGGTAGAGATGCATACACCCCCTTTAAATTATTCATAAAATTAGATAATCTGAAATCATCTGTAATCAATTTAACATTTTAAAGTGTGTGAATATTTTTGACACTTCTACTTTATTACTACTATCTTATCCAGCTACAATTATCCATCCCAAACTCTACCAGTATTATTTTGCTTATTACCATTTTATATAGACACATAATACCTTTGTGCGATTTACATTTGTCCATGAGGTTGAAAACACCAATATTTATACATTTGATTTCCAAAAAACTAATTGATCAGTTCCTGGCACACATCCATTCCTTTTGTCAATTGCATATGTTATAAAGTCCTTCCAAATTGCAAAAATAAATAAATATTCTCTTTAATTAATCCTTTTTTGACATTCATTTCCCAAGGTAATTTGTCATTTAGGGCCATTGCCCACATCTCTTTATACCATTCATTGATTTCAGGAGCATTTTCATCTTTCCATTTTTGAGCAATACACTACCTAGCAGTTGATATCATGATTGAAACAAGATCTTTTCTATGCACATCAATATTTAAATCTTCAATATCAGTTAACAATGCCATACAAGCTCCTAAATTAAAATTACCATTAATTACACCGTTGATTTCACTTTCTACTGCTATCCAATTTTTTTTATCACAATGCAGTCCCACCACATATGTGTGTAGGTACCTAACTCTTTTTTACATCTCCAACACTTTAACAAATTTGATTTATCTATTTGATGAAGGCGAATAAGGGTTAAGTACCATTTCCATAGTATTTTGAAATTATGTTCCTTAACCCTCACAGATAATGACTTCATAATTCTTTTACTCCATAATCTTTTCCAATTATCTTTATTTATTTCCATTTTTAGATCCTGTTCCCAAATTGTCCGTAGTACTTCTTGTGATTTATCATCTGAATTTAGCAGTTTATACAGTTTACCTACTAATCCCTTGAAATTTATTGCTCCAGATCTTAAATTACTCAATAAATCCTCAAATTTTGTAATTTTTCTGTTCCGATCATCATCTGCTATATACCTTTTAGTCCAATTATCTACAGAAATAATTTGGAGCCAATTTAGTTTTAATTCCTTATATAAGTCTAATTTTTCTTTCTATCCTTGCAAACCCTGATCCAGTCCTTCAGTTTTGACACACCATTATTATTAATAACTTCTTATAAACCTCTACTAATTCTTTTTGGGAAATGTTTAAAGTCTTTTAGTTCTATAATAGGTGAAATGCTAGGGGCTAACTTCCCTTTCACATCATACCATGTTTTCATTGTTGCCTTTAACAACTTATTTTCAGAGCTGATAACTACTCTATTTTTATCTTAAAAATCTGCTCTACCTATTTCTTTTAATTCATCCATTTCTAAACCTTCCCATATTACTTCTTTTTTTGCTATCAATTTACACATATTTCTTACCTGAAATGCTTTATAATAATTTTGGATGTTAGGGAGTCCCAATCCACCCTCCTTCTGATTCAGATACCATAAACCTTTTGTAATTCTAGATTCCTTACCTCCATTACAATAATTATTAATCAAATTTTGAAATATCTTCATATCCTTTACTTTCAATTGAATTGGTAGGCTATCAAATAAAAAATTAATTTTAGGTAGTAATTTCATCTTAGCCAAGGCTACTCTTCCAAGCCACGACAAGTTTATTTTATTATATTTTTGTATCAATACTTTAAACTCTTTAACCAATTTATCATAGTTTAATTTTTAAAAAATTTCAAATTTACCCAAAATATTTATTCCTAAGTATCTAACATGCTCTTTTATTTGTATTTTATACTTATTTTAAATCTTTATTGCATCTTCATTACTAATATTTAACATAATCGCTTCCGATTTCCCCAATTTATTTCTAACCCAGTAACTTCCTGAAAATCCTTCAAATGGGTTTTAATTTTTGTTACTGTTAATATTGGGTTCTTTACTATTATTAAAGTATCATCAGCGTACAAGTTAATTTTAACTCCTTCCATTCCAACTAAATCCAAATCATGCCTTATTGCATTTGCCAATGTTTCCATTGCCATTACGAATAATATCGCAGATAGAGGATCTCCTTGACGAGTACCGGCTTCCAATTTGATTTCTGGGGTATATTTATCATTAATCCTAACCCTTGCCAAGCTTCGATAGTATAAATTATCTATAACTGTTCTAAACTTTACTCCAAATCCATAATGTTCAATCATTTTCTTAACTGATACCCATTGCAAGGAGTCAAAAGCTTTATATATGTCCAGTGCCAATAAACCTACCTTTTCTATTTTTGCTTCTGCTTTGCTCATCACATCAATAACTCTCCTTGTCAAATCCGATAAATGTCGACCTTTGATAAATCCTGCTTGATCACTATTGATATATTCGCCGATAAATTTGTTTAATCTGTTAGTTAAAATGGATGTAAAAATTTTGGCATCCTGGTTAATTAATGATATCGGCCGATATGAATCTATCATTTTTATAAAAAATCTTGGTTTGGGAATTAGGATAATGTTTATCTTATTCCACGAATTTGGAATTACTCCCCCATCAAGTATATTATTAAAAAGTCTGCAAATTTTATATGTTATCATATCTCTAAATTGTTTATAGATTTCAACGTTTAACCCATCCTCACCAGAAGCTTTACCAATTTATCAATTTATCAATTATATCATTAATTTCCTTAACCGTGATTTTACTTTCCATACATTCCATGTGTTCCCGATTTATTGTCTTTTTAAGCCGTTTTCTTAGGTAATTATCTAATTTTGTTCTATCTATTTTCTTTTCTGAGTATAATTTTTAAAAGAATTCTTTTACAAGGGGGAGGGGAAATGAGGGCCATGAAGCTCCCTAAACAACAGTGAGTCTTTAAGGTACCACAACATTTTTGTGTTTTTGTTTTGTTTACCTCCTGATCTGCTTGCTCAGAATAAAACTTTAGAATTGGTGCCATTTTATTCTGTGCAAGCATAACAGAGAGTAAACAAAAAATGTTGTGGCACCTTAAAGACTCACTGCTGCTTCAAGGTAGACCAGGGTGCTCCACGGTAAAACAGAGATGACCACTGAACCCTAGAGTTGGATATGACTGGCTTTCAAGCAAGGGATACCTTTACCTTGTTCAAAAGCCAGTCGTATCCCATGCTAGGGTTCAGGTTGCTCATCTCTGTTTCAAAGCTGAAGAGCCGATGCTGTATGCTTCTGCAGACATTTCCATGGTCATGTGGCAGGCATGGCTAGACACCGGAGTGCACGGAACGCTGTTTACCTACCCACCAAAGTGGTCCCTATTTATCCACTTGCAAATTCTTGCTTTTGAACTGCTAGGTTGTTAGGAACTGAGACAGGGACAGGAGCTCACTCCAACATCCAGCACTTGGGTCTCCAACTACTGACCTGTCACTTTCCAGTCAGAGCCTTAGTCACTTGAGCTCAGTGGTTAAAAAGCTTGCCTTGTTAGCTGGAAGGCCAACATGACCGTTTGAGCTACCATCTCTGTCCCAGCTCCTGGCAAACGCAAGTTGATAAATAGGAACCACTTCGGTGGGAAAGGTGACAACATTCTGGTGTCTAGTCATGCCTGCCACATGACCACAGAAACATCTACAATCAGCTAGTGCTGACTCTTTGGCTATAAATAGATGAGCACTGAACCCTAGAGTCAGATACGACTGGCAGCTTTGGATCTAACAATAGGTAAAGGTAAAGGTTGCCTTTGCTCAAAAGTCAGTCATATCTGACTCTAAGGTGCAGTGCTCATCTCCATTTACAGCCAAAGAGCCAGTGCTGTCTGTGTTTGCAGATGTTTTCATGGGCTATGTTCACTCCACGATCCACCTTCACCCCCGGCATAGATAACCCGTCCATTGACGTTTTCAGGAGGCTCATTACTAGAGATATATGCAAATTAGAAAGTACATCTAAAAAATCATACAATTTAAAAAGAGAAGATATGACCCTTCTTAACAATCTAGGGCGCGATCCAGAATTAGTAATAAAATCAGCCGACAAGGGAGGGGGCATTGTACTACTCAACAAAACGGACTATCTCCAAGCCGCGAGACATCAATTATCAGACACAAATTACTACATGGAATTAGATCACAACCCAACTACACATGTATCCAACATCATTCTAGTAGTCCTACAGGGTGGCTTAGCGATGGACTACATTGAGGAGAGCACCTTTCGTTTTCTTTATAACAAATATCCCAGGACACCCATTTTTTACCTCTTACCAAAAGTTCATAAATACTCTCCAGAATTGGATGTTTTTCCATGCAGGCCCATTATCAGCGCCAATAACTCCTTATTGGAACCCATCGCTAAATTTATTAATCATCACATTTTCCCGTTTTCGATAAACACGCCGGCTTACGTGAAAGACACCACACATTTTATACAATCAGTTGAGAATTTTGCAGTCCCGACGGACGCGGTGTTGCTCACGATGGATGTCAGCTCGTTATATACAAATATACCTCTATCTGAAGCCAGGACACTTATAGCTCATCATTTAGACTCCAGACAAAACGGTTTTCCACCTACGGATTTTCTTTTGGATTTACTGGACATATGCTTTGAGCACAATTTTTTCAGATTTGACAATCGTTACTTTTTACAAATTCAGGGAGTCTCTATGGGCTCCAATTTTGCCCCGTCAGTTGCGAACATTTTCATGTGCAATTTTGATTTAACTTTTATTTGTGACCCCACCGTTAACCCTTACTTTACAGACATCTTACGTTATAAAAGATACATTGATGATCTATTTTTTATTTTCAGAAACCAGACTTCTATTAATGATTTTTGCCGATGGATCAATCACCAACATCCTCAGTTGAATTTCACTCATAATTTGCAGCCCACTTCCTTATCCTTCTTGGACCTTACAGTGTTCATTGCCGATGGTAAAATTCAAACCAAATTATTTCATAAACCCACAGATCGGTTCCCCTACCTTCAGTTCAGGTCCTTCCATCCCAAACATCTTAAAGCCAATATTCCGTACAGCCTGTTCATTAGAGCAAAACGAAATTCTACCAACCCACGAGACTTTGTTTCAGCAGCTGATAAAATTTCAGGCATCCTGAGACACAGGGGTTATCCTAACAGCATTATTAAAGAAGCACGCAGTAAAGCTATCAGCCGTCCCAGACATACCTTGCTGAAAGAGGATATCAGAGCACCACAGAAAAACTCCAGGTTATTCTGGTCGCTCGATTATACCCCACTAGCTAATAAAATTAAGAACATCATTCTGAAACATTGGCACGTCTTAGACAGCACCCCAGGCTGCCAATTACCACCCATGATTGGCTTTCGTAAAACCAACGCTATTGCCAATTATGTTTCTCGAGCTGACATATCTTCCCGGCCCGACACCTCCAGTTCCCCCGTAGGACACCATATATGTGGGCATTGTAAGTATTGTTCTTACATGTGGCGGACTAATCATGTACAGCTACCTTCGAGCAACTTCACGCTGGATTTAAAATCATTTTCCAGTTGCAGCACGAAGGAATCCATATACATGATCAAATGCACCTGTCAGATAGCTTATATCGGGCAGTCTAGAAGACCGATCAGGGTACGTTTGGGCGAACACATATCTCGTATCAAAAATCGCACCCCAAACGCCCCCTTGGTCAGCCACTTCCAGGAAAGTAAACATAGCCATAAAGACTTAAAGCTGGTAGTTTTGGAGACATACATTCCCACCAAACACGAGATAGTTGACGTAGAGCGATTCCTTCTGCAACGGGAGGCGTTTTACATTCACCATTTCAATACCTTAGTCCCGTCCGGGTTAAACACGGATTGGGACCTATCAGCTTTCTTGTAAGTTACTAGGTTCACTTTAACATCATGACTTTGTACAACCCACCACTAATTCCCCCTACCAATAGTGCTGATCCTTGTGACGTTCTCCACCTCTAATATCAACACGGAGGTATTCATGCAGCTGTAGAATATTACGTAGCATAACCTTTTACCCAGATTATTTAAACCAGCTTTCCACGGCCAAATTCTAACGCGAGAACACAATAAGAATAAACCCAAGAGGTTCACGCGCCAGAAATGATATATCAATAGGTATGTCCCTGTCTGTTTTCTATGTAGTCTTATATGTTTGTATGTTAGTTACACCTCTCATATAGTATTCTTATGTACACTTTTATAAGATTGTACAATATTTGTCTCGAACACCAAGTAGAGGTGACTGGTTGTGAATTGTATATATATATATGTGTGTTCTCTTTGTTATTTACTGTAGACTCTGAGGAAGTCTCCGAAATGTCGCCATACCGGAGGGACATCAGTATTTAGCGGACTTTGCATATTTTTCCCCCCCACCTGGGTTGAGCCGATTTGTCTCCTACTTGATGATCCACGTCCCGTATCGTTTAGTAACGTAGAAAAAGACTTCGAACTTACCCATCATGACCTCACTTGCACGGACGTGGTGATACGAACTGACTTTGCTTCCTTTCTGCATTGAGCTTGAATTTTTCCGACTCACTCAGTTTCGTTTTGGAGGAGAGGGGAGGGGTATTGCTTCTGATACTGACCTTTATGTTATACACTCGGTGTGCTACTTACCCATATAGAATGCTTTTTTTATATATCTGTCTATATACTATGATTGTTTCAAGACCCCTCAAGCAGTAGTGCAGTGAACCACCATTTGTATCTCACAACTTTTAGCTAAGAATATTAAATCTTGTCTACTTGTTATTGCTCCGGGTGTGTTTGTTACTACTATTTTGCTATTTTACACCCCGGCCGTTTTTCTTTGTTCATGGGCTATGTGGCAGGCATGACTAGATTGGCCACCCAGTCACATGCCCATCAATTAGGCCACACACACCAGTTAGGCCACGCCCACCAGTTAGGCCACACACACCAGTTAGGCCACGCCCATGGTGTGGTAGTAATTTTTTTTGGTGCTCATCACTGAGTCCAACGTATCTAGCAAGGATGCCAGCTTACTTCGCTGGAGCAACTCAACAGGGGATAGCCCTGAGGCGAGGGGGGTGAGCCTGTACGTAAAGAGAAACTGACATAATTGAAGCTCCAGATCCCCTTCTCCCATGCGCCGGAGTGCATCCTTGGTCGTGCACACCTGCCGCTCCACCTGGCCATTGGTGGCAGGGTGGAATGGGGCGGCAGTGATATGCCAAATAGCATTCCTTTCCATGAAGGATTGGAATTCTGCAGATGTGAATGTGGACCCATGGCAGAGTCCCATTCCCGGGAGGGAAGATGGGATTGCTCAGGGCAAGAACATTGGCAGCTGGCACAAGTGCCGACCATCTGTTCTATGTCCTGGTTCAGTTGGGGCCACAAAAAATAACTTTGGGCGAGGGCTTTTGAATGAACAATTCCCGGGTGACTGGTATGGAGTAATTTCAAAACCTTTTGGCGGAGGGTGACAGGAATGACCACCCACTGGCCCCACAAAAGGCAGCCCCATTCAACAGACAATTCTAAGTATTTGTGGTGAAACGTTTTAAACTCCTCAGCTGGAGGAGAGACGGGCCAGCCTTTTTGCTCCCAAGAGATTACCTTTGATAAGACCACATCTTTGGCCGTGGCTTTGGATATGTCAGAAGGGACAACCGGAGGTGAGTCGAGGGCCTCAATCATTAGTTCCTGGTGGTCCTGTTCGATCTCGCAATCTGGTTCCCCAACCCCAGGTAGTGGAGTATGCGACAGGGCATCAGCGTGGCTGATGTCCTTGCTGGATCTGTGTACCAGAGTGAAATTGTATGCATTTAAAAAGATTGCCCAGTGCAACATCCATGGGGATAGGATCTGCGGCGTGGACTTCCCATTTACAAAGATGCCAAGGAGGGGCTTGTGGTCAGTCACGATGGTAAAGGGCCTCCCATAGAGGTAATCGTAAAATTTCTTGGTGCCTGCCATGATAGCCAGCGCCTCCCTGTCAGTCTGTGCATAATTCTTTCCGGGCTTTGAAAGGGAATAGGAATAAAATGCTATGGGGGCTTCCCTCCCGTCATTCAACACATGGCACAACACAGCCCCGACTCCCACAGGGGATGCATCACATACCAGGATGACCCGTTTGGTAGGGTCGAAATGTGTTAACACTGCATCAGAAGACAGTATTTTTTTTAGTTCTTGGAACGCTTTCTCCTGGCAATGACCCCAGTGCCAAACAGTGTCCTTTTTTAGGAGCCGGTGCAATGGTTCGGCAACTGAGGCTTTGCGATGAAGAAAAGCATGATAGAAGTTAAGTAGACCCAAAAACGATTGTAATTCAGCTTTACATGTTGGCCTGGGCACATTCCACATGGCTGCCACTTTTGAGTCCGAGGGCATGATCTTTGGGGGGTAATACTGTATCCCAGGAACTCCACTTCACTTGTCAAAAATACACACTTGTCCTTTCGAAGGCGCAGGCCTGCTTGCTCGAAACATGACAATATTTTATTGAGCCTGGCTGCTAGTTCGACAGTGTCCTTAGCAGTGATCAGGACATCGTCGAAGTGTGGCAGGACCGCCAGCAACCCCTTAAGAATACGTTCGACTAAAGATTGAAATATTCCAGGGGCTGCATTCACCCCGAATTGTAGTCTGGTCACCTTAAATGCCCCTTTATTAGCTTAGATTAGATTAGATTTTTAATTTGTACCCCGCCCTACTCAGCTTGTAGGCCGACTAAGGGCGGCTGCCAACATAATTAAATATACAATATAACAAAACCAAAATATAAAAAGCATATCAGCAGACAGCAGCTAAACAATACAATATCAATATAAATACAATAAGCAGTATATACATAAACAGCATAACAGATGCAATAAAAATATACAATACAATACAAAACAATTCAAATGCAAATCAAAGAAAAAATACAATGAAATTATACATAATATATAATAAATACACCAAAATTCAATAAGCAAAGTATCAAAACATCAAATACAATAAAATTATACATAATAAAAGCACCATAATAAAATAAGTAGAATTAGGCCACAGAACAGAACAAAACACCCTCGCCAGTCCATAGGGCCCAGGGAGCAGAACCCAGGGCTTGATGCCCATGAACGGAGCCCAAGGCTCAACGTACCTGATGGAGCCCATGTTCTACGCTCCACAGAGCTTGAGGATCAGTGTCCCTGACAAGAAGAGGGGCAGTCCCGGCCCAGGAGCAGCGGTGGTGGCGGTAGGTCTTTGACTGTCTGCAACCCGTTGGCATCTTCTTCCCTCCCAGACTTAGTGGGGGAGGTGGTCCCGGGAACAGCTGTCAATGTCTATAGTGAGGCCCAAGGCTCAATGTCATCAGCTTTATCCCTCCCCGGAAGGGAAAAGGAGGACGGGGAGTCCCAGCAGCTGCAGCAGTCTTTGGCCCTGCGGCCAGTGTCAGCCCTTTATCCCTCCCCTTAAGGGGAAAGGAGGGCGAGGGCCCCCACACCCCAGCAGCTGTGGCGGTCTTCAGCCCCGCGGCCAGTGTCGGCCCTTTATCCCTCCAAAAAAGCCACGCCGGCCGCTCCCAGGTGTTCCTTGGCTCCCTCAAGCCCCGACTGGGCTGGGGAGCAAACTGGCGGGCAGAGGAGCAGTGTGTTATGATAGTCTGTGCTACAGCAACGGCAGGTGTCGCAGTTTGTTGTTGGTAAGCCTTGGCAAGGTCAAGTTTTGCAAAGCAGTTTCCTCCATGCAAGGAGGCAAGAAGGTGGCTTACCACTGCCACAGGTTATGTGTTCGGGCGAATGGCTTTATTTATTGTGCATTTATAGTCCGCGCATATCCTGACCTCCCCGTTGCTTTTTAGTGCGGTAACAATTGGTGTCTCCCATTTGGCGGAGTCAACCGGCACCAGGATGCCCTGCCCAACCAGTTTGTCCAACTCTGCTTCTATTTTCTCCTTGAGGGCAAAGGGTACCTGGCACGGCTTTATTCGGATGGGCCGAATGGCAGAGTCCATTTCAAAGTTAACAGGGGGCCCTTTGTACAATCCCAAACCCTTTTTGAATACCTCAGGATGTGCAGCACAAACATCCTGGATTGGGTCAGAATCTATTGCATGCATGCCAACTAGCCGGATTCCCAGGGGCTTGAACCATTGTACCCCTATCAGGTTATTGGTGCCCTGCTTGACCACAACTAAGGGCAAGGTGGTGCAAATAGATTTGAAACGGACCAAAAAGTTACCCACCCCTAGGACCGGAATCTGGCAACCCTACACATCCCAGAGAGAAGTCTTAAGGGACTTAATCTTGGGGTGAGAGGCCGGGGGAATCCTCAGGAACTTCCGCTGTGGAATTATTGAAAATGAAGTACCTGAATCCACTTCCATTCTGAAGGGGACGTCCTGTAGACTCAGGTTGGCGTAGAACCAATTGCTGATGTTGGCCACCTGGCTCTGGTCTGGCTCGGAGGACACCTTGGCGATGGATGATTCTCGCGATGACCCCATTTGGCCTCTGGCATTGGGGGTCTCTGCTTTCGCTGCCAGCATACCTTGGCTATGTGCCCCTTCCGTCCGCAGTTGTGGCATTCTGCGTTACGGAACGGGCATTTCTTGCGGTCGTGCCAGGCCCCACAGCCATCGCACTTTCAGAGAGGCTTCTTCTCCCCATCATCGCGGTGCTCCCAGTGTTTTCGGCGAACCACTCGGACCTTGCTCTCGTCGTCGCTGGACCCAGACAACAAAGTTGAGCCAGGAGACGCTGATGATGAAGAGGATGACCAGCTATGGGCCTGGACAGCTGACTCAGTGGCACTGGCAGTTGCATGGTGATGCCGGAACAACTTCAGTCCGGACCGTGCAGCCTCAGACGCTAGTGCCTCATCCAGCACGGACTTAAAGGTCAGTGTCTTTCAGGTCATGAGGTGACGTTGAGCATCTTCGTCCCTCATGCGAGCCAGCAGACGGTCAGGGAGTGCCTCTTCAATGTTGTCCCACTTGCATGGGGTGGCAGCAAGGCAAAGTGCAGTGGTGTATTCTGCCACAGACTCTCCCGGACGCCGTTCTCTACGGTGAAATGCCACCTGGGCCGGGAAGATCGACACCTCAGGCTGCAGATGCTTCCTTAGTGCTACCAGGATCTCAGTGAGCAGCACCTCATTCACGTCCCGAGGAAGGACAAGGTGGATGGCCAGCTCCAGTGTCTCGGATCTGCACTGGGCTAGGAAGCAGGAGCGCATCTGAGTCTCATCTGTGATCTTCTGGGACACCATGGCATGGCAGAACCGGTGCTCGTAGATCGAGCGCCGATGTTGCTTCCTCGTTGGGATGCCATCTCATCCTCGTCGCCAATTTGGTGTTCAGCAATTGGAGACGACAAGCATTGAAAGTGAAATACAGCTCTTTATTTGGAGGGTCTGAACACAACTTGGATGGGGCAAAACACAGACTTTTATATACACACAGAAAGATACATTTCCAACAGGGAACAATGCTGATTGGTCAATTAACCTTCATATACTTTTTAATCCCTTCATTTGCATGAAAGAGATACATAGTGCGCCTGTCACACTTCCAACTACGTGCTCTCTGAAATCTCGCAATATTACACTATTCACCGAGATTTCGCAGCTGTCAAACAGTGACGCTGTTTGACAGCATTTTGCACGGGAACTCGTCAAGTGTTGGAAAACACAGTTATCATACATAACAGGACCATAGTAAAGCAAATACATATTAACCTCTATCACAACAAAGACCAAATGGTAAACACGTTTCTTTAAATACACAACACAAACACAGACCATTAGAACTAAAATGAACAACATCAAGCTTGATAATAATAATTTTGTGTCAGAAATTATTCTGGGTTGAAAGGATTTTTGCTGGAGAAACTCTGCTCAGAGGACGCCCGAATGAGGCTTCTTTTATGTCCCCATGGTCTTTTCCCACCAAAGTGGTCCCTATTTATCTACTTGCATTTTCTTGCTTTCGAACTGCTAGGTTGGCAGGAGCTGGGACAGAGATGAGCGCTCAAACTGTCATGCAGTACCTGGGTCTCAAACTGCCAACTTGCCAGACTTCCTGCTAATAAGGCGTGCTTCTTAACCACTGAGCCACTGCCACCGCCCCCCAATCAGGCTTGATGAAATTTAAAATAAAGAAACTGAGCTAACACCACCTGATTTCAACTGAACCAAAGTGTTACATTTTAAAGGAAAATAGATGAGAGACATATTTTTTTCTAAATTTATTTTATTTCCATTAAAAATTTCAAACAATGGAGCTCACCATTATCCTTCACCTTAACTAAGGTCTGGAGCATGGTTCATGGACAGAGTAACCCTTTCTCTGATGGTTACGCTTGTGCTTGCGCGCGAGCGTGCACATACACACACGGTAGAACCACATCCTAAGTGTGCTTACACACACACTCCTGCATGCTGTTTTTTTTACTCTACTTTTACAATTTTCTTCCTATTTGTACTCCAGCACCAGCATCAATGCAAATTTGCTCTTGGTACTCAAGGGACATGGAGATGCTCTGGTTCTCATTGATCTGTCTTTTCTTGACACACTTCCAATACACACACATACTCCAACCACCAACCTACTCATGTCTCCATTTTATCTTGACCAACAGTGGAACGCTTCAGTATTGGAGCTCAGAGGACTTCTAGACACTCAGGTTTCTGCAGCAGCTGGATAGAGTTTAGAAGACTAGAACCTCCCTTGGATACCATCCTGGAGGAGGCAGTGCTGGGACCTTGAAGGTCATTATAAACTGCTGGGTGGGGGCTCTTTTTTCTGTTGTAAAAAGCATCAATCAGTTACCACATTTTAAAAATGCCATTTGTATACTCTGGCATAAAATATATACATCTATAAACATACAATTTACAGTCTGCAGTAGATTAATGAATGTTGCTACAATTTTCTACAGCAAAAATACCTTCAGATAGCTTCAGATGTCGGCCTCCCTGTAGCGAATAACATGGAACCTCCTCACCATAGCAACCATGGTTATCACCGAAGAACAACATTAGCCTGCTGTAGTAGCAATTTTACATCCTTAAATGTAAAAAGCAGCTGTGTGACATTTGGCTTGATTATATAAGTTCATTATTTATTTTGACGTTTTCTACCCCTCCTTCCAGCACTTACTAATCATAAGTAGAAAGATATGGTGAAAACATTGAAGCTTTAAGCACATATAAATTACACATTCATTTCATTAATGGAGAAGGAAGGAGGTTTTTTTTGGCCTTTCATACACTTTTCTGAATGTTCGACCCTGTTGATATATATATGGCCTTTACCCAGCCTGTGACTTCAGAAGGTTGGCAACCCCTGGGCATGAGAATTAAAATACTACAGAATTTCTTCCTAGCTGGTACTGTACTTCATTTTAATTTGACCTCAGTAACTGTTGTGTATTGAGATTATTGTTAGTATTATTATTACTTATCATTGCTTGTTAAAATGGCGACTCGTGCCATTCTAGTTAAAGGTAATTTTGGTCCACCTTCCCTTAAATATAGCATTACTGATAGGTTAATTAAGGTTGTCTAAAAGGGTTGCTACCTTGTAGCATTGGGTAACAGCCACTCAGACGCTATATAGGCACCGCTTGCAAATAGGGCTGTTGTGTATGCATGCAGTTCAGCTGCTCGCCATTAGAGCAGCTGACGGAGCTCATGTGGCTCCAATTTACCCAATGAGTAACTAGTGTGGGAAACCTTCCTGTCACAGGTGAACTATGTCAGGTATGCAGTATGTCAGAAAGATGTCACTGATACTGCAACCAATAGGCGCCTGTCAACTTTTGGTTTTGAAAATAAGGGAATTTTTGTGGGCATGGCCAAATTGGTGGGTGTGGCCAAATTGGTGGGTGTGACCAAATTGGCGGGTGTGATCAAATTGGTGGGCATGGCCAAATCAGAATGCAATTAAGGGTGAAGAGAGAGAGAGAGAGAAAGAAAGAACACACAAAAGAAGGAAAATATCAGAGAGTCAAATTTCAGGGCTCTTTACATGCTGTGGGAAAAAATAATATAAGGAAGAGGCTGATCAGCAAAATGTAATGTGAGGAAATTGGGGAGGGGGGGGTGAGAAAGAGTTGCCAAAATGGGGGGGGAATGAGAAGAAGGTCTATTCTGGACAGGTTTAAAGGGAGATCGGGGTTTTGGGAGAGGGGGCCTGGAAAAAAACTGATCAGGAAATAAAAATGAAAACAAAACCATAAATAAGGAGGGGGAACAGCAGGAGCCGGGAGCGCACCAACCTGTTTCTCTCTTTCTCTAATCTCCCCCCTTTCACCCCCTTCTTCCTGATTTCAAAGTAATCAATTCATCATGACCCTCTCTGTTTTTATCATGGGGGTTTGTGAAGAGACGAGGGAGGACTCCAGATTGAAGGTGAGGTATCAAAAGGGAGTCAAAAGGGAGTTGGGGGAGACCCAGAGAAACAGCCTCGGTTAACAGTTTTGTATCTACGCCACGGGAGGGTTTCTCTCTTCTTTATCTTCTTGTGTGTGTGTGTGTGTGTGTTGCCTTTACAGTATTCTTCTTCTTCAAGAGGAGGAGAAAGAGGGAGGGAGAGAAAGAAGGAAAGAATGGATAGAGGAAGGAAGGGAAGAAGGAAAGAAAGAGGCAAAGAGTGATGGAGAAGGAAGGAGAAAAAGAGGGAAGGAAGGAGGGATAGGAAAGGAAGGAAGGAGGAAAAGAGGGAGGGGATGAGTGATAGGAAAGGAAGAAAGAAAAGAGGGAGGAAAGGAGTTATAGAAAAGGAAAGGAAGAAGGAAAGAAGGAAGAAAAGAGGGAGGGAAGGATAGAAAAGGGAAGGAAGGAAGAAAAGAGGGAGGGAGTCATAGAAAAGGAAAAGATCAAGGAAAGAAGGAAGAAAAGAGGAAGGAGTGATAGAAAAGGGAAGGAAGAAGGAAGAAGGAAGGAAGAAAAGAGGGAGGGAAGGAGTGATAGGAAAGGAAGGAAGAAAAGATTGAGGGAGGGAGTGATAGGAAAGGAAGAAGGAAAGAAAGAAAGAGGTAGAGAAAACAGGGCTGTGGCTTGTCTTATATTAAATACACGCATTTAATATATAGAGATATTAAATGGATTAGAGCATCTTCGGAGGAAGGGGGAGGAGACCTCGGATCTCTCCCCCCTCTCTCTGCAGAAGCTGTTTCTTTTTAAGAAGGAGAAAAAGTGACAGGGTGAAAGAGGGAGGGAGGGAGGCTTTCTGGGTTGAAAGGTTTTTTGCTGGAGGAACTTACTTCGCTCAGGAGACGCTTGAGTAAAGTTCCTTTCATATCCCAAAGATCTTTTCCCAACGAAGTGGTCCCTATTTCTCTGCTTGCAATCTCTTGCTGTTCGAAATGCTAGGTTGGCAGGAGCTGGGACAGAGGCGAGTTTCTTAACCACTGAGCCACCACAGTCCCTCCCTCCCATGGATACTTCCCTGGCTGGGACTGAAAACGGACTCGGGGGCGGGGAGGAGGAGGGTGAGGCTGAGCTGAGGCACCAAGCCAACCCCAGCAGGACCTGAGGTGGTGGGTGTGCGCGTCCTTCAGGAGAATGCCTCTCACTGATTCTAGAGTCTAGAGTAGACTCCCCGGCCCATGGCTCCGACCATCTCAGCAGCAAAAACGAAGCAGCCTCCCCATGTCCATGTGGCTGGCAGGGAAATGAAAGAGAAAGTACAGAACACCCCCACCACCTTCTCTCCCCTTCCACAAATGAAAGGCCTGCTACACAGCGACCTCTGGTGGCCAGAAAAAATACTGCAGCTTTGGTCAGGATGTTTTTTTAAAAAAATAAGGGAAAATACAGGGAAATTAATAAAATGGGAGGGGGCAGGAAGAGGGATAAAAATAAGGGGTTTCCTGGGTAAAACGGGATAGTTGACAGGGATGATTCAAATGTATTATGTACCATATATAAGGAGGAAAGGCTCCACCATTGCCTCATGTACAGATTGACCATGTTACAATAAAATAGTGTTTAGCCCATCTGCTGGCTCGTGTGCAATCAATCTGCCTACATCAAATTGGCGATGAAGGTGGGATAATGGCATTCCACAGGGTCACCCTCTCTCCATTTGATACCTCCCAGCCGGAGTCATGGGACCTCTATGAGGAACAGTTTCTGTACGCGATGGACACGGAGAAGATCGAGGGCGAAGAGCAAAGGCGAGCCTGCCTACTGGCTCAGTGTGGGTTGACAACCCTGGAACTGGCAAGGAACCTCCTGATGCCAAGGGTACTCAAGATGGTACCACTGCCCAAAATCCTCGCTGCCCTGCGGGCACATTTCCGCCCAAAGGTGTCCGTGTTCCCAGCAAGATTGGTGTTTACCCGGCGAGACCAATGGCCTGGAGAAACTGTGGCGGAGTATGTAGCCGCGCTGAGGCTGGTGGCTGTTCCATGCTGGTGGGGAGCCTTCCCGGCCAAGGCGTTGCGAGACCGTCTCCTACTCAGCAGAAACTGTTAGCCCGAGATGAGGACATCATGTTTGAGCAGGTCTTGCGGGCCGCACAAGCTGCTGAGGCAGTAAAGGACGGAGTACGGGCATGCAGGACGAGGTCCGCAATCCCGGGAAGCTCGGCATTCACAGTGCAAGCCCACAGCTGTTCATCACACCATGCACAAGAGTCGAGGGGATCCAGGGGTGATCCAGGAAATTACCGACCTGTCAGTTTGACATGTGTCCCAGGTAAAGTGATGGAAACCATCCTAAAAGATAGAATTAATAGGCACATAGAAGAGAAGGAGCTGCTAAAGAAGAGCCAACATGGTTTTTGCAAGGGCAAATCATGCCTCACTAATCTGTTGGAATTTTTTAAGAATGTCAACAAGCATGTGGATAAGGGCGATCCAGTTGACATTGTTTATCTGGACTTTCAGAAGGCTTTTGACAAGGTCTCGCACCAAAGGCTCTTGAATAAACTTGCCAGTCATGGAATAAAGGGACAGGTCTTGTTCTGGATCAGCAACTGGCTAAGGGACAGGAAACAGAGGGTAGCACTAAATGGACACTTCTCCAAGTGGAGGGAAGTAAAGAGTGGGGTCCCCCAAGGTTCAGTACTGGGACCCCTGCTTTTCAACCTCTTCATAAATGATCTAGAGGTAGGAGTAAATAGCAAGGTAGCCAAATTTGCTGACGACACTAAATTATACAGGGTAGTGAAAACTGTGAGAGATTGTGAGGAGCTCCAGAGGGATCTCTTGACACTGGGGGAGTGGGCAAAACAGTGGCAAATAAGCTTCAACATTAGTAAGTGCAGAGTGATGCATGTTGGGGCAAAAAAAACCAATTACATTTATAAACTGATGGGTTCTGAACTCTCTGCGACAAACCAGGAAAGGGATCTTGGTGTCCTGGTGGACAGCTCAATGAAGGTGTCAACCCAGTGTGCCTCAGCAGTGAAAAAAGCAAACTCAATGCTAGGGATCATTAGGAAGGGTATAGAAAATAAGTCAGCAAGTGTCATTTTGCCTCTTTATAAATCTATGGTGAGGCCCCATCTGGAATACTGTGTACAGTTTTGGTCGCCATACCTCCAGAAGGATATTATGGAGTTGGAGAAAGTGCAGAGGAGGGCAACCAGAATAATTAGGGGACTGGAACACCTTCCTTACCATCTGAGGCTGCAACGGTTGGGCCTTTTCACTCTTGAACGATGGCGTCTAAGAGGTGACCTGATTGAAGTTTATAAAATCATGGATGGTGTGGACAAAGTAGATAAGGAAAAACTGTTTTCCCTATCGCATAACACTAGAACTAGGGGACACTCCATGAAACTTTTGGGTACTAGCTCTCAAACAAATAAGAGAAAGTACTTTTTCACTCAGAGGATTACTGGTCTATGGAACTCCCTGCCAGAAGAAGTGGTGACAGCTGTCAGTCTTGACAGCTTTAAGAAAGGATTAGACAAGTTCATGGAGGACAAGGGTATCAATGGGTATAATTATGGATACTTAAGGACAACCTCCGGGTTTGAGAGATTGGCAGGATATCTCTCAATGCCAATTCCAGGGAATCCTAAGCAGGTGAAGGCATCTCCTTGGGAATACCCTGAAGGAAATGGTGAGCCACTGTGTGAGACAGAATGTTGGACTGGATGGGCTGTGGCCTGTTCCAGCAAGGCTGTTCTTATGTTCTTATGAGAGCCGCTGCGGCCGCCGCCATGACCTCTTCGGGATCCAGCGAGAGCAAGAGCGAACCAGAAGTCCAGAAAGTGAGAAAAAGGCCGTCTGAAAAGAGAGACACCACTGAAGCAAGCCGACACTGTGAAGGGTGCAGGGGCTCACATGACTGGAAGAAATGCCCCTTCAAGAAAGCAGAGTGCCACAACTGCGGACGTTTGGGACACATAGTGAAGGTGTGCAGACAACGCAGAAGCCAAGACCCTGACCGGACCAGCCGTTAAAGATGGAGGTGGATTCAGGGACCGCCTATTCCATAGTCTCACAGACGGAGTTTAACAGTAAGGATATGAAAACTTTAGCAAAAAGAGCAAAAAATAAGAAGATCAAGAGACAAATAGAAGCTCTGGCAGATGAGGATGGTCTCATAGTACATAAACTAGAGGGGAAACTCCATATTGCAGAAAAGTTCTTTGTGTATTTATACAAAGAAAAGTCTGTTAATGTGACAAATTTAGGAACTTTTTTAGATCAAAATTTAAATAAAAAATTAAGAAAAGAACACTCAGATTATATGGAGCAAGAAATTCAAGATAAAGAAATTGAAATAGTGATTAAAAACTTAAAAAATGACAAAGCACCAGGTGAAGATGGTTTTCCATCGGAAATATATAAACAATGTCAGGAAGTCATGATTCCCAAATTAAAGAAACTGTATAGTTATATATTAGAGGGGGGAAATATGCCAAAATCCTGGAGTCGTTCAATTATGGTATTGATCCCAAAACCGGGTAAAGATAGGGAAAAAATTGATGCCTACCGCCCTATCTCCTTATTAAATCAGGACGCTAAGATATTCACCTCTTTATTGAATAACAGCCACGCCTGGCTGGAGGGGTGAAAAGCCGCCGCCGGCGCCGCAGAGAGGCCCTCGCTCTCCCCGTAGCCACTCCATCGCTCGGGGATGGAGCCCACCTGCGCCTGCCGCCGACGCCGCTGCCGTCGCTTACTGTAGAACTTTTGCCTTCTGCCCTGTCTGGGACTCGTTCTCTACGAAGGGAGTGACAGGTGGGAACCACTGCTGTCGACGCAGCTGCCCTTATGGTCTTTGAACCATTGGGCACCTTTGTGGCTGCTGGGTTGTTGAGGTTAATGTTGTAATTTTTATAATGTATGTGTTATTATTTTTATATGACTTCCCCCTTCCCCTTCCCCCTTATTGTCATTCTATGTATGATATTATGTTTATATGTATTGTATTCCTATCATACAGTACTGTATATTGTTTATTCTGTATTGTATTTTTTGCTTAATTTGATGCTTTGATTGTATTAATTGTGTATTGGCGTTTGTATTCTATTGTATATTTTGCTCTGTTTATTGTATTTATATATGTTGTAAGCCGCTTTGAGTGGCACTTGTGTCAGGAAAGCGGGATAGAAAAATGAACATTAAATTAAATTAAATTAAACAGACTTAATAGCTTTTTAAGCTTTTATATAGGAAAGGACCAAGCTGGTTTTTTGAAGGGCAGACAGATGGAGGGACTGATAAGTAGGTTAGTCAATATTATAGATTTGGTTAAAAAGAGTAAGGAAAAAGTTTGTATTTTGGCACTAGATATTTACAAAGCATTTGACTCTATTCAGTGGTCTACTATTAAAGAAATATGTTGCAGATTAGAGTTTGGTTCTAAATTTAAATATGCAATTGATCAATTATATAATGATTCGGTGACAAGAATAAAAACGAATAATAGGTTAAGTGGGGAAATCGAGATTAAGGCTGGTACCGGACAAGGCTGCCCGCTCTCCCCATCACTTTTCATTCTAGCAATGGGGTTGTTAGCAAGAAGTATTCGACAAGATGAAGGTTTGACAGGTGTTAAAAACAAAAAAATTAGTCTATTTGCAGATGACACCTTGCTAGTGGTCAAGGACCCTCTTCTAAATATTAATAAAATTCAACATCACCTGAAGTTATTCGAGCAAGTTACAGGATTAAAAATAAATTGGAATAAAAGAGAAGCTATTACTTGTAATCTATCGGAGGGGTAAAAGAAGAAAGTAATGGAGAAATGTAAATTTAAAATAAGCGATAGAATGAGATATTTGGGAATAATGGTGTCAGATGAAGTTAAGGATTTGTATAAGAGCAACTTTAATAAGTTAAAAGAGGAAATAAAAAGAATTAAGGATCAATGGAAATCATTGAAAATATCATGGTTTGGGATGATAAATTTGTGCAGGATGAAAATTATGCCAAAACTAAACTTTTTATTTGAAAATTTACCAATACAAATAAAACAAACACAGCTTAAAATCTGGCAGAAATTGATAAATGAAATCTGTAATAATGGAAAAAAGCCGAGAATTAATAAAAGTTTATGGTATTTAAAAAACAAGTTGGGAGGGCTAAATATCCCGAATGTTAAACTCTATTACAGAGCTTTCAATTTAAAGAGAATTATTAAACTATTAAGTCAAAATTGTGCGCAAAAGTATGAATTAGATTATATAGAGTTTAGAAATTGGAAGGGTGAATTATTTTTAGGCAAGATAAGAACTAATCCCCAATTTTGTAATTTTTCTTTAAAGAATATATTTAAAATATGGAAAGGATTAAAACCAATATTATCTCCAAATTCTTTGCCCATAATGGAAATTCTAGACCAACAAAATTGTCCTTTAGAGGTAACAATAAGTACAAGAGAAATTTTAACACGCAAAAAAGCTCTATTAATCACGGATTGGATTGATAATTGTAATACCATCTTCCAAAGAAAAAGTATTTATGTGGAATTAGTCTTAAATTGGCTGCAAGAACTCCAGATGGAGGCGTGGAATAGAAAGATGAGGGGAAACAGTACAATAAATCGGGCATCATACCCCTTCGAAAATCTGACTCTTGAAGTAAGGAATAGTAAAAAGAATTTAAAAGGTTTAGTGGGTAAAGATTTATCAGTTGTTAAATTCTAGTGAAGATACTCAGCATTGGCTTAAAAAAACTTGGGAGGAGGATTTGGGAATTATAATAAAAGATGAGAACTGGAAAAAGAAATGGACCCATAGAAATATGAAATCACTTTCAATAAAGGAAAAAGAACATAATTGTAAAGTACTTTGGTGGTGGTATCTCACTCCAGCCAAATTACATTTAATAAATAATAAGAACTCTGATTTATGCTGGAGATGTAATAAAGGAAAAGGGACTTACATTCATATGTGGTGGCTGTGTGGTAAAATGAGGAATTTCTGGGATGTTATAGAAGAGGAATTGAATAAAATATTAAAAATAACAATAGTGCTAAGTCCAAAGATAGTATTATTATGTGAAGTGGATGATTTACATCTGGAAAATAATAAAAAAGAATTATTGTTATCTTTATTGATGGTAGCCAGACAGCTAATTGTCAAGGAATGGAAGAGTGGAACTAATATTAGTAAAGTTAGATGGTACGCAGATGTTTGGCAATTGGCTCTCAATGAGAAATTAACTATCCAAGTTCACCAGAAAAAGGGATTACCAATAAAGACACCATTTTGGGAGATTTGGGGTTCCTTTGTCAACTTCGCTTTATTAGGTGATAACAAGTTTAACCCAAGCCCTGACATGATCCAATTTTGGAAATAGAATTGAAGGCAAATGGTCAAGAAACCCCTGCCGACATCCCCCGACAGAGCACAGGTGGTCGGGTTAAATTGTTTTATTGCTTTAGGTATTTTTTATAATGTATAGATTTGTTACTGTATTATTTTTTGTATTATTTTTATTATTTGTTTTTGTATTATTTCAGTTCTTAATAAAAGCTTTAAAAAATATATTTAAAAAAGTGAGAAAAAGGCCGTCTGAAAAGAGAGACACCACTGAAGCAAGTCAACGCTGCGAGGGGTTCAGGGGCTCACATGACTGGAAGAAATGCCCCTTCAAGAAAGCAGAGTGCCACAACTGCGGACATTTGGGACACATAGTGAAGGTGTGCAGACAACGCAGAAGCTGAGACCCTGACCGGACCAGCCGCTATGGCCGAAAGGACGAGGCCGTCCAGAAAGTGCATGCGGGGGACACCGTGGTGTGTCGGACCAATGCAACCATTTTTTTGTGTGAAGGTACTGTTGCAGGGGGTCCAAGTAAAGATGGAGGTGGATTCAGGTGGACCACCTATTCCATAGTCTCGCAGATGGAGTTTCTGCGAATACCCCCTAGGGACCACCCCAAACTGAGAGCCCTCAGGATGAACTTGTGGGACGTTCAGGCTAACTACACTCCGTTCCTGGGGGTGGGAGATTCACCATCCATTTCAAAAACTTCATGAGGAAGCTGTCCTTGGTGGTTCTTAAGGGGGGGGTCTAGTTGTCTTCTAGGGACCCAGTGGTTTGAACTGCTGGGCATTGCACTGACTGGCATCAACGCCGTCCGAGGTGACCCCATTCAGGATGTGTGCAATGCACACCCCGCGATCTTCGAGAAAGGACTTGTGGAGTACAGGGAGCCTCCAGTGGACTTTGATTTTGACCCTTCCGTTTGCCCCATATGGCTCAAGCTGCGAAGAGTGCCTTTTGCAATAAAGGACAAAATCGAAGCAGAACTGGACAAACTGGTGGATCAGGGGATTTTGATTCTGGTGGACTCTGCAGATTGGGAGACACCGATTGTAACTGCCATTAAATCTAAAAGGGAGGTTAGAATTTGTGCTGATTACAAGTGTACTATCAATAAGGCAATTCGCCCCAATGCCTACCCAGTGCCGGTAGTTAGCCACTTGCTGGCCAAGTTACACGGGGGTAAATGCTTTGTGAAGTTGGACCTAGCACAGGCTTACCAACAGTTAACGGTTACACCTGCAGCTGCAGCTGCCCAAATAATAATTACACACAAGATTGCGTTTAAGGTGACACGTCTCCAGTTCAGCATGAACTCAGCCCTCGGGATATTCCAGGTGCTTGTGGAATGCCTTCTTAAGGGTCTTCCCGGGGTCTTGCCATATTTTGATGATGTATTGATAACAGCTGGGAATGAGTCAGAGCTAGCCCAGAGGTTAGACCAGGTACTTTCTGTGTTCAAGAGGGCTGGGTTATGCCTGAGAAGGGACAAATGTGTGTTCTAGGCAAACGAGGTAGAGTTTCTGGGGTTTCAAATCACCCCCGATGGGGTAAAACTATCGAAATCCAAAGTTGCGGCAGTACAAGACACTCCCAGACCAGCCGCCAAAACAGAGCTACAGTCGTTCTTAGGGCTGCTGAACACTTACCACTCCTTCCTCCCATGGAAGGCATCCGTGGTGAAGCCGCTGCACTGCTTACTGAAGAAGGATGCAGTCTGGCGGTGGGGGGGAGTGTCAAGAGTGGGCGTTCAATGAGTTAAAGCGGCTCCTCTCTTCCGAGGCGATATTAACTCATTTTGACCCCAGAAAGCACATAGTACTTGTGTGTGATGCCTCACCGGTGGGGGTCGGGGCTGTCCTCTGCCACGTGCTCGAGAACGGGAGGGAGGCACCAATTGCATTCTACTCGAGATCCCTCTTGAAAGCAGAGCACAACTATGCACAGATGGATAAGGATGCCCTCGCAATCATCACAGGGACAAAGAAATTCCATGATTTCTTGTATGGGAGTTCACCATTGTCACAGACCACAAGCCCCTCCTGGGAATCTTTGTCACGGCCAAACCCACTCCCCAGATTCTATCCCCATTAATGTTACGATGGGCAATTTTCTTTAACGCGTACCAGTTCACACTGGTACATTGCCCAGGGAAAGACATTGCTCACGCGGATGCGCTTTCCAGGTTTCCCCTACCAGAGCTGGGGGCACCCGAGTGCAAGGTTGAGCAAGATCACCAGGTGCTGCTCATTGAGTCTCTCGACTCGCCCCCCATCATGCCCTCAGATATCGCCAAGACAACCGCCAAAGACAAGGTTCTGTCCCAGGCCTTGGCATGGGTAAAGAAGGGCTGGTCTGCAATGTCCCCATCTGAGGAACTTGCATCATTCTTCAGGAAACGTTTCGAGCTCTCGCTCGAGAGAGGATGCCTCCTCTGGGGCCAGAGGGTAGTAATTCCCAGGGTTTTTTGAGCCAAGGTGCTCCGTTTGCTACACACGAGTCACCCGGGAATCGTGAAGTTGAAATCTCTGGCTAGGAGCTATTTCTGGTTGCCCAACATAGATAAGGACATAGACCAGTTGGTGGGTGCGTGTGAGAGTTGCCAACACTCACGACCCGAAGAGCACAGATTACCCCCCAGGGAGTGGGACACAGCCCACGGACTGTGGTCAAGGGTCCACGTGGACTTTGCGGGGCCCTTCTGGGGTACAATGTTCTTGTTGGTGGTTGATGCATTCTTGAAATGGCTAGAGGTCATTCCAGTGTGAAACACGTCCTCCGCAGCCACAGTCAAACACCTGAGGAAGGTGTTCATGTGTTTTGGCCTGCCCGATGTGTTAATTTCAGATAACGCGATGACATTCACGTCCACCGAATTTCAGGCATTCCTCAAACAGAATCCAATCAGGCATGTTACCTCTGCTCCGTTTCACCCTGCCACAAACAGTCAAGTAGAGCGCCTGGTCCACAATACAAAGGAGGCACTAAGAAGGATGGGTCCGGGGGACCTGGAGCTACAGCTCTGCAAATTCCTCCTGTGCTATAGGGTTACTCCGCTTGCATCATGGCAATCTCCCACAGAGATCCTGATGCGAAGAAGACTCACAACATTGTTTGACCGCTTGGATCCTTCCAGGGTGGAGGATAGAGGCACGAATGTGGCGATAGATCAGAGGAAAGTATTCGGGGCAGGCGATCTAGTATACTGCAGAAATTATGTGAGCTCAGGGCTAGCGTGGGTACCCAGGGAAGTGGTGGAGCAAACCGGGCCCGTATTGTACCAAGTAAAGGCAGGGTCGGGGTTGCGGTGGTGGAGACACGCCGATCAGCTTAGGAGAAGCATCACGGATGCCATGGGGAAAAGTGGGTATTTTGACGAGTCAGCATTAGGGTTGCCCCCCACCTGCGTAACCCAAGGGGGGAATACAGGACTCAGCTGAACAGGCCGCATAGACCCACAGGAGACCGTCTCCCAACCCAGAGATGAACAACCCCAGTTTGATTTTTTTGTTACAGGATGGGAGTGAAATAGGGGTGAAAGAATTAAGATATTAAGATAATATTAATTCTGTTTTAAAAGTAAAAATTATTTTCTCAGTATTCTGTAAAGTTAAACAGATCAGATTGACCTATCACATTGATCTGATGACGAGGCTAAAGTACAAGCTCAGCACAGTTTGCACAGCTGACAGGGAACCGTAAATAATATTTGTGTGACATGACATGATGTGACATGAGACATGTTCCTTATATGACATGTTCTAAATAACAAACACTGAATGTTCTAACCTGAACTTAATGAAATGTCAGAAGGTTAACTAATAATTTTGGCTTATACCATAGTGATGTAATGTGTAGAAATTTTCACATTTTTATGCTATAAAAAAATGGCTCTGAAAATGTATTTTCATCCAGGGAATAATTTAGCTTGGTAAAGCTTTCCTGAATCTGTTTGGCCAAATATTGATAAATAAAACTCCTAAATCTGTCTTAGCGTGTGGAATGCGAATTTGTCTAGTTCAGAATTCCATAACAGGAGGAGTTTTTGTGAGTGTTCCCCCACTCGTACCAGTGAGCAGCAGGGTTTTGAGTTGTCCCAGAGGTCCCCCCATCCCCCCCTACACAGAGATACCCCATCCCTGCCCTTGCTGGGATTTGATGGGACACTGCAGTTTTCCCGGGGGGAAAGTTCAGGTGCAATAGGTGATTCCGGCAGCACCGCTGAATTGACCGGCCGACCGCAGCATGCCCACCGGCCCCCACAATGGTTGAGGGACTTCATCCCATCCTAGAGAGGAGGGATGTTGTGTATGCGTGCAGTTCAGCTGTTCACCATTAGCGCAGCTGATGGAGCTCACATGGCCCCAATTTACCCAATGAGTAACTAGTGCGGGAAGCCTTCCCGCCACAGGTGAACTATGTCAGGTATGCAGTCACCGATACTACAACCAGTAGGTGCCTTCGGGCGAGATTCAAATTTATTCTGTACCATATATAAGGTGGCAAGGCTCTGCCTACATCAAAAGGGCATTGGCTCTTGGTTCGCACGCTTGCACAGCACACACACATGTGGATTACCTCCAGTAGGCGCAGGTGCAGAACTATACCGGGGTAGTAGAATATCGGAGCAAGCGCAACTAACTTATGTCTAGACTCATGTCTATTTAAGCTGTAGTATTGTTCCAAGAGTTGTGAATAAACCGTTGCATCGTTGTTTGAATCACTACTCATTGGACTCTTCATTTTAAAGCTTAAGACACAACATTTGGTGACGAGGATGGGTTCTTCAGATTCCAGATGGCTGATCTCGTTCCAGTAGGTCTAGAACCATTCAACGTCTCCAAGCCTGAAAAATGGCTGTTCTATGAACTGCAACTCGAGAACTACTTCATTGCAAGGAAGTTCGACCCGACCCTGAGAAAGGTGACCTTCCTAGCCCACTGCGGGTTGGCTACTCTTGAGATTGTGTCCACATTGCTGCTGCCCACTGCTTTGCAGAAAATTTCTATGCAAGGCTTGATGGATCTTGTACGGGACTACTTCTAGTCTCAGGCTGCTCTCCAGCATCACAGGGTCTGGCTACAACCCCCAATGACTCAGTGGAGACTTTGAGTCACATCCTCTAGGGACTTCCAGGGGAACTCCAGGGGACATGAGCACCAACACAGGGGAATGTTGCACCATGTCAGGGCTGTGGCAGGTGCCACCTGCGACAAGATTGTCCATTCAAGAATGCAGAGTGCCATTTCTGTGGTAAGAAGGGCCACATCTTCAAGGCATGCCACCAGTGTTCAGAGTTTGTGGCCAGCAGGAAGGGCCGTCCAAAGGAGACGTACTTCATCTCCAAGATCTACACCAGCCATGGTTTCGACGGCTTGGTCCAAGAACTGACAGACGGGTTCGTCGTTGACATCCACTTGGAAGGGATTTTGTTTCACATGGAAGTGGATTCAGGATCATTCCTCTCCATCATTGCCGAATATGAGTTCCAGAGCATTCCACTAGCAAACTGCCCTAAGCTTAGGGCACTGCCCAACAAGTTGGTGGACTTGCAAGGCCGCTATGTTCTGGTGCGGGGCATAGGCAACTTTGAAGTTTTCTTCAACAATATTTCCACACATCTACATCTCATGGTGTGCAAAGTGGGTAAGGCCAATCTCTTGGGGTCCCAGTGGTTCGGGCCCCAAGGCATTTCTTTCATGGGTGGGAGTGACCCTGTCCTTAGTGTGGAAGACAAGGCCCCGAGTGTGCCGATTTCTGGGATGGTTTGTCTAGGGGGCACCCTGAGCATTTGTACTCTAATAAAGATTTTGCACCTATGGACTCCCATCACGAGCATGTTGCCCAAACTGACTGTGACTTTGCTAACTTTGAGGATTGTTCTAAAAAAAAACCTTGCATTTTGCCTGAAGACTCTGAACTGTGTGAAGCTCATGAACTCTTGTAACAGGGCAACTTGGAGCCGGCAAACTCTGAGTTTTGGGACAGTTTAGCAATTACCTCACTTAAGTTAGGATTGGATTTTGCAAGTGCAACTTTAGGGATCCTATCTTGTCACAAATTGTACTGTGGGAAGAGTTGGGGTGGCCGTAACCACCCATTTCTGCAGAGTTTAAGGTTTTCCACAAAGATCGGGATAAGATAACATTCTTGGGAGGTTGTTTATACTGGTTAAGCAAAACTATAACACCATCCCAGGTCAGGGATAAGGTTCCGCATTATATACTGTCCGGGTCTGCTGATAACGTTCGCTCTAAAATGATCGTAAGGAATTATTTCTGGTGGCCGGGACTTGAGGAGTCCATCAAAGCTTGGGTTCAGAAACATATTACTACACTCATTCCCGGGGGGGCAGGGGGCGGGGGGATGTTTCAGGTCTCCAAGAGAAAAAGGGAATGGGAAGCGAGTTTCCAACGGTAGATGAAACTGAGCCATTTCCCCTGGGGTTGGAGGGGGATTTACCAGCTGGCCCAAGGGTAGAGGATATGGAGCCACATTCCCCGAAGGTGGAGGGGGAATTGCCAGTGTGCTCAGGTCTGAAGAGAATGGTCTTGTGCAAAGGAGGAGCGGGGAATACTGTTAGTCACCACGGGGATATATTATTAGGTGCTACTTCATACACTCCTTGGGAAATCGCTCCATGCTTTGCTACAATTGAGTTTGTGAGTCGGTCAGACTGCTGGAGGTGTGGGTTTTCCTCAGAGTAGGTTATTGGGGAAAGCAGGTTCCAAATTATGCATAAGGCAGAGGTTGCTGAAGCACCAGGTCTGCATCCACAATGGATTGTTTGTTTCCTTCCCTAGTTCCAAGAAGTTTCCCCCAGTTCCATTAACCTGCGGTTGCAGAGCAAGCATAACTCAAGATAGGGAGAGGGTTTGCGCGGAGGAATTGTATGAGGAATTGTGTTTCTACTGCCTTGTACTATACAGACAAGTAGCTTCAGGAAAGTTTGGACTAGTGAAAGGAGGGGATTTGACTTGGAGATAAGGTTCTAGGGCAAAAATGGAGAAATTGAACCTATAATATCCACAATAAAAGAAAAACAAACTGTGATTATTAGGCCATAGGCTTCTGGCTTTTAAGAATTAATATTTTTCTTTTAAGCCCGAGCAAAGGCATTCATTTTTCAGCATCAAGGGAATGGGAGGGTTGCAGCCTGATTGCTCTCTAGGAAGTAGAGTAGTAATGCATTTCTCAGACTACAATACCCATCCAGTATGGTCAAAGAACAGATCAACTGAGCAAGACGAATACCATACCCAGAATCTGTTGCTAAGAGCCTTGCCCAACGGAGAGAAGGAACGAGACAGACTTCATGGGTCAGGGTAAAACAGCTTGTTCTCAGTTTATTTCCCATCCAATTTTAAAAGCAGAAAATAGTGTTGCTAAACTAAAATGGCTAACTCAGATTCCTGTTTGTTACATGCCTGCTATCTAACAAATGTAATCAAACCAAGGATGTTGACAAAGGAGATTACCTTGGCCAAAGTTCCAGGAAAACAAACAAATAGGCTAGTAACATATTAATTATACAACTGAAACAATAGAGGTTAGCATGACCCAAGTCACCCCTGGTCAATTAAAAGGCAAAGGTCTATTGACCCTGCTTAATTAGTTAAGGATTCTAGCCCACTGTGATTCCCCCGCCTGGGGAACTGTTTTGAGTTAAGAGCATACCGTTAAAAACTCCTCAGAGAAAAATCCCTTCTCTGCCCCAGCAGGCTATAATATTTATATTGAATAATATATGATTTTAGTATGATCTTGGGTCATGCTAATTATCATCCCTACAAGAACCAACCTATTTCAAGACAGGCCCAGAAGGGAAAATGATTGAACACCACTGGTTGTCACTTTCAGGCTTCAGTCCACAACTGAGACTGCTAATACATATAATAAAATATCTCCAATCTATCCTGGCAAATGTGTAATGCCACAATATTTGTTTTTCATCCATCCTTTGGATGTGATACATTAGCTTGCAAAAGAAGTTTGTTTTGAAACCATTTGCAAATCAACGGGGCCAGGTTTCATAGCAAGTTTGAATAGCCTCCTGGTTATTGTCAGTTGTAAAAAGCTACAATGTTACTTTTCTGTTAGGCTGGCCAACCATTGTGTGCCTCTGTACCTGATGTGTATAAATTGAAGCCATGAGGCCTCCCTCTTATGTCTGATGAAGTGGATTTCATCCACAAAAGCTCATATTTAAGCACAGGAGATAGTCTTTAAGGTGCAACAATGTTTTTTTGTCTTTTTATTGTTGTTTTGTTTAATCTCCAGTAAGTGTGGTGTTATTGGTAGTTGCGTTCTTTTTTGATCCTCAAAAATGGAAATGCTGTCTGGAAGGAGAGGAAGGTAGTAAGGAAGGATGGTTTTGTTAGAGTGACACAGACATGAGTGAGAAATAAGATAAAAATCCTGAACAAGTCTCTCATAAGATGTCTAGAAGCAGTTGGGGACTGGATGGGGGACAACGGGTTGCAATTGAATCCCTCCAAGACTGAGTGGCTTTGGATGGGGGGTTCCACGTTATCCAGGGAGCTGCCAACGTTGGTCTTGGATGGGGCTGCTTTGCCCCAGACAGAACTGGTACACAACTTAGGGGCCCTCCTGGATTCGGGGCTGCTACTTGCAGATCAGGTGGCAGCCGTGGCCAGGAGGGCTTTCGCACAGCTTCACGTCATCCATCAGTTGTGTTCGCTCCTGGACCGGGACTCCCTGCTCATGGTCACACATGCTCTGGTCACCTCCAGGCTAGATTATTGCAATGCACTCTACATGGGGCTGCCCTTGACAACTATTCAGAGGCTGCAGTTGGTCCAGAATGCAGCAGCCCGGGTGGTGATGGGGCATGGGCGTTATGCCCGTGCCTCACCATTACTTCGAGAGCTGCACTGGTTACCAGTTTGCCTCCGGGTGCAGTTCAAGGTGCTGGTTTTGACCTTTAAAGCCCTTCATAGTAGTGGGCCAGGATACCTTAGAGACCACAATGTCCCAAGAGCGTCCACACGTCCAACCAGAGCAGACCGGAGGAGCTCCCTAATTGTCCCATCTGCCAGAGGGGCTCATCTCTCTGGCACACAAAGAAGGGCCTTTTCCGTGTCAGCACCAACCTTGTGGAACCTCCTACCTGTAGAGTAGCGGGAGCAGATGGAGCTGCTACCTTTCAGAAAAGACCTAAAAACCTGGTTGTGGAGGTGTGGAGACCAAATGGAAGGATGGTTCCCACCTGTTGGCTTATAAAATAAGCCCCCTTTTCTTTTTAATTGCTCAATGCAGGCAGTTTTAATGTGGGTAGTTTTTAAAGATGAACGGGGTAGGTAGGTGGGTGGGTATGTTGGGTTTTTAATGGTTGAATTGTTTTTATGTATGTTTTAACTTGTTGTGAGCTGCCCTGAGTCGGGTTTACCTGATTGGGCATCATAGAAATCTGAATTTAAATAAATAAAATAAGACAGCCCAGAAAATAGAAGAAAAAAGCAAGTTCAGCAGGTGAAGTAATGATTACTTGAGTAATACATGCCCTTTAAATCTGTGCCAAACAATGTAGAGGAGGGAAAAAAGTTGACCCACAATGTCATATCTTCTCTAAACTGATACCATGCATCCATATTCAGGCCACTTACCCAAATGTGAAACTGATACACATTTGCTTATCTTCCAAGATGATCCTCAAACTGATTATCCCTTCTTTCTTTCTGAAATCATTTGATCAATCTATCTTTATTATGGCCCAAGACCAGCATAATTCAGCAAATGTACTATGTGGTCAAAGCATGGAATCTCAGAAATGTACTTTCCCTCTTCTGTTTTATTTTTGCTTGACTCTCCTAATGAGCCAAGAATACTTAGGTATTTGAGGAAAACACATATTCAAACTGTGGCAATGGCTGCCCCCCCCGCCCTACATCCACTTAGCAGTACTTTGGGTTATCTCTATATATCTGGGGCTGCGTTGGCTCAGTGGTTAAGAAGCTTGCCTTGTTAGCTTGAAGGCCAGCAAGTTGGCAGTTAAAGACTCAGGTACTGCATGACTGATTGAGCTCTCATCTCTGTCTCAGCTCCTGCAAACCTAGCAGTTCAAAAGCAAGAAATTGCAAATAGATAAATAGGGACCACTCCGGTGGGAAAAGATCTTGGGGACATGAAAGGAGCCTCACTTGGGCATCCCCTGAGCGGAGTTCCTCCAACAAAAATCCTTTCAACCCAGAATAATTTCTGACATGAAATTATTATTACCACCATATATTTCTCCATTCCATTTTCCCTCAACAAATCCATCCTTGACCAGGTTTAGTGTATGAGAACCAAGACACAGGAACAGCCGAAGGGTTGGCTTAACACATCTTTATTGCATGGTGGTCCGGGGGAACATGTGGTAATGGTGGACGAACAGCTCAATATATACAGTGGCTATACATTTGAATGTGGCTCCACGATAGCCCATTGGCTACCGCCTGCGTGACGACATACCTGGTCACGCCCTTCTTGTCCAGGTGAGGTAGTGGCGGGAATCTTCCCGCGCTGGAGTTATTGCGTAATTGGAACCATATGAGCTGGATGCTTGCTATTGCCACCTAGTGGTTACTAGCTCGCGTCCTATTACAGAAGGTTACAGTGTTACAGTTGATGGGTGTTACGTTGTTGCACAGGCATAGTATTAGGAACACAACACCAGGTCAGGAACAATATATAATACCTAACAATAGTGCTTCAATGTTATCCTGTTTGTTTACCTGAGAATACATCTAATAAATACATATTGAAAATGAACCCCAGCACCCCTAAAATGGGGTTGGGAGTGCACAAAATGGTTCCTCCAAACAGCCACCAAGGCCATTAGACCTCTTGTACACCAGAGAAAGCTCTAAATCAATGCAAGGTCAGATGAGCTCAGTCAGAAGCGATTGTTGGCGACAGCTCTTCCGCACAAATTCAGGTGCCCTTTGTGATGGAGGACTGCTTTGCCATTTACATTAGAAAGAACATTTCACTATGAATTGAGTCAAGAAAGGGATGGAGGTTGGTACAAACTAAATTTGGATGCTGTGAATGCACTGGGCTATGTCCCCCCCCCTTCCATAAGTAGGAAAAATGACTCATTCATGTCAGCACCCTCAAACACAGAAGGAAACAAAGAGCTGCTGTAGCTGATGTTAAAGGGTGGAAATAGATGTTTAAGTGAGAGACAGAGCTACTAGCCCCTCCATATGTTTCTTTTCTTCTTCCTTAGACCAGTATAACAACATAGCACATGATACTATCAGCCCGTGTTTTGCTCTATCTTTCCCTACCTTTTGTCACAACTAGCACGTGTTGTGTTCAACTAGAATCAAGATCCTGTGAGAAGTGTCAGTGAAATCAGTAGATTCTGTGTTTCTTACCATACCGACCTCTGCCCTGTGTGAGGTATAGCCTGTATGCATATTTCTTTTATCACCATATCCACAAATTCATTTGGTGGCTGCATTCTGGGCAAGCCACTAAATTTCTAACTATGCATGCCAGGTGTTCTACATATCATACCACACATAACACTGTCAGGAAGTGCTGCCCTACATCAGGATGTTTCTTACCTTGTTGATTACGTGGACTATGGTGGCTCAAGTGGTTAAGATGCTGAACTTGCTGACTGGAAGACCGGAGTTCAATTTCCAGGTACTGCATGATGGAGTGAGCTCCCGTCTCTGTCCCAACTCCTGCCAACCTAGCAGTTCGAAAGCAAGAAATTGCAAGTAGATAAATGAGGACCACTTTAGTGGGAAGATAAACAGTGTTCCATGCACTCTGGTGTCAAGGCATGCCTGCCACATGTTCACAGAAATGTCTGCAGACGCAGACAGCTCTGGCTCTTTGGCTATAAACAGAGATGAGCACTGAACCCTAGAGTCAGATATGAATGGCTTTTGAGCAAGGGCGACCTTTACCTTTACCTGATTATGTGGCGGGAGTATTTCCACATGGAACATATTAATAATGTGAGTCTCCACTCTGAAGTGGTACAGCCCAAATATAAATCTCTTATTTCAGCAAGGGGTAGTCCTTAAGACTATATTTGTCACACACCAGGTTTGGGAAACTGATTTAGATTTGGTGGGTGTTGTGTTCTCAAAGACTGTGCCTTTAAACAATGTACCTATCCATGTGTATCCAATATAACCTTTCTACGTGTAACATTGTAACCTTCAGCTGCATCACTGTAACCCTAATAGGACGCGAGCTAGTGACCACTAGATGGCAATAGCGAGCGTCCAGCTCAATGGTCCAGACTCACCTAAGAACAACAGCTTGGGAAGATTCCCGCCACCACCTTCACCTGGACAAGAAGGGCGTGACCTGCAATGACGTCACGCGGACAGTAGCCAATAGACTGTCAAGGAGCCACATTCGAATGTATAGCCACTGTATATATTGAGCTGTTCGTCCGCCATTACCACATGTTCCCTCTGACCAGTATGCAATAAAGTTGTGTTAAGCCAGCTCTTCGGCTGTTCCGGTGTCTTGGTTCCCATACACTAAAGTGGAGTTTAGTAAACATATTGTCCAAGTGCTTACTCACTGACATAGCATTAATGGGAAACTTTCAAATGGTAGGGGTCTCCATATGCCCATAAGCATCTTCTGCTGTTACCTCCAATCAATGTTCAGAAATAAGAGGACCTTTAAAAGTGTTTAAACTGTTAGATAATTTTAGTTATTCCTTTTGGTTAGCAGGGTATGAGGTAGAAAAGCAAAACAATAGAGAGAAAATATCAAGAGATTAGCACAGTCTGATCACTGCTCTTGATTGGTTCTCACACATAAACTAGCACTTTGTATAATAAAATCACTAGAAGCTAGAGAGTGAGACATCCAGCCCTAGGCCACTTCAATATGGGGTGCCTCAGGGCTCGGTACTGTCTCTCTATTTAATATCTACATGAAGCCATTGGGCGAGATCATTCGTTCCCATGGGATGCGGTACCATCAGTACGCGGATGACACGCAGGTGTACATCTCGTCCCGTGGTGATCCCAGTGATGCTGTCAAAGTCCTGTCTGAGTGCCTGAAGGCTGTGTGTCTGGATGAGTGCCTGGTGTCTGGATGAGGGACAACGGATTACAACTGAACCTTGACAAGACCGAGTGGCTATGGATTGGGGGCCTGGTGTTATCTTGGGAGTTACCATCCTTGGATCTAGATGGAATGAGTTTGCCCCAAACAGATCCAGTAAGCAACTTGGGAGCCCTCCTGGATTCTCGACTGCTGCTTGAAGATCAGGTGGCAGCTGTGGCCAAGAGGGCCTTTGCCCAACTTCGGGTGATCTGCCAGTTTCGTCCGCTCCTAGACCAGGACTCCTTGCTCATGGTCACTCATGCTCTGGTCATCTCTAGACTAGATTATTGTAACACACTCTACATGGGGCTGCCTTTGATGACCATTCGGAGACTACACTTGGTCCAGAATGCAGCTGCCCAGGTGGTGTTGGGGTGCGGGCATTATGCTCAAGCCTCACCACTGCTTCAGGAGTTGCACTGGTTGCCAATTTGCCTCCAGGTGCAATTCAAGGTGCTGGTCATTACCTTTAACGCCCTACATGCAGTGTTGAGCTACTCCCGGTGCCCACAGGTGCCCGGGCACCGGTAGCGGAAATTCCTCCAGGCCACGCCCACTTGGCTGGCCATGGCCACCTCCCTAACTCAGACCATGGTGTAGAGAGGCCAAGTGGGTGTGGACTGCAGAGTTAGCCACGCCCACAGCATTAGCCACACCCATGGTGGGGGTAGTAATTTTTTTGCAGAGCATCACTGCCTACATGGTAGTGGGCCAGGATACCTAAGAGACCGTATTGTCCCAAGAGTTTCTGCCCGTCCAACCAGAGCGAACCGGAGGGGCTCTCTACTTGTATCATCTGCTTGGGAGGCTTGCATCTCTAGCACAAGAAGGAAAGCCTTCTCTGTGTCCGCTCCAGCCCTATGGAACCTTCTGCCAGTGGAACTGAGGCTACAGGCGGAACTGCTGCCCTTCAGGAGGGAACTGAAAACATGGCTGGCAGGGCAGGTGTGGGGCGTGACCCCCACCTGCTGGCTGATTAAATAAGAATCATCCTCTCTCTTTTAGCATGTGTGGGTGGTTTTTTAAAATAGGGGTTTAACAGTGTTTTAACAGGGTTTTTAAGGGAGTTATTTTTGAATTGGGGATTTTATCTGTTGGGGGGGGGGAGTGTTTTGTAAGCTGCCCAGAGTCTTTGTGAGTAGGGCAACTGTATAAATATGAGAAATTAAATTAAATTTCAGCTAATAATAATTTACGGATTTTTTTAAATCAAGAAAATGGAGTGTCCAGCATGTAAAGAGAACTTCCAGGCTTGTTACTTAATCAGAGAAAGAAGAGGCTATCAACAAGAAATAGAAGCACAAATAAACACAACTTGCTTTAAATGCCACAGAAAGGAAAATAATTCTATCAGTCAGGTTAGTGGCAAAGGACAATCACATTAGTATGTAAACCCCATTCCACTAATGCCTGGTGTAAGTTCATGCAAGATAGCTAGTATCCTAATAGAAACTTCAAATAGTTTGCAACAAATATCCTTTGTAGCATGAAAGCTTACATGGAAGCCGCACAGGGGCTTACATGTCAATAAATAGAGTTTGGGTTGTGTTTCGGATTGCTAGCAATTGGCAGACACTATACCCACTGTCTGAACTGACAGTCTAGAGACAGCTAATAACTCTCTCCCATTTGAATTAGAAGTTGTACATCATTGCTCTAACATCTGTAGAGTGCTTTTCTCAGACTCCACTGATCCAAGTAAACTGCCCATTGATAAAACCACCCATGAGATATTAGGGAATCAGATCAGTTGAAGACCAACCAAAAATAATCAGATCACCAAAAAAACCATAATTATATGTTCTCTGTTGTCCTATTGCATGTGTGTAAGCTAGATCAAATGATAGTAGTCTTGACACATTGCCAGCCATTGTAAGAAAGATGAATATTTACTGGGAATAGGCAATGTGGAAGAATAGACGTAAGTCATAAATGAGTATTTGATCCCTTTGGTTGAAACAAATAGCCTTTTCTCCTCAGGTCTGATCAACATTAGTTCCTTTTGTTTGTGATTTATGATACACAAAGAATGAAAGCTCCATGGTAACTTTTAAATGGAGGAATTTATGACTGCCAGGTCTTTCACATCTGCAGGCACTCTAACTAATCACATATAGGATTCCTGTAATTCTAATTAAGTTTGAAGCCTTTGTGCCTCAGGATGTTCATTCCCTTGCCAAAGTCACAATCACTCAGAGATGCTGTTTGTATTTTGCAAATGAAAGAAGAGAGGTTGCTGCTGGTGCTATATGCTATCAAACCACCTATGACTTACTGTACATAGCAACCTTAAGAATGAGTAGGATAATATAGCTCCTGTCAAAATAATGAATGACCCCCATTCCCCCTCCCTCCCTCCCTCCATACCTGTTGTGTTTTGAATCTGACATAGTCTTGGAAAAAGGCGCCAAGTTTGAATAGCTGTCATCCAGTTACTTCCCTGTAAATAGTTTAACCATGGTTTTCCTCCAATGAGTGTCTGTATATTTCTGATCTGTGTTTTAACCAATCGGTTCTAAGCCTGCCAAAATGTATCTATTATTGTATGCCTCACTTGTATAAATATGTCCTTGTTTCTGCCCTGAGTTAGTTGTGTTGTGCAAGCAATAAATCTGAATCACTTGTGTTTGACCCAACTAATGCAAGCGTGGCGCCAAAATGGCCGCCACGCTCTTTGCGGGGGCCCCCCACCGGACGAAGGCATCCGGGTAGTTAGGGGCGTGGCCAGCACCCTAATAAAAGGGCTGGCCACGAGGCAGCCATGCTGCCATTTTGGCGAAGCGACGGAGCGGAGAAGTTTTTCCCTCTTACCTCCGTCGCTCGTGTTCTTTCAGGGGAAGCCTTTTCGGTGCAGCTTTTCTTTTTCTTCGGCTTCCTAGCTAAACCAGCTATGCCCTCTAAGAAGAAGGCAGCTGCAAACGTGGCTCGATCGGCGCGGAGGCGTCAGCCGGGTCGGAGGACCGCGACTGCGCCCGCCCAGCAGCCACCTTTGGCGGAGCCCACTGGGACCGGTGGGATGGGATCGGTGGCCCCTTGGCCCGATGCGCGGTGCGCGCAGGCTGCCCCGGATGGGGCCTCGGCCCTTGGCCCGCAAACGGTGACCACTGCCCCCGGCATGGTCCGTGCGGCTGGGCCCTCTTGCCCGGGCGCACAGTTCCCCATGGGGGGAGCGAGCCACGGGGGGTGGTTGGGTTCCCTGCCTTGGCAGGGCGTGCCCACGGCTCCTCAAGGGCCGAGCATGGGCTCTTGGCCTTATCTGGCCCCTGGGGCCCAGGGATCTGGACAGGTACCCGTGACTTATGGGCCGGCTGCCCATTTGCCCCCTGTCGGGGCTGGGGGCTATGTTAACGTAGAGGCCCTTCTGGCCCGCGTAGCGGCCCTCGAGGCATCCCTGGCGAGGGCCAATCAAACGGGGGCGTCTCTCGGATTCCAGGTTGACCCTTTGGCTGCCGGACAGCGGCAGGCGACGGGTCGGGTTGAGCTGCCTGAGGCGCGCGGGCCGGTGGCGGCCACTGCCTCGCAGCTCCCCACTCAGCAGGTGCAGCAGTCTGGTGCTGATCTGGCCCCGTCGACGAGCTCAGCTTCGGTCGTGAGCTCCGATGCCCCCAGCGGGCCGGAACCCCCGGTGGGGGTGGCCCGTGGGGGTGCATTGGGTGAGTATGCAGTTCAAGCTAGTGCACCCACACAACTGACTTCCCTGGGGGGTGCTTTCCAGTGGCCATGGCCTCGCACGGGTGGTCCGGCGGTCCAATCGCCCCCGGCCCACCCGGCGACTTCATCCCTGACCCAGGGCCCGGGTTGGGGTGGCGCCCCCTATGCGGTAGGGAATGTGTTGGGGATCCCCGGGCTGGTGCAGGTCCCCTTTGCTTTGCCCGCAGTTCCCTCTGTGCCGGTGTCGGCATTGCCGACAGCAGGGTATTCCTTGCCCCTGGGGGACCATCTGGCCCAGTCCACCAAGGAAAAGATCTGGAGGGGCGAGTATGTAGACATCTTCTCCCTTCTTAATAGGGAGCCAACCAAGGAAGAGAGGGAAGGGCTGGACGAGAACGATAAGGAGCAGGCACGTCGTCATAAGCCGCCATGCACGTGGGCAAATTGGTTGCCAGCGTACTTAATTTACATGGCCGTTTACCTCAGGGCTAGGCCGGATTTGGCCATCCCTATGGTCCAGTATCTGGACAACATTTACCGGGCTATGGTTGACTTCCCGGGTCCGTCGTGGCTGGCTTACGACGAAGAATTCCGCATGAGGACTCCACTGCACCCAGAGATGAGGTGGGATGAGCCCTGCCAGAAGCTGTGGCTTCTGTATATGACCCCCACGCGCCCGGCGCCTGGGGAGAGATACCATTGTGGACATGCGGTCCAACGAGCGGCCCCGGTACAGGTACCCCGCCAGGTGGCGGGGCAGGGGGTTCCAGCCCGCCTGCTGTGCTGGACCTTCTCGTCCAATGGTTCTTGCAACAGAAAGAATTGCAAGTACAAGCATGAGTGCCCCTCTTGTTCTGGCCCCCATGCTGCTTCCGCCTGTCCCAGGCCGGGGGGATTCAGGGGCAGAGGTAGGGGTGGACAAGGGGCAGGTAGGACTGCTGCTGAGGGAGCGGGTCCACCGAAAGGCCCCCTCCCCAATTAAGGTGGACATGCTGGAGCGTTGGCTCGCATTGTATCCGAGGAGGGCAGACGCAGTGTACCTCCTTCAGGGTTTTCAACTGGGGTTTCGTATTCCTTTCATGAGGGATAGGTCATCACAAGATGCACCCAACCTTTTGTCAGTTAGAGGAAGGGAGGAGGTGGCCGCTGCCAGCATTAATAAGGAGATTGCTGCAGGCAGGGTCGCGGGCCCTTTTACTGCGCCCCCGTTCCCCAACCTTAAAGTATCCCCACTAGGACTAGTGCCCAAGAAGTCCCCGGGCGAGTTCCGCCTGATTCATCACTTGTCCTACCCAGCTGGTCGCTCGGTCAATGATGCTATCCCTGCTGACCTTTGCTCGGTCAGGTATACATCCTTCGACCAAGCATTGTGCATGGTGCGCTCATGTGGCCCGGGTGCACTGTTGGCTAAGTGTGACATTAAGTCGGCTTTTCGTCTCCTGCCGGTGCACCCAGGTGACTTTGAGTTGCTGGGTTTCAAATTCCGGGGTGAATATTATTTTGACAAAGCCATGCCATTCGGCTGTTCCATATCCTGCTCGGCTTTCGAGCGTTTCAGTACATTCCTGCAGTGGGCATTTGTCCGTAGGTCAGGGTCTCGGTCTGTAGCCCATTACCTGGATGACTTTTTGTTCAGGGGTGAACGGGGCTGGGACACGTGCACACGTCTCCTCAACACATTTCAGACGCTAATGGAGGAACTTGGTGTCCCTTTAGCGCCCGAAAAGACCGAAGGCCCGTCTAATAAGTTAGTATTCCTGGGGGTGGAGATTGACACGGTAGCGCAGGCGTCTAGATTGCCGGGAGACAAGGTGTCAAGGATAGTGGCCCTTATATCGGACTTGCTGGCTAAGCGCAAGGCATCCCTTCGGGAACTGCAGGTGCTACATGGCCACCTTAATTTCGCTTGCAGGGTGGTCGCACCTGGCAGGGCATTTGCTCGGCGCTTGTGCGACGCCATGGCAGGCTTATCCAGGCCCCATCATAGGGTGAGATTGACACGGGGCATCAGGGCAGATATGTACATATGGCTCCAGTTCCTGAGGGAGTTCAATGGGGTCTCATTTTGGAGGTCCGACCTCCTGGCTTCACCTCACTTTCAGATTCAGTCTGATGCCTCGGGATCCCTTGGTTATGGGATGTACTTCAATGGGAAGTGGGCCTATGGTGGATGGCCACCAGCCTGGTCAGGCACGGGTCGCCTGAGGGATCTCACATATTTGGAATTTTTTCCCATACTGTGGGCTTTGATGCTATGGGGTGAGGAGTGGGCCAACTCTGTGGTGCATTTCTGGTGTGACAATGCGACCGTTGTCCACATTGTCAACTCACAGACCTCTAAATCTCCCAGGGTCATGGACCTCGTGCGCCAGTTTGTATTGCGCAGCCTGCGCCTCAATGTACTGTTCAGGGCCAGGCATGTCCCGGGGGTGAATAATGATATTGCTGACGCTTTGTCCCGCCTGCAGATCTCCCGGTTCCGTGCCTTGGCCCCGGATGCGGAGGAATTTCCCTCGCCACTCCCGGAGGAGATATGGACCTTTGGCAAGGAGAGGTGAACCGGGCGATCGGCATGTCGCTGGCGCCACGCACGCGTAAGGCGTATCACCACGCGTTGGTTTCCTTTCAGACTTTCTGTACCCAATCTCGACTGCCAGATACCTGGCCGATCCCAGTGGCCCACCTCCTTCGTTTCATGGTTTACCTGCACGCCCAGGGCCTTGCACCCCGCACCATAGCATCTAGGCTGTCAGCGCTGGCTTTCATGGCCAAGGTGGGAGGTCATGCGGACAGTACCACTGATTTCCGTGTGAGACACGTTTTGGAGGGGTGGGTGCGGGAACGTGGGCGTAGCCTGGACGACCGCCACCCAATTTCCCCGGGGGTCCTTACCCAACTGGCACGGGGCTGGCATGACCTATGTTTCGATAGGTATGAGGCAGCCCTGTTTCATGCGGCTACAACGGTGGCCTTTTTTGGAGCGCTCCGCATCAGCGAGCTTGTGATGCTGTCTAAGGCGGATGCAAGTCGTAGGGCACTGGAACTCGAAGATGTCTATGTTTGCGATAATTGGGCTCAGTTGAGGATACGCTCCTCTAAAACAGATCAGCACGGCGTAGGCAGTGGAGTAAGACTGCTACGATGTTCCTTGGCAGACATCTGTCCGGTTGGTGCCCTACAGGAGTTCCTTGCACTGCGTGGCACGCACCATGGCCCGTTTTTCTGTCACCAAGATGGGTCTCCCCTTACTAAATTTCAATTTGGAAGGTGACTGGGAAGGCACTGGCTAGTGTGGGCCTCCCTGGGGCCCGCTACGGCACCCATTCATTTAGAATTGGGGCGGCCTCTACTGCGGCTGCTTATGGGTACTCCGGGGCTGACATACGCAGCAAGGGGAGGTGGGGCTCGCAGTGTTTCCAGTTTTATGTTCGCCCACTCCCACCTTGAGTACCGTTTTTAGTCACCACACATCTCTTCCTTCCCTGTTTTTTCCCTTGACAGACCCTGGGTGTCGTATCACACCGGTGACAGTATGGCTGGTGGGCCATAGCTACGTGCACAGGGCAGTGCGTTACGCTGCGGCGACAGATTGGGGACCCCGACTGGGACTGGGTGCATACGCAAGTCTCACATGGTACGGTAAGCCCGGTATGTTGTGGCGGGAGCTCTTGCCATTCCTCTTTTCGGCAAGGAATGCTGACCCGCCCGACATTCTGATCATACACCTTGGGGGTAATGACTTGGGTCAGGTCACTGGCTTATCGCTGAAGCATGCGATTTGCGGTGACCTCGCCTACTTACATTACGTATGGCCCGCCACAACCCTTGTTTGGTCAGATATGGTCCCACGGCACGCTTATAGGGGAGGCTTTGACCTTCAGGCCCTGGACCACGCTAGGCGCATGGTGAACAGGGCTGTGGCCCGATTCCTTTCGACCAAGGGCTGGGGGCGGGTCAGTCGTCATCCCGCCATCAGTTTGCAAAATTATGGGCTTTATTCAGGGGATGGGGTCCATCTGTCGCGAGGAGGTATGGACCTCCTGCTGGGTGATTGGCGAGCAGGCCTGTCGACCGAGCTGACGGTCTTTGGGGGGGGGGGGCATCGAGCCTTTATTGAAGCCTCTCCGGGTGGCGGGTAGCACTGGTAAGGTAAACATTTATGACCCACAGGTATCTGGCAGGTTCGCAATTGACTGGACAACACTAGATAGGCATAAGTTGTTTAAACGTTGTCCGGTCAACGACGAACCAGGCGAGGGGGTGATGGTTACAACTAGACAGCTGGCATCACCCCCTGATTTTACGGATACACGTCAGAGGGTGGGGTCATTAGTTAGATATTGACTACGGTCAACAATTTGTTTGTTGTCAACAAACAAATTGATACAAATAGATACATTGTAACAATTGCCGTTGGCAATTTTGGGTGGTACCTTACCAGTGTTACTTCGGCCTGCTTGCCTTAAGAAATATGTTTGGTTAATTACCAATAGAAATTTATAATTCGGACTAGGGCATGAATCAATAAATGTGGCCCAATGCCGTTATCCACTTTCATTTGTGTCTGAGTCCATTATTGGGGGGGGTGCGCCTGCAATGCTGGTCGCTGTCATCCTTGCACCGAACACAACATTGGCGATGAGTGGGAGGGGGCAGGGAAGCCCCCATAGTCTATTATTCAAGGTCCTTAATGCCCACAGGGAGGAACTATGCCCAAATCGATTGTGAGGCTCTTGCAACCACTGTGGGTGTTAAAAAGTTCCACGACTTTATTTATGGCCACCCTGTCACCATTGTGACTGACCATAGGCCTTTATTGGGGATTTTTGTTTCTGATTGGCTGACACTACAAATCTTGTCCCCTAGAATGCTCCGGTGCGCCATGCTGCTGTAGGCTTATCAATTTTCCCTGGTGCACAGATCAGGGGTTAAGATATCGAATGCTGATGCTCTCTCTCGTTCCCTGGTCCCTGGGACAGAGAGTCTCCTCGTGTCACAGCTTGCAACATTGCTAAAGAGACAGCAAAGGACGCCTTGCTGTCAAAAGTTAAAGGTTGGGTTTTAAAGGGGTGGCCCGCATCCTCACCTTTTGAGGACTTCAGAGGTTTTTTGTAAAGTGACACGAGATGTCTATTGAAAAGGGATGTCTGGTTTGGGGGGATCGCGTGGTTGTTCCCCTTGCATTACGAAATAAAATTATGTGCACTCTGCATGTTAGCCACCCTGGGATCGTAAAGTCAAAAGCCCTTGCTAGGAGTTATTTCTGGTGGCCAGGTCTTGATAAGGATATTGAAACATGGGTTGGTAGGTGCCGTGAATGTCAGGCCTCTCGGCCTGAGGAGTCACATCTCCCACATAGGGAATGGGATACAGCCTCAGGTCCATGGTCCCATATACATATTGATTTTGCCGGCCCATTTAGGGGGGTGGGTGAACTTTCTGTTAGCGGTAGATGCATATTCAAAGTGGGTTGAAGTCTTACCCGTGGTGAGTACTGTGACTGCTATTACTATTAGGAAATTAAGGAGGCTGTTTTGCTCCTTTGGTATACTGGACATTGTAGTTACAGATAATGCATCCACCTTCACTTCAGTTGAATTCAAGTTTTTTTAAACGGAGAAATGGTGTGAGGCACATAACTGCTGCCCCATTCCACCCTGCCACCAATGGGAAGATTGAATGCCAAGTTCAATCAGTAAAGGATGCTCTTAGGCGTATGGGTTCAGGGAACATGGAATTGCTTAATTGAAGCCTTAAGTGGCACGAAATCCCCAGCAAAAAGGGCGCGCTGGTCATGCTAATCAAAGCCCTACCATTGGTTACAGTTTAGGATGCCGCTCTCCATTGGTTACTTTCATATATTCCCTAATCTGATTGGTTACATTTGTCCAGCGGGTCACTACGTTGTGTCCAATAGCAACCACCAGGGAGACTCTATATAAGCCCCATCAACAAGATAGAGTGGGGCTGGACCAGATCTATACTTCCTACTCCACAGGTAGCCACGGTGCGCTAAGCCTGGGTTCCTCCATATGCTACAATAAGGGTAGCTAGCATTTGCCTATTGCCAGGCATGAATCTGGAGGGACTGACTCCGTTAGGAACGTATAGCCAACTTGGGATCCGGAAGACCTTATAAGCTGAACTCTGTTGACTGTTATAATAAAGCCTGTTGCTGTTTGTTCATCATTGTCCTTGACTTGTGCTTATAAGGCCGGATCCAACATTGGTGACGAAGGTGGGATTGATGAACGATGAGATGGCTGACCAAGTTCCCCTTTGGCTGCATCTGTTCGACATCAACAAACCTCGCCTGTGGCTGTACAATGAGGTCCAGATGGAAAGTTCCTTTGCAGTAAGGAAAGTCGAGCTAGCATTATGGAAAGCAACGTTCTTGACCCACTGTGGGCTGGAGGTTCTGGACGTTGTTGTGAGGCTCCTATTGCCCGATGTGCTCCAGCAAATCTCCTTACTGGCCTTGTTTCACATTTTGCATGAGCACTTCCAGCGCATATCGACTCTCGAGGGTAAAGAGTCACCCAGTCCAGTTACACCTGTGGCTGCTGGGTCCGAAACGTCCAGCCATGTCTGCGAAGACCGCGACAGTCCACCACAGGAAACAAGGGCACCAATGGCAACACCAGGTTCAGTAGCGCCATGCCGAGGATGTGGGAAACGCCATCTTCGCACAGAGTGCCCTTTCAGAAACACTCAATGCCACCATTGCAGAAAAACAGGCCACATCGTCAAAGTCTGTAAGCAACGTGTCGAAACTCTGTCGAAACTCCAGTTCTGCATTGCCAAGGTTTTTACGAGCTATGGGTTCGACGATGAGCAACGAGACCTTAAGGATGGGTACAGCGTAGACCTCCATATCGAAGGGGTGCCATTCTGTCTTCAGGTCATACCTGTCAAGTGTCCCTTATTGGCTGGGAAAACACTGTATTTTTATCCCTCTTCCCGTTTTATTAATTTCCCCATAAATATCACGTATTGTTTTTTTAAAAATCCCGAAGCTGCAGTTTTTCCTCCTGCCACCAGAGGTTGCTGTGGTTTTTTGTTTGCAGATGGGGAGAGAGAAGGTGGGGGCATTCTTTCATCTCTCTGACTCCGCTCCTTTGACTCCTCCTGGGGCCGGGGGCAAGGGGGAAAAGGAAGAAAGAGCTGCCCAACGCGGCTGGGCCAGGCGTGGAAGCCCCAGCACTTGCCCTTCTGGATAAGTCTATGTCTTTTTGTTTTGTTTACTTTCCTGTGTGTGTGTATGTGTGTGTAAGTCTCTCTGTCTTTTTGTTTTGTTTACTTTGCTTTCTCTCTCTCTCTTTCTGTGACTCAGCTCTGTGTGGGTGGGTGTGGGTGTGGAGAGCGATAGTGTGTGTTTGTGTGTGTGTTGTGGGTGAGGGGCTAGGGTCTGGACCAGGTTAAACAGAGATGACCACTGAACCCTAGAGTCAGATTTGACTGGCTTTCAAGCAAGGGACACCTTTACCTTGCTTGAAACCCAGTCATATCTGACTCTAGGATTCAATGCTCATCTGTTTCAAAGCCGAAGTGCCAGCGCTGTCTGCTTTTGCAGACGTTTCCATGGTCATGTGGCAGGCATGACTAGACACTGGAGTGCATTGGCTACTGTTTACCTCCCCACCAAAGTGGTCCCTATTTATCTACTTGCAATTTCTTGCTTTCGAACTGCTAGGTTGGCAGGAGCTGGGACAGAGGCAGAAGCTCACTTCATCCTGCAGTACTTGGGTGTCGAGCTGCTGACCTGCCACCTTCCAGTCAGTGTCTTAGCCACTTGAGCCACTGCAGCTCAGTGGTTAAGAAGCTCACCTTGTTAGCTGGAAGGCCGACATTACGGTTTGAGCTCCCATCTCTGTCCCAGCTCCTGGCAACCTAGCAGTTCAAAAGCAAGAAATTGCAAGTAGATAAATAGGGACCACTTTGGTGGGAAAAGTAACAACATTCTGGTGTCTACTCATGCCTGCCACATGTCCACAGAAACATCTACAAGCAGACAGTGCTGGCTCTTTTGCTATAAACAGAGATGAGCACTGAACCCTAGAGTCAGATATGACAGGCAGCATTGGATCTAACAATAGGTAAAGGTAAAGGTTGCCCTTGCTCGAAAGCCAGTTGTATCCAACTCTAGGGTGCAGTGCTCAATCTCCATTTACAGTCAAAGAACCAGTGCTGTCTGTGTTTGCAGACGTTTTCATGGTCATGTGGCAGGCATGACTAGAGCCCAGCATGTCACATGGCCAGATTTGGCCATGTCCACAGTGGGGCATGGCCAAAATTTCCCTTATTTCCAAATCCCAAACTTGACAGGTATGCTTCAGATAGACTCCGGATCCTTTCTTTTTGTCGTGACCGACGAGGAGTATCATCGCATTCCGCCTGACCTGCGGCCCAAACTCAAGAGTCTTCGAGGCAAGTTAGTGGACTTAGGGGGTTGCAACATTCCAGTCTGTGGAATAGGGAACTTCGAAGTCCATTACAACTATGTGTACACGAGCCTACCCCTCATAGATGCGAAAGCAGGTAAGATTGACATTCTGGGGTCCCACTGATTCGGGGTCCTCGGCATTCACTTCACGGGAATTCAGATGGGGGAGAGAGAATCCATTTTATGTATTGAGGATGAGCCCCAAGCATTGTTATTTCCTGGGAGGTGGGATTGTTCCAGGGGACCCAGGGGAGCGATTCATCTACAGAAGAACTTAATGCAGTATTTTCCCGACTAGCGCATGTTGCGCACACAGACAGTGGCCTTGTAGAAGAGACTGGACAGTCCGATGTGTTTGAATTAAAGGAAGGAACTCTTGCTGCCAGAGGCCCTAGACTTTGAAAATCCTGACTTTTGGGACGAACTGGTCATTGTTTCACTCAAGATGTCCATGGGTTTTGCCGCAGTTTGCAGTTCTGATCCATTACTGTCTGATGTTATTGTGTGGGTAGATCTTGGGTGGCCGCCTCCTCCTTACAATTCGGAGGCATGTGTGTATTATCGGCACCGCAACAAACTCTAAGTACTCAGAGGGTGCTTGTATAGGCTTTGCAAGACAGTGGTTCCATGTGGGCTGCGGGCCAAGTTACTTGAGCATATGTTAAGCGGGTCCCAGGATTTTCTCCGTTCCCAAGACATTATCCGTAGCTATTTCTGGTGGCCGGGAATCGAACATGCTATTGAGATTTGGGGGTTACAACATGGTACACTTGGTACATGAAGAGTCTCAGTCTCCCCAGCGGCAAGTGGTTTCTTGCCATCCCCTGGAGTTGGAGGGGGGATCAGGGTTCCACAATCACCCCCTATGTTAGATTGGCACACGAAGGAATTCCAATGTGCAGGCTCACAATCCCCGAGAGGTTGGGAGGGGTCGTGGGAGCACTCTCAGTCCCCTGGTTTGGAGAGGGACGTCCAAGGACATAGGCACAAGAAGGAAAACCAATGTGCAGGCTCGCAATCCCCAAGTGATTGGGAGGGGTTGTGGGAGCACTTCCAGTCCCCTGGAAAGAAAAGGGTCGACCAAGGAGATTGGCATGAGAAAGAACATCAATGTGTGGAGTCGTAATCCCCGGGGAAAAGGGAGGGGTTGCGGGAGCACTTTCAGTCCCCTGGAAAGGAAAAAGGCGACCATGGTTTGTGTTCTTGTCATGTTTGTGTTCTTGCCAAAACATATGGAGAACTACACTTGCAGCAAGTGCAAGCTGGTTGCACTACTGGAAGAGAAGGTCCAGCAGCTAGAGGCCCGCATATCTAACCATCAACAAATTAAGGAGCTTGAGCTGTTCTTGGACAGAGCGGAACAGACTATGCTGGACAAAGTAGAGACAGGGCACAGTTCTGAGGGAGAAGGCCCTTCACTAACTCAGGAGGGAGATGTTTGGAGGAATGTGACTCAACGGAGGAAAAGAGTAGGGGATCACTCTGAGAGTCTGAAATTACAGAATAAATTTGAGGCTCTTTCCCTCATCACACCTGATGAGGAACACACAGAGGAACAACTGGTTCCACCTGATGATCTCTCCTTCATCACACTTGATGAGATCCAGGAAGATAAACAACAGGAACAAACTGAGTTTCTCTCCCTTAATATGGTTGATGAGGTGCATGTAGATGAACAGATTGCAGGAGAGAGGCTCCTTGTACTAGGCGATTCAATAATTAGAAATACAGAGAAATGGATTTGTGATGCACATGATAACCGTATGGTGACTTGCCTGCCAGGTGCAAAAGTTGCAGACATCACAAGAAATCTAGATAGATTGTTAGAGAGAACTGGGAACGAGCCAGTTGTCATGGTACACGTTGGTACCAATGATGTTGGGAAGGCCAAGCGGTCTGTCCTGGAAGCCAAATTCAGGTTGTTAGGAAGAAGATTGAAGTCCCGGACTTCCAAGGTAGCATTTTCAGAAGTGCTGCCTGTCCCTCGCGCAGGACCTACCAGGCAGGCAGAGCTCAGAAGCCTCAATGCGTGGATGAGGCGGTGGTGTCGAGAGGAGGGTTTCAGATTTGTCAGGAACTGGAGAACATTTTGGGACAAGCCAAATCTGTTCAGGAGGGATGGGTTGCATTTGAACCATGATGGGACCAGATTGCAGGCACTCAACATCAAAAAGGCTGCAGAGCAGCTTTTAAACTGATAACTGGGGGAAAGCCGACAGGAGCTGGGCAGCATCCGGTTCGGAAAAGTGTGTACTTGAGTAGTGAGGAGGATGCAAAATTTACTGAGCAGAGCGAGGAGCTAGTCACTAGCATTCTAGCAGAAGGATGCAAGAGGCAGTCTAACAATGCAACTGGACACAAAAGACTGTGTCAGAAAAGCATATATAAATGCTTGTATACAAATGCCAGAAGCCTCCGGAACAAAATAGGGGAGCTGGAATACTTAGCAATAGATAAGAATATTGATATTATTGGTATCACTGAAACCTGGTGGACGGATGATAACCAATGGGATACAGTTATCCCAGGCTACAAACTGTACAGGAAGGATAGGAAGGGGCAAATGGGAGGTGGTGTGGCCTTGTATGTCAAAGAAGTGATAAAATCGTATGAATTGGAATATCTAGGTGATTTGGAGTCACCATTAGAAGCTCTGTGGGTAAGAGTACCAGGCCACAAGGATGGTCTAACAGTAGGCATATACTATCGGCCTCCGACCCAAACTCTTGAGGGAGACTGGCAGTTGGAGAATGTTGTAAAGGAGGCATCCAAGAAGGGAAGCCTGGTTATAATGGGGGACTTCAATTACCCTCACATAGACTGGGTGAACTGTTGTTCAGCACATGATAAAGAGATAAAGTTCCTAGATATGCTAAATGATTGTTCCCTGGGACAGATGGTTGAAGACCCAACTAGAGGTACAAGAATCCTTGACTTGATCCTGAGTAATACTCAGGATCTGGTGCAAGATGTTAATGTGACTGATCCAATAGGGAAGAGTGACCACAACTCAATTATGTTTAACTTGATCATAGACCGCAAGTCACTGATAAAATCTAACACAGAGACCTTAAATTTTCAAAAAGGAAATTTCCCAAAGTTGAGGAAACTAGTAAAAAAGAAGCTGAAAGGGAAAATTGAGAGAATCCAAACACTCCAAGAGGCATGGAGGCTGTTTACAAAAACAATAACAGAGGCTCAATTGGAATGCATACCCAAAAGGAAAAAGGGCACTGCCAGGTCCAAGAGGACTCCGATGTGGCTTACAGGAGCTGTTCGGGAAGTGATGAAGAGCAAGAAAAGCTCATTTAGAAGATGGAAGGCTTGTCCGAATGAGGACAGCAGGCAAAAACATAAATTCTGGCAGAACAAATGCAAGGCAACAATCAGGAAAGCAAAGCAAGACTTTGAGGAGCGTATAGCTAAAAATACTCAGAGAAATAACAAAGACTTCTTTAAGTACATTAGAAGTAAGAACCCAACTAGGAAGGCCATTGGACCATTAGATGACAATGGAAGGCAAGGGGTTATTAAAGAGGAAACAGAGATTGCAGAGAGACTCAATGAATTCTTTGCTTCAGTATTCACTGAAGAAGACAGAGGCCACATGCCCAAAACAGAGCCTATCTTCGTAGGGAGGGAAACCGAAGAATTAAGCCAGATAGAAATAACCAGGGAGGAGGTCCTTGCATGTCTTGTTAAACTAAACACTAACAAATCACCAGGACCAGATGGCATCCATCCACGAGTTCTCAGGGAACTTAAAGATGAAATTGCTGATCTCCTAGCCAAAATATATAATCTTTCCCTCAAATCAGGCTTTGTGCCTGATGACTGGAAGGTAGCGAATGTAACACCAATTTTCAAAAAAGGATCCAGGGGTGATCCAGGGAATTACCGACCTGTCAGTTTGACATGTGTCCCAGGTAAAGTGATGGAAACCATCCTAAAAGATAGAATTAATAGGCACATAGAAGAGAAGGCGCTGCTAAAGGAGAGCCAACATGGCTTTTGCAAGGGCAAATCATGCCTCACTAATCTGTTGGAATTTTTTGAGAGTGTCAACAAGCATGTGGATAAGGGGGATCCAGTTGACATTGTTTATCTGGACTTTCAGAAGGCTTTTGACAAGGTCCCACACCAAAGGCTCTTGAATAAACTTACCAGTCATGGAATAAAGGGACAGGTCTTGTCCTGGATCAGCAACTGGCTAAGGGACAGGAAACAGAGGGTAGCACTAAATGGACACTTCTCCAAGTGGAGGGAAGTAAAGAGTGGAGTCCCCCAAGGTTCAGTACTGGGACCCCTGCTTTTCAACCTCTTCATAAATGATCTAGAGGTAGGAGTAAAAAGCAAGGTAGCCAAATTTGCTGACGACACTAAATTATACAGGGTAGTGAAAACTGTGAGAGATTGTGAGGAGCTCCAGAGGGATCTCTCGACACTGGGGGAGTGGGCAAAACAGTGGCAAATGAGTTTCAACATTAGTAAGTGCAGAGTGATGCATGTTGGGGCAAAGAACCCCAATTACATTTATAAACTGATGGGGTCTGAACTCTCTGCGACAAACCAGGAAAGGGACCTTGGTGTCCTGGTGGACAACTCAATGAAGGTGTCAACCCAGTGTGCCTCAGCAGTGAAAAAAGCAAACTCAATGCTAGGGATCATTAGGAAGGGTATAGAAAATAAGTCAGCAAGTGTCATTTTGCCTCTTTATAAATCTATGGTGAGGCCCCACCTGGAATACTGTGTACAGTTCTGGTCGCCATACCTCCAGAAGGATATTATGGAGCTGGAAAAAGTGCAGAGGAGGGCAACCAGAATGATTAGGGGACTGGAACACCTTCCTTACTATCTGAGGCTGCAACGGTTGGGCCTCTTCACTCTTGAACGACGACGTCTAAGAGGTGACCTGATTGAAGTTTATAAAATCATGCACGGTGTGGACAAAGTAGATAAGGAAAAACTGTTTTCCCTATCGCATAACACTAGAACTAGGGGACACTCCATGAAACTTTTGGGTACTAGTTCTCAAACAAATAAGAGAAAGTACTTTTTCACCCAGAGGATTACTGGTCTATGGAACTCCCTGCCAGAAGAAGTGGTGACAGCTGTCAGTCTTGACAGCTTTAAGAAAGGATTAGACAAGTTCATGGAGGACAAGAGTATCAATGGCTATAATTATGGATACTTAAGGACAACCTCCGGGTTGGAGAGATAGGCAGGATATCTCTCAATATCATTTCCAGGGAATCCTAAACAGACATCTGCTTGGGAATACCCTGAAGGAAATGGTGAGCCACTGTGTGAGACAGAATGCTGGACTGGATGGGCTGTGGCCTGTTCCAGCAAGGCTGTTCTTATGTTCTTATGTTCTTATGTTTACAGGTTTTCCGCATGCTGAGGGAAAGAGGTTTTTCCCTGGGCGGTACCACGGAGCGTTCTTCAAGTCCATTAGCAAAGGCAGCTGCGGAAGATAGGCTGGGAGTGGTACACTCCAGGGAGGCCTCAGTTGCTGTTAAGGGGTTACACAGGGCATGAGTTAATAGTCCCGGGGTGTTAACCAGGTCTTGGGAAGAGTATTTGGAACATGGGGATTCTTTGTACACACCACACATGGGATCTCTTTCAGCCAACGTAGCCCAGGTGGAAAAGGAGATACGCGCCTCACCAAAATGGTTTGTGTCAGATTGTTCACACACGAAGGCCCCCAGATACAAAGTCCTTTAATCATGCCGCTAGGTGCATGCAAAAGTCGTGAACCACAGGACACGGGCAAGGATGGAACAGACAGGGTTCCTGTACGCAAAATAGAACACTTGCTGGTTGAGGAGCCTTTGTCTTAAAATTTCCCCAAGGCCTTACTGAAAACTTAGGGGGGAGGAATGTTGTGTATTAAGGTACATTTGCAAGTAGCCCAGGGAGCACTCTTGCAATGGAAAATGGTGGTTTCCCACCATCCTTTATTGAAGCCTTAAGTGGCACAAAATCCCCAGCAAAAAGGGCGCACCGGTCATGGTTACAGTTTAGGATCCCGCTCTCCATTGGTTACTTTCATATATTCCCTACTCTGATTGGTTGGTTACGTTTGTCTGGCAGGTCGCTACATTCTGTCCAATAGCAACCGCCGGGGAGACTCTATATAAACCCCACGAACAAGCTAGGGTGGGGCCGGACCGGATCTATACTTCCTACTCCACAGGAAGCCACGGTGTGCTAAGCCTGGATTTCCTCCATATACGGATAGCTAGCATTTGCCTATTGCCGGGCACGAGTCTAGAGGGACTGACTCCATTACGAACATATAGCCGTCTCGGGATCCGGAACACCTTGTAAGCTGAACTCGGTTGACTGTTATAATAAAGCCTGTTGCTGTTTGTTCATCGTTGTCCTTGACTCGTGCTTATAAGGCCGGATCCAACAGTGGGGCAGTCAGTTCATGCACGTAGCTATGCGGCTGGCCCTTTATGGATGCGGGGGGGGGGGGGGAGTGATTGACAGAACTGGGCCAGTGTCTTACAGGGTGCAGATGGAAAGTGGTTCAGTGTGGAGGCGACATGCTGACCAGCTTCAGTCTCAAGTGTCCAGGGCCAATGATATTTCTGATCCTGAGGTAACAGGGGCTGCGGCCTCAGAAGCGCCACAAACCCCAGAGGAGTCACGAGAAATTGAGCTAGGCGAGCCTCTGCCTAGCGATTCCGATGGGGCCTCTCAGGCGTCAGGGGCACCATCTGTGCATCCTGGCGTCAGGGAATCCCCTGTGGAAATTTCGGCCCAAAGTCCGGCCTCCAGCCAAATACCGGAGCCTGGCCCAGCTACACTAACATGGCCAAAAAGAAATTGCAAACCCCCGAAAAGGTTTGCTGATTTCATCCCACAATAGGGAGGGAAGGAATGTTGTGTTTTGAATCTGACATAGTCTTGGAAAAATGTGCCAAGTTTGAATAGCTGTCATCCAGTTACTTCCCTGTAAATAGTTTAACCATGGTTTTCCTCCAATGAGCGTCTGTATATTTCTGATCCGTGTTCTAATCTCAATTGGTTCTAAGCTCGCCAAAATGTATCTATTATTGTATGTCTCACTTGTATAAATATGTCCTTGTTTCTGCCCTGAGTTAGTTGTGTTGTGCAAACAATAAAGCTGAATCACTTGTGTTTGACCCAACTAATGCTGGTCTCTGTCGTCCTTGCACTGAACACAACAATACCCCTCAGCCATAACCCCTAGCCCAGTGATGGCGAACTTTGGCACTCCGGGTGTTCTTGAACTTCAATTCCCAGAAGCCCTGATCAGCAAGAGTACTGGCTTAGGCTTTTGGTAATTGAAGTCCAAGAATACCTGGAGTGCCAAGGTTAGCCATCACTGCCCTCCCCTCGTCCCCCTCCCCCTTTACCCCCTCCCCCAAGCAGACATGACTGGGCATAGATCCCACCCTGACGCAAAAGCCGTGGGAGAGGGGCATAAGTTGTGCTTGTGAGGTCACCGTGGACCAATGGGGCTGGTCCCAAAGCCCTCGGGGTGGCCGTGATATCGGCTTGCTGAGATAAGCAGCTATTTGACTTGCCCGGGCAGGTACCAGGAATATGACAATACAGAATCTGGCTCATTTACTGGTCTGCTGATTACTGCCAGAAACATGCACCGATGAGGACCTACGTTTGGCCAATGACAAAGCCAGGAAAGTGGCTTCATTTTGGTAGTCTAGAGTTTGATTGGGACATGGAAGAAGGAGGAGGTACCAAGAAGAAGAGGGGATGGTGTGTGTTTTATAGGACTAGGCAGGCACCCTCTGAGAAGTGAAAGATGGTGGCTGCAAGCACCCAGCAGAAGCCCACAGAATTAAGCATTCTCTGAGCTCACTGAGCCTGAGTTCCCCCTGTATGGAAAAGGGTGATTCATCTATTCTCAGTGAGATTGTAATCATGTTCTGAAAGATCAGGTTTGCATTTTGGGAGTATTTCTTGTTATAAGCATTGCCACCTGAGACACAAGGGGCATAGAGTATTTTCCCTCCAATGTAGGGTTGTTGGCCAATCGTATACTCTCATGTCAGAAACAGTTTAGCATATTGATGCATGCTCTGCTAACATGCCCATTCAGCTGTGTGTCATGCACAATAGTTATTAGCATACTTCAGATTTCAGATCAAGGTGTTGGATTAATGCTATTTACAGTTGGAGGATTGAGTATCTTTAGGGCTGCTTTCTCTAGCAACATACACCAGGGTATTATGCTCCTCCTCTGAGGCCCTTCTCAGAATACCATAGTTTCTAGAAATCAAGGAAGTGACAACAAAGGTAACAGCTTTCCCATCAGTTATGAAACTTGTGTTTCTGTTGCACCTGCTTTATTATCTTTTAGCTCTAGGTTAAAAATGTATTCACTTGGCATTTTTGTAGACTGAATGTATCTTAATACAGTACATCTGAAATCATAGAATCAAAGAATAATAGGAAGGGGCCTATGAAGCCATCAAGTCCAACCCACTGCTCAATGAAGAAAACTAATCAAAGTAGAGCTGACATGGTTGTCCAATTCAATCCTGAGTATCTTCAGCGTTGGAGCAATCACCACCTCACAAGACAATTGGTTCCATTGTCATAATGCTCTAGTTAAGACATTTTCCCAGATACAGGTATTCTGGTTTGCAGTAGTTGGAGCCAATTATTACATATATCCTGCACTAAAGGATGATATAGAACAGATCCTGCCCTTTCTCTTTATGACTATCTTTCAAATATTTGAAAAGTGATGTCATATCCCTTCTCAGTCTCCTTTTTTCAAAGCTAGACTAGGGTTGCCTATGTCTCATTTTTCTGGGATTTTCCCGGTTTCAAGCTCGGGAAAATTGTCCCGGCCGGTTCAAGAAAAAGGCAGGGAGGCAGTGAATTAACTCTTTGCAAAAATCTCGTGGCTCACCTTGAGCAACAGCACAGGCAAGAGGCGCACTGGAGCACCAGCCCGAAGAGCTCCAGTTCACGGAGCCACTGGAAAAGGAGGAAAAAGACAGACGTTGCCCACCCCGGACAGGAATTCCTTGGGGTCTTAGAGCCGTGACCTCTTCGACAGTCCCATCCGACACATGCACAGTTTGAAGAATGCAATGACGTCACGTGGCTGTCCTGGTTTGGTGGGAAAGAATTATGGCAACCATAGGCTAGACATGCCCTGTGCTTTCAGTCTTTATTATTTATTTATTATTTATTTCGAGTATTTATATCCCGCCTTATTGGTGCGAACACCACTCAGGGCGGCTACCAGCATGAAAAGAAATACAATAAAATACAAAAACCATATTATCACTCATAATAGCTCACATCTTGTAACTGTGCATTTGTCCTCCCCCCCCCCCACCTCGGTGTAAAACCTTCCACTTATCCCTGTTAAATTCCATTCTGTTGTTTTCAGGCCAATGTTCAAGCTTAATCATATCATGGGTCACTTTGTTTCATCTTCAGCATTCCCAACATGGAAAAATGAGATAAGATTAGCAGGATGTATTCTTGACAAATCTATGTTGGCTTCTATTTATTGTTGTTGTTCAGTCGCACAGTCGATCCTGACCCTTTGCGACCCTATGGACCATTGATCTCCAGGCACCCCTATCCTCCACCATTCTCCTCAGCCCGCCTGGCTCTGTGCCCACTGTGTCTATAATTCCATCCAGCCATTTCATCTTTGGCCACCTGCTTCTTTTTTTGCCCTCCACCTTTCCCAGCATCAAGGCCTTCTCAAGTGAATCCTCTCTTCTCATTTGATGTCCAAAGTACTTTAGCTTCATCTTTACCATTTCACCTTCTAAGGAGCAGTCAGGGTTGATTTCTTCTAAAATTGACCTATTTGTTCTCCTCACTGTCCAGGGGACTCTCAAAACTCTCCTCCAACACGTCTATTCTTCTGCACTCAGCTTTCCTAATGGTCCAGCTCTCACAACCATACATTACCACTGGGAATACCATTGCTTTGACTATGCAAATTTTTGTGTGCAATGTAATGTCTCTACTTTTCACTATCCCTGGGATTGATGTCAAGCTGATTGGTCTACAGTTCTCTGGTTCCTCCTTTTTGCTCTTTTTGAAAATAGGGACAATGTTGGCTCTACTCCAATCATCTGGCACTTCACCCAGCCTCCATAATTTCAAGAAAATGAAAGACTGTGGTTCTGAGATTTCTCCCTTCTTTATCCTAGGGTGAAATTAATCCAGCCCTGGGGATCTATCTGAATTCATTTAAAATAATAAGGTATTCCTTGACTATTTGTTTATCAATTTCATGCTGCAATCCTGTCCCTCCCTTTGTATACTCCCTTTTCTGCTGTTGGTAGAGGTCCCATAAATCAATGAACAAATCATAATTCCAAGGGTAAGCTTGGAGAACTCCAGATCTTTCCTTAGCCTCCAACACATCTTAAACCAGCCAATTTGTTCCCAGCTTCAGCCCCCAATCCGGAATATGAAGATAACACAATAGCTCTAAGGATTATTCAGTAATGTATGTGAGACACTTCATACATTTAAAACACAATACACCGAAGCAATGTATTACTACTATTCTAGAGTCAAAGGAAACAATCAAGCCACTTACACATTTTCTTATGTGCCTGTGTGTGTGTGTGTGCGTGCGCACACGCACACGTACGCACAGTTTTTCAAACTTTATAATGGTAATTATAATGATAAAAAGCCACTCTTTCTCACTAGAGAGCCTCTCTGGCAGCTCTACAATGATTCATGCATTGTCCTCCTTTGTGTTCTGCCAATACAGCATATTAATGGTATTACTGTATTTTGTAGTATGTCCTTAATTCCTCCATGTGGATTATTCTGCATGTAGTCAGCCTATTACCTCCCCAGCAGAACAGTGAGTGTCAGCTAAGGAAGCCTGTCATGACTTGGTTCATCCTCACACAGTAAATGACAAAGATAAGAGGATAGTAGTAGCAGTAGTATACAGTATTATTCTGTCTTTTTGGTCAGTTGGCTTGTCCTTTGGTGTCTGCTATGGAGAGAGAGAGAGAAAGAGAAAGAGAAAGAGAAAGGGAGAGATAATGTTCCAAAGGAAATATGAGACATTTTGTGCAAACTGTGGAAATCACAATGGGGGAAACTGTTCTTCCTTTTTTGTGATTGAATGGAGGTGAGGCCTCTCTTAAAGCCTAGAGCCATGATGGCAAACCTATGGCACTCTAGCTGTTCTTGGACTTCAATTCCCAGAAGCCCAAGTCCCTGTGAATCCACATGAATGGGTTTACTGTGTGGATTCACAGGGACTTGGGCTTCTGTGAATTGAAGTCCAAGAACAGCTGGAGTGCCAAGGTTTTCCACCAAGGGCCTAGAGAATCCTCAGCAAACTGTCCCAACATGCTGAGATTGCCTACAGTGATACCTCATACAACGTCTGTTATGTATGTTAACTGTGCTTGTAACTGTCAAGGCGATTCAAACTGCCATGTTCCCGCGCTTTCCTAGCTATCAAACAAAGCTGTTTGACAGCTACGAAATCTCACCAGACAGCGTAGTCTCGCAAGATATCGATGTGGTGTACAAATTAGAATCTGATAGGAGCGGAATGTATCTTTTCTCATGTATCTTTTCTTATGCAAACAAGTGGATCGAAAAATGTGCACACTCTGTTAGCCAATGGGCTTTTGTTATTGTTGTTACTGTTACTGTTTATAGTGTATATAAATCCGAGTTTTGCCCCATCCAAACTGTGTTCAAACCCCACTAATAAAGAGCTGATATTCACTACTTCATTCGTCTCGTCTTCATTCCTTGAACACCAAAACGTCCAAACTTGGTTCCACAAGTTTGGACTTTATACGGATTTGGACTTTGTATGAGGCATGCAAAATCCTAGCTGCGATGCCTCATACAACATCCAAATCCTTGCTGCGATGCCTCATACAATGTACTGTACATACAGAGATACATTGTACTGTAACAGCACAGACTTCAGGGCAAAGTCAAGGAAACAGACAGGAAACTGACAGAACTTTAAGAAATCATTGTCTAAAGGCTAAATACATTACAAAAACATGTTAAATAACCCTGATTTTAGGGGACAAACCATACAACAAGTTTTTAACTTTTGAAAAATTTATGAAGTACAGGTTTAAAAGTTAACATGTCCCATCATGCAGCACAGTGTTGATCTGTAGCCATGCAGCCGAGCATCCATTTTGTACAAGCTACTGTAAACAATTACTGGATGGAAGCAAGGACAAAATGGATGCCAATATGTTCCATCATGCAGCACAGTGTTAATCATCCAAACAGCATCAAAAACCAAACAATTGCCCACCCCACCAAACAGTGCCCCCCCCCAAAAAAGACCAACATAGGAAAAATTATGGAACATGCAATCTGTTTTTAAAAACCACAGCAGCAAACACCAAACAATTATCCACCCCACCAAAAAATTGCCCTCCCCCATCCACCTCACCACCCCAAGCCAATCGGAAATAGAATACCTTATTTACCTACCTTTCCACTGTGCCAAAAAATGGTCCAAGAACCTGAAGAATGCTGAAAAAATCCCAGGAATGCTTCAAAAAATTCTGACAAAAAAATCCAAAAAATCCAAAAACGTGCTCAAAACCACTCCTAAACCACTCTTCACCTTGTGCAAAACCCACAAGAGCAATGCACACCTGCGTTCTGCCTTTTATACTGGCCAGGCACAATGCAATCTGGGAAAAATCCCAATGCCTCATACAAAGTCACAGCGACTTTATATGAGGCAACTTTTTTCAAGGAATTAGGTGATGTTGTATGAATTCAATGTTGTACGCAGCGGACTTTGTATGAGGTATTACTGTATTTTGACATAAACTCACCAGGTTCAAGCTGTTTCCCAAACTATAGTTTTAGCATGGAGGTCCCCATAAGTGACATACATTTTTCCTGGTTTTTTAAAGCATGCAGTTGGACACAAAATGTTCAGCTGGAAAAAGTTGTGCTGTTGGAATTGATAGGGATCAGCTCAGAAAAAATGAGACAGATCTATCAGTTTCCAATTGTACTTTTTTTTTCAATTGCGCATTTTGGATCCAACTGTGCACCAAATCCTCCCCTTTCTTCCCTTTTCAATCATGCACTTTGGGGACCCTGGGAAACTTTTATAATGGTCTCTAGGATAAATTGCTGGATCAGCAAGATCTGTTTTTAAATCCACATTTATCTTGACAGAAGAAACACATGTCTTGTGTAAGTCCCACCATCTTTGTAGAATTACTTGGAGAATAAAAAATTAGAGTGCCTCTGTGCTTGTCTCAAGTTCCTTAGAAAACTGTGGGGATTATTAATTATTATTAACTTTCTTTTGATTGTTTGAGGCAGATGTTTAGAAAACTGCATTACCATTTCCTCTGGTATCTCTTTCCTCCCACAACATTATTTTCCAGAACTTTATTTTGATCTTTTGAGACAGATGTTTACAAAACATAGGGATGCTGCTTATTCTTGCATGATTATCTCACATATAGAACCTCCTCGAAAATTGTGGTATTTTTGAACCACAATTGGGCATACCCCAGGCAAACTTTTTGTGCCCGCTAATCTTTCTCACACTAGGTAAGGTGAAAGGAACTATGGGATGAATTCACCAAAAGATGGCTTCATTTTGGCAGTTTATGGTCTGATCTAGATATGAAAGGGGACAAAAATCTTACATTTGGTGATACATTTATTTGCACCAATTTGATTTTTATATGCCTTTTGAAAGGTCATATAGTTTGTTATAAGGAGCTACCAAAATTCATAGCAGAGGCTAAAGATATTGGGTAGCTGACTTTAATCAGAGCAGAATTGGCAGAATTTTGAATAATATAAATGTTAAATCGCATGAAAACAAATACTTTACTCACACTCCAGACAGTTGGCAGTCCTAGTATAAAAACATTTCAAAACAGATTGGCCAAGACGTAGACTGCTGCAATACCTGCTCACCTGCAGGTATTCTTTTACATTAGCATATTTCTATAATTGTTGTGTCCAAGCATTTTATTATTATTTTTGTGTCTGCTTCGCCGGACGTCTAAGGCAAAGATGCACGCCATTTTCTAAAGGCGCGTATTTCAAACAAGCAGCCTAGATTGCTGATTCTCTGTGTTGAATGTTCCCACTTCTTTGGAAGCCTGCCAAAATGTATCTTCTTCTTGTAACGGCCATTTCCACTGTATATAAGCCGGCCACCATGTACATATTCCCCAGACCGGATCATGAGCTGAATAAAGATCACTGTTGTTAACCCACATCCTGCTGGTTAGATTACTCCTTTGCCTGGACTCAACATTGGTGATGAAGGTGGGATGGCTGTCGCCGGTGCCTCTTTCGGGCCCTTCAATCTCTCCAAGCCAGAGACATGGCCTATGTACTAGGTCCAGTTTGAGAACTTCGTCGTTGCCAAAGGGGTGGCAGACAACAAACAGAAGGCAATGTTCCTGGGCCATTGCGGGTTGGCCACAATCGAGCTGATCATTCATCTGCTGCTGCCACGGGCTCTTAAGGACACACCGCTCAAGGACATTCTGACTGTCCTTAGAAATCACTGCAAGCCCAAAACCTCGATCTTCCTGGTGAGAGTGGCTTTCTACCATCAGGATCAAAGGATGGGAGAATCGGTCGCAGAATTTTTAGCTGCCCTTCAGCAATGGGCAGTGCCGTGCCAGTGGGAGAATCTGGATGTAGCCCTTCGCGGCTGGCTTCTTGTTGGCCTCAGGGATGAGGCAACTCAGCATCTCCTGATGAAGAGGGACATGTTAATCTTCGATCAGGTTTTCCAGGAGGCCCAGGCAGCCAAGGTGGCCAACAGCAGGGTCAAGCTCTTCCAAGTTAAGCCTGCTTCACTGGTCAGAAAAGAACGACCATCCACAAGCAGCATTGCTCCAGCCCATCATCATCTTCAGATGGTGTGGAAGAGATGGACAACATTCATAAGGTCCATCATAGATACCACAAGGCTACCAAGAGCACCATCACTCCATGCTAGGGCTGTGGGAGCAGATACCTCTGCGCCCAGTGTCTGTTCAAGTCTACAAAGGGTCACAGGTGTGGCAGGAAGGTGTGCCACCAGTGCTCAGAGGGTCATCCTGGGGACAAGGGTCATCGCCGGACAGAGCACACAATTTCAAAGGTCTATGCAAGAAAGAGTTCTGCATCCTGTGTCAATGCGGTGTCCGAAAGGTTCTTTGTCGACATCTGCCTGCAGGGTTGTCCAGTTTGGATGGAGGTCAACTTGGGTACATTGTACTTGATCATCTCCCAAAAAGAGTTCCTTCGTATTTCACTGGTGGCCCATCCAAAGCTGCGGGCTCTCCAGGCCAACTTGAGTGATGTGCAGGGTCATCACATCCCTGTGCTCAGGATCAGCACATTTGACATGCACTTCAAGGCCATTGCGGCCAAACTCCCGCTTGTCATGGTCAAGGCGGGTAAGAACAATCTTTTGGGTACACAATGGTTTGGGCCCCTGGGTATTAGAATTTCGGGAATTCACAGGGTACAGGCTGACACCATTCAAGCCACTTGTCAATGCTACCCAGATGTTTTTCATGCGGGACTGGTATGTTCAAAGGGCCCCCTGTTAAATTTGAGCTGAATCCAACTGTCCAGCCCATTAGGATGAAGCCTCATCAAGTGCCTTTCACACTCAAGGACCACATTTACATGGAACTAGACAAACTAGTTGCCCAAGGCATTTTGGAGCCAGTGGACTCCGCTCCATGGGAGACCCCCATAGTCACCGCACTCAAAGTCAATCGGGACATCCACATCTGTGTGGCTTATAAATGCACTATCAATAAAGCTATACGCACTAACTCTTATCCTGTTCCAGTGGTCAGCCACTTACTGGCCACTCTCCATGGGGGAAGTGTTTTTCCAAATTGGACTTGGCTCAGGCATACCAACAGTTGCCAGTTACCCCCGAGTCTGCATTGTGTCAAACTATCACCACCCATTAGGGTGCGTTTTGTGTAAAGCGTCTACAATTCGGTGTCAACACTGTGCCTGGCATTTTCCAGGCCTTGGTTGAAAGGTTGCTTAAAGGTCTACCGGGGGTACTGCCTTATTTTGACAATGTACTGATTGCCGGGGAGGACAAGGAGGACCTAGCGTCCAAATTAAGTAAAGTGTTAGAATTATTTCAAAATGTTGGGTTATGCGTAAAAAGGGACAAGTGTTGTTGTTTTTGCATGGGAGGAAGATTTTCTGGGGTTCAAAATCATCTCTGAAGGGGTTAAGCCCTCTGACACCAAGGTCAGGGCTGTATGGGATGCTCCCCACCCAAATTCAAAAACTGAATTGCAAGCCTTTTTAGGGCTCTTGAATTTCTATCATTCATTTCTTCCTTGCAAGGCCACTGTAGCTGAGCCTCTGCACCAGTTACTAAAGAAACAAACTGTGTGGAGGTGGGATCCGCCTCAAGACAAAGCATTTCGCGAGGTCAAGAAGCTCCTAACTTTGGACGCTGTACTCACCCATTATGATCCCTGAAAGCCCCTTATCCTGGTATGTTATGCCTCCCCGTGGGGGTGGGAGCCATGCTTTGCCACGACCTGGGGGGAGGAAAAGAGGTGCCCATCGCCTATTATTCCAGGTCCTTGTCTGCAGCTGAAAAGAATTATGCTCAGATTGACAGAGAGGCACTGGCAATAATAGTGGGGACCAAGAAATTCCATGATTTCATCTATGGAAGGGCTTTTTTAAATTAATTTTTATTGAATTTTAACATAAATACAATATATAAAGACCAACTTCGAAATCACATACAATAATAAAAGCAACAACAAGTCATAAGTCTAGAATTCTGTTGTGACTCGGTATTATATTGCTTCCCCCTTCAGTCTTATAATTATATTTATTAATACTAAATTTTTATCTAATGCCAAATCTATTTTTTTTGTTTTTTCACCGTCTCAGTATACATTACATACTCTCTGTTATATGTTATATCCACCAAGTCACAATTCTAGCTCATACTTTTAGTACAAACATAACATAACTAAATATAAGAGTAAACAATTTAACCAATATTAAAAAGAAAAAGAAAAAGAAAAAACTAACCATCATGTGTTATTTACATTGCCCTGGAGAGCATGGAGTTTCTCAGTAAAATCACTCCCAAAAGCTCTTGTGAGCAGGTACAGGTCTATTCAACTCTTCACCCTTCAATGAGTAACCCACAAAAGTTTTCCAAACTTTCCAGAATCTATTTTCTTTAATAATACCCTTTTTCATATTTATCTCATGTGTTAACTTATCATTCAATGCTAAATCCCACATTTCCTTATACCATTCCTCAATTTTTATATTAACTTCATTTTTCCATTTTCTCGCAATACACATTTTACCCGTTGTCAGCATTATTTCTAATAACACTTTTTTTATCTTTGCTTAAGATTATATCTTCCACATCTGTCAGCATAATGGTATTTGAACCCAGTTTGATTTTTGTTCCCATAATTTCATTTATTTTGTTCTCAATTCCTTCCCAAAAATTCTTTACCACTCTACAATTCCACCACATATGTTCATATGTACCCAGTGCAGTCTTACAACGGCAACACATTTTATCATTCTTTTTATTTATCTGATGTAATCTCACTGGGCTCAAATACCATCTCCACAACATTTTATAATTGTGCTTCTTTACTCTTACCGACAGAGTTCTCATAATTCTTTTCTTCCATTTATTTTTCCAATTTTGATCCTCTATCTTTATCCCTAGATCCTGTTCCCATCTTACTTTCAATTCCTCCTGTGGATTACCTTCCTTGTTTATCATTACATATATTTTGCTCACCAGCCCCTTTATTCCTCTTTGTCCCTTTCTTATTTTTAGAACTAGTTCTTTAAATTCAGTCCTCTCACTTTCTAATCCAGCTACATTCAAAAATTTACAATTCCACTTATTTACCATCCCTATCTGAAGCAGTACAATCGGTACCCCATCGCCCCGCCGCAAGCCCTTCCGAGCCCGGACACCACCATCTCCAGCCAGGCCGGTGAAGAGGAGGAAGACCAGCTGGGCGGGGGGAGGCCAGCCATTCGCCCTGCCGTGAGCCCTTCCGAGCCCGGACGCCACCATCTCCAGCCGGGGCGGTGAAGAGGAGGAAGACCAGCTGGGCGGGGGGAGGCCAGCCATTCGCCCCGTCGTGAGCCCTTCCAAGCCCGGACGCCACCATCTCCAGCCAGGCCGGTGAAGAGGAGGAAGACCAGCTGGGCGGGGGGAGGCCAGCCATTCGCCCCGCCACGAGCCCTTCCAAGCCCGGATGCCACCATCTCCAGCCAGGCTGGTGAAGAGGAGGAAGACCAGCCGGGCGGAGGGAGGCCAGCCATTCGCCCCGCCGTGAACCCTTCCAAGCCCGGACGCCACCATCTCCAGCCGGGCCGGTGAAGAGGAGGAAGACCAGCCCGGTGGGGTGGAGGCCAGCCATTCACCCCGCCACGAGCCCTTCCAAGCCCGGACACCACCATCCTCAGCCGGGCCGGTGAAGAGGAGGAAGACCAGCCCGGTGGGGTGGAGGCCAGCCATTCACCCCGCCACGAGCCCTTCCAAGCCCGGACACCACCATCCTCAGCCGGGCCAGTGAAGAGGAGGAAGACCAGCCAGGAGGGGGGAGGCCAGCCATTCGCCCCACCACGAGCCCTTCCGAGCCCAGATGCCACCATCTCCAGCTGGGCCGGTGAAGAGGAGGAAGACCAGCTGGGTGGGGGCAGGCCAGCCATTCGCCCTGCCACGAGCCCTCCCGAGCCCGGACGCCACCATCTCCAGCCGGGCCGGTGAAGAGGAGGAAGACCAGCTGGGCAGGGGGAGGCCAGCCATTCGCCCCACCGTGAGCCCCTCCAAGCCCGGACGCCACCATCTCCAGCCGGGTCGGTGAAGAGGAGGAAGACCAGCTGGGCGGGGGGAGGCCAGCCATTTGCCCCACCACGAGCCCTTCCGAGCCCGGATGCCACCATCTCCAGCCAGGCTGGTGAAGAGGAGGAAGACCAGCCGGGCGGGGGGAGGCCAGCCATTCGCCCCGCCACGAGCCCTTCCGAGCCCGGATGCCACCATCTCCAGCCGGGCCGGTGAAGAGGAGGAAGACCAGCCCGGTGGGGGGAGGCCAGCCATTCACCCCGCCACGAGCCCTTCCAAGCCCGGACGCCACCATCCTCAGCCAGGCCAGTGAAGAGGAGGAAGACCAGCCGGGAGGGGGGAGGCCAGCCATTCGCCCCGCCATGAGCCCTTCCGAGCCCGGATGCCACCATCTCCAGCCGGGCCAGTGAAGAGGAGGAAGACCAACCGGGCAGGGGGAGGCCAGCCATTCGCCCTGCCACGAGCCCTCGCGAGCCCGGATGCCACCATCTCCAGCTGGGCCGGTGAAGAGGAGGAAGACCAGCCAGGCGGGGGGAGGCCAGCCATTCGCCCTGCCATGAGCCCTTCCGAGCCCGGACGCCACCATCTCCAGCCAGGCCAGTGAAGGGGAGAAAGACCAGCCAGGTGGGGGGAGGCCAGCCATTCGCCCCGCCACGAGCCCTTCCGAGCCCGGACGCCACCATCTCCAGCCGGGCCAGTGAAGAGGAGGAAGACCAGCCGGGTGGGGGGAGGCCAGCCATTTGCCCTGCCGCGAGCCCTCCTGAGCCCGGACACCACCATCTTCAGCCTCCTGGCACCAACTGAGCGCCAAAGGAGAGGACCAATTGGCAGAAGGGAAGAAGGCAGAGGAGGAAAACCAGGGGGCGAGACTCAGAGCCCCATGCAAAGGATAAGTAGCTGATATGCAGAAATGTTGATGACTTAATATAGTAACTCACATAAAGACTTTATACTGACTTAATATAGCAACTGACATAGAGACTGTGTTTAAAGTGTGATAATATGCATGATAATATGTTGTTTAAAATGTTCTACACTTTTAAAACGGTGATAAACTGTATGAGGGGGGAAAATGGCATAGAAACCGGCAAACCACGCCATAAAGCTTGCCAAGAGAACCCTATTGACCAAAACAAAAGGCAAAACAAAGGAGCAGGCTAGATGATACAGGATGCTTAACACCACAGAGTGGAGAAGGGGAGGGACAGGAAAGGGGGGGGGGAGAAATGCAATGTTGCAAGGAACAATACTGCATAGGGACATGGAATGTGAGATCAATGAACCAAGGTAAACTGGAAGTGGTAAAAAAATGAGATGGAAAGAATAAGCATTGACATCTTGGGCATCAGTGAGCTAAAATGGACAGGGATGGGTGAATTCAGCTCTGCAAACCATCATATCTACTATTGTGGACACGAAAACCTTAGAAGAAATGGAGTAGCCATAATTGTCAATAAAAGAGTGAGAAAAGCAGTAATGGGATATAACTTCAAAAATGACAGAATGATGTCAGTCAGAATTCAAGGCAACCTTTTCAATGTCACTGTGATCCAAATATACGCACCAACCACTGGTGCAGATGAAGCCACAGTGGACCAGTTCTATGAGGACTTAGAACACCTCATAGAACAGACACCAAGAAATGATGTCCAAATTATATTAGGAGACTGGAATGTCAAAGTAGGAAATCAAAAAGTGGAGGGAATAACAGGCAAGTTTGGTCTTGGAGTACAGAATGACGCAGGGCAAAGATTGATAGAGTTCTGCCAAGAGAACGCACTGGTCATAGCAAACACTCTCTTCCAGCAACACAAGAGGCGACTTTACACATGGACATCACCAGATGGCCAACACCGAAATCAAATTGACTACATACTCTGCAGCCAAAGATGGAGAACCTCCATACAGTCAGCAAAAACAAGACCTGGAGCAGACTGTGGCTCAGATCACAACCTACCGATCGCAAAATTCAGGTTAAGACTAAAGAAAATAGGGAAAACAAGGAGACCAGACAGATATCACCTAGACAGCATCCCTAAAGAATACACGGTGGAGGTGATGAACAGATATAATGGCCTAGACTCAATAGACAGATTGCCAGAAGAATTATGGACAGAGATAAGGGACATCATGCAGGAAGCAGCAAAGAAAACTATACCAAAAGAAAAGAAGCGTAAGAAAGCAAAATGGTTGTCTGATGAGGCTCTTAAAATAGCAGAGGAAAGAAGGAATGCAAAAGTCAAAAGAGAAAGGAAAAAAATACAATCTTTTGAACACAGAATTTCAAAGAAAAGCAAGGAGAGATAAGGAAAACTACCTAAAAGAACAGTGCAAAGAAATGGAGGAAAACAACAAAAGAGGCAGGACTAGAGATCTCTTCAGAAAAATCGGGGAAATAAAGGGAACATTTAAAGCAAAAATGACCATGATAAGGGACAAAGACGGAAAAGAGCTAGCTGATGCAGAAGAGATTAAGAAAAGATGGAAAGAGTACACAGAGGAACTCTACAAAAAGGACCTCAACACTCCTGGTAATCACAATGATGAAAAAATTGAACTTGAGCCAGACATCCTGGAGAGCAAAGTTATAAAGGCCCTAAAGAGCACTGCAAACAACACAGCTAGTGGAGATGATGGTATCCCAGTGGAATTTTTCAAAGCTCTAAAAGATGATGGCGTCAAATTACTGCATTCAATATGCCAGCAAATTTGGAAAACAAAACAGTGGCCACAGGATTGGAAAAGATAAGTATACGTCCCAATCCCAAAAAAGGGCAATGCCAAAGAATGCTCTAATTACCGAACAAGTGCACTCATCCCACACGTCAGCAAGGTGATGCTCAAGATAATACAGGATAGATTTCAGCAGCATGTGGAGAGAGAACTACCAGAGGTGCAGGCCGGGTTCAGAAGAGGCAATTGGGACTAGAGACCACATTGCCAACATACGTTGGATCATGGAGAAAACAAAGAAATACCAGAAACAAGTTTACTTTTGTTTTATTGACTACACTAAGGCATTTGACTGTGTGGACCACAACACAGAACACATAATGTGCAATGCAGGGATGGAGGAACAGTTAGGACAGAACACGGAATGACAGAGTGGTTTGGAATAGGAAAAGGAGTAAGACAAGGCTGCATTTTATCACCCTGCTTATTCAATCTATACACAGAACACATAATGCGCAATGCAGAGATGGAGGAATCACAATATGGGATTAAAATTGCTGGGAGAAACATCAACAATCTGAGATATGCAGGCGACACCACCCTAATGGCAGAAAGTGAGGAAGACCTAAAGAATCTCTTGATTGGGCTGAAGGAGGAGAGTGCAAAAACTGGCTTGAGACTCAATATCAAGAAAACCAAGATAATGGCAACAAGTCCGATCAGTTCCTGGAAAATAGATGGGGAAGAAGTAGAAGCAGTGACAGATTTTACATTCTTAGGATCAAAGATCACTGCAGATGGAGATTGCAGCCATGAAATAAAAAGGTGACTGATTCTTGGGAGACAAGCCATGAGAAACCTGGGGAACATAGTGAAAAGCAGAGACATCACATTGCAAACAAAAATTAGAATAGTCAAAGCAATGGTATTCCCAGTGGTAATGTACGGATGCGAGAGCTGGACAATAAGGAAAGCTGAACGCAGAAGAATAGATGCCTTTGAGATGTGGTGTTGGAGGAGAGTCCTGAGAGTCCCTTGGACAGCAAAGAGAACAAATAGGTCAATACTGGAGGAAATCAATCCTGACTGTTCATTGGAGGGACAAATAGTGAAGATGAAGCTAAAGTACTTTGGACATCAAATGAGAAGGGAGGACTCACTTGAGAAGGCCTTGATGCTGGGAAAGGTGGAGGGTAAGCCAAGAAGGGGGCGTCCAAAGATGAGATGGATAGATGGTATTGTGAACACAATGAGCAAAGAGCTGGGTGGGCTGAGGAGAATGGTGGAGGATAGAGGTGCCTGGAGGATAATGGTCCATGGGGTCGCAAAGGGTCGGAATCGACTGTGCGACTGAACAACAACAAATCTCTATTCTTAATGAAACACAGAGAAGCCAGTGGTTCTTTATTGCCACAACAAAATTATTTTTCTGATGCAAACCATGGTTTGTGGAAATCACAGTTTACCTGGACAGCATGCTAAAAACATTATGTCTTGTCTAAGCTAGGGAGTGAACTGAAGGCATTTTTCAATATATCCTGCAAAACAAAGCTATGCAAAAGGCAGCCAAAAGAGAGAGAGAAAGCCCTGATTGTAGAGGAATGCCTTTGTATTTGTATTTGTAGCTATTCTTATTAAAATTATTATTGGTTAGGAGAAATTGAAGAAGAAGGGATGTTTCAAAATCTCACTAGGGTCTCATTTATCATAGATATAGGGTATCATGTTATGGTAAGATGTCCTATTGAGATTCTTCACAAGAGGTGTGACCTCCAGTGCAAAGGACACACATATACACAAAAAATACTTGCTGCCGAGTAGGTGGGATTTGCTGCTTTTCCCCTGGGCATTATGCCATCCTGATATGCTTCCACTGGATGTGTGGGTGAGAGGTGATTTAAGGCACATTCCTCCAGTGTCTAGGCATGCCTGCCACATGTCCATGGGAATGTCTGCTTACGCAGACAGCACTGGCTATAAACAGAGATGAGCACATAACCCTAGAGTTGTATATGACTGGCTTCCAACCAAGGGCGACCTTTACCTTACCTCCTTTACCCTATACCTCTTACTTTAGGCACAGCCTAAAGGGAATGAGTTTGGGACAATTTGGATAGCTGCACTAATTTTGGCAATTTAGCAAAAAAAAAAGTATTCCCTAACAACAGAACGGCTTCCAATAATTCCTCTTTAATGGATCTTCATATAAGTATGGTTAGGAGAGAGCTCTTGCTTGATCATGGCAGAGGAAAGCTATGTCTTATAGTCTAACTGAATAGTACATTTGTCATATTTTTATCAATGGTGTTCCCTTATATAGTAAAAGGAGACTGTCATAATATGTGATTTTTCTCACCTACATACCTTGAATTTAGTGAGCATTGGTATAAACTGCCAAATGGCACAACAATAGCTTAGCATAATTCTACAAGATACAGTATTGTTTTGAATGAAGTTTGCTGAAAGTATAGCTTTTGGTTTGGGGAGAATTACAAATTTAGCAGCATTGGCTTCGCCCCTCTACACTGGGAAAGCAAGAAATTGCAAGTAGATAAATAGGGACCACTTCGGTGTGAAAATAAACAGTGTTCTGTGTGCTCCTGTGTGCTCCTGTGTCTAGTCATGCCTGCCACATGATCATGGAAACGTCTGCAGAAGCAGAATGTGGTGTTGGAGGAGAGTTTTGAGAGTACCCTGGACAGCGAGGAGAACAAATAGGTCAATCTTCGAAGAAATCAACCCTGACTGCTCATTGGAAGGTCTAATAGTAAAGACGAAGCTAAAGTACTTTGGACATCAAATGAGAAGGGAGGATTCACTTGAGAAGGCCTTGATGTTGGGAAAGGTGGAGGGCAAAAGAAGAAGGGGGAGGCCAAAGATGAGATGGCTAGATGGTATTGTAGACACAATGGGCACAGAACTGGGAGTGCTGAGGGGGATGGTGGAGGACAGAGGCGCCTGGAGAACAATGGTCCATAGGGTCGCAAAGGGTCGGAATCGACTGTGCGACTGAACAACAACAAATCTGAAGCCAATTCAATTTCAATTGTAAATACAAAGTTGTTTTTCTTTCATTATCTCCTCAGGCCCGTATCCAGTCTTTCAGCAGGAAAACTTCATTTTTATCTAATACTTCTTTAATCCTTTTATTAATTTTTATTGGAAAATCTGCAATATCCTCCAATTCAATAATGGGGAAAATATCTGGTACCAACACCTTCCTCACTTTTTTCCATATTCCTAATGTTGTCCTCATCATTTTATTTTTAATATCTACTTTCCCAAGGCCACTTCCTAAAAAAAAAACTATTTTCCCCATATAACTAAGTTCTTTCATTTCAATTTCTTCCCAAATTACCTTTTCCCTTGCTAAGATCTTCACAACGTTCTTAATTTGAAATGCTCTATAGTATGTCATTAAATTTGGCATTCCTAATCCCCCATCTTTCTGGGATAAATACCAAAACCTTTTAGCCAATCTGGTTCTTTTCCTCCGGTTAAAAAAACTATTAATCATTGTTTGAAACTCATTAATTTCCTTATCCTTAAGTTGAATTGGAAGTGCATCAAATAAAAAATTGATTCTTGGCAATAACATCATTTTACTCATTGCTATTCTTCCAAACCAAGACAACCTCAATCGTTGTAACCCCTGTATTCTAATCTTAAATTCTTTTTTCAATTTTACATAATTCAATTTCTTAAGGTATTCAATTTTATTTGAAATATTTATCCCTAAATATTTCAAATTATCCGTAATTTGTAGGTTACTTTTTCCCTTTATCTTTTGTCGATCTTCTTTACTCATATTACATAATATCATTTCTGATTTATCCCAATTTATTCTCAAACCCGTGATATCTTCAAAATCCTTTAATAACGTTTGTATTCTGTCCAATGCCTTTACCGGATGTTTAGTTATTATCAAAGTGTCGTACGCATAAAGATTTATCTTATTGCCTAATACCCCATCTATTTCTTTATCTTCCCTTACAGCTTTTGCCAGCATTTCCATTGCCATAATAAATAAAATTGGGGAAAGTGGGCAGCCCTGCCTAGTACCTGCTTCTAATTTCACTTCTTCTGTATCCTCATTATTTACTCTTACTATTGCAGTACCTTGCTGATATAATTGTTCAATTGTCTTTCTAAATTTATCTCCAAATCCATAGCATTTAATTATCTCGTTAATTGTTACCCATTGTAAAGAATTAAATGCCTTAAAATATCTAATGATAATAAGCCTACCTTTTCTTTTGTTTGTCCTACCACGTCTATTAAATCTATAACTCTTCTTGTCAAATCCGACATACGTCTACCTTTCAAAAAAACCACCTGATCCTCATTTATATAATTACCCATAAAATTATTCAATCTATTGGCCAATATCGCTGTGAAGATCTTAGCATCTTGATTTATCAATGAAATTGGTCTATATGATTCGACTTTTTCCAAATCCTTCCCAGGTTTTGGCAATAACACTATTATGGTCCTATACCATGAAGTTGGGATTTGTCCACCTTCCATTATATAATTATAAAGTTTAGTCAATTTTGGAACCACTAAATCTTTAAACTCCTTATAAAACTCAGCCGGTAAGCCATCTTCTCCAGGTGCTTTATCCGTTTTTAATCTAGCAATGACATCTTTTATTTCTTTTTCCGTAATCTGGTCTTCCATTCTATTCCGATGTTCCTTGTCTATCTTATTAATTATTTGTTTCTCCAATTGTTTTTTTAATTTCATCTCATCTATCTTCTTTTTTGCATATAAATCCTGATAAAACTCTTTCACAATTTTACATTTATTCCCGGTTCTATTGCATCTAACCCCATTTTTATTAATCAAAACTCCAATCTCTCTTTTTTTCTCTTTTCCTTTGCAGCCCTCGCTAATAATTTTGAATTCTTATTGCTATATTCAAAATATTCTCTTTTTAAATATACCAAATCTCTTTTTACCTTGTCTATATCTTTTCCTATCAATTCAGTCTTTAATCTTTGCATATTATCAAATACCATCTTATCCTTAGTTCTTGCATGCTGTTCTTGTAAATGTTTTATCTCAGTCTCAATTTTATCTTGCGCCACTTTACATTATTTCTAATACTAGCCAATTTAACTCTCCCCTCTAAAAACTGACTTCATGGTGTCCCATACCACATTGAAATTTACCTCATCCGTGTTGTTCCAATACCAACTCTCCTTCCAATTCTCCATTATTTGTTCTTTAATTTTAGGTTCCTTATATAATTTAGCATCATACCTCCATACCTTTCTCTTTTCTCCCTGATCCTCTATTCTCAGTTCTATCATCATTTTTGCATGATCTGATTCTTTAAAAATACCTATGTCTGCCTCATCAATGCTTTTAATTATATTCTCTGATACAAATATATAATCTATTCTAGAATATGAATTATGTACATGTGAAAAATAGGTGTAGACCCTTTCCGACCTCTTAAACTCTCTCCATGTATCCTTCAACCCTAGTGCTGCCATCCAGTTATCCAAAATCGGCTTCTTAGTTCTTTTCCCACATCTTAATATATTTGTACAATCTAAATTTGACCTTATTAAATTAAAGTCTCCAGCCACTATCATTTTTGTCGTCCTCTCTTTCTCTAATATTTTATACATTTTCTCTAAAAAAGCTCCTGCTGGTCATTTGGGGCATATATATTCACCAATGTTACTTCTTCATCATCAATCTTTCCTTTTACAATCAGGTATCTACCCTCCAGATCGGAAATACTACTTGTCATTTCAAAACCCACCCAAGTCGAAATCAAAATAGCTACCCCTCTTGCTTTTGAGGTACCAAATGATTTTTCATAATATTGCATCCATTTTAAGAATATCTTATTTGTATCATGAGATTTTTGATGAGTTTCCTGAAGAAAGACCACATCCGGCCTGTCCCTTCTTAGGGCTGATTGAATTCTTCCCCTCTTAACTTGAGACCCTGTACCCTTCACATTCCATGTTAAAACCTTAATACTTCTCATACCTTAAAACTTAAAGCTCCTCTATAACCTCCGATTTCTCCAATAGGCATGCACCTTTCATCCCCACAGTTAAAACTAAACCTACTACATAAAACATTCATCTCTACCCTCCCCACCTTTTCTTACCCAAAAAAGCCGCCTTTGTACCCAAAGAGAGGGAGGGGGGGGAATGTGGAAGATGTGTCTTCTTGAGATAAAAAAAATGCTCCAGTGCTATTACAGTAATACATTTAAACTTCTACCCCTCTTTTTTAAAATTTTTTTAATAACTTCTCTCTCCCCCACTCTATCTATCTTATGATCTCTCCTCCAAATACTTCACCCTTCTCCTGCCCCTTTCTCTGCCTTTGATCCCTCCTCCCCCCCAACCGCCCCCTCCTGTTCTGAGCCTCCGTAATCTCTTTTTTTCCTCCAGACTCTAACAGCTCCTTCCTTAATGTCAACCACTCTCTTGAAGACACTTCAACCAAGTCAATTGAACTCAAATAATCAAGTGCATCCATTTCTAGATCAATTACATGCATTTTCTTGTCATGAAAAAATCTTAACTGCTGTGGAAATCTCCAATTGTATTTTATCCCTCGTAAAATCAACAATTTAGTCACTGGTTTCATTTTATATCACCAAACACGTTCATTAACTGCAATGTCATTGTATACCTCCACATCGTTACCATCAATTTTCAAAACTCCTGACCCAGTTTGTTTTATAAAAGCCATCACCTTTAACTTGTCTCCCCAATTTGCAAATTTAACCAAAACATTTCTCGGAGCACTTTTCCCTCTTCTTGCACCCAATCTATAAACGTTTGCAATATCTTCATTAACAAAGTCTTTCCCCATTTTCAAATTATTCAACCAATCAATTATTCTATCCTTCAGCTGGTCAGGTGATTTCTCAGACAAATGACGTATCACAATATTCTGCTTTCTCATCATCTCTTCCACCAGATCTAACCTTTTCTCCTGGCCTCAACTTTCAATTTAACATCTTTATTCTCCTCATGCAATCCTTTCATATCTGTTTGCATCAATTTCCTATCTCTTTGCATCAAATTAACATTTGTTTCCATCTTTTGAAAGGTATAATCAACTTTATGAGCAAAATCTTGAAACATTGTAGCCAATTTATCTTGCTTTCCCATAATTTCATTTTTATCTTTCCCCCTTGCCTCATTAATATCCCAGAAACCTTTCACATTTGCCTCCTCCATTCGTTTAAATTTCTGAAACAATTTACCCATTTCAACCATTAATTGCATTTGGTCCATTACAACAGGCTCCTGTGATGGTGTTGATGGAGGCGCATCTTCAGCGGCGGCCTTCTCCTTCTTCTTAGGTCGCACCACCTCCTCCTCCCTTCCTTTCCCTTTCACAAAGTTATCCATTGTGGTGTCAATCAACAGTTTCAAAGCAACTTCAAAGTCCCCAATTTCTTGATCTAGATCCAATATCAACAAGTGAAATTCCTAAATTACTCCACTTACTTTGTGTAAATTTATATAAATTTAGTCCCAACCAATGATATTTATTCCAATCAAAAAAGGAGAAAGAAAAAGAAAGACCACTGCAGTTTTCTTATAATTCAAATTCAAAAACTTTTCCAAGCACCAGGTTTTAAATAAAGATCTGGGACTGTGTTAGAAAAAAACAAAAAACTAAAGTCCCACAAATGTAACACAGCCAAACTATTAAAGGAAAAGCCAGCCCAAAAAGAGAAGAGAAAAAAAGTTTTCTTATTGTAACTCCAAGGGGCAAGTGTCGAATCTCAGTATCCCAATTACAAGACTGTAACCATTTGTATCCGTCTGTAACCAGCTCAAAGCAGCAGGGCAACAGATTTAAAAGCAACCACTGTATATCCAAATGTGTCAAAATATATCCAGGCTCCCTCTCTTCTTGCTAATCCCGTTGATTCCACAGTCTGTTATAATCCAATTGCAATGTTGTATCCAAATTTCACGAGGGTGAAAAGATCGGTAACAATATATCCAAACACAGGAGGGGGAGAGGAGAGAAATAGAAAAAAAAGCACTCTTGTAATCCACTCAGCACTTTCTCTGTTCGAAACTCAGGGAGGAGTATTCCAAAGTAAAAATCCACCAAGATGGAGAGTAAAGCAAGCCAAAAATATCACTTGGGGAAAAGGAAAAATATGCAGGATTGAATATTTATAGTAAGGAAACAATAACCCCAAAATCCACAGTATCTTGCAGTGTCTGGGAACCTCCAGGGCCAAGACCGATCTCACCCCTCCTCCTCCTGCTCAGCCCGTACTTCCAAAAACCTTCTATCTATCTTTGCACTTTCCTTATTCTTTCTTTCTTCTTTCTTCAACCTTCTCAGCACCTTTTCTAATCCTCTCGAACACTCTCGAAAATCCAAAACAATCTCCATGCTTCCTTCTCCCTCTCCACTTTCACTTAACTTTTGATTTCACCACTGCCATTACTCATCCTTTACCTTCTCACTCTCTCTCCCAACTTTCTCCTTCCTTCATCACTTGCCTTGCCGCAACCGGGCTATCACTGCCTCGGTCCTCAGAGGTCCCACCATCTGCCGCGTCCTCTTTCAGCCGTCTTTTAACTTTTCATAAACTTTTCTGGTCCCCCTCCTCGGATGTCTCACCCGCCCGCAGTGCGGCTGGTTTAGCCCCCGGCTTCCGCCGTTTTCCTTACCAGTCGCCTCCGCTCCACACTCTTCAACTCTGGGAAATGATGACCAGAGAAAAACACCTTGATTTAGACGGATATAAATCTCATTGTTGATGGGTTTTTAAAAGCTTTTTATGTGGTAGATCTCATTTATAACTGCATTGTATAGTGCAAGCAATTAAAGAAGATGTTAATCCTTCGTCATCTTGGCCACGCCCCCTACGGAAGGGCTTTTACGATTGTCACAGATCACAAGCCATTACTAGACATTTTCGTGCCTCACAAACCCACACACCAAATCCTATCACAATGCATGCTGCACTGGGCCATGTTCTCACAGGCATACTAGTTCGAACTGCACCATCACCCAGGTGCCAGCATCAGCAATGCAGATGCACTGTCCAGATCCCCAGTTACAATCATGGGCAAAATTGAGTCGGACCATCAGGTCCTCATGTTAGAGGTGCTAGACTCCCCGCCAGTGTCCACTGAGGACATCGTGGCTGAGACTAAGAAGGATCCCCTCCTTTCAAAGGTCTTCTTGTGGGTTCAGAAAAGGTGGCTGTCGCCACTGGTCTCTGAAGAGTTCAAAGTGTTTTATAGCAAACATAACGAGCTGTCAATTGAAAGAAGGTGTTTAGTGTGGGGGTTCAGAGTGGTCATTCCGTCAAGTCTCAGGAACAAAGTGCTACATACACTACATGTTAGCCACCCGGGGATTGTCCAGTTGAAGGCGCTAGCACGTAGCTACTTCTGGTGGCCCAGATTAGACCTCGACATTGAGGCATGGCTCAGGCGATGTAGGGAATGTCAAGCCTCCAAACACATCTTCCCAGTAGAGAGTGGGACACTGCCAAAGGTCCCTGGTCACGAGTCCATATTGACTTAGCTGGTCCCTTCAGGGGAGCCACATTTCTGCTTGTTGTATACTCATACTCCAAATGGTTGGAAGTCATTCCCGTATCCAGGACTTCCTCTGCGGTCACGATCCGCAAACTAATGAGAGTGTTTTGTACTTTTGGTTTACCCGACATTGTTGTGTCTGATAACGCATCGACCTTCATGTCGGCGGAATTTCAGGATGTTCTTTGCTGAAATGGTATCTGGCACATTACGGCTGCCCCTTTCCACCCCGCAACTAATGGACAGGTCGAGAGATAGGTCCAAATTGTCAAAGATGCTCTAAAGCGCATGGGAGCCAGAGATCTGGAATTGTAACTATTCCAGTTCTTACTGTCCCACAGGATCACCCCCCGGCATCAGGGTTCTCGCCAGCCAACCTCTTAATGAAGAGGAAACTGTCCACAGTCTTGGACCACCTGGATCCCCACCATAGAGAGGGCAGGGGTCTCAATATTGATATCACCAATGCAAAGGGTTTTGTGATCGGGCAACCGGTTCATTGCTGGAATTAAACGCCCGGGTCACTATGGTTAGGGGGTGAGGTGTTGGAGCAAATGGGGTTGGTATCATACAGGGTCCAAATGGACAATGGTCCCATTTGGAGGAGACATGCAGACCAAATGCGGCACCAAGTGCCAGGTCAAAATACAACCCCAGAGGAGGGAAATGTGACAAGTAAGTCTCAATTGCCAGATCCTGAGCTCAATGGGCTCACTGAACCTTTGTTCAGCGAGCCGCTGCCATCAATACCCATTTCCCCTTCTCCTGGGTCACTGCTGGAGTTGCCGGAAGCCACCGTAGCTCCTGCGGCTACCTCCAGCGAACGACCCACTCCTGAACCGGTAAGAGTTCAATCCAAGCCCTGAGGTCCTCAGACATCTGAAATAGACCTGTGGGCCACCCAAACATTTTGGGGATTTTGTCCCCTGCTGAGGGGGGGAGGATGTTGTGTCCAAGTATTTTATTATTATTTGTGTGTCAGCTTTGCCGAAAGTCTAAGGTGAAGCTGCACACCATTTTCTAAAGGTGCGTATTTCAAACAAGCAGCCTAGATTGCTGATTCACTGTGTTGAATGTTCCCGCTTCTCCGGAAGCCTGCCAAAATGTATCTTCTTCTTGTAATGGCCATTTCCACTGTATATAAACAGGCCACCATGTACATATTCCCCAGTCCGGATCATGGGCTGAATAAAGATCACTGTTGTTAACCCACTTCCTGCTGGTTAGATTACTTCTTTGCCTGGACTCAACAATAACCATCCCTAAAATTATAAGTAGAAGCAGTGACAGATTTTACTTTCTTAGGATCAAAGATCACTGCAGATGGGGATTGTAGCCATGAAATAAAAAGGCGACTGATTCTTGGGAGACAAGCAATGAGAAACCTGGGGAACATAGTGAAAAGCAGAGACATCACACTGAAAACAAAAATTAGAATAGTCAAAGCAATGGTTTTCCCAGTAGTAATGTACAGATGTGAGAGCTGGACAATTAGGAAGGCTGAACGCAGAAGAATAGATGCCTTTGAAATGTGGTGTTGGAGGAGGGTTTTGAGAGTACCCTGGACAGCGAGGAAAACAAATAGGTCAATCTTAGAAGAAATTAACCCTGACTGCTCACTGGAAGGTCAAATAGTAAAGATGAAGCTAAAATACTTTGGACATCAAATGAGAAGGGAGGATTCACTTGAGAAGGCATTGATGTTGGGAAAGGTGGAGGGCAAAAGAAGAAGGGGGAGGCCAAGGATGAGATGGCTAGATGGCATTGTAGACACAATGGGCACAGAGCTGGGAGGGCTGAGGGGGATGGTGGAGGACAGAGGCACCTGGAGAGCAATGGTCCATAGGGTCGCAAAGGGTCGGAACCGACTGTGCGACTGAACAACAACAAAATTATCCCTTAGGTAGAACTTACCAGGTTGTCTACAAGCTACAATACTTCAGAAACAGTCCCTCCCCGCCTCCAATGCCCCCGCCCCCGGCATCTCAAGAAAAGAAAGCTAGAGATTTAAGCCATCTGCCCAAATTTAGCAATCTGATATGGGGGCAAAATGCTAATTAATTTGTGAATTGGCCAAAGTGTACTATGTGCTATGGGGTGGCATATAAGTGTGATTGCTTTGCTTTTGCTTTTTGTGCAAATGCACGAGTTAAGGCAGAATAGGAGTGCACAGCAATGCATTGGGCTATTACAGCTAAGAAAGGCAATCTCATGTTTCTAGATTCTTCCTTTCAGATAAAGGTGTTTATTGGCGCTGTTGTCTGCATTGGAGTGGAACTTACATGCATTGGGCAAATCATGTCTTTCCCATATGAAAAATCTGGATGTGGTTCTACATGTCAGTCAGCTAGTAGCCTTTCATCTCTCTGGAGCTAAATAATCATCAGCAAGTTGCCTTTCATCTTTCTGTGCTAATTGATATTGTGCATTTATATCAATGTTGATGGGCTTCTCATGGTAACTGCCAGCTCCTCACTTTCTTTGTAAATTGTCTGGGTGGCCATTCACATGTAAATTCCTCCCATGTGGAACATTGTCATGATACATATTTTATTATGTGGGTTGATAAGATAATCCTCTCCACCTTGCAACTCCTTTTACTCATAAGGCTTCCAGTAAAACAAACACAAATCACATAATGAGCTAATTAAAGGCATTGTGCACAGATGAGAACAAGGAGTCGGAAGCCTGCAGAGTGATCCTGCCAGACTGGAAGGTATGTGGGCACAAAAATGTATTTAGTAAGTTTGGAACTCTCAGAGAAGATGATACTTTGGCTTGTAACCAAGCAGTTTGAACAGCCAGTTTGCATATTTCTCTCTGGAATAACCTTTCCACTGTGTGTCATGGTGGAGGATTAAAGCTGAGTGACCAGAGCAAGCATGCTCTTGGTTGGAAGATAGCAAGAAGCTATCTTGATAGAAACCAGCAGAATAAATTACAAACTTGGTTTGTTAAAAAAAAAAATAACCACTAGCAAAACCACCACAACTAGCCTGGTAGCACTCACGTTTCCACTAGCATTGGCTGTGAGCATTCTGGAAGTCTCTCTCAGTTCCTTTTGGAAACAGGATGGACCCCTGTGGGGGTGGGTGGGTGGAGGGATGGAGGGGGAGTCTTAAGTGGTTAAGACATTGAACTTACTGACTGGAAGGTCGAAGTTTGATTCCCAGGTACCTTCTATTTCCATCTCTGGCTGAACAGCTTTTCCATCGGCTCTTCCCATCATTTTCAGGGTCTGCCTAGTGATCTTTTGTGGTCCTTTGGTATCCAGTCTATTAGCAGGGGTCATTAACCTTTTAAAGTTGGGGACTAGGTCACGTTCCCTCAGATAGTTGAGAGGGCTGGACTGGTGGTCCACTGTTTACGGCTGCTGTGAACACATCCGTGGCTGTTGTGAATGCATTTACAGCAGCTGTAAATGAGTCCACAGCCAATTCTGGTGGCGGCAACTGGAGCAAGGGTGCAGGTCAGATGATTTGGCACCATGGGCTGGATCCAGCCCATGGACTGTAGGTTACTGACTCCTGGCCTACAGGTCCATCTGTTTTACTTTAGGCGGGTGGTATGGCCTGCCATCTTCTTTTTACCACATATAGTTCATCGACCACACCATGCAGCCCGGTTTTCTGTCTCTCTGCACATATGTATTTCCCATTGTTTTTTGGGTTACTGCCAGTTTTTCTCCTCTGATTTTATTATTGCCGATGTTTCAGATGCATACAACATTGCTGGTGACACTGTCGTATTGAATACATTTGCCCTGATATTCATCGGCAGACTGTCATCTCGTAGCAGTGTTTGGTTTATATTAAAGGCAATCCAAGCTGCTTTGCATCTTATAGCCAGAGGAATAAAGTAATAAAGATAAATGGGGAAATGGGGAAACGAGGAAAGATGTTTAAAAGGAGACAAGCAGAACTGACTGCAGATGGAAAGCTGAACAAAAACTAAAGCTATTTTAAGAATAAAAAGGGAAAAGTGCTTATGTAACCCATATGCATTGTAGGCTAGGGTCACTCTTTGATTTGCAGAACTGTTGTAATGATCCGTGGGAGTAAAGGTGCTGAATTCAAGGAAGGCGAGGAGAGGCGAGTGTATGGTGGAAAAAGCCAGTCCCGAATCCTCGGGTGGTCTGTATTTATTCTATTCCTGGATCTCACACGCACAGCCTGTGTGAGACCCCATGACAGAAGGCTTGTTTTCCTAGCATATCATTGGCTAAGTACATTAGCCAGTCTAAGAAGTTACTGCGTGCCTAGGTTAGCCATGAGTATGCTAATCAACAGGAACAGTGGAACTGGCTGTTCTTGCCTATCTGGAGTTCTTGTAAACATTAGGCATCTTTGCTCTAGTTGTTTGGTCTAACTGTGGTTTGGTGTCTCCTAGGATGTGAATAATCTTCTATGTGCTGTTTACTAGTCACTGCGACATTTGGGTGACACTTAACCTATATCCATTCAGTGCTCCCAGCCAAGGAAATATGGAGTTACTTCTGCTAATGCACTATTAGCTCATACCAATTTCCTCTCCTGTAAAGGCCGGTTGGTTTTCTGTTCGTGTGTGAGCTAGATGACCCAATCGGGAAAGGTAGCTGACCAATCAGTGACCTGGGCTACCCACACAGAACACTACTAAATGATTGCACTTGTAGACCTTAGAGGTGTGTATGTGTGAATGACCTTTCTTTCTTTTTCATGGCACAATAGATGGTTTTCTAGGGTGGGGGCAAAGAGTGATTCCAGGGGTCTCCCTGCAGTTCAGCCTGGTCCAACACAATAGCTGCTTCAAGATGTGAAGAGACATGTAACATTTCTTAAATTTTGGGTCTTGCTTTTAGAAGAAAGTTATGGGACTTGAAAGCAAGGACAGGTCCCAGTTTATTCTTAGAAGCAACCTAAAGATTCAGACTGGTGGATTATGAACTATCATAATTACAAGGACAGTTGTTTTATGACTTGTTGCTCCAAGTAACCAGATTGCTGGCACTCAACATCAAAAAGGCTGCAGAGCAACTTTTAAACTGATAACTGGGGGAAAGCCAACAGGAGTTGGGCAGCATCCAGTTCAGGAATGTGTGTACTTGAGTAGTGAGGAGGATGCAAAAATTACTGAGCAGAGTGAGGAGCTAGTCACCAGCACTCTAGCAGAAGGATGCAAGAGGCAGTCTAACAATGCAACTGGACTCAAAAGACTGTATCAGAAAAGCATATATAAATGCTTGTATGCAAATGCCAGAAGCCTCCAGAACAAAATAGGGGAGCTAGAATACTTAGTAATAGATAAAAATATTGATATTATTGGCATCACTGAAACTTGGTGGACGGATGATAACCAATGGGATACAGTTATCCCAGGCTACAAATTGTACAGGAAGGATAGGAAGGGGCAAACAGGAGGTGGTGTAGCCTTGTATGTCAAAGAAGTGATAAAATCATACAAATTGGAAGATCTAGGTGATTTGGAGTCACCATTAGAAACTGTGGGTAAGAGTACCAGGCCACAAGGATGGTCTAACAGTAGGCATATACGATCGGCCTCCGACCCAAACTCCTGAGGCAGACTGGCAGTTGGAGAAAGTTGTAAAGGAGGCATCCAAGAAGGGAAACCTGGTTATAATGGGGTACTTCAATTACCCACACATAGACTGGGTGAACTGTTGTTCAGCGCATGATAAAGAGATAAAGTTCCTAGATATGCTAAATGATTGTTCCCTGGGACAGATGGTTGAAGACCCAACTAGAGGTACAAGAATCCTTGAATTGATCCTGAGTAATACTCAGGATCTGGTGCAAGATGTTAATGTGACTGATCCAATAGGGAACAGTGACCACAACTCAATTATGTTTAACTTGATCATAGACCGCAAGTCACTGATAAAATCTAACACAGAGACCTTAAATTTTCAAAAGAAAATTTCCCAAAGATGAGGAAACTAGTAAAAAAGAAGCTGAAAGGGAAAATTGAGAGAGTCCAAACACTCCAAGAGGCATGGAGGCTGTTTACAAAAACAATAACAGAGGCCCAATTGGAATGCATACCCAAAAGGAAAAAAAGGCACTGCCAGGTCCAAGAGGACTCCGATGTGGCTTACAGGAGCTGTTTGGAAAGTGATCAAAAGCAAGAAAAGCTCATTTAGAAGATGGAAGGCTTGTCCAAATGAGGACAGCAGGCAGAAACATAAATTCTGGCAGAACAAATGCAAGGCAACAATCAGGAAAGCAAAGCAAGACTTTGAGGAGCGTATAGCTAAAAACACTCAGAGAAATAACAAAGACTTCTTTAAGTACCTTAGAAGTAAGAACCCAACTAGGAAGGCCATTGGACCATTATACGACAATGGAAGGCAAGGGGTTATTAAAGAGGAAACAGAGATTGCAAAGAGACTCAATGAATTCTTTGCTTCAGTATTCACTGAAGAAGACAGAGACCACATGCCCAAAACAGAGCCTATCTTCGTAGGGAGGGAAACCGAAGAATTAAGCCAGATAGAAATAACCAGGGAGGAGGTCCTTGCATGTCTTGTTAAACTAAATGCTAACAAATCACCAGGACCAGATGGCATCCATCCACGAGTTCTCAGGGAACTTAAAGATGAAGTTGCTGATCTCCTAGCCAAAATATATAATCGTTCCCTCAAATCAGGCTTTGTGCCTGATGACTGGAAGGTAGCGAATGTAACACTAAATTTTCAAAAAAAGGATCCAGGGTTGATCCAGGAAATTACCAATCGGTCAGATTGACATGTGTCCCAGGTAAAGTGATGGAAACCATCCTAAAAGATAGAATTAATAGACACATAGAAGAGAAGGCGCTGCTAAAGGAGAGCCAACATGACTTTTGCAAGGGCAAATCATGCCTCACTAATCTGTGAGGCATGATTTGGGGATCATTGAGATTACACAATAATCTGTGTAATTCTCCACTGTTACACCTTTCTCCCAGTCCCAAGACCCAAGGCAGCAATAATAAAAGAACATTCTTCCAGTGAAAGAAGGGAAGTGGCTGGCACATTCTGAGGGTCTGTATTGTCTCCAGTGCTTTTCTAAACTAGTTCATGAAGAGCTGAGAGTTAAGGATGAGCAGTGAGGTCAGCAATCTGGCTCAAAATAACATCCAGTTGGTAAAACCAAAAAGTAAGAGCAAAGAGTTTGAAAATGTCCTCTCTAAAACATATGAGAGATTAAACAGGCTGTCATGGTTTCCACATGCGACCTTATCTTGATTTTAAGGTGACGTTTGATCCATGTAATGTTAAGATACATATTGTAAGTTTTCTTAGGCTTAGAAAGCCAACAGATAATGGGATAAAATACAATTGGAAACCACCACGACAATTGAGATTTACACATGATGGGAAAAGTAGCTTGATTAAAGAAGTATCACTTGCTCTGGATGTCCTGGTAGATGCTAAAATTGTTAAATATAAATCAAAAGACTGGGATGAATTGAAGGAGGCTCTGATAACCTTGGGATTTTATGAGAACTGTAGCTCTGAAGTGGGTTAGTGATTTATCAAAATTAGTTATGGTATGAAGTATTACAAAGTGTTAATTGCGACAACTGGGATGCTCGTTCGGTAATCTTGATACATCCCCCCTCCCCTCCTTGTCACGCAAGGGCTTTCTTTTTCTTTCGTTACGGTAGAAAGGGCAGGGAGGTTGATTGGTTATAAATGTTTCAAAATATGTCATGTCTATTTTTTGTAAGTTTTTATGTTATTTTTTTCATGTTGGTTGTGGGGTATCACCTTCATGTTTGCTCTCTATCAAGAAGTAACTATAAACAAAAATTCTCATGATTTTCGGAGACGTATGGTTTTTTGAACTTATTGAACACACAACAAAGGGTAGATATTGACAATATTGATAATGGTTAGAGTATTAACATGGAATGTGAAGGGCTTGGGGTCCCTAATTTTAAAAAAAAAAACGTATTGAAGCAGCAATTAGAAGAAGTAAGCCAGATTTAATATTCCTCCAAGAGATGCATCAAAAAAATTAACAAGTTAATAATTTAACGTTGACATGGATAGAAAATTATGAGAAGGCTTGTGGAACATCCAAGGCAAGGGGTGTAGCAGTATTAATTTCAAAAAGGATAGGTTTTGTAAAATTAAAAACTATTATTGATCCCAAAGGAAGGTATATTATAATAAAAGGTTTGGTAGATGACGAAGAAATTTTGTTGGTTAATATTTATGCCCCAAATCAGAAACAAGATGAATTCCTATATACATTACATCAGATTATAATGAAGGAAAATACTAATAAAATAATAGTGGCAGGAGATTTTAATTTGATTAAATCAGATTCTGATTCATCAAATATTTTGAGGCAAAAAATTGGAACCAAGAAAGTATTAGAATCATGGATGCAACAAATAGGACTATATGATGCGTGGTCTGAATTAAAAGGTAATGAAAGTGGATATACGTATTATTCACAAGTCCACAATTCATATTCAAGAATCGATTATGTTATGGTTACAAATAATTTAGTTAAGACACTAGAAAATGTGGAATTAGTGATTTTTAGATAATCAGATCACACAAAAATGATAGTAGATCTAAAAATATCTGATAAAAGGAAAAATAATAAGATTAATTGGAGATATGATTCAAAAAAATTTAACAAACAGGAAGACAAAGAGAAAATAATTAAAAATTGAGAGGAATCTTAGTGTTTTAATGATACAGATGAAGTATCAGATAATATTCTGTGGGATACAATGAAATCAATATTTAGGGGTGAAAGTATCAAACTTGCTAGTATTAAGAACAAACAATATAAGGAGAAACAAAAATATATAGAAGAAGAAATTGAACGACTTCAGAAGGAACATATAAGGACCAAAGAAAAAGATGTATTTGACAAACTGCAACAATTGAAAACAGAATTTACTGGAAAGGATATTGAAAGTGTTAAAAGGAATCTAATTTATTTAAAAAGAAATTATTTTGAGTATAACAATAAAAATTCCAAAGTGCTGGCAAGAGCTGCAAATGAAAAAAAGGAAATAAGAGAAATAAGAGTATTAATTGATAACCAAGGAAATAGATGTAATAAAATGAAGGAAAAAATAGAAATCACCAGGCAATTTTATCAAAATCTTTATTCAGAAAAGAAATTAGATGTAGAAGTGGCATCGGATTATATTAAAAACTGGACTAAAAGCCAGGTGAGTCAGGAACACAAAATAATAATGGAAGCTCCTATTACAGAAAAAGAGGTTTCAACAACTATAGACAAGTTAAAAATAGGAAAGGCTCCAGGAGAAGATGGACTAGCGTCAGAATTTTATAAAGAATTAAAAAAAATGAAAGTTCCAAAAATCACTAGAATATTTATTTATGTATTAGAGTTATTATACCTGACTCATGGTATAAATCGATAATAATCTTAATTTCTAAGGTTGGGAAAGATCAAGAGAGAGTGGAGTCTTATAGACCCATTTCATTATTGAACCAACTTAAAAATCTTCACGGCAATACTTGCAAATAGAATGAATAAATTTATGGGAGATTATATAAATATTGACCAAGCAGGATTTATGAAATCAAGATACTTATCAGACATAATAAGGAGAGTGGTAGCATTTATGCATACTGCAGAACAGAGTAAAGAAGGAATCGGATTATTGTCTTTAGACATATATAAAGCGTTTGATTCTCTCCAATGGTTTTCCATTAAAGAAATAGTGAAAAATTATGGATTTGGCTCTAAATTTACAACAGTAATCGATAATTTATACTGTCAGGGCTGTGCGCAAATAAAAGTAAATGATGTATTTACACCAGATATAAGGTTAGGAGCTGGTACAAAGCAGGGTGATCCGTTGTCTTCAATTTTATTCATAATGGCTATCGAAATGTTTGCAAACGTAATTAGAGAAGACTTAGATTTAAAAGGGATAAATGATAATAAAATTAATTTTTTATGCGGACGATACCTTGCTAATTGTAAAGGAACCACAAAATGCATTAATTAAAATACAATCTCGTCTTAGAAACTTCCAAGATGCGACTGGCTTAAAAGTAAATTGGGATAAGTCAGAAATAATTCTTTTTAATACAACTATGGAAACTCAGAATAAAATTAAGAACACTTTCAATATTAACATCAAAAGTAATATAAAATATTTAGGAATAAGAATATCTAATCAGTATGATGAATTAAAAAATTAAATTTTGAAACATTGATAAAAGAAATAAAATAATTGCTAATTCGATACAAAAAATAAAATTATCATGGTTTGGAAGAATAGCTCTGATTAAAATGAAGATAGTCCCCAAAATTAATTATATATTTGAAACATTACCAGTAGAAATTAAAGATAAGGATCTCAAGAAATTACAAAATTTGTTAAATGATTATTGTAGTGATGGTAAGAGACCAAGGATTGTAAAGACATTGTGGTATAAAGATCAGAAAAGTGGGGGGTTAGGCTTACCAGATATTAAAAAATACTATATAGCATATAAATCGAAAAAAATTCTAAAAATTGTAATGCACAAAGACACATTATGGGAAGGCATTGGTATGAAAGAATTACACCAAGTTGGAAAAGTAATACTTTTAGGTAAGGACAAAGTTAAAATTAACAATGATAATAAATTTTAAAAAGTTTGTTGAATGTTTGGCATTCTGTTAAAAATAAACTTGCTCCGGGAACTTTGCCCATAATAGAATTAGGGGATATAAAATCATTTCCAATATTATTAACTAGTAAGAACAAATTGCTACTTCAAATTAATAAAATAGAGTTTCTAAAGGATTGGATAGATTTTTGTAAAAATAAAGAAAAAAAGATAAAATTGTTTACACAAATGAACTTAAACTGGATTCAAGTAGCAGCAATTAATAATTGGAACTCTCATATAGCCACTGAATCAGACCTAAACAGAGGTATAACTGAGTTTGAAAAATTAGCATGTAATGTTAGGTCTGGAAAAATAGAATTAAAAGGGTTAATTGATAAAATATATAAATTGCTAATTGATATGGATTACATCAATGATAGTGTGAGAGAGATATGGGAAAGCGACCTAAATATAAACATTAGTGAAGAAAGTTGGAAGCTAAAATGGAAATAGAGTAATGAGAAATTTATCAGTTAGAATAAAAGAACACAATTATAAAGTATTGTGGAAATGGTATCTAACCCCAGCAAAAATAAAATTGATGAATCCAAAGGAATCTAGCTTATGCTGGAATTGTAAAAAAGAGACTGGGACTTTTCTCCATATGTGGTGGGAGTGTGAAAGAGTGAAAGGTTTTTGGATGTTAGTGGAAAATGAGGTAACAAAAATGTTTGGTACCTGTATTAAATTGGATGCACCAAGTGTGTTGATATTTGAGTTTGGTAATGTCATTTCAAATCATCATAATGCAGATTTGCTATCTATTTTAACAGTGAATGCTAGAATTTGTATAGCTGCTAAGTGGAAGGGAGGAGAGCAAATAAAAATTGAAGATTGGTATGTTCAAAATTGAACAACAGCATTAAATGACAAACTTACATGTGAAATAAATATTAAAAAAGGTATCACGAGTAAAAATAAATTTTATGAGAATTGGAAGCCCTTCCTAGATCATACTATAACTAAAGGCAAAGGGAGCAAACCTCCTACGGATCATTTATCATTTTGGAATGAGAGTTAAATGTTTGTGTGTACATTTTATTATTGGTTCTTCTAGGGAACTTATAACCTGTCTCTGATGGATATCATTAATGTTAGACTAGATAGAGTAACTATAAGAGTATTTAACTTTGTAGCGTTGAATTGCATTTTTCTTCTTCTTCTCTTTTTCTTTCTCTTTGTTTGTGCTGGTGTGTACACATATGTTGTCTTCTGTTTTTTAAAAAAAGAATTAAAAAAAAGCCAACTCTCATTTTAGAGCACATTGGAATGCCAGGCTGTTAGTCTGACATAACAATGATGTATAGTTAGAATAGTTGCCAAGTAACACCTGCATTACCCCACGAGAGAACTGAGTGACAGCTAGACCAGCTGACCACACCATGAGGGAGATGACGTCTCCACTCATGTCAATCAAAATAAATGCCAGGACACCTGCAGAACAGAACTTTCCCAGGGAATGCAAAGCTGGGGGCCACAGGTCAAACAGATGGCACTAGCACATCTCATTTTCATGAGATCACAGGTGCTTTCCCATTAGATCACCACATTCCAAAGCCCCTTTTCTCAATAAAAGGAGGCCAATTTGAGCACACAGAGGCACTTCGGGAGCAAGGGTGGAACCCTTTCTCTTAACACCATGAACTTGATTTCAGCGGGAGCTCTAGTCCGAGAGCTACCTGACATGACTCTTCGGGGCTAAAACTCAGCCATGAGGGGCAGAACCACCCCAAACAAGCAAGCTGAACCTGCTAGGGAGCTAGCAAGATTTTATTCATTTATTTGTTTTATTAGCTTGTGTTTTATGTAGTGTAGATTAATTTAATATCTGTATCCAGTATTGTGTTTCCTTAAATAAATCTTCAAAAGCCAGCCGTGTTTTGCCTGCCTTTGTAAAGAAGGAGAAGAAAACTCAGCAGAGCAGAAGTGACTCCAATGGTCCTCATCACTTCAACACCGGAAGCCTTCCAGAAGTCGGTGAGAGGGATTGCTCTGTCTGTTAAGGGGGGGGGGAGTAGCAAATCATAAGCTGTGTGTCATAGACCTCAGCACTAAGAAGCCTAGCTTCTGCCAAGTGATTAATATTACCTGCCATATGCAGAAGGCTACTCTGTCCCTGACCCCAGTGAATCGGGCTAGGGAGAGGAGTGCTCATTAAGGCAGCAGGACACTGGACCAAAGGTCCACCCTGCCGGGTGTTCCCAAAAGAAATATTCTGGGTGCCCAACGTACCTTTTGTGAGGCATTTTCCTCCCCCTACGTCCCTGATACAGGCAAGTGTGCTTCATTGTAAACAAGTGTAAAATGATGCACATTGTGTGTGTGTGTGTGTGTAGTGTGTGTAGTGTAATAAGATAATGTATAAACCAGGGCTGGCCAAACTATAGCCTGCGAGCTGCACCCAGACCACCGTGCCATTCCATCTGGCTCACACCACCCTCACCACTCCTGGAAGCAGAAGTAAAATGTGCCTGTGCATGTGCAAAATGCTGTCATAAATGACCCGTGGCTGTCGTAAATTTGTTGCTCATGCGCGGGCGCATTTTACTTCTGCCTTCTGGTAGGAGTGTAGCAGAAAACCGAGACAGAGACCAGATTGTGAGGAGAAATCAGACTTTATTCCTGCCAGCAGTGCTTCGGAGGGATCCTTCCCAAAGAACCGAGCCCTGAATGGACCATGAATCAGCTTTTTATACCTTCTTCAGGTTTCAAAAAGTACATTTCCATATATGGTATCAGACAAGCTCATTGGCCAATTTTGGTGGCAAACCTTCTGTGCCTGCCCTCTTAGCCAAGGGGGAATTTTCTTTTAAATTTTCACTCCTTTTCTTTGGCCCCACCTCATTCCCTGCTTTGATGCATCTTTAAAAGCAAATACTGTACCTCAGTTCAATTTCTTTATGTGATCGATAAGGGTCCTTACAAGCATTTAACAGCAGGGATAGGCACTGAAGATACAGACAGCACATTAATCCAATAGTTACTAGCCCCAAAAGGAACAAAAACAAACTTTTTAACCAACCCAGATCTGGCAACCAACTGGTGAGGAAATCCCAGGGTGAAGTTATTCCCTCATAATTGTGGGAGACCAACTCCTGCAGGTCCTGCATATGGTCCTCAAGTGATTTGTTCATGTCATGAAAGGTTACCTTACATCCCCGTCTTTCCCCAATGGTTTTACAGAAGACTCCCTGTTTTCACTGCTAACTCCTGTAGCTCCTTTCTTCAGCATCTACACACTTCCCTACATTTTGTTGACTCTATTGATTGCCTGTGTATCCTTCCTTTCCACCAAACTGTGCCCGGTCTTCCTTGTCAGTTTTTCAACTCTTTCTCTTGATTCTGTCACTAACCTGCATTGATGTATACTTTTGCAGTAACCATTCCCCACCCCACCCCATTCTAGCCATTAAGCACAAACATCCTTGGTTTTCTAAAACTACTTATGCTGTGATGCTATGCATGACTGATACTTTTAAAAGGTATCAACAAACTTGCCTTCTTGATCTGTATTCTTGTCTAAAGAACATCACTACCAATATGGCTACCTTTGTTTTATGGTTTTCTCTACAGGCAGAAGATCAATAGCATTAATTAAGATATATTTTCTCCTTTGTATATCCACAGACTTCATTAGAATATATTTTATAATCTGCTATAGACACATGATTATACAGTACTTAAGCCCTCTGAATTTGCTCATTCCCTCCACCCCACCTGGTTGCTTAGTAGTACTTTTGGTACTTGCTCTATTAATTAACATTTGCCCAGAGATCTGTTACTTTACTTTTCTTTTTTAAAAAAATATGTTTTTAATGCTGATCTGAAGACAATATGGCAGTCTTAATAAAATTAAAATCTCCCACAGTCAGTTGTGTTATATACATGAACCCCAGGATCCTGCTCCAAGAAAAATTAGGTTTTGGCTCTATGGCTCAACTGGAGTAGGCTGATTAAGGTTACATGAAGGTCTAGTATACCATTTGGTCCAATCAGATACTTTTAAAAGGTATCAACAAAATTGCCTTTTGGATGTATTCTTATCTAAAGAACATCACCACCAATATGGCCACCTTTGTTCTGTGGTTTTCATCACGTGATAGGAACAATTGCTGGATTTAATTCATTAAGGGGACTGTGCACAACTAGTAGACATTTAGGATAGTTATTGTTCTAAAGGTTGATAAATATTGTTTATAAGTTAATACGTTTGTTATTTGGTTAATTAATAAGTTAATTAATAAAGCTATTTAAGTTTCACTTCTCTAAAATCACTCCAGGCTGCTTGAAAAATATGTTTCACTTTGATTGCTGCAAGCAGAAACCTAGCCTTAGTAAATAGTAAACCAAACACCAGATCAGATAAAGCTGTATCAAGAGTGGGGGTAGGGAGCTGTCTAAGGATGAGGAAATGGATTCTCCTATTGAAGGTTGCAAAGGGACCAAACATAATTGAAATACCTGTAGGGGCATATCCAGTTGGTACTTAAGATGGGAACCTGGCTTTGCCCTTCCTTCCGCTTCCCTTGTAAGGAAGAGAAAGGAGTTATGAACTTCACTCAGCTAGATTTCTGGGAGTCAGCTGGAATCCCAGTTTTAGGATTGAGGCATCTCCTGAGTGGGCAGACAGTGTGTTTGGTGGAACATTTGGGAGGATAAATGGCATTGAAAGGGCATCCTTGCTGTTAACCTCTGATCACAAATCAGAGTAAATATGTCTTTTCTCTTGCTAAATTTCAGATTTCAGGAGGAGCAATTCCGGTGGGGGGGAGAGTTGGGGTTGGCTGGAGACCTCTACAGACTGGAGAGTCATCATAGGATCATAGTCATAGAATTATAGAGCTGGAAAGGACTCCAAGTCACCTGCAACTGCAGGAAATCCAATTTAGTCAAAATCTCTCTTGTAACTTGAGTCCACTACTTCTGGTTCTATCCTCCTGAGGAAAAAAAGTCAAAACAAAACCTACCTTCCCCAAGGGGGTCTCATGTTGGAAGTGATGTGTCATGATCTAGCCTCTGCCTAGCTTTAACTGTATGTCAAATTCTTCTGTGCAGTCTTCCTGCACAGACAGCTGTCTTATCTCTCAAACATTCTTCTGAAAGGAGACAGGAGTTCCTGAGACAGGAGTTACCCAGAGCACCTACTCAGATGTTCTGGCTAGTTGCCGGGGCACAGGAGCAGTCCTTTTGTTTCAAAGGTGGGGTGGTTTTGTGTTCAGGGAATGAAGAAGCAGACGAGTGAAGTAGTGAAATTCAGCTCTTTATTAGTGAGGTTTGAACACAGTTTCGATGGGGCAAAACTTGGACTTATATACACTATAAACAGTAACAGTAACAATAATAATACAACAAGGCCATTGGCTAACAGAATGTGCACATTTTCAATCCACTTATTTGCATAAGAATAGATACATGAGAAAAGATTACATTCCGCTCCTGTCAGAAAACACAGTTAACATACATAACATTCTTCCCCCCTAGGTAAAAACAAAATCCTTTAACCAGGATGGCGGTCTAGTTTCCCTTCTGGCTGCTCAGGGGCTTGTAGGATGGGCAACCTGACTGGAGTGAGGGATTGACTAGAGGGGGAGGATTGTAAACCCAAATTTAAGCCCCGTTTGTTAGATGGAGGAGCAGGGGTTCGCTCAAAACCAAAATTTAATTCTGTGGACGAATAAGACAACTCAGGGTCCCTCCTGTGTGTACTAAGAGTGGAGGGTGACTCCAAACAAAATTGGTCATCATCAAAGGAATCCAGAGTGCTAGGCTGGGACAGTGTAGGGGTACACCTGGCCGGAATAAGGGAGCATTCCACAAATTCCCCTTGAAATTGGTTCCTAGAAGACACTTCTGGGTCAATGTTGGCTGGCTGCTGACTATTACCTCTGCCCCCTGGGTTTAAATGGGTGGGGGCCAACCCTAGCATTGAGTGTCTGTATTTGTCTTGTGGGTCCAGTACTCTGGGTCTCAATTGATCCACGTGCCTCCTCCAGATCAGACTAGTGGCTGTTTCGATTCTGTAAGAAACAGGACCAGTTTGATCGATCACAAACCCAGGCACCCACGTAGGGCCACCAGCTGCATAATTGCGGCAATGTACAGGGTCTCCTGACGAGAAACCCTTCTGGTGTTGGATTGCTATATTTGTGCCTTTGTCCTCTACCCTAGAGGGATCCAATCTGTCCAGTAAGGATGACAGTTTCCTCTGCTGGAGCAATTCAGCAGGGGACAGCCCTGAGGCAAGGGGGGTGAGCCTATATGTGAAAAGAAACTGGCATAACTGGAGCTCCAAATCCCCTTCACCCATATGCAGAAGAGCATCTTTAGTTGTGTGCACCTGTTGCTCTACCTGGCCATTGGTGGCTGGGTGGAATGAGGCGGCAGTGATGTGCCTAATTGCATTCCTTTCCATGAAGGATTGGAATTCTGCAGATGTGAACGTGGATGCATTGTCGGACACCAGCACATCTGGAAGTCCAAATGCTGCAAACAGCCTTCTTAGGTGCATTATTGTGGTGGCTGACGTGGTATTAGGCACCCTAATCACTTCCAGCCACTTAGAGAATGAATCCACAACCAACAAAAATAGGGCACCCCTAAATGGACCTGCAAAATCTATGTGCAACCTGGACCATGGGCCCTGAGCAGAATCCCATTCCCGAGAGGGACATACCTGTCAACCATTCTGTTTTATCCGGGAAAACCCCTTATTTTTACCCCTCTTTCCACCCTCCTCCCGTTTAATTGATTTCCCCGAATTTTCCCTTATTTTTTAAAAAGAAATAAGCTGCAGTATTTTTTCTGGCCACTGGAGGACGCTGTGTGGCTTTTCACATGTGGAAGGGGAGAGATAGAAAGGGGGGCGTTCTGTAGTTAGTTTCTCTTTCATTTTCCTGCCAGCCACATGGCCAAGATGATGCTTTGTTTCATGCTTGGACTAGGGACGGGAGTCTACTCTAGAGGTGAGCAATATTTCATTTATGCAGAGGCAAATCAGCTCTTGGTCTGGGGGCAGAGACTTCTCTCTCACTCTCATGCTTTATTGAGCTGTTTCTGCCCTGCCTTCCATTTCTGTTCTAGAGTTAACTTGGGAGGGGGGGGAAGTGCTTGCTCACTATATGCTAAAGGTAAAGGTTTCCCTTGCTTGAAAGACAGTCATTTCTGGAGCGCCAAGGTTAGCCATCACAGCTTTGTGCCCATTGCATCTACAATACTATATGAGAGAGAGGGTGTGTGTGTGTTCTGTTTCTGTTCTAGAGTTAACTTGGGAGGGGGGGAGTGCTTGCTCACTATATGCTAAAGGTAAAGGTTTTCCTTGCTCGAAAGACAGTCGTTTCTGGAGTGCCAAGGTTAGTCATCACAGCTTTGTGCTCATTGCATCTACAATACTATATGAGAGAGAGAGTGTGTGTGTGTGTGTTCCATTTCTGTTTTAGAGTTAACTTGGGAGGGATGGGGGGAAGTGCTTGCTCACTATATGCTAAAGGTAAAGGTTTCCCTTGCTTGAAAGACAGTCATATCTGGAGTGCCAAGGTTAGCCATCACAGCTTTGTGCCCATTGCATCTACAATACTATATGAGAGAGAGAGGGTGTGTGCATTCCATTTCTGTTTTAGAGTTAACTTGGGAGGGTGGGTGGAAGTGCTTGCTCACTATATGCTAAAGGTAAAGGTTTCCCTTGCTCGAAAGACAGTCGTTTCTGGAGTGCCAAGGTTAGCCATCACAGCTTTGTGCCCATTGCATCTACAATACTATATGAGAGAGAGAGGGTGTGTGTGTTCCGTTTCTTTTCTAGAGTTAACTTTGGAGGGGGGAGTGTTTGCTCACTATATGCTAAAGGTAAAGTGCTTGCTCACTATATGCAAGGGCAAATCATGCCTCACTAATCTGTTGGAATTTTTTGAGAATGTCAACAAGCATGTGGATAAGGGGGATCCAGTTGACATTGTTTATCTGGACTTTCAGAAGGCTTTTGACAAGGTCCCGCACCAAAGGCTCTTGAATAAACTTACCAGTCATGGAATAAAGGGACAGGTCTTGTTCTGGATCAGCAACTGGCTAAGGGACAGGAAACAGAGAGTAGCACTCAATGGACACTTCTCCAAGTGGAGGGAAGTAAAGAGTGGGGTCCCCCAAGGTTCAGTACTGGGACCCCTGCTTTTCAACCTCTTCATAAATGATCTAGAGGTAGGAGTAAATAGCAAGGTAGTCAAATTTGCTGACGACACTAAATTATACAGGGTAGTGAAAACTGTGAGAGATTGTGAGGAGCTCCAGATGGATCTCTTGACACTGAGGGAGTGGGCAAAACAGTGGCAAATGAGCTTCAACATTAGTAAGTGCAGAGTGATGCATGTTCTTATGTAAAGGTTTCCCTTGCTCGAAAGACAGTTGTTTCTAGAGTGCCAAGGTTCGCCATCACAGTCAGAGATTCCTACACTTTATGAGAGAGAGAGGGTGTGTGTGTGTGTTCCGTTTCTGTTCTAGAGTTAACTTTTTCCTGAGAGTGACAGGAATGACCACACGCTGGCCCCATAGAAGGCAACCTCGTTCCACTGACAGTTCCAAACACTTGCAGTGGAATGTTCTGAATTCCTCGGCTAGAGGAGAGACAGGCCAGATTTTTTTGTACCCAAGACATTACTTTAGTCAATGTTACATCCTTGGCCGTAGCCTTGGCTATATCTGAGGGGACGACTGGGGGCGAGTCGAAAGCCTCAATGATAAGGACTTGGTGGTCACTTTCGATCTCGCAATCGGCTTCCCAAACCCCTGGCAGTGGAGAACGTGACAGAGCATCAGCGTGGCTAATGTTCTTGCCGGGCCTGTGCACCAAAGTAAAATTGTACGCATTTAGGAAAATTGCCCAATGCAACATCCTTGGATACAGAATTTGAGATGTGGGCTTCCCTTTCACAAAGATTCCAAGGAGAGGCTTGTGGTCAGTTACAATGATAAAAGGTCTTCTGTAAAGTTAATTGTGGAATTTCTTAGTGCCAGCCACGATTGCCAATGCCTCCGTGTCTGTCTGAGTGTAATTTTCTTAGGCTTTGAGAGTGAATGGGAATAGAATGCTACAGGGGCTTCCTTCCCGTCATTTAGTACATGGCATAACACAGCTCTCACCCCCACAGGGGATGCATCACACACAAGTACAACTTCCTTGTTAGGATCAAAATGAGTTAATACAGCATCCGAAGATAGCAGCCTTTTAAGTTCTAGGAACGCTTTCTCCTGGCAATGGCCTTAGTGCCAAACAGTATCTTTCTTAAGATGCCGATGTAATGGTTCGGCAACTGAGGCTTTGCGATGGAGAAAAGTGTGATAGAAGTTTAACAATCCTAGAAATGATTGCAATTCGGCTTTACATTTTGCATTTCAGTGCATTTCGCACTGCCACCACCTTGGAGTCAGAGGGCATACCTTGGGGTGTAATTCGGTACCTCAGGAACTCCATTTCCTTTGCCAAAAATACACATTTGTCTCTTCTGAGACGTAGACTGGCCCTCTCGAAACATGAGAGGACTCAATCGAGCCTGGCCACTAGTTCGACTGTCTCCTTAGTGGTGACCATCATCACCGGGCAAACCTTTTAAAATATGTTCTACAAGAGATTGAAATATTCCAGGGGCTGCATTCACCCCGAATTGTAGTCTAGTTACCTTAAAAGCCCCCCTATGCGTTACTAGGGTCTGGGCTATGGCAGTAGCAGGAGACACAGTCAATTGTTGGTAAGACTGGGCAAGGTCAAGTTTTGTGAAACAATTTCCTCCATGCAAGGAGGCAAGAAGGTGGCTTATCACAGGCACAGGATATGCATTCGGGCAAATAGCTTTATTGATGGTACACTTGTAATCAGTGCATATCCTGACCTCCCCGTTACTTTTCAAAGCAGTCACTATTGGTGTCTCCCACTCTGTGGAATCCACCGGCACTAGGATGCCCTGCCCCACCAGTTTGTCCAGCTCAGCTTCTATCTTCTCCTTTAAAGCAAAGGGTACCCGGCGTGGCTTCATCCCAATGGGCCAGATGGTTGGGTCAAGCTCAAAGTCCACAGAGGGTCCTTTGTATAACCCTAAACCCTTTTTGAACACCTCAGGATATGCAGCACAAAGGTCCCGGATTGGGCCAGCGTCTATTGCGTGAATGCCAGAAAGCCGGATTCCCAGGGGCCTAAACCATTGGGTCCCAATAAGACAGTTAGTGCCCAGCTTAACTACAATTAATGGCAAGGAGGTGTGAATGTTTTTGAATTTGACCAAGAAATTTCCCACCCCCAGGATTGGAATCTGGCAACCTTGCACATCCTGGAAGGAAGTTTTAAAAGATTTGAGCTTCGGCCGAGAGGCAGGGGGAATTCTCAAAAATCCCCGCTGTGGGATTATGGAAAAGGTAGTACCTGAATCCACCTACATCTTGAAGGGGACGTCCTGCAGGCTCAGGTCTGCGAAGAAACGCTCGCTGACGATGCCCACTTGGCACGGCCCAGGCTCTGGTGACACTTTGGTGATGGACGTTTTGTGGTGATGACTCTTCTTGGACTCAGGTGGTGGAGTTCTTTGCTTTCGCTGTTGGCATACTTTAGCAATGTGCCCTCGTCGCCCGCAGTTGTGGCATTCTGCGGTGCAGAAGGGGCACTTCCTGCAGTCATGCCGGGCTCCGCAGCCATCACACTTGCAAAGGAATTTCTTCTCCCGATCGTCACAGTGCTCTCGGTGCTTTCGTCGGACCGCTCAGACTTCTCCCTCTGCATCGCTGGACTATGATGAAGAGGTGGAACCAGATGATGCTGAGGAGGATGAATATGAATTTTGCTGAGCTTGCACAGCTGAGTCGGTGGCACTGGTGGTGGAGTGGCGATGCCGGAAATGCTTGATGCTGGACTGTGCGGCCTTAGACACTACCGCCTCTTCTAGGACAGCCTTGAAAGTTAGCGTCTTCCTGATCATGAGGCGACATTGAGCATCTTCATCCCTCATGCCAGCCAGCAGACGGTCCCGGAGTGCTTCTTCGATGTTGTCCCACTTGCACCGGGCAGCAGCAATGCGCAGAGCGGTGGCATAGTCTGCAATGGACTTCCCAGGTTGCTGCTCCCTTCTGTGGAAGGCCACCCTGGCTGGGAAGATTGAGACCTCTGGCTGCAGGTGTTTCCTCAGTGCGGACATGATTTCTGCAAGCGGCACCACATCCACGTCCCTTGGGAGAACGAGGTGGGTTGCCAGCTCAAGCGTCTCAGAACCACACTGAACAAGGAAACAGGAGTGCTTCTGGTCTTTGTTGGTGATCTTCTGCGAGGCCATTGTGTGGTGGAATCGGTGTTCATATGTTGCCCATTTCTTTGGACGCGCTGGGTCAAATGGGCCGATGTTGCTGCCATGTGGGGACACCATCCCATCCTCGTCGCCAGTTTCGTATTCAGGGAATGAAGAAGCAGACGAGTGAAGTGGTGAAATTAAGCTCTTTATTAGTGGGATTTGAACACATCTTGGATGGGGCAAAACTCTGACTTATATACACTATAAACAGTAACAATAATACAACAAGCCCATTGGCTAACAGAGTCTGCACATTTTCAATCCACTTATTTGCATAAGAATAGATAAATGAGAAAAGATACATTCCGCTCCTATCAGAAAACACAGTTAACATACATAACAGGTGGACATTCAGGTGACACTGACACCAGCCAGGAAGAGGACTGCCCCCCTTCCAAAGGGAGGAGGAAATCTGCTCCTTTCTGCTATATAAGGAACAGCCTTTCTCTCAGTTCTTTGGTCCTCTGGCTCGAAGGCAAGACCCTTGTCTTGTCAGCTGGACTCATTACTTCCCCCCTGGGAGGACGCATACCTGAGATGCGCCCACCAGGGCTGAGGGAACTTTACTAACTAACTATTGCTATGTATTATACTTTGTCTGTTTGTCTCTGTTCTCTTTCAGATACTTTGCTTTGCCTTAATGGAACATGTATTGGAAAATAAAAGCTCTTTGTGAGTTTTACATCAATGGAGTGATGTTTATCAGGCAATATCCAAGTACCATACTCTCTGCTTAATTACGCTACCAAATGCTAAATAACCGCATACTCCCTGTAAGCGACAGGTGGAGTTCTTTGGAGCTGATTGTGGCACAGGGCAGAGAGGTGACAATTGGCTGCACTGGGAGTGTGCGGATAAATGTTGATTTATTGCAGCCAAATGATCGGGACCTGCCTCCTATACCCTTGGCACCCGGTCACGGCCAAGACATGATGATGTCTTTGTTATCATCTCAATATTTCCTGTCTGAAAATCTAAGAGCAGCAGTCCGGACTATTCTTTGTTCCTCTCTAGTTAAGAGGATATGAAGAAGCTGCTGTACAGTATATTGACCATGTGGGATTGTGGGTGTGAAAAATACTTTCAATCAGCTCAGTCTTTAAAAGTTGTATTACAGGGTCTGATGTTTCCAATTGTATAGATCTATAGACGTAGAGCTGAGTGGGCTACGGAGGATGGTGGAGGATAGGGGTGTGGCATTCTATGATCCATGGGGTCGCAAAGGGTCAGACTGGAGTATGCAACTGAACAACAACAATAGATGAGAATGGGCCATAGACCAGGGCTATCCTGTGGTCTCCATTTGGCCCTTCCACTATTTATTCCTTTAAGGACTAGACTGAGGAAGCTGAAGCGCTCCTGCTTTCAGCTGTTTGGGATCTAGTGGTGCATGGGGAAGAGGGAGGCTCTTTCCCTTGTTCAATTTTGGCTCTTCCTCCTGCTCCTGGTCACTTTATGACTCATTTTCTTCAGTCTCTCCCCTCCCCCCCACAACCTCTGAGACAGGGCTTTCTACTTCTGCCCTCCTGATGCTTTCCCTAACTCCTTCACTCACCTAGGCCTCCCTTTCCACTCATGGTTCCACCTGTGGATCCTATTTTAGAGGGAGGTAGACTTATGAGCTAAGTTCCTCAGCTGGCACTCCTGACAACACTTCAAGATACTTCGTGAGTTGCCTTTCCCTGGAACCCCATTTCCTCCCCAGACTATGAAAACATTCCCAACACACGGATACAACTGGGCTTTTGTACACCTTTAGCAATAGGTTGGCTAGCTGTATATCCGCCATCATTTCCCCGGGCATCCAATGATGCTACTCAACTAATGCCTGAAGGTGTAAGAAGCTGAAACTACCATTTACTGGCAAATTTGAAACTGTTCCCTTTTCCAATGGCCAATTCAGTTTGCATAAGATAAACTAGGCATTCTTTTCTTAATTTAGATTTTGGTCCTGTGAGCATGCATGCCAAGAGTGTCTTCTTATGTGGCATATTTTTGTTAGACCCATTTCCCATCGAGCTAATCTTTTGTGTCTAACATCAGGTCTTGAGGGAACTCTCACCAATCCCTACACAAAACCCCTGGCTCCACTCACTCCCGCAAACACACACATGCTCTCACTCAATTGCACAGGAGGCAGGATGACTGGCACTCAGTTACATGCAGTTAACAGAACTGATGTGGCCACAAGGTCCTATGGCTTCAGCCGCTTTTCGTTTTAAGGCTGGAATAGAGGCAGTTGGCAAGTGCCTGAGGGAAAGTTCTCCCTTTGCTCTTAGATCCTCTGAAAGCATATCATGTTTTGTCTTCTTTTCATTTTTGTGTGTGGGTGGACAAGGAATTTTTCACTACTTAAATGCTGGATCTTACTTCCCCCCCATGTTTAAGGTATATTTTCCCAGAGGTGTTTACTTTTATTTTTATGTGAATAAATCACTTCCAAGTTCTCAGAGATAAAGTAATCTATAACTATCTAACATAAAAAAAATAACAGCAATTTCCTTACATCAGAAGCAAACAGAATGGGGTGAGCCCATGCACAACCCTTCTGCAGAATGTACAGTATTGCAAAATGTGCCAGATAAGCAGCCCAGGAGGAACACTGAGGATTGATTTCACAATTTTGTGAATCAATAAATACACAAATACACCGGGGCAGAGAAAAGTTTCCTCCAACTTGTTTGGCAGTTGAGCTTACCCATCACAACGATATTTCTTTCACTTTCTCTCTCAGATGCAAATAAAATGTTTTTTTAAATGGGTGGTTCCCATGATTCCAAGGCAGCAAGAGACCATTAAAAACAGATCTATGTGGTTACAACAGATGGTATAGTGAGGCTGGCGATGCAAAATGCTTCTGTTGCACTTACACTGCACTGTACATGTTCTGCAGATTAATGAACACCAACTTCCAAATTGCACACCGCAAAATAAAAACGAAAGCACCCCCACCTACCCGCTGGTTCTCGGCTGCCATCTGGCTTCATTTAATCAAATCTGTCTCAGTGTGTAAAAGTTTTTGTTGTTTCTCATCACAGAAGCTGAATCCCAGCCCTTTGGTTAGTAAAACAAGTAGTGCATTCCAGTGTCTAGGCATGCCTGCCACATGTCCATGGAAACATCTGCAAACAGACAGTATTGGCTCTTTGGCAGTAAACAGAGATGAGCACTGAACCCTAGTCAGATACGACTGGCTTTCGAGCAAGGGTAACCTTTACTTTTACTAATGAGGAGAGGCCAGCAGTGAGAAGCCTGTCGCTTCTCCACATTCCTGCGAGTGTGCGGGCCAAACTCCACTCCACATACTGTATGTTTTCTATACGGATGCTTTTCTTACAAAAACAAAAGCATAAAAAGAGCAAGATGAATTTATGAATGAATGAATGCATGCATGCATGCATGCATGCATGTAATTTTGTACTAGAATGTTTTATATACAGTACAGTACAGTATGTGTGGAAATGTGTACAGAAAATTCTGAATTGATTTACTATTTCAGTGCAAATATATGACTGGTACAAAAGCCTACCACGTTTGCATTCTATAGCTCATTGGAATAGCTCCATATTTTTGTTGTGGAGGCAGCAAGACAGAGTAAACATATGAGAAAAACCAGAAACTATAGTTTAAGGATGGTAGAGGCAATTTGGACACACCTAGAATTTAATGCAGCTATCAGATAAACTGCTGGATAGCTCAGTGGTTTAGGTACCTGTAAGGTAAAGGTTTCCCTTACTCGAAAGCCAGTCATATTCGACTCTAGGGCTCAGTGCTCATTTCTGTTTCAAAGCTGAAGAGCCAGCGTTGTCTGCTTCTGCAGACGTTTCTGTGGTCATGTGGCAGGCATGATTAGACATCGGAGTGCACGGAATGCTGTTTAACTTCCCACCGAAGTGGTCCCTATTTATCTCCTTTCGATTTCTTGCTTTCAAACTGCTACGTTGGCAGGAGCTGGGGCCAAGACGAGAGCTCATTCCATCCTGCAGTACTTGGGAATCGAACTGCTGACCTCCCGCATTCCAGTCAGTGTCTTAGCCACTTGAGCCACTGCAGTCCCATTATGTACCTGTAATTAATTATTTACTGTGCCTCCTTGATAAGGGCTGGACTCAAATGGCAAAGGGGGGAAGGATCCCTTCCAGCGCTGTAGTTCCAAGATTATTATTGCATTTCTTCATGTGTCCTGTCAAATATGTAAGGACAAAACCTGGAGACTGAGATGAGTTCTGAGCTTAACTCTCCGGGTTCACCAGCTCCACTCCCTCAGATCCCCCAGCTTTCCATATGGAGCAAAAAGGATTGCAGGGAAGTTCTTCCTTTATCTACTGGACGGAGACTAAAATGTGCAAAGTAATCAGAATTGTTCGTTTATCAGGACCTCTGTTCTATTCTATTTCAAAATTCCATTTCAGACCTGCTATCACAAGGCGTATGATTATTCTTACTCATCCAGGTGGCAGTCGTGGCCAGTAGGGCTTTTGCGCAACTTCATGTCATCCACCAATTACGCCCGCTCCTGGACTGGGACTACTTGCTTATGGTCACACACGCTCTGGTCACCTCCAGACTAGATTACCGCAATGCGCTCTACATGGGGCTACCTTTGATGACCATTCGGAGGCTTCAACTGGTGCAGAATGCAGCTGCCCGAGTGGTAATGGGGTGTGGTGGGTAAAACTGTGCCTCACCCCTGCTGCAGGAGCTGCATTGGCTGCCAGTCTGCCTCTGGGTGCAATTCAAGGTGCTCGTTATGACCTTAAAAGCTCTTCATGGTAGTAGGCCAGGGTGCTTAAGGGACCATGTCACCCCAAGGTTATCAGCCCGTCCTACGAGAGCAGACCGGAGGGGCTCCCTAGTGGTTCCATCAGCCAGGGAGGCTCGTCTCACTAGCACTAGGAAGAGAGCCTTCTTGGTATCAGCTCCGGCCCTGTGGAACCTCCTGCCTACTGAGCTGCACCTCCCGACAGTTGCTTCCCTCCGGGAAGGGCCTAAAACCACGGCTAGGACAGCAGGTGTTGGGCACTGCTGGCATCACAGTCCCCCCTCACTGGCTCATTTAGGGCCATCTGGGTTTTATAAGGTTATAGGGAGGGTCTTTTTAAAATGGTTTTAGATAGTTTTAATCTTTTGTATTGGGGGATATTTTATATGCTGATGTTGTGAACCACCTGGGGTCACCATGGTGAGAGGAGCGGCTATACAAATGCTACAATAAATAAAATTAAATAAATGAAATTATTTTTTAAAACAATAATTATTCTGATTTTACAAGTGCAGTAACACCAGGAACTTTACACCAAACTTCAGTTGATTTTTTTTTAAAAAATCTATTTGATGTTGCTTTAGAAGTGTTGCAGTCTTATTGTCCTACCTAGTGACAGTTTTCAGTCCCTAGATCACTTTACAATTTACTCTTGGGACGCAGAGGTTAGAATTTTTCCAGATGGCCCATTTAGCTGTAAGACAAGGATGCATTTTGTCACTCTGCTTATTTAACTTATACACAGAGCACATAATGCGCAACGCAGGGATGGATGAATCAAAAATTGGGATCAAAATTGCTGGGATAGCAACAATTGAGATATGTGGATAATACTACCCTAATGGCAGAAAGTGTAAAGTTAAAGTTAAAGGTTTCCCTTGCTCAAAAACCAGTCGAATCCGACTCTAGGGTTCAGTGCTCATCTCTGTTTCAAAGCTGAAGAGCCAGCGCTGTCTGCTTCTGCAGACATTTCCATGGTCATGTGGCAGTGCTCATTTCTGTTTCAAAGCTGAAGAGCCAGTGTTGTCTGCTTCTGCAGACGTTTCTGTGGTCATGTGGCAGGCATGACTAGACACTGGAGCGCACGGAACGCTGTTTAACATTCCACCGAAGTGGTCCCTATTTATCTCCATGCAATTTCTTGCTTTCAAACTGCTAGGTTGGCAGGAGCTGGGACAAAGATGGGAGTTCATTCCGTCCTGCAGTACTCGGGAATCGAACTGAGAAAGACCTAAAGAAGTTCCTGCTTAGGTTGAAAGAAGAAAGTGCAAAAGCTTGCTTGATACTCAACATCAAGATAATAGCAACAGGCCCTATCAGTCCCTGGAAAATAGATGGGGAAAAAGTAGAAGCAGTGACAGACTTTACTTTCTTAGGATCCAAGATCACTGCAGATGGTGACTGCAGCCATGAAATAAAAAGGTGACTGATTCTTGGGAGACAAGCTATGAGAAACCTGGGGAACATAATTAAAAGTAGAGAAATCACCTTGCAAACAAAAATCTGCATAGTCAAAGAAATGGTATCCCAGTAGTAATGTATGGTTGTGAGAGCTGGACCATAAGGAAAGCTGAGCACAGAAGAATAGACCGACGCCTTTGAAATGTGGTGTTGGGGGGAGAATTTTGAGAGTACTATGGACAACAAGGAGAACAAATAGGTCGATCTTAAAAGAAATCAACCCCGACTGCTCCTTGGAAGGCTAAATATTGAAGATGAAGCTAAAGTACTTTGGACATCAAATGAGAAGGGAGGACTCACTTGAGAAAGCCTTGATGATGGGAAAGGTTGAGGGCAAAAGAAGGGGGCAGCAGAGAATGAGATGGCTGGATGGTATTGTAGACGCAATGGGCACAGAGCTGGGCAGGTTGAGGAGGATGGTGGAGGACAGAGGTGCCTGACGGACCGTGGTCCACGGTGTCGCAAAGGGTTGGAATCGACTATGCGACTGAACAACAACAACAAAACACTCTACATGTTATTTCAGTAGCTGTGCTACTCATCAGTAATTGGGCACTATCTTGCAGCCAAATTCTCTAGGTAAAGGTTGCCCTAGCTCAAAAGCCAGTCATATCCGACTATAAGCTTCAGTGCTCATCTGTTTATAGCCAAAGAGCCAGCGCTGTCTGCATCTGCAGACATTTCCGTTGATACAGTATGTGGCAGGTATGCCTCAACACTGGAGTGCACGCAACACTGTTTACCTTCCCACCAAAGTAGTCCCTATTTATCTATTTGCAATTTCTTGCTTTCAAATTGTTAGGTTGGCAGGAGCTGAGACAGAGACGGGAGCTCACTCCGTCATGCAGTACCTGGCAATCAAACTCCAACCTTCCATTCAGCGAGTTCAGCGTCTTAACCACTTGAGCCACTACAGTCCCTATATGCATACATATTCTCATTATGTTCAGTAGAGTTTGTATCCAAGCAAACAGAGATAGGATTGCACTGGTATTCATAACTGTCAACCCGCGGCTCTGGAAAAAATGGGACCTGTGCAGAATGGTTCCGCGCAGCCCCTACGCAAGAGGCCTAGGCTTCCACGCATGTGTGGAAGGCGACTTGCACAGAAGGGCTGCGCAGTACTTCCTTTCCCCCGCTGCCAAATTACGGGTTTTGGCAGCGCAGGTCGGGAAATGACGTCAATTGGTGCAGGATTACGGGGTAATCCCAGCCAAATCGGGAAGGTTGACAGGTATGCTGGTATGACTGGGCTAATAATTTGCAAGAACCCCCTCCCCCAAGTAAGCAGTTGCCTTCCAAGTAATTGTTCACAGGATTGCAATTTAGGTAATTATAAGCAAGTTTCTTTTCTTTTAATAGTTTGTCCAACCTAATCCCATTGTGTGCCTTTGCTCTATTTTCCTGTTTCATAGATTGAGGCAAGAGTGGAATTCATTTTTCTTCCTCCACCCCCCCCCCCCCCAACTTTGCCATTCAGTCAGAAAGCAGTGGGGAGAAGATTGCTGTTTATTCTTCTGGCTTTCTCATGAAATATTTTTGATGGTTAATTCTTTTTTCACTTTATTTCCAGTAGTTCTCCTTTATTTCCCTGTAATCTAGGCTTTTTTTCCTTTAATCTCCTGGCTCTTTTAAGAGGCAGAGCTCAGTGTTGAGAACTCATGTCACTTTGCAGTCCAGAAACTCTTCAGATTAATGAGCATAAAAGAGCTCTTTTTTCAGTTGTATCTTTCCCCAGAAGTTTGCAGAGGAAGCAGACTTTGACATCTGTAGGTCCATTCCCAGCAGTAACACACAGTGGGAAATAGCTAAAATAGTAAAACACTCTGAATATGGTTTCAAAAGGCACGCACTGGAGGAGAGGTGAATCACATCAGCATCCAACACATGTGAGCACTGTAAACCAGAACAGACCAGTCTGCCTCCGATTATATGTCCATCAGGACAATCTCTCAGTTAAGGCATCAGGATAAATGGGATCTCCAGGTTTCACAACTGAAGGGTTGACCTGTAGATTCACAAATGGTAAGAAGGCAAGGCAGGTAGCAGAACACAGCTTGAGAAAAAAAAAAGATGCAGTATGGTAGAAGTTCTATTTATTGGAAAAAAATTAATATATTTGCTATAAAATCTGTCATAGTAATGCAACTGGATACTTACTCTTGGGTGTATAATCCTGAATGTATATGCCAAATACAATACAGTAACACTGCCTTCCTCTTTATTTACACATTTATGAAAATTAATATGCATTCCATGTAAAACAAACTCAGAATGGAGAATAGTTACATTAGAAAAATAATATTCTGGATAAAGCATTCTCAAGGAATCCAATCACATTTTTCAGGCCTCTAGCAATAAGGCAAAAGTCCCTGGTACAGCAGATAACTTAATTTACAAAGTACAATAACAGTTGAGACACATTTTTAAGATTGCTTTTGGTATGCTTTCTTTCACCGCAAAAATTACTTGTTTCTTCTTACTAAACAGAAAGACTCTTAGGAATGGAACTTGAGGAAGATCTACTACATACTATATAAATTGCTGGAGCTTAATAACTGGGAATTTTTCATTCTATTCATTCAATGAGCTAATTTTAGGAGCTTATTTTAAAGAATGACATCATTATGATTGTAATATAATGACACATTTCAGTTTTCATAGGAAACAGAATTGTCATGTTTCAAAAGTCCCCCCTGTTTCTTATTGGAACCGGCACACAACTATATTTTTCACAATAGTACATCACAAATGCAACTAAAACCAGACTTGGAGCATTCTGGAAATGTATATGCCAAACCTATCTCTCTCTCCTTTTAATGCTTTGGCTAGTCCATGCATTCACGCCCCAGGAATCCCCTCCCCCCAAACCCAGATAGACACAGCTCTGTTCCAGTCCTGAGTCAAGTTGTTTTAATTCCTTCAAAGGCACAGAACTTCCACCTCTTCTCCAGTGTCGCTCCTACGCCAGAAAACTCTTGCTTAAACATACGTGGAAGCCTCATCAAAAGCATTTCTATTTCATTTGCAGAGATCTAGGAAAACAGGAAGGGGAAAAAAATCAAGCAGAAGACATGTCTGTGATCTCAGGTTAGAATAGATGAAGCTATTCAGATATTCACCTCATCTCTCCATTTCATCTATAGTAAGGAAAAATTGCAAAAAAGGAAGCCAGTGAAAACTAGCTTTCTATTTTTCCTCATTATCATTTAAGGGGGTCTTTACAAGAATTTTTTTCTAAAGTGATAGGCCATTTTTATTTTTTGGATGATTTTTTTTCATAAACAAAACTAAAAAGGCATGTTATAAGCTATTTATTTTAGCAGCATTGTGGATAGAGGTTTTAACAAATTAAATAACAATGGTTCAAACCCTTAACAATACAATGGAACCTCAGTTAATGTAATTAATGAGTTCTCCAGGACATTTCTTACAGCGAAAATTACTTTAACCGAATTTCCCATAGGAATGCATTGAATGCAATTTCATAAGAACATAAGAACATAAGAACAGCCTTGCTGGAACAGGCCACAGCCCATCCAGTCCAGCATTCTGTCTCACACAGTGGCTCACCATTTCCTTCAGGGTATTCCCAAGCAGATGCCTGTTTAGGATTCCCTGGAAATGATATTGAGAGATATCCTGCCTATCTCTCCAACCCGGAGGTTGTCCTTAAGTATCCATAATTATAGCCATTGATACTCTTGTCCTCCATGAACTTGTCTAATCCTTTCTTAGAGCTGTCAAGACTGACAGCTGTCACCACTTCTTCTGGCAGGGAGTTCCATAGACCAGTAATCCTCTGGGTGAAAAAGTACTTTCTCTTATTTGTTTGAGAACTAGTACCCAAAAGTTTCATGAAGTGTCCCCTAGTTCTAGTGTTATGCGATAGGGATTGATTTGAAAACAAAAATACATTAACTGAAACATGGTTTCTCATAGGAATGCATTGAAAACTGATTAATCCGACTTTATCTGTGCTGTCAGACATAAGACAGCAGAGATAAATTCACAGCTAATCTGAATAACAACCAAAGATGATCTGCTATTGCCAGTTCTGAAAAGCCACACAGATTTATATACTTACTAGCAGATTTTGCCCGGCGGTGCTGGGCTGTTTTAAACTGTTTTTGAAGGTTTTTGTTTTGTTAATGTTTGTACAAATGAGGTTAGTCTGTAATTGTGATTTTTAAAATGTTTATTTATACACACGGGCTGTTATAAACTGTGATCAGCTTTTTCGGGTTTGTTTTTGTGGATTAAAAAAAGAGGAAAGGATGATATAATTTTTTACAAATATTTTATTTAACCAAATAATGTTTTAGTATGTGAATTTTTTTAAATAGTTGTAGCTTGGATAATAATTTTAAAAATGTGAAAGTACATGCTTTTTTACATTCAATGTTTTTAAACTGTGTTTAGATGTTTTGGGTTTTTTTTGAGTGAAAACTCTACACAGGATTTTAGAAATGTTTTTATTTTATTATTTTGTGATTTGTTTGTGATTTGTGTGAATGTGTGATGTAATGTTATGTTTTTGACTGTTTTATCTCTTGTGGCCTCTGGGGGGGCTGTTGAGTATTTCTTTTACTTTGACAGTTTTTTTCTCTACTGGCCTCTGGGTGGCGCTTCTTCCGGTAAGTAGTCTCTTTCTTTCCTCATTTCAGTTCTGGCCGTCATGGAGGTAGGACATGCTGGTAAGTTGGCTGGTTTAATTTCTTTTGTGGGTTTGTTTTGTTTGTGTTTTTCTGTGTTTTTTTTTCTGTTTGTTATTTTTGGTTTTCGTTAATTTTGGATGTTTGTTTTTTGTGTTTTTTTAATTAATGGTTTCTTTATTTTAATTATTTTGGTGTGTGTTTGTGTTTTTTAGTTTTGTTTCTCCTTCAGGGGGTAGAGGCACTGGTGCCTTAGCCCCCTCTTGAAAGCGAAACACTTTTAAGGAAAGTAAAGTCAGCGGGCGGAGTGCCATTCGCTGCCTTTGCATTGTGGAGGAATTATTTCACTTTCAAGGAGGGGAAGGCACTGATGCCTTCGCCCTCCCTTGAAAGCAAAACACTTACTCGTAAAGTAAAGGCAGTGGCTGGAGTGCCGTTCGCTGCCTTTCCTTTGCAGAGGAATTGTTTCACTTTCAAGGGGGGAAGGCATCAGTACCTTCCCACCCCCTTGAATTCCCCCTGTGTTTGTGGTTTTTTTTTCACCCCGGCTCAACTTTTCTTGAGGCTTATGGTGGTCTCGCCGTGTCTTCGGCGGGGCAGTGTGGAGGAGAGGGAGTCCTTCTCCTCCCCGTTTCTCCGTGAAAGAAGGCCAGTGGGTGTTTGCGTGGCTGTGAGGGGCTGCATCCGCCTGCAGCGGACTTACCCTCACGTTGTGTTTTTTATTTTTATTTTTCACATGGCGGACTTCTCAGTGCTCTGCGCACTCATGGCACGCAGGACTCTGGGGCTTGTAGTTATGGGTTTGTGTGTTCCGTTTGTGCGGCGTTTTTTTCTGCAGCTCCATTTTGATTGGCCGTGGTGCATTTCCGAACATTCCTTTTGCTCGTGTCTCTCAGCCTGATTGGCTGTGGTGCAGCACGGTGCAAGGAACGTTGGGAAGTGAAGTCCTTTTTATTTGTTTGCGTTTGTGGGTCTCCTGCCCCCCTGGCGCATTTCTCAACCCCCCAGTTACCTCCGTACCCAGTTTGGGCGAGTGCACGAATGCTCGGTATGGGACAGTATGGCCGGGTGTGGGATCCTTTGTCAAATCACAACAGTTAACGCTCAGATTTATAGGTATAGATTTGTTATACTAACTAATCATTGTGTACCTCTGTACTTGATGTGTATAAATTGATACCATGAATCTTATGTCTGACAGCAAAGATAAAGTACATACATATGCTGGACACCTATCTCAAAGGTTTGAATATTAGTCAAGGGTTTATGGGACATTATCAAATTTGACACACCACATCTAACAAGTTGTTATATGCTATATATGTTGTATGTTATATGTTGTTTTATTATACCCCTTCACAGAAACTACTTCAGTGGAATTCTCAACCACAGCCTCAGGCTTCCTCTCAGAACAAAGGAAGAACTTAGTGTTTGGCCTGGGCCACTCACACAATACAATAGATGCTGGGCCAGAAGGGTAAACTCATTAGCAAATGTGTAATGGTTGTCTTGCATCCATTTGCAATTCAACAGGGTGAAGCTTCTCCACCAATCTGAATAAAAACAGGTATTACCCATTGTAAAAAACAAGCAAACCCACATATCTACCGTATTTATTCGAGTATAACGCGCAAAATTTTATACCCAAAAAAAGGCTCAAAGTTTGGGTGCGCGTTATACACGAGGACTGGGCCGCGCGACTCAAGAAGCCGGCGCCGGGTAGGCGCGGAGCACGCCGCGGCCCTCCTCCCAGGCGCCTAGGTCCCGCTGCCGCCGCCGCTCACCTGCACGCACCCGCCGGGTCGAGAAGGGAACCCTACGGGGGAGGAGGGCCGCGGCGTGCTCCGCGCTACCCGGGCCGCGCGACTCAAGAAGCCAGCGCCGGGTACAGTAGGCACTGCTGAGATGCGTGGTGTGAAAAAAAATTTAATACCGAGATTTCATGGATAATTAGGGGTGCGCGTTATACACAAGTGCGCGTTATACTCGAATAAATACGGTATTTGTTATGCTAACCATTCTGAACCTCTGTACTTGCTTGTGTATAAATTTATGCCATAAAGTCTTACTCCCATGTCTGATGAAGTGGACCTGATCCATGAAAGCTAACATTAAAATACAGCAGTTAGTCTTTAAAGTGCCACATTTTTGTTTTGTTTGCTCTTTGATATGTCTGACAAAGTAGACTTGATCTACGAAAGCTAATATTAGAGGAGCATAAGGAAAGGTTCAGCAGTGCAAGCTGTTTTAAAAGCAGTTTAAGCAAGTGGTTGATTGCTTAGAGGAACTGAGTTCTCCTAATGCTCCTGAGTCATACTTCTAAAGATGTCATTTATTAATAAATTTGTTTTTACACAGAAAAAACAGTGACAAATTGGACCAACTTATTTCATTCTATTAATAATAAATAAGACCTGATACTACTTTTGAAAGAGGAGCTTAAGGCAGAATGGTAGCCTCCAGCTTGAGGTTGGCCTACATGGTCCACAAAGTTTTTGTATAACCCCACAACTGATGGTAATCAATTTAGGTTACCTTGGAGTCCAGCTGCTGCATATAAGACCAAAGATACTCTATATTTGCTCCAAAAGGATGGACGTGAAGAAATGTCGATATGATGCCTGTATTTAAAAAATGCAAGCATTTTTTTGGGTAAATGTAACATGCCAAAAATAGAGTAATTTTCACATATGGCACTGCTTCCTTTTCATCCAAACCAAATAGTATACTTCTTAAACAATCCTGTAAGAAGAGCACATTTAAGCAGAATCTCTTACACTCAGAAAATGCAGTTTACAAAGAAGTGGCCAAGAGGAAGAGAGAGTATATAAGACTAAGACTTGCTCGAAGCATTCGTTTCAGCTTCCAATTTTATGCGTGATTCACCAATAAAAAAATTGTAGGCATTGGGATGATAAAATTGGTGCTTTTTCTCCTTCAGTTGCTCTTGTCATAAAAATGCTGAATATCGACTATATTCAGAATTGCATGGCCTTGAATTTTCTTAATCATTTCAGCATGGGTTGTGTTTGATCCGGATTAATGAGCAAACAGGAACATTTCCCCACCAGGCATCTTTGTTTATTTTTCCTTTTAAAAACCACTTTGTCTGCCCTAGTGTCACTTTCAGCCAACAAATAGCAATAAGCATACAGTATTATGACCCACGGCTTTGAGGGAGAGGCTCTTCCATAAGTTCTTTCTCTCCCTCAGCATCAAATTAGGCAAGAAGCTGGGGTACAAAGCTTATTTCACACAAAACCAATTGCACTTTTCGCGATGATCACTAGAACAATGATCATGCTGTTCTGATAGACTGACATGGTTATTCTCCTGGAATCCTATTGCATGTCACCCTGCGCTTCAAATGAAGGTTATCTGACACACAGTGGCTGAAATCCTGTTACGCAAATGGCATATCTTTTAGATCTGAAGTGCTTCAAGTTAAGAAATCTCCATAGACAATAACTATTGCAAGCTGAATCATGTGGCTCAGTATGCAATTGGCAATGTTTTTGAGATTTCTGAATTTAGGGCAACTTGCTTCAAAATATTATGCCATATGAGCAACTGTGCAACACAAGCAGCAAAAACAGCTGAAAACATGTTGTAAATACAACAGCCATGGACGCATTTTAGGGCAGTGTTTACAGTGGGGGGAATTATGTGACCGGCCCACTCAGCTGTCTGAGGGGGCTGGTCCGGCCTGCAGCGGGAAAACATTGAGAACCTGGCCTAATTCAAGGTGCTGGTTTTGACCTACAAAGTCCTTAACAGTTTAGGACCTTGATACTTGTTAGATTGTCTCTTCCAAAAAAATACCGTATTTTCCGGCGTATAAGGTGACTGGGCGTATAAGACGACCCCCAACTTTTCTAGTTAAAATGTAGAGTTTGCAATATACTTGCCGTATAAGATTACCCCTCTTCCAATGGCAGTGTCTTCCCGGGCCAGGGATGGCTCCCTTTACCAGCTGGGGGTGGTGGTGCGGAGGAGGAGCAGCAGCAGCTGACCGGCGGGGAAAGCCATCCGCCGCTGCAAGGCAGGGTGGTGGGGGTGGTGCAGAGGAGGAGGAGCAAGGAGCCACCCAGATACCACCACCCTCAGCCTCGCCACGGTGACGGCTGGCTTTTCCCGCCGGTCAGCTCCTCCTCCTCCTCACCCCCTGGCTGGGGGTGGTGGTGCGGAGGAGGAGGAGCATCAGCTGACCGGTGGGGAAAGTCAGCTGCCGCGAGGCCTCCAGGGCAAGGGGATGCCCGGATACCAGCACCCCAGCCAGGGGGTGTGAGGAGGAGGAGCAGCAACTGACTGGCAGGAGGGGAAGCCAGCTGCCACCACCGCAGGAGGCTGAGGGTGGTGGTATCCGGACGGCCCCTTGCTTCAGAGGCCTGGGGGTGGTGGTGCGGAGGAGGAGGAGCATCAGCTGACTGGCAGGGAAAGCCAGCCGCCACCACTGCGAGGCCTCCTGAGCAAGGGGCCGCCCGGATACCACCACCCCAGCAGGGTGTGTGTGAGGAGGAGTAGCAGCAGCTGACCGGTGGAGGGGGGGAAGCCAGCTGTTGCCGCCGCCGCAAGGCTGGGGGTGGTGGTATCCAGGCGGCCCCTTGCTCCGGAGGTCTTGCGGCAGCAGTGGCAGATGGCTTTCCCCACCGGGCAGCCCTTGGCTCCAGAGTACCCGGCGTATAAGATGACCCCCAACTTTGGCACAGATATTTGGGGGTTAAAAAGTCATCTTATATGCCGGAAAATACGGTAGTTTATTTTAATTTAATTTATTTTTCGCATTTGTATTGCCGCCCCTTCACCGAGGCGACTCTGGGCAGCTAACAGATAAAAAGCATAAAAACAGATACAAAGAATATCACAATAAAATCATTTAAAAACCATCCCCGTTACCAAAAAACCCTACCCCATTAAAACCCACCAACCCCATCCATAAAAAGAGGGGAGATCCAGATTGTTTTATTTATACAAGCCATCAGGCGGGGGTCACTCCTCCATGAGTGCCCCACACATTCACACATTCATCCAGAGTCTCATGATTAAATATGGCCTCACCAAGAAAGGTGAGCTTGATAAAGTGAGTATCCAGCTTGTTGTGTGCAAAATTACCTTGTAAACAACCCAGAGAGATGCTCTAAGAGCTATAAAATGATATAAGAGTGTAACTGCTATTACTATATCAACAAGGAATCAGGCCTTCTTGTCGAGGTGCTGTCTGCAAAATTTATTATTTTTCTTTGGGTGGTGGTGGGATGGAGGGTCTGATTTTATTATGTATACTGTGGTCTACACTAATTAGGGTTGGATAGAAATTGAATGAATGAATGAAAGCATCATCTTTCATCATACACCTTTCAACATACACAATCTGTCTCTTATGCTGGTCTGCTGGTTACTACCAGAGACGTGTGCCAATGAAAATTTAATTTTGGCCAAAAAAAGGCTTCATTTTGGCAGTCCAAAGTTTTATCTGGACACGAAAGAAAATCATACACCTTGCTCTATAAAGTGGCAAGGACTTCAGAGAGAAAACTATAAAGGAGGGTTGTTATTTATATGATTAATTAAAAATGTCACTGAGTATTTGAATTTCTTATGGTTTTTGAAAAACCACATTTCCTGTTGGATATCAGCAGAGATACATCTGTTTTTAAAGAAAAAGTTTGTATTTTAAGGGGGGAAATGAATGTGATTAGTTACAATGGATTGACTTATTTATAAAGGTGCCTATCAGAAGTTAGCACCTAGACTATGTGTCAAGGAAGACAGAGTTTTCCCCAGTATCATGATATTGTTAGTATTTTCCAAGGATGGAAATAACGAATCAGATTTTAATTAATAACATTAGGTGTTTTTTTTTAAATCCCACTAATACTGGGCAAATGGGAATAGAACTAAAGGTGAACATAACTGGTGCTCATCCCATTAAATTTGATAGTAAGCATTGAGATGAAACCAAACCATCAAGCTATCATAAAAAATACAGCTTCCATAGTAAATGATGGAGCAAATCATTCTTTTTAGTCTGGTTTGTGAGGCAACAGGGAAAGGAAGTAAAAAAGCGACTCTAGCAATAGCAATATATAATTCAAATTTTCTCATGCAGGTGTCCTATATAAATTTCCTGGCATTAGGGCATTTTAAAACTGGTTGTTTTGTTAGAATTTGTTCCTTCTCTCATCTTTCACTAATTCACAGGTCTTTTGTTTTGAGAATGAAAAGGGAAGGTGCATGATGCCATGAGCTTACTGAACGAAATGGCATTAAATATCAGTGATAATTAATTAAGAAAAAAACCTATACAGAGGAGTACAATCCACTGAGCACGATTGCACTTTTTCCTAAATTGGTAGCGAACTCCACTCCACTATTGCATTCCTATCCAGCACTTTTCCTGGGAATAAGCCCCATTGATCATTGAAGATGCTGCCTTGGTGAAGGTCCAGAGTGTACTGTTAAAACGAGTAAGTGCTGAATGAGCAGTTTCACCTTATTTTATGTCTTACAAGAAAAAAAAGATTTTACATTAGTAAATAGTACCTTATCTTTTAAATTGTGGTAGTCAGGAACTAAATGGAGTAACCTTAAGCCCATGATGGTGAATCTTGGCACTCCAGATTTTCTTGGACTTCAATTCCCAGAAGCCCAAGCCCCTGTGAATCCACACAAATGGGTTTACTGCAATTCATCCAGCCCGCACTGCCCTTGTTGCTTTTGGAAGAGGAAGTAAAATGTGCCTGTACGGGCACGTTTTACTTCCGCTTCTGGAAGCAATGAGGGTGGCGTGGGCTGGATGCAGGGCTGCCATCAGAAATATCTGGGCCCCATACTGAGCAATCCTATTGCCCCACCACCACACACTCACATACTTATGGCCAGCGGCAGCAGGGCCCCTGTCAGCTCTGGGCCCTATACAGCAGTACTGGTAGTACTGCCCTGATGGCAGCCCTGGCTGGATGAATAGCAGTAAACCCATTTGTGTGGATTCACGGGGGCATGGGCTTCTGGGAATTGAAGTCCAAGAACATCTGGAGTGCCAAGATTCGCCATCATGGGCTTAGGCACTACATAAGAAACATGTGCCCTTATTTTTGCAGACCACTCTTTTTGTCCTGTCTTCTAGTCAACATTGTACTCCAGAAACTGCTACAGAAACATGGTGAGGGACCAGTTCCACATGGTCAGGTGCCTGGTTGTACAATGTTGCTTGATTAAGCATATGAACACATTAGACTGCTGTGGCAGTGTTGTGTTCTCAAACACTGTACCTTTATACAATGTACCTATTCATGTGTAACCAATGTATCCTTCTACTTGTAACATGATAACCCTCAGCTGCATCACTGTAACCCTAATAGGACGCGAGCTAGTGACCACCAGATGGCAATAGCGAGCGTCCAAGCTCATTGGTCCAAACTCACCTAAGAACAACAGCGCGGGAAGATTCCCGCCACTACCTTCACCTGGACAAGAAGGGCGTGACCTACAATGACGTCACGCGGACAGTAACCAATAGACTGTCACGGAGCCACATTCAAATGTATAGCCACTGTATATATTGAGCTGCTCGTCCGCCATTACTACATGTTCCCTCTGACCAGCATGTAATAAAGTTGTGTTAAGCCAGCTCTTCGGCTGTCCTGATGTCTTTGGTCCAATACACTAAATTGGCGACGAAGGTGGGATGATGGCTGCCCACGGGACCAAGACATACGCCGGTTTCGACATCAAGAAACCGCAAGACTGGGAACTTTTCGAAATGGACTTCCAAGGCGCGCTGGTGGAGTTCGAGGTGACGGACGAGGCAAAGAAGAGAGCCATCCTCACCAGAATGCTCGGGCACGACGCCAAGAGGGTTTTGATTGACCTCATCGCACCCAAAAAGGCGGCTGAATTCAAAACGAAAGAGCTCCTGCAGGTGTTGCGAGACCATTTCCGGCCCTCGGTAGCGATGTTTCCCGCTCGGAGCGCGTTTTGGAGGCGAGTCCAAGCGCCTGGTGAGTCGGTTGCTGCCTTCGTAGCGGCCCTGCGTCTGGCTGCCGGCCCATGCAAATGGGAGAACTTGGAAGTCACCCTCAGGGACTGCGTGCTATGCGGCCTGAAGGATGCCGAAATCCAGCGCACACTGATGAATCAGGAGCCGCCCCCCACATTGCAGGAGGTCCTGAAAGCGGCACAGGCCGCGGAAGCCACGAAGGCCGGGGTACAGGAGCTCCAGGACTGGCGTCCGAAGGCCGACAAAACAGAGAGTTCGGTGCACGCAGCCCGGCAAATTTCGAAATCGTCCGCCGAAAACAGCGACGACGAGGACGTCCGGAGGGTCCGGAAGGAGGGCCGGCGCTGCGACGGCTGCGGAGTGGCCCACGACCGTGCCAGGTGTCCTTTCAGAAAAGCCGAGTGCCACAACTGTGGACGACGCGGGCACATCGCCAAAGTATGCAGACAACGGCGCAAGGACCGGGGGAGCTCGCCCGACCGCGCGGCAAGGCCAGACCGCTCGACGAGAATCAAGGATGGCGCCCGGCCCACGAGGAAGCAGGACGGCGTGGGCCGCATCTCCGACGACAGCGACGACGACGCTCCAGTTTTCAGCGTGTCCTTGGGACACCCCCGCTACTTTGTTGAGGTACTGGTGCAAGGGGCCCCTGTTAGGATGGAGATTGACTCTGGCTCCTCATATTCCCTCATTTCCCAGAGGGAGTTTTTGAGAATTGCCCCCCGCGTACAGCCCAAGCTCAAAGCGTTGAGGTCCACGCTTCGGGACGTGCAAGGGAACAGTATCCCGGTGTTGGGGGTTGGGAAATTCCAGGTCCAGTATAAGCGGCACGCCGCGGAACTCCCCCTAGTCGTTCTCAAGGGGGGTAATTGCAGCCTCCTCAGGACTCAATGGTTCCAGCCCCTGGGTCTGTTCATTGGGGGGGTGCACGCTGTTGGGACTGATCCAATACAGAGGGTGTGCGACGCGCACCCTGAAGTCTTCAAAAAGGGACTTGGGAAATTCAATGGACCCCCAGTAACTTTCGACCTGGACCCGGAGGTCCGCCCAATAAGACTCAAACCGCGCAGAGTGCCTTTTGCACTAAAGGACAAAATAGAGGCGGAACTGGACAAATTAGTGGGCCAGGGGATTCTTGTTCCTGTTGATTCTGCGGAGTGGGAAACTCCAATTGTCACGGCATTGAAGGCAAATGGGGAGGTTCGCATTTGCGCCGATTATAAGTGCACCAATAATAAGGCAATCCGCCCTAATGCGTATCCGGTGCCAGTGGTCAGCCATTTGCTAGCCAGGTTACATGGGGGAAAGTGTTTCGCTAAGCTCGACCTGGCACAGGCTTATCAGCAACTCATGGTAACCCCTGCCGCAGCTGCTGCACAGACCATAGTCACGCATAAGGGGGCGTTCCAGGTGACGCGCCTCCAATTCGGCGTGAACTCGGCGCCTGGAATTTTCCAGTCGCTCGTGGAACGCCTCCTCAAAGGGCTGGACGGCGTTTTGCCATATTTTGATGATGTTTTGATAACGGGGGGGAGTGAGGTTGAGTTGGCTGAAAGGCTAAACAAGGTCCTGCAGGCATTCGAACAGGCGGGGTTGAGGTTGCGAAAAGACAAATGTGTCTTCTTCGCGAAGGAGGTTGAGTTCTTAGGGTTCCGAGTAACACCCGAGGGGATCAAACCGTCCAAATCCAAGGTGGCCGCCATCAAGAAAGCCCCTCGCCCCACCTCCAAGCCCGAGTTGCAGTCGTTCCTAGGGCTCTTAAATTTCTACCACTCCTTCCTTCCTCGGAAGGCTGCGGTGGCTGAGCCGCTTCACAAGTTGCTCAAGAAAGATGCGGCATGGAAGTGGGGCGATGAACAGGAGAGAGCATTCACGGAACTGAAACAACTCCTGGCGTCAGACGCCATTCTGACCCATTTCAACCCCAAACGGCCGGTGGTACTGATCTGTGATGCATCCCCGGTGGGGGTGGGGGCAGTGTTATGCCACGTGTCGGAAAACGGGAGGGAGGCCCCAATAGTGTTTTACTCCAGGTCCCTGTCCCAAGCGGAGAGGAATTACGCCGAGATAGACAGGGAAGCGCTGGCGATAATTGCAGGGACCAAAAAATTTCACGATTTTCTATATGGCCGCCCCTTCACCATCGTGACCGACCACAAGCCCCTACTAGGCATTTTCACCGCAGATAAGCCCACGCCACAGATCCTGTCCCCAAGGATGCTCAGGTGGGCCATTTTTCTCAACGCCTACCAGCACGCGTTGGTGTACCGGCCCGGGAGGGAGATCAGCCATGCGGACGCCCTGTCGTGGTCCCCCCTCCCCCAGACACACAGCCACGTGGGCGAGGAGGAGCCGGACCGCCAGGTGCTCATGATTGAAGTCTTAGATTCACCCCCATAGTACCCGCCGATATCGCTAAAGCGACAAGCAGAGACAAGACGTTGGCGGCGGTTAGCTCCTGGGTACAGAAAGGGTGGCCAGCGTCTTCCCCAGCGGAGGAATTCGCTCCGTTTTTCAGGAAAAAATTGGAGCTGTCCCTAGAGAGGGGGTGTCTCTTGTGGGGGCAGCGGGTGGTGATCCCCACATCCCTTCGGCCGTGGGTGCTTAAACTGCTGCACGTCAGCCACCCCGGAATCGTGCGCTCCAAAGCGCTGGCCCGTAGTTACTTTTGGTGGCCCCAGTTAGACGCCGACATCGAGCACATGGTTGGCACTTGTGAAAATTGCCAATGCTCCAGACCGGAAGAGGCCCGTCTTCCCCACAGGGAGTGGGATGCGGCTAAGGGGCCGTGGTCCCAGATACACATAGATTTCGCGGGCCCGTTCCGAGGAACTCTGTTTCTCCTTGTTGTGGATGCTTTCTCCAAGTGGTTGGAGGTCATCCCAGTCACGAGCACCTCCTCGGCCGCGACAATAAAGCATTTGCGGAGAATTTTTTCCACGTTCGGCATACCCGTCACTCTAATTAGCGATAACGCTAGTTGCTTCACGTCCGCTGAGTTCAGGGCATCCACAGAGATTAACGCCATCTGGCACATCACCTCCGCCCCTTTCCATCCGGCCACCAATGGCCAAGTGGAGCGCCTCGTCCGCACCACGAAGGACGCGCTGCGGCGCATGGGCCCCGGGGACCTCAACCTGCAAGTGTGTCAGTTTCTGCTAGGGTACAGGGTGACCCCGTTGGCGTCAGGATACTCCCCCGCAGAGCTCTTAATGCACAGGAAACTGACCACCATCCTCACTAGGCTAGACCCCACGAGAGTAGAAGACAAGGGGAGGAACATTGGGCTAGAGGCCACAAAGAGTTTCAGCATAGGCGCCCCCGTGCATTGCAGGAACTACGCCAGCGCAGGGCCAGCCTAGGTGCCGGGGGTTGTCGTGGAGCAGACCGGTCCCGTATCATACCGCGTGGAGACCAGCACGGGTCTACTGTGGCGGCAACATGCGGACCAGCTCTGGAGCCGGGTCCCAGAGAGGCAGGGCTCAGAAAGCACAGACAGGGATTCAGCGTTAGGGTTCTCCCCCACCCGTTTAGCCCAAGGGGGAGGAGAGGGGGATCATGGGTCCCCACCGAGGGGGGAGGAGAAGGAAGTTGTCCTCATAGATACCCCGCGGGATCACCCAGCAGAGTTTGAATTTGAGTTTCAGAACCGGGGGGGTTTTCGGAGTGGTCCCCCACCCATCCAAGCGAGAAGAGGGGTTTTACGTTAGCCCCTAGTGCCCCCGGTCTGCCCACAATGGAGTTTGTCCCTTCCCCTAAAGCTGCAAAACCGCAGCAAGCCACTAACGAGTCTCCCTCTCCCATTACAGGACAAGGGACCAGGGAACAAGGAAGCGGTAGCGCCCCCAGGGCGGGCCAGCCCACATCGCGGCCCAAACGCAATTGCAATAAGCCATCTTGGCTGAGAGACTTCGTCTCATCCTAGGGGGGAGGGATGTTGTGTTCTCAAACACTGTACCTTTATACAATGTACCTATTCATGTGTAACCAATGTATCCTTCTACTTGTAACATGATAACCCTCAGCTGCATCACTGTAACCCTAATAGGACGCGAGCTAGTGACCACCAGATGGCAATAGCGAGCGTCCAAGCTCATTGGTCCAAACTCACCTAAGAACAACAGCGCGGGAAGATTCCCGCCACTACCTTCACCTGGACAAGAAGGGCGTGACCTACAATGACGTCACGCGGACAGTAACCAATAGACTGTCACGGAGCCACATTCAAATGTATAGCCACTGTATATATTGAGCTGCTCGTCCGCCATTACCACATGTTCCCTCTGACCAGCATGTAATAAAGTTGTGTTAAGCCAGCTCTTCGGCTGTCCTGGTGTCTTTGGTCCAATACACTAAAGGCAGCTTCTGCAGCTAGAGATTCATGTGCCTAAATATGAACATGATACTGACCCTTGATTTGAACTAGGTTAGGAGGTACAATGTACACACTATTGCAGACAAATACTTTGCAGATTAATTTAATTTTTAAATTTTTATGCCGTCCACTTAGGCGAACCCAACTCAGGGTGGCATACAACAATTAAAAACATATAAAAACAGATTTAAAAATCCCAAGTCACCCACCCATCTACTCACCCTACTACCCCCCACCCCATTTAAAAAGAATAAAAGAGAATCGGAGGGATACAACAACACAGAGGGAGCGACACAATTGGACACTAACTGGAGATAAGCCAACAGGCTGGGGCTGTATTCCCATTAAGGCCCCACACCTGCCCTGCCAGCCAGGTTTTCAGACCTTTCCTGAAGGGCAGCAATTCTGTCTGTATCCTCAATTCTGTTGGCAGGAGATTCCAGAGGGCTGGTGCGGACACAGAGAAGACCCTTCTTTGTGTGCCAGAGAGGCGAGCCCCTCTAGCTGAAGGCACAACTAGGGAGCCCCTCCGGTCCGCTCTGGTTGGATGGGCAGACACTCTTGTGATGATGCAGTCTCTCAGGTATCCTGGCCCACTGCCATATAGGGCTTTAAAGGTCAAAACCTGCACCTTGAATTGCACCTGGAGGCAAACTGGTAGCCAGTGCAGCTCCCAGAGTAGTGGGGAGACATGGGCATAATGACCACATCCCATCACCACCTGGGCAGCTGCATTCTGAACCAGCTGTAGCCTCTGAATGGTTGTCAAGGGCAGCCCCATGTAGAGCACATTACAGTAATCTAGTCTGGAGGTGACCAGAGCATGAGTGACAATGAGTAAGGAGTCCCGGTCCAGGAGCGGCTCAACTGGCGGATTACTCGAAGTTGAGCAAAAGCCCTTCTGGCCATGGCCACCACCTGCTCTTCTAGCAGCAGCCAATAATCAGATGCATCAAAAATATTTCTGATTAAGAGTAGGGCTGTGAATCCTATTGTTCTCCAAACATTTTGCTCAATGCCCATTAACTTGAGATTGTGTTCTTTTGTATATATCCAAAATCCTGGGGGAAAGTTTGGTAAATCAATTGGTGGAATCAAATAAGGAAGATAGACAAATAATGTAAACACTTACATTCTTCCATAAATTAAACAAGTTTCGTTCACATGATTTTTTAAAAATGTGCATCAAAATGTTATTTCCCATAGTATCTACAATAATCAAATATATCTGGTCACTACTATTTTCCTCGAGTCATACACTGAAATACAAATCTAGTACCTAGGCTTTGCCATAGACAATGTTACAATTGGAAATGAAGTGGGCAATTACCTTACCTATCAAGAGAGCTTCTTTCTCTGATTTTACTGGTTGGCTTCGCTTCTCCAATTTTTTCTCTCTGTCTTGGTTGACCAATGGCACTGTCAACACATTGATTTCCTATAAGATTTAAAAACAAAAGTAAATAAAACAGGTATTTATGTGGAAATCATCCATTTCAATAAATATTGCTGGCATTCTTCATCTCTGTAAAAAAAATCATTATTTTAATTTACAGCTACAGGCAAGACAATTATAAATTATTGATCCATTTGCAGATGCTCTCTATTCCCAACTAGGGGGAAAAGAAGCAGCAGCTACTATCGTCTTTTTCCTTGTCTTTATTGGTAATGACTAAGGGAGGTTCAAATTGAGCAATAAAGAAGAATCTCTTTTTACATTTGCCATTCCATTAACAAATTAAGCTATGATTTGACATTTGCCATAGGTGGTTTCAGAGTCAACACAAATACACATAATATAATGCAGAAGCCTATATTTATCTCAGCTTGTACAACAGAAAAAAAATACAGATTGGACAATAAACAATTTTGTAGGTAAAAATCACTGCTTTTCAGACAATGATGCACATATATCTCCAACATGAAGCAAATAACTTCTTTGCAAAATATTACGCCGATTGCCTCTCTTGTTGACAATATTTTGTTCAGGTCACACACCAGGAGAATTCATTTTCCAAAGTGAAAGAGGAGTTTTGGGAAGCAATGCTGCAGAATATTCATAGACATTGAGTCCAACTCTCTGCTCAATGCTTTTAGTTTGGTGAGCACCTTAAAGTGAGCTATCTTAGACTGCAATTTGTAGACTAACACACAGATTGGAAACAAAAAGGAATTCATCCTTCTTTGAAAGTTATGATGTACATTTTCTCACACACATAAAACACATAAAACATACATTTAACAAAGGGACAATGCATATAAAGACCGAGATTTACAGATATTGGGACAACAAGGACCTATGAGCGAAAGCACATGAAACTATCATGATACAGACATTGATTGCTCTGTCCATTCTTACTGATGTTGGGTGGGTGGATTAAAGCTTCCTCTGAAAGGGCAGTTTCCCTATGGCAAAGTGCCCTTTTGGAAGTGATCTAACTGGGATGCATCTTGTTCTCTTTAAGGCAGTGCAAGCACAGACTAACATGGCTACTAACATTTCTTCTTCTTCTTTAAGTGCCATATCCAATTCCGAATATTGGCTATCTTCAGCTTTGAAACAAAGATGAGCACTGAACCCTAGCATTGGATACAACTGGCTTTTGAGCAAGGGAAACCTTTACCTTTTACATGGAGATCAGCCATAGATTGTCCTGGGAGCAGTATAATACAGTATCCTTCTATTTGCCTGCTGCATCGTAGCGTGACACCCGTTCCACTGATCCAGTTCCACAAGTCACTGAGCCCTTTTGGCATACAAAGTCCTCCTCAGCCCCAGGCCAGTATTGATGAAGCTGCTGTCCTCCATCAAGATAGATTGAAATGGGATCACCCTTCCTGGTGGATTTTTGCACCTGAGACCGATTAACCACTGCCTGACAATCGGCATCGAATTGTTGGAAGAATGGCCTACTCTATGACCATAGCAGGATGACCTGGCCAGACATGTAACATGGCTACCACTTCAAAAATTTCTTTATAGCAGGTGCACCAGCACTCACATGGGAGGAAGCAATGGATCCTGCAAGGCTCCCCCTTGCTTGCTCATGTGAACAAAACCTCAGGGAGGAAACCCCTATGTTGTTCTGACAAACATATATAACAGTGGCAGTATTGACCATAGGGGACACAATATGTTCCTTTTGTCAACTAAAAGATTGGGACATATGGAAGAAACACAAATGTTTCCTGTAACCATGAGTTTATTAGACGTCCAAGGACTGGCCATTATTCTTATAATCCCTAGAACAGGGTTTCTTAGGCTGCTGTAGCAAAACCAACAGAGTTTTATCTATTTATTCGCAAAACAAAGAACTATAAAAGGTAGAGATGGGGAAAAAAGATATTCACAAATATCATTCAATATCACTCAATCATGAAGTTTTGGAAAGGTCTGAAGAAAGTGAATTACCCTAAAGCCCAATGAAATCAATAGGATATGTTGCAACTAACCTAAGCTCTATAGATCTATATGGAACCAAAGAGTGACTAGATAACTTAGTGGTTGGGTATATGGCTGCAGAAAATTCTAGAAAGGTCACAAATCAATGTAATAGCACTCAGTTATTATTACAAGCAACTATGGAATTGACTATACAGTACTGGCATTTATCTTACTGTTAGGTCCACTGTAGCAATGGGCTGGTTTGCTCCCTTTGCAGATGACATAAGTGCCAGTATGCATCAGCTTGTCTCCAGAAGGTTTCTATCTGCACATTTCTGGCCCCTTGCCAGAGGCTACTCTTTTTAGGTGCAGGTAAGATTGCTCCCTTTCAGGTTTGTTTCCAGCATAAGTAATTGCTGGTTTGATCCAAAACAGAGCTTGCTACTTTAAATTTCCCATTCAGTTCAATTTACCAATATCATTAAGCTTAGCCAATTAATGATATTGAGAAATTAAACACTTCCTCTCCTCTTCAATGGTTTAGCACATGGAGGAAGCAAGGTTTTTTAAAAGCCTATTAGGGCATTGCTGATGCACTGTACCTTTAAGATCATTATTTTTTAAATGTAAGCTTCTTCACAGAAAAAAGAGCATACTTAGGGGTAAAAAGATAAATTTCCCTACTTTTCTTAAGGGAGATGAGCCAGATAAGGTCATCTGAGGTGCATATGTCACGTAGATGCAAAGATTGCACTAAATGGTATACTGGACCATTATGTAACCTTTATCAGCCTGCTCCAGTTGAGCCATAGAGCCATACCTTATTTTTTCTTGGAGCAGGATCCTGGGGTTATTTGTATATAACACAACTGATTGTGGGAGATTTTCATTTTATTAAGACTGCCATATTGTCTTCAGCTCAGCATTAAAAGCATATTTTAGAAAAGAAAAGCAACATAGATCTCTGGACAAATATAAATCGATAGAGCTAGTACCAAAAGTACTACTAAGCAACCAGGTGGGGGGGAGGGATTGAGCAAATTCAGAGGGCTCAATTATAATCATGTGTCTATAGTGGATTATAAAATATATTCTAATGAAGTCTGTGGATATACAAAGGAGAAAATACATCTTAATTAATGCTATTGATCTTCTGCCTGTAGAGAAAACCACAGAACAAAGGTGGCCATATTGGTAGTGATGTTCTTTACACAATAATCTTTACCTATAAGGAGGGACGTTAACCGTTGGAATCCGGCAAAGGCTCCCACACCCATTCCTACTATCCCATACCGAGCTGCCCACACTTGCCTTTACCCGGCCCGACCATTGCCGCAAGAGTCCGGTAGTCGCCAGTGGGGCAACCGCCCCATGAACACAAACGAAACAAAACAGCTTCAAGTTCCAATGTCCTCCGCACCGCGCCGTCTCTCAGCCAATCAGGCTGACAGGCGAGAGCAAGGAGAACGTTGGAAAAGCTGGTGCGCCCAATACAAAATGAGCCGCAGAAAAAAGCCACCACACGAACGCGAACAAAAGAAACAAAACTTCAAGTCCCAGCATCCTCCGCACCGTGACCACTTCAGCCAATCAGGCTGAATGCTGAAAAAGCTGGTGTGCGAAAAATAAAATAAAATAATGCCTCACGCGATGGGAATGCAAGGCCGCTGCAGGCGGACACAGTGCCTCACGGCCTTGCTAACCCAAAACCCGCAAAAAAAACCACGGCAAGACAACCACCGGCCTTCTTTCCTAGAGCAACAGGGAGAAGAGGGACTCCTTCTCTTCCCCACTACCCCACCGAAGGCACGGCGAGACCACCGCTGGCCTCAAGGTAAGTTGAGCCGGGGTGGGAAAAAAACAAGAAGCAGGCAGCAATTCGTCAGGGGAAGCACACTCCCTGGCAAATGACTGGATGCTGCCTTTGTACTACCCACACCGCTGTTTTGAGAACTAGCACAAAACAGCGATGGAGGTAATAGAAAAGCAGCAGCCAGTAATCCGCAAGGAAGAGCACCACCCCTTACAGATCATTGCCTGCCGATCTCCCATTAGGTAAGCCTGGGGAAAAGAAGGCCGAGAGGAGAGAACCATCGTGAAGCAGATAGCTCTTCTCTGTATCCTTCTCCCCTGACCGACCTAATGAACCTTACCAGACGAAGAGCGAGCTGACTGCAGGCTCTTCCTTTTCCCCATTGCTGCATCGAAACCTAATTTCGAAACAGCAATGGGGAAAAGAGAAAATGACATACAGGCCGTTCTTCACCCCACAAAACACAACAACAACAAAAGAAAACAGTTAACCAGAATTCCAAACATCAATAATAATAAAATACAAATAAATAAACAAATAATTAAAATAAACCCAGTAAACAACAAAACAATAAACAACAAACTCAACAAAAAAACACCCAAAATACCAAAGGCTAACAGAAAACCATGAAAATTCACTAAAAATACCTATCTACAACACGAAAATACCTAACTCAACAAACAATAATATCATAAATAAAAAATATATGAAAAAAATCAAAAAATAAATAACAATCAGAAATATCCAAAACAATAAAACACATCTAAAATCCAAAATAAAAACAAAATAACAAGCAGAAACACTTTGGGGGGTTTAAGTAGAAACTCTCTACTTAAACCCCCCAGCCCAACACCCCAAAATAAAAACAAAATAAAAACAATAAAAAATCAAGAGCACTTACCAAACATGTCCTACCTCCATGCCTCCACAACAGAACTGAACAAAGAAAGACAATCACAGTACTCTTAATCACAGCCCCACCTAGAGGCTGGAAGAGTATAAAACAGTCAAAAATATTTTAAAAATCCAAATAAAAAATAAATAAAATAAATAAATAAAATAAATTAAAAAACCACAAATTCAAATCACCACCACCCAAACCACCCCTAACCAAAAAAACCAAAAACACACACACACACACACACAAAACTGCCCAGCAAGGCCGGGCAAAATATGCTAGTACATCAATAAGGCAAGTTTGTTGATACCTTTTAAAAGTATCAGTCATGCATAGCATCACAGCATAAGTAGTCATAGAAACCCAAGGATGTCTGTTTTTAATGGTTGGAATGGGGTGGGGTAGGTAATGGTTACTGCAAAAGGATACATCAACACAGGCTTGTGACAGAAACCCAAGAAAAAGAGTTGGAAAACTGAAAGGAAGACTGGACACAGTTTGGTGGAAAGGAAGGATACACAGGCAATCAATAGAGTAAACAAAATTCAGCAAAACAGAGACCTCACTCACTGATTGTGTAGGAAAGCGTGTAGATGTTTATGTTGTTTATGTTTATTTGATTTGTATCCTGCCCTACTCAGCACAGGCCGACTCAGGGCGGCTCACAATACGTTAAATAAAGATACAATATAGCAAAAAACAAAAATACAATATAACAAGAGCAAAGCACAACATACAATAAAAAGTAACAGTGACAAGTCAGCAATACAGCACACAACTCACTCAGGCCCCCCAAAAGTTTAAAAGGGGGAAGTGGTGATCCTGCTGCCTCTATGGACTTTAAGTCCTGGCTGGAGGCATGGGCGGAGCCCCAGGATGCCGACAGAGATGGTCTATCCCAGTGTCTATTGCTGCAGGATCTCTCTATCCCGCAGAGGAGGCCGGAGGCAGCGATGAAAGGCCTGCCACCTCTACGGCCTTAACTCCTGGCCAGCGGCCCCGGGGCACCTGTGGTAGTGACGCTGGTGACAGCAGTCTTTGGCTGTCCCAGGGCTCAGCCGCTCTTATCCCCTTCTGGGCTGGGAGGGGCTGGCCCCGGAGCACCTGCGGCAGCAGCGGCGGTGTCAGTCTTTGGCCGTCCCAGGGCTCAGCCGCTCTTATCCCCTCCTGGGCTGGGAGGGGCTGGCCCCAGACCACTTGCAGCAGCGGCGCCGGCAGCAGCGGTGCTGGCGGCAGCAGCGCTGGCAGCAGCGGCACTGGCGGTAACGGCGCTGGCAGCAGCGGCGGTCTTCGGCATCCCGAGGCTCAGCCGCTCTTATCCCCTCCTGGACTGGGAGAGGCTGGCCCTGGAGCACCTGCGGCAGTGGCGCTGACAGTCTTTGGCATCCCGGGGCTCAGCTGTTCTTATCCCCTCCCGGGCTGGGAGGGGCTGGCCCCAGAGCACCTGCAGCAGTGGCACTCGTGGCAGTGGCATTTGTTGAAGAAAGGAGCTACAGGAGTTAGCAGTCAAAAATGTAAACATAGGGTCTTGAAGTTTAAAAAGGAGATACAGGGTTAGGAGTAAAAATCATTGAAAAAAATGGCTAAAGTACAGGATCTCAAACAAGTGGCACGCTGTAGAGATACTATACTTCAGAAAGTTCTGCATTGACGAGCCAACTTGTAAGTGTTATCTATACCTATAAAGAAAGGGTTAATTTTAATTTAATATTTAATTTAATAGTCATATTTATATATGCCGCCCACTCAGGCAGAACCCGACTCAGGACGGCATTACAACAAGTTTTAAAAACACATAAAAACACTTTAAAAGACCCACATCCCACCCACTTTAAAAGACCCATTTCCCACCCACCCACCCCACCCACTATAAAAAGAAGAAGAGAGAGTTCTTAATTCTTTACATAAGCCAGCAGGCGGGGACCGTGTTCCCATTCGGGCCCCACACCTGCCCTGCCAGCCAGGTCTTCAATCCTTTCCCGAAGGGCAGCAATTCTCTTTGAAGTCTTAGATCTGTTGGCAGGAGGTTCCAGAGAGTTGGTGCGGACACGGAGAAGGCCCTCCTTCGGGTGCTGGACAGATGTGCACCCCTAACTGATGGCACCATTAGAGAGCCCCTCCGGTCCGCTCTGGTTGGACGGGCAGACACTCTTGGGATGATGCGGTCTCTAAGGTATCCTGGCCCACTGCCATATAGGGCTTTAAAGGTCAAAACCAGCATCTTGGATTGCACCCGGAGACAAACTGGTAACCAGTGCAGCTCCCGAAGTAGCGGTGAGGCATGGGCGTATCGCCCACATCCCATCACCACCCGGGCTGCCGCATTCTGGACCAGCTGCAGCCTCTGAATGGTCGTCAAGGGCAGCCCCATGTAGAGCGCATTACAATAATCTAGTCGGGAAGTGACCAGAGCATGGGTGACCATGAGCAAGGAGCCCCGGTCCAGGAGCGTGCGCAACTGGCGAATCACCCTAAGTTGGGCAAAAGCCCTTCTGGCCACAGCCGCTACCTGTTCTTCTAGCAGCAGCCGCGAGTCCAGAAGGACCCCCAAGTTGTGCACTGGGTCTGTCTGGGGCAAAACAGCCCCATCCAGTACCAAAGATGGTAACTCCCTGGGTTGGACCATGCGTGTGTGGAATGCGTGTCCACACACATGCAGCCTATCCCGTAATGCACCAGCCACACTTACCTTTTGTCCTGGACAACATCGTTGCAAGGATCTGGAAGCCAAGTGGGGCCAATGCCCCACGAACATGGAAAAACAAAAAAAACTACACTCCCCAGTGTCCTCTGTGCCGCGGCATGCCTCAGCTAATCAGGCAGGAGGACACGAGCACAGAGGAGGTGGGACAGCCAGTGTGCGCCAAAAAAGCGGCCAACACGCACAGGAGAAAGCCTGTTGGCACTCCGTTCGGCCTCTCTGGGAGGACAGGGCTGAAAGCAGCGCTCTGTCCTGCCCACACCTCCCGGAGGAAGTGAAACACTTCCCCAGGATTGGCAGAGAACAGCGCTCTGTTCCACCCTCACAACCCGGAGGGCAGTGAGCACCAACCCTGGGGGTGGGGGTGCAGCAAAAGCACGACTGCCTTCGGCCCCCGCCTACCGGGGGAAGTGAACCAAGGCAACAGGTGGGTGTCCAACAGGGAAGGTGCCTTCCCTGCTGGGCCCCCGCCTGTCACCCTTCCTTGCCCCTCCTCCATGCTGGTTCGAAGCTGGCCTTGAACCAGCACAGGGGAAAAACCAAAGTGACTGGCGGGTGTCCAACAGGGAAGGCACCATCCCTGGTGGACAAACACCTGATGCCCTTCCTTGCCCCCCTCCTCGCTGGTTCAAAGCTGGCCTTGAACCAGCACGGGGGGGGGGGGGGACCAAGGCGACAGGCGGATGTCCAACAGGGAAGATGCCTTCCCTGCCAGGCACCTGCCTATCTCCCTTCCTTACCCCTCTTCTGCGCTGGTTTGAAGCTGGGCTTGAAGCAGCATGGGGGGAAAACCAAGGTGACAGGTGGGTGTTCACCTACCCTGACGGATTGCTGCCTCTCGCCCTTGCCGTGTCTTTGGCCGTCCCCTTCTTCCTTTGCCCTCAACCTTCACCAGCATCAAGGCTTACTCAAATGAATCCTCTCTTTCCAAACAAGTCATCCCCCCAAAACCACCCCACCACCAACACAAAATCAATACCTGCCCGGCAAGGCCAGGCAAACTAGCTAGTTATTTCCTAATTTGCAGGGAGGGAAGGAGCTTTGGAGTAGCCTCCCCACTAGCAACTGAATGCATTCTGCATTCATGAAGCTGATTTGCTAGCCAAGTTCTAGTCTGAGAATCAAACTCTCTAACCATTGTTGACCTTTTGAGGAAACAAGGGCAAAAGCTACCTCACACAAATAAGAATCTATTCTAGACCAACACAAAGAGTGCTGAATTTCTTGGCTGTTGCCACTTCTATACTTTGTACATACAAAACCAGCAGTATTTGATGCACTTTATTCACATGCTCAGACCAAGGCAAACTTCTACACCAAGGCAAACCTCCACACCCTTCCCTGGTGATGCTGAGTCATAGTAATGATACACAGATTCATTAATCGCTCAGCTAGCCTATGTTAACTTCCTTTTAAGAAATGCAAAATAATGTATTTCATAGCTCTAGAAGGTGGCTGCTTTGATTCCATCAAAAAACTCCTACATTTTCCAGCCATATTAGTTTATGAACATTTTATGGAAGAGACACAGCTGTTCAAATATTTATTGAGAGGCACAGTAATATAAATCTTGGAATACAGTGAAACCCTGCATAACAAAGGGCTCTGATTGTAAAAAATTCGCATAATGCAAGGAAATTGAAAAAACCGAGACCTTGGATAATGAAAAATTTTGTTATGCGAAAATAGCATTCCTATGGGAAATTTTCACATTAATGAAAATTCCTATGGGGAAATTCACATAACGAAAATATTTTCACTATGTGATTTTTCCCATAGGAAATTTTTGTTATGCGGAAAAAATTCGTTATGTGAGTTTCTCCATAGGAATTTTCATTATGTGAAAAAAATTGCAGAATGAAAAAAATCGCATAATGAACAAACTTGTGGAATGGACTGTTTTTATTATGTGGGGTTTTACTCTATGTGAAGTAGATTTATTTTAAAAATGCACAAAAGATAACTATTGAGACAAAAGAGAGAAAGGTTGGGGAAAATGCTAGATTGTGTTTCTGGCAGCCGTGGGTCATTTGCGTTCGGTGCCCGCATATGCACATTTTACTTCCGCTTCTGGGTGGGAGGAACCATGTGACTGGCACACTCAACCATGTGACTGGCCCACAGCCCGAAAGGTATTGGGCACAAAAAATTGCAAACAAAAATTCGTATAGTTGAAGCAATGGTATTCCTGGTGGTCATGTACGGTTGTGAGAGCTGGACCATTAGGAAAGCTGAGAACAGAAGAAATGTGGTGTTGGAGGAGAGTTTTGAGGGTCCCCTGGACAGCGAGGAGAACAAATAGGTCAATCTCAAAAGAAATCAGCCCTGACTGCTTCTTGGAATGTCAAATAGTAAAGATGAAAAATGAAGATGAAGTACTTTGGACATCAAATGAGAAGAGAGGATTCACTTGAGAAGGCCTTGATGCTGGGAAAGGTGGAGGGTAAAAGAAAAAGGGCACTGCCAAAGAGGAGATGGCTAGATGGTATTGTATAATGGGCACAGAGCTGGGCGGGTTGAGGAGGATGGTGGAGGATGGTGGAGGACAGAGGTTCCTGGAGGACAATGGTCTATAGGTTCACAATGGGTCGGAATCGACTGTGCGACTGAACAACAACAAGGATGGAATTTGATCAGAGTAAAAATATTTTTTAAAACTTCCAAAGCTTACTTCTGCTAATTTTTTCTCAGTGGAAGACTTGATTGAATTAAGGGATATAGAAGTTGATGATTATATTGAAAATGAACCAAAGACAGAACAAATGCTAGGACAATCTGATAAAAGAATGATTTTATAGCAAAGGCAGATATTTGTGTAACTTATTAGACCAGCAAATAAAATACTGTAATATGAATCTGCCAAAGTCATGTTAAATGCCCTAGAGAAAATGATGGTTTTAACAGTTTTAAATCACAAGTTGTCTGGATCAGGGAATGTGGAAGATTGAGACTTAATTCTAAGAAGTACCATGAAAAGCACATAACTGATTTGTGAACTATATTTGATAACAAGTCAGACTGAATTTAACTTAGACGATAAACAAAGGTGGGCTTCCTTATAGGAACATTGGGTGAAAAAAGTGACACTTTTATATCGGTCATGGATGATAAACAGCAATTACATTCGGAAGATGCTTTAAGTTGCCATAAAGAAGAATGTAGAGAACAAAAGATATTTCCTGAGACAATTTCAAACCAAAATGGCTTAAACTGTCTGGTGAATGGGAAGGACACTAGGAAAGCCACTCCACAGAAGCAACCTGACAAAATTGTAATCAAAAGGGCCATCTAGCCAAAGAATGTCCACCTCCCAGAGATTCTTCAAGCAAAGTTAGCCAAATCAGTTCTGCAGAACAAAAGAAGCAAGTGAAAACTGATTTTGTGAGGAAGACAAAGAGAAAAGCCAGCAAGTTTTAAAAACACACAGCTACTGTGTACAAAAGTGTGAATGACAAGGAGGATAGATTTCAGTTAATTAAGGGGAAGATTGATAACGAGGAATACACTTTGGTGAATATATATGCACCCAATAAAGATCAGGGACTTTTCTTAGATAAAACTCTACCGAATTTTTTAATTAATTTTTATTAATTTTAAAGAAAACACAAAATTACAAAAAAAATATACATAAACATGAAAAACAAATTATATTCATTCTGATACTTAAATTCCATATATAATAGTATTATACAACCTTATTACTCTAGAACCTTGTAGTCATCGAATATTTTACAATGTATCACGTATTTTATCTAGAATTCCAAAAATTTACAAAATGCAACTTGTTGTATTAAAATAATAGTAATAATCATAACTATAATAATATGATATTAACAACACCCAGTGATATATACATGCCATGAAGATCATTATTTTGTTTTAATCACTCCAAAAACTCATATGCTGAGGTACTGGTTTACCTCCTTTACCACAAGTTAAAACATATTCCACAAAAGGTCTCCATATTTCCCAAAATTTGTTTTCTTTCAATATACCTTTCCTCACATTCAATTCACATGTCAATTTATCATTCAAGGCAATTTCCCACATTTCTTTATACCATTCGTCCATTTTCAATGTTAAATCGCTCTTCCATTTCCTAGCTATACATAATCTTAAAGCTGTTAACATTATAGATAGCAATTCTTTATTGTTTGTACTCATATTTATATTATCCATTTCTGTCAATAGGGCGATACCTGAGTCCAGTTTAAAATCAATTCTAAAAATATCGGATACTTCATTCTCAAACATTTTCCAAAAAGCATTTACCACTTTACAACTCCACCACATATGTTCATATGTTCCAAGCTTGCTTTTACATCTCCAACAGTTCTTTGTTTTACTATTATCCATTCGGAATAGTTTAACTGGAGTCAGGTACCACCTCCACAATATTTTATAATTATGTTCTTTTAACCTAACTGAACGATTCTTCATAACTCTCCTCCTCCATTTACTTTTCCATTGAGATTCTAAAATTTTTATATTCAAATCTTCTTCTGATAATTTTCTCAGAACTTCTTGCGAGTTCTCATCCTTATTTAAAATCTTATATATTTTACTTACTAACCCTTTTATTCCCATTTCTCCCTTTCTTATTTTACAAATCATCTCTTCAAATTCCGTTTTATCCCTCTGTAAATTAAGTCAATGTTTATATTTCTTCTCCCATTTATTTATTGAGATTACTTGCAACCAATTCAATTTCATTTGTTCAAATATTTCAGCTCTCAGTTCTGGATCGTCAGACATTTTTATCCAATCTTTCAGCAAAAACACATCCTTCTTTAACATTATATCTTTTATTCTTTTATCGATTTTGATTGGAAACATCTTTACATCATCCATATCCATTATTAAAGAAATCCCTGGTGCAAATTTCCCTTTAGTATTTCTCCAAACTGCAAACATTGCTTTTGTCAATTGATTATTTGTCTTTATCTTTTCGTCTTTATCCAAGAAAATTGCATTATCCCTGCTTTGTAAATCCCTAATCTCTATTTCGTCCCAAATAACTTCTGACCTAGCTAAAATCTTAACAATATTTTTTAATTGAAAAGCTCTATAATATTGTTTAATATTTGGAAGGCCTAAACCACCTTCTCTTTGTGATACATACCATAAACTTTTTGTAATTCTTGATCTTTTTCCTCCATTACAGAAAATATTTATTATAAAAGATTTATTAAATCTTTTTCCTTTAATTGAATAGGAAGGACATCAAACAAAAAAATTATTTTTGGCAACAACTTCATCTTGCATAGCGCAACCCTACCAAACCAGGACAAATTTAACTTACTATACTGCTTTATTTTCCCTTTAATTTTTGTTATTTGTTTATCATAATTCAGTTTCTTAAGATCCTCTATTTTGGTTGCAATATTTATTCCTAAATATTTCACACTATTTTTAATTTGTATATTATATTTCTCCCTAATCTTTTTTTGTTCTTCATCACCCACATTACAAAAGATCGCTTCTGATTTATCCCAATTGACTTTCAATCCTGTCATTTCCTCAAAATCTCTCAAGTGTGTGTAAATTCGTTCCATTGCCTTCAGAGGGTTTCTCATTATAATCATTGTATCATCTGCATAAATTAATTTTTATTCATTCAATTCCCTCGATAATTTTATCATCTCTTATTAATGTTGCTAGTAATTCCATAGCCATCACAAATAATATTGGTGACAATGGACATCCTTGTCTAGTCCCCGTTTCCAATTTAATATCCTCTGTCAATACATCATTAACTTTAATTCTAGTTATACCTTTCTGATATAGCTGACCAATTAAGTTTATAAATTTTGTACCAAAGCCAAATTTTCTTATAATTTCTTTAATCGTGCTCCACTGCAAAGAATCAAAAGCTTTAAAAATATCCAATGACAATAGTCCAATCCTTTCCCTTTTTTGCCCAGCAATATCTACCAAATCAATTACTCTTCTTGTAAGATCCGCCATGTATCTATCTTTCATAAATCCTACTTGGTCTTTGTTTATATATTCCTTCATAAATTCGTTTAACCTATTTGCTAGTATTGCTGTAAAAAATTTTGCATCTTGATTTATCAATGAAATTGGTCTGTATGACTCTATCTTATCTGGGTCTTTTCCGGGCTTTGGAATCAAGGCAATTACTGATCTGTACCATGAAGTCGGTAATAATCCTCCATCCATTATATAATTAAACAGCTTCAAAAGTCTTGGCACTACCGAATCTTTAAATTGTTTGTAAAATTCAGTTGTAAATCCATCTTCTCCTGGGGCTTTATTTATTTTCAATTTCTGTATTACTTCTTTTATCTCTTTCTCTGTTATTAACACTTCCATTCTGTTTTTATGCTCATCTCTAATTTTAATTCCCTTCCAATTTTCCAAATATTCCCTTAATCGCCCTACTTTTATATTTTTCTCAGAGTACAATTCTTGATAAAACTCCTTGACAATTTCTACCTTTTCCTTTGTTTTATTACACCTCACACCATATTTATTTATTAAAACTCCTATTTCTCTCTTAATGCTCTTTTCTTTCGCAGCTCTAGCTAATAACTTCGAATTTTTATTACTATATTCAAAAAATTCCCTTTTTAAATATATCAAATCTTATTTAACCTTTTCTATATCTTTACCTATTATTTCCTTTTTCACTCTCTGTATATTTACAAGTGTTTCTTTCTTCCCAGTTTTTATGTGCTCCTCTTGAAGCCGTTTAATTTCCTTCTCCGTTTCTTCATATTTATCCTTTAATTGTTTATTTCTAATACTATTCAACTTGATACATTCACCTCTAAAAACCGACTTCATGGTATCCCAAACAATGTTATATGCCACTTCACCTGTGTCATTCCATTGCCAATATTGATTCCATATCTTTTCTATATTTTCTTTGTTTTTGGGATCCCCAAACATTTTTGGATCATATCTCCAGCTGTTTAATTTGTTTGCTTTCATTCCAACTCCTATTTGCATCAACATTTTTGCATGATCTGATTCTTTAAAGATCCCAACATCAATTTCTTCTATATTTTAAGTATATTATCTGTAACAAAAAAGTAATCTATTCTAGAATAAGAGTTGTGGACTTGCGAAAAATATGTATAACTTCTTTCTAAACCTTTGATTTCTCTCCACACATCTTTCAGACCTAAAATTCTAATCGAATTATCTAATATTTTCATCTTTAATCTTGATCTATCTCTTGATACATTAGTGCAGTCCAAATTAGATCTAATTAAATTAAACTCCCCTGCTACTATCATTTTTCCAGTCTTCTCTTTTTTCAAAATATGATATACTTTATCTAAAAATTTATCTTGTTGATCATTTGGGGCATAAATATTCACAAGGGTTATTTCTTCATCCTCGATCATACCTTTTACAATCAAAAATCTACCTTCCGGATCAGAAATGCTTTTTATTATGGTAAAACCCATTCTAGTCGAAATTAATATTGTAACCCCTCTTGCTTTCGAAGTGCCATAAGCTTTTTCATAAATTTGTGTCCAACCTAAAAATAATTTATTCATACTTTCCGATTTTTGATGTGTTTCTTTTAGAAAAATTATATCCGGTCGATCTTTTCTGAGAGCTGATTCTAATCTCTTGCATTTAACTTGAGAGCCAGTACCTTTCATGTTCCACGTCAATATTTTAATAAACTTCATGGAATTTTTTTTACAAAAAAAACCTCTACCTTCTCATGACCTTCATGGACTGTGCAATTAGCTAAACATTCTATACCAATTAAACCCAACATTCCAAAACAAATAAACTACAATAAAATATAAAAAGAAAAGAAAAAAATCTAATCTTCTATACCCCTCTACTTCCTACAAAAAGTCGCCTCCACGAAAAATAAATTTTCCCAAAGAGCCGGGGTGGGGTGGGGGGGAACACGGGGATTTACCTAAAGTAACAACTATATACTCAAATGCCTCTATTAATTTCAACTTAATATCTATTTCATTAATTAATTATAAACATTCATCCCTCATCCAACTCCGTCACTTCGACCACACTCAATTCCCCCAGACTTTTTCCTCCTGCCGCACCACTTAATTCTTCCTCTATCTGTGTCTTCTCAATAGCCCGATTCCATCAATGCTTGCCTCAAAGATGACCATTCCTGCGTACCACCTCTAATTAAACCAATCATTCGAAAATACTCCAAAGGGTCCATTCCCGAATCAACAGTATGCATTTTTTTGCATAAAAAAATCTCACATGTAATGGGAACCTCCAATAGTAATTATTCCCTTGATCTCGAAGAATTTTTGTTGCAGGTTTCATTTTGTACCTCCAATTTCGTTACTCAACAGAAATATCGTTGTAAACCTCCACATCATCACCATCAATTTTTAAAACATCTGTTCCCTTTTGTTTTAAATGTGACATCACCTTCAATTTATCACTAGCATTTGCAAATTTAACCAAAACATTCCGAACTTTACCCATTCTCTTTGTACCCAAACGAAATATACTAATTATATCCTCAGCCACAAATTTTTTGCCTATATTAAGATTATTTAACCAATCCAAAACTCGAATTTTCAACTGATCCGGTTTTTTCTCTGACAATTTTCTAATAACCAAATTCTGTTTTCTCATGGCCTCTTCCATCATATCCACCCTTTCCTGTGCATCCATCCTTACATTATAATCATATTGTTTATTCTGGATTTCTTTCACCTCCATTTTAATCACTTTTACATTATCTTGGGTGGATACAATGGCTTTTCCCAAGTTATCAAAATTGGCATCAGCTTTCTGGACAAATTCATTAAACATAGTTACAAGATTTTTGTGAGACTCAGCCCTTATCTGCTCGCTTCTTTGCATATGTGCTTCCATCCTCTCCAATCTATTACCCAATTTTCCAAATTCAGTCATCAACACAACTTCATCAAATTGTAGTGGAGAGCTACTTGCCCTTTCCCTATTTCCTCTTTTTTCCTTTTCTTTTTTCCCCTCTGTTTTTTTGTTTCACCACAGGGTCATCATCTCCCACTTTTTTCCATCATCTTTCTTAACTTGATCATCCATTTTTTTCCGTAGTACCCTTCCCACAAATTCAGACTATGAACAATATATTATTTATGCACACAACAAGAAAGAAAAAAAGGAAACAGTCTTTCATAAATCACAATCCTCAGAATACCAGTCCTTCCTTCTCTTCTTTCTTCTCCTCTTAACTTCCACTCTACGTCACCCTTCCTCCTTCTTATTTTATAATCCAACAGATGTAGAAGAAAGAGAGAGATGAGAAAAACAAAACAAAACACTGTAATTCCAGGATCAGCCAAGGAAAGAGGCAGATTCAAGGTGATAGAATTGCTTCTCCGCAATGAAACAAAGTTGCACAGGGGGTAAGGAAGTGGCGGTTTCCCAAAAAACAGTAATCGAACACAGGCAGCACGGGCAAAAAGAGATAATCAAATCTTCAAGCAAATAAAAGTTTAAACCATTCAGAACCAAAATTCAGAGTTTGGAAAAGAAGGAAACCACGTAGTAAAAAACAATATATTCCAAACCACAGTGGCGGTATCTGACGAAAATCTCCCATGCTCGTTCCTCTTTTCAAGCACAGACTTCCGAGAAGAAAAAACAAAAAACCAAAATTCACATTACCTTCTTTCCTTCCTCCTCCTTATTCGGGCTCTTTCATCAGAAAAACTTTCTCTCCTTCAGCTTTTCCCAACTCCCGATCTTATCCAGCCATTACCGCATGGAAGCTCTTAAATTTCGATTCCGTTTTACCTCTCCACCATTACTCTTTTCTCCTTCACCGCCAACTCTTTCAGCACAACTCAGAGCTTCCAATCTCCTTTCCAAAATTGCTTATCCCATCACATCTCCAACAAACTCATTCTCGTCTTCCACCACCAAAATATTTAATGTTTAATAATCCTCTTTTTCGGAGCCTCCACTTTAAAAGTAAGACCGAGTCCCGTCCTTCCCCAAGCGGCTTGCTTAGCGCGGTTTGCGCCGCGCTGCACTTACCGCTCGTTCTTCGGACTCCAACTCTAATAAAGTTCCAAAAGTTAAGACGATATATCCAAGGCTCCGAAGTGACACTTTTCCGAAGGTTTAAATCTCACTTTTTGATAAGAAATCACATGTAATACCACATTCCAGGCACGAGCTGATCGAAATACGTGCTACTCAGGCAGCATCCAAACCACGCCCCCAACTCTACCGATTATAAAGAAGGAACGATCGATTAATTTGATAATAGGGGGTGATTTTAATTTAACAAGATCAATGTCTGATGTTTCAAAAGTATCCAATTATAGAAAGGGGCAACAAAATATCTTAGACAAGTGGATGGGGAAATTGGGGGTCAAAGATGCGTGGAGAATATTAAAAGGGGGAAAAAAGCATTCACATTTTATTCTGCAGTGTTTAAGTCTTACTCGCGTATTGATTATTTTTTAGTTTCCAAAAACTTGTTACAAAATTTAGACGATTTCAAAATTGGAACGTTTAAGCTTTCGGATCACACGATGACTAGTTTATATGTAAATTTAAGTAAATACCTAATTTCAAGTAATATATGATTAGACACGAAACTTCTTAATAATAACAGTATAAAGAAAAGATTGATGGATAATTGGCAGGAAAAATGGGAAATTAATGATACAGGTGAAGTTGCCCCTCCCATTTTGTGGGATGCTATGAAAGCAGTCTTGACAGGTGACTGCATACAGGAAAAGGTTATTAACGATAGAGAAAAAACAAAAAAGTAATCAAAATGGAACAAAAATTAAAAGAGCTTGAAAGGAAGCATGCCGCAACAAATAGCAAGGTGATATGGAATAAACTACAAGTGTTAAGAAAAGAGGTTATGAGTTTAGAAATAGATAAGGAAAGGAAAGATTTGGCCTATTTAAAGAGACATGATTTTGAATTTAATAAGAAGGATATGAAGAGTTTGGCCAAAATGGCAAAATATAAAAAGAGTAAGAGACAAATTGAAGCCTTGATAGATAGAAATGGCATAAGACAATATAGAACATTAGATAAACTTCGGATAGAGGAAGACTTTTATGCGGAATTATACAAGGAAAAGCCAGTGGATATACAAAAATTGAGATCATACTTAGATAAGAATTTAAGAACTCAACTGACGAAAGAACATATAGATTATATGGAGCAGGAGATAGAAGAAAAAGAAATGGCTGATATAATTAAAAAATTAAAAAATGACAAAGCTCCAGGAGAAGATGGTTTTCCATCAGAGATATATAAGGAATGTCAAGAGGTACTGATTCCTAAATTAAAAAGATTATATAATTTTATTTTAGAAGGAGGAGATATACCCAAATCCTGGAGCAGGTCAATTACAACGTTAATACCAAAACCAGATAAAGTTAAAGAAAAGATTGATGCTTATCCTCCTATCTCCCTTTTAAACCAAGATGCAAAAATATTCACATCTTTAATGAATAATTGTTTAAATAAAATTATAAGTTTATATATAGGTGAAGATCAAGTTGGGTTCACTAAGGGTAGGCAGGTGGAAAGGTTAATAAGTAGACTAATCAACATTATTGATATGTTAAGAAAGCAGAAGCATAAAGTCTGTATATTAGCGCTTGACATATATAAAGCCTTTGATTCTATTCAATGGACTACTATCAAAGAAATTTGTCTTAAATTACAATTCGGCCCTAAATTTAGGCATGTAATTGGACAATTATATAAAGATGCTGTGACACAAATTAAAATAAATAATAAGTTGAGTAAGGAAGTTAATATCAGTGTAGGAACAAGACAAGGATGCCCATTATCCCCATCCTTGTTTATACTTGCAATGGAATTACTAGCCATGGATATAAGACAAGATACTGATTTATTAGGAATTAATGGGAAAAATAAGCTTATTTGCTAATGACACCCTGTTAGTAATAAAAGATCCTATTCAGAATATAAGTAAAGTTCAGCAGCATCTAAATACTTTTGAGGAAGTGACGGGCTTAAAGATCAATTGGGGTAAAACAGAAGCTATACCATGCAATTCAACAGTTGAGGAAAAAGGTAAAATTATGGAGAAATATGGATTCAAAGTTAAGGATCGAATGAGATACTTGGGGATAAATGTAACTGAGGAGGTTAAAGATTTATACAGGATTAATTTTAATAAATTAAAAAAAGGAATTAAAGTCTACTATAGTACATTTAAAATCATTAAAGTTATCATGGTTTGGGAGAATCAATTTGTGTAAAATGAAAATTGGGTCTAAGTTAAAAAAAAATATTAGAGAATCTCCCAATCAAAATCAAGGAAGTTGAATTTAGAGCTTGGCAAAAGATGATTAATGAATTTTGTAATGGAGGGAAAAGGCCAAGGATTAGTAAAGGGTTGTGGTACATTAAGAATAAAGTAGGAGGGCTAAATATTCCCAATGTTAAAAGATACTATCAAGCTTTTACCTTGAAGAAAATAATAAAATTACTTAGTCATCGGTGTGACCAAGAAATAGAAACAGATCAAATAGAATTTAAGACATTAAAGGGGGAGTTGTTTTTGGGTTTACCCAAAGACAAGACAAAAATTAATAACTTTAATCTAAAAAATTTATTTGCAATTTGGAAAGGATTAAAGAAAACCCTGGCACCAAATTATTCTCCTATATTGGAAGTTTTGGACTTTCGAGATTGCCTTTCAGAGTTAACATCGGATACGAAAGATATTTTGAAACAAAGTAACTCCCTATTAATTAATTATTTATTTTATTTTATTTTATTTAGTCGTATTTATATATGCCGCCCACTCAGGCAGAACCCGACTCAGGGCGGCATTACAACAAATTCTAAAAACATATAAAAACACTTAAAAAACCCCCATATCCCACCCACTTAAAACCCATCCATCCCACCCACTCTAAAAAAGGAAGAGAGAGTTCTTAATTCTTTACGTAAGCCAGCAGGCGGGGACCGTGATCCCATTCGGGCCCCACACCTGCCCTGCCAGCCAGGTCTTCAATCCTTTCCTGAAGGGCAGCAATTCTCTTTGAAGTCTTAGATCTGTTGGCAGGAGGTTCCAGAGAGTTGGTGCGGACACGGAGAAGGCCCTCCTTCGGGTGCTAGACAGATGTGCACCCCTAACTGATGGCACCATTAGAGAGCCCCTCCGGTCCACTCTGGTTGGACGGGCAGACACTCTTGGGACGATGCGGTCTCTAAGGTATCCTGGCCCACTGCCATATAGGGCTTTAAAGGTCAAAACCAGCACCTTGAATTGCACCCGGAGACAAACTGGTAACCAGTGCAGCTCCCGAAGTAGCGGTGAGGCATGGGCATATCGCCCACATCCCATCAACACCTGGGCTGCCGCATTCTGGACCAGCTGCAGCCTCCGAATGGTCGTCAAGGGCAGCCCCATGTATAGCGCATTACAGTAATCTAGTCGGGAAGTAACCAGAGCATGGGTGACCATGAGCAAGGAGCCCCGGTCCAGGAGCGTCCGCAATTGGCGAATCACCCGAAGTTGGGCAAAAGCCCTCCTGGCCACAGCCGCCACTTGTTCTTCCAGCAGCAGCCGCGAATCCAGAAGGACCCCCAAGTTGCGCACTGGGTCTGTCTGGGGCAAAACCACCCCATCCAGTACCAAAGGTGGTAACTCCCTGGATAACACGGGGCCCCTTATCCACAGCCACTCTGTCTTGCTGGGATTCAGCCGAAGCCCATTGGCCCCCATCCAGACCCCAATGGCCTCCAGGCATCCGGATAGGATTTCAACAGCATCACTGGGGTCCCCACGGGCCGAGATATACAACTGGGTGTCATCCGCGTACTGATGGTACCGCACCCCGTGGGAACAAATGATCTCACCCAGTGGCTTCATGTAGATGTTAAATAAGAGGGGAGAGAGCACCGAGCCCTGAGGAACCCCATACTTGAGGGGCCTAGGGCTGGACCTCTCATTCTCTAACCACACCGACTGGGTACGGCCCTCCAGAAAAGAGGAAAACCAGGACAACACAGTGCCCTGGATCCCCAATCCTTTGAGCCGTTCCAGAAGGATACCGTGGTCGACGGTATCGAAGGCCACTGAGAAGTCAAGAAGAGCAAGATTACAGATTAGATGAGGAATTGTATGGATTTCCATAATAGAAAGGTTATATACGACAAATTAAATTTATCCTGGTTACAAATAAGACAGATGGAATCGTGGGATCGATGTAAATGAGCCGATAACTTACAATTTAGGACATTGATTTCTTTTGAAGAATTACTTTTGGAAGTAAGACAAGGAAAAAGGAAAGTAAAAGGTATAGTTGGTAGATTATATTATTTACTATCCACGGGTGAGGAAGCACAACAAATACTTTAAAAAACTTGGGAGGAAGAACTGGGAATTATGATTTCAGACACAAATTGGGGGAAAAATGGAGTCATAGAATTATGAAATCAATGTCGATCAAAGAGAAAGAACACAATTGCAAATTATTATGGAGATGGTACCTTACCCCAGTTAAACTTCACTTAATGTATAGTAATGTATCAGATTTATGTTGGAGGTGTAAAAAAACAAAAGGGACATATATACATATGTGGTGGACATGCGAAAAGATAAGGGTTTTTTGGACAATAATAGGAGAAGAAATTAGTAGGATACTGGGTATAACAATAGTATTAGATCCAAAGTTAGCAATTTTGGGGGAAATGGGTCAGATAAATTTGGATGAGGCTAGAAAGGAATTACTGTTAACTTTATTGATGGTTACAAGACAAGTGATTGCCAAAGAGTAGAAAAAGGGGGGAAATATTAACAAGAAGAGATGGTATGCAGAAGTGTGGCAATTGGCTCTCAATGAAAAATTAACTATGCAACTGCGACAAAGAAGAGTGTTATCAGCGAAAATATCTTTTTGGGAGATATGGAAATTCTTTGTTGAGTATAGTTTATTAAGGAAAAAAGGGGTTCCACCTAGTCCGGATGCGTTCCTTTTTTGGGAAAAAGAGTTATAGTATATTGAATCAGGAGTCTCTGCTGTTCCCCTTGACGGTTTTCAAGCTCTTTAAACTAATGGTGTCTGCTAACGGAGTTTTTTTTTTGGCCCAGGGATTCTCAACCTGTGCCCCATGGGCCAGATGTGGCCCATGGCAACATTTTATGTGCCCCCTTCACTGCCTCCACCACACCAGGAAGTGCCATGTGGTGGAGGAAGGGCAAAATGGCTGTCTGGCCATCAAAACTGTCTGAGGGAGCATGACCCAGCCCCTGGCTTAGCCCATCAGATTAATGCAGCACAAGCCTAGAAAGACGATGACACCAGCCTGGAGCTTTTGTGTTGCTACTTTGCACACAGAGATACAACCACAATCCTCAAGCTACAAAACCACAACCTTGCCACAGGTAAACCCACATGATGCAAATTATACGGCCAGGTGTGTAAGCTTTATCACAGAAAAAGTTATTACATCCAGTGTTGCACTGAGGCTGGTTCCCAACGGTTCTTGCAAACCGGCAGCAAAAATTCCAGGCCATGTCCACTTGGCTGACTATGCCCACCTCTCGGCCTCCCCCTCCCAGCGCCGCCTGAAAGTGTCCCATTTGCGTTGCCCAGGGCGAAGGCGCACTTTCACCTACGCACTTCCGACATGCCTTCGGCACGGGGTGACGCAAATGGGACGCATTTCCAGCAGCGCTGGGAGGGGCAGGCTGGCGCCAGCCCACCAACTCGCCATGCTCACCTCCCAGTAGCGCCGCTGGTGAAAGTGCGCCCAGATGGTGAGGGTTTGCTGACCCACCAGCAGTGCCTGAGACTCCTCTTCATCTCCGTGATGCAAGAGAGCAAGGTAGGTTTCTTTTCTCTTATTTTTTCTTGGGGGTGTTGTTGAGGCCATGCCCACAGATAGCCACACCCACAATTAGCCATGCCCACTGAGTGGGTAGTATTTTTTTTACAGTGCATCACTGATTACATCCTCTGGCATTTGAGGCAAGCCCCCACCCACCCCCTCTTCCTGTTTGTTTTCTTGCTTCCATTGTTAAGTTGATAATTCTTCTTTCTCTCTCTGATCTTATTCCAAGCAACAAGCAAGGAAGGTTTTTCATGAGCTGGAGGCTCCTTTGTCCTGCTTGTTTTTCCTTCTGACTGTAACTACAGAGGGTAAATGTAAATAAAGATACCTTTTGGTTTACTTTAAACATTTAAAGTGATTTTAACATACAAAGTGCTAGTTTGGGGGAAAGTAGGGGGGAGCAGATGAGACTGAGCTGAGCTCTCCACATACTCTACTAACAAGAGGGGACTGCCAAAAGAAATCCTCCCCTGCCATATGATCTACACATGCAACAGAATAAAAAGCACACAGTACCACTGTGGTGTGTGTTTGTGTGTGACTGTCTGATGCTTTTGCAGTTAAAACCAAACAAACATCCAAACAAGAAATCAGACAGACAAAACACACAGCATGTATGGAAAATGGTTTAAGCCCATGTGCTTCTTGCTGTTCTATTTTCTACTTCCAGGAAGGTATGTGTGTTTTTTACAATTGAAGAAGACATTATGAATATGGTCCCTCTCTTGATTTCTACAGCTTCAGAACTCTTATCATTTCACTCCCACTATGTTAATGCACAACATTGTAAGCAGGGGAAAAGATGCTAAGCTTTACACAGCAAAGGGCAGCATGAATGCTGATAACACCAATGACAGCAGTCAAGTGCGTCAACATTCACATAGGTGCTATTCACATAGTAATTCACATAGAGACACCAATCAGGGGGAAATCCCAGAAGCTAACTCTGTTTTTCATCAGTTAACCTTTCCTCACTAAAACACAAAGCAATTGCCAAGGCTTTTTTTTTAAAAAAAGCAAAAAAGCAAAGCTATCACACTTATATACCAACCCATAGTGCATAGTGCACTCTCTGAGAGGTTCACAAGTTAATTACCATTTTGCCCCCAATATGCTGGGTACTCATTTTACCAACCTCAGAAGGATGGAAGGTTGAGTCAACCTTGAGCCCTGGTCAGGATTGAATCCACAACCTTTGGGTTGCAGGACAGCAGTTTCATCACTGCACCACCAGGGCTCTTACAAATAAGTATGAATGGTAATAAACCCAAAAGGTTATTTTGTACACAGCATCTTGACTACCACCATTAGTGCAGCCTTTGCATCTTTCTTCCTGCTTGGCAACACAGCCATATTTCCTGGCATTTAAAATTATGGCTACAGAAGCACAATACAGTATACCACATTCATAAACTAGAAGTTGTTTTTCTAAAATGAGTTATAATAAAGCAAGGTTTCTTCACTGCACATTATATTCCCAATGTGTAATGCACTGCTCCACTGGAAAGCCAGTAGAGCTGCCTGCCATTCTTGAGAAAATGTGACAGAACGTGGGAAGCAGGCAGATAAACACCTTCATCAACACTTTGGTGAATCACTCTCCCACTCCTCTCCCCCAAAAACTAGCACAACACAAAGGATTCTAAACTACACTTCCCCCACCCCAATATTCTTCTTTAGAAGAGAGAGAGCGCACTCCTTTACAAGGGAAAAATTCAAACATAGAATCCAGCTTCTGTTTTGACATAGTATGATGCCAGAAGGATTGTACCGTGTACTAAAGCAAAAATAATGCCTGATGAACATGTTAAAGTTACATATCACATTTTCTATGGGACCAAGTTTCCGTATGGTTAAATCAGGCTAGGAAGGAAGGTAGTATATCCAATGTTTTTCCTTCCTCTCCTACCAAAGTCTGGATGCCATCATGGTTATTTTGACTTTGAACTCAGTGGCTAAAATTGTGATGGTGTTTTACACCCAAACTGCCCCCACTATTCTTCAACCAATACTTTCTACTCCTTCCTGCAGGGATTTTCCATTTGTTTTACAGTGAATGATTAGCAGTAGCAACCCTGTGTTCCAACAGGTCGCAGAACAGAAAGCTCCAAAGGGACAGTGCTTGCCCCAGTAGAAGACTTCACCATTCCCATCAAACAACAATACTTGAGGGAAGGAGAAATAAGAGGGTGCCTGTTAGGGTAATAATAGCAGAGATACCTTCGAGCAGAAGTCTGGAGCAGAAGTCTAAGGGAATGCAGAAGTTTATAAAATCATGCACGGTGTGGACAAAGTACATAAGGAAAAACTGTTTTCCCTATCACATAACACTAGAACTAGGGGACACTCCATGAAACTTTTGGGTACTAGGTCTCAAACAAATAAGAGAAAGTACTTTTTCACCCAGAGGATTACTGGTCTATGGAACTCCCTGCCAGAAGAAGTGGTGACAGCTGTCAGTCTTGACAGCTTTAAGAAAGGATTAGACAAGTTCATGGAGGACAAGGGTATCAATGGCTATAATTATGGATACTTAAGGACAACCTCCGGGTTGGAGAGATAGACAGGATATATCTCAATGCCATTTCCAGGGAATCCTAATCAGGTGAAGGCATCTCCTTGGGAATACCCTGAAGGAAATGGTGAGCCACTGTGTGAGACAGAATGCTGGACTGGATGGGCTGTGGCCTGTTCCAGCAAGGCTGTTCTTATGTAAATACAAACAGCTTGAGTGTGAAGCGTTTCTTTTCACTGACGGTACAGAAAAATATTTACAGTGCAGAAGGAAAAATAACTAGGATACTTTCTCCATTCTGTGCTCAGCTATTTACTGAGTATATATAGTTCAAAACAGTTATTTGAACAACAACAAAAGATAATGGCTTGCAAACTTGCTAAAACAGTCCTTTGGTAGTAAGCTTACTTTGATGTTCTGGTAGAAATACGAAGCAGCCAGCATAACAGGGCCAAACAACTTTATTAGGCAGTCAGAACATGGGGAGCAATGGCACAGCACTGCTCAATATATACACTCAGAAATGGATATATTTGGACAGGAAGCGACAGGAAGGGGAGTGGGGTAACTGGGAGGTTATCGGACCGGAGTAAAGACTGTACAGGCTACATAGTTTAGGCGGGAACGCAGTCCCACGATATTTCAAGACCAAGAAGAAGGAGACAAAATGGAGGATCATACTGATCCCAATTATTTCACAAATGTTACAGCATAAAATGTATTCAAACACAACATTCCTCCCCCCTAGGGTGGGACAAAGTCCCTCAGCCATTGTGGAGGTTTACAAACCCTTTTGGGTCGTGCTGGTACTTAGCTGAACTCGGATGTCTGAGGTAGACTTGGTTCCATAGAGTGATACCCCATGCTGGGGGCCTGATCTGAACCATTTGTATAAAGGAAGCATTGACCCGACTCCGAGTTGGAACCAGGAAGGGGACAAACTAAATCAAAACCTTGTTTGGATGCAGCAGGAGCAGGGGTTCACTCGAAATTAAAACTAGAATCAGGAGGGGTAAAACACAACAAAAAGTCCCGCCTTTGAGAACCATGAGTAGGGGGCGACTCAACAAAAGCTTGCCTCATTTGGGTGGGACTCAAGGTAGACTCGAATGCTGAAGGATGGGGGGCTTCCTGGGAGAAATCAAAGCCCCGCTTGTTGCTTGGACGAGTGGGGGAACATTCTGTAAACTCCCCCTGATCCTGTAAATCAAAAGGTACATTTCCATGCTCTGGGCTTGCAGATGGCCTCCAAAGGAATTGGGGCTGGCTTGAATTAAAGAGCTGGAAATCATAGCTGACTGCCAATCTGCCTGCCTTGCATCCCCCTGGGCATAAAACGGGTGGGGGATGACCCTAACGTAGAATTACCGTATGAAGAATCACTTGGTACCTCTTGAAACTCCGTGAACCTATGTCTGAGCTGGTTGGCATGGCACCACCAAAGCAAACCAGTACCTGTTTTGACATGATAGGACACTGGTCCCATTTGTTCCACCACAATGCCCGGAATCCAAGCTGGACCTGCGGCAACATAGTTCTGGCAGTGCACCAGATCCCTGGCAGAGAATACTTTTTTTGTGAACAATTTCAACATTAACACCCCTATCCTCCACCCTGGAAGGATCTAACTGGTCGAGCAATGAGACCGGCCTCCTACGCATTAGGAGTTCAGCTGGTGACAGCCCTGATGCCAAAGGCATTGTCCAGTAGCACATTAGGAATTGGCAAAGTTGTACCTCAATGTCCCCCTGACCCATGTGGTGAAGTGCCTGTTTTGTAGTGTGAACCTGACGTTCCATCTGCCTGTTGGTGGCAGGGTGGAAAGGGGCAGAAGTTACATGCCGAATGGCGTTCCTTTCCAGGAATGCCTGAAATTTGGCAGAGGTGAACGTTGTGGCATTGTTGGATACTAGTACGTCCGGTAATCCGAAACAACTGAACAACCTCTGGAGCTATTTGATAGTGACTGCAGAAGAAGTACTAGGCATAGGAATTACCTCCAACCATTTAGAGAATGAGTCGACCACCAATAGGAAAAGTGTGCCCCAGAAAGGGCCTGCAAAATCAACATGAATCCATGACCAAGGGTCACGGACAGTGTCCCATTCCCTGGTGGGAAGCTGGGACTCCTCGGGCCAGGAACTCTGGCAGCTATTACAAGTGCCTACCAATTGCTCAATGTCCCGGTCTACCTGGGGCCAAGGCCTTTGAGCGCACTATACCAAGGTGACTAATGTGTAGAAGCCTCAGCACCTTAGAGCGTAATGCGGTAGGAATGACCACCCTTTGTCCCCAAAGGAGGCAACCTCTCTTGAGCAAAAGCTTGAACCATCTCCTAAAGAACAATTTAAACTCACCCCCAAGAGGGGATGTGGGCCAGCCTTTCTTAACCCAGGAAATCACCTGGGACAGGAGTTTGTCCCATGCAGTTGCCTTAGCAATGTCAGAAGGCACTATGGGGGGTGAGTCGAGAGACTCGATCAGCAACACCTGAAGATCCTGCTCAAGTTCACAATCCGCTTCCCCCAGGTCTGGCAATGGAGACCGTGATAACACGGCAGCGTGGCTGATATCTTTACCCAGACGGTGCACCAGGGTGTACTGATAAGTCTTGAAGAAAATGGCCCAACGTAACATGCAGGGGGAAAGAATCTGGGGAGTTGGCTTGGAAGTTACAAAAATCCCCAGCAAGGGCTTGTGGTTCATTATGATAGTGAACTCCCTCCCTTAGAGGAAGTTGTAGAACTTCTTAGTTCCAGCAACTATGGCCAGAGCCTCCCTGTCGGTCTGGGCATAGTTGTGTTCAGTTTTAGATAGGGACCTTGAATAGAATGCAACTGGGGCTTCCTTCCCATTTTCCAAGACATGGCACAGGACAGCCCCCAGCAGTGAAGCATCACATACAAGAACCACAGGTTTCCTGGGATCGAAGTAAGTCAAGACTTCTTCGGATGACAGAAGCTCTTTTTTTTTAAAATAGATTTTTTATTTATTTTCAAAAGAAAAAACAAACATACAAAAAACAATACATCATAACAATAATACATAAAACTCATAAAAAATAAGCACATACATGATAGTTGAACTGATTATTTGTCATGGTACACACACAATTAGATATCCACATTGTAGGTTAGTACTATAACCATAACCTTCATAAAAGCTATCAATGTTACAATTGTTTGTTAACAACCATCAAACTCCTTCTTTTCAAATTATAAGTCACCCAGTGAGTATTTACATTGCCCCGGAGAGTTTAGTCTCTGTATTATCTCCAAAAACTACTTTGAAATGGTACAGGTCTAAAACTATCCCTACCCATAAGAGAGTGATCGACAAAAGGCTTCCAAATACTCCAAAATCTATTTTCCTGCAATTTATCCCTTTTTACTTTTATCTCCCATGTCAATTTGTCATTCAATGCTAAATTCCACATTTCCTTATACCACTCTCCCGTCTGTATAATTACATCATTTTTCCAATTTCTAGCGATACATTGTCTACCAGTAGTTAACATTATTTCTAATAGCTCTTTTTCTGCCTTATTCAAACACATACCTTCCACATCTGTTAGCAAAATGGTACCTGACGCCAGCTTAATTTTCTTACCTATTATATCCCCTATCTCTCCTTCTATTCTTCTCCAAAATTCATTTATCATTTTACAACTCCACCACATATGCTCATAAATTCCAACTGTTTCTTTACATCTCCAACATAAATTATCCCTTTTATTATCAATCTGGTGCAACCTCAGTGGTGTCAAGTACCATTGCCACAACATTTTATAGTTATGTTCCTCAATTCTTACTGACGTTGTTCTCATTATCCTCTTTTTCCACTTATTTCTCCATTCATCATTTCCTAGCTTTATATTCAAGTCCTGTTCCCACTTCAATTTCAAATTTTCCTGTGGATCACTAGCCTTGTTTATTAAAATATAAAGTTTACTTACTAGACCCTTGATACTTTTCTCACCTTTTCTAATCTTTAAAACCAATTCTTCAAATTCGGTCTTTTCTCTGTCTATACCTAGTTCTCTTCTATATTTTTTATTCCAATTATCAACCTTAAATATCTGAAACCAATCCAATTTTAATTGTTCAAATAATTTTTTCTTCTTAATTTCATCTTTGCAAACCCTTAGCCATTCCTTCACCAGTAAAACTTCATTTTCATCCAATATTTCCTTTTTTTGGTCTATTTTTATCGGAAAACACACCATATCTGCCAATTCCAAAATTGGAGAGAGATCTGGGATCAAATCTTTCTTTAATCTTTTCCACACCCTCATGAGTCCCCTCATCATAGGTTTACTTGTACTTATCATTTTAACCTTAGTTCCCAAAAAAATCATTTTACCGATATTCTTATAATCTTTCATCTCCATTTCCTCCCAAATTACTTTTTCTCTTGCCAAGATCTTCACAACATTCTTAATTTGAAATGCTCGATAATACGCTAACAAATTTGGCATTCCCAAACCCCCTTCTTTCTGAGGCAGATACCAAAGTTTCTTTGAAAGTCTAGATTTTTTACCTCCATTACAAAAATTATTGAACATCTTTTGGAACTCATTAATCTCCTTTTCCTTCAATTGGATTGCAAGTGCATCAAATAGAAAATTAATCCTCGGCAACAACATCATTTTGCCAATTGCAATCCTCCCAAACCATGACAACTTCAACTTCTGAAAACTTTGTATTTTATTCTTAAATTCTGCTTTCAAGCTGTCATAGTTCAGTCTTTTAAGTTCTTCCAATCTGTTTGAAATAATTATCCCCAAATATTTCAACTTTTCTTTAATTTGTATATTAGATAACCCCACCATCTTTTCCCTTTCCTCTTCCCCCATATTGCACAACATCATTTCTGATTTATCCCAATTTATCGTCAATCCAGTTATAGCCTCAAATTCCTCTATTTGTTCTTTAACCCTATCCATTACCGCCTCTGGGTGTTTCACCATTAGCAACGTATCATCTGCATACATACTCACTTTATTACCCAATATCCCTTCTATACTTGAATCCTCCCTTATATTTTTAGCTAAAATTTCCATTGCCATAATAAACAAGATAGGAGATAGTGGACAACCCTGCCTAGTGCCTGCCTCAAGCTTGACCTCATCTGTAACCTCTTCATTTACTCTGATCCTAGCGCTCCCTTTTTGATATAATAGGTCAATTACCCTTCTAAATCTATCCCCAAATCCATAGTTCCTAACTATTTCCTTGATTGAAGACCATTGTAACGAATCAAATGCCTTAAAAATATCCAAAGATAATAAACCCACCTTTTCCTTCGTCTGATTAACATTATCAATTAAGTCTAACACCCTCCTAGTCAAATCAGCCATATGCCTTCCTTTTAAAAAACCAACTTGATCAACATTTATATATTCCCCCATAAATCTATTTAACCAATTAGCCAGTATTGCTGTGAAGATCTTGGCATCCTGATTTATAAGAGAAATTGGTCTATATGATTCCACTTTTTCCAAATTCTTTCCCGATTTCGGCAGCAGAACGATTATAGTCCTATACCATGAAGTTGGAATTTGTCCACCGTCTAGAATATAATTATATAACTTCACTAACTTTGGAACCACAACATCTTTAAATTCCTTATAAAACTCTGTCGATAATCCGTCATCTCCCGGTGCTTTCCCCTTCAGACCACTAATTACCTCTTTTACCTCTTTATCAGTAACCCGTTCCTCCATTTTCCCCCGGTGTTCCTGTTTTATGACAGAAACTCTTTTAACTCACAAAATGCATGATCCTGGGCCTGCCCCCACCGCCAGACTGCATCTTTTTAAAGTAACCAGTGCAGTGGCTCTGCCACAGAAGCCTTCCTTGGCAGGAAAGAATGATAAAAGTTGAGCAGACCTAGGAAGGACTTCAACTCAGACTTTGTGGTTGGACAGGGAGCATTGCAGACAGCAGCCACCTTTGAATCAGAGGGTTTAACTCCTTCGGGAGTGACCTTAAACCTGAGAAATTCTACTTCCCATGCAAAGAAAACACATTTGTCCCTTCTCAGGCATAGCCCATAATTTTCAAAAACCTGTAACATCTGATCTAACCTGCTGGCGAGTTTGGACTCACTTCCAGCAGTTATAAGGATGTCATTGAAGTATGGGAGGACCCCAGGGAGACCCTTTAGGAGGCGTTCAATAAGTGACTGAAAAATACCCGGGGCTGCATTCACCCCAAACTGAAGGTGGGTTACTTTGAAGGCCCCCTTGTGTGTAACAATGGTTTGGGCCGCAGCAGCAGCAGGTGTGACATATAGCTGATGATAGGCCTGTGCTAGGTCGAATTTGGCAAAACATCTGCCCCCATGTAGAGCAGCCAATAGGTGGCTAACCACTGGCACCCGGTAAGCATTAGGCCGGATGGCCTTGTTGATGGTGCATTTAAAATCTGCCCAAATCCTTACCTCCCCATTGGATTTGATCGCAGTCACAATAGGAGTCTCCCACTCTGCGGAGTCCACCGGAACCAAAATTCCCTGGCCCACCAGTTTGTCCAACTCGGCCTTGAACTTGTCCTTCAAAGCAAATGGCACCCTGCGAGGCTTGAGGTGGATCAGCCGCACGGCTGGATCAAGATCGAAGGACACTGGGGGCCCCCTGTATTTTCCTAGTCCTTTCTTAAAAACTGCCTGGGTGCACATTACAGCGTGGATGGCATTGATGCCGGACAGTTTAATCCCTAGTGGCTCAAACCACTGCACCCCAAGTAAGCAGTTTGTGCTGCATTTGACCATTATATGGGGCAGTTTTGTTGTAATGTTTTTGAACACAACGGAAAAATCCCCCACCCCCAGGACCAGAATCAGGCAACCCTGCACGTCTTGGAGAGATGTCTTCAGCACCTGAAGTTTCGGGCAAAGTTTTGGGGGGATTTTCAGAAATTCTCTCTGGGGCAGGATGGAGAAGGATGTACCAAAATCAACCTCCATCCTGACCGGAATGCCGTGCAGCTGGACCTCCATGAAGAAACGGTTGGGGATGCTGGACACATGGCAGACAGACGGTTCCCCTGCGGAAATCTTCAATATATGTGCTCCCTTCCGGCTCAGTCGGTTGGGTTGCTCTGGGACTTGCTTCTGGTGTTTCCTGCAGACCTTGGCAATGTGGCCCTTCTTTCCACAGTGATGGCAGATGGTAGTCGTGCCTCGCTCCACAGCTGATGCATCTACGGAGGGCCCTCTTGGTGGTGCGCTTGTCCGACATCTTCTTTCGAATGTTCCAGACCTCACCGTCCTCGTTGCTGGACCCAGACCTGGACGTGGATGAAGACGCCGGTGATGCCGAAGACACAGAGGAGCAGGGCAAAGAGCAGCGGTGGGCCTGCACAGCAGACTCCGAACCCCTGGAGGCAGCAGGCCTGTGCTTAAAAGACTTGATGCCTGACCTTGCAGCCTCAGATGCCAACACCTCCCGGAGGACTGACTTGAAGGTCAGGATGTCCCTGACCATAAGCTGGCGCTGAGCCTCCTTGTCCCACATGCCAGCCAGGAGATGATCTCGCAACACCTCTTCCAGGTTGTCCCACTGGCACAAGGTGGCAGCCAACCTCAGCGCAGTGGCGTAGCTGGCTATGGACTCTCCTGGGTGTTGATTCTGTCTGTGGAACGCTACTGGGGCTGGGAAGATAGCTGGAGCGTTCACGCACTGGCTGTCCCTCTTCTTCCACACTCGGGCCATCATGCCTGATTGGCTGTGGCATGCCGCAGAGGATGCTGGGACTTGGAGTTTATTTTGTTGGCGTTCGTGGGGCACAGGACCCACTCTCATTCTCCGGACCCATGCAATGATGATGTTAGGGAAGTAAGGTAAGTGTGAACGGCACATTATGGGATAGGCTGGATGGGTGTGGAAACACATTCCGCACAGGCACGGCCACATCCCTTTCTTATAGGTATAGATTGCACAGAGGGTACGGTGGCTCAGTGGTTAAGAAGCAGCTGGAAGGCTGGCAAGTCAGCAGTTTGAGACCAGGGTACTGCATGATGGATTGAGTGCCCATCTCTGTTCCAGTTCTTGGGGACATGAAAGGAACCTCAATTGGGCATTCCCTGAGTGGAGTTTCTCCCACAAAAGTCCTTTCAACCCAGAATAATTTCTGACACAAAATTATTATTATTATTATTATTATTATTATTATTATTATTATTATTATTATTATTATTATTATTATTATTATTATTATTATTATTATTATTATTATTATTATTATTATTGCATACGAAATTCTTCTTCTGAAGAAATCTTTATCTGGGACATTTCTATCCTGACTTCCATTCAATAAAATCCTAAAATATTCATATTTCTCAAAATGCTTCACATTTTTATTTTGGATATTTAACTGCAATTTTCAGATTGCTTATTTTTAACAGTTTTTGTAGACTTAGTTTACTTATTTTTTTATAAAATTTTATTAAACACGATTAACAATATAACATCGAAAAGAAAAAGAAGTGACTGTAAAATAGAACATACGCAGGTCAATTCATGCTTTTGCATTACTCAAGTTTGTTATATAACAAAGTCCTATGATGCAAAGTGTGAAGAAAAGTTCGAGAATATAGAATGAAGCAAAGAGGTGGAAGTAAGACGTGAGGGGCCCGATCAATCATATATCTAAAGAAAACACCCTTGTTCCAGTTAGGGTTGACAGCGGGGGACTCAAGACCGTAATACTTTATGACTCTTTCCAAAAAAAGGATCGTATCAGGGCCTGGTTTAAACCCTTTTCCATCAGTTAGTGCATAGTCAACAAAGGGTTTCCATATGTACCAGAAAGGAGTCTTCACCATTATTCCCTTTCTCTGATGAATTTGCATAATTAATTTTTCATTAAGTGCCAATTGCCACGCATCTGCATACCATCTCCCTTTATTGATATTTCCTCCCCTTTCCCAACCTTTGGCAATTAATTGTCTTGCAACAATTAATACCGTATTTTCCGGCGTATAAGACGACTTTTTAACCCCCAAAAATCTGTGCCAAAGTTGGGGGTCGTCTTATATGCCGGGTACTCCGGAGCCAAGGGCCACCCGGTGGGGAAAGCCATCCGCTGCCGCTGCCGCAAGACCTCTGGAGCAAGGGGCCGCCTGGATACCACCCCCCCCCAGCCCTGCTCCTTCTCCTCACACACACCCGGCTGGGGTGGTATCCGGGCGGCCCCTTGCTCAGGAGGCCTCACAGCGGCGGCGGCTGGCTTTCCCCGCCGGTCAGTTGCTGCTCCTCCTCCTCTGCCCCCCGAGGCCTCTGAAGCAAGGGGCCGCCCAGATACCACCACCCTCAGCCGCCTGCGGCGGCGGTGGCTGGCTTCCCCCCCGCCGGTCAGTTGCTGTTCCTCCTCCTCACCCCCCCGGCTGGGGTGGTGGTATCCGGGCGTCCCCTTGCCCCGGAGGCCTCGTGGCAGTGGTGGTGGCTGGCTTTCCCCACCGGTCAGCTGATGCTCCTCCTCCTCCGCACCACCACCTGCAGCCGGGGGGTGAGGAGGAGGAGGAGGAGCTGACCGGCAGGAAAAGCCAGCTGCCGCCACTGCCGCGAGGCTGAGAATGGTGGTATCTGGGCAGCTCCTTGCTCCTCCTCCTCTGCACCACCCCACCTTGCAGCGGCAGATGGCTTTCCCCGCCGGTCAGCTGCTGCTGCTCCTCCTCCGCAACACCACCCCCAGCTGGTAAAGGCAGCCATCCCCGGCCCGGGAAGCTCCGAAGACACCGCCGTTGGAAGATGGGTAATCTTATACGGCAAGTATATTGCAAACTCTACATTTTAACTAGAAAAGTTGGGGGTCGTCTTATATGCCCAGTTGCCTTATACGCCGGAAAATACGGTAACTTTTTTTTTTAACAATAACTCTTTTTTTGTATGTTCCAAATTTAATTCAGCGAGTTCTCCCAATATAGCTAACTTTGGGCTTAATACAGGTGTTGTATTTAATATTTTATTCAATTAATCTTCTATTACTTTCCAAAAATTTCTTAATTTATCGTACAGCCACCACATATGAATGTATGACCCTTTCTCACTATTACACCTCCAACATAGTTCAGAATTCTTATTGTTTATTAAATGGAGTCTGACCAGGGTAAGATACCATCTCCATAGAACTTTACAATTGTGTTCTTTTTCTTTAATTGACATTGATTTCATGTTTCTATGGATCCATTTCCCCCCCCAATTTGCATCTTAAATGGAGATTCCCAAATCCTCTTCCCAATTTTTAAAAGTGATTGTTGAGATTCGTCACCAGAATTTAACAATTGATATATTTTACCCACTAATCCATTTAATTTCTTTTTATCCTGTCTTACTTCAAGAACCAACTCTTCAAATGGAGTTATTGCTCTGTCTATATTATTATCGTATTTTCCTCATGCAATTGTCCCAAGCTTCCATCTGTAATTCTTGTAACCAACTTAACTTCAACTTATTATATATAGTTTTCCTGATATGATAATTATTGCATTTTTCAAATCACTATGAGAGTAATAAAGTCTTATTGCATAATAAAATATCTCTTGTTTTTGTTGTTAATTCCAACGGACAGTCTTGGATATCCATAATTTCAATTACAGGTGAAAGGTTCAGGGCCAATTTTGTTTTCAAACCTTTCCATAATTTAAGTAAATTTTTATAAGAGAAATTGCAAATTGGTGGATTGTTCTTCGATTGGCCTAAAATAATTCTCCCTTCCATTTCTTGAACTCTATATGTTCAGTTTGTTTACTTTGATCGCATTGCAGGCTTAGTAATTTTATTATTCTTTTCAAATTGAAGGCACTATAATAGTTTTTAATGTTTGGAATATTTAATCCTCCAAATTTGTTCTTTGTGTACCACAAACCTTTGCTGATTCTAGGCTTTTCCCCATCATTACAAAAGTCATTTATCAATTTTTTGCCAAATTATAAACTCTGTCTCTTTCATTTTAATTGGTAAATTTTCTAATAAAAAATTTAACTTTGGCATGATTTTCATTTTGCAAAAACTAATTTTCCCAAACCATGATAATTTCAATGATTTTAATTGTTCCATGGTTAACTTTAATTCATTTCTTAATTTATTAAAGTTAATCTTGTATAGATCCTTTACCTCCTCCATCACCCATATTCCCAAGTACCTCAGGTTATCTTTTATTTTGAAGTCAAATTTCTCCATAATCGTCTTTTTTTCCAGCATCCGATAAATTGCATGTAATAGCTTCTGTTTTGGACCAATTAATCTTTAAACCAGTAACTTCCTCAAATATGATTAGATGTTGACGTATTTTACTAATATTTTGCAGAGGGTCCTTAATCACTAGCAATGTGTCATCGGCAAATAAACTTATTTTTGTTTTATTACTTCCTACCAATCCTTCATCTTGTCTTATATCTGTTGATAATAATTCCATGGCCAATAGAAATAGGAATGGCGAAAGCGGGCAGCCCTGTCTTGTTCCAGCCTTGATGCTTATTACCCCACTTAACCTATTATCCATTTTTATTTTTGTCACAGATTCCTTATATAATTGTCCAATTCCATGTCTAAATTTAGAGCCGAATTTTAATTTAGAACATATTTCTCTTATAGCAATCCACTGAATAGAATCAAAGGCTTTGTAAATGTCTAGCACTAATATACAGGCTTTTTCTTTACTTTTTTATTGAATCAAATAATGTTGACTAACCTATTTATCAGTCCTTGCATCTGTCTACCTTTCATAAAGCCTGCTTGCTCTTCTTCAATATATGTTTTAAGAATTTATTAAGACGGTTATTCAATAAAGATGTAAATATCTTAGCATCTTGGTTTAATAGGGAAATGGGGCAATAATTCCTTGTCTTCTCCCAGTTTTGGAATTAATGTTGTAATTGATCGAGTCCATGATTTAGGTATAACTCCTCCCTCCAATATATAGTTGTATAATGTCCTCAATTTAGGGATCATTACTTCTTGACATTGTTTGTACATCTCTGCTGGGAATCCATCTTCTCCTGGTGCTTTATCATTTTTTATTTTCCTAATCACAACTTCAATTTCCTTATCACCTATCTCCTGTATTCTATGTGTTCTTCTTCTAATTGAACATTTTGGTTCTTGTCTAAATATGATCTTAATTTTGTTATATCAACTTCCTTTTCCTTGTATAGATCTGAGAAAAAAATCTTCTGCTATATGGAGTTTATCCTCTATCTTACAAGCTGTCGAACCATTATTATTTATCAGGGCTTCTATTTGTCTCTTACTCTTTTTATATTTTGCTTTTTTTGCTAAATTTCTCATATCCTTATTATTAAATTAAAAATAATTCCTTTTTAAATAAGCCATATCTTTTCTAGCTTTCTCAATATCTAAACTTATTGCCTCTTTTCTTAATGCTTGTAAATTATTCCATAACACCTCACTACCCGTGTCCGCATGTCTTTCTCAAGATCTCTTAATTCTTGTTCTCTTTTTACTACCTTCTTATTCATTTCTTTATCATTGATAATTTTCTCTTGGATGCATTCACCCCTCAATACTGCTTTCATGGCGTCCCACAGAATAGGTGTTGCCAGCTCGCCGGTATCGTTAAATTCCCATTTTTCTGACCAATTATCCACCAATCTTTTTCTTATACAATCATTGTTAAGAAGTTTAGTGTCTAGTCCCCATAAATTGATTTTGACCATGTCTTTTTTAGATTGATGTCTAAGGTGATCATCGTGTGGTCTGATAATTTAAGAGTGCCAATCTTAAAATCTTCTAAATTTGGTAGTAAGTTCTCTGACACTAAAAAATAATCAATTCGGGAGTAAGTCTTGTACATTGGAGGAAAAAAAGTAAACACCTTTTCCTTACCCTTTAACATTCTCCATGTATCTTTAACCTTTAATTTGTCAGACTTAGTTTTCTTAATACTTATTTTCAAACTGTGTTCACTACTTACTCCACTAACTTTACTGGCTAATCTTTGCAGACTATACTGTCAGCTAATAATTTTGTAACTCTGCATATTTCATATTTAAAGAAATAAAATTAAAATTGTTGATGATCTCTTATACCATCATTTGAATTAGCAGATGCTTTTCTAAACTGGGGTATAAACTGAAAGGTGCACTTTATTTCTCTTTGTATATCCATGTTCTGTGCTAGCTGAGCATATCTTTGTTGCCGCCTTTTGTTTTCATTGCAGTGTATGTTACCAAATACAGAGGGTAACAAAAATGTATACACATTTATAAGCAAGAAAAAAACTGCATTGAAATTGTAATACTCAATGTATATTGATAACAAATTATGAATACAAGTCACATTTTACTTCTGAAATTACAAAGGGTGTTGAAAGTGGTTACCATCAGCATCCAGACACTTCTGATTATGGTGAACTGCTGCTTGAGCAATTTTGGCCAAAGTGTCCCAGATCTTCCCTTGTGCACAACACACACAGTACCCTACTTCTCAAACATATAATGAATTCATGCAATTGTTAGGTGTGTTGGAGGTTCTGTTGCATACTCACAACACTATAATGTCATTGTACTTCCATAACATTTTTGAATTTCAAATACCACTTCAAAATGGTATTGTGCTCCTACATACATATCTTTATTTGACCGTCAGTCAGTCCAAAATAACATGCAGAGATTTAAACTAACATTTAAGCCTAACAATATTTACCTTCAGGATATACATACTCTATGTTAATAGGCCCAATATTGTGCTACTCAAATGACAAATGAATGAACATCATACTACACATTGCTACTAAAATTTAATTCAACTTTGAAATTGTGTATACAATTTTGGGGGGCACCCTCTGTATATTGCTATTTGTTTTGAATTAAGACCTTTGTTCACTAACATCTGCATCAGGTTGCCAGTTGGACATTATTAAGGGCTTTCCCATTGTCAATAAAGTCATATGCTGTATGTCTCCATTCATACCATAACATCCTTCCCACAGTACATATGTGAAAATAGTGCTTCCCTTGTTCCAAATTCTCTGACTCTGAATTGCTTGTCCCTCTCCAGTTCTATCCAGTAGTTGTCACAAAATCCAGTAACTGACTTTTCTGATTATGCAGTGCTAGATGGAGGAAAATGTACACACAATTCTTTATCCTTTGCCTATTTCAACTAAAAATGTGAAATACAGCCATTTGGGCAAGATTAAGAATAATCAGTTAATTTAATCAACTGTGACTAATTCACCCTCAAAATTTAATAGAAAAGCAAAATAAAAAGACCTGTTACTTATACAAGAAGAGATCCTTCCCCCCAAAAAAACAAAAAACAAACCTGGCTTCTGTAGTTATCTATGGGTTTTGCTACTAGCATTAAAAAAAGCATGATATATTTAGCAGAATGCAGTGCTGGCAAGGTATACTTAGCAGGGGATGGTAAACCAAGTGAAAAGTACCCAGCTGAAACAAATATTTCCATATGCATCCGGCCAGTCATTTGTGAAATAGCTTCGTGACTGTCAAGCAGGGTCTTGCACTGAAGTTATTTGTGCTCTTTTAATACACAGTAGAGGCAAACAAAGAGTGACATTCCTTCTGCATTGCTGCTCGTGAGCTTTTAATACGGAAAATATAGCATACATTTCAAGCCCAATTCACTGGGAAGTTCGCCTGCATAATAGAATTCAAATGAGTAAGAGCTGTGCTAAAGCACAGTCAGCATTTATACTTTTGCTCACAAATCTTTTACCACAGATATTAGAGAGATTACTTGGGCTGACCTCTAAGAAAAAATGAACAGAGTTATTTGGATTTGCTTCACAGGAACGCTAAAGCTTCAGAATGTCATTTAAAGTTGGGAGACTACATCACCTGTATTTTGATATAATTCAAATAAGGAAATACACTTACAGAAAGTTGTTACAATCATTACAATGACAACCAACAATTATACATCATTGATATAAAGCTTTTAATTGTTTCCAACCCAAAGATATGATAAAATTCATTCATTCATGGGGTCCAATGTGGCTTACAATATATTCTATAATATGACAGCACAATTATCACATGTGACAAAATGTGAACATGTGATAATACAAAACTAAAACTCTGGAAATTTTGGATTTAGTCCACACTACATTATCAAATGCTGAATGGTAAGTCAGAATTTAGGTAAATCCAATCACTTCAGTGGGTCTGCTCCAGTTGTGACTAACAAGTTAAGCTAAAACAAATGTTAAAAAAGTTCTAAGAACATATAAACTTATAAGCTGATTTTTTAAAATTTCAGAGTACAAGTAAGCCCCTCTATATTCATGGGTTCAGTATCCAGTTTCATTTATCCACTGGTCTAAAAATATTTAATAAAAATCCTGAAATAAATAATATATATGTATTTCTATAGTGCAATACCAGAGTTGGCCACTACGGGACATGGTCTACAATGGGTTAGCTATTTATCTGTGGTAGGTCTCAGAACATATCCCCAGTGGATACAGGGGGCAAACTATATTGCAGTTATACACATTGTATGGGCTTTCTTCCAATTTATAAAATATCTCACAAATGAAACTATTGAACCAAATAAGTTGAGAAGAGACATCTTATATTAAAGCAGAGGTGTGGGTGGTGTGGTGTGGTAGTGTGGTGGTGTGCCACACCCCTTGACCAAACCCCGTGAAATTCAGCACACACATACCATGTGCACTGTTGGAGTCCAGAAGCCCATGGGGGGGTTGCCCCCCAAATTGATCCCTTAGTCCTCAACCAATCACAAGGACTGACCAGGTCTGGGCCTTTGTCATGTCATACCCCTTGTGAAGTCTTGCCCAGACCTGGTGGCCAGCCCTTGGGAGTGGTCAGCCATTGTGACATCACAGGGCCCTTCCCCTTGGCTAGGCAGGCCAGCTGACAGGGCAAGGCAGGTGTCCAGTGAACAGAGGTCATCCCAGGAGATGGAGAACCCGAGCAATGCAACCCCAAACCTCACCCGGGTGAAGCCGGGCATCCCTGCTAGTTTATAATATATGTGATATAGGCTACATTACAAATGTGACATGTTTACCTTGTTTTCTGTTTTTAAATTATGGTTTCTTAGGAACAGAACATAAGAACAGCCTTGTTGGAACATGCCACAGCCCATCCAGTCCAGCATTCTGTCTCACACAGTGGCTCACCATTTGCTTCAGGATATTCCCATGCCTTCACCTGCTTAGGATTCCCTGGAAATGGCATTGAGAGATATCCTGCCTATCTCTCCAACCCAGAAGTTGTCCTTAGGTATCCATAATTATAGCTATTGATACCCTTGTCCTCCACAAACTTGTCTAATCCTTTCTTAAAGCTGTCACCACTTCTTCTGGCAGGGAGTTCCATAGACCAGTGATCCTCTGAGTGAAAAAGTACTTTCTCTTATTTGTTTGAGAACTAGTACCCAAAAGTTTCATGGAGTGCCCACTAGTTCTAGTGTTGTGCGATAGGAAAAACAGTTTTTCCTTATCTACTTTGTCCACACCGTGCATGATTTTATAAACTTCAATCAGGTCACCTCTTAGACGCCGTCGTTCAAGAGTGAAGAGGCCCAACTGTTGCAGCCTCAGATGGTAAGGAAGGTGTTCCAGTCCCCTAATCATTCTGGTTGCTCTCCTCTGCACTTTTCCCAGTTCCATAATATCCTTCTGGAGGTATGGCAATCAGAACTGTTCACAGTATTCCAGATGGGGCCTCACCATAGAATTATAAAGAGGCAAAATGACACTTGCTGATTTATTATCTATACCCTTCCTAATAATCTCTAGAACACTAGAGAAAGGTGAACAATCTCAGACTAATGATCCTGAATGCCCTCATCAGAGTACAATACTTCTATAGTATCAATTTAAAGTAAAAGGAAAGTCAATTTTTAAATTTTAAAAAATAACAAAAACAAATCTCTCATTTGATAAGCAACTCTTTAACAAATTACGGTGTGGTTATACTAGCAGCAGGGCACAAGCTAATGTTAGCTACTTTGGAATTGTCAGGTCAAGCCTGTTCATATGAAGATGACATCCGTACATTCAAAAGAGGTTGTATACATAGTAACAGGTCTAGTTTTCTATTCTCCAATTTACTGATTCTGTGGTGCCAGACTAGAGACTCAGAGAATTTAAGGACATTCCTTTATTTCCACTATATTTTTTCTGTAAGCTTTTTCAAATAATCTCTCATTTTACAGGACCAGTAGAAGAGCAACAGCCTAGTGCACAACTATTGATGTCAAGGTTGATCATGAAACAAAACAAACAGAGCATGAAATAGTTCATCTAGGTGAAGCATTTTGGAAACAAATGAAAAACTGTTGAAGATATCAAATGCAGTTAAGTAAGGACAGACGGTAGGTTCAACAAGAGGTTTTTATGTTGCTGATAGATTAAAAAGAAAGATATGAGACCCTCTGTACTCACACATCTTTGAGAGCTGAGTAGTAATAAATACTTTGCTCCAATGATTCACAGTAGAAAAAAATGACAATAACTTGTTTTTCTTTAATATCTAGTTTCTTTAATTTCTAATTTTACCACAAGAATTTCTTAACATAACTGGCAAGAAACTTCTTCTGATCAAGCAAAGATTTCAACACAGGGAAGACCATGGCAGATAACAACACGGTTCTTCAAGTGCACAGTATGACCAAAATATAATCATTTTTTAAAAATGACAGCCTTGTTGGAAATCTGCTTCTTTATGGCAGTTTAGGTACCATTCTCTCACAGATATTCCAGGATACATAACTAGTATCTCCTCCATACTTCACTGCCAACATTGCACTGATCTTGCACTCAATATGTGGGTATTTGCTAAATCCAACTTGTCAACTGTATCAAATAGGTATTAATCCCATTAAATGCATCACAGACCACTAATAACCAAGCAGAAGCCACCAAATCCTTCCCTCTCAGGCATTTTGATCTGCTCAGACTTAGAGACAAGTCTCAGGGGGAAAAGAACTGTAAACCTCCCTTAGCAATAAATACAGTTTTGAATGCTCTCTCCAGATAGTCAGCCTTGCATATTAATACTCTCTTTTCTAAAAGAAGTATTAATCATGATGTGCTCTTTACATGGCTCTCATCCATCAGTAATCTTCATTACTGCAGCAAATGAAACCTTTGCCATTACTTATGACTAATATTACTACTTGAATACATGTGCCCCATTTCTCAGCTAGAGTTCTTTGTAACCCATTCCAAACCCATGACTAAAAGCTTGTTCACACATGGCAAATCAAGCTGCCTTTGATGTGCAAAGCTCTGGAGTCAGAAGAGATGTTGACTTCACACTCTACAGAAATCTCCCTCCAGTTTTCTGTCCTCTGACAGACACCCCCTACATGAGAAAAGGCTGTATGGTTTGGGTTCCCAGGTTTCCTTCTCCTGCAGGAGATTATGTCCAATAACAGAGCTGCCCATGTTGATCTGTGATCAGTCTCTTCTCCCTGGACTGTTCCAGTTATGGCACCTTGGCAGCAAGTATTGGAAGAAATGGGGTGGCCCTCGTTTGCAGAAATTAGTTAAAGATGAGCAAACAGCACAGGTCAGGGCACTCAACACACCATTCCAGTAGTACGTGCTGTTGTAAGTCCTACAACTGAGTAAACAGAACCCATTGTTTTATACTGTGTTTAGGAAGGTAGGATGCTGCCCTATCAGATCATCAGCCACCAACCAAAGTGAGCGCCTTCAACTAGAGCACCTGAAACCAAATGCTCTCTAGAGCTTCCAAAAGGAGTCTTTTTCCTCCTCTAACCTGGAAGTGACAAGAATTTCATCTGCAGCCTTTCGCCTGCAAAGCAAAGCTGTACCTCTGGGTGCCCTGGCAAGAAGGGGGAAGCTGCTTGGCAAGACACAAGAGCAAAAATTCTGGTTCTTTCACACAGTGTTGAAACCACAATAAACCACAACAATCAGACAAACTGGAAGGAAATATGAACAATGTTCCACAGCAATAAAGCAATACTGTCCTCAGAGACCTTACAATTAAGGCACAGATTAAAACATTTGTAAACGAAGCCCTGGAATTTGATGATGTCCCTCACCAAAATGATTTGCCTGCATTTTGATTCAAAATGAGCAAAGCATACATAAGAAAAGAGCATCAGGGGAGCAGTTTCCATGACACTGGAAATCGTGACTTCACAATATACAGGGTGGATTATACTTTTAAATGAGTGTACTTCAGGGCAACCATGTTACAGTGCCTGGGAGGAATATTTGCTTTGTCTGGAAATATCAGACTGTCTGAGCTGATACTCTTCATCCGCTACAAGTCGTGTGTGCGTGAGTGTGCGTGCGCGCACATGCATGCATCACTGGCACCATCCCTATACCATTGCCTACATCGCTATTTCCCAAACTATGTTCCACAGAACACTGGTGGACTTCAATTCCCAGAAGCCTATGTCAGTACATTGGACGATCAGTGCTTTGGGGAATTGACTTAGGCTTCTGAGAATTGAAGTCCCAAAACCAGATTGGAAAACACTGGTCTACATGTTGGATAGATTATCCAAAATACATGCACTTACCTCATCTGAGTTTCACACATGGAAGGAAATGTAAAAGCACCATGGTCTCCTCTTACCCTCACCCCTTAAGGCAACCATATTAAGCTGAATCTGAATTCGGATAAGACAGAGGTTATGCTGTTGTGGATAACTGGTTTCAGGATTTCTTCCTTTCAGGCCCTGCTCTATCTACGGAGCATCAAGTATCATTTGTGGTCAAGTCTGCTTTCCACCATCTGTGGTGCATTGCCCAGCTTCACCTACTCCTGGGCAAGAAATCCCTGACTACGCTTTACCTCTTCTTCTTGTGCCCTATCCGATTCCGAATATTAGCAATCATCATGATGATCAGCCATTAAAATTGTCTTGAGAATATAAGGCAGTGGCCTTCCATTTGCCTTCTGCATTGCAGTGTGACACCCAGTTTCACGAGTCACTTTCTGGTCCTGAGCCCTCATCAGCCCCAGGCCAGTAATGATGAAGCTGCTGCCCTCCATCAAGATACTTTCCTAGTACAGTAATACCTTGGATAATGATCCATTTGGAGGACGACGAAATCACATAACGACGCATTCATCATGCACCCCGCATAACGGTGGAAAAATAGCAAAAAACTTTGTTATGCGGGCATTTGGTAGCGATGCACTTGATAACAACGTTTTTCAGCATTTTTTCTTTGTTGTTATCTGGGGCATCTCCCATAGGGATCGCATAACGTCAAAAAACGGATAACAACACAACTTGTGGAAACAAGTTATGTCGTTATCCGGGGTTCCACTATATTATACTATCATTTGACTGCATTTTCATAAGATGCCTTGCTTATAAATAAATAAAACTAAGATGGACTTGTCCTGAGTATTTGGATTTTTTTAATACCACAAGATGTTAGGAAAGCTGCTGTTTTAGCAAATGATGCTGCAATTCTCATCAGGGTTCTAAAAATTCACTGCTAAAAAGTTGTATATAGTATGAACTAGTTGTTTATTCACATTTCATGGAGAAACACGAGAAAGCTTTGCCATGATTAATGCAACAAGGTACACCAAGTCAGAGACTTGTTAATTCCACAACATAGCCCAAAAATTTCAGTTCATTTATCTCGAAATAAATATCCTGAGAAGTGACCTTGTGTCTCTAACAACAAAAAGTGATGATTCCAGCAACCAGTGCAATTATTTCCCTTTCAGAGTGCAAATAATAAACATGGGAACTTGACAAAGAAATAAAACGTTGTACCTACATTTGCCTGAGATTCGTCATGACCATTAGTTTCTGCTAACTCCATGGTATTTTTTTTCAACTGTAAAGGGGAAAAAAAATCCCAATTACCAGAGTACTGCACGTGGTTATTCTTGATTTATTTAAAGAGCCACCTTTTTATAAGGCTCCCAATGAGCAAAACAGATGGACCATATAATTCTAATGAGTTTTTGTTGAAACAGTCTGAAATACATATATTTACGGCCTAATAGGGTGACTAAAAAACAACAATCAAAAAAGGAAGCAAATGATAAGACAGGATCATTATTTTTAAATAATAAGATTAGAAAGCAGTCTTGAGGCATAAGAAGTGTGTAAAATTGGCTTTCAGGAGTAATAAACAATTTCATTTCCCATTCTAGTTGCTATTAATTTGAAACTTTGCAGTGGTTGCAAGTTGCTGGCAGCTAAACAGCAGCCAGCTAATAAGTATTCTTGAATGATATGTTTTGAGGCTGAAGAGCTACACTAGGTTTCGTTCTGAGGAAAGTATCTGGATGAAGAGATTGCTGCTTACAATCCAAGCAGTTGAAACAGTAACTTCTCAAAGTTTATTTCACTTTGTAGGATCTGGACAGGGATGGGGAACATTCCTAAGATTAAAATGAAATTCCATACTGTATGATCAAAGCAGGTCACTACTCAGAGAGTAGTGACCTGGGAGTAACAGGAGTGGGAGCAACAGGAGTGGGAGTGCACAGCTTTTCTTGGAGGAGGTGAAATTTGTATGACACCTAATTCCAGCTCAGGTAAATTGTAAAACTCAAAAACAGTTAATACATCCCATGGCAACTAGTCTGATCAACACATTGCTCAGAAATGGGTATGAGCACAGCCCCAGCACTTTGTTTTAGGCACAAATTATATGTTATGTGGAGATTATTCAGAAAGTTGACATGACTCTTTACCCTGTATACAACCCAAAAGCAGTCCTGAAGGAGTCTTAACTCTTTCCCATCCAGCCATCTTCCAGAGACTCCCCAAGCTGTTTTCACTTGTTTTGTTTTGCACGTATAGCAAAAAGCACTGATCTCTGTAATCTTCTGCTCAGACTTGCAGACTGTACAGGTTGTTTTGGATTAAAGGGGGGAAAGCAAAATCTCTAAAATGTGTTGTATTGTGTCTCCTTCCCTAATTGTCCAGAAGTGATCAGAATAAGCAAACTCCAAGCAAGAACCAGTGAATTTAGTAAGTTTTACTCACAGGAAAATATGTCCAGGATTGCAGTGTAAATAGTTAAGGGAAGCAGATCTCAACGTAGCTGTATAAAATGCCATTGTATAGCCTCCTTTTTAAAATTCTTCCCATGATGGCTTATTCAGATAATAAATGTTGCCAAATACTTTTTAGTGGGCAGCTATTACACAAATATAAACTGTTTCATTCTGAAATTATACGTTCAATTAAATTTTATAATATTAAAAAGAGGAAGTCTATTCTGTTTCCGAAGCCAGAGCAAAGCCAGCTGCTTGTAGGTAAATAAAGCAAACAAACAAGGGCCAAATGGTGAATATAATGACCAAAACTCTAGGAAAACCATTTGAGGCAATAGTCCAAAATTAATACTTGTAATAATCCATTTATTTGTAATCGAAACTCTTAATTGTAGCTCATAAAGTTCATATTGTTCATATAATTCCAATGAAAATAATTCCAAAAGATAATAAATCCAAAATTCACTTCATAAGTTCCAAAAAGTAATACATCCAAAAGTTAAATTCTCTTCATAAGTTCCAAAAGGAATACATCCAAAATTCAAATTCACTTCATAAGTGCCAAAAGGTAATACATCCCAAATTTAAAACCTAATCCAGTAGACGGTTTTCAATCTGATGCCTTCATCAGGAAGATTTTAACATTTCTAGGATACAATAAAAGTGAAATCTTTAGTAAGCAGCACAGATTGTATTCTTGTTACAATACATAAGCATTCAAAAACAATTCTTAGAACTTACCCTATTGCATCATTGGCCTCACAATGCTTACTCTTATCGTGCCTATAGACGTCAAAACTTTCTACTGAGAGGAACGTCTTATATGCATGGAAAGGATTAATGAGAAACACATGAACTTGATGAAGGATTAAGTTAAAACCCTCGGAGATGAATCTTAAAGGGGACCCGAAAATATGTTGACTCATTATCTAATGGGTTCGTTATGAACAGAAGGCTAATTATGTGAGAATTATAAATAACAAGCAAGGTCAATCTCCTGATTAAGCCCCCCCCCCCCGGAGTTACGGATTTGAGTAAATGTATGTAATAGGCTTCTCGTTTTAACAGAACCTTCTCGATATTCATTTTGGTATAAACTTGAGGTTGCACGTCTATAGGCATGATAAGAGTAAGCATTGTGAGGCCAAATGATGCAATAGGGTAAGTTTTAAGAATTGTTTTTGACTGCTTGTGTATTGTAACAAGAATACAATCTGTGTTGCTTACTAAAGATTTCACTTTTATTGTATCCTAGAAATGTTAAAATCTTCCTGATGAAGGCATCAGATTGAAAAACCGTCTATCCGATTAGGTTTTGAATTTGGGATGTATTACCTTTTGGAATTTATGAAGTGAATTTTGGATTATTACCTTTTGGAACTTATGAAGTGAATTTTTGATGTATTACCTTTTGGAACTTATGAAGTGGTATTACCTTTTGGAACTTATGAAGAGAATTTAACTTTTGGATATATTACTTTTTGGAACTTATGAAGTGAATTTTGGATTTATTACTGTTTGGAACTCATGAAGTGAATTTTGGATTTATTATCTTTTGGAATTATTTTCATTGGAACTATATGAATAATATGAACTTTATGAACTACAATTAAGAGTTTGGATTAAAAATAAACAGATTATTACAAGGATTAATTTTGGACTATTGCCTCAAACGGTTTTCCTAGTGCAGGTAAATAAAGGCCACCTACATCAGACTGCAGTGGCTCAAGTGGTTAAGACGCTGACTGGAAGGCAGAAGGTCAGCAGTTCAATTCCTGAGTACTGCATGACGGAATGAGCTCTCGTCTCTGTCCCAGCTCCTGCCAACCTACCAGTTCGAAAGCAAGAAAATGCAAGTAGATAAATAGGGACCACTTTGGTGGGAAGGTAAACAGTGTTCCATGCGCAGTGTCTAGTCCATAACTGTCAAGTGTGGCTCCTGAAAATACAGGAACTGTTCCGGCCCGAGTGCGCACATGCAGCAACAACTCCTCTGCGCACATGAATAACCCCTTTGCACATGCACAGAGCCCATTTGCGATGGGTGCACATGTGCAGTAACCCCTTTCCCCGTTGTTCAAATATGGGATGGTGGCGGGAAAGGGGAGGAACGAGCGCCAAAATATGGTCTAGTCATGCCTGCCACATGTCCACAGTAACATCTGCAGACACAGACAGTGCTGGCTCTTCAGCTATAAACAGAGATGAGCACTGAACCATAGAGTTGGATACGACTGGCTTTTGAGCAAGGGTGACCTTTACCTTACATCAGACAAAGAAGGGCCACCAGCAATTTATAATGGTGTTGGAAAGGGGAGTACCCAGGGAGCAATTCCTTGCTTTTGGCTATTCCCAGCCACGGCTTAAACTAAGGCAAATTGAGGCAGGAAACCATCTCCAGCAGCATGTATTGAACACCTAAAAGAAGCTTCATTGAATTTAGTTGGGCTTACTGACACAAGACGTGCATGGGAGTACACAAGTTACCAAAAACAGCTTTTCATTTAATCTGAGCAGCTGCGTAATCTCCTGATGATCAAGAATGAATTAGCTTCAATTAGACTTCAATATTACAAAGCTTTATCAGCTTTAGTTTAAATGAATCTGGATAGAACGATAAAAAAAACTTAATTCCCAGTCCTTCTCTGTACAGTCCATTCCTCAGCTGCCCAATTATTACTTCCCTGAGACTCCAACTGTATCAGAAGCAATTTGTTTTTTCTAAAGAAGAGAGAAGTTAGGGTCTTAAAGAAATTATCATCACTTCCTGAACTTTTGGGACATGCAGTGAAGTTTTTCTTATGATATTTACAAAGAAGTGCTTGGAATAACATGGCCAATAGCAAAGAATGCTTGTAAGAGGCATGATTTTTATTGATCTATTTGAAGGTTCAAAATTTATCCTGCAACTTGCATTGTTCTCAGATTTAACAGCCAGGGGCGGGGGCACACTTGCTTTTCTGTTCTTCAGACTCCATATTTTTACCAGGATTCACATTCAAAAATACTTAGGTGTCCTGCATCAATGCAAACAGTATCCATGGAGACACATACAATTAAAACAGCCTTGGCAATAAATTGTGTTTGTAAGAAGAATTGGCCAAACATTATTTCTACATTTATTTTAGTACTGTGCGTCTTTTACTGTAAGTCAAGATTGATTTGATGGCACACAATTATATATTATTTACTAATTTTTATATCTAAACTTTTACTGGTTTTATTGTTATTAGTTAGTTATGGTGACCTACATGAAAAGAAGGGGGTAAGACCCACTGAACATTAGCAAGCCATACTTCTTAATAAACACAGATATGGCTTTGTTATTATATGGTGTCAAGTTGTCTTCAAATTATGGTAACACTCTGAATGAGCAAACTCCAAAAGATCCTTCCCTCGATGGCCCTGGTGAGCTATTGTAAACACAAGGCTATGGAAGCTTTATAGTCAATTCATCTCATCTTTGGTCTTCCTCTTCTCCACTGCCTTCAATTTTCCCCAGCATTATTGTATTTTTCACCAAATCTCGCCATGATGTACCCAAGATATGACAGCTTTAACATATGACTATACTGAAGCCAACATGCTGATTTTGGCAAGGATTAATTTTCTGATGGTGTAGTAGTACCACTGTTTTAGTTATGTATGTAGTTATTTTTGTGCCTTCTTTTTTAATTGTTACTGTTTATGCCTCTCCATGTGTTAGTTGCTATATACAGTATAGGGATAGAAATTATCTGTAGAAGCAGATGTAAGGTAGAACAGCTGTCTGTCTGCCAGTACTAGTCATGTTTCCTGAATCAATCTGTCTCATTATTTATTTCTTCCTCCTATCCTATGCGGGTGTAGCAAATGACAAGATAGAATCCCCTCTCAGTTCAATACAGTTTAGAGTTGTTTTCCTTGATATTTTTTTCTGCTGCTTATGTGAATGTTGAATGTCTCCTAAGCATCTTATTTCTCATGGGCCCCATTTTCACTAGTTAGTTGCCATAACTCAACACATGAGTCCACTATTAATTTATGGATGTTCTCAGCATGACATGAAGGATTTCTGGAATTGTCTTATGAGCCATCATGGACCAAACTAGTCAGCCTCACTTGTTCTTCATTTTCTCCACTTCCCAATTGAAAGCAGAAGGTGCTCTCCTGTTTTACAGTTCTACAACAAAAGATATAAAGCATAGCACAACCTCATTCTTCTCACTTCACACACATTTCTTTCAAAGTGCAGTCCTAGACTGGGCCTAGACTGGGTGGGCGGGTGACAGAGGACACCAACGCAGGCTTCCAGCCCTAACCAGCGGCTGGAGCTAGGAGGAGGGAAGGAGTCACCGCAATGGATGTTCTCACCAAAGACTCATAGCTGCATGAATTTTATAAGTAATTGAATTACCGCAGTTGACTTAATATAGCAAATTTTCCTTTTCATACCAAGATTTTCCTTTTCATACCAAGGTTGATGATTAACAAGATACTTTTTAACTTTTGACTACATATATAACTTCTTGTTTCATATTATCAGAGACGTAGGGGGAGGAACATGCCTCACAAAGGCTCCGTTGGGCACCCAGAATTTTCTTGGGGACACCCGGCAGGGTGGACCTTAGGTCCTGTGACCTGCTTGCCTCTATGAGCACTCCTCACCATAGCCCGATTCGCTGGGGACAGGGACAGAGTAGCCTTCTGCATATGGCAGGTAATATTAATCACTTGGCAGAAGCTAGGCTTCTTTGAGCTGCTACTCTTCCCCTCCCTCTTAGAGACAGAGCTAGTCCCTCTCACCTCTTTCCAGATCTCGAAGTGATGAGGACAAATCGGAGTCACTTCAGCTCTGCTGGGCTTCCTTCTTCTCCTTTACAAAGGCAGGCAACACACAGCTGACTTTTGAAGATTTATTAAAGGAACACAATACGGGATACAGATCTTAAAATAATCTACACTATAGAACCCAATCTACTAAAACCAATAAAAGAAATAAAATCTTGCTAGCTCCCTAATAGGTTTCAAGCTTCTTAAGTTTAGGGGCAGTTCAGCCCCTCATGGCATAGCTTTAGCCCCGAAGAGTCATTTTGGAGAGCCGACTGGCAAGGGCTCCAGCTTAAATCAAGATCATGTTGATAAGAGACAAGGGTCCCCCCCTTGTCTCAGGAGTGGCTACCAAATGAACAAATTGAGCCACTTTTATAGAGAAAAAGAGCTTTGGAATGTGGTGATCTAATGAGAAAGTACCTTTGGTTCCCGTGAGAACGGGACAGTTTGCAGGCGCAAGTGTCATCTGTTTGACATGTGGCCCCCACCTTTGCTTTCTCTGGGAAAGTTTTATTCTAACAGGTGTCCAGGCAATCAGTTTGATTGATAGGAATGGAAACGTCATCTCCCTCGTGGTGCAGTCATGTGACCTAGCTGTCACTCAGTACCCTCGTGGGGACTGCAGGTGTTTTTCTTGGAATGTGTCCAGTCCTGGACATTCACTTTTCCCTCCTCCCTTTGGGAAGGCTTCTATTCTACTTATACATCATTGTCATGTCAGACTAACAGCCTGGCATTGCAACGTGTTTTAGAAATGAAAACTGGCATTTCTAAGCCTAAGAAAAATGCAAAATGTATCTTAACACTACATGAATCAAATGTCACCTTAAAATTAAGACAAGGTCACATGTGGAAACCCTGACACATATATTCAGCATTATTACTTTTAGTCTGTTACTTTGTGATAATATATATGACAGTAAAATACTGGCGTAGAAACTGGCAAACCACGCCAGGAAAAGAAAAGCAAGGAAAAATAAAGAAACCTACCTAAATGAATAGTGCAAAGAAATAGAGGAAAACAACATAAGGGGTAGGACTAGAGATCTTTTCAAAAAAATTGGGAAAATCAAGGGAACGTTTAAAGCAAAAATGACCATGATAAAGGATAAAAATGGCAAGGAGTTAGCTGATGCAGAAGAGATTAAGAAAAGATGGAAAGAGTACAGAGAGGAACTCTACAAAAAGGACCTCAACACCCCTGATAATCACAATGATGAGAACATTGAATTTGAGCCAGACATCTTAGAGAGTGAAATCAGAAAGGGCCTAAAAAGCACTGCAAACAACAAAGCCAGTGGAGATGATGGTATCCCAGCTGAATTTTTCGAAGCCCTAAAAGATGATGGAATCAAATTACAGTATTGGATTCTATATGCCAACAGATTTTGAAAACACAACAATGGCCACAGGATTGGAAAAGATCACTATATGTTCCAATCCCAAAAAAGGGTAATGCCAAAGAATGTTCAAATTATCGAACAATTGTGCTCATCCCACACACTAGCAAGGTGATGCTCAAGATAATACAGGATAGACTTCAGCAGCACGTGGAGAGAGAATTACCAGAAGTGCAGGTTGGGTTCCAAAGAGGCAGGGGAACTAGAGACCACATTGCCAACACACATAGAATCATGGAGAAAACAAAGGAGTATCGGAAACAAATCTACTTCTGTTTCATTGACTACACCAAGGCCTTTGACTGTGTGGACCACAACAAAATGTGGCAAGTTATCAAAGAGATGGGAATACCAGAAAATCTTATATGCCTCATGAGAAATCTGTACATGAGTCAAGAAGCAACAGTTAGGACAGAATATGGAATGACAGAGTGGTTTGGAATAGGAAAAGGAGTAAGACAAGGCTGCATTTTGTCACCCTACTTATTCAACTTATGTACAGAGCACATAATGCGCAATGCAGGGTTGGACGAATCACAAGTTGGGATCAAAATTGCTGGGACAAAAACATCAACACCTTGAGATACTCAGATGATACTACCCTAATGGTAGAAAGTGAGGAAGACCTAAAGAAGCTGCTGCTTAGGTTGAAAGAAGAGAGTGCAAAAGCTGGCTTGAGACTCAACATCAAGAAAACCAAGACAATGGCAACAGGCCCTATCAGCCACTGGAAAATAGATGGGGAAGAAGTAGAAGCAGTGACAGATTGTACTTTCTTACAATCACTGCGGATGGTGATTGCAGCCATAAAATAAAAAGGCGACTGATGCTTGGGAGACAAGCTATGAGAAACCTGGGGAACATAGTTAAAAGTAGAGACATCACCTTGCAAACAAATATTTGCATAGTCAAAGCAATGGTATTCCCAGTGGTAATGTATAGTTGTGAGAGCTGGACCATTAGGAAAGCTGAGTGCAGAATAGATGCCTTTGAGATGTGGTGTTGGAGAAGAGTGTTGAGAGTCCCCTGGACAGCAAGGAGAACAAATAGGTCAATCTTAGAAGAAATCAACCCTGACTGCTCCTTAGAAGGTCAAATAGTAAAGTTTAAGCTAAAGTACTTTGGTCATCAAATGAGAAGATAGGATTCACTTGAAAAAGCCTTGATGCTGGGAAAGGTGGAAGGCAAAATAAGAAGGGGGCAGCCAAAAATGAGATGGCTGATGGTATTGTAGATGCAATGGGCGCAAAGCTGGGGACTGAGGAGAATGGTGGAAGACAGAGGTGCCTAGCGGCCAATTGTCCATAGGGTTGCAAAGGATCGGAATCGACTGTGCGACTGAACAACGATAACAATGAAGACTGGGCAAAAGTCCCTTATGTGGCAGAGGATACTCATATTTTGTTACACAAATTAGAACTCACCAAGACTAGAGCCAACGAAGTAGACATAATTATAAACAAATGTGGACACCATATAGATCAGGACAGTGGTGGGCTCAAAAAATATATACTACCACACTGTGGGTGTGGTATGGTGGGTGTGACCAGGGGCAAAGCCCTGCATTGAATCTGAATTAGGACTACTTTATTTCAAAACTTGGATGGGCGGGGCCAGCCAGAATTTCTGCTACTGGTTCTGGTGAACTGGTGCAAACCTGCTGATGCCCACCAGTGGAAAAGGAGTTCTCAAACTTTTAAAGCCAGGGGCCGGGTCATGCTCTCTCAGAGAGTTTCGGGGGCAGGGCCACATGGTACTTCCATTGTGTGGTGGAGGTGGTGGTGGGCCACATGAAATGGCGCCATGGGCCGCATTTGGCCCACGGGCCACAGGTTGAGAATTCCTGATATAGATAATAGCAGTTTCAACCATCCACATGAGTACAGTGTGTGTGTGTGTGTGTGTGTGTGTGTGTGTGTGTATCATACATAATTCTGTCCAATACATATTCTCTTACTACCATTTTATCTACCACACGCTGTAAGACAATGCCTTCAGCATCTCATGCTATCATATTAAAATAAACCAAACAGGTTTATCAAGTGCAAACAGGTTTCTTTCCTTCCATTGTTGGATAAATAGAGAAACACTGGGAATCTTTTAGCGTCGTCATCTTTCACTCTTTTGCATGTATGTACCCTACCTGAATGAGATGAGATATGCCAAATTTGTTTTCTCTGCTGCTAATCTTCAAAGAAAAAGTTGTTTTATATGAAATACATTAGCTTGTCTAGTATATATAACTCCCACCCAAACCATTTGTTTTCAGAAAGAAAAACATGGCTGGCACCAGAGCAGAGGAAAATGTGCAGCAAGAGATGATATTAAAAGATCAAGAGCTATTGAAGACGCAAGATTCCATTATGTCTTGCCATAATCTTTTTAAACAAGGCTTTATGCTCACTTAAAATCAATTGCATATGCAAATAAACAGAATAGCATGGGCGAATTGGGGCTGATAAGAAAAACTGGTGAAATCAGTGCTGTATTCATCTTTTAAAAAAGTACAACACAAGTTATTCTCTTCTTAGAGGTGCTGCTCACCTGTTCCTGAAGAATTTTCAGCATGGTCTGGGTGTGCATGTGCTCTTCTTTTGCTTGTTCAAGTTCAGATTTTTTGTTGTTTAATTCCTCCTGGATCTTCAACAGTTGCTGCATGAAAGAAAGGATTTTCTGATTACTGATGTTTTAAGTCCCAGTGAATAAATATCCAGGATTGCAAAGTCTCATGCAAGCAATATTCTGTTTTTATGTCTGAGCTGAACAAGACATAAATCATATCTGTCTGTATTTGCTGCTACTCAGCTAGGAAATGCATTTCTCTTAATGTAACAAATAGCTTAACCACATATTAAAACACACAAAACTCCTGGCTAGATATACTGTCCACAGAGGCCCTGTCACATCCATCTGAACAAGTCTTATTTGTAGAAGAAGACACTCTGATTTTAATAATGGGGTAAACATTTCAACACATAAATAATTTAGGAACACAGCTCTTTAATATAATTAGTTACTGGCCCACAGCCATCTCATTTCCCACAAAGCCATAATCTGAAATGTTTTTGCACTGAGTTGCCAAGAAGGCAAAAAAAATGCCCCCCCCTTTTTTTTCTGGTCTACTGTTGTAGATATGCCTTATAGTGGGTCTATATTAAAAGCCATTTCTTACCCAAATCCTCATTTCAAAGTATTTTTGCCTCCATGCACACATTTAATCTATTTTACAAGAACTGCCATCTGAATTTAATTTGTCCTGGTTCTATTTGTCTGTTTTTGAACCCCAATGACAGTAGGTAGCAGTAGGTAGTCATTCATAATTTGTTTATCTAAAATCACAAGCCTGTCACAAGTCAGTCAAAACCCTTTAAGGTCACTGCTCAACAGAACAAACCTCAAAAATGCAACTGAGAGATTCAGAGAAAGGACACAGTGTCTTTTCTCATGTTAATCTTTGCTTTGTTTCTTAGAGTGTGGGATCTGTGCACACAATTGGCATAACTGGCCCTGACAGAACCCCGGTAATGGGTGATCACATCGTTACCAGGGGTTCCTGAGGGGACAGAAATTGGGGGAGCGGAATATTAGATAGAGTTTAATTCATCAATAGCTGATCTGACAAACAGCTCGGACAATAGAGAGCTAATGACTAACGTGCTAGGCATGTAATAGGTAATCTCGCGTCTGCGGATTATTGTAAGCCCTAGAGCCAATACAAGCCACTTGTTTACCCCGGATAACATGGAACAATGTATTTCCCCTGCTGTTAATTAAGTTAGCTAATTAACTTCCCCTGTAGACTTCCCCAATTAACTTGTGTAAACATTATGTGTGAAACCTGCCAGTATCGCAATGCTTTTACGTACAGCCTAAACATGATAAATACTGATGATTGGTCTTCATTAAATCACTGGTCTTCGCTCCATCTTGCCTCATGTCTCATTGCTTGACCTCCGGGACCCAACAGCCGCTTCGCAGCTCTGATCCAGCTTGTGCAACCTGCTTCGCGGCCCAGATCCAACATATGGTGACCCCGAGACGTGATTTACTCGTGAGTAAGCGATCTTCTCGGTCCGGTTCTATGCCAGAACCGTGTCCGAATCGTCCCGGAGGACAGCACGGCAGCTCTGGTCGGAAAGCCATGCGATCTGAGTGACAGCTACGCTGCGAGGCATTCCAGAGAGGCAGAGCACGCTCCAAAGCTCTGAGGCAGCTTGCTCAGTGGAAACGCGTTCCTCTCAGGGTCGGCTGTGAAACCCTGACTTTGTCGCAGAGGCCGCCGAGGGCCTGTGGCAGCAGCCCACATTCCGAGTTGAGTTCCTTCCCAGGGGTTCATCACTCCAGACCTGTTACCTAACCTCAGACTCATCGCTTCGTCCCGAGGAGGAAATCTTCAAAGGACCGGCAGGTAATATGGGGACTTGTCCTCAGCGACAACGTCCGACCGCTACCCAGAGAAATCACTTAATGGAGTTCAAGGCCCTGGCCAGGGTAAACCATACACGCATTCACAGCGCCCAGTTAGCGGATCTTTTGGTGTACTTGGGGGGAAATTGTCTGTTTTATCCAAAAACAGGCATGCTTAACCTCCAACTTTGGGATAGGATAGGAGCCTGCATTCAGCAAGCACCTAGAGCTCCAGCCAGCATAATCAGCACGTGGAGCAAGTGTAGGAAGCTCTTAGCAGAGGTAGACCCAGTCCAGATAGAGGCCGAGGAACTCCCAGCGCAGTGAGGGCCAGTGGCTCTCTATCCGTCATTTCAGCTCAAGTAGGGCAGTGTAGGGAGCTTTCCCTCAGTGACAGCTGCAGACGTCACTGAAGGAATGCATGGAATGAGAAGTGCTGGCGCTTCTCTGACAGTTAAAAGTTCCCAGAATACCAAGAGTTCCATCCAGTGCATGGTTGAGGAAGAAACCAGTAAGGGGGAGTTGCCAGCAGAAGAACTAGCTGAGCTTAGGCAGATATGCCCAGTCCACATAGAGGTAGATGCCCTCACGTGTCAGCAGCAAACGACCCATTCGCCAGTTCCGTATAAGCTGCTTATGGCTATACGGAAGGCAATCACAGAGACAGGACTTCAGAGTCGCTTCACCAGGGGCACGCTTCAGCAAGTGTGCAAAACTATGATGCTCATTCCATACGACTGGAAAGCCGTCATGCGAATGATGCTCAACCTCAGCCAGTATTTGCTATGGGATAGTGAGTATCATCTCGAAGCACAGGCAAGGGCTGCCAGGATGGGCGGAGCAGTAATCCCTGACCAGCTATATGGTTCAGGTCCGTTCGAAGGTGTCGATGTGCAGATCACCTTGCCAATCGCCACCCTCCATTTGGCGGCTGAGACAGCCTTCAGAGCTTATCTCAAGGTCCCGGCAGCTGGCAAAGCAGCCAAAAATTACACAGCAGTCAAACAGGGTGCCCAGGAGTCCTACATGGACTTTAACAATAGATTAGAGGAAGCGATCAATAGACAGATAGACAATGAGCAAGCCCAACAGGAGCTCATGATGAAGCTGGTGAAAGACAACGCCACCCTTGACTGTCGTAAGATCTTGCAGTCACTGGGCAATCATCCCGATCTGACTCTCACTGACATGATTAGGGCTTGTGCCGACGTTGGTACAGATTCCTACAAAATGGATCTGTTAGCAGCGGTGGTGCAAGGCGGTAGGAAACCCAAAGGCAGGACCAAAGGAGCATGTCACAATTGTGGCAAGATCGGTCATTTCGCTAGGGAATGCCGACACACCAAGGGCAGCGGCCAAAACACCGTCCGTCCCAAGGCTCCGACCACCCCATGTCCACGGTGCAATAAAGGCTTCCACTGGGCCAGGAACTGCCTGAATTCGGGAAACCGGAACGCGGGCTTGTCTCTGGCCCCGTCCAAACAAAGACCTCAATCGCTCTCGGAGAGCCAGAGCTGGATTAAATTCCAGTCACATTCCCTGCAGTCCGGAGGGGCAGGCCAGCCCTAGAGGCAGTGCGGGACTAGATTTGACTTGCCAGTCAGAAGTCACATGTGACTTGCCAGGCACAGTCTATCTGGTCAATTCCCAGTACATGGGACCCCTGCCTAAAGGCTATGTAGGTTTAGTTTTGCCCCATAGTATCGCAGAAACACGAGGAATTCTTGTAATTCCAGGAGTCATTGGCTCCAATTTTTCGGGTGTTCTCCAGGTTCAACTCTGGACACACCTACCCCAAACCATTCACAAGGGAGACATGTTAGTGCAACTGATCATGGTTCCTTGTCACTCGCCAGCAGGCAGCCAGGAAAGGCTCAGGGACAGCTCAGAGTCCAGGTCGGAAGACCGCTTGAGCGCAGAAGGGGCAGTGCAAGGATACCAGGTCTTAGCAGCAGTGGAAGCCTACATAGAATGGAAGCGGCGGCCAGTCATAAAGGTATTTTTAAATAAAAAACCTTTTGATGGGCTATTAGATACTAGAGCTGACATCAGCGTGGTCAGCCAGAGTCAGTGGCCGCGTGAGTGGGCTCTCGAGCCGGTCTCCAATGTGTGGGGGGTAGGCGGTGTTCAAGAAGCGTTTAGAAGCCAGAACTGGGTAGAAGTCATGATCCCCGAAGCTGACGGCACAGCGGTCATCCGGCCGCACATTCTGGATGTGCACGTCAACCTTTGGGGGTGAGACATTCTGCAGCAGTACCGTGCCACTCTTACCTTCGGGTAATGGCTCTACCTCTTAAATGGCTAACTAACACACCAGTCTGGGTAGAACAATGGCCGGTATAGGAGAGAAATTAGTCACCCTGAAACAGCTGGTGAAAGAACAGCTAGACGCAGGACATATAGAACGGTCCACCAGTCCTTGGAATTCGCCCATATTTGTTATCAAGAAAAAGTCAGGGAAGTGGCGACTCCTTCACGATCTCATAGAGATCAATAAATGTATCCAGCCAATGGGTCCGCTTCAATGCGGCATCCCAAATCCAAACATGATCCCTGAGGGTTGGGAGATCTTGGTCGTAGACTTAAAATACTGTTTTTATATCATTCCCTTAGATGCTAGGGATCGGGAAAGGTTCGCTTTTACAGTGCCAGTCGTGAACCACAGAGAGCCTGCGCAACGTTACACGTGGAAATATTTGCCACAGAGGATACTCAACTCGCCCACCCTGTGCCAAATTTACGTTCACAACACACTGGAAAAGTTCCGAAACCTTCACCCCACAGTCTTAGGGTGTCATTTCATGGATGACATCCTGGTCGCAGCGCCGCAACTCGGCAGTGAAATCTTTAAAAACCTCCAGCCCACTCTGGGGGAAAAAGGGTTACTCATTGCCCCAGAGAAAGTTCAGAGAACCAAGCCATTTTCACACTTGGGCCATTGGCTTCTCCGTTCTTTCGCAACACCAGTTTTGCCACAGATCAACTTAAAGGATTCAGTCACCCTTGTAGAATTGCAACAAATTCTGGGGAATATTAATTGGGCCAGACCGTATTTTAGCCTTTTGAAACCGCTCTTCTCGCTGCTAACGCTAGGTAAGCAGCCGGCAGACCGGATACACATTCCTCGAGAGGTGCGCTTGACTCTCGAAAAGGTCAACCAAGTTCTCAGCCAAAGATGGGTGGACAGGATTAGTCAGGGGGCATATGCTCCTGTTCTAAATCTGTGCATCATCCGGACCGGATCCATGTTCACCGGAGCCCTAGGGGTAGACTCCGAGTTGGGGGGGGGGGAGTATCGTGGAATGGGTGTATTTACCACACACCTCTTCCCGAAACATCGTTCCTCCACAGGAACTGGTCTCCACGATGATTTACCTAGGAAGGCTGAGAGCAAGGGATATCTCAGGGCACGATTTAGCGAAAATCGTGGTCCCATTCACAAAAGAGCAAATTCAGCAACTGATGCAGCTCGGTGTGCTTCCGATTGCATTGGAAGGATTCACTGGATGTTTGGCATACCATTTGCCGAAAGACCCCAGACTCGTCTCGCTTCAAACGCAGACAGTCAGTTTGTGTGAATTAATGTCCCTGGTTCCACTTCAGGGGGCTAGGGGGTTTTCACTAATGGGGGTCGTACATATGGTTTTCTTATTTGGCAAGAGGGCCAAGCTTGGCACACGCTTCTAACTCTTCCACAGAAATCTGTGCAGTGGGCGGAATTGGCGGCAGTGAACCTCGCTTTGCGCACCTTTGCCAAAGAATGCTTGAACATAATCACTGACAGCCAGTATGTTATGAATTTGCTTCACAGTCTACCGGGAGCGTACATCACTCCCGCGATAGACAAGAATATGTTAAGTCTTTTTCTCAAAACTCAATTTCATTTGCGGAACCGCACTGAAGCGCTCTATATCACCCACATCAGAAGCCACCAGGACTTGCCTGGTCTGATTTCCGTGGGCAATAGCAGAGCAGATGCGGCCGCAAAGGAAATTCAGCAATGGTCAGCCTTGGGAGTCTTCACAACTCCAATTTAGAGTCATGCATTTTCCCAAAATGCCAAAGCACTTGCACGGCAGTTCAACCTGCCACTTTCCCAAGCCCAGAGCATAGTCCGTTCCTGTCCACATTGTGCAGGGGCGGTAGGGGGGCCCTCATGGGGGGTCAACCCACGAGGGACAGAGGCCAACCAGGTGTGGCAGATGGATGTCACACACGTTCCACATTTTAGCAGATGGCAGTACGTGCACGTTTGCATTGACACCTTTTCACAGTTCGTTTGGGCTACAGCGCAGAAGGGAGACATGGCTTTCCATGTGGCGCAGCATCTCCTTTCCTGCTTCGCGGCCATGGGCAAACCGCGGCACGTGAAAACTGATAGCGGTCTGGCTTATAGCTCCAGGCAGCTGGCCACCTTCATGGCCACCTGAGACATTAAGCATACCTTTGGCCTTCCGTACAATCCGCAAGGGCAAGCGATTGTGGAATGGGTCAATCAGACGCTCAAGTCCTACATTGACAAACAAACAGAAAGGGGGGAACTAGCACAGCATTGTCTGAACAAGGTATTGTTCACGTACAATCACCTTAATGTTTTTTCAGATTACACTCAGCAGGAGAAGCACTTCCATCACACGGAGACTCTCCCGCAGCCGATGGTGCGTTACTGAGTGCCACCGGATCCTTCCTGGAAGGGCCCGGTGCCACTCATAACATGGAGAAGAGGGTATGCTGCAATTATGTCTCCTACAGGCGCTATCTGGATTCCAGCCCAGTGTGTCAAGCCTCACTTCGAGTCCAATAGCGTGGACCCAGGCACTCCCGGACCCAATACCGGAGATGGAGGAGTTAACCCTGATGGGGAGAGCCAAGCGGAGGAGGCGACGACAGCAGATGACAGTGCTGAAGATCACCTGGGGGATGGCCAAGTCCCTGTGACAGGAGGCGGCGGACGCCGTTCGGCGGGAGGACAAGGAGCCAACGCCGGAGAACATCTTGATTGCAGCCTTTTCCCTGATTACTGCTAATTCCATGATGACCACCATCATCTTGATCCTTTCCCTGATTGCAGGGGGAGGCATTCAAGCAGCTTCACTGGAAGCCAACAACCTGATGCCAGGCGGAGATCTCTCTGCCCGAATGCAGTACAACGTTTCGGAAAGATTGGCGAACTTTGTCAATCAGTCCGATTTTTGCCTGAGGCAGACCACCGCTTCTGCCTCTATTTTGAGCACTTGTCTCATCCCGGTGTGTCACTCCCCAGATGTGCGCATCAGGAACGGTGACTGGTTGGTGAAGCGGATATTTGGTCCGTTTTACAAGACTGCCTTTTCAACGTACACACACTGGGGAATCCAAGTCATGAAAGTCTTACTGTCTGATGCGGCCACTCTGTACACCCCCCGAGTGGCGGTCAGCCCGAACTCTACTTGTGCTCACATGACCGGCTGTTCTGCGGTCGAAGGGCCACAGCGCCGTTGCCTCGACCCCGGCAACAGCACTTCGACTTGTAATAACCCAGAGACTATTAATTCAATGTATGCTCACATTAATTTGCCTTCAGGATGGTTTTTTACATGTAACCAGTATACTTGGAACTACATTCCTGCAAATGTATCTGATTCCCTTTGTTGTATCAGTCATTTGACATTGTTGCTTCCCACTAAGGACATGGTTGCTCCAAGCATTAATGTACCTTCCCATACACGGCACGCTCGTGCCACCCATTTAGACAGTTCATGTGATAGTACATCAGGATTCTGAGTAAAGCTGAGTATGTTTCCTTAGCAGTCAGCTTGTTTGGCGGGCCAGGCTTAGCCGTAGGCAACGCTCGGAGAATTGGTCAATTGGCTTGCGCTTTGGCAAAAGCCATTAACCACACCTCCTCGGCGATAGTGCTGCTTAATCAGGAGCAGACGGAGCTTCGCCATGCCATATTGGAAAATTGAGCAGCCATCGATTACCTCCTACTGTTACACCATTTGGGTTGCGAGTCTGTCCATGGCATGTGTTGTTTCAACCTCACGGACAACTCGCGCAAGGTACAGAGTCAACTCACAAACCTCCATACCTTGGTTAAAAATATCAAGGAAGATGCACGTGGGCGTGGTGGGATTCGTTATGGTCCTGGTTCTCATGGGGTTGGCTACAAATGACACTCAAGGTGGTTGTGGGGGTGACAATACTGGGAACAGCTGTATGTTGTTTCATGCAATGTATTCCCTCACTGATGTCAAGGTGTCCCCCATGGAGAGAACCCCGGAATGTCCTCACTCCACGTCAGTTGATGCCGCTCCTACGTCGAGCCGTCTGTCAGGTCCAATTAAACAAATAAAGGGGGAGTGTGGGATCCGCACACACAATTGGCATAACTGGCCCTGACAGAACCCCGGTAATGGGTAATCACATTGTTACCAGGGGTTCCTGAGGGGACAGAAATTGGGGGAGCAGAATATTAGATAGAGTTTAATTCATCAATAGCTGATCTGACAAACAGCTCGGACAATAGAGAGCTAATGACTAACGCACTAGGCACATAATAGGTAATCTCGTGTCTGCGGATTACTTTAAGCCCTAGAGCCAATACTAGCCACTTGTTTACCCCGGATATCATGGAACAATGTATTTCCCCTGCTGTTAATTAAGTTAGCTAATTAACTTCCCCTGTAGACTTCCCCAATTAACTTGTGTAAACATTATGTGTGAAACCTGCCAGTATCGCAATGCTTTTACATGCAGCCTAAACATGATAAATCCTGATGATTGGTCTTCATTAAATCACTGGTCTTCGCTCCATCTTGCCTCGTGTCTCATTGCTTGACCAGTCTCCTCCGGGACCCAACAGCCGCTTCACGGTTCTGATCCAGCTTGCGCAACCCGCTTCGCGGCCCAGATCCAACATTAGAGCAACCACAATTTTTTTAAAAAAATATCATTGCTTCTAACAATGTACTGTATGCAGTTATTTCTCTGTCACCACAAATCCCTGATTAAATGGTAGCCTGAATATGGATGGCAGGACCTCATTTTTCTACTGCTCCGCAGGGGTTACTGGTGGGTAAACTAGAGATATTTTGATTGAGAGCTTCAAAAGAACATTTTGAAATGTGGAAAATGAGGCACAGGATGGAGAGAAATTGGCTAGAAACATTTTGGCACGTAATAGACACTAAAAATTCATGGTTTTAAGAAATCTGTAACAAATACATGATTAATTATGGATGGTGAAGACATGAGAATGTCGTTCTACATTTTGAAAATAACCGAGTTTTTTTTAAAAAAATTAACCTAAACTGGAATAAAGTTTGTTTAGTTCTTTTTTAAAAATGCTGCCTTGCTTATGATTTATGCTCAGGGTCGCTAGACCCTAAGACATAATTCATGGAGCCTGGCTTGGAAGGAGTAGATTGTAGAGCGGGGTGCCCAAACTTTTCAGGCCATGTGCCGGTCAAGTGGTTCCTCCCACTTGGAAGTGGAAGTAAAACGTGCATGTGTTTGTGCAAAACGCTGCCGTATATGACCCGTGGCTATTGTAAATGCATTTACAGCAGCCATGGGTTATCTATGGCAGTGTTCTGTGCATGTGCATTCTGCACACGTGCATTTTACTTCCACTTCCCGGAACGGCAAGGGGCAGATGGAATGGTGTTGCATGCTGAATCTGGCCCACAGTCCATAGTTTGGGCACCCTTGTTGTAGAACATACTGAAGGTTTATTAAGCTAAGAGGATATACTCTGTTGCCTTCCAGCCACTGACTCTAAAATGTAATTTCTTTCATTGGGGAGCTGGGGAAACTAGCTTCAGGCCTGAGATCTGGCAACTCTTTCTGCTGACATAATCCCAATATTTGGCCATCAGGTTTGCTGTTGATACATATGAAGTCTATTCTGGAAGTATTATCTCACTGTTCCTTTCTTGCTATGCTACACAGGTTATTCATGTTCCCTAAAGCCTTATAATGATCCTCCTACTCCCACACAGCACTCCGGCATCCTCACGATGGGATCACACCTGATCCTGCTTCCCTGACCCTCTCTGGCCCAGCAGTTCAAGCTTGTCCTAAAAGCTTGCTCTCTCACTTCTGACCTAAATCTAGGTAGTGAACAGAGGGTGCTCATGAAACTAGTGAAGATTCAGGTACATGAGCCAAGTAAACACTCCAGTCTCCTCAGGTATTTTAAAAGTATATTGAAATCAAAGTAAGGTACAGAATAAAGTTTATCAGAAGCTTAGAAAGCATTTCAAAATAAAGAAAGCTGCTATCTTGGGAAAAACCAGTGTGGCCCTCCCTCTGTCTAATTTAGCTACATGATTGCAGTTAACATCAGAGAGTGTCTGTCTCCTGGCCCCAGCCACCTTTGGGTTTTATCTCCTCCCTCAGGGTCTGCCTCCCAGCCATTTCCCTAGAGCAGGAGTTCTCTGCGGATTCCCCATGCCCGTCTGGCATGGAAACGGCCCTTGCAGAGGCCACTTTGGTGAGAAGGCTCCCGGCCGTGGGCTCTGCGGGCAGAGAAATTAAGTGGGGTGGATTAATGATAGGGTTTGATTCACCCAATTCCTTGACCTGACCGGCGGTTCTGCTGAGAGGGCGAATATCTAACTCCGTTACCCATTAAGTTAATCACTCATCTCCTAAGAGAGCATAATCCCCGGGGCCATATTTACCCTGGTCTTATCCCTAAACAATGGTGTTTTCCCCTGTCGGTGTTTGCCCAAGTTAATTAACTTCCCCAAGAAAGATTTCCCATTAACCCGGGTAGATGGGTGATGTGATTTTCTGTCAGATGACGGTTTTGCCACCATTGCGCTTTTACTCCTATATATGATGAAGTTTTCCCTCAATAAACTACTGATCTGATCTCGCTCCATATTGCCTCGTATCGTTTCTTGATCAGTCTCCTCCGGGACCTCCGGCCCTTAGCGGCCCTACACCTGGTGACCCCGACGTGATTTACTCGTGAGTAAGCGACCCCCGAGCGGCCTACCTCAGAGTAAGCAATCACACGGTCCGGTTCTGCGCTTGAACCGCGTCCAATCATCCCGGAGGACAGCGCGGCAGCCCGGCCGGTAAACCAGCCGGTCGGGAGAACGGCCTAAGCGGCGAGGCATTCCAGAGAGGCATCCTACAGTTTGCTCCCGACTTTCGCGGCAGACTTGCAGTAACGGAAAAACGTGTTCCGCTCAGGGTCAGCTGTGAACCCCTGACAGCGCAGAGGCCACCGAGGGCCCGTGGCAGCAGGCCACGCTCCGAGCTCTACCCAGACAACTGTCGCCAAAACCTATTGCCTGGACTTCAGACGCATCAACTCGTCCCGAGGAGGAAACTTCGGAGGACCCCCGCAGGTAATATGGGGACCTGTCCTCAGTGTCAGCGTCCGTCCGCTAGCCAAAGAACTCATGAAGAAGAGTTTAGAATCCTGGCCAGGGTATTTCAGTTACGCTTTCACAGTAGAGAGCTAGCGAGACTTTTGGCGTACCTAAGGGAACACTGCCTGCTTTACCCAGAAGCAGGTACGTTAACCCTGCAGCTCTGGGATCAGATAGGAGACTGCATTCATCAACCCCCGAAAGCTCCAGGAGGCATAATTTGCACATGGAGTAAATGTAGGAAGCTCTTAGCGGAGATAGAACCAGTCCGGGTAGAGGCCAAAGAACCCCCAGCGCCAGTCGAGCCATCGGCGCCCACGGCGCTCTATCCGTCATTGCAGTTTAAGCAGAGTAGCGTAGGGAGCTTTCCCTCGGTGACAGCTGCAGACGTCACCGACGGAATGCAAGGTATGGGGAGCGCAGGCGCTTCTCTGACAGCTACGGGTTCCCTAGTTACTAAGAGTGCCCTTCAGCGCACAGTGGAAGAAGAGATCAGGAAGGGGGAATTGCCACCGGAAGAACTAGCTGAGCTCAGTCAGATTTGTCCAATTCGCTTAGAAATGGACGCCCTCACGGGGGCCCAGAAGATAGTTCATTCACCAGTCCCGTATAAGCTTCTCATGGCTATACGGAAGGCCATCTCAGAGACAGGGCTCCAAATTCGTTTTACTACGGGCACGCTTCAGCAAGTGTGCGAGAACACCATGTTCATCCCGCACGACTGGAAAGCCGTCATGCGGATGATGCTCAACCCTAGCCAGTATTTGATATGGGACAGCGAGTTTCGCCTTGAGGCTCAGACTAGGGCTGCCAGGATGGGAGGCGCAGTAATTCCTGACCAGTTATATGGTTCAGGTGCCTTCGAATCCATTGATGCCCAGATCAACTTGCCACTCGCCACTCTTCAGATGTCGGCAGAGGCTGCCTTTAGGTCTTTTTTCAAGGTCCCTGCGACTGGTAAAGCGGCTAAGAATTACACCGCAGTCAAACAGGGAGCTCAGGAGCCCTACATGGACTTCATCAATCGCTTGGAGGAAGCGATCAGTAGGCAGATCGATAATGAGCAAGCCGAGCAAGAGCTCATGATGAAGTTAGCCAAGGATAATGCCAACTTGGACTGCCGTAAAATCTTGCAGTCCCTGGGCAATCGTCCCGAGTTGACTCTCACGGACATGATTAGAGCTTGCGCCGACGTTGGCACAGAATCCTATAAAATGGGTTTGCTAGCGGCAGCGGTGCAAGGGGGTAGGAAACCCAAGAACAGGACTCAAGGAGCATGTCACAATTGTGGCAAGGTCGGTCACTTCGCTAGGGAGTGCCGATCCAAGGGAGGCGGACAAAACTCCGGCCGTTCCAAGGCTCCAAACACCCCATGTCTGAAGTGCAAGAAAGGCTACCATTGGGCCAGGCACTGCCCGAACTCGGGAAACCGGAACGCGGGCATGTCTCTGGCCCCGGTCCAAACAGAGGCTTCCCTCATTCAGAGCTCACCAGAGCTAGACTAGATTCCAGTCACATTCCAGGCATTGCGAGGGCGCAGGCCAGCCCCAAGGGTAGTACAGGGTTAGACTTGACTTGCCAGGCAGACATTACATGCGACCTGCCAGGCACGGTCTATCTGGTGGATTCCCAGTACATGGGTCCACTGCCCAAGGGCTTTATAGGTTTAGTTTTGCCCCGCAGTATAGCTGGAGCACGCGGAATTCTTGTAATTCCAGGAGTCATTGACTCCAATTTTTCAGGTGTTCTCCAAGTTCAGCTTTGGACACACCTGCCCCAAACAATTCACAAAGGAGACACATTAGCGCAACTGATTATGGTTCCTTGTCACTCGCCAGCAGACAGCCAGGGAAGGCTCAGGGACCGCTCAGAGTCCCGGTCAGAGGACCACTCGAGCGCCAGTGAGACAGTGCAAGGATACCAGGTCTTAGCGACAGTCAAGACCAACATTGAGTGGAAGCAGCGCCCAGTTATCGAGGTATTTCTGAATAATAGATCGTTCTCAGGCCTGTTAGATACCGGAGCTGATGTGTCCGTGATAAGCAGAAGCCAGTGGCCAAGGGAGTGGGCCATTGAGCCGGTCTCCGATGTGTGGGGGGTAGGTGGCATTCAGGAAGCGTTTAGGAGCCTGGAGTGGGTGACAGTCACGATTCCAAGGGCTGACGGCACAGCGGTAATTCGGCCGCACATTCTTGACGTGCACATCAACCTTTGGGGGAGAGATATCTTGCAGCAGTATGGTGCCACACTTACCTTTGGGTAATGGCGTTGCCACTTAAATGGCTCACCGATACGCCGGTCTGGGTGGAACAATGGCCGGTAGTGGGAGAGAAATTAGTTGCCCTAAAACAACTGGTTAAAGAACAGCTAGACGCAGGACATATAGAGCAATCCACCAGTCCTTGGAACTCGCCCGTCTTTGTCATCAAAAAGAAGTCGGGGAAGTGGCGACTCCTCCACGATCTCAGGGAGATCAATAAATGCATACAGCCAATGGGTCCGCTTCAATGCGGCATCCCAAATCCTAACATGATTCCCGAGGGGTGGGAGATCCTAGTTGTAGATCTCAAGGATTGTTTTTACATGATTCTCTTAGACCCCAGGGACCGGGAAAGGTTTGCCTTTACGGTGCCGGTTGTGAACCACAGTGAGCCTACGCAGCATTACGCGTGGAAATTTTTGCCACAGGGCATGCTCAATTCGCCCACCCTGTGCCAAATTTATGTTCACAACGCACTGGCAAAGTTCCGAAACCTTTACCCAAAAGCCTTAGTTTGTCATTTCATGGATGATATCTTGGTCGCGGTGCCGCAACTCGGCAGCGAAATGTTTTCAGACCTCCAGGCTAGCCTGGGGGAGAAAGGGTTACTCATTGCCCCGGAGAAAGTGCAGAGAACCGAGCCCTTCTCATACTTGGGTCATCGGCTTCTCCGCTCCTTCGCAGCACCAGTTTTGCCCCAAATCAACCTGAAGGATTCAGTCACCTTGGTAGAATTGCAGTAGGTTTTAGGGAACATTAATTGGGCCAGACCGTATTTCCGATTGTATACGGATCTTTTGAAACCGCTCTTCTCGCTGCTCACATTAGGTAAGCAGCCAGCAGACCGGATACAAATTTCTCGAGAAGCGCGCTTGGCTCTCAAGAAGGTCAACCAAATTCTCAGCCAGAGGTGGGTAGACAGGATCACCCCAGGGCCATATGCTCCGATCCTGAACTTGTACATCGTGCGAGCAGGATCCATGTTCACCGGAGCTCTAGGAGTGGACTCCAAGAAAGGAGCGAGTATCGTGGAATGGGTGTACTTGCCGAACACCTCTTCCTGGAACATCGTTCCTCCCCAAGAGTTGGTTTCCGCGGTGGTCTACCGCGGAAGGCTGAGAGCTAGGGACATCTCAGGGCACGACTTAGCCAAAATTGTAGTCCCGTTCACCAAGGAACAGGTTCAGCAATTGATGTAGCTCGGTGACTCGCTTCCAATTGCTTTGGAAGGATTCACCGGATGCTTGGCATACCACTTGCCAAAAGACCCCAGACTTGTCTCGCTTCAAACGCAGACAGTCAGCTTGTTCGAATTGCTCTCGCTGGTTCCGCTTCAGGGAGCCAGGACAGTTTTTATTGATGGAGGTCGCACATATGGTGTCTTGACTTGGCAGGAGGGCCAGGCTTGGCGCACGCTGTTAACTCTTCCACAGAAGTCCGCGCAGCAGGCAGAGTTGACAGCGGTGAACCTTGCTTTGCGCACTTTCGCCAAGGAGCGCCTAAACATCATTACTGACAGTCAGTATGTCAGGAATTTGCTTCACAGTCTACCGGGAGCATACATCACTCCCGCGATAGACAAGAACTTGCTTAGTCTGTTTCTCACTGCTCAATTTCATTTGCGAAACCGCACGGAGCCGCTCTATATTGCCCACATCCGAAGTCATCAAGACCTACCGGGTCCGATTTCCGCGGACAATAGCAGAGCGGATGCGGCGGCAAAGGAAATTCAGCAACGTTCAGTGTTAGGTGTTTTCACTACCCCCATTCAGAGTCATGCATTCTTTCACCAAAATGCCAAAGCGCTCGCCAGACAGTTCAATCTGCCACTTTCTCAAGCCCAAGGCATAGTTCGCTCTTGCCAGCATTGTGCAGGGGCACCGGGGGGGGCCCTCATGGGGGGTCAACCCACGAGGGACAGAGGCTAACCAGGTGTGGCAGATGGATGTCACGCACGTTCCGCAGTTTGGCAGATGGCAGTACATGCACATTTGCATTGATACTTTTTCTCAATTCGTTTGGGCAACGGCGCAGAAAGGGGAAACTGCTTCCCACGTGGAGCAGCACCTCCTTTCCTGCATTGCGGCCATGGGCAAACCACGGCACGTGAAAACCGACAACGGCCCGGCCTACTGCTCTAGGCAGTTGGCCGCCTTCATGGCCACCTGGGACATTAAGCATACTTTTGGCATTCCTTACAATCCGCAGGGGCATTACAATCCGCAGGGGCAAGCGATTGTAGAACGAGTCAATCGGACGCTCAAGTCCTATATTGACAAACAAACAGAAAGGGGGGAGCCACCAGCCCTCCCCAAGTCACAGGCTCAGGCACAGCATTGTCTGAATAAGGTATTGTTCACGTACAATCACCTTAATGTTTTTTCGGATTGCACGCCGCAGGAGAAGCATTTCCACCGTTCGGAAGCTCTCCCGCGACCGATGGTCCGATACCGGGTGCCACCGGACCCTTCATGGAGGAAATACGGTCTGGCGCCGCTCGTAACCTGGGGAAGAGGGTATGCTGCAGTTATGTCTCCTACAGGTGTTGTTTGGATTCCAGCTCGGTGTGTCAAGCCTCACTTGGAACCACATGGCGTGGACCCAGACCGGCCCGAGTCCGATCCCGGAGATGGAGGACCTCACCCTGACCGAGAGGACCCGTCGGGAGAGACAGCGGTCGCAGATGACAGCGCCGAAGATCACCTGGGGGATGGTCAAGGCCCTTTGCCATGAGGCCCAGGATGCCATCTAGCACGAGGAGAGGGAGCCGACACCGGAGAACCTCGTGGCTACAGTCTTTGCCCAGATTCATGCCAACTCCATGGCAGTCACCATCATCCTGAACCTCTCCCTACTTGCGGGGGGAGGCGTTCAGGCTGCCTCATTTAAGGCCAGCGATCTGATGCCAGGCGGAGATCTCTCTGCCCGGATGCACTACAACATATGGGAAAGGTTGGCGGGTCTTGTCAACCAGTCCGATTTTTGCCTGAAGCAGGACATTGGTTCTGCCTCAATCTTGAGCACCTGCCTCATCCCCGTGTGCCACACTCCGGGCGTGCACCCCAGGGATGGGGACTGGCTCGTGAAACGGATTTTCAGCCCATACATCCCAGTGGCATCCTCGGAGTATGCCCGTTGGGAAATGCGGCTCACCATGACTTTGCCGGCTGATGCAGCCACTCTCCACACTCCTCGAGTGGTGGTCAGCCCGAACTCTACTTGTGCTCGAATGTCCGGCTGCTCTGCCGTCGGTCGAACTCGGCGTCGCTGCCTCGAAGTTGGCAGCGGCAACTGGACTTGTAATCACCCACAGAAACTTGGTTCAATGTATGCTCATGTTACCCTGCCTTCGGGTTGGTTCTTTACATGTAATCAGTACACCTGGAACTACATTCCTGCAAATGTATCAGATGCTATATGTTGTATCAGTCGCTTGACACTGTTACTCCCTACTAAGGATATGGTCACCCCAAGCACAAATGTCTCCAATGTCTCGGTCCCCATATGGCACACTCGCACCACCCAGTTAGACAGCTCATGTGAGAGCAGCTTTAGAGTTATGAGTCCAGCCGAATATGTTTCATTGGCAGTTAGCATAATTGGCGTGCCAGGCTTAGCTGTCGGCAACGCTCGGAGGATTAGCCGACTGGCCTGCGGATTAGCTAAGGCCATCAACCACACCTCCTCTGTGATAGCGCTGCTCAACCAGGAGCAGGCAGAGCTTCGCCATGCCATTCTCGACAATCGAGCGGCTATAGACTATCTCTTATTGCTACATCATTTGGGTTGCGAATCATTTCATGGTATGTGCTGCTTCAATCTTACTGATAACTCCCACAAGGTACAGAGTCAGCTCTCGGACCTCCACACCATAGTCGAGGGCATCAGAGAGGGTTCTGCATGGGGAGCCTGGTGGAGTTCACTGTGGAATTGGATGTGGACGTGGATTCCGTGGGGATGGCTTCAGACGGTGCTTAAGGTAATCGTGGGGGTGATTATACTAGGCATAGCAATCTGCTGCTTTGCGCACTGTATTCCCTCACTGATCTCGAAGTGCCGCCCCAAGAAGGAACCCCGAAGCGTCATTCCCGCTCAGCAGCTGATGCCTCTCTTGCGCAGAGTTGCCGGTCAGGCTCTTAAGTAAAACAGAAAGGGGAGATGCGGATTCCCCATGCCCGTCTGGCATGGAAACGGCCCTTGCAGAGGCCACTTTGGTGAGAAGGCTCCCGGCCGTGGGCTCTGCGGGCAGAGAAATTAAGGGGGTGGATTAATGATAGGGTTTGATTCACCCAATTCCTTGACCTGACCGGCGGTTCTGCTGAGAGGGCGAATATCTAACTCCGTTACCCATTAAGGTAATCACTCATCTCCTAAGAGAGCATAATCCCCGGTGCAAATAGGGGCCATATTTACCCTGGTCTTATCCCTAAACAATGGTGTTTTCCCCTGTCGGTGTTTGCCCAAGTTAATTAACTTCCCCAAGAAAGATTTCCCATTAACCCGGGTAGATGGGTGATGTGATTTTCTGTCAGATGACGGTTTTGCCACCGTTGTGCTTTTACTCCTATATATGATGAAGTTTTCCCTCAATAAACTACTGATCTGATCTCGCTCCATATTGCCTCGTATCGTTTCTTGATCAGTCTCCTCCGGGACCTCCGGCCCTTAGCGGCCCCGATTCCTACAGTTCTCAACCTTTTTAAGCTGGGGGCTGGGTCATACTCCCTCAGACAGCTTCGTGGGACTGGACAGCTGTTTTGCCCTTCCTCCACCACATGGCACTTCCTGGTGTGGTGGAGGCAGTGGGGGGAGCACATGAAATGGTGTCGGGGGCCGCATCCAGCCCATTGGCCACAAGTTGAGAATCCCTGCCCTAGATGATTCCACCCAATGATTTTACAGTATAACTTGTCCATCACACATTAGGTTTCATTTCTCCCAACCCATGAGGCTAACAAGTTTACATTCCAATCTCTCTGGTATGTGTTCTAAAGGGTTTCCCATGGATTGAAATCTCCATCTTGGATGGGGCTAAAGCACATGGTATAATCATACCTGTCAACCCGCAGCTCCAGAAAAAACCGGACCTGCGCAGAGCGGTTCTGCACAGGTTGCCTTCCACACATGCGTGGAAGGGTTCTACACGAGTGTAAAACCCTTCTACGCATGCGTAGAAGGCGACTTGCGCAGAAGGGTTGCGCAATACTTCCTTTCCCCTGCTGCAAATTACGGGGTTTTGGCAGCGGGGTCGGGAAATGACATCAATCGGTGCGGGATTACGGGGTAATCCCGGCCAAATCGGGAAGGTTGACAGGTATGGGTATAATGCTCAGGAAAAAGTACAACTCAGAATTTGACTTTTCTATGATAGGCCTGATGGAATTTTAACACCAGCATATCTGGAGGGAGCCAGGGAAGATTACATTCTAGTTATTGCTTCCAAAGCAATGTGGGTGCTAAGCTTGTCAGAATAGAAAGCAAAAAATAATATGGAATTTGACTCAGGACTCTGAGGTTTTGTATGTCTGGTGTAGTTGCCAATTATTAAAAACATTGCTGGAGCGTCCATATTATTTTAAGGCAAACCCCCCCCCCCCCGAAGCTTGGAACTTGCATTCACAAACAACAAAAATAGTCTTGGGTGATTTTTAATTGCCATAGTATCGCTTGGGGATATAGAGAGACAGACATAAATGGGGGAAGGTGTAGAGATGGACACACACACACACACACACACACACACACACACACACACACACACACACGGATGTGGGTGCAATTAGGCAGAACATCCAACAAAGGACCCCTGCTCATATTTATTCCTAAAATCCTAAACCCCCATGTGCGTAAGGCAATCACGTGGTTTGTACAAACTACAGCTCATGCTATAGCAAAGAGACATAACAATCAATCTTTCCGGGGTATAGGTAAAAGCATAAGAAGGCATACACTTTATTATCTGGCGTCAGAGCGTATGGGCTTGCCTGACCTAACCTTTCACATACAACATGTCACCCAGGCTTCTAATGGCATCTGGTTTACACAAACAGGCTCTTTCAGAAGGCCAGAAGATTAGATAGAGAGCTTCAAAGAAATGCTTGTACCATCTTCCACCAGACAGCCATTAAGAAAGGAATCTTAATGTTATACTGAACCATGTGGGTTCAGCAGCCCCCTTTCAGAAGAGTCTAAAAACTTAAAGCAGTTACCACAAAACTAATATACTATTATAACTAATATAAGGTTATTTTCCAACAGGAAAGCTTGAAGATTGGGCTGAATATACAGACTTAAAATTAATACATTATCCAAAGCTGCCCCCAATTTTTAATCAAGACAATATTTTTCTCAGTGATCATATTACTTGCCAAGCCAAGTAAAATGATGCAGAATCATTCCCAAGAGTACAGCGATGAGTTATTATATGTATTACTAGCATATTTGTGCCCGGCCAGCCTGGCAGTGTTTATTTGTGGGTTTTTTTTTGTTAAGGGTGGTTTGGGTGGGGGTGTTTTGCATTTGTGGTTTGTGACTTTTTAAATCTATTTTATTAGATTTATTTGTGATTTTGATTTATTTCTTATTTTTCTGACTTGTTTTTACTCTTGTAGTCTCTAGGTGGGGCTTCTTCTGGTAAGTAGTCTTTCTTTCTTCATTTCTGTTCTGGAGTCGTGGAGGGAGGATGTGCTGGTGAGTTCTCTGGTTTTTTTTTAAATCTGGGTTTTGTTTTTTTGTTTTGTTTTGGTGCTGGACTGGTAGGTGTTTCTGTTTCTTCTTTTGTGGTTTTTTTGGGTTTTAGATGTGTTTAATTGTTTTGTTTATTTCTGGTTGGTTTTTATGTTTCTGATTTCTTTTGTGATTATTTGTTTAATTTGTGGTATTTTGTTGTTTGAATTAGGTATTTTCATGTTGTGGTTAGGTGTTTTTTCTGTGCTTTCATAGTATTTTGGGTGTTTTTGTTTGTGGATTTTGTTGTTTATTGTTTTGTTGGTTAATGTGTTTATTTATTTATTTATTTGTGTTTTATTATTTTTGGTGTTTGGCATTTTGGGTAAATGTTTGTTTTTGTTGTTGGTGTATACTTTTGCATGTCGGTTCCTCTTTTCTCCATTGCTGCTGTGAATTTTGGTTTTGATAAAGCAATGGGGAAAAGGAGGAGCCGGCAGTCAGCCCGTTCTTCCCCTGGTAAGGTTCATTAGGTAGGTCGGGGGAGAAGGAGGCAGAGAAGAGCTATCTGCCTGACGATGGTTCTCTCCTCTCTGTCTCCTTTCTCTCCTGGCTTACCTAAATGGAGATCAGCAGGCAGCGATCCGTAAGAGGTGGTGCTCTTCCTTGCGGATTGCTAGCTGCTGCTTTTGTATTACCTCCGTCGGAATTACAAAGGCAGCAGCCAGTCATTCGCCAGGGAGTGTGCTTCCCCTGACGAACTGCTGCCTGCTGGTGGTATTTTTTTCCACCCCAGCTCAACTCACCTTGAGGCCGGTGGTGGTCTTGCCGAGTCTTTGGTGGCATAACATGGAGGAGGGGGAGTCCCTCTTCTCCCCATTGCTCCAGGAAAAAAGGCTGGCGGGTGTCTTGCCGTGGTTTTTTGGGGTTTTGTTTTGTGAGGCCATGAGGCACTGCTTCCACCTGTGGTGGACTTGGGCTCCCGTTGCAGGAGGCCGGCATGTTTCTATTTTATCTTTCACACGCTGGCTTTTTCAACATTCTGCGCACTTGCGCCCTTCAGCCTGATTGGCTGAAGTGCTCATGGCGCATAGGACACAGGGACTTGGAGTTTTGTTTGTTTTGTTTGCGTTTGTGCGGTAGTTTTTTTCCTGCGGCTCGATTTCAATTGGGCGTGCTGCGTTTCTCAACGTTCTTTTTGCTCACGCCTCTCAGCCTGATTGGCTGAAGTGCGATGTGGCGCAGAGGACATTGGGAATTGAAGTTGTTTCCCTTTGTGCCCATTCGTGGGGCTGTTGCCCCACTGGCGGCTTCAGCAATGTTGCGGCGCTCTGTGGTCTGGGTTTGGGTGAGTGCAGGCGGCTCGGTATAGGATACGATAGCCGGGTGCAGGCGTGTATATCGGAGTCCAACGGTTAACACCCCTCTTTATAGGTAAAGATAGATGCATCTGCCAAGCCAGAGACAGTTGCATTTAAAAGATGGAAATTATGGAGATTTTGGTGAACTGGTGAAGATCAGATCTTGTAGATAAATTCCAAGGGGATGTAGAACATCTTATATACCTTGATTGGATAAGGATTCAAGGAAGTATGAACAACATCCAAGCTACATCAACATCAAGAACACAAAGATGGTGCAACCTCTTAGGAAATTTGGACTTGAAATAGAATAGACAGCAAGCTTGGAAATTATTAAAGAACCTCCAGGGTTTCCAAAGGTATAAAAAGAAGAAAGACCATCTTGCCACACCTTTCATATATGAAAAACTGAGAACTGCTATCCAACAGATGAAGAACAATAAGACTCCAGGCTTGGATGACATAAAGTCAGAACAAATTAATTTTTTTGGTCATATAAACATTAATTGAATCCTAGAATTAATGAATTTTATGTAGATAGGATGCTAATCCCAAATATCTGGCATAAAGTAAAGGTTGTGGCCCTACCTAAGCCAGGAAAAGAACTGATTGATCCCAAGAACCTTTGACTAGTATCACTTGTTTGCCATCTTTTTGAAGTCCAGGAGAGAATGATTAGGAACAGAATTTATTATTCTATTGATGGAATGATCATTAAAAAAAAAGTCAGGCTTCAGACCAGGAAAGTCATGCTCTGGTAAAATAATTAATTTAACCCAACATATAGAGAGGATGGATATGAAAGGAAGCAGTAGCTTTTATTGATCTCACAGCTGCATATGTTATAGTAAACCGTAAGAAAATGATAAGGATGGTGTACACAATTACTAAGGACTATCGACCGACACATCTCATCTGATGCCTATTGCAGAATAGAAAGGTGTTGTTGGTTTTTTGTCACCGTGCAGGGCAAAAAGTGCCATTGGAGAGTTCAAAAAAATGGCTTTCCCCAAGGAAATATATTGGCACCTACAATCTCCTGAAATCTAATCCAAAAAAGCACAAATATGTTCGCTTCGTTTACAAAATAGGGGGGTAAGAAATAAACTGAACATAACCTGGAGAGACCACAAATTAAACCACTGTGACAATCTAAGATATCTGGGAATTAAACTGAACAGTACTTTGACTTATAAACATCATTGCCAGGAACAATCCAACTCACAAACTAACAAATACCACATGGGGAGCATAGCCTAATGTTCTCCATACATCTGCCCTTGCACTGTGTTTCTCTGCTGCAGAGTATGCTGTCCCAGTCTGGAGAAATTCTGCCCATGCCAGTCAAGTTAATGGGTCTCTTTATGAATATGAAACAGGCCATATAGTTACAGGCTATTTATGACTGACACCTGTTAATAAAATCTTTGCACATGGTTCAGCTGTTAGAAGACAAGTAGCAGCAGACATTGAGAGGGGCAGGGGAGCAAGAAACAGTCTCAAGGCATCCAATGTTTGGACTTCAACATCATCCATCAATGTTGAAGTCAAGGAAGTGCTTCCTAAAACAATGGCACCAATTCCATCTATAGCTGTCTTGATGAACTGAACTGTGGAAAAGAATATCACCCAGATTGCTATGGGTGATGAAGGAGATGCCAGCAGCAGATTACCATCTTTAATATGGGACATGGAACAAGATGAATAGGCTGAGATTATCCCAGTTCCTTTTGAACCTTTATTGGCACTTTGCTACCTAATCTACATATTGCTAAGTCCTACCTGATCTGGTTGGTTTGTAAGCAGAAACAACCAGGGATTGGAACCTATCATAGATTTCCCTATCCTGGGGCAGAAGGTAATCTGAAGCAGCAAAGGTCTTATGCTGGCTTCCAAAATAGGTGGAGGTCTCTGTCAGGTGGAAATGGTCCTGTGATAGTAGGATAATGTGCTATATTATTCTTACATACATTTTAGATGAGTAATGTTTTTTAAAAAGTTCTGTTGGCTTTAGATTTTAGTGTTTCCTAGGATAAATAAATAAACATGATCAAAGTGGGTGGAGGAAGAACTAAAATAACTCTAGGTCAGGAGGTAACCTCTGGGTCTTTAAATCTGCCAAGGCATTAACAAAATGAATGAGCACTGCAAGGAAGAACCAAAGCCTTCACAACAGGGGGTCTTAAGAGAAACAGAACCCTCAAGGCTCTATAGTTATTTATACAATCATGAAAGCTAAAATAGGCTGTTACAAAATTATCTCTGCAGATAGCCTATCTAGTTGGTTTCTAAAAACCTATTCTTCAGCTCTTGCACTCCATCTCTTCCTTTAACTATCACTCAAACCACTCAGTCTTACTCCTAGGCATATAAAATGACCATTTTAAAACCAATCTTCATTGCTTCTGAAATAGTAAATATAGAAAATATCATAGAAGCCAACTGAATTACTTAAGCCTGTGCAATGAATATTATGTGTGGCCAAGAATGCTATCACCAAGGTACCGTGAAATACTCCTAATGATGAGAAAAATCCAAAGAGTAATGCAGCAAGGCATTAGAATAGGAATGGGAACAATAACCATTGCATTGCTTGTTATGTTTAATTTAGGCACCACTAGCACCATAGTGTACATCCCATCTGTACATGTTTGCCTGACAATTGATATGTCTAATGCCCAAAGTGGAAGTAGCCTTAGGATAGTTCACGTTGCTCTCTTTCTTGGGCATCTTGTCTGCATTAGTGAAGTGAACCTTTGCTTACCAAGTCCTAGAAAGTAAGGAGGAGGAACTGAAACCCCAACTGCCTAACAATGTAAGAGAGTAAAATCTTTTGATACTGGCAACTTGATAGTTTCATGCAGATTCTTTAACCTATACAAATTTTCTTGTACAAGTTGTGCAAAACTGTAATAGCAGCTGCCTTTTTTCATAGACTTTTAAAAATCTGAAGTAGCAAGTGGGTTCTTTACATCTTTTTAAACATTTGGTAAGCCATTCTATGTTTGTTCTCTCTCTCTCTCTTCATGTGTTTAACTTTTTTAAAATAGCAGACAGCGGAGAACATAATGATCCTTGCCTCTCTCTTTCATTGGAGGTAAAGAATCTTACGGACCTTGAAACTTGTTGTGTCAAGACTGCCAAAATCAAACACAACAAGCAATGCAGTTGATAATGTTTCCATTCTATACAGTACCCAGCTCTGACATATGTAGGGATGCTTTGAAGCAGATTAGAAAAAGATGTCCAGAGAGAGAAAACAGACAGACTAGGGCAGTGATGCTGAACCTTGGCACTCCAGGTGTTCTTGAACTTCAATTCCCAGAAGCCCTGATCAGCAGGACTGCTGACTTGGGCTTCTGGTAATTGAAGTCCAAGAACACCTGGAGTGCCAAGGTTAGCCATCACTGGATTAGGGGTTGCAATCACCCAAGAGAGGATTCTTTGGTGTCTCCTTCAGCACCACATTTCTCTTCTCTTTATCAGTACTATGTGATCAATCATTTTCAGTCTGTTATGTATGTTAACTGTGTTTTCTGACAGGAGCGGAATGTATCTTTTCTCATGTATCTATTCTTATGCAAATAAGTGGATCGAAAATGTGCACACTCTGTTAGCCAATGGGCTTGTTGTATTATTGTTACTGTTACTGTTTATAGGAGCGGAATGTATCTTTTCTCATGTATCTATTCTTATTCAAATAAGTGGATCGAAAATGTGCACACTCTGTTAGCCAATGGGCTTGTTGTATTATTGTTACTGTTACTGTTTATAGTGTATATAAGTCTGAGTTTTGCCCCATCCAAACTGTGTTCAAACCCCACTTATAAAGAGCTGAATTTCACTACTTCACTCGTCTGCTTCTTCATTCCCTGAACACTAAACAGTTACAAGTCTGAATTCTGCAATTCAGGAAGAGCTACTTGTTGGATTGCTGGATGAGAGCCAGTTTTGAATATACAAAGCTATTCCATACTGTATCAGAAAAAAATGGACTCAGGCTGAATGCTATGTGGGAGGGATTGAAAAGATATCCTCCAGCTTTTGGAATAGCTGCATGAGATTCAGCAAACTGCAGTTGTTACTGGTCCCATCTCCTCTTTCAGAGAAATAAAACCATTCAAAACTGATGCCAAAAGGTTTCATTTGGGTTCTTAAGCCATTTCCTGCCATTCTTATGCATGTAAAGCATCCTATATGAATAGAGTGTGAAACAGAACATGTTGCGAATCAGAAACTTGGAACAGATATCTTCCCTGTTCTGTTACAACACGTGAAATCCATTTGGGTTGGGAATTTACAAAGTCTAGCCATTACCACATACAGTATTCTCATATCTAGGTCTCTCCACCTTATTCCTGTCTTCAGAGTGTACCACCCTCCATCAGCACCCTTTTCTGCAATCTGGCCAATGTACCCCATTCCCAACTTCATCTTCTATGAAAAGTTGGCAGCACATCTGGGGACTTCTGTTCTTTTAGCCTTGGCCAAAGCATCGTTCTGTCATGGCAGCTGGTTTAGCACAGTAACTGAGAGAGTTTCTTGGTTGGAAATATGTTATGAGTTCCCCAGCTGGTCTTTGGCAGCTCTTCTCTCCCAGTCTCAGCCCACCAGGTGCAAAATGAGGATTGTATTATTGGCCTACAGGGCTATAAGCTTTACGAGGAGATAATATAAGTGAGTTAGGTATCCAGTTGCAGAACCAGGGGTTGTGAATTTAATTCCTCACAGCACTTTCTGGGAGAAAGGCCAATCTGTAGAGTCTAGGGCAAGTTGCATAGTCCCAAACTGCCTCCAAAAGAAGGAAATGGTGAACCACATCTGAGTATTCTATATATTTAAAACCCTGGAAAAGTGTCACTGTAAGCAGAAAGGACAGGAGAGGAGAGGACATGATTATTATCATTTAGCATTCTGAACCTCTAAAGGAGTATACAAATATCAGCATCAAAATATTATTTATTTATTTATTGTTCAAATTTCTATGCCGCCCAATCAGGCGAACCCGACTCAGGGCGGCTCACAACAAAATTAAAACATACATATTAAAAACAATTAAAACCCCAACATACCCACCCACCTATTAAAACTAACCACATTAAAATAGCCTGCATTAAAAAGATGGGGGCTTCATTTTATAAGCCAGCAGGCGGGGGCCACTCTTCCATCTGAGCCCCACACCTGCCCCACCAACCAGGTTTTTAATTCTCTTCTGAAAGGCAGCAGCTCCATCTGCTCCCGCAACTCCACTGGCAGGAGGTTCCACAAGGCTGGTGCAGACACAGAAAAGGCCCTCCTTCGTGTGCCAGAGAGGCGAGCCCTTCTGGCAGATGGAACAATTAGAGAGCCCCTCTGGTTCGACGGACAGACACTCTTGGGATGATGCGGTCTCTTAGGTATCCTGGCCCACTACTATGTAGGGCTTTAAAGGTCAAAACCAGCACCTTGAATTGCACCCGGAGACAAACTGGTAACCAGTGCAGCTCCCGAAGCAACGGTGAGGCGCGAGCACAGCGCCCGCACCCCATCACCACCCAGTGATCTCCTTTTATTCATTCTTTTTGCAGAGCCATGAAGTACAGAGGACATTACTTCACACTGATTCAAATGACTGGCCTAAGCAGTGTTTCCTGAAGTTGCCAGCGCTTTCCAGGGCAGACCCCAGGCAGTCATTTTTCCCACAGATGAGGAAAACCTAACTTCATTGGACAACAGTGCTAGAATCCCCACCTGCTGGGTATTCTGGAACATAATTGCTTTTACTATCTCTATTTCCCCCAAGTCCTGCCACCTGAATGCCCCTTTGCATGAGTAGGACCTTGGTCTGGATACATACAAAATAAATGCTTGCCTACTGAGCTCTTATGATATGGACTTGACTCTTATGTAAAACATTTCTTTTGCAGAGTCCCCTGTAAGCACCTTAAAACTGTTCACATATTATATATATATTTGTAATATTATATATTTCTTCATACTTGCATTCTCCATCATTAAGCTTAATTATGTAACCCATATTTCAGAGAAGAAACAGTTTCCACATCCATTTTCTCCAAAGCATGCATGATATTGTAAATGGCAACTGTTATATCCCTTTGTTTTACAGAATAAATGGTTAGGATATATGGCTATTACACTACTTGGTTGCCTCTTGGGACTTTTAATGGAATTAAGGTTATGACCTGACTAATGCAGCAACTTAGCATAGAACAAATATATTGTCTGTTTGACACTGAGGTCCTTCTGTAAACTCAGATGCCATTGTCAAAGTGGACTCTGTCCTGAATAGTGGCAAAGTGCAGCTTGACCATCTGCTACTGGAAGGACAGTAAATATTCTTGTGTAAGCTGGCAATGAAAAGCCTGTGCATTAGAATGTCATTTTTTAAAATGTGAGCTCTATAGCTTGTGTGTGTGTGTGTGTGTGTGTGTGTGTGTGTGCGCGCGCGCGCATGCGTGCATGTGTGTGTGTGTGCAGCACCCATATGGGCCTAAAATGTGCAATCAAAGCCTTGTGGGAAGATGTAATCTATTTATTTATTTAATGGTTTTCTATGCCACCCATCTGGGTGTTATCCCACTCTGGGTGGTGAACAAACAGAAAATAAATAACAACAATACCCACAACAAATCAAAACCCACCAACAACAAATACAAAATTTTGTTTTAGTATTTTAATTTTAATTTATTTTTTTGGCTTGTTCGCCATCCACTCAAGCAAGCCCGACTCAGGGCGGCTTACATAATTTAAAACCCCACATAATAAAAAACAGTTAAAATCCCCACCCCCATTAAAATCCCACCTACCCCATGCAGGAGTGAGAAGGTGCCTCTTATGGAAAAAGCCAACGGGCAGGAGCCACGTTGTCTTCAGAGCCCCAAACCTGCCCCACCAGGCAGGTCTTAACTCCTTTCCTGAATGGCAGCAGCTCTGTCTGCAGCTGTAGCTCTACTGGCAGGAGGTTCCAAAGGGCCGGTGTGGACACGGAAAAGGCCCTTTTTCTTGTTCCAGAGAGGTGAGCTCCCCTAGATGATGGAAGAACTAGGGAGCCCCTCCGGTCCACTCTGGTTGGATGGACAGATGTTCTTTGGGCAATGCAGTCTCTTAGGTATCCTGGCCCACTACCATATAGCACCTTGAATTGCACTTGGAGGCAAAATGGTAACTAGTGCACGCCCCATCACTACCCGGGCCCCCACATTCTGGACCAGCTGCAGCCTCCGAATGGTCATCAAGGGCAGCCCCATGTAGAGCGCATTGCAATAGTCAAGTCTGGAGGAGACCAGATCATGTGTGACCATAAGCAGGGAGTCCCTATCCAGGAGCAGGCGCAGCTGGAGTTGTGCAAAGGCCCTCCTGGCCACGACCACCACCTGCTCTTCTAGCAATAGTTGTGAATCCAGCAGGACCCCCAAGTTGCGCACTGGATCTGTCTGGGGCAGAGTAGCCCCATCCAAGACCAAGGATGGCAGCTACCGGACTAGTGCAGGACCCTGAACCCACAGCCATTCAGTCTTTTTGGGATTCAGTTGTAACCTGTTAACCCCCATCCAGAACCCTACAGCCTCCAGACACCCAGATAGGACTTTGACAGCAATGCTGGGGTCTCCACAGGCCGAGATGTACAACTGTGTGTCAATCGTGTACTGGTGGTACCGCACCCCGTGGGAACAGATGATCTTACCCAGCAGCTTCATGTAAATGTTAAATAGGAGAGGAGAGAGCCCTGAGGCACCCCATATTGGAGGGGCCTAGAGCTAGACCTGTCACTCTCCAACCACACTGACTGGGTCCAGCCCTTCAGGAATGAGGAGGACAACACAGTGCCCTGAATTCCCAACCCCTTGAGCCATCCCAGAAGGATACCGTGGTTGATGGTATCGAAAGCCACTGAGAGGTCAAGGAGAGCAAGGGCAGACGGATGACCGTCATCCTGCTCCCACCAGAGATCATCCATCAGTGCAACCAATGCCATCTCTGTACCATACCCGAGCCTGAATCCAGACTGGAAGGGGTCCAGATAATCTGCTTCATCCAGGGCACCCTGCAGCTGACACACCACTGCCTTCTCCAAGACCTTCCCAAAAAAGGTGAGTTAGGAGTCAAGAGATGGTTTTTTCAGGAGGGGGCACACCAAAGCATGTTTCAGAGGTGCTGGAAACACTCCCTCCTGTAATGATGAATTTATTATTGCTCCGACCCAGCTATCTTCACCAACCAGGTGGGACAGGGGCCCAAGGGGCAGAAAGTGATGCGAACAGCTGCAAGGAGCCTGTCCACTTCATCAGGGCCAACTGGGTCAAACTGATCCCCGGACCCTCCCCGACCACGCTAGGATTGAGCCTCGAGCGAATCCGATTGATTTTCTCCACCAGATGGTCAGCAATGTCCTCAGCCAGGCCCTGCCCCCCTACCAAGGAGGGACCTGGTTACTTGAAACAGGGTGGCTGGGTGATTATCAGCGGAGGCAATATGGGTGGTGAAGTATTGCTGTCTCACCACCCCCATCACCACTAGATAGGCCCTAATAGCAGCTCTAGCTAGGGTCCAATCAGAGTCACTCCGGGTCTTCACCCAGCAATGCTCTAGGCGTCTCTTTGCCTGTTTGAGCTCCCACAATTCATCTGTAAACCACGGGGATGACCTAGTCCCATGGGCTCGGAGAGGCCGTAGTGGCGCAATTTCATCCAAGGCCACTGTCGTCATCCTGTTCCACAGGTCAAACAGCACCTCAGACAAATTGTTTAACCGATCCAGAGGAAACTCGCCAAGTTCCCGCTGGAATCCATCTGGATCCATTAGTCGCCAGGTGTGGGCTAGCTTAACAGACCCTGCCTCCTGATGGCGAAACGTCACCCCTAGAAAGTCTAGATGCCAGAAAGTGATCTGACCATGGCACAGGTGTTATGTCTAATTTCTGTAATATCAGATCACTCAGCCACTGCTCCGACAAGAAAACTAGGTCCGGTGTTTGGCCACTGTCCCTGGTTGGGCCCTGAATTACCTGAGTAATGTGAAACTTGAATGGTATATGGCATGTGGCATGGGTTCACAACCTACCACCCATGGGCCAGATCCAGCCCGGGATGCCAAATAATCCAGGCCCCAACCTTGCTCCAGCCACTGCTGGAATCGACCACGGCCTCATGAATGCATTTACTATAGCCGTAAACAAGTCCTCAGCCATCATAAATGCATTTGCAATAGCTGCAGACACATTTATACAGCACCAGTCTGGCCCGCTCAGCTGTCTGAAGGGGTGTGGCTGAAAAACGTTGAGACCCCTGGCCTATGGGCTACTAAACCTATGTAAGCTTGTAACTTGCACTATGTCAAGATGCAACAGCAAGCCTAGCAGCACAGCTATATAGATATAAAACTGCTTCAGCCGCCCCCCCCCGCACTTTTAGAAAGCCTGTACAAGAACTGTGAATTTTAAGGAATAGATTCATGTGTATTTCCCAGTCACTGATTTGATAAGAGTTATATAGATAGACTCTATAAAATGCTAAAGCAGTGTTAAAGCACATGAACCATTTAGAGGGGGTTCTAAGGAGGGGAACTGAAGGCATTACACCAGGGGTGCCCAAACTATGGCCCAGTATGGACGTGTTTTACCTCTGTTTCCAGGAGTGACGAGGGCTTCATGGGCTGGATAAATTGGCATCAGGGGCTGGATCTGGCCACCAGGCCATAGTGACCAGCTCCCTGAACTACGTTACCGGCCCATGGCCCAAAAAGTTTGGGCACCACTGCATTACACAGTAACGTTCAAGTGGCTAGAGCTGAACTTCCTACCTCAGTGGTCCCTACGTAATATCCCTGTGGAAACTTGGGCATTTCTTGTCTTTTTAACTGCAGTGGAATTAAGAAATGAAACTGTGAAGTGAATCCAAGTGAATTACAGTGGGTAAAAGTTCCGATTTTTGTCAGTGATTTTTCCTGACTTCCGGGTGAAGTTTACCTATAGTACATTTATTTTACTTCAAGGCAGGGGTCTGCGAAACAAAATTGTGGCTTTTGCTGGAATAATGATTACACTATCTGTGAAATCACAGGTATTATGAAATGCCAAGAAACTTCCTGCTGCCTGTTACTTTTTTCAAATTCATTTATGCATACAGCCAGCGACTCAACGCCGAGTGTTGGGCAGCGGTAAATAACCTGACTCCCTAAAGGGGTCAAAGTCTATGAGCACATAAATCCATCTAGGTGGGGTATGGTCCCCTCAGTGGAGGAAATGCCATGGGAAACCATCAAATTGGACCCAACGGCAAAATTAGCGGAGGAGGAACTCTGATTCCCTAAGGTCACGGAAGCAGAAGAGGCCATGCCAGATGGACTGGCTGTGAAGGCACATCTTATCCATATCCTCAAGGCTGCAACAGTCCATTGCAGTCCCAGTGTTAAATCCTGCATGTCTCATTTCACATGTGCCACAGGAGATGGCTCTGGGAATCATACTGTATGGGTCACTTAATGGCAAGCTGGGATCCAACTTGAACAAATTCATGCCAGTGGCATTTTTTCTGATTGCCCTGGAGCAGGAAAAAACCATATACTCAGATTCAGTTGTAGCCGCCACTGCCGCATATTTAATGTTTTCCTAAAGGGCTTTTTCTAAACGTTCCCCACCTATACTCATGATCCTGTTTCTTAAAAATTTCTTATTTTTCCTTGCAGAACCAGAGATCTTATTGAATTGCTATAAGCGGGCTACGGGACCATTGTTTGTAACAGAGATGATAAAGGCTTTTTGTTGTAATTTATTTCTTTTTTATTGAATGTTTTATATGAGTGTAAGCTGTCTTGAATGGTGCTTGCACCAAAAGGGAGGTATGTAAATGTACCTTAGGGATTTGCAAAATCATCTGGCTTAACCATCATCCACATATACAGTAAAACCTTCCACATATACAGTAAAACCTTGGTTAACATAATTAATACATCCCCGGGGTGTTTTTAAAAGTGAAAATTACTTAAACTGAATTTCCCATAGGAATGTATTGCATGCAATTTCCCATAGGAATGCATTGAAACAAAAATATGTTAACCTAAACACGGTTTCTCATGGGAATGCACTGGAAACCAATTAATCCGCTCTGGGGGGAAAATCCTTAAATGGAGCTACTATTTTCTATGGATTCCCTTTTGTTATGTGATTTTTATGTTAACTGAGCCGTTTGTTAACCGAGGTTCCACTGTATGTGTATTTTATTAGTTCTGACAAAAGGCCTTGTAATATAATGCTATCTATATATTTTCAAACATCAGAGAGAGAGAGAGAGAATAAATGAGCCCACAAAACAAAGGGAAACCTTTACTTGTTTGGAAGACGACCAGAGTACTGAGCAGAACTGTCTGAACTCCCACCTTTATATATAGGAATCTCTAAGGTATAGGGTGATTTCTTTTAGGCTCCAACCAGCTGCTAGGCAACATTCCCTGCCCCCGATGAACCCCCCCCCCCCCCCCATCGGCTTACCAGAGTCTCTGCATGCACCCGGAGTTGTTAATTAGCTGACAGTGATTCTTGCATTGGCACCTGCAGGTGTTTAAAACCCCCAAGGTCAGATGAATCAATTTCCTTTGTGATTAGTTCCACAGTAGTCCTAGCAACATGAAGGCAAATGATTTTTTGACAACTCAGTCTGAAACATCTATAAATCTGATTCACCCGATATGTGTTGTGAAAGTATCAATACTAAATGGTTTAAATGGCCTGCATAGTAGCAAGCAGTGTGTGTGTGTGTGTGTGTGTGTGTGTGTGTGTGTGTGTGTGTGTGTGAGAGAGAGAGAGAGAGAGAGAGAGAGAGAATTTTGTGACATTTGGTTTCGGAGAGAGGCTGACTGCAGCAACCTGGTAATTCAAGATCCAGACAATTGAAGAAACCTGTGTGTTAGTGTGAATAGGGGTCTCGTGTTTTGCTTTATCTCTCTGTGAGTGGGTGTGCTTCTGCATGTGACATGCATACCAGCCATGGTCAAACACATGTCATCAAGGACGTTAATTAGGCATGGATTTTGTCTTGTTCTCAGGACTGCTCCACAGTATTTCTACAGACAATGCACAGACAAAATAGTCCAAGGCTGAACAACTCATAAAGCCTCTTCTGATGCATACTAAGTCCACAGAGGGCTTTTCAGTACATGCTTTTTTCCATACAATCCACTCCATCAATCTTCTCCAATAAAGAGGGAATTGGGACAAGGAACATATTTGTGTTGGCATCTATACCTGTAAAATGGTGCATTAACCGTTGGAATGTGACAAAGGATGTTGCACCAGGCCCCACTAGCCCCGTCCGAGCCTCCGTTCATTCACCCGAACGGGGTTCACAGGTAACTGTTGGGTTGAAATTTTCGACCCGGGGGCAGGAGCCCCCCAGTCGCAAACAAAAAAAGGGAACTTCAATTCCCAAAGTTCCTTTCACCGCTCTGCGTCAGAGCCAATCAGGCTGAGCGGCGCGGCAAAAGGAACGTTCGGAAACGCACCACGGCCAATAAAAAAAAAGCCGCAAAAGAAAAACCGCCGCAGAAACCAAACATGCGCAGCCAAAACTACAAGCCCCAGCGTCCTGCGTGCCATTAGCGCGCAGGACGCTGAGACAGCCGGCGCGTGAAAAATAAAAGCAAAAAAAAAAAATAAGCCCGCCACCGCTGCAATTCATCCCCACGGGCGAGCCAGCATGGCCCGTGGGGGAAAAAAATAACACCCCCCCCGCCACCGCTGCCCTTCCGTTCGAAGGGCCAGCCGGCGTGCGAAGAAAACAAGTTAAAAAAAAACACCCCGCAACTGCCCTACTTCACTACGGGCCAGCAAGTATGGCCCGTGGAGAAAAAAAATACAACCCCGGCCGCTGCTGCCCTTCCCCCCACCCACCCCCACCCCGCAACTGCCCTTCTTCCCAATGGGCCACCAAGCATGGGAACAAAAGGGACCCTCCCCGCAACAACGCTCCCTTCCCAAGGGCCATCCAGCATGGCCCATGGGAAGAAAAGGCACCCCCGCCGCCAGTGCCCTTCCTACCCATGGGCCACCCAGCATGGCCCATGGGAAGAAAAGGCACCCCCACCGCCAGTGCCCTTCCTTCCCACGGGCCACCAAGCATGGCCCGTGAGAACAAAAGGCACCCCCCCCCAAAAAAAGAATGCACCAAAAAAAACCAAAAACACTCAAAAAGACACACAAAGAAACCCCCAACCAAAACCCAAAAACATTCAAAAAAACACACACACAAACCCCCACCCAAAACCCTAAACAAAAAAGAACGCCCCCCAACCCCCCAAAAAAACCCTTTAAAAAACACACACACACAAACCCCCACCCAAAACCCTAAACAAAAACAGAATGCCCCCCAACCCAAAAAAAACCCCTTTAAAAATGGAGAGAACTTACCAAAAGACGTCTTGCCCCGATGAAAACCGGAAATGAAATGAGGAGAAGAAGAGACTCACTGGAATAAGCAATTCCAAAAAATTGCTCAACACCACCACCCAGTGGGCAAAGGAGAAAAAACATCCACAATATTCCCAAATATTCAATAAATCCCCAAAAATAGGGAAATCAATTAAAAAAACATTCAAAAATATCCCAAAAAATCAAAAATAATTCACAGATAAAATAAAAAAATTAATTTTCAATAAAAAATAAAAAACACTGTAAAATACATTCAATTTAAAAAAACATAAATTTACACATTTTTAAAATTATTATCCAAAATAAAACAATTTACAAAAATTCACAAAGTAACACATTCTTTTTTAAAATACAATAATTAAAAAAACAACAACAGCCTAACCTCTTTTTAAAATCCAAAAAACAACAACATAACAACATGGTTTAAAACAGTTTAAAAAATAAACATTTTCACAAACACAAATAACACACTAACCTCATTTCAAAAAATAAAAAACAAAAACCTTAAAAAACCACTTCAAACAGCCCGGCACTGTGGAAGCCAGCACACACAAAAAAGCCAAAAAAAGCCCCCACTGGGAACGCAAGTCCGCCACAGGCGGACGCAGCTCCTCAAAGCCAAAAAAACAAAAAACCTTACACCACCATTTAAAAAAGCACAGCACCATTGGTTCAAGAAAAAAAAAAGGAACCCTTTACTATCCAACACAATTTTTAAAAGCCCGGCACCGCCGGGCAAAATATACTAGTTATCAATAAAATCCTGCATAAGAAAACACACACCAGACAGTATGTCCAAAATAGAAGGTTTTCTTGCCCATTTTATTTAACAGTCACATAGCTGTTTGTGCGTAATAACCATGTTTTTCAGTAAAGCCAATGTGTGAATTATATTGTACTGGTGAGTAGCCAGATTTTCAAGCAGAGGCTTGAGAAGAGATTTGTCCAAGCTGGTTTAGATGTGAATGGTCCTAATTTAAATGCAAGAAGGATGGAATGCCTGTCTACCTTTAAGGCCAAAGGAATATAAGTCTTGAAGGCTTTTTAAAATGCTAAAATGTTATAGCTTTCTAATTCAATTCCATCTTAAGATCAGGTAAAGCATATCTCATTTGTTACCATGGATACAGGACATTATTTCAATTTGTTTGTTACAGACCTCACACTGAGTATGAAATTAAACTGTAACAGCTTTATGGGAAGAATTGTCTCAAAAAATGGTTAAATGGATTGCCTGAATCGCCACAAAGTTAAACCAATTTTTATTTTGAGATAATATCAATTGCAGAAATACTATTTATATCTATAATATGTTAGTAAATACAAGTGAAAAAATCATTTTATTAAAAAAATCCAAATTTAGATAATGTGGGGAACTGTCATTAAAAAAAGAAAGAAAGAAAAATAGTGGCAATAACTTTTAACTAAACTAGTTTCTATGTAGAAAAATACATTCATTTTTCTTTGATAGATGTTTGCCTGAGATATACTACTTTTCAAGAATTGATGCAGATCACAAGCTGAATGTGCTTGTAGATACAGTATATGGATCACAAACTGAATATGAGCCAATAGGTGAATGCTATTTGACTGTGCTATCAGACATATACCGGTAGTTTCCAAAACCTGTGAGGTACTAGTTCCCCTCTATTTGGTATTAGTTAGGGCTCATCTAGAGAATTATGTCCAGTTCTGGACACTGCACCTTAAGAAGGATGTCAACAAACTAGACTAAGTAGAGAGGAGGGCAAAAAGGTTGATCAGGAGACTAGAAACCAAGCCCTATGAGTAAAGACTGAAGGAACTGATGTGTTTATCTTTGAGAGAAGAAAACTATGGGGGATATGATAGCACTTTTCAAATACAGTACAGTAAAATCCTGTTCCAGCACTTTGTCCATAACCCGAAGCACAATTTCCCATAAGAATGCATTGAAAAATAAAGAAAAGGTCCCGACTGTACAAAAAATATTCAAAAAATAATTTAAAAAAATAAAAATAAATGCCAGACACAGTCTTTTCCCACACATTGATCGATCCCACCAGCTGGTGAGGGGCTGAGGAGAAGAAAAGGGGGGGGGTTCTTAGAAGATTACCCTTTTTTACTGTGTACCTCTGGTATAAAAAATATTCAAAAAATTCAAAAAAATTCCAAAAAATGCCAGACATGGTCTTCTCCCACACCTCGATCAATCCCACCAGCTGGTGAGGGGCTGGGGTGGAGAAAAGGGGGTGTTCTTTGAAGATTACCTTTTTTCCCTGCACCTCTGCACCTTGATTGATCGAATTCCCCAGCTGGTTAGCGGCTGGAGAAGAGGGGGAGTTCTTGAGGTGTGGGAGAGAAAGGGGAATTCCCTAAGAACACTCCCTCCTCCTCTCCCCCCAGCTGCTGAGATCCATTGACCTAAAAAACAAAGTCAAAAAATACAGAGCACACAGTAAAAGGGAATAAACGATGAAGCTAAGTTCCCTACCTTTTCCACACTGGTGCTTCTTCCTGATGGTCGGCAACAAACAGGAGCAGTTTGTCCAGCCGCCAGAGGAGCCCAAGTGAAGCTGCCATTTTAAAGTCTAAAATGGTGGGGCTGCCATTTTAGACTTTCCCAGACGCATGAACTCTGGGGAAACCTGTTCCGTAACATGAGTTTTTTCTGTAAATCAGGACGTGATTTCCTCATAATTTCCTTCCATAAGTCAAGTTTTCCATTACCTGAGGCATCCATAACCAGGGTTTTACTTGGAAAAATAGTTGTGAAGAGTAGAGGCAGCACCTGTTCTCCATAGTGCAGGACACACAATAACAGGGTCACGTTGCAGGAGGCTAGATATAGGTTGACTATCAAGAAATAGTTATTCACTTTTAGAGCAGTTCACCATGGAGATGGTGAGAATCCCAACACTGGAGGTATTCAATGGCAAACTGGACATCCATCTATCAAATCTGCTTTGATGTGGATTTGTGCACTGAGCAGGGGGTTGGACATGATGGCCTCATAAGCCCCTTCCAACTCAATTATTCTATGAAGATTAGTTCATTGCTTAGGGATTAGTCTTTATTAAGGGCAAAGCTGAATGTGAATTGAAATATGTTTCCTATAATCAATTTTTTTTTACATACTGTACATACATGCCTCAGAAATCAGACTTGCAAGTTCAAACCACATTTATTTTCCAATGAACCATGAAACAAGCCTGCTAAATGTAAGGATAAAACTAAAAAAGATATATAGCCCAGTGTCATAGGAGATGTTTCTTCAAGTGGTGAAAGACATCTGCATACATCTTGCATTTAGCATGCTATTTGAGAATCCATCACCAAATGCAGAAATTTCCAGATTCTACAGATTATCAGTCTTGGAAAACACAAACAATCCTCCATTTCTTTCTCTCTACTCTTCTGAATAGGCATCAGAATTTTCTCTCAGGATCGCTGTATTTAGTTCTCTAAATCCACACATCATTTGCTCATTATGCAAATCACTCAGGGAATCATTACAGGTTTGGCCAACACACACAAGGACCCATACAGATGTCCCACTGAGAAGCACTTCCTTCAAGGTCGCATTATGAGCAGGAAACAAGTGTGGTTTTCTTAAATTTATCATACTATAATGGAGAAATGCACAGAACCTACATCCCAATATTTTTGTACACACCTCCCTGTCCCCTTTCTTTATCACTTGTATCTCCTTCCATTTCTGCAAAGCACACAGCAGTTGTGTTTCTCCAAGGACAAAATGCTTTTAGTGAACACTAGCATATTTGTGCCCGGGCAGCCGGGCAGTTTTAATGTGTGTGTTGTTGGTTAGGGGTGGTTTTCGGTGTGCACAACCCCCAACCCCCACATAAAATACCACTCCAACCACCAACACATACATTAAAAATTCCTGGCAAGGCAGGAGTGTTGTGTGTGTGTGTGTGTGTGTATGTGTGTGTGTGTGTGAGAGAGAGACAGAGAGACAGACAGTCAGACAGACAGTCAGACAGTCAGACAGAGAAGCAGTGTGTGTGAGAGAGAGACAGAGTGAGAGAGAAAGAAAGTGACAGATAGCTGGATTAGACTGCCAGAGGGGGTTAGTGATTTAGATTAGATAGAGCAAGGGAGGAGACAGAGGACGGAGACAGGCGAGGAGGGCGGAGGCTATCTGCTGAGCTGAGGCTGCGTGCAGGTAAGTTGGGACTGGGAGGGAAGGTTTCTCTGCAAGTGGGTGGTTGGGGTGGTTTTGGGGTGTGTGCAAACCCCCCCAAAAACCACCCCAACCACCAACACCCAGGTAATAATTACCCAGCAAGGCAGGGGTGGTGTGTGTGTGTGTGTGTGTTTGAGAGAGAGAGAGAGACACAGAGACAGAAAGAGAGAACGACACCCCTGCCTTGATGGGCAATAGTGAGGTGGGTTAGGGGGTGGGGTAAGGTGGTGGGGTGGGTGGGCAGTGAGGGTGCCTTGCCCGTGTTTCCCTCCCCCACCCCAGGGCGGCCTTCTTCGTTGGGAGGCACAGCGGCATCTCCTTTGTCCCTGCGTGCGTTGAGGCCACGTCTCCCGCAGGGACAAAATACAGGCCCATGCGCCTCCCTCTGCAAAAGGCCAAGCTGGGGGGAAAGACCCAGGCGGCAAAGAAGGGTATGTGAGGTGGGGGTTAGGGGGTGGGGGGGTTGGAGCAAGGTGGTGGAGTGGGTGGGCAGCATGGGTAACAGGCCCATGCCTCCCCCCTCTTCCTTGCCCCACTTACCTTTTGCCGGTTAGGCTTTTTTCCCCCAGCGTATTTTTTCAAAGTCAGCGCGCTGCGCTTTCTTGGCCTCCTCTGTGCTTGCGTCCCTGATTGGCTGAGGGGTTGCACAGTGCAGTGGACTCTGGGAGTCATAGTTTTGTTTTTTTGGTCGCATTCATGGGGTGGATGCCCCACTGGCGACTTTCGGAACCTTGTGGCGATGGCTGGGCGGGGTTAAGGTAAGTGCAGGCAGCTTGGTTTGGGATGGTTGGGCCGGGTGCGGGAGCCTTTGTTACATTTCAATGGTTAACGTCCCTCTTTATAGGTAAAGATTTTTTCAGGAGTTCTGATTGGATGAGAAGTGGTTAACTGATGAGAAAAAGAGCCAGGTTCTGGGATTTCCCCCCTGTTTGGTATCTCTTTATGACCAGAAGTGAGCAAAAGAGAAGGTACTCTCTAGGTTCCCAGCCTTTTTTTGCCATGCCCCCTCTAAGTACAGTGGTACCTCATACAACGATTTTAATCCATTCCATGGGGCTCATTGTTGTACAAAACAATTGCTATGCGATATATGCATCGTATAGCAATTTCCCCAATGGTATGCATCGTACAACATTATTTTTTTGGCTAGGTGGTTTCTTCCCATTGAAAAATTGTTGTACAATTTTTTCCATAGGGAAAATTGTTATGCAAGACGCCATTCCCCGCCAATACCTAATTGTTATGCGATTCGTTGTTATACGGGGCAATTGTTGTATGAGGTTCCTGATGGCCCCCACTGTGACATATAATTCTTTTTTTTAATGAATTTTTTAATGAATTTTCTAAACAGACATACAATAATTCAACAGTAAAACATAAATGAACAGAATAAGAAAAATAAGAATAGAAAAAATAGCATCAACACATGCTAGATTTTTACTATTTATATTGATACAATATTCTGACATAGTAGTTAATTTCTAATTTCCATTTTTATAACCTTGTTAACAGTGTATATAGATTCAAACTCCTTCTGAACTACCTGGTTTGATAAATCTACTAAAACATGCTATAAAAGGTTATTATTAAACTTAAACTTATAGTATGATACTTTTAATAAAAAGAAAAAAAGAAAAAGTATACAAATAAAAATACATATCAACACCCAGTGCTTTATACAATGCCCTGGAGAGCACGGAGTTTCTTATTAGTTAATTCCAAAAACTCGTTTTATCAGGTACAGGTCTATTCCTTTCCTCCCCCTTAAGTGAGTGATCCACAAATGTCTGCCATATATTCCAAAATCTGTTCTCTTTAATAATACCCTTTTTCTTATTAATCTCCCATGTTAATTTATCATTCAATGCTAAAACCCACATTTCCTTATACCACTTCCATTTTTATATTCACTTCATTTTTCCAATTCTGCTCATTTTTCCAATTTGGCTCAAGTCGCTAAGATGCTGACTAGGAAGCGGAAGGTCAGCAGTTCGATTCCCGAGTACTGCAGGATGGAAATGAGCTCCTGTCTTTGTCCCAGCTCCTGCCAACCTAGCAGTTCAAAAGCAAGAAATTGCAAGTAGATAAATAGGGACCACTTTGGTGGAAAGGTAACAACATTCCGTGTGCTCCAGTGTCTAGTCATGCCTGCCACATGACCACAGAAATGTCTGCAGATGCAGACAGCGCTGGCTCTTCGGCTTAGAAACAGAGATGAGCACTGCACCCTAAAGTCGGATACGACTGGCTTTCGAGCAAGGGAAACCTTTACCTTTACCTAGCAATAAACATTCTACCCATTGTCAATATTATCTCTAATAACTCTTTTGTCCTTATTTAAATTTATACTTTCAACATCTGTCAACATAGTGGTGCCTGACCCCAGTTTAATTTTTATACCCATTATTTCTCCAATCTCCTTCTCAATTTTTCTCCAAAAATCTTTTACCACATTACAACTCCACCACATGTGTTTGTACGTTCCCATTACATCCTTACACCGCCAACACATTTTGTCCTTCTTATTATCAATCTGATGTAACCTCACTGGGGTCAGATACCACTTCCACAACATTCTATCTTCCATCTTTATTTTCAAATCTTGCTCCCAGCTTATTCTCAACTCCTCCTGTGGATTACCCGCTTTATTCAATAATGTGTATAATTTACTCACAACACCCTTAATACCTCTTTCACCTTTTCTTATTCTTAGAATCAATTCCTCAAACTCTGTCCTCTCTTTTTCTAATCCAGCTTCACTCATATACTTACTATTCCATTTATTTACCAGCGCTGTCTGGAACCAATTCAGTTTCAATTACCTATACAAATCTTTTTTTCTCTCACTATCTTTACAGACCCATATCCAGTCTTTCAACAGTAAAACTTCATTCTTACCAAGTACCTCTTTTACCTTTTTGTCAATTTTTATTGGGAAATTTGCAATATCCTCCATTTCAATAATAGAAGACATACCTGGAGCCAATTCCTTCTTTACTTTTTCCCCATACTCCCATTAATGTTTTCATCATATTGTTCCTAATTACCACTTTCCCCATATTACAACCCAAAAAGACCATTTTTCCTAAATGATAATATTCCTTCATCTCAATTTCTTCCCAAATTGCTTTTTCCCTAGCTAGTATCTTCACAACATTCTTAATTTGAAAGGCTCGGTAATATACCATCAAATTTGGCATTCCTAATCCACCTTCCTTCTGGGACAAATACCATTTCCCCCCCGATAATGTGGGTCTCTTTCCTCCGTTACAAAAGTTGTTAATCATTTTTTGAAATTCCATAATTTCCTTGTCCTTCAATTGAATTGAAAGAGCATCAAATAGAAAATTAATTTTTGGCAATAACATCATTTTACTAAGTGCAATTCTTCCAAACCATGACAGTTTCAACTTTTGAAACTGCTGTATTTTTTCTTTAATTTCTATTTTCAGTCTTCCATAATTTAATTTCTTAAGATCTTCAAATTTATTTGAAATATTTATCCCCAAATATTTCAAATTTTCTTTAATTTGTAAATTGCCCTTTCCCTTTATCTTCTGTTGTTCTTCTTTACCCATATTACACATTATCATTTAAGATTTGTCCCAGTTTATTCTCAAACCTGTAATATCTTCAAAGTCCTTTAACTGTTCTTGTATTCTAACTAATGCCTTTCCGGGATGTTTAACCATTATCAAAGTATCATCTGCATATAAACTTATCTTATTTCCTAACACCCCTCTATTTCTTTATCCTCTGCCAACATCTCCATTGCCATAATAAACAAAACTGGCGATAATGGGCAGCCCTGTCTTGTACCAGCTTCTAACTATATAATTCTTATTATTCAAAAAGTGAGCTCCTATTCACATAGGGGAAGCCTAAAAGGCCATTCACTCTTAATAACTCATTTTTGAATTGCCGCCCCCTCCCCCCAAAAAAATAATCAAATTGTCTCCCTGTAGGACGTGTGCCCCACACTGGGAACCACGGCTCTAGACCATCTTGATTGTTGCCACTTGTGTCAACATTTTGCTATGTAAAGATTGGAATCTTTTTTTTCCTTTTTGCTGGAAATGCAAGTAGAAGTATTGGGCAGCAGTATTGGGCCATTTCATGGTGATTTGAATCATTGATAAGCACAATACAGTGGTACCTCATACAACTATTTTAATCCATTCCACGAGGCTCGTTGTTGTACAAAACAATTGCTATATGATACATGCATCGTATAGCGATTTTCCCTATGGGATGCATCGTACGATGATTTTTTTTTTGCTAAGTGTTTTTTCCCATTGAAAAATTGTTGAATGTTTTTTCCATATGCAGAATGCCACCACCACCACCACCACCCTAAAAAAACACCCTAATTGCTATGCAATTTTGTTGATATATGGGGCAATTGTTGTATGAGGTTCCACTGTATGTCATGTTCATAAGCTAGAATTTTTTTTGAGATTTAGACTTTTAAAAAATGGAAAACAGCGAGTAGCATAGTTAGAATCTAAGTGACAAGTACACTTTCATTTCTTTCTATTTTTTTCCTATTCTCCATCTCTCCCCACCCGATGCTCCTCCAGCCTCTTCCTTTCCATCCACTCCAGAGATATTAAGAATTCAAATTGGAATTTCAATTCATTAATTCATTTTTATTTTGTTCTGCATAAGCATACTTGTACTCAGGAACAATCAGTGTTCACCGGCCAGCTAAGCCTCACCTAAGTGAGACCTATACTAGGAGAGTAGTCAAAAAAATCAGAGGTAAAGTTTTAAGTATCTCTTATTACCCCACTCAAAATTTGATGTAATACACCTGAAGAAATGGGCCCAGCCCACAAAAAAATTAGTGTGAAATAAAACACGTTCATCTTTTGCCACACAAGCTTTTTGTTTTTGTATTATTGTTGACTAGTATATTTTGCACACTGTGAAAATTTTGCTTAGTGGGTATTTTAAATGTGAAATACATAAAGGCACTGTAACAAAACAAGCGAGGCGTAAAGCTCAGGCATGCAGAAAAAATACATACAGAATATGCATATCGCAAGCATACCATGTCATTAGGAAAAGGATGCATTTCAATAGTCCTATCATTTGCTACCCTGATAAGCTCATGAAAATTAGGACGCTGTTGCTTTCTATGCACAAAATATGACATGTCTGCAGGGAAAGTCAAAATTAATGGATCGTTTTTTTTCTGACATAAAATTTTCAGGTTTTAAAGACTGAGCCCTAAGTTAGCAAGTTATGGCTCTAGTAAACAAACATAACGTTTTTATCCTCTTAGAATGAAGTGAACCCAGGATCATCTCTGTGAAAACCTGAGCTCTGCCACACAGAGCACAGGTTTTAATGGTTCTTCTTCTAGCTCACTGGGAACTGAACTTAATAAAAATAAACACATGGTTTGGTTTTTTTCATTTGCGTTCCGGATGCAGCCCCATGTGCAATCACATGTCTGGTTTCTGGACCTCCCAATGTATGAACAGAATGCTGAGCCAGCTAGGTTTGATCCTTCACTATGGGCAGACGCAGACACACACACACACAGAGAGAGAGAGAGAGAGAGAAATCAGCAGCAACTTTAAAGCTCTTAAAATGAAGAAAGTGGCATTACAGTGTGAACAGGAATACCTGCTGCATGCCTTGCAACGTTTGTTGCAAGAACTGTAGCTGCTGGTCCTTTGTCAAGCTTTCCTCTGTTCGAAATAGCTGCCCTTTCTCTTGCTTTAAGAGTTCCACCTCATTTCGATACGCATCCAGTTGCCATCGGAGGCTGTCATTCTCTTCCTTAAGTGCATAAGCTTGAGCAGCTAGTGCTGAAAGAAGGAAAACAGTAATGGTGATTAATATTAATTGAACCACATAAGACAGACAACATGCTGGGTTTAACCAGAACAAATAAGACATCTCTGTGCTGCAGCTGTTCTTATTAGAGAAATTAAACTGCTTGCTCTCTTGGCTGCAATGTTTGAATGTAGCTTCTTTTACACAATTACAACATCCTATAGACTAGGCACCAGGCAATGACCCAGCTCAGGATTTTTTTACAGTGGCAGAAAGCTATGCCAACTAGCTATGACCCCATTTCAATGCAGTGGATTTTTTTTTAAAAAAAGACAGGAATGCATCATAAGAAATGTTCAGTTACAAACGGAAACAATTTGTGGCAGAATAATTTAGGAGCTAACTCCTCCTCCTCTGAGCATCTAGGCATATACAGTGGTTTTTAAAGAGCCTTTATGTTCTGCAGAACTAATTTTCAGATGTCAAACAACATCACAAAAGTGTATGCTTTTCCCCACAAAAAGGAGTTATGCAACATAAGAAAAATATAACATGAAAACCATCTCAACTTCTTGCTATCTTCACTTTCCTCCATCAGTTCTGCTACCTCTGATTGTAGCAGAACCTTGGTATTAGAGAGAGAACATTTTCTACTTCTCATATATAAAAGGGAGACATTTTTCCTAATCATAAATCAAGGGATTATATGACGAATCACAGAATATCCTATCCTTTTAAAAATAAATAAATAACAATGTTCTTTTTTCTTCAAACTGATTTGGGATTCTTTCTCCTTTTAATCAGCAGCAATGTTTGTTTTCCAACCCAGCCCAAAGTCATATCATAACTTGAGAAGACTTAATAAAAAAAGGTTTTGGAATAAACAAGAAGGCACACACAAAAAATCCCCTTTGCCATCCCCCAACTATTAACTTCTTCAATGATCATTCACATATAAAATCATTTGTTCAAGTCTGTAGTCTGAAGATTATAATTTATATGTAGAAATATTAGATTTATTTCATATTTTAAATATTATTCTGAAAACAATCTTAACCTATAAATCCAAGGGTTAACCGTTGGAACTGGCTATAGGTTGCTATGCCTCGCCCTACTTGCCTGCACTCACCCTTCGTGCACACGGCCGATCTGGGTACGCAGGTCAATGAAGGATTGAGAAAACCGGCAGTGGGGCAACAGCCCCACAAACGCGAAGAAAGGGAAACAACTTCACTTCCCAACATTCCTTGCGCCGTGCCGCGCCAGAGCCAATCAGGCTGAGAGGCTCTCGCACGGCGCAGTGTTCGGAAACGCGCCGCAGCCAATCAAAAGAAAAGCATTTTAAAAAAACGCAGCACAAACTCAAAGCACCAACCCATTACTACAAGCCCCAGCGTCCTGCGCGCCATGAGCGCGCAGAACGCTGAGGAAACCGGCGCCCGAAAAATTAAAAAGAAAAACAACTCACCGCCTAACAGCCAAGCAAACACCAGCCGGCTTTCTTTCCCTCACCAACAGCGCCTGAAGGTCCCGACCGGAGTTTCCCCTTTAATATCAGTGGGTGGGGTTGCGATCCCCCTCTCCGCTGGCTACCCTAGGGTTGGGAGGTTTGTGGGAACAAAAGGGGTATGTTTCCCAAACCCTTCTGGACTCTGGACACCAGGGAGAGGGGATCGATTCACACCCCCCTCCTTAAAACAACTCCGTCTTTTCTTCTCTTTAAAAACGGAGTTGTTTTAAGGAGGGGGGAGGGAATCGATCCACTCTGCCTGGTCTACTGGGTCCAGAAGAGTTGGGGGGACATACCTCTTTTGTCCCCACAAACCTCCCAACCCCAGGGGAGCCAGCGGAGAGGGGGGTCGCAACCTCCCACCCACTGATATTAAAGGGGAAACCCCGATCTACTTTCACGACTCCACACAAACAAAGCACCATAATACAATAAAGCCCCCCTCCCTACCACCTAGCCCACCCTTCCTAACCCCCAACGACCATGCCCCCCTCCCCACCACCTAACCCACCCTTCCTAACCCCCAACGACCATGCCCCTCTCCCCACCACCTAGCCCACCCTTCCTAACCCCCAATGACCACGTACCTTGCCCACCACCAAATAAATAATTTTTTTTAAATTACTAAAAACACTCAAACACATCCAAAAATACACAAAAACAAAAACACCAAAAACAATACGAAGTAAACAAAGACACAATCAAAAACAAAACAAACAGACAAAAAATACAAATTCCAAACCCCCCCTACCCCCCCACCCACACACACACACAAAAGAAAGAAAACAAGCAAACTTACCAAAAGAGGTGCTACCTCCACCAGGACTGGAAAAGAAATGAATAAAGAAAGACACTACTTACCAGAAGAAGCTCCACCCAGAGGCCAGGAGAGAAAAAAAAGTCAAAATACAATAACCCCTACCAGCACCACCTGCTGGCCACAATAGTAAAAACAATTCAAAAACACACAACAGCCCCAAACAAAAGGCCACAAGAGTAAAAACAAATCAAAAACATAACACAAACTCAAAATTTTACACAAAAGGTCACACCAATAAAAACAAGTAAAAAAATTACACTAAACACACTTTAACACAAATCACAAATATATGTCAATAAAATACAATAGAAACTTTTAAAAATCCTGTGCTGAGTTATAACTCAAATTTAAACTCAAAACATCTAAACACATTTTAAAAACATTGAATGTAAAAAACATTTACTTTTACATTACTAAAATTATTATCTACGGTACAACTAATTAAAAAAAATCAAAAAACTAAAACATTATTCGCTTACATAAAACAATTTGAAAAAATTATATCATACTTTCTTCTTTTATTAATCCTCAAAAAAACCCAAAAAAGCAGATCACAGTTAATAACAGCCAAGCCAAAAAATCTTTACATAAATAAACATTTAAAAAATTAAAATTACAGACTAAGCAATTTTTTTAAAAAATTAACACAATTTAACCTTCCAACACAATGTAAAACTATTGCAAAAATAAAATTGGTTCATTTTTTTATTAAAACACACGGGGGGAAAAGCCCGGCAACACCGGGCAACCCTTGCTAGTGGGTTATAAATCCCATGGACAAAGTAATGAGGAAGAGGTACTTATATCTTTACCTTTGGCCTTTTCCATGGATCTTCCCTAAGTACTGAATGTTAAAATCTGGATCGAATATATTTCTTAAAAATTATAACACAATCATTAGGTATAATTGTCAATCCCTCACTTATATTACAGGACCAAAATATATTGACAGAACAATTCTACATAATCTTCTCAGAAAAACATTGAAAATTCAGGTTCTTCTCTTTGATGGCTAGCTTATTAAATCCTAGTCATGTAGAATTACGGTATGCATCCATCGGCACACTCACAGTGCCATCTTCCACGTGAGCCAGCAGTTCCTTCATCACAAAGATAACATGAAAAATGAAGCATTTGCACACACAAAAATGCTTTAAAAAGCAAATAAAAGCTGATATTGATTTAAATTTTTTAATTAGTTTTGCACTTTCAGATTTTGGCAACTGGAGAAAAGAATAACATTCTGGCACATTTGTAACTCAGAGGAACAACTCCCTTCTGCACAAAAATATATTCTGAAATGCTAGTGAATTTGTTTTGTGGATTAGGAAGGGATTGCTGCTAAGAAACAAAAGCTTAAAACCCTTCAGATGTAGTCACATAGTCAACTGAAATGAAATTTGGTATATTGAAGCATCTATTAGTTCTAACTGAATGTTTACTTTACAAGAACCCATGAGTCTAGGTCAATAGCATTTGACCTTACCATACAGCCCATTCACACAATGCTCTAGAACCATGATGGCGAATCTTGGCACTTCAGGTTTTCTTGAACTTCAATTCCCAGAAGCTCAAGTCTCTGTGAATCCACATGAATGAGTAGTGAACATCTGGGAATTTAAGTTCAAGAACACCTAGAGTGCCAAGGTTCAGCATCACTGTTCTAGAGTAACATTTATCAAAAATATGGAAGGAATCCCGAAAAATAAAGTTTCTGACTTTCCTATTTTCTCTCTCCCTCAGCCTTCCAGTCATGGTTAGAGAAATAAAGGAACAGAACAAAATTATATCAAATGCAAGTGTTTGGGGGAAATGTTGGCACTACAGAAGCATTACTGCATTAACATCGTTGAAAGATACTTATGTCATTGCCTAAGAAAGCTCCATTTGGCCCTGTTTCAATTTAGAATGGCAGTTTTATAATCTTAACTGATAGCAGGTGTTTGTGGAAAAATCGATTAGCATGCAGAGATGGAAATTACATTTAGCAAATGAATTGCACCGTCTGCAGTGTAGGCTGAAATCTGTGTGGCAAAATGCAGGAAGCCATAAAGCAACATTACTTAAGTTAAATATAGATGGGGTGGAAAGTGTTTTGCCCAGCATTTCAAAGACATTGTAGCAGCTCAGTGACATACTTCCCCCCTACATTGGCAACATCTGGGACACTTTGGTTTAAGAAATACTTAGTAAAATTTATTCTGGGACTGTGATAAGAATCACATCATTATGAACCAGCTTTAATTATCTTGATAACCACAAAGAACTGTATGAGACTTTATTGCTAAGGACACATTATTGACTTACGATACTGATTATATAATTTTCAAATTCAATATTGTGGCATCTTTAATTGCTGCTTGACAGGAGTAATATAGCTATATTATACACAATATGAACATCTAAAAGACACCTGAACATACTTTGGGGTGGGGGAGGCAATTTACCTGTGTAGAATAGGAAGGTTGAATGCTAAAATACCTGTTCATCCGCTTTTCTACTGACTGCCAAGCTAGAAGATTCCTCAACACTCACAGACTGAGTATAAAACTGTTAAAGCAGTAAAGCGGGGCAGTTTTGCAAGTAGCTTTAGTTAGAAATTGCAAATTATCCAAGCCTTTTACTCCCCACTCTAGTTCAACATTTAAACACACCACACAAAGTTTAGAAACATAGCAAAAGTATTCTTTACTTACAGTTGTTTCAGAGAGATAAACATGTGTTTTGTTTTGTAAAAGTTCTTTCCATAAAGGTTGCCATGTGCTCAAACAAAATGGTGTTTTTAAAAACATACATGCTTTTGCTTGTAAGGCAAAATAGCAAGAAGAAGGAGACGAGAGTAGAACAGACTGAACTGAAGAGACCCGAACAACATGCAAGGCTTAATAAAAAATCATGTCAGGTGACCCTAGAGGGAGGAAGACAGAAGATTTTTCTATTGGTTGATAAGGAATAGAATTAATAACCCATTGCATGATGGGGTCATACCTGTCAAGTTTTGAATTTGAAAATAAGGGAAATTTTGGCCACACCCCTCTGTGGGCATGGCCAAATCTGTGGGCGTGGCCAAATATAGCCATGTGACTTGCTGGGCTCTAGTCATGCCTGCCACATGGCCATGAAAATGTCTGCAAACACAGACAGCACTGGCTATTTGGCTGTAAATGGAGATGAGCACTGCACCCTAGAGTTGGATACGACTGGCAGATTTTACTTTCTTAGGATCTAAGATCGCTGCAGATGGTGATTGCAGCCGTGAAATAATAAGGAAACTGATGATTGGGAAACAAGTTATGAGAAACCTGGGGAACATAGTTAAAAGTAGAGGCATCACCTTGCAAAAAAAATTGCAGTCAATGTAGAAATCTGATTCATGTAAAGATCTCTTCTCAATCTGTTTCATGAAGCAGCAGTTTATATCCTCAGATCTTTTAAGAGAGAAACTTAAGAGTCCACGAAGTCCAGCTTCATTAGGCTCAGAGTAAGGAAAGAACAGAGAGAGACAGAAAACATGACTGCAGTCTTTGGCTGAACAAAGGATACTAATCGCTTCTCTTTATTCAAGCAGAGTATACCAGAAACGAAACTTAAGCTACATAATCAATCAGAATGTCAGAACCCAAATAAGGAGAGATAAGGAGCGTTGTCTCTCATGCAAGCAAAGAGGCCTTAGTTTACAAAATGTGTCAGAGACAGCCTGACAGAATCCAGATACATTCCTACATGTCCTCCTTTTTCATTAAAATTTGAGAGAGGGACGGCTAATCATACCCCTGCATGTCATCATACTCCATAACTACTCCTCCATATACATCATCACTGTCCTCCTGGACATCGTACCCCTCCTGACTCCTGGTACCTTGTTCCGGAGGATGATACCTCATTGAGTACAATTGCCGTCGTGCAAAACTCGATGTCTCCCTTCTACGCAGTGGACATGTGTTACACATAGAAATAAGATTAGGAATACAATTAATGCAAAAACACAAAGGTATAAGGCAGATAATAATAATAAACCCATCCCTATCCATTGATGGAGACAAATAAGCTTGAGCTAAAGTAAAGACAAGGCGGTAAACATATTGAGTATCCACAATCAGGTTAAAAGGCACATCAGAAAACGTAGAGAAAGCAAGTATGACCGCTGCCAGTTCCGACCGCTGGGCCGATGCTTGAGGTCCTGTAAAAACAACCTCCCATTCCCCAGTAGGACCCTGCCATGTAAGGACTCCACGGGAGGGGGAGCCATCCGAGAAAAGAGTAACGGCATGCAAGATAGGTTGCATGCAAAGCGGGGATGACAGGGAGTAAGAAGTGAGATTCAGCAAGGTAAACCGCTTATCTTTGGGGGGGTTAAATTTAACTTGTCCCACAAAGTCCGCCATGGCCACCTGAAATGCCTCAGAATGCTGTAGCAAGGCGGTTAGCTGATCCTGCGAAAAAGGAAAACAAACAAAGTCAACGTCATAGCCAGTCAAATGCTTTGCCCTAGTACGTCATTTGAGGAAAAGATCAGCAATCGCATCAGGTAGGCGATAACAGTTTTTCGAGGGAGTATGCGCCAAGTGTAGCCATTCCACAATGGCCACCTTCTGAGCGTTGACAGGCGCGAACAACACAGCAGTGGGCAGCCTCGGTGTAGGAAGAAGAGCGCATGCCAGCGCAATGGTGCTTGAGGGCACCTGATCCACAGCGATGGTATGCAGCTTTTCGTTGAGGCGTTGAAGAGCTGTACGCATCTCCGTTGTGCAGGGAATGATGTCCGCTGGAGAAGTGTGTCCAGAAAGAGCAGCAAAGAGTGGTGACAGTTCCTCCGTGCTCAGGGCCAAGAAGGGACGAGCCCAATTTATGTTCCCTAGCAATTGTTGCAATTGTACAAGAGTGAACTGCTCTGGAATAGCTATTGTTGGCAATAGCGGAGTTGAAGCTGTAGCTGAGAGCCTATGTCCCAGATATTGGAATGGATACATCCGCTGCACTTTTTCAGGAGCTATGATCAAGCCCGCTTGTTGCAAAATGTCTGCTAGGTCCTGCAGGTGTTTCTCCGTGACTTGTGGACCATGTAATAAAATGTCATCTGTGTAATGATAGACTTTAACCTCTGGGTGACATTGCCTGAAAGGTTCCAAAGCCATGTTCACAAAATGTTGGCATAGAGTCGGCGAGTTGGCCATACCCATAGGCAAGACACACCATTCAAACCGTTGAGTAGGATGTTCATTATTGTATACTGGCAATGTAAATGCAAATTTTTCTCTGTCTTGTGGCGCTAGCAAGATTGTATAAAAACAGTCCTTCAAATCTATAACCATGAGTTGATGATCTTCCGGAATCATGTTCGGATTAGGAAGTCCAAATTGTAGAGGTCCCATTGGCAAGATGTGCTCATTAACTTTTCTCAAATCATGCAACAATCTCCATTTTCCAGACTTCTTTTTCACCACAAAAATTGGAGAGTTCCAAGGACTAGTGGTTGTTTGAATATGTCCCAGATTTAATTGCTCCTGTACAAGGGCCTCCGCTGCCTGGAGCTTTTCTCTTGAGAGCGGCCATTGATCCGTCCACACTGGCGGGGTGTTTTTCCATTGTAGTGGAAGTGCATGCAACGGCGCTGCAGGGGAGGCCCGTATCAAAAATTTGTCTGCAAGGTACACCCTGTTTTAGCCAGGAGATCCTGGCCCCACAGAGTAATAGGAATATCCATAATCAGGGAGTGAAGAGAAACTTTCGTTCCCCCTGAGGTCTCAAAGACGATTGGATGAACACTCTGCTGTGCTGGCTCGTACCCGCCCACCCCATAAACTTCCCTACAGGGGCGGACGGCCCATCCAGTCGGCCAATCTTTTTTTGCCACCACTGAAATATCGGCTCCTGTATCGACCAATCCAGACACTGAACGTCCACCCATAATCAGCGAGCGGGTCGGTCTATCCTTGGTGATTTGTATCACCGCCATAGCTGCTGTTACAGTCCCCTCCTGGGATGGAGTTACAGTGGTCCCTAGTGGGAGCAGATGAAGGCGTCCTACAGGTTGTCCCTTAGGCAGGGTGAGATGTTGCGTGGCTGATGCAGGGATGACAATTTCTTGGTGACCCAACGTAACTGCAATGTGTACAGAAGCGGGCAAGGCGTCTGGGCAAGGAAGAACAATGCCCATCATGCCCTGGAAATTAACATCATCAACCATTGTGGGAAGAGCCTCCACACACCCTGGCATAGTAAAGGTACAGTCCTTGGATAACCTCAATAATAGTCCTTCTTTTAGAGGATGGTTTTTTCTATATCGTGAAATCATTTCTTGGGCAAGTTCCATATCTTCTTCCAAAACCTCCGCTATTGCTTCCTCACTGACCTCTGGTAGCCCTATTATTTTGCCTGGGCCCGAGCCTGGCCCGCACTCCCATTTCCCTGCTGCTGTGGAGAAAAGTCAGAGTCTTTGTGCTGAGCAGCTGAGGAGTTGGCATTAGGATTTGAGCGGCACTGATTGGCCCAATGGTACCCTTTCTGGCAAATGGGACACTTCCTTGAAGGGCGTGCTGCCTGCTTTTGACATTGTGCTTTAAAATGCCCTTCTTTTCCACAACCAAAACAACGTTTGTTTTGAGCCTGAGTTGTGGGCAATTGAACTGCAGCTGCCAGAAGTTGAGCCTTGTAACTGTGAGTCCCCACATTTTGACAAACTTTCATCATGTCTGCTATCGATGTGCCTGGTCGAGCATAAACAGCTGTCAGAGCCCCTTTACAATCCTCATTGGCATTTTCAAAAGCTAGTTGTTTCATGAGCATTTCCCGTGCCGGGACATTTTCCACCTGGCGGCTGAGGGCAGTCATGAGTCTGTTAATGAACTCAGTGTAATTCTCTTTAGGGCCCTGCCTGATTGCTGCAAACCCAGCAACTGAGCTATCTCCGTTGGAAGGAATCTTACTCCAGGCATGCATGACTATCTGTGCAATATCTCCCAACTGGGCATCAGTGAGTGCCAACTGCTGTGTGGGGTTGGCAAAATTTCCCTCCCCACATAACATATCCATCGTGAGTGCAGGGCGTGTATGATGTACCTCCCAAGCCACATCCCTCCACTCTTGCAAGCAGAGCATTGCTTCTGCAGGAGGCAGGAGTGCTTTAATCATCTGTTTCCAATCAACTGGTAGCAATTTTTGAGAAGCAATGGCTTCCAACAGAGCTTTTGTAAAAGGTGCATTAAACCCATAGTCACGTATGCTGACTCTCAGTTCCTTCAGATATTTGTAATGGAGGGTTTCATATCTATCTGGGACTGCCAGTGCATTGCCCACAGCCGGAGCCCCCCAGATCACTGGGTATATCTCAGGAGATTGCACGTCCAGCACAGCTGCAGTTAAAGCAGCAGAGAACAGTGTTTTTGTAGGGCTAAAAGTGCTTGATTGCTGCAAGGCAGGATATAATGTCCCATCTCCATTTCCACCCACATCAGGGGGCTTATGCTGTTGTTGCTCATATGATGGAGGGGCAGTTGCCATAGCCCCTCCCTTGGCTGGGGGCAAAAGCTTTGGGAGGGGGCCAGCAAGCCCCTGAGACAACAGAATATTCTTTGGAGTGAGTCTTTGAAGGCAGTTTCTGACTTCCTCCCACGTAAATTGAACTGATACAAAAATTCTCTCATGCTTTTGCAATGCTTTTCCAATTTGATTCCACTGTTTTAAGTCCAAACATTCATATTTAAACCAATGACAGTTTTTTCTATAGCTTTGACTAGCTTTTGTATCTCCTTCTCATCAGCCTTTCGCCCATTGTTATTCAAAAGATCTGAGATATCTTTACAAAGCTCCTGCGTTTGCGAAGTAAGCACGCACCCCATGATAAAAAAATAATATTTTTCTTTTTCTTTTGTCACTCACCTAGTGTGGGACCCAAAGTTGACTTTGGATGAATTTCGAGCGCTCGATTTATGACCTTCCCGGTCGGGGTGAATGAGACCTTGTCCCGGTCGATGAGGTGATAATTAGGTGCTAAATGCTGAAGCAGATCTCTTCAAAGCATTCCTTTGAATTTCATTCAATGGCCTCGCGACGGGGCACCAGTTGTAGAAATCTGATTCATGTAAAGATTTCTTCTCAATCTGTTTCATGAAGCAGCAGTTTATATCCTCAGATCTTTTAAGAGAGAAACTTAAGAGTCCACGAAGTCCAGCTTCATTAGGCTCAGAGTAAGGAAAGAACAGAGAGAGACAGAAAACACGACTGCAGTCTTTGGCTGAACAAAGGATACTAATCGCTTCTCTTTATTCAAGCAGAGTATACCAGAAACGAAACTTAAGCTACATAATCAATCAGAATGTCAGAACCCAAATAAGGAGAGATAAGGAGCGCTGTCTCTCATGCAAGCAAAGAGGCCTTAGTTTACAAAATGTGTCAGAGACAGCCTGACAGAATCCAGATACATTCCTACAAGTCAAAGCAATGGTATTCCCGATGGTAATGTATGGGTGTGAGAGCTGGATCATTAGGAAAGCTGAGCGCAGAAAAGTAGATGCCTTTGAAATGTGGTGTTAGAAATGTGGTGTTAGAAATCAACCACAACTGCTCATTAAAGGTCAAATAGCAAAGATGACACTAAAGTACTTTGGAAATCAAATGAGAAGAAAGGATTCACTTGAGAAAACCTTGATGCTGGGAAAGGTGGAGGACAAAAGAAGGGGGTGGCCCAAAATAAGATGGCTAGATGGTATTGTAGATGCAATGGGCACAAAGCTGTATGGGTCAAAGAACCCTTTCCCCATCTTCTTGGGGAACTTTTGTTTTGTTTTCTTTCTTGTTTAGTCATTTTTAATTTTTAAAAAAATTCTGGGAAGCAAGGAGCAGAATAGTAAACCAGCCCCCTAGGGTGAACTAGCCTTACATGTGGCTAGACACCCCCACCCCAATTAGGGTGGAGGAGCAAGGGATTAATTCCCCCAAATTAACCAATCTATTTGTTCCTCACTGTAACCAATTGAAGTACCAACACCTGAGAATGTCGGATCCAGCTACCTCTGTAGTTTCCAAGCCTCCCAGCAGCTGAGGAGTTAATCTCCATATATGAAATATCGCTCACCTAGAGTAGACTCCCGTCCCATGGTGGCTCCGACCAGCTCAGCAGCAAAAACGAAGCCTCCATGACCATGTGGCAGGGAAGGGAAAGAGAAACTACAGAAGGCCCCCACCACCACCTTCTCTCTCTCCTTCCACAAGCGAAAAGCCACAGTGACCTCTGGTGGCAGGAAAAATATAACGCAGCTTCGTCTGTGAGGGTTCCGGTCAGGATTTTTTTCAAAAAAATAAGGGATATTACGGGGAAATTAATAAAACGGGAGGGGGCAGGAAGATGGGTAAAAATAAGGGGCTTTCCCGGGAAAACTGGATACTTGACAGGTATGGCTGGGGTACTCCAAAAACAACCTCATTGTATGAGCTGTGGGGTTATTATCTGACCTCATTAAGAATTCTAGTGCTTTGTGGGGCATAAAACTGCCCCATGTTCAAAGCTCAGCAGGACAGAACACTTTTTATACTGTGGAGTTCTTTTTAATTCCTGTTTCACATGATGAGAAGAGTCAGCATCAACCAAATGGGGTCAGCCTACAGCCAAACAGCATATGATTTCTTTGCTACATCATACTTTCCTGAAAAATAGCAAGGGACTTTTTTTTTAATCTCAGAAAGTTAAACTTGCTTGTACAAAAAGATATCCAAATGATGGAAATCACTAGATTTGTTAGAACACGTTTTTATCCCATCCTTTTTAGTTAGTTAGTCTATTTATTTATTTGTTTGTTTGCTTGTAGAGGCAGCTAATAGAAATTTAGAAAGGGTGTTCACAACCAAGCAGATGATTCTGTCACAGAATGCCTACACAGTAGGTTTAGTCTTGTGTGGATTCTGCAACAAAGCAAGAATGTGGAGTATTGAAATGCCCTATCCTTGATAGCATAAGGCAGGGCCCCCGACACCAATTCATCCTGCCCACACCACCCTATTGCTCCCGGAAGCAGAAGTAAAACACACTTGTACAGGAGAGACAAGGGCAGCGTGGGCCAGATGAATTGGCATCCTGCCCACGGGCTGTAGTTTGGGCAGGGCACCCCTGGTTTAAGCAGAGAAAATGGCAGCAAATTTTGTTGCAAAACAGATTGCAAGGCGTGTTTTACTTCCGCTTCTGGTGGGAGGAACCACGTGACTGGCCCACTAAGCCACATGACCAGCGCGCTGAACCTGAACCATGTGATCGGCCCATGGTCCAAAAAGTTTAGACACCCCGGCATAAAGGTTAACATTTGAAGACAATGTAGATAAGGGAAGGCTAGGGAAAAATACTAAACAATGTTAAAATACTGTTTCGCATTCATTCTGAGAACAGGAAAAGACTACAAAGACTTGAAAATAACCACAAGTTGCTGTGTGATGCCACCACTACCAACCCCTGCCTGACAACCAGCCTATCCCAATTTATTTTATTGTATTATTTTAATTACAAAAATGCCTGTATTACTCTGTAGGGTAAGATAATTTCCCAGGACAGTATCTTTTAGGGTTGGGAGCCTGTTTTCAAAACTTGGAGTGACACCCAATCCATTCTGGTTTTGGCCATTCCCTGTGGGTGTGAAGCAGGCTGGGAGATTTAAAAATATAAGACTAAAAATCTCCCTGCCTTCTAGAAGGCATGGGGGGGGGTGGGGTGGTTACATAACCACAATATTGGCACTCCAGCTTCTAAGGAGCACATGAGGCCCCTAGACCTTTCAAAGTTGCCCACTCCAGCCCCCGTGTTTTAATGTTTTTCACATGCCAAACAATTCCTTGTAGTAGAAATAAACAGGGTGTGAGCTTGGAAAAGCTGTCAGTAGCCAGGCTGGCTGGGGCATTCTAGGACATTTAACCCCAAAGCTAAAAAAAATCCCTGCTGTGAAATATAAAATGCATATTAATATATTAATTTAATGTATATTTTTCCTAACATTTGAACTATTTATTGTTTTATTTTTATTGACATAAAGCCACCTTGGGTTCTCTTATGAAGAAAGGCAGGGTAAAAACAAACAAACAATTCCATCTCATGCTATTAGTCCTTAAAAGCTGCATAATTTTTCTTGACCAAGCTAAGGGATAAGCCCTCTGAAAGAGCCAATAATGTGTGCTCCTTCCTTTGCAGCAAGCCTTTTCAGTCAACAGATACAGTAAATGCATGCGCTCCATCTATGATTTTCTTCTCTGGATGAATCATTACACCTAATCAATAGCTTATAGAACTTGATTTTTTAAATGTTAGTCATGTCTACTAGGGTGAATGTTTATCCACTATCTCTTTGTTTCATCTACCCATAGTTCAATGGTAGAGAATATGCTTCCTGTGCCAATGGTCCCAGATCTAATGACCCATGGTTTAAAACCATCTGATATGCCGAGGCTAGGAAAAGATTGCCACTTTGTCTGTTGGAGGCTGGCTAGATAGCTCAATGGTTTAGGTATCTGGAGCCAGAGGTTGGGAGTTCAATTCCTCACTGTGCCTCCCAAGGAAACAACCAGCCTCTGTGGCCTTGAGCAAAGCTACACAGTCCCAGGGTGCCCACAGAAGAAGAGAATGGTAAACCACTTCTGTGAATTTCCTACCTATAAATTCTACGAGAGGGTCATCATAATGACCTGATGGCACACAATTATTATTCATTTTTCTCTTGGAGAGTTACTGTTAATCAGAATAAACAGCAGTAGGTTATGCAGCTCAATAGTCTGTAGTAGGTGATGCAGCTCAAGCAGCACCATCCATTCAGTAGCAAACTGAATTTTGTTGCTACTGTTCAGCAGTAAACCTACATATTTATTCTGAGGTCATGTTCAACAGAGATAGCTCCTGAGTAGCTAACTGTAGTTAATTGTGTTTTCTGTTCAAAATCTATTCCTGGGCTGGAACCCTTCCTCTGACATCAATTTTATTTTATGATTTCTTTCCTTGCCATGGAGAACTCTGAATTCTTTGGGCCCTTACCTTCACTCCCAAAAATAAAACAGACTAGATGCATGTTTTTCAACTAAGGCAGAGAAATGTACCTCAGATTGCCTAGAATCCAGAAGTAGTTAGCCTTATTTCCAGGCTTTTGGGGCCTGACCCACTCCTAGATTCGGATATGACTGGCTTTTGAACAAGGGAAACCTTTACCTTTACTATCCTTTCTTGTCTCAGTTCCATACAATTCAAACTGATTGCCTATTCTGACCACTTTCTTATAGATGCTCTTCATCACCTGGGGCATCTTTGGTATTTCTTCTGCTTTGTCAATTCACTTCTTTTCAGTGAAGAGAACTGGATATGCCATAGCATCTCCATATTTCCCCCCAGTAACAGTACCATACAGTTGGAGCAACAGCATTTTGGAACCCATATAAGGTAATGTTTCCTATTCTCATGCCATATATACAGCTGTGGGAGACTATGCATCACTGCTGAACAAAGATCCCAATTCATTATGATTAATTTAGACAACAGAGTCTTTGTTAGTGTAAATGTAGCTATTATTTACAGAATTATAAAAAGTGTAGTCAGGCAGTCTTCTTATTATAAAGAAAAACAAAGGTAAAGGTAAAGGTTTCCCTTGCTCAAAGAGAAGTACATAATCTTTGCAATGATGACCAATTTGATTTTAAGAACGTCACAGGAAGCAGCCTTAAAATGCCTTGGTGGAAAATCACTGCCAGAAATTCATTTTTTTAAAAAAAATCTCTAGATACTGCAGAAATAGAAAAGGGAGGTATATATGAGTCACTTTCAAATTACAGTACTTTCAAAACAATTTAAAACATAACATGACAGATGAGCATAAAAAATTCAGTGATGGAAATACAGGGAAGTAATGCTAATAAGATCATGTGGTTAATTACAAAGGTTAGCTTGAAAGATTCAAATTATTTTAAAAATTATTATTCTTCACTGTTCCCATTATTTATTAGCACACTGTTTCTCAAGGACTAAATAGAGGTTGGGGCAGAGGGTTGAAGAGGAGATTGACTAACTGACTCACACACCGAATAGACTATGAATAAGAAGACAACATGGGCTGACTGATGCATGATGATGTTTTAATGTGGCATTTTCCAATTTTATCCTGGGACAGCTGAGACGTCACTGTACTGGACATTAATTTGCTGCATTGATCTCTCAAAAACCCATGAGCAGGTATGAATCCAAATATCTAAGCTCATTGTCCGGTCCACAGGACTGGGATCCTGCCACTTAAATATTCATTACATGTCAGAGAGTCCATCCAAATAAACCCTTGGTTTGTTTCCAGCCAGAAATATCCATGTATGTTCACTAGCTCTCCGGAAACAACAATCTGTGAAACAGTAAACTTGCATATGTAAATTTTATATCAGACCTTAGCCAACTAGGAAATTTATCCAACACAAATGTTACCCATGTGGAATATGAGAAAACATCCAAGAAATGTTCAAAAGTTGACATAAGTAAAGGTAAAGGTCACCCTTGCTTGAAAGCCAGTTGTATCCCACTCTAGGGTTGTTGTGTATTGAAGAAGAATCGCACACGACAGGCTAAACAAGAGGTAGTTTATTACACAGTGATACCTCATACAGATTTGGATTTTGTATGAGGCATGCAAAATCCTAGCCATGATGCTTCATACAACATCCAAATCCTTTCCGCGATGCCTCGTACAACGTCGTTTCCATAGAGATACATTGTACTGTAACAGCACAGACTTCAGGGCAAAGTCAAGGAAACAAACAGGGAACTGACAGAACTTTAAGAAATCATTGTCTAAAAGCTAAAAACATTACAAAAACATGTCAAACAACCCTGATTGTCCAAGAACCTGAAGAATGCTGCAAAAATCTCAGGAATGCTTCTAAAAATTCTGACAAAAAAAATAAAAAAAATCCAAAATTGTGCTCAAACCACTCCTAAACACTCTTTGCCTTGTGCAAAACCCACAAGAGCAATGGACGCCTTTTATACTGCCCAGGCACAATGCAATCTGGGGAAAACCCCAATGCCTCATACAAAGTCACAGTGACTTTGTATGAGGCAACTTTTTTCAAGGAATTAGGCGATGTTGTATGAATTCGATGTTGTACGAAGCGGACTTTGTATGAGGTATTACTGTAGTTGAGTACAGAAAGGAGTTACGTGTGTCGGCTGAACTTCCGATCACGTACGACCATTGAACACTGGGCAAAACAGGGGCGAGGTATCACTTATATAACTACAGGAAGGTAGTCAAAGGGATACATTTGCCCGGACCGATAAAGGGCGGGAAAACCTGTGCAGAACCAACTAAAATAATAACAATATATGAACAGGGCACCTTGCAGCAAAGAGGGTGCAATGCAGCAATAGTTCAATCGTAATTACTCTAGGCAATATATGTTAATTTAGGCTCAGACACAACATCTCCCCCAGTAAAAACATAATAACACAACTAAGCAATAGACCTGGGGAGTTGGTTAGGGAGCCTACTAAAGGTAGGATGTAGGATGTTGTTGGGTTGGGACAACCTGGGTCTAAGGAATGGGCTGGTGGACCACTGGAGGATCTGGTTTAGCCAGGATTTTTATTGGGAAGGTGCCCAATACCTGGTTGACCTGCAAAAGCATGAGATCCTGTTGGTACCAGAAATGGTTTCCATGGACCACAATATCATTCTGAAAATAAATCCAAAAACGAGGGCGTCCTCTACTGCAGAATTGTGGAGTCACCCATCTCCGGCATGTGAAACCCAAAGAGGCAAGACTGCAACAAACTCCTGTGGGCATCCTGTCACTTGGAACACCTGAGTCATATGTACAGAGCGCATGGAAATGCTATTTGTGGAGGAAACCCCACTTTTCCCAGGAGCAACCCTTTTTCTTGCTCACTTCGAAAACGCGTACCCCTGCTGTTTCCGAAGCGATCCAAGATCTTGCTAGAACAATTCCCTGACTGCGAGGACAAACCGTGTCCTTTCATGGAGGGACATGCCTTAACTTCCTTTGCTCCCTCCGGGAACCGGGTCGCATATGGGTGACCCAACCTAAAGTTGAGGACTTGGGAAAGCTAAACCACACAGATTCATTACCCACAGACTTTACCATTCCTTCCCCCTTTTGCAAAGACACCAGCTTTTCTTGGCCATTCATAACGAACCTCCCAAACCCTGGGGCACCTGCAGGGCGTGACCACTCTTTCCAGGGGCACCGAGAAGGGACTGTTCCCCCAATTTAGGAGCAATTTCGTGGCAGCTACGGTCGAGCACTACCAAAGCGGGAAAAGCGGTGCGTTCGACCTGTGGTGACAACAACACATACTCCTGTTCTGCAAACAGATCCAGGGCAGCATTTCCTACCTTCCCCTCACTCCGCAGCAAAGCTCTGGTGTGGACCTTGGAGATGTGCTGCTCTCTGGGCCTGCAAGCCCCAACACTGACAAGCTCCTCTGGAACTTGCAAACCACTGTGCAGGCTAACTTGGACTTCCTGAGGTGAAGAGTAAATTTGTGGCTTGAAGGTACTGAAGTTGGTGTGAACATTGGAGACGTTGGAGCTACCTTGACCTTGCACTGACAGCTGAGCTTCTTGGATTGGATTGGAGAACCCTCAAAGGACTTGGTCAGCAGCTTCGGTAACCCTGGTCACAGACGGAGCAGAAGAAGTAGAACTGGGCGGCTCAAGGTCTGGAGTAATACCCCATGAAGACCTGGCCGCGGACAAAGGTAATGAAAAGGAGGCCTGTGGTTTGCGCTCTTGGCTGACACAATCCCAGAACCTGGCCACGGTTGTAGGCCAGACCGGCGGTTCGATACCTTTAAACGCAATAGAAGACTGGCTACACTCACTTGACGAGTTCTCGAATGGACTACTCTCAAGGTGTGTCTCCACTTCAAGTAGGTTATCTGTACTCACACTCTCACCCTTCCGGACATCATAAGGGACTACAAAATGGTCAGGGGGCATGGTGGCCTTGCGGCAGCCTTCACTCACATTGTCCCCAGGTTCCTCAACATCTGAAGACTCAGTGGACAATGACTCTACATATAATTACTCAGGATTATCCAACTCCTGCTCACTCTTGATGGCTTTTGAGGAGGATTGTTCTTCACTGGGCACCGTTACTAATGACCTCATGACTTTGGACTCCATAGCCACATTGAATGCCCCTTTGAAAGACAGCGTGCCCATCTCCATCCTCTCTCTCAGGGCGTCATCCACATCAGGCCACTGGCAGCCATCAGCCATCTGGCGAAGCACGGCCATGTAGTTTGTGACGGACTTGCCTGGCATCCGATTCCTCCTGAAGAATCTTTCCCTGGCCATGAACGCGGAGACGTGGCTTTGTAGCTTGACCATGTCTGTGGCTGAGACACGTCAAACCACCCGAGTGTCAGTGAGTTGCCGGACAATCCCATCCTCGTTGCCAATTGTTGTGTATTGAAGAAGAATCAAACATTACAGCACTTCGGGCTAAACAAGAGGTAGTTTGTTGTAGTTAAGTACAGAAAGAAGTTACGTGTGTCAGCTGAACTTCTGATCACGTACGACCATTGAATACCGGGCAAAACAGGGGCGAGGTATCACTTATATAACTACAGGAACGCAGTCAAAGGGATACATTTGCCCGGACCAATAAAGGGCGGGAAAACCTGTGCAGAACCAACTAGAATAATAACAATATATGAACAGGGCGCCTGTTCGATCGTAATTGCTCGAGGCAATATACATTAATTTAGCTCTGACACAACAAGGGTTCAGTGCTCATCTCTCTTAATAGCCAAAGAGCCAGTGCTGTCTGCGTCTGCAGACGTTTCCGTGTACATGTGGCAGGTATGCCTGAACACCAGGGTGCACGGAATGATGTTTACCTTCCCACTGAAGTGGTCCCTATTTATCTTCCTGCAATTTCTTGCTTTCAAACTGCTAGGTTGGCAGGAGCTGGGACAGAGATGGGAGCTCATCTGTCATGCAGTACCTGGGAATTGAACTCCGGCCTTCCAGTCAGCAAGTTCAGCGTCTTAACCACTTAAGCCACCGCAGTTGACATACATGCATATTTATACTGACTATAGAGATGACATTAACATACAATATCAACAAATAATACAATGTCATAATGTCACACAACATGGTGTCAGAAAAGGCAATCAATCTACAATGGCCAAGTTGAGTATTGCATAATGTGCAACAACAGGTCAGAAATTTCCTAGCCGGGTACAAATGTTGAGGAGAAGGAAGAGGAAAAGAAACCCAGAAGGCCATTTCAAAATTGTCAGTCTTGGTAAGACTGATAGCTTTTATACTGAAATAAATATTGACCAGAATCGTGTGGAGTTTTTTACACACAAATAAGTAATAATGTGGAAGTTGCTGTGGCTACTGGAGGCTAATTCATCAGCTGTTAGTTACTAGTTGCATGTTGGCAGGCACATGAGTAGCACCAGGTTAAGCAGCCTCAACTAGCCACAGCAACTTCTACATTTTTACTTACATATGTGTCAACGACCTCAGCAGTATTATAGCCAGAATGTTTTAGTTATTTTTATCATGAATGGTAGGATTAGGATTTTTGTACTTTAAAGACTTCCACTCTCATAATCCTTTAGTCTGCACTTGCCTTTTCATGTTCCTTTGTGAGACACTATGCAGCAAGAGCCTCCTCAAAGATTGTGATATGTTTGAGCCACAATTCAGAGTACCCTGGTAATGGCAAACTTGTGTTGCCAGCTAATCTTTCTCACACTAGGTCAGGCAAAAGGAACTGCAGAAACAACTAACCAAGAGGTGGCTTCATTTTGGCAGCTTCATGTCTGGCCTAGACACAGAAGAAGAAGGGCAGCAGAGGCCCTTTTACTCCTGCTTAGTGGGAAAGTGGTGTGGGAACAACAGGTAGATAAGAGGGCTGCTTTACCTTCTGCCAAATTAAAGGTTTTTATTCCCATAATTCAACTGCAGGCTCTCACTGAACTAAGGGAAAGGCAGAAACATCAATTAACTGGCATAGTTTGCCTGGCCTTGCCGGGCAGTTTTTATTTGTGTTTTTTTGGTTTGGGGTTGGTTTGGGTGGGGGTGTTTTGCATTTGTGGTTTGTGACTTTATTTGATTTATTTTTTAATGTATATTTGTCATTTTGATTTTTTACATATTTTTTTACTGTTTTTACTCTTCCGGCCTCTAGGTGGGGGTATTATTAAGATTATTGCGATTTTCCTTTCTTTATTCAGTTTAGTTCCAGACCCCATGGAGGGAGGACGTGTTTGGTAAGTGCTCTTGATTGTTTATTCTGTTTTTTTTGGTTTTTTTGGTGTTGGTTTGGGGGATTTAAGAAGAGAGTTTCTACTTAAACCCCCCAAAGTATTTTGGCTTGTTTGTTTGTCTGTATTGTGGGTTTTAGATGTGTTTTAATTATTTCTGGTTGTTATTTTTTTTGATTTTTCCTTATTTATTTCTTTAATTTGTGTTATTATTGTTTGTTGAGTTAGGTATTTTCGTGTTGTAGATAGGTGTTTTCAGTGTGCTTTTATGGTTTTTCATTAGCCTTTGGTATTTTGGGTGTTTTTTGTTGATTTTGTTGTTTATTGTTTTGTTGTTTAATGGGTTTATTTTAATTATTTGTTTATTTATTTGTGTTTTATTAATTTTGGTGCTTTGCGTTTTGGTTAACTATTGGGTTTTGTTGTTGTTGTGTTTTGTTGTGTGAAGAATGGCCTGTCTGTCGTTTCTTCTTTTTCCCCATTGCTGCTATGAAATTAGTCAGCTCACTCTTCGACCAGTAATGTTTGTTAGGTAGGTCAGGTGAAAAGGAGGCAGAGAAGAGCTATCTGCTTCACGATGGTTCTCTTCTCTGGGCCTCCTTTTTCCCCTGGCTTACCTAATGGGGAGATCGGCAGGCAATGATCCGTAAGGGGTGGTGCTCTTCATTGCGGATTGCTGGCTGCTGCTTTTCTATTACCTCCACCACTGTTTCGTGCTAGTTCTCAAAATAGCAGTGTGGGTAGTAGAAAGGCAGAATCCAGTCATTTACCAGTGAGAGTGCTTCCCCTGACGAATTGCTGCCTGGTGCTTTTTTTCCACCCCGGCTCAACTTACCTTGAGGCCGGCAGTGGTTAAGCTGTGTCTTCGGTGGGGTAGCGGGGAGGAGAGGGAATCCCTCTTCTCCCCGTTGCTCCAGGAAAGAAGGGCGGCGATTTTCTCATCATGGTTTTTTGCGGGTTTTTGTTTGCGAGGCCATGAGGCGCTGCGTTTACCTGCAGCAGCCTTGCACTCCCGTTGCGTGAGGCGTTATTTTATTTTATTTTTCATGCGCTGGCTTTTTTCAGCTTTCTGCGTGCTTGCGCCCTTCAGCATGATTGGCTGAAGTGGTCATGGCACGGAAGACGCTGGGACTTGAAGTTCAGTTTATTTTGTTTGTGTTCGTGCAGCGGCTTTTTTTCTGTGGCTCAGTTACTATTGGGCACGCCGTCTTTCTCAACCTTCTCTTTGCTCTCGCCTGTCAGCCTGATTGGCTGAGGGGTGGCGTGGAGGACGTTGGGAATTGAAGTTGTTTTGTTTTGTTTGCGTTCGTGGGGCTGTTACCCCACTGCCAACTGCGGGACCCTTGCGGTGCTGTGCGGGCCGGGTAAAGGCGAGTGCAGGCGGCTTGGTACAGGACAGTATGGATGGGTGCAGGAGCCTTTGTTACATTCCAACAGTTAGCGTCCTTCCATATAGGTATAGATTTAAGATATACAGATGACACGTTACTGGCAGAAAGTAGTAATCACTTGAAACATCTTTAAATGAAGGTTGAAGGAGAAAATACCAAAGCAGTTGCACATTAAGAAAAAAAATCAGGACCATGGAAGATCTACACAACTTTAATGTTGACAATGAAAAAATTGAGTCAGTGGAAGAGCTAGGATACATTTGTTCAATCATGAATGCAAATGGAGTTGCACCCAAAAATCAGAAGATTAAGACTTGAAAGGAATTAGAAAAGATCAAGTAAAGGGATGTGTCATTGGAAGCCAAGACCAAGGCCATTTGCACTCTTGTACAGTAAAACCTCATACTGTATAACAAAAATAATTGGTTCCACAAGGCACTTCGTTATACGATTTTTTCATTATATGATGCATGCATCATATAACAAAAATCCTTATGGGATGCATTGTACAACGAAAATCTCTATGGGAAAAATTGTGCAAAGGAAATCTCTATGGGAAAAATCGTACAAAGAAAAATTTTCGTTGTATGATTTTCCCCATGGAGATTTCCGTTGTATGATTCTCCCTCCCCATAGGGAAGCACTGCATTATACAACAATTTTTTTTGTTGTACAATGAAACTTTTTCAAATTCTCTTTGTTGTACAATTTTTGTTGTTGTTGTATGATGCATTCATTATACAAGGTTCCACTGTATTCCCTATCACCTTGTATGGATGTGAAAGCCGGACAGTAAAGAAAGCTGGCAAGATTCTCTGGGAAAGACAAAAAATGCTGGGGAAAGTTGAACACAGTAGGAAAAAAGGAAGACCAAACATGAAATGGAATGACTCCCCAAAGAAACCCACAAGCGTGAGTTTAAAAGAATTGAGCAGGGCTGCTGAGGACAGCACATTTTGAGATTATTCATTCATGGGGTCACTATAAATTGGAGGTAACTTGATGGCATTTAACAACAAATATTAAATCTATTTAGAGATCCCATGTAGTGTTGTTTCTTCTTCTTTTGTGTCCAAGTCAGACTTTGAACTGACAAAATGATGCCACCTTCTAGGCTTTGTCATTGGTCAAACATAAATCCTTATTGGTACATGTTTCTGGCAGTACTCAGCAGACCAGAAAATGAGCCAGGCTCTGTGTCTTTCCACGTTCACACACTGTGCTGTTGTCTGCCAGCAAGCTCCACTTGAGCATGTTGTAAGCACGTAAGCATTTAGGCACGCTGACCCTCAGCCTATTCAGAGTCCTCCTGGTGACACGAGGAGGCTGAGTTTATTTATTTATAAATAAATATCCTCTTCAATGTTATTCCTTGTCCTGTGAGCAACTTTCTCTATCTTCAAATTTGATCTTGCTCTTGCACACCCTCAAGAGTGTTCTTGCCATAAAGCACTTCCTGGATGTGAGTCGGCAGAATTGAGGCACATATCTGTTCAGAGGATGTTGCCAGTCATTCTCTTGCTTAGTTCTCTCAGCATCCGCTGATGTGGTGTTGTGATGGACTAGGACTAGTGAGACCAGCATTCCGAACCTTCATTGGCCGTGGAAACTCTCTGGACAGGGGTACTGGTAAAACCCTCCCTTAAATATATCAAATGCCTTGAAAATCCTAGTAGGGTTGCCAGAAGTCAGATGCGACTTGGCAGCATATACCGTATTGGCTGATGTATAAGACCCACTTCCCTCCTTATATTACACTGGGAAAATGGACTATGTCTTGTACTGTATATAGTGGCCTATAGTGAGCTATTTTGGTAATAACGGGGTGCGTCTTATGCTCCGATGCATCTTATACTCCGGCAAATACAGTACCTCACATTTTGGTAATATATTGTACCAAAAACCATATTGTCTTTTAATGTAATCCAAGATACATTTACATGTTTTAGGGAGCTCAGGAATCAGGATAATTACTGCTTGCTCCATCCTTGATCTCTTCACATTCAAGGCATAATTTGCTAGGACCCAGGCTATGTGGGTCCCAACTGCATGTGTTTCACAAGACAATTTTAGATTTCATGCTCTTCAAAATGCACATGGTTTCTTTGTTTCTGCCTTGCTAGTGTTTTACAAGTTACATTTCGAGAGTACTAGATATTTTGGAATAATGATATTACTTGTCATGATCTTTGTAAAGTATGAAAACACTACTCATATAATTGATATAATTTTCTACAGTTTGTTAAAAATGAGAGATAAAGAGGGAGAATGATTTTCCACATTCTTGGCAAGATTTTAAGCCAGCTCTTTAAAAGGTTAATTCATCAGATTCTGATGTTTTATTCTTACCCATAAATTACAAGAACATTTTCCTCAAGTCCTCAAGTACTATTAATCAAATGTAAAGTGTTTTGCTTCTCTTCAGTTGAAAAATGGAGCTGTTTGGGGCCATCTCATGAGGTGATTAATAATGGAGGAAGCAAAAAAAGCCTATAGTGTATTTAGTTTTAATTACTGTATTATGTTTCTGTTGTCTTAAACCCAAAAATCTCCAGCTGTGAGAGGTGTCTTCTTAAGAAGCTGGGGATCCAGGGCACTGTGTTGTCCTGGTTTTCCTCTTTTCTGGAGGGCCGTACCCAGTCGGTGTGGTTGGAGAGTGAGAGGTCCAGCCCTAGGCTCCTCGAGTATGGGGTGCCTCAGGGTTTAGTGCTCTCTCCTCTCCTATTTAACATCTACATGAAGCCACTGGGTGAGATCATTCATTCCCACGGGGTGCGGAACCATCAGTACACGGATGACACACAGTTGTACATCTCGGCCCGTGGGGACCCCAGTGATGCCGTTGAAATCCTATCCGGATGCCTGGAGGCCGTTGGGGTCTGGATGGGGGCCAATGGGCTTCGGCTGAATCCCAGCAAGCCAGAGTGGCTATGGATAAGGGGGCCCATGTTATCCAGGGAGCTACCATCTTTGGTACTGGATGGGGCTGTTTTGCCCCAGACAGACCCGGTGCGCAACTTGGGGGTCCTTCTGGACTCGCGGCTGCTGCTAGAAGAACAGGTAGTGGCTGTGGCCAGGCGGGCTTTTGCCCAACTTCGGGTGATTCACCAGTTGCGCACGCTCCCGGTCTGGGGCTCCTTGCTTATGGCCACTCACGCTCTGGTCACTTCCCGACTAGATTACTGCAATGCACTCTACATGGGGCTGCCCTTGACGACCATTCGGAGGCTGCAGCTGGTCCAGAATGCGGTGGCCCGGGTAGTGATGGGGTGCGGACGATATGCCCGTGCCTCACTGCTGCTTCGGGAGCTGCACTGGTTACCAGTTCGTCTCCGGGTGCAATTCAAGGTGCTAGTTTTGACCTTTAAGGCCCTATATGGCAATGGGCCAGGATACCTTAGAGACCGCATCGTCCCAAGAATGTCTGCCCATCCAACCAGAGTAGGCCGTAGGGGCTCTGTAATAGTGCCATCAACTAGGGGTGCAGATCTATCCAGCACCCGAAGGAGGGCCTTCTCCGTGTCCACACGAACCCTCTGGAACCTCCTGCCAACAGATCTAAGACTTCAAAGAGAATTGCTGCCCTTCAGGAAAGGAGTGAAGACCTGGCTGGCAGGGCAGGTGTGGGTCCCTAATGGGAACACAGTCCTTGCCTGCTGGCTTATGTAAACAATCAGGAACTCTCTCTTCTTTTTTTATAGTGGGTGGGATGGGTGGGTGGGATATGGGTCTTTTAAAGTGGGTGAGATATGGGGTTTTAATAGTGTTTTATGTGTTGTTAGAATTTCTTGTAATGCCGCCCTGAGTCGGGTTCTACCTGAGTGGGCGGCATATATAAATATGACTATTAAATTAAATTAAATTAAATTAAATTAAATTAAATGGCCTTAAACAAACTACAGTACTGTTCTTTCTGCTGCAGCTCCTATCTCTAATATGGTCTACATTGATGAACTGTTATAAGGATTTATGCAAGTTTACGTGCATAATTCTAGCACTGCATTGAAGTGTGGCATCTGTATGCTTATGATTTCTTAAGTGGTGACTTTTGCAGGGAGAAGGATGAATCAAATATATTGCAATACTAAAATCCACCTCTTCGTTAAAACACTTTGCTATGACCTAAGTAGAAAACTGTAATCATGGTATGCTTTCACCAAGATAAAGCACTTCAGAATGAGTACCCATGTGCAAAGTGTGAAATACGAACTGGCTCTTAAATGGAAAACAGATCCCCAAAGATCCTTAACATTTCACCAATCTATTTTAGTTTACCTTTAGAGCAGCTTGGTTGCTGGCACATATGGGATTCAAACTGCAAGAGAGGGCACATTCCAGCACGCTCGGTTTCCCAGCAGAATTGCTGGATTTGTGGCAGTAGCAGTGGCAGTAGTCTCAGCAGCAGTGGACAGGGAAAGACAAAATCCTCAAAGAGTTTCAGAGCAGAAATGTGTCCTCCTCCCCCAGCCCTAAGAACCTTCCTGCCCCTGCTTTATGTTATTATTGTACCCAGATAAGGTAGCACCAAACTCTAATTGCCGAGTTCCTGTTATATCACACTCCTGTATATAAAGGCAAAGATGCATCATTATTTGCCAAGGTGAATAATGATAATGTTTGGGAAGAAAGAAGACAAAAATCTATTTTCTATTACTAAACTACTATAACATTTCCCCCCAAATATTTTTATGAACTGTTTTAATTCCAGTACCGCACTGATAATTTTGTTCAAGCATGAGTCCCAAAACATATTTTAGCATCTTGTCAGAATGAGACACTAAGAGTGTCGATAAAAATGACACTAAAATAAATGTAAATTTAGATTGCTGTCACAAGTGGCTGCTTGCTTTTGTGAAGATGTTAGGTTGCTATAGAGTTTTCCATAGCAACCTTGCATCTTATTATATAAATAATCCCCTTGGTGTTCTTAAAGCCTGCTAAGAAAACAGGATTAAATCTATTCTCATATGTAATGATCCTGCATTAAACCTTATCAGGATGAAAACCAGAAAGCATAATAAAATGTAATCTAGATAATAGCTTTTCTGGCAGTTCAAAGGCATCAAAGCACCACAAGCATTTCACTACAGTTTGTAGTTAGCCAGCCATTTTTCCAAAGCCCTTATTAAATATGTCTCCTTGAAAGTTCTATTTCTTCTTATTTCTTAAAGTAAGGATAATAACACTTTCATAAGCAAGATATATTAGTGATTTAGATATCTGGCTATGGAGACAGAGGTTGGGATCTCAGTTCCCCACTGGGCACCCCAAAAGACTCACCTTATATAACCTTGGGCAAGCTGCACAGTCCCAAAGCAACCCCCCCCCCCCCCCCAGAAAAAGACAACATAAACTTTTCTGTATATTCTCTACTTATAGAATACCTATCTATACTCTATCTTTAGAGGTGGGGCTATATTACCATTGGTGCACAATGTGAATGTGGCAAGAGACAAGACTTTGAACATCTGCCAATCTGTGACAACTTGCCTGAATAGTGTGATATCAAAGATTTTTTGAAGCAAATGACAGGGCTATTCAAACTGCTGAATACTGGAAAAGTAGAGTGTACAAATAAGGAGTTAAATTGGTAGAGTTTGATTAATACATTTTGCAATGGAGGGGGGGGGAGCTAGGATACCCAAATCTTTATGGTATACTCAACAAGGAGATGGTGGATTGGGAATTCCAAGTATAAAGGATTATTATATGGCTTTTCAGTTGGACGGGTTAATGAAAATATTGGTAAAAGAAAAGGTGATATGGAAAGAATTAGAGTTAAAAGAGATTGCAGGTGTGGGCAAGAGAGTCTTTCTGGATAACTACACTAAAAATGTTAGGATTGGGAATGATCTCTGTAGAAATATGTTGTCAGTTTGAAGGGAGATGAAAAAGAAAAATATCTCCTAGTATAGCCCCATTGTTGGAACTAAAATAAATCCACTCATTCCCCCTATGCTATAATGAGATGGCAAAAGGTGAATTAAGAAGAAGACAGATTAGAACAATAGAGGACTGGCTATTAAGAAATAAGGATAAGCAAAGAAGAAAATAACTATATGAGAATATATAACTGAACTGGTTAGAACAAATAAGAATGGAAAATTGGGATAAACAATACAAAAAAGTTGTACAGAGCAGGAAGGAGCCAAATGAGCTTTGAAGGACTAATCACACTGGCATTTTCAGATACAGTAGTACTAAACAGAAAGGTATCGTTAGTAAGATATATAAGCTATTAAATATAGAGACCAAGTCTCAGAAAATATTGAAAGAAACATGGGAGGCGGATTTGGGAATAAATATAACAAATACTGCATGGAGTAAGAAATGGCAATCTTCTTTACCTATAAGGACGGACGTTAACCGTTGGAATGTCACAAAGGCTCCTGCACCCATCCCTACTATCCCCTACCGAGCCGCCTGCACTAACTTTTATCTGGCCCGACCATCACCGCAAGGGTCCGGCAGTCGCCAGTGGGGCAGCCGCCTGACGAAGTCAAACAAAAAATAAAACTATGTTTCCCAGCCTCCTTTGTGCTGTGCCACCCCTCAGCCAATGAGACTGAAGGGCGCGAGCATGGAGAAGGCTGGGCAGCCGGCGTGGTGTTTTAAAAATAAAAACCGTGCCGAGAGGAAAAAACTTACACAGACCCAGCTGGCAAAAGGTAAGTGCGGTCTATGGGGGTTAGGGGGGGAGAAACAGCCCTGGTAACCATGCCACTGCCCCCACCCCACCACCTTGCCCCCCCACTCCATAACCCCCAACGGCAGCACTTGACTTTTGCCGGCTCCGGCTGGGTCTTTGAAACTCTTTCCCTCCTGGCACGGCCTTCTGCGTTGGCAGGCACACCAGCCTTTCCTTTCGACCCTTTGGGCATGGAGGCCTCCCCGTGCCTCCCCACTCCATAACCCACACCAACTGCACTTACCTTTCGCCAGCAGGGTCTTTCCCCACAATGTGCGGCCTTCTGCATTGAGAGCCACACCGGCCTTTTCTTTCATCCCAGTGGGCATCGAGGACTTGACACCCACAGGGACGGAGAACAGGCCAGTGCTTCTCCCAACGCAGAAGGCCGCACCGGGAGGGAAAGACTTTAAAAAACCCAGCTGGAGCTGGCAAAAGTTAAAGTGCGGTCGGTGGAGGTTGGGAGTGGGTGTGTGTGTGTGTGGCACGGCCCCAGTAACCACGTCGCCCCTGCCCCACCACCTTTCCCCCCACTCCGTAACCCCACCGACCGCACTTACCTTTCGCCAGCAGGGTCTTTCTCCACAACGTGCAGCCTTCTGCATTTGAAGGCACACCGGCCTTTTCTTTTGTCCCAGTGGGCATAGAGGACTCAACGCCCGCAGGGAGAAAGAATAGGCTGCTGCGCCTCCCAACGCAGAAGCCCGTGCCTTGTGAGGAAAGACCCAGCCGGGCCAGTTGGCAAAAGGTAAGTGAGATCAGTGGGGGTTAGGGAGTGTGTGTGTGTGGGGAGGCATGGCCCTGGTAACCATGCTGCCCCCCCCACCCCACCACCTTGCCCCCCCAATCCTGGCCCCCCTTATCTTTTGCTGGCTGGTCCATTAGCCCAGGGAAAAGACCATGGCCGAATCCTTCAGCCATGCATCCTCCCCGGGCAGCGGAAAATGCAAGGGTGCCAAAGGCACTTGCAGCGCACTCCCCATTCGCCCAGGAATGCATGGCCAAAGGACCTGGCCACTGCCTCTTCCATGGGCAGCGGGGAATGCAAGGGTGCCAAAGGCACCCACAGTGAACTTCCCATTTGCCCGGGGAGGAGACAGTGGTCGGGTCCTTCAGCCCTGCGTCCACCCCGGGCGCCAGCCAAACAGCCCTACCCTAGCAGAAACACCCAAACAAAAAAATACTACACATATAAATAAACAAACCAAACAAGTAAACAACAAAACAATCAACCACAAACACAACAAAACACATCCAAATTAAAAAACAAATGAAAAAACATGAAAAACTCACTAAAACCACCTATCTACAACAAAACAACATGACGAAAAAACCCTTACTAAAAATAAAAAAACAACACAATGAACAAAAATAAATACTAACAAATTAAAAATAAGAAATAACCAGAAAAATAAAAACCAAAAAAACACATGAAAAATAAAAAAGCAAAAACTCTAAGTTAAATAAACAAACACACTACTTAAACCCCCCAGCCCAGCATCCCAAAATCAAAACAAAATCAAAACAGAATACAAAATCAAGAGCACTTACCAAACATGTCCTACCTCCATGCCTCCGGAACAGAACTGAACAAAGAAAGACAATCACAGTACTCTTATTCACAGCCTCACCTAGAGGCCAGAAGAGTAAAAAACAGTCAAAAAAATTAAAAAATCAAAATAATTTTTTTAAAAAATAAAATAAATTCAAAAACCACAAATTCAAATCACCACCACCCAAACCACCCCTAACCAAAAACACACACAATAAAACTGCCTGGCAAGGCCGGGGAAAATATGCTAGTAATATATAAAACTAAGGTGTCCCCCCATGAGATGCATATGCGCTCTGAGACATGGCCACCCTCCCCCTAAAACATGCCCAGGACTTACCTTGCCCCTTCAGCTGTGTCGACAAAGTGTTCTGGCAGCCCACTGCAGGGTTCATTGCCCCCGTGAGGTGGGCGCAAGGGGGTGCCCCCAGCCACTGGTGAATCCTGCACAGAAGCACGACTGTGCCAGCATGCCAGGCAAGCGCCTCCCCATGGCTGCACGCTCAGCCCAGAAGAGCCAGGACTTCTGGGTTCCTGCACGCCACCGGCACGCGCAGCCCGGAAGTGTCGGCACTTGCACCACAATGTAGGGCAAACAAGCAGCAGTCCAGTGGTGGTGGCAGAGGAGGAAGAGGAACAGCGGCGGCGGTCAGCACAGGGGGGAGCGGCGGCAGCGGAGGACAAGCGGTGCAAGAGGATGAGCGGCAGTGAGGGACGTGACAGGAGAGGTGCGGTGGGGGAGGATGCATGGAGCCACGGGGGAGACAGAGGACAGCAACACAAGGTAAGGCGCTGGTTTGTGTGTGGGGGCAGCCTCTGGGGGCAGACGGCATGGCACATAGGTGGAGCTGGGGGGCCAATCCATGAGTGGGCGCGAAGAGGGGGGCAGGAGGACAACAAGAGAGGGGGAACACAGACCAGCAGGGAAGGGGACAACCATGGGGTCCAGGGAGGCCGGGCACAGATGGGGCCCATGCGGCAGCCACCCTGGAGTGAGGCGTCTGGGTGAGGGAGGGAGGGCTATCATTGGAGGGAATGGGGGTGGGTGGGCCATGCCATGTGGCTGGAGAGGGGTGGGCAGGGAGGCTCCACCAGGAACCCCAAGGGTGCATCAAGGGTAGAGGGGGCCTGTGTGCCAGATGGGGGCCTGGTGGTCTAGGCCATGAGGCTGCGGAGGTGTGGGCCAGACAGGGGCCTGGTGGGCCAGGTCATGAGGCTGCAGAGGGGTGGGCCAGATGGGTGCCTGGTGGGCCAGGCCATGAGGCTGCAGAGGGGAGGACCAGATGTATCTGGCCCACTCCTCCACAGTATCTAGCCCACACCTCCACAGCCTATTGACCTGGCCCACAAGGCACCCATCTGGCCCGTCTCTGTGCAGGCGCCTGGCCTAGCCCACCCCTCCATAGCCTCATGACCTGGCCCACCAGGCACCCATCTGGCCCATCCCTCTGCAGGCAACTGGCCTGGCCCACCCCTCCGTAGCCTCATTGCCTGGCCCACCATATAAAAAAGTAAATTTCCCCAAGAAAATCCCTGGGCAACCCTGCTAGTAAAGAATAATGAAAAACTTATCTGTGAGAATTAAAGAACATAATTATAAACTGTTATGAAAGTGGTATCTAACACCACACCTGTCAAGTATCCCGTATTGGCCTGGATTTTCCATTTTTCAGCGCTTGTTCCTCCCCTTTCCCACTGCCGTATTTGAATGGCAGGAAAAGGGCCTACTGCGCATGTGTGGCCACGGTGCGCATGCGCAAATGGGTTATTGCGCATGCGTGGCCATGGTGCGCATGCACAAATGGGTTATTGAGTGTGCACGTCCATACATGCGCAGTAATTTCCCGTATTTTGCAGAGCTGCACTTGCCGGGTATGTTTAACACCAGTGTGATTAAATCAAATAGACCAGACGATTTCTAGGAGGTGCTGGTGCTATCAAGATATGTATATACACATGTGGTGGGAATGCAAGCAAGTATGAGATTTATGATTTAAAGTTGAACAAGAAATAGACAGAATAATGGGAAAATGTATAAAGATAATCCCTAAGGAAGTATTAGTTATGGAATTAGAAGATACAAATTAGAAAAGAATAAATATGATTTATTAACTATTTTCTTGACAGCCACAAGATTTTTGATAGCAAGGAATTGGAAATTATGCCCGTTCCTGGACCAGGATCCCTTGCTTATGGTCACACACACTCTGGTCACCTCCAGATTGAATTATTGTAATGCGCTTTAGATGGGACTGCCTTTTATGACCATTTGGAGGCTGCAGCTGGTTCAGAATGCAGCTGCCCGTGTAGTGATTGGGTTGCATGCGTTATACCCATGCCTCACCCCTGCTACAGGAGCTGCATTGGTTGCCAGTGTGCCTCCGGGTGCAATTCAAGGTGCTGGTAATTACCTTTAAAGCCCTACATGGTAGTGGGCCAGGATACTTAAGAGACCGCTTCACCCTAAGGACATCTGCCCGTCCCACTAGAGCAGACCGGAGGGGCTCTTTAAAAATACCAACAACTAGAGGAAGAGCCTTTTTGGTATCCGTTCTGGCCCTATGGAACCTCCTGCCAGTTGAACTGCATCTCCAGACAGAGCTGCTGCCCTTTGGGAAAGAGCTGAAAACCTGGCTGGCAGGGCAGGTGTGGGGAGGTAGAGAGGGAGCAACCACACAACTCATTTAGAGGAGGATCACTCATGCTTTTAAAAGTTTTTAACTAGATTTTTAATTGGTGCGGGTGGGAGGTAGTTTCTCAGTGTTTTTAGGAATTTTAAGGGTTTCTAGAGTTTAAACGTTAGGGATTTTATGTATTCCACCCAGAGTCGCACGTTGATTGGGGTGGCTATACAAATTGAATAAATAAATAAATAAATAAATAAAAGTTCATTATATTTATAAAATAGAGGAATGGTATAAAGGGCTCTGGGAAATTGCATTGAATGATAAACTAACAGGGAAATTAAAGTGCAAAAAAGGATGGTAAAAATAAATCCATTTTGGAGGATATGGAGACCCTTTGTTGAATATGTAGTTAGCCATAAAAAAGGATGTAAACCTGTGCAAGAAGCAATGCATTTTTGGAATGAAACTAGGTAATATATATGTGTTGTATATAACAATATGAATGGTATAAGTTCCTCCCTCACTTGTTTTCTTTCGGCTATTAGAGACTACCTTGTGGTGATGAGGGCGGTTAAGCACCAATACTTCACCACTTTCATTGCCTCTGCTGATAATCGGTCAGCAACCCTGTTCCGGGTCACCAGGTCCATCCTGGGTAGGGGGGGTGGACCCGGGGTGGCAGGGCTCTGCTGATGATTTTGCAGACCTCCTTGCAGAGAAAATTGCTCACATTCGCTCAGGGTTCGAGCCCAACGTGGAATTGGATCGCCTGGAGAGGGCCAGAGCAGAGTCTAGCCACTTTATCTGGGATCAGTTTGAACCGGTTGGCCCTGATGAAATGGACAGGCTTCTTTGAGCTGTGAGTGATACTACCTGCTTATTAGATTGCTGCCCTGCTAGGCTGGTCAAAGCAGCCAAGGCTACTACGGGCAGCAGGGTCAGTGTGATGGTGAATGGCTCCTTGTGTGAGGGGGTGTTTCCAGCAGTTTTTAAACATGTGCTGGTACAACCCCTCATAAACAAGCCATCGCTCGACCCTACAGTTATTTCAAATTTTAGATCAATCTCCAACCTTCCCTTTTTGGGGAAGGTGTTGGAAAGAGCAGTGGCGCGGCAGCTCCAGGGGTTTTTGGATGATACGGATTATCTGGACCCATTTCAGTCAGGATTCAGGCCTGGTTATGGTACTGAGACTGCTTTGGTCGCACTCATGGATGATATCTGGCGAGAGCAAGACAGAGGTAACCCTTTTGTTCTCGCTCTTCTTGACCTCTTAGCGGCTTTCGATACTGTCAACCACGGTATCCTTCTGGGCTGGCTCTGAGGATTGGGGGCCCAGGGCACTGTGTTGTCCTGGTTCTCCTCATTTCTGATGGACCGGACCCAGTCAGTGTCCTTAGAGAGCGGGTTGTCCATTTCTAGGCCACTCTCGTGTGGGGTGCCTCAGCGTTCAGTCCTCTTGCCTCTATTATTCAAAATCTACATGAAACCGCTGGGTGAGATCATTTGTTCCCATGGGGTGAGGTACCATCAGTATGCTGATGATACCCAACTATACATCTCGGTCCATGGGGACCCGAGTGCTGCAGTCAAAGTCCTAACTAGGTGCCTGGAGGCTGTGCGGGTCTGGATGGGGGACAACAGGCTTCAGCTGAATCCCGACAAGACTGAGTGGCTGTGAGTTCGGGGCCCCGTGGTAGCCCGGGAGCTTCCATCTTTGTCTCTGGATGGGGCATTGTTGCCCCAGACAGATCCGGTATGCAATTTGGGGGTCCTCCTGGACTCGCAGCTACTGCTTGAGGGGCAGGTGACAGCTGTGGCCAGGAGGGCCTTTGCACAACTTCGTGTCATCTACAATTGCATTCGCTCCTATACCGGGACTCCTTGCTCACAGTCACTCAATATAAGAACATAAGAACAGCCTTGCTGGAACAGGTCACAGCCCATCCAGTCCAGCATTCTGTCTCACACAGTGGCTCATGATTTGCTTCTGGGTATTCCCAAACAGATGCCTTCACCTGCTTAGGATTCCCTAGAAATGGCATTGAGAGATATCCTGCCTATCTCTCCAACCCGGAGGTTGTCCTTAGGTATCCTTAATTATAACCATTGATACCCTTGCCCTCCATGAACTTGTCTAATCCTTTCTTAAAGCTTTCAAGACTGACAGCTGTCACCACTTCTTTTGACAGGGAGTTCCATAGACCAGTGATCCTCTGGGTGAAAAAGTACTTTCTCTTATTTGTTTGAGAACTAGTACCTAAAAGTTTCATGGAGTGCTCCCTAGTTCTAGTGTTAGGGAAAATAGTTTTTCCTTATCTACTTTGTCCATACCGTGCATGATTTTATAAACTTCAGTCAAGTCACCTCTTAGACGCCATCGTTCAAGAGTGAAGAGGTCCAAACGTTGCAGGCTCAGAAGGTAAGAAAGGTGTTCCAGTCCCCTAAGCATTCTGGTTGCCCTCCTCTGCACTTTTTCCAGCTCCATAATATCCTTCTGGAGGTATGGCGACCAGAACTGTAGACAGTATTCCAGATGGGGCCTCACCATAGATTTATAAAGAGGCAAAATGACACTTGCTGACTTGTTATCTATATCCTTCCTAATGATCCCTAGCATTGAGTTTGCTTTTTTCACTGCTGAGGCACACTGCATTGACACCTTCATTGAGCTGTCCACCAGGACACCAAGGTCCCTTTCCTGGTTTGTCGCAGAGAGTTCAGACCCCATCAGTTTATAAATATAATTGTTGTTGTTGTTTTTTTGCCCCAACGTGCATCACTCTGCACTTACTAGTGTTGAAGCTCATTTGCTCACTTACCCAGTGTTAAGAGATCCCTCTGGAGCTCCTCACAATCTCTCATGGTTTTCAATACCCTGTATAATTTAGTGTCATCAACAAATTTGGCTACCTTGCTATTTACTCCTACTTCTAGATCATTTATGAAGAGGTTGAAAAGCAGGGGTACCAGTACTGAACCTTAGGGGACCCCACTCTTTACTTTCCTCCACTTGGAGAAGTGTCCATTTAGTGCTACCCTCTGTTTCCTGTCCCTTAGCCAGTTGCTGATCCAGGTCTAGACCTGTCCCTTTATACCATGACTGGTAAGTTTATTCAAGAGCCTTTGGTGTGGGACCTTGTCAGAAGCCTTCTAAAAGTCCAAATAAACAATGTCAACCGGATCCACCTTATCCACATGTTTGTTGACACTCTCAAAAAATTCCAACAGATTAGTGAGGTATGATTTGCCCTTGCAAAAGTCATGTTGGCTCTCCTTTAGCAGCACCTTATCTTCAAGGTGCCTATTAATTCTGTCTTTTAGGATGGTTTCCATCACTTTACCTGGGACACATGTCAATCTGACCAGTCGGAAATTTCCTGGATCACCCCTGGATCCTTTTTTGAAAATTGGTGTTACATTCGGTACCTTCCAGTCATCAGGCACAAAGCCTGATTTGAGGGAAAGATTATATATATTTTGGCTAGGAGATCAGCAATTTCATCTTTAAGTTCCCTGAGAACTCGTGGATGGATTTGTTAGCATTTAGTTCCCTATTGGATCAGTCACATTAACATCTTGCACCAGATCCTGAGTAATACTGAGTCAAGGATTCTTGTACCTCTAGTTGGGCCTTCAACCATCTGTCCCAGGGAACAATCATTTAGCATATCTAGGAACTTTATCTCTTTATCATGTGCGGAACAACAGTTCACCCAGTCTATGTGAGGGTAATTGAAGTCCCCCATTATAACCAGGCTTCTCTTCTTTGATGCCTCCTTCACAACATTCTCCAACTGCCAGTCTCCCTCAGGAGTTTGGGTCGGAGGCCGATAGCATATACCTACTGTTAGACCATCCTCGTGGCCTGGTACTCTTACCCACAGAGTTTCTAATGGTGACTTCAAATCACCTAGATATTCCAGTTCATACGATTTTATCACTTCTTTGACATACAAGGCTACACCACCTCCCGTTTGCCCCTTCCTATCCTTCTTATACGGTTTGTAACCTGGGATAACTGTATCCCATTGGTTATCATCCATCCACCAGGTTTCAGTGATGCCAATAATATCAATATTTTTATCTATTGCTAAGTATTCCAGCTCCCCTATTTTGTTCTGGAGGCTTCTGGCATTTGCATACAAGCATTTATATATGCTTTTTTGATACAGTCTTTTGAGTCCAGTTGCATTGTTAGACTGCCTCTTGCATCCTTCTGCTAGAGTGCTGGTGACTAGCTCCTCGCTCTGCTCAGTAATTTTTGCATCCTCCTCACTACTCAAATAAACACTTTCCCGAACCGGATGCTGCCCAGCTCCTGTCATCTTTCCCCCAGTTATCAGTTTAAAAGCTGCTCTGCAGCCCTTTTGATGATGAGTGTCAGCAATCTGGTCCCATCATGGTTCAAGTGCAACCCATCGCTCCTGAACAGATTTGGCTTGTCCCAAAATGTTTTCCAGTCCCTGACAAATCTGAAGCCTTCCTCTCGACACCACCACCTCATCCACGCATTGAGGCTTCTGAGCTCTGCCTGCCTGGTAGGTCCTGCACGAGGAACAGGCAGCATTTCTGAGAACTCACGCTCTGGTCACCTCCAGATTGGATTACTGTAATGCGCTCTAGACAGGGCTGCCTTTGATGACCATTCGGAGGCTGCAACTATTTCAAAATGCAGCTCCCCAAGTAGTGATAGGACGTGGGCGTTATGCCCAGGCCTCACCGCTGCTTCAGGAGCTCCACTGGATGCCAATATGCCTCCAGGTGCAATTCAAGGTGCTGGTTTTGACCTTTAAAGCCCTTCATGGCAGCGAACCAGGATACTTAAGAGACTGCGTCACCCTGAAAGTGTCCGCCCATCCTACTAGGGCAGACAGGAGGGGCTCTGTAGTGGTCCCATCAGCAAAAGAAGTACATCTAACTGGGACCGGGAAGAGAGCCTTCTCCGTGTCTGCCCCAGCCCTGTGGAACCTCTTACCTCTGGAGGTGCATCTCCAGATGGAACTTCTCTCCTTCATAAAAATGTTGAAGACCTGGCTTTGCCAGCAGGTGTGGGGAACTATGGGTTCCACTTCCCAACCCCACTGGCTGATTTAACTTTTCTGGGGAATTTTTCCTTTTGTTTTGGTTTTAATGTGGAGGAGGGAGGAGGAGGGTAGTTTTTAGGATAAAGTAAGTTTTATGTGTTTTTATTCCTGTTTTTTTAGATTAAGGTTGTATAATTGTTTTAATTGTTAATGTTTTGATTGTTTTTATATTGTATGTTTTACCTTGTTGTTGGCCGCCCTGAGTGGTGTTCTCACCAGGAGGGCGGGGTACAAATTTATTAAATAAATAAATAATATCTTCCACCAGTTTTATATCTTTTTTAATGACTACAAAATGATATATTTAATGCATGCATAGAAATGTACAATCACAGGAAGAAGTGATAGATGTGATATTTAATCAATGAAATGATTTTGTACTGGTATAAAATATTATTTATCCTTTTTTATTTATTCTAATTCTTTCTGTGATTTTTAAATATATTTCTGTTCAATTTTCAATAAAAAACATGATAAAAAAGAAAAACTAGAGTGTAAATATATAGTTTATTTATGCATAGATTTTTAGATGATTAGTGTTGTTTAAAATTTTGTTGATTTTAGTGCTTTGGACTTGGAAAAATAAATAAATCTACCTAGAAAACACTAGAAAGAGCCGTAACAAGTCCGAACTGTCTTGACAGCAATAATTATTTCAATTAATAAAACTTTTTCGGTTTGATGAATTGAGGTACAATGGTGTCCTCTAATATACTGGTCTAGTCAAGTGATCTTTCAAGACAATACATCAGCTTTACTGAAAACATGTTTCTTGCTTTACTTAAATATCAGATGTGTTTTGTGTTAGTCTATTCGATATCATAACTCTTAATTTTATTTTATGTTATTTTTAGGCTGCCTGTAAGAGGGATTTCTCTGGATGGCTTACAGACTATAATAATACACAATTTAAAATCATATATCCATAAAATACAATAATATAGAGCAAATAAAACACACAATTTACAATAAAATATATCAATTAAAACCATTAAGCAGAAGAAACAAGGAAACTCCCACAAAGTTACAACAATATTCAAAGAGAGAGCATAACTGAAAAGACATATTTTGAAAACAAGAATTGTTTTTTGGCTAGCGAAAAAACAGTAATGCCAGGTGCAACTCTTTGGGTAGGACATTCCACAAATGAAGCATGGTTAATTAGTAAAATGACTTGGTCGAGCAGTTAAAGAAGACTCTCAGATGATGGTCTCAGAGACTGCGTACATAGGTGTGAAGGTAAGGCCCCGTGGTGCTGTCAAAACTCTGCTCACAATCTGACTTCAATACAGATAGGTTGACTCAGCCTTTCATCATTTTGAGGTTGGTAAAATAAGTTCTCAGATTGTTGGTGAGAAATTTAGTTTGCATACTTTGCAAACTGCCCAGAAAGTGGCCTGAAAATAGTTAGAGACTGGCCATAACAGAGTAAAGGCATAACCCATCATTCAATCATGTCCTGTACCATCTGATATTTCAGCAGCATTTTCAAAGATGTGTTCCAAGTGTTCCACATTACAGCAGTCCACATGGGATGTTATCCACCTCCATATAGAGCAGGGGTTCCCAACGTAAGGCCTGTGGGCCAGATCCGGCCCATGGTGCCATTTCATGTGGCCCTCCACCCCTCCAAGGGCATTTGAGAAACAAAATGGCTGCCCTTTTGAAGCTGTTGGGACAAAATGGCCTCCTCCCCCCCCCCCCCCATCATGCAGGCAGGACAAAATGGCTTTCTGGCCCTCGAAGCTGACTGATAACACGTGATCCCAGATCCCAGCTTGAAAAGGTTGGGAACCCCTGATGTAGAGACTGGCATATTAAGTTTGTTGAAACAGAAGCTGCTATTTTCTGTTGCAACAGAACTTCCCAGATGAACCTAGGTCATGGATGGTGAACCTTTTAGAGACCCAGTGCTCAAGGAGGAGGAGGCAGTGTGGAGGCAGGCATCACCCGTCCCCATGCACCCATGTGACATCACTGACGAGCCTCATGCAATGTCACATGGGTGTGCCCCCATGCAACCTTAGTTCATTAGCCTTATTCAGGCCATTACCAAGGGATACACTAATGACCACCCTTACCATTTCATCTGCATTAACACAGAATAAGAAAAACAAAGTTGGGGTTCACAGCAAACTGATTCCATCGAAGGACAAGGCACCCAGCAGGTGGGCCAGCCAACAATCTAAGGCAGAAGATGCCCTGGAGCCTACTGGAAAACATCAAAATTGTATAGTCTCTAGTTCTGAATTACTGTAATAAAGTCTACTTTGGTTTAAAGCAGGGTTGAGAAAACGTGATCGTTCTGACAGATGGACTCCTCCCCACTCCTCAGTAGAACCAATCAAATAATCTTGTTGTAATTGTTTCGGGGCAGGGCTTGCCAGAGACACTCCTCCAAGCGCCAGCCCTATCCTAAACCTGTTTTTATTTTTGACTGTGATGGTGCAGAACAGGGCACAATAGAAAATCCCCACATTTGTTTCCTATCAGATATATCTGTGTCTCTACATTATCAAGATGTTTTAGTGCATATATAGCTTGTTCCTTTGGGCCAAGACCACCCCCCCACACACACACACACACACAAAACCTCTGCAAGATGGAAGTGGTAACAAGTGTTTTCATTTATTCAGCTGTAGCACAATAATTTACTTAAGGAATGCTGATTCTGATTAGGGCAATCTTTTTTTGTCTGCAGAGTTCCATTACTTTATATTGGCAAATGATGAGGAAGAGCCTTAGCAACTACAACACATTTTAAACTTCTCAAGTTTAGAAATGCCTTTTGATGAGAGCAAAATTTTCACAGGTAACATTTTAAAAACCAACCAAGTTATTTTTGAAGAGGCTACACTGGTTCCCCTTCCATCAACCTTTCCTTACTTTGATCTGAAAGTGTTTGCAGTTACTTTTACAGTGGTACCTTGGATAAAGTCCGATTTGGATAAAATCCGATTTGGATAAAGTCCAATTCGGATAAAGTCGCGGTTTTCATGCACACGTAATGCCTCACATAAAGTCCAAAACCGCTTTAAAAATGGATGTTATCCGAGGTATTTGGTATAGGAACCTCGGATAAAGTCCATTTTTGGACGTTATCCAATGCATCGCCCATTTGATCTGGATAAAGTCCAAAATCGGATAAAGTCCAAACTTGTGGAATGGAGTTTGGACTTTATCTGAGGTTCTACTGTACTTTCTGGGCTGTACATGTAATTAAAACTATTTTTCTAGAGTGACTATTCACAAGCCCAGATCATGTTGTCACCAATGTGATATCATAATGCCCATAGCCAGCTAGACTGGAGTACATGACAACATCATAATGAGCATCATAATGAGCCGTTCTCTAAATGGGCTCTGAGGGAGGGAAAGAACAAAAGCACTGCTTCCTGGAAACTTGGCTAAGGCTTCCTGGGCTCCTATACTGCAGAGTGGCTTTGTTGCCCATGTACACTGCAATTGTTGGTGAAACAGTAGCACAATATAGGGCAAGGGTGCCCAAACTTTTCAGGTCATGGGCCGGTCATGTGGTTCAGGGGGCTGGTCTCTATGGCCCGTGGACCAGATCCAGCACCTAATGCCAATTCATCCGGCCCGTGAAACTCTCGTCGCTCCTGGAAGCAGAAGTAAAGTGCATCCATACTGGTGCGTTTTACTTCCATTTTCGGGAGCGATGAGGGCTTCACGGGCTGGATGAATTGCCATTGGGGACCAGATCTGGCCCACAGGCTGCAGTTTGGGCACCCCTGATATAGGGAGTTATAGCACAACAAACGGCCAATGCTTCCTCTGTCACATTCAAAGTGAAGGTCCTGTAATGGGCATACATATTCAACACTTACTCACAACTCTCCAGACTTATAAAAGGGACAATGTTTTTTATTTAGGCAAACATGTTTGGGGGAAAACACACCCCTCTTCATTTTAGTTCAGCACTACTAATTAGCTGTAAACTGGTGTTGATAGAGGTATGCTTATATTTTATTATTTAATTCTTGTTGTTACAAAATCATAACTCCTATTATATATTTTGGAAAGAACATACATTATGGAACATCAAATGTTATATGAGAAAGGGGTGGGGGAGAGAGAGCGCTAACATTCTAATCTAGGATGTGCATTTTATGAAATTCCCAGATTTGAGATGGCACAGAGTAGTTTCCCATGAAAGTGATTTCAGAGACTCACTGAATTCTTTGTCGGCAAGGATGTTAATATAAATGTTGTGCAGTTTCTAGATTAAGTCTGAAGAGCAGTTTTGTGTGCCTAGCTTGCTGAAGTGAGATTCTGCTGCAAAATCTGTTGTACAGAAAGCAGCTTTCTACCATTTTTTCAAAGAAGTGTACCATTTTAAAAAAAATACAGTAGTTTTCTATCACATATCACATCGTCAAAAGCACCAACAAAACTTAGAAATATGAAAACACCACCACTACTACAATGCACAGTTCAATAACCAGATTTTTTAAATGAACATATTTTGCAATTATGGAATATTTTAGTAGTGCTTTAACAGAAAAACTCATGAGTTAGGCTGTAAAATATTTATATATGATACTGCTGGTAATGTCACCAAAGTTCCCAATTACCTCATCCAGTCGACAAGTTTTTCTGCCTTGTAATGATCAGCTGCACTACATAAGAACATAAGAACAGCCTTGCTGGAACAGGCCACAGCCCATCCAGTCCAGCATTCTGTCTCACACAGTGGCTCACCATTTCCTTCAGGGTATTCCCAAGCAGATGCCTGCTTAGGATTCCCTGGAAATGATATTGAGAGATATCCTGCCTATCTCTCCAACCCGGAGGTTGTCCTTAAGTATCCATAATTATAGCCATTGATACTCTTGTCCTCCATGAATTTGTCTAATCCTTTCTTAAAGCTGTCAAGACTGACAGCTGTCACCACTTCTTCTGGCAGGGAGTTCCATAGACCAGTAATCCTCTGGGTGAAAAAGTACTTTCTCTTATTTGTTTGAGAACTAGTACCCAAAAGTTTCATGGAGTGTCCCCTAGTTCTAGTGTTATGCGATAGGGAAAACAGTTTTTCCTTATCTACTTTGTCCACACCGTGCATGATTTTATAAACTTCAATCAGGTCACCTCTTAGACGCCGTCGTTCAAGAGTTAAAAGGCCCAACCGTTGCAGCCTCAGATGGTAAGGAAGGTGTTCCAGTCCCCTAATCATTCTGGTTGCCCTCCTCTGCACTTTTTCCAGCTCCATAATATCCTTCTGGAGGTATGGCGACCAGAACTGTACACAGTATTCCAGGTGGGGCCTCACCATAGATTTATAAAGAGGCAAAATGACACTTGCTGACTTATTTTCTATACCCTTCCTAATGATCCCTAGCATTGAGTTTGCTTTTTTCACTGCTGAGGCACACTGGATTGACACCTTCATTGAGTTGTCCACCAGGACACCAAGGTCCCTTTCCTGGTTTGTCGCAGAGAGTTCAGACCCCATCAGTTTATAAATGTAATTGGGGTTCTTTGCCCCAACATGCATCACTCTGCACTTACTAATGTTGAAACTCATTTGCCACTGTTTTGCCCACTCCCCCAGTGTCGAGAGATCCCTCTGGAGCTCCTCACAATCTCTCACAGTTTTCACTATCCTGTATAATTTAGTGTCGTCAGCAAATTTGGCTACCTTGCTTTTTACTCCTACCTCTAGATCATTTATGAAGAGGTTGAAAAGCAGCGGTCCCAGTACTGAACCTTGGGGGACCCCACTCTTTACTTCCCTCCACTTGGAGAAGTGTCCATTTAGTGCTACCCTCTGTTTCCTGTCCCTTAGCCAGTTGCTGATCCAGGACAAGACCTGTCCCTTTATTCCATGACTGGTAAGTTTATTCAAGAGCCTTTGGTGTGGGCCCTTGTCAAAAGCCTTCTGAAAGTCCAGATAAACAATGTCAACTGGATCCCCCTTATCCACATGCTTGTTGACACTCTCAAAAAATTCCAACAGATTAGTGAGACATGATTTGCCCTTGCAAAAGCCATGTTGCCTCTCCTTTAGCAGTGCCTTCTCTTCTATGTGCCTATTAATTCTATCTTTTAGGATGGTTTCCATCACTTTACCTGGGACACATGTCAAACTGACAGGTCGGTAATTCCCTGGATCACCCCTGGATCCTTTTTTGAAAATTGGTGTTACATTCGCTACCTTCCAGTCATCAGGCACAAAGCCTGATTTGAGGGAAAGATTATATATTTTGGCTAGGAGATCAGCAATTTCATCTTTAAGTTCCCTGAGAACTCGTGGATGGATGCCATCTGGTCCTGGTGATTTGTTAGTGTTTAGTTTAACAAGACATGCAAGGACCTCCTCCCTGGTTATTTCTATCTGGCTTAATTCTTCGGTTTCCCTCCCTACGAAGATAGGCTCTGTTTTGGGCATGTGGCCTCTGTCTTCTTCAGTGAATACTGAAGCAAAGAATTCATTGAGTCTCTCTGCAATCTCTGTTTCCTCTTTAATAACCCCTTGCCTTCCATTGTCATCTAATGGTCCAATGGCCTTCCTAGTTGGGTACTTCTAATGTACTTAAAGAAGTCTTTGTTATTTCTCTGAGTATTTTTAGCTATACGTTCCTCAAAGTCTTGCTTTGCTTTCCTGATTGTTGCCTTGCATTTGTTCTGCCAGAATTTATGTTTTTGCCTGCTGTCCTCATTCGGACAAGCCTTCCATCTTCTAAATGAGCTTCTCTTGCTCTTGATCACTTCCCGAACAGCTCCTGTAAGCCACATTGGAGTCCTCTTGGACCTGGCAGTGCCCTTTTTCCTTTTGGGTATAATTTGTGCACAATTCCCAGCAGATGTTCAGTTCCAGCTCAGAATATTAAAACACAAGTGACTTCAGCATTCAGAAAGCCAGACACACAAAACTGCTTTGCAAGCTCTTGGAAGAGGCTGCTTAATATTAAAAATTTACTCAATCTATCTCTGATTGCTATGAAACCACATTAAACCATTTATGAGGTAAATCAGAAAATAATACCACAGCCTCTCAGTGAACGAATGAATAAATAAATAAATATCCCAGCCAAGGTGTTTTAGCATCCACGTACCGAAAATGTAGTCATGCTTGTGACAGCAAACTAATCTACAATTCCTGCTGTGATAGCAAGCATTTATGGAGTGTTATAATTTGGAAGAGAATTCTTACAATTAACAGCTGAAATGCTTTCTCATGCTTGTTAAAAAGACTGAGTAGAAGGGTAGAAGGGAAATCATCCCCCTACTACTGGAAATAAGCCATGAAAAGCTTAATCCAAGCCTCCCTTTTTGTATGCGTGTAATCACAAAATGACTACAAAAGTCATCAGGAGGAAGAGGGTGTAACTGAAAGCTGTAAGAAGAGTTGGGGACCATATGTGGGCACAGGGCTGCGACCACATATGTAGGGGGGGGGGAGAACCAGCAGGTTTTATTTTGAGGGGACAGGGCAATACAGCGAGGATATATAATTTCCAAACTCCAGAGTTTTCCTCCTTAATCGTTCCATCGCTGGAAACATTCAAGAGAGAATTGGATATCCATCTATCATATCTGCTTTGATTCATATTCCTGCATTGAGCAGGGGGTTGGATTCGATGGCCATTCATGTTTCAATATTTGATGCATGATAGAGGATTTTTCTTTGTTTAGAAGTCAACATGGACTGCATCTGTAGTTTTCCACATTCTAAACTCTATATTTGATATATAAAAGAGAGGTGTTTGTTTGTTTGTCCTGTATGCGTTCCCACATTCCTGGACTGACCCCCCAGAAATTTAGCACAAACCTACTATGGGCATGTGGCCATGTACCCATCATGGTCCCAGGGCTAGCTTTGGGGCGCACGCCCCCCAAAAGGAAAAATGAGCAGGAACTACAACCCCCATGATACCTTGGGCGCAAAGAAACAAACGGACATACTGCCAGCCAATCACAGGAGCGACGTGTGAGAGTGTGCATATGCGGAGGAGGGGAAAGAACCCTGGTTGCTGAGGACAATGGTGGTGCCTCCTCCTCAGCCAAACAATGAGCTGTGGCCATGCTTAGTGGCCACAACTTCCTTCAGCGGTGCAGTCTCTGGAACAAGCGGATGGGACAAGCCATGGAGGGACCCAAAAGGTAAAGGTGGCCAGTGGAGGAGGGAGGCAAGGCCAGAATAATGGACACAGAGCCTGGGATGGAGACCCAGAGAGGAGTGACAGATGGGTGGGAGCACCCTTGCAGGGCAGGCATGAACAATGCGCCAGAGAGGGCGGCTGGGGCAGGCTGTCGTGGGGCCGAAAGGTCAACCAGGGCAGTGGGGGGGAGGTAAGCAAGGCCCAGACACATGGCAGGAACCCCTGTGCGGAGCAAAGGAGAAATATACAACCCTGGGCAAATCCGAGCACCAAGCTAGTTGTAATATAAATGTGAACTGCCACTAGGGGAACTAAGAATCTATTCTTGCCCAAGTCTCTTGAATTCATTTAGATATGGTAAATTCCAAACTTGAGTTGGGGGAATGATGATATGCTAAATGGTTGCTAAGCTAAACCTGAGCAAATAAATCTGTTATAATTTACAAAGGAAAAAAGTTGAAACACTGTCAACTGCTTCTTCTTAAGCAACAGTTAGCAAACCAAGTGAAAGCTGCATCTTATTCTTCTTTTAAAGATTTTGTTCTGCTGAATTATCACATTATATTTAAACAACTAAGCCCTTCAAAACCTGCAGATATATTGCAATTTCCATTATTTTACAAGAGTTAACTTCTGTTATTTTCATTTCATTTGCACACATTTTATTTGGTTCCTTTTTTGTAACACATCATTATCCCTATGTATTTCTTCATATACATATGTATGGTGCCATTGTTAGTCAAAGATGAACAAATGCCAATGCCAAGAGGATTAGTTCAATGGGATGGGGGAAGTTCCACTTCAAACTATAAAGCAGGACTTTTCTAACATCTCTACAATGTACTCCCCATCCACTAGAATTTGCTCACTGCCACTGTGTTTGAATGAATCCCAACAAAACCTAACAAACAACCACCTAAAGTCCTTTACTTTTTAAAGTTAATTATGATTTTACAAGTATCACAGAATTTAAAAGTCAATTTCCTCCATTGGGTAGATAGTGTAGTCCAACATCAAGCCCAAAAACAATGTCCCACACTTAAAATGTTGGCAACAAATGTCCCTCCAACACTTTTAACTCCTCCAAGAAGGAAATTCTGTGACAAGTACAGTAATACCTCATACAAAGTCCGCTTCATACAACATCGAATTCATACAACATCACCTAATTCCTTGAAAATGGTTGCCTCATACAAAGTCGCTGCGACTTTGTATGAGGCATTGGGGTTTTTCGCAGGCTGCATTGTGCCTGGGCAGTATAAAAGGCAGGACACATGCGCGCATTGCTCTTGTGGGTTTTGCAAGAGGTGAAGAGTGTTTAGGTGTGGTTTTGAGTGCGATTTTGGATTTTTAAAAAATTTTTCATCAGAATTTTAAAAAGCATTGTTGGGATTTTTGAAGCATTCTTCAGGTTTTTGGACAATCAGGGTTGTTTGACGTGTTTTTGTAATGTATTTAGCCTTTAGACAATGATTTCTTAAAGTTCTGTCAGTTTCCTGTCTGTTTCCTTGACTTTGCCCTGAGGTCTGTGCTGTTACAGTACAATGTATCTCTATGGAAACGACGTTGTATGAAGCATCGCAGCAAGGATTTGGACGTTGTATGAGGCATCTCGGCTAGGATTTTGCATGCCTCATACAAAGTCCAAATCCGTATAAAGTCCAAACTTTTGGAACCAAGTTTGGACGTTGTATGAGGTATCACTGTATTTGTAATTATGCACTCATATGAAATCAGAAATAACTCCATTTACTGCTAAGTGCCTAAAAATTAGATTCCTAACATCATCTTAGATAAAACAGATATAGTCAGGCTAGCAGATCTGCAATTCGCTGGAATGAACATCTTCCTTAAAATAAAATAAAAACCCTACATTTCTCCTTGTCTATTCTTATGGAAACATTCATTTATTCCCAGATTCACTGGCGGAAAGTGTCAGGGGCAGATCCGGAAAAAGTTGAGTACCTCTGCCTTAAAGACTAACTCCTGTATTTAAATATGAACTTTAATGAATCAAAACCACTTTATCTATATATACAAGAGAGATGTTCTATTGTGGGTCCTGTATACAAATCCACGCCCATTTATTATCCCCGACCAAACTTTGCACACACTTAACTGGCGTGTGTGAAAAGATCACTGTCAGTGAGTCGAGTCCAGTGGGGGGCATGCACCCCATAAAATGAGAAAAACAACAAAAACACAACCCCCAAGATGCCACGGGTTGATGCCACTTTGCAACATCAGCAAAGTGCCTGTGCGCTGTGGAATGCAGGGCCTGGTCGAAAAGCAGCCATTGATAGAGAGGGGCGCAAGTGTGCATGTGCGCGGCTACAACATCAGAACAGCACCCGTGTGCTGTGGAACCCGAGGCCTCATCAAAAAAAGGCCGTTGATGGAGAGGGCGTGCAGCAAACTAACCGCCATTACAGGCAGCAGCGGCCCAGGCAACATGGCTGAGGGGCAAGGCAGCGGCGGGGCAGCCATCGTGGAAGAAGCATTGACGGCATGGACAAAGCAACAACGGCGACCATGGAGGCAGTGACCAAGCAGGCGAAGTGACAAGGATGTTCCATGGTTCGAGCCCCTCAGCCTCTGCGTTATCCTTCGGCACCATGTTGGTTTGGCAGGCAACTAACATGGCGCCGAAGGATACCACGGAGGCTAAGGGGCACGCGGAGATGATGGCGAGGATGGCAGTATCCGCAGCTGAACCGCCCAGGAACAAGGGCGAGTTGCGGGGGCAGCCGGAGAGGGAGTTCCACCCTGGGCAGGTAAGAAGGGCCAGGGAAAGGGACTGGGGCAGGGGCGCCAGCCCCAGGGCCCTCAACACAACACCCGCCCAGGCCTGGAAAGAGAAAGGGGATACATGTCCCCAAGCCCCAACCAACCCAGCCAGTCTGAGGAGCTGCCCGCACCTGGTTCCCCCACGTCGGTCCCTGGCCCTCTCACCACTTACCTGCCCAGGGAGGGTCTTCCTTCTAAGCCAACCAGCCTCACTCTGCAGACTCCAGGACCCGAGCTGGGGCGTGGTCTACAGCGCCAGCCGGATGGGGCTTTGCCACCTCCTCCACCACAAACCTCCTAGGCCACGACACACTGGGGCTGCGAGGGAACCAGCAGCAAGCCCAGGGCCCAAACTGGGTCCAGGGCTGCTGCACCTGCTGGCCAGTGGTTGACCATCTCCTCCACCATCCGCCTCCAAGGCTGCGGTAACCTGAGGCCACAGGAGAGGTGGTGTCCAGGGGTGTGCAGACTAGGCCATGGCAGGCTAAGGCAGGGAGGGTGGGTGCGGCCTCCCTGCCTGTCCTTGGCAATCCCAAACAAGTTCCCCCTTAGGTTTCCCAAACCGCCTCACCAGGGCGAAGGACCCTGCCAGGCAAGGTAAGGTTGCCCACGGCTGGGAACTGCAGCGGGGACATGGCCCAGGGTGTTTCCACTGGCCACATGGCATCCACGCCCACCTGCAAGCATAAATCCACACCCGGCTCCAGTCACCAACCACCACCACCCCACAGTGTCAAAAGCCTTGCAGGAATTACACAGGAAAAAAATGAAAAAGCCATCACCGCCCCTAGACAGGCGCTGGGAGGTAGGGCAGAGTCCCCAAAAAAATCACCTGGGTGGAGCCAGGCACACAAGCTAGTCACACATAAGTGTGAGGCCTCATGGCATCAATTTATACATATCAGGTACAGGTACACAGGCACACAATGATTGGCTAGCCTAACAGAAAAGTAACATTGTAGCTTTTTACAGCTGACACCATTGGAAAATTCCCAGTTGTTATTCAAACCTGCTGGAAAGCCTGGTCCCCTATTGCAAATGGTTGCAAAACAAACTTCTCTTGCAAGCTGATGTATCACATTGAAAGCATGGATGTAACAAACATTGTGGCATTACACATTTGCCAATGAGTTACCATCTATTGAGAATGGTTTAAGTGACCCAGGCAAAGTTGCAGCATCTATCTATCTAACTAAAATCAAGGTCTGGCGCTGTATGTTCCTTGTACAAATCCACACCCCTGCACTGATTGTGCTGAAACTCGGCACACACGTACCTTGGGCTGAAGAGACAGTCACTGTGGGGGTGACAAGCCTCATGGGGAGGGGTACGCCTCCTAAATCAATCCACAAAGGGGATAACCCCACTGACAGGAGAAAAAACAAGGCAAAAAAGCCAACCAGGGGGATTGTGATGTCATCGCCACAGCTCAACCAATTCCCAGCTGACCAGATCTGGGACTCCATGACATCACAGGGCTCGCTAATACAAAGTGACACCCCTGCACTAATTGCGCTGGAAACTGTGTGCACGCCTACCTTCAATGTCTGGGGTAGCTGGCGTGGGTAACCGGCAGCCTGCCTCAGGGTCCTTGCCCCCCAAAAGGGGCTGCAGCGCCTGCCCCCTGGCTGGCAGAAATGACCAGGAGACGTGACTGCGCATGCATGAGAATCCACGCATGCGCCTAACCCTGCCTGGCATTCCAGGCTGTGGAGCATGCACAAAATTCCACGCATGTGCCAAAGTCTGCCCGGCATTCCAGGTGGTGCACGACCTAGCTGCCAGTACGGACAACGGCAATTATGGCCATTATGGCTGCCCCCACCACAGCGACTACTGTTGGCAGGCAGCCACCATGGCATAGCTCCTCTACACTCCTGAGGCACGCCACAGGGGAAAGGGACAACCCACAGCTGGGGGGCGGGTGGAGGACGGGACCAGGCCGCCGCCTTCCACAGGCCTACCCCCCCAAAAAAAGGGTCCTCTGCACACCCACCCATATGGAGCCTCCCTTCCGCCTGACACAACCCACGGGAGGACGGAGGGGCCAGGCTGTGTTGGCTACCCACTGGCTGTAGTCGCTGGGGAGTCCGGCAGCGGCAACCAGAGTCAAGCTGAGACAGCGCCTTGCTGCAGAGCTGAGAGAGTGGCCATGATGACAGCAGACAAAAAGGTAAGGCAGCTGGGCAGGGCGGGGTCTTTCATTCGCCCTGGTAGGATGTCCCCGGGCAACGCTGGGTCCTCTGCTAGTATAACCTGTTAGTTGGTGCATCAAATTTGAGATTGATACTCCAAGCTCTTGATGACAGTCCCATTCTTGCCTACATACAATAAGCTGTACCCCATAATCATCACAATTATAACAAAGTAAGGCTTGACATATCTCCCTTACTCGAAAGCCAGTCGTATCCGACTCTAGGGTGCAGTGCTCATCTCTGTTTCTAAGCCGAAGAGCCAGCGCTGTCTGCTCCTGCAGACGTTTCCGTGGTCATGTGGCAGGCATGACTAGACACCGGAGCGCACGGAACGCTGTTACCTTCCCACCGAAGTGGTCCCTATTTATCTACTTGCAATTTCTTGCTTTCGAACTGCTAGGTTGGCAGGAGCTGGGATGAAGACGGGAGCTCATTTCCGTCCTGCAGTACTCGGGAATCGAACTGCTGACCTTCCGCTTCCCAGTCAGCGTCTTAGCAACTTGAGCCACTGCAGTACCTATCTCACTTTGCATGTAATGAGTCTATCTCATATATTTGTTTCACTTTTAAAGATGTATTACTGAAATGAATGAGCATTTGCACGATATTCTAATTTTTTGAGTTTCACCTGTACAATAGGAGTTTGCCCATTGTAAATATAAAATGAAAGGAATGATTCACACTGGGAGTGGAATAACAGATGCTGAAAAGAAAGTTTCACAGAAGCTACCTCTTAAGGTTGCTGAGAAGGCCTACAATTGTGTACCTTTTCTGAAGCCAATATTTAAGTCACTTTCTCCCCACTTTCACAGCAGGGTCTGCCAAATAATAATATTGCCATGCAGACTGACATTCCTCTTAGCTGGATCTTTGTGAAAAACTGGAGGAAAATAAAAGAATCAGGATCCATATGTCTGAAGGTGTGGGATTCACATGACTGGATAATTTTATATGCAAATCATTTCAATGCTGAAACTTGACATCTAGAAGAAGGCTAGGCTAAGTCCTTCCCTAGCAATAGTTTCATTGTCCTCTGTAAAAGGAATTTTCTTTGTTTTATTGATTGCTGCACTATTGGGGGGGGGGGGAGAATCACCACAATTATCATGAGCTCCAACTTGTATCAGCCAAGACTGATTACCTTGGGCATGAACTGTGTTTTGTCAATCTGTCCCTCAAACATCAAAAGCCCTTGGCATTTAATGTTTGTTTTAGTATTTGACTAATGTGCCCAACAGGGCCCAATCTTCCTTGCTTGCTCCTTCCTTCTTTATGATTGTTCCAATTCTTCCTGTTCATCCACATTTTTACCAAGCAAAGATGCAGGGATTTAGTGCTAGATCCTGATATGAAAAGGGTCAATTTGGTTTCCTCTGTCTGCAGTTATACTCAATTCTTAACCAAAACTGCAGTAACAAACAAACAAACTAACCTCAGTGCAGCCCAAGCACAGCTTGACAACTTTTGCAAGGGCCGGGCCAGGTCTCTGTTGATATTATTCATAGCTGCATCTATCCACAAGTCCTGCAGCCTGATGCTTCTCCCAAAAGGTTTGCTTCCATAAACAGCCAAATTGTAGTGAAGATGAATTTCCAATGGCTGTGTGATTGTATCTTGATAGTTTATGTGAGAATTTAGTGCCCTGGCCATATGGTACTAGTAAAAGTCTTCTTTATATTCATGGATTATTTATTAATTGCTGTCATGCTACAAGTATGAAATTACCAGTGTAATTCCAATGTAGCCTACAGAACGGTATCCAGTGAATAAACATTTCTGCATGTAATTAGAGTCTTTCTTTAGAATTCGACATCTAATAAATAGTGATGCTTGGTTGCTTTCCAATAAAATCTTGTACCCTTTAAAAAGAAAGCTAATTAAGATTTTGTTTCCAATTTGAATTGTGGAACTTGATTTACAATGGACTCGATTTAAAAGACAAAATTGTAGAAAATCGAGCATTAGAAAACAGCAGTGATTCTATAAACAAGGGGGGGTAAGGATAATTTAATAGCAGAGCAAATTGGAACCCTCATCCCATAGATCAGATTCTCCCCTCACACAAGAACCTCTTAGCCAGCTAGTGTCAGTTAACCGGCTGGGCAAGTCTTTACCTCTTAGAGAGAGTATTGGGCTCAGTGGATCAGTGACCTCACATTTACCAAGCGTGGTTTCATTTCTGTTTTTATGCTTTCACTATATCCAACAGAAAGGGGGCATGTTAAACACATGAGCTCCTTTAGGGAAGACTAGTTGTTGGATCGGGGCCGCGAAGTGGCTGTTGGGTCCCAGAGGAGACTGGTCAAGCAATGAGACACGAGGCAAGATGGAGCGAAGACCCGTGATTTAATGAGGGAAAATCATCAGTATTTATCATGTACAGGCTGCATGCAAAAGAACTGCGATCTGACAAGATCCACATGCCATGTTTACACGAGTTAATTGGGAAACTCTTCAGGGGAGTTAATTAACTAACTTAATCAATGACAGGGGAACTCCATTGTTCCAAACTATCTGGGGTAAACATGTGGCCGGTATTGGTTTTAGGGCTTAGAGTAATCCGGAGATGCGAGATTACCTATTAGTTAGTCATTAGCTTCCTATTGTCCGAGCTGCTTGTCAGGTCAGCTGTAGGTGAATTAAACCCTATCTAATATTCTGCTCCCCCAATTTCTGTCCCTTCAGGAACCCCTGGCAATGAGGTGATCGCCCATCACTGGGGTTCTGTCAGGGCCAGTATACCAATTGTGTGCGCGGATCCCACAACTAGTAACAGTGGCTATCTCATCATTAGATTTCCAAGATGTTTCCAAAACCTGATTCATCTGGTTTGGCAACACTGCATGAAAATTTGTTAGCGATTTTAGCAAGAATCCATGGAGTTCATCTAAACCAAGAACACTCCAGTTTTTGCTCTTCTTTGCCTGTTCTTGTAGGATTTCTTTCACTATCTGAAAATCTTCCATTTTAGATGCTTTTGCTAGATTTCCCACCTGCTCAATCCATTTTGTATTTTCATTATGCTCCTTATTGTTTTTCCACAAGTTTCTCCAACTTGTCAGGGTGTTTTCTCTCTTAGACTTTTCACTTGTGCTGGCTCCATACCCATTTTCTTTTTTAAAATAAATAAAAAAATATTTTTGAAAATACAGAAAAGACATATAAATACTACAAGAAAAAAGGAAAGACAAATAAATAAATACATACAGTGTATGCCCCTTACCAGGGGACATCACTTCTTATTTACTACAATTTATCATTTTCAAATATCAGTGATGCCCCCCATTGTGTATTGTATCCTCTACCCCACATAACATACATCAAACAAGAATTGTAAATAAATAATCCCACCTCTCTCACCCTTCCCTCCACCATAACATTAAACTCCTTGAAGCTCCGTACCTCTTTTCAAGGGTTTGTAAAAATAATGTGGGTTAACTTGAAACTGAGAATTTTGCTGAAATTGCATTACTCAATTACAGTATCGTATCGCTTGATCTTTTCTGCAATGCCCACAACTCTTTAATTATTACTGCAATTCCCTTGTTGTTCAAGTCATACCTTGTTATCAGACTGCTTTTGATCTTCCTATGTTTTAGATTTCATTTTTTCAAATTCTTCAGATTCTTCAAGTCTGATCAAATGTTTTTAATTTTCAAGTGAATTTTCCATTTTGGTTTTCCTTTCTTAATTCCTTGATTCTTTTGGACTTTCAAACCCAGTTCTTTGATAGTAACATAAGCTGCTGTGTACATTAGCTGATTTGTTTGAGCTAACGTTTCTGATGGGAAAATTTGGACAGCTTCATTCATTTTCTTCAATATTTTAGCCATATTTTCCTTACTCACTTGGTTCAGGTTTTGCCAGTCGGATTCCTTCTACTCTTTCCTTCAGACTTTAATCTTCTCAACTAATTCATCACTAACCATTGGTTCTCAGTATCCCTATTGGCTTCCTTTCTTTTCTCCACTACTTGCTTTTTTATTTGTAAATTAACTGCCCTATAAATTATCCTTGGACCTGGATCTGCTTACAATCTCTTGTAATTCGACTTCAGTGAAGAACTTATGTTTCAAAATAACATATCTCTCGTCCATTAGCTTTTGCTCATAAATTTATACACAATAGGGTTTTGGCCATAATTAAAATTTAAAAGTCCAGGAGGAAGCAAGCACAGCCATGGAGAGAATGCTGCACACATTCTCACTCCCATCCCCCAATTCCTGGTTACCAGGCTATATGCACCACATGTGCTGGGCCAAGTAAGACACTCAGGGATGTAGCTTAGTTGTCAAATAAAGATTTTCAATTATTCAATAGTACCAGGCATTGGAATTCAGGCTATGTGATGGACTAAACAGGCACTGTGTAGCATGTTTAAAATCCAGGTTAACCTAGCCAAATGTACCTGTATAAGATAGTACCCTATCTACTGCTTTCTGTGCAGCAAAACCATTAATTCTAGTTAATTTAATTTAATTTAATAGATTTATTTTCAAAGAAAAATAAAAAGTACAGAAAAAAGAAAGTACAAACACAATACATACATAACAATTCAATACAAAAAAATAACCAAACTAACATAAAACATTTCAATAAAATAAAAAACTCTCCTGTATTCAATATATTGAATATTCTTAGTCGTCAAATTTGTTCTCTTTATGTCTATTATTTTTAATATAAAGCAATCTTGTTATTTCTCTATTACAGTACTACATAACCAACAAAAGAAAAAATGCATATACATAAACACCAGTGATATATACATTGCCCTGGGGGTTGCGGTTTATCACAGCCTTTTCTTATTACTTCCAAAAACTCAGTTTATCTGGTGCCTGCTTGCCGCCTTTACCTTTAGTCAGTGTATATTCCACAAATGGTTGCCATAAATGGTACTCCAAAATTTATTTTCGTTAATTATACCCTTTTTAATATTCAACTCCCATGTTAACTTATCATTCAGAGCAATTTTCCACATTTCTTTATACCAATCTTCTATTTTTAATAACACATCATTTTTCTAATTTCTTGCAATACATTGTCTACCAGTTGTTAATATTATAGATAACTCTTTTTTACTCTTATCTATATTCGTGTTATCTATATTTGTCAGCAAGGTGGCACTCGACCCCAGTTTAAGTTTCACACCCATTATTCCTGAAATTTCTTCCTCAATTTTTACCCAGAAATCTTTAAGCGCATTGCAACTCCACCACATGTGTTCATAAGTACCCAGTTTGCTCTTACATCTCCAACACATTTTAATTTTATTATTATCCATTTGATGTAACCTAACTGGGGTCAGGTACCACCTACATAACATTTTTTAATTATGTTCTTTAACTCTAACAGACATAGTTCTCATAATTCTTCTCTTCCATTTGTTCTTCCAGATTGCTTCTGTAATTTTAATATTCAAATCTTGTTCCCAAATTGTTCTCAGTGTTTCTTGTGGTCTACCTTCTTGGTTTAAAATCTTATATATCTTAATAGATTTATATACCGCCCTATCCAATGGACTCTGGGTGGTGCACACAAGTTAAAACCAATATAAAACTTTTTTTAAAAAAAAACTTAAAAACATAGCAATATTACCCCCCTGCTGTGCCATTTACTATCTAAAAACAAATATAAAATCTACAAAACCTTAACATTAAAAAAATAATTACAGGAGGAGGGAGCCTTAGACGAGCCAGAAAGGGGAGCTTGTTGTCAATCCCGGCCCCCAGACCCATTTTGCCAACCATGTCTTCAGTTGTTTCCTAAATGGTAGCAACTGGGCCTGGAGGTGTAATTCTACTGGGAGGCGGTTCTATAGTGTGGGGGGCTATGACCAAGAAGGCCCTTTTCCTTGTGCTAGAGAGGCGAGCCTCCCCAACAGATGGTACCTGAAGGTGCCCTCTCAGTTTGCTCTCGTGGGATGGGTTGATGTCCTAGGGACGATGCGGTCCCTGAGGTATTCTGGTCCGCTACCATGAAGGGCTTTAAAGGTGACAACCAGCACCTTGAATTGCACCTGGAGACATATAGGGAGCCAGTGCAGCTCCCGCAGCAGTGGTGATGCGTGGGCGAAATGACTACACCCCACCACTGTGTGAGCCGCCACATTCTGGACTAACTGCAGTCTCCGGATGGTCATCCAGGGCTGCCCCATGTAGAGTGTATTACAATAGTCCAAACGGGAGGTGACCAGGGCATGGGTGACCATTAGCAGGGCCTCCTGATCCAGGAGTGGGCGCAATTGATTAATAACATGCACTTGCCTGAAGGCCCTCCTGGCCACAGCCATAACCTGCTCCTGGAGCAGAAGCCATGATTCCAGGAGGACCCCCAGGTTGCACACCGGGTTGGATTGGGGCAACAATGCCCCATCCCAAACCAGTGGTGATAATTCCTTAAGAGGACCAGGTCCCTCACCCACAGCCATTCAGCTGTAGTCCGTTGTCCCCCATCCAGACCCTAACTGCCTCTAGGCAACTGGTCAGGACCTTGACTGCATCATTGGGATCACCACGGGCAGAGATATACAACTGAGTATCATCAGCATACTGATGATATCTCACCCCGTGGGATCGGATGATCTCACCCAGCAGTTTCCTTCTTTTTTTAATATATTTTTTATTTATTTTCAAAAGAAAAAACAAACATACAAAAAAAAGACAATACATCATGACAATAATACATATAACTCATAAAAAATAGCACATACATGATAGTTGAACTGATTATTTGTCATGGTACACACGCAATTAAATATCCACATTGTAAGTTACCGGTAGTACTGTAACCATAACCTTCATAAAAGCTATCAATATTACAATTATTTGTTAACAACCATCAAACTCCTTCTTTTCAAATTACAAATCACCCAGTGAATACTTACATTGCCCCGGAGAGTTTAGTATCTGTATCATCTCCAAAAACCACTTTGAGATGGTACAGGTCTAAAACTATCCCTACCCATAAGAGAGTGATCAACAAACGGCTTCCAAATACTCCAAAATCTATTTTCCTTCAATTTATCCCTTTTTACTTTTATCTCCCATGTCAATTTGTCATTCAATGCTAAATTCGACATTTCCTTGTACCACTCTCCCGTCTGTATAGTTACATCATTTTTTCAATTCCTAGCGATACATTGTCTACCAGTAGTTAACATTATTTCTAATAGCTCTTTTTCCGCCTTGTTCAAACACATACCTTCTACATCTGTTAGCAAAATGGTACCTGATGCCAGCTTAATTTTCTTACCCATTATTTCCCCTATCTCTCCTATTCTTCTCCAAAATTCATTTATCATTTTACAACTCCACCACATGTGCTCATAAGTTCCAACAGTTTCTTTACATCTCCAACATAAATTATCCCTTTTATTATCAATCTGATGCAACCTCAGTGGTGTCAAGTACCATTGCCACAACATTTTATAGTTATGTTCCTTAATTCTTACTGACATTGTTCTCATTATCCTCTTTTTCCACTTATTTCTCCATTCATCATTTCCTAGCTTTATATTCAAGTCCTGTTCCCACTTCAATTTCAAATCTTCCTGTGGATCACTACCCTTGTTTATTAGAATATAAAGTTTACTTACTAGACCCTTGACACTTTTCTCACCTTTTCTAATCTTTAAAACCAATTCTTCAAATTCAGTCTTTTCTCTGTCTATACCTAGTTCTCTTCTATATTTTTTATTCCAATTATCCACCTTCAGTATCTGAAACCAATCCAATTTTAACTGTTCAAATAATTTTTTCTTCTTAATTTCATCTTCGCAAACCCTTAGCCATTCCTTCACCAGGAATATTATCCAATATTTCCTTTTTTTTGTCTAATTTTATCGGAAAACACACCATGTCTGCCAATTCCAAAATTGGAGAGAGATCTGGGATCTTTGTATTTTATTCTTAAATTCTGCTTTCAAGCTGTCATAGTTCAGTCTTTTAAATTCTTCCAATCTGTTTGAAATAATTATCCCCAAATATTTCAACTTTTCTTTAATTTGTATATTAGATAACCCCGCCATCTTTTCCCCCTCCTCGTCCACCATATTGCACAACATAATTTCTGATTTATCCCAATTTATCATCAATCCAGTTATAGCCTCAAATTCCTCTATTTGTTCTTCAATCCTATCCATTACCGCCTCTGGGTGTTTCACCATTAACAACGTATCGTCTGCATACATACTCACTTTATTACCCAATATCCCTTCTATACTTGAATCCTCCCTTATATTTTTAGCTAGGATTTCCATTGCCATAATAAACAAGATAGGAGATAGTGGACAACCATGCCTAGTGCCTGCCTCAAGCTTTACCTCATCCGTAACCTCTTCATTTACTCTGATCCTAGTGCTCCCTTTTTGATATAATAGGTCAATTACCCTTCTAAATCTATCCCCAAATCCATAATTTCTAACTATTTCCTTGATCGAAGACCATTGTAACGAATCAAATGCCTTAAAAATATCTAAAGATAATAAACCCACCTTTTCCTTCGTCTGATTAACATTATCAATTAGATCTAACACCCTCCTAGTCAAATCAGCCATATGCCTTCCTTTTAAAAAACCAACTTGATCAACATTTATATATTCCCCCATAAATCTATTTAACCGATTAGCCAGTACTGCTGTGAAGATCTTGGCATCCTGATTTATAAGAGAAATTGGTCTATATGATTCCACCTTTTCCAGATTCTTTCCCAATTTTGGCAGCAGAACGATTATAGTCCTATACCATGAAGTTGGAATTTGTCCACCGTCTAAAATATAGTTATATAACTTCACTAACTTTGGAACCACAACATCTTTAAATTCCTTATAAAACTCTGTCGATAATCCGTCATCTCCCAGGGCTTTCCCCAACTTCAGGCCACTAATTACCTCTTTTACCTCTTTATCAGTAACCCATTCCTCCATTTTTTCCCCGGTGTTCCTGTTTTATTCCATTTCCTAACTGCCTCTCCAATATCCCTTTAAGCTTCCCAACGGCTATCTCTTTTTTTGTGTATAGTGCTTGATAGAATTCCTTCACAATTTTACATTTGTCTCAAATCTTATTGCACCTTATCCCTTGTTTATTAACCAACACCCCAATTTCTCTTTTTTCCTTTTTAGCTTTAGCCACTCTTGCTAATAATCTTGAATTTTTATTGCTAAATTCAAAATACTCTCTATTTAGATATATCAAATCTCTTTTAACTTTATCTATATCCTTACCCATTAATTCTGCCTTAAGTCTTTGTAATTTAGCGGGGGGAAATTTATCCTTCTTTTTTGAGTGATCTTCCTGTAATTGTTTTATTTCTTTTTCTTTTTCCACCTGATCTGCCTTATATCTTCTGTACTTTATACTCGCCAACTTTATACTTTCCCCTCTAAAAACCGACTTCATGGCATCCCAAACCACATTAAAATTTACCTCTTCGTTATCGTTCCACTGCCAGCTTTCCATCCAACTTTCCATAATTTGTTCTTTACATTTTTGGTCTTTGAATAAATTGGGATCATACCTCCAACTTCTTCCACTCCGATTATCCTTTTGTAATCTCAGTTCCAAGAGTACTTTAGCATGGTCTGATTCCTTGAAAATCCCTATTTCCATTCCCTCAATATTTTTAATCAAATTTTCCATTAACAAAACATAATCTATTCTAGAATAGGACCCATGAACATGTGAAAAATAAGAATATGCCCTTTCCGAACCCTTGATCTCTCTCCAAGAATCCTTCAATCCCATCGCAACCATCCATTTATCTAAAACCTTCTCTTTCAGTCCAGTTCCACACCTTGCTAAATTCGTACAGTCTAAATTTGACCTTATCAAATTAAAATCTCCAGCCACAATCATTTGTGCAACGTTTTCTAGCTCCAAAACTTTTCGAACTTTTTCTAAAAATTCCACTTGGTGTTTGTTTGGGGCATAAATATTCACCAACATTATTTCCTCATCATCTATTTTTCCTCTTACGATCAAGTATCCACCTTCCTGGTCGGCAACGCTTTTTATTATCTCAAATCCTAATCTTTTAGAAATCATAATTGCCACTCCTCTTGCTTTTGAAGTACCAAACGCCATCTCATAATGTTGTATCCATCCCAAGAAAAGTTTGTTTGTATCTTTTGACTTTTGATGCGTTTCCTGTAAGAACACTATATCAGGTCTATGTTTCTTCAGAGCCAATTCCAACCTCCTCCTCTTAAGAACAGAACCTGTACCCTTTGCATTCCAGGTTAATACTTTAATATTTCCCATAACCTGTTACTATTTCTTCCTTTCTAACTTCTAAACTCTCCATTGGGCGTGCCACCACCAACCCCTTACCACAAATACACAAAATTATACACAAAACACACAATATCTCTCTCCCCACTTTCTCCGGGGAAAAGGACGCCTTCGATGACCAAAGAGGGGAGAGGGGGGACATGGAAGATGTACATACAGATTAGTGCTTCATGCCACCCACCTTTATATAGTACTTAAGTGATAAAAAAGAATTTTCATCTTAATCTATTGCTCAATGCTCCTTACTTGCCTCCTCCTCCACCATGATCAATGACAACTCCTCTTCTTCTCTTCCCTGCGGGGTTCCACCTGTAGCACCACCGGCATCTGCTCCCTCATACTCCCTTCTTATAGCCCCCGATTCCAACAAGTCTTTCCTAAAAGTTAACCACTCTTCCGAACCCGCTTTAACAAGCTCCAGCAGACTCAAATATTCCAGTGGGTCAGTCCCTTCATCAATAACCTGCATTCTTTTCTCATAAAAGAAACGCAATTGCTGTGGGAATCTCCAATTGTACCTTACGCCTTTACTCATCAACAATTTAGTTACCGGTCTCATCTTATATCTCCAAATTCTTTCCTTCATTGAAATATCATTATATACTTCCACATCAGAACCATCAATTTTAAGGGCGCCAGAACCAGCTTATTTCAAGAAAGCCATTACTCTAAGTTTGTCTCCACAATTTGCAAATTTTACCAAAACATTTCTTTGAGCCACCTTCCCTCTTCTTGGACCCACCCTGTATGCACTTACAATGTCCTCCTGTACAAATTCCTTTCCTATGCTCAAATTATTTAACCACTGAACCACTCTTTCTCTTAGCTGGTCTGGCGTCCTTTCAACCACCTGACAGATCACAATGTTCTGCTTTCTCATCATATCTTCCACAGCATCAATCCTTTTCTCATGTTCATCCATTTTCAGCTTATTCTCCCTCACCGCCTCCTGAGTCCCTTTTATTTCCTTTTTCATGACATTCACCTCATTTTGAACCAATTTCACATTTCACAAACTTAATTCCACTTTTTTTGTAAAATCCATAACAGATGTTACCACCTTATCCTGTTTTTTCATCATTTCATTTCTATCTTTCACCCTTGAATCCTCATTTTTCTCCATCTTCTGAAACAATTTGCCAATTTCCACCATAATTTGAGTATGATCATAGGGTTCGGGTGGTGGTAGTGATGACTGAGGGACCTCTTCCATTGGTGCTTTTTCTTTCCACCCACCCAGCAGTTTCATGTAAATGTTAAAGAGTAAGGGCAAGAGGACTGAGCCCTGTGGCACCTCACGCCTGAGATGCCTCAGACACTACCCAGTGCCCTCCACCCACACTGACTGGGTTCGGCCTGGATCCCCAACCCCTGTAGCCAGTCCAAAAGGATACCGTGGTTGATGATATTGAAAGCCGCTAAGAGGTCAAGAAGAGCAAGAATGGAGGGTACCTTCCATCTCACTCTCGCCAGAGATCCTAACTTTTATCCTAACTTTTGAAGATATCTGCATGCCTTGTTCTCATCAGTGATTAGAAGTTACTTTTAAAAAGTTATCATTAACCACTATAGTTTCGAGGATGAGAAAATTAGTTCACTGTCAGTATAATTACAGTTTTAAAAAAGCATCCAATTCTTCAAATATAAGAAAGCTAGTTAGGGCTTTAAAAATAAACACATTTTAATGCTTCAAACCTAAATGCATCTAAATGCTTTAAAATAATCAATCAATCAATATGTATTAAGGTCCAAGACCAGCATAATACAGTAAATAGAACAGAAGTTAAAATGAGGGTACTTAAAATATATTTTTTTAAAGAAGTGTTTCTGTTCAGAGTTAAGGAGTAGTAAAATTAGTATTTAAGATTAATAAGGCGAGATTGGCCCGGGAGGTGGGAGCTCAGCTGAGGTGTTGTTTCCCCCTCGGCGGGACCTTCAAAAGCCACTGCCGTTGGAGCCGTCACATCACTGTCTGCTCCCTCCCTGGCCTGGGAGGTGGGAGCTCAGCTGAGGTGTGTTTTCCCCCTCGGTGGGACTTTCAAAAGCCACCGTCATTGGAGCCGTCACACCACTGTCGGCTCCCTCTCTGGCCCGGGAGGTGGGCGCTCAGCTGAGGTGTGTTTTCCCCCTCGGCGGGACCTTCAAAAGCCACTGGCGTTGGAGCCGTTACACCACTGTCAGCTCCCTCCCTGGCCCAGGAAGTGGGAGCTCAGCTGAGGCGTGTTTTCCCCTCAGTGGGACCCTCAAAAAGCTGCCATTGTTTGAACTACTGGACTTGTTGTAGGCCGAAGACTATCTTCTTCTCACCACGGTCAGTTTTTTCTGGCTCTGTCATGGACATTTGAGTCAGGGGGTTCTGTTCTGGACGTTGGGTGGTGAGGATTGTGTGTTTATCTGTGATAATTTTGTATTTTTCTCTTTATTGTAACTATATTTTTGAATTGTATTATATTATATTGTGAATTGTATTATTTATTCATGTTGTAGGCTGCTTCGAGTCACACTGTGTGTTGAGTGAAGCAGGATAGAAATCTAAGTATAAATTAAAAAATAAAAATAATGTTACAACTACTACTAAGCCTAGTTCATTTAGCTGAAAGACCTACCAGGATTCTGGCTCTTACACACTGTGGTGTAGAACCTGTCAGTGTTATGGATGAAGGTGGGGGTTTCATCACATAGCAGCCAGTGGGTGTATGACCAGTCAGGATTCTTGCAGAATAGCAGAGATATGAACTTGTTCTGGATGTCTCTACAAGTCAATCAATCAAGTATATAAAGGGCAGGTGCAAAGAGCATGTTCTATGGTTTCAATTTCTCCAGTGTCACAAGGGCATTGTCCCTCTGACATTGGTGTCCTTTGGAACTTTCCCTTGAGAACTGCAGAAGGGAGGGCCTGATGTCTCAAGTTGGAGCAGATACTGGGCTAGAGCAACAATGTGTCTGCAAGACTCTGGAGCCAGAAAGGTTTGGGCCTTGGCTAGGTCAGTTTTCTGTGTCTAACATTTTCTGTTTGATGGCCTGTTTCACCAGGTCATGACTCATACAAGAGGTTGGGAGAAGCCAAGGTACTGCAGTCTGGATTGAATTGTTCTTTTCCATGCTGATTGAAAGCTATCCTGGAGAGTTAGAGGAGCCAGGCCACTAGAAGTTTGAGCTAAAAGTGGAGAGTGGCCATCCACAATCTCACCTTAACCTTATCATGCCCATCTCCAGGCGTTGGGTGGCAATGGATACACAGACGGGGAGGGGAGCATATTCTGGAGAGCTGCATGTAAAAAATTAGATTACAGTATACTCTTTCCATAAGGGCCAGGTTGTTAGGTGGGGACCTGATTGGACTCCATAGAGTAGTTGTGACAGGAATTTGGCTTCAAATAGTTTGAGTGTAGCAGAGACGTATTGGCCTCCTTTTGTCCTCAGGAATTTATGTATGGTGAAAGCAGGTCTCTGGGCTGTAAGAACAGCATGTGTGGTACGGGCATTCCTTGAGCCTGAAGCTTGGAGGATTACTCACAAGTATTTAAAACTGGTAACGTATTCAATTTTATGACCATTTATTCTCCAGGTGTGTTTCTTAGGCCTTTGAGCAAACGTTATAATTTTGGTTTTTTGATAGTTGATCTCTAATTGGTTGATGTTGCAGTAATGAGTCAGAGATGCCAGCGATCTTCAGAGACATGTTGGGGTGCTAGAGAGAATTACGGCATCATCAGTATATAGGAGTATGTGCATGGGAGGGTGGAAGGGAGGGTTAAAGGCAGGGTTTTTTAGATGGTCAACCATATTGTTGATGAAGAAGTTAAATAGAAGTGGGGCCAGTACACATTCTTGCTTTAAGACAAAATGCACCTAAATAGCCTAGTAAAGGTAAAGGTCACCCTTGCTTGAAAGCCAGTGGTATCCGACTCTAGGGTTCAGTAATCATCTCTGTTTCATAGCTGAAGAGCCAGTGCTGTCTGCTTCTGCAGACATTTCTGTGATCATGTGGCAGGCATGACTAGACTCTGGAGTGCACAGAGCACTTTTTATAGGCTCACAACATGCAGTACATCTGCATTTTATGGGCACACTTGTAAACACATACACAGAGGATATGTTTTGGAAAAACTTAATCCATAGGATTAATAAATGTTAATAAAAGAGTTGGCAATGAGTAGGGTGAAGCGCCAATACTTTGCCTCCCTCATTGCCTCTGCTGATAATCGTCCAGCGGCTCTGTTCCAGGTTACCAGGTCCCTCCTTGGCAGGGAGGGGCCAGGGCCTGGATGGCAGGGCTCAGCTGATGATTTTGCTGACCATCTTGCAGAGAAAGTTGCTCGCATCCGTGCGGGGTTTAATCCTGACATGGAGCTAGATCGCCTGGAGAGGGCCGGAGTAGAGTCTTGCCATGTTATCTGGGATCGGTTTGATCCAGTTGTCCCTGAAGAAGTGGACAGGCTCCTTGGAGCTGTGCGTGATACTACTTGCCTATTAGATCTAATAGGTAAAAGCTGCCCTGCCTGGTTGGTAAAAGCTGCCAGGGCCACTACTGGCAGCTGGGTCGGTGCAATGGTGAATGCTTCTTTGTGGGAGGGGGTGTTCCCAGCGGCTTTCAAATATGCGCTGGTGTGGCCCCTTCTAAAAAAGCCATCGCTCGACCCCACAGTTATTTCAAATTTTAGACCAATCTCCAACCTTCCCTTTTTGGGGAAGGTGTTGGAAAGAGCAGTGGCACAGCAGCTCCAGGGGTTTCTGGATGATACGGATTATCTGGACCCATTTCAGTCAGGATTCAGGCCCGGTAATGGTACTGAGACTGCATTGGTCGCACTCGTGGATGATCTCTGGTGGTAGCGGGACAGGGGCGACCCCTCAGTCCTTGCTCTTCTTGACCTCTCAGCAGCTTTCGATACCATCGACCATGGTATCCTTCTGGGATGGCTCCGAGGATTGGGGGCCCAGGGCACGGTGCTGTCCTGATTTTTCTCATTTCTGAGGGGTTGGACTCGGTGTCTTTAGAGAGCGAGTTGTCCAGCCCTAGGTTGCTCCCTTGTGTGGTACCTCAGGTCTCGGTACTCTCGCCTCTATTGTTTAACATCTACATGAAAATGCTGGGTGAGATCATTTGTTCCCATGGTGTAAGGTGATGCAGTCAAAGTCCTAACTAGGTGTCTGGAGGCTGTTTGGGTCTGGCTGGGGGACAACGGGCTTCAGCTGAATCCCGGCAAGACTGAGTGGCTGTGGGTACAGGGTCCCGTGCTATCCTGGGAACTACCACCTTTGATTCTGGACAGGGCATTGCTGCTTCAGACAGATCCCGTGCGCAATTTGGGGGTCCTCTTGGATTCGCGGCTGCTGCTCGAAAAGCAGATGGCAGCTGTGGCCAGGAGGGCCTTTGCACAGCTTCGAGTCATTCACCAATTGCACACGCTCCTGGATCGGGATACCTTGCTCATGGTCACTCACACTCTGGTCACCTCCAGATTGGGTTATTGCAATGCGCTACCTGACAGTGATGGATTGCAGATGGTATGCTCGTGCCTCACCTCTGCTATGGGAGCTGCACTGGTTGCCGGTATGCCTCCAGGTGCAATTCAAGGTGCTGGTCTTGACTTTTAAAGTCCTTCATGGCATTGGACCTGGGTACTTAAGAGACCACATTGCCCCAAGGTTTTCAGCCCGTCCTACTTATACACAAAAAAAGCAGAAGTGCCTATGGGGCCAGAAAATGTGTGGGTAGGCGACTATTTGGTTTGCTCCAGTGATTATGATGGTGGTGGTGGTGCTGCTGCTGCTGCTGCTGCTGATTATTATTATTATTATTATTATTATTATTATTATTATTATTATTATTATTATTATTAGTAGTAGTAGTAGTAGTAGTAGTAGTAGTAGTAGTAGTAGTAGTAGTATTAGTATTATTACATTTAATTACATTTAATTACATTTAGAGTCTAGCCATGTGCCACAGTTACTGAGTGAAAAATAGCCACATATAAGCCAGTCTCTGACTGTCAAACTATGTAAGCCTAAATGTTGTTGTTGTTATTATTATTATTATTATTATTATTATTATTATTATTATTATTATTATTATTATTATTATTATTATTATTATTATTATTATTATTATTATTATTATTATTATTATTACAGTGATACCTCATACAACATCCAAACTTGGTTCCACAAGTTTGGACTTTGTATGAGGCATGCAAAATCCTAGCCGCGATGCCTCATGCAACGTCCAAATCCTTGCCTCGTACAGCGTTGTTTCCATAGAGATACATTGTACTGTAACAGCACAGACTTCAGGGCAAAGTCAAGGAAACAGACAGGAAACTGACAGAACTTTAAGAAAACATTAGCTAAAGGCTAAATACATTACAAAAACATGTCAAACAACCCTGATTGTCCAAGAACCTGAAGAATGCTGCAAAAATCCCAGGAATGCTTCTAAAAATTCTGATGAAAAAACCAAAAAAAAAAAAAAACCACCCAAAATCACGCTCAAAACCACTCCTAACCACTCTTTGCCTTGTGCAAAATCCACAAGAGCAATGCACGCATGTGTCCTGTCTTTTATACTGCCCAGGCACAATGCAACCTGGGAAAAACCCAATGAAATTAGGCGATGTTGTATGAATTCAATGTTGTACGAAGCGGACTTTGTATGAGGTATTATTATTATTATTATTATTATTATTATTATTATTATTATTATTATTATTATTATTATTATTATTATTATTATTATTATTATTATTATTATTATTATTATTATTTCATGTCAGAAATTATTCTGGGTTGAAGGATTTTTGCTGAAGGAACTCTGCTTACGGGACGCCCAAATGAGGCTCCTTTCATGTCTCAGTGATTATGCTGTATGATCATAGTTAATCAACCTGTTCCTGCAGCAGTCCCAACAGCAAGCTAAATGCCCATCTGATCACACCCTTAGAGAATTGTGAAATAAGGAAATAAGTTAAGGAAATTGGCCAGCAACTGCAGCTTCCTTGCACACTTACCCAACCTCCCCTCCATCCCATCTAGGCTTACATAGTTTGACAGTCAGAGACTGGCTTATATGTGGCTATTTTTCACTCAGTAACTGTGGTACATGGCTAGACTCTAAATGTAATTAAATGAATGAATATTGTAGAGGCAACACTGCAAACATTTAGGAACTGGAAATATCTATCACGGGTCAAGCAAGCTTGTGGCTGATGTTGCTCTTATAAGACCCTTTGTTTTCTGGCCCATTACTGTGAAACACTCTGTTCCTTTTTTATATGCTTCCTGCTAAAGCTTTTCACTTACTGGAGATGTAATAGAGAACTTCTGTGCACCGTGGACACATTAGGAGCGTAACAATAGCACCCTTCAATTACATGGGAAATTACAAATATATCCTAGGGGTAAAAATCTTTCCAGCTAGCTTTCTGCGCACAGCTGCACTTCAATAATTCTTAAAATTACTTCTGAGTCTCTTACTTCGAGGTCTTTGCTCACAGTGCCTGTGGGTAGGAAAGCAAGAATTCATAAGGGGGTATCTGACCTAAAGATTTTACAGACTGGACTTGCCCCAAATAAATGCTTTAGCACCCAGATTTTCATTTTTAACATTTTAAAAAAATCTAACCAGTGGCTCATTCTTCAGGAAAATCTTTCATTATTAACGACAACAAGCAGACGTTGTGTGTTCTTCATTATAAGAACAGCCTTGCTGGAACAGGCCACAGCCCATCCAGTCCAGCATTCTGTCTCATACAGTGACTCACAATTTGCTTCAGGGTATTCCCAAGCAGATGCCTTCACCTGCTTAGGATTCCCTGGAAATGGCATTGAGAGATATCCTGCCTATCTCTCCAACCCGGAGGTTGTCCTTAGGTTTCCATCATTATAGCCATTGATAGCCTTGTCCTCCATTAACTTGTCTAATCCTTTTTTAAAGCTAGCAGGGAGTTCCATAGACCAGTGATCCTCTGGGTGAAAAAGTACTTTCTCTTGTTTGTTTGAGAACTAGTACCCAAAAGGTTCATGGAGTGCCCCCTAGTTCTAGTGTTGTGCGATAGGGAAAACAGTTTTTCCTTATCTACTTTGTCCACACTGTGCATGATTTTATAAATTTCAATCAGGTCACCTCTTAGATGCCGTCGTTCAAGAGTGAAGAGGCCCAACCGTTGCAGCCTCAGATGGTAAGAAAGGTGTTCCAGTCCCCTAATCATTCTGGTTGCCCTCCTCTGCACTTTCCCCAGCTCCATAATATCCTTCTGGAGGTATGGCAACCAGAACTGTACACAGTATTCCAGATGGGGCCTCACCATAGATTTATAAAGAGACAAAATGACACTTGCTGACTTATTTTCTATACCCTTCCTAATGATCCCTAGCATTGAGTTTGCTTTTTTCACTGCTGAGGCACACTGGGTTGACACCTTCATTGAGCTATCCACCAGGACACCAAGGTCCCTTTCCTAGTTTGTTGCAGAGAGTTCAAACCCCATCAGTTTATAAATGTTATTTCTTTATTTTTTTGCTACCTTCCAGTCATCAGGCACAAAGCCTGATTTGAGGGAAATAATATATATTTTGGGTAGGAGATCAGCAATTTCATTTTTAAGTTCCCTGAGAACTCGTGGATGGATGCCATCTGGTCCTGGTGATTTGTTAACATTTAGTTTAACAAGACATGCAAGGACCTCCTCCCTGGTTATTTCTATTTGGCTTAATTCTTCAGTTTTCCTCCCTACAAAGATAGGCTCTGTTTTGGCATGTGGTCTCTGTCTTCTTCAGTGAATACTGAAGCAAAGAATTCATTGAGTCTCTCTGCAATCTGTTTCCTCTTTAATAACCACTTGCTTTCCATTGTCATCTAATGGTCCAATGGCCTTCCTAGTTGGGTTCTTACTTCTAATGTACTTAAAGAAGTATTTGTTATTTCTCTGAGTGTTTTTAGCTATACACTCCTCAAAGTCTTACTTCGCTTTCCTGATTGTTGCCTTACATTCATTCTGCCAGAATTTATGTTTCTGCCTGCTGTCCTCATTTGGACAAGCCTTCCATCTTTTATACTTATGCCATTATCAGCAATACAAGCAGAACAACATTTGAGCTGACCACAGCTGCTGTAAATGATTACAACTTTTGCCAAATGTCCAAATATATTGCCAATGGCTTGTAGAAAAATTTCCTTTTAAGAACCATTTCTCACTTGCATCTCCTAACCTTGAACTCTTTAAACTGTATTGTCACACTGGCAAGAATCCACCCACATAGCTCACAAGTGTGGCTGCTAAACTTGGATTAACCTTTTAGGAGTTGAGTCTCTCATGAGTAGAACAGATTATTCTCTGTGTAATGAAAGGATGTAGAGCCAGACAGAACTCAGCTCTTCTACACTGATGCATTTTAGATAACTCTTTGTTATAGCATATTCTTTTCCTCTTTTGAAGCAAACTCAAATTATCCTTTATATGGCCTCTCTAATGCATTTTATGTTTATATTGAGAGCTGTTTTACAAACAAGATTACTTATGTCATCTCTATAATGTATCTACTCCATTCTCTTGTATGAGATTTGAAAGGGGGATGTGTACTTACAAAAAACATGTCCAGCACCCATGTGTCTAGAATTTCCCTTCCCTTCCAAGACTGAGGTTTTCAAAGAATAATGAGTATTCCCCCTTTTGTGTAACATGTGAAGTAGAGTTATCCATGTTATTCTGAAAATGTAGGTCACTCAAATCTATCTGGTAATGCAAGCATGGACTGATTCACAATGCAGAACTGAAAGTCTTGTTCTTCTTTTCTCTAGAATGTGAAGTAGCTTCAAGACCTAGGTAAATTGCTATTCTAGCTCTGCCCTGATGGCCCAGAAAGAAAAGAAATACAGAACAGAATCTAAATTTCTAAAGAAATCAGCCAAGAGCTATTAATTTTCAGCTGAATGGCATAACCATAGTTATCCCCTTTGTTATCCACTGAACAAGCTATTCAGTTATATACTGCAGGAGAAAACTAAGAACTTTGTCACAAAAAGAAGCTCTGAATTCACAATCAAACAGACAACATCTTAAGTAAAATTATATACAGTAAAACCTCGACTTACATATGCCTCAAGTTACATAAAATTTGACTTACATAATGATTTTGTGCTAAAACCATGTCCCAATTTACACGATTTCCTATGGGTTTGCTTCGAGTTACATAAAGATTCTTTTTCCTATGGGTTTGCTTCGGGTTACATTAAAAAACCGATGTAAGCAAATGAAAGCGCAGCGCCAAAATGGCCGCCGCGCTCTTTGCGCCCCCCCAACCCGGACTCAGACATCCGGGTGAGTTAGGGGGCGTGGCCACCCCTCTATAAAAGGGGTGGCCACGAGGCAGCCGAGCTGCCATTTTAAAATAGCGACGGAGAGGAGAAGTTTTCTCCGTCGCTGTTCCTTTCGGTTCTTCGGCTCTTTAGCCCTTGACTTTCCCGGCTGGGAAGGAAGGAGTTGCACAGAGCTTTTGGCTTGCTCGCTCTGTGTTTTTTGGCAATGGTTGATCCCTGGAAAGGGATCTTGCTATTCGAACGGGGTCTCCTTTTGGAGGTCCGACCTTTTAGTTTCCCCTAGGTTTCAAGTACAGTCGGATGCCTCCGGCTCCCTGGGATATGGGATTTACTTTGAGGGGAGGTGGGCTTATGGCCAATGGCCTCCAGCATGGCGGAGCACAGATCGCCTCCGCGATCTTACTTTCCTTGAGTTTTTTCCAATCCTGGGAGCTTTGATGCTATGGGGCGAGGAGTGGGCCGACTCTGTGGTTCACTTTTGGTGTGACAATGCTGTGGTAGTGCACATTGTCAATGCTCAGAGATCTAAATCACCCAGGGTGATGGCTTTAGTTCGCCAATTCGTCTTACGTAGCCTATGCCTTAATGTGCTTTTTAGGGCCAGACATGTACCAGGCATTAACAATGATATTGCTGATGCTTTATCCCGCCTGCAGATCCCCCGGTTCCGCGCCTTGGCTCCGGACGCAGAGGAATTCCCCTCGCCACTCCCGGCCGAGATTTGGACATTTGGCAAGGAGAGGTGAACCGGGCGATCGGCATGTCCTTGGCGCCCCGCACGCGTAAGGCGTATCATCATACTTTCGTTCAATTCAAAAATTTCTGTGTGCGACTTCAGTTGCCCGAGGAGTGGCCCATTCCAGTGGAACAAGTTTTACAATTCATGGTTTATTTACACGGTCAGGGCCTCGCTCCCCGCACTATAGCATCCAGGCTGTCAGCACTGGCATTTATTGCCAAGGTGAGGGGTTTTGCTGACAGCATGAACGATTTCCGCATACGGCATGTTTTGGAGGGGTGGACACGGGAACGTGGCCGCCGCCCGGACACTCGTCACCCAATTTCCCCAGGGGTGCTTACCCACCTTGCACGAGGCTGGCCTAACCTATGTTTTGACAGGTATGAGGCAGCTCTTTTTCATGCGGCTACCACGGTGGCCTTCTTTGGAGCGCTCCGCATCAGTGAGTTGGTACTACTGTCTAAGGCGGATGCGACTCATAGGGCACTGGAACTCGATGATGTCTAGGTTTCTAATGAGTGGGCTCAGTTGAGGATACGGTCCTCAAACGTTGATCAGCACGGCGTAGGCAGTGGAGTTAGACTGCTACGATGTTCCATTGCAGATATCTGTCCGGTTGGTGCCCTACAGGAGTTCTTGGCAGTGCGTGGCACGCACCCTGGCCCGGTTTTCTGCCACCAGGATGGGTCTCCCCTTACTAAATTTCAATTTTGGAAGGTGACCGGTATGGCACTTTCCAGTGTTGGCCTCCCAGGGGCTCGTTACGGCACCCATTCATTTAGAATAGGTGCTGCTTCAACTGCAGCTGAATTTGGGTACTCTGAGGCTGATATACGCCGTATGGGAAGATGGGGATCTATGCATTTTGCATTATATGTTCGTCCTCTTCAGGCATGAGTACCAGTTAAGTCACTGTTCTCTTTTTTCTCTTACAGACCCTGTGTGTCCCCGCACACCGGTGGCAGTATGGCTGGTGGGCCACAGTTACGTGCACTGGGCAGCGCAGTATGCTGCGGCGACAGAGTGGGGACCCCAGCTTGGACTGCGTGCGGCCGCATGCATACGTTGGTATGGTAAGCGTGGAATGAGATGGCGGGAACTGTTGCCATTCCTTTTCTCCATTAGGGATGCTGAACCGCCTGATGTCCTTGTACTGCACCTCGGGGGCAATGAACTAGGCCAGGTCACTGGCCTTTCTTTAAAATTCGCGATTTGCAGAGACCTAGCTTATTTGCATTATGTGTGGCCTGCCACAACGCTGCTATGGTCGGACATCATACCACGTCACGCTTACAGGGGAGGTATTGACCTCCGTGCCCTTGACCGCGCTCGTCGCTCGGTGAACAGGGCAGTTGCCCGGTTCGTAGCAGACAAGGGTTTGGGGATGGTCATCCGACACCCCACCATTAGTTTACAAAATTATGATCTGTATGCAGGGGATGGGGTCCACCTGTCGGCTAGAGGTATGAACCTCTTTTTGGAAGATTTGCAAGCAGGCCTGTTGACCGAGCTGACGGTCTGGGGGGTGGCGGTGAGTCTTCATTGAAGCCTCCCCGTGTGGCGTGTAGCACTGGTAAGGTAAAGATTTATGACCCATAGGTATCCGGCAGGTTCGCAATTGACTGGCCAACACTTAGACAGGTACAGGTGTAATAACGTTGACCGGTCAACGACGAACCAGGCAAGGGGTGATGGCAGGAGCTTTTCAGCATGCATCACCCCGTGATTTGACGGATACATGTCAGAGGGTGGGGTCAGTAGATAGTTTATTGACTACGGTCAACAATTTGTTTGTGTCAACAAACAAATTGATACAAATGGATACATTGTAGCCAATTGCCGTTGGCAATTTTGGGAGGAACCTTACCAGTGTTACTGCGGCCTGCTTGCCTTAAGAATTATAATTGGATGAGTACCAATTGAAAGCTATAATTTGGACTAGGGCATTATTCAATAAAAGTGCCCCAATGCCTTTATCCATATACCGGTGTCTGAGTCTTTCTTTGGGACTTATTTCGCAAGTAGGGGTTTTACTGTACTCACAAATGCATTGCATGTATAGAGCTTCTAGACATTCTCATGTCACATGCTCACTGCAGTCCAAAATGTTTCTGGATACAGTAGTTTAAGCAATGGAATTGGTTTAGGACTAAACCAATCCCATTTGGCATGATAATTAAGTTTTGCTTATGCATCAAGCTGAGGTGAACACAGTTCTATTCTTCACCTGTGGCATAACAATGCTAACTGTGCACAGTGATAGCTGGCAAGCTTTAGTGATAACTGAGAGCTAAAGCCAGTTTTACCCATTTCATTCACTCATTTTCTTCAAGCTTATGGAACATACTGGCGTGATTATTTATTAACAACAGGTATCAGTTTGCATGATGTAAGGAATTTGCACTATTGAAAAATTGGGAGAGTAGGGAAGGAATGTAAGGGAAAGCCCAGAAGCAAATAAGAATGTACCACGTTTTGTAAATACATCTGTGTCTTATAGGTTTGGAATAACAAATAATGTTGTGTCAGTCCAAATGTGATTATGCTTTATATCCTTATCCTTTCAGGCTGGGCAGGTCATGTTTTGGTCAAATTCTTAACCTTATGCAACACATTGAGGATGGCTTTGAAAGAAAGCTAATGACAGGAATGGCTTTCATTGACCTAGCTGCAGTGCACAATACTGTCAATCATAGCCTACTGCTCTATAAAATAAAAAAAATCTTACCAGAGATAACAAGCTTGCTAGCATCATTGGCAGCTTCCTCCAGAACCAGAGATTCTATGTCACATGACAGATTTTCATAAATAGTTCTAAAAAGCACTCAGTTCAAAAAGTAAAAAAAAATCAGCCCAAAATAAGGATCCTATGCCTATAAACAGCCTCATGTTCATGGCTCCCAAGGCCCCAACTAAAGGGAAGCCTCTCGTGTGAGTTTTTCCCCTCCACCTTAAAAAAATGAGAGGAGTGCAATTTGCATTGCAGCGCACTACAGTATGAGATGAAAAAGAGACAGGAGAGAGGGGTTGAAGCTATAAAACCCACACCTTCCTTCCAGGGAAATAGGAGCAGTGGGATTGGGCTTTTGGGTCCTCCCACTTGCTACCACAATAACATGGTGGGTCTGCTTAATGTTATTATCCCTTGTATAATTTGATATAGAGATAGGACTGTCTGCTTTCAGACAAGAAAATTCTCTTGTGTCTAGAAAGTACATTGCTGTTTGCCTTATAATTCTTTCACTGCCTTATTCTTTTTAAAAATAAGGTTTGATGTTTAAACTGTTGAAATAAGATTGCAGTCAGACTTATGTTTAACTATGTCTTTTAAAAAGTTGTCTAATTAGACAGAACCGAGGCTTCATGGTAACTGAAACTGAAAGTTAAAGGGACAGCCAAAGAGGCGTGCTCTGGTTTTCTCTTCCTTGTTTATGTAAGAAGCTAAGTAGATAAGAAATCATTTCTGGATGCCTTGAATGATATTTCTTTCAATTAAGAAGTAAGCATTCTAAACAACTGTCTTTATCTTGCTAAGAGCTCTCTCCATTAGAGTGATGCAGATTCACCTGCCTGCTTTTCTCTGTTAGCTGAGCCAAACTAGCAGAGAGACTAAACGTTATCTGAAGTTCCCTTCCTAGTCTAGACTCTTGTAGCCAGGAAGTAAAGTTTAATGGGGTGAATATTGTACTTTTATTCTGTTCTCTGTTTTAACTGTGCTCTGCTAGTCTCCTATTCAGGCAAACACAGGTAAAATGATCAAGCTAATAAATGCTTTCTTTGCTATTCTAAGTCATATATTTAGACTAAGCCTTACCAACAAAACATCTGTATGTTTTGTTGTTAAGGTTACAATTATATTTGCATTCACTTATATCAAATAGCATACAAATTGCTTTATTAATTGCATTTAACCAGTTAAATACTATGGAAGCATGTGTCTAGGATGCATGGCTCCATTATTCTCTTTTCAATACATTTATCTATATTGTTATAGTCTAACTATGAAGTAATACAACTTCATAACTACTTTTTAGTTATGTCAATTTTTCCAGTTGATTTCTGGTTTTATTTTATTTTTTATAATTTTTTTTATTGATTTTTGCTACTACACAGAATCAAATAAGAAAACATAACACATACATTAACTAACAAAAATATAACAAAATATAAATCACTCTTTTTATATAATATAAAAGTAATACAAAGAGGAGAGACTATATAAAATTGATAACTAAACCCCTTACATTCCCTAGCATATATCAGCATTCCAATAATATTAAACTTAATTACCTTACTACTAAACATCCTCCACTCCTCTACACTTCATCTTCTCAACAAATTTTACAATTGGTAGAACTATAAAAAGTGAGTAAGAGAAGGAAAAAAAGAAAGAAAACATCACCACATGATATATTACAATGCCAAAGGGGAGCTGCATCCTGTCTCTTGTCATTATAGCCAAAAATTCAATTGATCCGCTACTGGCATATATCCTCCTCTTTTCTTTAATGTATAATCAAGAAATTGTTTCCAAATTTTCCCAAAATTATTTTCTCTAACCATTCCTTTCTTTTCATTTAATTCCCATGTCAATTTATGATTCAGGGCCAGCTGCCACGTTTCTCTATACCATTCATCCAGTTTTATTTTCTTTGAATCCTTCCAATTTCTTGCTATACACTGTCTCCCTGTGGACATAAATATCGCAATTAATTCTTGTTCCTCCTTATCTAGCATTAAGCTATCTAAATCCGTAAGCATGGCGGCACACAAACCAATCTTTATCTTTTTCCCTAACATATCAACTATTTCTTTTTCAATTTCTTTCCAAAAATCTTCTATTTCTTTACAATTCCACCACATATGTTTGTAAGTTCCCACACTTTTATTACATCTCCAACATAACTTATTTTTAGTTCCATGCATCTGATTCAATCTCACCGGAGTCAAGTACCACCGCCACATCATTTTATAATTATGTTCCTTAACTCTAACTGAAAATGTTCTCATTATTCTCCATTTCCACGAAGCTCTCCATTTTATTTCTGAAATCTTTATATTTAAATTGTCTTCCCACAAAGTTCTCAAAATATCTATATTGTCCTCTTTATTTAAAATTTTATAAATTTTAGCAACCAGGCCCTTTAAATCCATCTTCCCTTGCCTTATTTTATACAACAACTTTTCAAATTCCATCATGTCCCTTTCCAAGTTATATCTTTTTTATATTTATTATTCCAATTACTTAATCTCGCAATTTGAAACCAATTTAACTTTAAATCTCCATAAATCGCTGCTCTTTTCTGCTCATCCATGCAATTTTGGATCCAATATCTCAACATGCAAACATCCTTATCTATCAATACTAATCTCAATTCCTCATCTATCTTAATTGGAAAATCTTTTATATCCTCAATCTCTATTAAAGGAGAAATCCCAGGGGCCAATTTTCCTTTCAACTTTTTCCATGCATCCCACGTTGCCCTTAACATTTTATTTTTAATATTTACTTTCCCCCAATCTTTGTCCAAAAAAGCTACCTTCCCTATTTGTTGGAGATCCTTCATCTCTAAATCCTCCCAAATCACTTGCTCTTTCATCAAAATCTTAACAACATTTTTAACCTGGAAGGCATTATAATAACTCTTTAATTTAGGTATCCCTAGACCTCTTTCTTTTTGTGATACATACCACCAACATTTAGGAATTGTAGCTCTTTTCACACCATTGCAAAATTTATTTATTGTATCTTGAAAAACTTTAATTTCTCTATCCTTTAGATAAATCGGTAAAGCATCAAACAAAAAGAAATATTTTTGGCAATAACATCATCTTACACAGAGCCACTCTACCAAACCAAGACAATTTCAATTTGTTAAACTGTAAAATTTGCTCTTTAATCCCCTTCAATTGTTTGTCGTAATTCAATTTTTTTAATATTTTCCAACTTATTTGATAGGGTAACTCCCAAATATTTTAAATTATCTCCAATCTGAATTTTATATTCCTGCCGAATTTCTTGTTCTTCTTCCTTATTCACATTACATATTATCATCTCTGATTTCTCCCAATTAATTTTCAACCCCGTCATATCCTCAAAATCCTTTAAATGCACTTGAATCCTATCTAATGCCTTCTTTGGGTATTTCATTATAACCAGTGTATCATCCACATATCGACTAATTTTGTTTCCCACTAGACCTTCTATATTATCATCCTTTCTTATCATTTCTGCTAATACTTCCATAGCCATTATAAATAAGATTGGAGATAACGGACATCACTGTCTTGTACCAGCTTCTAATATAATATTTTCAGTATAAACATCATTTACTCTAACCTTTGCATTCCCCTGCTGATATAATAATTTTATAACATTTTTAAATTTTGTCCCAAATCCATAAGATCGAATTATCTAATTAATTGTGGTCCATTGAAGGGAATTAAATGCTTTGAAAATATCCAATGATAGCAATCCTATCTTCTCCTTTCTCCTATTGGCCATATCCAATAAAGCGAGTGCCCTCCTTGTTAAATCTGCCATATGTCTACCTTTTTAAAAACCCAACTTGATCTTTATTTATATATCTACCCATAAAACCATTTAATCTATTTGCTAATATGTTTGTGAATATTTTAGTGTCCTGATTTATTAGAGATATAGGTTTGATCTAGACCAAGAAATTAGGAGTGTTCCCCCTTCCAATATAGAATTAAACAACTTTTTTTAATCTTGGGATAACTACCTCTTTAAACTCTTTATAAAATTCTGACGTTAGCCCATCTTCACCTGGTGACTTATCCCCTTTTAATTTATTTATCACATCTTCAATTTCTTTCTCAGAAATTATATCATCCATTTTATCTATATGTTCCTGTGCTAATTTTTGTTTTATATACTTCTCCAAATATTCTTTTAATTTATCCACCTTAAACACTTTTTCTGTATACAACTCCTGATAAAATTCCTTTACTATTGCTAATTTATCCATCATTCTATTACACCTAACTCCTTTTTTTGATGTCAATACACCTATCCCACTTTTCTCTTTCTTTGCTTTAGCAGCTCTTGCCAGGAGCTTTGAGTTTTTACTACTATATTCAAAATATTCCCTCTTCAAATATATCAAGTTTCTTTTTACTTTCTCAATATCTTTACCCGTCATTTCCTTTTTTAATTTCAGCATTGCATCCAAACTTTCTTTATTATTTGTCCTCAGATATTCCTCTTGCAAACACCTTAAATCCTTTTCCATCTTCTCCTGTTTTGGATTTCTGGTTTTAAGCCACAGGTGCTTTTATAATATTGTCTTACTAACCTTTCAAGATATACATATTGTTATTTCTTTAGCAATGTATAATTCAAAAGAGGTGTAAATCTATGAATAGCTATGCAGTTATGCTGGGACATAAATTTTCTTGGGGAACTCTTGGATTTTGGCAAAAAGAATCTGCATCTTCTTTTGGGTTAGACTAGAGCAGGAATTCTCAACCTGTGTCCCATATGCGGCCCGTGGCACCATTTCATGTCACTGCACCACCACCACCACCACACCAGGAAGTGCCATGTGATGGAGGAAGGGCAAAATGCCCATCCGGTCCCCAAAGCTATCTGAGGGAGTGTGACCTGGTCCCTGGTTGTAAAAGGTTGAGAACTCCTGGACTAGAGAGTTAAAGTCAGCAGTGTTGTATTTTACATTGAGGGCTTTTAACCAACCTCAAAGTTTTCTAACTTTGGTAAATCTCCAAACTCTCATAATGACGACGAATTAAATGAAAGCGTGGTGCCAAAATGGCCGCCGCGCTCTTTGCGGGGCCCCCCACCCGGACTCAGACATCCGGGTGAGTTAGGGGGCGTGACCACCCCTCGATAAAAGGGGTGGCCACGAGGCAGCCGAGTTGCCATTTTGGAGAAGCGACGGAGAGGAGAAGTTTTTTCTCCGTCGCTCTTCACCTCTTTAGAGAGCCGTCCTTGGCTGCAGAGCCTTTGCGGGATCTCCGCTTCTTAATATTCGGCTTTACAGCCATTGTGTTTTTGATCCCTGGAAAGGGATCATCTTTTCATTATGCCTCCTAAGAAGAAGGCTATGGCGACTCAGGCTCGCCCTAACAGGAGGCAGCAGTCGGGTCGGAGGACCGCGACTGCGCCCCCCAACAGGACTCCTTAATGGAGGCACCCACCGGGACCGGTGGGATGGAGCAGCTTAGGCCATGGCCCGCGGCTCTCCAGCCTCAGACTGGCCCTATAGGGGCTTCGGCCCCCGGCCCGCAATTGCCGGCCATGGGCTTTGAGCAGGGGGGAGGGCCTGGTGCGGTTGCACAGCAGGGCTTACCCCCGGCCCCTCAAGGGCCGGAGTTTTGGGCATGGCCCTATCTGGGGCCTGGCTCTCAAGTAGGGGCCCCTGGACCATTACCCGGTGGGCCGTCCGGCCCACCTGGCCCCCTTTATGCAGGGGGATCTGCGACGGTGGATGCATTACTGGCCCGCGTTGCGGCGCTAGAGGCATCCCTAGGGATCACCAATAACCCCATTGGGGGGGGCTTCATTGCAACCTGGGGCCCCCTTTTGCCAGCCTGCTACCACGACGGCCGCCACTCTCCAGCAGGCGGCCAGTCGGGTTGAGCTGCTTGAGGCGCGCAGGCCTGTGCCCGCCGCGGTCTCGCAGCTCCCCGTACATCAGGACCAGCAGACAGGTAGTGGTCGGATGTGTACTCAGAGCTCGATTTCGGTCGCGAGCTCCGACGCCCGCCGTGGGCCTGAACCCCCAGTGGGGGCGGCTCATGGGGGTGCACCCAGTGAGTATCAGGTTCAAGCTAATGTCCCCACATTACACTCCACTTCAGGGGATAGGTTTCAGTGGCCATGGCCTCGTAATGTCGGGGCGGTGGACAACAGTTCCCGGCTTACCCGGGGGCAGTTTGGTCCCATACTGGCATAACATTGGGCGGGGGGGGGGGGGGGGTTCCGCCCCCGGGGCTGCACCGGGTGTTGCAGGGATAGTCCAGGCTCCTCTCCTGATACCCCGTGTTAATACGTTGCCGGTGTCGGCATTGCCGACGGCTGGGTATTCCTTGCCACTGGGGGATCATTTGGCCCAGGCAACAAGGGAAAAGATTTGGCAGGGGGAGTATGTCGATATTTTCTCCCTAATGAACAGGGAACCCACCAAGGAAGAGAAAGAGGGGCAGGATGAGAAGGATAAAGAGCTGTCTTGCCGTCGTAAGCCACCACGCACCTGGGCCAACTGGTTACCCGCATATCTCATTTATATGGCGGTGTATCTCAGGGCTCGGCCTGACCTGGCCATTCCTATGGTCCAATATTTGGACAATATTTACAGGGCAATGGTGGATTTTCCTGGCCCATCGTGGTTGGCTTACGATGAGGAATTTAGAATGAGAGTGCCCTTACACCCGGAGATGAGGTGGGATGAGCCATGTCAAAAACTGTGGCTTTTATACATGACCCCCACGCGCCCGGCGCCTGGGGAGAGGTACCATTGTGGCCATGCGGTCCAGCGAGCTACTCCAACACAGGCTCCCCGCCAGCTGGCGGGGCAGGGGGTTCCAGCCAGCTTGCTGTGTTGGAGTTTCTCGGCCAATGGTGTATGCAATAGAAAACAGTGCCGATACAAGCATGAGTGTCCCTCTTGCGCTGGCCCCCACGCCGCCGCTGCGTGTCCGCGAGCCGGTGGGTCACGGGGCAGAGATAGAGGTGGACAGGGAGCGGGCAGACCTGCCGCTGATGAAGCTGGTCACTCAAAAGGCCCCCTCCCCAGTTAACATAGCCATGTTGGAGCGGTGGCTCTTGACTTACCCAAGGAGGGAGGATGCTAGATATCTCCTCGAGGGTTTCCAGCGGGGCTTTCGAATCCCATTCATAGGGGAGCGGTGCTCCCAAGATGCCCCTAATTTACTTTCCCTGAAGGGTAGGGAGGAGGTGGCCGCCCTAAGTATTGCTAAGGAGGTTAAGGCAGGTAGGGTTGCTGGCCCCTTTCCTATGCCACCCTTTTCCAATCTGAAGGTTTCCCCTTTAGGGTTGGTGCCCAAAAAGACCCCTGGGGAGTTTCATTTAATTCACCATCTGTCATACCCGGCGGGCCGTTCGGTCAATGATGCTATTCCTGATGACCTTTGTTCGGTCAGGTATACATCATTTGACCAGGTCCTGCGCATGGCGCGCTCTTGTGGCCCGGGTGCACTCCTGGCAAAATGTGACATTAAGTCGGCATTCCGTTTGTTGCCAGTGCACCCGGGTGATTTTGAATTATTGGGTTTCAAATTCCAAGGAAAATTTTATGTTGATAAAGCCATGCCTTTTGGCTGCTCTATTTCCTGTTCAGCATTTGAACGTTTTAGCACTTTCCTTCAGTGGGCCTTTGTTCGCAGGTCTGGGTCCCGGTCTGTAGCCCACTACCTCGATGATTTCTTGTTCGGGGGTGAACGGGGCTGGGACACGTGTACGCGTCTCCTCAATACATTTCAGATGCTAATGCAGGAACTTGGTGTCCCTTTAGCGCCTGAAAAGACCGAGGGCCCATTTCTGGGTATTGAAATTGACACGGTCTCGCAGTCATCCAGGTTACCCAGGGATAAGGTTACCCGGATCACTGCGTTGATTTTGGCCTTATTGGCCAAACGCAAGGTGTCACTTCATGAGCTCCAGGTTCTCCATGGTCACCTTAACTTCGCCTGCAGGGTGGTCGCGCCTGGCAGAGCTTTTGCTCGACGCTTATGCAACGCCATGACTGGCCTATCCAGGCGCTATCATAGGGTCCGACTGAACAAGGGCATGAGGGCTGACATGTTGGTTTGGCTTAAGTCCCTGAGGGACTTCAACGGGGTGTCATTTTGGAGATCTGACCTTTTGGTTTCCCCTAGGTTCCAGGTTCAGTCGGATGCGTCAGGGTCCCTGGGATATGGGATTTACTTTGAGGGGAGGTGGGCCTACGGCCGATGGCCTCCAGCCTGGAGGGGCACGGATCGCCTACACGATCTTACATTCCTTGAGTTCTTCCCGATACTGGGAGCTTTGATGCTATGGGGCGAGGAGTGGGCCAATTCAGTGGTTCATTTCTGGTGTGACAATGCTGCGGTAGTGCACATTGTCAATTCCCAGACATCTAAATCGCCCAAGGTCATGGAGTTAGTTCGCCACTTTGTGTTGCGCAGCCTACGCCTCAATGTGCTCTTCAGGGCCAGACATGTACCAGGTATTAATAACGATATTGCTGACGCTTTATCCCGCCTGCAGATCCCCCGGTTCCGCGCCTTGGCTCCGGACGCAGTGGAATTCCCCTCGCCGCTCCCGGACGAGATTTGGACGTTTGGCAAGGAGAGGTGAACCGGGCGATCGGCATGTCGCTGGCGCCCCGCACGCGTAAGGCGTATCACCATGCATTCAGTCAATTTAAAACTTTTTGTGCGCAACTCCGGTTGCCCGAGGTCTGGCCCATTCCAGTTACACACGTTCTCCGATTTATGGTCTACTTACACAGTCAGGGCCTAGCTCCCCACACCATAGCATCCAGGCTGTCAGCACTGGCATTCATGGCCAAAGTGAGGGGCTCTGCTGACAACACGAATGATTTCCGTATACGACATGTTTTGGAGGGGTGGACACGGGAACGTGGACACCGCCCGGACAATCGCCACCCTATTTCTCCAGGGGTTCTTACCCACCTCGCACGAGGCTGGCATGACCTGTGTTTTGACAGGTATGAGGCTGCTCTGTTTCATGCGGCTACCACGGTGGCCTTTTTTGGAGCGCTCCGCATCAGTGAGCTGGTGCTACTGTCTAAGGCGGATGCGACTCGTAGGGCACTGGAACTCGAAGATGTCTATGTTTCCAATGAGTGGGCTCAGTTGAGGATACGTTCCTCAAAGGTCGATCAGCACGGTGTAGGCAGTGGTGTTAGACTGCTACGACGTTCCATTGCAGACATCTGTCCGGTTGGTGCCCTACAAGAGTTCCTTGCAATGCGTGGTTCGCACCCTGGCCCGTTTTTCTGCCACCAAGATGGGTCTCCCCTTACTAAATTTCAATTTTGGAAGATGACCGGTAAGGCACTGTCCAGTGTTGGCCTTCCCGGGGCTCGTTACGGCACCCATTCTTTTAGAATAGGAGCTGCTTCTACGGCGGCCGCATTTGGGTACTCTGAGGCCGATATATGCCATATGGGGAGGTGGGGATCGAAGTGTTTTGAATTATATGTTCGCCCCCTTCAAGTATGAGTACCAGATACGTCACTGTCCTGTCTCTTTTTTCTCTTACAGACCCTGTGTGTCCCCGCACACCGGTGGCAGTATGGCTGGTGGGCCACAGCTATATGCACTGGGCAGCGCAGTATGCTGCGGCGACAGAGTGGGGACCCCAGCTTGGACTACGTGCATCCGCATGTATCAGGTGGTATGGTAAGCGCGGAATGTTATGGCGGGATCTGTTGCCATTCCTTTTTTCCATCAGGAATGCTGAACCGCCTGATGTCCTAATGCTGCACCTTGGGGGCAATGACTTGGGCCAGGTCACGGGCCTTTCTTTAAAACATACGATCTGCAGTGACCTGGCTTATTTGCATTATGTGTGGCCTGCCACAACGCTGCTATGGTCGGACATCATACCGCGTCACGCTTACAGGGGGGGTATCAACCTCCAGGCCCTTGACCGCGCTTGTCGCTCAGTGAACAGGGCAGTGGCCCGGTTCTTTGCTGACAAGGGTTTGGGGCAGGTCATCCGACACCCCACCATTAGTCTCCAAAATTATGATCTTTACACAGGGGATGGGGTCCATCTGTCGCCCAGAGGTATGAACCTCTTTTTGGAAGATTTGCAAGCAGGCCTGTTGACCGAGCTGATGGGCTGGGGGTGTGTGTGAGTCTTTATTAAGCCTCCCCGTGTGGCGGGTAGCACTGGTAAGGTAAATATTTATGACCCACAGGTATCCGGCAGGTTCGCAATTGACTGGCCAACACTAGATAGGTACAAGTTTGTTAACGTTGACCGGTCAACGACGAACCAGGCAATGGGGTGATGGCAGGAGCTATTCAGCATGCATCACCCCGTGATTTGATGGGTACACGTCAGAGGGTGGGGTCAGTAGATAGTTTATTGACTAAGGTCAACAATTTGTTTGTTGCTAACAAACAAATTGATACAAATGGATACATTGTAGCCAATTGCCGTTGGCAATTTTGGGAGGAACCTTACCAGTGTTACTGCGGCCTGCTTGCCTTAAGAATTATAATTGGCTGAGTACCAATTGAAATTTATAATTCGGACTAGGGCATGAATCAATAAATGTGGCCCAATGCCATTACCCACATATATCGGTGTCTGAGTCCTTTTTTGGGGGGTGCGCCTGCAAAGAACAATGGAGATTACAGATGGAGATTACAGATGGAGATTATAGATGGAGATTACAAAAGAATGGATTGCCACAAAGAAATGTATTGTTTCCAACATTGTATAATATATACACAAATGATCAACCGGTTCCTGACAATACAAAATTGTTCATCTATGCAGACGACACAGCAATGGCCATACAAGGATCAAGTTTTGATTAGATATCTGGAAAACTTACTGGAGCACTTAAAGAATTAGGGCAGTATTACACGATCAACCATTTGAAGCCTAACTTGAGTAAGACTCAAGTGTGTGCTTTCCACCTTTGAAACCGCATGTTTAGATGTGTATGACAAAGTTTTTTGTAATATGTAAATTGATTAAAGTGATATGATATGTGTGTTTGTTTTATGTTTAATTAAAACAATAATTAAATTAATATTTTTAATTTAATTTTTTTATTAAAAAAACTGAGAGGCAGGGATCTATTACAGCATTGTTCAGCACTGAAATACCTTGCAATACAACATGCAAATGAAGTTGACATCACTGTTAATGAAGCAATGCGTATAGCGACAGGATGCCTCAAACCTACACCAGTTAAGAAAATACATCATCTTGTTGGTATCTCTCCACCTAAGAAAAGAAGTAGCAGCGATGTCGAGAGAACTAAGCAAGAGAAGGACCCTTGACATCCCTTGAATGGATATATGCCTCAAGTCTGCTGGCTCAGATCCAGGAAGAGATTTACGGCAAGAACAACCATTCTTGAGAGTACACAAGAACAAAACCAAATTAGAAGATAAATGAAGGAGCTCACTGGATAAGGAATAATATTAAAGGAGGATATGGATGAGGAACTCAACCTCCCCTACATCACTTGGAGGACCCTGAATAGGCTGAGGGTTGGAGTCCCTAAATGCAAAATAAACATGCTCAAGTAGGAGCTGCTGCCAGACAACAGTATGCTGTGTGAATGTGGAGAGATACAGAAACATGTACCATTGAGGACTTAAGTTTGCCCAACAACAAAGTCAAGAAAGTGGCTTCATTTTGGCAGTCCAAAGTTTGATATGGACATGAAATAATAATAATAATAATAATAATAATAATAATAATAATAATAATAATAATAATAATAATAATAATAATAATAATAATAATAATAATAATAATAATAATAATAATAATAATAATAATAATAATCATCATCATCATCATCATCATCATCATCATCATCATCATCATCATTATCATTATCATCATCATCATCTTATCTCAATCGTGAGCTATCAGTGCAAATGTCGGCTATAACAATCCCTCACTCACTACAAAGAAGGATAGAATAGCCCCTCCTAATAGGAGGAGATATCTGCCTTAATCTGATACTTAATTTGTTACTCCAAATTGAGATGCTATGTTCCTTTCCTTCATACCTGCAGAAAGAACAATGTTGTACACTAGTGTACATCAAAGACACTAGTGAAAATAAAGAATAACTATATTTGGGGTGATTACAGCAGTTAGATATAAAGAATCAAAGTAGTTGACCATAGAAACATAATCACTCTCAAGGAAAAGCTGTAAATATGAATGCACCTTTAGAACCAAATTGAAGTAGCTGAGATTAGTCAACGATCTATCTCCTTTATGAAGTCTGCTGTTAGCCTTTAGCTAGGAATTTCATTACAGAATGAATCAGAAATATAAGGTGCGTGTGTTAGACAATACGATTGAGCAAAAAATTCCATTACCAGCCTTAAAGTAACATTAGCCATATAGTAAAGTAAATGTACTCATGCAAATTAGAACAAATCACAGTCCATTAACTCAAGGGATGAATTAAATAATTTTCTCCTTCAGGCCATTTTCTATTTCACCCATTCCCACAGTGGGTGCCCATTTCACCCATTCCCATCAGTGAATCCGAGGAGGCTGATATGGTAGTGGCGGCAACAAGAGTCAATTAGGCTGTGTTTTATAGCTGCCATTTTCACTTTATAATAACTCAAGGTGGCATTGTGATGAAACATTGTAAAATATTTGAATGGCTCTTAAACTAGAACTAGTCCACAGTGCTCTTTAGAGAACAAGGAGCCAGGTGGGAAAACAGAAGAGTGTTTGGGCAGGTGAACCTTCTCAGTGTTTTCCCCTGGCTTCCTATGGATGTTGGGGCAGTTGCTCCAGGAAGCTGGGTGTGAACAGAAGCCATGGCTTCCCTTTTACTATATGTTCTATTTTGGAAGAGCAAAGTGTGTAACTTTTTCAGCTATACTTTGGAATAACTTGTTAAATCAATTAGTCTTAAGGACAAAGGTAACTAAAACACTGATATGTGTCATTAGTTTTCTGTAACAACATTTGATGTAGAGCTGCAGATTTTTTTGTGTGTTATCATATTAATAACTGTAACTGTTTTTTTTAAAGAATTTTAAAGAATTGGTGATATATTTGCACTGTGGATGGTTTGCTATCATTCAAAGCAGACTTTCAAAATACAGTAAAACCCTGGTTTATGATTTTAGTCTGTTCCGACAGTTTTGTTGGAAACCGGATCAATCGTAAACCGAAGCACATTTTCCCATAGGGAAGCATTGATGACAAAGAGGAGTGGCTTATCTGGCCGGACGCTGGGGCTGGCCACGTCCTGGGCTCCTCCGCTGAAGATACTGCAGTTGGGCAAGGCAAACTGTTCACCTCTCCCCCCCCCCCACTGAAGATGCCACAGTTGGGCGAGGCAAACCGCTCGCCTCTCCCCCTTCTGTGCCTGGGTTGGTGTTTTTTCTGCTGTATTCATGTATCCTGAACCAACAGATGAACTGTTATTTCTACAATATGCTTCGAGAACAATAAACATCTTTAATTCATCAACATCCAGTTCATTGGAAGTGGGGGTAAGACAAGAATTAAACCATAAGCCACACGCTACCACACATACTACGTACTACTCTCCACAATATTTGCTGGGCTCTGTTAATACAGGTAAGCCCCAGGTTGCTGCAGGGTTTGCAGGACTACATTTAGGCCTCCTGTACTCGGAATCTTGGGGAGTTCCACAGAGCTGGCTGGTCTTGGAAGCTTGGAAGGAACTGGAGGGCAAGGGTCAGGTCAAAGCCTATCTGTCACACACACTTAAGTGATGGCTCTGAAATGACCCGGGCACAGAAGGGAGGGAGTGGGTTGACCTTGCCTTGCACATTCACGGCACCTCTTCCGGAGCCATTGCTAAGGCACAGGATTTAAAAGACATCCCACACTTTAGCGATGACTCGGAAGAGGCGCTGTGAAAGTGCAATGCAAGATTGTCTCACTGCGATCGATTGCCTCCCCCCTTCGCACCATTGACCCGGGCACAGATGGGAGGGAGAGGCGATCAATTGCAGTGGGGCAACCTTGCCTTGCATGTTCATGGCACCTCTCCGGAGCTGTCGCTAAGGTGCTGCATTTAAAAGACATCCCGTGCTTTAGTGACACCTCTGGAAGAACGTGCAAAGGCAAGGTCACCCTGCTGTGATTATGCCACCCACAGAGTCCAAAATGGCTGTGGTTGGTCTTATATAACCCCCCCCCCAGGTGCAGTGAACTCTGGGGAATTCCCGGTCACAAGGCAAAAAAGTTGTGAACTGGGACATCATTTCCTCTGGATTTCCAGTCATAAACCGCGGCAAGTGTAAGCTAAAGCAGTTGAGAACCAGGGTTTTACTGTATCACTTTATCTATGAACAAAGTGGAGTAAATCCTCAAGTCCAAAAAAAAGGATGTTCCATCCACCCCAAATTTCTACTACCACCATGTTCAGAAATATTTTGTCTCTCCCTTTGCCAAGGAGACACCCATTCATGAATGAATAGTTTTCTCTGAATAAAAAGTGTGTTCTGATTGTCCACCTCTAAAAAAAAGCCACTGGTGTTTCTTTCGAAGCACTGTTCTTTCTAGGCAAAACACCAGAAAACAAAAGAAAGGGACAATCCATAATTTGAACAGATTGTTTTGATTTCACAAGAAAACTATATGTGCAGCTTTACCTGATTCATCAACTCTACGTTTTTTGTTACTGGGAATGTCAATACTGTCATCATCGGACATTTCCATTTCTTCCTCCCGCCGTATTCCCATGAGTTGTTCACTGTGAGCATTCCTGAGTTCCTAAAAAAAAAAAGACAAAAAGTCAAACATTATTTTGTTATAAGAGACTAAATGGATTTCTTAAAGACAGTTACAGTAATTCAATATAAACTGAAGTGGAAGCATAAAACAAAAAGATTTTCTTTAATTTTATGGGCATTGTTAGTGATTTTGGTTGAGAGGTCAACATTTTAATGTTAATGTTAATGTTCTACTTTAAGTTTTAATTTTCAGATTGCTAACTTATATTTGTTAGTTTTAAACTTATTGTAATCTGATTTTATTTTATTTTCTGAAAGGGAAAAAAAGCACCCAAATATATTTGAAGCACTAGTAGTGAGGCTAAATCATTTGAAAAAGCTCCTGACCCAACAACCCAAGAAACCCATTCCCATTCTTGACTGACAGGTGGTAGGTGGGTCTCATGTGTGTCTCAGAAGGAGAAGAAGGGGAAATAAATGTATGCCATACAGGTACTGCTCTGGTATGTGCATACTGTAATCATTCCTATTAACCACAAAGCCAAGATATTTTAGAAATCTTATGTTCTATAACCTATTAAGCACAATTCTGCACTGATATCTAAAGAAAATGGAGCAGACACAGACATCTGTGTTAGAAGCATTTCCATCCCTTCATTTCTGTAAGATTACACTCCTAAGGGTCAGACATTTCCCCCCAAACTGAGGTTGAAATTCCCAAGATACTCTTGCAATTAATAGAGCTATTTGTTTAAACCTGCACTATATGAAAAGGAGCACAGTCTTTTTGACTGAAAATGTTCCAAAAGTACTGCCTTGCCTATTCAGTCTGCCTTCAGCAGTGTGGAAGAAAGATCCAATTTTCAACATAATAAACCACTAAAGGTTAATCCATATCAGACAGATTTTTAGTGCATCTTAAGCACAAAAATGAAAGCAATAAGCCTGTGTGGAAAGTTGTGCATTTATGAAATAAATGTGGGGATGAAAAGCTGGTCCACAGAGAAATTGTTGGAGGGGAAAGCAGCCAGGGAACGCAATCAGTAAATGTGTGGAGGGCTTCACAAAAGCTCAAATTTTGTTCCCTCAGAAAAGCATGGTGTGTGTGTGTGTATAGTGGCTGCTTCCTGTAACAGGGCAAAAAGAAGATTGAGAAAATTCTATTTTATTCTAATAATAATGTCAGAGGAAATACAAGGATGCAGCTGAGCCCAGTGATTAGTGTAGTGCCTTTGAATCAGCAGACAGCTAATTTTTCTACTGACAAAGAGCCCAATTCCCACAGAGGTGGACTGAAATCTTTGAAATGAAGAAAAGAAGGCATTTCCAAGGAATAAATGTTGCTGAAAGAACACATTATTTGTTTCTTGTAATAAGTGACCAACTAAAAGAATTCCTCTGAGAGATGCACCCAGAATTCATCAATTAATCTAATATGTTATTTTTTTAAAGGTGTGGACAGCCCTTAATCACTAGAGAGGACAAAAGCGAGTTATATCTAAGAATACCTGGAAAATCAAAAATGTTTTTCACCTTAAAAAAGGGAGTTGTCTTAATCCTGTTTCTAAGATGTGAAAATGTATAGTACAGATTGAGTTATATCTTTCAATGTCAGAGAGAATACAGACACACCTACTTGCGCAGATGGTCAAAACATCAGGCTGTGGGATTTTTTTTTAACAGAAAAATGAAATAAATAGGATCCTGTCAGATATATCATAAGGGCAGGAATAATCACGTGTACAAAGCCAATTATCTAACTGGCTTTGGTAAAAATAATCTGCTGTGCAACTGAAAAGTGTTTCAAACCCCCCCCTTTTTTTTCCCCTCGCCCAGCAATGCCTTCTGAAATCTGAAGAGTTGGGCAACTGTTCACAGCAACTTTCAAAGTGGAGAGGGACTATAAAATGACATTTCTGAAACATGCAAATCAAGCAGACAATACAATCTCTTTATCCAAGCAATTTGTTAATCTTTTTAAAATATGTATTTTTTTAAAGCACAATAAAAGGGGACAAGAGAATAATAACTATTAACTAAGCAAAAATGTTTTGGAGATTTACATTAATGGAAAGGTTTTTCCAGTGCATTTTGCTACATTAGAAATTCAAATACTAACAAATTAGTTCCTTCTTTAATATTTTCAGTGTAGCTAAACCAAAACAACACAGTAACTTCAAAATTTATGCACCTGTGGCACATTAGAAAAACAATAACTAGATTTAACAAAAAAATTTGCCTTTTTGACAAAGGTAGACTCTGTGTAAATAAGCTATAAGATACTGCACTCCAATCATTGTGCTATCATTTTGTATGCATCATAACAGCAGTGATAATGAAGGGTTCATTTTGTTTTCACGTACGTGATACATCCAGTTTCACTGCTCTTCGGTTTTTTTAAATGGGCACTTAAAATGTCACATAAAATGATTTGGATCATGGCACAGATTTCTTCTTTTCCCCTACTACAGGTATGCAAAGTTCCTTTACAGGTAAACTGTAAAATAATTAAATAAATGCATCTTACCTTGTAAAAGTATTTTTGTTGTGAGCAAGGAAACATTAAGAGGGCTGTGGAGTTAACAACTGACATGCTGAACAAAGAGCATTCTGAGCGAATGGCTGTGTACTTTTAAATTTTGTTAAGAAAAGGGGAAAAACCAAAAGCACTGTTGTACTTACTTTAGGGGATAAAAAGGCTATCACAGCATTGTGTACTAAATTTAAAGTATGAGCAGAATAGCCAAACCAAGTGTGATGAGTATGTCTGCAACCAGAGAGAGGATTCCAAACACTCACAGCTGAAAGACAGGTCTTAGCTATTATTTTTCCATAATGAACTTTCTTGTAAGAGGAAATATGGGAAGAACAATTCTAAAACAAAGGAAGACTTCAAACTAAGAAGTATAATGCCTGGATTTCCAGAATAGTTGTACAATTAAAGTCTGTCAGATATTGTTATATTTTATTTTCATAAATTGACCAGAAAGACCCCATTTCATGAAAAGCAAAGTTTAACTATAGAGAGTTAGACCTTTTGAAAGCGCGGCACCAAAATGGACGCCGCGCTCTTTGCTGGCGCCCCCCCCCCTCCCGGACTCAGACATCCGGGTGAGTTAGGGGGCGTGGCCACCCTCTATAAAAGGGGTGGTCATGAGGCAGCCGAGCTGCCATTTTAGAAATAGCGACGGAGAGGAGAAGTTTTCTCCATCGCTGTTTGTTTCCTAAGCAGCGCCACAGTGGCTCCAGTGGTTAAGACGCTGAGCTTGACGAGTTGCCTCCCAAGCGGAGGGCTGCAGCGACCGAGCTGTGGCCAAGGGGGAGGAATTTGCCTGCGATGGGCAGGGGACAGCCGTTGGGTCGGAGGACCGTGGCTGCGCCCCTGCAACGGAGCAGGACAACACCTTTACCACCGTTACCGGTGGGATGGGGCAGATTGGGATATTGCCATCGGCTCTCCAGCCTCAGGCCAGCCCTTCAGGGATTTCGGCCCTCGGCCCGCAGTTGCCGGCCATGGGCCGGAACGATTGGGGGAGGGCCTGGTGCTGGCACACAGTACGTTTTACCCCCTCAGGGGCTGGAGTTTTGGGCATTGCCCTATTCTGGCCCAGAATCTCAAATTGGGGCCCCTGGCCCAATACCTAGCGGGCCGTACGGCCCACCTGGCCCACCTTATACTGGGGGTTTCCGTGGCAGGGGATGCCTGGTTAGCACGTTTAGCTGTGCTGGAGGCATCCTTGGCAATTCAGTGGGGGGGGGGGGGTCCTTCCCTATCTACCGGGGCCCTTCGTGTCTGCCGGCTATTTCGACTGCTGCCACACTGCAACAGGCGGCCAGCCCGGTTGAGCTGCTTGAGACACTCCGGCCTGTGCCTGCCGCCATCTCGCAGCTCCCTGTTTGTCCAGGACTGCAACTGGGGAGTGGTCGGGTGTGGCCCCAGAGCTCGATTTCGGTCGCGGGCTCCGACGCCCGCCATGGGCCAGAACCCCCAGTGGGGGCGGCTCACAGGGGTGCAACTGGTGAGTATTAGGTTCAAGTTGAACACACCCACATCACGGTCCACTTCCAACGGTGGGGTTCAGTGGTCATGGCCTCGCCAATTTGAGGCTAGTGGGCATCAGTTGCCAGCCTATCTCAGTGCCCCTTGGTTGCATTCTGGCACGACGTTGGGGGTGGGGGTTTCCGCCCCCGGGGCAGTACGTGGCATTGCAGGGGCTGTACAGGTCCCGCTGCGTATGCCCCGTGTACATCATGTGCCGGTGACGGCCTTGCCGACGACTGGTTATTCATTGCCCCCTGGTGATCATGTGTCCCAGGTCATTAGGGAAAAGATTTGGTGGGGGGAGTACATGGATATATTCTCCCTATGAACCGAGAGCCCAATAAGGATTGGAGGTACGGACAGGAGGACAGAGACGTTGTGCGTTCCCGCCGTAGTAAGCCACCATGCACTGGGGTGTCCGGCCCCGGGACAGTGCTGAGCATCGCAGGGGCTGTCCGGGTCCTGCTGCGCATGCCCTTTATACAGAATGTGCCGTCGAGGGCTTTGCCGACGGCCGGCTATTGCTTGCCCCTGGGTGATTATTGGCCATAGGCCATGAGGGGTAAGGGCTGGAGGGGGGCATGTGGATATTCTCCCTATTGAACTGCGAGCCCACTAGGAGGAGAGAGGGGGACAGGGCGACTGAGACGAAGAGATGTCCCATCGTTGTGAGCCACCGCGCACCTTGGGCCAACTGGTTGTCGGCATACCTTATAGTATGGTGGTGTGCCGCAGGGCTTACCTGCTTGGGCCATCCTGATGCTTCCGTCCATCGCTAATATTTGCAGGGCGACGGTTGATTAGATGGGCCCGTAGCAGTTGGCTTAAGGTGAGGAATGTGGATGAGGGTGGCCCTATACCCTGAGGGGAGGTGGGATGAGCCCTGTCAGCAAGTGTGCTCATGTACATCACTCACACGTGACTGGTGCCTGGTGATCGGTACCATGGTGGTCATGCTGAGCAGCGGACTGCTCAGACTCAGGCTCCACGCTAACTGGTCGGGCAGGGGGTTCCTGCCCGCCTGCTGTGTGCGGCCTGCTCAGCTGATGATGCGTGTACTAAGCGCCACGGTCGTTACCGACTTCGTGTCCCCCTTTTGCGCTGGCTCTCACGCCGCCTCCGCGTGCCCGTGGGTTGGTGGGTTTCAGGGCAGAGGTAGGGGTGCACAGGGGCGATCAGAGCTCCATCGGAAGCAACTAACCTTGTCATAAGCCCCCCCCCCGCCCCAATTAGTATAGTCAGCCTGGAGAGATGGCACTCAGTTCATCCAAGAAGGGATGGGGCGGGATACCTGCTGGAGGGTTTTCATTGGGGGCTTTTGTATCCATTCGGGGGTGTTGGGGGGTCCCAGGATGCTACTAATCTGGTTCCCTTGCAGGGTAACAAAGAGGGGGCTCCACTGTGCACAGCTAAGGGAGTTGGGGCTATGAGAGTAGCGGGGGGCCTTCTTTGAACCACCTTTCCTAAGTCGAATGTCTCCCCCATGAAGCTCGTCCTGAGCTAGAGCTAGGGTGAATGTCATTTCATACTCCATTCAGCTTACCCTGTGGGTTCCCCATTCAGGGATGCCATTCCTGATGACCTTGTTCGGTCAGGTACTCATAGTTGGTTCGGCTACTATGGGTGGCACGCTCACGCAATCCTGGTGCTGTTCTGGCACAGTGTGATATGCACTCGGCTTTCAGATTATTGCCAGTGCACCCAATGATTTAGACCTAGTGGGTTTCTTTAGGTTCCAAGGGGAATTTTACTTAGGTAAGGCCAACCCCCTTCTGACTGAGTTAATTCATGTTCAGCACTCGACCAATTGGGGACTTTCATTCAGTGGCCATTTGCTCACAGGTTGGGGTCTCGGTCTCTAGCCCATTACCTCGACGACTTTGGTTCGGGGGTGAACGGGGCTTGGACACGTGCACGCGTCTCCTCATTACAATTCAGACACTCAGGTGGGAACTGGGTGTCCCCTTGGCGCCTGAATAGACCGAGGTCCCATCTACTAAGCTCACATTTCTGAATCGACTCTGTCGCGTGGGCATCCAGGTTAACCATGAATACGGTGGCTTGGATCTCTGCGGCGGTTTTGGCATTGATTGCCAAACATAAAGTGTGCCCTCATGAGCTGCAGTTAATTCATGGCCACCTTAATTTTGTCTGGTCTGGCTCAAATTACTCCTGGGTTTAACGGGGTCTCTTCCTGGAGATCAGACCTGATGGTCTGCCCTAGATTTCAAGTACGGTCGGATACCTCTGGCTCCCGGACTTATGGGGGTTTACCCTGAGGGTGGGTGCACGGATCGCCTCCGCGATCTTACCTTCCTTGCGTTTTTTCCCATTTTGGAGAGCACTGATGCTATGGTGCAATGAGTGGGCCTACTCAGTGGTCCAATTTTGGTGTGACAATGCGGCAGTGGTGCACATTGTCAACACCCAGACATGCAAATCCCCCAGGGTCATGACATTAGTTTGTCTATTCTTTTGAGAAGCCTACGCCTAAATGTGCTGTTCTAGGCCAGACATGTTCTAGGTATTAATAATGACATTACTGCTCCTTTCCCCCACCTGCAGATCCCCCGGTTCCGTGCCTTACTCCGGAAGCAGAGGAATTCCACTCGCCACTTTTGGCCGATAGCTGGGCGTTTGGCGAGGAGAGGTGAACCGGGCATGTCATTGGCATCTTGCACGCGTAAGGCGTATCACCTTGCGTTCATGCGTCGTGTCCGGGAGGGGTGGACACAGGAACGTGTCCGCCGCCCATACACGCGTCACCCCTGTTCCCAGAGTTTCTGACCCACCTTCCACGACGCTGGCATTACTTATGTACAGACAGGTGTGAGATGGCTCTTGGCCACGCAGCTACCACGGTAGCCTTTTTGGAGCGCTCCGTGAGTGGGTGCCAGAGTGGCTGCCACCTGTGTAAGGTGGATGTGTCTCGTAGGGCACTGGAACTCGAAGATGTCTCTATAACACATGAGTGGGCTCGAGTGGGGATACGGTCCTCACGGGTTATTCAGCACGGTGTAGGCAGTGGTGTATACTGCCATGAAGTTTTTGAGACATCTGTCCGGTTGGTGCCCTACATAATTTTTGACAGTGCCTGTCGCGTGCCCCAGGCTGTTTTCTGCCACCGGGATGGGTCTACACTTACCATAGTAAAGTCCCTGAGGGTGACCGGTGCCGCGTTTCGCGGTGTGGGGCCCGTTTTGGCACCCATTTACTTAAGATAGGCGTTGATCGCGGCTACGTTTAGGGTACTCGGAGGTGGATATGCGTGTATGCGCAATTTCAGATATGTATGTTCCCTCACTGTACGAGTACCTAGTTATGTCCTTAACCTTTTTCTCCTCTTTTACAGATCCTAGGGGTCTCAACACACCGGTGGCAGGGGGCTAGTGGGCCGCAGCTATGTACACTGGGCAGCAGTATATGCTGCAGCGACAGAGAGTGGACCCCGACTGGGCTGTGTGCATCCGCACGTATGCGATGGTATGGTATGCGCGGCACATGGGGGAGGGAACATCAAGGATGCCTCCCCGTGTGGCGGGTAGCACTGGTAAGGTAAATATTTATGACCCACAGGTATCCGGCAGGTTCGCAATTGACTGGCCAACACTTAGACAGGTACAGGTGTAATAACGTTGACCGGTCAACGACGAACCAGGCAAGAGGGTGATGGCAGGAGCTCTTCAGCATGCATCACCCTGTGATTTGACGGATACACGTCAAAGGGTGGGGTCAGTAGATAGTTTATTGACTACGGTCAACAATTTGTTTGTCTCAACAAACAAATTGATACAAATAGATACACTGTAGCCAATTGCCATTGGCAATTTTGGGAGGAACCTTACCAGTGTTACTGCGGCCTGCTTGCCTTAAGAATTATAATTGGCTGAGTACCAATTGAAAGTTATAATTCGGACTAGGGCATTATTCAATAAATGTGGCCCAATGCCTTTATCCATATACCGGTGTCTGAGTCTTTCTTTGGGGGGTGCGCCTGCAATGTGACTCTCAGGAGGCACCTTGTGACCTCTTATGAGGAACATTCCTCCCTCCTCCTCCTGAAAAGTAAAATGCAATAAAGAAGTTTTCCTGTATGCTAGTTTCAGCATAAATGTTCCCCCACTCATGTAAAAAAGAGAGGAGTTTTGACATCACAATTTGCTACAGTATATGAGGTGAACATGTTCATTTGCTTGAAGCCATGGATTGGGCTTCGGCCCACCACGTGCCAAACTATGTTGCCCTAATGTCATTTATATTTGCCTAAGGTATGTGTATCTCTTTGTGTCTGTTTATGCAACAAGTTAACCAGGGAGAAAAACTTACAATTCTTCTCTGGTTTTTTGACATAGAGATTCTATGGCAAGGCTAATAAAGCATAAGCCTGTTAAGCCCTTTCTAGGTTATTTTAACCTAGCAATTCATTATACACAACTACTTTTAGTTACACCTGATTGTTCAGTTTATCTCTGATTTTAAGCCACAAGGGCTATTATGATATTGTTTCATTATCCTTTTAAAATTTATGTATTGATATGCAAATAGTGATTAATATACATGTGTAGTTAAATAAATAGAAAAAACAAACCTTTGTCATAATTATTGTCTTCTCTAACAAATGAATAGGGTGTATATCTATAGAGTAAGTTATAACAAGCATGCTGGAGTTAAACATATTTTTCTTGAGGGATTCTAGGGTTTTGAGTAAAGAACTTAATTTTGGTTTTTGAGTAGATAATCAATATTAACTCTGCAATCTTGCATAGGGAATATTTGTTTCTCACTCAGGTGTGGTATCTTACAAAAACCACATCTCACAAGTATCAACTGGTTGTGCCCAAAGAGCATAATAATTCCAGTTTCTTCTCTAACAAAATATATATTCACAATGAGGAGAACCATGCATCTAATCCCATATTTCATGAAAGTTTATAATTGAACTATGCACACCAATTAAAAATGTGAGCCACATTTTAAAAGGAAAATTACTCAATTATGTACATTATGATCATGGTTCACATATATTTCTCTATGTATTTTCCTTAATACTGTTGAATTAATGTAAGATATGGTCTTATCTAAACAGTGCTGGTTGCAGTGGCCCTTTTATGGGAAAAGAGCATTTGAGGATCATGGTTATATACTGCATAAATCTAATTTTTTACACACACACACCAGCACATATGCTGTGCATACCTGTCAATTGCAGCTCTGGAGAATGTGGGACCTGTGCAGTAGCCTTCTGCGCAGAAGCCTTCTACGCATGCACAGAAGCCTTCTATGATGCGTAGAAGCCTTCTATGCATGCGTAGAAGGGTTCCGCGCAGTAGCCCTCTGCGCAGAAGCCTTCTACGCATGCATAGGCTTCTGCACAGTAGCCTTCTGCACAGAACCCTTCTACGCATGCGTAGAAGCCTTCTACGCATGTGTAGAAGGCTTCTGCACAGAAGGGGATGCTCAGTATCTACGGGAAATCCTGGCCAATCCGAGATACTTGACAGGTATGGTGCTCTGTGACAAGCTATATATGAAGCGCAGTTTTAGAAGCAATTCATTATGCATTGTAGAAACTCAGATGTTCCAAACGTCCTATGCTCGCAGGCATTTGAAATCTAAACAAAGTTAGCTTGGTGTTTTAGTTACAAACCTTTGTAATTTTGTTCCCAGTGGAGATGCTGTGTGCTCAAGATTGAATGTCACAGACTCTGCATGCATCCAGGGTTGGAGACCACAGAAAATGCTTCATTCATCTAAACTGTGCAGATGTTGCATATGCTTACCATTTTCCTGCTCCCAAACAACACCATTCAGCCATGATGTCAAGTTCTCACAAACCACAACACTATTCAGAATACAACTTTGCTGCAACCAAAATGCAAGAAATATCCTACATGCAAAGCATGTTGACTAAGAAACTGAGTCAAGACACATATGCATGGCATGGTCAAAACCTTAAACATGTAGGAATCAATTTCTCTCTCTCTTCTCCAAGTGATAAACACGGACATTTTGTCTCACTGTCAGCTTCTGATTATGCAGTATACAGAACAATATCCAGATTACTCAAACAGAGACTGTTTCCCTTCAATCACTGCTTTCTAAATCTGGCTGTTTTTATCACTACTCTTTTGCTCCAAAAGAATATCTCTGCTGCTTTCTCTGGGCTATTCGGCCCTAGGCAGGTGAGCAGGCAGGTGCACGTGTCATGTTACAGTTGACAGAGGGAGGGTTTGCCTCATAGCAGGGGAAGATATAGGTAAATTCAAGTACTGTACAGTGAAACCTCACTTAACAAACAGCTCATTTAACAAAAAAACTCACATAACAAAAGGAAATCCATAGAATCCAGTAGTGGCTTGGTTAACAAAAAAATTCGGAATGGATTAATTGGTTTTCAATGCATTCCTATGGGAAACCACATTTTGGTTAAATTTTTGTTTTTATGCATTCCTATGGAAAATTGCATTCAATGCATTCCTATGGAAAATTTGCTTTACAAATTTTTCATAATAAAAAAGGTCCTGGAGAATGCATTGCATTTGTTAAGCGAGGTTCCACTGTATACCAAATAAGGTGGCTATAGCCTATGGGTAGAAGATTGGGCTAACCAATGTGGTATAATAGAAAGAGTGACAGACCAAGACTCAAGGAGGCCTGAGTTCAAATGACTGAGTTCAGTCATGGAAACTCACTTGGGGCTGGGGAACTGATAAAACCACTCCTTAAATGTCTCACTTACCTTGAAAGTTAGGGTCACTGTAAGTTAGGGTCACTATAAGTCAGTTCCAACTTGAAGTCACATAACAACAGAGGAGTGGAGGGCATTCTCCCAAATCAGTCAGACCATTAAGAATATTGTTAAAAGGTGTGCCTGCATTGCTACAGAGGTCAGAGAACAAGTTCCCCATATTATCTTGGTGCTAATAAATCTTTGTAGGATAATTGGGTTGGAAGGAGCCTATGAGGCAATTGAGTCCAACCCCCTGTTCAATATAGGAATCTAAATCAAAGCAGATCTGACAGATGGTTGTCCAGTTTTCTCTTTGGATGTGATGCATTAGCTAGCAAGAGAAGTTTGTTTTGCAACCATTTGCAAATCAATAGGGGCAAGTTTCATAGCAAGTTTGAATAACAACTGGGGATTTTCCATTATTGTCAGTTGTAAAAAGCTATAATGTTACTTTTCTGTTAGGCTGGCCAGCCATTGTGTGCCTCTGTACCTGATGTGTATAAATTGATGCTATGAGGTTTTACTCTTATGTCTGATGACGTGGACTTGATCCACGAAAGCTCACAATTAGATATAGGAATTAGTCTTTAAGGTGCTACCTGTTTGTTGTTTTGTTTACTCTATGGTACATTTTTCTCTTGAATGCCTCCAGCACTGGAGCACTCACCAACATTTTCTTGGTCACTAAGTTTTCCAAATATATCTACCAATCTATCCATCATTCAAGCTGCTTCATGATTTTCTATCTCTACTGGGCTGCGTTTGAAAGTAAAGATTTAGAATTTCTAGACAGTACATTAAACTGTATGTGCATCTAAAACACCTCTTTTGGATTGTGGCCAGTAGCACAATTTTTGATTTTGTCAGAAGGCCAATCAGAGAAGTGGTCTTGCAATCTTTCACTAATTAATTAGAAAAGAAATGAAGATTTCTCTTTAACAGTATAATGGTTATTGTGGGAGATTAATAACAGAAGAATCCAATCTGTTTCCTTTTAACATTTTTAATTGCCATGAAACAATAAATTTCAGCATAAATAAAGGGCATGGCAAAACATTCATTTTAAATTACCTTTCCAAATCCCCTCAGTTTGGTATTTTAGTACAGATAATATACAATGTCGAGGAGTTATAGCTTCTTTGTGGGGGCAGGGCACACATTTCTGTTTACTGTTCTGTTTATGTTTCCTTCCAACTTATCTTATTAATTGGGAAACACAAATATTTTCAGAAAAGTTGCATAAAGAATTATTGATCATCTTTACATTCTATAACTACAACAATTAAATAATGTTAAAAGACCACAACCAAACCAGATACACTTGCTTCCCCCCTTTTGTATAGGCTGTGAGATGATGAATAAAGGATAATAAATTTACCAACCTCAGAGTGTTTTCGCCAAATGTCTATGTTCTTGCGCTGAGCTTTCGAGAAATGGTCCCAGGCTTTTTGTCTGGTGGAGGCGTTGAAAACGGCCACAATCTGCTCAACTTTGGTGAACAAGGAAGTCAAACAAGACAAGCAATTTATATTGTGATCACTAGAGAAGAAGCAAAACAAAGACACTAGGAGTCTATGGATGATGTTACTGCTGAAACAACATCATCAATATTCTTCCAATCATGTGTCTTTTTGTACTTACATTTTAGAATTGTTGGAGATGTCTCCCTTCAAGTCTGTCTCCATAACTTTAGTTTATACAAACTATACATCAATTACTGACAGATCTACTGTACTTGCAATATTTCTAGATGCATTAAATTATTTGAAACTTGTAGTTACCAATTTGTGTGCCTAAGACTTAAAGAGAGGAGCCATAGAAGGTAAGTTTGAGCAACAACCTGCCTAGGGACTACACTCTGAGGCTACAGTCTCATATGTATTGACCAGATAACAAGTCTCAACAAACTTGATGGGATATGCTCTTCAGCAGATGCCAGATCAAACTAGGATTTTTCTTGATGTTTAGATAACTTTTCATTTATAGCAAAGAGATGGAACACATGGATCTCCAAATGTCACTTGATTCAACTACTATTAGTCCTAGCTAGTAAATCCAATAAAATAAATAAATGTCATGTCAGAAATTACTCTGGGTTGAAAGGATTTTTGCTGGAGAAACTCCACTCAGGGGATGCCTGAATGAGGCTCCTTTCACGTCCCCAAGGTCCTAATGCAGCACTCAGGTATCAAACCCAACGATGAATCCATTGATAACAGATTATGTGAGTTACAATTCAGAAATACATAGAGATTTCTTTCTGTTTTTCTTTTAATTGTATTTTATTATTGTACTTTTTTATATTTTTAATAAAAATTAAATTAAAAAAAGAAATACGTAGAGGCCATATATTCCCTATTTCTGATTCATGGATCACTTCTCATGTCATGCCCCACATCATTGTTCGGAGCAGATATCAAATTAATTCTATGCAAGAAATTTGCATTTTCTGTATTTAAGATTCCGTTAGTACACTAAAAGTATGTTAAACATGTGGGTTTCTAATTCTTGAAGAAACATGGGAATAGTGGAACAAGATGGGCACTGGAGACATGAAACCAGTGAAACACTACAAGCTACCACAACCATAACCACTCAAATCAAATTTGTACTCTTATGTTTCGTTCATTGTTTACTTTAATTTAAATTTCAAAGTCTCTCTTGGTAGAACGCCAGCTCTAGGGCACAGTGCTCATCTCTGTGTGTAGCCAAAGAGCCAGCGCTGACAGCGTGTGCAGATGTTACTGTGGTCATGCGGCAGGCATGACTAGATGCCAGAGTGCAAGGGAAGCTTTGAACCTTTCCTGCCTAAGCGGTACATATTTATCTATTTGCAATTTCTTGCTTTTGAACTGCTATGTTAGCAGGAGCTGGGACAGAGGACAGGTGCTCACTCCATTATGCAGCACTCAGGTCTCAATCTGCCGACCTTCTGGTCATCAGGTTCAGTGTCTTAACTACTAAGCCACTGGAGTCCCACTTAAACTAAAAGATTTTATTTGTGCCTGCTAAGAAACTATAAATGAAATGAAATGTCACTTGTATGCAAACAGACCACATACAAATCACATTCTGAAATGCTGCAATTTACTGACACACCAGAGGAACCATCTGTTTACATTCACTGCTCAACAAAAATTTTGTACTTTTATTTAGGCTTAGGGATTATCCTGTATCTGGAAATAAATAATTAAAACTTCTTATCTCTATAAATTCATTATTTTTCATTGCACTAGTATGCATTACTTTCACTCAGCAACATTAATCATATATCCCATACTATTAAACAAAAAGAAGAGAATAATCACTTTATCACATTACTAACTACTAACCAAGCTACGTTTTTAAAACATTTGCATTTTGGTTAGTTGTTGCAAGCATTTCTTTACAGGATATTAAACTTAATAGAACTCAATCTAGACCAAACTGATTTGAAACAAACTTTTTGTTTTTACTAATAATTGTGTGCTGTGCTATCATGTAAATTCTGACTTACAGTGATCCTTTTCAGGGTTTTCTAGATAAAGAGTACTCAGAAAAGGTTTAGCATTTCCTTCTTGGGGGCTGGGGGTGGGGGGCTGGGGGCTGGGACTGTGTATCTAACCCAAGGCCTTCTGGGATGTACAATGGGAAACTGAACCCCTATGTCCTGGCTGCACAGCCAGTGTATCAATTTAAATTTCCCATCAGTGAAATACAGTACAGTATATGTAAATTGATAATTATGTGTCATCAAGTAAATGATGACTTATGGTGATCTTGTCTATGATTTTCTAGCCATAAGAGAATTCAGAACTGCTCACCACATTCTCCTTTTGTGGCACTCTGAGACTTCATAGCTTGTCCAAAACAAAAGTCAAATTGCCAATCTTCAGCAAAATATTACAATATGGAGTGCTCCTATTCAGAGCCTTCCTCTAACTTTCCTTCTATTTCACTGTCATGTAATATTGTCCATTTCACTCTCACCTAATATTGTTCCCACATAATGATGCCAGTGCTTGCAAAGAAGAAGAAGAAGAAGAACATTGTCTCTGTGTTATGGAAGTCGTCAGAGTTCCTCCTTATCATGAGGAAGCTGCATGGAATTGAATGGCATCTCCATATACCCTGAAGATACAGATCATGCTGTCAGTTAGCTGAAGTGATCTACATCTTCAGGGCAAGAGCTTCAAAAGTGTGGATGGGCCAGGTGCCAGGAAAACTAATTCTTGCTCTCTGCTGTGTGGTTAGGGGTAAATTTTAAGGTGATGCCTGGAAAATTTCAAAAGTCCCACTCTTAATGGAAAGGTGCACGAAATTGTTTCTTGACTAGGGATGGAATGTTTTGAAGGCATGGCTTGACAGATTGTCATCCAATCACTTTTGAAAGGTTTGCCAACTTTGAACAGCATAGGCCTGTGTGATACAAACATGCATAACCGTGTTTCTGCCTTCCCCACTTCTCATATAAGTACTTTGGTAAATCTTAGGGCTTGTCTGAGATTGCTGATCTTGGTACTACTCTGATCTTAATGTACTGAAGCCAAGGTCAGTGATTGTAGACTGAATAATATCCCTATGCTTCTCAGATAACTAAATTATTGTTGAGTTTTGTGCACACTTCTATAGGAATAGGCCTATTCAGATTGGTGAAGTTTATTTTTGAATAAACATGAAAAGAATTGAGATGTACATCTACCAACTGCAGGAACAAAGTTATCTCAAAACAAAACCCCAGCTTTCACCTGGGATTTCTGTATTGAGGGTAGGACACTTGCTTTTACCACCAGTCATAGGTGCAAGGGCACACTGGGAAGTTGCTCCCCCCACCCACCCACTTAAGAACACCATTGCAATGGGCAAATAAACCTGTCTCTAACTGCTAGTTGCCCTAGGTCAGGGGTCCACAACCTATGGCCTGTGGGCCAGATCTCGCTCACAGCACCAAATCATCTGGCCCATGGCCTCACTTCAGCTGCCACTTCTGCTGCCTCCACCTCAATCCTTGTCCCCTCCGCTTGACTTGGTGTGTCCCTAATAGCGCTCTGTAGCAGGGTGGATGTTGTAAGGCTTACAACCTCTGCCCTGCTACGGAGTACTTTTAGAGACATGCTAAGCCAAGTGGAGGGGACATGGATTGAGGAGGAGGAGGCAGAAGCGGCGGCTGGAGCCAGGTCACAGGCCAGATGATTTGGTGCCATGCAGCTCCTCCAGGCTGGAAAGCAGGGAAGCGGTGTGGGGTGGAGTGGTAGGTGTCTCGGGTTGGTCGCCGGCAGCGGTGGTGGTAGTGTGGGTGGAGTGGTGGGTGGCTCAGGAGTGGTCCCAATGCTGCAGCTGTTGCCAACAGTATGAGGGGGCGTGATCTGCCCCCCCAGGTTAAAAAGGTTGAGGACCTCTGCCCTAGGCTTTTGGGACTTTGGCCTCTATCAATGTCTAGAGGGGCCAGGCAGCTATTTCGCGTATTGTTTCAATATCTTGGCATCACGACAATCTGGCTGAAAGATGGGGTATAAATATTTAAAACAAATAACATTTTCCAGTGTTCAATACTGTGAACTTAGTGGCTAAGGATGTTGCAATTTGGACATACAGTATTTGAGAGAAAGGTTTATGATTCATAACATTAAATTACTTGAATAAGGGTTCAAGGCTTATTCAAAGGGATCTATTTTATTAATAGTGGCACTTAGATTTTAATGTTAATCTGTTGTACCTATCACAAGTGAAAAGAGCACTAAATTTAATAGACAATCTGTGTATAATTAATTAGTGACAGAAGTTTAAACAGAAAATATTCCTGAAGATGCAAGGAAATTGGTTCTTTATCATTTTTAGACTGAAAAGGTTCAAGTGGGAATATTATAATACTTTTGCTGAAACTCTTGAACCCTGAAGTGTCTGAAAATGAAAATGGTTGAAAGTTTTTTCTACAGGTGTTAGCATTAATTATAAATCTTTATCTCATTACTTAAAAAGATTTTCATGCATGAAAGTAGAAACATCATAAAATTCTATTGCATTTTAATTATCAGATACAGATGACTATTACCATGCTTGTCCTAAAAAATAGGATTGATGAGCTAGGTGGATATCTTGCTACCATTCAGTCAGCAGTACTATACACACTTACCCAGGAGCAAGCTTTATTGAATCTGATAGGTTTTACTTCTGAGAAGACAAAAAGGAACCAGGGAACTACAGACCAGTCAACCTGACATCAATCCCAGGGAAAATTCTGGAGCAGATTATAAAGAGGTCACACTGTAAGCACATTGAAAGCAATACAGGAATAACTAGAAGCCAACATGGATTTGGCAAGTGAAAATCCTGTCAGACTAATCATATCTTTTCAATTAGGTAACTTCATTGGTAGATGGTGGGAAAGCTATACATGTAATATATCTTGACTTCAGCAAAGCCTTTGACAAAGTGCTCCATGCTATTTTGATGAGCAAGCTAACTAGGTGTGGGCTGAATAGCACAACTGTCAGGTGGACATATAGATGATTATACAACCGTACTCAGAAAGTGCTTATCAATGGCTCCTTCTCAGACTGGGTGGAGGTAACAAGTGGGGTACGCAAGACTCAGTCCTGGGCCTGTTGCTCTTCAACATTTTCATTAGTGACTTGGATGAGGGAGTGCAGGGAATACTGATCAAATTTGTGGATGACACAAAATTCGGTGGAATAGATAATACCTTGGAAGACAAAAACAGCATTTAAAAAACTTGATAGGCTTGAATCCTGGACTGAAAACAATAGAATGAAATTTTGCAGGTAAAAGTGCAAAGGTCTATACCTAGGGAAGAAACCCAAATGCAAAGTCAGAAGATTGAGGTTACTTGGCCCAGTAATATTATGAGCAAGAAGGATCTTGGAATTGTAGATTGCAAGCTGAATATGAGCCAACAATGTGAAGTGGCTACAAAAAAAGACCAATGTTATTTTAGTATCCAAAACTTAAGAGGTGTTTAGGCATGCCTGCCACATGTCTACAGAAACATCTGCAAATGCAGACAGCATTGGCTCTTTGGCTATAAACGGAGATGAGCACTGAAACCTAGAGTCGGATTCAACTGGCTTTCAAGCAATGATGACCTATTCAGCACCAAGTAAGCCTCATCTAGAGTACTCTGCCAAGTGCTGCACTTTAAGAAGGGTGGCAATAAACTGGAACAATTCAAAGGAAGGCAACAAGGATGATCAAGGGAACGGAAACCAAACCTTATGAAGAAAGGCAGAAGGAACTGGCATGTTTAGCCTTGAAAAAGAGACTGAGGAGGGATGTGACAGCACTTTTCAAATACTTGAAAATTTGTCATAAAAAGGAGGGGCAAGATTTATTCTTGGTTATCCCATTGTGCAGGACACACAATATTGGCTCAGGTTATAGCAAGTCAAATACATTCTGAATATATCAGTAAACACGTCTGAATGTTTAAAGCAGTATGACAATAGAACCAATTACCTTGGGAGGTGGTGAGTGTTCCTATGCTGGAAGCATTCTAGAGAAAATTGGACAATTGGCAGATTTGCTTTCATTTAGATCCTGCACTGAGCAGAGTAGTTGGACTCAATGGCCTCATAGGTCCCTTCCAATTCTAGGATTTTATGATTCTAAATTAGTTACTGGAGTCAGCGGCAGACTGGATGAAATAAACAAATTGAAACTTAATCAGATAAGGCAGAGGTGCTTCTGGTCAATCGAAAGGCAAGTTAAGTAATAAAGTTTTGGGCTGTGCTGGATGGGGTAACACTCCCCATGTAAACTCAGTTCACAGCTTCAGTACATTCCTGTATTCATCCTTTAGCCTAGATTGCTGGTTTCAGTGCATTTGTACATTTAAAATTGATCAGCCACCTCCACCAATTCCTCAAAATGTCCAACAATGTTGGATTATGGTAGAGGCCTGCAAACTTGGCTCTCCAGATGCTTTTGGACTTCAATTCCCAGAAGCCCTGATCAGCAGGAGTGCTGACTTGGGCTTCTGGGAATTGAAGTCCAAGAACATCTGGAGAGCCAAGTTTGCAGACCCCTGGATTACTGTAACACACTCTATGTGGGTTGTCTTTGAATACAGTTAAGAATCTTCAGGTGGTTAAAACGCATTCAACAATCCATTTATTGGCTCAATTCAAAGAACAGGTCAGCCTGCCTCTTATTCACAGGGGATACATTCATGATATTCTGATGAGCATGCTAACTAGGTGTGGGTTGAATAGCATAATTGCCAGATGGATATACAGTTGATTACAGAATCGTACTCAGAGAGTGCTTATAATGGCTCCTTCTCAGACTGGGTGTAGGTACCTGAAACCATAGATAACAGTGTACTCTATACAGTATATCACAAGGATGTGAAAGATGACCTTTACTGTGGATGCTCTCAGGTTGTGTAACGTTTCCCCGCAGGAGGTTAAATCACCCCTTCCCTCCCAATTATTTCAGCAACAATTAAAGAACTGCCTTAGTAGGCTAGCATTTAAAATCAATTTGAGCAAGATTAAGACTATTCTGGATGCTGGACAGTTGTTCTTTTTAAGTGTGCTTCTAGAACTTTTAAATCTCTAGACTTTAATAATTATTATATGTTTATTTCTTCTTTAAACTTATAATGTAATCTGTCTGTTTTGTCCAATTTGTATTAATTCAAATTTAATTTAATGCTCAGGTAACAAGAATAAATATGATTTAGAAATAAAATCTTCCTCCAGCTGTTTTTTAAACATGATAGGGAATATTTCTAATGTTTAAAAATATCAAATGCTATAATAGTAAGCATGAATACAAATGATAAAAGTACATAAATGTATAGAGGTCAGTAGCAATGAAATTATTTACATATATACGAGACATAAAGCCCACTGAGTTAAATGGATTTTTATTCCAGGCAAGATTAATCATCACTTTTGTGTTACAGGGGCTCTGTTAGCAGCCACCGAGGACCTTCCACCTCTCCCCAGAGCAAGCAACACCAGCCCGGGGATGAGAGGCAGGTGTGTCACCGCCCCGCTCCTCCGAGCCCACCCAGACTGGAGGGCTCAAAAGGACGCTGACCCTGCCATTATTGCAGCCGCCAAGGACCTTCTGCCTCTCCCCAGAGCCGGCAAAACCCGCCCGGGGAGGGGGTTATTGTGTGGCTTTTCATTGCTTAGTATTGTTTTTCTGTATTAATCTGTAATCGGTTTATTGTTTGAATTTATATTATGCTGACATTGTTATCTTGTATTTGTAATATGTATGTATTTATTGTGGTTTGCTGCTTTGAGTTGCACTGGTGCGAGTAAGGCGGGGTACAAATAAATCTATAATAATAATATTATAATAATTTCTACAATGCAGTCACTGATATCCCTATTTATTTGAAATAGTTGATTAAGAGGGTAATTCTCCATGTTGCGAAGATATCAAAAAACAATTACTATATTTTAAATAGAATAGTTTGGATCTGTGCTGTCAAGTTGCTTCTGACTTAGAGTGACCCCAGAGGAGTTTTTCAGATGTTCAATGAGTGGTTTACCATTAATACAGCCAAGTTTCCTAAATCCAAGTCTGATACTCTATCCAGTATACTACATTGGCTCTCAGAGTGGATCTACAAGCTGATTTTACCATTCTGGAACTCAAAGTAAAGGAAAGCAGCTGCATAACAGCTGAGACCAGTAGAACTTTCTTACAAAGACTGATTGCTCTTTCACTTGCATGAATTCTTATGCATGACATCTATCCAGATGTTAGACAGCCTGTGCATTCTTTAGGTTTAATGAAGCAATATATAAATGACAAGCCCTACTCTCCCAAAGATACTTTCCCAAAGTAAAATAAGCTCAAGAATAATAGGCGGTAATGTTCAATACAACACCAATTACAAAGATATACAATTTTACTTTTCTTATACCCATATGGGAAGTGATCAGGTGATGATACACCAATATATAAGCTCATAGTCCTGGGTTCTTGTTGGAGAAACCTCTGGCTCCCTCATAAATCCTTGGCAACCTTCAGAACCATAAAAGGAGATATGTCATCTCTCACATATGCTCAATTCTGGGTAAACTAAAACAACTCTGGGGAATTCTTACTGTTTTCAACAGCGTTCTGTGCGCTCCAGTGTCTAGTTATGCCTGCCACATGATCATGGAAATGTCTGCAGAAGCAGACAGTGCTGGCTCTTCAGCTTTTAAACAGAGATGAGCACTGAACCCTAGAGTCGGATATGATTGGCTTTTGAGCAAGGGAAACCTTCCTGACTATTTCTCAAGTGCTCTGTGGTGTCCTATCTAATTGTTACTGAAATTTGGAGAGCCAAAGCAACACAAACACATCTCTCTTCCCTTTTCCTAAACTGCATCACAAATTAGAGCAAATGCTCCCTCTTCCCAAGACCCCCAACAAGTGCAAGAGGATTTGTGGGAGAGGTATAGATCATGGCAACCCCTTTATGCTCAAGATAAGTACAGTGAAGAATAAGAGATGAGCCCTCCTATTTTCTATTTCTTCTGCAGTACAAACAACAGTCTGTCAGAAGCCATTGAGCATCCTTCATTCCAGAGTCATGTTTAAGGGGCCTTGGGTACCTCTATCCTTGGAAGCCTCTCTTGAGTACAAGCTTGTTGAGAAGGGAAAGGAGAAGCAGGACAGCAAGGAGTGTTGCAATAAGCAGCAGTGGGAATGGGTAGCACTGAGTAGCAATGTCCTTTGAGCAATAGACTATGCTGAGGTTCAGAGGCTGTCTGGAGAAAAATTAAATAGTGGTTGCAGCTGTCTTGCCTTTTATTTCTCCTTGGACCATCAGGCCACAGGGAGGATACATCCAGTCAGAAATCACATACTGACCTTGATAACATCACAGCTCCATAAATTGGCCAGATTGGAATATATTCTACTATAATGGAGACTACCAAAAGGAGGGAAAAGGTTCCTGTATAACAGGAGCTCCAAACCTTCTTATGCAGCGGGCTAGACCATGCCCCCAGTCAGCTGAGCAGGTCAGTCATGTGGTTTCTCATGGCGTAAATGCTGTCATAAATATGTTTACAACAGCCGTGGATGTGTTTTATGGCAGCTGTAAATGCATCCACTTCCAGGGTGGTGGCGGCGAAGTGGGCCATATGAAATGGTGCCACAGGCCAGGGCCAGCCCGCGGGCTGTAGGTTGGGAACTCCTGCTGTATAATGATAATAAATTTGGATCAGAAAGTCAACACAAATTATTTTCACAAAAATCTCCCCAAAATTGCACAAAAAAGAGATGCCTCTTCCATCTCTGAGCAGACTGCTTTCCAGAGAACATCTTGCAGAATTCTGATGTCCTCCTTGTGGATGAGTAAAGAAATTTAACCACAACCATGAACACTACTGTAGTTTAATTTCTAAAGGCTATTTTGGTTTGTAGCAGCCTAGTATATTGCTACATATACCAGACCAATAGAAAAACATGATTCCCATTAAGAACTTTAATTAATTACACATTATTGTTTCATTGTAATGTTGTGAGCCCTGCAAGTCCTGATCCATGTTGTGAGCCCTGCAAGTCCTGATCCATGGGCAATGACTCAGTGAGTTGAACCAAAATGTAACAGGGTGCAGATTTTCAACCAAACTATTGTCAACTAAGCCCGGGCTAGTTCTTTGCATTGCCTGTGGTGAAATTCAATAAATCCAAGTCCTTCTCCCTTCCAGTTAAATTCGCTGGCAGGGGTTCTTGTTGAGTTCTTCTCAACAGGAGTGTTGCAGCAGAGATGGATGATATGCCAGGAATGAGATTATTTCCTCAAGTCACTCTCATTGTGTCATGCTTGCTTCTGAGCCTGGTCTGCTCTTTGCTGCTGCATGTAATAGGAATTCAAAGGATGCCATTAATTTTCATTTAATTCTGTGTGAAGTAAAGGAACGTTTTTAGCCAATTAGTGCTTAAGATGTAATGCCAATGGTAGATTGCTGCATACCCAGGTGTTAATTAGTCCCCCATGCTCCCACATTCTCATGGAAGCCAGTTCCAAGGATACTTAGTCTGGGAATCTGACAGTTTGATCTATCACATGAAGATACCAAGATGGAACCTAAGATAACCATCTCACGTAAGATTCAGGTACAGAACATGCAGCTGGATGTCCAGGTGTCCAGCCATCTGTCTCCTCACATCATATTTGGGGAATTTTCACATACTTGGGAAGGGAGGTGTGAGTGGGGAAAAACATATATATACTGAGAGTTTTAGCACCTCAGCAGCAGACACCCCACGGCCTGGGGTGACTCTGCCCATTTTCTTTTTCAATATGCCTTAGATGTTAGACTGCTGGTCTAATATTTATGGGGGCTCAACAGGGCCCAACTTTTTATCTACTTAGCTAGCTTAGCCATTTCTATTTCTTTTATGTTTTATGTTTGTATTTGAACTGCCTTTATCCGTATGCTATTTTACTTCACTTTTGTACCAATAAAAAGCTGTTATATTTGAAGAATTGTAGTAGCGTACTTTTATTCTCCTCAAACCTTAAAGAGGGGAATTCTTAGAATCCAGCTTACAAAAACCAAAGGAGAGGGAGGCTATAAATTAGGTCTCTGTCAGGAGGAGTGAATTCCAGAGGAGAAGAAGACTTCATTAAGGTTTTGTTCTTTGCAAAGGAGCATTATCAAGTTTTGCTGGAGTCTCTTCCTGGTGAGGTAATTTTTATCTAACCCCTGGTTAGCTGGACTCTGAAAGTGTCATAAGAGGGAGGAGGCATAAAACTTTTATCTGGGAATACTGGACATTTCTATCTATAAGTCCAGCATCGCCATTTTAATTGCCAGATAGTTCTGGATAGAGAGAGGCCAGCGCAACTCAAAACGCTGTCTGCAAAAGCAGTAAAACCTTCAAAGAAGAAACAGCCCTCTTTAGGCCAAAAGGTCGTAGACAGGCCACAGTGAAGGGTTGGTTTATGCCTGCCTTGACACTATAATAAACATCTCTCTGTTCGCCAGTGCAGGGAGGCCTTTTACACTGCATCCACCAGCATTTCCTGCATGGTGGTGCAGTTCCCTAGGTCTGGCTTCTTGAGCCTGGCATTTCCTCTCCCTATGATCCTGCTCTACCTAGCATGAAGGATGAAGAAGTGAACAAGAGTCTATCTCATCCTGAGTGACTTGGAATTGGACCAGGAGTCTCCTCCAGTGCAGGTGGCCCATGTTTCTCTGGGAGTTCCACCTCCACTTGGTAGCCCTTGTTAGGGTCTTCTAGGGCATCTTCATAGGATCCTTTTTCAACCTCCTTCTCCTCAACTACCTCATTGAGAAGTTTCCAGTTTGTATTCTGCACTCTGCATGTCTTCCTCTCTAGTCTAGACTGCCTCATCCCTGGGGGCTCTACTTGCATTATCCCAGACCTAGGGTCCTCTTTCATCTCCAGGGGATACTTCTCTGGGTTAAAGCTGTCTGCACATGTTTCCCATTTCCATCTGAGTGCCCTCCTCTTGCCACTTGGGCTTACTCAATGAGTTTTTTCTCTCCCAGATCCACAGAAGAAATCATAGTCAAATATTCTGCAAGCCAAGGAAGGAGGCAAGATGGACTGACAAAGAGACCCACTGAGATCTTATACCCTCCTTCGTTATAACATGTTACCCACAGCATTCAGAGAGTGGTTATTCCCCGTACAAGAGCATCTTTGTTTCTGCCAGACTGGGAGGGTAGAGATGTCCCAGCACATGCTGTTAGAATGTTTATTCTATGACAGCCTCAGACGTGATTTTTGTGCTGTATTCCCCCAGCTGGAGTTGAACATAATGCATTTAGAGACATGCTTTCTGACAGATCTAACGATCTGATGGCAGCAGTGGCCAGATTTGTCTGGAAGACTACCAGGATTCGTAGTACAAGGGTGAATCAGCTGTAGCGGTAGGCCACAACCAATGAAACATGTTCCTTTTCTTTGCCAGTAATTCCTATTTATCCCTATTATGCTGTATAAACATTTTAGTGTATTTATATATACTTTCACTTTACTGTTTTATAACTGTTTTTATACTTATAACTTTTAACTGTTTTATTTGAGGTAATATTTTAAATTATATTTTTAACTACTGTTAGTGTTTTAACATTCTGATATTATGTCATTATTTTATTGGACCTGATTTTAATGAAGATGCTGATTGGGCTGTATCACATTAATAACCACAATAAAGAATTGATTGATTGATTGACAAAGAGGCAGTTTCAAAGGTTGAGAGGGCTTATTTAGGGTTGAGGTGTGTCCTACTGTTGACAGAGACAAGACACTCCACCTTTTAAGACATTATGGTATATGAATGGAAATAAATAAATAAAAACGTAAAAATTAACAGATACAGAAAGAATTTGAGGGATTTCCAATCAGGATCTTCTGATGCTAGCTTCCTCCCAGTTCTGTACACAGAGATATTATATGATGTCCTATCTGTGGGCTACTTTACTGTATTGCCCTCATGCAGACTAAAGATCCACACAGCCTGAAATGAAACAGTTAGATCCACTTTGACTCTTTCTTAGTTGTTGTCTCCTGCAACAGATTGCAGCTCACTGTGTGTTTGTGGGCAGGCAGGTGTGGGTGTGTGTATGATGCATCACAGTGTTTGAATCAACATGAGATCCCAGGGGCCTCTTGGCATTGACAAAGGCTGTGAGTATATAAAATTGGCTTAATGATTCTTACAAGGCTGTGGATGAACAGCACTATACAGCAGAAGTGCTCTGCAATAAGCACAGTTAAATATTCATCAACAAACATCTGTTGATTAATATAACATCATATAATATTTTCTTCAGCCAGATACAACATTTTGTCTCTCTGTCAATAATGCATTGAAGAGTATTTTTATCCTATGCAAAGGGCATTGTGGGAAGGCAGGAAATTGGGAAATGCTGTTTTTAAGAAAAGCACTGTAATTTTTTTTTGTAGATTGTCTACTTAGATAAAAATGAATTACTTTTCAAAAGTAAAGATCTTGAATAATGTTAGTTTTAAGGCCAAACAAGATATGAAGGTGGCAGTCATATTTTTAGTTCACCTCCCTCCCATTGCCCAATTCATATATACTGTAAATGGAAGAAGACATGAGAAAATTGGTTAGGGAAGCTGGACACATTCCCACTTTCCTTCCTGTGTTGAATTGTTCTAGGTATCCCCCTCAGCTCCTTTTTTTAAAAAACCTGCCACATGTGGCTTGGTGTCGATTAACTGAAGCAGACTGTAATGGGACATTTTCACTCTGACTATTACAAAGAACTTTAATGATAGATACTGTAGAAGATGGAATTGAAAGCTTTTAGGTGAGCATCCAGGAGGAAATTGCTCAAATACTAAAATAAGACATGCTTATAATCATTAGTGACTAGATTAAAGAAGTAGAAAACAAAGGAGAACCAAATGTTGTTGGACTATTTGGTCTAGAGCTCAGAAACAACGCAGAAGAATGATTTCTAGAATTCTGTGAAGACAACCTGTTCATCTAAAATCCATGCCTCAAGAAATGAAAGAGATGACTGTATGCATGGACATCACCAGATGACCACATTAAAACTCGAATAGACTATGTCACTGTAAGCAGGAGGTGGAGAAAGTTGTATTCTCTCTGTCAGAACAAGACCAGGAGTGGACTGTGGTATTGATAATACATTTTAATATCAAACATTAGATAAAAGTTTAAGAAGAACACTAAAAGAATCTTAGTGTCAAAATATAATCTAAACAACGTTTTTGATTAATTTAAAATCCACATAAAGAACAGATTTGCATTACTAAATTCAGTTGCCCATGAACCAGAAAAACTATTGATTGAAACCAGTGATATTACCAATTGCCAGTGCAAAGAAATAGAAAAGAACAAAAATAAAAATAAAAATAAGAGATCTCTTCCAGAAGACAAAAGAAATGAAAGAGAAATTTATGCCTAGATGTATTGTGGACCCAAAGTTACTTTAGGAAAGAATATGGAGAGAGAGTGGTTTCCTATGGGCAAAGGTGTCAGGCAAGGGTGAATTTTATCTCCCTATCGGTACAGTTTGTATACAGAATATATACTTAAATACAGTCTAAGTTCTAATGAAGGAGTGAAAATTAGTGGAAGAAACATCAGTAATCTAAGATATGCAGATGACAGTGAGAGATTGAAGGATTTTTTACACCATCAGTCCAAATGGAAACTGCAGCCAAGAAATAAGAAGACTGAGCCTCAGAAGGGCAGCAGTGAAGAAATTAAAAAACAAACCATAAAGTACAAGGATGCCACTGGGGACCAGGACTAGAACTATCCACACTCTTGTATTTCCAATCATTATGTACAGGTTTGAAAGTTGAGCAGTGTAAAGGACAGGGGGAAATTGATTCATTTGAGATATGGTGCTGGAGGAGAGCTTTTCAGATCCCTAGACCCTGGAAAATAAAGTACAATTTAAGAAATAACGGACTGTTCTCCTTTTAAGGACCAATGTAAGAGCACAACAATTTTGGGAATGTATCTACACCAGAGGTCGGCAATCTACAGACAGTGGGCCAAATCTGGCCCATGGTGCCAAATCATCCAGCCCCAGCCCTCGCTCCAACCTCCACCGGAAGCGGTGCATTTACGACAGCTGCAGACATGTTTATGGTAGCTGTAAATGCATTTACGGTGGGCCCAGATGCTCTTACGGCAGTGTTTATGGTGGCGGACCACCAGTCTGGCCCCCTCAACTGTCTGAGCGAGCGTGACCCAGCCCCTGACTTTAAAAGGTTGCCGATCTCTGATCTACACACATCCTAACCTCAAACATTAAAAAAGGAGTCATTTCCTGACAAAAGGGGTTAAAATCTACCAAATTCTGGATGCTTCCATGGGCTACAGCATCAAGCCTGAAGATGAAGAAGACTAATGATGGAAATAAATTTGTTGTATATGGAGGCAGCAAAAAAGGAGAAATCCTCCAGCAGGTCAGACACATGTCTCAAGGATTTCATCTCCCCAACATAGGCTACACACATGTGTAAAGTCTTCAACCTACCAGCTTTGGTTCAGCGAGTAGTAATGATTCACTTGTCTCACTCACTCAAACATTTTCAAGTACCAAACAAGGTCTAGAACCTGAGCACAGCCTTCCAGAAAGGGATGGGAAACCGATAGAGACCGCTGTTAGGTGAACATTGCAGCTATCAATTTTGCTTCTTTGAAAAGGGTTGTCAGTTTACATTCCAACTTTTTTTTAACTTTTTTAATTTTTATTACTTAAAACAAGAAACATAAATATATATAACAACCAATTATGAAAGAATACAATACAACATTACAGAAATAATGTGTAACAGACAGGTGCAAGACATATATATATCCAATTTTGAGCATACCAGTCTTCAATTTTTAGTTGTCCTCCTCCCTTCCACTTGGTAGCTATGCAAATTCTTGCAGGTGCTATCAAGATAGATAATAATTCTGCTTCACAGTGATTTAAGTTCATATTACTAAATTCAAATGCTAGCACACTGGATGCATCCAATTTGATGTTGGTGCCCAGCATTTTTGTTACCTCTTTCCCCACTATTATCTAAAATTCTTTTACTTTTTTGCACTCCCACCACATGTGAAGATAAGTCCCAATCTCTTTTTTACATCTCCAACATAGGTTGGATTTAGTTTGATCCACCAGATTTATTTTTACTGGGTTTCAGTACCATTTCCAAAGTATTTTGTAGTTATGTTCCTTTAATCTAATTGATAAATTTCTCATAACCCTTTGCAGGCGCACCCCCCAAAGAAAGACTCAGACACCGGTATATGGATAAAGGCATTGTGCCACTTTTATTGAATAATGCCCTAGTCCGAATTATAACTTTCAATTGGTACTCATCCAATTATAATTCTTAAGGCAAGCAGGCCGCAGTAACACTGGTAAGGTTCCTCCCAAAATTGCCAATGGCAATTGGCTACAATGTATCCATTTGTATCAATTTGTTTGTTGACACAAACAAATTGTTGACCGTAGTCAATAAACTATCTACTGGCACCACCCTCTGACGTGTATCCGTCAAATCACGGGGTGATGCATGCTGAAAAGCTCCTGCCATCACCCCTTGCCTGGTTCGTCGTTGACCGGTCAACGTTATTACACCTGTACCTGTCTAAGTGTTGGCCAGTCAATTGCGAACCTGCCGGATACCTGTGGGTCATAAATATTTACCTTACCAGTGCTACCCGCCACACAGGGAGGCGTCCATGATGACTCACCGCCCCCCCAAGACCGTCAGCTCGGTCGCCAGGCCTGCTTGCACCACACCCAGACCGAGGTACATACCTCCAGCCGACAGATGGACCCCTTCCCCTGCCTACCGGCAAAATTTTTGTAAGCCTATCCTCAGGTGTCCAATGGCTGTCTCCCAGCCATGCTCAGCAAGGGACTGAGCAACAGCCCTGTCCACTGACTGCCGGAACAGTCCGAACCACGGAGATCCACGTCTCCCCTAAATTGGTGTCTTGGCACGATGTTAGACCATAGCGACCGTGTGTAAGCCATACGTGCTAAAAACGCCAGGTCACAGCCCCTCGACAGTTTAGTAACAGCAGTGATCCATATAAGATCGTTGCCGCCGAGGTGCCTATTAAGAACATCGGGCGGTCCAGCATCCCCAACGGACATCAGGAATGGCAACAGTTCCTGCCCCCTTGTGCCGCGCATACCATACCATCGTATACGTGCGGATGCACACAGCCCAAGTCGGGGTCCACTCTCTGTCGCCGCAGCATATACTGCTGCCCAGTGTACATAGCTGCGGCCCACCAGCCCCACTGCCACCGGTGTGTAGAGACACACAGGATCTGTAAAAGAGGAGAAGAGGTTAAGGTCATAACTAGGTACTCGTACAGTGAGGGCACATACATATAAGAAATTGCGCGTACACGCATGTCGGCCTCCGAGTACTCCAAACGTAGCCGCGATCAACGCGATGCCTATTCTAAATAAATGGGTGCCCAAACGGGCCCCCACACCGCGAAGCGCGGCACCGGTCACCCTCCGTAACATTACTTCGGCAGGGGTAGACCTATCCTGGTGGCAGAAAAACAGGCTGGGGCGCGCAGCAGGCACTGTCGAAAATTCATGTAGGGCACCAACCGGACAGATGTCTCCAATAAAACTTCGTAGCAGTCTAACTCCGCTGCCTACGCCGTGCTGAACAACCTGTGAGGATTGTATCCCCACTTGAGCCCACTCATGTGTGACAGAGACATCGTCGAGTTCCAGTGCCCTACGAGACACATCCGCCTTACACAGGTGGTACCAACTCTGGCACCCACACACTGATGCGGAGCGCTCCAAAAAGGCTACCGTGGTAGCTGCGTGGCCAAGAGCCACCTCACACCTATCTGAACATAAGTAATGCCAGCCTCGTGCAAGGTGGGTCAAAAAACCTGGGAACTAGGGTGACGCGTGTACGGGCGGCGGACACGTTCCCGTGCCTGCCCCTCCCAAACACGACGCATGAACGCATGGTGATACGCCTTACGCGTGCGAGGTGACCATGACATGCCCGGTTCGCCCCTCCTCGCCAAACGTCCGAAATCGACCGGGAGCGGCGAGTGGAACTCCTCTGCTTCCGGAGGAAGGCCCGGAACCGGGGATCTGCGGGCGGGAGAAAGCAGCAGCAATGTCGTTATTAATACCTGGAACATGTCTGGCTCAGAACAGCACATTTAGGCGTAGGCTTCTCAAAAGGAATAGACAAACTAATGTCATAACCCTGGGGGATTTGCATGTCTGGGTGTTGACAATATGCACCACTGCCGCATTGTCACACCTAAATTGGACCACTGAGTAGGCCCACTCATCGCCCCATAGCATCAGTGCTCCCCAAAATGGGGAGAAACGCAAGGAAGATAAGATCGAGGAGGCGATCCGTGCACCCACCCCCAGAGTAAACCCCCATAAGTCAGGGAGCCAGAGGTATCCGACCGTACTTGAAAACTAGGGCAGACCATCAGGTCTGATCTCCAGGAAGAGACCCCGTTAAAACCCAGGAGTAATTTGAGCCAGACCAGTGGGTCCACCCGTATGCCCCTGATCAGCCGGACCCTGTGTCGATGTTGCAACAGGCCAGCCATGGCGTCACACAGGCACCTGGCCAATGCTCTGCCGGACGAAACCACCCTGCAGGCAGAAGTAAGGTGGCCATGAAATAACTGCAGCTCACAAGGGGACACTTTATGTTTGGCAATCAATGCCAAAATCGCCGCGGAGATCCAAGCCACCTTATTCATGGTTAACCCGGATGCCCGCGCGACAGAGTCGATTTAGAAATGTGAGCTTAGTAGCTGGGCCCTCGGTCTATTCAGGCGCCAAGGGGACACCCAGTTCCCACCTGAGTGTCTGAAATGAAATGAGGAGACGCGTGCACGTGTCCAAGCCCCGTTCACCCCCGAACCAAAGTCATTGAGGTAATGGACTAGAGACCGAGACCCCTACCTGTGAGGAAAGGCCCACTGAATGAAAATCCCGAATTGTTCGAGTGCTGAACATGTATTAGCTCAGTCAGAAGGGGTTGGCCTTATCTAAGTAAAATTCCCCTCGGGACCTAAAAACCCAATAGCTGCACATCCATTGGGTGCACTGGCAATAATCTGAAATCCGAGTGCATATCGCACTGTGCCCGAACAGCACCAGGACTGGGTGAGCGTGCCACCCATAGGGGCCGAACCAACTACAAGTACCTGGCTAAGCGAGGTCATCATAAATGGCATCCCTGAATGGATAACCCACGGGGTAAGCTAAATGGAGGATTAAATGACATTCACCCCGATCCTAGCTCGGTACGAGCCTCATAGGGGAGACAGTCGACTTAGGAAGGGTGGTTCCAAGGGCCCCGCTACTCTCATAGCCCCAACTGCCTCAGCTTCACGGTGGAGCCCCCTCTTCGTTACCCTTCAAGGGAACCAGATTAGTAGCATCCTGGGACCCCTAACACTCCTGAATGGAATACAAAAAGCCCCATGGAAAACCCTCCAGGAGGTACCCCGCCCCATCCCCTCTTGGATGAGCTGATTGCCATCTCTCCCGCCTGAGTACACCAATTGGGGAGGAGGGGAGCTTTGTCAAGGCTAGTTCTTTAGACGGAGCTCTGATCGCCCCTGTGCACCCCTACCTCTGCCCCGTAACCAACCAACCCGCGTGCACGCGGAGGCGGCGTAAGGGCCGGCGCAAAAGGTGACACCAAGTCAGTAACGACACTACCGCTTAGCACACACATCGCCAGGTGAGCAGGTCGAACACAGCAGCTGGGCTGGAACCCCCTGCCCGACCAGTTAGCGTGGAGCCTGTGTCTGAGCAGCCCGCTGCTCAGCATGACCACCATGGTACCTATCACCAGGCACAAGTCACGTGGGAGTGATGTACACGAGCACAACTGCTGACAGTGCTCATCCCACCTCCTCTCAGGGTATAGAGCCACCCTCATCCGCATTCCTCACCGTAAGCCAACTGCTATGGGCCCATCCAGTCAACCATCGCCCTGTAAATCTTAGCGATGGATGGAACCATCAGGATGTCCCAATCAGGCCGGGCCCTGCGGCATACCATCATATATACAAGGTATGCCGCCAACCAGTTGGCCCAAGGTGTGCGGTGGCTCACGACGATGGGACAGCTCTTTGTCTCAGTCGTCCTGTCCCTCTCTCTCCTCCGCAGTGGGCTCACAGTTCAATAGGGAGAATATCCACATGTCCCCCTCCAGCCCTTACCCCTCATGACCTGCGGTAAATAATCATCCAGGGGCAAGTAATTACCAGCCGTCAGCAAAGCCATCGATGGCACATTCTGTATAAAGGGCATACGCAGGAGGACCCGGACCGCCCCTGCGATGCTCAGCACTGTCCCGGGGGCGGACACCCCCCTGCATGGTGGCTTACTCCGGCGGGACAGCTCTATGTCTCTGTCATCCTGTCCGTCTCTCCCCTCCTTAGTGGGCTCTCGGTTCATAGGGAGAATATATCCACGTACTCCCCCGCCAAATCTTTTCCCTCGTGACCTGGGACAACTGATCACCAAGGGGCAATGAATAATCAGCCGTCGGCAAGGCCGTCACCGGCACATTAGGTACCCAGGGCATACGCAGCGGGACCTGGACAGCCCCTGCGATGCCTGGCACTGGCCCGGGGGCGGAAACCCCCACCCCCAATGTTGCACCAGTATGGAACCAAGGGGCACTGGGATAGGGTGGCAACTGATGCCCACTCGCCTCGACATGACAAGGCCATGGCCACTGAACCCCACCATTGGAAGCGGGCTGTGATGTGGGTGCATTAACTTGAACCTGATACTCACCAGGTGCACCCCCATGAGCCGCCCCCACTGGGGGTTCCGGCTCCGGGCGTCGGAGCTCGCGACTGGAATTGAGCTCTGGGGCCGCACCTGACCACTCTCCTGCTGTAGCTCTGGCTGAACAGGGAGCTGTGAGACACCGGCCCGGGTAGGCCGGAGCGTCTCCAGCAGCTCAACCCGGCTGGCCGCTTGCTGCAGTGTGGCGGCCATTGAGGTAGCCGGTGGACCCAAAGGGCCCCCCGCAGCAAATGAAGGGCCACCAGGCATGGGGTTGTGTGCCATCCCTAAGGATGCCTCAAGCACAGCTAAATGCGTTAGCAATGCATCAACTGCCACAGATCCCCCAGTATAAAGTGGGCCGGGTGGGCCGGACGGCCCACCAGGCATTGGACCAGGAACCCCAGTATGAGAGCTTGGGCCCGAACAGGGCCATGCCCAAAACTCCGGCCCATGACGGGCCGGAGGTGGAACGTGCTGTGCACCAGCACCGGGCCCACCCCCCGCTGCCCGGGCACATGGCCGGTAGCTGCGGGCTGAGGGCCGAAGCCCCAGAAGGGCCAGACGAAGGCTGACTGGCCGAGGGCCAAGCAGCCTGCATCGCCCCACCGGTATCAGTGGGGGTAGAGCCCTGCCGCGTGGGCGCAGCCCTGGTCCTCCAACCCGAGGGCTGGCCCCCACGTTGCGCAGGGCCAAAAGTCCTCCCCGTGGGCCGCGGCTTCGTCGCCGAGGCCCTCCGTTTGGGAGGCATATCTTAAGGAAGGAGCAGGATCCCTTTCCAGGGATCGAAGAGCGCAAAAAGGCACAGAGGAGCCAGCAAACCAAAGGCTCCGTGCAAAACCTTCCTTCCCAGCCGGGAAGGACCAAGGGGGAAAGAACAAACAGCGACGGAGAAAACTTCTCCTCTCCGTCGCTATTTTAAAATGGCAGCTCGGCTGCCTCGTGGCCACCCCTTTTATAGAGGGATGGCCACGCCCCCTAACTCACCCGGATGTCTGAGTCCGGGGGGAGGGCCGCAAAGAGCGCGGTGGCCATTTTGGCGCCGCGCTTTCATTTTTTCATTTTTGTTTCCAACTTTCTTCATTAATACTAATATTTAAGTCACTTTCCCAAATCTCTCTCATAAATTCACCAGTATAATCCATATCCTTTAGCATTTTGTAAAATTTACCAATTAATCCTTTTAATTCTGTTTTTCCAGATCTTACATTACATACAAATTTCTCAGAATCTGTAAGATTTCTATTTAGGTCTATCTCAATAACAATGCTAGAGTTCCAGTTATTAATTGCCGCAACTTGAATCCAGTTTAAACTCATTTGTTTTCTTTTCCTTGTTTTTGCAAAACTCTATCCATTCTAACATCTCTATTTTGTTATGCTGAAGTAGCACTTTAATTTTACTAGTTAATGATATTGGGAACGACTTTATATCCCTTATTTCAATTATGGGTGAAATTCCCGAAGCAACTTTATTTTTTACAGAGTGCCAGATGTGCAAGAGTTTTTAAAAATTTGTTGTCTTTATTGATTTTAACCTTGTCCTTACCCAGAAAAATTGCTTTTCCAGTTATGTACAATTCATTCATGCCAATGTTTTCCCATAAAGTATCAGTGTACATTAGAATTTTTACAATGTTTTTAATTGATGTCCTGCCCCGGTGGGGGCGAAGAGAGGGCCATTCCATCGGCCTCTCCACCTGGCCGGCGTCCTTGGGCCCCGCCTTCCCCCTCGCCCTTGGACTTAAAAGGCGAGGGGCGCCCGGGTGAGCCTGCCGCCGCTGCGCGTCCTGCCCCGGTGGGGGCGAAGAGAGGGCCATTCCATCGGCCTCTCCACCTGGCCGGCGTCCTTGGGCCCCGCCTTCCCTCTCGCCCTTGGACTTAAAAGGCGAGGGGCGCCCGGGTGAGCCTGCCGCCGCTGCGCGTCCTGCCCCGCGTCCTGCCCCGGTGGGGGCGAAGAGAGGGCCATTCCATCGGCCTCTCCACCTGGCCGGCGTCCTTGGGCCCCGCCTTCCCCCTCGCCCTTGGACTTAAAAGGCGAGGGGCGCCCGGGTGAGCCTGCCGCCGCTGCGCGTCCTGCCCCGGTGGGGGCGAAGAGAGGGCCATTCCATCGGCCTCTCCACCTGGCCCCGCCCTCCTCTCCCGTCCCTTGCACGGGGAGATAAAGGGCCGTGGGCCGCCGGGCCAGGCCCAGGACTGCCGCCGCCCCAGGACCATCGCCGTCTTTGGCTTCTTTGCTGTGGCTGCCTTGGCTCATGTTGAGACTGAGACGTGGACCTCCTTCCCCAAGCTGTTGGGGGAGTGGTAGCTCCTACGACTGTTCTCCAGTGGACATGGGGGTTTTGCTATGTTGGGTTTGCTGTAGTATAATTATATTTATTGCATTTTTATGACCTAATTATGTAGTGTAGTTTTTGTATTATGATATTATGCTTATCTGGATTGTTTTCCATTTTGAACTTGTTGTTTCTCTGTATTATCTTTTTATTGTTACTTTGTTGGATTATGTTGTTAGCCGCCTCGAGTTGGTCTCGGCTGAGGAAGGCGGGATATAAATTAAACTGATTGATTGATTGATTGATGTGCCATGTAGTATTTCTTAATAACTGGTAATCCTAATCCCCCACTTTTTTTTGATCTTTGTACCATAATGATTTTGGAATTCTCGATCTCTTTCTGTCATTACAATAATCATTTATTAAGTTTTGTAATTTCTTGAGGACCTTTTCTTTAATTTGAATTGGTAAAGTTTCAAATATATAATTAATTTTGGGACAATTTTCATTTTAATTAACGCTATTCTTCCAAACCATGATAATTTTAGTTTTTTGTATCGAATTACCAATCTTTTTGTTTCTGTCACTAATGCATAAAATTTTAATTTTTTTAATCCGTCATATTGATTAGATATTTTTATTCCTAAGTATTTTGCGTTATTTTTAATATTAATATTAAGATTGGTCTTAATGTTATTCTGAGTTTCCTTACTTGTATTAAAAAGTATTATTTCCGATTTATCCCAATTTATTTTCAGACCAGTCGCGTCCTGGAAGTTTTTGAGTTGGGCTCATATTTTGGGTATTGCATTTTGTGGTTCTTTTATGATTAACAGGGTGTCGTCAGAATACAAGTCAATTTTGTTGTTGTTTACTCTTTTTATGTCTGTATCTTCTCTAATTACGTTTGCAAACATTTCAATTGCCATTATGAACAAAACTGAAGACAAAGGATCACCCTGTTTTGTTCTAGCACCAAACTTTATATCTGGTGTGAAAGCATTATTCACTTGTATCTGTGCATAGCTTTGTTGGTATAAATTATCAATTACTCTTATAAATTTGGGACCAAATCCATAATTTTTCAGTTTCTTTGATGGTTAACCATTGGAGAGAGTCAAACGCTTTTATATATATATATATTTAATATGACTATTAAATTAAATTAAATTAAATTAATCTCTCTCTCTCTCTCTCTCTATATATATATATATATATATATATATATATATATATATATATATATATATATATATATATATATATATATATATATATATATATATATATATATATATATATATATATATATATAGAGAGAGAGAGAGAGAGAGAGAGAGAGAGAGAGATTAATTTAATTTAATTTAATTTAATAGTCATATTTATATATGCCGCCCACTCAGGCAGAACCCGACTCAGGGCGGCATTACAACAAGTTCTAAAAACACATAAAAACACTTTAAAAGCCCCATTTCCCACCCACTTTAAAAAAAACCATATCCTACCCACCCATCCCACCCACTATAAAAAGAAGAAGAGAGAGTTCTTAATTGTTTACATAAGCCAGCAGGCGGGGACCGTGTTCCCATTCGGGCCCCACACCTGCCCTGCCAGCCAGGTCTTCAATCCTTTCCTGAAGGGCAGCAATTCTCTTTGAAGTCTTAGATCTGTTGGCAGGAGGTTCCAGAGAGTTGGTGCGGACACGGAGAAGGCCCTCCTTCGGGTGCTGGACAGATGTACACCCCTAACTGATGGCACCATTAGAGAGCCCCTCCGGTCTGCTCTGGTTGGACGGGCAGACACTCTTGGGACGATGCGGTCTCTAAGGTATCCTGGCCCACTGCCATATAGATATTAGTCCGATTCCTTCTTTACTCTGCTCTGCACTGTGCATTAATGCCACAACTCTCCTTGTTATATCCGATAAATATCTTGCTTTCATAAATCCTACTTGATCAGTATTTATATATTCTCCCATGAATTTGTTCAATCTATTTGCGAGAATTGCCGTGAAAATTTTTAAATCCTGATTTAATAGCGATATGGGTCTGTAAGACTCCACTCTCTCTTCATCTTTCCCGGCCTTAGGAATTAATATTATTATCGATTTAAGCTATGAATCGGGTGATTTTCCTCCATCCAACACATAGTTGAGTATTCTAGTGATTTTTGGAACTACCATTTTTTTGAATTCTTTATAAAATTCTGACACTAATCCATCTTCTTTCCTAATTTTAGTTTGTCTGTAGTTGCTGAAACCTCATTTTCTGAGATAGGTGCTTCCATCATTAAATTGTGGGCGTGACTCACCTTGGTTTTAGTCCAATTTTTGATATATTTCAGTACCTCTTCTACGTTTAGGTTTTTTTCTAAATAAAGATTTTGGTAAAATTGCCTAGCTATTTCTACTTTTTCCTTTGTTTTGTTACATCTATTTCCTTGGTTATCAATTAATACTCTTATTTCTCTTTTTTTTTTCCTTCGCTGCTCTTGTCAACATTTTGGATTTTTTATTACTGTACTCAAAATAATTTCTTTTTATATAAATTTAATTCCTTTGGACAGTTTCAATATCTTTTCCTATTAATTCTGTTTTTAATTGCTGCAATTTATCAAATGTATTTTTATCTTTGGTCCTTATATGCTCTTCCTGAAGTCATTTAATTTCTTCTTCCATATGCTTTTGCTTCTCTTTATATTGTTTATTTTTGATACTTGCTAGTTTGATACCTTCGCCCCTAAAAACTGATTTCATTGTATCCCAAAGAATACTATCAGATACATCACCTGTATCATTGAGACACCAAGATTCCTCCCACTTTTTAATTATTTTCTCCTTATCCTCTTGATTTTTAAATATTTTTGAATCATATCTCCATTTAATGTTGCTTTTTTCCTTTTTTGCAGATATTTTTAAATCTACTGTCATTTTTGCGTGGTCCGATTCCCTAAAAATTCTGCATTTTCTAATGTGTTAACTAAGTTATGTGTAACCATGACATAGTCGATTCTTCAGTATGAGTTATGAACAAGAGAATAGTACGTATATGCACTTTCGTTACCTTTTATTTTGGACCATGCATCGTACAATCCTAATTGTTGCATCCATGATTCTAGTGTCTTCTTAGTTCCTGTTTTTTGTCTCAATGCGTTTGATGAGTCAGAATCTGATTTAGTCAAGTTGAAATCTCCTGCCACTATTATTTTATTTATGTTTTGTTTTAATATAATATGGTGTAGTGTATGTAAAAATTCTTCTTGTTTCTGGTTTGGGGCATAAATATTGACCAACAAGATTTCTTCTTCATCTACCAGACCCTTTATTATTATATACTTTTCAATTTAACAATTTCTAACCTTCTTGATATTAATATTGCCACTCCCCTTGCTTTGGATGTTCTGAAAGCTTTCTCATAATTATTTATCCAGGTCAAAGGTAATTATTGGCTTTCTCGTTTTTCCTTTCAAAGGGATATTATATCTGGTTTATTCCTTCTAATTGCTGCTTCGATACTTTTTCTTTTTATTAGGGATCTCAAGCCTTTCACATTCCATGTTAAGACTCTAACCATTATCAATATTGTCAATGTTTACTCTTTGTTGTGTGAACCTTAAATTCAAAACAAGGTCTAGGATCTGAGCACAGCCTTCCAGAAAGGGATGGGGAACCAATAGAGACCGCTGTTGGGTGAACATTGCAGCTATCAATTTTGCTTCTTTGAAAAGGGATGTCAGTTTACATTACAACTTATTTCTAAACAGTTAGTGTACAGTTTAAATTCAAACACATTTTAAAGTGAGCAGTCATCTTGTTATTAAAAAAATTAACTCAGTTGGCTAGTTCTGTTTATTTCTCACTGTTACTGCAGATCTCTGCAAGTAGCTAATATATTTAAATAACAATTCATTGCCTGCCACCAATAGTACCAGAACCAGTACTATATCCAGTCCTTTTGGCCAGGTCAGCAGATAGACATAGTTAAAACAGGCCATAAAATACAATCATAAAATAAAGTTAAAATAAATAAAAGAGATCACTGCAAATTAAAATATAGATTATTAGATATAAAATGGGGCAGATACAAACCAACCAGGTTAAATATCTTGGGAAGGGGATGGCAAAACCTTTTTAACACTTTCCCCTAAATAGTTTGGCTTTAAGATTTGCAAAACTCCTGGAGGGAGAGTGCCCATAGGTAACAAATGCAGATGGACCACATATTTGACTGTTCACCACCAATCTGGCCATCACATTCTGTACCTGCTACAGCTTCTGTTCTATATCCAGAGGTAGCCCTAAACAGAGAGCATTGTACTAATCAATTCTTGAGATTACTAAGGCATGGGCCAATGTCACCAGAGGGCTCATGCCAAGGAATGAATGCAGCTAAATGATCTGCCTAAAGTGGAAAAAGTTAAATTTGGCCATGACAGTTATATGCTTCTGCAAGTCCAAGATAACACCCAAGCATCCCAAACTTGATCCTATGGGGGAGCAGGACCCCATCAAGACTAAGTTAGTTTGCACACAATCCATCAGCTACGCCATCCAAGAACAAGTCTTGTCATGGTTCAACCACAGCCTGTTAGTCCTCATCCAGTATCTTATATACATAGTTCTCCTACGTCTAATATAGACAGAATTGATTGATGAAGAAGGAAAGTACAGTAGAACCCCGGATAATGATCCATCCGCACAACGACAAATTTGGATAACGACGCTGGATTTTCTGAAAAGTCATGCACCGGATAATGACGTTACGTCGTTATCTGATGCATCGTGTTCGGTCTCCTAGCTGTTCGTTGGGTCCATGTGTCTGGCTCTCCAGTGTCTGGGAGGGTGGGAAGACCTATTCCGTGCTGTTCCCGCTGTCCTAACACCTCCCTGGGCCACACAACAGCTGATTAAAGTTGCAGCTGTCATCTTGTTTTCTTTTTTAAAAAAGATGGTGGCCACAACTTTTCTCAGCTGTTCTGTGGCCCAGGGAGGTGCTAGGACAGTGGGAACAGAACAGAATAGATATTCCTACCCTCCCAGATGCTGGAGAGCTGGACACAGGGACCCGACAAACAGGTAGGAGACCAAACACCATCAGGTGGAGAGCAGTCATGCAGGGGCGCGCGCGCTGCTTGGATCCCCAGTGGTACGATTGCACCACTAGAGATCCAAGCCACGAACTCTGCAAGCTAATCTCTGCCTGGGAACTGCTTTCCCACATGGAAAGCAGCCTTCTGGGGGGGGGGGGGAGGCTGGGATCCCCAGTGGTGTCAGCTTTTAGATTGGGCTGGTTGGGGGTGTCTGGCACCTCCACCCAGCCCGATTTACAAGCTAACAGCCCACGCAGTGCGTGTGGACCCGGCAGAGGGGAAGGCACCCGCCAGACACTCCGAAGTTAAAGAGAAAAAAAGGGGCAGTTTTTCCTTTTTAATATCGGGGTGTCCAATGGGTGCGATCCCCTCTCTGCTGGGTCCCATGGTTCTGGAATGGTTGGGGGCACACCCCTTTTGTCCCCGCCATTCTGCGAACCCCCAAGGCTTCACTGCAATGGAAAAAGTCTGGGGGACTTTTTCCATTGCAGCGAAGCCTCGGGGGTTCGCAGAATGGTGGGGACAAAAAAGGCCTGCTCTCCAACCCTTCTGGAGTCTGGGGACCCAGCGGAGAGGAGATGGCACCCATCAGACACCCCGATATTAAAGAGGAAAAACCGCCCCCTTTTTCCTCTTTAACATCGGAGTGTCGGGCGGGTGCCTTCCCCTCTCCACCGGGTCCACACGCACTGCGTGCTGTTAGCTTGTAAATTGGGCTGGGTGGAGGTGCCAGACAAGCAGCCCAATCTACAAGCAGACACTCGTGCGGTGTGTGCCTTAGGGGAAAGCAGATTTTTATGTCATTGTCCAAAGCATGCACTGGACAATGACAAAAACTGCATAATGATGCAACTTGGGGAACCAAGTTTTGTCGTTATCTGGGGTATTATTGTACCATCCATTCAGAATCCTGTGCCTTGCCAAGTCATCTCACTAAATCACTGAGTTACATAGACAGAAAAGGGAAGCATTAAACATTTTTATTTGCTTATGTTCAACAGGGCTGCAGGAGAAGGGTTACCTCATGAATACAGCTATCAACCATGGTCTATTATTTATCTATGGGGAAGGATGCAAATTATTAAAAGACTGATGAAGAATTCAAACGTAAACTGATTAGACATGTGCAATGATACTGAATTAAAATTTGAATGCTTTAGTACAACTGGGACATATCTTAATAGCAATTAAACTGGTTGCAATTGGAAAGAAAAGCATTAATTTCATCAGGTGTGAGCAGAGACATCATGTATACCAGGCATTGGTCTTGCACAGGTGTATGTGCATGCTCATATCCCTTGGGAAATGCAACTTTAGGATACAAGGTGAGACAAGACTCATGCTAGTGGAACTGCCATTCTTTCAAATTATATGTTTCATAGTAGGCTTTGGTTATTTGGTTTCAGAATAATGAAGGTCAATAATTGGAATGGTAAATATTTGAGAGAATTAGATATAGATAGAGAAAAGACGGAATTTGAAGAATTGGTTTTAAAAATTAGAAAAGGAGATAGAAATATTAAGGGCCTAGTTAGTAAACTCTATGCTTTAATAAACAGGGAGGGTGATTCACAAGAGGATTTGAAATTGAAGTGGGAACAGGATTTGAATATAAAGATAGAAAAAGATGTATGGAGAAATAAGTGGAAAAATAGGTTAATGAGAACTATGTCAGTTAGAATCAAAGAGCATAATTATAAAATGTTGTGGAAATGGTATCTGACACCAGTGAGGTTACATCAGATTGATAACAAAAAGGATAATTTACGTTGGAGATGCAAAGACAGTATAGGAAATTATGAAAATATATGGTGGGGTTGTAAAATGACAAAGGATTTTTGGAGAAGAATAGAAAAAGAGATTAGTGAAATATTGGGCAAAAAAATTAAACTGGCATCAGGTACCATTATGCTAACAGATGTGGATGGTATGAATTTAAACAAGGAGGAAAAAGAGTTACTAGAAATAATGTTAAAAACGAGTAGACAATGTATCGCTAGAAACTGGAAAAATGATGTAATTATACAGATGGAAGAATGGTACAAAGCATTGAATGATAAACTGACATGGGAGAAAAAAGAAAAAAGGGATAAGTTGAAATAGAATAGATTTTGGAATATTTGGAAGCCCTTTGTGGATCACTCATTTATGGGTCCAGAAAGAAGTAGACCTGTACCGGACCAAAGTAGTTTTGGGGGGTAAAATAATGAGACACTCTGAGGTTTCCAGGGCAATGTAAATAAACACAGGGTGTAATGTATATGTAATTTGGATTTTGATAGTTGTATCTAATTCAAAATATTATTGAATTGTTTAATGGGAATGGATTTAGTGGTATTAATAAATAAAGAGTTTTGGGAATAATTCTTGAAATAGGTTTGATGTTAACTACTAAATCATAATTAAATATTAAATTTTTTAAAGGGATGTTTTACTGTAAGGATAGGTATAAAAATGTGTTCGATCAATTATCAGATATGTTGATTATTTTTTGTGTAATATATGTATTTTTATGATGTATTGTTTTGTATGTCTGTATATTTTTGAATTTTTTTAATAAAAACTATTATTTTAAAAAAAGACACCCTCATCACTCCCTGTCCAGCGCCCTTTTAGCATAGCTAACACACCCCTGCAGAGGTGGCACAAATGGCAAAATTAACAACAACTTTGAAAGATCAAACTGTGGAGAAATTCAAAGAAGAATGGTCACCTATCATAAACTATATAAAGAGTAAAGAAACGAATCAAGAGTATGTTAAGGATTTTGAGGTGCAGATAAACATAAGAACTATATATGCTAATAGTGGATCAAATAGTTATATGAAGTAATATACAGAGAAAGGAAAATATTAATGAAATAGTAATAATAATTATATTAACTATACTAACAAATATAGTCAAAGTAATTGAGTAAAGAGGAAAACGGTATTTGTAATAGTTAAGAGTAATAAAATAAAGAGAAATAACAGGAAATAAAAATATGTCAATAGAAATTGTTTATAGAACATGGGGAAAATATTAGGATGAGAATATATATACAAAAAAAGATACAGTAAAACCCCGACTTACATATGCCTTGAATTACATAAAATTCGTCTTACATAATGATGTTATATATTTCACAGAAGAATAATCAAAACAAAGCTATAGCAACTCTTGCATCAAAGTAATCTTCTTAGTAAATCCAAAACAGGTGATGATTTCACAATGTCTCAATATTCACAGTGTGTGCATTCACTGTGAATGTCCCGATTTACACGATATCCTATAGGTTTGCTTCCAGTTACATAAAGATTCTTTTCCCTATGGGTTTGCTTTGAGTCACGTAAAAATTTCATTTTTCCTATGGGTTTGCTTCAACTTACATAAAACCCCAATTTAAACAAAAGCCTACAGAATGGACTCCCCCACCCCCACCCCCGCGTAAGTTGGGATTTTACTGTAGTGTCTGAAGGTGTATTTTCTTTCTTTTCCTCCCCTCCCCTTGGGTGGGTTTTTCTTTCTTTCTTTTATTATTGTATTGTATTTTGTTTTGTTCTTTTTGTTTGCTTCCTTGCAAACAAATGAGAGTAGAACAGGAGTCTTAAATGAGAGTAGAACAGGAGTGTTTCTGTTGTTGTAGTGTTTTTCGGTGTCTACTGTTGTTAAAGGTATAAATGTCGATATTGGTGTTTGATTGGAAAAATAAAACTTTTTTCAAAAAATAAAATAAATAAAGTAATCAGAATGTTAACTGGTACAACTATATTTATGCATCTTACGCCAACCTGAAGAAAACCGGATTTGCTATCTGTTTGCTTCTAGGCCCAGATAAAGGTGTTGGCACATATTGCAGTGGCTCAAGTTGTTAAGACGCTGACTGGGAGGTGGAAGGTCAGCAGTTCAAAACCCGAATACTGCATGATGGAAAGAGCGTCCGTCTCTGTCCCAGATCCTGCCAACCTAGCAGTTCGAAAGCAAGAAATTGCAAGTAGATAAATAGGGACCACTTTGATGAGAAGGGAAACAGCATTTCATGCCCTCCGGTGTCTAGGCATACCTGCCACATGTTCACGGAAATGTCTGCAAACAGAGACAGTGCTGGCTCTTTGGCTATAAACAGAGATGAGCACTGAACCCTAAAGTCGGATACAACTGGCTTTCGAGCAAGGGTGACCTTTACCTTTACATACCTTTAGAGTGCAAAATAGCTTGAGACCCAAACATCTGAGGGTACATTTTGTCTTGCATAAGCCTGCTTATGTTTCTAAACTGTACTCTTCAGGCTTTCTGTAACTATCTGATGAACCACACCTGCCTCTCCTGATGGGGTATATTTTCTCCCTCGCGTTCTTATCTAATCTAACATCATGAGCACATATGAAGTTACACTTTGAGGCTCCGACGCTCATAATAATAATAATACTAAAAAGAATGTTGGTATGTATTATATTATTATAATCTCTTTCTTGTATACTGTTATTCTTTCTACATGGTCTTTTGACTTTTGGGTCTGATGCATGTTGTTTATGCTTTAAGTGTATTATTCTGTACTTTTGTCATTAAGATTAATATTATTATTAGTTGTATATTATATTCAGATTTCCTGATGAAAGCATAACCTGAAAAGTTGGATTAACTGGGATCAACTTTGAAATCACTCCTTGACATTGAATTTATTCATACAATTTTTGTACATAATAATTTTCACTTTGTTCTTACTGTGATTATTGAGACATTGTGAAATCATCACCCGTTTTGGATTTACTAAGAAGATTACTTTGATGCAAGAGTTTCTATTACTTTGTTTTGATTATTCTTCTGTGAAATATATAACAGCGATTATATTTTTGAACCTGATGCAAGGATTCTTATTTTCCATTAAATTCTTTTGAACTATTCCCATTCATCGCCTCAAGTGATTTCTGTATTGTTGCCTGCGGCATCAAGCAGCAGGGCCTCTGCTGGGCCTAGGACTGCCCGCAGCCCTGTACACCTAGCAGGGCCTTGGATTGGCATGGCTCCTGCCGGGCACGGTGTGTCTTCTGGGCCTCTGACAGCAGTTGGGCCTCTTGGGCATGGGTCTCAACCCACTTAGGAGACCTTGCCTCTGGACCCTAGGGCCTTGGTGGCTCATATCGCCGCCCTTGAGCGTGCTGCAGGCATAGACACCGCACCGGACACGTGCCGGTCAGCCAGGCAGTCAGCCTGACAAGTGTCTGACCCATTTGCCATGGATTGGCCCCAGCTGACTTTCCTCCTCACTCAGAGGGTGGAGCAACTCGAGGCTGCCCGGCCCCCTCCAGTATCTGAGGTGGTGGGGGCCACGTTGGCTTGCCTGTCTGCCTTTCCTCCGGCTGACTGCTCTGACCTCGATAGGTCATTGCCACCTTTTTCTGGCCCGGTGGGCTCTAATTCGGTCTTGAGCCCTGACGCTCTGCGGCAGCTGGAACCCTCGGTGGAGGCAGTTGCTGCGAGCATATCCGGTGAGTATGGTGGTCAAGTAAGCTCACAATACACAGGTTTTTGGCCTCCAGCCCCCGCAGCCCAATGGCCCTGGCTGCAGCAGATGGCTTCGGCTCTTGCAGCCCATGGCCCCCTGCTTCCGGCCTCACATGTCACTCCCTGGTGGGCACCTTATCCCCCAGTACTGCCTGGCATTACACCCGTGGGGCTTAATGTCCAGGATCCGATCTGGCCTTATGGCCCTCTGGTGAATCCGGCCTACCATTTCGTTCCACGGTCGTCTATCCCAACCGTTGGCCTTTCATTGCCATTGGGGGACCACCTCCTGCCGGACAACAGGGATAAGATCTGGTGCTGCGAATATGTGGATTTGTTTAGTCTCTAGAATCGGGAGATGACTAGGGAGGACAAGGAGAAGGAGGACGACTGTGATAAGGAATTGGCTCGTCGTCAGAAGCCTCCCCACACATGGGCCAACTGGCTTCCGGCTTACTTGATTTATGCTGCAGTTTCCATTTGAGCCCGTCCGGATCTAGCGATCTCCATGATCCAGTACATGGATATAATTTACAGGGCATATGTTGATTTCCCGGGGCAATCATAGCTAGCTTATGACGAAGAATTTCATATGCATGCGGCCCTGCACCCCGAGATGCCTTGGGACGAGCCCAACTAGTTGCTTTGGCTGCTGTATATGACCCCATCCCACCCTGCCTCTGGTGACCACTTTCATTGTGGCCATGTGGTTCAACGCCCCGGCCCAGCACAGTTCCCCCGTCAGCTGGCGGGGCAAGGGGTTCCAGGCCGCCTGCTGTGCTGGGATTTCTCTTCCATGGGCTGTTGCGGCTGGAGGCAGTGCAAGTTCAAGCACAAGTGCTCCATTTGTGCAGGGCCTCATTCTGCCAGCACCTGCTTCCGGTCGGTCGGACCACATGGTCGGGGCCACGATCAGCAGGGTCCAAGGCATGCCACACCAGATGCAGCAACCGCTTCAAAAGGGCCCCTCCCCAGTTTGAATTGAGGTGCTGGTGCGCTGGCTCAGCATTTACCCCAAGCAGGCAGATGCAGCCTATTTGTTGGATGGTTTCTCTTTTGGTTTTCACATTCCTTTTGTGGGTGCACGCGTGCCACAGGATGCACCTAATTTGCAGTCTTTGCGGGGCAAGGAGGAATTGGCCTGGTCAAAAAAAATTAAGGAGGTGTGGGTTGCCAGCCCCTTCACCGAGCCCCCATATCGTAATCTGAAAGTGTCCCCCCTTTGCCTGGTAGCCAAGAAGTCTTCGGGCGGCTTTCACCTTATCCATCATCTATCTTACCCTGCGGGCTCATCGGTCAATGATGCCATACTGGAGGGACTTTGTTCTGTTCGGTATACATCTTTTGACCAGGCCTTAAGGATGGTCCATTCCTGTGGTCGTGGGGTGCTGCTGGCCAAGTGCGATATTCAGTCCGCCTTCCGACTGCTTCCTGTGCACCCAGATGATTTCGAATTGCTGGGCTTTCGTTTTGAAGGCTAGTACTTTGTAGACAGGGCCTTGCCTTTCGACTGATCCATATCCTGTTCCGCTTTTGAATGCTTTAGTTCTTTCCTTCACTGGGCACTTGTCCACAGGTCTGGGGTCCATAATGTTGCACATTATTTAGATGATTTTTTGTTTGGTGGGCGGCACGGCTCTGGGATATGTGAACAACTGTTGGTTTCTTTCCAGGAGTTGATGGGTGAGCTGGGAGTGCCATTGGCCCCAGAGAAGACTGAGGGGCCGGCGACCACACTTATATTCTTAGACATAAAAATTGACACCATAGCACATGCTTCACGGCTGCCTATGGACAAGGTTGTCTGCATTTCAGAAGCCATCTTGTCCATGCTGGCCAAGCACCGGGTTTCGCTCAACGACCTGCAGGTTCTTCATGGATATCTCAACTTTGCTTGTAGGATTATCATACCTGGCAGGGCGTTTGCCAGGCGCCTGTACAATGCTATGGTTGGTTTATCCCAGAAGTACCACAGGGTCCGGCTCACATGGGGTATGCGGGCTGATCTTCGGGTTTGGCTTGCATTCCTGGCCGATTTCAATGGGGTGTCTTTTTGGTGTTCCGAGCTTTCTCTCACGCCTAAATTCCAGGTTCAGTCCGACGCTTCTGGATCCTTGGGCTATGGCATTTACTTCGATGGCTGCTGGTGCTGTGGTCGATGGCGGGAAGCATGGCAGAGTTCTGAATTGCTTTGGGATTTGACATTCTTAGAATTTTTCCCCATTCTGGGTGCCCTGTTATTATGTGGAAAATTCTGGGAGGATTCAGTGGTACATTTCAGGTGCAACAATGCTACCGTGGTGCACATTGTAAATTCCCAAACATCTCGCTCACCCAGGGTTATGTCCCTTGTTCGCCAGTTTGTATTACATTCCTTGCGGCATAATATTGTTTTCAGGGCTAGGCAGGTTCCAGGCATTGATAACATTATTGCCGATGCTTTGTCCCGCCTGCAGATTTCACGGTTTTGGGCACTAGCGCCGGAGGCCAGGGAGCTTGCCTTTCCACTTCCGACCGAGATGTGGACATTTGGCAAGGTGAAGTGAACAGGGCCATCGGCCTGTCCCTTACTAGCTGTACCCGCAAGTCGTACCAACGGGCTTACCAAACATTCTATACATTTAGACAGGGCATTCCTTTGCCTGACTTGTGGCCTGTGCCGGTGGACCATGTCCTTCAATACATGGTCCACCGGCACAGTTGTGGCCTGGCCGCCCGTACCATTGGTGGCTGGCTTTCTGCCCTGGCTTTTGCTGCCAGGGCTCGGGGTTATCCAGACACCACTGGAGATTTCCGTATTCGCAGAGTTCTGGAGGGTTCGGCTCAGGAACGTGGCCCTTGCCCAGATATGCAACAACCGGTATCCCCTGAACTTCTCTTGAGCCTGGAGGCTTGGCCAGCTCTTTGCAATGGCCAATTCGAATCTGCCCTATTTCATGCTGCCACCACAGTGGCCTTCTTTGGGGCTCTGAGGGTGAGTGAACTGGTATCCTTTTCCCAGGCTGACCATTCATGCAGGGCTCTCAAGCTGGCAGATGTGGCTCTGTTCACTGATTCTGTCACGTTGACCATCTGCTACTCCAAGGTGGATCAGCTGGGCAGGGACAACACTGTACTCCTGCTCAGCTGTGGTATCCGGGCAATTTGTCTGGTTTTGGCTTTGGCATCCTTCTTGGCTGTGCGTGGCTCCCTTCAGGGACCTCTTTTTTGCCACCAGGATAGGTTGTCTCTGATGAAATACCAGTTCTGGAGGGTCATGGGTTCCGCCTTTGCCACTTTGGGCATCCCGTGGGCACGGTATGTTACCCATTCCTTCCGCATAGATGCTGCATCAACGGCCGCAGCTTTTGGGTATTCGGATGATGACATCCGACGGATGGGTTGGTGGGGTTCCAATCACTTTCATTCATATGTTCACCCTATGTTGCAATGAGCTTCTCACTGGCACTTGTTTTCTGTTCTGTTTATTTCAGTTCCTGTTTCGCTTGCTGTTCCGGCCCGGGTGTGGATCGTTGGGCACAGTTATGTTTTTTGGGCTGCCCGACATGCTCCTTCATCCCCATGGGGGATGCACCTGGGGCTCCGTGATGTGGTGTACCTGATGTGGCGTGGCTTCCGCGGGATGAGTTGGCGAGATTTCATTCTGTTCATCCTTGCCGCTTAGAGTTGCATTCCACTTGATGTTTTGGTCCTGCACCTGGGTGGTAATGACTTGGGCCAGGTTACCAGCCTGGATTTAGTGGTATCCATCCGCAGGGATCTGGGCCTGATCCACCAGCATTGGCCGCAGGTCCATTTCATCTGGTCATACATCATTCCACGTGCATTTTTCCGGGGAGGTAGTGACCCGCGCTGCATTGACCATGCCTGGTGGTCTGTAAATCATGCTGTTGCTCGATATTTTTTGGAGCATGGTTTGGGTACAGTGATGGAGCATCTGGTGATCCAGATTGAGGAGCTCAGCTTGTTTCGCGGAGATGGGGTGCACCTCTCCGCTCGTGGCATCGATCTTTTTCTGGCATCCTTGCAAGCAGGCCTGGTGCCAGAGCTGGCGGTCAGAGGGGGGGCGGTGAGTCATAAAAGACTCCTCTCCGTGTAGTGGTTAGCACTGGTAAGGTCAATCAGATGACCCCTAGGAACCCGGCAGGTACGCATTTGGTTGACCACCAGAAGCACAAGGCAGAGGGAAAGTCAGGATGGCCAATCAAATGCAAACCATGAACAAGGTAATGCGAAGTTCGGAGACTTGCAAAATCTTTGACAGTTCACCAGATTTCCATCAGAAGCTGGAGTTAACAAGTATCGCTTCTGACTGGGGTCAATAATTTGTTTAATGAAGTAAACAAATTGATACAATGTTGCAAATTAAGTTTAGGAAATGACAGTCTTTACCAGTGTTATTCCAGCCCGTTTGCCTTAACACAGGTAATTAAAGTTACAAGTTAATAAAGTGGCCCAATTTTTAAACCAATACAGGTGTCCGTCTCTTTATTTGGGGGGTGGGTCCAGCAAAGAGTGCATCTCTTAGGTCCGTGATGACGAACCTTGGCATTCCAGCTGTTCTTGAACTTCAATTCCCAGAAGCCCAAGTCCCTGTGAATCCACACAAATGGGTTTACTGTATGTGCAATAAACCCATTCATGTGGATTCACAGGGACTTGGGCTTCTGGGAATTAATGTTCAAGAACAGCTGGAGTGCCAAGGTTTGCCATCACTGTCTTAGGTAGTGGAACTTTGCTAGTGGAATTCCCTCTCAATAGAAAGCAGCCTGGTGCCAAAAAAAGTCATCGCTCCACCAATATTTTAAAGAGCTGTAAAATTCAAATTTAAGGATTTTTCCTGTTTTATTGCTACTGGACATACCCATCAAGCGCAGCTCCGAAAAATTACTGCGCATGCACACACATCCTCAGTAACCCATTTGCGCATGCACAGAACCGCTTTGCAATGGGTGCGGATGTGCAGTAACCCCTTTCCCCACCATTCAAAATACAGGATGATGCCAGGAAAGGGGAGGAACGAGTGCTAAAATACAGGAAATCCCGGCCAATACAGGATACTTGACAGGTATGCCACTGAATGTGTTGTGACAATTGATTGTACACTATCCTGAAATTCAAATGAGATTTAGTCTGAAAGATAAATATTAAGCATACATTTAAAAAAAGATTGTTATGTATTGTTGTTGTTGCCATCATGTCATTTTGGATCTATGGTATCCCAATGAATGAAAATTCAAGCCTGTGACTTCCTTCACAGACTCAATCCATCTCATGGTTGATCTTTTTCTTTTCCTGCTACTTTCAACTTTTCCTAGCATTATTGCCTTTTCCAGGGAGTTTTTTCTTCTCACGATGAGCCCGAAGAATCACAGCCACATTTTCATCATTTTTGCCTCCAGAGCTCATGCAGCCTTAAGGATGGTCTAGGACCCTTTTGTTTGTCTTTCTGTCAGTTCAGGTTTCACACAGAGTTCTCCTCATGTACCATATTTCATATAAATACCTTTTTTTGTATCAGCTTTTCTAACTGTCAAACTTTCACAGCCAAACATGGCTACTGAGCTACAGTCTATATTTAGGCTGATAGGCTGATAATTCAACCAACGTATACAAAATATTTAACTATTTCAGTTTCTTCATTGTCAATGTTAAAGTTGTGTAGTTCTTCTGTAGTTATGATTTTCTTCTTCTTCATGTTCGACTGCAGTCCTTCTTTGGCACTTTCTTATTTAACTTCCATTAAAAGTCATAAATCATTCCAAGTCATTGCTGTGTTCTGCTGGTAAGATAGTAATAATATTTTCATGTCAGATATTACTCTGTATTGAAAGGATTTTTGCTGGAGAAACTCTGCTCAGGGGACACCTGAGTGAGGCTCCTTTCATGTCCCCAAGTGCACTCTTGGGTATCGAAACTTGACCTATCAGTCTCCAAGCTCAGTGTTTTACCTACAAAGCCACCGTTGGAGCTGCAGTAAGATAGTGTCATCTGCATATTTTAATTATTGGTGTTTCTTCCACTATTTTCGCTCCTCCTCCTTCTGAATTTCAGTATATATTCTGTGTACAAACTGTACAGATAGGGAGATAAAATTCAGCTTTGTCTGACATCTTTGCCCATAGGAAACCACTCTCGCATACTGTCTCCTAACAGTAGTGTCAGGTCCACAATACAGCTAGGCATAAAATTATCTTTTATTTCTTGGGTCTTCTGGAAGAGATCTTGTTTTTCTTTTTCTTGTTGTTGTTCTCTTCTATTTCTTTGCACTAGCCATTAGAATAATTCTCTTTATTTCTACATAACGGTTGTTGAAAAACTTCATTCAGATTTCTGTAAACAGAAACATGTTGTTGAAAAACTGCATTCAGATTTCTGTAAACAAAAACATGGTGTACACTTGTACACCATATCTTACAGAAGCCTGAGAAAGTAACCATAAGTTAAAAAAGCTTGTGAAGTTTTGAATTTTTGAAGTGACCTATAAAAGGTATCGTCTCCCTCCTGCATTTGTTTGACTTATTTCAGTCACCTTGGCCCTGGTGGTGCAATGGTTAAACTGCTGCAATGCATCCAAACGTTTGTAGGTTCAATCCTGACCAGGGCTCAAGGCAGATGCAGCCTTCCATCTTTCTGAGATCAGTAAAAGGAGTACCCAGCGTGTTGGGAACAAAATGCTAATTAACTTGTGAACCACCCAGGGAGTGCACTAAGCGCTATGGGGTGGTATAAAGTGTGATTGCTTTGCTTTGCGTTGCTTTTGATTCTTGCCTATACTTAATAATTTGAAGTGTTTATTCCATCATCCATCCAGATTTTTCTTTCCTTGTTATAACAGGAACGGTATTTTATCATCCTTTCCTAGTAATTTCAATAAATAGTTTTTCTAGTTCATGGTCAACTGAATTTAATAATACGAATCTGTTCTTTATGTGGGTTTTAAATTAATAAAAATGTTGTTTAGATTCTATTTTGATGCTAAGATTATTTTAGTGCTCTTCATCACCTTCTGTCTACTGTACTTACTAACTTAATTGCCTCCTTTTCTACCTTGCAGCGTAGAGGATTCCACAAAGGAGCTCCATTGGGATCTCTCCTTGGATAGCTCCGTGGCTCGCCTCAAGTCACTACTGTGAACATGAAGGGCATCCTTGATGTTATCAATCCACTTGATGCAGGGCCTGCCTCGAGGTCTTGTATCCTGCACTCAGGCCTCCCATGCCTGCCACAGGATTATGGTTTCAGCCATTTGGTTGATGTGGCCAAACCACCGTAGCTGACCCTTCTCAATTGTACTCTTCAGTGGTTGAATGTTCAGGTTCTGTCTGATAGTCACGTTTCGCACTCAGTCATGCTTGGTTTTCTTCTCATCCTTCTTCAGATAGCTCATTTTCATTGCTTGCAATTGGCTGTAATGCCTGGAAATGAGCGACCATGACTCGCTGCTATATATGAGCATAGGAACAAAGGTTGATTTGTAGACTGCCATCCTTGCTGACTTCGTCTTTACTGAGGAACCCCCAATTGATCATGTAGAAGAGTCTGCCAGAAGCTGCCACCCTCTGATTGATCTCAGGACTCACTTGTCCCCTTTCATTGACTATGGCACCAAGGTACTTGAAGTCTTCTGCTTGCTCTAGAACTTGCCCCTCGCTAAACTTTTCCCTTGCTGTCTGCACATAATTTCTGCAGTTTCTGTAGAAACTTTGTACAGCCTGTATCAAGGACTTCTTGAGATACTTTGGCCAGAGCTGCTGCTTCTTACCTACCGCTGCCCACACTTCATCTATCCACCACACTGTCTGCTTTCTGTTTCCCCTTGATCTTGTTAGGCCACAGATGTCTTCAGCAGCTTGGAGCACAATAGTTTTGAAGTGGTGCCAGCAGTCCTCTAGAGTCTCCCAGCTAAGATCTTCGTCTGATATATCTCGTTCAATCCTCTTCTGGAACTCGCACCTTGTTTCTTCATTCTGCAGTTTATAGGACCTGATGTTACAATCTTGCTGACTTCTTTGTCCTTGCATGCATCATGTTCTTGTGTGCAACATTAACATAGTTAATGTTTTATATTAAAAATTTATGATCAGTACCACAGTCCACTCCTGGTCTTATTTTGACAGAGAGAATACAGCTTCTCCATCTCTTGCTTCCAATGACATAGTCTATTCGAGTTTTAATGTGGTCATCTGGTGATGTCCATGCATACAGTCATCTGTTTCATTTCTTGAGGCATTCATTGTAAATGAACAGCTTGTTGTTTTCACAGAATTCTAGGAGTCATTCTTCTGCTTTGTTTCTGAGCCCTAGACCAAATGTTCCAACATTGAAATTATCAAGTCTTTTTCTATCTTTATATTCAAATCCTGTTCCCACTTCAATTTCAAATCCTCCTGTGGATCACCCTCCTTATTTATTAAAGCATAGAGTTTACTAACTAGACCCTTAATGTTTCTATCTCCTTTTCTAATTTTTGAAACCAATTCTTCAAATTCCGTCTTTTCTCTGTCTATATCTAGTTCTCTCCAATATTTGCAATTCCAGTTATTAACCTTCATTATCTGGAACCAATTCATTTTCAACTGTTCAAACAACTTTTTCTTCCTACCTTCATTCCTGCAGGTCCGTAACCAGTCTTTCACCAAGGAAACTTCATTTTTATCCAATATTTCCTTTATTTCTTTATCTATTTTTAGTGGAAAACAAGCCATATCTGCTAATTCCAAGGTTGGAGAGATATTTGGGCCAAATCGTTCTTTAATCTTTTCCACACATTCATAACTCCCTTCGTCATTGTATTACTAGTAACTGTCTTTCTGATCTTACCTCCCAAAAAAATCATTTTGCCTATATTCCTGAAATCTTTAATCTCAATCTCCTCCCAAATTCTTTTTCTCTTGCCAAGATCTTCACAGCATTCTTAATTTGAAAAGCACGGTAATATGCCACTAAATTCGGCATTCCTAAACCACCTTCTTTCTGAGGTAGATACCATAATTTCTTTGATAATCTAGGCTTTTTGCCTCCATTACAAAAATTATTGAACAACTTTTGAAAGTCATTAATTTCCTTGACTTCAATTGAATTGCCAATGCATCAAATAAAAAATTAATTCTCAATGTATCATCTGCATACATACTTATTTTATTCCCCATCATCCCTTCTATTTTTGCATCCTCTCTTATACTTTAGCCAATATTTCCATTGCCATGATAAACAATATAAGGGACAAAGGACAACCCTGTCTAGTACCCACCTCTAGCTTTACCTCATCTGTGACCTCATCATTTCCTCTAACCTTGGCAATCCCTTTCTGATATAATAAATCAATTACTCTTCTAAATTTGTCCCCAAATCCATAACTTTTAATTATTTACTTAATTGAGGTCCATTGTAGGGAATCAAATGCCTTAAAAATGTCCAAAGATATTAATCGCACTTTTTCTTTCGTTTGATTCACATTATCTATTAAATCTAACACTCTTCTTAGTCAAGTCTGCCATATGCCTCCCTTTTAAGATGAATGGAGAAATAAGTGGAAAAAGAGGATAATGAGAACTATGTCAGTTAGAATTAAAGAGCATAATTATAAAATGTTGTGGCGATGGTATCTGACACCAGTGAGGTTACATCAGATTGATAATAAAAAGGATAATTTATGTTGGAGATGTAAAGAAACTATAGGAACTTATGAACATATGTGGTGGGATTGTAAGATGATAAAGGATTTTTGGAGAAGAATAGAAAAAGAGATTGGTGAAATATTGGGGGAGAAAATTAAACTGGTGTCAGGTACCATTATGCTAACAGATGTGGATGGTATGAATTTAAATAAGTACGAAACAGAGTTACTAGAAATAATGTTAACAACGGGTAGACAATGTATCGCTAGACATTGGAAAAATGAGGTAATTATACAGACGGAAGAATGGTACAAAGAAATGTGGAATTTAGCATTGAACGATAAACTGACATGGGAGATAAAAGAAAAAAGGGACAAGTTGAAAGAGAATAGATTCTGGACTATTTGGAAGCCCTTTGTGGATCATTCACTCATGGGTTCAGAAAAAAGTAGACCTGTACCGGCTCAAAGCAGTTTTTGGAGGTAAATAATGAGACACCGAGCTTTCCAGGGCAATGTAAATAAACACAGGATGTATAGTATGTGAAATTTGGATTTCGATAGCTGTATCTAAATCAAAATATCATCGAATTGTTTTATGGGAATGGATTTAGTGGTAGTAATAAACAAAGAGTTTCGGGAAGAATTTTTGAAAAGGTCAGATGTTAACTACTAAATCATAATCAAATGTTAATTCTCTTTTTAGGGGTTGTTTTATAGTAAAGATAGGTATAAAATGTATTGGATCAACTATCGGATTTGTTGGTTATTTTTTGTGAAATATATGTATTTTTATGATGTATTGTTTTGCAATGTTTGTATATTTTTGAAAAATTTGATAAAAATTTAAAAAAAGAAATTATTAAGTCAGCCCTTACATCACAATGCTAACTGCCCGTGATACATCCTGCCTCAGTATTAGAACTGCCTCAGTATTTCCAGGTTTTCTTATTTCTGAAATAAAACACATTGTATTTGTCTGAGTGAAAACGTCCCATTCCAGTCTGCTTCAGTTCATTGTCACCAAGCACAGGCTTTGCCATGTGATAGTTTTTAAAAAGGGAGCTGAACTGAGTGGGGAAATGTTTAATTGTTCCATCTCTTGTTTTACGATTTCTGGTTTACCTTGATTCCCGCTTCTAATGCTCCATTATCCAGTTTTTTTAGTGTGTTGTGCAGTATTGGGCTTTCCTTTCATCTATGTGTATTTCAGCCTGTTCTTTATAGTCAGTTATAGTTATAATTGACCTAGCCAGGGCCCCAGCCTCCCTAGCTCCAGTGTTCTGGAGCTAGGCAGGGAAAAGGGGGAAAAACCTATTCCGCCTCCCCCTTCCTTGCTCCCCCCCCCCCCCCGCAGGGAGAGGGGAAAAATAATTCCACCTCCCCCCTTCCCTCCCTACTCACCCAGGCTGCTTCTCTCTCTCTCTCTCTCTCTCTCTCAAACACACACACACACACACACACACACACAGACTATACCTACCCTCTTTCTCCCCCCTCTCTCTTTCCTCCCTCTCTCCCCCTCTCTGTGTTTATTGTGTGTGTGTGTGTATGTATGTATGTGTGTGGTTGTGTTTTGTTGTGTGTGCGGTTGTGTTGTGCATTTGTGTGTGTATTGTGTTGTGTGTGTGTTTGTATTGTTTGTGTGGTTGTGTTTTGTGTGTGGTGTTGTTGTATATGTGTGTGTATTGTGTTTGTGTGATTGTATTGTGTGTGTGGTTGTGTTGTGTGTGTGTACCCCCCCAAAACCACCCCAACCACCAACACACACAAAAAACCTGCCTGGCTTGCCAGGTAAAAAAATGCTAGTCTATAATAAATTGAGGAAGCAATGTGTAAAAGAGAGATGTGAAGTCCTGTGGGCACTCAGGAAACCTACTGTAATAAACAATGCTCATACAATTTTCATCTAACTAATGCCTTTACTATTAGACTCCCATACATTCAAGAGCTTTCATAAAATTAATTTGCCACACCATTTAGCCTGTAATAGATTCCTTTATGCTTCAGATATGGATCATGCCAGCAGCTTTTAGCATGGTAACTTTTGACAGAAAAAGTCAGACAAATGGCTAGATGCTCTGAACCGGAGGGGGTAAAGTGAAAGATCTAGACTTGCAGGACCAAACTTCAATTTGAGTCTCCATCTCTTTGTCAGGTAATGTAATGAATTGAAATTGAGGTTTGCTTTTGGAAGTTTAAACTGGTTGCTGAGAGGAAATGAAGAAAGTCTTGGAATGTGGCCTTCGAACCAGGTGCAAATTTCTTTCCTATTGGAATTCAAAATAAGCTGGGACTGTGAAAACAGAAGTTGGAATGATGAACATTGAATGTGAAGTCTTACTGGGTGACAGAGAGGAAAAGGAGGGACAAAGGATGGAAGATGTGCTTGCTTATCTTAGAATAGTAGAGAAGAAACACCATTATTGTAAAGCATGTTCAAAGCAGGAGGAGAGAGAAGTCTACCTATTCTTGCTTGTGAGTAGAACAGTAGAAAAATGTAATCCTGATTGTGTTAGCTGGCTTAGCCAGAAAATAAGACAATATAGATAAATTATACCTTTCTTAAGAATCTAGTCAATGTTCCTTATTTAGTCTTTTTCATCACTTGGCATGGCAAGAGATTTACATAATTTCCTCTCTATTGATACTGCTTGTTCTCTTTTCTGTAGAAGGGAAAGATATAATGGCAAAAATACCTCAGTGATACCTTGGGAATACTTTAAATTCCATCTGCCTCACACTCTGTAAAAGAACATGCACATTCCCATGTTCTGAAGAGTTATATTAATAATTCAGAAGCATCATCTACAAGAGATGTAGTAACCATTCTTGTTACATGTTGAAACAACAAACTATCCACAAAGGAAGAGGCCAGTAAGGCACTGCTTGTGTCTCCACAAAAACCGTTGGAAAATGCTTTAGATGGAGCATGGGGCCAGTTTCATAGTCAAAACAACTGACAGATAAACATAGCTTTGACACATCATCATATGACTTATCTTTTGGAGTAAACAAAGCCAATAAAACTGTTATGGTGCATTTTTAAAACAGAATCAGGAACCCAATACACAGTCAACACACCAAACTGAAGAGGGAGACACGGAGTATTTTCTACTAATTTAAAACTCGAGCATCATAGCTAGTATCATAATTCCTGAGACTTACAGGCATCATGTTTTAGTTTATTGCCTCTCAACAAATACACTCGAGGCCATGTTAAAAGATACTGTGTTTGTTCCTTTTTTATAAAGCAACAAAAGTGGGGACTGGTCATAATTTTGAGGAGAGTATCTTCCACAAATGGAAAGCAACAGAAAAGACAACCCAGCCCTGCTTTCATTCAAATGGCCATGTGCTGATACTAGGAGTCTCAGGAGGTTTCACCTATAGATCTTAACAGCTGGACAGGCCAATCCTTTGTCAAGCCCTAAGCCACTCTTGCAGATTGAAAAAAACATCTGCTTTACTGTGTCAAACTTGTGCTTAATTCATTCAGTGAAAATATGTATAACTAGCTTCGATTGCCCGGCTTCACCCAGGTGTTGAGTCTCCCTGTGTTCCTCTTTGGCGTGTGCCAAATTGTGGGGGGTTCATATATATAGTCCCCCCTCCTGCCTCTTGAAACTCACTGGTGCCGAGTCTGTTGTCTCACATGCACACATCGAGGCTGGCATGTATTGCTGATTGGTTTTCCTGAGTACATTGTTAAGGGGGAGGGGGGTGTTACATCCCAATCAAAGTGAGCAGTAAAGGGGAATCAGCGTCTTAAGTTTCTTAGTAGGTCAGTCCCTTGGTGCCACGCAATGCACGTTGGGAATTGTAGTCTTAGTTGAGGCCCCGTGTGCAATCCTGGCTTCCATGGGGACTACACTTCCCACCGGGCAATGCATTTATACGAAGGACTCCTCCGTCGTCTTCTGGGAGGCAGAGGCCCCTCAGGCCGTGCCATCTTCCTCCCTCTCTGAAGCTTCTCTGGGCTGCTTTCCCTGCCTGTGCCAATGGCTCGTGGCTGCCACCGCTCTTTCTGCTGCTGCTGCTGCCGTTGCTCGTCAGGGCCGTTCAGCTATCTGCGGCTGCTGTTGGTAAGGAGGTGGGGGTAGGTGGACTCTTCTGGCATCCCCCTCCCTCTTGGCAAGGAGTCAGGGAGGGGGGTGAGGTGGACTCGACCAGCGCCTTGGTGAGGAGTCAGGGAGGTGGGTGTGAGGCAGACTCGACCAGTGCTCTTCCCTGTTCCCTGCCTCCCTCCTGGCGCCTTGGTAAGGAGGCGGGGGAGAGGCCGACTCATTTGGTGCCCCTCCCTCTCGGTGAGGAGGCAGGGGGTGAGGCGGACTCGGCCAGTGCTCCTCCTCCCCCTTCCTCCTGGAGCCTAGGGGGAATTGCGATGCCACGTGGGACACTGGGCAGGCGACCGCACCGGGAGTCGCATGGTGGCTGCCTTTGGTGGTTTTGTGGCCACGGCCGTGGCTACATCTACCTGGTGGTGAAGCATGCGTGCTCACACTTGCATGATCACCAGCAAGTTTATGAGGTGCAAGGTTGTGACGTCTGAGGACCGTCACCACTGGCGCTTTCCTCAGTGCTCCCCCACCACACATGGATGGTCCCTCTGCCTCACACGTACACAGCCATTTTGACTGATTTCGTGAGGCATAGGTCCCACCCCCAGCCTCCGGACCCTCATGGGGCTGATGTCCGGGACACAAGGTAGGTGTGTGCCGAGTATTATGGGATAGGCTATAGGGATATGGCCATGCCTGCCGGACACAAATGGTCGTGCCTTTCCTTTATAGGTATAGATTCTTAGCAACTCTTTCCAAATCAGGGTGTCTCAACGCCATACCTGTCAACCCGTGGCTCCGGAAAAACGGGACCTGCGCACATCGCTTGTGTGCAGATCTCTTTCCATGCATGCGTGGAAGGGTTTTACCCCTTCCACGCATGCGCGGAAGTGCTACGCTGCTTGCGCAGCACCTATGCAAGCGGCATAGTGCTTCCGCGCATGCGTGGACGGGGTAAAACCTTTCCACGCATGCATGGAAAGCGTTTTCCCCCGCTGTCAAATTACGGGGTTTTGGCAAGGGGGGCGGGTTATGAAGTCAATAGACGCCAAATTATGGGGTTTTCCCGGCCAAATCGGGATGGTTGACAGGTACGCTCAACTCTGTACTCAGCTTAAGAGCAGCTCTCATTTACCTAAGTTGGTCTGGAAATAATACAGCCTTAAATTTGTTTTGGAGCTCCTAGAATACTTTTTTGAATTATCCTAGACTCCACACGGGACTGCGGTGGCTCAAGTGGTTAAGACACTGAACTCACTGACTGGAAGGTCAGAATTCGATTCCTGGACACTGCATGACAGAGTGAGCTCCTGTCTCTGTCCCAGCTCCTGCCAACCTAGCAGTTGGAAAGCAAGAAATTGCAAGTAGATAAATAGGGACCACTTCAGTGGGAAGGTAAACAGCATTCTGTGCACTCCAGTGTTGAGGCATGCCTGCCACATGTCCATGGAAATGTCTGCAGACACAGACAGCGCTGGCTCTTTGGCTATAAAAAGAGATGAGTACTGAACCCTAGAGTCTGATATGACTGACTTTTGAGCAAGGGTGACCTTTACCTTTACCTAGACTCCATACCCAATAAACAGGGGAAATTGTAGCCCTGGGTACATATTTATAAGCAAAAAATTTTTAAAAATAAATTAAATTAAAATTTTGAATTCTTTTCCCAAAATTGGGTGTTTCAGATAAGGTGATTGAGCTTGGAAAGAGCTTTGTTAATCAGTAGCAATTTACTGTGATTTTCACAGTTACATTTAGGCAGACTTACTGCATAATTGATTCAAGGCTTGAAATCTAGTAGTAAATCAAAAGTAGAATAGGCATACAGAATCAGTGAGGATTTGATGACTCAACCATTCGGTAAATTCAAGCCTTTTGGTATGCACGCACATCACTAGATGTTCAATATACAGACAATACAGTCAATAAAATTGGAAACAGAAGATGAAAGGGTCTACTCTAATTCCAAAAGCAAAGCCAGAAGAGGACTGTGGTACAGGCAATGAACTATTAGCATAAAAATTAGAGAAAAGTTGAATCAGATGAATAAAACAATCATGGTACCAATATATAAATTAAATAATATTAAGCTATATGAAAAACAGATTTGCATTACTAAGCTCAACTGACTACAAATCAAAAATAGAATGTGAACTGAAACTAGAAATATAATCAAGAAGAATGCAAAAAGACTACTCCTGAAGTTGAAGGAATAGAAAAACTTTTATATATGACTGATGAATTTCTAAAATTATTTAATAAGAGGTAAAAAAATGACAGAGTCATAATCTTAAGAGTTACTTTTCAGGAAAGTGCATGTAGGCACAAAGAAAACTATCTTACTAAGTAAATAGAAGAGAACAATAAAAAAAGCCAAAGCATATGATCCAAGTAATCAAAGGAAAGTTTAAACCAAGATTAGAGCTATAGAAGGATTACCAGGGGAATAAATTATTTTATCATGATTATTTTAAGAAGACATAATAAAGAGACTTTTGTGCTTTATTTTTTCAGTCATTACTTTGCAAAATAATGAACTATCTTACTGCAGAATCAGATATAACACTATGGTGCTAATGTGTATGTTTCTGTAATATATATTTAGTCCTACATATTGGGACTTTAAATCCTTGTAGCAGCATTAGCTCTCACTGCTACTGACACCATTGTTTATTATATCCCTACCTAGCTACCCCCCATATAAAACATAGGTTCATGAAGCACTAAAACAGGTCATTCTTACCCTGTTATGTTATCCAGAGAAGCACAAATCTCTGTCTCTTAAACTGCAAATCCCTGCGGATTCCCCATGCCCCATAGGGCATGGAACGGCCCGCTAGGAACCACCGCGGTGAGAGACGCTCCCTTGCATGTGGTTTCTGCGGCCACCAAATTAAGGGGGGTGAATAAAATATAGGGTTTGATTCACCCAATTACTGTGACCTGACCTACGGCTCTGCCAAGTAAGCAGATAGCTGACTCCTGTTTGACATTAAGTGTATACCTCATCTCCCAGCTCGGGGGAAATCCCTGGTGCAAATAAGCCATGTTTGCCCCTGCCTAATCCCTGAACAATGGGACGCCTAAGTCCATGTTTGCCCCAGTTAATAAACTTCCCTTAAGATGTTCCCCATTAACCCGGGTACGTGGGTGAGGTAATTTTCCTGTCAGATGACAGCTTGCCACCGTTGCTCTTTTTTCCCTATATATGTTGCAACCTTTTCTCAATAAACTACTGGTCTTCACTCCATCCTGCCTCGTGTCGCTCCTTTGACCAGTCTCCTCCGGGATCCTAAGGGCCTCCTCACGGCCCAATTCCTACATCTGGTGACCCCGACGTGATTCTACTCGTGAGTAAGGGACCCTGGAGAGGTCTACTCGTGAGTAGCGATCCACGCGGCCAGGTTCTGCGCCAGAACCTTGTCCCATCATCCTGGAGGACAGCACAGCACTCCGGCCGGCAGCCAGCCGATCGGAGGAGTGGCCTGTGGCGAGGCATTCCAGAGAGACATTCCTACAGCCTGCTCCCGCTTTCGAGGAGGTTGCCATAGAGGGAAACGCGTTCCGCTCAGGGCAGGCTGTGAGCCCCTGACAGCGCAGAGGCCGCCAAGGGCCCGTGGCAGAAGGTCCACGCTCCGAGGGCTACCCCAGACACTCGTCGCCCGAACCTGTTGCCTGCAAAGACGCGTCGACTCTCGTCCCGAGGAGGAAACTTCAGAGGACCATCGCAGGTAATATGGGGACTTGCTCTCACAGACCAAGTCCGTCCGCTAGCCAAAGAACTCGAGAGGGAGAGTTCATAATCCTGGCCAGGGTTTTTAAGTTGCGATTTCACAGCGGAGAGCTAGCGAGACTTTTGGCGTACCTCAGGGAACACTGCCTACTTTACCCAGAAGTAGGTACGTTAACCCTGAAGCTCTGGGATCAGATAGGAGACTGCATTCAGCAACCCCCGAAAGCTCCAGAGGGCATAACCCGCACATGGAGCAAATGTAGGAAACTCTCAGCAGAGGTAGACCCAGTCCGGATAGAGACCCAGAAAACCCCAGCGCAGTCAGAACCATCAGCCCCAAGAAGTCTCTATTCGTCATTTCAGCTTAAGCAGGGCAGTGTAGGGAGCATTCCCTCAGTGGCAGCTGCAGACGTCACTGAAGGAATTCATGGCATGAGAGGCCTTGGCGCTTCTCGGACAGTTAAAAGTTCCCTGCAAAGAAAGAACTCCATTCAGCGCATGGGTGGGAAAGATCCATTCACGGGGAAATTGCCAGTGGCACAATTAGCTAGCGCCCAACTGCTGTGCTCAGCCCATCTGAAGGCAGACACACGTTCAGGCAGGGCTGCTCAGCGCCCACTGCTCACGGAAACCTGCACGGCCCCTGGCCACGCAGGGCTCCAGAGCAGACCCATTTCCACACTCAGGCGCAGAGCAGTGCCAAAACCCCAAGGCGCCTGCTTCCAGTGTGGAAAAGTGAGACACCTTAGAAGAGAATGCCAATCTAGACCAGGCAGATCTTCAAAAGGTTGTCTGGATACCAAATGGCCACGCTGGCACTGGAAAGGAGGCCCAGGCTAGAAAGGAGGCAGCCATTGCCCTGGCTATGCCAGGAGAACCATCCCAGCAATAGTACCCCGAGTTCCCCCAGGGCACAGGCAGAACCTACTTGTCTCACCTTGGGAGTAGCCCAGAGAAACTTGCCCCTAAGTAAAAGCACCCAGATGGTTGTAAATAGCCAGCTGTGTATTAGCCATCTCCTCATGTGTAGTATTGGACACTGCAGATCAGGGGAGGAATGTGCGAATGCGTAAATAGATGTGTGTATGCGTGGTGCACCACTGAATGTATGTCTGCAAGAACTGCGTATGATTGCAAAAGCCTTGTCTCTATGACCACAGTATGACTGAAAAAGTGTTCCTTGTGTGTAACTGCGTGGTAATGTCACTGTGAAATATGTGTTAAAACAGTTTGCACTCTGTTCATGGGCAGGAGCTATTTAAACTTTGAGGAAGCATGATGAGCAAAACCCTTTGCCTTGCCTGCTTAGCAGTTTGGGCAGGAGAGGGGGGGGGAGAATCCTAACCTACAATAGGCCTCCTTCCCTTGAGACTTTTCTCTTTGTCAAAGGATTAAGCCTCTCTTGGAAACCGGTTTTGCAATCAGGAAAACTGATTTTTTCTTTTCAGAAGCGCGATCTGAAAACAAGAAATCACTTCTATGAGTTTTCCTCACTGTATCATAAGCTATGGGGCCCCTCCCTACGTCTGCGTTCCTCTAACCCCATCTCTGTGTTTTAAGGTTTTTTGAATGTCTCTTAGCGTCTTGGAATCTCACTAGGAGTGAGAGAATTGCATTGTCTTCATGTGTGTATCGTGTTATCATCTTGTAACTTCGGTTCTCAACCTCTTAAAGTCAGGGGCCAAATTCCGGGGCCTCAGGCAGCTCTGGGGTCCGGACAGTCATCCTGCCCTTCCTTCACCGCACAGCCCTTCTTGGCTTGGCGGGGGGAGTGGCAGAGCAACATGGGCCACATCTGGCCCACATCTGGCCGCAGGTTGAGAATCGTTCTAACTCTCCTTCATTCTCTTAAGGAAGACACTGTTCTGGTAATCTGTGCAAAGTAACTCGCTCATTGTACCCCTTTCACAGGAAAAAGCACGCAAACATTTTTGCGCTCTGTATCTTCAGAAAGTGCTTACCTTTTTACAGGAATAAAATTCCTCTCCAGGCCTTAATTGTAACCAATTCATTTCTTCCTACAGCCTTAACTTGCTTCCTTTCCAAAGTTAATTACTGATAGGGATTTTCTTGACAGAAGGACCTGGTTGCCTTGGTTACCTGACCTAATCTGATTTCGTTATGATAAGAGTTGTTGCATACTCATTGTGCTAACTCCTGACTTGTCTTTCCTCCTTTTCTCCTTCCGCCAGTGGAACTCCCTGCTGGAAATGCTTAACCTGTGTGTCTTTTCATTTTTTGTGTATTATTTCCTTACAGCTGGCACGTCATAGTTGGCTTGTCCTTAATAAGTCTTAGTCAGTCATTTTAAGTATGGCACCTGGTCCACAGCACCCTCTCTGGTGAGCAGACACATTTTCCAAACTCCAGAGCACAGAGGAAGGATTAGTCCCTGAGCTCCCGAGCATATGCAGAGTGCCACCCATTAGCCAGGACTGCCTAGGACCACTTTCAGAGTGCAGTCAGGTCACACCTTCAATCAGATACAGGCATTCTCAGGCCACCCCTTCCCTTTTTGCTGCTAGTCTAAGCACAGGCAAAAAGCTAAGCCAGCATCTGGCACCCTTCTCACAGGAGCACCAAAATCGCTCCAGTGGAAGTGTGCATGCACACCATGAATGGATGTGCGCAGGGGGGGGGGGGCTTCTTGAGAAATTTACCCAAGGGAAGCCTGGCACTTCAGGTGCCAAGGTTTGCCATAAGACCCCAGACTCGTCTCACTTCTAGCAGACAGTCACCTTGTGTGGATAAATGTCACTGGTTCCCCTTTGGGGGGGCTAGGACAGTTTTCACTTATGGGGGTCGCACATATTAGGTTCTTACTTGGCAAGAGGACCAAGCTTGGCGCACGCTCCTGACTCTTCCGCAAGCGGGCAGAGTTGGCAGCCATGAACCTTGCTTTGCGCACCTTTGCCAAGTAACGCTCCAACATAATTGCTGACAGCCAGTCTTCCTAGGAATTTGCTTCACAGTCTACCGGGAGCATACATCACTCCTGCGATAGACAAAAATTTGCTAAGTTTGTTCTTCACTACTCCACTTCAGAGTCATGCATTCCTTCTTCAGAATGCCAAGCACTCGCAAGGCAGTTCAACCTGCCACTTTCTCAAGCCCAAGGCATGGTTCGCCCTTGCCAGCATTGTGCAGGGGCCCTCGTGGGGGGGTCAACCCACGAGGGACAGAGGCCATCCAGGTGTGGCAAATGGACGTCACGCATCCCCACATTTTGGCAAATGGCAGTACATGGACGTTTGCATTAATACCTTCCCACAGTTTGTTTGGGTAACAGCGCAGAAGGGAGTAACGGCTCCCCGTGTGGAGCAGCATCTCCTTTCCCACGGCCAAGGGCGAACGTCGGCGCACGACGTCCGATGACGCCCCAGCTTATAGCTCCAGGCAGCTGGCCACCTTCAGGGCCACCTGGGATATTAAGCTCACTTTTGGCGTTCCTTACAATCCGCAGGAGCAAGCGATTGTGGAACGGGTCTATCGGACGCTTAAGTCCTACGTTGACAAACAAACAGAAAGGGGGGAAACCACGTCCCATAGTTGCACAGCAATTGCTATCCTATAAGTGCAAAAACCAACTAACTCTTTCAGAATTTTTATCTCCCAAACAAGTCTCTTCCCCATGCAGGTCCCAGAGGCCAGAATCAGACCCGGATGATTGCAGGAGCAGCACCAGTCACTGTCCTGGATGTCATCAGCTGTCTGTCTGCCTTTATGACTTACATCTCCAAAGACATTTCTATGAACATTTTTGCATACTCAGTGCTACTTCTGAGGATCATGCTTTTCCCCAAAACAAGACTTCTCCAAACTCAAGTTACACAGGAAACCCCACCAAGAAGGGAAGCTTCACCTCCGGAAAAGCTGCTGAATGTCTTTTCTTGCTATTATCTGTAGTTGCTATTATTTATTCATGCCTTGTGCAATGCTCCAGTTGGGATTTGCAAGGGACACTTGAATTTCTGTATATTGTTAATAACGGCCAGCTTTCACCAAAGGAAGCCAGACCGGCCCATGTTTTGCATCGGCCCATTGCTTGGAAAGATTGAGTACCCGGTAGCTGGTAATCCCCAGTTAGTTTCACACCTCCCCATAGGTGCTAGGAAGACAATTACACAATGCCAGAAGCTGCAGAGATAGCTTAGAATCTCCCCAGGTCACAGTAAGAGATCAATGACACATCTCGTTATCTTGCCTTGCTATATTCAGTGGGCCAGGCTTAGCCATAAGCAACGCTCGGAGAATGAATTGGTCAATTGGCTTGCCTTTTGCAAAAGCCACTAACCACACCTCCTCAGCAATAGCGCTGCTCAGCCAGGAGCAGACAGAGCTTCGCCATGCCATACTGGATAATCAAGCAGCTATCGATTATCCCCTGTAGTCACATCATTTGGGCTGCAAGTCTGTCCATGGCATGTGTTGCTTTAACCTCACAGACTGTACCCACAAGATACAGAGCCAGCTCACGGACCTCCACACCCCAGTTAGGGACATCAAGGAGGATTCTTCATGGGGGTGGCAGGACTCCCTGTGGTCATGGATTCCCTGGGGGTGGCTGCAAACGGTGCTTAAGGTAGAGGTGGGGATAGGCATACTAGGCATTATGCTCTGTTGTTTTGCTCAGTGTATTCCCTCGCTGATCTCCAAGTGCCGCCCCAGAGAGAAATTCCGTGACGTCATACCCGCTCAACAGCTGACGCCGCTCTTGCGCAAGGTCGCCAGTCAGGTCCTTAAATAGAAAATAAAGGGGAGATGCGGATTCCCCATGCCCCATAGGGCATGGAACGGCCCGCTAGGAACCACCGCGGTGAGAGACGCTCCCTTGCATGTGGTTTCTGCGGCCACCAAATTAAGGGGGGTGAATAAAATATAGGGTTTGATTCACCCAATTACTGTGACCTGACCTACGGCTCTGCCAAGTAAGCAGATAGCTGACTCCTGTTTGACATTAAGTGTATACCTCATCTCCCAGCTCGGGGGAAATCCCTGGTGCAAATAAGCCATGTTTGCCCCTGCCTAATCCCTGAACAATGGGACGCCTAAGTCCATGTTTGCCCCAGTTAATAAACTTCCCTTAAGATGTTCCCCATTAACCCGGGTACGTGGGTGAGGTAATTTTCCTGTCAGATGACAGCTTGCCACCGTTGCTCTTTTTTCCCTATATATGTTGCAACCTTTTCTCAATAAACTACTGGTCTTCACTCCATCCTGCCTCGTGTCGCTCCTTTGACCAGTCTCCTCCGGGATCCTAAGGGCCTCCTCACGGCCCAATTCCTACAAATCCCAGTTTGACTGCATAAGCATAGTCTCTCTGTTAGATGTGAATATACTGGTCAGAAAGTCTTTGCTCTGTTCTACCATTACTTATGATTGGCCTCAGCAAACAATCAAAGATCTCAGCAACAATTTCATTGATAATACATATTCTAAATATCCACAAATATGAGCTATAATTTATGAATAGTTAATCTTTCCCCCCTCATAGTAATGAAATTGTTTCTTGAGCAATGAGATCTCCAGTCCTCAATAGACTGTATCTTTTCCCCACCCCAATACCTGAACTCTGCCAAGCACCTTCCTCCTTTCCTTCAGTTTTAAAGACAGTCTTGTTGACTATAAAGTCATTGGTTTCATGTTTACCTGACCAGAAAAAAGCTCCCCAAATGAAGCCTCCGGAGAGAGAAATGGTTGCATGCAATAGTCTATATTTTGACAGGTTGCAGTAAGTGAAAGAAATCTTGAGTTGTATTGATGTACAGGCAGTACACATCTTGGCAGTTTTATGATGCTTCATTCCCTGAATGAAGTCTAGGAAGAGCTATACATATTTTAAACAGGCTGCTTTTATAGCACTGGCTGCAGATTGCTGCATCACAGTGGCCTTGTTTCTGGAACCAAATAATCTGTTGTTAAACAGAAGCCTAAGATTCTCATTTTAGCACCTTCCTGTACCACTAACAAACTGCTAGCAGTATGGGAGGGTGCCAACATTTCAAAACCTAAAGTGAGCAACTCAACTTTGCCTTTCCACTTTCTTAAAGGATGATGGGGGAAATCTATTGATTTGGAGCATACCTGTCAAGTATCCCATTTTGCCCGGGAAAACCCTGTAATTTAGAGCTCCTAATCCTACCACCACGTATTTTTTTTTTATAATTTCCCATATTTTAAAAAAATTCAGGGGCATGTAAATCTTCCATATATTACAGTGACACCTCATACAACGTCCAAACTTGGTTCCACAAGTTTGGACTTTATACAGATTTGGACTTTGTATGAGGCATGCAAAATCCTAGCAACGATGCTTCATACAATGTCCAAATCTTTGTCGTGATGCCTCGTACAACGTTGTTTCCATAGAGATACACTGTACTGTAACAGCACAGACTTCAGGGCAAAGTCAAGGAAACAGACAGGAAACTGACAGAACTTTAAGAAATCATTGTCTAAAGGCTAAATACATTACAAAAACATGTCAAACAACCCTGATTTTAGGGGACAAACCATACAACAAGTTTTTAACTTTTGAAAACTTTATGAAGTGCAGGTTTAAAAGTTAACATGCCCCATCATGCAGCACAGTGTTAATCATCCAAACAGCAGCAAACACCAAACAATTGCCCAGCCCACCAAACAGTGCCCCCCAAAAAAAGACCACCATAAGAAAAATTATAGAGCATGCAACCTGTTTTTAAAAACCACAGCAGCAAACACCAAACAATCCAAAATCGCGCTCAAAACCACTCCTAATCACTGTTTGCCTTGTGCAAAACCCACAAGAGCAATGCACGCATGTGTCCTGCCTTTTATATTGCCCAGGCACATCTCTCCTGGGAAAGAGGGTGTTAAAGGGAAGTCAATGAGCCAATCAGCTTCAAGTATATTTGCATACAGCATAAACAGGATACTTCCATGGTTTTCTCCTAAACACAGAGTTTTAAAAAATGAAATTGAGGCACAAAATGCTAAGACAGAAGACAATTAACTGATTAAAATGTGAAAAACAGTTCCATGAAAAATCACCATAATATGAAATGCAGTCGAATGGGGGGAGAATAGGGGGAAATATTGAATAGAATTATTATAGTAAGCCTGGCTTGCTGGCTGCCTTTTTCCTTGTGAGGGGAAGCAGTTGTGCCTATGGGGTGGTTCTTCCTCTAACATGGGAACTCAATATTCCTCTGTAGTTCCTCATCTTCTAGGCTCTTGGATGTGCTTTGATTTTAGGAAGGAGAGTATGTGGCATGGGAGAGAAGGGTGTGGCTTAAATTTTCCCTTATTTTCATATCCAAAACTTGACAGGTATGATTTGGAGCCCCATACTATATAGCAGTGATTCCCAACATGGAGCACATGCCCCACAAGTGGCCTTCAATTCCCAGAAGCCCAAGTCAGTACATTAGTTGATCAGTGCTTTGGGGAATTGACTTAGGTTTCTGGGAATTGAAGTCAAAAAACCAAAGGTTGGGAAACACTGCAATAGAGTGTTTTGTCCATTTGCAGCCTTGACTATCAATCACCCTTTACGCGAAGCAAGGTAAGTAGGAATTTTTGCTTGATGTGGATGTACCCTAACTCAGTTAGGCTGATTTTGATAGAGTCACATGTCTGGATTGAAGAAGGAATAGAGATAGTATATTACCAGCTACTGGCACATTTCTCCCCAATTCTTCCATATAAAGAAAACACTAGGGTAGAGATGAGGGAGAGATAAGGGTGAAGATTTGGTGACTGGCAGTTCTAGCTTCTAATGTCACCCAATGATTTTCCCAGGTCTCTCCAATTACAGGGCTGGGCTGTTAAACTAATGTGCTAGAGAGCTGATTTAACTTTTTAATAGTTCACTCTTCCAAGAAGAGAAATGTTGAAATCTTCTTTGTATAGTATCTGGGAGTGGAGTATTGCCTTTCACTTTAAAAATGGGAGACATCCATCTGCCTCTACCATTGTATATTCCACAAACATAATCCACCACACTTTACTCACTTCCTGTGATTATGGTATCAAATTGATTTCATCATAGGAATCTATGGGCAAAGAGAACTCAGAGCAGTTTTCTGAACCTCAAAGCAGTTTTCTGAACCTCCACACATACCCACACATACCGTATTTTCCGGTGTATAAGACAACTGGGCGTATAAGACGACCCCCAACTTTTCCAGTTAAAATATAGAGTTTGGAATATACTTGCCGTATAAGACTACCTCTCTTCCAATGCACACCAAATAAAAATTAACCCACACTCAACCCGAAGACGCACAGCCCTCCGAGTCGAATGGGCAGGTTCTGGTGGAGAGCCAATCCACACTCACGTTCTCCTCCTCGAGGTACAGGAAGATGTGTGCAGCTTGCTTCCCCTTGCTTCATACTCCCCGCACAGAGCAGGGACTCGGCCGCGGCACCCCCCACCATATGCGCCGGAAATATGAAGCAGGGGGAAACAAGCTGCAGTTAAGTACCTGTCCTATAAGACGACCCCCGACTTTGGCACAGATTTTTCGGGGTTAAAAAGTAGTCTTATACGCCAGAAAATACAGTACCTTAAATTGTAATTTATAATATGGTCCTAAAATGAAAATAACCCCTAGCCTTGGAGAGGGACAATTTGAATTTTACATCTATTTTCCTCTCCATAGGTTTCATATAGGCCTCTTCTGAAAGCTGGTATGGAGAGGCTTGTATCGTTAAAAAAACACAACACTTCTTGTTTCTTTTTAAAAAGGCCTACAATGGTTGGTATGAAAGTGGGTATACAGCTGCATGTTGAAGAGGGTGCAGACTTCCAAAGTCCTGCAGTTTTGTAGGGTAAAAATGGTTCACAGACCTTAGAAAGAAACATTTATATTCAGTATTTTCCCCCCATAACAAGAAAATTTGCCCTTTGTGGAAGCCTCTAAAATGTAAAGGTTGCTCTAGGCAAACCTACCTGTATGTATTAATCTGAAATTTGGTTAGTATGGCCCATGCACAGAGGAACTATCCCTAAAAGCTTCATCCAGTTCTTACCAGGAAAGTAACAATTATTTTTAGGAATTCAAAATGTAAAGCCACAGAACTTTGTACCTATTTGCATTTAAATCGGCATATACAGTTTCCTCAGAAATGGCTCCTCTGTTCAAAAGCTACATATAATATTAGCTAGTGGAAAGAGTTATAGGTACAGTGGTACCCTGCATAATGAATACTTTGTGTAATGAAAAATCCGTACAATGAAGCGTTCGTTAGGCAATCACAATATACAGGGTTTTCGTTAACCAGGGTATATCCGCTTAATGTAAACCCCGTATAACAAACTTTTTTTGTTGTGCGAGGTATCGTCAATTTGATCCGCATAACGAAGAGCTCCGTGGAACAGAGCTTTTTCTTTATGCGGGGTACTACTGTATTCATTATTTTACATTGATAGTCAATGGGAGGCACAAAAATTTGGATTTTTGAATGCAAATAAGAATTTGGATTTTAGCTGAGCTGAGGTTTGGTCAAAGCTGAAATCAACTGTTTAGTTAATTAAGTAGGTGTTCAAATGGAATCCTGTGGCAGATGCACACATACCCCTGATTATATTAAACTGCACAAAGGCATTTCTAACACACACAATCTAATTTTGGAACTCAAGAAGTGACTGTTACTCATCTGGATCTTAGTTTATGGAATTGTGTACATTCTGTTCCTGAACACTAGTAAATATTTCATATTTAATCATGACATGAAATTTTTGCACATTAAGTTCTGAAATGCATGTTTCAGCATGAATAAAACACCACTCTAATGATCATTGGTCATGATCTATTGGATTCAAACTATTTCCTCATGGACTGAGAAAAATACAGTTGGCTTTTGTTCGTCTTCAGCCTGACTGTACATTTTCATCATTAAAATGGCAAAAATACTTCTTATTCCAAAAAAGAAAAAATAGTCCACCAGGCAATTATTCTGATTATTGTTTTATGAAGATGGTCCATTAAGGTAACAAAATGGATTATATTTTGTCCTAAGAAAAACTGCCACCATGAAATATTGGAACAAGCTCATCTGCCAAGTGAGCATTTGCAGAAAATCAGTAGAATGCTATTCCTGCCAAATTTCTGCAGCAAATTTCTCTTTTTGTGCTGGAGCTTTCCTCAGAGAATTAATGCATTTCTATATAAAGCATATCTTGCATATTGTTGACCATGTTTGGCTATTTATTTATTTGAATTCTTCTTACCCTTTCCATTCAAAAAGTCCCCTAAGATAACTTGTTTACAATAGTGCACTGCAATAATACTGGGTTCGTTTCTACCTCTTTTGTTTTTGGCATATCCTGCACTCCATCTTAGACTGCAGATTTATCCACTATCCAGAGGTGGGGAGTGGGACCTTACTTGATAGAATGAGCTGGTGAGCAATGGCAGGGCACTTAAATTATCATTATTATTTTACTATATGTTCTGTTTCCAGGCTGTGCGATCTGCATTCTTTCCTTGGTAACAAGGGGAATGACAGTTTTCATGTCCCTCACACTTAGAGATGGGACAAGCTGGGAGGATTTGGACTACAACTCCCAGAGGTCCACACCCAGCATGGTGATAAGATGTTCTGAGAGCTATTGCTCAAAAGCTGAAACATCCCCCTCTGTTCTCATCTCATACAGCTAATTTAAAAACAACAACAACAAAACTACTTAACTTTGCTCACCTTGAGAAGCAATAGCTTAGGAATTGTCCTTGATCTTCCAACGTGCGATAGGATATCAACAGAAAGTGACTATGTAATAACTACTTACCCTCAGAGTTCAACAATTAAAACACCAACAATTAACTAATACAACACTAAAACAACACCACGGGACCGACAGGTTACTTACATTGAGAAAGGATCCCTGTTAAGGCATTTTTAAATTTTTCCTTGGCTTGCTCCATTTCCTGTTCATGAGTTGCTTTTTCATTCATAAGTCGTCGGACGTGACTATTAGCTGATTGCACCATTGAATAGAAGTGGTTGGCTGTACGACGGTTTACCTCGCCTCGCTCTATCCAAGTAAGCAATACTATAATGGCTTCTGAATATTTGCTGTCATCTAGAACAATCAATTCAAAAAAAATGTAAATTACGATACCATGTTTTCTGCTTTGAATACACTTCAGTACTTCAAATTAATAGTCATATAAATAATGTTTACAATGTATCTTATACTAGAGCTCACTTAACCAACCCTAACATAAAACTTTATAAACTGGCCTCCATAACCCTAATTATCATAAGTCTTATACAGTGTTGTGGCCTAAGTTTTCATTCACACTCTATTGTTCTAGCAATATGAAACAGTTTTGCTCTGAAAATAATTTAAAGGCTAAGTATCATTTTACATTCCTCCCACTCCTGACACAAGAGCTAAATTAAAGTGAAAAACAATTTGTGTGTACTATTAATTTATCCTTAGAGTGATTTGGGTGTTTCCAGACTGGTTTAGTCTGGTGTTTCCAAATCACTGTTTTTCCATGCATGTAGCAGTTAATTGATCATCTATACTTGGGAGATAAAAGGTAAAGGTCACCCTTGTTCAAAAACCAGTCATATCAGACTAAAGGGTTCGGTGCTCATCTCCTTTTACAGCCAAAGAGCCAGCTCTGTCTGCATCTGCAGACTTTTCCATTGATTTGTGGCAGGCAAGACTATAATGGGTACAAGTCACTATAAGGTGGAATGAGTCTTATGATAGCAGGATAACGTGGATGTGTTATCCTTACAGTGAGTAGACATGGAACACTGTTTACCTTCCCACCCTAGTGGTACCTATTAATCCACTTGCAATTTCTTGCTTACAAACTGCTAGGTTGGCAGGAGCTAGCACAGAGATGGGAACTCACTCCATCATGCAGCATGCGGGTCTCAAAATGCTGACCTGCCAACTTTCGTTAAGTTCAGCATCATAACCACTAAGCCACTACAGTCCCTTGGGAGATGAGGAAAATATAATTCTGTCTCCCCTCCACCCCTCTCTCTGTGTCTACCATCTGAAGTTCCATTAAGATAAAAATACAATAAATTTTAGTAAAAGGTTTTGTTGTCAGTAGTTAGTATGGCCTAGCCACAGCTAAATTTAGGCATGCCAATATTTGATCAATTTTAAAATTGACTTTAATATTTTTGTTTACTTGAAGTAAGCAACCATTAATTTGATTATTTAATTGTTTTTTATATTTACAAGCCACTTTCCTCTCAATGGGCAACTCAAAGTGGCTCACTAAATTAAAACACAATTAATTATGCAATTAAAAAATTAAACTGCAATAAAAGTAAAAATACTTAAATGGTTAAAAACAGGATTAGAACATTAAAAATGTTTTTTTAAAAAAAATAGACAATAAACTTAGCTACAAACCAGCAACCACGAACTCAGTTGTAATTATTAAAAGCCTGCCTGAAGAAATGGATCTTCAGCTGTTGTCAGAAGGATAAAAAAGTGGGAATCAATGTAATCTCCTGAGTGAGAGTATTCTATAACCTGGGACCTGTCACAGAGAAAGCTTCTCTCATTTCCCCATCAAGTGTATCTCAAATGGCAATGGGACTGAGAAGAGAGCCTCCTTTGAAGACATTAAGAGCTTAATTGGCTCATAGATTCAACTTTAGAAGTAAAATAATTACATGCCATCGCAAGGATAACAAAGCCCATTATGCCAGTACCATAGGACTCGTTCCACCTGACAGAAATTTGCACCCATCCAGGAAGCCAGCATAAAACATTTTGCTGCTTCTGAGTACATGTGGTTCTGCTCCAGGCTAGAGAAATCAATGATAGGTTTCAATCACTGGCTGTTTATGCTTACAAACCAGCCAGATCAGGTAGGAAATAGCAATATAAATTAGGTAGCAATAAGTAGCATTGCCAATAAAGAAATAAAGGAACTGGAACTCTCCCACCAGCTTATGCTCCATATAAAAATGCAATGTCTTCTGTTACAAATCAGGTTTTATTTTAAAGCGAAATTAGATCAGAGTTCGGGATCACAAAAATAAAAAAGGAACATTTTTTCATTTCCCCTTTCCCTGGATTAACTAATAAAACCATATCTATCTATATTTCCTGGCATAGCCAGTTAATAATCTGAAGGAGTGTGTAATGGAACTGAAATGGGGTCTTGGTTTGTGAGTTTAAAATAAATGCAGTTGTTTGCTTTCCTTCCTGGTGGATTCCTGAGAAACCAGAGGTTTAGAATTTGGCCACAGACCCAGGTATAAATTCCTTTCCCCTGAAGATAGTCATAACAACGTAAGAACGTGGGAACAGAAGTGAACATTTGATGGATGTTTGAAATGTTGAAATCTTATTGGGTAAGAGATAAAAAGGTGGGACAAAGGATGAAAGATGACTTGCATTATCTTAGTACAGTAGAGAAGACACACCACTGTTTTAAGCATGTTCAAGGCAGTAGGAGAGATGTCTATCTATGCTTGCTTGGGAGTAGAAAAATAGGAAAATGTAATTCTTATTGTGTTAGCTGGCCTACCAGAAAAGCCAGAAAATATAGTTAGTTATTCCTTTCTGGTTTTAACAAAGGAAAGGGGGAAAAGAGTAAGAATATTCCTTTTCATTTTTTTATGTTTTGTGTTCCTGGTTTTTAGTTTTTCCTTCATATAATAAAGCTTGACCTTTTACATAATTTTTTTGATTTATTTAGAGCACAGGCTGGTGGTAGTATTCCAGTTCCTTCTGAATCTTTATTGGTATTTCACTAACTAATCTACACATTGAAAAGTCCTACCTGATCTGGTTGGTTTGTAAACATAAACTTCCAGGGATTGAAACCTATCATAGATATCCCACCTCCACCTCCAACCCCCGGTTTAACATTACTTTAATCTCCTCGCTCCACCCTCCATTGGCTGCCTTGGCATTCCATCCCCGCCCCCTCTGCGTGATGTCACTGGAAGGTGGAGGGGGGGGGCTTTCGAAGGCTTGCTCGGCGTCGGCTCCAGTTGACTCGGCGGTGCGCAGCCTGGAAAGGCGAGCAGGGGTTCTTTTATTTCCTTTCCCTCCATGCAACTCAGGTCCCGCGTTTGCTGACACTGCCTGTCCCTCTGATCCATGCCAGGTTGGAATTAGGCAGCTCAGGGTTTAGCTTTAGAAGAAACATGCCCTTGGAAAAGGAGGAGCCCAGCTGGAAGAAGCACGCGGAAGATATCCGGGAGATCTATGAATTCCGGGAAGTGCTGGGCACTTCTCAGGGATGCCACGCTCTCGGCCCCGGCGAGGGCAAAGAGGTCCTGCTGGCCACTCCATCGGCCGGCATCCTGGGGCTCCGCCCTCCCCCCCTCGCCTAGGACTTAAAAGGCGAGGGGTGCCAGGAGGAACATCGCTGCCGCGCGCTCGACCCCGGCGAGGGCAACGAGGTCCTGCCGGCCACGTCATCGGCAAGCATCCTGGGGCTCCGCCCTCCCACCCTCGCCTAGGACTTAAAAGGTGAGGGGTGCCGGGAGGAACTTTGCCGCCATGCACCTGGCTCCTGGCGCATCTGGTACTTTGGTAATTTTGTTATATTAGGTGCGGTTTTCATTCTTTGTGATTCTATTGTAATTAGTGATATATTATTTTGATGTGGTGCTGATATTTGTATTATTTGTATTATTGTTGACTGTCTTGCCTTATACTGTATTTACTTATAATATTGTATTTATTATTATAATTTGAATATTGTATCTTTATGTAAACCCTGTGGGGTGTCCCAGGGTCATTTATATGTTGTTAGCCACCCTGAATCGGCCATGTGTTGAGTAGGGCGGGATATAAAATTGAATAAATATAAACAAACATAAACATAAACATAAACATCCCTAGCTTGGGGCAGAACCTCATGTACTCTGTAGCAGCAAAAGGTCTTATGCTGGCTTCCTAAATGGATGGAGGTCTTTGTCAGGTGGAATGGGGTTCTGTGATAGTGGGAAATGGACTATGTTATCCTTACAATATGCAGTTGAGGAGGAGGCATTTTATTAGAAACTAGTATTTTTCAGGGGGGGTTTGTGTGTTGGTGGTAGGGGTAATTTTGGGGTACACACACACACACACACACACACACACACACACATGGTGAAACTGCACAGGGAGAGGAGGGGCTGTTCAATTTCCTCGGTGGGCGGGGGCCGAAGCTTTCGTCCCTTGCCCTCTGTGGAAGGTGTTGTCTTCCCTCTGGGAGACGGAGGCCAAGAACGGAGTGCCTTTCTCGGCCTCCATCTCCCAGAGGGAAGCTTTTCGCCAGGATCGTGGAGAGAAGAGGGAGTCCCTCTTCTCTCCACAACCCCGCCGAAGTCACGGTGGGGCCGGTGCCAGGGCTGTGGAGAGAAGAGGGACTCCTTCTTCTCTTCGCAACCCCGCCTAAGCCGTGGCAGAGCTGGGGCCAGGGCCATGGAGAGAAGAGGGACTCCCTCTTCTTTCTGCAACCCCACCGAAGCCGCGGCGGGGCCGGTGGCAGGGCCGGCACCGTGGAGACAAGAGGGACTCCGTTTTCTCTCTACAACCCCGCTGAAGCCGCGGTGCGGCTGGTGCCAGGGCTATGGAAAGAAGAGGTTCTCCATGGCAGAGGTGGGGTGGGGCCAGCCTTCGTCGCCAGGGCCTGGATGCGGCGGCAGTTGTTACCCACACGCGGTGCTTTCCTGGCCTCCTCCATGCTTGCATCCCTCAGCCTGATTGGCTGAGGGGCAGCGTGGAGGACACTGGGCCTTGTAGGTTTTTTTGTTCATCTTCGTGGGGCGATTGCCCCACTCTTCATGACCGGACCCTTGCGGCGATGCTTGCAGGGTCTTAAGGCAAGTGTGGGCGGCTCAGTACAGGATGGTTGGGCCGGGTGTGGCAACGTATGCCGAACACAAATGGCCCACGCACATTTTATAGGTATAGATTATGTTTGAGTAAAAAAAGAACTGCGGTGGGTCAAGTGGTTAAGATGCTGAACTTGCTGACTGGAAGGTTGGAGTTCGATTCCCAGGTACTACATGATGGAGTGAGCTCCCGTCTCTGTCCCAGATCCTGCCAACCTAGCAGTTCAAAAACAAGAAATTGCAAGTAGATAAATAGGGACCACTTGAGTGGGAAGGTAAACAACATTCCGTGATTGCTTTATTGTGCAGGTGGTGGGGAGAGCAGAAGTAAAAACAAATATGTTACATAAAAAGAAAAATATTCCAAGCTCAGGAACAGAGACAGACAGAGAGAGAGAGAGCAGCCGCTATTTGGGTTTGAGGTATTTTTTCAGATTGCTCACAGGTACACCTTGCTATGACTAGAATTTATTCCAGGAATAAATAAAAAAAAATCCCCACATTTCTAGTTAAAGCTTATTTTTATTACAGTCTATACCAGCTGCATGGGCCTGTGAGCCTATTAACACTTAATTGATGATTTGGTACAAGTAGGAAAAAAATCATCGGTTGTGTAATTAGAAAATACAAGTCGCTAACAATTTAACAAGTGCTAGAGGGAAATTATTCACAGCACAACTGCATTACCTAGTGTAATGCCCTCATTTATAGATTATTTTTAAAATCTTAATTTCATCTTCACTCCGTGCTTCAGGAGCCAACTGTTCATGAAGTCATCTTCTCAGTCGAGTGTTATGAATTCAGCACTGACGCCCACCCCCACTAAATACTTGGAAATTCAGCTGGATCTCTGACAGTAGATTACAATTTTGTCTAGTGAAAATATTTTGAGGAAGACAAACAACAGCCTCTAATTTTAAAGTAAGCTTGGCTTGTGGCTTTTTGAAGCCACTCCTTCAGAGACAAGCTGACACCATTCAAAAATATTATCTCAGAGGAATGATAATAAAAACATAATGCTTTGTTGCAATAGAGAAATGTATCAGTGAGTTTCCTTTGCATATTGGTCTGCTAAAAACCAACCATACACTGAAGCACTTCCATGTGTTAAAAAGCCACTCTTTCCCAGCTTTAAATTATGTTTTAGAGAAATTTCAGCTGTGGTGACAGCTCATCAATTACTCAAGCATACACGCACTTATGGGAGCTTACATTTGTGTCTGGTAAAGCAGGAGTTGTCTTGAAAACTGTAACGTATATCTTTGAATGCCATCAGTTTATCAATGTCAGGTAGCTGCCTATCCATCGTGCGTTATCTTTATGAGCACTGGAACTCAAGGTTTCAAATTTGCAGACAGAAACACTCAAAAATCCAAACAACCCAGGAAGATATCGGCCTCATTGACACTTGAAATGTCTTCATTGTACATTCCTTGGCTTGAGACTTTGTTTGGGGGGGCGGGATGGCACGGCTTATATGATCTAATGCCTTTGCAGAGAGATTGCAAGCACAAGCCACTATCTATCCAATTGTGATAGCTCTTTTCCAGATATCAAATAGGTGTACCATAAGTGTTGTAAATTTAAAGTGATGGTGAAAAAGAAGAATTTTAAAAGAATCAACCTTACATATGTTTATGGTTGTGGTTTTTTTTTTTTTACATTACTCTTCTTCTCCACCATTTTTACCGCACAACAATCTTGTGAAGCAGTTTAGACTGAGAGTGGCTGATTACCTCAACTGACTGTGGAGATTCAAACCTTGATTTCCCTAATTTTAGTGTAACACAACAAGGGGCTCACAGTTCAAACAATGGAGGTGCTTCACCATGAAATTTGCTCTTCTCAGATCATGAGCCATTCCCCATGTAATACTCTAACAGGAGTGTTGCATCCTGACCTACAAAGTAGATACTGTCTGTCTGTCCATCCATCCATCCATCCATCCATCTATCTTCCCACTCTGGGCGGTTTACAACACATGGAAAAAACTTTACAACAAATTAAACATAGAGAATAAACAAACTGAGTAAATTTATAAATAACAACACAAAAATGATGCCCCCCAATTACAATTACAAAAAAAGCAACAAAAATACATATTGTTGATGTAAAAAGTTAATCAAAATCTATTGCTCAGCAATTGGCAAGATGTCCTTAAAAGGCTCAACTTGTAGAGAATTCAACAGAGTTAGTGCTGCCATCAAGAAGGCTCTTCTCCAAATTACAGCCTTTCTTGCTAATCTCAGGGTTGGCACATTGAGCTGTGCCATCTGGGAGGAATGGGTGATGCGGGCTGATGTTCTGATCGGAAGACATTCCAATAGGTAGGAAGGTCCCAAACTGTTTAGGGCAGTGTTGGCGAACTTGTGGCAAGCAAAACCCTTTCTGTCATCACATGCGCCGTCATGGGGAAACCCTGCCCCATGCTGCCCTGCACCGCTGGCGCCAATGAGGAGACGAGAGGGAAGGCTGAAATCACACACCCACATGATGTGATGTCACCGGAGGCACACCAGCAACATCACATGGGTGCGTTTACATGCACAGTGCCTACCTGCCTCCTCCTTGGGCAATCAGTCTCTAAAAGGTTTGCCATCACTGGTTTAGGGCTTTAAAAGTTAGAACTAACATCTTGTACCTGATACAGAAAGAAACAGGTAGCTAATGAAGCCCTGCCAAGGCTGGGGAGATAGGTTTAAATTTTCTCACTCCAGTAATCAGCCTGGCCACTGCATTTTGCAACCATTGAAGCTTCCGTATCAGTCACATGGGAAGTCCCACATAGAGATCATTACAGTAATCAATACACAAGATTACTAGTGAGATAACTAGTGTTATCTCTTATAACGTCCCTTCTTATACCAAGTCCTCCTTTATGCAAGCATCTTCTCTGGCTTGAAAACCTGATACTATGTCTAGCATTATGACTGGCTGCAGTATCTGAACCAAGACATTCTGGTATGCCTGCTTCTATACCTTCAGGGGTGTGTGGACTTACAAAGATAGAGGGTGGTCTCCGTGCATATCTCCTTAGTGAAATGAGTTCAGTTTCTTCCTATGAGATGCTAACCAGCATATTGGATTCTAATCCAGCTGAATATCATTCTCATTCTTCTATTTTTAGAAATAAGAACCTGATTCTGGCCAAATTTGATAGATGGACAATTTAATTTTATGGGTTTTGCATACTCCCTTCCTCCATCATTAATCTACATCCCATCTTGCCAAGCTAATGTAAATTTCTGAGTGAACTCTGGAATTTGCCCTGAGCATTCTGAATAGCTGGCTTAAAACAAGGAATAACTCTTTCACATGCACGCAATGAGTGTCTTCTCTTTTATGATGAATGTATATTTATGGTACCATGTAAATTACAATTGCTGTAAGATGATGAATTTATTTTTGCTAAAATCAAGACATGGCTTTAAGCCAAGGCCTACAATAGAAGTAAAAATATTTTCTCTTAATGTATCTTCAAATGACTTTTCTCATTCATTTTTCAGACTTTCATTATCTTTTACTGACCTGGGCCAAATTCATGTCACCAACGGCCATTATGAAACTTTAAGCTGGCTTATTACACTGAAGGTACTGAATGGCTTCTGAAAATTCAAAGAATCAGGTAGCAATCCATATCAACTTCAACTAGGTTGATGGAGTGTTATTTAACATCAGCTGGAGTATCCCCAGCAATCAAATGTTTGAATTTCAAATTGATTCTCTCATCAAAGTCTGTGGTGCCCAAATCATGCACACACAACAGCTGTAGTTTTGTAGTAGCTCCCTCATTTAGTCATTTGTTCAATCTGTTCTCCCTGGAGGGGATAACTGATAACACATATGTGGTAGAAAGACAGCTTCTAAATAAAACACACACACACACACACACACACACACACACTTTGATGTTCTGGTAGAAACAAGAAGCAGCCGGCATAACAGGGATAAATCGTTTATTAGGCAGTCAGAACATGGAGAACAGTGGCACAGCTCTGCTCATTATATACACTCAGAAATGGATACATTTGGGCGGGAAGAGACAGGAAAGGGGAGGCCCCGGGGAGTCAGTCACAGACTCCCCAGGGCATTGGTCCCGTCTGTGGAACGCCACCCGGGCTGGGAAAATGGACACCTTCGGCTGGAAGTGTGCCCGAAGAGCTGCCAAGATTTCAGCCAGTGGGACGGTGTCAATGTCCCTGGGCAAGACGAGGTGTGTGGCCAGTTCGAGAGTGGCCAGGCCGCACTGTGACAAGAAGCGGGAGCACTTCTTGTCCTCGTCGGCAATGTCCTGCGCTGCCATGGCATGGCGGAACTGCCGCTTGTACAGGAGCCATTTCTCTGGAGCAGCCACATTGAAGGAAGCGAGGGTAGGTGTATGGGATGCCATTATCCCATCCTCGTCACCAATTTGATGTTCTGGTAGAAACACAAAGCAGCTGGCATAACAGGGCTAAACACTTTATTAGGCAGTCAGAATATGGAGAATAGTGGCGCAGCACTGCTCATTATTTACACTCAGAAATGGATACATTTGGGCACGGTGTGGACAAAGTAGATAAGGAAAAACTGTTTTCCCTATCGCAAAACACTAGAACTAGGGGACACTCCATGAAACTTTTGGGTACTAGTTCTCAAACAAATAAGAGAAAGTACTTTTTCACCCAGAGGATTATTGGTCTATGGAACTCCCTGCCAGAAGAAGTGGTGACAGCTGTCAGTCTTGACAGCTTTAAGAAAGGATTAGACAAGTTCATGGAGGACAAGGGTATCAATGGCTATAATTATGGATACTTAAGGACAACCTCCGGGTTGGAAAGATAGGCAGGATATCTCTCAATGCCATTTCTAGGGAATCCTAAGCAGGTGAAGGCATCTCCTTGGGAATACCCTGAAGGAAATGGTGAGCCACTGTGTGAGACAGAATGCTGGACTGGATGGGCTGTGGCCTGTTTCAGCAAGGCTTTCTTATGTTCTTATGGGCGGGAAGAGGCAGGAAAGGAGAGGGGTAACTTGGAGGTTATCGGACCGGAGTGAAAACCATACCTGTCAACTATCCCATTTTCCCCGGGAAAATGCCTTATTTTTACCCCTCTTCCCGCCCCTCCTGTTTTATTAATTTCCCCGTATTTCCCCTTATTTTTTAAAAAATATCCTGACCGGAGCCCTCACAGGCGAAGCTGCAGTATTTTTTCTGGCCACCAGAGGTCGCTGTGTGGCAGGTTTTTTGCTTGTGGAAGGAGAGAGAGAGAAGTGGGGGGCGGGCTTCTGTAGTATCTCTTTCCCTTTCCTGCCAGCCACATGGTCCTGAAGGCTTCGTTTTGGCTGCTCGGAGCAGGAGTCTACTCTAGGTGAGTGATATATTTCATATATGCAGGGGCAACCTCATGCTTAATTGAGCTGTTTCTGCCCTGCCTCCTGGCTGGAGGATTTAGTTTCTAGAGTTCTAGAGTTAACTTGGGAGGGGGAGGGGGTTTGCTTGATCACTATATGAGAGAGAGAGGGGGGAATTAATCCCTTGCTCCTCCACCCTAATTGGGGGTGTGTGTTGCCTGATCACTATATGAGAGAGAGGGGGGGTTTCCCTTGCTCGAAAGCCAGTTGTATCCGACTCTAGGGTTCAGTGCTCATCTCTGTTTCAAAGCCGAAGAGCCAGCATTGTCTGCATCTGCAGACATTTCTGTGGTCATGTGGCAGGCATGACTAGACACCAGAACGTACAGAACACTGTTACCTTCCCACCAAAGTGGTCCCTATTTATCTACTTCCAATTTCTTGCTTTCGAACTGCTAGGATGGCAGGAGCTGGGACAAAGATGGGAGCTCATTCCGTCCTGCAGTACTCAGGAATCGAACTGCTGACCTTCTGCCTCCCAGTCAGCATCTTAGTCACTTAAGCCACTGAGTAAACAAGAAAGAAAACAAAACAAAAGTCCCCCAATAAGATGGGGAAAGGGTTCTTTGGCCCACACAGCTTTGTGCCCATTGCATCTACAATACCATCTACCCATCTTATTTTTGGCCACCCCCTTCTTTTGTCCTCCACCTTTTCCAGCATCAAGGCCTTCTCAAGTGAATACTCTCTTCTCATTTGATGTCCAAAGTACTTTAACATCCTCTTTACTATTTGACCTTTAATGAGCAGTCATGGTTGATTTCTTCTAGGACCGACCTATTTCTAACACCACATTTCAAAGGCATCTACTTTTCTGCGCTCAGCTTTCCTAATATCCAGCTCTCACACCCATACATTACCATCGGGAATACCATTGCTTTGACTATGCAATTTTTTGTTTGCAAGGTGATGCCTCTACATGTTCCCCAGGTTTCTCATAGCTTGTTTCCCAAGCATCAGTCGCCTTTTTATTTCATGGCTGCAATCACCATCTGCAGCGATCTTTGATCCTAAAAAAGTAAAATCTGCCAGTCGTATGCAACTCTAGGGTGCAGTTCTCATCTCCTTTTTCAGCCAAAGAGGCAGTGCGGTCTGTGTTTGCAGACATTTTCATGGCCATGTGGCATGACTAGAGCCCAGCAAGTCACATGGATATATTTGGCCATGCCCACAGATTTGGCCATACCCACAGAGGGGTGTGGCCAAAATTTCCCTTACTTTCAAATCCAAAAGTTGACAGGTATGGTGAAAACTATAAAAACTACATAGTTTAGGCGGGAACGCAGTCCCACGATATTTACAAGACCAAGAAGAAGGAGACAAAATGGAGGATCGTAATCCTCCTAAATAGTTCACAAACATTACAGCATAAATTGTATTCAAACACAACACACACCTAAGAACATAAGAACAGCCTTGCTGGAACAGGCCACAGCCCATTCAGTCCAGCATTCTGTCTCACACAGTGGCTCACCATTTGCTTCAGGGTATTCCCAAGCAGATGCCTTCACCTGCTTAGGATTCCGTGGAAATGGCATTGATATGATATGATATGATATGATATGATACTATAACTATACTATATATGAAGTCAATAGTGCATGATCTTCAGGATAGATTCCAAAAAAGAAGAGGCACTACAGATCATTTTGCAATATGTATTGGCTCCTCTAGTGCACCAAAAAAACTCCAAAGAGGTTTATATTTTATTTTCTATATATAATGTACCAAAATCACACATAGGATGTGATGATGTTCACTGTGCATTCAAAAACGAGACAACTTCATGATAGGTCCATGAATAGCCAGTAGCCATAATGAAGACCTACTTCTAAAAGAACTGTGTACCTCTGAATACTGAATGTTGAAGAGAAGCAGGAGGAATGCAGACTTCATCCTTCACTAAACATTTTGAAAAGTTCCAGAGCAAATTGTTGGAGTGGAAAAGTGTGATACCTGAACAATTGCTATAACAATAGGGTAGAAAGGGAAATAAAAAGAGACCTGTTTTTTCTGTAACAAAGCTATAACTTTATCAAGAGCCAGAAAATGTTTCTTACCTTTCAGTTTTTCAGCCAGCAAAGTTGCTTCATGTTCCGAATAATGCATTATCGCTGGAGGAGACGAAGGCCGCATTCGATCTTCTTCCATTTTGCGCCTGTGACGTTCTTCTCTAGCTAACATCCTTTGCTTACATTCCCATTCATAAAAGTCATCTCTTGCCTGAGCAAAATCAACATGAAGGCGACCTGAATCCTTTTTGTCTGTGCTAGATCCTAATCTCATGCGATAACCTGAAAATAACAAGCAAAAACACAGCAGCTCTTCCTCCTTCCTTCATGACAGCATTTTCATAGAATTGCTTTAATCAATTTCCCCCCTCATTCAATCTATCTTCATGTCAATGAACCAATATATATCCCTGTCCCTTTATCTATAAATATATTTCTTTGGTAAACAAGAAGCTATCACCTTCCTTTTTAAAAAAGGCACTCCTTCAGCTAATGAATATCCTTGAGAATATTTTTTTTATTTAACTTGTTGCAGTTTCGCCAAAGCAACACATACCCATTAAAGAGGATATGGAGTAGAAATAGTCCAGGAGTTGAAAATAAAGCTCACAAAACATTTTCCTCTCTCAAAATAACAAGTTACAAGTAAATAGTATTAGTTATATGAAAAAAATACTATGTTACTATTCCTTATGTTATATTGGGAAAGGAATTCCATAATGCCCCATTACTCCCAAAGTAACACATTATATAGATAATGTCATTGTTTGTAAGGCCATTACAAGATAATGACATATTTGCTATTTACAAGTGCTAGACTGAACAATTATACCACCAAGAGAAGATTTAAACCAGGTGTTGTACCATTCATCAGGTTGTCATCTGCATCAGCAGGTTCATCTGGAATACTTCCCAGCAGGTGACAAACAAATAGTACTTTCACTGTGGAAATGGTGGCCACCCAGGAAAGAGAACTTGCACAGCATGACTTGTACAAAGAGATCTGTCACTAGCTTGGAAACATTTCTGAACACACAGGCAGGGATTGAATGAAACAGATAGGGATGGGAACACAATCCTTGCTGCACTGTTAGCACTATGAATGCCAGTGAAGCATACAAGTCCTGCACTAGCATAGTATGCCTAAGATTTGGATATGATTTATCTTTCTATTGTAAATGACAACAGCGCTTTATTTTCATGTAACATGAATAACATAGTTGCAATAAATTATGTATTCTATTTTTATGTTTCCTGTCTATTATAGGTTTTGAAAATTATATTCTTCCTTTACAATTTCATTGTTTTATGTTTGAAAACAATAAAGACCATCTTGGAAAAATAATAATTCAGTGCAACTAAACAAAATACCTACTTAACTCACTGCAGCTCCTTTACTAGGCTACAATTCAGACAGGACTAGAATTTTGCCACCAGATTTCACAAAAGCCTAACATGCCTAGATCTTCATCCTTTCTGGTGGTATTCAAACTACTGTAGAAAATCCAGGTTGGTGCAATGCATGGAACATTTCCCCTTGGGCCCAGGGTAATGCATACTTTACACATACAGCAGAATGAAAGGAATGCAACGGAATAAGCTTGTCTGGACTCTACCACTTCAGACAAATGGGAGACACCTACATTTGAATGATCTCCATACAAAAAAGTTGCAATAAAGAGGTTCAAGTCTGGATATTCAGTTTTTCCTGCTGGTTCTTTGCTGGAAAATTTTGTCATAAGGGAGACTTCTGAGACACCGCAGACAATCCTGCAATCTGAAGTGAAGCAGTCGATGTGTTATGATGTATTGACCATTTTTGAAAACTGAGAAGACATTGCAGATTTTGTTCCAAACTACCATTGAAATAACTGCCTCAGAGACTTTCACAGAAGAGGAAATAACCAAAGAGACAGTGAAATCTTGAACCTTTGTTTAGAAGGGAGCTCTACCTGTGGCCAAATCCTCCTTCTTCAAAGTACTACTCAAATCTTCAAAAACACTCCGGTTTATGAATTTGGGATGCTGTGCTTCTGTATCCATGATTTAAAATGCCAAGAAATGACCCTATACTGCTGCACTATCATTCCTGCTTTGCCAGCAAGAAAAAGGCTTTACATAGCAAAGGACAGCCTAAATGTTGACAGCACCTATGTCAACAGTCAAGCATACATACACTACACACCAATTCCAGCAGAAACTTCCCTCATGTAGCATTACCCAGGCCTAGGGCATCCAAGAAGATGAGCACATGATCTTGTCAGGGCCTGCGGCAGCACCAAGGTTTCAGCTGCTAGGAAGGTAGCTCTGATTAAAGTCACAGCCTGCTGGAGCTGCTGAGGACTTGATGAACTCGACCTGAGAGACCTGAGGGAAGAGCTATATAAGAACTGGCTTATTCCACTGGAAGCTGCCTCGTTAAGAAAGACTTGCTTTTATGCCTTGTGTTGACTCCCCTTTTTCCTACTCCAGTCCAGACAATCATTTCAGTTGCTTGACTTGTGGCCTGCTTGAACCGCCTGTCCTTGCTCCAGTTCTGAAGGTACCCTGCTTCAGTTCCTTCTTTGATTGTCTGACTCATGGCTTCTTGGACTTCCTGCTCTTGTTCAGGCAATAAAAGTATCCTGCTTCACTTGTTCTCTTGGTTGTCTGATTCCTGGCCTGCTTGGATTACAACTCTTCTAGTGGACTAGCCTTGTTCCTCTGTCTGATCCTGGCTTTGACCTTGGACTTTGATTAGGATGTGGATAAGGTTTGCTTTTGACCTTTAGTTGGGTTGCCCTGGGTCCTGGTGGCCAAATCCTATAAGCTGCCTAAGTTGTGGACACTGGCAGATCTATACTATGGTTGCTGAGAGAGGACAGAAGCAAGGATAGCTGTGTTGTGGTTTATTTCCTCTGTGCCAAAATATTTTGTCCAAGTATAAAGCCTGTTAACATATTCCCAGGTTGCTGGATTCTGTAGCTACAATTACATTATCATGTGTAGGAATCGGGGCCGTAAAGCGGCCCTTGAGGTCCTGGAGGAGACTGGTCAAAGGAACGACACGAGGCAAGATGGAGCGAAGACCAGTGATTTATTGAGGGAAAATCATCAGTATATATTATGTTCAAGGCTGCGCATGGTAGAATGGTCATCTGACAGAAAATCACATCACCCATTTACCCAGGTTAATTGAGAACCTCTGTTGGGGAAGTTAATTAACTAGGGCAAACACTGACAGAGGAAAACTATTGTCTGAGGCTTATGCCAGAGTAAATATGGCTTCTATTTGCACTAAGGATTAGGCTCTCCTTGGAGATGAGTGATTACCTTAATGGGTAATGGAGTTAGATATTCGCTCTCTCAGCAGAACCGCTGGTCAGGTCAAGGAATTGGGTGAATCAAACCCTATCATTAATCCACCCCCCCTTAATTTCTCTGCCCGCAGAGCCCACGGCCGGGAGCCTTCTCACCAAAGTGGCCTCTGCAAGGGCCGTTTCCATGCCAGATGGGCATGGGGAATCCGCATCTCCCCTTTCTGTTTTACTTAAGAGCCTGACCGGCAATTCTGCGCAAGAGAGGCATCAGCTGCTGAGCGGGAATGATGCATCGGGGTTCCTTCCATGGGGGACATCTCGATAGCAGTGAGGGAATACATTGCACGAAACAACACACTGTTGTGCCCAGTATTACCACCCCCACAATCACTTTGAGTGTTGTCTGAAGCCAACCCCATGGGAACCACGGCCACAAGGAGTCCTACCACCCCCATGAAGAATCCTCCTTGATGTTCTTAACTAGGGTGTGGAGGTCCGTGAGCTGGCTCTGTATCTTGTGGGTATTGTCTGTGAGATTTAAGCAACACATGCTGTGGACAGACTCGCAACCCAAATGATGTAACCACAGGGGGTAATCGATGGCTGCTTGATTATCCAGTATGGCATGGCGAAGCTCTGTCTGCTCCTGGTTGAGCAGCGCTATTGCCGAGGAGGTATGGTCAATGGCTTTAGCTAATCCGCAAGCCAATTGACCAATTCTCCGAGCGTTGCCTATGGCTAAGCCGGGCACGCTGAAATATACTGACTGCCACCTGGTTTTTCAGAGCTGTGGGTCTGAATCCAGACTGCTTTCTGTAGCAAGGCAAGATAACGAGATGTGTTATTGATACTGTGACCTGGGGTGATTCTAAGCTATCTCTGCAACTTCTGGTGTTGTGCAAATGTCTTTCTAGCACCTATGGGGAGGTGTGAAACTTACAATGGCTGGAGATAGCCAGCTACCGGGTGCTCAATCTTTCCAAGCAATGGGCCGGTGCAAACATGGGCCGGTCTGGCTTCCTTTGGTGGAAGCTGGCCGTTATTAACAATATACAGAAATTCAAGTGTCCCTTGCAAATCCCAACTGGAGCATTGTACAAGGCATGAATAAATAAAGAGCAACTACAGATAAGCTTTTCGAAGATGAGGCTTCCCTTCTTGGTGGGGCTTCATGTGCAACTTGAGTTTGGAAAAGTCTCGTTTTGGGGAAAAGCACGGTCCTTAGAAGTGGCACTGAGTGTGCAAAATGTTCATAGAAATGTCTTTGGAGATGTAAGTCATAAAGGAAGACGGACAGCTGATGACAACCAGGACAGTGACTGGTGCCGCTCTTTGCAATCATCCGGGTCTGATTCTGGCCTCTGGGACCTGCATGGGGAAGAGACTTGTTTGGGAGATAAAAATTCTGAAAGAGTTAGTTAGTTTTTGCACCGATAGGATAGCAATTGCCGCCCATGGCGTGCGTGCACACGTTTAGAAGAGTGCCAGATGGTGGCTTAGCCTTTTGCCTGTGCTTAGACTAGCAGCCAAAAGGGAAGGGGTGGCCTAAAAATGCCTGTATCTGATTGAAGGTGTGACCTGACTGCACTCTCGAAATGGTCCTAGGCAGTCCTGGCTAATGGGTGGCACTCTGCACATGCTCAGGAGCTTAGGGACTAATCCTTCCTCTGTGCTCTGGAGTTAGCGAAATGTGTCTGCTCACTAGAGAGGGTGCTGTGGGCCAGGTGCCATACTTAAAATGACCTGAGACTTATTAAAGACAAGCCAACTATGACGTGCCAGCTGTAAGGAAATAATACACAAAAAAATGAAAAGACACACAAGTTAAACATTTCCAGCAGGGAGTTCCACTGGCGAAAGGAGGAAAGGAGGAAAGACAAGTCAGGAGTTAGCACAATGAGAATGCAACAACTCTTATCATAACGAAATCAGATTAGGTCAGGTAACTAAGACAACCGGGTCCTCCTGTTAAGAAATCCCTATCAGTAATTAACTCTGGAGCATGTGAAAGGAAGGAATGTAAGGCTGTAGAAATAAATAAATTGGTTACAATTAAAGCCTGGAGAAAAATTTTGTTCCTGTAAAAAAGGTAAGCATTTTCTGGATATACAGAGGGCAAGAATGTTTGTGTGCTTTTTCCTGTGAAAGGGGTACAATGAGTGAGTTACTTTGCACAGATTAAAGTCAAAATACCAGAACAGTATCTTCCTTAAGAGAATGAAGGAGAGTTAGAACGATTCTCAACCTGCGGCCAGACGTGGGCAAGTGGGCCAGAAGCAGCCCACGTTGCTCTGCCACTACCCCCACCAAGCCAAGAAGGGCTGTGTGGTGAAGGAAGGGCAGGATGACTGTCCGGACCCCCAGAGCTGCCTGAGGCCCCGGAGCTTGGCCCCTGACTTTAAAAGGTTGAGATCCGAGGTTACAAGATGATAACACAGTACACACATGAAGACAATGCAATTCTCTCACTCCTAGTGAGATACGTGACTTCAAGACGCTAAGAGACATTCAAAAAACCTTAAAACACAGAGATGGGGGTTTGAGGAACACAGACGTAGGGAGGGGCCCCATAGCTTATGATCTAGTGAGGAAAACTCATAGAAGTGATTTTTGTTTTCAGATCGCGCTTCTGAAAAGAAAAATCTGTTTTCCTGAGTGGCAAGGATTGCAAAACCGGTTTCCAAGAGTGGCTTAATCCTTTGACAAAGAGAAAAGTCTCAAGGGAAGAAGGGGGAACCACCCTGCCCTATTGCAGGTTAGGATTCCCCCCCTCTCCTGCCTAAGCTGCTAAGCAGGCAAGGCAAAGGGTTTTGTAAGGGTTTTGTACATCCTGCTTTCTCAAACTTTAAATAGTTCCTGCCCATGAGCAGAGTGCAAACTGTTTAACACATATTTCACAGTGACATTACCACGCAGTTACACACAAGGAACACTTTTTCAGTCATACTGTGGTCATAGAGACAAGGCTTTTGCAATCATACACAGTTCTTGCAGTCATACATTCAGTGGTGCACCACGCATACACACATCTATTTACGCATTCGCACATTCCTCCCCTGATCTGCAGCGTTCTATCCTACACATGAGGAGATGACTTTATACACAGCTGGCTATTTACAACCATCTGGGTGCTTCTACTTAGGGGCAAGTTTCTCTGGGCTACTCCCAAGGTGAGACAAGTAGGTTCTTCCTGTGCCCTGGGGGAACTCGGGGTACTATTGCTGGGATGGTTCTTCTGGCATAGCAAGGGCGATGGCTGCCTCCTTTCTAGCCTGGGCCAGATGCATGCCAGCGTGGCCATTTGGCATTAAGACAACCTTTTGAAGATCTGCCTGGTCTAGATTGGCTTTCTCTTCTAAGGTGTCTCATTTTACCACACTGGAAGCAGGCGCCTTGGGGTTTTGGCACTGCTCTGCGCCTGAGTGTGGTAATGGGTCTGCTTTGGAGCCCTGCGTGGCCAGGGGCCGTGCAGATTTCCGTGAGCAGTGGGCGCTGAGCAGCCCTGCCTGAACGTGTGTCTGCCTTCAGATAGGCTGAGCACAGCAGTTAGGTGCTAGCTAATTGTGCCACTGGCAATTTCCCCGTGAATGGATCTTCCTCACCCATGCACTGAATGGAGTTCTTAATTGGCAGGGGACTTTTAACTGTCAGAGAAGCGCCGGGGCCTCTCATGCCATGAATTCCTTCAGTGACGTCTGCAGCTGTCACTGAGGGAATGCTCCCTACCCTGCCCTGCTTAACCTGAGATGACGGATAGAGATTCCTTGGGGCTGATGGTTCTGACTGCGCTGGGGGTTTCTGGGTCTCTATCCGGACTGGGTCATCCTCTACTGAGAGCTTCCTACATTTGCTCCATGTGCGAATTATGCCCTCTGGAGCTTTCGGGGGTTGCTGAATGCAGTCTCCTATCTGATCCCAAAGCTTAAGGGTTAACGTACCTACTTCTGGGTAAAGCAGGCAGTGTTCCCTTAGGTACACCAAAAGTCTCGCTAGCTCTCCACTGTGAAAGCGTAACTGATTTACCCTGGCCAGGATTCTGAACTCTTGCTCATGAGTTCTTTGGCTAGCGGATGGACGCTGTTGCTGAGGACAGGTCCCCATATTACCTGCGTGGGTCCTCCGAAGTTTCCTCCTCGGGACGAGTCGACGCGTCTTTGGGCAAGGTAATAGGTTTTGGAGACGATTCTCTGGGTAGAGCTCGGAGCGTGGACTGCTGCCACGGGCCCTCGGTGGCCTCTGCGCTGTCAGGGGTTCACAGCTGACCCTGAGCGGAACGCGTTTTTCCGTATCCTGCAAGCCGCCGCGAAAGTCGGGAGCAAGCTGTAGGATGCCTCTTCTGTAATGCCTCGCCGCTTGGGCCGTCTTCCCGATCGGCTGGCTTACCGACCGGGCTGCCGCGCTGTCCTCCGGGATGAGTGGACGCGGTTCAAGTGCAGAACCGGACCGAGTTGCTCGCTTACTCTCGAGTAGACCGCTCGGGGGTCGCTTACTCTCGAGTAAATCACGTTGTGGGTCACCAGATGTAGGAATCGGGGCTGTAAAGCGGCCCTTGAGGTCCCGGAGGAGACTGGTCAAAGGAACGACACGAGGCAAGATGGAGCGAAGACCAGTGATTTATTGAGGGAAAATCATCAGTATATATTATGTTCAAGGCTGCGCATGGTAGAATGGTCATCTGACAGAAAATCACATCACCCATTTACCCAGGTTAATTGAGAACCTCTCTTGGGGAAGTTAATTAACTAGGGCAAACACTGACAGAGGAAAACTATTGTCTGAGGCTTACGCCAGAGTAAATATGGCTTCTATTTGCACTAAGGATTAGGCTCTCCTTGGAGATGAGTGATTACCTTAATGGGTAACGGAGTTAGATATTCGCTCTCTCAGCAGAACCGCTGGTCAGGTCAAGGAATTGGGTGAATCAAACCCTATCATTAATCCACCCCCCTTAATTTCTCTGCCCGCAGAGCCCACGGCCGGGAGCCTTCTCACCAAAGTGGCCTCTGCAAGGGCCGTTTCCATGCCAGATGGGCATGGGGAATCCGCAATCATGTACTAAAATTCTTAATATGTTGTCCTTACATGTGTTAATTGTCTTTGATGTGTCAGACTTTTCAATGAACCACTCTTGTGCTCGTGGTTTCTACAGTTCTGCTCACTAAATCCTATCTTGAAATTCTACTGAAATATATGGTTGGTTTCTTTCATTCCTTTGTGGTTTTTTTTTTAATTAACTGCTTCTCTGAGTAAAAGTAATCATCACTCCTCATATTGTAACTGTTTGACTCAGCAATAAATAATCACTCATGGTTGGTCATTGTATCTGGAGTGGAGGTGACTGCAGTAGAGTTAGCTATCTGTCCTGAGTGCGGGGGAGGGGTTGATATCTGTCCATATTTCATTTTCATCCTGCAGGAAGCAGTGTGAATCCAAATCAACAAACCAGTTTCAACAATTCATTTTTAACAGAAGTGGGTCTTTTTGTAAAGAGAGGAGACCCTACCCCAGGCATGCCCAAACTATGGCCTGTGGGCCAGATCCGGCCCCTGATTGTAATGCATCTGGCCTGTGCCACCTTGTCGCTCCCGGAAGCAGAAGTAAAATGCAGCTGTATGAATCTCATGGGACTGTGCTGACCCATCTGGGCAGGCATGGTTGCCGCATGGCAGTGCTACACAGAGAGTCTTGTTTGAGGATAGTCCAGATATCAAAGTCCAAAAGGCAAGCTGAGGTTTGTTTATCGGTAGTGCAAGTCAATAGTATAATCCAAGGGGTGTCCAGGGGCATCATCAGGGTTGGCAGAGAAGTCAGGGTCACTTCAGGCAGGTCACGGTCTAGGCAGACAGTCTGGAGTCAAACAGGATGTTGGTCTTCACACAAGAGTTGTACTGACACTGGCAGGCTGCATGGTTTATGCTGAGAAAATGGCAGCCTAAAATCTATCTCATCCTGTTGAAAAACATATCTGTTGCAAAACAGATTGCAAGGAGCGTTTTACTCCTGCTTCCGATGGGAGGAACCATGTGACCGGCCTGCAGCCTGAAAAGTTTGGGCACTCCTGCCCTACCCCGTACTATTCATTATAACGGATGACTCTTGACAGGATACTGTTCCTGGAGAAATCCTCACCTACTGTGTTCACAGATAAGCTGAACAACAGCAGGAAAGTCTGAGAAAGGTGATAAATACTTGCAGTCAAAAACAACTGCTCCAAATTTGTGACCTGTGACGCCACTGCACCCTGCATGTCACACCTCTACATTTGGTTCAATAAGAGGTGGAGAAAAAAATAGATTTTTTAAAATTTGTAAACATATTTTCACAACTCATGCGAGCATTAAAAGAATGTATTAAGATAGGCTTAATATGAAAGGGGGCATGTATTGTCCTTGCTATTGCCTTATTTCATCTATCTTCACTGCCTGTTTCTCATTTAATCTCAAACACTTGGATCGAAGGCCCAGTTCTGATCTACTTTCTGCTCTTTAATTTATTTTTCTATCACCTGTTCCACATGGAGTATATGGTGCTTATTACTGCAGCAACTACATTTTTCTTCCTTGTTCTTAAAAATACTCCTCACAGTCAGAGAAGACAGATTATAAAATTATTATGATATAAAAAGATCAAAATGACAAATAAATCAAATAGTTTTCATGAATGTAGGCAGTTTTGATCTACATGGGATGCTCTCTAATACAGCATACTGAAGCTCTGATCAAATGCATTCAGAGAGAAAAACTAAACATATAAATTAAAAAACATTCTGGCAGCATGTTTGGAATCTGAACTGTATAGTTACATAGTGGCAGAAAAATTACATCATAGTATGTGTGCTTGTAGAAAACAATTATGAGTGTGCCATTTCCAATTTTGTATCCTAAGCTATAAGAATTTAAAGCAGGGGTTCCCAAACTAAGGCCCGTGAGCCAGATCCAGCCTACAGCACTATTTCATGTGCCCCCTCATCCCTCCAAGGGTATTCAAGAAATAAAATGGCCACCCGTTTTGAAGCTGTTGGGACAAAATAGCCATCCGGCAGGCAGGGCAAAATGGCAAAAAGTGCAGGCAGGGCAAAATGGCCATCCGGCCCTCAAAGCTGACTGAGAGGTGTGACCCGGCCCCGGGCTTGAAAAGGTTGGGAACCCCTAATTTAAAGCATCTCAAAAGACAAGTGAGAAAAAGTAAAGAAAATCTATTCAAGAATGTGGTAAGTACCAGAAAGATACATTGCTTTATCAACCATGAACTCTTCTGCAAAACGAATGTGACAAAAATTCTTCTTGCTTTTCCGAATGGCTGTGATATCCCCACATTGGTCAAAAACTTCCTGAATAATTTCCTCAGTAGCATTTTCTGGTAATCCTCCAACAAACACAGTTTTACATCCAGGAGGTCTCTCTCTTGTGGAAGGCGGTGGAAGATCTAAGAGAAGAATGAGTGATTTTTTTAAACAACCTCTTCCTTTATTTCAGACAAAAAATAACCTTAAATACATATAAATGAATATAGAATCATAGAATAACTGAGTTGGAAGGAGCATTTCTTTGAGGCCATCAGGTCCAACCCCCTGCTTTATAATTAAATAAAATTAAAAGAGAATAATCAGAGATACATGTAGTCAGAATAAGTCCTCATAGAACATGTTAATGGGACATGCTAAGTTAGTCATGGTTAATTGCAGCTCTAGTGGATCTAATCACGGTACAATTAAGTATGGATCTAGCCCAGTGAATTAAAGTGACAGTTTGATTTGTGGGAAAAACATTAGTCAGCAAATATTACAATCCCCACTACCCGGGGCTATTTAAACACTGATGCTACCATTAATTCAGTGAACCTGCTGCTGTTGAGATTATTTAGCCTATCTTGAGAGATACAGTATCAGGCCCCTTTACTGGTCTGTCGATTACTTCCAGAAGCATGTACCATTGAGGACTTAGGTTTGGTCAATTACAAAGCTAAGAAAGTGGCTTCATTTTGGCAGTCCAAAGTTTGATCTGGACACAAATGAAGAAGTCTGTCTTAATATTTCTGCCTAAATTAAATTTATGGGCTAATTTCCCCATGAAAATTAAAAGAGGAGGAATAATTAAAGTGATCCTGCTATTATTGGTAAAATGTGTAAAAGGCAGGGACTAGTCCTATGCCTTTGCACTTAGATGAATAAATAATTTCCACTTACTTGGGTTTGGAGGGAAGAGCGTGCAGCTTTTGCAGTGTATTATTTCTTTGCTGACAGGCACCTCTGCTGGAGGTGGTTGGGGTACTAATCCCATTCCTGGTAACATGGAGTTAATTGGAGTCATTCCTGGCATTATGCTTAGAGTTGGATCAAAGCCTCGTATACAAATTGAATCTGTAAATACAGAACATGAGATTTTAGCATTAAAATAAAATATTCCAAAATAACATTTTGTTATATTTAGTTATAGAAATTAGAAACCCTGTGTGATGTAGTGGATAAAGTGATGGGCTAGGACTTTAAAAGGCCTGGGTTCAAATCCCTGCTTAGCCATGGAGACTCACTGAGAGGATGGAACTGGTAAAACCAATCATTAAATATCTCACTTATCTTGAAAGACCTATTAAGGACAGTGTAAGTCTCAAGAGACTGCAGTGGCTTAGTGGTTAAGATGCTGAACTTGACAACTGGAATGTCAGTAGGTCAGCAGTTTGTGACCCGAGTGCTGCACAACAGAGTGAGCTCCCCATCTCTGTCCCAGTGCCTGCCAAATTAGCAGTTTGAAAACAAGAAATTGCAAGTAGATAAATAGGTATCACTTTGATGGGAAGGTAAGCAGCATTCCATGCACTCCAGTGTCTAGTCATGCCTGTAACATCTTTGGCTAAAAACAGAGATAAGCACCAATACCCTAGAGTCAGTTATGACCGGATTTCGAGCAAGGGTGACATTTTCCTTTACCTTAAGTTAATTCTCAATGGCACATTCCAAAGTTGCAGAGATAATCTTCCTCAGACTTTTAAGATCACTGTTTTCACAAATACATGATACAACACCTGCATTTCAACCAAACTGCAAAAGATAGTTGACCTCTTAGACACACTAGGTCTGCAAGACTCACATGATGTAGCAATACCTATGTAAACAGACTTTCTCAAAAGTAGAGTTAGATATGAAGATTCACAAAATAGGGAAGAATTTTTCAAGCTTAGAAAGGAAAGTGAACTTCTAGAAAACAAGTTAGTATAGAACAGCTATAAGAAAACTGTTGGTATACTTAGCAGAAAAGTCAGTTCACCAACAGAGAGTGAATGGAGAGTAAGTCAAAAGAGTAGCCAGATATCTAAAAGGAACTATAGATCTTAAGTTAAGAATACCAGCCAGTGAGAATCCAAAATTTATACGATACAAAGCAGATTGGGCAGAAGATGTCACAGATTATAAATCTACCAGTGGTTACTTATTTCTATATGGTAGTGATGGCGAACCTTTTAGGGCCTGAGTGCCCAAAAAAAGGGGAGGGTAAGGGTAGCCATCATGCGTGCCAGTGATATCACCAATTTATGATGGTGATACCCGGAGAAGCTCCCGCCAATGTGCCAGACCCCAGGTAACCCCCTCCCCAACCGCCACCCCCAGAGAAGCCAGGCCTTGTCTGAAGACCGGTGCAGCAGCGATATCCTGTCCAAAGTTGCCACTACCACATCGGTCTTCGGGCACAGCTGCGCACTGCCATCATCCCCCAGAAAGCCCAGTGTGGCCTTGTCATCAACTTAGAACAATGTACCCTCATGGGCTCAATTCTGAAATTTATCTGTCCTGTTTTTGTGAGTTTTGGTGAGTTTTTGATATGCATGTGACCCATTTCGCTCACATCTCCAGGTGTGAAACTTTATATATAATTTTTATTGGTTTTCATAAAATAACAAAAATATAGTAAACATTACAAAAAGAAAAAGATACATAAAACAAATTAAATACATTGAATTACATATACTCTGTTGTAATAGCATTGTGAACAATACCAATTCTTGAACCTCATTTATATCGTACCTTCTTTAAACCTGTACCTTACAACCTACATCTTTTCATAAACATCTATACTATTCATCACTTGTCATCAATTATATTCTCATTATTTCATTACATTTAGTTATACATTTAACATTTCAAAAAAATATAAGGTTCAATCTAATGTACTACAAAATAATAATTATTTCACCCAGTGATATGTACAAGCCATGAAGATCAGATTTATAATTTAATCTTCCCAGAAACTCATATGTTGAGGTACTGGTTTATCTCCTTTATCCCCTATTAATACATCTTCCACAAATAGTCTCCACATTGGATGTGAGGGCGATCTGGCTGCGGCACCTGTCACCCCATTGATTGCCAGGGTTGATTCAGCTGATCTGGATGGCTAGGCGGGTGTCCCCTTCCTCACCGCTCCATGTGCGTCCCTCCCGAAGCTGGGTGCTTGGTAGAAGAGGACGACTGTCCCAGATAGAAGGAGTGTACCGTTCTTCGGTCAAGGGTATACGATAGCTGCGCTCCCCTGCTAGAACCTCCAAACAAGCTCAAGGTCTCCATATTTCCCAAAACTTGTTCTCCTTCAGTATACCTTTCTTCACATTCAGTTCACATGTCAATTTGTCATTTAAGGCAATTTCCCACATTTCCTTATACCATTCATCTATTTTCAAAACCAAATCATTTCCCCAATTTCTTGCTATACATAATCTTGCAGCTGTTAACATTATGGATAACAATTCTTTTTTATTTATATTCATATTTATATTATCCAATTCTGTCAATAAGGTGGCATTTGACTCCAACATAAAATCAATTTAAAAATCTCTGATATCTCTTTCTCAATTAATTTCCAAAAAGCATTTATCACTTTACAACTCCACCACATATGCTCATATGTTCAAAGATTGCTTTTACATCTCCAACAATTTCTCGTTTTGCTGTTATCCATTCAATGTAACTTAATCAGAGTCAAGTACCACCTCCATAATATTTTATAATTATGTTATTTTAACCTAATCGAAAGACTTCTCATGATTCTTCTCTTCCATTTATTTTTCCAATTTAATTCGGGAATTCTTATGTTAAAGTCCTCCTCCCATAATGTTCTCAGAACATTTTGTGAGTTTTCATCCTTATTTAAAATTTTATATATTTTGCTTACTAACCTTTTTATCCCCATTTCTCCTTTTTTTATTTTACAAATCATCTCTTCAAATTCTGTTTTATTCCTCTGTAAACTAACTTCATCTTTATATTTCACCCCCACTTGTTTACCAAAATTACTTGTAACCAATTCAGTTTCATCTGTTTAAACACTTCAGCTCTTAGTTCAGTTTTATTGCACATTTTTATCCACTCTTTCAACAGAGACACATCCTTTCTCAAAAGTACATCCTTTATCCTTTTATCTACTTTTACAGGAAACATCTTGATATCTTCCATATCCATTATAGGAGATACATCTGGTGCTAGTTTCCTCTTAGTATTTTTCCATCTAACATTGCTTTTGTCAACTGATTTTTTCTCTTTATCCCTATCTCCTTATCAAAAAAAATTTGCATTACCATTTCGTTGTAATTCTTTCATCTCTATCTCATCCCAAATGACCTCAGACTTTGCTATAATCTTTACAAAACAAGGTGTGAAACTTTTTAATGACATCATTAGGTAATTACTGTTGGCTGTGGTGGGGACCAATTCCTTTAAAAGTTATCAGGGTTCAAGGGATTGTTACATCCATGAGCACCAAAGAGATTTTGAAGGAGGCTCGGAAGGACGCGGAAGAAGGTAATTGTGTTAAGGTTTTACTGGGTCTTTATTAATATGATGTCTTGTAGAGAGTATAGTAAGGTTAAGAAACTTTTGGAATTATTGCTGTTCATGTTTTATAATAATTTAATATTTGTTGATTCTACAGATACAATACTTTGTAAACTGCTCCTGAGGAAATCTAAAGGTGAAAAGCTTTCAAACCGGGTAGGCTTTGAGGAGTTTACTTAAGACACAACACCATTTGAGAAGAATTGGATTTATTTTTGGAACTTTGTTACAATACAGCAGTTATAAACCTTTGTTACCAGTGTATGGGACGTATCATCGCTAGGATATTTTTGTTGTTTGTGCCTACCTCGTCTTGAAAATTTATAAGTATCATTTTTGAATCATAAATAAATTCCGTGCAGACATCGCTGGAGAAAGTTTTGTTTTACTAAGACTGCTATTGCCTTGAAGGCACTGCTACTGCATCGGTCTTTGGACAAAGCCACCCCGAACCCGGAAAGCCAAGCATGGCTGAAATGTAGAGGCAAAGTGAGGTGATGAGACACCCCTCCAAGGAAGAGGAGCAGTGTGTGTGCACACTGTCTCCCCATCTCCTAGGTAGGAGGGGGATGTCTGGTTACGTCTCCTGGGTGGGATTTCAGCCTCCCTTATTGGGCCTCCCCATTGGCAGAGGAAGCCGGGTGGCTGGGGAAGCTGCGCTGCCATTGGCAGCATGGTGTGGTGGGGCTTACCCCGACGTCAGTGCATGCCAACTGAATTGGCTCTGCGAGCCATAGGTTTGCCATCATGGCTATATGGTAATGCACCTATTTCATGTCACTTGTGCTCACCAGTATTTGTAGTGCCTCCTACTCTCCTCTCTTTGGAATCCAGAGGTCACTTGCAGAGGAAGTGGGGAGAGATAGAAGTAGTATGTATAGTATGTTTAGTTTTTTTAATGTAAATGTAGGGAGAAGGGAAGATATTGTTTAATTTTGTGCAAGTCTGTAGGAGGATGAAGTGTTTATAAGGTTTTAAAATTGAGAGTTAAAGAATGAAAAATATCAAAGTAATATCTTGGAATGTGAAAGGTACTGGCAGTCAAGTGAAGAGAAGAAGATTGGAAGCAGCCCTAAGAAAAGATAGGCCGGATGTAGTCTTTTTGCAGGAAACGCATCAGAAATCGGGTGATATTAATAAGTTATTTTTAGGATGGACTCAGATTTATGAAAAAATCTTATGGCACGTCAAAAGCAAGAGGAATGGCGGTCTTGATATCGAGTAGGTTGGGATTTGAAATGACAAAGGGTATATCTGACCCGGAGGTAGATATTTGATAGTAAAAAGGAAAATAGACGATGAGGAGATAGCATTAGTGAATATCTACACTCCAAATGAACATCAAGATAAAGTTCTAGACAAAGTATATTGTATATTGGGGGGGAAAAGAACAATAAAAATGACAGTAGCTGTGATTTTTTTATTCTTTTTTATGTTATGTTAAAAAATATTTTTTATAAAAAACAAAAAAAATCAAGCTACCCTTAAACAGTTTGCAGCACAACAGGAACCTTGGATACCTTGGAGTCGTTATTCAGCGAGGAGTCTGCACATTGTTAGAGACCTCTGTGATGACATTCTGCATATGCAAATGGACTTGTGAAATCAAGTCCACTTGCATGCATTTTTTAGCCATTTGGCTATCACATCACCCACTAGCTAGGCGGACGATGACGTGTGCCCTCCGATTTCATGTTGCCTGAGGGATTCGACAGAGGATGCTTTGGTGAGTTTTAGTCCCAGCCTAACATCATTGACAAGAAATGGGCAACACCACCTATTTAGACTGCTCAAGCCCCCGTGCCCCGACAAGGCTCTCACCTACAACAAGAACAATTTGCAAAAATACACTGATCCTGCAAGAATCAATTTCTTTCTCAGCTACTATGGCAATTATAGCCATGCTCAGAGGAAAGTGTGAGGGGTGGCATACGAGGTCTTGGTCCCTGACACTCAAACATTCCTTGGCTTCAAAAGTGCAAGACATGAGTCTACTATACAACATCTTACTGCTTCTTCTTTCTGTTTTCTAAATGGTGGGGAAATTATGGCAGTCCTTTCAGATTGTTCCATTAAGAAAATCCATCTATTTATAATTTTAAAAGCTCACACGAAATGAGAGCATCAGATAGAGCAGCAAACCGATACACAAAGCAAGTTGTTTCAACTTTTGCCTCCCAACATGCCACACAGTTAAGCCAGAAATTGCCCATTTCCCCAACTCTGTAAATACAGTGAACCGTCTGACTTCAGTCTAGCACCAGATCCATCCACAGAAGGAGGCTTCTGTATGAACTGTGGATGCAGCAATATAGAGGGAGGAATTTCATTTCAATTTAATTTTAATATACATTGACACTTCCTGAAATAATGGATGAATCAGAATGCAGATATTCTTTCATTTGTGTACATCTCTAAATTTTGTGACATAGTGTAGTTCTCCAAGCAAAAAATGTACACAAATGTGTGCAATGGGAGAACTAAATTTAAAAAAATGTACAGGTAAAACTCGGAAAATTAGAATATCATGCAAATGTTCATTCAGTTCAGTAATGCAACTTAAAAAGTAAAACAAATATATGAGATAGACTCATTACATGCAAAGCGAGATAGTTCAAGCCTTACTTTGTTACAATATTGATGCTTATGGCTTACATTTTATGAAAACCCCAACCCCACATAATCTCATGTACGCTGTATGCCATGATCATCACAATTATAATGAAATAAAGCATGACATATCTTGCTTTGTATGTTGTGAGTCTATCTCATATATTTGTTTCACCTTTTAACCTTTTAATATTTGCTCGATATTCTAATTTTCCGAGTTTCACCTGTATGTACAGTATTAGGAAAAATGCTATAAGAATGAATAATAAATACAAAGGAAAATGTTTGTAGCAGCCAAACTTGAATATATTGGGGGGGAGGGTGCAGTTTATGCAGGGAGTGTTCTGTTAGAAAGCAAACTGATGTGGAATTAAGGCAGTATGAACCTGCATTTGCAAAGAAGCAAAGTTGACAAGATCTAAAATTGAGAACTATTCAAACTCACACTCACACATCTATATTAACATTGTGCCAGGGTTTGCTTCAATTTAGCCTCCCAACAAGTATCAATCACATTTGGAGCACAATATCACATGAGAGTAAACAAGAGACTTCTAATTTAAACCAGTATGAGATCACAGATGAGGTAATTCCTGCATGTGTTACTTGGGAAAAAAGAGTAATGGGATGGGAAGGGGAAAAGTGGGGATCTCTCTTATGCAATCATTCTGACATGTGAATTATGATGCATTTTGCAAAATTACTGTTCAGACCTTTGATGTCTTGTACTCAGCCAGTGAATTACTTTTCCACGTGTTTTTTTTTTTAAGAAAAGAATTTGGAAAATGTAGTAGTCTGAAATATTAAATGAGAAAGCAACTTCAGAGTGAACCATAAAAGGATCAGAAAAGTTAAGACCAGAGAAAAGAAGGCAAGAAAGGTGAGCTCCTGAATCAATATGCAGCCCCTGTGTGATCACTGATTTAATTATATTTGAAATCGCAACTAAATCAGCTTCCCAGTTTGGTCACTCCCATAGTCAACGTCAAGTGTCAGAGGTGAAGGGATTAAGCAAAGGCATCCAACACAACCTAAGGCTATGCAAAGATACTTTTTTCCAAACGACAGCTTTTAAGAGTCTTATGGCTAATGGCCATGATTAATTAAAATGGGCTTCAGAAGTACTAGACTAACCCTGATAGATATTCAACTGTGCATTGCATCAGATGGTAAATCTTTATAACACTATATGCTTGGCATCTCTTGTTGAAGTGGTACAGCTCTTTTGAAAGGTATGCTGCCTTGGTGAGGCAGAATAAATGATAAACAAATGTTTGATGGTTAGGGTACTCAGTCAAGAAGCATTCAGCTGTAGGATGAAAGCAACCTCTTTCCCTTCAGCTAGGGAGTACAGTACACAGATTGAACAGTAGTCCCAATACATCTGATAAAGTAAACCCAAGGAATGTACATTTAAGTCTAGTTGCTGAAGAAATATTCTCAACCTCAATTTTGAGGTTGATAAAAAACCAAAGATGCAACTGAAATGAGTTGAACCAATATTAGCCCTCTTGCCAGGCAGGTTTTGGCAACATGGGCAGCTCTACTTCCTTTCTACCAAGAAATCTGATATTTGCAATCAACAGGTTTCCCTGGGATATCACATTTTTCAGATAGCAAATTGAATCTAGAACTTAATTCTAGACAGAGGATTGGCACAACTATTTCTCCTGTTGCTAAATTTATAGCTTATCCCTGCTCCATAATATTACATCCCAGGACATCAAGACAATACAGCTCTCAATACAGCTGGTAATTTCCAACATTTTTGAGGAACATGTCCTTTCATTAAATTAGAGGAGAAGCTTTCTCATCAATTCTTCCATGACATCAATCCTTTTTTCATGCTCATCCACTTTCAACTTATTCTCCTTCATTTCCTCCTGTATCCCTTTTATTTCCCTTTTCATAGATTTCACCTCATTTTGCATCAACTTAACATTTCCCTCTATTATTTGTAAGTTTAAATCTACTTTTTTGGAAAAATCCATAACCGTTTTAACTACTTTGTCCTGTTTTTTCAAAATTTCATTTTTATCCTTCACTCTTGCCTCTTCCATCTTCTCAAATTTCTGAAACAATTTACCAAATTCAACCATTATTTGAGTCTGATCATAAGGTTCAGGTGATGGTGATGATGATGGGGGAGCCTCCAAATCCAAAGCGGCTCGTTCAGCCCGACTTTCACCGTGCCTCACTTACCGCCTCATTTACCACTTAATTTTCAGACTTCGAGCCCGCGCCGCACCTCTTTGTTGTCCAAAGCACCTCGGAAATCCGGATTTTATATTTTTAAGACAGCTCGTCGGATAGGTTCGCTTTAAAATTTGCTTTTTCTCCCCATCTCTGCGTGAGCCGAGATGAAACACATCTTGCTCTCAGCACATCTTAGCCACGCCGATGCCTTTGGTGCCCGCCCTCCTGCCAGCCGGGCCACGGGAACCCAAAACACCTGTGGCGAGGCATGGCAGGCTCAAAAGGACTCCTGCCACCGGCCCCACCGATGCCGTTGGTGCCTGCCCTCTGGCTGGCCAGGCAAGGGAGGAACTCAAAACACCTGGGGTGAGGCTCAGTGGGTTCAAAAGGACTTTCCTCCCTGTTACCCGCCCTTCGTTATAGCCGCTGCTGGACCTAGTGGGCCCTACCTGGGGCAGAGGGACCCTTGTGGAGCCAGACGCCGGGAGTTCCATCACCGCCGGCGTCCTGAGCCCCGCCTCTGCCCTCGCCCAGGGCTCAAATGGTCGCAGCGGTGGCAGGACTTGCACCGCCAGCCCGTTGGACTTTTTCTGGGCCCGGTATGGACAGGTTATTGTATTTTGATACTGCTGTAGTGTTCTATATTGCAATATGAATTTTGTATAACTGTGCTTTATTGTATTGTCAATATACCATCACAGCGAGGTCCGAGCCGGCGCCTTTGACCGACTCCATGCGGCCGAAGAGAGGCAAGAGCTGCTGTGTGCATGCAAAGGATAAGTAATCGAACTGAAATAATATAGTTGACTAAACATAGATGGCTTATGGCAACTGACATAGTGACCGTACAAGAAACTGACTTACATAGAGACTTGATATAGTGGACTTTTTCTTTCTTTCTTTCCCTTTCATTAATTAGTTCAACTTTTACTTTGATACTATGTGATAAACTGTGATATTGTGCATGATAATACTTTGTTTTAAAACTGTTTAAACTGTGATAACATGTGTGATGGGAAAAGACTGGCGTAGAGACCGGCAAGGCACACCACATAGTTTGCCAAGAGAACCCTATGGACCAAAACAAAAGGCAAAACAAGGGGATGCTCAGCACAGCAGATCTGAAAAGGGGGAGGGAAAGCAAAGTGGTTGCCTGATGAGGCTCTTAAAATAGCAGAGGAAAGAAGGAACGCAAAAGTCAAAGGAGAAAGGAAAAACTACAACCATTTGAACACAGAATTTCAAAGAAAAGCAAGGAGAGATAAGGAAAACTACCTAAAAGAACAGTGCAGAGAAATGGAGGAAAACAACAAAAGAGGCAGAACCAGAGATCTTTTCAAAAAAATTGGGGAAATCAAGGGAACATTTAAAGCAAAAATGACCATGATAAGGGACAAAGACGGAAAGGAGCTAGCTGATGCAGAAGAAATTAAGAAAAGATGGAAAGAGTAAACAGAGGAACTTTACAAAAAGGACCTCAACACTCCTGATAATCACAATGATGAAGAAATTGAACTTGAGCCAGACATCCTGGCAAGTGAAGTCATAAAGGCCCTAAAGAGCACTGCAAACAACAAAGCTAGTGGAGATGATGGTATCCCAGTTGAATTTTTCAAAGCGCTAAAAGATGATGGCGTCAAATTACTGCATTCAATATGCCAGCAGATTTGGAAAACAAAACAGTGGCCACAGGATTGGAAAAGATCAGTATACGTCCCAATCCCAAAAAAGGGCAATGCCAAAGAATGTTCAAATTATCGAACAATCGCGCTCATCCCACATGCCAGCAAGGTGATGCTCAAGATAATACAGGACAGACTTCAGCAGCATGTGGAGAGAGAATTACCAGAGGTGCAGGCTGGTTTCAGAAGAGGCAGGGGGACTAGAGACCACATCGCCAACATACGCTGGATCATGGAGAAAACAAAGGAATACCAGAAACAAGTTTACTTTTGTTTTATTGACTACACTAAGGCATTTGACTGTGTGGACCACAACAAGATGTGGCAAGTAATTAAAGAGATGGGAATACCAGAGCACCTCATATGCCTCCTGAGAAATCTGTACATGAACCAAGAAGCAACAGTTAGGACAGAACATGGAATAACAGAATGGTTTGGAATAGGAAAAGGAGTAAGACAAGGCTACATTTTGTCACCATGCTTATTCAACCTATACACAGAGCACATAATGCGCAGTGCAGGGATGGAAGAATCACAATATGGGATTAAAATCGCTGGGAGAAACATCAATAATCTGAGATATGTAGACGATACCACCCTAATGGCAGAAAGTGAGGAAGACCTAAAGAATCTCTTGATTGGGCTGAAGGAGGAGAGTGCAAAAGCTGGCTTGAGACTCAATATCAAGAAAACCAAGATAATGGCAACAGGCCCCATCAGTTCCTGGAAAATAGACGGGGAAGAAGTAGAAGCAGTGACAGATTTTACTTTCTTAGGATCAAAGATCACTGCAGATGGGGATTGCAGCCATGAAATAAAAAGGCGACTGATTCTTGGGAGACAAGCGATGAGAAACCTGGGGAACATAGTGAAAAGCAGAGACATTACATTGCAAACAAAAATTAGAATAGTCAAAGGAATGGTTTTCCCAGTAGTAATGTATGGATGTGAGAGCTGGACAATTAGGAAGGCTGAACGCAGAAGAATAGATGCCTTTGAAATGTGGTGTTGGAGGAGGGTTTTGAGAGTCCCCTGGACAGCGAGGAGAACAAATAGGTCAATCTTAGAAGAAATTAACCCTGACTGCTCATTGGAAGGTCAAATAGTAAAGATGAAGCTAAAATACTTTGGACATCAAATGAGAAGGGAGGATTCACTTGAGAAGGCATTGATGTTGGGAAAGGTGGAGGGCAAAAGAAGAAGGGGGAGGCCAAGGATGAGATGGCTAGATGGTATTATAGACACAATGGGCACAAAGCTGGGAGGGCTGAGGGGGATGGTAGAGGACAGAGGCGCCTGGAGGAAAATGGTCCATGGGGTCGCAAAGGGTCGGAGTCGACTGTGCGACTGAACAACAACAATTGTATTGTTCTATACTGTGATATGACTTTTGGTATTATTGTGTTTATTGCTTATTATTATGTGAGATGTTATTGTACTCTACAATATTTTGGTATTGTATCTTTATTGTCATGTTGTGTTGTAATTGTAATTGTATTTTTGATATTTTGTAGCTGTATCATATTTTTGTTGAAAACCGCCTTGAGTCGCACTTGTGCTGAGTAAGGTGGTATACAAATTTGATAAATAAATAAATAAATAAATAAAATAAATTCCCAGAACAATTAAGACATAATAACAGTTTAGCCTTAGTTAACATAGTTACTTTCACATAATTTTCAACATCAGCAATTAATTCTGGAAGTTACAGTTCAAAACCAGAAACCTACACACATCTAGACGTTCTTATTTTGAATATTCCTCTTGGGGATTATTTTCAGCCTCTTTATTGTTCTTTTATGCTGTCAAGTCAATCACAATTTACAGCCATCCTAATAAAATTTTCAAGGTACATGAGATGTTCAAGCAGTGGTTTACCACTGCCTCTAAACACTGTGATTTTTAGATAGATAAATCTTTATTGTCATTGTCCTGCACAGAACAATGAGATTGGGGGGGGGGGGGGCACTAAACAAAACCTAAACAAAATACAACTATACAAAATTCTCAACATACTCCCACCCCACATATACACATTTAACCCTAAAAGCTCTAAAACTCTTAAAACTCTTAAAACTCTAAAATTCTAAAAACTCTAAAACCCTAAAAACTCTAAAAACTCTAAAAACTATATACAGAAGCTCCCTCATAGACTCCATTGCACTGTATTCAAAGCCAGAAACGCTTTTGGGTAGAAACTATTTCTCAAGCGGCTGGTCCTGGTCTTTATGACCCTATACCTTCTTCTAGAAGGCAAAAGCTGAAAGAGATCATTTCCAGGGTGTGTACTATCTTGCGCAATCTCTACAGCTTTCTTATAACACCTGGTGGCATAGATTTGATCTAGAGTGGGAAGAGTACGCCCGATTATCCCCTCTGCAGTCTTTATGACCCTGGACAGCATTGTTCTTTCCCTAGCTGTACAACTCCCAACTTTCCATCATCATGTGAGGATTTGAACTCAGGACTTCTGAATTCTAATCTAATATTTTATCTTGCACATCACATTCAAATTTTAAAAAAATCTAACAGTGCTCCTGGGAGGACTCAAAACACCAACCTTTCAATTCACAGCTTAACATGCTAACCAATTGTACCAAGAGACTCTATTTCCCAGTGTTTTATAGTACTGTACATAAAATTGAGTCCAAAGATATATAAACAGAAGTAAAGAGAGGGTGCCAGTCTCTTTGAGTTTGGCAGTCAAATAACCACATAAGAATGAAAGCGCGGCGCCAAAATGGCCGCTGCGCTCTTTGCAGCCCCCCCCAACCCGGACTCAGACATCCGGGTGAGTTAGGGGGCGTGGCCACCCCTCTATAAAAGGGGTGGCCACGAGGCAGTCGAGCTGCCATTTTAGAAATGCAACGGAGCGGAGAAGTTTTCTCCGTCGCGTTTTTGCTTAGAGTTTTGCCCTTCGTACCTTCTCTTCGCTACTGCGGTACTCAGGGCTCAGGATTTGATCCCTGGCCAGGGATCCTTCAGGAGGTCTCCGGGGGTCAAGCTGCGCCGAGGGGAAGGGCTTTCCCTGCCCTTCATAGAACTTTGCTTGCCGCTTGATTTCGTTCCAGACTGCAGTGGCTCGGCGGCTAAGAGGCTGACTGAGAGGCTGAAAGTCAGCGGTTCGATTTCGGGCATTGCAGAACGGGATGCTTCAATGGGGTGGGCTCTGCCCACCCCTTTATTTTGCAGGGGTTCCACTGGGCCGGAGGGCTCGGATGGCAACCCCGCAGGTCCCACGAGCCCAGGCTGTGGGCTCGGGCGGGGGGTGTCACAGGCCTGCCCCGCTGGGGTTCTTACCCCTGCTGCTTATTGCCCCCCGTATCAATTACCCGGTGGGCCATCCAGCCCATCCGGCCCACCTCGTCTTGGTGGGTTAGGTGTTGTGGATGCTCCCTCGCCTCCACTTCGGCAATGGAGGCATCCCTGGTCTACGTGCCGGCCATGGCTATGCAGTGGGCCGCCAACAGGGTTGAGCTGCCAGAGGCCTCAGGCCAGCATAGGCTGGCGCCTCGCAGCTCCCCATCCGGCCCGGGACGCATGGGAACACGGAGCTAGAGGGACATCGCGGACTCCGACGCCCGCCACGGGCCGGAACCCCCAGTGCGGGCGGCTCATGGGGGTGCACCGAGTGAGTATCCTGGTCAAGTTAGCACACCTCTGACGCTAGCTTATCACACAGGGGTGTGTGTGAAGTGGCCATAGTTGCAGCAAGGCAATTACACTCTGGTTCTTATTGGGGTTACCGCCCCTATGCCTTTATTTACTTCCCCTGGGCCCGTAGGGCCAGTCATGTGTTTATCACTACAATCAGTGCCAACGGTGGTTCTGCTGTTGGCCGCTTGCTCTATGCCCCTGGGTGCCCTCTTGTACTGGACTATTAGCTGGGCACTGTGGTCTGGTGAATATATTCACGTTTTCCCCCTCCTGCATTGTGAACACACTGATCAGGGGATCAGGGGTAGGACGACAGGGTCAAGGTGTTGCCCCATCACCGCAACCTGCCCCCTTCCCCCCCCTATGGGGCCGATTGGTTGCCGGCCTATTCAGCATCCATGGCAGGATGTATGAGGACCCGTCCTCATTTGGCCGTTCCAATGGTGCAGTGCTGGGACTATGATAGCAGGGCCGTGGTTGTTTTCTCTGGCCCGTCATGGTTAGCATACGTCAAGACCTTAGGCTTAGGGCGGCGCCTTCCCCTATGAGGCCAGCGACGACCCTGTTAGCGAGTGTGGTTACTGTATGTGACTCTTACACGGCGACGCTTATGCTGCATGCAGAGAGTCCATTTCGGGCAACCACTTGTACCTTGATCTGGAGCTCCCAGATTGAGTTAGCTGCTACTACCTTGAACGGGGGACATGTTTTGCAGGGCACTGGCGCTAGATCATGGGTTGTGTGATCAGGAGTGGGCTTTGGTGAGGCTTCGCTCCTCAGGGGCCAATCACCCGGGAGAGGCTACTAGCCTGGCGCTGCCATATGTCTGGTCGCTCCCCCACAGGTGTTTGTGCCAGCCCTTGGTTCGCTTCCCGGCCTGTTGTCTGCCACCAAGCCATGTCTACCCTGACTGAACTGAAATTGGTACCCATTCCTCCGGGTTGGGCGCCGCATCAGCTGCGGCTCCATTTGGGTGCCCAGAGCCCGACATAAATGATCTAGAGGTAGGAGTAAAAAGCAAGGTAGCCAAATTTGCTGACGACACTAAATTATACAGGGTAGTGAAAACTGTGAGAGATTGTGAAGAGCTCCAGAGGGATCTCTTGACACTGGGGGAGTGGGCAAAACAGTGGCAAATGAGCTTCAACATCAGTAAGTGCAGAGTGATGCATGTTGGGGCAAAAAACCCCAATTACATTTATAAACTGATGGGGTCTGAACTCTCTGCGACAAACCAGGAAAGGGACCTTGGTGTCCTGGTGGACAGCTCAATGAAGGTGTCAACCCAGTGTGCCTCAGCAGTGAAAAAAGCAAACTCAATGTTAGGGATCATTAGGAAGGGTATAGAAAATAAGTCAGCAAGTGTCATTTTGCCTCTTTATAAATCTATGGTGAGGCCCCATCTGGAATATTGTGTACAGTTCTGGTCGCCATACCTCCAGAAGGATATTATGGAGTTGGAGAAAGTACAGAGGAGGGCAACCAGAATGATTAGGGGACTGGAACACCTTCCTTACCATCTGAGGCTGCAACGGTTGGGCCTTTTCACTCTTGAACGACGGCGTCTAAGAGGTGACCTGATTGAAGTTTATAAAATCATGCACGGTGTGGACAAGGTAGATAAGGAAAAACTGTTTTCCCTATCGCACAACACTAGAACTAGGGGACACTCCATGAAACTTTTGGGTACTAGTTCTCAAACAAATAAGAGAAAGTACTTTTTCACCCAGAGGATTACTGGTCTATGGAACTCCCTGCCAGAAGAAGTGGTGACAGCTGTCAGTCTTCACAGCTTTAAGAAAGGATTAGACAAGTTCATGGAGGACAAGGCTATCAATGGCTATAATTATGGCTACCTAAGGACAACCTCCGGGTTGGAGAGATAGGCAGGATATCTCTCAATGCCATTTCCAGGGAATCCTAAGCAGGTGAAGGCATCTCCTTGGGAATACCCTGAAGGAAATGGTGAGCCACTGTGTGAGACAGAATGCTGGACTGGATGGGCTGTGGCCTGTTCCAGCAAGGCTGTTCTTATGTTCTTATGTTCTTATGTTGCAGGGGCAGGTGTGGATTTGCCCAATTCCCTCTGTCCATTCGTCCCTGCACTGAATGAGTGCCTTGTCTGCCCTCTATTCTCCCTCCTTATTTTACAGACACAGTGTGTTTCCACACGCTGGTGGTAGTGTGGCTGGTGGGACACAACTCTGTGCACTGGGGCGGCACAGTATGCCGCTTTGTTAGAATGGGGACCCCATCTTGGACGACGCGTAACCGCGCGTATGCAGTGGTATGGGTGCATGGCATAGAGGTGGCGGAAACTGTTGACATTCCTGATGTTCATTGGGGATGCTGGGCCGCCACATGTTTTAATGCTGCACTTCGGAGGCGGTGATCTTACCGGAATGCTAGCCCGGACTTAAAGACTTCCGAGTGCAGGGACCTGGCATTTCTTTGCCATTTATGGCCATCTACACGATTGCTAGGGTCACATATCATGCCGATGCAATATCATGGCTGACACTTTGTCCCAGCGTTTGGACCATGCCCGACGGTCAGTGAACAGGGCTGCTGCCTGGTTCTTTATCTAGAATGGCCTGGGGACAGCCATTTGTAGTCTGGGAATAGGGTTACAGGAATTTGGCCTGTATTCTGGAGATGGGGTTCACTGGTCAACAAGTCGAGGCACCTCTCTTTTGAATGACGTGCAAGAGGGCCAGGTGACCGAACTGTCGGTCAGTGTGAGCGGCCTCTGCTGCAAGGTGGCCAAGTGGAAGGTGCCTCTACGGGAGTCACATGTGATGCAGGGCCGCATCAACTTCGCCTGCAGAGTGGTAATAACAGGCAGTGCTTTCGCCTAGTGCCTGGGTCACGCTAGGGCGGGTCTCGTTAAACGAAGCTGCGGGGTACCGCTGATTAGGGATTTGCGAGCGGACCTGTTGGTTTGGCTCACATTACTGCAGGACTTCCATGCTGCCACATTGGGAGGCCTGAGCTTCTGGTCAGCCCCAGTTACATGTACAGTCGGATGCCTCCGGCTCCCCGGGTGAGGGGATTTAATGAAGGACAGGGGTCTATGGTCATTGGCCTCAGGGATGTCAGGGCACGGATTGTTTACGCGATCTTATGTTTCTAACATATCTTCTCCATCCCAGTTACAAGTTCAGTCGGATGCCTTTGGCTCCCCGGGTGGGGGGATTTAATTCAGGACAAGGGTCTATGGTCATTGGCCCCAGGGATGTCAGGGAACGGATCGTTTACACGATCTTATGTTCCTAACATATCTTCTCAATTCTGGGTACCCTTTATGCTCTGGGGGACAGGCGGCCTGATTCTGTGCTTCACTTTTGGCGTGATAATGCTGCAGTGGTGCACATTGTCAATGCCCGAACGTCTAAATCACCTGAGTCATGGCCTCAGCTTGCATATTGTTCTGGGGTTCATGCGCTTTAAGGCGCTTCTTTGGGCTAAACATGTGCCAGTCATTTCTAACGATATTGCTTATGCTTTCCCCTGCCTGCAGATCGCCCGGTTCCGCGGCTGGGATACGGACGCTTGTGGCTACCCTCTCCACTCCTGGCTGAGGTATGGTCATTTGGCGAGGATACGTGAACTGGATGAATTGCATGTATTGGTAACTCGCACGCGCACTGCGCATCGGCATCCAATCCTTCACTTTAGGGCCTTTTTGTTGGTAAAGGCAATTGCCCAATATGCAGCCGACATTGGTCGACTGGGTTTTCGATTGTATAGTCTGCCCTATGACCTGGGGTTGGCTCCACACACCATAGCCACCAGGCTTTGAGCATTGATACTCGTGGCCAAAGCACGGGGCTTCCCTGACTATGCTAGGGTCTTCTGAATAAGCCATGTATTAGGGGGGTGGACACGTGTCCGTGGCTGCCGCCTGACACAAGTCGCCCTATTCTCACAGATATTCTGACCCACCTTGCACGAGGTTGGCATAGACTATATCACAGTAGGTAGGAGGAGTCTCTCTTCATGCAGCTACCGATGTAGCCTTTTTCTGGAGCTCGACGACTCAGCGAGCTGGTCCCATGGTCAAAGGGGGACGTGTTTTGTAGGGCACTGGAACTCGAAGATGTCTATATCAAACAAGAGTGGGGCTCAGTTGGGGATTCGTCCCTCAAAGGCCGATCAGCATGGAGTGGGCAGTGGTGTATACTGCCATGATGTACATTTGCTGACATCGTTCTGGTTGGTGCCCTACATGTGATTGGCAGTGCCTGCTGCACGCCCTAGCCTGTTTTTCTGCCACCAAGATGGGTCTATACTTACCAAATTTAAGTTCCGAAGGGTGACCGGTACCGCGCTTCCCAGTGTGGGGCCCGTTATGGCACCCATTTACTTAGAATAGGCGTCGCATTGACCGCGGCTGCATTTGGGGTGCTCGGAGGTCTGCGCGTAATGTTTCTATATGTACGTCCCCTCACTGTATGAGTACCTAGTTATGTCCTTAACCCCTTCTCCTCTTTTACAGATCCTGTGTGTCTCCGCACACCGGTGGCAGTGGGGCTGGTGGGCCGCAGCTATGTACACTGGGCGGCAGTATATGCTGTGGTGACAGAGTGTGGACCCCAGCTCGGGCTGCGTGTATCCACACATATGCGGTGGTATGTATGCGCGGCATGAACGGGTGGGAACTGTTGCCATTCCTGATGTCCATCAGGGATGCTGGACCGCCTGATGTTCTTATTCTGCACCTCGGCGGCAATGATCTCACACGGATCACTGACCTTTACTTACACTGTCGAGGTGCAGTGACCTGGCGTTTTATACCATTTATGGCTTGCACACGGTCGCTATGGTCTAACATCGTGCCAAGACACCAATTTAGAGGAGACGTGGATCTCCGCAGTTCGGACCGTCCCGGCGGTCAGTGGACAGGGCTATTGCCCGACTCCTTGCTGAGAATGGCTTGGGGGATGGCCATTAGATATCTGAGGATAGGCTTACAGAAAACCTGACCTGTAGGCAGGATATGGGGTCCACCTGTCGGCTAGAGGTATGTACCTCTTTTGGATGAGGTGCAAGCAGGCCTGGTGACCGAGCTGACGGTCTGGGGGGGGGTGAGTAATCATGGACGCCTCCCCGTGTGGCGGGTAGCACTGGTAAGGTAAAGATTTATGACCCATAGGTATCCGGCAGGTTCGCAATTGACTGGCCAACAGGTAGACAGGTACAGGGGAAATAGGTTTGGCCGGTCAAGGGCGAACCAGGCAAGGGGTGATGGCAGGAGCTTTACAGCCTGCATTGCCTTGATATTTAATGGATACACGTCATAGGGTGGGGTCAGTAGATAGTTTATTGACTCCGGTCAACAATTTGTTTGTGTCAACAAACAAATTGATACAAATAGTTACATGTAGCCAATTGCCATTGGCATTTTGGGAGGAACCTTACCAGTGTTACTGCGGCCTGCTTGCCTTAAAGAATTACAATTGGATGATTACACCAATTGAAAGTTATAATTCGGACTAGGGCATTATTCAATAAAAGTGGCCCGATGCCTTTATCCATATACCGGTGTCTGAGTCCTCCTTTGGGGGGTGCGCCTGCAATGTGGAACGGATTGCACATGGCTGTCTACCACTGAAAAATGGTTTAGACTGCATGAATGGATGGCATGCCAGTGGGAATTGATGGACAAGAGACTATAGAAAATAAGGGGGGGGAGAGAAAACAATGTAAATAACAACTAATATATAATACATTGCTTTCTCAAAGGAACATTTTGAAAAATCTGCAAACAATTGTACACAGAAATACTTCACTTTATTCATAGATTTTACTTTTTCAAAACTAATAAATATCTATAAGAGGCAGAAATGACTCCCTGAATAATTGTTAGGATCTTCAATAAGATTTAAAAGTGAACCACATAGCAGAAATAAGCAGCCTGTTTAAAATGCAGCAGTTTTGACATTCTAACAAAGAATGATTTCATTATTCATTCTTCACAGACATATTTTTTTTGCTTTATAACTAAGCAGCATAATTTAAAGAATAGTGCTGAGATGCAGAGTTTAAAATGAGTTTAGCACTTTGTCAATTAGTGTTAAATCTGGACTTAGTTGTTTATATACTTGCTATACAGTATTTCAATTTAACATACACAATGTGGTTCTTTATTTCTCATATTAAAATCTTGATTATCTTTGGCCATCTTGCTGCTAGAATCTTCTTTTTTCTCTACTTTTTTACAACCTTCATGTCTATCTTAACATCTCAGCATTAAGATACATATTTTAATATTTTTAAAAGCTACTTAAGGTACAGTGGCTCAAGTGGCTAGGATGCTAACTGGGAGGCAGAAGGTCAGCAGTTCGATTCCTGAGCACTGCAGGACGGAATTAGCTCCCATTTTTGTCCCAGCTCCTGCCAACCTAGCAGTTCGAAAGCAAGACATTGCAAGTAGATAAATAGGGACCACTTTGGTAGGAAGGTAACAGCATTCCATGTCTAGTCATGCCTGCCACATGACCAAATAAATGTCTGCAGAAGCAGACAGTGCTGGCTCTTCGGCTTTGAAACAGAAATGAACACTGAACCCTAGAGTCGGATACGACTGGCTTTCGAGCAAGGGAAACCTTTACCTTTACTAAGGTGTTGCTAGCTTGTGTGACACCTTGAGTAGCTTTTTAAAAATAAATAAATTATGTATTTATGAAGGGACTGCCGTGGCGCAAGTGGTTAAGATGCTGAACTCGACGACTAGATGGTCGCAGTTCAATTCCCAAGTACTGCACAATGGAGTGAGCTCCTGTCTCTGTCCCAGCTCCTGTCAACCTAGCAGTTTTAAAAAAATTGCAAGTACAGAAATAAGGACCACTTTGGTGGGAAAGTAAACAACGTTCTGTGCACTCAGGTGTTGAGACATGCCTGCCACATGTCCATGGAAACGTCTGCAAATGCAGACAGTGCTGGCTCTTTGGCTATAAACAGAGATGAGCACTGAACCCTAGAGTCAGATACGACTGGCTTTCGAGCAAGGGTGACCTTTACCGAGTTTGTATGATTCTCTGTCCTTTCTATAAAATTAATCTTGACATTTTAATAATGTATTGAATGTTAAAAAGTATTTGTGCTTGAAATGCAAGGGGTGATGACTTCCAGGTGATAAGGGGGGCATATGGCCCCTTCTTAGCTCCCCAGAGCCCCTCTCTTTGTTTGCTGCCAAACTTGCTCTCACTGCTACTTACAAATATAGCCTTCCTCTCCCCACATACCATTTCTCCAGGAGAACTGCTAGAATGGTAGCAGGCAAAGATGGAAATATGGGTTCAAAATGTTAGAATCTATGAATTAAAAATAAGCAAAACATGGCATGAAATGATCTACTCTTAAAAAATAGTGTATGATGTTTTGTTTATATACCTACAGGGAGGGGGGACTGCTCAACACAGTATTTAAGAAAAAAAGAGAGAGATTATATGAAGGGAAGGGGTTAAGGCAGCCCATGCCAGACAAAATTAACCTGGCCAGCAAGTGCTTCCCAGTCCAGCAATTAGTACACATAGGTATGCAGGAGCCAAATGGTAGGATGAAATACATCATACCTTTTATTAGACACACTGTTTTATGGTTGAAACCCAGCATTTGGCTCTGCCAATTTACTCGAAGTTTTGATCGGATGTTCACAGACATTACACGCACTAGGCATCATACAAACAGTGGGTATGTTTTGCTTTGTGTGACAAAATGTATTCCAACCAAGGATAAGAGGTCTTACTGAGAACAGAGATGGTAACTGTATCTTATTATGCCAACACATTCTTTTTTAACTACTAAAAGATTTATCATGTCTTAGTGGGATAGGGGATTTAATTCATTCAAGTAAAAAAGCTTATTGCTGCTTTACCTTGTTGAAATTTAAAAGCTGTATTCTTTTTTGAACAAAAAACAAGTGTGCCTCAGTATTGATGGATTGGTGAATCTGATATGTCATATTTACATTGAACGATATGTTATTACTTACAAGAGAGAGAGAGAGAAATAAGTGCTTTAGGCAATACTGCAGCTCATTATAGAAAACTTGTTTTATTTTTCCTTTTGATTAATTTTGCAACTTTAAAGTTTGGCCTCAATGCACTGCATTCAAGAGATTATGATACAGTGGTACTGTACCTCATACAATGATTTTAATCCGTTCCACGGGGCTCATTGTTGTACGAAACAATTGCTATATGGTTTCCGCTATGGGATGCATCGTACAATGTTGTTGTTTTTTTTTTTTTGCTAAGTGGGTTTTCCCATTGAAAAATTGTTGTACGATTTTTTTCCATAGGGAAATTTTTTATGCGGGACACCATCTCCCCCCCCCCCCCCAAAAAAAAAAAAACCTAATTGTTATGAGATTTCATTGCTATACAGGGTGATTGTTGTATGAGGTTCCACTGTACTTTAAAGAAAGACAGATATACTTTGTTACTTTATATAAAACCTTGTTTTGAAATAATTAGTTATACCATTTAGACTAATATATATTTATGTTAAATGGATATTAAAAAGCAATCTTTCCTTTGCTATGTTTATTGCCTCTCAATAATTGTAAAAAGAGTGTATACCTGCAAATACCTTATGTAAAGATGCTGGGAACGCAACATTTTCTTTGAAATTTGAATTTTGGTAAGATCCTAGAATCTGTTTTTTAAAGGCTAAGAGAGGAGGAACTTAATAAAATAAATAAATAAATAAAATAGTATCAGGCAAGGGATATACAGTAGTCCTGATACACAAGAATGTGCAGTGTTCATTTTTGTTTCTCATACTTGAGTGTAACGGTATATCTGGAAGGCTCAAGTCTGGATAAAGGATTCTAGAGGATTTAACAAGATAATAGTTGTAGAAGGCAAGAAAAGAGAATTTTCATCCTACTGACCAATAAAAATTTGTTCATCTGTGTGGACAACACATTAATAGCCGTACAACGATCAAGCTTTGATGAGGTAGCTGGAAAACATATTGGAGCACTTGAAGAATTTGGACAGTATTACAACATCAACCATTTGAAACCTAATCCAAGGAAGACTCAAATGTGTGCTTTCCACTTTCGTAACCAATACCCAAGGGTTGAGTTGGATGTTACGTGGCAAGGGAACTGATTACAGCATTGTTCAGGACCAAACTACCTCACTATGACACTTGACAGGACACTCTCTTTTAAACACCACTGCCTGAATACCAAAGCCAAAGTTAGTGCAAGGGACAACATCATCAGGAACTGATGACAAACTATAAATGGGGAACTCAACTATCCACACTGCACACAAAGCTTTGGCCCTGAGTGTCTCCAAAGTATTCTTCTCCCATATAGAGTGCATCCACACATGCAAAACAAGTTGACATCGCTGTTAATGAAGTCATACGGGTAGTGACAGAATGCCTTAAACCTACACCAGTCGAGAAAATATACCCTCTTGTTGGTATCGCTCCACCTAATATAAAGAGAGAAGTCACAGTGGACACTGAGAAAACTAAGTATGAGAAGGACCTTTGACATCCTCTGAATGGATATGAGCCTCAAATCCACCGGCTAAGATCCAAGAAGAGTTTTCTGGCAAGAACAAACATTCTTGAGGATATGCAAAAGCAAAACCAAATTAGAAGATGGAGGAAGGAGCTACTGGACAAGGGTTGGGGTCCCTAAATGCAAACCCAACATAATTAAGTGGGGGCTGTTGGGGAACAACAACACGCACTGTGAATGTGGAGAGAGATCTGGTTCATTTGCTGGTCTGCCGATTAGTACCAGAAATGTGCACCGATGAGGACTTAAATTTGGCCAATGACAAAGCCAAGAAAGTGGCCACATTTTGGCAGCCAGGGTTTGATTGGGACATAAAAGAAGTATACCCTACTGATTTGTTTTGAAAGAGGAACATCCAGAAAGATCTCTTCATAGTAAACCTCTGTGCAAAGAAATACGGTAATGTTTATCAATTGTCAAAAAGTAAAATTCTAGGTCTTTTTGACATATCAGAAACAAAATGGCAACAACAAAAACCTACTAGCAGATCCAGGTGGTATCACCTGAGAAGCTTTTCAGGGACTAAAATATAAAACTGCTGTTTTTCTGACAAAAATATACGAACTGTCCCTAAAACAGACCAGCTCCTGGCTCACGTCTCATAAGGTATGATGAAATATAGTGGATTGTCAACTTGAGGAGACTCCTGATCAAGTAAAGTTAACACTACAGTCTCAATCTGCTTCTGAATGAAGGGGGTTGAAGATAAGGTAACACGCCACTGGACTACTGTCCAGTGGCATGGCTTTGCCTCCCTCCCCCGGGCGAGGCAGAAGTTAGGCATGCCCGGGGGTGTGCTGAGCTGGGAAAGGGGAGGAGCTATGCCCAATTATTTATTTATTTATTTTTCACGCTTATATACCGCCCACTCAGGTACAACCCAACTCAGGGTGGTTTACATAGCGGACAGTAAATACATAAAAAGACACATGATAAAACAAAGTTAAAAGTTAAAAAACCCACCCCTAAAAGGTGCGCAAGTACTGAAGGGACCTTGGGGGAAGGCACACTTCTCTATACCAACCACCCAACGGTACCCCCATCCCCACCCATACCCCAAACTTGGCCCGCCAGCCAGGTCTTTAGTTCCTTCCTAAAGGGCAACAACTCCGTCTGGAGACGCAGTTCCACAGGCAGGAGGTTCCAAAGGGCCGGTGCGGACACGGAGAAGGCCCTCCTCCTTGTGCCAGAGAGGCGAGCCCCCCTGGCTGATGGCACAATTAGAGAGCCCCTCCGGTCCGCTCTGGTTGGACGGACAGACGTCCTTAGGGCAATGCGGTCTCTAAGATACCCTGGCCCACTACCATGCAGGGCTTTAAAGGTCAAAACCAGCACCTTGAATTGCACCCGGAGACAAACTGGTAACCAGTGAAGCCCCCGAAGCAGTGGTGAGGCATGGGCATAACATCCACACCCCATCACCACCTGGGCCGCAGCATTCTGGACCAGCTGCAGCCTCCAAATGGTCATCAAGGGCAGTCCCATATAGAGCACATTACTGTAGTCTAGTCTGGAGGTCACCAGAGCGTGAGTGACCATGAGCAAAGAGTCCCGGTCCAGGAGCAGGCGCAACTGGCGAATCACCCAAAGTTGGGCGAAGGCCCTCCTGGCCACAGCCGCCACCTGTTCTTCTAGCAGCAGCCGCGAATCCAGGAGGACTCCCAAGTTGCGCACCGGGTTGGTCTGGGGCAAAACAGCCCCATCCAAAACCAAAGATGGTAGCTCCTGGGATAACGCAGGACCCCCTATCCATAGCCACTCAGTCTTGCTAGGATTCAGCTGTAGCCCATTTGCCCCCATCCAGACCCCAACAGCCTCCAGACAGCTGGAAAGGACTTTGACTGCATCACTGGGGTCCCCACGGGCCGAGATGTACAACTGTGTGTCATCTGTGTACTGGTGGTACCGCACCCTGTGGGAACGGATGATCTCACCCAGCGGCTTCATGTAGATGTTAAATAGGAGAGGAGAGAGTACCGAGCCATGAGGCACCCCATATTTTAGGGGCCTAGGACTCGACCTCTCACTCTCCAACCACACCGACTGGGTCCGGCCCCTCAGAAATGAGGAAAACCAGGACCACACCGTGCCCTGGATCCCCAATCCTCGGAGCCGTTCCAGATAAGGATACCATGGTCAACGGTATCGAAGGCCGCTGAGAGGTCAAGAAGAGCAAGGACGGACGGATGACTGCCATCCCGCTCTCGCCAGAGATCATCCACAGCGCGACCAATGCAGTCTCAGTACCATATCCAGGTCTGAATCCTGACTGGAATGGGTCCAGATATTCCGCTTCATCCAGTACCCCCTGCAGCTGATGTGCCACTGCCTTGTCCAGAACCTTCCCCAAAAAAGGAAGGTTGGAGACAGGTCTGTAGTTGGTTAGGATTGCTGGATCGAGGGATGGCTTCTTCAGGAGGGGGCGCACAACAGCATGTTTCAGCAGTGCAGGAAACATCCCCTCTCAAAAAGACGCGTTAATTATAGCACCAACCCAGCCACCTGTCACCGTCTTAGAGGCTTTTACCAGCCAGGCGGGACAGGGATCCAATGGACAATTAGTGGCATGGACCACCGCAAGGAGCCTGTCCACTTCATCCGGGGCAACTGGATCAAACCGATCCCAGGTAACACCGCAACTGCGCACTGGCTCCCCCTGGACCCTCCCCGTCCATGCCAAGTTTGAACCCCGAGCGAATCCGATCGATTTTCTCCACCAAATGGTCAACAAAGTCCTCAGCCGATCCCTGCCAACCAGGCCCAGACCCCGCCCTACCCAGGAGGGACCTGGTCACCCGAAACAGGGTGGCTGGGCGATTATCAGCGGAGGCAATAAGGTAGGTGAAGTACTGCCTCCTCACCACCCCCATCACCATTAGGTAGGCCCTAATAGCGGCTCTAGCTAGTGTCCAATCGGAATCGCTCTGGGTCTTCACCCAGCGGCGCTCAAGGCGTCTCTTTGCCCGTTTGAGCTCCCGTAGTTCTTCAGTGAACCACGGGGATGACCTAGCTCCATGGGCTCTAAGAGGCCGTAGTGGAGCGATTACATCCAAGGCAGATGTCGTCGACCCGTACCACAGGTCAACAAGTGCCTCAGGTGAATCGTGTCACTGATCCAGAGGAAATTCCCCCAGTTCCCTCTGGAATCCATCCGGATCCATCAGTTGCCAGGGGGGGCCACTTTAATCGACCCTGCCTCCTTACGATGAAGTGTCGCCCCCAGAAAGTCTAGAGCCAGCAATTATGGGCTCGTCCTCCCCAATCCCAGTTCAGTCGAAGCAAAGTAGACGAGGGACAGCCCACCCTCCCTCCCTCAAAACAGCAGTGTGGGATTAGCTGGTCGCTTCGGGGCCGAGTGGGAATTTTTGCACATGTCTCTGATTGGCTGTGGGACAGTGGTGTTTTTGCCCACTTCATACTGTTGCGGACAACGGTAATTGGCTTGGTGGCTCAATTTCTGGTTACTTGGTGGGCAGCGCGTAGTTAAATGGTAGGTGAACGCCTACGATTATTCAAGAGTGACCTTGGGCATGTCTGTTGGCTGGAAGCTGGAAAACCTTTGGGCTTCTGCTTCCGTGTGAAGGGCATGCTCAGGGGTTGAGGGACGTGCTGTTGGACTACAGCCTTGAGGCTTGAGAACAGCACTTACCATTATACCTGAATGGTGAACCGGGATGGGGACTGTTAAAGAACAGGAAAATCCTAGTAAGCCGGTATTCACCTGGACGTGAGTGGAGCAGGTAAAGTGATCACTTTGGCTCCATCAGTTGGAATTGCGCTACTCAGCCCCTGCCGCAGGCAACCAGTTAGTTTGAAGTTTAGGTTAATAAAGTGGCCCTGAGTTTAAATCCAGCACTGTGTCTATCTCGTTATTCCAGGGGTTGGGGGGCAAAGATTCTATGTGAGACTGCACAATTAATACCTCTTGTCCAAGGGGGCTTTGGACCAATGTGTCAGGTTTTCAAATCAGTGAACACCTGTGACAGGACAAAGAGAAGCTTCAGGAAAACAGCTTGGTGCTATATTAGCTAAAGTTCTGTTGCAGATAGAAAACCAGGTGACCTCCCTGAAGGACAAGTTGCCTCATGGAAGAAGTCAATAGGTCTGAGTTGTAGTGGCAAGCGACACATCCTCCAGTATCACTCATGAAGGGAATTTTGTTCAATTTCAGGTGACTAAATGCAGAGCCTTTTAGCAGGTAGAAGAGGGAGCCAAACCATTGATCTATAGGGGTGTGTCTAGAGCTTCTGATTTGTGCTGCTTAAACTGGAACTCCTTGTGATGCACTGAAAGCCAGTTGTGAAATGGAGAAAAACTTCAGATGCTCCATGTCATATGGTGGTTGGGCTCTGCTATTTCAAGAACAAAGGAAAGTAAGATATCACTAGAAACATCCATGCCCTTGGGTGTACCTAGAGTGGCTCACTGAATCCAGCTGCTACTCTAATTCAGAGCTTCTGCTTCCTCCTTCTGTGCTTTCAACCTACACATATGCACACATGCAACTATGCACAGACAGATTTCTTACAGTTATGTTTTAACAGTATTAGTTGGATGACAAACACACACACTTCACAAATCACCTTCTCATCAGCACTGTACAGAGGATCTGTGCTCCAGCAACAAATATAACAAATTATAAAAGATCACCACTTCCTGACTGTAAATGGATTATAAGTGAAACAAAAAAGGTTTTTGAAGGCTTCTTTTGTTCCCAGCATAATATGTACAAACGAATGGAAGGCAAAACAAGAACTCAAATGACATTACTGAGAGAATGATTAGAAGTGCAGGAAACAAGAGCAACATAATTAGTGTCAAAAGGATGTGCTGATTTTTATGCCAATGGAACACATGTACTTCACCTGCTGCAAGGATGTAAGATGTTTGCTTATGAGCAAGTCATAATGGTTAATAGGAACTACTATAATTTAAGGACACAAAAGGTTAACTTCTTGGTGGTTTTTACTGGGACCATTTCAACTTAAGCTAGGCACCGGGAGGGCCATTTTTGTGTTTGCTTTTTTTGATGGAATCTAAGGCAGGTATCAGCTTTTCTTGTGGCCCACTCCTCATTGAAGGGTTAGACCAGGGGTTCCCAACCTAAGGCCCGTGGGCCAAATCTGGCCCATGGCACTATTTCATGTACCCCCATCCCTCCAAGGGCATTTGAGAAACAAAATGGCCTACCCTTTGAAGCTGTTGGGATAAAATGACCACTCCCATCATGCAGCCAGGGCAAAAATGTCAGTCTGGCCCTCGAAGCTGATTGAGAGAGCGTGACCCGGCCCCAGGCTTAAAAAAGTTGGGAACCCCTGGGTTAGACCCATGCCTACAGCACCAGAATAGGCTAATGAGCTTGAGGCAAATAAGGCTTTTCACAGGCCAGCAAAATACTATTATTATGAACAACATTGTTACCAATGTCACTGAGTAGTTTCCTTCTTTTTCCAGAGGACATTTTGGAAAGTAAAGAAGTAAACGCTGCTGACCTTCCAGAGCAGGGCTACCTAATAGCAAAAATCTGAGAAATAGAATGTACAGGACTGCAAATCTTTCAATAGTTCTGCAATCCTAAAGTTTTTGATCCTTAATACTACCGTTCTCCTGTATTCCAGTCTCCTCTTTTTAGTATTAATTATTTCCATGCAGAAAAGTGACAAAATGTTTTTGGTTATGTTGTGTTTGAATACATTTTATGTTGTAACGTTTGTGAACTAATTAGGATCATTATGATCCTCCATTTTGTCTCCTTCTTCTTGGTCTTGTAATATCGCATGACTACGTTCTTGCCTAAACTATGTAGTCTGTACAGTTTTCACTCCTGTCCGATAACCTCCAAGTTACCCCTCTCCCTTCCTGTCTCTTCCCGCCCAAATGTATCCATTTCTGAGTGTATATATTGAGCAGTGCTGTGCCACTGTTCTCCATGTTATGACTGCCTAATAAAGTGTTTAGCCCTGTTATGCTGGCTGCTTCATATTTCTACCAGAACATCAAATTGGCGACGAGGATGGGATAATGGCGTCCCATACACCTACCCTCGCTCTTTTCGATGTGACCGCTCCTGAGAAATAGCTCCTGTATGAGCAGCAGTTCTGCCACGCCATGGTGGCTCGGGAAATCGTCGATGAGGACAAGAAGTGCTCCTGCTTCTTCTCACAGTGTGGCCTGGACACTCTCAAACTGGCCACACACCTTGTCTTGCCCAAGGACATCGACACTGTCGTGCTGGCTGAAATCTTGGCGGCTCTTCAGACACACTTCCAGCCAAAGAAGTCCATCGTCCTGGCCCGGGTGGCATTCCACAGATGGGATCAATGCCCCAGGGAGTCTGTGGCTGACTATGCTGCAGCACTGTGGCTGGCACTGAAGACCTCAACCAAAGAGCTGTCCGTCCGCAGTGTGTCCAGCATCGCCAACAGTTTCTTCATGGAGGTCCAGCTGCATGGTGTCCCAGTCAGGATGGAGGTAGATTCGGGGACATCTTACTCCATCCTCCCCCAGAGGGAATTTTTGAAAAACTCAAAGCTTCGCCCAAAACTTCGGGCTCTGAAGACATCTCTCTGCGACATGCAAAGCTGCCTAATTCCGGCCCTGGGGGTGGGGGATTTCTCCGTTGCTTTCAAAAACATTAAAACTAAACTGCCCCTTATAGTGATCAAACGCGGCACAAACTGCTTGCTTGGGGTGCAGTGGTTTGAGCTGTTAGGGATTAAACTGTCCGGCATCAACTCCGTCCACGCTGTAACACGCACCCGGCAGTTTTTGAAAAGGGTCTAGGAAAATACAGGGGCCCCCCAGTGCCCTTCAATCTTGATCCAGCCGTGCGGGGTGCCATTTGCTTTGAAGGACAAGATTGAGGCCGAACTGGACAAACTGGTCGCCAGGGGATTTTGGTCCTGGTGGACTCCGCAGAGTGGGAGACTCCTATCATGACTGCAATCAAATCCAATGGGGAGGTAAGGATTTGTGCAGATTATAAATGCACCATCAACAAGGCTATCAGGCCTAATGCTTACCCGGTGCTGGTGGTTAGCCACCTATTGGCTGCTCTACATGGGGCCAAATGTTTTGCCAAATTAGACCTAGCACAGGCCTATCAGCAGCTATCTGTCATACCTGATGCTTTTTTCAAGGTAACGCGCCTTCAGTTTGGGGTGAATGCAGCCCCGGGTATTTTTCAGTCACTTGTTGAATGCTTACTAAAGAGTCTTCCTGGGGTCCTCCCATATTTTGATGACATCCTTATAACTGCTGGAAGCGAGTCCGAACTCAGCAGCAGGTTAGATCAGGTGTTGCAGGCTTTCAAAAATGCAGGGTTACGTCTGAGAAGGGACAAATGTTTTTTTTCTTGCAAGGGAAGTGGAATTTCTCAGGTTTAAGGTCACTCCCGAGGGAGTTAAACCCTCTGATTCAAAGGTTGCTGCTGTCTGCAACACCCCCCGTGCAACCACAAAGTCTGAGTTGCAGTCCTTCCTAGGTCTGCTCAACTTTTATCATTCTTTCCTGCCAAGGAAGGCTTCCATGGTGGAGCCGCTACACCAGTTGCTTAAAAAGATGCAGTCTGGTGGTGGGGGAAGGCTCAGGATCATGCATTTTGTGAGTTAAAAGAGCTTCTTTCAACTGAAGCAGTCTTGACTCACTTCGATCCCAGGAAACCTGTGGTTCTTGTGTATGATGCTTCACTGGTGGGGGCTGTCCTGTGTCATGTCTTGGAAAATTGGAAGGAAGCCCTGGTTGCATTCTGTTCAAGGTCCCTATCTAAAACCGAGTGCAACTATCATCATCATCATCATCATCACAGGGAGGCTCTGGCCATAGTTGCTGGAACGGAAAAGTTCCATGACTTCCTCTATGGGAGGGAGTTCACCACTGTAATGGACCATAAGCCCTTGCTGGGGATTTTTTATAAGTTCCAAACCAACTTCCCAGATTCTTTCCCCCCTGCATGTTACGTTGGGCCATTTTCTTGAACGCTTATCAGTACACCCTGGTGCACCATATGGGTAAAGATATCAGCCACGCTGACGCGTTATGACGGTCTCCATTGCCAGACCTGGGGGAGCCGGATTGCGAAATTGAGCAGGATCTTCAGGTGCTGCTAATCGAGTCTCTCGACTCACCCCCCATAGTGCCTTCTGACATTGCTAAGGCAACTGCACGGGACAAACTCCTGTCCCAGGTGATCTCCTGGGTTAAGAAAGGCTGGCCCACATCCCCTCTTGGGGAGGAGTTCAAAGTGTTCTTTAGAAGATGGTTTGAGCTTTTGCTTGAGAGAGGTTGCCTCCTTTGGGGCCAAAGGGTGGTCATTCCTACTGTATTGCGCTCTAAGATACTGTGGCTTTTACACATTAGTCACCCTGGTATAGTGCGCTCAAAGGCATTGGCCAGGAGTTTTTTCTGGTGGCCCCAGGTAGACCATGACATTGAGCAATTGGTAGGCACTTGTCAGAGCTGCCAGAGTTCCCCACCCGAGGAGTCCTGGCTTCCCACCAGGGAGTGGAACACTGCCCGTGGACCATGGTCACGGATTCATGTCGATTTTGCAGGCCCTTTTTAGGGCATGCTTTTCCTACTGGTGGTCGACTCATTTTCCAAATGGCTGGAGGTAATTCCTATGCCTAGTACCTCTTCTGCACTCACTATCAAACAGCTCCGGAGGTTGTTCAGTTGTTTCAGGTTACTGGACTTACTAGTATCGGATAACGCCACAACGTTCACCTCTGCCGAATTTCATGCATTTCTGGAAAGGAACGCCATTCGGCATGTAACTTCTGCCTCTTTCCACCCTGCCACCAACGGTCAGGTGGAACGTCAGGTTTGCACTACAAAAGAGGCACTTTGCCGCATGGGTCAGGGGGACATAGAGGTACAACTTTGTCAATTCCTAATGTGCTACCGGACAACACCCCTGGCATCAGGGCTGTCGCCAGCTGAACTCTTAATGCGCAGGAGGCCGGTCTCATTGCTCGACCAGTTAGATACTTCCAGGGTGGAGGATAGGGGTGTAAATGTTGAAATTGCTCACAAAAGGTGTTCTCTGCCAAGGATCTGGTGCACTGTTGGAACTATGTGGCCGCAGGTCCAGCTTGGATTCCGGGCATTGTGGTGGAGCAAACGGGGCCAGTGTCCTATCATGTAAAAACAGGTACTGGTTTGCTTTGGCGGTGCCACGCCGACCAGCTCAGACATAGGGTCACAGAGTTTCAAGAGGTATCAGGTGATTCTTCATACGGTAATTCCACGTTAGGGTTGTCCCCCACCCGTTTACGCCCAGGGGGATGTGAGGCAGGCGGATTGGCAGTCAGCCATGATTCCCGGCTCTTTGATTCAAGCCAGCCCCAATTTCCTTGGAGGCCGCCAGTAAGCCCAGAACGTGGTAATGTACCTTTTGATTTACAGGACCGGGGGGAGGTTACAGAGTGTTCCCCCACTGGTCCAAGCGAAAAGTGGGGCTTTGATTTCTCTCAGCAACCCCCCCCCCATCCTTCTGTATTCGAGTCTAACTCAACTCCCACCCAAATGAGGCAAGTTTTTGTTGAGTCGCCCCCTACTCATGATTCTCAAAGGCGGGACCCCTCCTGATTCTAGTTTAAATTTTAAGCGATCCCCTGCTCTTGCTTCATCCAAATGGGGTTTTGATTTAGTTTGCCCCCTCCCTGGCTCCAACTCTGAGTCGGGTCAATGCTCCCTTAATACAAATGGTTCAGATCAGGCCCCCAGCATGGGGTATCACTCTATGGAACCAAGTCTACCTCAGACATCCGAGTTCAGCCAGGTATCAGGATGGCCCAAAAGGGTTTGTAAGCCTCCATCCTAGGGGGGAGGAATGTTGCATTTGAATACATTTTATGTTGTAACGTTTGTGAACTAATTAGGATCATTACGATCCTCCATTTTGTCTCCTTCTTGATCTTGTAATATCACGGGACTACATTCCCACCTAAACTATGTAGTCTGTACAGTTTTCACTCTGGTCCGATAACCTCCAATTTACTCCTCTCCCTTCCTGTCTCTTCCTGCCCAAATGTATCCATTTCTGAGTGTATACATTGAGCAGTGCTGCACCACTGTTCTCCATGTTCTGACTGCCTAATAAAGTGTTTAGCCCTGATATGCTGGCTGCTTTGTATTCCTACCCTAACATCAAAGGTTACTACTATTGAATTGACTCAAGGGCCAGCTCCAGATTTTTTCTATGTCCTTCTCTATGCATAGCCCTTTCCCCCTCCAGCTGTTGGGCATTAGCTACAGTAGGTAGTATCACTGTTATTGTTTCTTACTAATGATAATAATTTCGTGTCAGAGATTACTCTGGGTTGAAAAGTTTTTTAGGGGATGCCCGAATGAGGCTCCTTTCATGTCCCCAAGTGCATATTTCAGGCATCGAAATCTGACGTTCCAGTCTCCAGCACAGTGTCTTAACCACTAAGAGAGCTGCTGTCACCCTTTGTTACTTACATTTGACAGAATTATGCAACTGGATCTGTTCTGACCCTTTGATCTACAGTTTATTACTTTTATTTTATAATTTTTATATAATATGTTACTTAGACCACTCAAAGGCTTATAGACCACTTAAAGTCTTATACATTTCTTCAATATACCAGAATATATTTATATTTGAGTTTACACCACACTAATGACACTTTAGTCACTAGTCTTAATTTAAAAATCTATGTACAACTGAATATAAAGATTGATAAGAAAGTTCATTTTCATCCATAGTCACAAACTGGCTCAGCGCTTACCAGTTCAAAGAACTGAATAATTAAACAGCTATTCTTATCTTAATATTAAGATCCAAACATTGACATATATTTGATACAATGTATAGAATATAAACTTTTAGTAATGGATTGGCTGAGGGTGTCAAAGCATGGTATAGCAGAAAATATTTGACACATTTGTTAATATTATTACTAATTAAAACCTTGACATTTGCTCAAATCAAAAATCCAATTTTACAATTTGAGGAAGTAAGAAATTATATAGTGTAGAGAAAACACTTAAACTGTATATAAAGGCTAACAGTGTAGAAAATTGATTAGCTATCAAGGCTGTATATATAAACTACTTCCCAAGAGTGCAATAGAAAAATAAACTAGTCTTTACATGGCATCTTTAAATAACTTCCTTTGTTAAAAAAATCCCTTTAGACTATAAACCGCAGAAGCCCCTGCAAGTCAGTCAAAGCAAGATTTCACAAAACTGGGATATTTGCCTTTTGAGAGCTAGAACCTTTTGAGAGGTTGCAAGCTGGAAAGTCTCCAGCTAAACTTTCAATTCAGCAAAGGCCTTACTGAGTCACTGTCCTCTCAGGTCTTCATCTACTTTTTAGGATTCTACCAGGTTGTGATGTACAGAAAGTAAGTTGAATGATATAAAGTTGCACTCTGAAACTATAAAGTAAATGCTAATTGGTATTAAGCATTGTATTTTCAAATTTTTGTAATCTTCTTTTGTGTCCCGATCAAACCCTGGACTGCCAAAATGAAGTTATCTCCTTGGCTTTGTCGTTGGCCAAACTTAAGTCCTCATCGGTGCATGCTTCTGGCAGTAATCATCAGACCAGTAAATGATCCAGATTCTGTATCTCTCCACATTCATACCGTATGTTCTTGTTCCCCAGCAGCCCCAACTTAATCATGTTGGTCTTACATTTAGGCACTCCAACCCACAGTCTACTCAGGTTCCTTCAAGTGATGTAGGGGAGGTTAAGATCCTCAGTTACATCCTCCTTTAATGTTGTTCCTTGTCCAGTGAGCTCCTTCCTCCATATTCTAATTTGGTTTTGCTCTTGCGTACCCTCCAGCTATTAGGTAGTGGACTTAAGGCTTATATCCATTCAAAGGTTGCAGAAGGTCTTTCTCGTGCTTTGTTTTCTCAGCATCCGCTGCAACTTCTCTCCTTACCTTAGGCAGAGCAATATCAATAAGAGGATATATTTTATCAGCTGGTGTAGATTTAAGGCATCCTGTCACTATACACATGGCTTCATTTACAGCGATGTCAACTTGTTTTGCGTGTGTGGATGCACTCCATTTAGGAGCAGCCTACTCTGCTGCAGATGTTGGGATCTGATTCATGTAAAGATAATCAATCAGCCAGCCTCATTAGCAGCAGTTTATATCCTCAGATCTTTTGAGATAGAAACTTAAGAGTCCACGAAGTCCAGCTCCATTAGGCTCAGAGTAAGGAAAGGAACAGAGAGAGTCAGAGAAAACACGTCTCCAGTCCTTGGCTGAACAAACGATACTAAACCTACTCTTTATTCAGGCAGAGTATAACAGAAACGAAACTTATTCAAGCAGAGTATACCAGAAACGAAACTTAAGCTAGATAATCAATCAGAATGTCAGAACCCAAATAAGGAGAGATAAGGAGCGTTGTCTCTCAGTGAGCAAAGAGGCTTTTGTTTACAAAATGTGTCAGAGGCAGCCTGACAGAATCCAGATGCATTCCCACATGTCCTCCTTTTTCATTTAAATTTGAGAGAGAGAGAGATGGCTAATCATACCCCTGTATGTCATCATACTCCATAACTACTACTCCATATACATCATCACTGTCCTCCTGGACATCGTACCCCTCCTGACTCATGGTACTTTGTTCCAGAGGATGATACCTCATTGAGTACAATTGCCGTCGTGCAAAACCCGATGTCTCCCTTCTAGGCAGTGGACATGTGTTACACATAGAAATAAGATTAGGAATACAATTAATGCAAAAACACAAAGGTATAAGGCAGATAATAATAATGAACCCACAAAAGAAAACTTGTCTAAGGACAGATAAATCAGATAACCAAGAAGTCACCCAATCAAAGAGATTAACATCAGTGCGTACATTGTTAATAATGCTCTCCTGTAAATTCTGAAGTTCTTTCTCAATAGTATTATTCAGATCCTGGAATTTTACCCGACATCCCTGGTTCCCGACCAGTTTACAAAATCCTCCGGATTTTGCTAACAGGTAATCTATGGCCAGTCTGTAAGGTAAAATAACCCAATGCTGCACATTGATATTGTCCTGGATGGAAATTCGTGGCAACTCCATTAAAAAAGAACCACATGTTAGGATCCTTGATTTGCCATCCATTGCAAATTGAACCACTATCTATAGCAGAATAATCAGGAGTAAACATAGGAAATACATCATATATATCTTCAATAGTAGTGTTAAACAAGGTATAATTAAGCTTATAAGAACTGTTATAACTACCCCATAACCAAAAATAATCATCACAACCCGTATAATTGCCTACATTCCGCAAAACCCTTTTTGCTTGAGTCCAGTACTTCCATTTACTATTCCAGACTCCAGAACTATGACAGCAGAAACAATGCAAGCGCGGCGCCAAAATGGCCGCCGCGCCCTTTGCGGGGCCCCCCCATAGGACGAAGGCATCCGGGTAGTTAGGGGCGTGGCCAGCTCCCTTATAAAAGGGGTGGCCGTGAGGCAGCCGAGCTGCCATTTTCCGAAGCGACGGAGCGGAGAAGTTTTTCTCCCCTCTTGTCTCCGTCGCTCTTACCTTGTCAGGGAAGCCTTTTTGGCTGCGAATTTTTTCTTTTGGCTTCCCTTAGATTTCCTGTCGAAGAGGAGGGCGGCTGCGAGCGCGCCTCGCGCTGTTAGGAGGCGCAATCCGGGTCGGAGGACCGCGGTTGCACCTACCCAGCAGCCGCTTTTGCTGGTACCCACCGGGACCGGTGGAATGGGGTCTATTCCCCCTTGCCCGGAGGCGGGGGACCCGAGCATGGGTCCAGTGAGGGCTGCGGCCCGCGGCCTGCAAGCGGTGGACGCCGCTTCTCGTGCTTCCCATCCTGTTGGGCCTTCAGCCGCGGGGGCGCAGCTCACCCCGGGGCCTTCTAGCCTTGGGGGGTGGTGTGGCCCCTTGCCCTGGCAGGTGCCTACATCGGCCCTACCGGGCCTCGGCGTGGGGCGATGGCCTTATTAGGGTCCCGGGTACAGGGACCTGTACCTGTGCCTGTAGCAGGAGGGCCGGCCGGCCCTTGGCCCCATGTCAGCGTGGAGGTCTTACTGGCCCGTGTTGCGGCCCTTGAGGCGTCCTTGGCTCGGGTCAGCCATGCTTGGGCCCCCTTTGGGGTTCATTTCGACGCGTCGTCTGCTGGGAGGCGGCAGGCGACGGGACGGGTTGAGCTGCTTGAGGCGTGGCACAACATCGGCCACTGCCTCGCAGCTCCCCAACCAACAGGCCAGTGCGGGTCAGCCCCCAGTGACGAGCTCTACGGCGGTCGTGAGCTCCGACGCCCCCAGTGGGCCGGAACCCCCGGTGGGGGCGGCCGCGGGGGTGCAGCACGTGAGTATGCGGTCCAAACTAGTGCACCTACACACGTGGCCATGTTTGGGGGGGCTTTCCAATGGCCTTGGCCTCGCGTGGGTGGTGCGGCGGTGCACCCGCTGACGCCCCACCCGGCGATGACAACTACCACCCGTGGCCCCGTGGTGGGGGGTGTTCCCTGCCCCGAGGGGAATGTTTTGGGTGGCCGGGTTGGTCCAAGCCCCTATTCCTTACCGCTGAGTGACCACTTGGCACAGGCCAACAGAGAGTAAATTTGGCGGGGGGAGTACGTGGATATCTTCTCACTCTTAAACTGAGGGCCCACCAAGGAGGAGAGGGAGGGGCAGAATGAGAAGGATAGTGGCAGGCACGTCGTCGCAGGCCACCAAGTATGTGGGCCAAATGGTTGCCGGCCTGCATCATATGCATGGCGGTGTACCTTAGGGCCCGGCCGGATTTGGCAATTCCGATGGTCCAGTATTTGGACAACGTCTACCGGGCGATGGTTTACTTTCCGGGCCCATCGTGGTTGGCTCGTGACGTGGAATGCCGTAGGCGGATTTCCCTGCACCCCGAGATTTGGGTCCAGCAGGCGGCCCCAGCACAGGTCACCGGTCATGGGGCAGGGGGGGGGGTTCCAGCCCGCCTGCGGTGCTGGACTTTCTTGTCCAATGGCTCCTGCAGCGGGAAGAATGGCAAATACAGACAGGAGTGTCCCACCTGTGTTGGCCCCCATGCGGCCTCTGCCTGTCCCAGGCCTAGAGGGATGCGGGGCAGAGGGTGGGGCAGACAGGGGGCTGGCAAGACTGCCGCAGATGGATCTAGTCCACCGACGGCCTCCCTTCCCGATTAAGGTGGGCATGTTGGAGCGTTGGCTCACATTGTACCTGAAGGGAGAGGATGCGGGTTATCTCCTTCAGGGTTTTAGGCAGGGTTTCCGGATCCCTTTCATGGGTAACTGGTCCCCTCAGGATGCCCCCGATCTTTTACCCCTTGGGAGGAGGGAGGAGGTGGCTGCTGCCAGCTTTGACAAGAGGGTCTATGCGGGCGGGGTCGTTGGCCCTGTCCCTGCACCCCCGTCCCGGGAGCATATTATTTCAATGATGCCATGCCTTTTGGCTATTCCATTGGGGCTCGGTATTCGAGCATTTCACCACTTTCCACTTTCCTTTGTCCGCAGGTCAGGGTCCCGGTCTGTAGCCCATTCCCTGGATGGTTTTATTCGGGGCTGAACGGGGCTGGGACACGTACACACGTCTCCTCCACACATTTCAGACGCTAATGGAGGAACTTGGTGTCCCTTTAGCGCCCGAAAAGACCGAGGGCCCATATCCACAGCTAGTATTCCTGGGGTGGAGAGTGCCACGGTAGCGCAGGATTCTAGGTCGCAGCGGGATAAGGTGTCAAGGCTAGTGGCCCTTATCTTGTACTTGCTGGCCGAGCGCATGGCATCACTGAGGGAACTTCTGGTGCTACATGGTCACCCCAATTTCGCTGGCAGGGTCGTCGCACCGGGCAGGGCATTTGCTCCGCGCTGGTGCGACGCCAGGGCACGATTATCCAGGCCCCACCATAGGCTTAGATTTACCCGGGGTAGCGGGGCAGACGGGCTTGTCTGGCCATAGATCCAGAGGTAGTTCAATGGAGTGTCATTTTGGGGTCTGATCTCCTGGCTCCCCCTGGCTTTCAGATGCAGTCCGATGCCTCAGGATTCCTGGGTTATGGGATGTACTTCACTTGGAAGTGATCCTATGGTGGGTGGCCACCATCCTGGGCAGGCAAGGGTCGCCTGCATGGTCTCACGTATCTGGAATGTTTCCCTATCCTGGGTGCTTTGATGCTATGGGGCAAGGAGTGGGCCAACTCGGTCATGCAATTTTGGCGTGACAATGCGGCTCTTGCCTGCATCGTCAATGCACAGATTCCCAAATCGCCCGGGGTTATGGAGCTAGTGCGCTGGTTTGTGTTATGCAGCCTGTGCCTCAATGTTCTCTTCAGGGCCAGGCATGTCCCAAGGGTTGATAATGATATTGCTGCTGCTTTGTCCCGCCTGCAGATCTCCCGGTTCCGTGCCTCGGCCCCGGATGCGGTGGACTTTCCCTCGCCACTCCGGACGAGAGATGGAACATTGGCAAGGAGAAGTGACACGGGCGATTGGCTTGTCACTAGCGCCATGCATGAGTAAGGCGTATCACCACGCATTTAGTTCTTTCAGAGCATTATGTACCCAATTTGACTGCCAGGAACCTGGCCGATCCCAGTAGCCCATGTTCTGCGGTTCATGGTTTACCTGTATGCCCAGGGCCTTGCACCACGCACCATAGCATCTCAGCTGTCAGGGTTGGCTTTTATGGCCAAAGTGGGAGGTCGTGTCGACAGCACCGATGACTTCCGTGTGGGACATGTTTGGGAAGGGTGGGTGTGCGTGCGCAGGCGTTTCCCGGGCGACCACCACCCGATTTACCCAGGGGTTTTTACCCAATTGGCCCGGGGCTGGCCTGGCCTCTGTTTTGATAGATGAGGCAGCCCATTTCATGTGGCTACTACGGTGGCCTTTTTGGAGGCGCTCCGCATCAGCGAGCTTGAGATGCTGAATAAGGCGGATGCAAGATTTTCCCAGGGTTTTTACCCAATTGGCCCGGGGCTGGCCTGGCCTCAGTTTTGATAAATGAGGCAGCCCACTTCATGCGGCTACAACGGTGGCCTTTTTGGAGTGCTCCGCATCGGCGAGCTTGAGATGCTGAGTAAGGCGGTTGCAAGATTTTCCCAGGGTTTTTACCCAATTGGCCCGGGACTGGCCTGGCCTCTGTTTTGATAGATGAGGCAGCCCATTTCATGCGGCTACTACGGTGGCCTTTTTGGAGGCGCTCCGCGTCAGCGAGCTTGAGATGCTGAATAAGGCGGATGCAAGATTTTCCCAGGGTTTTTACCCAATTGGCCCGGGGCTGGCCTGGCCTCTGTTTTGATAGATGAGGCAGCCCATTTCATGCGGCTACTACGGTGGCCTTTTTGGAGGCGCTCCGCGTCAGCGAGCTTGAGATGCTGAATAAGGCGGATGCAAGATTTTCCCAGGGTTTTTACCCAATTGGCCCGGGGCTGGCCTGGCCTCTGTTTGGATAAATGAGGTAGCCCACTTCATGCGGCTACAACGGTGGCCTTTTTGGAGCGCTCCGCATCAGCAAGCTTTAGATGCTGTATAAGGCGGATGCAAGTCGTAGGGCACTGGAACTCGGAGATGTCTGTGTGGATAATATTGGGCTCAGTTGGGGATACGCTCCTCTAAAACGAATCAGCACGGCGTAGGCAGTGGAATAGACTGCTACGATGTTCCTCGACAGACATCTGTCCGGTTGGTGCCCTACAGGATTTCCGTGCACTGTGGCACGCACCATGGCACGTTTTTTGCTGTCACCGAGGTGGGTCTTCTATTCCTAAATCCCAATTTGGAGGGTGGTGGGAAGGCACTAGACAGTGCTGGCCTCTCAGGGGCTCGTTGCGGCGCCCGTCCGCTTTGCATAAGGGCGGCTTCTGCTGCAGTTGTTTTTTGGGTACTACAGGGCTGAAATACGCTGCATGGGAGGGTCGGGATCACAATGTTTTCAGTTTTGTCTTCGCCCTCCTCAACTGTGAGTACCAGTTTTAGTCACTGCACTGTTTCTCCCCCCCCTTCCCTTTTTTTTTACTTGACAGACCCTGGGTGTCGTTTTACACCGGTGACAGTATGCCTGGTGGGCCGTAGCCAGGTGCACGGGGCAGCGCGTTACGCTGCATGGGGCAGCGCGTTACGCTGCGGCGACAGAGTGGGTACCCGACTGGGACGGGGTGCATCCGCACGTCGGACACGATACCGCGGTACGCTTACAGGGGGGCGTTCGGCCTCGGGGCTCTTGACCGAGCCGACGCTCCGTGAACGGGGCTATTGCCCGGTTCCCTTGACAAGGGCGGGGGATGCGTCATTAGCCTCCCCGCCATCAGTATGCAAATTTACGAGCTTTACTCAGGGGATGGGGCCCATCTGTCGCAGGGAGGTATGGACCTCTGGATTACCGGACTGGCGAGCAGGCCTGTCGACCGAGCTGACGGTCTTGGGGGGGGCGGTGAGCCTTTGCAAGCCTCCCGTGTGGCGGGTATCACTGGTAAGGTAAACATTATGACCCACAGGTATCCGGCAGGTTCGCAATTGACTGGACAACAATAGACAGGCATAAGTTGGTTAAACGTTGTCCGGTCAACGACGAACTAGGCGACGGGGTGATGGCGATAGCTAGCCAGCATGCATCACCCCGTGATTCCACGGATACGCGTCAGAGGGTGGGGTCATTAGTTAGATATTGACTACGGTCAACAATTTGTTTGTTGTAAACAAACAAATTGATACAAATCGATACATTGTAACCAATTGCCGTTGGCAATTTTGGGGTGGTACCTTACCAGTGTTACTTCGGCCTGCTTGCCTTAAGAATTATGATTGGTCGTTTTACCAATAGAAATTTATAATTCGGACTAGGGCATGAATCAATAAATGTGGCCCGATGCTGTTATCCACTTTTACCGGTGTCTGAGTCCTTTATTGGGGGGTGCGCCTGCAATGCAAGCGCGGCGCCAAAATGGCCGCCGCGCCCTTTGCGGGCCCCCCCCATAGGACGAAGGCATCCGGGTAGTTAGGGGCGTGGCCAGCTCCCTTATAAAAGGGGTGGCCATGAGGCAGCCGAGCTGCCATTTTCCGAAGCGACGGAGCGGAGAAGTTTTTCCCCTCCACCCCCTCCCTAGTTAACAGTGTGACATTTTGGTCGCTTCGGGGCCGGGTGGGAATTTTTGGCTGGGACTCACAATTGGCTCTCGGGTCCTGGTTTTTTCGCCCATCCCACACTGTTGCTATGGTTTGATATAGGGGTTTCTGTGATGCTGTTGACTTGGTCACATGGGCGGGTATCACTGGTAAGGTAAACATTATGACCCACAGGTATCCGGCAGGTTCGCAATTGACTGGACAACAATAGACAGGCATAAGTTGGTTAAACGTTGTCCGGTCAACGACGAACTAGGCGACGGGGTGATGGCGATAGCTAGCCAGCATGCATCACCCCGTGATTCCACGGATACGCGTCAGAGGGTGGGGTCATTAGTTAGATATTGACTACGGTCAACAATTTGTTTGTTGTAAACAAACAAATTGATACAAATCGATACATTGTAACCAATTGCCGTTGGCAATTTTGGGGTGGTACCTTACCAGTGTTACTTCGGCCTGCTTGCCTTAAGAATTATGATTGGTCGTTTTACCAATAGAAATTTATAATTCGGACTAGGGCATGAATCAATAAATGTGGCCCGATGCTGTTATCCACTTTTACCGGTGTCTGAGTCCTTTATTGGGGGGTGCGCCTGCAAAGTCCTTTAGTGTATTTCTTGAATGTCATGCTTCGCCAGCGGGTGTTGTTAAATTGTTCTGGAGGATTAGAGAAGAGTGTAGATCTATCAAGATGTTGCAAATGTCCAATAACCAACTCTGGCGTGTTGAACAATGCCGGAAGAAAAGCCATTTGAGACACGGCCAGTGGATGCTCATAGTATAACGTTGCATTCTTACCATGAACTTCAAACATATAGTTAGCATGACGAAGCCAAAAGTTGGGGTTGCCCCCATGAGGCATTGTTCTTACAGCTGGAAGCACAGTAAGAAAGAAAAGAACAAATGTCAGCAAATTTAGTCTACTGGTGAACCACCATCCTGGAGCTGAGTAACCTTCTTCTCTCTCCATGGACGGATTGCTCCAGCAGGAATCCTTCCACTCAGGATCCCCTTGTTGCCAATAAATGACCAATGGCTTAGGAAGACACTCCCCTAAGAAACAGGAGCATGCCCTGTTATTACTAGTACCATGTAACTAAACGTGAAACATGAGTGACATATAACACAAATGCAATATCACAAACCCATTTACATGTGTAGGGTACTCTTCCATGTACTTCTGAAGGTACCTTGAGATATGCAGTTTCATAAGACAATACATAACATAAGCAAAGACAGGTCTGTCTCCTGCAAGAGAATAAGCAAACACTTAAGCATAAACAAGACATGAACATTTCTTTTCTTCCTTACATGAAGGAGGTCTGGTTGCATTTTAGAAGGCATTTCTCACTTCCCCAATTACATGAGTAAGGCATTAAATTTTTTCTTCTCCCACTGGTGTGAGTGAAAGAAGCATTCAATAACTTATAATCAGCATAGCATGGTAACTCAAATACAGTACAAATCTCATTAGCATGAGCAGGTAGACAATTTCTTAAAAAGGCTGTCAGGTTTTATAATTCTTCTTTAAAGTCCACACAAACTTTTTTTTTCTTTTTAGTCTAATTAAAATGTCCAAATTAAAAGTCCAAATCTTGATTGAAGCTTTCTGAAACACTATCTTCTCTCCAGCACAGTTCTTGGCATGGCAAATTGAAATTAAGCCATAAATTAAGTCTCACTGACTTCACAAGACAATCCCACACAACCCCCCTTTTTTCAGCTTTTCAGGCAAACACACATTCCTTCATGCTCCAGCCACACCCATCTGCATTAAGGCAGGCCGATGAGGTGTGAAGGCACAAAGAACAAATTCTCCAGAAGTTGCAAGTAATTTCACACAGAAGAAAATCACAGGGAATTCCAAGTTGCTTTCCTTGCAATCCTGATGCTTGAAACTTGGGACAGCTCACTCTGGATCTCTTTGTTTGAGGGTTGGGCAGTTCAAAATCAGCCAAAAACTCTTTGTATTTTTGCAACAGCCTGCTGTCCATCGAGGAAAGGTTCACCCCCCTCTTCCTCTGTATTTCTTTCATCTCCAGCATCTGATTCTCAACCTTATGACAAACTGCATCTGTTAGTTTGTACTTGCACCCCTTTCTGGTCTTGGGTTTTGTGCGTTCCTCCTTTGGGCCATCCTTCCATTTCTGCAGGATCTTCCTGCCCAAACGTGAGGTATCAAATTTACTACTCAGCTTCTCCTGCTTTTGTGATGAGGGTTGATTCACGGGGGGGCTGAGATCCCCTAAGCTGCTCTTTGAAACACAGTCCTTGCTTCCTGCCACTCTGCATGCATTAACAGCTTCAATCTGTGATGAGGTCCCCACCATTTGTTCCCCATCAGCTGGCATTTGTGGTTTTTTAGGCTCGGCTGGCAATATTGCAGCAGTTCCATTTGCCAGAGCCTCTCTGTTCACTAGATATATCTCAGGAGATTCCACATCCAGTACAGCAGCAGTTAAAGCAGCAGAGAATTGTGTTTTGGTAGGGCTAAAAGTGCTTGATTGCTGCAAGGCAGGATATAATGTCCCATCTTCTTTTCCACCTCCACCCCCATCAGGGGCCTGTTGTTTCTCATATGATGGAGGGGCAGTTGCCATAGCCCCCCCTTTATCTGGAGGCAAAAGCTGTGTGAGGGGGCCATCAAGCCTCTGAGAGAATAACATATTCTTTGGAGTGAGTCTCTGAAGGCAGTCTCTAACTTCCTCCCATGTAAATAATACTGATACAGAAATTCCATTATGCTTCTGCATTTCTCTCTCGATCTGTTTCCACTGTTTTAGGTCCAGACATTCATCAAATTTAACCCAAGGACAGATTTTTTCTATAGCTTTAACTAGCTTTTGTATCTCCCTCTCATCAGCCTTTCGCCCATTGTGATCCAAAAGATCTGAGATATCTTTACAAAGTTCCTGCATTTGCGACGCCAGCACACATCCCATAATTAAATTGTATTTTCCACTCACCCTGATTATCAAGCGCTTGATTGACCTTTCCTCCGGTCTGACCTTTTGCCTGGTCGTAGGTGAATGAAGACCTTGTCCCGGTCGATTATGAGGTGCTAATTGCTGAAGCAGAGTTCAAAGCATTCCTTTGAATTTCATTCAATTGCCTCACAAGGGGCGCCACTTGTTGGGATCTGATTCATGTAAAGATAATCAATCAGCCAGCCTCATTAGCAGCAGTTTATATCCTCAGATCTTTTGAGATAGAAACTTAAGAGTCCACGAAGTCCAGCTCCATTAGCTCAGAGTAAGGAAAGGAACAGAGAGAGTCAGAGAAAACACGTCTCCAGTCCTTGGCTGAACAAACGATACTAAACCTACTCTTTATTCAGGCAGAGTATAACAGAAACGAAACTTATTCAAGCAGAGTATACCAGAAACGAAACTTAAGCTAGATAATCAATCAGAATGTCAGAACCCAAATAAGGAGAAATAAGGAGCGTTGTCTCTCAGTGAGCAAAGAGGCTTTTGTTTACAAAATGTGTCAGAGGCAGCCTGACAGAATCCAGATGCATTCCCACATGCAGAGTTGTCAGAACCTAAGCTGATGAATGCAGTGTGGATGGTTGAGTTCCCCATTTATAGTTTCTCATTTTCCTGATTATGTTTGTTCCTTGTACTAACTTTGGCTTTGATATTCAGGCAGTGCTGCTTAAAAGAGAGTGTCCTGTCAAGTGTCTCACTGAGGTATTTTGGTGCTGAATAATTCTACATTCGGTTCCCTTGCCACGTAACATCCAACTCAACCTTTGCCTCTCAGTTTCGAAGGTGGAAAGCACACACTTGAGTCTTGCTTGGATTAGGCTTCAAATGGTTGATGTTGTAATACTGTCCTAATTCTTCAAGTGCTCCGGAAAGTTTTCCAGCTACCTTATCAAAGTTTCATCCTTGTATGGCCATTACTGTGTCATCTGCATAGATATATTGTCAGGATATATGCTGCTCCAAAAAATGAAGGGAACACCTAAACAACACAATGTAACCCCAAGTCAATCACACTTCTGTGAAATCAAACTGTTCACCCTGGTAGCAACACCAATTGACAATCAATTGACATTCCATATGATGTTGTGCAAATGGAAGAGACAACAGGTGGACATCAGAGGCAATTAGCAAGGCATCCCCAATAAAGGTGTGGTTTAGCAGGAGGTGACCACAGACCATTTCTCAGATCCTTTGCTTTCTGGCTGATGGTTTGGTCACTGTTGAATACTGGCAGTGCCTGCACTGTAGTGGTAGCATGAGACGGAGCCTACAACCCACACAAGTGGCTTAGGTGGTGCAGCTCATCCAGGATGGCACATCAATGTGAGCTGTGGCACAAAGGTTTGCTGTGTCTGCCAGCATTGTGTCCAGAGCATGGAGGCGCTACCAGAAGACAGGCCAGTACATCAGGAGATGTGGAGGAGGCCATAGGAGGGCAACAACCCAGCAGCAGGACCGCTACCTCCACCTTTGTGCAAGGAGGAACAGGTGGAGCACTGCCAGAGACCTGCAAAATGACCTCCAGCATGCCACCAATGTTCATGTGTCTGCTCAAACAGTCAGGAACAGACTCCATGAGGGTGGCATGAGGGCTCAATGACCACAGGTGGGGGTTGTGCTCACAGCCCAACACTGTGCAAGATGTTTGGCATTTGCCAGAGAACACCACGATTGGCAGGTTTGCCACTGGTGCCCTGTGCTGTTCACAGATGAAAGCAGGTTCACACTGAGCACGTGTGACAGACATGTCAGGGTCTGGAGATGCCGCGGAGAACATTATGCTGCCTGCAACATCCTACAGAATGACCAGTTTGGTGGTGAGTCAGTAATGGTGTGGGGTGGCATTTCCCTGGAGGGCCATGTGCTCGCCGGAGGTAGCCCAACTGCCATTAGGTACCGAGATGAGATCCTTGTGAGACCATATGCTGGTGCAGTTGGCCCCGAGTTCCTCCTAATGCATGACAATGCTAGACCTCATGTGGCTGGAGTGTGTCAGTGGTTCCTGCAAGACAAAGGCATTGATGCTATGGACTGGCCAGCCCATTCCCCAGACCTGAAGCCGATTGAGCACATCTGAGACATCATGTCTCGCTCCATCCACCGACGCTATGTTGCACCACAGACTGTCCAGGAGTTGGGGGTTGCTTTAGTCCAGGTGTGGGAGGAGATCCCACAGGAGACCATCCACCACCTCATCAGGAGCATGCCCAGGCATTGTAGGGAGGTCATACAGGCACGTGGAGGCCACACACACTACTGAGCCTCATTTTGACTTGATTTAAGGACATTACATCATGGTTGGATCAGCCTGTAGTGTTTTCTTCCACTGTTACTGTGAGTGTAACTCCAAATCCAGACCTCCATGGGTTGATGAATTTGATTCCCATTGCTAATTTTTGTGTGATTGTATTGTCAGCACATTCAACTACAGTATGTGAACAACAATAGGAATACAGTATTTCAGTCATTCAGATCGTGGGGTGCCTTATTTTTGTGTGCCCTTTATTTTTTTTTTGAGCAGTATAGTTGATCATTTGTACATATAGTATATTATACAGTTTTGGAGACAATACACTTCCTTGGGTCAGTACATTTGTCTGCAACTTCCTCCTGCTGTTCTTTCTATTCATCATCACAGAATCTCCGGTTATGAAGGAAACTGCCAATGACCATAGTAAGCTTTTTATCTCTGGTAAGATTATTTACTTTACAGAGCAGAATCCGATGATTGACAGTATCATACGCTGCAGTTAGGACAATGCAAGCCACTCCCATAGCTTTATTTCAAAGCCATCTGCTTTATCTGCTTTGTTCTTATGTCACTGATACCTGCTTTATTTGGTGTCATGCTGTTTATAGATCAGGGCCGTAGTATTCAAACCAATTTAAATACTATTTTAAGTGGCAAAAGCATTCCTGGATAAACTTTTTCAAAAAATTGAAGTATGTGCTCAATAACGTATATCTTAAACTAGCTAATTGCCTAGCCCTGCCCGGTTTTTTTTTGTTTTGTTTTTTCCTCTTTGAAGGAATAATGGATTTGTAACATCTTACCTGGAACCTAAGATCCGAAAGAAGTATACGTTTGCATTTCCCTCACCTGATTAAGTTGTCCACGCCTCTACACACAGACACAAAGACACATACACACAACTCTGTTCACCTTCCCAACGAAGTGTTCCCTTCCCCCCTCACTCATCTCAATGGAACTCTGTTTACCTTATTCGTGGTATTCTTATCAGCCCCTTTCTGCCTCAGCTCTCCCTCTCCCTCTTCATCATCATCCTCCTCTTCTAGTGACTGCCCCTCTGCCACCATTTCTCCTGACTCTGTGCGCCCGCTGACCCAGAACCCCAGCCGGGGGGGCATGGAGGGGAGAGTAGGCCCCGACACTGTTTTTTCTACTTCTCTGACCAGTGGTGGAGGCAAGAAAGTAGGTGGAGGCGAAGGAGCATTGCCCGCCCGGATGAGCCCGGTGGTCATGCTTGCCTTGGCCTCGCCTCATGGCCACCATAGCCCAGCCAATGTCTGCTGCATTTGCCGACTCAGAAGCACAGCCAGGGGGGATGGAGGGGAGAGCAGGCCCTGATGCCGCCATTGTTGTCTCTGTGGCCGGTGTGGAGGCGGGGAAGGAGGCAGTTGCGAAGGAGTGACTGGCTTGAGAAGAGGCGGCCTAGCAGTGACTCCTGATGGAAATGGTTGTTTGGGGGCACATGCGCGACACCGCCTCGAACGCTGGCTAGAATGATTGAGGCAGGTGCACATGCACGCACGACAACAGCTCTGGGTGCGAGGCACAGCTCAATGACTCTGCGTGTGGCCACTCCCCCGAACTGTGTGCATGTGCAGTTCTTTCACCCAATTTTAGGCTTCTTATGCCCCGGATTTTGTATCGGGGACCCCCCCCCCCAGTGCTGATCTCACAGTGGCAAGTTTCACTGGGATAGGCCCAGCGGTGCGGGAGCCTTTCCACCAGTTACAAACAGAGATCTCTGCTTTATATAAGAATAGCCTTGCTGGAACAGGCCACAGCCGATCCAGGCCAGCATTCTGTCTCACACAGTGACTCACCATTTGCTTCAGAATATTCCCAAGCAGATGCCTTCACCTACTTAGGATTCCCTGGAAATGGCATTGAAAGATATCCTGCCTATCTCTCCAACCTGGAGGTTGTCCTTAGGTATCCATAATTATAGCCATTGATACCCTTGTCCTCCATGAATTTGTCTAATCCTTTCTTAAAGCTGTCAAGACTGACAGCTATCACCACTTCTTCTGGCAGGGAGTTCCATAGACCAGTGATCCTCTGGGTGAAAAAGTACTTTCTCTTATTTGTTTGAGAACTAGTACCAAAAGTTTCATGGAGTGCCCCCTAGTTCTAGTGTTGTGCGATAGGGAAAACACTTTTCCTTATCTACTTTGTCCACACCGTGCATGATTTTATGAACTTCAATCAAGTCACCTCTTAGACGCCATAATTCAAGAGTGAAGAGGCCCAACCGTTGCAGCTTCAGATGGTAAGGAAGGTGTTCAAGTCCCCTAATCATTCTGGTTGCCCTCCTATGCACTTTTTCCAGCTCCATAATATCCTAGCATTGAGTTTGCTTTTTTCACTGCTGAGGCACACTGGGTTGACAAATTCATTGAGCTGTCCACCAGGACACCAAGGTCCCTTTCCTGGTTTGTCGCAGAGACTTCAGACCCCGTCAGTTTATAAATGTAATTGGGGTTTTTTGCCCCAACGTGCATCACTCTGCGCTTACTAGTGTTGAAGCTTATTTGCCACTGTTTCGCCCACTACCCCAGTGTCAAGAGATCCCTCTGGAGCTCCTCACAATCTCTCACCATTTTCACTACCCTGTATAATTTAGTGTCATCAGAAAATTTGGCTACCTTGCTATTTACTCCTACTTCTAGATCATTTATGATAAGGTTGAAAAGCAGGGCTCCTAGTACTGAACCTTAGGGGACCCCACTCTTTACTTCCCTCCACTTGGAGAAGTGTCCATTTAGTGCTACCCTCTGTTTCCTGTCCCTTAACCAGTTGCTGATCCAGGACAAGACCTGTCCCTTTATTCCATGACTGGTAAGTTTATTCAAGAGCCTTTTGTGTGGGACCTTGTCAAAAGCCTTCTGAAAGTCCAGATAAACAATGTCAACTGGATCCCCCTTATCCACATGTTTGTTGACACTCTCAAAAAATTTCAACAGGTTAGTGAGCCATAATTTGCCCTTGCAAAAGTCATGTTGGCTCTCCTTTAGCAGCGCCTTCTCTTCTATGTACCTATTAATTCTATCTTTTAGGATGGTTTCCATCACTTCACCTGGGACACATGTCAAACTGACCTGTTGGTAATTTTCTGGCTCACCCCTGGATCCTTTTTTGAAAATTGGTGTTACATTCGCTACCTTCCAATCATCAGGCACAAACCCTGATTTGAGAGAAATATTATATATTTTGGCTAGGAGATCAGCAATTTCATCTTTAAGTTCCCTGAGAGCTCATGGATGGATGCCATCTGGTCCTGGTGATTTGTTAGCATTTAGTTTAACAAGACATGCAAGGACCTCCTCCCTGGTTATTTCTATCTGGCTTAATTCTTCAGTTTCCCTCCCTACGAAGATAGGCTCTGTTTTGGGCATGTGTCTCCTTAAGTGAATTCTGAAGCAAAGAATTCATTGAGTCTCTCTGCGATCTCTGTTTCCTCTTTAATAACCCCTTGCCTTCCATTGTCGTCTAATGGTCCAATGGCCTTCCTAGTTGGGTTCTTACTTTTTTTTGTTATTTCTCTGAGTGTTTTTAGCTCTACACTCCTCAAAGTCTTGCTTTGCTTTCCTGGTTGTTGCCTTGCATTTGTTCTGCCAGAATTTATGTTTCTGCCTGCTGTCCTCATTTGGACAAGCCTTCCATCTTCTAAATGAGCTTTTCTTGCTTTTGATCACTTCCCAAACAGCTCCTGTATGCCATATTGGAGTCCTCTTGGACCTGGCAATGCCCTTTTTTTCCTTTTGGGTATGCATTCCAATTGGCCCTCTGTTATTGCTTTTGTAAACAGCCTCATGCCTCTTAGAGTGTTTGGAATCTCTCAATTTTCCCTTTTAGCTTGTTTTTTTACTAGTTTCCTCATCTTTGGGAAATTTCCTTTTTGAAAATTTAAGGTCTCTGTGTTAGATTTTGTCAGTGACTTGCGGTCTATGATCAAGTTAAACATAATTGAGTTGTGATCACTGTTCCCTATTGGATCAGTCACATAGATTTTGATTTTTAATTTGTACCCCGCCCTTCTCAGATTGTAGGCTGACTCAGGGCAGCTTCCAACATAATTAAATATACAATATAACCAAACCAAAGTATAACAAACATATCATATAGTTAAATGCAAATAAATACAATTCAAATAGAAAGCAGCATATTAAGAAAATACCAGAAAACCCTAAGAAACAATAACAAAATAACATATCACAGTCCCTATTAATATAAATGCAATATTACACAGTAGCATTGTCAAAATATCCCACCCACAAAATTCAAATAACATATACAAGTACATATACAAGTACAGGTAAAGTAACAAATGAGCATAAAAATAATATAAATACCAAAACACTATAATAGCACTATAAAAAAATCCCCCCTCCCCGGCACCACAAGTCCTGTAGGAGTAAGGAGAGGGGAAAACCACAACCCTCTAACCATACACTGCATTACCGACCTTAGGACCAGGAAAGAAGGGATACTCAGAATACTAAATGAAAATAAATTCAGCCACAGGTGACATCTGTCATCTGTGCCTCCAATTCCCATGGCTGGCTGGGTCACAGGAGCAGTCAGGAAGGTGTTAGCTGGATGAGTGCCGGCAGCAGCCCCTGCAACCAAACCTCCCTCCAGCTACAGATGTTCATCTCCCGCTGGTCTGACCGGGAGGGAAAGAGAGCACCCGGTGTCCTTGGCGTCGGCCGCGTCGGCCCCACTTTTGAGGCTGCCTGCTGAAACTCCTGCCAGTTGTGAATGTTCATTTCCTGCCGGTGTGGCCGGGAGGGAAAGATAGTGCCCGGTGTCCTTAGCATCGGCCCCGCTTTTGAGGGTGCCTGCCGAAACTCCTGCCAGCTGTGAATGTTCATCTCCCGCCGGTCTGGCCGGGAGGGAAAGAGAGCACCCGTTGTCCTTGGCGTTGGCTCCACTTTTGAGGCTGCCTGCTGAAACTCCTGCCAGTTGTGAATGTTCATTTCCTGCCGGTGTGGCCAGGAGGGAAAGAGAGCGCCCGGTGTCTTTGGCATCAGCCCCACTTTTGAGGGTGCCTGCCGAAACTCCTGCCAGCTGTGAATGTTCATCTCCCACCGGTCTGGCCGGGAGGGAAAGCAGCATATTATCTTGCACCAGAATTACTCAGGATCAAGTCAAGGATTCTTGTACCTCTAGTTGGGTCTTCAACCATCTGTCCCAGGGAACAAACATTTAGCATATCTAGGAACTTTATCTCTTTATCATGTGCTGAACAACAGTTCACCCAGTCTATGTGAGGGTAATTGAAGTCCCCCATTATAACCAGGCTTCCCTTCTTGGATGCCTCCTTTACAACATTCTCCAACTGCCAGTCTCCCTCAGGAGTTTGGGTCGGGGGCCGATAGTATATGCCTACTGTTAGACCATCCTTGTGGCCTGGTACTCTTACCCACAGAGTTTCTAATGGTGACTCCAAATCACCTAGATATTCCAATTCGTATGATTTTATCACTTCTTTGACATACAAGGCTACACCACCTTCCGTTTGCCCCTTCCTATCCTTCCTGTACAGTTTGTAGCCTGGGATAACTGTATCCCATTGGTTATCATCCATCCACCAGGTTTCAGTGATGCCAATAATATCAATATTTTTATCTATTGCTAAGTATTCCAGCTCCCCTATTTTGTTCTGGAGGCTTCTGGCATTTGCATACAAGCATTTATATATGCTTTTCTGATACAGTCTTTTGAGTCCAGTTGCATTGTTAGACTGCCTCTTGCATCCTTCTGCTAGAGTGCTGGTGACTAGCTCCTCGCTCTGCTCAGTAATTTTTGAATTCTCCTCACTACTCAAGTACACACTTTTCAGAACTGGATGCTGCCCAGCTCCTGTCAGCTTTCCCCCACTTATCAGTTTAAAAGCTGCTCTGCAGCCTTTTTGATGTTGAGTGCCAGCAATCTGGTCCCATCATGATTCAAGTGCAACCCTTCCCTCCTGAACAGATTTAGCTTGTCCCAAAATGTTTTCCAGTTCCTGACAAATCTGAAGCCCTCCTCTCGACACCACCGCCTCATCCACACATTGAGGCTTCTGAGCTCTGCCTGCCTGGTGGGTCCTGCATGAGGAACAGGTAGCACTTCTGAAAATGCTACCTTGGAAGTCCGGAACTTCAATCTTCTTCCTAACAACCTGAATTTGGCTTCAAGAACTGACCGCTTGGCCTTCCCAACATCATTGGTACCAACATGTACCATGACCACTGGCTCCTTCCCAGTTCTCTCTAACAAGCTATCTGGATTTCTTGTGATGTCTTATAGATATAGATACACAGAATTTTGTGAAACTCTGCAGTATGAATTAGCACTGTTTGCCTGAATACAAATGATCACATGAGTGGGAATTCTGTTCATTTAAAGGTGGTGCTCCAGTTGTACTTGTTCCTGGAAATGTCTGACTTGGCTAAAGCGATACATGATTTAGTGAAATCCTGACTAGATTACTGCACCACACACCACAAGAGAATGCCTTTGAATAATGTTTGGAAATTTCTGTTGTTCCAAAACAGTGCAGCCAGGAGGCCAGTTAAATTCTTTTTCTCCAATAGCTTCACTGACTAATGGTCTATTTTCCTGGCACAAGTGCTGGCTTTAAATTACAAAGACATATATGGCTTGGATACAGGTTATCTGAAAGACCATATCCACTCATACAAGCCTGCGAAAGCTTTATGGTCTGCTGAAGATGCCCTTCTCACAATTTCACCACCTTCAAAAGTCTGTCTGGTGGGCATTTGAGAGATCGTCCTAGTGGATGTTCACAGGCTCTGGAATCCTTGTCAAGAAAGACTAGGTTTGCCCCCTCTCTGTTCTCTTTCTTGCAACAATAGAAGACCTTTATTATTTTAGGCATTCTTTAGTCATCAATTATACAAGTCCAGCTGATGTGCTAGTTTTCAATGTTTTAAGATAAATTTGTATTACTAGTTAAAATTAAGTTATTTTAAAGAGATTTAAATTCTTTTAATTAATGTATATGAAAATAAAAGATCTCTAAAATATCAGTTCAGAAGGGAAATATTTGATTTTATTTAGGAAGTGCTGCATAAATCCAGAACAACATGAAAGTACTGCAACAGAAGTATTCTTTAAAATATAACTATTAAAAGAGGTGGTTAGAACCAACTCATAAACACACAATAAATATTTCATTATTTGATCTCTCTTTCCAGCAATGAGCATAGTTTGCTACATGTTACTTCAAAGTACTTATACCTTGCCCCCAACTGCAAATAAATATCCAATATGAGATGCCACAGCCTCCAGTTTGTAAGAGCTAAGCAAGGCTGTTCATGATAGGATTTTTCTTGGGTTGGCATAAGTTGGAGGTGATTGACTGCACATAACAACAAACACCATATCTACTGGCAACATCTACACAGCATTGACACCAGCAAAAGGTCCCTCACTGTAAAATTTGGGGGTGGGATCCCTGCTCACACATAATGCTAAACCACATTTCAGCACTAGGTGGATAAACAAAGAGGATGCCATATGACATGGTGAGCTCATACACCTACCTGTTTAATCCTCTCCTCACTCTTCTTTTCAGCTTCCTCATTTTCATGGGATCCAGACAAGAAATAGTCTACAATTAACTTCAGTTTGAGCTGGTTCTTGGTTTCTCAGTATGAAAACTTATTATATTTTACAATAAAGTTTGATTTAATTTAAGGAGGTAAGCACAACAACCCACAGTTCATTTCTTACCCTGTTTAGCAACTGATGTTGCTGGGATGTTGTTGTGTATTGAGGAACATTTGCAAGTAGCGCAGGGAGTGCTCTTGCAAGAGGAAAATGGTGGTTTCCCGCCATTCTAACGAGAAGCCCAAAGTGGTGTGAAACCCCTGCAAAAGGGTGCGCTTGTTAGGCTAAACCAAGCCCTGTGATTGGTTACAGTTTTGGATCCTATTCTCCATTGGTTAACTACATATATTCCCTGTTATGGTTGGTTAGTTACATTTGTCCGGTGGGTCGCTACCTTGTATCCAGGAGCCACTGCCGGGGAGACACTATATAAGCCCCACGGGTAAACAAGGGTGGGGCCGGACCGGATCTATACTTCCTACACCATAAAGGTAGCCGGGTAGCGCTAAGCCTGGGTCCCTCCATTATGCTACGCATCTATGGTAGCTAGTTTATTGCCTATTGCCGGGGAAGAGTCCAGAGGGACTGAGTCCACTAGGATTGTATAGCCATCTCGGGATCCGGAACACCTTGTAGGCTCATCTCTAATTGACTGTTAAATAAAGCCTGTTGCTGTTTGTTCATCGTTGTCCTGGACTGGTGCTTATAGGGGCCAGATACAACAGATGTCATCCCTCACTCCAGGCTGATTGTAAACTGTTTGGGACTGAGGGACTGCTAAACAGGTAGCAAATATCAAATGCATGGCTCTGATGGCCACAATAAGGTATCCAACTGTGATATGCTACTGGGCACATTTTGGCATGAAACTATCAGCTGTATATTTTCCTCCCACTTTAACTCAATGGGGGGTGGCATCTTAATCCAGGGATATAATAGTCCTATGTCAAGTTTAAGTGTGCATCATGCAGACCACGAACAAACAAACAGAACACTGCACTCCCATACAACACAGGAAAGGGGATATACTACCCATATGGTGATTCCCTCACTGATAAAAGTAGAAATATGCTGAAGAAAATTTGAATTTTGAATTATTCATTTTTGCCGTGAAGTGTATGAGCCCAAGACAGTTTTTCTACCTGTGTGGAACACTAAGTATATGAATGAAAGCTCCCTCTATGTAATACTTTGTGGGCACAGCAGTGATCCAGCAACATTTAGTGCAGTCTGTCAGAACAGATGTCATATTAAGCCAGGAATTCTAGCTTAATATACCATTAGGTGAACTGAACTGATGATCGTGTGCAAATCTGTTTGCTCCAGCTTCAACCTATCCTTTTGGGCAAATGGGTAAACAAACCAGGATTTGGTAGCATAGTGTTGCCTCTGAAAACTAACATCTTGGAATGTGTGCTCAAGCAAGCCAGGATTAAATATTTGCTTCAGAGAAGGGTTTAAAATGCCTTACAGATCTAAGATTCTTTGGGTACATTTAACTGTAATCCTGGCTACAGAGATAAAGCATGTCTATTCTTGTTTTATAATGCATGCCTCTTCAACCAAAAACTGGTGGAATAACAAGATACAAATGCATATGTGTGTGTTTCCAGTTACAAGATAATGATGATCTATTTGCAATCAAATTATTAAGTGTGTATTTATATTGGCCCACTCTTTTTTTCAAGCTACATCCTCTCAGCAGACACTTAAAAATTAGTTTTCCTATGTTGATCCTTGTCAGAACATCAATAAATGTTTGTGATGGGTGGGAGAGGAGTGGGGAGGACAACTTTTTAAAAGCCTGAATGCATCTGTTTTGAGGCATTCTTTCTAAATTCAGCCAAAAATATATCTTCAAGATCATGCAGTGGCTTTAAAAACTCCCTTTCCCCAAGGAATTTTGCCTCTTTCCTCTAACTTTAAGATGTACTATGGAGATGCTTGCTAATATTAGGAGATTAATGTCTACTACACAATATTAATAAAGGGAATCTCTGCTTTTGGGAGGTAATGGTGTGCAACTATACTTAAATGCCACACTCACAAAATACATAGCATGCACTTTCTGAAAACAAAGATCAGACAGTCATCTTCGGACGCTAAAAAATCTATAAAGTGGTGCAACAAATCTCAACAAAACCCTTACCCGTCATAAGTTGTTGTCCTGTTAATCCCACTGGAACCATACCCAGGTTATTCATTGCAGTTGCCCAAGCTGCTGGATCAGTGACTGACATGTTAAGTTGTGTGGTATCTATAGCTATGTTTCCCAAGCTATCAGCTGCTGTAGAGAAAGAAACACATTTGTGGCTTATTACAAAGAAGCAGGATGGCCAACTGCAAATTAGAAAGATCAGTTAAATTGTTCCAGCATTGCTATCTGATGGTTTCGTGTTAGTGATTCTGTCTTGATATCTATGAGAAAACTTGCAGTACAGCAGGCAATAAACAAAAAAACCTAATGCACAGTGTGTATGGAAACCTAATCCAATAAGGGCCAAAGGTTCCTATGGCAACAAATTCCCAAGGATGTAGATGTGTTAGCAAGAATAATGAAATTAGAATGGCAGAAACTTGTGGCACCCTTAAAAATAATTTATTGTATCAAAAGATTTGGGGAGTGCAGTCTATTTCAGGAGATAATACTCCCCAAATGTTCTAATTAATACATTTGCTTTTAAGATGCCAAAGCACTCTGTTTTTCTCTGAAATTTTTGAAGTGGTAGCCGTGTTAGTCTGTGCAAGCATATCAGAGAGCAAACAAAACAAAACACAAGAAATGCTGTGGCACCTTAAAGACTAATTCCTGTTTTTCTCTGCAACAGACTAATGTGCATCTTAAACTTGGGAGTGGGGGGGGGGGGGAATCTCAGTTTCGCACAATGCTTGGAAACTCCTAGAATCACTGAATCAACCATATCATTGATTTAGCAATAATCTTAGGAAATACAATAAAAAGGTGCACCAGGATAAAATCTGTCTTCTCTAGGAAGATGGACTATTTTGATTAAGAACAGAAAAACCAAAATCCAGTGCTGAAGAAATGACCACAACCAAATGCACCACATCTCTCATGAGCATATTTACCTGCAGCCATTCTTCTACTGGGTTTTTCTTGCTAATCTTCAATTTCATCCGCTTGGTGCACTTTGACTTTTTCATTTGTCACTGTGTTAACATCTTGAAAGGTGAAGATTTTTCTCCATCAGTAGGTATATATCCACATTTAGTACATTATGCTTTGGAAAAAAGTGAAAGTAAAACTATTTTAAAATACTTCAAAATAAATATTGATGGGAAATTAGCACAAAACAACCAGGCACTCACAGTGGGGTCTCCAGGCACTTTTTTTCTCTAGGCATTAGAGAAGGAATTAAGCAGACCAGCAGTTTTGCTGATTGAGAGCAGAACAAACAGTGCCATAGAGGAACTTGTCTAATGCTTAGCCTCTGGGCTGAGCAACCTCTTTGCAGTTTAGGTCTTATCAGCACCTGCACAGCTGCCTTAGCAAGCTGGCTTACCCTGGAAGGACGCACTTGAGGCTGCAAATGATTTTTTTTTTAAGTTAAAAATTAATTGATACTGAAAGTTTGAAGAAAACTGTTTCCTGCTAAATAAATTCCCAGATGCACTGAAGGTAAAAGGGAGCAGGGTGAACAGCCTTGGGATAACATTAAGAATTAGGCACACAAGCTGAGAAACAGTTCTTTCCTCACACAACTGCAGTAATTTAAAGTACAGTACAGCTAAAAGATGGATTCTTGTACTCTACTGTGGTGCAATTATTATCTACTTGTCACCTGTGAAAACTAAAAAAAAATTTCCACTAAAGTGACTAGGCAGGTGGTCCAGTCTCCTAATATTTGACTAGTTCCCTGCTGTTTGGTAATATATATTAAACATTTTTAAGCAGATAAAGTTTATTGTCATACTTTTATTGCAAATACATGCTATTCATTTTTCTATTTTGTTCATTTTTGTACAATTTTAACTGATCTGGGATTTCTTTGGGTTTAAGGGAAGCAGAGCAGGGGAGGAATTGAAAGTAAATAATCTGGATCAATTGAGGTAGGACTACAAAAGTATTTCAGCTGCAGGTTATCTAGTTCAAAGGTAATGACTTTTACAAGTTTAGATTAGCTAGCCAAATACAAAACAGTTCCAAATGACACCTTAGGAATGGGGGGGGGGGGGGATAGACTATTGAATGTGATTCATATACTGTACTGTGGACTGAGATCTCTGGAAAACTACCTAGTACCATCTGTTGAAATAACTTGTAAGTAAGGCCTGTGGTGTCTCCTAGGAAGAGCATGGTATCCAGTTTGCGATTCTTCTGCCATACCCTCTGTCTGAACAAGCATGGGAAAGAAAAACAGGCCCTCAGCTTCCAAATCTTGCTGTTAACTGTGTCTCTTAGCAACCGTTTCTCTTGGCCACAGTAAAGGCATAGGATGCTTGGTCTCTTTTGATTCTGGCTCCTACTGACATCTCCTCCATTATTCCTACCTTGCTGCCATTACAGGGACATGGCAGCTGAGTGTTTTCATCATAAAGCTTTGTGACAGCCATTTCATCAATTATGTAACTGGAATGGTCACTTAATATTTCAGTTAAACAATGCTGCATTACACATCTTTGAGCAAGCTTGAAATGTCAGACAAACTAGCGCTATGTAACGAGGCCAAGTAAAATTGCTGTTTAATTACACATGTAAATTCTGAAGTGAGGCTGTGTGCTCCCATTGTGAAACAACTAACAGAACAGAGATAAACAATGCAAAATACACACAGACAGATAGACACCCCTTCACATACTCTTCTCTCTCCCCCTACACTGGGTGAGCAGAAGAAAGTGATTCAACAAGCCAAGTGGAAGCTAAAGGGTCCACTTTTGCTTCAGTATCATGATGACACATGCTGGAATCAAACCGAAACAGAATGATCCTATTTGCATGCACGTGCACACACACGCACACACACACACACACACACACACACACACACACACACACACACACACACAAAAGGAAGTACCTGTCAGGGGCCCTAAAGGGTACAAGAAGCCATGGATAAAGGATATATATACATAAGAAAGCCCGTTAACCATTCGTGTCCGGCATGCATGCCCACACCCGTCCCTACTATCCTGTACCGAGCCACCTACACTTACCTGACCACCCTTGGAGCAACCGCCCCATGAATGCGACCCAAAAAAACCTACAAGGCCCAGCGTCCGCCACACCGCACCATCCCTCAGCCAATGAGGCTGAAGGGCGCAAGTGCGGAGAAGTCAGAGCAGCTGGTGTGCACGGTTAAAAAACCGCCAACGTGCCAACAACCAACTTTTGCTGCCCTCTGCCCCACTGGCACCTCCTCTTCCCCCATGACTTCGGCAAAGTAGCAGGGAGACAAAATCGTCTCCCCGAAGCCCCGGAGGCTGGCGCTGACCTCGCCATAACTCCATGGGGGGGGGGGAACCCTCCTCTCCCCCCCAATGGCATCGGTGAAGGATGCGCCGGGGAAAGGCACAGCCGGCAAAAGGTAAGTGGGGTGGGGGAGAGGGACTGGGGGTGGAACGGGCCCGGGAACCACGCTGCCCACCTGCCCTGCCCCCTTGCCCCCCAGTCTCTGTCCCCCACCCCACTTACCTTTTGCCGACTGGGCCTTTCCCCGACTTGGCCTTCAGTGCTGGGACATGCACTTGACGGAGGGCAGGCTGGTGAACATCCCTGCTCAGAAGGCTGCGCCGGGGAAAGCCCCAGCAGATAAAAGGTAAGTGGGGTGGGGGAGAGGGACCGGGGTGGTGGAATGGGCCCAGGAACCATGCTGCCCACCCACCCAGTCCCCTTGCCCCCCAGTCCCTGTCCCCCACCCCACTTATATTTTGTCTGCTGGGGCTTTCCTCGACGTGGCCTCCTGGGTGTCCTCACCCCAAGCTGGCAAGGGGGGAGCCCCTCCTCCCCCTGAACAGCTTCAGCGTGTGTGTGTGTGTGCGCCTGCGCGTGTGCACACGTGTTGACGCCAAGGCTCCGGGGGGAGGGGGAGCACCCCTCTCCAACAGAGCTATGGTGTGTGTGTGTGTATTGTGTGTGTGATTGTGTTGTGTGTTTGTTTGGTTGTGTTGTGTGTGCGTGATTGTGTGTGTGGTTGTACTGTGTGTGTTTGAGTTGTGTGTGTGGTTGTGTATGTGTGTGGTTGTGTGTGTATGTGTATTGTGTGTGTGTAGGTATGTGTGTTTGTGTTGAGCACACACACACACACACACACACACACACACACACACACACACACACACACACACACACACACACACATCTCTGCTGGGCTGCACAATACAAACCTGCCCAGCAGGGCCAGGCAAAAAAGTGCTAGTACAGTATATATATATGGCTGTGGTGGCTCAGTGGTTAAGAAGCTCGCCTTGTTAGCTGGAAGGCCGGCAAATCGGCAGTTCAAGAGCCAGGTACTGCATGTCGGAATGAGCACCCTTCTCTGTCTCAGCTCCTGCCAACCTAGCAGTTTGAAAGCAAGATACTGCAAATAGATAAATAGAGACCACTTCAGTGGGAAAAGATCTCGGGGACATGAAAGGAGTCTCATTCGGGTGTCCCCTGAGCAGAGTTTCTCCAGGAAAAAATCCTTTCAACTCAGAATAATTTCTGACATAAAATTATTTACCAGGAAATGGAACGAATCAGCCAATTTCTGAAGTGACCAAAATCATGGGACAAAGCACCTGTTGATCACATCCTGATAAGAACACAGATCAACAACTTTCTATAGAACACATTTTTATGAGCTTGGATTGGGGGGTGGGATGTAGAGTCATTTCAAGCCTTGGTGAAATGTTTCTAATTGTCAAAACCATACCGCATCCATCTGTAAATTAATACAGAGAGTACTCATGGTTCTAAAGTCAAAAGAACATCTCATGTCTCAAGACAACTTATAGCTTATGTTTGCAAAATCTGTGGATAGTTAATACAGTATTTAGTTCCTGCAAAGGTCAACAATTGCAGCAGAAGAGCATACCCGCGTAGGATATTGAATGACGTTTTGGCAGTTCTTATGCACATCATCTGCAATGGATTTATAAACCAGGCTACTTCCTTCAGGAAGTAGAATGGAAAAGTATACAAAAATCTGAGAACAAAAATCTATAATATAAATAGCTAATTCTTTAAGACACTCTTTTAAATGTGACCTCAGCAATAGTTTACAACCAATTCCACAGCAGTTGCAAGTAATGTATGCTCTTAACAGGTTACAAATGTGCAAGCTCTTTCTTGGATCATCCTAACAACTGCAGTCTGGTTGAACTGACATCTATAAATAACAGAATCTGGAGACTGCTTAAATGAGGCGCTATGGAAGTCCAGCTTAGTGATGATAACAAAAGCATATGCAGTTAAAAAAAAGCTACCTAGAGGGAAGCCAGTTTGCAAGCTTGCATTCTACTGTGGCATCAATTTTTTTAAAAAAAAAAATACTGTAGTCTGGTTCTGCTCACATACAAAATACCACTACATCACAACCTATGTCTCCATTTCTCATTCTGCCTAGAATCTGATGTTTAAACATGAATCACTCCTCTATCTTGAAAAGATAACCTTTGAATAAATTACCCTGCTCTGAGTCATTTAGCTCAAGACTCTGAAAAGAATTCAGATTAGAATAGCACATTTCTCATCACCATCACCACCTAAAACTGTTTTTTAATAACAATTTTCTAGGACATCAGCCACTCAGGGTTTATGTGCATGTGTTTTTAATGTGTGTTTCCAACCTCTGTCTAGAAATGCTATGACAATGGCATATCCACACTTTACCCGAAACTGCAGGAACAGAAAACAGACATCTAGATTTGCCACAAAAACAAAGCAGAACAGAAGCATGTCAGAAGAAAGTTGCACTGGCCGCTAAAGAGGATGCAGTTCAGATGAAAAGCTTCACACAAACATCTTACTTATGCCTATCCAAAAGTGGAAATTCTTTAATGAAAGCTCTGCCATTAGAAAACGAACCGTACTTCTACACTACTCAGTACTGACGTCAGCACTATGAAGCAATTTTTGAATCTACACTCCAGGAAAGGCTTTATTGCTATCTCTCCTTTGGTCATTTCTTCTCTTCCCTCACTCAGAGAGTCAGCAGGAACAAGGGAAGGGAGAAAACAGCACCCATAATTTCAAGATTCCTTCCCCCATTTTCTTTCCTGTTTTCTTGACTACATATTCTTTTGTGAAGTCTCACATGAACAGGACTTATATTTTTACATTCTATGTGTCTGACTTTAAAAATATAAAATTTGAGGGGAAGACTCAAATTTAAGGGTAGCAGGGCCCAGAGGGGGGCCCAGAGTGGTGGTGAAAACCCTCCTGACCTAGCAGCCTGTCCCCCCAACCCACCCTGGGATGCCAATGTTATATATGTGTGTGTGTGACATTGTTGCCACTCCTAGACCCCCCCCCCCAAATCTAGAATCCTGGCTATGGACCTGAAGGGTAGACTTCACATTTGTTATTCAGATTCTCTTAAGTTTAGCACACCTATATCTTCAGTTAAGAAGATCCTGTATAAAAGGATCTAGAGAAACAAACTTTTGCTTCAGAGATTAGAGAGCTATTTCAAGGTAGGCAATAAATTGAAAGTAGATGAACAAGTGTATACAATACAAAACTTACAGTATAAACATTTCTTATGTTCTATCAGAATTCTTAGAATCAGTATATGAACATGTATACATTTTATGGGTATGTTTTCTTTTTCTTCATTATTTCCTCTTTTACCACTTCATGTGTTGTGAGAGATACAAGGTTCTTACACTTCTAGTGGCCTCAACCAGTGTTATTTGATGTTGTTGTGTTTTATCCCTCCTACTCACTCCAGCAGCCCTCTAAGACATCTCATTTCCATGGTGACCAATTTTCATTTATGTGTCATTATAAGTGCCCATGTTTGGCACTGGTAACATAAGGTGGGAATGAATATGCTTTGTATGAGATGTTTCTTTGTGCTGGTCAGTATGAGTATTTATTCAGCCATAAGCCATGGTGCAATAACTTTTGCAAATGAAAAATACATCTTAAATCAATGGATGGTGTAATAGTATGTCACTAGTTATCAAACATGGCATTTTCCTGTTTCTTAGAGGAGCTGTTTTGCCCTGTATCGAAGGTGGGCCTCTTGACTTCCTCTTGTAATTTTATTGTGTTGTAAATAGCCAAATGGTGCTAAAGAATGTTGTTTGCCACTCTGGATGAAGATGCTCATCTTCATCACCTGACATAAATAGCCAATTGATTTGAAAGCTAGGTATTGTTTAGATAAATTTTGACCCTGGTTGGCTTTAGGCCAAATGGGGAGGTCAGGCCAGGCTTTCTTTGCTCGACCAGACCTCATGGTCAGTCGAATCCAGAAAGATGGAGGATTAGCACCTCACCTGGTGCTGCTGCCCATAATGGTAACTTAGAAGTAGTTAGATTATGTTTCTTTAGTGGGGAAAGCTTGTATGTGGAAACCCTGATGTATTTTGATTTGTCGTATCCTGTCGCATCCTGATCCTTTATGGATCCTGAACTACCTATGAACCTGAAGAAATAAACAACTTTGATTCAGCTACCTGAATCTACCTATCTTTGAAAGGGGTAAGATAAGAGTTGAGCCAATCTTCATGCTACCTGATTTTGCATTCTCTCCAATTTAATTTTGCTGGGACTTCCTAAGGCAGGAACCCAGGTAATTGCAGCCTTGGGCTGGACTGAGCTTTTGAAACCTACAGGTCAGAGTCTTTGGGCGGGAGAGACCCAAGAAGGCAAGGCTTGGAGAGGTTTAGAGCTCATAGATGGCTAGCCAGATATACACACCACTGCTACAGATTTCAGGTGTTCAATTCTACTGTATGACTATTCACTTAGAAATAACCCCAGTGCAACAGCTTGTCCTTCCTGAACTCTCTAAACAGCCCAATTGGACTAAGTAGCCCCTTATAAGAGAGTATTGGCAGGACATGCCATTCAACCCAGCAGGAGTGCAATTTGAGACCTACACTCCTGACTTAAGCTTGCACCCCCTATTTTGAAATTTGCTTTAAATGAAGAAAGGCTTGGCAGAATTTTGGACTTTCGTTGTGTTTTCATTTCTCTAGCACCATGTAACACTTTAAATAATCCATTGGTTTTATGATGGAACCTTAAAAGGACAACCAGGGCTCAGCAGACGACATGACCAAAGGGAGGGTGTGTGTGGATCAAATGGCATCAAATTGAAGGGGCAGTGTGGAAACAATCCATACCCTCCATGCATTGACCTAATCAAGCAGCAACATTCAGCCTGTCATTGTAGTCTCAGCTTTAGTGGAAATATAAATCAGAACAGTATGAGAAACCTTAGTAAATTAGTTACCTGTATACTGCCATTACAACAAGGGGAGGGGAGGAATCTGGGTCAACCTGCCTTTGAGCGGAATGTACTGCAGAGTGTAACCAGTGTAAACCAACATCTTCTTCTGCTTAAGACATATATTTTGAAAGTCACAGACAGCATGTTAGTTACTCTTTAAAGAAACACACTGCAGTAGCATTTATGAATAAAGCATTTGGCCTGTAACTAGCAATACTAGGATGTACACAGCATTTGATTTGTTTCTTTTTATAAGCAATGTATAAACTTATTGAACAAGGCTCTTTTAAGATGCAATTAAGAGTAAAGTGGGGTTGTGATCCACTGCCACAGTTTGGAAAAAAGTATTTATTTATTTTTACCAGAATCTCTGGAGTTCCCTAGCCCATTGTTTCCCTATCTTTGGTTTTTGGACTTCAATTCCCATAAGTATAAGTCAATTCCCCAAAGCACTGATCAGCCAATGTACATACTTAGGCTTCTGGGATTGAGGTCCACCAGTGTTCCGTGGAACACAGTTTGGGAAATGCTGCCCTAGCCCAGTGGTGGCAAACCTATGGCATACATGCAGGAGGTAGCACTCGGAGCCCTCTCTGTGGGCACGCATGCAGTCACCCCAGCACAGAGTTCACCCTGCCTCTCTGCCCAGCAGCAATGGGAGAGCTTCCTACCTCCCCCAGCAAAGAGTTCACCCTGCCCCTCTGCTATTGCCCAAAGGGAGCATTTCCTTCCTCCCCTGTTGCTGTGTTGGCACTTTGTGATAAATAAGTGGGTTTGGGGTTGCAGTTTGGACACTTGGTCTCTAAAAGGTTTGCCATCACTGACCTAACCTGTAGCTGTGCAGGATGGTGAATTGGGGGTGGGTGGAGAGGTAATTACCTGTTTACATTTCCCCCCTCCCCCAGCTCTGTCCACCCATTCTTTGAACATGCTTACCAATTTAGTATTCACAAAGCATTACTGTAATGGAAGGGTGTGTGGGCAGAGAGAAGTTCACTTTTAGCCAGACTTCTGAAGCCTTGATGAGTTGGCAATCCCAGGATGAAAGAAGGAAGGAATTCTTAAACACATTTGCTTCTTATAATTCTGTAGCACTGCTTTTGTCACCTACTCTGGGGAGGGCAACTTTGCTGAGTCCAGGAGGAGTATATTATCTGCCCCTCATGCTGTTCAGAGATCACAGATATTAAAAAAATACACACACTCTCTCTCTCTCTCACACACACACACACACACATACACATGAGATGAGAGGCTGTGTCTAGTTGTGCTCTTCCAGATTACAATTTTTTTAAAAAGAATTTTAAAATGATATTTTGCAGATTTGGGGTAATTAAGAAACCCAATGTAGTACAGAGAATGGAGTGTTGGAGTAGGACTCAAGAGAGCTGAGTCCTGGGAGGTGGTAATGACAAACAATTCCTTAAACAGCTCATACATCCTGAATACCCTGTTTAAGGGCACCACAAGTCAGAAGTAATATGATGGCATACAAGAACAAATATTATTAAGTGCAGCTCTGTTGCCTATTAAAAAATAAAATGCCAACCTAAAGAACACAGATTGAATAGATACAAAGATAAAATAATCTTTGCCTATGGAAAATCACTTTAAATTCTCCATATTCTGTCCCAGCAGCAGCTTCTTGTCCAGAATATAGATCATGCATCAAGATAATCTGTTTAGAGGTAAATCCAGTGTAACACCACCCCAATCTGTAAACCAGTGCTTTAAATAGCCTTGAGGGCAGACAAATAAACTGCTGATAACACAAGGTTCCCAATGGCCATCATAAGGAATCTTGATGTTTAAATATTTTTGGTATTCATTTGGGAAATGTTACTCACAATGAATTTATGCAGATTATCAGGGTAATTTTGGTTTAAGTATCAATCCCTTCCTCATGGGAAACTAGCTCTCTAGTACAAGCTTCCCCTGGGCAATTGATTGCTGTTGTGCTAAAACAGTATGTGAGAAAAGTAAACAACAATAATGTGCCAACAAGTGGATACCAATTTATGTTAATCCTTCCCAGGCTTTTCTGTATATAGAGTACTCAGAAGTGGCTTACATTCCCTTCTTCAATGTGCTGCATAGGTTGCCCAAGACTAGATAGGTAAAGGTAAAGGACACCCTTGCTCGAAAGCCAATTGTATCTGACTCTAGGGAGCAGTGCTCATCTCTGTTTAAAGCCAAGGAGCCAGCGCTGTCTGCATCTACAGATATTTCTGTGAACATGTGGCAGCCATGCCTAGACACCAGAGTGCACGGAACACTGTTTACCTTCCCACTGAAGTGGTACCTATATATCTACTTGCAATTTCTTGCTTTCGAACTGCTAGGTTGGCAGGAGCTGGGAGAGAGGTGGGAGCTCACTCCGTCGTGCAGTACTTGGGTGTCAAACTCCTACCTTCTAGTCTTCAAGTTCAGTGTCTTAACCACTTGAGCCATCACAGACCAGATAGGTTGGCTCTTTTCCTAGAGAGGGTATAATATGTCAGAGAGAGAGAGAGAAAGAGAAACTGTTTCAAGTAGGATGTTACAGCAGAGGAGGAAACTAGTCTTGACAAGTCGAAGACCTCATATCATTTAGTACCAAAAAGCTATTGGTGTTGATTATTAAGAATGCTGTATTTATGGAGACTTCAGATTGAAAACACAATTAGCCAGTCTATGATCTGTTTTGTCATTTTCCAGCCAGCAAATGCAAGCTGGGCTGAAGAAGAATTGTTTCTCCCATGCTACATTTCTAGCCTTCTGACCCAGCTCTGCAATATAGCAAAGTAGAATCAAAATTTCTTCAGTGGTATGAAATAGGTAACATTTTTAAGTACAGTGGAACCTCATACAACAAATGCCCCGTATATCAATGAAATTGTATAACAATTAGGTTTTTGGGGGAAATGGTATCCTGTATAACAATATTCCCTATGGGAAAAAAATCGTACAACAATTTTTCAATGGAAAAAACCACTTAGTGAAAAAAATTGTTGCATGATGCATCCCATAGGGAAAATTGTTATATGATGCATGCATCGTATAGCAATTGTTTCGTACAACAACGAACCCCATGGAATAGATTAAGATTGTTATATGAGGTACGACTGTATTTGCAAAAATTATATATAAAGGGCATTTTGCAGCATTTTAAAAGGTTTTTGGACAAAAAATTTTCAAGTTCAATGCCATTCTGCTACTGACTTGTCATGGCTTCAAATTTTGTATTCATACATAGTTTAAATAATTAAGGGGAGAATAAAAATGCACTCAACTCTAGAGTCGGATATGACTGGCTTTCGATCAAGGGTGACCATTATCTTTACTTAAAAATGCAACATTGAAAATGTACATTGTGCTTTTAAAGTTTGGACAACTGTATACCAAAAGTCCCTGAAGGATAATCAGCTAGCTCTCCAGCAAAAGGCAACATGAAGTCAATGTAAAATAACCTTGTTTCCCAAAGGAACTTGATATCTTAGGAAAAATTATTGATTCTTAACATAAAAATTATAGCGCAAAGGTATTCCGTATAGGTGGAAAAAGTTAGAAGTACTTTCATTTACATACAAGCAGTGGTGGGCTCCAAATCTTTTAACTACCACACTGTGGGCATGGCCTACTTTGTGGGCATGGCCTACTCTGTGGCCATGGACATGTGACTGGGTGGGTGATTTAGTCATGTCTGCCCAGTGGTGGGATCCAAATTTTGTTACTACCTACTCTGTGGGAGTGGTATGGTGGGCGTTGCCTGGGGGGAAGCTCTGTATTAGGACTACTTTATTTCAAAGCTTGGACAGACAGGACTATCTTCTTAAAAGATATTTGATGCTGATGTATATTTTTCATTTTTTTTATTATATGACTTGTACTGTTCATTATTGTACTGATTTATTTTTTGTATTGCTATATTGTATTTTGGGATTATTGTATTGTATTAATTATGTTGTTTGCCGCCTTGAGTTGGCCTTGGCTGAGAAAGACGGGGTATAAATTAAATTTTTATTTTTTATTATTATTATTGTTGTTGTTGTTGTTGTTGTTGTTGTTGTTGTTGTTGTTGTTGTTGTTGTTATTATAGAAGCATTTTGACAACTCGATAATACTGAATTTTATAAGAAACTTACCTCTGATCCGACTCCTCACATTTCCAGGTTAATACAAACAATTTTGTATGAGGGTCTTGCTTTAAATTTCATATCCGAAAATACATTCCAATTCCTTACCAATAAGTTTTCTAGGATTCCCATTTTCCACATGCTCCCAAAAGTACACAAGGTGAAACAACTAGGTGTCCCGTTGCATGGTTGTCCGATTGTATCTGGTATGAATTCCATCTTAGAACCCATAGCACAATATTTAGATTCTTTTTTTGTAAACTTTTTCTCATGATACTCCCTCTTTTGTACGTGACTCTTCACACCTTATAACACTTTTGGAAGGTTTTGTTGTTCCTGCTAACACTTGCATTGTCACCCTGGATGTAGAGTCCCGTTATACTAATATTCCGTTAGACAAGATTCGTCTTATTGTTTCAGATTTATTACTTTCCAGATTACATCAGACACCCCTACACATTTTCTTTTAGATTTGGTTGATATTATTTTAGAAAATAATTTTTTTAGGTTTGAGGACCAGCTATTTCTCCAGAGAAAAGGAATTGTCATGGGGAGCCCCATAGCACCCTCACTAGCAAACATATATATGAACAACTTTGAGCATGAAACAATTCTTAACACTGATCGTAACCCTTTGCAGGCGCACCCCCCAAAGAAAGACTCAGACACCGGTATACGGATAAAGGCATTGGGCCACTTTTATTGAATAATGCCCTAGTCCGAATTATAACTTTCAATTGGTACTCATCCAATTATAATTCTTAAGGCAAGCAGGCCGCAGTAACACTGGTAAGGTTCCTCCCAAAATTGCCAACTGCAATTGGCTACAATGTATCCATTTGTATCAATTTGTTTGTTGACACAAACAAATTGTTGACCGTAGTCAATAAACTATCTACTGACCCCACCCTCTGATGTGTATCCATCAAATCACGGGGTGATGCATGCTGAAAAGCTCCTGCCATCACCCCTTGCCTGGTTCGTTGTTGACCGGTCAACGTTATTACACCTGTACCTGTCTAAGTGTTGGCCAGTCAATTGCGAACCTGCCGGATACCTATGGGTCATAAATCTTTACCTTACCAGTGCTACCCGCCACACGGGGAGGCTTCAATGAAGACTCACCGCCCCCCCCTCCCCCGACCGTCAGCTCGGTCAACAGGCCTGCTTGCAAATCTTCCAAAAAGAGGTACATACCTCTAGCCGACAGGTGGACCCCATCCCCTACATACAGATCATAATTTTGTAAACTAATGGTGGGGTGTCGGATGACCATCCCCAAACCCTTGTCTGCCACGAACCGGGCAACTGCCCTGTTCACCGAGCGACGAGCACGGTCAAGGGCACGGAGGTCAATACCTCCCCTGTAAGCGTGACGTGGTATGATGTCCGACCATAGGAGCCTTGTGAACGGCCATACATAATGCAAATAAGCTAGGTCTTTGCAAATCGCGAATTTTAAAGAAAGGCCAGTGACCTGGCCAAGGTCATTGCCCCCGAGGTGCAGTACAAGGACATCAGGCGGTTCAGCATCCCTAATGGAGAAAAGGAATGGCAACAGTTCCCGCCATCTCATTCCACGCTTACCGTACCAACGTATGCATGCGGCCGCACGCAGTCCAAGCTGGGGTCCCCACTCTGTCGCCGCAGCATACTGCTCTGCCCAGTGCATGTAACTGTGGCCCACCAGCCATACTGCCACCGGTGTGCGGGGACACACAGGGTCTGTAAGAGAAAAAAGAGAACAGTGACTTAACTGGTACTCATGCCTGAAGAGGACGAACATATAATGCAAAACGCATAGATCCCCATCTTCCCATACGGCGTATATCAGCCTCAGAGTACCCAAATGCAGCTGCAGTTGAAGCAGCACCTATTCTAAATGAATGGGTGCCGTAACGAGCCCCTGGGAGGCCAACACTGGAAAGTGCCATACCAGTCACCTTCCAAAATTGAAATTTAGTAAGGGGAGACCCATCCTGGTGGCAGAAAAACGGGCCAAGGTGGGTAAGCACCCCTGGGGAAATTGGGTGACGAGTGTCCGGGCGGTGGCCACGTTCCCGTGTCCACCCCTCCAAAACATGCCGTATGCGGAAATCGTTCATGCTGTCAGCAAAACCCCTCACCTTGGCAATAAATGCCAGTGCTGACAGCCTGGATGCTATAGAGCGGGGAGCGAGGCCCTGACCGTGTAAATAAACCATGAATTGTAAAACTTGTTCCACTGGAATGGGCCACACCTCGGGCAACTGAAGTTGCACACAGAAATTTTTAAATTGAACGAAAGCATGATGATACGCCTTACGCGTGCGGGGCGCCAAGGACATGCCGATCGCCCGGTTCACCTCTCCTTGCCAAATGTCCAAATCTCGGCCGGGAGTGGCGAGGGGAATTCCTCTGCGTCCGGAGCCAAGGCGCGGAACCGGGGGATCTGCAGGCGGGATAACGCATCGGCAATATCATTGTTAATGCCTGGTACATGTCTGGCCCTGAAAAGCATATTAAGGCGTAGGCTACGTAACACGAATTGGCGAACTAAAGCCATCACCCTGGGTGATTTAGATGTCTGAGCATTGACAATGTGCACTACCGCAGCATTGTCACACCAAAAGTGAACCACAGAGTCTTCCCACTCCTCGCCCCATAGCATCAAAGCTCCCAGGATTGGAAAAAACTCAAGGAATGTAAGATCGCGGAGGCGATCCGTGCCCTGCCATGCTGGAGGCCATTGGCCATAAGCCCACCTCCCTTCAAAGTAAATCTCATATCCCAGGGAGCCGGAGGCATCCGACTGTACTTGAAACCTAGGGAAAACTAAAAGGTCGGACCTCCAAAAGGAGACCCCGTTGAAGTCCCGGAGGAATGAGAGCCAAACCAAAAGGTCAGCCCGCATGACCCTGGTTAGTCGGACCCTATAATGGCGCCTTGTCAGGCCAGACATGGCATCGCATAGGCGGCGAGCAAATGCCCTGCCAGGTGTAACCACGCTGCAGGCAAAGTTAAGATGGCCGTGTAGCACCTGAAGCTCACGAAGTGACACTTTACGTTTGGCCAGCAAGGCCAAAACCATCACGGAGATCCGGGTGACCTTATCGATGGGTAACCGGGATGCCTGTGCGACCGTGTCAATTTCAATACCTAGAAATGTGAGGGTAGTGGATGGGCCCTCTGTCTTTTCGGGCGCTAAAGGGACACCCAGTTCCTGCATTAGCATCTGAAATGTGGTGAGGAGACACGTGCACGTGTCATCAAGGTAATGGGCTACAGACCGAGACCCGGACCTGCGAACAAAGGCCCACTGAAGGAAAGTGCTAAAACGTTCAAATGCTGAACAGGATATAGAGCAGCCAAAAGGCATGGCTTTATCTACGTAAAACTTCCCTTGGAATCTAAAACCCAATAGCTCAAAGTCCTCCGGGTGCACTGGCAACAATCGGAACGCCGATTTAATGTCGCATTTTGCCAGGAGGGCACCAGGACCACAAGAGCGCACCATTCGCAGGGCTCGGTCAAAGGACGTATACCTGACCGAACAAAGGTATAGTATCATTGACAGAATAACCCGCCGGGTATGATAAATGGTGGATTAAACGAAATTCCCCCGGGGCCTTTTTGGGTACCAACCCCAGAGGGGAGACCTTCAGGTTGGGAAAGGGTGGTGCAGAAAAGGGGCCTCCCACCCTCTTGGCCTCAACATCCTTAGCGATACTCAGGGCAGCCACCTCTTCTCTACCCTTCAGGGACAGTAAATTGGGTGCATCTTGGGGTCCCTGCACTCCTTTGAATGGGATTCGGAAACCCCACTGAAAACCCTCGAGGAGGTACCTCGCGTCCTCTCTCCTTGGATAAGTTGAGAGCCATCGCTCCAACATATACACATTAACTTGGGAGGGGGCCTTTTGTCTGGCTAGCTCCATCAGCAGAAGCTCTGCCCACTCCCTGTCCACCTCTACCTCCGCCCCGTGACCCGCCAGCCCGCGGACATGCGGCGGCGGCGGCGTGGGGGCCAGCGCAAGAGGGACACTCATGTTTGTATTGGCACTGCTGCTTATTGCACACACCGCTAGCCGAGAAGCTCCAACACAGCAAGCGGGCTGGAACCCCCTGCCCCGCCAGCTGGCGGGAAGCCTGCATTGGAGCAGCTCGCTGAACAGCATGTCCACAATGGTACCTATCCCCAGGCGCTGGACGCGTGGGGGGTCATGTACAATAGCCACAATTTCTGACAGGGCTCATCCCATCTCATCTCCGGGTGCAAGGGCACTCTCATTCTAAATTCCTCATCGTAAGCCAACCACGATGGACCAGGAAAATCCACCATTGCCCTGTAAATATTGTCCAAATATTGGACCATAGGAATGGCCAGGTCAGACCGGACCCTGAGGTACACCACCATATAAATGAGATATGCGGGCAACCAGTTGGCCCAGGTGCGTGGTGGCTTACGACGGCGGGACAGCTCCTTATCTCTGTCATCCTGTCCCTCTCTCTCCTCCTTAGTGGGCTCGGACCGCCCCTGCGATGCTCAGCACTGTCCCGGGGGCGGACACCCCCCTGCATGGTGGCTTACTCCGGCGGGACAGCTCTATGTCTCTGTCATCCTGTCCGTCTCTCCCCTCCTTAGTGGGCTCTCGGTTCATAGGGAGAATATATCCACGTACTCCCCCCGCCAAATCTTTTCCCTCGTGACCTGGGACAAATGATCACCAAGGGGCAACGAATAACCAGCCGTCGGCAAGGCCGTCACCAGCACATTAGGTACCTGGGGCATACGCAGCGGAACCTGGACAGTCCCTGCGATGCCCGGCACTGCCCCGGGGGCGGAAACCCCCACCCCCAACGCTGCACCAGTATGGAACCAAGGGGCACTGGGATAGGCTGGCAACTGATGCCCACTCGCCTCGACTTGACGAGGCCATGGCCACTGAACCCCCACCATTGGAAGTGGGCTGTGATGTGAGTGCATTAACTTGAACCTGATACTCACTAGGTGCACCCCCGTGAGCCGCCCCCACTGGGGGTTCCGGCCCACAGCGGGCCTCGGAGCTCGCAACCGGAATCGAGCTCTGGGGCCACACCTGACCACTCTCCTGCTGTAGCTCCGGACGAACAGGGAGCTGCGAGACACCGCCAGGGGCAGGCCGGAGCGTCTCCAGCAGCTCAACCCGGCTGGCCGCTTGTTGCAGTGTGGCAGCCGTCGAGGTAGCCGGTGGACCCAAAGGGCCCCCCGCAGAGAGTGAAGGGCCACCTGACATGGGGTTGTGTGCCATCCCTAAGGATGCCTCAAGCACAGCTAAATGCGTTAGCAATGCATCAACTGCCACAGATCCCCCAGTATAAAGTGGGCCGGGTGGGCCGGACGGCCCACCAGGCATTTGACCAGGAACCCCAGCATGAGAGCCTGGGCCCGAATAGGGCCATGCCCAAAACTCCGGCCCATGAGGGGCCGGAGGGGGAACGTGCTGCGCACCAGCACCGGGCCCACCCCCGCTGACCGGGCCCGTGGCCGGCAACTGCGGGCTGAGGGCTGAAGCCCCAGAAGGGCCGGTCGAAGGCTGACTAGCCTAGGGCCAAGCAGCCTGCATTGCCCCACCGGTATCGGTGGAGGTAGTGCCCTGCAGCGTGGGCACAGCCATGGTCCTCCGACCTGAGGGCTGCCCCCCACGTTGCGCAGGGCCAAAAGTCCTCCCCGTTGGCCACGGTTTCATCGCCGGGGCCTTCCGTTTGGGAGGCATATCTGAGAGAAAGAGCAGGATCCCTTTCCAGGGATCAACCTAACGCCAAAAACACAGAGCAGCCAGCAAGCCAAAGGCTCTGTGCAAGATCCTTCCTTCCCAGCCGGGAAAGAGTAGGGCTAAAGAGCCGAAGAATCAAAAGCATAGCGACGGAGAAAACTTCTCCTCTCTGTCGCTATTTTAAAATGGCAGCTCGGCTGCCTCGTGGCCACCCCTTTTATAGAGGGGTGGCCACGCCCCCTAACTCACCCGGATGTCTGAGTCCGGGTGGGGGCCCCGCAAAGAGCGCGGCGGCCATTTTGGCGCCACGCTTTCATTTTATTCACACATATTATTTTATAAGAGATTTATTGATGATTTGTTGCTTTTATTTGATTCTCCAGATTGTGTTCCGTCTTTTATTTCTTGGATTAACGGATTGAATTCTCACCTCAGATTCACACATAATTTAGACATGCACTCCTTACCGTTTCTTGATTTATTGATTTATATCCATGATGATCATGTTTGTATGAAGTTATATAAAAACCCTCTGACAGGAACACCTATCTTTATTATAAATCTTATCACCCGATACATTTTAAAAATAACATTCCTTTTAGCTTGCTTTCAAGGGTAAAGAGAAAAACTCTACACTTGACTCTGATTTTAGGGAATCATCCTCCTTGGTTTCTTCTCAGTTGATTAATAGAGGTCACCCTCCTAGTGCTATTGCAAGTGTGGCACCAAAATGGCCGCCGCGCTCTTTGCGCCCCCCCCCACCGGACGAAGGTATCCGGGTAGTTAGGGGGTGTGGCCAGCACCCTTATATAAGGGGCGGCCACGAGGCAGCCGAGCTGCCATTTTGCGAAGCGACAGAGCGGAGAAGTTTTTCCCTCTTACCTCCGTCGCTCTTGCCTTTCACCGGGAAGCCTCTTGGCTGCTAATTTTCTTGACTTTTTCCGGCTTCCCATCGGATAGCTGCTATGCCCTCTAAGAAGAAGGCGACTGCGAACGCGGCTCGTTCTGCGCGGAGGCGCCAGCCGGGTCGGAGGACCGCGGCTGCGCCTCCCCAGCAGCCTCCTTTGCCTGAGCCCACCGGGACCGGTGGGATGGGGCTGATTGCCCCTTGGCCCGAGGTGGGGTGTCCGCGTACTGGCCCAGCAGGGGCCGTGGCCCCCGGCCCGCAAGCAGTGGCCACTGCCCCTGGCATGGCCCATTCTGCGCGGCCTTCTTCCATGGGTGCGCAGCTTCCTGCGGGGGGTTTCAGCCATGGGGGGTGGCTGGGTTCCCTCCCCTGGCAGGGTACCCCCGGCCCTTCAGGGGCCGGGCCTGGGGTCGTGGCCGTATACGGGCCCCGGGGTCCAGGGACCTGGACCGGTGCCTGCAGCTGGTGGGCCGGCAGGCCCTTTGCCCCCACTTGGTTTAGGGTGCTACGTTAATGTGGAGGCCCATCTGGCCCGCGTTGCGGCCCTCGAGGCATCCCTCACGAGGGTTAACCACCCGGGGGTGCCTTTTGGGGTGCAGGTTGATGCTTCGTCTGCCGGTCAGCGGCAGGTGGCAGGACGGGTCGAGCTGCCCGAGGCGCGTGGGCCGGCATCGGCCACTGCCTCGCAGCTCCCCAATCAACAGGCTGGTGCTGGTCAGGCCTCGTCGACTAGCTCAACTGCGGTTGTGAGCTCCGACGCCCCCAGTGGGCCGGAACCCCCGGTGGGGGCGGCCCATGGGGGTGCAGCATGTGAGTATGCGGTTCAATCTAGTGCACCCACACACCTAGCCACGTTGGGGGGGGCATTTCAGTGGCCGTGGCCTCGCACGGGTGGTGCGACGGTTCAGTTGCCGACGTCCCACCCGGTGACTTCACCTCTCACCCAGTGCCCCGTTTTGGGTGGTGCCTCTTACTCAGTCGGGAATGTGTTAGGGGTGACCGGGTTGGTCCAGGCTCCTTTTCAGATGCCCGCAGTTCCCACCGTGTCGGTGTCAGCATTGCTGACAGCGGGGTATTCCTTGCCCCTGGGGGACCATTTGGCCCAGGCCACCAAAGAGAAGATCTTCTCCCTTCTTAACAGAGAGCCCACCAAGGAGGAGAGGGAGGGGCAGGATGAGAAGGACAAGGAACAGGCACGTCGTCGTAAGCCGCCACGTACGTGGGCCAACTGGTTGCCGGCGTACCTCATATACATGGCGGTCTACCTCAGGGCCCGGCCGGATTTGGCAATTCCGATGGTCCAGTATTTGGACAACATTTACCGGGCGATGGTTGACTTCCCGGGCCCGTCGTGGTTGGCTTATGACGAGGAATTCCGTATGCGGATTCCCCTGCACCCGGGGATGAGGTGGGACGAGCCCTGCCAGAAGCTGTGGCTTCTGTACATGACTCCCACGCGCCCTGCGCCTGGGGAAAGATACCATTGTGGACATGCGGTCCAGCGAGCGGCCCCAGCACAGACACCCCGCCAGGTGGCGGGGCAGGGGGTTCCAGCCCGCCTGCTGTGCTGGACTTTCTCGTCCAATGGTTCCTGCAATAGGAAGAATTGCCGGTACAGGCATGAGTGTCCCTCTTGCGCTGGCCCCCATGCGGCCTCCGCCTGCCCCAGGCCTGGAGGGATGCGGGGCAGAGGTAGGGGCGGACAAGGGGCTGGCAAGACTGCTGCAGAGGGAGCTGGTCCACCGAAAGGCCCCCTCCCCAATTAATGTGGACATGTTGGAGCGTTGGCTCGCATTGTACCCAAGGGAGGCGGATGCGGTTTACCTGCTTCAGGGTTTTCGACTGGGGTTCCGTATTCCTTTCATGGGTGATAGGTCCCCCCAAGATGCCCCCAACCTTTTGTCCCTTAGGGGGAGGGAGGAGGTGGCTGCTGCCAGTATTACTAAGGAGGTTGATGCGGGCAGGGTCGCCGGCCCTTTCCCTGCACCCCCGTTCCCCAACCTTAAAGTGTCGCCCTTGGGCTTAGTGCCCAAGAAGTCACCGGGCGAGTTCCGCCTGATCCATCACTTGTCCTACCCAGCCGGCCGATCGGTCAATGATGCTATCCCTGATGACCTTTGCTCAGTCAGGTATACATCTTTTGACCAAGCGCTGCGCATGGTGCGCTCATGTGGCCCGGGTGCGCTGTTAGCTAAGTGCGACATTAAGTCGGCCTTTCGCCTCCTGCCGGTTCACCCGGGTGACTTTGAGTTGCTGGGTTTCAAGTTCCGGGGTGAATACTATTTCGATAAGGCCATGCCTTTTGGCTGTTCCATATCATGCTCGGCCTTCGAGCGTTTCAGCACCTTCCTACAGTGGGCTTTTGTCCGCAGGTCTGGGTCCCGGTCTGTAGCCCATTACCTGGATGATTTTTTATTCGGGGGTGAACGGGGCTGGGACACGTGCACACGTCTCCTCAACACATTTCAGACGCTAATGGAGGAACTTGGTGTCCCTTTAGCGCCCGAAAAGACCGAGGGCCCATCTACGCAGCTAGTCTTCCTGGGGGTGGAGATTGACACGGTAGCGCAGGCTTCTAGGTTACCGGGGGATAAGGTGCCCAGGATAGTGGCCCTCATCTCGGACTTGCTTGCTAAACGCAAGGCGTCATTGCGGGAACTGCAGGTGCTACATGGTCACCTCAATTTCGCTTGCAGGGTGGTTGCACCGGGCAGGGCATTTGCTCGGCGCTTGTGCGACGCCATGACAGGCCTATCCAGGCCCCACCATAGGGTGAGACTGACCCGGGGTATCAGGGCAGATATGCTTATCTGGCTCCAGTTCCTGAGGGAGTTCAATGGGGTGTCATTTTGGAGGTCTGACCTTCTGGCTTCCCCTCGTTTCCAGATACAGTCCGATGCCTCTGGGTCCCTGGGTTATGGGATGTACTTCAATGGGAAGTGGGCCTATGGTGGGTGGCCACCAGCCTGGTCAGGCACGGGTCGCCTGCGTGATCTTACGTATCTGGAATTTTTTCCCATCCTGGGGGCCTTGATGCTGTGGGGTGAGGAGTGGGCCAACTCGGTCGTTCATTTCTGGTGTGACAATGCGGCCGTTGTCCACATTGTCAACTCACAGACTTCCAAATCACCCAGGGTCATGGACCTGGTGCGCCAGTTTGTATTGCGCAGCCTGCACCTTAATGTGCTGTTCAGGGCCAGGCATGTCCCGGGGGTCAATAATGATATCGCTGACGCTTTGTCCCGCCTGCAGATCTCCCGGTTCCGCGCCTTGGCCCCGGATGCGGAGGAATTTCCCTCGCCACTCCCGGACGAGATATGGACCATTGGCAAGGAGAGGTGAACCGGGCGATCGGCATGTCGCTAGCGCCACGCACGCGTAAGGCGTATCACCACGCATTCAATTCTTTCAGAGCATTCTGTGCCCAATTCTGGCTGCCAGATACCTGGCCGATCCCGGTGGCCCATATACTTCAATTCATGGTTTACCTGCATTCCCAGGGCCTTGCACCTCGCACCATAGCATCCAGGCTGTCAGCGCTGGCTTTTATGGCCAAAGTAGGCGGTCATGTGGACAGTACCACTGACTTCCGTGTGAGACACGTTTTGGAGGGGTGGGTGCGGGAGCGTGGGCGTAGCCCGGACGACCGCCACCCAATTTCCCCAGGGGTTCTTACCCAACTGGCACGGGGCTGGCAGGACCTATGTTTTGATAGGTATGAGGCAGCCCTGTTTCATGCGGCTACAACGGTGGCCTTTTTTGGAGCGCTCCGCATCAGCGAGCTTGTGATGCTGTCTAAGGCGGATGCAAGTCGTAGGGCACTGGAACTCAAAGATGTCTATGTGGCCAAAGACTGGGCTCAGTTGAGGATACGCTCCTCTAAGACGGATCAGCATGGCGTAGGCAGTGGAGTGAGACTGCTACGGTGTTCTTTGGCAGACATCTGTCCGGTTGGTGCCCTACAGGAGTTCCTTGCACTGCGTGGCACGCACCATGGCCCGTTTTTCTGTCACCAAGATGGGTCTCCCCTTACTAAATTTCAATTTTGGAAGGTGACCGGCAAAGCGCTGGCCGGTGTTGGCCTCCCAGGGGCCCGTTAAGGCACCCATTCATTCAGAATAGGGGCGGCTTCCACGGTGGCTCCTTTTGGGTACTCCGGGGCTGAAATATGCCGTATGGGGAGGTGGGGATCGCAATGTTTTCAGTTTTATGTCCGCCCTCTTTCACCGTGAGTACCAGTCGAGTCACCGCACCTTTTCTCTCCCCTCGTTTTTTCCTTGACAGACCCTGGGTGTCGTATTACGCCGGTGACAGTATGGCTGGTGGGCCATAGCTACGTGCACAGGGCAGCGCGTTACGCTGCGGCGACAGAGTGGGGACCCCGACTGGGACTGGGTGCATACGCAAGTCTCACATGGTATGGTAAGCCCGGGATGTTATGGCGGGAGCTGTTGCCATTCCTTTTCTCAGGCCGGAATGCTGACCCGCCTGACATTCTGATCATACACCTTGGGGGCAATGATTTAGGTCAGGTCGCCGGCCTATCGCTGAAGCATGCGATTTGCAGCGACCTCGCCTACCTGCATTACGTGTGGCCCGCCACAACCCTCGTTTGGTCAGACATGGTGCCGCGGCACACTTATAGGGGAGGGTTCGACCTCCAGGCCCTTGACCGTGCTAGACGCACGGTAAACAGGGCTGTTGCCCGGTTCATGGTCGACAGGGGTTGGGGGCGGGTCAGTCGTCACCCCGCCATTAGTTTGCAAAATTATGACCTTTACGCAGGGGATGGGGTCCATCTGTCGCGAGGAGGTATGGACCTCCTGTTGGGTGATTGGCGAGCAGGCCTGTTGACCGAGCTGACGGTCTGGGGGGGGGGGCGTCGAGCCTTCTTTGAAGCCTCTCCGTGTGGCGGGTAGCACTGGTAAGGTAAACATTTATGACCCACAGGTATCCGGCAGGTTCGCAATTGACTAGACAACACTAGACAGGCATAAGTTGGTTAAACGTTGTCCGGTCAACGACGAACCAGGCGACGGGGTGATGGCTACAGCTAGACAGCATGCATCACCCCGTGATTTTACGGATACGCGTCAGAGGGTGGGGTCATTAGTTAGATATTGACTACGGTCAACAATTTGTTTGTTGTCAACAAACAAATTGATACAAATAGATACATTGTAACAATTGCCGTCAGCAATTTTGGGTGGTACCTTACCAGTGTTACTTCGGCCTGCTTGCCTTAAGAATTATAATTGGTCAATTACCAATAGAAATTTATAATTCGGACTAGGGCATGAATCAATAAATGTGGCCCAATGCCGTTATCCACTTTCATCAGTGTCTGAGTCCTTTATTGGGGGTGCGCCTGCAATGCAAGCACGGCGCCAAAATGGCCGCCGCGCTCTTTGCGGGTCCCCCCCCCACCGGACGAAGGCATCCGGGTAGTTAGGGGGCGTGGCCAGCACCCTTATATAAGGGGCGGCCACGAGGCAGCCGAGCTGCCATTTTGCGAAGCGACGGAGCGGAGAAGTTTTTCCCCTCCACCCCCTCCCTAGTTAACAGTGTGATATTTTGGTCGCTTCGGGGCCGGGTGGGAATTTTTGGCTGGGACTCACAATTGGCTCTTGGGTCCTGGTTTTTTTGCCCATCCCACACTGTTGCTATGGTTTGATATAGGGGTTTCTGTTGCTGCTGTTGACTCTGGTCACATGGACGGGTAGCACTGTAAGGTAAACATTTATGACCCACAGGTATCCGGCAGGTTCACAATTGACTGGACAACACTAGACAGGCATAAGTTGGTTAAACGTTGTCCGGTCAACGACGAACCAGGCGACGGGGTGATGGCTACAGCTAGACAGCATGCATCACCCCGTGATTTTATGGATATGCGTCAGAGGGTGGGGTCATTAGTTAGATATTGACTACGGTCAACAATTTGTTTGTTGTCAACAAACAAATTGATACAAATAGATACATTGTAACAATTGCCGTCGGCAATTTTGGGTGGTACCTTACCAGTGTTACTTCGGCCTGCTTGCCTTAAGAATTATAATTGGTCAATTACCAATAGAAATTTATAATTCGGACTAGGGCATGAATCAATAAATGTGGCCCAATGCCATTATCCACTTTCATCAGTGTCTGAGTCCTTTATTGGGGGGGTGCGCCTGCAATGAACAATCTCTTAACAAAGTTAAGAAAATATCGAGAAAAACGCTCCTTACCAGAAAAGATTGTGATAGGAGAACTCAGCTGTTTTGCTCTTTCAAATTCACTCTCTTGGCTCAAAATATTAAAAAGATCGTTATGAGGCATTGGGACATCCTGAGTGATATTCTGGGTTGTCAAACTAGTCTCCTGATAGGTTTTAGATGAACCTCTTCCTTTAATAATCTACTAAGACAGAGCTTGTTTCTTCCAGGAATCGCCCCCAGAGGGTTACCTCAGGACTTTTCAAGTGCCAGACTTGCTCTATGTGCCGGTTTACTCAAGACATTAAAAGCATTGAATTCCCCGAACTTAACTATACGCATGTACTTAGGGACTTCTCTACCTGTGGGACTCGCAACGTCATATATATGATTTCATGTCCCTGCAACAAATACTACATTGGAGTAACTACGAGACCGATTCGTTTTCGGAACATCACTCACATGTGCATGGCCAGGTGGAAGGTGTGACTCTAGTTTCTCATTTTTAAGTAAAAATCATACTGAAGACCAATTGCGATTCTTTGTTCTGGAGGTCTATAATCCAAAAAAATTATGAGAGGACTGACATTAACAGGCATTTGCTTCAGATGGAAGCTTACTACATCTTTAAACTGCAAACCTTGGAACCCCATGGGCCTAACAGTGAGCTCGACTTCTCTTGTTATTTATAATCATAAAATACAGGTGTTAGTTGATATTCTGCTACAAATACATTACATGAGATTATTTTCACATGAGATCCTTTTGTCTTTACAAAGACTTCCTTCATGAACTAAAAATTTAATGTCAGAGCACAGAAAGAATTACACATTTTGAGGCTAGTGACGTGTTTTTAGGTACTTTGATTTTTTTCCTTCATGATTGTTCTGTACGTTACATGTAATTGATGATGCTTGTTATTTCCATGTGTAACTATATGATAGTTTTACTACTATGATAATGAATATGTTTCCTTATAGATATCCTGAAGAAGATTTTTCTATGGAAAAGCTGTGAATATCTGGAAACAGCTTTGAGACATTTTGACATGCTGTTGGCTTTATGAAATATGGAACTTACTGTTCATTTATTTGAAACTTGGATAAAACCCTTGAGTTGACTATTACATTCTGATAAAATAAGTGACTTATAATTGTTGAAAAACTATCTTTATTGGAATAAGTAATTCAAGTACAAGTGTTTTTACCTCAGACGGCTCCTCCGTTCCCACATATCTTACCGTCTGGTCGTTTTTTCCCTTTCATCAGATATCAAAGAGCAGGAGGTAACAACTCATCACTGGGCTTCATTTCCAGAAGCTGACAACATACAAAGTGATCATGGATTTCTTTCCATAGATGCAAACTGGTGTATAATTGGATTGGCTGAGTGGCAACATGGTTAGATCACTCTCTTGTCTGCCTAAATACGTTTCAAAAGTTGCAAAAATCGATTTCTGTTTAAGCCTCTGTAGCTACAATGTTTCATACCTGTAAAACTGATTTCTGTGTAAGTGAAATGCATCTTTAACTACTTCTCAAAAATTTATATGATTTCGATGGTTCTTAGATTTTTGTGTGTAGAAGCAATGAAGGTGAATAAAGCTTGCAGAAATAGACACGCTGATGTTGAAATCGTTCCAACAATGAAGCCACGTTTATTTTGATATGTTTTATCTAGTTAAGAAGATTGTTTCACACTGGAAGTAATCACCTCATGGAAGATGTTCAACTGTAATGTACTACCACATATTCAAACTACCAAACAGTGTTACAAAGTTTTATAGTGCTCTGAGGTCATTGTTCTAGTGTTACACTTTAGCCTTGACAGTTCTTAAAACCTTAACTCAGGGGTTATCAACCTTTTCAAGCTAAGGACTAGGTCTCGCTCCCTCAGACAGCTTTGGGGGCTGCACAGTCATTTTGCCCTTCCTCCACCACATGGCACTTCCTGGTGTGGCAGAGGTGATGGGGGCCCCACATGAAATTGTGCCGTGGGACGCAGAACCCTGCCTTAACTGGTATCCCCCTCAGAGTCCCAGAGTCAAGCTGGTCCAAAAGCTATATACAACCAGAGTCAGCAATAAGAGTCAGGATACACAGAAAGCAATTATTATGAGCCAGTAGGGAGGTTGTCTTAGAAAACCCATAATCCTAAGCAAAAGTTTATATATAATTGAGTTTCTGGACAAACCCCACCAATTCATCCCCATTAAATATTTGGTTGCTGGCATTTAACCAGCTAGTTGGGGAGCCAAGCTGAAGGATGTGGTTCACTGGTCACCCTGGGAGAATGATCTTTCTTTGAAGGAGATCTCATACTCCTCAGTAAGTCTCTTTCTCTTCAGAAGATTTTCCCTGCAGCTGAGAACTTTACTTGGAGGCTCCTCACCAGTTTTGTACCATTCTTTTTATGAGAGAGGGGTACATTTATTTTTATGTTGCCTTCATTTCATTAGCACAAAAAAAACCTTTGCATAAAGTCAGCCAGTGCTAGTGAGAACACTGTCTATATTGGCTCTGTTAAAATTGTACATTTTATTGCTGTACTTGGTAGGTAATGCTGCTAATATCACGTACCGAGTGATATATGAAGGAAATATTTGTATGAACAGCTGAAAACACCTTCAGCAACAGGAACTATTTTGGCCTTTTCAGATGCCCCAGACATCTAAACTCATGGACAACTTTGGGGTAAATAAAATATTCAGCTTCATTCAGCAACTTGGACAGCAACTAACAAAACAGGTAAATATTTAACTAGGATAAAGAACTGGCAGGATGAGTTTAAAAGGTGATGAGAAGATCAAGCCCTCTAGGCCCCAATAAGGAGAAGGATTGAAGGAAGCCCAGTCAGAGTGAAGAAAACCTATCAATTAGACACTACCAAAGAGTCAGATCTATTATTAGCATTTCTGTACAAGGAAGATGAGACAAATACATAATCACCAATCTAGGGCACTTCAGCCTATTATATAGAAATCTGAGTTGGAGCAAAACAGCAACATCTAAAGTGAATAACATCAAATCCACAATTTCCATTATCTTCTCCAATGAGCCTTCAAGAGTCACCACAGCTTTTTTACAATATGTTCATATTCTCTTATTGTCAGCTGACTTGGAGTTCAAACATAAAACAAAAATGCAGACCATGTATATTTTAAATAAAAAAAATGCCACCTAGCTTCATGTTTTTTTCTATCAAAATGCAGAGTTTTCACAAATGACCAGATACAATTTGTTACAACTGAAAGCTTAGGCTAAGACTGCAAATTGATCAGTTGAAAAAATAAACAGTGGTACCTCGCTTAAAGAGCATAATGCGTTCCATGGGATGGCTCTTTAAGCGAGTTTGCTCTTTAAGCGAAACACCATTGTAAGTGACCAATTGTGACTTCTAGTGGAGGGGATTGAAATCCCCGATTTAGTTGTTAAGCGAGTTTTTGGTTGGTTTTAGTTGTTAAGCGAGGCAACAATTCAGAGAAAATTCTGCTTTTTAAGTGAGTTAGTCTCTAAGCAAGGCACTCTTTATGTGATGTTTTACTGTAAGGGGGAAGGGGTTCTTCTCCTACACGGTTCTTCTGCATGTCTCCTATTCTGCGCAAGTCATTTTTATCTCTGAAATTTGATTCAACGATTTAAACAACCTTCCTTGTGTCTCTCCTATGAATGGTTTTTGGGTTTTTCACAGCAGCCCAATTTGCATATCACAGGAAGGATCCTGTTCCCAGCTGCTCCTGTCTCAGGAGCCTTATCAGTTTCTGCCACCCAGGCCTGCCCCAAGAGCTAACATAAAAAGGCATTTCTCATCTGCAAATGGCGAGTGAAGGCACTGCAAAGATTTTAATAGCTTAAATTATCTGTTAACTACGTCTTTTTACATAAATGCATAAAGGTTCTGTCTCTGCAGACAAATTCTATATGTTTTTTTTAAAGAACATAGGTCATTATATTTTATTCAATGTTGCATTTGATATTTTTGTGAATACAAATGTTAAAATCTATGTCAAATAAAAATATTGGGAAATAGCATACATTTCTTACATTATGTTGACAGATGAATAAATTGTTTTCTTCAGATAGGTCAGTTACATAGCTCTCTCCTGAAAGATGAGGTGATATGAATAAGCTCAGATGCCTTTAAAGAGATTAGACTGACTCTTGAAAGAGTTAAGACTGTCAACGAGCATTTGCCCTAACAGATAAGTGGACCCTTGATCACCAGTCACTGGAGGGCAGCAAACAGAGGTACAGTATCTTATGTTACCTTCCTGTAATGTTTCTAGAATTCCTAAAAGTGGTCCATGGCTGCAGGCAGGAAGCTGACCTACATCCATTTTTTATCTATGTTTGCAAAAAGCTTCTAGGGATAGAGACAATTACTGGTCACAACTACAACAGAAAACACTTGAATCAGTAGAATTTACCTACAGTAAGTGTTGGCCTACCTTGCAGCAACTGATTTCTTAGGTTGACTTCAGTTGGGCCTTGGTAACTGGATTTAGAATGCTTTTACAATTAAAAAAAATTAATCCAGCCTTTTATATTTATAGCTGGCTGGACAGAGGCTGGGAGCTTAATTCTCCACTGCACCTCCACGGAGAAGTGCCATCCTGTGTAGTCATGGACAAGCTGCACAGTCCTGGGGCAAGGACACCACCAGAATAAATGAATGGTAAACAACTGTGTATTATTTACCTAGAAAACCCTGAAAATAGTGACTATAAGCAGTGGTGAGCTGGCCCACAGGGATATAGGGACTCATCCCGGTGCACCCCAGTGACTGGCACCCCCCAGAGGCAGGCAGAGGTAATGGGAATGTATGGGATTTCTCCCCCAAACCCCCCAATAGGCACCCCAATCACTTCCTACCCACCGCCCTCTCAAGGTGCCCAGCACAACCCTGACAATAAGTTGTTGTTGTTATTGTCATTATTATATGAATATGTATTGTATTAATGAAGTTCATAATTTGGAAGTGTCTGCTAAAGTGGAGCATTCCAGCTATCAGCCAGTCCAACTGGGTTTAAGTCTGTGTGTGCTTAAGCAAGATAGTATTTAGGTTAAATATAACTTAATTAAATTAAGATGCAGTTCAGAAATTATGTGAACCATAGAACAACATATAGCAATACAGTGGTACCTCGCATTACAAAATTAATGCGTTCCCCAGGACATTATGAAAAATTTGTAAAGTGATTTTCCCATAGGAATGCATTGACTCCAATTTCCCATAGGAATGCATTGAAAACCAAAATTCATAATGTGAAATGTGGTTTCCCATAGGAATGCATTGAAAACCAATTGATCAGTTCCGGGGGAAATTCGTAATGTGAGGCATTATTTTCAATGGATTTTCATTTGTAATGTGAAAATTATGTTACACAAAGGGTTCATACAAGATGGGAAGCTTACTTTAATATCTGTACTACTACTACTTAATGAGGTTGCAGCCATATCTGCAACTGGTTCCTGAAAAATAAAATATTCATTGGGATGTTTATGTCATATTTTTGATCAAACAGGCCACAAAAGTGATATCTGCCCTTAGCAGATAATTACCATAACTGTACTAACACCAGGGGTGTCGGAAAAAGAATAGGGGGGGGGGGGCAGTGTTGATGTGTGCAGATTTGTCTCTCAAAATCAGCACACACTTGCACCTACACCAAAACAGAAACAAGCAAATAAGTAATTTAAATAACCTAAAAAAAAGAAAATTTCTACCTTCTTAATAACATGTCCAAATGAGATATTGTTGATCCTTGGTCAAATATTGTAATTGTAACAGTAGTAAGAGCAATTGCTTTACTATAGTCAATGACCAGCAACACTTTTTACTTTGCTCAAATACACCTGGTGGGCTGCCTTTGACAGAGCTTTTAACCTCTCATCACTGTACTGTTTTCTCAGCCCTTAATGTTATTGTTTTCAGATTTTCCAGCTTATTTTAGGGACTGCACAATTTCTTGTAACCTTAAAACAGTTCTTTTAAACATATTTAACTATATATTTAGCTAGAAGAATGCTATCATTCAAAAGACAGCTCTTTCTCAGTTCAGAAAGTACCATCAGTTTTATGCAAAGAAATAATAGGTGGCTCATGAGCAGAGTGGGGCCATACATACACCCCACATGTGAAACTCAGCTGTCCCACTTGCTGAGGCTCATGAGCCATTATGACAAAAATATTAAAATGGCCTGAAAAAAATCTGGTTTTTTAGTTAGACTGGCAAGACAACATAATTTGCAGTAACAAGTAGCTGCTATTTTACATGTCACCACTTGGATTTGCAGTCATGAACCAATCTGCTTGACTGGAGTGCAATGAAGAATCTAAGCAGTGATTTGTTAATTGGGTGCAGTTTGCCACTGCCCTCGTAATATCAATGAAGCAATTGTCCATTAAAGTCTAATAGTCTAATGTTACAATCCATGAAGGAGAATGGATAATGGAGAGAAGTTTCAGAGGCAATGAATATACATTCTCTTCTTTTTTCCCCTTTTCCTTTTATTTTTGTACAAAATGTCTAAAATAGATTCTAAAAGATACTGGGGAAAGGATAGAAGTCTAGAATCCAGACAATCCAGACATTATGTTGGCTAAAACAGAGTCCTTGTGAACTTGACTAGCTACTGCTCACTACAGAAAAAGGAAAGAAGAAACAGACTGTTCCAAAGTTCAAGAACTTAATACTTAACATTTCACAGAATGGGAGAAAATAAACAACAATGAGCAAGAGAGACAGAGATATTTATCACAAATCTGCTATCAAAAAGTCTCAATTAATACTACTGTTCATGTCTAGTTATTGCTACTGATAATTATTTATCGTATGATGAGCTTCAGTTGTCTACATTAATGTTGATCTATACAGTAATCACAAATTGTCCATCTCAAGTTCCTAGCTAGAATTCCACGTCCAGGTTTGAAAATCATTGAAGGACTTCATTTGTGGCATTATGCAAGTCCTCCAATGTGCCTCCAAATGTGCATAAAGGAACCTGAATACAGTATAATGTGTTTCATGGTTTGGTCTTCTTCTACACAATCACATTGGGGAAGGGACTTCCATCCCCATGTGAACAGAGTGGCTTCGCATCTACCACAGCCAGTCCACACTCTGTTCAGCATCCTCCACTGCCGGCTTGGAAGGGAAAATCCAGCTGGCCATTAGCAGGGATTCTTGATTATGTGATGATGGGGAATCGGAGATAGATGTTGCCAGAGTTCCATCCAGGCATCTAAGATATTAAAATGGGAGGAGGTTTGGGCCAGCTGCATACGCTTGGTACCAGAGGATGCTCCCGCCCACCTAACTCTGGGCTCCACCTGCCCGAGAGGATCAAAAGCCTCCTCCTTGATCAGAGACGTCCCTGTCCGCTCTCCTATGGCCTGTCATTGCGTAGAAGGTGGTTTTGGTAGTTTAATTGTATTTAATTGTATTCCTGTATTCTTCTGTATTTATTGCATACTGTATATTACATATTGTTAAACTCTTTTTCCTATGTTGTAAGCCGCCCTGAGTGGTGCATGCACCAGGAACAGAGATATTCCCAAGCAGATGCCTTCACCTGCTTAGGATTTCTTAAAAATGGCATTGAGAGATATCCTGCCTATCTCTCCAACCCAGAGGTTGTCCTTAGGTATCCATAATTATAGCCATTGATACCCTTGTCCTCCATGAACTTGTCTAATCCTTTCTTAAAGCTGACAAGACTGACAGCTGTCACCACTTCTTCTGGCAGGGAGTTCCATAAACCAGTGATCCTCTGGGTGAAAAAGTACTTTCTCTTATTTGTTTGAGAACTAGTACCCAAGAGTTTCATTGAGTGCCCCTGAGTTCTAGTGTTGTGCGATAGGGAAAACAGTTTTTCCTTATCTACTTTGTCCACACCGTGCATGATTTTATAAGCTTCAATCAGGTCACCTCTTAGACGCCATTGTTCAAGAGTGAAGAGGCCCAACCGTTGCAGCCTCAGATGGTAAAGAAGGTGTTCCAGTCCCCTAATCATTCTGGTTGCCCTCCTCTGCACTTTTTCCAGCTCCATAATATCCTTCTGGAGGTATGGCAACCAGAACTGTACACAGTATTTCAGATGGGGCCTCACCATAGATTTATAATGAGGCAAAATGACACTTGCTGACTTGTTATCTATACCCTTCCTAATGATCCCGAGCATTGAGTTTGCTTTTTTCACTGCTGAGACACACTGGGTTGACACCTTCATTGAGCTGTCCACCAGGACACCAAGGTCCCTTTCCTGGTTTGTCGCAGAGAGTTCAGACCCCATCAGTTTATAAATGTAATTTGGGTTTTTTGCCCCAATGTGCATCACTCTGCACTTACTAGTGTTGAAGCTCATTTGCCACTGTTTTGCCCACTCCCCCAGTGTCAAGAGATCCCTCTGGAGCTCCTCACAATCTCTCACAGTTTTCACTACCCTGTATAATTTAGTGTTGTCAGCAAATTTGGCTATCTTGCAATTTACTCCTACTTCTAGATCATTTATGAAGAGGTTGAAAAGCAGGGGTCCCAGTACTGAACCTTGGGGGAACCCCACTCTTTACTTCCCTCCACTTGGAGAAGTGTCCATTTAGTGCTACCCTCTGTTTCCTGTCCCTTAGCCAGTTGCTGATCCAGGACAAGACCTGTCCCTTTATTCCATGACTGGTAAGTTTATTCAAGAGCCTTTAGTGAAGTACCTTGTCAAAAGCCTTCTGAAAGTCCAAATAAACAATGTCAACTGGATCCCCCTTATCCACATGCTTGTTGACACTCTCAAAAAATTCCAACAGATTAGTGAGGCATGATTTGCCCTTGCAAAAGCCATGTTGGCTCTTCTTTAGCAGCACCTTCTCTTCTGTGTGCCTATTAATTCTATCTTTTAGGATGGTTTCCATCACTTTACCTGGGACACATGTCAAACTGACTGGTCAGTAATTTTCTGGATCACCCTTGGATCCTTTTTTGAAAATTGGTGTTACATTCGCTACCTTCCTGTCATCAGGCACAAAGCCTGATTTGAGGGGAAGATTATATATTTTGGCTAGGAGATCAGCAATTTCTTCTTTAAGTTCCCTGAGAGCTCGTGGATGGATGCCATCTGGTCCTGGTGATTTGTTAGCATTTAGTTTAACAAGACATGCAAGGACCTCCTCCCTGGTTATTTCTATCTGGCTTAATTCTTTGGTTTCCCTCCCTACGAAGATAGGCTCTGTTTTGGGCATGTGGTCTCTGTTTTCTTCAGTTAATACTGAAGCAAAGAACTCATTGAGTCTCTCTGCAATCTCTGTTTCCTCTTTAATAACCCCTTGCCTTCCATTGTCGTCTAATGGTCCAATGGCCTTCCTAGTTGGGTTCTTACTTCTAATGTACTTAAAGAAGTCTTTGTTGTTTCATAGTTCCAGTGAAGCTTTGGTGTGGAGCAACCAATGCTTTATCATCTGCATAGAATAATTTTCTAGATATAGTATTCAGGAGGTCATGTGTATACAAGTTAAATAGTAAAGGAGCCAGCATAGAACCCTGGGGAAGATCACCATTTATCATGAATACTCTGCTCTTAGAGGCATCTGAAAATATCTGGAAATGTCTGTTGTTCAGCATGTTGCTGAGTAATGTAATAAGTTTTAGACAAGGTGATGATGAATTTAAGGAGGAGTTTGTCTTGCCACAAAGTGTCATAGGCAGCTGTTAGGTCTAGGGAGACACCTGTGCTCAACATCTTATTCTCGAATCTATCTTCTATATGAATGACTAATGCAAGTACAAGTTCATCACAGCCTCTTCCGAGTCTAAATCCTGCTTGCTCAATTGGGATATGGTGGTTGATTGTCTGAGATATTCTGTTGTATATGAGCCTTTCAAGGAGTTTCATAGTAATGTGGAGAAGAGCGATAGGCCTGTAGCTCTCCACTTTTGCTACTGACAGTGTGAAGCATTGTCACATTGCATAGGGATGCAGAGCAATATTTAACCAGTTCTACTCAAACCCAAAACAGAACAAAATAGTTTCTGAATTGTCTCCAAAATTCCTATCAGCACTGATAGGCAATAATAGCTTTTTGTAGGATTTTGAGATATGGTAGAGCTGACATAGTGGAAATAGTTTTCATAGGTTTTCATACTGATGAATCAATCAAATTAATTTAACTTAAATCTCAGCAGATATGCCTCTTAGTACAGTATATTGAAGAAAGTGCACAATTGCTCAGAATGAAACCAGCCATCACAAGCCCCCAGTGCCGATCAGGGAATCTGGGAGGACTTCCCTCCCAGCCTCCTCCAAGCCCAAACCGGCCACCACAAACCCCCAGCACTGGTCGGGGAAGCTCGGAGGGCTTCCCTCCCGGTCCCCTCCAAGCCCAAACCAGCCACTGCAAGCCCTCAGCACTGGTCAGGGAAGCTGGGAAGACTTCCCTCCCAGACCCCTCCCAGCCCAAATCAGCCACTGCAAGCTCCCAGCACTGGTCAGGGACTCCAAACTGTGGGAAGCAGTGGTTGCTGGGCAGGCAGCCAAAAAATCGTACAATGAACAAAATCGTTGTATGGGGCAAACTTTCCCCCTGGTTTCCTTTCGTTGTACGATTTTTTCATTGTCTGAGGCATTCGTTATGCGGGGTTCCACTGTAATAAGCCAAGGGGAGTAGCCACACCAAACTACACAGATAAAAAGTTGTTGTTTTGTATACAGGAGAAATCAGCTTTCAGAGGTGCCTGCACTGTTTGTATGTAAGCAGTGTAATTCAGAGAAAGCAATTAATCTGTAGCATTGAGTCCCAGCTGAGAAATTATAAGAACTGTAGTCCAAAAAAGGAAATTTTCCTATCTCTGACATTATGCACCTTATTTTGTTTCCTGCTTTGGCAGAGTCAAACCTGATGACCTTTGCAATCTCTTTCAGCTCTACCATTCCACAGGTCTATGTATCTATGATTCTATGACTTTCCAGGACCATTAAATCCCAATGTGTTTTTCAGAGGCTTCTAGGAACTTAGCTGAGAGTATTGTTAGCTGATGTGTTGAGGAAAGATATGCCTCAACCAACTAACCAACCAACCAATCTTAAACTTCAGGTAGGAGATTTCAAAATATGTAAAGGTGCTAATTCTATATGCATTTGTTTCAGTATACCTCTTTGAACAGCTTAAACAGGTATCTTCCACCCATACAGAAGAGTAAATATGCACAACCAATTGGCAGAGCAGTACTCATTAGGAAACACAGCCTGGCAAAGTTACATTTGTGGAATCCCATAATATCCCAGCCAATATGGACAGTGACTGCTCTGACTAAGGGGTTCTTGATGGTGTATAGCAGTGATGGCTAACCTTGGCACTCCAGGTGTTCTTGGACTTTAATTCCCAGAGGCCCTAATCAGCAGGAGTGCCGACTTGTGCTTCTGGGAATTGAAGTCCAAGAACACCTAGAGTGTCAAGGTTAGCCATTACTGATGTATAATACCTTTATTGAAAATGTATTTAAGCTCTGCTATGAATCTCCTTCCCAACATAGCCACATCCCAAAAACAAATCTACAATTCAAGCAAGTGGGAGTTTAGGAAGCAGGTGGAATGCTAGATCAGTACAGTACTTGGCTTTTGAAGAGTCTGTGTATGGAATTTAAATATAGCCATGTAAGTAAAGCTAGGAGATTTTCTAGTTAGAATAAAATGATCAATCTACACCTCAAAAGAAACTGATGGGTTGCTTTGCCCCCAGGATTTCTGCAGCTTGCCCTCACTTCCCCCTGCCTTTTTGCCTGTGAATAATGTGATTCATCAGGCAGTCCTGTGGGATTGTCATGGATGGAGGGTGGGGTGGGAGGGATGCAATCAGTAAAAATTTACAGCAAAAATAATAACCATCTTATGTGAATATTGCTAGAAGTTCAATGTGTGTGGCAAAAGATCTTTATTTTTATGTGCCAGCAACATGCATGGATGTTTACATGGTCGCCCTCTCCTCATTTTATTTTGATCACAATACTGCAAGGTAGCTTTGGCTGGAAAGTACAAACTTGTTCCAAGACAACAATTAACCATGAATGAATTACATTTGAACCTGTGTCCTGTTGTTCTAAATCCAACACCCAAAAAATATGACATTCTACACATATATCCATGGATCAGCAGCTGCTGTATAAATGATTCCAAGGCTAAAATATATTGGCCGGCTTCCTGTTGTATAGCTGCACTAGTATAGCAGGGATGATGACAATAGCAGAAACAGACTGCTACTAATTTAAAAGTCCCTGCTTTGATTTGGGTGTGTCCCTGGCTTTGTCTCATTGCACAAGAGTCATGTGAATCCTAAAACTGAACAAATGGCTTTGTAGTTGGTTGAAATGTCCCAATACTGCTGCTGACATCCTTCCCACTAGGTTGGCACAGGATATGGAGCATTGGTGGAACAATAATGCAACACCTATACTAAATGTGCATACTGTAACAGGAAAATTCTGCCTTAATTAATTTGCATAATATGTAAATCAGGCTGCTGGGATTTGGAGAAGTGGAAAATCACCACCTTTACCTTTACCTTTGAGAGACAATGGGAGGTGTCTGTAAGCACACCGCTACTCACAAACGGCTCATCAAATATACTACTCCATGGCTATCTATATCTCAGTGGGAAGAGTTGTAGGAACTACCTTAGTTTTTTGGATCTGCTTTCCATCCTCATTTTATCTTATCATTTTATGATTACTTTAGGATATGGTTTGCATTTTATTCCAACAACAGTTTATAGTTATATTGATAGACTCACTAGAATGGAAACAGGCAAATAAAAAATCATTTTTGTCACTGTTTTGGTAGTGTCAGGAGTTGTAAAATTAATTATAATTGTTTCTATGAAATTAAATAACTGGACTGATGTATAATTTATAAATTACTTCACTTACTGAAAAGGGTATAATTACGCTACAGGGAACAACACAAATGGTATTTTAAGGCATTTCTTTTCTTAACTGCTGCAAGATGAAGAAAATGTCAAGTTTCTTACCTAACAATAGGCAGGTAGCACTTGACCTAGCTACTTTGCAGGGACATGTTTGATGAGCAAAGACTGCAGCACGTGATGAGCTTTGAATATTATGTAATTGATATAATACAATGGTTTGAGAGCGTTTTTCAGGTGCTCTGCTTCTGAACTTAAAGAAATATCTGGGCCTCTCTATAGCAGTGCTATGCTCTACATGTGCTGGAACCTTTCATGACCACAAAAGCTTCTGCAATACAAGAGTATCTATGGTCTAGAGCAGTGATCCACAACCTTTTTGCATCACAGTCCGGTTTCATGCTAAACATTTTTTCCACAGACCGGTAAGTGGAGGTGGTGAGATTGGATGGTGCAAGCTCATAGTAAAACACTACACACAGGTGGGGTGAGGGGCAGAGCCCCACCATTGTTAAGCAACATGGAGGAGGGGCCTGGCCATTTGCTGTGTCTAAAGCCTGTGCACTTGCTCCATTCGCCAGGCAGATTTGGTGGAGCAGGTTGTGGGCAGAAGACCACAATCATGGCTCCCAGCGCAACCCACCCCCGCAGCCTGGTTAGAGACAGTCTGTGACCCAGTACCGGTCTGCAGCTCAGTGGTTGGGGATGCCTGGTCTAGAGTACAAGTCTGGCCAGGTAAATAAAGTAGACCACTCTATCAGTAACTCAATGCAGATTGTCAGGTGGCAGTTAACTAACCTGACAACCCTGAGGACTAATGGCCTTGTGGCAAAATCCACAGGGAAGGGTAATGATCTCCAAGTGGATTAAATCCTGCTTGAATCCATGTCATTCTGAGATGTGGAAAGCAAATGGAAGACCACTGCATTATATTCCCAGGACAATCTTAATGGCTGATCACCATGATGATAGCCAATATTCAAAATCAGATATGGCAGTTGAAGAAGAAAAGTACATTGCATGAGAAAAAGAATACCTAAGGTATTCTGACCAGCTCCCTCCTTAAACCATGCATAAGAGAATGTAAGGCCAAAAGCAGTAGCTCATTTTGAATTCTCAAATCACATTAGTGCGTTATGGCATTACATATCGGCGACCTACAAAAAACTGAGCTCGCTGATGTTGCCATCTTGGCTGGTTGGACAGGTATGACACAGAATCTAGGCATACATACCACTCAATGCCCCTGAAAATTATTATCTGGTTGGCCTAAGCTTGCCTGTTTGCTTGCTTGTTTCAAGTTACTCTCCTGTCCAGTTTTGTGAGAAATTAGCCTGCTTACTGCTTTTCAGTATAAATAAGCAAAGTCTCAGAACTATGGTTAACATTTTACAGTCTCTTCCAAGAGTTTAGCTGTGTTTGGCTATTGCAGTAAATATCTCAAAGAATCTTGTGACACCTTAAAATAATGGTCAGAATCCTTTCGGGATTGTGCAGCATAAACCCACCATTGCAAAACCAGTGTGAATAGTCACACCAACTGGCTATTGTATGCTTGAATATACCTGAACACCTGGTTGCAGACACTGTGACACACTCTGGAGCAAAATAAATAAATGAGAAAACTGCAGCAACAACAACAAAACACCACCCCATCTTGTGCAAATTATCCTGACATGCAACATTTTGTGATGAGGTTTGAGCCAACAAGTTTTTATTGCACATAAGTGTTCATGACTGCTGCCCACTTCTGAGGAAACCCATCTGATGAAAATAGGCTGCATTTTTCATAAATAAAGGAAAATCTCAAAGTTTTCTGTGTTGAGTTGCACCAGAAAGATCAGAACATCTGGTTGTATTTTAAAATACGATAGTATCTGTGGAATTTGCATGGATCTATGTAATGCTAGTGCAAGCCCTGTCATTGTCTCAGGTTTTCCCATCCGCACCCTACCCCGGCCACAATGCCACACTCATGCAGAAGAGAAGAATAATGAGGTGGCAGCACCAGGGGTGCGCAGTGGGGTCTTCCTTCTTCCAGACACCATAGCTCCATTGTTCAGGTCCTTGTCAGCTGGCTATGTGCATTATGCCAGGGCCTGAGGGTACTCAATTTAGGGGTCATATTAGATCCTAATTTGACCTTCGAAGAGCAAATTGTAGTGGTGTTAAATTGTGTGTGTTGGTGGTTAGTGGTGGTTTTGGTGTGTGTGCACACACCTGTACACACACACACAGGGCTGGTTTGAAATGTGCAGCCGAGTAGGCGTGTGTGTGTGAGAGAGAGAGAGAGAGTGAGAGAGAGAGAGAGAATGAGAGAGAGAGAGAGAGAGAGGAGGCTGTATTTGTGGAGGCTGTGCCAGGGTGGGTAGGGAGGGAAGGGGGGAGATGAACCTTTCCCCCTTTCCCTGCCTTGGGTGGGGGGTGGGGGTGGGGAAGCAGGGAAGGGTGGGTTGGGGGGTCAGGGAAGGGGGAGGGGGATTTCAACCCCTTTCCCTGTCAGGGGTTGAGGGGGAATGTTGTGTATGTAACAGTATTACTTTAAGAATGTATGAATGTAACCTGACAATGATTACAATGTAACCCAGCTGTTTAAGGAACGCGAGTAAGCTGCCCATAGAGGGCAGCTGCGAGCGTTCAGCTCACATGGTTCACATTCCCCAAATCACCAGCAGCCGCGGGAACCTTTCCCGTGCGAGGATCACCTGGAGAAGATGGGCGTGACTCAGAATGACGTCACGCCGGTAGCAGCCAATGAGCTACCGTGCAACAATATTCAAATGTATTTACTGCAGTATAAAATGAGCTGTACCTCCGCCATTACCACATGTTCATCCTGACCATCATGAAATAAACCTGTGTTTTAGCCCCCACTGCGGCTCCTTCTTTGTCTTCCGTGCAAGACACCAAAGGGAAGCAGGGAAGGTTTGCTTTCTCTGTCTCTCTTTCTTCCCTCCTCTCTTGTTGCCTTCCACCCCCTCTCTCTATTCCACCCCCCCTCTCTCCCCCCCTCCCTATTTCTGGCACGTGCTTTCCCCATCTGTCTTTTACTTACCTTTTCTCTCTCTCTCTTTTCCACCCACTTTCTCTTCCTCCCCCCTCTCTTCCCCCTCCTTTAGTGTTCAAGAATCAAGACAATAGAAACAGCCGAAGTCTGGCTTAACTCATCTTTATTGCATGATGGTCAGGGGGATCATGTGGTAATGGCGGACAAACAGCTCAATATATACAGTGGCTATACATTTAAATGTGGCTCCTCAGTAGCTTATTGGCTATTGTCTGCGTGACGTCACCCTCAGTCACGCCCTTCTTGTCCAGGTGAGGTACTGGCGGGAATCTTCCCGCGGCTGTAGGTATTTGGAGAATTGGTACCATGTGAGCTGGGCGCTCGCTACTGCCCCCAGTGGTCACTAGCTCGCATCCTCATACAGAAGGTTACAGTGTTACTATTAGGGATTGTTACATCCACTCATTCAAGTGGTTACATTACTTAAAGGCACATTATACTCCATACACAACACCTCCTTTATCTCTCTTTCCCCCCTCTTTCTTTCGTGCACGTTTCCTGTCTCTCTTCCACCCCTTTCCCCCACTCTATCTTTCACTCTATTCTACCCCTCCTATCTCTTTCTCTTTCCCCACCCTCTCTTTTCTCTCTCTCTTTCTTTTCTTTCCTCTCTCTCTTTCCCCCTCTTCCCCCCTTTTCTCCCCCCCCGCGGGATAGGTGGCCTTGCTCGCTGGAGCTGTGGGAAGATGAGGGGTTCCCTCTGCTTCCCGCAACCCCGCTGAAGCCATTGTGAGGCCAGTGCTGGCCTCGCTAGCTGGGGGCACGGGAAGATGAGCGGCTCTCTCTGCTTCCTGCAATCCCGCTGAAGCCGGGGCGAGGCCAGTGCCAGCCTTGCTCACTGGGATGGCGGTGATGGCTTCCCTGAGGTGCTTTGGCGATGCAGCTGGTGTTTTTTTTTTTTTAGCTAGCCTGCCGGCTTTCCCGGCCTCCTCTGTGCTCGCATCCCTCAGCCTGACTGGCTGAGGGGTCATGGCACGGAGGATGCTGGACATTGTAGTTTGTTTTTGCTGTTCGCGTTTGTTGGGCGGTTGCCCCACTCTCGGCAGTCAGACCCTTGCGGCGATGCTCCAAGGGTCTTCAGGTAAGTGCAGGTGGCTCGGTTAGGGATAGTAAGGAAGAGTGGCAACCACTTCAGCAGCTTGCCACATCATGCTATCTGTCTGTGTTTTAAAAAATATTCTATTTGATCTTCTGTGATTTAGAGTAACATTTCTATATACTTTATCCAGAATCCCACTGAGATTTTATTCCAGGCAAGTGAAACCATGCAAGTCATGAAGAAAAATGATAACTGATTAACAATGTGCTGGTCAGAAAACTAGGAATGTGAGCAATACATTATTAATTAATTACAATTACAATGTGCTGTCACAACTTACATGAGTTTGCTTACAATAAAACAGAATTTCAGTAGGATTATGGCCATTGTTCATGTGAAGCATCTCCACTTCTAGCCTCATGTCCACTGGAATAAATATATTTTCACAGATCAGTAAGGAACGATTGTCACACAAGACAAGCTTCTTAATATATATTATATTAAAGCTGCAATCCACATGTATACTTATGTAGCTGGGAGTAAAATCAACTGAAATCAGTGGTAGTTATTTCTTGATAAATGTACAATGGAACGAGCTGGAACTCCCAGAAATATATTTGTTCATTTGGTGTTCCACTAGTAATCCAGGATTTGATGAGGCTATTGCTGCATCCATGTGATTAGTCTCATTATCACCATATTTATCTTGAAACTACACCAAACTATATGTTTATTCTTGCATTACATCTTATGCTTCATAGTTTACAGTTTAAATGACAGAAGCAACAGGCATTGAAGCACACTGTAACCAACATTTATCATGAAGCATTTTAAAATGGTTATTCTACCTTCTGAAACTCAGGAGAGGAATGATATTGGACAAAAGTAAGCTTATCTTTCAGGGGGAAAAGTAATTGTATAGACATAGAGAAGTTACATAACAACTGACTCTTAACAGACAGTTTGATGGAAAGCAGGGCTTTGGGTCCCAAGAATGTAAAGCTATTCTATGTGTACAAGGCTACTTGGGGATGAAGGGAGATATTGTACAACAGAAGTGAATGGGAAATTAGTAGATATGTTTATATGGCATTGGTACAGCAATCTACTTGCACTCAGTACATACAGGGTGGCCCGTAAATCCATATGTTGTATTATTATTATTATTATTATTATTATTATTATTATTATTATTATTATTATTATTATTATTATTATTATTATTATTATTATTATTATTATTATTATTATTATTATTATTATTATTTTCAGACAAATATGAGAAACAAAGAGGAATTTCATTGTTCAACATACCAAAAGAGCAAAGCAGAACACTGAGACCTGACTTTTATTGCACAACACAAAGAAACACAACTGCTATTTTAAATGGAACACCTTTTCTCCACACAAGACTATCAAGGCAACACCAAATCTAATCTCTTGTAGATTTGCTCTAGTCTCTATTCAATGAAATTTTAAGTGTAGATATCATACTGTATATACAATATATTGACACCAAGTATTGGTTACTCCATTTAAATAATCATTCACAAAGATCCCCTAGTAGCTGGAAACCATAATATGACAATATTTCCCCAGCAAGTGAAGCCTTCTGAACGGAAGCTCAAAATGTCTGATACTTTTATTGTGTTCTAAAATGGTGGCTGTGCACAATAATTTGCCTCAAACAATAAGTGCAAGATCAAAGGGGGATAACAAGGCGCTTAAGAGGTAGGCTTTTGTACCAAAATAATAATAATAAAGGATCAAATTTCTACACAAACAAAGCAAAAACTGTAATCTGTGGTCATAACAAAGTATGCAAATTTTATTGTGACAGATTAACATTAATCAGCTGTTATATATTTGTTCTTAATTGCAAAATTGGTGCTCTCTATTTAGAGAACTCTTGAGAAGAGATTGAAAAGGTCACAGAGTTACAGTGGGTTATCAGAGGAAACGGAAAACCGTGGAGAGGCAGCAAACTGACCTGGTTACTATGGGAACTTGAAGTGTAGCACACAAAGTACCTATAGTTTTACCACCAAGACTTGGGGGGGGGGGGTGGATTAATGTCTGTTAGTAGACACAAAGATCAAGAATAAGTGGTGTGGTAGGGAGAAGCCAGAAAATAGACTTCGAGTGGTGGTGGTGGTGGTGGTGGGGGGGCTGTGGTGGAAACAAGATATTGTACTGTACTGTCTAGGCTAGGGTGAGCTGGGGAGGGGGGTTATTACCAGGAATTATCTTAACAAAGGAAAGAGTGCAAGTATAGATGGAACAGATCCATTTTTGTGGTGGTTTTTCCTCCTCTTCCTCTTCTTCTTTTACAGAATATCCATTCCTATGGCTAATTGTGAGTATCGGTAGAGCCTGTTTTCCTCCTAGCAATGTAATTAATATATTTTTGTGAGTTTTTGGTATGACTAATAAAGGAATTGCTGTAGTACAAAGATTATAATAACTAGCTCTCTCCCTCATGACAATTGATTGGCAACTGAGGAAGGGGCTTTTAATGGGTCGGCAATGCTTTTAAATAATTTAATTTAATTTAATTTAATTGTCACATTTATATACCGCTCACTCGGCCAAAGCCAACTCAGGGCGGTTCACAATAAAAATAAAAAAAAACACATGTTAAAAACAGTTAAAACTACCCACCCCCTAAAAACAAGGGGTGCAGGATCCAAAGGCACCATGGGGAGGAGTTCTTCTACACCAACCACCCAATGGAGGTTACCCTTCCACCTGCACCCCACACTTGACCCGCCAGCCAGGTTTTAAGTTCTTTTCTGAAAGGCAGCAATTCCGTCCGGAGACGTAGCTCTGTTGGCAGGAGGTTCCAGAGGGCCGGTGCAGACACGGAGAAGGCTCTCCTCCTTGTGCCAGAGAGGCGAGCCCCTCTGGCTGATGGAACAATTAGAGAGCCCCTCCGGTCCGCTCTGGTTGGACGGACAGATATCCTCAGGGCGATGCGGTCCCTTAGGTAACCCGGCCCACTATCATATAGGGCTTTAAAGGTCAAAATCAGCACCTTGAATTGCACCCGGAGACAAACTGGCAACCAGTGCAGCTCCCGGAGCAGTGGCAAAGCACGGGCATAACGCCCACACCCCATCACCACCCGGGCTGCCGCATTCTGGACCAGCTGTAGCCTCCGAATGTTCATCAAGGGCAGCCCCATGTAGAGCGCATTGCAATAATCTAGTCTGGAGGTGACCAGAGTGTGAGTGACCATGAGCAAGGAGTCCCGGTCCAGGAGTGGGCGCAACTGGCGAATCACCCGAAGTTGGGCGAAAGCCCTCCTGGTCACAGCCGCCACCTGTTCTTCTAGCAGTAGCCGCGAATCCAGGAGGACCCCCAAGTTGCGCACCGGGTCTGTCTGGGGCAAAATAGCCCCATCCAGAACCAAAGATGGTAGCTCCCGGGTTAACGCAGGACCCCTTATCCATAGCCACTCAGTCTTGCTGGGATTCAGTTGTAGCCCATTAGCCCCCATCCAGACCCCAACAGCTTCCAGGCACCTGGAAAGGACTTTGACGGCATCACTGGGGTCCCCATGGGCCGAGATGTACAACTGAGTGTCGTCCACGTACTGATGGTACCGCACCCCATGGGAACGAATGATCTCACCCAGCGGCTTCATGTAGATGTTAAATAGGAGAGGAGAGAGCACCGAGCCCTGAGGCACCCCCCATTTGAGGGGCCTAGGACTGGACCTCTCACTCTCCAACCACACCGACTGGGTCCGACCCCTCAGAAATGAGGCAAACCAGGACCACACAGTGCCCTGGATTCCCAATCCTCGGAGCCGATCCAGAAGGATACCGTGGTCAACGGTATCGAAAGCCGCTGAGAGGTCAAGAAGAGCAAGGATGGATGGGTGACCACCGTCCCGCTCCCGCCAGAATAGTTTTTAATTCAATTGTGCTTGAAATCACATAATTTGTTTAATTGTATTTATGGTAATTCAGGTCATGTCAAGAGAAGTGTGTATGAGATACTTAAAATATCCAGTGCTTACTTCTGAGTAATCTATTCATACTAACTAGTGAATAGATCTATATGTGGTAGAATCTGTGTTCTGCTGCTTCTTACCTTTTATATCTGAACAGAGAAAAGAGGGGTGGTTAGGTTAACAGAGGAAGGTCTGGACTCTGGAGAATCAAGAAAGAAAAATCAAGTGGCAAACATAAGATAAGAATAGCCTTGCTGGAACAGGCCACAGCCCATCCAGTCCAGCATTCTGTCTCACACAGTGGCTCACCCTTTCCTTCAGGGTATTCCCAAGCAGATGCCTTCACCTGCTTAGGATTCCCTAGAAATGGCATTGAGAGATATCCCGCCTATCTCTCCAACCTGGAGTTTGTCCTTAGGTATCCATAATTATAGCAATTGATACCCTTGTTCTCCATGAACTTGTCTAATCCTTTCTTAAAGCTGTCAAGACTGACAGCTGTCACCATTTCTTTTGGCAGGGAGTTCCATAGACCAGTAATCCTCTGAGTGAAAAAAGTACTTTCTCTTATTTGTTTGAGAACTAGTACCCAAAAGTTTCATGGCGTGCCCCCTAGTTCTAGTGTTGTGCAATAGGGAAAACACTTTTCCTTATCTACTTTGTCCACACCGTGCATGATTTTATAAACTTCAATCAGTTTCAAGAGTGAAGAGGCCCAACCGTTGCAGCCTCAGATGGTAAGGAAGGTGTTTCAGTCCCCTAATCATTCTGGGTGTCCTCCTCTGCACGTTTTCTAGCTCCATAATATCCTTCTGGAGGTATGGCGACCAGAACTGTACACAGTATTCCAGATGGGGCCTCACCATAGATTTATAAAGAGGCAAAATGACACTTCCTGGCTTATTTTATACTAGCATATTTTGCCCGGCGGTGCTGGGCTCTTTAAAATGGTTTTGGAAGGTTTTTGTTTTATGTTTATGCAAATGAGGTTAGTTTTTAATTGCGGGTTTTTTAATTTTAATTTTTACGCATGGGCTGTTATAAACTGTGATTTTTTATTTTTTGTTTTTGTTTTTTGGTTTATAAAAAGAGGAAAAGATGATATAATTTTTTATAATTATTGTATTTAACCAAATAATGTGTTACTATGTGAATTTTTTTAAATAGTTGTACCTTGGATAATAATTTTTAAAATGTGTAGTAAGAATATGTTTTTTTTAAAATCAATGTTTCTATACTGTGTTTAGATGTTTTGTTTTGTTTTTTTGAGTGAAAACTTATTTCTTTTTTAAATTATTTGTGATTAGTGTGAATATTTTTGAATGTTTTGATAACTTATTTCGGTAATTTGGGAATTATTTGTAATTATTTTGAATATTTTTGAATGTTTTTTCTCTTGTGGCCTCTGGGTGGGGCTGGTGAGCTTTTCTTGTATTTTACTATTTTTCTCTACTGTCCAATGGGTGTCGCTTCTTCTTCCGGTAAGTAGTCTCTTTCTTTCCTCAGTTTAGTTCCGGTCATCATGGAGTGAGGACGTCTTTTGGTAAGGTCTCTGGTTTTATTTTGGGGGGGGGTGTTTTGGGTTTGGGGGGGTTCTGTGTGTTTTTCCTTGTTTGTTTTTGGATGTTTTTGTGTTTCCTTTTTGTGTTTTTTATTTTTGGTTTTGATTATTTTTGACTATTTTTGGATAGTGTTGTTTTGTGTTGGGGATGGGGGTATTTCCGTGGGCTGGTCTCGGGGGCAGGACCGCAGAAATACCATCGCCACTTGATGCAGTGTTGGGGTGGTGGTATTTCTGTGGGCCGGCCTGGGTGGCCGGACGACGGAAATTGCCTCGCCGCTTCATGCGGCGTTGGGGTGGGGTTTTTTTCGTGGGCCGGCCTTGGTGACCGGACCATGGGAATCCCATCACCGCTTGATGCGGTGTTGGGGTGGGGGTATTTCAGTGGGCCGGCCTGGGTGACCAGACCACAGGAATCCCATCACCGCTGTATGCGGCAGTGGGGGGTGGGGGTTTTGTGGCCTGCCTTTTTTATTTTTATTTTTTGCGCGCCGGCTGCCTCAGTGTTCTGCACGCTCATGGTGCGCAGGATGCTGGGGCTTGTAGTCTGGCGTGTGCGTTTTTGGCTTGTGTGTTTTTTTTCTGCGGGTTTGATTTTGATTGGCTGTGGCGCGTTTCTGAACGTTCCTTTTGCTCGCGCCGCTCAGCCTGATTGGCTCTGGTGCGGCATGGCGCAAGCAACATTGGGAATTGAAGTTCCCTTTTTTTGTTTGCGTCTGGGGGGCTCCTGCCCCACTGGCGCAAAATTCAACCCGACAGTTACCTGCGAACCCCGGTCGGGCGAGTGCACGGAGGCTCGGACAGGGCTAGTGGGGCCTGGCTAAACATCCTTTGTCACATTCCAACGGTTAAAGCACCATTTTATAGGTATAGATACCCTTCCTAATGATCCCTAGCATTGAGTTTGCTTTTTTCACTGCTGAGGCACACTGGGTTGACACCTTCATTGAGCTGTCCACCAGGACACCAAGGTCCCTTTCCTGGTTTGTCGAAGAGAGTTCAGACCCCATCGTTTAGAAATGTAATTGGGGTTTTTGCCCCAATGTGCATCACTCTGCACTTACTAGTGTTGAAGCTCATTTGTCACTGTTTTGCCCACTCCCCCAGTGTCAAGAGATCCCTCTGGAGATCCTCACAATCTCTCACAGGTTTCACTACCCTGTATAATTTAGTGCTTTCAGCAAATTTGGCTACCTTGCTATTTACTCCTACTTCTAGATCATTTATGAAGAGGTTGAAAAGCAGGGGTCCCAGTACTGAACCTTTGGGGACCCCACTTTTTACTTCCCTCCACTTGGAGAAGTGTCCATTTAGTGCTACCCTCTGTTTCCTGTCCCTTAGTCAGTTGCTGATCCAGGATAAGACCTGTCCCTTTATTCCATGACTGGTAAGTTTATTCAAGAGCCTTTGGTGCGGGACCTTGTCAAAGCCTTCTGAAAGTCCAGATAAACTATGTCAACTGGATCCCCCTTATCCACATGCTTGTTGACACTCTCAAAAAATTCCAACAGATTAATGAGGCCTGATTTACCCTTGCAAAAGCCTTTACCCTTTCCTTTAGCAGCGCCTTCTCTTCTAGGTGCCTATTAATTCTATCTTTTAGGAAGGTTTCCATCACTTTACCTGGGACACGTCAAACTGACCAGTTGGTAATTTCCTGGATCACCCCCTTGATCATTTTTTGAAAATTGGTGTTACATTCACTACCTTCCAGTCATCAGGCACAAAGCCTGATTTGAGGGAAAGATTATATATTTTGGCTAGGAGATCAGCAATTTCATCTTTAAGTTCCCTGAGAACTCATGGATGGATGACATCTGGTCCTGGTGATTTGTTAGCATTTAGTTTAACAAGACATGCAAGGACCTCCTCCCTGGTTATTTCTATCTGGCTTAATTCTTTGGTTTCCCTCCCTATGAAGATAGACTCTGTTTTGGGCATGTGTTCTCTGTCTTCTTCAGTGAATACTGAAGCAAAGAATTCATTGAGTCTCTCTGCAATCTCTGTTTCCTCTTTAATAACCCCTTGCCTTCCATTGTCGTCTAATGGTCCAATGGCCTTCCTAGTTGGGTTCTTACTTCTAATGTACTTAAAGAAGTCTTTGTTATTTCTCTGAGTGTTTTTAGCTATACGCTCCTCAAAGTCTTGCTTTGCTTTCCAGATTGTTGCCTTGCATTTGTTCTGCCAGAATTTGTTTCGGCCTGCTGTCCTCATTTGGACAAGCCCTCCATCTTCTAAATGAGCTTTTCTTGCTTTTGATCACTTCCTGAACAGCTTCTGTTAGCCACATAGGAGTCCTCTTGGACCTGGCAGTGCCCTTTTTCCTTTTGGGTATGCATTCCAATTGGGCCTCTGTTATTGTTTTTGTAAACAGCCCCATGCCACTTGGAGTGTTTGGACTCTCTCAATTTTCCCTTTCAGCTTCTTTTTTTACTAGTTTCCTCATTTTTGGAAAATTTCCTTTTTGCAAATTTAAGGTCTCTGTGTTAGATTTTATCAGTGACTTGCGGTCTATGATCAAGTTAAACATAATTGAGTTGTGGTCACTGTTCCCTATTGGATCAGTCACATTAACATCTATCTAGCATATATTATGGATAGTGTCTTGGATAGTGTATTTCACCATGATTGTTTGGTATACAGTACTGTACTTACATTTTTATTCCTATTTTGTAGCAAATTGAGTTGCAAACAAGACCTCAAGTGACCCCTTAGTTCATCCTGTTCTTTCCCCATCTGTTCAGTGGGCATCAGCTGCCATTGCATAATATATGCTGGAAGAAGTCATCTGCTTCAACTTTTTTTCTTAGGCCATCCTTCTGCTAACAATTCCTTCCCTAGATGTCTTTCTCTCCCCCTCAATATAGTAATTTGGTGGGGAATGTTATTTGGTTATCTTGTGTTATAGGCATGTCAGAAATCTGTTTGCACAAATGGATCTTTAACACACTGCATATGAAATGGCAGAAAGGATGACAAGATGCATTATAATAATAATTTTGTGTCAGAGATAGTCAAACTGTAGCAATTGCTCGGCCTCAATAAATAAGCTGCTACAGTGACCAGAAAAATCCAGCACCAGACTCTTCCCCAGCTCATACCAAGAGCCACTGATAGCAAAGATGTATATTTATCTAAAAAAGGTTAAAATTCTCTTGTGCAGTTATACAAACAGCATAACTTTGGGAAGTGAATTGACCTAAGTTAAGAAATCTCCATAGACATCAAGCATAACTCAACACGCAACAGTGAATACTTATGGATATTTTCTGTCTTAGTAAAAATTTGCATTTTAAAGTTATATCATTTATGTAACTGCACAACATGATTTCAGCCACTGACTTTTAATATACCTTTTATTGAGAGGCATGCTGTTTATCATTATGAATTAGAAATATCTTGCAAAACACACATCTTCCAGTCAAATCACAACAGTGGTTGGGATCAAGTAGAAAATTGTAACTAGAGTAGCCCCACTGAATCAGAGGGAATTCAGTGAGTCAATATATACATAAGAGAGACTAGAAGTCTTATAGCAAATTTGAGCCTAACTAGCTTTTACTTTTCATAAACTTTCATGTGTCCAAACATACTTTTTTCATTTGAAGAAGCATGCCTGGATACAAGAAAGCTCATGAAAAGTAAAAACTAGTGAGTCTTAAAAGTGCTACAAGAGTTTTGTCTTGTGTTACACCAGACAGCTATTGTCTAGAACACCTATGTAAATTCCACTGATTCAATTCACTACTCTACTCTTACTACTGCATTTCAGTCAATATCTACACACCAAAGGAATGTTGTACACGGCTAATAAGAAACATCTTATATTCAAAGTTATTCAACTATTTGGTAATTCCACATATGCTTATCTCAGCCTGAAACACAAACAGAACTGGAACACATGTGGAACAGAACCTATACTCCTGAATAGGTGTAGCAGACACTCAATCTGTGTTCAACTGGCAGTCCTGTCTGGATGTATTCAGAAGTAAGTCCCATTGAGTTTTGTTATGTTTACTACTACTTTATATGAAAACAGGATGATAACCTAGCTTTCTGACAATATGGTAACACCCTTATTTATTCAGCAGTATAACTGTAGCTCTCTGAAAACCAAAGGTCTTACTTCCAAGACAATGGCTGTGGCATCAACTTCTTTCTGAAAAGAAGTTTCCAGTCTTATAATTGTGAATATACAGGTGAAACTCGGAAAATTAGAATATAGTGCAACTGTTCATTCAGTTCAGTAATGCAACTTAAAAGGTGAAACTAATATATGAGATAGACTCATTACATGCAAAGCGAGATAGTTCAAGCCTTACTTTGTTATAATATTGATGCTTATGGCTTACATTTTAGAAAAACTCCAACCCCCCCCCCCAACCCCACGTACCCCATAACCATCACATAATCTCACGTATGCTGTACATCATGATCATCACAATTATAAAGAATTAAGGCATGACATATCTCGGAAAATTAGAATATTGTGCAAATGTTCATTCATTTCACTTAAAAGGTGAAACAAATATGAGGTAGCTCTTATATTTATTTCACCTTTTAAGTGAAATGAATGAACATTTGCACGATATTCTAATTTTCCGAGTTTCACCTGTATTAGGATTGTGTCAGGCTAAAAATCTAGCTTTCCGAGATGTTCATCAAAATTTCATTGTAATTCATATAACTATGTGAAATATATGTGTTCTATTTTATGAATACAAATGTGCATAAAATATAGACGTTGACATGCATTTAATTGATTTGCATCTTTTGTTTCTTAAGCACAGAGAGCTTAAGCCACTTATTTAACACAACTAAAGCAGAAACATTGTTACAATGAGAGTTACACAAATTTTAATTTAACAAATCTAATCCATCCATCAGGTGTATTTCAGGGACTAAGAACTGGAACGTCCCAGAAATTGCATTTTTAACCCTAAAATCTTCTTAGTGCAGAATAAATATATTTGTTAGAAAGCACATCAGCAAGCAGCACTACATTAATTAATATCAGTTAATATACGTCTCCCTCTTTCAGTAGAGAAGATTCACATCAGGCAACGTAAGAAATCACACCGAGGCACACCAACAATTAAATATAGAAAAGATATATTGATGCAATCAATTTTATCGATAATACAGTAATACCTCGGATAACGCTAAAACTTGGTTCCACAAGTCTTAGCGTTATCCAGTTTTTAATGATATACGATACATTTATCTCACAATGTTAAAAAAAAGCCTGGGTGATCAATCTGCCTGTCTCTTTGGAAAGGGCAGTAGGGATTTGATGCATGGAATCCCTGCTGCCCTTTCCAAAGAGGCAGGCGGATTGAGCCAATACCCAAAGTCGGCAGGAATGGTCTCCTCCTGGGATGTGCATTCACAGGCGGAGACCTGCCCTGCCAACTTTGGGGCTTGGCTCTCCAATGAGTGTTGGCTTCCCTGAAAGGAAGCTAGCGTTGGGACTCTCCAAATGCTGGCTTCCTTTCGAGGAAAAGAGGTTCCCGTCCATGGTGAGCTGCAGGTGTGTGTCTGCACACAGCGTCAACCCATCCTGGAGGGGAGAGAGCCAAGCACCTGGCCCAATCCCTCCCAGGGTGAGCTGTAGGTGAGTGTCTGCACACACTAGCAGCCTGTCCTTGCAGGGATCTGTTGTGTATTGAATGTAATTGTAACCTCATGAATGAGCGAGTGTAACAATCTGTAACCACATGAATGAGCGAATGTAACAAGCTGTATCTTGCAATAGAAACAATGTAACAAACCACAATAGAATGCGAGCTAGTGACCACTAGGGGGGAAATAGCGAGCGTTCAGCTCACATGGTACACATGTGAGCTGCGCAGGAAAGATTCACGCCCTCACCTCACCTGGACAAGAAGGGCGTGACTAAGGATGAAGTCACATGGACAGTAGCCAATGCGCTATTGAGGAGCCACATTCAAATGTATAGCCACTGCATAAAAGGAGCTGTTTGTCCACCATTACCTCATGTTCATGCTGTACTCCATGCAATAAAGATGTGTTAGGCTAGTTTACAGCTGCTTCCATTGTCTTGATTCCCAAACACTAAATTGTTGACGAGGATGGGATATGGCTTCCCACTGGGACAAGACACTTCCACAGCAACCGGTTTTCGACGTAAACCAGCCCGAGCGATGGGACTGGTTCAAGATGCACTTCAGGAGTATGGTAGCGGTTGCCGGCATCACGGAGGCGGGGAAGAAGAGGGGCCTTCTCATCACGATGCTCGGCTATCACGCAGTGCAAACGCTGATGGACCTGGTGGCACCAAGAGAAGTGGAGCAGGTTGCCGTAGCCGACCTCTTGGTTGCACTGAGAGACCACTTCAAGCCCAAGGTGTCCTTCTTCTCTGCCAGGGCCGCGTTCGCGAGGAGGGAACAAAAGCCGGGTGAGTCCATGACCGAATATGCGGCGGCCCTCCGCTTGGAGGCAACCCCGTGCGAATGGCGGGAGTTCTTAGATATGGCCCTTAGAGACCGGCTGCTTTGCAGGATGCGAGATGGGGACACCCAAAGGAAGCTTATGACCCATGGCCACGACCTCACCTTCAAAGAAGTTCTGTAAGAGGCGCAGACAGCTGAGTCCACAAGGGCCGGGTTCAAGCTCCTGAAAGCGAAGCCACCACCAATTGAGGTGGCTGCATCAGCAGTCCAGGTGACCTGGAGGGTGCCCCCTGCCCCACCCTCACCCACATCTTCAGAGGCCTCCGCCAGTGCAGGCTCCAGTGAAGATGAGGGGGGCCGGAAAGTCGGAAAGGGGCAGGGCGAGAAGAAAGGAAAGGGAGGCCGGCGTTGCGATGGCTGCGGAGCATCCCACGATTGGAGCAAGTGCCCATTCCAGAAGGCTGAGTGCCACAACTGCGGATGAAGGGACCACATCACCAGGGCGTGCAGGCAATGGCAAGACGAGAGCAAGAGCCCAGCAGAGCGCTCCACGTGGAGACGGGATGGCGTCGGCAGAGTCTACGACAGCGTCGGCGGCCCAGAGGGGTACCACGTGTACCAAAGAGCATATGGGGGAGATGACCTGGCTGTTCACAGCATGCCCTTAGGGCACCCACGTTTTTATGTTGAGGTACTGTTGCAGGGGATCCCAGTTAGGATGGAAATAGACTCGGGGTCCGCCTACTCCATCATTTCCCATAGAGAGTTTTTGCGCATTCCCCCCAAGGCGCGACCCAGACTCAAGGAACTGAGGTCGAACTTAAGGGATATACAGGGGAATGGAATCCCAGTGTTGGAGGTGGGGGACTTTGAAATACAGTACAAGGGACTCAGAAGGAAACTCCCCCAGTAGTTTTAAGGGAGGGGGGTGCAACCTCCTGGGAACACAGTGGTTCAAACCCCTGGAGATTTTCATAGGAGGTGCCAATGCCATCGGGGGAGGATGAAATTCAGGCAGTGTGCAACGCACACCCTGAGGTATTCAAGAAGGGACTCGGGAAGTACAAGGGGCCCCCAGTTTCATTCGACCTAGACCCGGAGGTCCGCCCAATTAGGCTCAAGCCACGATGGGTTCCTTTCACCCTGAAGGACAAAACAGAGGCAGAACTTGACAAACTGGTGGGTCAGGGGATTTTAGTGCCTGTGGACTCTGCAGAGTGGGAGACTCCTATTGTTACAGCGCTAAAAGCAAATGGGGAGGTGCAGATTTGCACTGACTACAAGTGTACAATCAACAAGGCAATCCGCCCTAATGCCTATCCGGTGCCAGTAGTTAGCCATCTGCTAGCTACTTTACATGGGGGGAAGTGTTTCGCCAAATTTGATCTGGCACAGGCATACCAGCAGCTATCAGTAACCCCAGCTACAACTGCTGCGCAAACCATTGTAACTCACAAGGGGGCATTTAAGGTGACGCGCCTACAGTTTGGCGTGAACTCGGCGCCGGGGATATTTCAATCCCTTGTGAAACGTCTGTTAAAGGGGCTACCAGGTGTTTTGCCATATTTTGACAATATTTTGATATCTGGGGGGAGCGAAGCAGAACTGGCCCAGAGATTAGATAAGGTCCTTACAGTGTTTGAATCTGCGGGGTTGAGACTGCGGAGAGACAAATGTGTGTTCCTTGCAAAAGAAGTTGAGTTCTTGGGGTTTCGCATAACCCCTGAGGGAGTGAAACCCACTGAGTCCAAAGTCTCGGCCATCCAAAATGCCCCTCGCCCCACCGCAAAACCGGAGCTGCAATCCTTCCTGGGGCTGCTGAATTTTTACCATTCTTTCCTGCCCAGGAAAGCGTTGATTGCAGAGCCCCTGCATAGGCTGCTGAAGAAGGATGCGGTTTGGCGGTGGGGGGGAGAACCAAGAGCGGGCTTTCAGGGAACTCAAGCAGCTCCTCTCCTCAGAGGCCATCCTGACCTATTTCGACCCAAAGAAGCCGGTAGTCTTAGTCTGCGACACCTCACCAGTGGGGGTGGGGGCAGTCCTTTGCCACGTGCTAGAGAGCGGGCGAGAAGCCCCAGTTGCCTTCTATTTGAGATCATTGTCTAAGACAGAACGCAATTACGCCCAAACAGATAGGGAGGCCCTTGCTATTGTGGCGGGCACAAAGAAGTTCCATGATTTTTTGTATGGTTGTCCATTCACCATTGTAACCGACCACAAGCCACTATTGGGTATTTTCACCTCAGACAAGCCCTTTCCGCAGATCCTTTCCCCAAGGATGCTTCGGTGGGCTATTTTCCTCAATGCGTACAGGGGTTCATTAGTGTACCACCCTGGGAAAGACATAAGCCATGCTGACGCACTCTCAAGGTCTCCTCTTCCTCAGCTGGGAGACCCGAAATGTGAGATAGAGCAGGACAGCCAAGTCCTCCTTATAGAAGCCCTAGAGGCACCCCCCATACTTCCCATGGAAATCGCTGCAGCCACGGCAAAGGATAAAACACTAGCCCTTGTTAGATCCTGGGTACAGAAGGGGTGGCCCACGGCTCCCCCCGCAGATGAGTTTGCTGCGTTTTTCAGGAAGAGGGTTGAGTTGTCCACAGAAAGGGGGTGCCTCCTGTGGGGGGAGAGAGTGGTCGTCCCAGAATCCTTGAGAGCAAGGGTACTACAGCTTTTACACGTCAGCCACCCGGGGATCATGCGCTCTAAGGCGCTGGCCCGAAGCTATTTCTGGTGGCCACAGCTAGATGCAGACATTGAGCACACGGTGAACACCTGTGAAAGTTGCCAGAGCTCTCACCCTGAGGAGTCCTGACTTCCACACAGAGAATGGGACACAGCCAGGGGACTGTGGTCTCGCCTCCACATAGACTTCGCAGGTCCATTCAGGGGTTCCCTTTTTCTACTGGTAGTAGACGCATACTCCAAGTGGTTGGAAGTGATTCCGATGCACAGCACCTCATCAGCCGCAACCATAAAACAGCTGCACAAGCTGATAAGTACCTTCGGGATACCTGACATCATTGTGAGTGATAATGCTAGCACTTTCACATCTGCAGAGTTCCAAGCGTTCTTGGAATCAAACGCCATTCGGCACATAACCTCAGCCCCCTTTCACCCTGCAACTAACGGCCAGGTGGAACACCTGGTGCGGACAATGAAAGAGAGGTTGCGGCGCATGGGACTGGGGGATCGGGACCTACAGCTCTGCCAGTTTTTGTTGGCATACAGGGTGACGCCATTGGCATCGGGATTTCCCCCCGCTGAACTCCTCATGAAAAGGAAATTGCATTCGTTGTTAACCAGGTTGGATCCCACCAGGGTGGAGTATAGGGGAAGAAACATTGAGCTCAGGTTCACAAAAAACTTCGACATAGGTGAACTTGTACACTGTAGGAATTACGCAGCTACAGGGCCAGCCTGGGTGCCGGGAGTAGTCATTAACCAAACGGGACCAGTTTCATACTGTGTCGAGACCAACACGGGTCTCCTCTGGAGAAGGCACGCCGACCAACTAAGGCATCGAGTGATTGGGGGGCCGGACAGGGGTGCACAGCAGCAGAACTCAACGTTAGGGTCCTCCCCCACCCGCTTATCCCAAGGGAGAGAAAACAAGGGGCAACAGTCCCAAACAAAGGGGGGAAGAGCAGACTCAAATCCGTGTCCTTTTGATACACCAGTTCTTCCCAGTGCCATGAAAGAGAGGAATGAGTTTGTCCCTGTTGCCCCTGAGTTAGATTTTGAGTTACCAAACCGGGGGGGGAGGGTTTCGGAGTGTTCCCCCACCTGTCCAAGTGAGGAGCGGGGTTTTTCTTTAGCCCCTAGTGCCCCCGGTTTGCCCACATCCGCATCAGAAATCAATCCCCCTCCTCCTGCTCAACCCATAGCTGCAAGTCCGCAGCAAGTCGCTAATGAGTCATCCTCTCCAATTGCAGGACAAGAGCCAAGAGGACACAGACGAGGGGGCACAGCCGAGTCAAGCATAACGGCCACACGCCCAAAACGCACATGCAGAAAACAATCTTGGTTAAGGGACTTTGTCCCATCTTAGAGGGGAGGGATGTTGTGTATTGAATGTAATTGTAACCACACGAATGAGCGAGTGTAACAATCTGTAACCACATGAATGAGCGAATGTAACAAGCTGTATCTTGCAATAGAAACAATGTAACAAACCACAATAGAACGCGAGCTAGTGACCACTAGGGGGAAATAGCGAGCATTCAGCTCACATGGTACACATTCCTCAAATACCTTCAGCTGCGCGGGAAAGATTCACGCCCTCACCTCACCTGGACAAGAAGGGCGTGACTAAGGATGACGTCACATGGACAGTAGCCAATGCACTAGGAGCCACATTCAAATGTATAGCCACTGCATAAAAGGAGCTGTTTGTCCGCCATTACCTCATGTTCGTGCTGTACTCCATGCAATAAAGATGTGTTAGGCTAGTTTACAGCTGCTTCCATTGTCTTGATTCCCAAACACTAAATATCAGAGCCAAGCGCTTGGCTCCAATCCAGAGCCTGTTTCAGACCTGACCCAGTCTATTATTGCCATGTAAGGCTCCAATGCACACATAAACAGCCCTCCTGGTAGGGAAAGAGCCAAGCACCTGGCCCGATCCCTCCCAGGGTGAGCTGTGGGTGTGTCTGCACACACCCGCAGCCCATCCTGGTGGGGATCAGAGCCAAGTGCTGTGGGATTGGAAGGGATCGGCCAGGCACTTAGCTCTTTCCCTACCAGGCACACACCTACAGCTCACCATGGGAGGGAAGGGGCCTAGCGCCTGGCCCATCCCCCTCCAGGGCAAGCTGCGGGTGTGTTTGCACACACCGGCAGCACTCTTGGAAGGGAAAGATCCCAGCGCCTGGCCTGTTCCCTAACAGGGCGAACTGTGGGTGTGTTTGCACACATCCACAGCCCTCCTAGAAGGGAAAGAGCCAAGCGCCTGGCCCCTTCCCTACCAGGGTGAACTGCAGGTGTGTGTCTGCACTCACCTGCAGCCCGTCTTAGTGAGGAAGAGGCCAAGCACCGGGCCCGATCCCTCCCAGTGTGAGCTGCAGGTGTGTGTCTGTACACACCCGTACTGGCAGGGATGAGAGCCAAGTGCCTGGCCGATCCCTTCCAATCCCGCAGCCCATCTTGGCGGGGAAGGGGCCAAGTGCCTGGCCCGTTCCCTTCCAGGATGAGCTGCGGGTATGTCTGCATGTGCATTCTCCTAAAGGAAACCAGCGGTCTGATCGCCAGTTTCCTTTGGGGGAAAGCGCGCACATGCACCCACTTCCCCCCCCCAAAGGAAACTGGTGATCAGAGCATCCGAACGCCGGCTTTCTTTCGGGGAAGGGAGGAGAACGTCCAAAGCCCAGTTCCCTTAACCGGGGATCAGACACTTGGGTTTATGGAGGCCCACTCCCTGCCAGCAAGGAGGCCTCTGGAGATCTCTTCCCCAGCCCTGCAGGCTTTGGGGCAGAGATCAACATCGGGAAATTTGAGGAAAACTCTTGCTTCGCACAACGTTAACTTAACATTGTGCGGTGCAAAAGTGTTCCTCAAATTCTCCAATGTTATCCAGTTTTAGTGTTAACCGGTGCATTCGCTAACTACTGTATTTAAATACACTATAAAGATAAAATTGTGACTGTTAATGACTAAATGTTTACCTTTTTCTGCCTTTGTTTTTCATGAGATTCCAACTTAGCAGGTAGGCTTCATGAATATGAGCTGCTTTTCTGCTTCAGATCCTATAGCAATAAGAGAAAATGAGGTGAAAAACATAATATCCTCTGCAGTAAAATGACAACATCAACATAGCTTACCTCTCCAAAGCCTATACAATGAAATGATAGTACATCCCCCTCTCCACACATAACTGAATGGGGCAGAAATTTGCTCAATCAAATGCAGTATCCTAATGATAGCAGCATGTTCAAAATGTGGACACTCCTGTTGATGACAAAGAAATGCTATCAGTTTGGAATGGATCTAATGAAATGTGTGACCTTGGATACCTTAGAATTTGATTTGATTTATTCGATTTGTATGCCGCCCACTCAGCATACGCCGACTCAGGGTGGCTCACAAAAATCACAATATAAATCAACAATATACAAAGTAAATACAAAATAATACAATATACAACATTCAACAACAACAAGGCTCTCTCACCTAGTGGGTTGACATTAAATGTGTGACATTGTGTAAAAAATATAAGCAAATTTTAGCAACCATTCTGCTAATATGTACTGGCTTTCTGCCACCTTTTTCCCTTTCAGACACCCAGGAAATCTCAAAGATAGATATTGGCAATACTTTATTGTACAGCACTTGTCAACTGGCTCACCATATTTTTGGTACTCTTTGTTACATTGATTTGGTTATATTGAAAGTCATGTTTCTTTCTGTTTGAGCAAATTGAGACATAAGGGGAAAAGAACCAACAATAGAAAGTTTGTTTTCCTACCTAGATTCATACTTAAGAGCCATACAACTTTTCTGCTAACATACTGCAGTGCTAATTGTTAAGGCTGCCATGCTCAGTCAACTGCACTGACATATACAGTGGACCCTCAATTAACGATGCGTTCAATTAGCGTCATTTTCGATTATTGACGCTACGACGCTCCCAATGTGATTATTCGAATAATGTCTACCGTCGTTATTCGAATAATGACCTTTTTGTCATTATTCGAATAACAACGTTATTCGAATAGCGACGCTACTTTGGGAACCAAGTAACGTTGTTATTCGAGGGTCCACTGTATAGCAAAAATAAAAACAAAAGAGTAGTAGCACTATAAATACTAAAATATTTCTTTCGGGATAACTTTCATGAATTACAAGTCACTTCCTCAGATACCTGGAGTGTAACAGTTAGGTCATATGTTTATATATACAGTCTATGAATGTGGGATATTGTGACTCTGTATTGACGATTCAGATGTCAGGAAATGGTCCTTTGTTGCTGCACAATATTGTGCCCACATTGTCAGGAGAAAGGTTGCTGAAGGGCAGCCTGACTGTTGACAAATGCAGGAAAATTTCAGAAACTGACTCCTTTCGCCCAAATACAAAGCAATTATCAAGACTGTGTTAAAAGAAGTTTTCTAGGTTTATATTGTTAGGAACATGAAGTAAACAAAATGCCTAAAAGAAATGTCTCTTTCAAACTAACTGTGTACACATCTCTGCAGTTGAAACATTCTGGATTGTTAATCCCCAAGGAATTTACATGCATGTAGCGTTCTGTGCACTCCAGAGTTGAGGCATGTCTGCCACATGTCCACAGAAACTTATGCAGACGCAGACAGTGCTGGCTCTTTGGCTATAAACAGAGATGAGCACTGAACCTCAGAGTCAGGTACAACTGGCTTTAAAGCAAGGGCGACCTTTACCTAGAGTGCTTCTGCTCTGTGCAACCTAGTGCATTACAGTCTCAGCTATCTGTACTGGAAAAGAAGTCTTAGAGGTAATCCCCTCTGGGTATCTTTGGACGAGGTGGTCTCTGTAGGCTTCACCTGATTCGTGTGAATCAGTGGGGAATGCAGGCATGTGATGTGACCAATATCCATTCATGTGGATAGAATGGTAAACGCTAGCATGGATGCCTCCCCAATAAACTGCCCTCTCAGTGGCTGGCAGAGTGCAGCACTGAATGGGGGCTGGAGTTTCACCTGTCCAGACCAGAGAGGGTGGGGGTGGGGATAGCTTTCCCTACTCTGGTGCAAGGTGTAACACTACCAGTCCCATCATCAGTATAGAGATTGTGAAATTCAATAAACGTGGCCCAAGTCGATTAACCACAACATTTTGTGTCTTGCCTCTTTATTTCACAGTGGGAAGGGAAAGGGTTTAAGTTCTCAGCTTTTATGCACAGTCCAACTGAACACAGAAAATGCCCAACTGCATTTGCAGGCGCACCCCCCCAATAACGGACACAGACAACATTGAAAGTGGATAACAGCATAGGGCCACATTTATTGATTCAATGCCCTAGTCCGAATTATAAATTTGTATTGGTAAAACGACCAATCATAATTCCTAAGGCAAGCAGGCCGAAGTAACACTGGTAAGGTACCACCCCAAAATTGCCAACGGCAATTGGTTACAATGTATCAATTTGTATCAATTTGTTTGTTGACAACAAACAAATTGTTGACCATAGTCAATAACTAACTTATGACCCCACCCTCTGACGCGTATCCGTGAAATCACAGGGGTGATGCATGCTGGTTAGCAATCATCATCACCCCATCGCCTGGTTCGTCGTTGACCGGACAACGTTTAACTAATTTATTCCTGTCTAGTGTTGTCCAGTCAATTGCGAACCTGCCGGATACTTGTGGGTCATACTGTTTACCTTACCAGTGCTACCCGCCAATGTGACCAAAGTCAACAGTAGGAACACAGAAAGACCCCTATATCAAACCATAGCAACAGTGTGGGATGGGCAAAAAAGCCAGGACCCGGAGCCAATATGGGTCCCAACCAAAAATTCCCACCCGGCCCCGAAGCGACCATAATATCACACTGTTAACTAGGGAGGGGGTGGAGGGGAAAAAACTTCTCCGCTCCGTCGCTGAGGTAAAATGGCAGCTCGGCTGCCTCGTGGCCACCCCTTTTATAAGGGAGCTGGCCACGCCCCTAACTACCCGGATTCTCTGTCCTGTGGGCGGGGCCCCGCAAAGGGCGCGGCGGCCATTTTGGCACCGCGCTTGCATTGCAGGCGCACCCCCCCAATAACGGACACAGACAACATTGAAAGTGGATAACAGCATAGGGCCACATTTATTGATTCAATGCCCTAGTCCGAATTATAAATTTCTATTGGTAAAACGACCAATCATAATTCCTAAGGCAAGCAGGCCGAAGTAACACTGGTAAGGTACCACCCCAAAATTGCCAACGGCAATTGGTTACAATGTATCAATTTGTATCAATTTGTTTGTTGACAACAAACAAATTGTTGACCATAGTCAATAACTAACTTATGACCCCACCCTCTGACGCGTATCCGTGAAATCACAGGGGTGATGCATGCTGGTTAGCAATCATCATCACCCCATCGCCTGGTTCGTCGTTGACCGGACAACGTTTAACTAATTTATTCCTGTCTAGTGTTGTCCAGTCAATTGCGAACCTGCCGGATACTTGTGGGTCATACTGTTTACCTTACCAGTGCTACCCGCCACACGGAGGGGCTTCAAAGAAGACCTGACGCCCCCCCCCAGACCGTCAGCTCGGTCAACAGGCCTGCTCGCCAATCACCCAACAGGAGGTCCATACCTCCTCGCGACAGATGGACCCCATCCCCTGCGTACAAGTCATAATTTTGTAGACTAATATCGGGGTGATGACTAACCCGTCCCCAAGCCCTGGTGGCAAGAAACCGCGCCACTGCCTTATTGACCGCGCGCCTAGCGCGGTCAAGGGCCAGGAGGTTAACGCCCCCTCTGTAAGAATGGCGCGGAACAATGTCCGACCAAACCAGGGTTGTGGCAGGCCAGACATAATGCAAGTAGGCGAGTTCCTCGCAAATCGCATGCTTGAGCGATAAGCCGGTGACCTGGCCCAAATCATTGCCCCCCAGGTGGATGATTAGAATGTCAGGCGGGTCAGCACCCAGGCCAGAAAAAAGGAAAGGCTGCAGCTCCCGCCATAACATCCCAGGCTTACCATGCCATGCGAGACTGGCGTGGTCACCCAGTCCCAGTCGGGGTCCCCACTCTGTCGCCGCAGCGTAACGCGCTGCCCTGTGCACATAGCTGTGGCCCACCAGCCATACTGTCACCGGTGTAATACGACACCCAGGGTCTGTAAGAAAATTGAGAAAAAAGGCGGTAAGGTGACTGGATTGGTACTCATGGCGGGAGTGAGGCGCACATAAAACTGAAAACATTGCGAGCCCCACCTCCCCATGCTGCGTATGTCAGCCCCAGAGTACCCAAAAGCAGCTGCTGTAGAGGCTGCACCAATACGGAACAAATGTGTGCCATAACGGGCACCTGGTAGGCCCACCCTGGTGAGGGCTCTGGCCGTCACCTTCCAAAACTGAAATTTAGTAAGGGGAGACCCATCTTGGTGACAGAAAAACGGGCCGTGGTGCATGCCACGCAGTGCCAGGTACTCCTGTAGGGCACCAACCGGACAGATGTCTGCCAAAGAACAACGTAGCAGTCTTACACCACTGCCTACGCCATGCTGATCTGTTTTAGAGGAGCGTATCCTCAACTGGGCCCAGTCTTTGGCAACATAGACATCTTCGAGTTCCAGTGCCCTACCACTTGCATCCGCCTTAGACAGCATCACGAGTTCGCTGACGCGGAGCGCTCCAAAAAATGCCACCGTTGTGGCTGCATGAAAAAGGGCTGCCTCATAATGATCAAAACAGAGGCCTGGCCAGCCCCGGGCCAACTGGGTAAGAACCCCTGGGGAAATAGGGTGCCGGTCGTCCGGGCAACGCCCGCGCTCGCGCACCCACCCCTCCAAAACATGTCTCACCCGGAAGTCAGAGGTGGTATCCACATGACCCCCCACTTTGGCCATAAAAGCCAACGCCGAGAGCTTGGATGCTATGGTGCGAGGTGCGAGGCCCTGTGCATGCAGGTGAACCATGAACCGCAGAACATGGTCCACCGGGATAGGCCAGGTCTCTGGCAAGAGAAATTGATTAGCAAATGCCCTGTACGAATTGAATGCTTGTTGATACGCCTTACGCGTGCGTGGCGCTAGTGACAGGCCAATCGCCCGGTTCACCTCTCCTTGCCAATAGTCCACATCTCGTCCGGGAGTGGCGAGGGAAATTCCTCCGCATCCGGGGCCAAGGCGCGGAACCGGGAGATCTGCAGGCGGGACAAAGCGTCAGCAATATCATTATTAATCCCTGGGACATGCCTGGCCCTGAACAAGACGTTGAGGCGCAGGCAGCGCAGCACAAAATGGCGCACTAGATCCATGACCCTGGGCGATTTGGAAGTCTGTGCATTGACAATGTGTACAACAGCCGCATTGTCGCACCAGAAATGCACCACCGAATTAGCCCACTGTTCGCCCCATAGCATCAAAGCCCCCAGAATGGGGAAAAATTCCAGGTATGTGAGATCCCGCAGGCGACCTGTGCCTGCCCATGCCGGTGGCCACCCACCATAGGCCCACTTCCCATTGAAGTACATCCCATAACCCAGGGATCCTGAGGCATCAGACTGGATCTGGAAATTGGGGGATGCCAGGAGGTCAGACCTCCAAAATGAGACCCCATTAAACTCCCTCAGGAATTGCAACCAGACGAACATGTCTGCCCTGATACCCCGGGTAAGCCTGACTCTGTGGTGGGGCCTGGATAACCCTGCCATGGCGTCGCATAAGCGCCGGGCAAAAGCCCTGCCCGGCGCGACCACCCTGCAAGCAAAATTAAGGTGCCCATGTAGCACCTGCAGTTCCCTCAGGGATGCCTTACGCTTGGCCAGCAATTCCGAGATAAGGGCCACTATCCTGGACACCTTATCACCCGGCAACCTAGAAGCCTGCACTACTGTGTCAATCTCAACCCCCAGGAATACTAGCTTGGTCGATGGGCCCTCGGTCTTTTCGGGCGCTAAAGGGACACCAAGTTCCTCCATTAGCGTCTGAAATGTGTTGAGGAGACGTGCGCACGTGTCCCAGCCCCGTTTACCCCCGAATAAAAAGTCATCCAGGTAATGGGCTACAGACCGGGACCCTGACCTGCGGACGAAAGCCCACTCTAGGAAGGTACTAAAACGCTCGAAAGCCGAGCATGATATGGAGCAGCCAAAAGGCATGGCCTTATCAAAATAATATTCCCCCTTAAATTTAAAACCCAGCAACTCAAAGTCGCCCGGGTGCACTGGCAAGAGGCAAAAAGCTGACTTAATGTCACACTTGGCCAGCAGGGCACCCGGGCCACACGAGCGCACCATGCGCAGCGCATGGTCAAACGATGTATACCTGACTGAACAAAGGTCATCAGGGATAGCATCATTGACCGATCGGCCGGCTGGGTAGGACAAATGATGAATAAGGCGAAACTCACCTAGGGACTTTTTGGGGACCAAACCCAGTGGCGAGACCTTAAGATTGGGAAACGGGGGTGCGGGGAAAGGTCCAGCGACCCTGCCCGCGTCTAACTCCTTTTTAATGCTGGCCGCAGCAACCTCCTCCCTACCTCTGAGGGATAAAAGGTTGGGAGCATCCTGAGGGGACCTATCACCCATAAAAGGGATACGAAATCCCTGCTTAAAACCTTGAAGGAGATACTCCCCGTCCTCCCCCTTCGGGTACGATGCGAGCCAGCGCTCCAGCATGTCCACCTTAATTGGGGAGGGGGCCTTTTGGAGAACTAGCTCCATCCGTGGCAGCCTTGCCAGCCCACTGTCCACCCCTCCCTCTGCCTCGCGCCCCCCCAGGCCTGGGACAAGCAGAGGCTGCGTGGGGGCCAGAACATGTGGGACACTCATGCTTATACCTGCAGTTCTTTCGATTGCAGGAACCATTTGACGAGAAAGTCCAGCACAGCAGGCGGGCTGGAACCCCCTGCCCCGCCGCCTGGCGGGTAACCTGCGCTGGAGCCGCTCGCTGGACCGCATGTCCGCAATGGTATCTATCCCCCGGGGCAGGGCGTGTGGGTGTCATATACAAAAGCCAGAGCCTCTGGCACGGCTCATCCCATCTCATCTCGGGGTGGAGGGGAATCCTCATACGGAATTCCTCATCATATGCTAGCCATGAGGGGCCCGGGAAATCAACCATTGCCCTGTATATGTTGTCCAAATATTGGACCATGGGAATAGCTAAATCCGGCCGCGCCCTCAAATATACCGCCATGTATATTAAATACGCGGGGAGCCAGTTGGCCCAGGTACGCGGCGGCTTACGGCGGCGTGCCTGCTCCTTGTCCTTCTCATCCTGACCCTCCCTTTCCTCCTTGGTGGGCTCTCTGTTCAGGAGTGAGAAGATATCCACGTACTCCCCTCGCCATATCTTTTCCCTAGTAGCCTGTGCCAGGTGATCACCCAATGGCAAGGAATACCCTGCCGTCGGCAAAGCCGAAAAGGGGACGGCCGGCCTGGCAAAAGGGGCCTGAGCTAACCCAGCCACCCCCAGAACATTCCCTGCAGTGTAAGGACCAATGCCCACCCCAGTGCCCAAGGTGGCAGTCGTCGTCGCCGGGTGGGTCGCCGACAGCGTGGCCCCTGCACCACCCGCGCGAGGCCAAGGCCATTGAAAGGCCCCCCCTTGATTGGGAATGTGTGTGGATGTACTCGCTTGCACCGTATACTCACATGCTGCACCCCCGCGGGCCGCCCCCACCGGGGGTTCCGGCCCACTGGGGGCGTCGGAGCTCACGACCGACGTAGAGCTCATCACCGGGGCTTGACCCGCACTTGATTGCTGGCTGGGGAGCTGCGAGGCAGTGGCCGAAACCGGGCCACGCGCCTGCAGCAGCTCGCCCCCTCCCCGCCGGCTGTTGTCCTCCTGCCGACAGCACCTCGAGAGGAACCCCGAAGGGGGCGCCCGCCTGACTGGCCCGAGCCAACGAGGCTTCCAGGGCCGCAATGCGGGCCAGCAAGGTGTCCACGTTGACCATGGGCAAAGGGCCGGCCGGCCCGCCTGGTCCAGGCATGGGTACAGGTCCCTGTACCCCGGGACCCACATATGGCCATTGGCCAGCACCGAAGCCCGGCAGGGTTGGTGGAGAAACTTGCCAAGGCAGGGGGCCGCACCACCCCCCAAGGCTAGAGGGCCCAGGGAGAGGCTGCGGCCCAAGAGGAGTAGGCCCGACAGAGTGGGCAGGAGCAGGAGCGGTGTCCACCGCTCGTGGGCCGCGGGCCGGAACCCCTTCCGCGCCCGTACTCTGATCGCCCACTCCGGGCCAAGGGGCAATAGACCCCATTCCGCTGGCCCCGGCCGGGGCTAGCAAAGGTGGCTGCTGAGGAGGCGGCACCGCGGTCCTCCGACCTGGGTTGCGCCTCCTAACAGCGCGAGCTGAACTCGAAGCCGCCTTCTTCTTCGAAGGCATCTCCTCCGAAGCAGAAAAGGGAAGCCGGCAAGGCAGAATCGCTACCAAAAGGCTTCCCGGTAAGCTAACGAGCGACGGAGACACAGGGGAAAAAACTTCTCCGCTCCGTCGCTGAGGTAAAATGGCAGCTCGGCTGCCTCGTGGCCACCCCTTTTATAAGGGAGCTGGCCACGCCCCTAACTACCCGGATTCTCTGTCCTGTGGGGGGGGACCGCAAAGGGCGCGGCGGCCATTTTGGCGCCGCGCTTGCATTCTTCTTCAACTCAGAACACTCCACAATCTAGTCACTGTCTTCTCACACAACTGATGTCATCAACCCTCCATCCTGTCTTTGCCTGTTTTTTTAAAAAAATATCTGTCTGAATGGCTCCATCTGACTCTCAATAATCAGCTCCAGCTATGTCAGGATAGTCTGGAAGGCCCCTGGGGGCCTAGCTCTCTCCATGATTTTCCTCACCCTGTGAATTGGGTATGTGCAATCAATGGAAGGCACATACACACACACCTGTATAACTCCTCCTTGTCACAGGGCCCTCATTTTTCGTCGTAGTCAACTGCAACTCATTTTAGAACTGCCTTATAAAATGCTAATTTGCTCTGCCAGCAAAAGATAATTATTTCACATGGCAATAATAGACTGGGTCAGGTCTGAAACAGGCTCTATTTTCTTCTGGCCTCATATTTGCATAATTCTGCAGCCACAGTTGTGATCTCTAAAGCTAATGTGGTTTCCCTAATATGATTACTACATATGATCAAGGAGGTGATGGGTTAATTTATGGCTCTTCACAATCCATCTGCTAATGTCCAACATATGGTGCCACTAGACAAAGAGTTGTACTGTTGCATCATAATAAAATTTGTTTACTTTCTCTACAAAATGGAGCAAATGTTCCCAAAGAAAACTCAACTTACAACATTTGTCATCGACTACAACTCGTATCTGAGAATGCATTTCCCCACCCGAAGCAGGAAAAATGTCACTGGCATGAATTTGTTTAAGGTGGATCCCATCTTGCCATGAAGTGACCCACATACTATGATCTCAGAGCCATCACCCACAGCACACATGAAGCGCAACATGCAGGACATACAACATTTGTATATTTCTGGTAACTGCTGATTCAGTGCTAGTAGGTGTGAGATGTTTTCAAGCACATATCAAGCACATATCATTATTTGAAAGAAGCCTAGGTTAATCTAGTTGTTTACAGCAAAATTTCTGCATAGTGAGTTATAATAAATAAATGGGTGTATATTTTAGGTTAAATGCCTTAGGCTAATGTGATGTTATTTTTGTCCTTTAGAGATTCTGTTGTCAAACATTGCTGACCTTTTCGAAGATCAGTGCTTCTCATGAGTGTGTCAAATGTAAAGGGAACATTTTTTAAAAAAACTGATAATGCACAATTGTTATTTTTTTAAACATAGCCTATTTTTATAGTCATAGAACTGAAGTGACAGGGAAACAGGTCATCCTGTGCACCACATTAGTTATTTTATTTAACAGTACAGTAAAACCTCGCATATAGAGCATCTCGCTTAGAGACTAACTCGCTTAAAGAGCAGAATTTTCTCTAAATGGTCACCTCACTTAACAACTAAAACCAACCAAAAACTCACTTAACAATTAAATCAGGGTTTGCTTCCCCCCCCCCCAGAAGTCACAATCGGTCACTTACAATGGTAGCGGCAGCACTTTTTCCAAGTGTTTTGCTTAAAGATCAACTCACTTAAAGAGAAATCCCGTGGAACGCTTTATGCTCTTTAAGTGAGGTACCACTGTAGCTCAAAACTACACAACATCTTCACAAATTCCAGTAGCTTACTAGACATAAATCCCCTAAACTGACATGTTAGAGGTGAGTTTTAAAATGTTTATCTTTATATGAAGCAGTTTTTGAAGGTACAAACTTATTTCATTAATGTACAATACTGTATTTATATTACACCTTGAATGCTTCCTCCCCTCTTACAACATGCATTATGAAGTTCATTAAGACATTAGAAGGAAGGTCCTGCCATTGTATGCAGCTAAATTCTTTTGCTTCTACAAATGACATTTATAGAACCAGTAACTTCAAATATCTGATGAGGTTTACATTTGTGCCTAACATCAAGACAATCCAATAGAAATTGCTACAGAAACAGCACATTAAAGAGTAGAGAAAATTGATACATGAACCCTTTATGCTTCAATTTTCAGGCAGACATTATTTCTGTCAAATGTTAGGGGAAACTACTGATGTGCATTATTCAGGCTTGTCAAGGAAGGCAAATTTTCATTAGTTCAGTGAATTTCCAAGTGATGGTTCAAAAGTTATTAAGGTTTTTCTGCTCCATTAGAGCCTATGGCAAAGTTGTATCATACTTTGTTTCATTCTGAACTTACAATTGTACTGGTTCTCTCCAGTGTTATAGAGGGATTCTGTGATGCACAGGGAATCTAGCAGCTTTTATATTCAATATCTATTTCTTTCGTTTTAGGATGTAACCTTCTAGGATCAAACTAAATATTACTACATAGACAGGGAACCTTCCATGTGGTCGATAGCTTTTTGGCCCTCTGTAGAAGGCTCTGTAGAGGAGGTACCACAGAGGAGAAGGGTTTCAATTTTTTATCTAATGGGGTAATTCTAAGGCCAGAGAACAGCAGTAGAGATAGCCCATAATTGGAGCTGAAATCATGATGATATTCAGAGAGGTAATTGAGCCACTCTTTCTGTGTATGTTAAATAAGAATTCGAAGAAATCGCACACTTGTCTTTAAAACCAATCACAAAACAAGCTTATCTTTATCACTGTGAAACTTTCCTCTTCCAGTCACAAGTTACCTTTAACATCTGTTTCTGGCCTGAGAGTAGAAGACTTCAGTGAAGAAAGAGACTGAAGAAACCACAGGGAGGAGCAGATAAAAGAACAAGTTGGAGGAGAGAACTATATTTTTATCCCTTTCCATAGCCTTTTTCCATTACCAGTACTAAGGTCACAGAATGACAGTTCATCCAAAGGCTGTGCAGTAGCCGATAGATCTTATATACGTCTAAATACTCACTAGTGCCACATAAATAATTTAATGGCTACTACATCTCCTATTTTTATTTGATTTTCTTTAGAGCTCTAAATTATTAAACAAGCCACCATATCCAACTCTATTGCTTCATTCCTTCTTTTTTTCTCTTATTTAATTATTGTCTGCAACTATTTTTGATCTTTCTTTAGCATTTTTATTCAATTTTCTAAGTTTTGTAATACAGTTTTGCTGCAAGTTTATTTTTAAATACATACAACATATATTTAGAATAGATTAGGCAGAACAAATAAAGTTTACAGAGAGTAGAATTGCTTCCAGTCCCACCAAATACATCAGTTTCATTCTTGTCATTATTATTCTTCTACAAATTGCAAACAAAATTCATATGAGCAATTAAGTAATTAAGACAATTGCAATTAAGGCATAGCTCCTTCAGGTGTAGCAGAAGCATTGCGTGGCTTGAGGGGAATGGGAAATCTTTGCTATCCTTACCTTCCAACCCTCTTCTATACAGGAATCTCTGAACGCAACACAATAAGCAAGTAAAAAATAAACACTTATATAGTGTTCCAGAGGGTCCAATTCACATGATAAATATTGTTTCAGTAAGGCTGCAAAAGAAGTGTTGTCTCCAGATTGGAGATGGTAGTATCACACAGGAAATATAGTATTTGTGGGTTTCCCTCCCAAACTTTATAAACCCATCAGCAGATAATCTGTAGACTGTAGAACAAGCTTAAAGATGTTACTGCATGTGCAGCACTCAACATGAAGGTCCCCTCTTTCAAGTACTTGTCAGAGAGGCAGCCTTGTTAGCATTGAGTATATTAGAGCAACCCCACCATGCAATGGGTTGTTAAAGCTAATTCTATACCTAACTGGCCAATAAGAATAATCTTCTATTTTCCTGCCTCTAAGGTCACCTGACATGGTGTTAAACTGCTTGTTATTTGGGTCTCATGGAAACTTATTGTATAGAAACTTTCACAAAGAAAAGCAACTGTTTATATCTTTGAAAGAACTGTAAGTAAAGAAACTATTTTGTTATATTTTGTGTGGAACATTTAATTGCTGGACTAGAACATGGAGTGTAAGGCTTGGAGAACTTGCAAACTCAAACTAAATCTATTTGTAAAACTACTTCGTTTTATAGCTGCATATAAAATACTTAACAGTTAGTCTGTTTCAGTGTGTATCACAACACAGAGACATAGACACACAACAAACGTGTTGTAGTAGCTTCAAGACTAATAATTTATTTCACTATAAACCTTCCATTGAATGCACAGATGCCCAGCCCTGCGCCAACAGGATGTATAATCAGATTAAGCTGCTTGCTACAAACCCACTTCTGTGGTGATGTAAGCAAGAGCAGAACTTTCCCAAGAATCATTTTTTCCTATTCAACGACTTATGGAATGTTCTCAATCTTTCTATCATCACACAAATTGGACTTCTGACTTTAAGTGTGAGCTTTATTTCCTATGTTTTTTGCTACTGGCCTTGGCTCATTATAAGCAACATTCCTGTGAGCAGAAAACATCAACTGTGAGGAGGTTTTCATCAAGCCTTAACAATTCAAAATTAAACTAAGGATTTGTCTGTTTGCATATATATTCAAATATGTTGAGAAGATTAAAAATCTAAATGTGAAAAACAGCCTTTTGAAAATCAGTAGCAAGATGGACTACACCATCTGTTATAGTTAGCATATCATCTTTCCCATCTGTAACAGATGTCCATTGCCAAAGGCTAGCAATTTTAAAACCAACAGTTTGAGGGAGAGAAAGGTAGAGAGGGGACATTAAAATTTAGAGAGGGGAATGCACACCAAAAAAAAATAGCTAGGAAGGCAATTCCTTTTGTCCTTCTGTCATATTACTACAGACCTCAAAACAAAAGCAGCAGAGAGAGAGGGGTAAAAATGCTTCAAAAGCCATGATCACCAATACTGGCACCTCTCCTTTCAGCAGCTGCCTGAGGGCATTCACACTGGCGAGAGACAGTGCCAACTGGCAAGCAAGGTGTAACGGCAAAGGAACCTAGCTTCATCTGCTACATTCATTTTTTTGTAAAACATTTTTGTTTAAACACCTCAGTAAAAATTTAAGAGTATTTAAAGTGTGCTACACTTAATTTTAAATGTATTTTAAAGCTTCTTTTTAAAAATGATTATTTTCAAACGGTTGCCTTTAATTAATTCTTTTAATGTATTCTTAGCTTTACTTGTACAGTAAAACCCTGGATAATAACTGAATTGGATAACACTAAAATCGGATAACAACGTAAAGTTTTGAAAAAATTGTTGCACCAGATAATACTATTTTAGTGTTATCGGATGCATTGTGTTGGAATATGAATTGGAATATCTAGGTGATTTAGAGTCACCATTAGAAACTCTGTGGGTAAGAGTACTAGGCCACAAGGATGGTCTAACAGTAGGCATATACTATCGGCCTCCGACCCAAACTCCTGAGGGAGACTGGCAGTTGGAGAATGTTGTAAAGGAGGCATCCAAGAAGGGAAGCCTGGTTATAATAGGGGACTTCAATTACCCTCACATAGACTGGGTGAACTGTTCTTCAGCACATGATAAAGAGATAAAGTTCCTAGATATGCTAAATGATTGTTCCCTGGGACAGATGGTTGAAGACCCAACTAGAGGTACAAGAATCCTTGACTTGGTGCAAGATGTTAATGTGACTGATCCAATAGGGAAGAGTGACCACAACACAATTATGATTAACTTGATCATAGACCGCAAGTCACTGATAAAATCTAACACAGAGACCTTAAATTTGCAAAAAGGGAATTTTCCAAAAATGAGGAAACTAGTAAAAAAAGAAGCTGAAAGGGAAAATTGAGAGAGTCCAAACACTCAAAGAGGCATGAAGGCTGATTGCAAAAACAATAACAGAGACCCAATTGGAATGCATACCCAAAAGGAAAAAGGGCACTGCCAGGTCCAAGAGGACTCCGACGTGGCTTACAGGAGCTGTTCGGGAAGTGATCAAAAGCAAGAAAAGCTCATTTAGAAGATAGAAGGCTTGCCCGAATGAGGACAGCAGGCAGAAACATAAATTCTGGCAGAAGAAATGCAAGGCAACAATCAGGAAAGCAAAGCAAGACTTTGAGGAGCGTAGAGCTAAAAACACTCAGAGAAATAACAAAGACTTCTTTAAGTACATTAGAATTTAGAACCCAACTAGGAAGGCCATTGGACCATTAGACGACAATGGAAATAGGTCCTTGCATGTCTTGTTAAACTAAATGATAACAAATCACCAGGACCAGATGGCATCCATCCACGAGTTCTCAGGGAACTTAAAGAAGAAAATGCTGATCTCCTAGCCAAAATATATAATATTTGCCTCAAATCAGGCTTTGTGCCAGATGACTGGAAGGTAGCGAATGTAACACCAATTTTCAAAAAAGGATCCAGGGGCGATCCAGGAAATTACCAACTGGTCAGTTTGACATGTGTCCCAGGTAAAGTGATGGAAACCATCCTAAAAGATAGAATTAATAGGCATATAGAAGAGAAGGCGCTGCTAAAGGAAAGCCAACATGGCTTTTGCAAGGGCAAATCATGCCTCACTAATCTGTTGGAATTTTTTGAGAGTGTCAACAAGCATGTAGATAAGGGGGATCCAGTTGACATTGTTTATCTGGACTTTCAGAAGGCTTTTGACAAGGCCCTGCACTAAAGGCTCTTTGAATAAACTTACCAGTCATGGAATAAAATGACAGGTCTTGTCCAGGATCAGCAACTGGCTAAGGGACAGGAAACAGAGGGTAGCACTAAATGGACACTTCTCCAAGTGGAGGGAAGTAAAGAGTGGGGTCCCCCAAGGTTCAGTACTGGGAGCCCTGCTTTTCAACCTCTTCATAAATGATCTAGAAGTAGGAGTAAATAGCAAGGTAGCCAAATTTGCTGACAACACTAAATTATATAGGGTAGTGAAAACTGTGAGAGATTGTGAGGAGCTCCAGAGGGATTTCTTGACACTGGGGGAGTGGGCAAAACAGTGCAAATGCGCAAAAAAACCCAATTACATTTATAAACTGATGGGGTCTGAACTCTCTGCGACAAATCAGGAAAGGGACCTTGGTGTCCTGGTGGACAGCTCAATGAAGGTGTCAACCCAGTGTGCCTCAGCAGTGAAAAAAGCAAACTCAATGCTAGGGATCATTAGGAAGGGTATAGGAAATAAGTTAACAAGTGTCATTTTGCCTCTTTATAAATCTATGGTGAGGCCCCATCTAGAATACTGTGTACAGTTCTGGTTGCCATACCTCCAGAAGGATATTATGGAGCTGGAAAAAGTGCAGAGGAGGGCAACCAGAATGATTAGGGGACTGGAACATTTTCCTTACCATCTGAGGCTGCAACGGTTGGGCCTCTTCACTCTTGAATGATGGTGTCTAAGAAGTAACCTGATTGAAGTTTATAAAATCATGCACGGTGTGGACAAAGAAGATAAGGAAAAACTGTTTTCCCTATCATACAACACTACAACTAGGGGGCAGTCCATGAAACTTTTGGGTACTAGTTCTCAAACAAATAAAAGAAAGTACCGTATTTTCCAGCGTATAAGGCGACTGGGCGTATAAGACGACCCCCAACTTTTCCAGTTAAAATATAGAGTTTGGAATATACTTGCCGTATAAGACTACCTCTCTTCCAATGCACACCAAATAAAAATTAACCCACACTCAACCAGAAGACGCGCAGCACTCCGAGTCGAATGGGCAGGTTCTGGTGGAGAGCCAATCCACGCTCACGTTCTCCTCCTCGAGGTATAGGAAGATGTGTGCAGCTTGCTTCCCCTTGCTTCATACACCCCACACAGAGCAGGGACTCGGCCGCGGCACCCCCCACCATATGCGCCGGACATATGAAGCAAGGGGAAACAAGCTGCAGTTAAGTACCTGTCCTATAAGACGACCCCCGACTTTGGCACATATTTTTCTGGGTTAAAAAGTAGTCTTATACACCAGAAAATACAGTACTTTTTCACCCAAAGGATCCCTGGTCTATGGAACTCCCTGCCAGGAGAAGTGGTGACAGCTGTCAGTCTTGACAGCTTTAAGAAAGGATTAGACAAGTTCATGGAGGACAATTGTATCAATGGCTATAATTATGGATACCTAAGGACAACTTCTGGGTTGGAAAGATAGGCAGGATATCTCTCAATGCCATTTCCAGGGAATCCTAAGCAGGTGAAGGCATCTGCTTGGGAATACCCTGAAGCAAATTGTGAGCCACTGTGTGAGACAGAATGCTGGACTGGATGGGCTGTGGCCTGTTCCAGCAAGCCTGTTCTTATGTTCTTATGTTTTTTGCACTATTCCCGCCTTCCTAGGATATCCCTGGGCTACACAACAGCTGAAAACAGTTGGTGCTGCCACTACTCCCCCGCAGTTTTCAGCTGTTGTGCAGCCCAGGGATGTCCTTGGAAGGAACGAAAAAGGTCCTCCAACCCTCCCAGAGGCAGCAGGGGAGGCAAAGAGCCAGAAACATGCACCCGATGTTGGTGATTTTTTTGTCCCCAAACAACGTGAAAAGGTTGTCCTGGGGGCGTGGCTAGGAGCGCGATGGAGTAACACACATTTTGGTCTGCTCACACTGGTTAATGTGGAAACCAAAGTGAAATACCTAAACTAATGAAGATTTTTGCTTTAAAAAAAGGGGGTAATCCGTAGCCCTAAATATCTGGTATTGAATTTAGCTGAGACTGAGGTCAAAGCCTGGAGATTGGGCGGCAAGGGAGGTGCAGTGTAGTCTGTGCTGATTGAGCCATTCTGAGGCCGGACAGGACCTCTATAATGGAAAAAAGTGGACTTCAGAGCCCGGAGTTTAAACTAAAATAAAAAGAAGTGTGGCTGCGGCTGTTGAAGGAAGCCCAGAAGGAAAAAGTAAGTTTGCAAGAAGGAGAGCGGAGATTGTGAAGGAGGGTGGAAGTTACAGATGGAGAGAAGGAGAAAGAGGAATGGCGGCAAAGAACGAAAGTTAAAAAAAAGTGCTGATAGTGCCGAAAGGCAAACAAAGAGTGGAGTCTGGAAAGAAGGAGTTGGGGGTGAAGTGAAAAGAATGGAGGAGGAGAACGAAAGAACAAGAGGAAGAGAAGATGGTTATTGGATTTGTTTGACTCAGAGAAAGGTTTGGGAGGCGATTGAAAGCTGCCACCATGGCTTGGATTTTTAAAAGAGGTCTACTTTGGAAGCTCTTCTTTGTTTTTTTATTTTTTGTGCTTTTGATTATTTCCTCACCTAGTTGGATCTGCTTTGCTTTGAAATATTTTTCCATTTTTGGAACCATCTGAATTGAGGTCGGGGTTTGGAGCTGGAAGGGGGGGTTATTTTTCTCTCCTCCCACCTTTCCCCCTCTCTTCTTTGTTTGGATCCTGGGAAGACAGCTGTTGTGGTTTTTTAGTTATAAAAGTGGAGCGTTTCTGGAGCGTTTAACTGGATTATAATTCTGATTGGAGTCTGGAGAGTGGAACTGCATTATTTTTATTTATTTTTATTCTTCTTCTTCTCCCCTTTCTCACCACCACCTTTGGAGTTACAATAATAGTATCAGTGTTTTTAAAGCTACAATTTGGTGGATCTGCTTCTTTCCCTGAATGTTTTGGTTTCTGGGATTCTTGGATATAAGCTGTCTGGAATATTTGGCTGCACTTGGTTATATTGGAACAATATAGCAATTGGAAGGAAGCTTTGGAGTGCTGAAGTGCTGGATCAGTTCAAAGGACAGAGGCCTGGAAGAGCTAAAAGTGTTGCATCATTGAAACTTTTATGTGACGTTACCATGGATAAGATTGCAAAGGGAAAGGAGGAGGAACCGGTGGTGAAAGCTAAGAAGAAAGATAAATCAGCAGCAGCTGAGGCACCATCATCAACACCATCAACATCATCATCCCCTGAACCAATGGCATTTGACCAGACTCAAATAATGGCTGAATTTGGTAAATTGTTTCAGAAATTTGAAAGTATGGAAGAGCCAAGGGTTAAGGATAAAAGTGAAATTTTGGGGAGACAAGACAAACTGGCTGCAATATTTTTTGATTTTTCCAAAAATGTGGATATGAGTTTTCAAAAATTGGAGGGAAATGTTAAGTTGATGCAAGGTGAAATGAAGGGGATGCAAGGAAAAATAAAAGGGGTTAAGGAGGAATGAAGGAGACTAAGAAGAGATTGGATGTGCATGAAAAAAGGATAGATGTGATGGAAGAATTGATGAGAAAGCAAAATATTGTGATTCGCCATACGATGGAAAGAACGCCAGACAGCTTAAGGGATAGAAGAGTTGATTGGTTAAATAGTCTGAAAATGGGGAAAGATTTTGTCGATGAAGATATTGTAAGTGCTTATAGAGTGGGGCTGAGGAAGGGGAAAGTTGTTTAAAGAAATGTTTTGGTTAAATTTGCAAATTGGGGGGATAAATTGAGGATAATTGCTTTCTTAAAACAAGCTGGTTCTGGTGCTCTGAAAATCGATGGGAAGGATGTGGAGGTATATAATGATATTTCGATCAGTGAACATGGTTGGAGATATAAGATGAAACCTGTCACAAAATTTTTGATAAAGAAAGGGATAAAATACAATTGGCAATTTCCACAACAATTAAGATTCTTTCATGATAAAAAATGCAGGTGATTGATGCAGAGACTGATGCACTGGAACTTCTGAGTTTAATTGACCTGGTTAAGGTGGTATTCAAATGAATGGGTGACGTTAAGGAAAGACCTGTTGGATTCGGGAGGTATAAGAAGAGAATTTGATGGAGCAGATGAAGGTGGTGCTGTGGGAGGAGAGCAACCAGATGTAGCAGAGAATGAGTTGTCATTGATTGTGGTGGAGGAAGGCTTGAGCGAAAGTTCAAAGAGTTAAATTAGGTAATTAAGAAATGTCTAAGGGGCGCTAGAGCAATAATTACCACGCACTTCTTACAAGTTCCTCCCTCCCCCCTTTGGAAGACGAAGGTGACTTTTTGGTGAAGAAAGTGGGGAGGGTAAAAATGAATGGTTTTTTTTTTTTGTTATTATGGGTTATTAGGCAGCACACCCATTGGAGGACTTGGAGGTGGTGGAATTGGTGGTAAATCAATTAAATTATGAGAGCTATTAAAGTGTGGAATGTAAAGGGTACAGGATCTTTGATTAAGAGGAGGAGGTCAGAATCAGCTCTGAGGAAAGATAGGCTGGACATAGTCTTTTTACATGAAACTCACAAAAATCTCAAGATACAAACACATTTTTTTTTAGGATGGATGCAACATTATGAAAAATCTTATGGTACATCAAAAGCTAGAGGAGTCGCAATCTTAATTTCGACCAGATTGGGGTTTGAGATATCAAACACTATTGTGGACCCAGAAGGTAGATATTTGATAGTAAAAGGGAAAATAGATGATGATGAAGTAACTTTGGTGAATATATATGCCCCAAATGAACATCAAACCAAATTTTTAGAAAAAATGCACAAAATCTTGGTAAAAGAACAAACAATAAGGATGATTGTGGCTGGAGATTTTAATTTAGTAAAATCAAATTTGGATTGTACAAACATATTAAGATGTGGAAGAGGTATTAAAGGACGAATTTTGGACAATTGGATGGCAGCATTAGGTTTGAAAGACTCTTGGAGAGAGCTTAAGGGGTCAGAAAGGGTATATTCCTATTTTTCACATGTTCATAACTCATACTCCAGAATAGATTATATATTTGTAACTGAAAATATGGTCAAAAATTTGGAGGAGATGGAAATTGGAATTTTTAAGGAGTCTGATCATGCCAAAGTAGTTTTGGAATTGAGAATACAGAGGGAAAGTAGATTGAGAAGGAGTTGGAGATATGATACCAATTTATTTAAAGACCAAAAGAGTAAGGCTCAAATTATGGAGAGTTGGAAGGAAACTTGGCTTCTGAATGATAATGATGAGGTAAATTTTAATATGGTCTAGGATGCCATGAAATCAGTCTTTAGAGGGGAATGTGTTAAGATGGCAAGTAAAAGATACAAAAGGTACAAGTCAGCATAGGATAAAATTGAAAATGAGATAAAGCAGCTATAGGAGGAGCATTCAAAGACGAAGGATAACAAGGTTTTCGCGAACCTACAAAGATTGAAGGCTGAATTGGTAGGCAAAGATATAGAAAAGGTGAAAGGGATTTGGTGTATTTAAAAAGAGATTATTTTGAATATAGTAATAAAAATTCAAAATTACTAGCAAAAGCAACAAAAGACAAGAGGGAAAAAAGGGAAATTGACTCAATAATGTATACAATTTACTAACTAAGCCATTAATATTGTTATATCCCTTTCTAGTTTTTAGAACCAAATCCTCAAATTCCGTCTTTTCCCTTTTCAAATCATATTCTCTCATATATTTGCTATTCCATTTGTTGATTTTCATTATCTGAAACCAATTCATTTTTAATTGTTCAAACAAATTTGTCCTACCATTAATGTCCCTGCAGGCCCTTGATCAATAAACAAGGGATAAGATGCAATAAGATTAAGGACAAATGTAAGATTGTGAAAGAATTTTATCAAGCCCTATATGCAAGAAAAGAAATAGATGTGGAGAAGTTTAAAAAGTAATTAGAGAAACAAATAGTTGGTGGAGTAAAACAGGAATATAAAGATAGAATGGAAGATCAAGTGTCTGAAAAGGAAGTAAGAGAGGTAATCGCGGGTTTGAAGTTGGGGAAAGCTCCTGGGGAAGATGGATTGCCTGCTGACTTTTATAAGGAATTTAAAGACATAGTGGCACCACAACTGTTAAAATTATATAATTATATATTGGATGGTGGGCAAATTTCAACTTCATGGTATAGGACCACAATTGTATTGCTGCCAAAACCTGGAAAGAATTTAGAAAAAATAGAATCTTATAGACCAATCTCATTGATAAATCAAGATGCCAAGATCTTCACAGCAATATTGGCTAATCGTTTAAACAATTTTATGGGTAATTAGATAAATGTAGATCAAGTGGGCTTTTTGAAAGGGCGACAAATGGCAGATCTGACTAGAAGAGTAGTAGATTTAATAGATATTGTGAGTCAAACAAGAGAAAAAGTGGGATTAATATCTTTGGATATATTTAAGGCATTTGAATCTTTACAATGGATCTCAATTAAGGAAATAATTAAATGTTATGGATTTGGCGATAAATTTAGAAGGGTAATTGATCAATTATATCAGCAAGGAATAGCTACTGTTAGAGTAAATGATGAGGTTACTGATGAGATAAAACTGGAGGCAGGTACGAGACAGGACTGTCCCCTATCACCAATTTTGTTTATCATGGCAATGGAGATACTAGCAAAAGCTATAAGAGATGATGGAAAAATAGAGGGGATTATGGAAAATAAAATTAGCATGTATGCTGATGATACCATGATAATTGTAAAACATCCTGAGATGACAATGGATAGAATCAGAGCACAATTAAAGGATTTTGAGGATGTTACTGGTTTGAAGATAAACTCGGATAAATCAGAAATGATGCTTTGTAATATGGGAGAAGAGGACCGGAAGAAGATAACGGGAATGGGTAATATTCAAATTAAAGATAAATTGAAATATTTGGGAATAGTTATATCTAATAGATTGGAAGAGCTCAAAAGATTGAATTATGACAGTTTGAAAATGGAAATTAAAAATAGAATACAAACTTTTCAAAAACTGAAATTGTCACGGTTTGGGAGAACTGCACTTACTAAAATGATGTTGCTACCCAGAATTAATTTTTTATTTGGTGCAATAGCAATTCAATTGAAAGATAAGGAAATCAATGAGTTTCAAAAAGTGATTAACAATTTTTGTAATGGTGGAAAGAGGTCTAGGTTACCTAAAAAACTATGGTATTTGCCACAGAAAGAAGGTGGATTGGGAAGGCCGAATCTGAGATCATGTTACCGAGCATTTCAAATTAAGAATGTTGTGAAGATCTTAGCAAGGGAAAAGGTAATTTGGGAGAAAATTGAGATGAAGGACTATAGACATATAGGTAAAATGGTCTTTTTAGGGGATAATTTTGGAAAAGTAGTAATCAGAAATACCATGATGAAAGTATTAATGAGTGTATGGAAGAAAGTAAAGAAGCATTTGGCCCCGAACGTCTCTCCGATTATGGAATTGTCAGATATGGCGGGTTTCCTGATTCAGATTGATAATGTAGTAAAGGAAGTTTTGGACAAGAATGAAATTTTCCTGTTGAAAGATTGGTTACGGGCCTGCAGGGACGTTAAATGGTAGGACAAATTTGTTTGAATAATTAAAAATGAATTGGTTTCAGATAATGAAAATCAACAAATGGAATAGCAAATATATGAGAGAATATGATTTGGAAAGGGAAAAGATGGAATTTGAGGATTTGGTTCTAAAAATTAGAAAGGGAGATAAAAATATTAAGGGCTTAGTTAGTAAATTGTATACATTATTGAATAAGGAGGGTGATCCACAGGAGGATTTAAAATTGGGAGGAAGATTTGAAAATAAAGATAGATAGATAATGATATATGGAAAAACAAATGGAAAAAGAGAATAATGAGAACTATGTCAGTTAGAATAAAGGAGCACAATTATAAAATGTTATGGAGGTGGTATCTGACCCCAGTGAGGTTACATCAAATTGATAATAAAAAGGATAGAATGTGTTGGAGATGTAAAGATACAATATGAACATATGAACATATGTGGTGGAGTTGCAATGTGGTAAAAGATTTTTGGAAAAGAATTGAAAAAGAGATGGGTGAAATAATGGGCAAAAGAATTAAACTGGGCTTGGGTACCACCATGTTAACAAATGTGGAATGTATTTGTTTAAATAAGGATGAGAGTTATTAGAAATAATACTCACAACGGGTAGACAATGTATTGCTAGAAATTGGAAAAATGATGTAATTATACAGACTGAAGAATGGTATAAAGAAATGTGGAATTTAGCATTGAACGATAAATTAACTTGGGAGATAAAAGAAAAAAGGGGTAATCTGAAAGAAAATAGATGTTGGAATATTTGGAAGCCATTTGTGGATCACGAACTCATGGGAGATGAAAGAAATAGACCTGTACCGGATCAAAGTAGTTTTTGGAGGTAAAATAATGAGTCACTCTGAGTTCTCCAGGGTATTGTATATAAACACCGGGTGGAATTTAATTTTGTTTGTGTTGTGGTCACCTATCCAGAATATTGTTGTGGTGTTTAACGGGATTTAGTGTAAGGAGGTTTTAATGTATTTGAAATTATAAGGATAGATGAAAAAATGTATTAGGATAGGTTGCGATGTGTTTTTTCTTTCTTTTACGAGATTTTGATTATTTTGTATTATTAAAAAAAGAAAAGAAAAGGTCATCCTTTTAATGGGGATGGGCAGCCAGAGTACGGGCGCTCCGTTCGGCACCTGCCTTCTGGAGAAGGCAGCCGGGCTTTTTTTTAGCGTTATCCAATGCATGCATCGGATAACGCTAAGACTTGTGGAACCAGGTTTTAGTGTTATCCAAGGTATTACTGGTACTTTAATCTCATTTGCTGTAAAACTATGACAGATATTTTATTCTGTTCTAAAAATGCAGTAAATGCAATGTTTTGAATTTAATAAAAAAAACAATAGGATACATGTAAGGTTTTTTTTTAAAACGCTTGACAAAAACAGACAGGTAGGGATGAGAATATCATAAAGCCAACAACAGTTTTTAAATCCATAAGATTATTTTTTAATGTCACTTTCAGTTTGGGCTGCCAAAATGAGAAGAATTATGGCAGCAGGTTTTCAGGATCACTGTTGTGTCAGGTTATTTTCATTTGTTTGGTAGAGCGTACAATACTGGTTTCCAGGTGGGTGTTTTTAAATCATTGCTACCAGTAGTTGATGTGTTAAGCATAGGATTCTACAATAACACTTTAACGTCCCCCCAAATCCCATCATGATGCAGGACTATTTTAATTCTGACAAGTTTTAGTGCATGAAAGCTCATGACATAATAAACATCTTTAAAGCACTACAACTTATTATGTGTGTATTATTGCTACAACAGAATAACAGAGCAACTGTGCAGGCATCCCACTGAATGGCAATTGTTGTAGAGATTCATACTTCATAATTCTGACAGATCTCAGATAGATTATATCTCTAGTTCAAAATTATCTAGCTATATATTCTTTTTTAGGTTTTCTGGGGTTTTAGTAATACATTTTATTTCACTACACAGTATAGTTCTTTTGTCTTTTTAATTTTTTTGTCTGTAGAAGCAATCTCTGTTATTGCCACATCCTATAATACTCTTAAAGAACATATGACAATTTGTCATATCAAATCATACAAATAATTTGTACATCAGTGCTGTGTCTCCCAGAAAATTAGTGATATAGGGCATGGGCTCGATTCTTCTGTTATATTTTCCCATTCCATCCATACTCAGGATTGTTTATTTCTTTATTATTCTATCAATTTATCAATTTTCTGCCCACCAAGTTGCCCAAAGCAATGAACAATAAATTAGCTGACAGCACGTAGAGTACTCTTATTGATGGGACTGCAGTGGCTCAAGTGGCTAAGATGCTGACTGGAAGGCAGGAGGTCAGCAATTGGATTCCCAAGTACTGCAGGACAGAACGAGATCCCATATTTGTCCCAGCTTCTGCCAACCTAGCAGTTCGAAAGCAAGAAATTGCAAGTAGATAAATAGGGACCACTTTGGTGGGAAGGTAAACAGTGTTCCGTGCATGACTAGTCATGCTTGCCACATGACCACGGAAATGTGTGCAGAAGCAGACAGCACTGGCTCTTCGGCTTTGAAACAGAGATGAGCACTGAACCCTAGCTTTCGAGCAAGGGAAACCTTTACCTTACTCTTATTGAGGACTGCAGTGGCTCAAGTGGCTAAAACGCTGACCTGAAGGTCAGCAGTTCTATTCCCGAGTACTGCAGGACGGAATGAGCTCCTGTCTTTGTCCCAGCTCCTGCCAACCTAGCAGTTTGAAAGCAAGAAATTGCAAGTAGATAAATAGGAAGCATTTCGGTGGGAAGGTAACAGCGTTCCGTGTGCTCTAGTCATGGTGTCTAGTCATGCCTGCCACATGACCACGGAAACGTCTGCAGACGCAGACAATGCTGGCTCTTCGGCTTTGAAACAGAGATGAGCACTGCACCCTAGAGTCGGATACGACTGGATTTCGAGCAAAGGAAACCTTTACCTTTACTCTCATTGAGATAGCAAACATATAGCTCTGTTTACAAACACAACTTATCATTTTACATTAGCCAGTTGTGAGTTCATTGTCATGTCTCCATTCTTAGTTTGTCTGTATTTTCTGAACATGTAATAACACTGTAACTGTCATAAATCTGCAGTGATCAAAACATCTAAGGAGTCCAAGCCTACAGATAATGATAAAGAGGAACCAATATGTTTCAGACATAATGATCTTTCTTACAAAAATGTTTTTAACACTAATGTATTACAAAATCAATATTCTGATTGAATCTCCACCAGTTTAGTCAAGAAAAATGTCTTATTTAACAATTGTACAGCATCTAACCCCCTATAAAATCCTACTAATGGCCAGAAACACAACTCCCTCCATTTGCTCAGTATTGATTTCTTTAATGTACAGGTATATGTTGAATAGTTTTTCCCACAGAAGAAACCATTGAAGTTTGAAGCACTTTAAGGCTGAAACCAGCCTGTTAATATTTTTTTCTTGCAGACCATTTGTTGTGTATGGAAACATTATATCTTTAAGAATGAATGTAACCATTTCAATGTAAGAATGTAACGTTGTAATGAATACAATGTTTCTCAGCTGTAATGGAATGCGAGCTAGCTACCCATAGAGGGCAGCTGCGAGTGTTCAGCGTTGTGACTGACCACAAACCCCTGCTAGGCATTTTCACCACAGGCAAGCCCACTCCACAGATTCTGTCCCCCAGAATGCTACGATGGGCCATCTTCCTCAACGCCTACCAGTATACTCTGGCCCACCACCCGGGGAAGGAGATCTGTCGCCAAGGTAAAAGCTGTGTGGGATGCTCCCCGTCCGTCTTTGAAAATGGAACTTCAGGCCTTTTGGGGGCTCCTGAACTTCTTTCATTTCTATCTCGAAAGGCTACCATAGCCAAGCCACTGCACCAGTTACTAAAGAAACAAACTGTGTGGTGGTGGGGTCCTACCCAGGACAAAGCATTCTGTGAGGTCAAGAAACTCTTAATGTTGGATGCTGTCCTTATGCATTATGACCACCAGAAGCTCCTTATCCTAGTGTGTGATGCCTCACCTGTGGGGGTAGGGGCTGTGCTCTGCCATGACCTGGGGGGAGGGAAAGAAGTGCCTGTCACTTATTATTCCAGGTCTTTGTCTGCGGCTGAGAAAAATTATGCCCAGATCGATAGAGAGGCATTGGCAATAATCGCCGGTACTAAGAAATTTCACAATTTCATCTATGGGAGAGTTTTCATAATTGTCCCCAATCACAAGTCATTGCTAGGCATTTTCATGCCACACAAACCTACTCCACAAATCCTGTCACCACGTATGCTGCGCTGGGCAATGTTCCTACAGGCATACCAGTTTGACCTAGAGCATCGCCCAGGTGCCAGTATCAGTAATGCGGATGCACTGTCCAGGTCCCCAGTAGCAATTGTTGGCAAGATTGAAAAGGACCATCAGGTCATCATGTTAGAGGTATTAGACTCCCCGCCAGTGTCTGCTGCGGACATTGCGGCTGAAACAAGGAAAGATCCTCTCCTGTCAAAGGTTTCAATGTGGGTACAGAAAGGGTGGCCACCGCCACCGGTCTCTGAAGAGTTCAAGGTGTTTTACAGTAAACATAACAAACTGTCCCTAGAGCGAGGTTGCTTGGTATGGGGGCACAGAGTGGTCATTCTGTTGGTGCTACAGAAGAAGGTCCTTTGTACACTACATGTTAGCCATCAGGGGATTGTCCAGTTGAAGGCGCCAGCATGTAGTTACTTCTAGTGGCCCAGATTAGACCTCAACATTGAGGCATGGGTTGGGCATTGTAGGGAATGTCAGACCTCCCAGCCGGAAGAGACACATCTTCCTAGCAGAGAATGGGACAACGCCAGGGGTCCCTGGTCGCAAGTCCACATTGACTTTGCAGGCCCCTTCAGGAGAGCCACATTTCTGCTTATCATAGATTCATATTCCAAATGGTTGAAAGTAATCCCCATGTCTGGGACTTCCTCTGCAGTAACGATTTGCAAGTTAAGGCAAGTGTTTTGTACTTTGGGTTTACCCGACATCATCGTGTCAGACAACGTGTTGACCTTCATGTCGGCAGTTTCAAGATTTTCTTTGTTGTAATGGTATCAGGCATATTACTGCCGCACCTTTCCACCCCACGACAAGCGGACAGATCGAGAGGCAGGTCTGAACTGTCAAGCACATGAGGGCTGGAGACCTAGAATTACAGCTATACCAGTTCTTACTGTCCTACAGAATCACCCCCCCTGGCATCAGGGCTTTTGCCAGCCATTCTCTTAATGAAGAGAAAGTTGTCCACAGTCTTGGACCGTTTAGATCCCCACTGTTTAGAGGACAGGGGTCTCAACATTGACATTGCCAATGCAAAGGGTTTCACAGTCAGGCAACCGGTCCATTGCCAAAATTACGCGCCCAGTTCCCCTTGATTGGGAGGTGAGGTCTTAGAGCAAACAGGTCCAGTGTCATACAGGGTCCAGTTGGACGATGGCACAGTGTGTACAAGGCACGCTGACCAAATTCGGCCACGAGTGCCTGGTTGGAACGTTAGTATAGAAAGGGAGTTGCAAAGAGAAGCTGCTGCTAACAATGAGCAGGATTTCAAGTTGGAATTATTTAGTGAGCCACTTCCCTTAACACCAGTACCACCGTCACCCGGGACTCCACCAGAGATACCCGAAGCTAGAGCAGCAACCGAGGCTGCCTTCAGTTTGCTGCCTGTTCTAGAATCAGTCAGGGTTCCCACAGAGCCGGTACCAAGACCTGAGATTCTCAGGCACCCCAAACAGACTTGCAGTCTACCCAAACGTTGGAGAGATTATGTTCGTTGCTAAGGGGGGAGAGATGTTGTGTCCAAAGCTTAATTCCTTTTCAAAAGTAAAAGCGCACCAAAAATAAAGCACAGAAGGCACAAAATTCAAATACATGTCAGCACGGTAAATGTTGAACTTTGTTAGTCCTCTGGAAGCCCGCCTAAATGTATCTAATTCTGTAACAGTTAAATCACTGTATATATAGAGGCCACCCCTGTACATAGTCCCCCGTCCGAAGTATGAGCTGAATAAAGAATCACTGAGTTTCATCCAATCCTGCTGGTTAGAGTACTTTTTGTTCTGGACTCAACACCACCAGACAGGTCTTTGACAAGACCAATCATAACAATTTTCTCAATAAATACTGAGGGGCTTTCGAGTAATAAGAGTGTCCTCCTAGCAGACATGTATAGGAAATACAAATGTGACCTACTTATGCTCCAGGAAACACATCGGGGGACAGCAGGACATAGACCCAAAGTGGCTGGAATGGAACTAGTGATTGAGAGACCTCATGACCAGTATGGGAGTGCAATTTATTTTAGACCTGGCATCAGGATAATATCAGTGGCACTGACAGAAACAAACAACATTGAAATTCTCATTGACCTAACTGCAGCATACAGTAAAACAATTGAACAGACAACTAATATTAAACAAAATCACAACAGTAGAACTTCAAAAATTAACAATTGTAGGCACAACCACAGCACACAAAATTATGCACAGAATAAAATGGCACCAATTCTAAAGTTTTATTCTGTGCAAGCAGATCAGGAGGTAAACAAAAAAAAACACAAAAATGTTGTGGCACCTTAAAGACTCACTGCCACCCCACCCCCACCCTGGGAAATCCCTTTAGCCTCTGCTCCCCTCTAAACACACACGCACGCACACGCACACACACACACGGGGGGGGGGGGAACAATATATTTTTAAAAGATGGAACATTTATTAAAATAATATGTCTATAATTTAAATCAAGGAGTGCTCAGCCAGGTTTCTTATTGGTCCGCTCGGACCGGGGCAGACCGGGTGATGCCCAACACTGCCCCAGGTGCACATGCGGAAAACCACAATGGTTAAGGGACTTCATCCCATCCTAGGGGGAGGGGTGTTGTGTATGGAAACACTATATCTTTAAGAATGAATATAACCATTTTAATGTAAGAATGTAACGTTGTAATGAATACAATGTTTCTCAGCTGTAATGGAACGCGAGCTAGCTACCCATAGAGGGCAGCTGCAAGCGATCAGCTCACATGGTACAATATTCCACGGCAATATTCCCACCACGGTGAAGAAGGGCGTGACTCAGAATGACATCACGCAGGCGGTGACCAATGGGCTACCGTGCACCCATATTCAAATGTGTTGTTGCTGTATAAGAGGAGCTGTACCTCCACCATTACCACATGTTCAGATTGCATACCACCAAATAAAAATGTGTTTAGCTTTGTAACTGCTGATTGCTGCGTATCAATCTGCCAACATCAAACCATTGATTTATTGTCTCTTCACGCTGATATCTGATGAAGTATTTCTTTTGGTTTTACTGGGAAATACAGGTGTACACTTCTCTATAAGATTAGAACCATCCACTACTTCTTTAACAACTACCATGTGGTATCAGCTCCCTGAATTTACCTTGAAAGTCTTCCTTTCAACTCATACGCTCCCCACCCAATTTAGGCATCATACTTTATATCCCATTACTAAATACATTAGGTTGTAAACACCCACACACACACCATAAGCATGTTTGCAAGGATCATGCTCTTACGTACTATGCATAGTAAGTTGGCATGTCTGAGTCCTACATCACTTGGACCTATAAATGCACACATTTTCTACTCTGTTGCAGTTATTTAGACACCTTCCAAAATCTGTGTACTGCAAAAAGGGAATGATTATGGTTTGTGACCAGAGCACAGATTCATTTACTCTCCCATGCATAAAGTGACACTCAAAGGTACTATCCTATGTGTTTGCATGAATGCTTGATTGGTGTATGTTACTTCAATGCCATGGGAAGAGCTTGGAAATTATACTTTTTTGTATTAATAATCCTAGAATCTTCCAACCAGTATGTCTGCATAGTTATTTAATTTTAAGTGTTGGATTCATAGTCCAAAACACAGAGAGAAAACAAGAAAACGAGAGAACAGAGAGGCAGGCTTAACAGAGTTACACCCAATTTACCATCAAATTGTATCCTAGGAAATTTTTAGGAGTGACTGGCTAAAGTGCTTACAGAACTACACTGTACAGTAAAACCTCGCATAAAGAGCACCTCGCTTAGAGACTAACTCTCTTAAAGAGCAGAATTTTCTCTGTTATGCCCTCGCTTAACAACTAAAAGCAACTAAAAACTCACTTAACTATATCGGGGTTTGCAAACAATCACTTTCAATGGCAGTGGTGGCGTTTTTTCCAAGTGTTTCGCTTAAAGAGCAACTCGCTTAAAGAGCAATCCCATGGAATGCATTATGCTCTTTAAGCAAGGTGCCACTGTATATCTACAGTGCTTACAGAACTACAGTTTCCTGGAATGTATTGGAGCACAATTCAAAGTTCTGGTGTTTACCCTCAAAGCTTTTTTTTTAAAAAAATTTGGAGCCAAGTAATTGAAGGAATGTCATCCTCTACTACAGAGTTTCATCTCTAAGGATACTCACCTGCCACCAGCATTGCCAGTCCCTGGTTGCCAGATAAAAGGTGTCTAAATACAGCTTTGACGGTAAACACCAGAACTTTGAATTGTGCTCCAATACGTGCCATGAAACAGTGTAGTTCTGTAAGGACTGTAGAGATAATTTTGGCCACTATCTCATTTAAAATATTTTAAATAAAACATTTCTCAAAAAGGTATGTCTTTTACAACAACAACTCAAATGTATAACTCTGATTGGATTCACAAAAGGCAAGGGCAAAATTCTCTAGCCAAAATTCTCTAGCATCTTTTGAGCATAACTGGGCTGAAAGAAAAAGCTGCCAATATACATCTCCTAATTTTTTCTTCTCCCTTCATTTTTTTATAGAGAAAGATGTTGGGGTCGCTCTCACATCTCCGTAGAAGCTTTTCTGTGCAAAGACTGTGCTCATTTTAGAGATACAGACAAAATGTTGTGTAAGTTCACAAGGGCTTATTGGTACCTGCTGAGCTTCAAGGGGAAAGAAGTGAATTGAACCATCAGAAATCTACCAAAATGGAATCTGGAACCAAGGCATTGGATGTACAATACAGTGCTTGTATAAGCAGGGCTGATTTTTTTAAAAAAGCAAGAAGTGGAAATTGTTTGGCTGGGTGTTTTCTGTAAAGGGGGACAGCTTTTGCCAGCAATCTTATTTAGAGCCGTGATGGCGAACCTTGGCACGCCAGGTGTTCTTAGATTTCAGTTACCAGAAGCCCAGATCAGCACTTCCGGAGAGCAGGGCTTCTGGGAATTGAAGTTCCAGAATACCTGGAATGCCAAGGTTCGCCATCACTGGTATAGTGTGTCAGTATATTTGGCAGGTAACTTTATGGGGGAAGGAGTAGCAAATGAGCAAATACAGGTAAATTTTCCTCTCTAGCTTTACTTAAATCGACATAATAATTTGCTACTTTTGGTGCACCTATCTTCCTATTTTTAACTCTTTCCCCTTCCCACTGTAATGTCTAAGATTGAATTATTTAACTGACAATGTCCCATTATAAAACTGCAGGAATTATTTGCCCCCAGCTCCTGATTCAGGCAGGAAGCCCACCTAGACAGGAAAAGACTCCCAGCTACCAAAATTTACTTTCAACACATACAGGGTTGTCTAGGTGGTCTAGGTACCTGGCTGTAAAGCCATAGGTTGGGAGTCTGATTTCCCACTGTGCTTCTCAGGAGAAGAGGCAGCCTGCATAGTCATGGGTAAGCTGTGCACCCCCGGAGTGACCCAGTTTACGTGGTGCGTGAGGGGAATGCTTTTCCCAGGCCACCACGGGGTGAAGGCAGAGGCTGGGTGATGTATTCTAGGGACATCACGGCATGAGGGGGGGAGGGGAGAAGCTTATTGAGGCTGGCCCTACCCCATGGCTCAGCCTCTTTGGCTGTCTTCACTTCAACATGGCTGCTGCTGTTCAAGCTGCACTTGTTTGCTGGGTTCATCATGTAAGGGGTTGTTGCTTGAGATCATTTGAGTTGTTTTTATTATTTATTGATTTGAGATAGAATCTATTTCTTCTTCATCCATTTTAACGTTGTTTGCTTGCTTGTTTGGGATGTAAAAGGGGCTTTAGACGGACCAGCTGCACTTGTTAATTTTCAAACATTAGTTAAAATTTCTTAGTGGTTAACAGATATGGTTTATTGTTATTTACATGTATTCAAAAGTTTCCTTGGTTATTGTGGGTTTTTAAGGGGCTTGTGCATAATTTTGTGTGCTGTGGTTGTGCCTACAATTGTTAATTTTTGAAGTTCTACTGTTGTGATTTTGTTTAATATTAGTTGTCTGTTCAATTGTTTTACTGTATGCTGCAGTTAGGTCAATGAGAATTTCAATGTTGTTTGTTTCTGTCAGTGCCACTGATATTATCCTGATGCCAGGTCTAAAATAAATTGCACTCCCATACTGGTCATGAGGTCTCTCAATCACTAGTTCCATTCCAGCCACTTTGGGTCTATGTCCTGCTGTCCCCCGATGTGTTTCCTGGAGCATAAGTAGGTCACATTTGTATTTCCTATACATGTCTGCTAGGAGGACACTCTTATTACTCGAAAGCCCCTCAGTATTTATTGAGAAAATTGTTATGATTGGTCTTGTCAAAGACCTGTCTGGTGGTGTTGAGTCCAGAACAAAAAGTACTCTAACCAGCAGGATTGGATGAAACTCAGTGATTCTTTATTCAGCTCATACTTCGGACGGGGGACTATGTACAGGGGTGGCCTCTATATATACAGTGATTTAACTGTTACAGAATTAGATACATTTAGGCGGGCTTCCAGAGGACTAACAAAGTTCAACATTTACCGTGCTGACATGTATTTGAATTTTGTGCCTTCTGTGCTTTATTTTTGGTGTGCTTTTACTTTTGAAAAGGAATTAAGCTTTGGACACAACATCTCTCCCCCCTTAGCAACGAACATAATCTCTCCAACGTTTGGGTAGACTGCAAGTCTGTTTGGGGTGCCTGAGAATCTCAGGTCTTGGTACCGGCTCTGTGGGAACCCTGACTGATTCTAGAACAGGCAGCAAACTGAAGGCAGCCTCGGTTGCTGCTCTAGCTTCGGGTATCTCTGGTGGAGTCCCGGGTGACGGTGGTACTGGTGTTAAGGGAAGTGGCTCACTAAATAATTCCAACTTGAAATCCTGCTCATTGATAGCAGCAGCTTCTCTTTGCAACTCCCTTTCTATACTAACGTTCCAACCAGGCACTTGTGGCCGAATTTGGTCAGCGTGCCTTGTACACACTGTGCCATCGTCCAACTGGACCCTGTATGACACTGGACCTGTTTGCTCTAAGACCTCACCTCCCAATCAAGGGGAACTGGGCGCGTAATTTTGGCAATGGACCGGTTGCCTGACTGTGAAACCCTTTGCATTGGCAATGTCAATGTTGAGACCCCTGTCCTCTAAACAGTGGGGATCTAAACGGTCCAAGACTGTGGACAACTTTCTCTTCATTAAGAGAATGGCTGGCAAAAGCCCTGATGCCAGGGGGGTGATTCTGTAGGACAGTAAGAACTGGTATAGCTGTAATTCTAGGTCTCCAGCCCTCATGTGCTTGACAGTTCAGACCTGCCTCTCGATCTGTCCGCTTGTCGCGGGGTGGAAAGGTGCGGCAGTAATATGCCTGATACCATTACAACAAAGAAAATCTTGAAACTGCCGACATGAAGGTCAACGCGTTGTCTGACACGATGATGTCGGGTAAACCCAAAGTACAAAACACTTGCCTTAACTTGCAAATAATTACTGCAGAGAAAGTCCCAGACATGGGGATTACTTTCAACCATTTGGAATATGAATCTATGATAAGCAGAAATGTGGCTCTCCTGAAGGGGCCTGCAAAGTCAATGTGGACTTGCGACCAGGGACCCCTGGCGTTGTCCCATTCTCTGCTAGGAAGATGTGTCTCTTCCGGCTGGGAGGCCTGACATTCCCTACAATGCCCAACCCATGCCTCAATGTTGAGGTCTAATCTGGGCCACTAGAAGTAACTACATGCTGGCGCCTTCAACTGGACAATCCCCTGATGGCTAACATGTAGTGTACAAAGGACCTTCTTCTGTAGCACCAACAGAATGACCACTCTGTGCCCCCATACCAAGCAACCTCGCTCTAGGGACAGTTTGTTATGTTTACTGTAAAACACCTTGAACTCTTCAGAGACCGGTGGCGGTGGCCACCCTTTCTGTACCCACATTGAAACCTTTGACAGGAGAGGATCTTTCCTTGTTTCAGCCGCAATGTCCGCAGCAGACACTGGCGGGGAGTCTAATACCTCTAACATGATGACCTGATGGTCCTTTTCAATCTTGCCAACAATTGCTACTGGGGACCTGGACAGTGCATCCGCATTACTGATACTGGCACCTGGGCGATGCTCTAGGTCAAACTGGTATGCCTGTAGGAACATTGCCCAGCGCAGCATACGTGGTGACAGGATTTGTGGAGTAGGTTTGTGTGGCATGAAAATGCCTAGCAATGACTTGTGATTGGGGACAATTATGAAAACTCTCCCATAGATGAAATTGTGAAATTTCTTAGTACCGGCGATTATTGCCAATGCCTCTCTATCGATCTGGGCATAATTTTTCTCAGCCGAAGACAAAGACCTGGAATAATAAGTGACAGGCACTTCTTTCCCTCCCCCCAGGTCATGGCAGAGCACAGCCCCTACCCCCACAGGTGAGGCATCACACACTAGGATAAGGAGCTTCTGGTGGTCATAATGCATAAGGACAGCATCCAACATTAAGAGTTTCTTGACCTCACAGAATGCTTTGTCCTGGGTAGGACCCCACCACCACACAGTTTGTTTCTTTAGTAACTGGTGCAGTGGCTTGGCTATGGTAGCCTTTCGAGATAGAAATGAAAGAAGTTCAGGAGCCCCAAAAAGGCCTGAAGTTCCATTTTCAAAGACGGACGGGGAGCATCCCACACAGCTTTTACCTTGGCGACAGAGGGCTTGACGCCTTCAGGGGTGACTTTGAAACCCAAGAACTCAACCACCTGTGCAACATTTTTCTTTCTTTACACGTAGCCCTGCAGTTTGAAATCACTCCAACACCAAACTCTGTTTGGATGCAAGGTCCACCCTATCCTCCCCAGCAATAAGTGCATCGTCGAAATAAGGTAGCACCCCAGGGAGACCTTTCAGTAACCTTTCAACTAAGGCCTGGAAAATGCCAGGTGCAGCATTGACACCGAATTGTAAATGCTTTACACGGAATGCACCCCTATGGGTGGTGATGGTTTGACACAGTGCGGACTCAGGGGTAACAGGCAATTGTTGATATGCCTGAGCTAAATCCAGTTTAGCAAAACACTTCCCACCGTGGAGAGTGGCTAGTAGGCCTTACACATCACTCAACAGGACCTGGAGAGCCTGCAACTTCAGACGGGCAGCAGGTGGGATTGGGAGGAATTCTTCCTGTGAAATAGTAGAGTACGACATACCCAAGTCGATTTCCATCTTGATGGGGCACCCTTGTAGGCAGATGTCAATGAAAAACCTTTCGGACTCTGCCTCGTGCAGACCTTGAAAATCTGGTTCTCCCGCCAGTGACGACCCTTGTCACCTGGATGACCCTCTGACCATTGATGGCACACTTTCACAATGTGACCCTTCCTACTGCACATGTGGCACTCAGCAGTCTTGAAGGGGCATTGGGCACGTAGATGTCTGCTCCCACAGCCTTGACACGGAGCAACGATGCTCTTGGAAGTCTTGGCAGGCTTCTGATGAACTTTGCCTATGTCGCCCCCATCCTTGCTGTCGTCCGAAGATGACGACGAACTGGAACAGCATTGCTTTTGGACCGTTGATTCTTTGTGGGCAGGCACAGCTGGCCTGGACTGGAAGAATTTCACCCCGGCATCTGCAGCTTCTGATGCCAGGGCCTCTTTTAGAACTTGAGCAAAAGTCAACATGTCCCTTTTTACCAGCCTGTGCTGGGCTGCCTCGTCTCTTAGGCCCAGGGGAAGTCGGTCCCAGAGAGCCTCATCAAAGTTGTGCCACTGGTATGGCACGGCAGCATGGCAGTGGGCCGCAGCATAATCAGTGACTGATTCTCCCACCTTCCGGTCCCGTCGGTAAAACGCCAGTCTCGCTGGGAAAATGGAAACTTTCGGCCTGAAATTGTTCCGGAAGATGGCAAGGATGTCCGTCAGTGGGACGTCCTTCAGGACCCATGGCAAAAGCTGATACATGATCAACTCCAGCGTGGGCAACCCGCAATGGGCAAGGAATGATGCCTTCTGTCGTTCGTCCCCCTCGATCTTCTCCTGACTACGAAGTTTTCAAACTGGATCTTGTACACGGGCCATTTCTCCGGGTTGGAGATGTCGAACGGCCCAATGGAGAATGCAGCGGCGGCTGCCATCTCACCTTCATCGCCAATGTTGAGTCTGGAACAAGAAGTACTCTAACCAGCAGGATCGGATTAAACTCAGTGATTCTTTATTCAGCTCATACTTCGGATGGGGGACTATGTACAGGGGTGGCCTGTACATATACAGTGATTTGACCATTACAGAATTAGATACATTTAGGTGGGCTTCTGGAGGACAAACAAAGTTCAACATTTACTGCGCTGACATGTATTTGAATTTCGCGCCTTTTACAATGGCGCACTTCTGTGCCTTATTTTTGGCGCAGTTTTACTTTTGAAAAGGAATTAAGCTTTGGACACAACAGGTGGATTCATTCTTCAGTTCTTTTGGTTTGATTAGCCGGCAATGTTGCCACCCAGGGTAAGCCCAATTGTAATCACAATCTTCAAGGAGGCTCTTTCTCCTCCTTAACCAAACAGGTTAACCAGAAACCCAAGTCAGCACTCCTGCTGATCAGGGCTTCTGGTAACTGAAGTCCAAGAATAGCTGGAGTGCCAAGGTTCACCATCATTGCCTTAGGGTGTCTTTTGATGAGGTGGTTCAGCATGCCTGATGAGATTCGTGCAAATCCATTGGGCATGCTGCGGCTCAGCATAAGACAGCTAAGGGGTATGACCAACATTGGTTTATGCGAACTATATTGGTAATGGCCTCTGGGTTGGCTCTCCGACTGGCTGCCAGCCTGGGCAGTGGCTGGAAAGGATCAGCACTGCTCAAAGCAAGGATTCGCCTGTCCAGACCTGAGAGGGAAGGGTTAGCTTTCCTTGCTTGGGATACAGGTACAGTGATACCTCATACAACGTCCAAACTTGGTTCCACAAGTTTGGACTTTATTCGGATTTGGACTTTGTATGAGGCATGCAAAATCCTAGCCACGATGCCTCATACAACGTCCAAATCCTTGCTGCGATGCCTCGTACAACGTCATTTCCATAGAGATACATTGTACTGTAACAGCACAGACTTCAGGGCAAAGTCAAGGAAATAGACAGGAAACTGACAGAACTTTAAGAAATCATTGTCTAAAGGCTAAATACATTACAAAAACATGTCAAACAACCCCGATTGTCCAAGAACCTGAAGAATGCTGCATATATCCCAGGAATGCTTCTAAAAATTCTGATGAAAAAATTCAAAAAAATCAAAAATCGTGCTCAAAACCAATCCTAAACACTCTTTGCTTCATGCAAAACCCACAAGAGCAATGCACGTATGTGTCCTGCCTTTTATACTGCCCAGGCACAATGCAACCTGGGAAAAACCCCAATGCCTCATACAAAGTCACACGACTTTGTATGAGGCAACTTTTTTCAAGGAATTAGGCAATGTTGTATGAATCCAATGTTGTATGAAGTGGACTTTGTATGAGGTATTACTGTACAGCACTACCAGGGCCCCCTGCAGGTTAGGGTTAATTTTAAATAAATATGGCCCATGCCTTTCTCTAATTACTGGGTCTAATCTCTTCATTCCAGTGATTGGGTGGGAAATAATAAACTACTTCTGAGTATATTCTACCTAGAAAACCCTATAGATAGTCACCATAAGTCTGAACTGACATAACGCTATTAATTATTATCACTAGTATGATATGTACAGCTATAATGGAGTCATAGTGTGGAACCACATTGCATGCCTATTCAAGAATAACAAATATGCTTAACTGTTACTTCCAGCATTTCTTAGTTTATGCTTAGTTTATCATCTAAGGTTTTAAAAAGAAAAATATCTCTTTTAAATATGTACATTTTACAAGTAAACATATTGTTTTCAAAGGAAAATAAGTGGCACACAGAATGTTATTCATTCCCTGTAGTTGTCTGAAATGTATGTTGATTGTAATAGTTGCATGCCTTTGTCTTCATTAATCATTTCAAAATGTTGCATTCCAATGCAGCTAGCCTAGCAGTTCACAGGCACTTTAATTTTCCAATTATTGTACCTGTGGCTCAGAACAGATAAAGATTAGTTACACAATTTGCTCTGTGGGCAGCTAAATGTTCTTGTCACCTTACATTGAGTTTTAAATGTGTAGAGCAGAAGAGAATGTCAGATGTGTTGGAAAGACTTTAGGATCATGTTCAGGAACTTATACCATCTCCAGGTGCAGCACTGAAAGGTTTCAAAGAGATGGATGGATGAACAATGCAAGGCTGAATCTGAATCTGTTGCACATGCATTTTCTTGTCAAAAAAAAGTACTGAGTGATGTTCCATCTCCTCCTTTTCCAGAAAAGATGTTTGGACTGAGCTGAAAGATTCCTGGGCCGCTTTCACAGATGCTAGGTGTCATGGCCCTGTCCTCGGACAACTCCAGTGAAGAAACTGCTCTGGATTTCATTCCACCCATTTCGAATCCCGTTCAACCTCCTTGTGACTCCGAGCTGTCAGCAATCTCCAAATCCTCATCTGACAGTTCTGTACCTGAACTTTCGACCCCGCAGCACTGCAGTTAACACAAGCGCAAAGAGCTTCACCTGAATCACAAATCAGCGCTAGGTCTACTTCAAAGGATATTACCAGCTGCATGCAGTGTTTATTTTATTTATTTATTATTTAGATTTCTATAATGCCCACTTGGCCAAGGCCAACTCAGGGCGGTTCACAATCACAATAAAAACATAATTTAAAACTGCATAAATCTACCCTCCCCCTAAAAATGGGTGCAGGGACCGAGGGGGCTGGAATTACACTATACCAGCCACCCCATACAGTAATACCTCATACGACATCCGCTTCATACAACGTCGGATCCATACAACGTCACCCAATTCTGGGGGGAAAGGTGCCTCATACAATGTTGCCGGACGTTGTATGAGGTATTAGGGTTTCCGTGGGAGTTTGGACTTGCAGCTTGGAGGCCCCATGGAGTTCGACCGGCAGCCAGCCGGAGGAGGCGGTGAAGAAAGAACTCGCAAGAAAGACGAGCCCCAAGTGCGGTGAGTTCTGTCTTTCCCCGTTTCCTCCGGCCGGCTGCTGGTCAGACTCCACTGGAGGTGGGGAAAGAACTCGCCTGAGAGATGAGTTCTTTCTTTCCCCATCTCCTCCACCCGGCTGCTGGTTGGACTCCACTGGAAGCAGGGAAAGAAAGAACTCACCCAAGAGACAAGTTCTTTCTTTCCCCGCTTCCTCCGGCCGACTGCCGGTCGGACTCCGCTGGAGGTGGGGAAAGAACTCGCCCGAGAGATGAGTTCTTTCTTTCCCCGCCTCCTCCGTCCAGCTGCCGCTGGAAGCGGGGAAAGAAAGAACTCGCCCGAGAGATGAGTTCTTTCTTTCCCCGCCTCCTCCGTCTGGCTGCCAGTCAGACTCCACTGGAAGCGGGGAAAGAAGGAACTTGCCCGAGAGACGAGTTCTTTCTTTTCCCGCCTCCTCCAGCTGGCTGCTGGTCGGACTCCGCTGGAAGCGGGGAAAGAAGGAACTCGCCCGAGAGACGAGTTCTTTCTTTCCCCGCCTCCTCTGGCCAGCTGCCAGTCAGACTCCGCTGGAAGCGGGGAAATAAAACTCGTCCAAGAGATGAGTTCTTTCTTTCCCCGCCTCCTCCGGCCGGCTGCCGGTCGGACTCCGCTTGAAGTGGGAAAAGAAATAACTCGCCTGAGAGACAAGTTCTTTCTTTCCCCACCTCCTCTGGCTGGCTGCCAGTCAGACTCCGCTGGAAGCGGGGAAAGAAAGAACTCGCCCAAGAGATGGGTTCTTTCTTTTCCTGCTTCCTCCGGCCAGCTGCCAGTCAGACTCCTCTGGAGGCGGGGAAAGAAGGAACTCACCCAAGAGATGAGTTCTTTCTTACCCCGCCTCCAATGGAGCTTGACCGGCAGCCAGCCCTGCAGTTTGTGCTGTTACAATGTATCTCTATGGGAATGACATTATACAAAGCATCGGTGGCAATAATTTGGACGCTGTATGAGGCATTGTGGCTAGGATTTTGCATGCCTCATACAAAGTCGGAATTCATACAACATCCTAACTTGTGGAACCATGTTTGGACTTTGTATGAGGTATCACTGTACTTGGCCTGCCAGCCAGGTTTTAAGTTCTTTTCTGAAAGGCAGCAATTCCATCTGGAGGCGTAGCTCTGTTGGTAGGAGGTTCCATAGTGCCGGTGTGGACATGGAGAAGGCCCTCCTCCTTGTGCTAGAGAGGCGGGCCCCTCTAGCAGATGGTACAATAAGAGAGCCCCTCCAGTCCACCATGGTTGGATGGACAGATGTCCTTAGGATGATGCGGTCTCTTAGGTAACCTGGCCCACTGTCATGTAGGGCTTTAAAGGTCAAAACCAGCACCTTGAATTGCACCCGGAGGCAAACTGTTAACCAGTGCAGCTCCCGAAGCAGTGGCGAGGCATGGGCATAACGTCCACACCCCGTCACCACCCGGGCTGCCGCATTCTGGACCAACTGTAGCCTCCGAATGTTCGTCAAGGGCAGCCCCATGTAGAGCACATTGCAATAATCTAGTCTGTAGGTGACCAGAGCATGAGTGACCATGACCAGAGAGTCCCTGTCCAGGAACGGGCGCAACTGGTGAATTAATCACAGCTGTGCAAAAGCCCTACTGGCTACGGCTGCCACCTGTTTTTCTAGCAGTAGCCGCGAGTCCAGGAGGATCCCCAAGTTGCACACCGGGTTTGTCTGGGGCAAAACCGCCCCATCCAAAACCAAATATGCTAATTCCCTGGGCAACCCAGGGCCCCCAATCCATAGCCACTCTGTCTTGCTGGGATTCAGTTGTAGCCCGTTGGCCCTCATCCAGGCCCCCACAGCTTTCAGACACCCAGATAGGACTTCAATAGCATCGCTGGGATCACCACGGGCCGAGATGTACAACTGAGTGTCATCCGCGTACTGATGGTACTGAACCCCGTGGGAATGGATGATCTCACCCAGCGGTTTCATGTAGATGTTAAATAGGAGAGGGGAGAGCACTGAACCCTGAGGCACCCCATACTTAAGGGGCCTAGGGCTCGACCTCCCATTCTCCAACCACACCGACCAAGTCCGGCGCTTCAAAAATGAGGAAAACCAGGACCACACAGTGCCCTGGATCCCCAATCCTCAGAGCCGTTCCAGAAGGATATTGTGGTCGATGGTATCGAAAGCCACAGAGTGGTCAAGGAGAGCAAGAACGGATGGACAACCTCCATCTCACTCCCGCCATAGATCATCCATCAGCGCGACCAATGGCGTCTCAGTACCATATCCCTGCCTTCTTAAACAGCATGTGAAGGCATTTTGAATTGTTTGTTCAACATTCATGCTGGGTGACCCTCTGCTGGAATCTTGTCCACCTCTGCCTGAAACACTGATGGAACTCCCTGCCAGACCCTGGAGTCATTTCTGGACTTGACCTTGCCTCTTGGACATCCCTTAAGTCTCTCTTGGAAAATGAACTCTGACTTCCTTTGACTATGCTTCTTTGGTCTCTCCTTGTGGAAGACTTTTTCTGAACTTTGCCTCTCTCCCTGTGTTGCGCCATGAAGTGGCTTTCCCTTCATGAAGTGGGGTGGGTTCTCACACTAGGAATGATCAATCATTGTGGAATTGTTGCAGGACAGATGGCACATTGCAACTAACTATTCTCCTCCTATTAGCACTTTCCATTCAAGTTTTTAAATACATACTAAATGTATGGTACTGATTATCCATTCAGTTAGCAAAAATGAGACCTGGAGCAGACTGTGGCTCAGATCACAACCTACTGATAGCAAAATTCAGGCTTAGACTAAAGAAAATGGGGAAAACAATTAGACTAGACAGATATGACCTACACAACATCCCTAAAGGATACACGGTGGAGGTCATGAACAGATTTAATGTCCTGTACCTGATAGACAGAGACGTGGGACATCATGCAGGAGGCAGCAAGAGAAACCATACCAAAAGAAAAGAAACATAAGAAAGCAAAGTGGTTGTCTGATGAGGCCCTTAAAATAACAGAGGAAAGGAGGAATGCAAAAGTCCAAGGAGAAAAAAAATACAATCACCAGAATACAGAATTTCAAAGAAAAGCAAGGAGAGAGAAGGAAAACTATCTGAATGAACAGTGCAAAGAAATGGAGGAAAACAACAAAAGAGGCAGAACTAGAGATCTTTTTTTTAAAAAATGGGGAAATCAAGGGAACATTTAAAGCAAAAATGACCATGCTAAGGGACAAAGAGGGAAAGGAGTTAGCTGATGCAGAAGAGATAAAAAAAGATGGCAAGAGTACACAGAGGAACTCTACAAAAAGGACCTCAACACTCCTGATAATAACAATAACGAGAAATTTGAACTTGAACCAGACATTCTGGACAGTGAAGTCAGAAAGGCCCTAAAAAGCACTGCAAACAATAAAGCTAGTGGAAATGATGGTATCCCAGTTGAATTTTTCAAAGCCCTAAAAGATGATGGAATCAAACTACTGCATTCAATATGCCAGCAAATTTGGAAAACAAAACAGTGGCCACAGGACTGGAAAAGACCAATCCTAAAAAAAGGCAATGCCAAAGAATGCTCAAATTATCGAACAATTGCGCTCATCCCACATGCCAGCAAGGTGATGCTCAAGATAATACAGGGTAGACTTCAGCAACATGTGGAGAGAGAACTACCAGAGGTGCAGGCTGGGTTCAGAAGAGGCAGGGGGACTAGAGACCACATTGCCAACATACGTTGGATCATGGAGAAAACAAAAGAATACCAGAAACAAGTATACTTTTGTTTTATTGACTACACCAAGGCTTTTGACTCTGTGGACCACAACAAAATGTGGCAAGTACTTAAAGAGATGGGAATACCAGAACATCTCATATGCCTCATGAGAAATCAGTACACGAACCAAGAAGCAACTGTTAGGACAGAACATGGAATGACAGAGTGGTTTGGAATAGGAAAAGGAGTAAGACAAGGCTGCATTTTATCACCCTGCTTATTCAATCTACCGTATTTATTCGTGTATAACGCGCAAAATTTTATACCAAAAAAAGAAATCAAAGTTTGGGTGTGCGTTATAAACAAGGACTGGTGTCCCACCCCCGTCGCGAGCCTCTTTTACTTCCTTTTTAGAATTGGGTCGGCTGTCTATTGAAGGGGAGGCGGGGGTGTGGCTTTGAAGAAATTGACGGGATCTGATTGGGTGGCGCGGGAGACGAGGCGTGGCCCGGAGGTAGCTCGCAGTTCGAGCGAGGCTCCTGGGGGTCGGAAGTGCTCGTTTCGGATTGCATTTTCTTTACCCTGCAACATAGTTTGAAGCATTTTAAATAAATAGTGTTACCAGTAATTTTATTTCGGCATTGTGCTTACACCAGTTTACGTTGTCAATAAATGTTTTTTTTCATGGCCGCACGTGTTCAACAACGTTTTTTGTCAATTACAATGCGTGGTGTGAAACAAAATTTTATACCGAGGTTTCATGGAAAATTAGGGGTGTGCGTTATACACGAGTGCGCGTTATACACGAATAAATACGGGTATACACAGAGCACATAATGCGCAATGCAGGGATGGAGGAATCACAATATGGGATCAAAATTGCTAGGAGAAACATCAACAATTTGAGATATGCAAACAATACCACCCTAATGGCAGAAAGTGAGGAAGACCTAAAGAACCTCTTGATTGGATTGAAGGAGGAGAGTGCAAAAGCTGGCTTGAGACTTAATATCAAGAAAACCAAGATAATGACAACAGGTCCGATCAGTCCGTGGAAATTTTATTTTATTTTATTTATTTATAGCTCAAATTTCTATGCCGCCCAATCAGGCGAAGCCGACTCAGGACGGGAAGAAGTAGAAGCAGTGACAGATTTTATTTTCCTAGGATCTAGGATCTAGGATCACTGCAGATGGCGACTGTAGCCATGAAATAAAAAGATGACTGATTATGGGAAGACAAGCTATGAGAAACTTGGGGAATATAGGGAAAAGCAGAGACATCACCTTGAAAACAAAAATTAGAATAGTCAAAGCAATGGTATTCCCAGTGGTAATGTACGGATGTGAGAGCTGAACAATCAGGAAAGCTGAACGCAGAAGAATAGATGCCTTTGAAATGTGGTGTTGGAGGAGAGTCCTGAGAGTTTCCTGGACAGCAAAGAGAATAAATAGGTCAATATTAGAAGAAATCAACCCTGACTGTTCATTGGAGGGACAAATAGTGAAGATGAAGCTAAAGTACTTTGGACATCAAATGAGAAGGGAGGACTCACTTGAGAAGGCCTTGATGCTGGGAAATGTGGAGGGCAAGAGAAGAAGGGGGTAGATGTTATTGTGGACACAATGGGCACAGAGCTGGGCAGGCTGAGGAGGATGGTGGAGGATAGAGGTGCCTGGAGGAAAATGGTCCATGGCGTCGCAAAGGGTCAGAATCGACTGTGCGACTGAACAACAAATTGATTATCCAGCTATAGCCAGGTAGATCCCAAAATATAATAAGTAGATTTTATAACTGCCCTCAGAAATCTTCCTCTTGGTTTCCTCATTTCCCCCACCCATGTGCAAGAGAAGGACCTCCTCCATTAGTAGCAGATATGCTGTAGAATGTTTAGACCAGGGATTTTCAACCTGTGGACTATGGGCCAAATGTGGCCCATGGCACCATTTCATGTGGGCCCCCTACTGCCTCCACCACATCAGGAAGTACCATGTGGTGGAGGAAGGGCTAAATGGCCATCTAGCCCCCAAAGCTGTCTAAAGGAGCGTGACCCGCCCCTGGCTTCAAATGGTCGAGAACTCCTGGTTTAGAATGTCAAACAAGGACCTGAGAGATGCAGGTTCACTCAATCATGAGCTTTATAATGAAAGAACTTGGGTATTTAATTTAATTTAATTCTCATACTTGTATGCCACCCAATCAGGAAACCCGACTCAGGGCGGCTCACACAATATTGAGCAGTAAACACAATAATACAATATACACAATAATTATACCATATTCATCCTACAAAAGCACATATCATAATAGAAAACAATACAATACATGACCTAATTGTCTTACATATGTGTTGTGAAACCTGTTAGGTTCCTCTTAGGTTCCTTGAATAAAAATAGGAATTAGTGCAGCCAACAGATAAACATAGAGTTGTTCTAATAATGTTGTGTTGTTACAAATATGATTTAGTAGTCTGTACCAAACCAAACACCTGGATTTTGCATCACCCACGAATTATGCAAGTAAAAAAATGTATTCTAGTGCATGGCTTCCTGCAATTTTACAAGTTTGTTGGATTATATTCTGCTTTTGCTGATCATGGAGGGTGTGTGTGTAAGGATCTATTCAGCACACTTTACCCCTAATGACTAGAAATCTTATTTAGTCAACCCTCAATCTCATATATTAAAGCTCATCCTGTTAGATATAAGGGGAACAACGCTTTTATCAAATGAAAGCCAGGATTCGCAGGGACTTGAAATTTATGACTTTTAGTGCTCCCTCAGAATCAATTATAGTCAACTCTGGAGATGCCTGAAGAGAAGCAAACACATTAAGATTCAAATGGCAGTAAATTAGACTAGCATATTTAGGGAAATGTTTATTTTAGGGTCAGCAGGAAACAGTTGATGTAGTATAAAAATAGGAAAATATCATATATTAAATACATGACAGTGCTTTACCCTTCATTTTGGCAGTTTCACATCTGGCCTAGACAACGGAAGAAGAAGAGAGGAGTAGTCCCTTTAGAGCAGGTCACCTGCCAAATCCAAGGCTCTGGATCTTCCAAGTCTACCATATATACTTGAGAATAAACTAAGTTTTTTAGCCCCAAAAATGAGCCCCCAAAGGGGACTCAGCTTATATTCAGGTCAATGACCATGAGGGTTCCAAGACGGTGCTGGATTCAGATGTACCAACAATTTAATTAATTTTACCAGATTTTCATGTATTTTGATTATTGAAACTCACTAGAAGCTGCTGCATTTCCCACGCTTGGCTTATATTTGGTTCAATCTATTTTCCTGGGTTTTCAAGTAAAAATTAGGTACCTTGGCTTATATTCGGGTCAGCTTATACTCGAGTATATAGGTACTCGTTCTCATGACAGAAGGCACTCCATCTTACTCCACACCATCACAAGGAAGAGACTGACTACCAAGGTACATGGCTAAGGTTTGGAACCATCTGAAAAAGAAAAGTAGTTTCTACTGGAGTAAAGAAAGAGCACAGAAATGGAGTGATTCTAGAACCCTTTCTCTGCTGGGTTGCCAGTCATTCACTCGTGCATCAAACATATACCCCAGTTTTGGTGAGAAAAAGTGTAGTTGTAAGACTACCATAAAGCAGGATTGAAAGTGATGGCACATCAAGAGGCAAAAGAATGGCATCCATACCTGTCAAGTATCCCGGATTGGCCGGGATTTCCCATATTTCCATGCTTGTTCGGCCCCTTTCCCACTGCCATCCCGTATTTTCAATGGTGGGGAAAGTAGCTACTGTGCATGCGCACTGCTGCCTCTGACGGCCATGCATGTGCAGTAACCTATTTCCTGGCCAAAAGGGTTTCTGTGCATGTGCACAGAGGTTTCTGTGCACGCACACAGAGGTTTCTGCACATGCTCGCCACTGCCTCTGATGGCCACACATGCGCAGTAACCCATTTGCTGCCTGGAAACTTACTGGGCATGCATGACTGGCTCCCCGATTTCCAAAACCACGACTTGACGGGTATGATGGCATTGTTTGGTGTTGCCATTAATCAACCCACAAATACACAGAGCATAGCTGTCAAGTATCCCTTATTGACCAGGAAAACCCCTTATTTTACCCTCTTTCCCGCCATCATCCCTTATTAATTAGACTGCAATGCCATATTGCCGCCACTGGAGGGCAGCACAGGATAAGCGTAGCTGTCAAGTATCCCGTATTTGCCAGGAAATTTCCCTTGTTTCCAAATCCAAAACTTGACAGGTGTGACACAGAGACTAACACTTTCCAAAATACTCCTGGTCCATTCTAAGACCTTTCTTCAGCTTGAGGTGGACATAGTTAATCTTGCATGACAAAATCCTTCTAATCTTAAACTCCACTCCCTGTGCCAACTGCTATCTGGCATTTCTCACATTCAAGCACTACCCAGCTTCTTTTATCCAAGCCCTAAATTCCTAAGGGCTTGGCTTCCTTATTACCCAAACCCCAGCCACCTCCTTTCTGAGTCCAGCCCCATCTGGCTGCTTTGTCAACCAAGCCAGGTCTAAACCCTACCCAGAAATTAGACAGTTAGCTCCCATATTCTAAATCTTCATCACTTACCTGATTGGCTGTTGCTTTACCATGATGTAATTAGCTAAAATGCCTTTAAGGGGTGGTTCAATGTATTTAACCATCACAACCATCTGCATGAGGGGGAAAGCTACCTCTGATATTTCCTGTTTTGAACACAGAATAAGGTATGATGACTGAAATGGACAGTGGCTGAAATCTGTAGTTCTCTGCCTTTCTAAGCAGAATATATTAATTCTGGTCCACAACAGCTATAGTGAAAATGTCATTCTTGCAACATTTGATTTACAGAAATTTTCAGATTAAATCCCTGGCATTTCTAGTTGAAGGAAACTAGATCTGAAAATCTCCTGTCTGAGATTTTGGAGAGTTAATGGCAGACTACCTCTTCAGGAGACATCAGCTTCATATATGAGAGAGCTGCTATGGGTTGGATGATGTGAAGCTTGACCAATAACTGATAACTCTTCAAATCATATAGTTGATTGCAAAGGTTTCAAAATTAATTCTCATTTTATAATACTAAATTTTGCTTATAATTTCTTCTTCAATAGATATTATTCATTCATGCATTTAAAAAATTGCTATGGAAAAAGTTCTCATCAGAAAACCTGCTCAACAGCTGCTGTCTAGGTATTCATTACTTCTGACTGCTATGCTTCTGGCTAAATGCCTGGGAAGGAAGCTGGGGAATGTATGGAGATTTAAGTTGGTGGCAGCATCAGAGGGCTCTGCCACATTCTAACAAAGGAAGAGGAGAAAACAGAAGGAGCTGTCAAGAAGACGGCTCCACTCAAAAACTTTATTTACTGGTGGCTGTTATCTTCAGTTTGCTAACAATCCTCGCTTGTGAAACTGATAGCAGAAAGTGTATTTAATAACTACTCTGTGCTAATATGCTGCAGTATGCATGACTGCCTAATTTAATTTATCTCTGATTAAGCCTATTATGTTTGAGATCACTTTACAAAAGAGACTTTTTTGCCAGCTGTAAGCTTATTTGAATTGTAATATAAGTTAATAATGTGTGAAATAACTAGTGGTGCCTGCTCCCCAATGTTAATTTTAGCAAAGTACTACTTGAGTTAGTGCACATATATCGCTTAACCATGGCCTTGCACTTAAGAAATTGCTGGCTAAAAAACAAGGCCCATTTCATCACAGAACTCAGCGCAATGAGGTTGAAAAATAGGGTTTGCCATCCCTGAATTTCAGCCAAACAAAATGACCTTTTCAGTAATCTGCACCTAATCCCTATCACTGTTCCCAAATAATTGCTCTTTGCTATTATTGGAACACAAATCTTGCTTGGAGCACATGAAAAGGTTTCTCAGGCAGAATTCCACCAGAGAAGCTGAGGAGGGTAGAAGGGGAATTCCTCCAAATACATCCTCTACAGTAGTGGTTCCCAACCAGCCCTACATGGTAGTGGACCAGGTTACTTAAAAGACCGCATTACCCCAAGGACATCTGCATGTCCCACCAGAGCAGACTGGAGGGGCTCCCTAATGGTTCCATCGGCTAGAGAGGCTCGCCTCTCTAGCACTAAGAGGGCCTTTTTGGCATCTGCTCTGGCCCAGTGGAAACACCTGACAACCAAGCTGCACCTCCAGGCAGAGCTATTGACCTTTAGAAAAGGTCTAAAAACCTGGCTAGCACAGCAGGTGTGGGGTGCTGCTGGTGGGGCAGCGCCCCCCCCCCCCGTGCTGGCTTATATGAAAGGCCATTCAGGTTTTTAGTTTTAGTTTTAATTTATTATGGCTGTTGGGAGGATATTTTAATGGTTTTTAAACGTTAAATGTTTTTGTGATTTTATGGTTTAGATCTGAATGTTTTTATGGTGATTGTGAACTGTCCTGAGTTGCTTTGGCGAGGGGGCAGCAATAGAAATCAAAATAAATAAATAAATAAAGTGATGCCCCACCTAAGCATCTTTAAAACCTGACCCCTGACCCCACCCATGACATATAATTCTTATTTTTCAAAAAGTGAATTCCTATTCAAATGCAGGAAGCCTAAAAGGCCATTCACTGTTAATAACTCATTCTTGAATACCCCCCCCCCCTTAAAAATCAAATTGCCCCCCTGTGAGGCATGTGTCCAACGTTGGGAACCACAGCTCTACAGAAAGGCACAAAAGGGGGTGGGAAAGAGAATGTCAATAATCAAGTGAGGGATGAAAGGGAGTGTCAGTAATCAAATGAGGTACAAATTTAATCAATCTGAAGACCAGTTTGAGACAGGAAGATAAATGTCTCTAGTGAGGATGGAAAAGTTGGTCAGGTGAGAATTAACATGGATCCCAGTACAGATAAGAAGTTTTTCAGTGAGAAAAAGACCACCCCAAATTGACTCTGCAGGACAGGTGTAAGAAATATTTATTTTCATATACAGTAAAACCTTGGGTTACGGACATCTCAGGTAATGGAAAACTTAACATATGGAAGGAAATTCTGGGGCAATCACATCGTGATTTACAGGAAAAAAACTCATGTTACAGAATGGGTTTCCCCAGAGTTCTTTGCATCTGGGAGGTTTTAAAATGGCAATCCCACGCCATTTTAGAGTTGTACCATTTTAGAGTCTCTGGATGGTACAAAGAGTCCTCTCTTTGGGAGGAATTTATGTTGGGTTTTGCTGAGGAAGCCGGCAGTGGCTTCTTTAGCAAGAGAGTCCATGACGTGGGCTCCCCCAGCGGCCTAACGAACTGCTCCTATTTGTCACCCTCCTGAACAGGGAGGCATACCCAATGGCAACCCTCAGGATGATGCACCAGAAAAGGTAGGGAGCTTAGCTTTGTCTTTTGCATTTTTGTCTTGTGTTCTCTGGGATTTCTGCCCTTTTTTAAAAAGGTTGATCGATCTCAGTTGGTGAGCAGCTGGGGGAGAGGAGAGGGAGATCTTAGAGGATTCCCCTTTATCTCCCTTTTTTGGGTTTTTAATTTTTTTTTTGGGAGGATCAGGAACGTTTTTTAATTTTGAGTGCATTCCTATGGGAAATTGTGCTTTGGGTTATGAAAAAACCATGTTACAGAAAAGTCCTGGAATGGACAAATTCCATAACCCAGGGTTTTACTGTAAATTAGGGATGGCAATTCGACTTCCGATTCCAGCACGGAGAGGTGAGGCTGAGTTTTCCTCTGCTCTCATATCCTTGTCCTTTTATCTTATTTATTTTAAACTACAGTTTTTGCAGCCAGTTAATTCTACTTAGCTGATTTTTCGGAATGGGATGGCAATTCCCCCATCAGGGCAACTGAGGCAGTCTCTGTTAGAAACTTAAGGGAGAGAAGTACTATTGCTTCCACACACTTGCTGAATTTTCCCAACAAGGAAAAATATGAGCAGGAGAATCATCCCATAAAACAGACTTCTTGAGAAGAAGCTTGGCTGTCACCTCCTCACACTGTGATAAACATTCTTCACTCTGTTAAAAAGGTTTCGACGCTTGCCTTCAGAAATGGCACAGCCTTTTCTTTCTGGCTGTAAATTAAGTAGAAGGGGCATGGAAGAATCAAGCATAGGCATCACTGTTGTTGTTTTGACAAGGAAGAAAGGAGCTCACTCTAATCTAAGCAAAAATCAGCCAAGGACATCTCAGACTTCGCCTCAATTGCACTGATATTTTCCAGGTCTGACAGAACGTCAGTGATTATTAGCAAAGTGTCTTGCAATAAGTTAGGTGGCTACAGATGTTTCCATCCTGACTGGATTGAGGCTATAAATACATGCCGATGCCGATGCCGATGCCTCATTGCATTATACCCTGTAACTGTTGTAACAAGGAAAGATTTAAAAGTTTCATTATAATGCTAAAATTCATTAATTATAATAGTCCTTGTACTACAACTTTATAAGTCTTTTGTTTTAAAATTCAGGTTGTTCATAAATCCTTGATCCAGAATCTGCATTCCTCTGGGCACAACTGCAGAATTTGAAACTACCTGTTAGGTCTCTTGTTCATTCTATGTGTGTTCATTCATTTACAGCTGAAAATATATTGGCTGGAATCCAATAATAAGTTGCAACTAGAGTAGGCCCACTGAATCAGTGGGGATCTCAGGAATCAACTCCTTACAAGTACAAACTATCACCCATGTTAGGTTAAGAGATCTGGGTTCGAGTTATGCAGAGTGAAGTTATTAACTTTTAGCAGCAGCGGGGTGCCCGTTTGATTTTTATCCCTCTCCCAGACAATAACAGTTGCTGGCTCAGGTTAACGGTGTAAACAGAAAAAACTTTTACTCAGCAGAAATGATGAAATGATGTAAATAAAGTTAACACAAACAGCAGATTCTTCTCTGTGAGTTCTAAGCTCAGATAAACAGTCTGTTACCTTCGTTGCACAAGTTCTTTACACACAGCAAGTGTGCTCACTGCAACTCCAGCTCTCTCTCTCTCTCTCTCCTGGCTGGCTGCAATTATGGCAAAGATTCATAAGATTCAGTCTTATCTAGACAGCGCTGGCACTTTCTCTCTTTCCGAGAGCGAACACAAAACCAGCGGTCCTTCCTTTCCAGGCAAACAGTTGAGTACACAAAGCAGAACAATAGTTAAACTGGAAACAGTCTTACTTGCTTGCATTCAGTATTCCTTGGTTCTCCGGCACACAGCAGTTCATGCACACTGGCATTATAGTTCAGCAATGTAGCACAAGGTTACAAACCTCAGCATCCAGCAATAGACAACAAAGCTCAGCTTCCATCAGTGTGGCTCTGCAACAAACCTCAGTGTCCAACAGCATTGCTACAGGTGGAAAACCCCTTCAGACAGCATTTTGGCTAAAGGTAAATCAAACCCTAGCAATGAAGCCTTTTGCAAAGCCCTATTTTATGCTGGATATCTAGCAGTGTCACCCACTCAATCATTTCACCTGTGTGCTACACAGTTGTGTCTCTTAAAGCTACAGTATTATTTCATGTATCCTTTACAATACTTAGATGTTACCATGGCATCCGTATCAGCCCATATGATACAATGCACACAATGCCCCTCAACGTGCACTGAGGAGGACCTTATGTTTGCAAGAGGAAAGGCTGTTGATGTGGCCCAATATTGGGGAGATATCATCTAGCCCTTTTAAATTCTATTTTGCTAATGTGTTAATTTTAGCTTTGTATGTTATTATATGCTGGCAGTGCTTCTGACATGAATATAGAAAGAACTCACAAGTTCCACTGACTCAATGGGCCTACTCTAGTTATGACTTACTACTAGATTCCAGCCATTAATTTGTCAATCCTCACCCAAACTTTGTGATTGCAGGAGAGCTTGCGGATTTCATTAGCAACTCATCATCTACTTTTAGCTCCCTGGGTCTGCCACAGGATTGCTTTAGTAGTTGTTTTTTAATCCAGTTTTTTTTTAACCCCTGAAGTACTGAAGCAATATTTGGTGCATTGGCGAGGGCTTCGAGTTTGATCACTTTCCTTCAGCTCAGTTTGGAAACTGACAAATCCCATTCATTTGCTATGGCTTCAGGATAATTTCTGAACCCGAAACCTATTCCTAGTGGCACAGAATGATGCAGCATGATACTTGGCTGCCAAGAGGCTAGTTCCATTTAGGAGCAACTGAAATTTCTTTCATCAGGAGGAGACAAAAAGTTCATTAGGAATAGGAAAAAATATGGAAAACACAATGAAGCAGTGCATAGTTCATTTTGTGTTGTTATATTTGATTTTACTTTTATTCTATTTTGTGTTTTCTACCTCTGTGTTTTTGGATAATGCACAGTTGATTTTGATTATCTAAGTTTTCATTTGTACAAGGAACATGTTTATATCATGCAGTATAATAGAATTCTCATTGAAATCATAAACTACCCTAAATTTCAGATAATGTAATTGTTTTTCTTTATGCTATCTGAAATCTAAGGTAGTATCTGACATTTAAGAGAATGGAGTTATTGTGACATAGTGGATGACTGACAGGAGAGAACTCATAAGATCTAAGTTCTTGATCATGGAAATTCAGGGGAGGAGGGGCACTGCTAGAATGACTCCTGAAATATCTCATATACTTCAGGAACTACAGTAGGGTAATCCAGAACATAATCCATAATCCATAACAGGAGTTGCCAACCTTTCAAAGTTGGGGGGCGGGTCATGCTCCCTCAGACAGATGAGCAGGCTGGGCTGGTGTATCCCCCGCTGTAAATGTTGCCATAAAATGCATCTGTGGCTGTCGTAAATGCATTTACGACAGCCGTATGTGTTTACGGCTGTCATATATGTGTCTGCTTCTGGCAGCAGCAGTGCTGCACACTGGATTATTTGGCGCCGCGGGCTGAGTCCGGCCCATGGGGCATAGGTTACCAACCCCTGATCTAGAAGCAACTTGGCAATACAAAATAGTAAGAATGGTGTTTAGACTAATGCCAGAGGATTAAAAATGTGTTTACATCTGTAATGTTTAGTCTTCAAAGGCAGATTCAGAAGATGTTACTGAGTAGCTACTGTTTTGCTGTTTTTATTTGGGGTACAGTAAAACCTTGGATAACACTAAAACTTGGTTCCACAAGTCTTAGTGTTATCCAATTCTTAACATTATCCGATGCATGCATCGGATAACGTTAAAATCCTATGGGATGCATCGGATAAACGTTAAAACTCCCTAGAGATACATTGTGAAGCACAGGCTTTAGTGAACGTTATCCGATGCATCCCATAAGATGTTAATGTTATGCAATGTAATTTTTTCCCAGATTGCTTAATGTTATGCGGTTTTAACATTATCTGATACAAACATTATCCGAGGTATTACTGTAGATTGGTCGCCCCCCATCCGGGAGGGTATATTCCAAGACCTACCATGGGTAGCTGAAACTGCAAATAAGAGCAAACTCTGTATTTTACATTGCAGATAGTGGCTTCTGGTGGCCAGCTCTCATAATGCACAAAAATACATATATATTATGTATTTCAGAATTTTTATTGAATATTTTTAGACTTGTAGATAACTGAAACCAGGGATACTGAACCTGTGGATATCGGTGTGACCTGTATTGAATACTGGATGATACTATGTATTTCCCCCCATATATTTACACTAAGAAACTGGAAGACCTGAGTTACTGGAGAATTTGAGCTGAACAACTATTAGTTATATGAGTAAAAGCAATTGCCCTTTTTTCCAACTGAACGTAGGGTGGTCCCAGTGTGAATACTGAACCATTGCTTAATGTATGTAAAGCACTGGACAGGGTGAGCAGGGTGATGAAATGAAAACCTGCACAATGGGATAATTTTTGGCTCTCCAGTTCTGCATCTGAGTGAGAAGCAAGGGGATCCACCCTTCATATGGGACTGTGTCCCATGGCTGGAAAAATCAGATCTGCAGGATGAAACTGGTTAATGATCTGATACTGTCTGTAAAGTACAGGCTATAGCAGTTTCCTCAAATTCTCTTTTTAGCAGACATCTCAAAAGGCTATCACTTCAGCAGCCATGAGAAAGCCATACTGATATAATCAGTACAAAAAAAAACCCGAGCCCCTTTGCTATCTAAAGCTGTTTTCTGAGAGCACAACCAATCAATCCTGCATTCACTTCCCACCTCCACGCTCAATCAGAAAATCCCAATTAGCATTTTGCTGAGGCACTTGTGGATATTCCTAGAGAGTGCTGGAAAGAAGAAAATTATGTGCAAGTGGTTGCAGGGTTGTTCTGCAAAAGACCACTTGGCAGGCACTCTCAGAGGGTGCTACAGGTTATTTTTTCATGAGGTCCAGTTGGGAATTTCTGCAGAAAACAGTAAGAAAGTCATACCATACCTGTCATTTTAATAAACTGTACTGCTTTCGTGTTCAGGGAATGAAGAAGCAGACGAGTGAAGTAGTGAAATTCAACTCTTTATTAGTGGGGTTTGAACACAGTTTGGATGGGGCAAAACTCGGATTTATATACACTATAAACAGTAACAGTAACAATAATACAACAAGCCCATTGGCTAACAGAGTGTGCACATTTTCGATCCACTTATTTGCATAAGAATAGATACATGAGAAAAGATACATTCTGCTCCTGTCAGAAAACACAGTTAACATACATAACAACTGCTCTCTTTTACTTTTGGTGTATGTTGGCTACCATGGCAATAAAACAAAATGGAAGAAAAATGACATTTATAAAACCACCAAAAATTTCCAAAGCATCAATCATCTTTAGCATATACCTTTGCATTTTGAGGAGATTTTCAATACCTCAAAAGGGTGCAAAAAAGGTACTATAATAAAACAGAGCACTAAAGGAAAACAGACAGCTAGAATTATCCAAACATTTTGTGCCTCTCTTTTTCAAGCTCCAAATAAACAAGACAAAACATCTACCCTTCCTTTGTTTGTTCTGATTTCCATTAATCTATTTCTTGTCCTCTCTAGTTTATCCTTCAATTCTCCCCTCATGCCCCAAACATTTCCCAACTTTATTTCCTGGCAAATAAATCACTGCACCTTCTGCTACTGTTTGCTCTAGGGAATTGTATTATACCTTTACTTGGGTGGGCATATAAGAGAAACACTCTAACAATATGCTAATATTGTTCAGTTTCCCCTAATAAATTCACCTGACCGGCAAGAAGAAGGTGGTATGATGGCAATGGCATATTCATCAAGCCAATAACTCACTAAAATGAGAAGGAATCATCCCTGGTTATTTTTCCTTTCTTCTTATGATGGTGTGAAAAATAAGCGGGACCAATGAATGGCAAAGCATACATATTACAAATCGAAGCAGGATTATGAGCCTAAGGGGGAATCTTCCAACCAAGCTGTTATGACATCAAGGTTATCTATGTGTATAAGGAAAGAAAATGGCTGCCTATAATTTTAAATCTCTTTTTGTATTTATCATGTGATATTTTTCAACTACTACTTAAAAACTTCACATGAAGTTAAAATTTATACTTGGGTTTTAGAGTTTCCCTTGGGGAAGTGGAATCTATAGGAAATCAACCCCATCTTCTTGTAAGCATGCTGGGATAAATATATGTGCCCTCTTCAGCTGCAAATGTAGTCCAATGACAAGGGCGAATTCACACAACAGTTTTATTACTCAATGAAATATCAGGGGATATTGAAGTAGTCATTCTACTGTGTCGAAAAGGAATAAAGAAAGGCTCTTGAACTAATGGCAAGAAGAAAACCCTTCTGGGAACGACACAACTGAAATCAACTGTTAGAGCTGCCATTACCTCATACTGTTGTAATGTTGTTTTTGTTTTGTATTTGTTTTACCTTGTGTTTTTTATTAGCTGACCTAGACTTTGTGTAGTCAAAGGTCAGGATATAAATACAGTACTCCCATTTAACTTTCACTGGTTAGTGAAGACTGATTTTTTTGGCATGCTCTCAAAATTGATCAATGTCTTTCGCCTTGAGCTGTTTGGTTGTTTTAACCTCCTCCTCTCCCCCCTCCCCCTCATTCTGTTCATGGTTCCTCTTATGCTCAGATAATTTATCTGTGAATCATCTTCCTGCATAGAAGCCTGTCCAACAATTTCACTCAGCTCACAAGCTCTGCTTTGGTTTTGCTACCATTAAATATGGAAAGTGGGCTCAACGATCCAGGCAGATAGAGTCTTTCCAGGCATGATACCATCCAAGACCTTAAATCCCTTCTCAGAAATACTGACTTTGCTCTTTTGGTGGTTGCATTATTTATGACTGAGAACCATGTTGTATATTTTATAGAATGGGGAGATATTAACATCAAAAATAATAGATCAAATAGATTAGTTAATTGGTTTGTTTTACATATTCTTCTTATTTTATGTTTTCTTTTTTGATGTATGCTACTCTGAAAGCCCCCCTTTTAGGTGGAAACACTATAAATTGTTTGTTTGTTTTTTTCCTTTACTCTCTCACAACTGCATGGATGTGGTTGAGAATGGAATAGCTTCTTCTAAAGCCCGGTTGTTCTCTTCTGAATATTCTTTGCAGAAGAATTTTAGTAAACAATTTATTAAGTTGAGAAAGAAGGGTGATGAGATGATAATTTCCCAGATCTTCCATATCTCCTTTCTTCATAAGTAGCACAGTTTCAGATGTCATCCAAGCTTAGGGCAAACTATCAGTTCACAAGTACAGTGGTACCTTGCTTAAAGAGCATAATATGTTCCACAGGATTGCTCTTTAAGTAAGTTTGCTCTTTAAGTGAAATACCATTGTAAATGACCAATTGTGACTTCTGGCGGGGGAACTGTGAACCCCGATTTAGTTGTTAAGTAGGTTTTTCATTGTTTTTCATTATTAAATGAGGCGACCATTCAGATAAAATTCTGCTCTTTAAGCGAGTAGTCTCTAAGCGAGGCACTCTTTATGCAAGCTTTTACTATAATTTGTAAAGCATTCAGCAAGGTGGAAACAGAAGGCAAAGGATAGAACATTTTTGGAGTTCAGTTGATTTGCACTTAAATAGATCAACAATGATAAATTGATATTGGATGGTTTGGATTTAAACAAAAATAACATTATATATTAGAAGTTCCTGGTTTTGTGAGAAACTGCCTGATACAACATTATGATATTAACACTTACTGCTCATGGTGCTAAATATCTATTGTGAAGAAAATGCTTTTTTTCCCTTAGCTTTTTGTACAAAGACCACTACCAACACTCACCACCACCACCACCCAAAAAAGGAAATGCCTTTTTGAGCTTTAACACTATTTCATGCATTGACATTAGCTTAAGAGCAGTGTTCACCTGAAATAGTGATTTCTGTCAGCTGACCTTTAATGTCCACTTTCCTCTGCAAACCATGGTATCCTGGATCCCATTTTTTATATTTTTATTAAAAAACATAAAATACTGTATAAACAAAGAATGGATTAAGTCAGAACATTTACTGTATATAGTCGAGTATAAGTTGAGTTTTTTAGCCCCCAAAAATGGGGCTCAGCTTATACTTGGATCAATTACCACAAGGGTCCCAAGACCACGCCGGATTGAGATGTGCCAACAATTTAATTAATTTTACCATATTTTCAAGTATTTTGATTTTTGAAACTCACTAGCAGCTACTGCATTTCCCACCCTCGGGTTATTTTATTTATTTTATTTTTCCAATTTGTATAGCTGCCCAATCCAAAACAACTCTGGGCGGCTCACAACATTAAAAACAGCACAGCAGTCCAAAACATGAAAAAAAACCAATTTAAAAATGCTACAAAGATGAAAAGAATGAGGATTAAAAAGAACACGGGAGCGATATAGCTATTATTTTATCAGCCAAAAACAAGTATGGCTAGAGTGGTAGAAATACAGGAAAAAATTGGAGACTACTCAAAGGAAAAATTGAAGTCAAGTATTTTTTAAAAAATATTCAAGGCACAATAAAGTTGCATTCATTCAAAATGTGACAAAGAAGTCAAAATATCCGAAGGAGAGCAAAATAATATCTTCAATACTTCACAATGTAGCACAAGATAGTTGCAAAAATAAGTAGATCAACTTATGTCCAAAGCATGTCAAGACTGTTCCGGTAAACTTAAGTCTTTCCCTTACAGCTTCATCAGGACATTGGTTCTGTATAATGTGTCAGAAGAGCCTCTAAATATTTATTCTTTTAGTGCTCAAAACATATTAAGACCATGAGGGTATAATGTATTAAAGCGATATATGTAAGTGGCTAACTAAGGGGGCTGAGATATTCCCTGTAAATGTGGTTTAGGTTACTTGGGAGTAACCACTCGGCAAATGAGGACCAGGGCAGGGGAACATCGCTCTAAAATTCGGGCAGGGAATATCTCAGCTCCCTTAGTTAGCCACTTTTTAGACACTAGGCACAGTGATCGCGACTTTAAATTCGTTGTACTGGAGTGTTATAAACCTGATCTTTATTCTCGCAACAATATTGAGCAAATACTTAGGCAACGGGAATGTTATTACATATACTGCTTTAATACATTACACCCTAATGGTCTTAATATGGAAATGGATTACTCATGCTTTCTGTAATTTCACTGTTTCTGTGCAGCTGTTCTCGTGCTCATAAAAGGCTTTATATGGTCTTTGCTTAGTCATTCTTTTGACATCCGTCGACACTATAAGAATTATCTAGTGAGGTCAGGGACACGATTGAAAACATAAGAAAAATAAGAAAAATCTCATTTATACAACTTGTTATTCTACCACTTAAAGAATATCTGTGGATAATACAGGTAATTGTCTTTGTGTTCTGTGGTCGATTAATAACGAATCCAAGATTGAAGTACTGTAAATAGTGTAAATATGTATATATGTATATATTAGTAGTAATTAGTCTTTTATTTCCATAGATCCCTGAGGAAGGTTTTTACATTGAAAATTCCATTTACCGGAAGGATTTTGGATCTGTTTCTTTGGATTATTATATCTACTATTCTGGATTACGGAATGACACATTTGGAATTTGAATAAACATTTCTTTATTGCATTTTTGCCTGCTTCAAGCGGTTTTCCTGTTCATGCTGTTCATGATCACGTACCTGTGTGACCTACATTGGAGTAACCGGCAGGCAGTAAAAAACTCGGATATCCAAGCACCGTTCTCAAATATGGAATTGCACCCCTGGAGCTCCTCTTGTCGATCATTTTTTTAGCTAAGGGACACAGCGAGAACCAGTTTACCTATGTTGCACTTGAGTTTGTTCTCCCCAGACCGTTTGAACGGGTTAATTTGGAAGTGCTACTCCGCCAACGAGAAGCATTCTATATTCATTACTTTGGCACTCTTGAACCCTCCGGACTCAATTGTGAGATTGACTACACATGTTTCCTCTAGATTTCTCTACACTCTCTTAGTATGATGCCATTATTAGGAACACTTGCCCCATTTTTGTTTTGTATTTAACAAAACTCTTGACAAACTCCATTAACCTCGAGAGCACCCAAAGAGAAAGCAACTTGAGGCTCGTGACGCGATATATAAATATAAAATCATAATTTGGTATGTATGACTAATGATAATTTAATAATTATGTATGCCTTATGATGCTATCTCCATAGATTACAAGTTGCTCCCTGATGGTTATCCTTTTAAAACTCTTTAAGAACCATATGCTGTTGTATATGCTACATTTATACTAATAATTCTATTTGATGTTTAATATGTATTTTTTGTATTAATTTTAGAAGACCCTGATGAAATAAGTTTGAAAAGCGAGAAATGTACCGGATTCGCTTTGGCTTTATGTCTCTTTATTTCACATAATCGGATTGATTGACTTAAGTTTGAATTACTATACACTGAATGAAGTGATTTACTTTGAATACTGAATGAAGTGATTTATTTTGGATTATCAATTGACTTTGTACATCAAGTTTTTGACATTAAATTTTTGGCATTTACCAATATCTTCAGTAAAGAAATTATTATACTACTATATTTTGTTATTCTTGCCTCAAATGGTTTTTGCTCTTTTTCTGGAAACCTAGGGCTAGACATCCCATCCTCCAACCACACCGACTGGGTCAGGCCCCTCAGAAATGAGGCAAACCCAGGACCACATAGTACCCTGGATCCCCAATCCTCGGAGCCATTCCAGAAGGATACCGTGGTTGACGGTATCGAAGGCCACTGAGAGATCAATAAGAGCAAGGACAGAAGGATGACCTCTATCCTGCTCCCGCCAAAGATCATCCAATGCATATCCGGTACCGTACCGGGGCCTGAATCCTGACTGAAAGGGGTCCAGACAATCCACTTCATCCAGAACCCCCTGTAACTGCCACACCACTGCCTTCTCCAAAACCTTCCCTAAAAAGGGGAGGTTGGATAAAGGCTGATAATTGGCCATTATTGTTGGGTCTAGTGCTGACTTCTTCAGGAGGGGGTTCACCAAAGCATGTTTAAATGGTGCAGGAAACACCCCCTCCTGCAAGGATGCATTGACTATTGCTCTGACCCAACTACCTGTCATTGCCTTGGACACCTTGACCAACCAGATGGGACATGGATCTAATAGGCAAGCAGTGGCACGAATAGATCCAAGGAGCCTGTCCACTTTCTCAGGGACAATGGGATCAAACCGATCCCAGATAACATGGCAGGACTGCGATCTGGTCAACTCCTGACCCATAGTATCAATGCCAAGGTCAAATTTTGAGCAAATCTGAGTGATTTTCTCCATGAGATAATCAGCAAAGTCCTCAGCGGACCCCTGTCAACCAGGGCCAGGGCCCCTCTACCAAGGAGGGTCCTAGTCACCCAGAACAGAGTCGCTGGGCAATTATCTGCAGAGGCAATAAGGGTGGTGAAATATTGCCATTTCACTACCTCTATCGCCACCAGGTAGGCTCTGATAGTGGCTCTAGCCAGTGTTTGGTCGGAATCATAAGAACAGCCTTGCTGGAACAGGCCACAGCCCATCCAGTCCAGCATTCTGCACACCTAAGAGGTGAACTGATTGAAGTTTATAAAATCATGCACGGTGTGGACAAAGTAGATAAGGAAAACTATTTTCCCTATCGCATAACAAGAGAACTAGGGGGCACTCCATGAAACTTTTGGGTACTAGTTCTCAAACAAATAAGAGAAAGTACTTTTTCACCCAGAGGATCACTGGTCTATGGAACTCCCTGCCAGATGAAGTGGTGACAGCTGTCAGTCTTGACAGCTTCAAGAAAGGATTAGACAAGTTCATGGAGGGCAAGGGTATCAATGGCTATAATTATGGATACCTAAGGACAACCTCCAGATTGGAGAGATAGGCAGGATATCTCTCAATGCCATTTCCTTTCTTTTTTTATTAATTTTTATTAATTCACTTTCAAAAAAAATTACAGACATACAAATAACAATACATCGTATACCATGACAAAAATACATAAGCCTCATAAAAAGTAACCACATAAATGATAGTTGAACTATTATCTGTTATAGTACACATACTATTAAATATCCACGTTAAGAATTAATACTATTACTATAACCTTCATAAAAACTTTCATTGTTGCAATTGTTTGTTAACAACTATAAATTCCAAATTTTCAATTTACAAATCACCCAGTGTATATTTACATTGCCCCGGAGAGTTTGGTCTCTGTATTATCTCCAAAAACTACTTTGAGATGGCACTGGTCTAAAGCGTTCCATACCCGAAAGGGAGTGATCAACGAAAGGCTTCCAAATACTCCAAAATCTATTTTCCTTCAATTTATCCCTTTTTACTTTTACCTCCCATGTCAATTTATCATTCAATGCTAGATTCCACATTTCCTTATACCATTCTCCCGTCTGTATAATTACATCATTTTTCCAATTTCTAGCAATACATTGTCTACCCGTAGTTAGCATTATTTCTAATAACTCCTTTTCCAACTTATTTAGATACATACCTTCCACATCTGTTAGCATAATGGTACCTGACGCCAGCTTAATTTTCTTACCCATTATTTCCCCTATCTCTCTTTCTATTCTTCTCCAAAAATCATTTATCATTTTACAACTCCACCACATATGCACATAAGTTCCAACAGTATCTTTACATCTCCAACATAAATTATCCCTTTTATTGTCAATCTGATGTAACCTCAGTGGTGTCAGGTACCATTGCCACAACATTTTATAATGATGTTCCTTAATTCTTACTGACATAGTTCTCATTATCTTCTTTTTCCACTTATTTCTCCATTCATCGTTTCCTAGTTTTATATTCAAGTCCTGTTCCCACTTCAATTTCAAATCTTCCTGTGGACCACTTCCCTTGTTTATTAAAGCATAAAGTTTGCTTACTAGACCCTTAATGCTTTTATCTCCTTTTCGAATTTTCAAAACCAGTTCCTCAAATTCAGTCTTTTTTCTATCTAAACATAATTCTCTTCTATATTTTTTATTCCAGTTGTCAACCTTCATTATCTGAAACCAATCCAATTTTAACTGTTCAAACAATTTTTTCTTCTTAATTGCATCTCCGCAAATCCTTAGCCATTCTTTCACCAAAAAACTTCATTTTTATCCAATATTTCCTTTTTAAAAAATCTATTTTTATCGGAAAACACGCCATATCTGCCAATTCCAAAATTGGAGAGACATCTGGGACCAAATCCTTCTTTAATCTTTTCCATACCTTCATGAGTCCCCTCATCATAGTATTGCTTGTACCTATCATTTTAACCTTAGCTCCCAAAAAAATCATTTTACCAATGTTCCTATAATCTTTCATCTCAATTTCCTCCCAAATTACTTTTCCTCTTGCCAAGATCTTCACAACATTCTTAATTTGAAATGCTTGGTAGTACGCTAACAAATTTGGCATTCCCAAACCCCCTTCTTTCTGAGGCAGGTACCAAAGTTTCTTTGGCAGTCTAGATTTTTTACCTCCGTTGCAAAAATTATTAAACATCTTTTGGAACTCATTAATCTCCTTTTCCTTCAATTGGATTGCAAGTGTATCAAATAAGAAGTTAATCCTCAGCAACAACATCATTTTGCAAATTGCAATCCTCCCAAACCATGACAACTTCAACTACTGAAAACTTTGTATTCTAGTCTTAAATTCTGCTTTCAAGCTATCATAGTTCAATCTTTTAAGTTCGTCCAATCTATTTGAAATAATTATCCCCAAATATTTCAACTTATCTTTAATTTGTATATTGGATAACCCCGCCATCTTTTCCTTCTCCTCTTCCCCCTTATTACACAACATCATTTCCGATTTATCCCAATTTATCATCAATCCTGTCATATCCTCAAAATCCTCTATTTGCACTTTAATCCTATCCATTGCCCCCTCTGGGTGTTTCACCATTAACAACATATCATCTGCATACATACTCACTTTATTGCCCATTATCCCTTCTATACTTGAATCCTCCCTTATGTTTTTAGCCAAAATTTCCATTGCCATAATAAACAAGATAGGGGACAGAGGACAACCCTGCCTAGTGCCTGCCTCAAGCTTTACCTCATCTGTAACCTCTTCATTTACTCTGATCCTAGCAATCCCTTTTTGATATAATAAATCGATTACCCTCCTAAATCTGTCCCCGAATCCATAGCTTTTAACTATTTCCTTAATCGAAGACCATTGTAACGAATCAAATGCCTTAAAAATATCCAAAGATATTAACCCCACCTTTTCCTTCGTTTGATTAACATTATCAATTAAGTCTAACACCCTCCTGGTCAAATCAGCCATATGCCTTCCTTTTAAAAAACCTACTTGATCAACATTTATATATTCTCCCATAAATTTATTTAACCGATTAGCCAGTATTGCTGTGAAGATCTTGGCATCTTGATTTAAAAGAGAAATTGGTCTATATGATTCCACTTTTTCCAAATTCTTTCCCAATTTTGGCAGCAGAACAATTGTGGTCCTATACCATGAAGTCGGAGTTTGTCCACCATCTAGAATATAATTATACAACTTTACCAGCTTTGGTACCACAACATCTTTAAATTCCTTATAAAACTCTGTTGATAGTCCATCGTCTCCCGGGGCTTTCCCCAGAATGCTGGACTGGATGGGCTGTGGCCTATTCCAGCAAGGATGTTCTTATGTTCTTATGATTGAAAACAACAAAACCAATTCTTCACTTGGCAATTTTTAACTCTTGTTTCAGATAATGTACTTCTCTGGGTGTCACATTCTACCTTAGTTCAATTGTCACCTGGCAGCAGTGCAAATGCCTTCTTGTAGATGACTCTTTTAAAGTCTTTAGTGCAAAGAAAATTTTTAGTGAAATTCCAGCTGGACCATGAGGCCATAGGGCATGGTTCTGCAATTTACATAATCATTATAATACTCATGCACCATCAAATTGATTCCGACTTATGGCAGCCTTTTCCAGGGTTTTTGATGTAGTGCATACACAGAAGTAGTTTACCATTCCCTTCTTCTGGAAATATCCTGGGAACGTGCAGCTTGCTCATTGCTACACAGGCTGGCTCTTTTCTTAGGAGAAACAGTGGGGATTTGAACTCCTAATCTCTGGCTCTGCAGCCAGAAACCCAAGCTACTAAACTATTCAGCAATTTACATACATACCTGTTCCATAAAACCCCACATACCAGCACCTGTACCAGAGCTAGTATCAAGAGCACCAATGCTGCTTGACACAGCATTTTTTCATTTACAGAGCAAACACATATCTGATTTTAAGGGCTGGCCAGCTGTGTATGTACGTGGTTACAGATACTAATTTTATTTTATTTCAAACATTTCATTATTATTTTATTTCGTTTTCTGCAACAGGATAAAGCTTATTCTAAAGCAAGAATGGCCAACCTTTTTACATCACAGGCCTGACCGTGCACCCAGATAGCTGAGCAGGCTGGACCATGTCCCCCGGAAGCAGAAGCGGGCACATTTATGGCTGTCATAAATGCGCCCACTTCCGCTTTTACGAAGCTACAGCTGCGTTTGTGCATGCGTGGGTGCGTTTTACAGCTTCCACTTCTGAGAGTGGTGGAGGTGGCGACAGGCCAGATGGGATGGTGACACGGGTCGGGGCTGGCCCACAGACATTAGGTTGGAAACCCCTGTTCTAAAGCACTTGGTTCAATACCAAGGCTTCTAAAAGCAAACTCAATTTCTATAGACCTGATGGTAATATGCTCTAAGTGACTTTAAAATGTGGAAATTTTCTTATAAAATGAAAATCAATATGCACACACTCCTACATCTTTGGAACAAAGTTGACAGGGGAGGGTGAGTAGGTGGAGGAATATCTCACTCACTCAACCTTACATAAGTTACACGTCTCTATCTGCCTCATGTAATCAGAATCCAATTCTGCTAAGGACTCTTTGACTCTAATGCAATCATAATGGTTTCTTCCACATGTTCTATCATTCAGATCCCATAACCCCCAAACAGCATGAGCAATGGTCAGGGTTTGGTGGAATTAGCCTACAAAACATCGAGATGCTCCCCTATTCTAAAGAAGCTCCTTTTCACTTCTACAGTACTCCTCAAATGTGGGCTGAGAGAGATAGTGAAACATAGATATCAGATTGGTTAAAGGCAATTTAACATCCACATTTGAAAATTTCAGATGGTTTATTCCTCCTAATTAAAGTAGTCCACACCAAGATTTCTTGTCTGAGTACCTTCGAACCAAAAATCCTCTTGCACGATCCTGTTCATTTCATTGGGAATGAAAAGGAGAAATATGAACTGATTTCCGTATTTCCAACTTACCTTTTAAAATTGTTTCACCCTGCTTCTTAAGGATAGGGAATGGCCCCTCAGTGCAGGAATTAAAGACCTTCTGCTCACACTATTTGGTTTACGCTGACAGAACAATATAAGTCTTCCAAGCATAGTGCCATGCAAAGCAGAATATGTATTGTAAGTAACATGTGGGCAACACAGACAGATTTTTGCTATTAGAGTATGTTTTAGGGAATAACAGTATATGTTATACAATGTGTAAACAATTCAGATTATTAATCTGTACTGGTTTCGCACAACAAATAGGTAATAAACAGCAGTTAAGAGCAGACTGTGCCGCTAAAAGGCAGCATTCCAAATACACCCAGAGCTAAGGTCTGTTGAGTACTCTGAATGCCATATTTGCAATTGCTTCTCGGAGGAGAGTTGCCTTTTAAATGATGCTTAGCAACAGACATCACACACTCTGCTGCTCCCATCAATTCGGGCACTTTGCACACCAATTTTTCCTTTTTGACACAAAGCAGCAAGCAACTATGTGTGTGTGTGTGGCATATATATATATACCACATATATTTTTGTTTTTTTGGGCCATATATATACAGACTGTGTGGGCAGCATACATTTGTTAGCCTTAGAACATCCATTTGCTGTTAACATCTCAGAAACAGTGAATTCCACCAAGTACATGAAATTGATCATATTCCTCTCTGCTTGAGAAGGTTCAGACCTCTTGGCTCCAAAAAAAGAACACATAATTCACACTTTGGGGCTTTGCCAAATTTTGAGCAAAAAAGTAAGCAACAAAAACTGTGCCAAATATATTCCTGTGTACAAATCTTGTCCTCAGGAGCTAAGGCTCCACATTGGGGATCCAGAATTACAGTAAATGGTTCAATGGCTCTTAGGGGAGCTCTTAGCATTCCTTTGTATTATTTCTTGGGAACTACATACTGTACGTATGTACTGTACATACATACATACAAACATATATACATACAGACAGAGTGTGTAGCCCTTCCACCAGCATCTGACTCCCCTGAGAATGAATGTCCTGGTGCTTTTTATATTTCCCCATCCTTGTGGGAGCACATGACTTGTAGATATAGCCATGAGTCCTTCAAGGAGCATATTTTGCATCCAGTCATGCTCTGCTTGGATGACAGCTCTCTTTGAAGGAGGGATATGTGGCTAGTTCCAGTTGCAATACCGTATTTATTCGAGTATAACGCGCACTCGTGTATAACGCGCACCCCTAATTTTCCATGAAACCTCGGTATAAAATTTTGTTTCACACCACTCTCTAACATTCGTCTCTGGTACAGTGAATTCTCGGCTAGCTGCTCGGTTTCCATGCATTTCAGCATGATCAACAACTTTGAGCTTGAACGAAGCGTCATATGCACAACGTTTACGCTTGATACCCTGAGATGCCATCTAAAGGGGAACCAGTTATATCGGTGAAAAAGAGCGCGCCTTAAAATATTGAGGGAGGGGGGGATAATCAGACCCACCTGTTGCAGAAAATGCAATCCGAAATGAGCACACCTTAAAATATTGAGGAAGGGGGGGATAATCAGACCCACCTGTTGCAGAAAATGCAATCCGAAACGAGCACACCTTAAAATATTGAGGGAGGGGGGGATAATCAGACCCACCTGTTGCAGAAAATGCAATCCGAAACGAGCACTTCCGACCCCCAGGAGCCTCGCTCGAACTGCGAGCTACCTCCGGGCCACGCCTCCTCTCCCGCGCCACCCAATCAGATCCCGTCAATTTCTTCAAAGCCACCCCCCCGCCTCCCCTTCACCCGCCGCAGCAATAGACAGCCGACCCAATTCTAAAAAGGAAGTAAAAGAGGCTCGTTTATAACGCGCACCCAGTCCTCGTGTATAACGCGCACCCAAACTTTGATTTCTTTTTTTGGTATAAAATTTTGCGCGTTATACACGAATAAATACGGTAGTAGCTGATCTCCTGCCATGCATGACATGACCTTGACCTGTTTTTATTCCGCTTTGCCTCCTGTGACTCCACATTACTGGCTTTTCCTATCATGACCACAATGTCTGCTGCATTCTGTTCACCTGAGCTTCATGCCAACCCAAGAATAAGTAAACAATTCGAATCAGAAAGCCAGTTTCTAGCAGGCAAATATAACCAGGCCAGAAATTCTTATTTAGAAGCTGGAGAGGCCCCTTTGTCCTTGGATATTTAGTACTTAGATAGAAGAAATATTTTTGGACTACTAATTCCAGAACCTCCTCAAATTCTGCTCTGTCATGCACACCATTTTCATTTTGGACAGTCAAAAGTTATTGATGTAATACATATATAAGGGGTTCCCAACCTTTTTAAGTCAGGGGCCGGGGCACACTCTCTCAGTCAGCTTTGAGGGCTGGATGGCCATTTTGCCCTGCCTGCAAGATGGGGGTGGCCATTTTGTTCCAACAGCTTCAAAGGGTTGGCCCTTTTGCTTCTTGATTGCCCTTGGAGGAGTGGCGGCCACATGAAATGATATCGGGGGCCGGATTTGGCCCATGGGCCTTAGGTAGGGAACCCCTGACATATAGTATAAAATTATCTCTGTACTTTATTAATTTTACTAAAATTACTAATTTCTACAAAGAAGTTGCTGAAGAAGACTAGGATGGTTGCTTTTACTGATATTGCAGCATCTTCAACTTGGAAGGCTCAGAGAGAATGGTTTGAGAAAACATTCCTACTGGTCAATATTCCCGACACATTACAGTATGTTTAGAAACAAGTGGAGAGGAGAGGAGGGATGGTACTTAAGATCATCTGACAACTAGAACATCTTTCTAAACTCATTAAGCACTATTAAAGGCACGTGTTACAAAAGCAGAAAAAATACAATCCTTCAGTTAAAGGATCTGTATATTGATCCTTTATGACAGTAAAATCGAGGAGTAGCTACTGAAATTATTGAGCATTTACAGATTATGATCCAGTCTAAAGAAATGATGAATCTCAGTATTAAACTAAACACCTCCCTGGAGTTTAGAAGTACATACAAACATTACAATACATTAGTATAGCCTGGTGGATTTTTTCTGCTTCAGCCAACATTATATTAGAGACTAGGCTCACAGAATCAAAGTGTCAGGACCTTCCAATTAGCTGGCTTCCATATATACTCTAATCTTAGCTGTAATCCTCACAGTAGATGAGAGGACAAATTTTTCATCAAGATTATATTATTGCACAGAATATGGGGAGGCCTGGTGGCGCAGTGGTTAAACTGCTGTACTGCAGTCAAAAGGTTGTGAGTTCGATCCTGATCAGGGATGAAGGTTAATTCAGCCTTCCATCCTTCTGAGGTCAGTAAAATGAGTACCCAGCATGCTTGGGGTAAAATGCTAATTAGCTTGTGAACCACCCAAAGAGTGTACTAAGTGCTATGGGATGATATATAAGGATCATTGCCTTGTTATAATTACTCTGTGAACTGCCCAGACAACACCAATTGATATGGGGCAATATATAAATGTAATTGCTATTATTACTGAATGGGCACCCAAAATGCAAAATGCCTGTTCCACGTGGAGATAAGAACTGCTAAAACTGGTTTATTAATACAACCACATGACTACAAAACCGTTGTGTATTGAATAAAATTTGTCCACTATTTTGTGTTCCCCTCAGTTTATAAGTATAGTGAGATTGGGGTTCGCGCCATTTTATTCCGAGAAGCACAATTGAGAACAAGTCCTCAATCACCCCACTCTCCTTCAACCAATCCTGTTAAAGCCCACCAAAATGTATCTTTCGGCACCTGTATATAAGTTGCTGCGACACAGTTAAAATTGTGTTCAGTACCCTGTAATAAAGTTATGTGTTTGGCCCGTATTGCTGGCTGTTGCTCATCATTTCTTAAACACTAAATTTGTGACGAGGATGGGATGGTGTCCCACAAGAATTCTGTTGGCCCTTTCAACATTACAACGCCGGAGAAATGGCTCCTATATGAAAAACAATTCAAACAAGCCATGGCGGCTGACAGTATTGTAGAGGAAGATCTGAAAAGATAGTGTTTCCTCACAAGATATGGTCTGACTACCCTTGAGTTGGCCATTCTCCTGCTATTGCCACAGGATATCAACGATGTTCCCCTCACCGATATTCTGATGGCCCTTCGAAATCACTTCCAACCAAGGGTCTCAATTTTTCCTGCCCGGGTCGCGTTTCACCGCCATGAGCAATGCCCCAGAGAGTCTGTGGCTGACTATGCTGCCGACCTTAGACTCGCAGCGGCCCCTTGCCAGTGGCCGAACATCGAGGACGCCCTCTGTGACTGCCTGCTAACCGGACTTCGAGATGAAGAGGCTCAACGCAGGCTGATGACCCGCGACACACTGACCTTCAAGTCTGTATTGAAGGAGGCATTAGCATCCAAGGCAACCAGGTTGGGGGTGAAATCCTTCAAGCAGTGGTCTGTCGCCTCCGGGGCTCCAGAGTCTGCTGTGCAGGCCCACCACTGCTCATCGCCACCATCATCATCCACGTCCATGTCCAGCGATGAGGACAGAGGGATCAGAAAGATCCGGAAGAAGGAAAAGCACGCTCCACGGGTCCTGAAGAAATACGATAGCTGTGGAAGCAGGCATGACTGGTGAAAGTGCCCATTCTGGAACATGGACTGCCACCAATGCGGCAAGTGAGGGCACATTGCCAAAGTGTGTCGCCAGCGGAGCAGGCCAGCCCCAGCTGCGGACGAGCAGGTGAGACAACTGAGGGTGGACATCTCCAAGATTACGTTGGGGAATCCAGTCAGCAGTGTGCCCAACGTGACCAGCCGTTTCTTCGCAGAGCTGCAGCTGCAGGGTGTCTTGATGCATATGGAAGTGGACTCGGGTACATCCTATTCAATCTTGCCCCCAAAAGACTTCCTAAAAATTCCCCCCGCCTCGCACCCTAAGTTGCAAGCATTGAAGACATCCCTTTGAGATGTTCAAGGGTGCAACATTCCAACTTTGGGGGTGGGGTATTTCTCTGTACGTTTCAAGAACATTCAAACCAAATTGGTTGTAAAACAAGGAACTGTTTGCTGGGGGTCGAGTGGTTCGAACCGCTGGGCATAAGACTATCTGGAATAAATGCTGTGAGTTCTGATCCAGTGCTGGACATTTGCAACATGCACCCAGAGGTTTTCAAAAAAAGGACTTGGAACTTATGTGGGGCCCCCAGTCTCTTTTGAACTTAAGGCCTATCCGCCTATCCGCCTTAATCCTCGCCGTGTTCCCTTTGCTCTTAAGGACAAGATAGAGGCGGAAATTGATAAGGGAAGCATGGTTATAATGGGGGACTTCAATTACCCTCACATAGACTGGGTGAACTGTTGTTCAGCACGTGATAAAGAGATAAAGTTCCTAGATATGCTAAATGATTGTTCCCTGGGACAGATGGTTGAAGACCCCAATTACATTTATAAACTGATGGGGTCTGAACTCTCTGCGACAAACAAGGAAAGGGACCTTGGTGTCCTGGTAGACAGCTCAATGAAGGTGTCAACCCAGTGTGCCTCAGCAGTGAAAAAAGCAAACTCAATGTTAGGGATCATTAGGAAGGGTATAGAAAATAAGTCAGCAAGTGTCATTTTGCCTCTTTATAAATCTATGGTGAGGCCCCATCTGGAATATTGTGTACAGTTCTGGTCGCCATACCTCCAGAAGGATATTATGGAGTTGGAGAAAGTACAGAGGAGGGCAACCAGAATGATTAGGGGACTGGAACACCTTCCTTACCATCTGAGGCTGCAACGGTTGGGCCTTTTCACTCTTGAACGACGGCGTCTAAGAGGTGACCTGATTGAAGTTTATAAAATCATGCACGGTGTGGACAAAGTAGATAAGGAAAAACTGTTTTCCCTATCGCACAACACTAGAACTAGGGGACACTCCATGAAACTTTTGGGTACTAGTTCTCAAACAAATAAGAGAAAGTACTTTTTCACCCAGAGGATTACTGGTCTATGGAACTCCCTGCCAGAAGAAGTGGTGACAGCTGTCAGTCTTGACAGCTTTAAGAAAGGATTAGACAAGTTCATGGAGGACAAGGCTATCAATGGCTATAATTATGGCTACCTAAGGACAACCTCCGGGTTGGAGAGATAGGCAGGATATCTCTCAATGCCATTTCCAGGGAATCCTAAGCAGGTGAAGGCATCTGCTTGGGAATACCCTGAAGGAAATGGTGAGCCACTGTGTGAGACAGAATGCTGGACTGGATGGGCTGTGGCCTGTTCCAGCAAGGCTGTTCTTATGTTCTTATGTTCTTAAGACCCAACTAGAGGTACAAGAATCCTTGACTTGATCCTGAGTAATACTCAGGATCTGGTGCAAGATGTTAATGTGACAGATCCAAAAGGGAACAGTGACCACAACTCAATTATGTTTAACTTGATCATAGACCGCAAGTCACTGATAAAATCTAACACAGAGACCTTAAATTTGCAAAAAGGAAAATTTCCAAAAATGAGGAAACTAGTAAAAAATAATCTGAAAGGGAAAATTGAGAGAGTCCAAACAGTCCAAGAGGCATGAAGGCTGTTTACAAAAACAATAACAGAGGCCCAATTGGAATGCATACCCAAAAGGAAAAAGGGCACTGCCAGGTCCAAGAGGACTCCGATGTGACTTACAGGAGCTGTTCGGGAAGTGATCAAAAGCAAGAAAAGCTCATTTAGAAGATAGAAAGCTTGCCCAAATGAGGACAGCAGGCAGAAACACAAATTCTGGCAAAACAAATGCAAGGCAACAATCAGGAAAGGAAAGCAAGACTTTGAGGAGCGTAGAGCTAAAAACACTCAGAGAAATAACAAAGACTTCTTTAAGTACATTAGAAGTAAGAACCCAAATAGGACCTTGGACCATTAGACGACAATGGAAGGCAAGGGGTTATTAAAGAGGAAACAGAGATTGCAGAGAGACTCAATGAATTCTTTGCTTCAATATTCACTGAAGAAGACAGAGACCACATGCCCAAAACAGAGCCTATCTTCGTAGGGAGGGAAACCGAAGAATTAAGCAAGATAGAAATAACCAGGGAGGAGGTCCTTGCATGTCTTGTTAAGCTAAACACTAACAAATCACCAGGACCAGATGGCATCCATCCACAAGTTCTCAGGGAACTTAAAGATGAAATTGTTGATCTCCTAGCCAAAATATATAATCTTTCCCTCAAATCAGGCTTTGTGCCGGATGACTGGAAGGTAGTGAAGGTAACACCAATTTTCAAAAAATGATCCAGGGGTGATCTAGGAAATTACCGACTGGTCAGTTTGACGTGTCCCAGGTAAAGTGATGGAAACCATCCTAAAAGATAGAATTAATAGGCACATAGAAGAGAAGCCGCTGCTAAAGGAAAGCCAACATGGCTTTTGCAAGGGCAAATCATGCCTCACTAATCTGTTGGAATTTTTTGAGAGTGTCAACAAGCATGTGGATAAGGGGGATCCAGTTGACATTGTTTATCTGGACTTTCAGAAGGCTTTTGACAAAGTCCCGCACCAAAGGCTCTTGAATAAACTTACCAGTCATGGAATAAAGGGACAAGTCTTGTCCTGGATCAGCAAAGGCTAAGGGACAGAAAACAGAGGACAGCACTAAATGGACACTTCTCCAAGTGGAGGGAAGTAAAGAGTGGGGGTCCCCCAAGGTTCAGTACTGGGACCCCTGCTTTTCATAAATGATCTAGAAGTAGGAGTAAATAGCAAGGTAGCCAAATTTGCTGGCAATACTAAATTATTCAGGGTAGTGAAAACTGTGAGATTGTGAAAAGCTCCAGAGGGATCTCTTGACACTGGGGGAGTGGGCAAAACAGTGGCAAATGAGCTTCAACACTAGTAAGTGCAGAGTTGGGGCAAAAAAACCCAATTACATGTATAAACTGATGGGGTCAGAACTCTCTGCGACAAACCGAGAAAAGGGACCTTGGTGTCCTGGTGGACAGCTCAATGAAGATGTCAACCCAGTGTGCCTAAGCAGTGAAAAAAGCAAACTCGATGCTAGGGATCATTAGGAAGGGTATAGAAAATAAGTCAGCAAGTGTCATTTTGCCTCTTTATAAACCTTTAGGTGAGGCCCCATCTGGAATACTGTGTACAGTTCTGGTTGGCATACCTCCAGAAGGATATTATGGAGCTGGAAAAAGTGCAGAGGAGGGCAACCAGAATGATTAGGGGACTGGAACACCTTCCTTACCATCTGAGGTTGCATCGTTTGGGCCTCTTCACTCTTGAATGACGGCGTCTAAGAGGTGACCTTATTGAAGTTTATAAAATCATGCACGGTGTGGACAAAGTAGATAAAAAAACTGTTTTCCCTACAACACTGGAACTAGGGGGCACTCCATGAAACTTTTGGATACTAGTTCTGAAACAAATAAGAGAAAGTACTTTTTCACACAGAGGATCACTGCTCTATGGAACTCCCTGCCAGAAGAAGTGGTGACAGGTGTCAGTCTTGACAGCTTTAAGAAAGGATTAAAGCTTGCCATGGAGGACAAGGGTATCAATGGCTATAATTATGGATACCTAAGGACAACCTCCATGTTGTACAGATAGGCAGGATATCTCTCAATGCCATTTCCAGGGAATCCTAAGCAGGTGAAGGCATCTGCTTGAGAATACCCTGAAGCAAATGGTGAGCCACAATGTGAGACAGAATGCTGGACTGGATGGGCTGTGGCCTGTTTCAGCAAGGCTGTTCTTATGTTCTTATGATTCACACACCCCCAATAGTTCCCTCAGACATTGCTAAGGCTATGGCTAAGGATAAGCTGTTGTCCCAAGTGGTTACTTGGGTCCAAAAAGGTTGGCCCACAGCTTCCCCTTCTGAGGAGTTCAGGGCATTCTATAGGAAGTGGTTTGAGCTGGGGTTGTCTATTATGTGGTCAGCATGTAGTGATTCCTGCTGTGTTGTGGACAAAAGTCCTTAAGCTTCTGCATATTAGCCATCCGGGAATCGTGCGCTCCAAAGCCTTGGCATGGAGGTATTTCTGGTTGCCGCAAGTAGATTCAGACATAGAGCGGTTAGTAGGCACTTGCAATAGCTGCCAGAGTTCTCACCCTGAGGAGTCCTGACTTCCCTCCCAGGAACGGGACACAGCTCGTGGACCATGGTCAAGAATCCATGTAGATTTAGCCAGTCTGTTTTGAGGCACCTTATTTTTTCTAGTGGTCGATTCATTCTCAAAGTGGCTAGAGGCAATCGCTGTCCCTAGTACCATGTCAGCTGTGACCATTAAACAGCTACGCAGGCTTTTCAGCTGTTTTGGCCTGCCCGATGTGCTTGTCTCCGACAATGCTACTACTTTTACGTCTATCGAGTTTCAGGCGTTTCTCAAGAGAAACTCCATCCGACATATTACTTCTGCCCTGTTTCACCCTGCCACTAATGGCTAGGTTGAACAACAGGTCCGTACGACTAAGGAGGCTTTACGTCATATGGGGCTGGGAGACATTGACCTACAGATCTGTCAATTCCTCCTAACCAATCAGGTTACCCCTCTGACCTCAGGTTTGTCCCAAGCTGACATTCTCATGCACAGAAAGCCAACCACTTTGATGGATAGGTTGAATGCTTTCAGGGTGGAGGATAGGGGGGTTAATATAGGAATTGGGTAGAGAAAAGGTTTTGTGGTAGGGGACCCTGTGCATTGCCGGAATTACGTTGCAAGAGGGCCAGCTTGGGTTCCAGGTACTGTTGTAGAGCAAACAGGACCAGTCTCCTTCTGGGTAAAACTGGGAAATGGTCTTCTTCGGCGGTGACACGCTGACCAAATCAGACATAGGGTAACAGACCAATCACTGGTAGAGCAGGAGGACAGTTTTGTGTTTGGGGTGCCCGGACCCAATGAGGCTTGACATGATTCTACGTTAGGGTCCTCCCCCACACATTTATTCCAAGGGGGAGACAAAGAGGGCTTGGTCCCATGTAATTCAAAGCAAGCATCTTTGCTTCATTCAAAGGGCTCTCTGATGCCTGATAATTCTTCTCTTGAGTTACAGGATCAGGGGAAGTTTTTCGAGTGTTCCCCTACTCGTCCGTGCAAAAAACGGGGTTATGATTTATTCCCTGGGACCCCCCATCCTCCAGTGTTTGAGTCTACCCCTACTCACACCCAAAACGGGGAAGTTTGTGTTGAGTCACCCTCCACTCATGGTCATTGAAGGGACTTTCAGTTTGGTTTTTCCCCTTTGAATTCTGGGTTTGAGTTTGAGCATTTCCCTGCTCTTTCATTTACAAAACGGGACTTTCAGTTGGTTTCTCCCCTCCCTAGGTCTAATTCAGAAATGGGCAATTGCTCCCAACATGCTATTAGTCCTAGAAGACCATCCGTTGCAGAACAACCATTACATTCCTCAGAGAGCCTTAGGGCTCAGCCAACTGACCAGGGGCCAGTGCAGCCAAGAAGATCCTGTGGCCCCCCGCAATGGCTTAAAGGTTTTGTGCGATACTAGGGGGGAGGGGTGTTGTGTATTGAATAAAATTTGTCCACCATTTTGTGTTCCCCTCAGTTTATAAGTATCACAAGATTGGGGTTCACACCATTTTACTCCGAGAAGCACGATTGAGAAAAGGTCCTTGATCACCCCACTCTCCTTCAACCAATCTTGTTAAAGCCCACCAAAATATATCTTTCGGCACCTGTATATAAGTCGCTGTGGTGCAGTTAAAATTGTGTTCAGTACCCTGTAATAAAGTTATATGTTTGGCCCGTATTGCTGGCTGCTGCTTATCATTTTTTAAACACTAAAAAAACCAAACTGAAATCAAGCAGATCCAAGATCATAATCCACAGACGTAAAGTATGTCCAAAGATGTAAACCATTTTTGTTGCTCTATTGCTACAAAACTTCATATCCACCTTGCCATGATACTAGGAATGAAAGAGGAATTTTTGAACCCCCTCCCCCAATTCTCTTGAAATCTGACAACTTTCTCTCCATTTAAAGGTTTGTGAATATCAACTTGGAGAACAGGTATAATTCTTACTTGCTAAACTTTGGTTGCATTATAACATGCACTATACTAAGCGGTACTAAAACCTTATTCCTGTCCAAGCCTTTTTTAGTCAGTCAGTCATTGTTACAGACAAAGAAACAGATGGGGAATGATGGTGTGCTAAATGGTTGTTAAATCTTCACAAATATACCTTCAAGATTTATGAATGACAACACTCTTTAGAAACACTGTCAACTGTGGTTCCTTGAACAAGTTAGCAAGCCAATGAAACTGCAGTAAGTGCCTCTTTTTTAAAGTTTCTCCTGTTCAGAGTCCTGCAATACATTTAAGTTTTATTGAACTGCTATGTTCACATACTTATACTTCATTTAAGCCATTAAACACACACAAAGGTTAGAACTCTCACACACATCCTGACCTCAGTGGATATTGACCTGAGGATGTTTGATAAGAATGAAAACAAGTAATTCAAGCAAACAAAGCACCTCTGCCGTTATATGTTATTTCTTTACAAAGACCAAATATAGGTAGAATCATAGAATTGAGTTGGAAGTTGCCTATGAGGCCATTGAGCCCAACCCCCTGTTCGATACAGGAATCCAAATGAAAGCAGAACTAATAATAATTTCATATCAGATATTCTGGGCTGAAAGGATTTTTGCTGGAGAAATTCTGCTCAGGGGATGCCCAAATGAGGCTCCTTTCATGTCCTCAAGATTTTTCCCACCAATGTGGTCCCTATTTATCTACTTGCAATTTCTTGCTTTTGAACTGCTAGGTTGGGAGCTGGGACAGAGATGAGAGTTCACTCCATCATGCAGTACTGGAGTCTTGAACTGCCGACTTGCCGCCCTTCCAGCTAACAAGCCAAGCTTCTTAACCACTGAGCCACCACAGCCCCCAGAGCAGAACTGATAGTTGTCCAGTTTTCTCTTGAATGCCTCCCGCATTGAAGTACTAACCACCTCCCGAGGTAATTGGTTCCATTGTTGTATTGTTAAGATTTTTCCCCCTGATAGTCATATTATATCTGGTTTCCTGTAGTTTCAGCTCAGTATTATGAGTCCTGATGAGTGAGTTTCCCATTTATAGTTTGTCAATTTCCTGATGATACTGTCCCTCATACTAACTTTAGCTTTAGTATTCAGGCAGTGCTGCTTAAAAGAGAGTGGCCTGTCAAGTGTCACACTGAGTTACTTTGGTGCTGAACAATGCGGTAATCAATTCCCTTGCCATGTAACATCCAGCTCAATCCCTTCTTTTTGGTTTCAAAGCTAAAAAGTGCACACTTGAGTCTTGCTCGGGTTAGGCTTCAATTGGTTGATGGTATAATACTGTCCTAATTCTTCTAGTGCTCCAGTAAGTTTTCCAGCGGATAGAGTGACAGACTAGGATTCAGGAGGCCTGGGTTCAAATCTTTGCTCAGCCATGGAAACTCATAGAGGGTGAGGAACTGGTAAAGATAATCCTTAAATATCTCATTTACCTTGAGATATTGATACATTAGGGTCACTATAAGTTAGTAGTTTCTACTTGAACGTAGATAATAAGAACTGTAATTTTAAGGTTTTAAACCCAATAAAATACAAAGTTGCAGCTTTAAAGCTGTAAAATCAATGCCATTTAAAAACTTTCCATTGTCATTACCGGACATCCACAGAAGAAAAAATGCCATAAGAAGATTAATTCAAGTGGAAAAAAGAAGTGAGAGGAATTAATTTCACCTCAAATTATAAGTAAAAAATATCTGCAAGCAAAATGAGAATTTTTAACAAATGTACATATCTCTACCTACACATCCCTATTCATGTTGATACTAGTTTAGCTCATTCAGGTATAATATGATAAATTATTTCTTTGGATTCATGGCAAGCCCTATATATATCACCTATACCTTCCTTCATAATTATTTCCTGGTAGCATCTAGAACAGTAGTTCCCAACGAGGGCTCCATGGGGACTTCAATTCCTAGAGACCTAAGTCAGCACATTGGCCGATCAATGCTTTGGGGGAATTGATTTGGGCTTCTGGGAATTGAAGTCCAAAAACCAAAGGTTGGGAAACACTGATCTAGAGCAAATAATTTGGTCCTGGATTGTGCATATGAATCCATCAGTTTCAGCCGGAAGATGTAGAACTCAACCATCCACACTGTGTATGTAAGATTTGGCCTTGAGTGTCTCCATAGCAATGCATGCTGATCCAGTATGGAACACGTCCACACATATGAAACAAGTTGACATCACTGTTAATAAAGCAATGCATATACTGACAGGATGCCTCAAACCTGAGGAACTCAGCCTACCCTACATCACTTGGAGGACCCTGAATAGGTTGAGGGTTGGAGTCTTAAATGCAGGACCAACATGCTCAAGTGGGGGCTGCTGGGAGACAACAAGAAGCTGTGCAGGGATATATAATCCATCTCATTTACTTGTCTGTTGATTAATATCAAAAACATGCACCAATGAAGATTTAATTTTGGCCAACAACAAAGGCAAGAAAGTGGTTCCATTTTGGCAGTCCAAATTTTAATCTGGACACAAAAGAAGAAAAAGCCTGAAGATAGCCTAGCTTAAAGCACTGGCTTCGCAGTTGCTTATCAACATTATCATCCAAGGAGTAATTAGGTCTTCTTCATGTAAGTTTCTCAAGTCATGCATCACTGCAATTTGGGATTTTCATTAACAGATTGATTACCAGTGGCACATTCCAACACTGTACTAATATTTTAACAGTGTTGCTGTGGTCCTTATGGAAGTAGAACATCTTTTCCTAGAAGATTTTGTCATGAAGGCTATTAATAAGAATCATACAATTAAGATCATTTTTTTGTGGTGTGCATGAAAAAAAAATATGTCCAAAATCCCAAAAAACTGTTTGAGGCAGAAATACAAAACTCGCCCTATGATAGGTTTCAGGCATACGAAAACAATTGGAAACATGGTGTCTCAAAGTGATTGCTTAATTAAACCACCCACGACCGTTCTACTTGTCAGTCATTACAGGTGCCAGAATTGTACTTTTTGCAAACTTACCTGGGACACTAAAGAGATTTCCATTTCCCCGCTTGGTTTTTCCCCATAAGTTATGCAGTTTTTATAACTGTAGAACTGCATTTTGCATTTATCTCTGTTTTTGTCCTTGTGATCTTATTTATGTGGGCCAGACTTCGAGACTGGTAAAAACTACGATGGCCGAACATTTGTCTCGAATTCATCATAAAAATACAATGGCATTGATGGTCTCGCATTTTATTGAAAAAAATTGTTCAGAAAATCAATTGAGGTTCATTGTTATAGAGACAGTTACGACCACAGAGTTATGCTATCACAGATCTTCAGAAGGTTTTACTCAAGAGGGAGGCACATTATATCCATTTACTCAATTCAGTAACTCCCAGGGGTTTGAATCAGGAGTTGGATCTCTTGTGCTATCTATAACAGACTAGAGTCAGTTGCATTGACACAATCTCGGGCTGAGTGGGTATTCCCCTTTAATAAAAAGTTCCAATGGTTTGAGCCTTATGCAGGTGGTTTGCATTCATGTCTGGTTAGCATAATAAGAGTTCTACTGAGCTAGCTCTCTTTGACGTCTTGGGGCACCAAAAGATTTTAGCGAGTGAGGCCGTTCAGACGCGATTTAGATGTCATATGGTAAGGTTCCAGCTTTGTTAAGTACTGTGCACATTGCAATTTGAATTTGTTACTTAATGTGTTTTCTATTGTATTCTAGAGGGGAAAAATAATTTTCCTGTAGAAGAATTTATTTTAAAAAACCGTTTACCAGACCAGGTTTTGAATTGTGAATGTTATAACTATTATTACTTTTGGGAACTCAACTTTAACATTGTATACTTCCTTTTGGACTTGTGATATGAATACTTTACCTGGATCCTTTATTTTGGAATAACTCTCACAGAAAGAATGACAACAATTTTGAGAATATGAATACTTGAAAGTTTTATTTGGAATTACAATTGAATATCCACTTTTTGGATTCAAGGATTACAGAACTTTATCTAGTCTACAGATATTTGAATAAACTCATTGTCAATTTGTATTTCTGCCTCAAACGGTTGTTTTTTGGGATTTGGGACATTTCTTCACCGTTTGGCCCTTGCTTTTAGATACATGAAAAAAATATATTACAGGACACAACTTAGTAAGAGTGCTCTCCTGTATGTAAATCACATTTGGTTCTAATTAATATGTTTTCTATATGGAGATCACTGCATCTCTGTAATACTTTCATTGACTTCAAACAATAATTTGGACATTTAACCACTTAGTACCATGAAGTTAAAAATAACAATGAACAGCATGGGTAGCACTTCAGAAGATTAAATAAAAGCAAAATGGCAGCCAGACCATTTTTATGGAGGGGTCAAAACTGCGAAACAAACTATTTCTTGGAATATTAGCCATGTTCGACTATGTTTCAGGCATATCAGAGAATAAAAACAACAAAAAATACTGTAGCACTTTGAAAACTAACTGTTATATGTTAGCTTTTGTGGATCAAGTTTACTTCATCAATGTGATCCACAAAAGTTAACATTAAAATATAACAGTCTTAAAAGTGCTATAGCATTTTTGTTTTGTTTCTTTTCTGATATCCTTTAAACTACCGTATTTTCCGGCGTATAAGACGACCCCCAACTTTTCCAGTTAAAATATAGAGTTTGGAATATACTTGCCGTATAAGACTACCTCTCTTCCAATGACACCAAATAAAAATTAACCCACACTCAACCAGAAGACGCGCAGCCCTCCGAGTCGAATGGGCAGGTTCTGGTGGAGAGCCAATCCCCGCTCACGTTCTCCTCCTTGAGGTACAGGAAGATGTGTGCAGCTTGCTTCCCCTTGCTTCATACTCCCCACACAGAGCAGGGACTCGGACGCAGCACCCCCCACCATATGCGCCGGACATATGAAGCAAGGGGAAACAAGCTGCAGTTAAGTACCTGTTCTATAAGATGACCCCCGACTTTGGCACAGATTTTTCAGGGTTAAAAAGTAGTCTTATACGCCAGAAAATACAGTATTTCCTAATCACCCTAGGCAGAGAAGCCTCAGCAACTCCAATATGTAGGTTACAGTGTTGAGGTTTTTTAAAAAGAAATATATGAAACATTTGAAGTGGTAGCCGTGTTAGTCTGTGCAAGCATAGAGTAAACAAAGCAGAACAGCAAAAGAGTCAAAAAATGTTGTGGCACCTTAAAGACTAATTCCTGTATTTAAATGTGAGCATTTGTGCACCAAGTCCACTTCATCAGAAGCCTCAGAGATTTGAAGAAACATTACTTTAACTACACGGAGACAAAATTGCATGATGAATGAGTACTGTAAGAATCCACTTTCTTTGCCATGCCACTGCTATTTCTTCAATAATTCTGTTGCAAATATATCTGAACATAACAGCTTAGTATAAGGGAGTTGATGTTACAAAAACAATCAAGTGAGCCTTTGACACTCCAGATGTTTTGGATTACAGCTCCAACATTCACCATGGAGGCCAGGGTATGCCTGTCAACTTTTGAATTTGGAAATAAGGGAAATTTCCTGGCAAATAAGGGATACTTGACAGCTATGCTTATCCTGTGCTGCCCTCCAATGGCAGCAATAGGGCATTGCAGTCTAATTAATAAGGGATGATGGCAGGAAAGAGGGTAAAATGAGGGGTTTTCCTGGCCAATAAGGGATACTTGACAGCTATGGGCCAGGGATTCCAGGAATTGCTGCCCGAAACATCTAAAGTGCCAAAGATTCACCACCCCTAACCTAATCCCATATTACATGTTGAAAAGTGGCCAGGCACATTAGTTCAGGAATCCTACAGGCAGAGCATGCAACCTCTCTTATTGCATCTCCCAAAGAAGCAGGCACTGACAGGGACACTCGTTTTTAATCCAAAGATTTCACCTGGAAAAATTTGACAGGAAGAAGGGAGATGATAATATCTGCATCACATGTTACACATGAGGAACTTCCATTCGTTAATGTGATGCAAAAATATGCAAACCATGTGAGAATGATGTGGTGTCATTCTCACATTGTTTGCACATTTATACATCACATTTATGAATGTGAGAATGATGTGGTGTATAAATTTCAACATATAAAATATGTACTGAACACTTTGAAGACCCTAGATGGAAAAGAAAACTGGAGTATTAAGTTTATATTTTGTTCATGTTGTGTTTTTTTTCTTTTTCCTGTTCTGTTAATTTCTCAGTTAATTGGTTTATGTAATGTTTTCTTTTTCTATGATTATTAATTCTTGTTTAATCCTGTATTGTGGATTATGTTATTGTTTTTTCCTTTGAAAATCTAATAAAAACTATTTTAAAAAAAGAGAATGATGTGGTATCTAAAAAGGCCAATGATATACTTTGCTGAATCAACAGCAGTATATGTCCAGACCACAGGTTCTGCTCTTATCTGCAATGATGAGTCCTCTTTCAGCAGTACTTCCTCTAGAGCCCAGGGTATTCTAGACAGATCTCTTTATTCCTTTACCACTGCTCTATCCATCAATTGCTCTGAGTTTACCTTCTCACTGTCCTCCCGTCTGCATTTCTACACCCACCTGTCCCCAGGGCAGGCTCCAACTGGCTTTGGAGTGGCACATCTCTGAATCCTGTCTTGCAAGAAAATCTCCAGGAAAAGTTTTAATTCCCCTTTCCCTTCCTCTCTACTTCCCATCTACAGTTGGGCTGGTCTAGATCTCTTCTTCTTTTCCCTTTTGTTTAATCTCTGGTCTTTGCTTGATGGGTCCAAAGATCTTCAGAAAAAATAAATGTTACAGACAAAGACCATCTGGAACTTTATTTCCTGCTCCCTAGTGTTCTATGTGAAGACTTTTCCTTTTATTTTATTTCAGCAACACAACAAACAGTATAAAATATGACTCATAAAAACTGTCAAAGGCATTTGAGAAAATGGGGTGCGGGGGAGAGAGAAATACAAAATAGATTTGGAGCTTTTGAAAAATCCTTAGAATCAATTTTACAAAAGCAGCAAAGATGAAAGAGGTTGGAACAAAGGATTGGAATCATGTAGATAATAATATTGCTACCAGACTCTGTAGTCTGGTCACAGCGTCCATCTTGTGTTTGAGAATCCTGTAATATCAAAGCCGAGACAACAACAACAACAACAAACAGGCTGGGAAGAGGGGGCTAGATACCAAGGCTATGTGAAAAAGTCAAGGAATTTGGCATGTTTAGCATGGAGAACTAGATTAGGTATTAACAGAGTTAATTTAGCCTCCTTTGTTGTTGGAGGGCAGGTTTAAACTACAAGTATAGGTATTTCATCAACATATCAGGATAAACTTCTTAACACAATGAGATTTTAGCACATCTAAAAACAAAATAGAATTAAAAGGGCTAGAATACATCTACCCAATATCCAGCCACATCAACAGCATTTCCTCTTGCCAACATAAGGTCCTTCTCAGTGCACATTGAGAGGCATCATGTGCATTGTATCATATGGGTGATTGATTGTTCTTCTCCGCATTCACAAAGGCTGTCATCTACAGGGAAACCCCACTTTCTCAGATTAGCCCTTGATCTTCCACATGCAGTCTGTTTAAAGCTTTCCACAGAGGCCAAGGTTGTTCTTGGCCAAGTGGTTGAAAATCATGTGGTTCTGCTCAGTAGTCTAGTAGCTCCTTGCTTGCCTTCCATGATTCTACGTCTGTCTGTGGGGGCTGGCTGTGCCTTGATTTTAGTCTCTGCTTTGGTGTTTGGTGATCAAATAGCAGGTGTGTTTCTGAGGATCTTGTTTTGACCCACTCTTTCTGAGCAGCACTTTCTCAACGGAATTTTGGTGGAGGGATGCCAGGTAAGTAATGCACTTTTTGTATTGGAGTTGGTTTTAAGCATCCTATGACCAATCTCACCATTTCATTTAAGGCTGCATCTACCTATTTTGCATGTTTTGATCTGTACCACACTGGACAAGCATACTCCTCTACAGAGTAACAGAAAGCTAGTGCAGAGGTTTTTAATGTGTGAGCTGTGCTACACAGAGAACAGGGCTCTAGATTTGGAGGGGGCAAACATTTTTTCAGGAGGGGCACAAAATTTTCAGAAGGGGCAACAATGCCACACTCACATATATAACATTGGCATCATGGGGTGGGGTGGGGACAGGCTGTTAGCTCAGGAGCATTTTCACACACACACACGGCCCCCCTCTGGCTACGGCCCTGACAGAAAACCTATTCAAGGAGAGTCCAAATAGCAAAGTCCAAAGAGCAAGTCGAGGTCTGGTTACCAGTAGTTCAAGTGAACATCTAGTCCAGGGGGACCAAAAATTTTAAGGCAGGGGCCGGGTCAGTCTCTCAGACTGTCCGAGGTCAGCATAATTTTTTTCAATGATATCTCTGCCCGCCCAGCCCCACCGCTACTCTCCCTCACAGACAAGCATAAAAGACAAACCAAACCAGAAAGGAAAAGAAGGAAGGAGATGAAGAAAAAAGGAGGAGGAGGAAGGAAGAAGAGTAAAGAAGGGAAGAAGGAGAACAAGGAAGAGGAAGGAGATAGAATTAAGAAGAAGAAGAAAGGAAAAAGTAGAAAAATAAAAAGGAAGGAAGGAAGAAGTAAAAGGAAGAAAGGGAGGAAGAAGAAGAAAAGAAGGAAGGAATAATAATAATAATTATTATTATTATTATTATAAGAAAAATAAAAAGGAAGGAAGGAAGAAAAAGAAAAAGGAAGGAAGGTGAAGAGGAAGAAAGAAAGAAAGGGAGGAAGAGAAGCCCCAGGCCCACCACTGAGTCTGGATGAGGCAGGTTGAGGCAGGATTGGGCTGTTTGTTGCAATGATCCGCAGTGGATTGGGTTCCTTACTTACAAGGAAAAAGATACGGACAGAGAGAGAGAGGCCATAAGGGCCGAGCAGATGGGGGAGCAGGGAATTTACTCCCGAGTAACAAGGTGCCAGAAAAGTCCCCCTCCCACCACGAGGAAGTTCCCAGTCTTTGGGAGCAGGCTGAAGAGAAAGAGTTTGTGCCTGTCATTCACCCCCTCAAGAGTACTGTACCAAGCAATTGCCATCACAATTGCCCTCACCCCAGCAACAATGGCATGGACTGTTCCGCTCCCTCCTCAGCCGCTAGCGCAAACCTTGCTCATGAGGCCATTGTGTGTCCTTTCGCATCCTGCTCGCTACTCCCCCCCTCCAAATGGACACGCAACTGCTGCCTTTTGTGCGGCCACTACAGAGGAACCTGTGAGGCAATGTGATTCCTTCAGAGAAGGCTCCTGCCACAAAGCAGTGGAATGGGCATGTGGGGGCCACCGGTTCGCTACTCACCTGTAGACCTTGGGCGCTCAAACTTCGGTGAGGCCAATAACCACAGCACGAGCAGGGGCCCGCCACTGGTTTGTGCAGCCTAAGGGTGTGCTTTCTCTGCTCAGGCTTAGTTCGGCAGAGAAAGACGGGTCCAGCGAATCTGGGTCATGGGTTCTGGGGGAAATGGCAAAGACAAATTAATGTCACAGGTCTAATTTGGCTGCAAAAACCTCTGGGACAGAATATGCCAATTCCCACAGAACAACACTCTTATCTCTAAACTTGGGGAGAACTTGCTGGCCTTGAAAGTACAGTGTGTGTGTGTAGGGGCTGCCCGTTACCTTCTTCTTCAAAGATGGTTCGCCGCTCCTGGCTGGGAAAGGCGAGACGCGCCAGTCCTCCCTCGGACAGTTGGAAAAAAAACCACAGACTTCACAGGAGAAAGTTGTTACTTCCCTGCAATAATGGCCCTTTGTAATGTGAAGCTTCCCCTTCTCTATCTTGCTCCGTTTTGGCTTAAGGAGCAAGAAGAACTCAGATTCACTCAAAAGCCAATTTAACAAGTTTATTATAGAATCGTAAAATAAATGCACATAATACAGAAATCAAAGTTAAGAAATAGAGCACAGCAGTACTAGGCTATGGCGCTCTGTGGTGCCCCATGAAAGTGGGGTTCGATAGCTTCCTCAAAGGTAGGGAGCCTATCGATGTATGGGAGTATGTGTTAGAGAGAGTAAGATCTCTCCGATCCTCATGATTGAATTAAGCTTCTGTTTATATTCTGTTTATATACCTTTTCTGATGAGAAAAGACAGATAAGCAGGGCTAATTGACTTGTCAAAGTGACAAGTCAAGTCTGTAGATCAAAGATCCAGATGGCTCCTTATTAGTGTTCTCCATCTAACTCTGTGAGAGAGAACATGTTCAAGACTGGTTCCCTAGGGATGACCTTGAACAACCGGCCATCAGGCAGGCATGTTAAACCTTCTAGGAAATGGTGGAATTTTCTCACAAAATAGAATCACTTAGGTTAAGAGTACTAACTCAGAATGAAATGAAATTAACTACATAGCATTTCTACTTGATAACATGCACGAAACTAGGATTAATAACATAAAATAATGTCGTCTTGTCATGGAATCACAACAGGGCCCCTTACTTCCGCCCGTCTCTGTTTTTTCACTCGCACCACTCCCGGAAGTGCTTCCAGATGCGCTTCGGTAGGTCTGAGAGCAGGGAGGACATCGGGGGCCTGATGAAACAGTGTCGTGGGGTGGATGCGGACCATGGGCTGTAGTTTGGGCACTCCCAGTCTAGTCTAAAGGATGTCCAGGGCCGTCACCAGGGTTGGCAGAGAAGTCAGAGTCATGGCAGGCAGGTCAGGGTCAAGGCAGACAATCTCAATCCAAAATCAAGCAGGGGATCAGGTTGTGCACAGAAGAATTGCACTGACACTTGAATGCTGGAACAAGCTTGCTTAAGAGCCTCCCAGCTAATGGGAATCAGCTGAGAGCCTTCTCTGGTAACTAGTTCTAGCTTGCTTGCGTCTCAGCTGCAGCTCCTTTCTGCACCTTTCCCTGTCTAAGGGCTGATCACTGTCAGAGTCAGAATTCTGGTCTGACAGATCATCTGCCTGGGGAAACAGAGTTGAGCCAGAAGCAAGATAAGATTCTTAGTTCAGGACATTCTCAGGTTCAGGTGCAGGCAGAACTAGGCTGGGCATAGGAAGTGCCTCCTGATCCAGGTCATCTTCAGAGTCTGATGATGGACTGGATCACAACAGGTTGGGCACCACTTTTTGTGCCTGTAATTTTCCTCAGAATATTGTTCCTGGCAAAAGCCTTCTGTTTGGTATTTAGGCAGTGGGTCTTGAAAGTGAGACTTTGATCCAGGGTAACTTCCAGGTATTTGGTGGTGATGCAGTGTTCAAGCCTGGTGCCATTCCAAGTCACCTGCAACCTTCTTGATGCTACTCAATTTTTAAAATGAAAAGCACAGAGTTGAATTTTTACACAGTTTGGCTTCAGTTGGTTATCCCTATAATATATAGCCATTCAGTTCAAAGCCTCAGTCAGTTTTTTCTCAACAGCCTTAAAGGTTGCGCACTGTGTGGCAATTGCAAGGTCATCTGCATAAAGAAAGCTCCTAGTCACTTCTGGCAATGGTTTATCATTGGTATATATGTTAAACATTGCCCTCAGGAGGCCATTTCTTTGATTTCTCCATTGGCTGTGTTGCCCTTGGAAATCTTCAAAAAAATCTATGGTTTCTAATAAACAGCCTTTGATTTTTGTGAATTTAAAGTCATTTATGATGTGGTAGACTTTCTTCAGCAGGGATGCGTGGCTGACTGTGTCATAAGCTGCAGTAAGACATGAAAGGAGCCTCACTGAAGATTGCTATTTCAGTGATCAGGCGTCCCCTGGGCAACAGTGACAACAGTGATTGTCTCTGGCTAATCATTTCAACCCAGAAGCACCTTCTTAAGTAGAAATGACTACAGAATGATATATGTAACAGTGAAACAAATTGCTTCAGAAGGTGGTAGTGTCTAATGAGAGGTTTTTAAACAGAGACTGGATGGCAAACCAGCAGGAATTTCCTGCATTAGCAGCAGGTTGAGATGGATGACCTTTTCTGGAACTTTGCAAATACTCTCATGAGTCTGTAATACGTATTTGAAATGTAGGTGGTTCATAAAAGTCAGTGCATTTTTCTCTAGTAAGTATACAAGCACAATCACACTACACATTTCATTAGACACACTGAGTATATTGTAGATTTACACAGCAATAAAATTTGGCTGGGGGAAACCCCTCCAGTTGCTGTAGGGTGGTGCTAACAGTTGGAATGAAAACATGTTCTTTTTTCTTCACACTGTAAACCCACTGTTGAGCAGGACTCCCAAGTTTAGTGTTACAGAGCTTAGATTAGCCCACCCCTCCAGGTGTGTTAGACTACAAACCATCCTAAAAGATAGAGTTAATAGGCACATGGAAGAGAAGGCAATGCTAAAGGAGAGCCAAAATGGCTTTTGCAAGGGCAAATCATTCCTCACTAATCTGTTGGAATTTTTTGAGAGTGTCAACAAGCATGTGGATAAGGGGGAATCCAGTTGACATTGTTTATCTGAACTTTCAGAAGGCTTTTGATAAGGTCCCGCACCAAAGGCTCTTGAATAAACTTACCAGTCATGGAATAAAGGGACAGGTCTTGTCCTGGATCAGCAACTGGCTAAGGGACAGGAAACAGAGTGTAGCACTAAATGGACACCTCTCCAAGTGGAGGGAAGTAAAGAGTGGGGTCCCCCAAGGTTCAGTACTGGGACTTCTGCTTTTCAACCTCTTCATAAATGATCATAAATGCAGCTGCTTATATATACTATATATACTACCTCGTAATAAAGCACACTCTGGGTGGTTTACAAAGTAATTATGCAAATTACACTTCTCCAAGTGGAGGGAAGTAAAGCATGGGGTCCCCCAAGGTTCAGTACTGGGACTTCTGCTTTTCAACCTCTTCATAAATGATCATAAATGCAGCTGCTTATATATACTACCTCGTAATAAAGCACGCTCTGGGTGGTTTACAAAGTAATTATGCAAATTACATTTTTGCCCCCAAAAGTTGAGTACTCATTTTACTGACATAGGAAGGATGAAATGATGAGTCAATCTTGAGCCAATCAGGATCAAACTCAGATCATGAGCAGTTTTGACTTAACCACTGTGCCATATAGTCTCTAGGCTTGCAAACTCCATCTTTACCTATAAGAAGGGGGTAGGTTGGTGTGTGTCTCGCCCGGGAGTCCACACCATCGGCTCCCGGGAGTGGAGACAGGTGGGAGCCACCACCGCCGCTCAGCTGCCTTTGCTCTCCAGGCCCGCCCGCCCGGAGAGCAGAAAAGGATGCTGCCAACACTGGCCACTCGAGGAGCTCCCTGTCTCACCCGGGAGTCAACACCATTGGCTCCCGGGAGTGGAGACAGGTGGGAGCCGCCACCACCACTCAGCTGCCTTCACTCTCCAGGCCCGTCCACCCAGAGAACAGAAAAGGACGCCGCTGTCTCCCGCCCCCCTTTTTCAGGGATGGCCGCAGTATCGGAGGACTCCCATCATGTTCAAACCTTGCTGAGTCTCCCCATCACCCTTGCCATCGGTGTGGGGATGGAATTGGTGGCACCTGCGGATGCCATCCCCTCCCCCTGGTCCTATCTGGCCAGGGGTTAAAAGAGGGACACCCGCAAGCATGGGGGAGGGAAGCAGCCATCATCCAGGCCCCTTCCCCGGCTGGGCATTGGCCGTGGGGAAGTGGGAGCTTCTGGGTGGTGCCGCTGGAGGGGGGCAGTATGGGGCTTGTATTTTTTAAAAAATTAATTGTATGGGACTTTTTACTTCCAATGTGTTAATTTGCAATCTGTTTTCTGTAACTGTGCAATTATATCTGTGATACTCTATTTATATATATTGTAAGCCGCTTTGAGTGGCACCTGTGCCAGGAAAGCAGGATAGAAATAAAACGTATTATTATTATTATTATTATTATTATTATTATTATTATTATTATTATTATTATTATTATTATTATTATTATTATTATTATTATTATTATTATTATAGCCACACCCGGCCCAACCATCCCTTACCGAGCCAGCCACACTTACCTTTCGACTCTCCGAGGGTCGCCGCAAGGGTCCAGTCGCCGAGAGTGGGGCAACCACCCCACAAAGATGAGCAAAAAACACTACATGTCACAGCGTCCTCCGCGCTGCACCACCCCCAGTCAATCAAGCTGAAGGGCGCGAGCACGGATGTGGCGGGGTAGCCAGCGCAAGTTTTTTAAAAACCGCCGACGCGTGCAAGCCACTTCCCTCAGGAACACACTTCATCTCCTGTAGGGAAGCCATCCCCGTGGTCCCACCGAGCAAGGCCGGCACTGGCCTCGCCACGGCTTCGGCAGGGTTGTGGGAAGGAGGGGGAGCCCCTCATCTCCCCACAGCCCCGGCGACGATGGCCGGCGCCGGCCACAGGAGAGGAGTCCTCTGGTCACCTTCCCCGGCAAGCAAGGGTACAATCCGGTGCTTCGGTCAACCCTAGCCTGATGGGAAAGGCAAACACCTTCCCCACCAGGCGAGGGCATGATCCGGCACTCTGGTCAACCCTTGCATGATGGGGAAAGTGCACGCCTTCCCTGCCAGGCGAGGACACGATCTGGCGCTCCGGTCAACCTTTGCATGACAGGGAAAGTGCACGCCTTCCCCGCCAGGCGAGGGCACGATCCAGAGCTCCGGTTGACCCTAGCTTGACAGGAAAGGCAAACACCTTCCTCATCAGGCGAGGGCACGATCCGGCACTCCAGTCAACCCTTGCATGATGGGGAAAGTGCACGCCTTCCCCGCCAGGCGAGGGCACGATCCAGTGTTCTGGTCGACCCTTGCATGATGGGGAAAGTGCACGCCTTCCCCACCAGGCGATGGCCAAAGCAGGCACCCCTGTTCGGGCCTTGCCTGACGGAGAAAGGGAGCCCCCTTCCCCTCCAGGCGAGGGCCGTACATGTGAATGTGCGTGTGCGTGTGCGTGTGCGTGTGCGTGTGTGTGTGTGTGTGTGTGTGTGTGTGTGTGTGTTTGTGTTGTGTGTGTATGTAGTGTATGTACCCCCCAAAACCACCCCAACCCCAACACACACAGAAAACCTGCCCGGCAGTGCCAGGCAAAAAATGCTAGTTAAAAATAAAATAGAAGTGTTTCTATTTTTCAAGAAAAGTTATGAAAAATAAAAGAGTGGTGGGTTTTAGTATTTGATTTCAAGACTCAATAGAAGAACAATTTTAATGAAGAATCTAAATACACATTTTGGAAAAGAAAGCATTTTCATCAGTGGCCAAAGTGAAACTAGACAGAGTCAGACTCTTCCTGGCAAATACTGTAACAGATGGAAACTGTTTGCTGGCATTGCTAGGAATAAATGTTTAAAAACACTTCATGTAACTTAAGCCCTTCTTGTGATTCAAAATTGTCCCCATTTTTGCACAGGATGAACATTTCTTTACTATAATTTCTTTAAATATAAAAATGTGAGGAAGGGAAGGAATGTGGATTTTGTATTGGTTTTTCTCTCTCTCACCAAGCAATAGTTTTCTGATCCTACTTTCCCAATTTAAATGTGGACATAAAAATTCAACCACCTTGGCTTGCTAAGAAGTTGATGGACACTAGTGGAAACAATAAGTCTGGGCTCTTACTATTCTTCCGTAAAGTTTGCCCACAAACTTTAGCATTAGTTTGGGACAGAGAGTTCAGAATTTTATCACACTTGAAAACAGTATTTCAGTAATAAAGGCAGGCTTTGCTCTTTCAGGCAGCATTCTATGTCTCAGTTCCTGCTATCGTCCAGCTTTTATAGACTCTGCCGCTAATACATAAGCATTCTTAAACACACTCCCTATTTAAATTTCATATAAAGAGGATTTAGAATTTTGTTTGCATCAAAGGAGTTATTCTGACAAAAGGCCTAAAAACTGAATTTGTGAATCAGAAAAACTCCCTATAGTCTTGGCCTTCCCATTTCTAATGCAAAGTAGCATGATAGAGCAGATGATACTACATTCCTCAAATCTTTTCCTTCAAAAGACAGTCAAAGGAAACTACTCCAGAGTTAGAATTTGAGGATTGCTGCCTAAAGCTATTAAACACATTCTATAATGCAAAAGAAATAGATTAGCATGCAAACAAGAAAATATTTGAGCAACCAAAGAAAACCTATGTGTCTTCTGAAGCATGATAAAGCTATCTTGAAAGAAATATGACTAACTGAAATGCACCAAGTACGTAGTAAGATCTCTCTTATCTTGAATTTTCTAGTTCATACTCTTCCAAGGACCCATTAAGATTCTATTGTTGTCAACAGCATTTCTTCTGTATCCCACAAAAATAAGGGATGTGCAAAATAAATACTTAAATTATTCCTTCTATGTCAGAGGGCCCAAATGTATCTTTCAGACTACGAAAGGGAATTATTTAACAACTGTATGAATGTAATAGTTACAGCAGGGATTTTTCCTCACTTATTTATTATTATTACAGGTTTATGTCTATACCGCCTTTCTTACCCAGCGGGCAACTCAAGGTGGTTCACAACAGTAAAGTATACAATAAAACAAAATACAACATACAGCAATACAAACAATATAAATCCAATAAATACAGGGGAAGATACAAATCAGGGGAAGATATAAATCACAACAATATTCATAAAAAATACAGTAGAACAACACACAGAGCCCGGGCTAACGATACATATGGAACCCAAGGCTCGCCCTCATACACAAAATCTAAGACAAAAACAAACACACCTCCCCGGAGAGTGAAGTGGCTCCAGGGCAGGGCGGGGGAGTCCTCGGGTGCGGCAGTGGTTAAGTTGCTGTACTGCACCCGAAACATTGTGAGTTCAATCCTGATGGGTATAAGGAAAGCAACGCCCATTATCCCACTACCACAGGATCTGTTCTACCTGACAGAGATCTCCACCCATCTAGGAAGCCAGCCTAAGACCTTTTTTTGCTTCAGAGTATGTGAGGTTCTGCCCCAGGCTAGGGAAATCTGTGATAGATTTCAATCACTGGTTGTTTATGCTTACAAACCAACTAGATCAGGTTGTTGTTCAGTCACACAGTCGATTCCGACCCTTTGCGACCCTATGGACCATTGATCTCCAGGTACCCCTGTCCTCCACCATCCTCCTCAGCCCGCTCAGCTCGGTGCCCGCTGCGTCCACAATGCCATCCAGCCATCTCATCCTTGGCCGTCCCCTTTTTCTTTTGCCCTCCATCTTTCCCAGCATCAAGGCTTTCTCAAGTGAATCCTCTCTTCTCATTTGGTGTCCAAAGTACTTCAGCTTCATCTTTACTATTTGACCTTCTAAGGAGCAGTCAGGACTGATTTCTTTCAAGATCGACTTATTTGTTCTCCTCGCTATCCAGGGTACTCTCAAAACTCTCCTCCAACACTACATCTCAAAGGCGTCTATTCTTCTGCTCTCAGCCTTCCTAAAGATCCAGCTCTCACATCCATACATTACCACCGGGAATACCATTGCTTTGACTATACGGATTTTTGTTTGCAAGATGATGTCTCTACTTTTCACTATGTTCCCCAGATTTCTCATGGCTTGTCTCCCTAGAATCAGTCACCTCTTTATTTCATGGCTGCAGTCACCATCTGCAGTGATCCTAGATCCCAAGAAAGTAAAATCCATCACTGCTTCTAGTTCTTCCCCATCTACTTTCCAGGTGCTGATAGGGCCTGTTGCCATTATCTTGGTTTTCTTGATGTTAAGTCTCAGGCCAGCTTTTGCACTCTCTTCTTTCAACCTAATCAGTAGCTTTTTTAAATCTTCCTCACTTTTTGCCATTAGGGTGGTATCGTCTGCATATCTCAAATTGTTGATGTTTCTCCCAGCAATTTTTATCCCATATTGTCATTCCTCCATCCCTGCATTGCGCATTATGTGCTCTGTGTATAGGTTGAAAAGGTAGGGTGATAAAATGCAGCCTTGTCTTGCTCCTTTTCCTATTCCAAACCATTCTGTCATTCCGTGTTCTGTCCTAACTGTTGCTTCTTGATCAGGTAGGATTTAGGTAAGGAAGTGCCAATAAAGTTTCAAAAAGAACTGGAATTCTCCCACCAGCTTATGCTCTAAATAAAAAGTACAAAAAGGCTTCTGTAAAAGATCAAAGCCTTATTATATGAAGGGAAAATAGATTAAAGATCAGGTTCACAAAAAGGTATACAAATAAATAAGGAACATTTTTTACTTTTTCTCTTTCCCTTGTTAAAACAAGAAAGGCATATCTATCTACTGTATGCCTAGCTAGCTAACACAATCAGGATTACATTTTCTACTTTCCTACTCACGATCAAACATAGGTAGACATCTCTCCTCCTGCTCTGAACATGCTTTAAAAATGGTGTTTCTTTTCTATCATTCTAAGACAGTGATGGTGGACCCTGGAACTCCAGATGTTCTTGAACTTCAATTCCCAGAAGACCTGATCAGCAGGAGTGCTGAGTTGGGCTTCTGCTAACTGAAGTCCAAGAACACCTGGAGTTCCAAGGTTGGCCATCACTGTTCTAAGATAAGAAAAACCATATTTCATCCTTTGTCCCACCCCTTCCTCTCTCTTGCCCAATAAGACTTCAACTTTTCAAACATCCATCAAACTTTTCCTTCCATTCCCCCACTCTACATTATTTTGACTATGATCAGGGAAAAGGAATTTGCACCTGGGCCCATGGTTGAATTCCAAATTCTTCACCCTCTTAGAAATGAAGGAAAGAACAGCATCCATTTTAAACTCACAAAAGCAAAGGCTCCATTTCAATTCAACACAATGGGGATCAAGGTTCACTCAGCCTTCTGTCCTTACAAGGTCGGTAAAATGAATACCCAGCGTGTTGGGGGCAAAATGTTGATTACCTTGTGAATACTCAGAGCGTGCACTAAGTGCTATGGGGCAGTATATAAGTGTTACTGCGATTGCTGTTATAACTGGCCTTCCACCCTCAAGCATGTTATTAGAATATTTTCTCCCCGATTTTATTTTCCATCTCACAATCACCTCAGCAGCATAGTTCATATGATAGAAAACATGTCCCTAACACCAAATTATTAAGGTGTCTACCTCAATTGTCATTACATACCCGAGGGCTGCACTTGGGGACATGAAAGGAGCCCCCTGAGCAGAGTTTCTCCAGCAAAAATCCTTTCAACCCAGAGTTATCTCTGACACAAAATTATTATTAATGTACCTCACAAATTTTGGCTGCAGTACAGCAATTTAACCACTGTGTCACAAAGGCTCTAGATATATTTAAAAAAATACAGATTCTAAGAGGAACTGGGGAGGAAAACAGTACCACCTGCGGCTGTTCTCTGCCAAACTGCTGCCCATTAATTTGTCCCATAAATCACTTAGTTTCATATTCTTTAATGAATTAATTAAGTACTTTCACATTTACATAATTTGAAAAAGATACCTTTATATTTCTTACATTTTGCAATTAGTAGGTGACTTACTTGCATGCAAATAAGGTGAATGCCTAAAAATCAAAGAGCAAATTTAACTGAATTGCTTATAGTGTCAGGAAAATAGTCACTTGATTTGCATACAACAAATAGATGTTAGTGTAAAATATTCTGCAGAAAAAAAAACAAAGGTTGGCTAGATAGTTTTTTTAAAAAAGCAGAGGTAATATATACTGTAGCTTTTTACTTTTTGGATCAATCTATGGGAGAAGCTAGAGAAATCCTCCATTGACCGCCAGCTGCTCCACCTGATCCACGCTCTCCACACTAACACTAACCTTAAGGTCAGATGCTCCCAGCATGGACACCTTACGGAGCCGGTACCCACACAGAAAGGTGTCAAGCAAGGATGTGTACTCGCCCCACTTCTATTTAGCTTCTTCATCAAAGATATGGTTGACCATCTAAGAAGCCCTGGCTTCCACCCTCCCAAACTCGATGACAAATCCATGCACAAAGTACTATATGTGGACGATGCTGTAATTAGGACACCAATAGGTCTTAGAAGAGGACTGGAAATTACTGCAAAAACAACCAATTGTAGTCAACTACCAGAAAACCAAAGTTATAACCTTTGTTAAAAGGCCTAAGAAACACAATCTGGAGAATAAATGGATGTAAGGTAGAGCAGGTCACTAGCTTTAAATACTTGAGAGTAGTCCTCCAAGCTTCAGTCTCAAGAAATGCCCATACCATGCTGTTCTTATACAGTAGATCCGAGTTCGCCATACTTAAATTCCTGAGGACAAAAGGAGGCCAATACATCCCAGCTGCAATGAAACTATTTGAAGCCAAAATCCTGTCACAGCTACTCTCTGGAGTCCAATCAAGCCCCCAACTAACAACCTGGCCCTTATGGAAAGAGTATAATCTAAATTCTTATTCTTGGCTCAAAATTCCATTTAATCCCAGTGGCCTGGGTCCTTTAGTTCTCCAGAATGATGATGATGATGATGATGATGATGATGATCATCATCATCATCATCATCATCATCATCACATTTATATGCCACCCACTCGACTATGTGACATAGGGCGGCTAACAAAAATGTAATCATAACAGCGAATAAATCACACAACATTAAAGAAATCACATAATAGCAAAGAAATTATAATATGAATCACCACATAATAAAACATCATAAAATACTAATAAAATATTCATAAATGTCCATATTCATAAATGTTCATTTAAAGTCCCGTAGTAGCCCAAATAACATGTCCTCACCTGTCCACAGGGGCCACAGCGGCTCCTATCCTATCATGAGCATTTCTTCTCCCCGGCCCTGGGAAGGAGGGGCCCGGGTCAGCTGGGCAGCAGTCTCCAGCCACCCGCAGAAGCTGACGGCCTTTCTTCTCCCCGGATAGCTTCCAATCAACATGGAAAAGAACAATCCAATCCACTGGCTTCTCCTAACCTTTCATAAAGGCCATGAATCACAACCAGGTGACACAGGCCATTACAGAACACTGAAATAGAAAAGTAAACAAACCTAGCCAGGGCCCGAACCTTCCTGGCTCCAGAATCTTGGAGACACATTGTTACTCTGACCCAGTACCTACTTGAGACACCAAGTCATCGGAGAGCATTTATGTTAGCCCACTGCCATGCCCTCCCTTCTGCAGTTCTGAGGTAAAGTTCCAAAGGACACCAATGTCAGAGAGACATAGTGCCCCTGTGACACTGGAGAAATCGAAACCATAGAACACGTTATCTGCATCTGCCCTTTTTATAGAGACATGCGGAACAATCCTGGCAGATCCTTCAGCTAAATATACTACTTCTTTCTTTATTCATGTCAGAAGCACCACAAGCATATAATAACATACAAAGCTAAAATCAACATATCTAAAACAATTTTTTAAAGGGTTAGATGGCATCCTCCCAATGTCAGGCCACATCAACAGCATTTCCTCTTGCCCACATAAGGTCCTCCTCAGTGCACGTTGAGGGGCATTGTGTGCATTGTATCATAAGGGAAATAGTTTGTTCTTCTCCACATTCACACAGGCTACAATCTACACGGAAACCCCACTTTCTCAGATTAGCCCTTGATCTTCCTACCCCGGCACGCAGTCTGTTTAATGCCTTCCACACAGGCCATGGTTTTTATTTTCCAGGTGATAGTGAGTCATGTAGTTCTTCCCAGTTGTCTGATAGCTCATTGCTTGCCTTCCAAAGTTCTAGGGTGATCTGTGGGGGCTGGTTATTTGGGGGGAGGAGCACAGAAGTTGTGAGGAAGCTCTGGCCCATGCTGGGGCACCAAATTACTGGAACGGGCAGCCGCACACCTCTACTGAGAATCCATAACTTAAAGGGCCATGCCACCTTGGCAGTTTCCGCTTTGGCTCCTCTTGCCGGGTTCCCCTCAGCCCTGTGGGAGAAAGACCTATACTCTTTAAGGAAGAAGGATATTACAAGCTATTACATCAATTTGTAGAAGTAACATTATGTTCCCATGATGCCAAAAATAACATAATTCCAATCTTTCATCTTGATGTTTGTTATGCAAATGTTCTGTACAATAATGCACGTAAAAGAAACCGAAAATAGGCAAATATTTGAGGGAGGAGAAATGCCTGAAAGACTCATTTTCCATCTACAGTATTGGCCTTTCAAAGAATAAGAAAAGGGCATTGCATTTCCTCTGCTTAGCCCCATTGTTAACCTCTTTTCTACAAAGGTCAGGCCAAGTACCTTGGGACAGAAAAAAAGTACTTCACTTTTCTGACTCTGCTTGTCAGCTGAATTGTGCTTCTTTATTTTGGACTAGCAGAGGTGCCCGGCTTCGCCCGGGGGTGCCACATCTGGCACGTGGTCCCTTATTGGGTTCCCACCCCCTGTCACCTTCTCTCACCTCCCGGCCCTGCCACGTCCCAGCCTTATGTACTTTGTGGACAAAGTAAATAAGGAAAAACTATTTTCCCTATCGCACAACACTAGAACTAGGGGGCACTCCATGAAACTTTTGGGTACTAGTTCTCAAACAAATAAGAGAAAGTACTTTTTCACACAGAGGATCACTGATCTATGGAACTCCCTGCCAGAAGAAGTGGTGACAGCTGTCAGTCTTGACAGCTTTAAGAAAGGATTAGACAAGTTCATGGAAGACAAGGGTATCAATGGCTATAATTATGGATACCTAAGGACAACTTCCGGGTTGGAGAGATAGGCAGGATATCTCTCAATGCCATTTCCAGGGAATCCTAGGCAGGTGAAGGCATCTGCTTGAGAATACCCTGAAGCAAATGGTGAGCCACTGTGTGAGACAGAATGCTGGACTGGATGGGCTGTGATCTGTTCCAGCAAGGCTGTTTTTATGTCCTCTCCGGCATGCTGTCCTTTCGAAGCTTGCAAGGGTCAGCCCACCTGCCTTGGCTTCCCCCCTTGGCTGCCTGCCTCAGGCGCCATGGCCGGTAGCTAAGCCTCGCATGCCCCTAGCCCCAGACTGCATCTCTTACCTATTTGGCCTTCTCATGGCATGTTTCGTCGGCTGTTCCCAGCGCTTGGCCGGCTCTCCCCTGTTCGCTGTCTGGAGTAGGCAGCGGCAAAGGAAGCTTTGGCCACTACTGTGGCCATAGTCCAGTGGTCGGCAGTGGCACGGCCATTGATCTGAGTGACTTGGTCCAGGCCCGCCACCACGTGCGCTCACTTATTCGCGGTGGCCCTGTGAGTGGCAGTGGTGAAGGAAGCTGTGGCCGCTACCGCGGCCACAGCCCAATGATCATCGTTGTTAGCAGCAATGGCACTGTTGGGCTGAGCGCTCCGCACCCTCTCCTTGCCAGTGCACACAGACACGCATTCTTGCTAGCCCTGTGAGCAGTGGCGCCTCTGGCGGCCATTGCGGCAGGTCACATTGGCGCGCATGCGTATTCTTTTCTTTTTTTCTGTCCCAAGGTACCATGGGGTTTTTCTGTTGTGCCCAAGGGATAATGGGGGGGTTAGTTCTCACAGTTTCCCTTTTTGGGCTGGTGAACCATGACCCGGGACACCAGACCCCCACAGTACCAATCCAGCACGCTTAAGGCACGTGTGTGCCAAGTTTCAGGGGGATCGTTGCATCGGTGTCGATTTGTATTCAGCACAAACAAGGCGACATCTCTCTTATATATAGATAGGGAGCAGGGGACAAAACAATAATTATCTGCCTATTCAGTAGCAATTCCAACAGCATTGGATAGAAGGGGCTATGTATAGCTAACAGTCATTAAATAGTTGACAGTTCACCAGATGACACTGGTAGTTGTACGGTAGGTGGAGTTAGGACAATCTTGTATCATTTTATCTGGAAATAGGCAATAAATGTTCTCACCCAGCTTCTTGGTTTGGCACATCTTTTAATCTTCCACAATACACATGGAACTGGTGAAATGCCAACTAGCCACTACCCTGCCACCCACTGAATCCACTGCCTGAGGCAACCAGTGGTGTGCTGGCCCACAGGGATACAGGGGCTCATCCCAATGTGCCCTAGTGACTGGCGCCCCCCAAAGGCAGGTAGAGGTAATGGGAATGTATGGGATTTCTCCCCCCAATTCCCCTAATAGGCACCCCATCACTTCCTGTCCACCACCCTCCCAAGGTACCCAGCACACCCCTGGAGGCAACACTGTTGACTGACGAGCAAAACTAAAGAAATGGAGACCAGGTAGGATCCCTGTCTAGATTTAGTTTTTTCTAAAAAGGGGGGAGGACTCTGTCATTTCCCTCCCATGGCCAGCAACATCGGTGCGGGATGAGGGACAGCTGTACCTGCTTCACCCACCCACCCCTGGTCACGCTCAGCCAGAGGGTAGAAAAGGCGTTGAGCCGCCTGGACTGGAGGACTCTGTTGTTTCCCTCTAGCGGCCAGCAACACTGGCACGGGATGAGGGACAGCTGTTGCTGCTTCGCACACACACACACCCATTCACGCTCAGCCAGAGGGTAGAAAAGGCGTCGAGCCTTCAGGACTGGAGGACTCCTTTGTTTCCCTCCCGCTTCCAGTAACATCGGTGCGGGATGAGGGACAGCTGTTGCTGCTCCGCCCCCCTCTGGTCACGCTCGGCCAGAGGGTAGAAAAGGCATTGAACCTCCTGGACTGGAGGATTCTGTCGTTTCCCTCCCGTGGCCAGCAACATCGGTGCAGGATGAGGGACAGCTGTTGCTGTTTTGCCGTCCCTCTGGCTTTGCTTGACCAGAGGGAAGAAATTTTATGATATGTAATTGACCAGAGGGTAGAAATTTTGTGACGTGTAATTTTGTAATGTGTAATTGTATGTTATATTCCCTATTGTAAGCTGCCCTGAGTCACATTTTTGTTGAGTAGAGCGGGATATAAATCTAATAAATGAAATGAATGAATGAATGAAACAGCAAAATAAATGAGGTAGAGAATACCTGTAGCTGTTTCAGAGACTCCTGTGAGAGGAAAATGTTGGAATGACTGTGGGAAAATATGTCAGTCAAGCAGGCAAAGTAAAAATATCCACCAAACTTTTTTGGAGTTTATCCAGTTTTGTTTGCCTTAGTCAGTGGCTTCAACCTTACTAATGGGAATATATTCACCCTTTAAAAAAGAATAAAAAGTAATGGATACTGCTTTCTTAAGTAATCTTGCTAACAAACCACAGTAAATAACTTTCTCTTTGCATGGTGAATTTTTAATTTGTGATGTGCCCCATTTAACACTGTCATTAAACATGCTTCATGGCTTTTAATTGGTTTCCTTATCAAGGCCAGGGGACAGAAAAAATAGTGTAGGAGCTGTTGAACTAATCTATATGGGCTAATTTGTTTGCCTAATATCAATTCTAGAAAAACGTCACCGGTTCTAAGCATGCAAGTGGAAAAAGCAGAGGATGCCACAGAGAAAGGTTTGTTAGAGACATATAGAAAAATCAGATGGCCCAGTGGTTCAGACAGCATGAATGAACAACCATGAATACAAAAATATTAACCATGCAATGATTAATTGGCAATAATTCTGTCTATTCTTCATCTACAGATTCTTATATTCAGCAGTGTCTAATGATTATCCTAGAGACTATGATGGCTTAGTGGTTAATATGCTGAACTTGATGACTGGAAGATCGGTTGGTCAGCAGTTCAAGACCTGAAGTACAGCATGATGGAGTGAGCTCCCATCTCTGTCCCAACTCCTACCAACCTAGCAGTTCAAAAGCAAGAAATTGCAAGTAGATAAATAGAGACCACATTGGTGGGAAAAATCTTGAGGACATGAAAGGAGCCTCATTTGGGCATCCCCTGAGCAGAATTTCTCCAGCAAAAATCCTTTCAGCCCAGAATATCTGATATGAAATTATTATTAGTTCTGCTTTCATTTGGATTCCTGTATCGAACAGGGGGTTGGGCTCAATGGCCTCATAGGCACCTTCCAACTCAATTCTACGATTCTACCTATATTTGGTCTTTGTAAAGAAATAACATATAACGGCAGAGGTGCTTTGTTTGCTTGAATTACTTGTTTTCATTCTTATCAAACAGGAACCACTTCAATGGCAAGATAAACAGCATTCCATGCACTCGAGTGTCTAGTCCTCCCTGCCACATGCCCACGGAAACATTTGCAGACTCAGACAGCGCTGGTACTTTGGCTATGCACATTAAGATACTGGTCCGGGTGGCATGTGTAACTTTGAGTTCTCTTTCTCAATGGAAAGACTAGCCATCAAAATTAGCCTGTTTCTGTGGAATCCCACAAGTATATACAACACCACCCATGCATTTAGCATTAGCAAGAATGTTAATGGCTAGATGGACTTGTTGAACTCAGTAGTATGGTAAAGGTAGTCTGTAATACATTGAAACACCCCCTCCCCCTTCCTGTATCAGATTGTTCATATTCACTTCATTTTAAAGCAGAAACACTCTCACTGCCCTCCTGCCCCAGCCCTAGTGTGAAAAAGATTAACCAACAACACAAGGTTGCCGTTACGAGGGTGTGCCCAATTGTGAATCAAAACTACCACAATTTTCAAGGAGGCTCTTTCTGTGTCAGTTGACATAAATGAAGGAAACAGCTGAAGGTGGTTGCATAGAAACTAGTACGAGTGAAAACTAGCAGGGGTGGGGAACCTTTGGTTCAGACTATGGCTCTGTAATCCTGCTGAGATATGGGTGAAGCCTCTGAAAACTAAATCTAAAAAATCTGAAGCACCAAAGGCTATCTCCCCCAAATCTACAGCTTCTTGGAATCCCAATTTTGGAATAATTCATGCTTCATAGAGTAAACCCATTTCTTATTTGCAGCAACCACAATGCAGCTTCCAAAGAACACTCATGAATATGATGTAGGAGCCTTTCTCTGCTTGGAAGGCAGGCCCAATGTATCCGATGTTATGAATAACACTTTGGGGTCCACCATGGGGCAATGTGCATATTCCTCTGCATGTGAAATATGAACTGCCAAGCACCTTAATCACACACTGACTTTTTTTTTTACTAAATGAAGAGGCACAGGGCATTGTTGTGAAGAAAATGTAATTTTTCTCTGCCTTTAAAAAAATGTCAGCGTGTTAAAGACAAATAATTCCATCTGGCAACAAATTGCCCCTTATGTCAAAAAGCCTGCATTGCAAATAATTTATCAGGTTTGGTAGAGCAATCAGAGCTCTTTTCTTTTTCCAGAATGGGCACAATAAACACCAGGAGCCCTTTGCTTTATACAAATGTCATTGTTTCCCAGTGTAGACAGAGATTTAAAGGGCACAAGAGGGAAGCATACAAAGAGTGTCCTGAAGCACATTTTACAATTTAAACTGACAAGCCCCACCAGAACAGCTACAATTTCTGTAAAACAGGCAAAGCCCAGCAGTTAGATGCACACACTGAGCATCTCTGGATTGTTTGCCATCTTGTAGGAAACATTGTCTTTTGCACATGCCTGGATGTCTTTCAGGAAGGGGGGGAATGGTTTGTTGCATTATTCTAGCTGCTTGTCTTTAAAAACATGAACTTGAGCAGACTCTCTTGTGTGTTGTTAAAACTTTGAAACTTTGGAGAGGAAACTCAAGGACTCTGGGGCCCAGATAGTGTTTTCTCCGATCCTACCAATGCTTGGAAGAGGAATTAGAAAGGGAAAGAGAAATATTCTGGGTAAACAACTGCCAACAAAGGTGATACCGACCTGATGGTTTTGGGTTTTTTGGGACCATGGGCTATGCTTCAGGGAAGATGGTTTTCTGGCATCAAGTGATGGGTTGCAGTTGACAAGACAAGAACTGGGAAGAATGTATTTGGACACAACATGAAGAAATTCCTCAGGAGAGATTTAAATTAAAATGGAAGGGGGGGAGGAGGGAGATGTAATCAGGGGTAACTAAAAATGAGGGCTTACATAAGATAAGGGGAACAGACTGAGTACCTCTAATGGGGACCAATAATATTACTCTTCATTTTTTAAAAAAGGAAAGCAGGCCACAAATCACACAATCTTCAATGTCTATACAGTAGAACCCTGTATAGCGATTGCCTCATACAATGAAATCGCATAGCAATGAGGCTTGGAGGGGGGAAAGCCGTTCCGCATAGCGATCGTTCCTATGGGAAAATCCATACAACAATTTTCCAATGAGAAAAACCGCTTAGCGCCAAACATCGTTGTATGGTTTTTTTCCCCCATAGGGAAGATCGTACAACAATGAAAAGCGCATAGCGATCAGCTCCATGGAACAGATTAAAATAGCTATACAGGGTTCTACTGTATATGAATGCAAGGAGTATGGGAAATAAGCAAGAAGAATTGGAAATCTTAGTTCAGGTGGGGAAATATGATTTGATAGATATAACAGAAACTTGATGGGATGACTCCCATGACTAGAACACAGTAATTGAAGGATATAAACAAAGAGCCTTTTTGAAGATTGTGAATACAATCAGGCGTACTCTGGATGGCAAACTTGCCAGCTAATCTTTCTAACACCAGATCAAACCACAAGAACTGAAGAATGAATCCACCAGAAAGGACTCTGTCAAGATCAACCATAACAACAATCTCAATAAATAATAAGGGACTTTTGAGTTATAAGAGTATCCTACTAGCAGACATGTGCAGTAAATACAAATGTGACATGCTTCTGCTCCAGGAAACACAACAGGGGACAGCAAGGTACCAGACCCAAAGTGGCTGGAATGGAACTAGTGATTGAGAGACCACATGAGCAGTATGGGAGTGCAGTTTTTGTTAGACCTTGCCTCAGTACAGTATCAACTTCACTGACAGAAACAACATTGAAATTCTCACTATCCAAACACCACAATTCTCTATAAGCCACCAGAAACAAATTTTAGTTTTCATGTAACAGACATTTACTTATGACCAAATAAATTTTGTTTTTGGAGATTTTAATAGTCACAATAAGGTTTGGGGACATAACCAGACCAATGAGGATGGTGCACAACTTGTATCCTGGGCAGACACCAATGACCTCCAACTTGCCCATGATCTGAAACAGCCTGCATCCTTTAACAGTGGTAGCTGAAGGAGGGGATATAATCTGGACATCTTTGTTAGCAAAAAGATAGCAGCACAGTGCAGGAAAGTTGTTGATGATCCGATCCCATGCACTCAACACAGGCCCATTGTGTGCATAGTAAATGCTACAGTGAAACCCCAGGAGATGCATTTTTGCATACGTTTTAACTTTAAGAAACTAAATGGGTGAATTTTTGAGAGCAGCTGGATAAAGGTGTGGAGGTCTGTCTGCACTCAGATAAATATGAATTTGTACATTTTGTGAAAGTAATATTAAGGGAAAATATTCCAAGAGGATGCCGCACCTAGTACATGCCCTGTCTGACAACATCAAACCTCTGCTGGATAGGTATCAGGCACTATACAACCAAGATTTTTTCAGGAAGATATTGTTTAAGTTGGGGAAGAACTGATGCTGGCTCTAGCTGAAAATCAGAAATCACAATAGTTCACATTAGTAGAAAATCTGGATATGAAGCAGAAAAGTAGACAAGCCACAGCAAAACTATACTGGAGTAAAGCAAACCAAATAGCTTTGTTGTTGTTCAGTCGCACAGTCGATTCCGACCCTTTGCAACCCCATGGACCATTGCCCGCCAGGCACCTCTGTCCTCCACCATCCTCCTCAACCCACCCAGTTCTGTGCTCATTGCGTCTACAATACCATCTAGTCATCTCATTTTCTGCCACCCCTTCTTCTTTTGCCCTCCACCTTTCCCTGGATCTAAGGCTTTCTCAAGTGGATCCTCTCTTCTCATTTGATGTCCAAAGTACTTTAGCTTCATCTTTACTAGTTGACCTTCTAAGGAGAAGTCAGGGTTGATTTCTTCTAAGACTGACTTATTCATTTGCTTTAGAATGAAAAAACACAAGGTGTGGGAGGAAAGCCATCTGACCAGAGGAACAAGAGGGGGTTTACCTAAAAGCTCCTTTGTGGCATCTGAATTGGAGAAAGCTATAAGCATGAAACCAAATAAAGCAGCAGGTATTGATGACATAAAAACAGAGCAGGTAAAGCCTTTTGGTCCTCGTACTTTGAAATGACTCCTGCAATTAATGAACTGCATAGATTTAGTATATGAGAACCAAGACACAAGAACAGCCGAAGGGTTGGCTTAACACATCTTTATTGCATGGTGGTCCGGGGGAACATGTGGTAATGGTGGACGAACAGCTCAATATATACAGTGGCTATACATTTGAATGTGGCTCCACGATAGCCCATTGGCTACCGCCCGCGTGACGACATCCCTGGTCACGCCCTTCTTGTCCAGGTGAGGTAGTGGCGGGAATCTTCCCGCGCTGGAGTTATTGCGTAATTGGAACCATATGAGCTGGACGCTCGCTACTGCCACCTAGTGGTTACTAGCTCGCGTCCTATTACAGAAGGTTACAGTGTTGCAGTTGATGGGTGTTACATTGTTGCAAAGGCATAGTATTAGGAACACAACATCCCTCCCCCCTAGGATGAGACGAAGTCTCTCATCCAATATGGCTTATTGCAAGCGCGTTTTGGGCATTCTGCCGGCTGGCTTGTCCCGGGGGCGCTACTGCTTCTCTGTCCCCTGGTCTCTTGTCCTGTAACGGGAGAGGGAGACTCGTTAGTGACTTGCCGCGGTTCTGCGGCTTTTGGGGAAGGGACAAACTCCATTGTGGAAAAACCGGGGGCACTGGGGGCTAACGAAAAACCCCGCTTCTCGCTTGGATGGGTGGGGGACCACTCCAAAACACCCCCCCCCCCCCGGTTTTGTAACTGAAACTCAAATTCATCTACTGGGTCATTGGGGACATCCCTCAGGCTATCTATGAGGACAGACTCCTTCCCCTCCCCCCTTGGTGGGGACCACTGGCCCCCTTCTCCTCCCCCTTGGGCTGAACGGGTGGGGGAGAACCCTAACGTTGAATCCTTCTGCGCACCGTCCGCACTTTGGCTGCCCGGGACCCGGCGCCGGAGTTGATCTGCGTGCCTTCTCCAGAGTAGACCCGCACTGGTCTCTACCCAATACGACATGGGACCCGTCTGACCAACGATGACGCCCGGGACCCATGCTGGCCCCGCGCTAGCGTAGTTCCTGCAATGCACCGGGGCGCCTACTTCGAAACTCTTTGTGTCCGCTAACCCTATGTTCCTCCCAGTGTCCTCCACCCTCATTGGGTCTAGCCTGGTCAGAATCGTGGTCAGCTTCCTTCGCATTAGGAGCTCCGCGGGCGAATACCCTGAAGCTAGGGGAGTCACCCTGTAGCCCAGCAAGAACTGACACACTTGCAGGTTAAGGTCCCCGGGGCCCATGCGCCTCAGCGCGTCTTTGGTGGTGTGCACGAGGCGCTCTACCTGGGCGTTTGTCACCGGGTGGAAAGGGGCGGAGGTGATGTGCCGAATGGCATTGATCTCGGTGAATGCCCTGAACTCGGCGGATGTGAAGCAACTCGCGTTATCACTAATTAGGGTGTCGGGTATACCGAACGTGCTAAAGACCCTACGCAATTGCTTTACTGTCGATGCTGAAGAGGTGCTCGTAACTGGAATTACCTCCAACCACTTGGAGTAAGCATCCACCACGAGGAGAAAAAGTGTTCCTCTGAATGGGCCCGCAAAATCAATGTGCACCCGGGACCACGGCCCCTTCGCTGCGTCCCATTCCCTGTGCGGCAAACGCGCCTCTTCGGGTCGGGAACATTGGCAGTTCTCGCAAGTGGCCACCATGTGCTCGATGTCTGCGTCTAATTGGGGCCACCAAAAGTAGCTCCTGGCCAGAGCCTTGGAGCGGACAATTCCAGGGTGGCTGACGTGCAGCAGTTTGAGTACCCTAGGTCTCAGGGATTCGGGAACTACCACCCGCTGGCCCCACAGAAGGCACCCCCTCTCGATGGACAACTCTAGCCTCTTCCTGAAAAACGGGGCGAACTCTGCCGCCGGGGAGGACGCTGGCCACCCTTTCTGCACCCAGGATCTGACTAGAGCTAGCGTTTTGTCCTTGCCGGTCGCCTTGGCGATGTCTGCGGGTAAAATGGGGGGCAAATCTAAGACCTCTATCAGGAGCACTTGGCGGTCTTGTTCCTCCTCGCCCACGATGCTGCTAGCGTGGGGGAGGGGAGACCTCGACAGGGTGTCCGCGTGGCTTATTTCCTTTCCCGGCCGGTACACCAACGCATGCTGATACGCGTTTAAGAAGATGGCCCACCTTAACATCCTAGGGGACAGGATCTGAGGTGTGGGCTTGTCTGCAGTGAAAATGCCTAGCAGGGGTTTGTGGTCGGTCACTATGGTGAAGGGACGGCCATAGAGGAAGTCGTGGAACTTTTTAGTCCCCGCGATTATTGCTAGCGCTTCCCTGTCTGTCTGGGCGTAGTTTCGCTCTGCCTGGGACAGGGATCTGGACTAGAATGCTATCGGGGCCTTTCTCCCGTTTTCCAACACGTGGCACAGCACCGCCCCCACCCCCACTGGGGATGCATCACATACCAGGACCACCGGTCTCTTGGGGTCAAAATGGGTGAGAATGGCGTCAGAGGCTAGGAGTTGTTTCAGCTCAATGAATGCCCTCTCCTGGCTCTCGCCCCACTTCCACGCCTCGTCCTTCTTGAGTAGCTTGTGAAGTGGCTCTGCTACCGATGCCTTCCAAGGCAGGAAGGAGTGGTAGAAGTTTAATAGCCCTAGGAACGACTGCAATTCGGGCTTGGAGGTGGGGCGAGGGGCACTTTGGATGGCGGCTACCTTTGATTTGGAGGGTTTGATTCCCGCAGGGGTTACCCGGAAACCCAAGAACTCAACCTCGTTTGCGAAGAAAACGCATTTGTCTTTTCGCAACCTCAACCCCGCCTTTTCAAACACCGCCAGCACTTTGTCCAGCCTTTCAGCCAACTCTGCCTCGCTCCCCCCCGTTATCAATACGTCATCAAAGTATGGCAAGACCCCCTCCAGTCCCTTTAAGAGGCGTTCCACGAGCGACTGGAAAATACCTGGCGCCGAGTTCACGCCGAACTGTAGGCGCGTCACCTGGAACGCCCCCTTATGAGTGACTATCGTTTGCGCAGCAGCTGCAGCTGGGGTTACTGAAAGTTGCTGATAGGCTTGCGCCAGGTCAAGTTTTGCGAAACACTTTCCCCCATGTAACCTGGCCAACAGGTGGCTGACTACCGGCACCGGATACGCATTTGGGCGGATTGCCTTATTAATGGTGCACTTATAATCAGCGCATATGCGAACCTCCCTGTTGGCCTTTAGCGCAGTTACAATCGGAGTTTCCCACTCCGCGGAATCAACAGGAACAAGAATCCCCTGGCCCACCAATTTGTCCAGTTCCGCCTCTATCTTGTCCTTTAGTGCGAAAGGCACTCTGCGCGGCTTGAGTCTTATTGGGCGGACCTCCGGGTCCAGGTCGAACGCTACTGGGGGTCCCTTGAATTTTCCGAGTCCTTTCTTGAAAACTTCGGGGTGCGCGTCACACACCTCCTGTATTGGGTCAGTCCCAACGGCATGCACCCCCCCAATGAACAAACCCAGGGGCTTAAACCATTGAGTCCCGAGGAGGCTGCAACTTCCCCCCTTGAGAACAACCAGGGGAAGTTCCGCGGCGTGTTGCTTGTATCGGACCTTGAATTTTCCAACCCCCAACACCGGAATGCTATTTCCCTGTACGTCCCGTAGCGTGGACCTCAACGCTTTGAGCTTAGGGCGCACGTGGGGGGAAATTCCCAAGAACTCCCGCTGGGACATGATTGAGTAGGAGGAACCCGAGTCTATCTCCATCCTAACAGGGGCCCCTTGCACCACCTCAACAAAATAATGGGGGTGTCCCAAGGACACGCTGTACACTGGGGCGTCGTCGCTGCTGTCGTCGGAGATGCGGCCCACGCCATCCTGCTTCCCCGCGGGCCGGGCGCCCTCCTTGATCCTCGGCGAACGGTCTGACGAGCTTTTCTGGTCCTTGCGCCGCCGTCTGCAGACCTTGGCGATGTGCCCCCGGCGTCCGCAGTTGTGGCACTCGGCCTTCCGGAACGGGCACTTGATGCGGTCGTGGGCCGCTCCACAGCCGTCGCAGCGTCGGCCTTCCTTCCGAACCCTCCGGACGACCTCGTCATCGCTGCTCTCCATGGGAGATTTCGGCGTTCGTCTGGCCGCATGCACCAAGCCCGCTGCCTTGTTGGACTGTGGGGGCCTTTCTCTGAACCCCTTGACTCCGGCCCTCATGGCTTCCGCGGCCTGCGCCGCCTTCACGACCTCGCGCAGCGTCGGGGGTGGCTCCTGGTTCATCAACTTTCGCTGAACCTCCTCGTCCCACAGGCCACACAGCATGCGGTCCCTGAGGGCGATTTCCAGGTTTTCCCACTTGCATGGGCCGGCAGCCAACCGCAGGGCCGCTGCAAAGGCGGCGATGGACTCACCAGGCGCTTGAACTCTCTTCCAGAATGCGTCTCGAGCCGAAAACATCGAAACCGAGGGCTGGAAATGGTCACGCATCGCTTTCAGGAGCTGTTTGACCGACAGCTCGCTCACCTTCTTCGGTGATACCAGGTCCACCAATACTCTTTTGGCGGCATTCCCGAGCATCCGGGTGAGGATGGCCCTCTTCTTTCCCTCGTCCGTAATGTCGGACACCACCAGCGCATCTTGGAAGTCCATTTCGAAGAGCTCCCAATCTTCCGGCTTGTTGATGTCGAAGCCGGCATGTGTCTTGATCTCATGGGGATCCATAATCCCACCTTCGTCGCCAATTTAGTATATGAGAACCAAGACACAAGAACAGCCGAAGGGTTGGCTTAACACATCTTTATTGCATGGTGGTCCGGGGGAACATGTGGTAATGGTGGACGAACAGCTCAATATATACAGTGGCTATACATTTGAATGTGGCTCCACGATAGCCCATTGGCTACCGCCCGCGTGACGACATCCCTGGTCACGCCCTTCTTGTCCAGGTGAGGTAGTGGCGGGAATCTTCCCGCGCTGGAGTTATTGCGTAATTGGAACCATATGAGCTGGACGCTCGCTACTGCCACCTAGTGGTTACTAGCTCGCATCCTATTACAGAAGGTTACAGTGTTGCAGTTGATGGGTGTTACATTGTTGCAAAGGCATAGTATTAGGAACACAACATCAGATGAACTTAAGGTTCCTAAATTGTGGAGACAGATTAGAGTTGTTGTTTATTGAAACTCAGCAAAGACCCAGATGACCCAAAAAGCTACAAACCAGTGTCATTCCTTTGCCACCTTTATAAGGCACGGGAATGAATGATTTACAATCATAGTTCCACATTTATTGTTGAAAAGATAATGAAGGAGCAAGCAGGCTTCAGGCTAGGCTAGTCATGTTGTGGTCAAATTCTTAACCTTATGCAACACATTGAGGATGGCTTTGAAAGAAAGCTAATTATGGGAGTGGCTTTCATTGACCTAACTGCAGCGTATGATTCTGCTCCACAAAATAAATAATCTTACCAGAGATAACAAGCTTACCAGGGTCATTGGCAACTTCCTTCATAACTGGAGATTCTATGAGACGATGAATGGAAAGAACAGCAGGTGCAGGCTGCAGAAGAATGGACTGATCCAAGGAAGTGTATTGTCTCCAACACTGTAGATACATACGCATGCGCGCGCACACACACACACACACACAGCTGTTCAAAGGTCCTTCCTATAGAGTTCTTCCGTGTATTCTTACCATCTTTTCCTAATCTCTTCTGCACCTTGAAATGATCTGTAGTCCTTCCCTTTCTGTTATTTTCCTCTATTACCTTGCATTTGAAGATCTGTTATTGATTATCCCAAAGTGCAGGACATTCAATAATGGGCTCAAACTAAGGGAAGTCAGATATAGCAAAGCAAAGCAATCACACTTATATACCGCCCCATAGCACTTAGTGCACGCTCTGGGCAGTTCACAAGTTAATTAGCATTTTGCCCCCAACATGCTGGGTACTCATTTTACTGACCTTGGAAGGATGGAAGGCTTGAGCCCTGGTCAGGATTGAACTTCCAACATTTGGGGGAAACTTTTTAATTGTTAGATTAGTAACAACAGTGGAACCAACTACCTCAAGAGGTGGTGAGCACTCAAACACTGTAAGCCAGGGGTGCCCAAACTTTTCGGGCTGTGGGCCAGTCATGTGGTTCAGGGAGGTAGTCACCAAGGCCTGAGGGCTGGATCTGGCCCCTGACACCAGTTCATCCGGCCTGCAAAGCCCTTGTCGTTTCCAGAAGCGGAAGTAAAACACACCTATACGGGCATGTTTTACTTTCGCTTCCAGGAAGGACGAGGGCTTCGTGGGCCAGATGAATTGGCGTCGGGGGCTGGATCCGCGCCCCAGACAATAGTTTTGGGCACCCCTGATTTAAACTGTAAGAGTGTTCCATAGAAGCAGAACTGGTCATGAGCCTACATCTTTTTTGAAGAGCCCCAAATTTTTTACAGCCAAGTTTTCGTAACAGATATTTTCCAGGGATATGAAACTGATCGAAATTCTTGTACTGAATCAGTCTGATTCACACTGATCTAAATTGGGTCTGAATCAGATCTGGATCAGATCCAGATTAGTCCCAATAGTTTTGAATTGATTTAGTAATCCAGCTGTGAAAGAAAGCAATGTGTCTTCAAGCTCTTGCAAGACAGCATCATAAAAGGAAAATGCTAAAATAGAGAGACAGGAGCGCAGAAGAAGAGTAGGATTTTGGTCACTGAGTGTTTTTGCCTCCAGCATGTAACAAAATATCAGAAGCATTCACCAAATTCTTTGCAGAAGAGAGAAGTATTCATTTATCCTTTAGCAACAAAAGTGTTTTGGGTGAGCATTACTGGAGCTTGGTCATAGTTCTGTGTTTACTCTAACATGTGGTTATTTTTCTTTTTCTTCTTCATTCTATCAAAACTGCTTATTTTTCTTACTGTTGATCTCTGCTTAATTGTTTTCTAATTTAGTCTCATATAGTACCTTCTCAAAGCATATTTGTTGCTTGTTTGAGTGATCATGTTGGTATCAGTACTATTTTAATAGTAGTTCTCTTCTCTTACTCTTCCCTCAAATTTTGGCTCCAGTTTTTGTATTAGCTTTGTGCTTGACTTACATCTGTATTGTCAATTGTATTTGTTTGTTCTATTATGCCTTTTATGTGTAGGGTGTACATATTGACTAAAATCCAGTAATATGTCATAATTATAGTAAGCCCACTGAAGCAACAAAACTTACCTATGCGCTGACTCACCAAACCCCCACTGATTCAACAAACAATTCCAGTTGCAACTTACTATTGGATAACAGCCACCATGTATACACAATACATTCCAGTGCTCAAGCAGCACACACTACAGATGCTACCATGGGGCAGGAAAGCAGCTTGTTTTGTTGTTCAGTCGCACAGTCGATTCTGCCCCTTTGCGACCCTATGGACCATTGTCCTCCAGGCACCTCTGTCCTCCATCATCATCCTCAACCTGCCCAGCTCTGTGCCCACTGCATCTACCACACCATCCATCCATCTCATCTTTGGACGCCCCTTTCTTCTTTTGCCCTCCACCCTTCCCAGCATCAAGGCCTTCCCACGTGAATCCTCCCTTCTCATTTAATGTCCAAAGAATTTAAGCTTCATCTTCACTATCTGACCTTCCAATGAGCAGTCAGGTTTGATTTCTTCTAAGATTGACCTATTTGTTCTCTTTGCTGTCTAGGGGACTCTCAACACTCTCCTCTAACACCACATCTCAAAGGAATCTATTCTTCTACCCTCAGCTTTCCTAATGGTCCAGCTCTCTCTGAAATCCTCTACTATTATACCTCTGCCTAAAAAGCCTAACATAGTCTGAATGACTTCCGCCCTATGGCGCTTACACCTGTCATAATGAAATGCTTTGAAAAGTTGGTGTGGAACCGTATTATGGCTTGTTTACCAGTTGGACCTGACCCTTGTCAATTTGCATATAAGAGAAAGAGATCCATGGAGGATGCTGTGGCTACGGCCCTACATGCTGTTCTGACCCATTTGGAGAAACAAGGAACTTATGTGAGACTGTTATTTGTAGATTTTAGTTCTGCTTTTAATACTATTCTTCCGCATAGACTGGTGCCCAAATTATTAGATCTGGGGCTTCCGCCATGCTTATGCAGGTGGATACTAGATTTTCTATCAGATCATTCCCAACGGGTCAGGATGGGCTCTCATGTCTCTGCGGATCTCAGAATAATACGGGGACGCCACAGGGGTGTGTGCTGAGCCCGCTTCTGTACACGCTTTACACATATGATTGTGTTCCCAGTTACCCCAGCAATAAGATGATCAAGTTTGCAGACGACACAACGGTGGTGGGTCTGATTACTGCGGGGGAGGGAGAGTCGGCTTACAGGAAGGAGGTTTAGATGCTGACGGAGTTGTGTAGGGAAAACAATTTATTCCTCAATGTAAAAAATACAAAAAAGATCATTGTGGACTTTAAAAAATGCAAATTGAACATCCAGCCACTTATTATTGAAGGGAATTGTGTGGAACAGGTCTCAGTTTTTCGATTTCTGGGAATGGAGCTGAGGGATGATCGAACATGGGGAGCAAACACCAACAATCTGATGAAGAGAGCACAGCAGAGGTTATACTTCTTGAGAATCCTCAGGAAGAACAATCTTTCAAAGGACCTGCTGTTGGCATTCTTCCACTGTACCATAGAGATTGTGTTAACCTATGGTCTGTGTGTATGGTTTGGGAGTTGTACAGCTAGGGAAAGAACAATGCTGTCCAGGGTCGTAAAGACTGCGGAGGGGATAATCGGGTGTACTCTTCCCACTCTAGATCAAATCTATGCCACCAGGTGTTATAAGAAAGCTGTAGAGATTGCGCAAGATAGTATGCACCCTGGAAATGATCTCTTTCAGCTTTTGCCTTCTAGAAGAAGGTATAGGGTCATAAAGACCAGGACCAGCCGCTTGAGAAATAGTTTCTACCCAAAAGCGGTTCTGGCTTTGAATACAGTGCAATGCAGTCTATGAGGGAGCTTCTGTATATAGTTTTTAGAGTTTTTAGGGTTTTAGAGTTTTTAGAGTTTTTAGAGTTTTAGAGCTTTTAGGGGTTAAATGTGTATATGTGGGGTGGGAGTATGTTGATAATTTTGTATAGTTGTATTTTGTTTAGGTTTTGTTGGGTTGTTAAGTGTTTTTTCCCCCAATCTCGTTGTTCTGTGCAGGACAATGACAATAAAGATTTATCTATTTATTTCTATTTATCTATCTTTGGTCATTTTTGCTTTAAAAGTTCTCTTGAGTTCTCCAATTTTTAAATTTTTTTTGAAAAGATCTCTAGTCCTGCCTCTTGTATTGTTTTCCTCGACTTCTTTGCACTGTTCATTTAGGTATCTCTCCTTATCTCACCTTACTTTTATTTGAAATTCTGTATTCAAGTGATTGTATTTTTTTCCTTTCTCCTGTGACTTTTGCGTTCCTTCTTTCCTCTGCTATTTTTAGAGCCACATCCGACAACCACCTTGTTGGATAACCGCCTTGTCGGACAACCACCAGCGCCAGACCACAGGATAAGTAGCTGATCCACAGTACAGTAGCTGAACTAATATAACAACTGATATAGCTAATTTTTTTAAAGTAATTGAATACATAGTGAACCGACAACAGAGACTTGATACAGTGAACTCTTCTATTCATACCAAGGTTTTTTCCCCCTCTTCTCTTTTATTTTCATACCAAGGATGTTGACCAACGATTCAACAATTAGTTTGATACTGTACTGTGTTTTTTTCTTTTTCTCTGTCTTTTAAACTGTGATAATACGCATGATAATACTTTGTCTAAACTGTGATAGCATGTATGATGGGAGGATACTGGTGTAGGAACCAGCAAACCACACCAGTAAATTTTTGCCAAGAGAACCCTATGGACTAGAACAAAAGACAAAGCAAAGGGGGCAATTTTGGTGAAATAGGATGCTTAACACACATAGGAAGAAGGGGATGGACAGGAAAGGGGGAGGAGAAATACAGTGTTGCAAGGAACAATACTACATAGGCACATGGAATGTGAGGTCGATGAACCAAGGAAAACTAGAGGTGGTAAAAAATGAAATGGAAGGAATAAGCATTGACATTTTGGAAATCAGCGAGCTAAAATGGACAGGGATGGGTGAGTTCAGCTCTGGAGACCATCACATCTACTATTGTGGACAAGAAAACCTCAGAAAAAAATGGAGTAGCCATAATTGTCAATAAAAGAGTGAGAAAAGCAGTAATGGGATACAACCTCAAAAATGATAGAATGATGTCAGTCAGAATACAAGCCAAACCTTTCAATATTACCGTGACCCAAATATACACACCAACCACTAGAGCAGATGAAGCCACAGTAGACCAGTTCTATGAGGACCTACAACATCTCATAGAACAGATACCAAGAAATGATATCCACATTATCTTAGGAGACTGGAATGCCTAAGTAGGAAATAAAAAAAGTGGATGGAATAACAGGCAAGTTTGGTCTTGGAACACGAAATGAAGCAGGGCAAAGATTGATAGAGTTCTGTCAGGATAATGCACTAGTCATAGTAAACACCCTCTTCCAGCAACACAAGAGACGACTGTACACATGGACATCACCAGATGGACAACATCGGAACCAGATTGACTACATACTCTGCAGTCAAAGATGGAGAATCTCCATACAGGCAGCAAAAACAAGACCTGGAGCAGACCGTGGCTCAGATCACAACCTACTGATAGCAAAATTCAGGCTCAGACTAAAGAAAATAGGGAAAACAACCAGGCCAGAAAGATATCCCTAAAGAATACATGGTGGAGGTGGGAACAGGTTTAGTGGCTTGGAACAGATAGACAGAATGCCAGAAGAATTATGGACAGAAATGCGGGATGTCATACAGGAGGCAGCAAGGAAAACCATACCAAAAGGAAAGCAGCACTCATTAACAAATTTTAAAGTGGGTAGCACACAGATCCTTGATGTTCCTACCTGCAATTTGTCAAATTTAATCCCCTCTGAAGGGTTTCTGTGATTATACAAAAGGTGGGAAAAGAGGCAATTTTTAAAATGGCCAGCCTGGAAACCATGGGTATGTTTGTCTGCATGTGGCAGGATTATATTACTGTAAACAGCTATATAGCTCCACATGTCTTTTATTTCTGTGAAAAAACAAAGCATTTCTATCCATTTAAATAGCAAACTTTCAAAGTGACAAGCACAAACACCCCTACATCCTTGTGTCTGAGTTCATCTCCAAAGTTCATGTACTTGCTGGAAAAAAGCACAAAACCATTTTTGTTTTCCAGTGGAAATCATTGGGAAACACAATTTTTGCAAAGTCTGAATGGTCACTGGATTCAAGTCTACTTTGCATCAGCTCTGCTCCAAACTGATCCAAGCCAAATACAAATTGTTAAGTTGGATGAAATCTGTGGAAAGTGGCTTGTATAAATCTTCACTATCTTTGCATGCATTTCTTGCCCCAAGATAGATCTTCCCAACTGAGGCCCTCTACAAATGTTGTATTTCAACTCTCAGTCAACATACTGTAGATCAGTGGTTCCCATTATGGGCATATGCCCCACAGGGGGCCTTCAATTCCCAGAAGCCTAAGTCAGTACATTGGCTGATCAGTGCATTGGGGAATTGACTTAGGCTTCTGGGAATTGAAGCCCCAAAACCAAGGGTTGGAAAACACTGCGTAGATCAACAGTTTAGAAAGGCACCTCCCAACCCAGAAAAGCAAACTAAAACAATCCCTGACTCTATCACAGGTGTTTTAATTTGCAGTTATGTTTGTAACCCTGTTGAGGTTTAATTGTATTTAAAAACTTAATTTACTGTGGTTTTAAACACATATATTTCAGCTGTTCTATGCTGCCTTGAGTCACTTTCCTGGAAAAAAGGAACAATACAAATAAAATGTATAAATGCATGCATGCACGCACACACACACACACACACACACACACACACACACACAACTGGACATGGTAACAAGCAACCCTCAGGTGTTGGTATGCATTTTCAAAAGGAGACTGGGATTGGTATTATTCACAGAGAGGAGAAGAAGCTGGGGCAGATAACCTCAGAACTCATCCCTGCTCTAGGATCAACAAATTTTTTCTACCCAAGCATCATATTATTCTTTTTTTCTTGGTTGAATTAGATTCAAAACTGTTACCCAACCATGCACCAAATTTACAGCAGATGAATGGCAGCAAACTGAGCATCATCTAATGGGAAAAAATTATGAACGGGCTACAGTTAAGTCATCCACTCACATACATGCATTATCACAAGTGATAAACATGCACACATGAAGTTGTAAGCCCCACAATGCTTCAACAGAAATTAACTTTGAGTGCCAGAGCTCTATGTTTTTGTGGGTAGTGGCTTAGTTCTTTCATTGCATGTAAATAATATTACAGAGGGCTTTGAAACTTTCTGTTTAAACTTCTGTGCGGCATGAGGTGATATAGTAAATGGAAGCAATTCACTGATAAATGTACAGTATTAGCACTTTTAAAAACAAATCTGTCATTTTTCTGTTCTGTATTTAGGTGCTTCGCTTTCTGTATCTAAAAGGATATTTTGCTATCAGTAATTTATTAGACAATACCAGGTTTTGAATTTAACCTGTTTGGGTATGCAGTACGGTGTAGTGATGGACTTGGATTCTAGAACTCAGGATTGGAATGTCTGCTTGGCCATGAAAACTCCCTGAGACAGTAGCATTAGCAAAACCACTCCTTAATTTACCTTGAAAGCTACATTAAGGTAGCTATAAGACAGTTCCAACTTGACAGCATATTACTAACCTTATGTTTTAAAAGATGTGATATCAGCACAAGCGCTCCTCAGGGATTACTCTTCAAAAAGGTCATGTTTCTTCTGTTTTAAGTATTCACAACTCTTTGCCAAGAATTTATTCTAAAGAATGAAACCCTCCGATGTAATTGCCACTGCTCATTTATCTTGATTTTCTTTTTGCCTTATATTTTATCTTTTGCAGAGATAAAAGATATGAGGAGAGGGATAGAAGATTTTTGCTATTGAGAAAATAATTTTGTATTTACTGACCAGGCTGAATCCCAGGTAACAGTGGTGGTGGTGGTGGTGGTGGTGGTGGTGGTGGTGGGGAGACAGTACTGGCCTAAAATTAGATCAAGCATTTGCTATTGTTAAGGCATTCTGAAAATATGCCCTTCCTGCAGATAGCACTTCTAGCTAGCTGAAGGGATAAAAACACTGGAGTATTTTTAGAGTTAATGCCTAGGCTGTGTGAGACTGAGAGATATGAGGAATGAGAAAGGAGCAGTTCACTCTTTTACATCCAAAAGATTTTGAAGGAACAATTCTTCCTCCAGAACAATATATTTCTTAACTGCTCACAGCCCCCAGATCTTCCGGGCAGCAAAGCAAAGCTCGCCAAGTACTTTGACCTGCAAAAGCCTTTCATGAAAATACAGTAATTTCAAACCAGTTGTAGCTCATTTGTGAATGTCAGATCACATAGAGAAAAGCTTATTTCAGTTTGCCTTTGCACGTAATTAGCAGACCAATGTTAAAAATATATTTCTTTCTGACCCTTTTAGACCATTTCTGGGAACATAATACTTGGTTAATCCTAACTTGAAATGGTCTGCTTTTTAAATGCTCGTTTTCAGTGATGCACTGAAAAATTTTACTACCCACTCGGTGGGTGTGGCTATCTGTGGGCATGGCTATCTGTGGGCATGGCCTCAAAACTGCCCCCCTGCCCCACCCCCACCCCAAGAAAAGAAAGAAAGAAACCTACCTTGCTTTATTTCTTCGCGGAGATGAGGAGGATGGAGGAGTCCCAGAGCAGTGGCGCTGCTGGGAGGTGAACAGGGCAAGTTGGTGGGCTGGCGCTGGCTGGGCTCCCCTTCCCAGTGCCGCCAGAAACACGTCACTGCTGGGAGGTGAGCGGGGCTGGTTGGTGGGCTGGCGCTGGCTGGGCTTCCCCTTCCCAGTGCCTCCGGAATTGCGTCCCTGCCGGCGGCGCTGCTGGAAGGTGAGCGGGGTGAGTTGGTGGGCTGGCGCTGGCTGGTCTACCCCTCCCAGCGCCGCCAGAAATGCATCCCATTTGCCTCACCCAGGGCCGAAGGCGCAGGGGAAGTGTAGAGATGAAAGCGCACCTTTGGCCCTGGGCGAGGCAAATGGGACACATTTTCGGCAGCGCTGGGAGGGGGAGGCCAAGAGGTGGGCGTGGCCAGCCAAGTGGGCATGGCCTGGAATTTTTACTACTGGTTCACCAGAACCGGCCACAGTACAACACTGCTCATTTTGCTAAACCTGATACCAGCAATGGAAAACAACCTCCGAGGTTTTGTCAGTGTTCAAGTGATTCTCTTGCAAGTGAAATCCAAAGCAATTGACAGATAGAAGGTGAAATGGTAGGGATAGCAAGACTATACTGTTCCCCACCCCCCACATGCAAGACTACCTCTGGTTTCAGAGTTACACAAAAAGCAGCCAAGGGGTGACTGAAGCTTTACAGGTGCAGGAGAATTTGTAGCCCAGAGCTAGAATGTGAAAGGGGGGACACACACACACACCAACTACTTCTCTCTGCACACACATGTTCACACGCATGCACACACACCCCAACTACTTCTCTCTGCAGCCAGAGCCATGACCTCTAAACTCAAGTGATCCTCTCTCTTCCTGCTTCACAAGTCTACCTGTCAACCATATGTCGAGAGATGACAACATATTGGTATCTATTACTGAAGCTATTTGTAGCAGAAATAAAACTGCATATGGCTTCAAAACAAAAGGGGGAAATCCCTCTTGAGATGTGGCAATTCTTCAACCCTCCAAAAGTCAAAGAAAATGTAACCTTGAAATAAAAAAGAATGAGGTAGAAAACCATATGTCAAGAAGAAAGAAAACCGGATGTCTGTTTAGACAGCTTCAGAGTCTGCATTTACTTTGTGGGACATATTTATTGTGCTAACAGTGCTGACATGGCACCATTTTCCAAACATGTCTCTGTATTTCAATTTAGAGATTCTGACATTCACAGGATTTGTAATTACACTATAAGGACTTTGATGAATGTGCCTAGAGACCAAGATGCTTTTTACTGCCTTCCAAAGGAAAAAAAAGTAATAACATTTCATATGTATGTATCTATGTTAAATAATATCTCTCTCAGCCATTTCAAAGGTCTTCAGTTCAAATCAGTGGCTTCAGTTAGTTTGCTATAACAGGGCCTAGACATAACTGACATTACTTAAGAGATTAAATAGAAGATCTCTGTTTCATTAATGTTCTGCTACCTCAGAACAGAAATACATCACAGTCACAAGACTCTGACCACTAAGAATGTAGGACACAGCCTATATGTTCAAAGGCTTGAAAACATATAAAGATGTGAAAAAATCTTATTGTTATTGAGATTTTCTATCAGGCTGGCTGTTTTGACAAAGCAAGCCAGCCCCTGTCTCTATGTAAAGCTATATTTTTCCCTTTGTGAAGCTAAGCACATACACAGTTAGCACAACAAAATAGAATGAGAGATCAAAAGACACAAATAACCCATCTAGTGCTACTACCTTTACAATATCACAACAGTTCACTGCATAATTCAAAGAAACATACAAAAAAGTAAACACAAAAATACACATATTCTATCTAAAAACAATACAACCACTGTCTTGTTTACCATACAAGGGCAATTGAGCCCTGAATTTCAGAGTGTAGGAAAAAAATACTGTGCATTGTGTGAATGTAGAAAAATAAGAAAGTGAGAGAATGGAGGGAGGAAGATCAGTCTAGGGCCCTATGTTTCAGCTCTTGCTCCATCTGCAATTCAGTAATAGTGGCTGCAGAAAGCTCAGTTGGGAGTGAAAGCCTCTTGCTTCATGAAGCAGCCACCACCACAGATGCACCACTCGCTTCTGCCACTATGTACAAAAAGCTAGCAGAACTTTAGGCTGTCAGTTTAATAGGAAGAAGAGTCTTCAAGAAATGGATCATGACTGTGGTCTCAAATACAGACCACCACCGAAAACTCTTTTGATGCTGCTTTGAGTTAGAGTGAAGGCTTCCCCCAAACTAAACCCAAGCTATCTGAAAACTAATTACTGGTATACAGAGCAAAGCTACCAACTTCTATCAACAACAGTAACCATATTTTAAAGTTGAAAAGATTCTCTTGAGCTTATGCGGCAACAGTCCAGTGAGTTTCTAACAGGTATACAAAATATTGTTGCCTCACTTGACTGTTTTCATTTTGGTGACAGGTGCTGCTATCATCCAACAAAGCAACCATTAAGGAATCTAAAGGATAATTACTTGAATAGAAACTAGAAGGAGACCCCACATATCATGAAAAATGGTGAACACTGCAGAGTTAAGGAAGACCATTGCTTGATGGCACAATGCCTAATCTGAATGCATGTTAAAATGTCCCAGTTTCACTCCTTGACATTTCAAACTCAAGTAGCAGAGCTGAGAGAGGCTCCTGCAAGTGGTACTGGAGAGCTGCTGGCAGACTGTAATAGTGGACTATAAAGTGCTCTGCAAACATTTTTTCTAGAGCTGGTTACTATGAAGCAAATTATACCAAATGAAAGAAACAATTTTTGTTGGGATAAAAGTGTGTAGAATACACATGATTAACATACAAGAGTTCTGAAGTAGCATTATTTGACAAACAGGACATATGTGGACAAGGTACACACAATCTGAAGGCACAACTCATCATGAAGGTGTCCTGCACCAATCCAACCAAAATCAATGAGAGTTGAACAAAAACATAGTTTTGCCCATTGTCTAAGTACAGTGGTTCCCATGCCCCACACGAGGACTTCAATTTCAAGAAGCCTAAGTCAGTACATTGGCTCATCAGTGCTTTGGGGAATTGACTTAGGCTTCTGGGAATTGAAGTCCAAAAAACCAAAAGTTGGAAAACACTGGTATCTTTGTAGACCTTGAATGCTGAGAATATTGGATATTTTTGTTTAACCAGATTGCAGTTACCAAGGAGACAAACCTCTGAATGTTCACTGTACTTAGCTGAAATCGAAATGTCACATGGAAGGTTATGCTCTGAATGCATTAGAAGCTAATCTCAAAGTCCTCTGGGCAAACCTGCCTAAAAGCCTTCTTGTCTGTCTGGACCCATTTTTAAAAATGCTGTGAACAGCAACAATCTATGTCCTTTTATCTTAATAGGCAAATCAACAAACCTTTTGCTAGTTCAACTATGAACAACAGAGAATAACCTGATTTTATCTAAAGGCAATTACAAACATCAAATTTTATTCAAAGAAGCTTAAAGATGCCTTTATCTGATACTATAGCTTATATTATGTATGCTTACATGTGTGTGTCTCCATGTGTACTAGTTTTCTGCCCACCAATCACATGCAATAAACTAGATAAAAATATTCTATTTTAATGCAACATTTTTAAAAGTCAGCTTTCTTTAAGAGATTGAAAACAATCCCGAATGCCAATTTTAATAGCATTTATAAACATCAAAAATTGTACAGGAGCAAGCAGTCACAGCTGTGTATGTGATGCCAAAAAAGGGATAGAGCAGGGGTGGCCAACCTACTGTCCGTGGCACCATTTCATGTGTCCTGCCACCACCCTCACCACTACCTGAAGCAGACGCATTTACGACAGTTTATGATAAGATTTCTTAGGGAGTGAGAGTTTCCCTTCTCACCTTCCTTCTTAAAAGATAGTAGCTATGTATCTTCAAATGAAAATGCAACTCCAACTAATTTCTCTTCCCTCCGCTGTTGTTGTTGTTCAGTCGCACAGTCGATTCCGACCCTTTGCGAACCTATGGACCATTGATCTCCAGGCACCCCTGTCCTCCACCATCCTCCTCAGTCCGCTCAGCTCGGTGCCCGCTGCGTCCACAATGCCATCCAGCCATCTCATCCTTGGCCGTCCCCTTTTTCTTTTGCCCTCCACCTTTCCCAGCATCAAGGCTTTCTCAAGTGAATCCTCTCTTCTCATTTGGTGTCCAAAGTACTTCAGCTTCATCTTTACTATTTGACCTTCTAAGGAGCAGTCAGGACTGATTTCTTTCAAGATTGACTTATTTGTTCTCCTCGCTATCCAGGGTACTCTCAAAACTCTCCTCCAACACCACATCTCAAAGGCGTCTATTCTTCTGCGCTCAGCCTTCCTAATGATCCAGCTCTTGCATCCATACATTACCACCGGGAATACCATTGCTTTGACTATATGGATTTTTGTTTGCAAGATGATGTCTCTACTTTTCACTATGTTCCCCAGGTTTCTCATGGCTTGTCTCCCTAGAATCAGTCGCCTCTTTATTTCATGGCTGCAGTCACCATCTGCAGTGATCCTAGATCCCAAGAAAGTAAAATCCGTCACTGCTTCTACTTCTTCCCTGTCCACTTTCCAGGTGCTGATAGGGCCTGTTGCCATTGCATGCACACACCCCAAAAAAGGACTCAGACACCAGTATAAGTGGATAACGGCATTGGGCCACATTTATTGATTCATGCCCTAGTCCGAATTGTAAATTTCGATTGGTACTCAACCAATTATAATTCTTAAGGCAAGCAGGCCACAGTAACACTGGTAAGGTTCCTCCCAAAATTGCCAACGGCAATTGGCTACAATGTATCCATTTGTATCAATTTGTTTGTTTACAACAAATTGTTGACCGTAGTCAATAAACTAACTACTGACCCCACCCTCTGACGCGTAGCCGTAAAATAACGGGGTGATGCATGCTGCCTAGCTCGTGCCATCACCCCATTGCCTGGTTCGTCGTTGACCGGACAACGTTAACCAACTTGTGCCTATCTAGTGTTGGCCAGTCAATTGCGAACCTGCCGGATACCTGTGGGTCATAATTATTTACCTTACCAGTGCTACTCGCCACACGGGGAGGCTTCAATAAAGACTCACCGCCCCCCCCCCCCCAGACCGTCAGCTCGGTCAACAGGCCTGCTTGCAAGTCTTCCAAGAAGAGGTTCATACCTCTGTGCGACAGATGGACCCCATCCCCTGCATAAAGATCACAGTTTTGGAGACTAATGGTGGGGTGTCGGATGACACGCCCCCAACCCTTGTCTATAATGAACCGGGCTACTGCCCTGTTCACCGAGCGGTGAGCACGGTCAAGGGCCTAGAGGTTAATGCCCCCTCTGTAAGCGTGACGCGGTATGATGTCCGACCAAATCAGGGTTGTGGCAGGCCACACATAATGCAAGTAGGCCAGGTCACCGCAGATCGCATGTTTCAGCGACAGGCCCGTGACCTGGCCTAAATCATTGCCACCAAGGTGTCAGCATCCCTGATGGAAAAAAGGAATGGCAACAGTTCCCGCCATAACATCCCGCGCTTACCGTACCACCTAAGACATGCGGACGCATGTAGTCCCAGCTGGGGTCCCCACTCTGTCGCCGCAGCGTACTGCGCTGCCCAGTGCACGTAGCTGTGGCCCACCAGCCATACTGCCACCGGTGTGATCCGACACCCAGGGTCTGTCAAGGAAAAAGGGAAACAGGACAGTGACTTAACTGGTACTCACAATTGCATGGGGCGAACATACAGCTGGAAACACTGCGATCCCCACCTCCCCATCTGGCGTATCTCGGCCCCAGAGTACCCACATGCAGCTGCAGTAGAAGCAGCTCCTATTCTAAAAGAATGGGTGCCGTAACGAGCCCCGGGGATGCCCACACTGGACAGTGCCTTACCGGTCACCTTCCAAAATTGAAATTTAGTAAGGGGAGACCCATCTTGGTGACAGAAAAACGGCCCAGGGTGCGTACCACGCAGTGCAAGGAACTCTCGTAGGGCACCAACCAGACAGATGTCTGCAATGGAACATCGTAGCAGTCTTACACCACTGCCTACACCGTGCTGATCAACCTTTGAAGAACGTATCCTCAACTGAGCCCACTCATCTGCAACATAGACATCTTCGAGTTCCAGTGCCCTACGCGTCGCATCCGCCTTAGACAGTAGCACAAGCTCACTGATGCGGAGCGCACCAAAAAAGGCCACCGTGGTAGCCGCATGAAAGAGAGCTGCCTCATACCTGTCAAAGCACAGGTCATGCCAGCCTCGTGCAAGGTGGGTAAGGACCCTTGGAGAAATTGGGTGGCGGCTGTCCGGGCAGCGTCCACATTCCCGTGTCCACCCTTCCAAAACGTGTCGTATACGGAAGTCAGTTGTGCTGTCAGCATAACCCCCCCACCTTGGCCCTGAATGCCAGTGCTGACAGCCTGGATGCTATGGTGCGGGGAGCTAGGCCCTGGTTGTGTAGGTAAACCATGAATTGAAGGACATGTGCCACTGGAATGGGCCAAATCTCGGGCAAACCGAATTGCGCACAGAAAGCCTGAAATTTAGTGAATGCATGGTGATACGCCTTACGCGTGTGGGGTGCCAGCGACATGCCGATCGCCCAGTTCAACTCTCCTTGCCACACGTCCATATCTCGTCCGGGAGCGGCGAGGGAAATTCCTCTGCGTCCGGGGCCAAGGCGCGGAACCGGGGGATCTGCAGGCGGGACAAAGCATCAGCAATTTCATTATTAATACCTGGTACATGTCTAGCCCTGAATAGAATATTGAGGCGTAGACTGCGCAAGACGAACTGGCGCAACAGCCCCATGACCATGGGCGATTTAGACGTCTGCGAGTTGACGATGTGCACGACCGCAGCATTGTCACACCAGAAATGAACAACTGAATTGGCCCACTCCGCACCCCATAGCATCAAAGCTCCCAGTATGGGAAAGAACTCGAGGAACGTAAGATCGCGTAAACGATCCATGCCCCTCCAAGCTGGAGGCCTTCGGCCGTAGGCCCACCTCCCCTCAAAGTAAATCCCATAACCCAGGGACCCTGATGCGTCCGACTGAACCTGGAAGCGAGGGGACACCAGAAGGTCAGATCTCCAAAATGACACCCCGTTGAATTCCTTAAGGAACTCGAGCCAAATCAGCATATCCTCCTTCGTGCCCCTGTTCAGTCGGACCCTATGATAGGGCCTAGATAGGCCAGCCATGGCGTCGCACAAGTGTCGAGCAAAAGCTCTGCCAGGCGCGACCACCCTGCAGGCAAAGTTAAGGTGACCATGCAGTACCTGGAGCTAACGAAGTGACACCTTGCGTTTGGCCAGTAAGGCCAAAATCAATGCAGTGATCCTTGAAACCTTGTCAATGGGTAACCTGGATGCCTGTAAAACGGTGTCAATTTCAATACCCAGGAACGTGAGCTTGGTTGATGGGCCCTCGGTCTTTTCGGGCGCTAAAGGGATACCAAGTTCCTTCATTAGCGTCTGAAATGTGTTGAGGAGACGCGTACACGTGTCCCAGCCCCGTTCACCCCCGAACAAGAAATCATCGAGGTAGTGGGCTACAGACCGAGACCCCGACCTACTAACAAAGGCCCACTGGAGGAAGGTGCTAAAATGTTCAAATGCTGAGCAAGAGATGGAGCAGCCAAAAGGCATGGCTTTATCAACATAAAACTTGCCCCGGAATCTGAAGCCTAGTAACTCAAAGTCGCCCGGGTGCACCGGCAGCAGCCGGAATGCAGACTTAGTGTCACACTTTGCCAATAGTGCACCCGGGCCACAAGAGCGCACCATGCGTAGAGCCTGGTCGAATGATGTGTACCTGACCGAACAAAGGTCATCAGGGATGGCATCATTGACCGAATGGCCAGCCGGGTACGACAGGTGGTTAATCAGGCGAAATTCCCCCGGTGTCTTCTTGGGCACTAACCCCAAAGGGGAAACCTTCAGGTTGGGAAAGGGTGGAGCCTGAAAGGGGCCAGCAACCCTGCCTGCCTTAACCTCCTTAGCAATACTCAGGGCGGCCACCTCCTCCCTGCCCCTAAGAGAAAATAAGTTGGGGGCGTCTTGGGGGCACCTCTCCCCTGTGAACGGAATGCGGAACCCTCGCTGACAACCCTCGAGGAGGTAACCAGCGTCTTCCCTCCTCGGGTATGTTGCGAGCCAACGCTCCAACATGGCCAAATTAACTGGGGAGGGGGCCTTTTGGGTGACCAGTTCCCTCCGCGGCAGGTCTGCCCGCTCCCTGTCCACCTCTACCTCTGCCCCGAGACCCGCCTGCTCGCGGACACGCAGCGGCGGCGTGGGGGCCAGCGCAAGAGGGACACTCATGCTTATATCTGCATTGTTTTCTGTTGCACGCACCATTGGCTGAGAAGCTCCAACACAGCAGGCGGGTTGGAACCCCCTGCCCCGCCACCTGGCGGGGTACCTGTGCTGGAGCAGCTCGCTGGACCGCATGTCCACAATGATACCTCTCCCCAGGCGCAGGGCGCGTGGGGGTCATGTACAGAAGCCAAAGCTTCTGGCAGGGCTCGTCCCACCTAATCTCCGGGTGTAGGGGCACTCTCATTCGAAATTCCTCGTCGTAAGCCAACCACGACGGGCCAGGGAAATCAACCATTGCCCTGTAAATATTGTCCAAATATTGGACCATCGGGATGGCCAGATCGGGCCGGGCCTTGAGGTAGACCGCCATGTATATGAGATATGCGGACAACCAGTTGGCCCACATGCGTGGTGGCTTACGACGGCGAGACTGTTCCTTGTCCTCCTCGTCTTGCCCCTCCCTCTCCTCTTTGGTGGGTTCCCTGTTCAATAGGGAGAAAATGTCTACATATTCTCCCCGCCAAATCTTCTCCCTCGTGGCCTGGGCTAAATGATCCCCAAGGGGCAAAGAATACCCAGCTGTCGGGAATGCCGACACCGGTACGTTAGCAGTGCGGGACATCAAGAAAGGGACCTGAACCGCCCCCGTGACCCCCGTTGCCTGCCCTGCGGCGTAAGGCCCCCCCACCCACAGTGGGGCCTGTAAGTGGCAAAGCTGCACCTGGGTAAGTCGGGGGCTGCTGTCCCCCCGCTCCGACTTGACGTGGCCATGGCCACTGAAGACCCTCACCCGTGGTGAATGTTGGTGTGGGAGCATTAACTTGAACCGGATACTCACAGGTTGCACCCCCGCGGGCCGCCCCCACTGGGGGTTCCGGCCCACGGTGAGCGTCGGAGCTCGTGACCGCAACCGAGCTCTGAAGACCCATCTGACCACCACCCGCCGGTGGTGCCTGCTGTGCGGGGAGCTGCAAGGCCGCGGCGGGGGCTGCCCTGCGCGCCTCAAGCAGCTCAACCCGGCCGGCCGCCTGCTGAAGACTGTCTGGCCACATAGTGACCTGCCGGCCAAAAGGTGCCCCGGATGGGTTGGGTATCCCCAGGGCGCTGGACCCGGGCCAGGTGCTGGAGTACTCGTACCCGTGTAGGGCCATGCCCAAAACTCTGGCCCCTGAGGGGCCTGGGGCATGCCCTGCCAGGGAATTGTGCCCAGCCCTCCCCCCTGGTTAACACCTATGGCTGGGGAATGCGGGCCAGGGGCCGAAGGCCCAGCGGCGCCATGCCCACCCCCCTGCCCCAAGCCCGTGGCCGGCAATTGCTGGCCGGGGGCCGCAGCCCCCGCAGAGCCAGTCTGGGGCTGTAAAGCCTCGGGCCACGGGCTAATTTGCCCCATCCCACCGGTCCCGGTGGGAGCCTCCGCAATGGGGGCCTGTTGGGTGGGCGCAGCCGTGGTCCTCCGACCCGGCTGGCGCCTCCTGGATGGGCGAACCGAGTTCGCCATAGCCTTCTTCCTTGAAAGCATGTCGTCGCTGGGGAAGCCTACGAAGAGGCGAAGAGTAAAGCTGCGTGCCGCCGAAGGGGCTTCCCTGCAAAAGCTGAGAGCGACGGAGTAAAAACTTCTCCGCTCCGTCGCTTTCGCAAAATGGCAGCTCGGCTGCCTCGTGGCCACCCCTTTTAAAGAGGGCTGGCCATGCCCCCTAACTACCCGGATGTCCAAGTCCGGTGGGGGGGTGCCCGCAAAGAGCACGGCGGCCATTTTGGCGCCGCGCTTGCATTATCTTGGTTTTCTTGATGTTAAGTCTCAGGCCAGCTTTTGCACTCTCTTCTTTCAACCTAATCAGTAGCTTCTTTAAATCTTCCTCACTTTCTGCCATTAGGGTAGTATCGTCTACATATCTCAAATTGTTGATGTTTTTCCCAGCAATTTTTATCCCATATTGTGTGTGATTCCTCCATCCCTGCATTGCGCATTATGTGCTCTGTGTATAGGTTGAAAAGGTAGGGTGATAAAATGCAGCCTTGTCTTACTCCTTTTCCTATTCCAAACCATTCTGTCATTCCGTGTTCTGTCCTAACTGTTGCTTCTTGACTCTTGTACAGATTTCTCATGAGGTATATGAGGTGTTCTGGTATTCCCATTTCTTTAAGTACTTGCCACATTTTATTGTGGTCCACGCAGTCAAAGGCCTTGGTGTAGTCAATAAAGCAGAGGTATACTTGTTTCTGATATTCTTTTGTTTTCTCCATGATCCACCGTATATTAGCAATGTGGTCTCTAGTCCCCCTGCCTCTTCTGAAACCCGCCTGCACCTCTGGCAAATCTCTCTCCATGTGCTGCTGAAGTCTATCCTGTATTATCTTGAGCATCACCTTGCTAGCGTGTGGGATGAGCGCAATTGTTCAATAATTTGAACACTTTGGCACTACCCTTCTTTGGGATTGGAACGTATACTGATCTTTTCCAATCCTGTGGCCACTGTTTTGATTTCCAGATCTGCTGGCATATCAAATGCAGTAATTTGATTCTGTCATCTTTTAGAGCTTTGAAAAATTCAACTGGGATACCATCATCTCCACTAGCTTTGTTGTTTGCAGTGCTTTTTAGGACCTTTCTGACTTCACTCTCTAGGATGTCTGGCTCAAGTTCAATGTTCTCATCATTGTGATTATCAGTGGTGTTGAGGTCCTTTTTGTAAAGTTCCTCTGTGTATTCTTTCCATCATTTCTTAATCTCTTCTGCATCAGCTAACTCCTTGCCGTCTTTGTCCCTTATCATGGTCATTTTTGCTTTGAATGTTCCCTTGATTTCCCCAATTTTTTTGAAAAGATCTCTAGTCCGACCTCTTGTGTTGCTTTCCTCTATTTCTTTGCACTGTTCATTTAAATAGATTTCCTTGTCTCTCCTTGCTCTTCTTTGAAATTCTGTGTTCAAGTGACTGTATTTTTTTCTTTTCTCCTTTGCCTTTTGCATTCCTTCTTTCCTCTGCTATTTTAAGAGTGTCTCATCAGACAACCACTTTGCTTTCTTATGCTTCTTTTCTTTTGGTATGGTTTTCCTTGCTGCCTCCTGCATGATGTCCTGCACATCTGTCCATAATTCTTCTGGCACTCTGTCTATCAATTCCAAACCATTAAATCTGTTCACCGTGTATTCATTAGGGATGTTGTCTAGGTCACATCCGACTGGCCTGATTGTTTTCCCTATTTTCTTTAGTCTAAGTCTGAATTTTGCTATTAGTAGGTTGTGATCTGAGCCACAGTCTGCTCCAGGTCTTGTTTTTGCTGACTGTATGGAGGTTCTCCATCTTTGGCTGCAGAGTATGTAATCAATCTGGTTTCGATGTTGGCCATCTGGTGATGTCCATGTGTAAAGTCGCCTCTTGTGTTGCTGGAAGAGGGTGTTTGCTATGACCAGTGTGTTATCTTGACAGAACTCTATGAATCTTAGCCCTGCTTCATTCTGCGTTCCAAGACCAAACTTGCCTGTTATTCCATCTACTTTTTGATTTCCTACTTTGGCATTCCAATCTCCCAAGATAATGTGGACATCATTTCTTGGTGTCTGTTCTATGAGGTCTTGTAGGTCCTCATAGAACTGGTCCACTGTGGCTTCATCTGCGCCCATGGTTGGTGCGTATATTTGGATTACAGTGATATTAAAAGGTTTGCCTTGTATTCTGACTGATATCATTCTATCATTTTTGAGATTGTATCCCATTACTACTTTTCTCACTCTTTTGTTGACAATTATGGCTACTCCATTTTTTCTGAAGTTTTCTTGTCCACAGTAGTAAATGTGATGGTTTCCCGAGTTGAATTCGCCCATCCTTGTCCATTTTAGCTAGCTGATTCCCAAGATGTCAATGTTTATTCTTTCCATCTCATTTTTCACCACTTCCAGTTTTCCTTGGTTCATCGACCTCACATTCCATGTTCCTATGCAGTATTGTTCTTTGCAACACTGTATTTCTCCTCCCCCTCTCCCATCTCTCCCCTTCTTTTGATCTGTGTTAAGCATCCTGTTTCCCTCCCCACCCCCAAACATTCAAGCAAATTAACCATGATTCAATGCAAGGCTTAATTAACTCTAGATGCAGACTGCTTGAATGGCAAGTAACCAGGGATGGGACTGTTGTGTGGGATGGGACTTGATACCAGGAGTAATAGTTATGTTAGTTGAAGTGTGGGAAATGTTTATAAATGGAACAGCAAGATATTGATACATGATTCCTAGCTACAAACACCTTCTTTTGTGTATAAGGATGTGTGACAGATGGAGAGTCACCAAGTGCTGTTAGTTAGCCCTGTTAATGGTTGCTGTTAGTTAGGGTAGTCAGTTAAACCTAAGGTTTGGTAAGCAGGAGGATTGTAGTTTGTTTATGAAGACCTTGAGAATAATAGCATAACCATGTTTGTACTTGTTTCAAAGCAAGTACAGTGGAACCTCATACAACAATCACCCCATATAGCAAAGAAATCGCATAACAATTAGATTGGGGGGAGATAGTGTCCCGCATAACAATTTTACCTACGGAAAAATCATACAACAATTTTTAAATGGGAAAAATCACTTAGCAAAAAAAAAAATCATTGTATGATGTAACCCATAGTGAAAATCGCTATAAAATGCATGTATCGTATAGCAATTGTTTCATACAACAACAAGCCCTGTGGAATGGATTAAAATCATTGTATGTGGCACCACTGTATCTACTTTTCTATCTATGGAACAGAAAGTGTTCTAAATCATAAAGAAACAGAAAGGCTAACATATATAAACCCTGCCTGTTGTTTTACATACAATATATCATTTACAAGACATTATACCCATGTATACTGCTGGTCAGTGTTATAACAGGCAGTTTATATGGTTTTATTTTAATAATTCAGATACTGTTAGTATGCATTCAATCCATATCAGGTAAATAGTGTGACTTTGAGCTTTTAATGTTATTTAAAAATAATAATTTTGGTATTATCCAGAGTAAGTGAGAAATGATAGTCCTCTAGAGGCCAATGTGGGTACTTTCCAAATATTTTGGACTATATGAAAGTGGGGGTGACTGTATTTGCTGCAGTGAGAATTGGTTTCATTTTAGCTCAAAATAGTCATAGCTCAAAATAGGCATGCTTCCTCCTCTACTGCTTACAACACCACTAAACAACATTTGTTAGGAAGCTATAACTGGGTGAATAATTAGTTTGAGCTGGATACACAGGAAGAGCTGAAGAGAATAATTTGATTTAAATCACATTACCCTGCAGAGACTTGTTAATGAGCAAGGGTCTGAGATTTTGCTCCAGCAAGCCTTCAAAACACTCAGTGAAGATTTTCCAAGTCTCAAGTATAATTAAAACAGAGCATGAAAAAGCCAAAGAACTTGAATATTAGTAGGTGTTTCATCCCAAGACAAAGCAAGGGTCAGAGAAATTGTGGGCCTGTTTAATGTCCCCAACCAAGGAGTCCCACAAGACATAACCAATTACCCATTTGTGTAAGTAGTGAGCTTTGTATTGGCCTCTGCTAAGTGAAGCACCAAACTGCCACTGTTTCTCTCATAGGCAGTGATGTTGCACTGGGGATTGTTGCATTGCTTGTGGCATACTCAGTGATATACAGCACCAGGTTCTGCAGAACCGGTAGCGGAAATTCTCCCAGGCCATGCCCACTTGGTTGACCACACCCACCTCCATAGCCCATAATGCATGGTGTGTTGCACCGCCCACAGATTTGGCCAGCCCACAGAGTAGGTAGTAAAAAAAATTGCAGTGCATCACTGGGCATACTCATGGATGGGAAACATAAAAGGTAAACTATAAAAGAGGCAAACACAGCAAGACAGCTGAAAATTGAGAACTTTAGCCCATGACACAATAAATCACAAAAAAACATTGCAGCCCATCCTTCCTCTTAAATGCAATTCAACATTGCAGCAAACCAGCATCACCAAGCAGGATATTCCATTATTCTCTCTCTCTCTCTCTCTCTCTCACACACACACACACACACACACACACACACACACACACACACACACACACACACAGACTGAGAAGAGCCAGAGGCATAGAGGAGGGCAAGTAGCCAAATTGGAGGAGGGTTTTTAACAGTCAGTCTGCCCCCAGTGAAGTAATGCCTGATGGTGGTTCTGCGGGGTGGCGGGGTGTAATGGGAAGTGGTTTTAGTAGGTAAAAATCCCACACACTGTGAAGCAAGAGCTCCACAGTGTCTTTTGAAGATTTCCACCTGCCACCCCACCCCCACCCCCACACAGGCTCCATTTCTCCATAGCTGCCAATATTCTGCAGAGGTACTGAGTACAGTACATCAGCTGCTCACTGGAACTACTGTGGAGAGGTAAATGATCTTTTCATTTTGTAATGCTGGAAGAGATGGTATATAAAATGAAAACTACAAAACTGATTTCCCAGCCATTCTACTTCAATTGCAGAGAGAATTTACAAATGCAAATTCTTCTCATAACAAAACTGATATTTTTAAAAAGAAAATCTTCCATGCAGAGCCTAGATCTGAGGGGACAAGTTGCTAACCCCTTCTCCCTGAATTTCCTAAATTCCCTTGGGACGTATAGGGAAACACTGATACAAGCTGTAAAAACTACCCATGAACTTAGTACGACATTCACACTCCACATCCAGGTCAGAATCACTATATTAATATTTTGGTAGAATTTATGCCACTGGTACAGTGGATTCCCAACGTGAAGCCCACGCTCCATGGGAATACTTCAATTCCCAGAAGTCTAAGTCAGGCTAATCAGTGCTTTTGGGAATTAACTTAGGCTTCTGGGATTTGATGTCCAAAAACCAAAGATTGGGAAACACTGCTCTAGTACTACTATCTTAGTGGGTTTCATGTGATTCTTGGTACACCACAGCACCGGATGACATTATTAAGAATATGGGGAAATTAGATTCTTTTTCATGAATAAAGCCACCAAAGATCTCAAAATAAGGCTGTGCTGCTACTAAAATTCAGTATTATTATTATTGTAAGATCCATGTTATCTGGTAACTGGAGTATACCAATCAGAGAAACTCAAATTTCTGACAAGAAATGCAGCCTAGGGTAGAAGAGACAGCTACCATTGTATACGAACTACTTCCAAAATCTGTCGAAATGCTTAAATTATGTAACCCAATAAATGTTCACATTTTTAAGAAATGCAAAGAAACAGGCTCACTATGCTTTGTTCAATATTGATTACAGTCATGGACTGTAAATAAAATTGAATTGAATTGATTAACCCCATCTTTGTAAGATGCTTCCTGCTTTGGGAGATCATTTACATGCAAATAATAGAAAGAAAATGAGGGGAGCAGCAGTTTGGAGAGGGATCAAAGGAATAGCAAAGGTCACATTTCATTGTCTTTGCAACAATTTCCTGGTGTACTCATGTAAGCAAGCAAACAAGCAAACAAACAAGCAAATTTTTTCTTCCAGTTCCAAATGCTCCCATCCTAGGGTACTAAATGTCTGATCGTGCATTTTGCGGTATGGCAGAAAGCAGTTGAGGGAGAATTCAGTTTAGCATAGTATTAACCAACAGAGAAAACAGTTGGCAGCCACCATAAGAACATAAGAACAACCTTGCTGGATCAGGCCACAGCCCATCCAGTCCAGCATTCTGTCTCACACAGTGGCTCACCATTTCCTTCAGGGTATTCCCAAGGAGATGCATTCACCTGCTTAGGATTCCCTGGAAATAGCATTGAGAGATATCCTGCCTATCTCTCCAACCCAGAGGTTGTCCTTAAGTATCCATAATTATAGCCATTGATACCCTTGTCCTCCATGAATTTGTCTAATCCTTTCTTAAAACTGTCAAGACTGACAGCTGTCACCACTTCTTCTGGCAGGGAGTTCCCATAGACCAGTAATCCTCTGGATGAAAAAGTACTTTCTCTTATTTGTTTGAGAACCATGTTCTGTTGTTCTAAACTGCCCTTCCTGGAAGCTGCATGGAATGTCTACCTTGCAAGTTTGAATCTGGAGAGTCTGTCAACTGACATAATGTAACCCAATCTCAAATTTATTTCCTAAACTACCTACATTTATTTTCTGTGGATTTACAGTAAAATCTAGCTAGCAACTGGGGAGAAACATTTTATACTCTCTATCTGGCTAGGCAGCTAAGTAAAGTTTTTGACAGTGGTGGTAAGGAATCCAATTCCTCATTTTGCCTCCAAGGAGAAGACCCAGCCTATGTAGTCATGGGCAAGCTGTACAGTCTCAGGGCACCCCAGAAGAAGGGAATGGTAAACCACTTCAGTGTATTCTCTATTTAGGAATCTGAGATAGGTTCTTCATAAGTCAGAATTGACTTGATGGGCCATCATCATCATCATCATTACTACTTTAAATCTTTTTAATCAACTGTGTCCCAGTCTTCCACATTTTTGTAGATTGAAGAAACCCATTCCAGATCAAATACGAAATACAGTAAAACCCCAACTTACAGGAAAAGTCCATTCCGTAGGCTTTTGCTTAAATTGGTTTTTTATGTAACTCGAAGCAAAACCATAGGAAAAATTATTTTTTTACTTAACTCAAAGCAAACCCATAGGAAAAAATTTTTTTACGTAACTTGAAGCAAACCCATAGGAAAAATGAAAAATTTATGTAAACCAAAGCAAACCCATAGGGAAATAAATTTTTTCATAACTGAAAGGAAACCTATAGGAAAAAATTTTTATGTAACTTGAAGCAAACCCATAGGAAATTGTGTAAATTGGGACATGGTTTTAGCCCAAAATCATTATGTAAGTCGAATTTTATGTAACTCGAGGCATATGTAAGTCGGAGTTTTACTGTACATTCCTTTAGGCAGCCTATAAAGAACTAAGTTTTTGGCTGACATAATCTGGCTTGATCAACTAGCTGCTTCTTATGGTTCCTTTGGATTCATACTGAAGACATACCATTATTAAAACAACTCAAAACACCACAAAATGAAAAGGCACAAAATAGTGTGTTATCTTTAGAAAACGTTATCTCTTTTTCAGGTGAGATGGGGAATGGAAAAAAGAAAGCTGGGAGAGGCTGGGTGCTAAATCCTCATTGTCTGCATGTTGTTTCAAAATGTAACAGTGAAGGAATTCTGCAAACAAAGATATCATTCCCAAAATGACATCTTCCAATTACGTGTCATCTTCTAATTGGGACTCCCTGATCACGGTCACTCATGCCCTGGTCACCTCTAGATTGGATTATTGTAATGCGCTCTACGTGGGGCTGCCCTTGTTGACCATTTGGAGGCTTCAGCTGGTCCAGAATGTGGCTGCACGGGTTGTAATGGGGCAGGGGTGTTATGCTTGTGCCTCACCACTGCTCCGGGAGCTGCACTGGTTGCCGGTGTGCCTCCGGGTGCAATTCAAGGTGCTGGTTTTGACCTTTAAAGCCCTCCATGGCATTGGTCCAGCTTACCTAAGAGACCGCATTACCCCTAGGTGTAATACCCATCCTACAAGGGCTGATCGGAGGGGCTCGGTTATGGTCCCTTCAGCAAAAGAAGCCCACCTTGCAGGCACCAGGAGGAGGACCTTCTCCGTTTCAGCACCGGCCCTTTGGAACCTCTTGCCTTTCGAACTACGCCTCCAGACGGAGCTGCTTCCCTTTAGAAGACAACTGAAAACATGGCTATGCCAGTGGGTATGGGACTTGGATGCATCAACTGCATCAACTGCCCAGTCTCGCTGGCTCATTTAGCCTATATGGTTTTTTTGTCCTGACTGTTTTATCTGTATTGGAGGGATGGGACTTTTAGATGGTTTTAATATGGAGTTTTAATGGGGTTTGTTAATCTGTTTTTATTTTCTGTTTTAATCATGTTGTTAGCCGCTTCGGGTCACTCTTGAGTAGGGAAGTGGGATAGAAATATTTTAAATAAATAAATAAAAGCTGTTAGATTTCACTGGGCTAGCCCGCAGACTCACTGAAAAGCTGAACAGTTACAAACTTTTGGTCCTTAATCTCAGACTACACAACTCTCCCTTACTGTGAATTTAAAGATGCATTCTACCTGTCTGGCCACAGAGGCTCCTTATTCAGTGGGAAACAGTCATTACATTCTTAATATTGAAGGGCCTTTTCGGTATGTGCTATGGCCCTTTGGAACCTCCTGCCGATGGACCCTCGTCTTCAGCTAGATTTGTCAGTTTTGAGGAAAGGGCTGAAGACATGGCTGGCCCAGCAGGTGTGGGGAGCAGAGAGAGGAACACCCACCACCCACCCACCCAGCTGATATGAATATGCTAATCGCCATCCAGGTTTTTAGTCTATCTGTTTAGTTTATTTGTTACGAATATTTTAACAATGTGTTTTATGTAAGGTTTTAATGATATTTATTTATTTATTTGCTTGCTTGCTTACTTACTTAACTTGCTTACTTACTTAATTACGTACTGCATTTATACCCCACCTTCGTCATCCCTGGATGTTGGGTCTTATTATGCAGGGTTGTGTGCAATGGGATTGTGAGCCACCCGGAGTCACTCTGGTGATTGGGCGGCCATACAAATCTAAATAAATAAATAAATAAATAAATTTAAAATGCTTTTTGGGGGGTGCATATTGGTTTGCAAATGAAACTATCAACTAACAAAACTAATAAAACTATCACATTAAATTCTGTGATTTGTTTTGTGTTAATGTAGCTACACCTGGTTGTGTTTGTGATTCTGTAGACATCTGCTTTAGCAATCTAACAATGGGATCTACAGTGGATGAGTTTGTAGTGTCCACTCTGTCGATATCATTTAGCAAAATGGGTAAAGCTACACAATTTGGCTACACAGACCGTATTCACTTTATTCATACCTAAAAATGCAAAGGCTGCCTGGTGGCTTTCATTGTCTAGGTGACATCTAATAACACTGCATCACCTAATGAGACCCATTTCTTTCTCTGCAGCATCCCTCTTTCAACCTGAAACAACAAGTTTCAGGACTTGGCTTCTTTTTCCTTCCTGTTCCCCTCACTCATTTTTAACAACTTGACTGATGACCAGATTGTTCTCTCAAAAGCCTTCACACTTCTCTTTGTACATTTTGGTGCCTTTCATTGTCTAATAAAGGTATCACCTTTGTGCAGATTTTGGAATTTGTTTTGTGTGCAAACAACATGCAGTCTGCTTTTGTTTGGGGTTTTCAGCTCATTCTTTACAAAGCCTTTCATCCACTCTTGGTCATGGCTGTTCTCAATAGTATTGGTGAGACTGTAATGATTATTGGTGTGTGGATTTGTGTTTTTGACTACATCTTCCAGAATTCTGGAAGCTGTGGTCCAAAAGTACAAATCTGCATACAACCCCTTTTCTCTTTACAACACTATAGAAGCATTATTTGACTTACAATGGATTCTATGCCTTATTCATAAGATACAATTTGGTGTGTTGGTTTTACAAATTAGTTTAGAAAGAGTTGACTTTTACCTGCCTCTTTAGTAATTGTGATAATTGCTAGGGAAAAGGCCAAAACATTTATGGTCAATCAGAGGATGAGAGAAAGAATATGGAGCCCATTCAGCTGAGTGAAATGTAATGCATTATGCAGAAAGGCAGAAGCTATTAGCCAGATCAATATTTCTTCTAGTACTTTAATAAATCATTATATCAAACAGCAGCTGCAAAATGAAGAAAACTGTATTCCAACAAGGACTGGATGCTTCTCCATTGGAAAATAAAATAACATTTAAATTGCAAAGATCTAACTGAAAAACAAAGGAAAACTCCAGAAACAAAGTACTGTATATGCTAGTCATGCTAGCATTTGGATAAGGGTGGGGATGGGGGGACCAGGAACACAAAGATCGGCAGCATATTCCCAGTGAACAAGCTGGTAAAAATGTGTCAGGGAACCTACCAGCTGACATCTTGTTTGGTTGATATACCATAGGCAGCAGATAGTCGAAATCCTCTGGATTTAGAACAGAGGTGCTCAAACCTTTCGGCCCGTGGGCTGGTCACGTGGTTCAGGGGGCTCATGGGCCGGGTCTGGCCCCTGACACTAATTAATCCAGCCCATGAAGCCCTTGTTGCTCTTGGAAGCAGAAGTAAAATGTGCCCATACGGGCATGTTTTACTTCCACTTCTGGGAGCAACGAGGGCTTCGCAAGCTGGATGAATTGGCGTGAGGGGTCAGATCTGGCTCGTAAGCCATAGTTTGGGCACTCCTGATTTAGACTGTACAGAAAGATGAGAGAAAGAATATAGAGTCAAATGAACCTGCTATCTCTTCCAGCAAAGTTACAGATCTTTCAGAATACCATGGCAATCCCCATTTTTCTAATGCACATGCCTTGTGGTAACGACTCCAAACAAAGAAGCAAAAGACAAAACTTGGTTCGGAATCTTATCAAATTTAATCTGTGTATTACTTTGTCTTCCCAATTGCTGATTCTCCAGACAACATCAGGGTTGTATTTTATACATGGGTGTGCTTCTCTGAGAGATATTGTTATGGTTTTCAAACTGCTAAGAGAAGAAAAACACAAATGGGTCCAATTGTCAGGACTTTGCTCTAAATCAATGTTTCCCAACCTTTGGTTTTTGGACTTCAATTCCCAGAAGCCTAAGTCAATTCCCCAAAGCACTTATCAGCCAATGTACTGGCTTAGGCTTCTGGGAATTGAAGTTCCCCCATGGGGCATGGGCCCCATGTTGGGAACCACTGCTCTAAAGGTTTTAGGTGAGAAAGAAAAGGCAAAGTTTATAAACACAATTAATTGGTTAAGTGGTAAACAACTGAGATCTGAAAAGCTCTTATAAGCTAATAAACTGTGGAATATAGTAACCTCCATTCTGGGTGAGCTACTTTGGAGTGTAGGCAAATGCTCATCCATGGGACTAGAGGATCAGAGCATATCTGGGAAGAGACAAGGCAATTAGACTCTCCATTGACGCCTATTGTTTCTATATCTAGGGACTTTATTTGTATGGAACATTATTTAGTTATGTAAGTGTTCCTTTGCATTCTAAAATCAAGGCAGACCAGAGCTTCCCAATGCACCTGATATTTGGGGCAATGAGCCGTGTTCATCAATGAGAGGAAGAGATATGAGATGCTAGCTATTTCAGTGGTTTAGGTCTCTGGCTGCAGAACCAGAGATTGGGAGTTCAATTTTTCATGGTGCCTCCTTTGGGGCCATTCAACAATTACATGATCCTTGAGGGGGGGAGGGGATCTGCCATCTGAATTATGGAAAATTACGTGAGGGCAGGGGGTGTCAGGTCAAAGATTACATAATCCATTTGGAGCTATTGCGGATTTGAAACATGGCGCTTTTTTAAGTTTAAAAATGATCTCTGGGAATTTTGATCCAATTTGGGAAGATGATCTTGATGTACCCCCAGCAGGAGACAACAACGACTCTTAATCCTTATAAAGACGATAATAGAAGAACACTATCAGAACTTACCTGACATCCTCATTCCTCCCTGCAAAAAAAATTCTCTACACAAAGGTTGTGATGCATTGAGAATCCTCACCGATACATTCAGCATTAGGCACCAATAGTGAAAAGCTCTAAAAATTAGTTTTGATACAAAAGCTTTGGATTATGTAATTTTAAAGGGAGGGGGTTCAAAGCGAAAATTATGGTTGGATTACATGGTGGGAGTGGGTCAATTTCCCCCCCAAAAATGGATCATGTAATTGTTGAATGGCCCCTTTACAGGGGCTAGACTTGATAATGATCCATAGGTTACATTCCAGCTCTCCAGTTCTAAAATTATTATTATGTATTATTATGAGTTGATAGTGATCTTATGAACAAGGGATAGAATCTGTTGTGTGGTAAGAACATCACGAGTCTTGGGAGGCAGAAAATGATAGACTGATATTTTGATGGAGGAGGACCCATGAGGAAGCAGGATTGAAAGAGCACAAAGGAGAATGGATTTTTCCCATCAAAAGTATGGTCGTACAAGCCATGACAATTTTAAGGTTCTCTAAACTGATCACATGCTACCCTTTACACAGGGTACAAAGAGTAATTCGGAAGTTTGCAAAGATTAGAAATCTAACAAATGGCCTCAACATCTCTCAGTTCATGTTTTGGATTCTCCATCTTCTTGGAGGCAGTCCCAAGAGCAATGTAACAAATGGATTCTGGAAATGTTTTTCCCATCCTCGTGCATCTATCTATGAGAACATTTTACTAATTTTTTTCCTATGGTATTCCTATTAGGATGACATTTGAGAATACAAAATAATGCTTTCTGAATTCTAAGTCTATCTCTAAGGGAATGATTTTTACACTAATTTCTTTTATGTTATTGCAGGTAAAGCATAAAGCATTAACAAGCTTTCAGAAAGGAATAATATAAACCTGAACATTGAAGTGATTTCAAAGTCAATTAAAGAGATTTTTACAAACATATTTTGGCTAAATGTGTGTTATGACTTAACGTTTTATTTATCTTTTTCACTGTTCTGAGAATTCCAGTGCAGTGAATTGTGCATGGCACAAGCACAAGGCTGAAACAAACAGCTGTGTCCTGCTTAATGCAAATGAATTTTCACCTCCTCTGCTAAAAATGGATTTTAACAAGACTGGTTGTTTTAACACAATGTACCAAAGCCAGGGGTAAAATATGTGCTGGTTTCAGGAAGTGTCACTTGCTCAGGTTTTCCCGAGGACTTCCAGAAAATCAGACAGTAACTTGCAAATTGAATAGATGCTTCTCTGGGCCGATAAGGAATGTGTGGTCTGTTCCTGGAACGATTTTTGGAGGGCAAAATGACAGTTCATTCTAAGCTAGCAATTGTCATAGTCTTATTTAAGAAAATCTTAGAAAAGAAATCACTTTTGCTGGAGCTCTGGCTTCTTGACAAGCAGAATCTGTGGTTGGCCACAATTAAAAATAATTTCCCCAGCTTTTCCCCAGCATATGAACAACACAAAGCTCTTAATTTTCATATCCTTGCAATAACATTGTAAAGTAGGGTGAGAGATAATAGCTTGCCCAAAACCACACATATGTGAGTGTGTGGTTCTTTTAAAAAGACCCATATTTTTCCTCACTTACCACCGTCCGTCCGTCCCCCCCCCCACATCAAGAGATACAACCTAAAGCCAGAGACCCCTAGAAAGTCATACCTGATTGAAAGCCAGTCATTCTCTAGCTCAGTGTTTCCCGATCTTTGTTTTTGGGACTTTGATTCCCAGAAGTCAATCCTCCAAAACACTGATCAACCAATGTACTGACTTAGGTTTCTGGGAATTGAAGTCCACCAGTGTTCTGGGGAACATAGTTTGGGAAACGCTGTGTCTAGCTGAAAACTCAAAATGGAAGAGGCAGAAGAAGAACAGGCTGGAGCTAATGAAGAGAGTTTTTAAAAACACAAGGTTTCCCCAAAATAATTAAAGGGTAAATACACAGAGTGACCATGGAAGCTTATAATATAAACACAGATGTCTTAGAGGAGTTCAGTTTTTCCCTCTCTACCTCTGCCAAAGAGTATAAATAAGCCAACATTGTTCCTACTCAAGTCATGCTGAAATTTACAGATTGGGGCCAGGCTACCAGCAGATCCTAACAAGAAAACTGTGAAAACTCCAAACAGACAACAACAAAAAACAACAACCTGAGGCATCTTTAAGGCTGGAACTGTATTAGTACCACCATTATATGATGGTTGCAAAAAGCCGACAGGATGATGCCTTGGAGCAGCTTAGAGATGCTAGGACTGAAACCTCAAAACCATTTAAGCAAAATCTTCAATAAGTGAGAACAGAACCAGCCCCAGGAATTTTGTTACTAAGGGTACATGATAAAACAGTACCACACTACTCTAAATAGAGATTCTGAATTGTCAACTCAATCTTACCTCAACACTAGAGATGAGACAGCTCCCTTCAATAACTATGACACTGTCCTGCCCTTCATTATTAACTGCACTCAGCACAGGACCTACTTTGTGTACAGTACTGTATATACAACCCAGGGATCAGCATGAGCAGTGACACATCATGTCAGAATTTAGTAGGGAGTCCTTTCTAGAATAAGCATTCTGAATCATTTTGGAACTAAGTTCAGAAGACAACAAAAAGGCACAATCTCCTACTTAATAGGCCTCTGGAAACTCTTTTGAAGCCTGAGAAGAAACTTCATACACAACTGAAATGGATGAAAAGAATGCCTCCTCAATTTATATTCTCTTTGAAATGTCTATAGAACACTTTCTTAAGAGTGCATTTGACATTGAATCAAAAGAAATAAACACTTTTTCTAGCCATGGCACTCGCAGGCTTTTAGACCTTCAAACAGTCTTGTGATCAGCCTTTTCTCCAGTAGCACCCCTCCCTTGAGAAAAGGAATGGGAAAAGAAAAAGAAAACCCCAAAACAAAACAAAACAAAGCCTTGGCCTTGCGTGCATTTTCTGCTCCTATTCTTTCAAGGTGTGTGTTTTTAAACAGTCACACTTAACTTTTCCTTGACATTTTTTATTGACCTGTCTCTGGTCAGACAGGTGTGGTAGGTGGATGCTGCAGGACTAGCAAAGGGATTAGGTGGCTGAATCTTCCTCCCTGAGGTTGCTCACCTGACCAAGGTATTTTCTCTCCAGAAAAGTGATATGACAGGATCTTACATTTCCAGCCAGATAAAGTAGCTGGCAGAAGAGGCTGAAAGGACAAAGAGCAGGACAGGAAAGCGTTATGCAGTTCGGCTGCACCCTATTGCCAGCCGGGAGGTGGGGGGGAGCAATCTACAATGGCAGAATACCTGTCAAGTTGCGGCGATGAAAATAAGGGAAGGTTTCCGGGCACCGGCAGCCGGCGCACACATGCACAGTAACTCATTCGCACATGCGCAGTAACCCCTTCGTACATGTGCAGTAACCCCTTTCCTGGCCATTCCAATTACGGGATGGTGGCGGGAAAGAGGGGGAATGATCAGTGAATTACGGGATACTTGACAGGTATGTGTGGCAGGGGTCTGCAAACTTGGCTCTCCCGATGTTCTTAGACTTCCCATAAGCCCTGATCCGCAACTGTGCTTACTTGGGCTTCTGGTAACTGAAGTCCAAGAACACCTGGAGAGACAAGTTTGCAGATCCCTGCACTAGGGGCTTCATCAAAAAGAGAGTGGAATAAATACAGGCCCGGGCAAGAGGAACCCACTGCAGGTTTCTGACCTATTACAACAATGATAGTCACAATAATTTATGACATGAAACTTATGTATTTACAATAACCAATATTGAGGGCTTATGGGAAATGCAGTCCAGAAACATTTCAATGTCTGTAATTGCCACAATTTTAGGATTATTTTCAACCACTGGAAGGAAATGTGTTTGCATAACATTTGGCCTTGAAAGGGGGAATGTTGCACTCCTTTTACCTCGGTTTACACACTGTGGAAACAACAGATCATTTTGGATAGATTCAGTCCACTGTGGGTGACTGTTTGAGGCCTCAGGGGATTTATGAGTTTGCAGTTGCAGAAGATAATTATCAAGGTCTCCCTCGGGTGATTTTCCCCCCAGTTTACATTCACAATCAATTTATACCCCAAGGAGAAGAACATGTTAACACCATCCCCATGACACATACTACTGAGTCATTCCATTACTTCTGCATCTAAACAACACATCTGTTTATACTCTTTAAAAAGACAGTTCTCGGAACAGAAGGGAACAGAACAATTTCTCCACTGGGGTTAAAAAAACACCACAAAGAAACAACTTGGATAGTATTAGTTGCTACATCAGTTGCCTGAAAGGCTCACTGCCTGGGTCAGGCCAATGCTTGCTTGCTGCTCAGAAATAAGGCTACACTGCCTTGCATGCTAATGGTTGACAAGGACTCATCGAATGTCACAGCTCTGCCTACTCCATGCTGTTCTTTTTTCTTATCGGTGTGACCTCGCCTTTGAAATGACGGATGAAGTGTCTGGGAATTAACATCTCCGCTGCTGGGCATCTGCCATCAAAGTGGCACTCGCAGTAATGCCTATTCTGAAAAATATGAGAATAGCCACACAGTAACATGCACCCTGGAGGACACAGGGCTCCATCCAGTAAGAAGGTTATTTGCAGGAATGTGCACTTCTTAATAACTGTAAGCCATGAGAGGCCATACCTGTCAAGCGCGGCTCCGGACAATACGCAACCTGCGCAGAACGGTTCTACGCAGGTCCGTTTTACACATGCGTAAAAGCCATTTATACATGCATAGAATGGACATGCGCAGAATGGTTCTGCGCAAGTCCTTTCTACACATGCGTAAACGGCTTTTACACATGCATAAAACGGACCTGCGCAGAACCGTTCTGTGCAGGTCGCTTCTACGCATGCGCAAAAGGCTTTTACGCATGCGTACAATGGACCTGTGCATAACCGTTCTGCGCTGGTCAGTTCTATGCATGCGTAGAAGGGTTCTACGCATCCCCTTCTGCACAGAACCTTTCTATGCATGCATAGAAAGGATCTGCGCAGAAGGCATGTGCAGTAACTCCTTTCCCCCCGCTGCCAAGATCTGGAATAATGGCAGCTCCAGGTGGAAAAGGACGAAAATCAGTGCCGAAATACAGGAAATCCCAGCCTATCCGGAATACTTGACAGGTATGTGAGAGGCTCAGAATGCGGGACTAGGAACTGAAATCAATATTCCAAAAAAAGCCAGCTTCGTTGCAGAACAAAAGCAATATATCAGGTGTCTAGTCCTTATGAGGAAAAATGCACACTTGAAAATTTATAAGCAATGCCTGCTGACTCCTGGGAAAGAACAATTTTGTAAAACTTATCAAAAGTATGCAAAATAAAACAGCATTCACAATAATGTGTTTTCTTGGGGAGGGGACACACACAGTATTTAGATTTTAAAACTGCAGACTATTTTAAACATTCATTTGTCATAATACTTGCTAAAGAAAGCCTAATTGCTCACTTTAGGTCTTGAATCTTTGCCCTTCAGGCAGACAAACATGTGTATGAATCCACCCATGCATCCAACTATCCAGATATTAAAATGTGGCTAAAATTTCCATAACTGGTACAGCAGCTTCTCTAGAGTAAATGGAAAAATCATGAAGCAATGTCTTCTAATGCCTCAGTGTTTATTCACACACTACCAATTGCTCTGTTTCTAATTATCAGCTCCGGATGTGCACAGATTCAACAATAAGCTGCTGATCCTTGTGTGTGTGTGTGTGTGTGTGTGTGTGTGTGTGTGTGTGTGTGTGTGTGTGTGTGTGTGTGTGTGTGTGTGTGTGTGTGTGTGTGTGTGTTATCACCCACATTTTTATAAATTGTCCTTTCTCACTTGCCCTGCTCAGAGAAGTATCAGATGTTCAACTACCAAGGATGGAACTTTAACAGAATGCTTGCAATGCTAAAGAAAAGAGTCTAAACATTTTAAAATGGCTGTGGCGTTGCCCATCCCCTACTCCCCTACATGGGTTAAATTTTGGAATACTGTAAAAGTGTGAGAAGGAATGTCTGGTTTTGTTTCCAGCTTTGTTCTGTAGTTGAAGTGGAAGGGAGTGAAATGTTCAAGATGATCCTCAGAGTCAAAACACAACCAATATGCTGGATGCTTTTCCAGCTGGAAGTCATAAACATTATTTTTCATGTGAAAGGACTCTCTTCAAAGCAGGGAGGAGGGAGATTTGTTAAATCTAGAAGGAGAGGCGGGAAGATTGAGGGACTGCAGGAAGATGGGAACTGTAGTGATTTTGCTTACTTAAAAGAGATGTACAGTAAGTCAGTTTGAGAGTGGTCTTTTATCTTGCAAAAATGTTTAGTCTCAGAGTGGGCTGCAAAATGCCCTCAACGGAAGCTTATTCTCAGCACAGGGTTTAGATAGCCTTTTTGGGGGGGAAAACAGGGAAATAGAATTTGTTTTGCTTTTTATCTTTTAAACTTTGATAAAAAATGCTGTTTTTCCCTCTTCGTAGTTTTAAATAAACGTTTATATTTTTCAGCAAGTTGTCATCTTTTTGAAGAAGGGTTGGTGGAGTTGTTTGCAGTTGCCTGAAAGGGAAGGCTACATGCTACTTGTCTACCTGGTCTGGCCATTAAGGTAAAGGTCATTGCTTGAAATCCAGTCGTATCTGACTCTAAGGTTCAGTGCTCATCTCTGTTTCATAGCTGAAGAACCAGCGCTGTCTGCATATGTTTCCGTGGTCATGTGGCAGGCATGACTAGACACTGGAGCACACGGAATGCTGTTTACCTTCCCACCGAAGTGGTCCCTATTTATCTACTTGCAATTTCTTGCTTTCAAACTGCTAGGTTGCCAGGAGCTGGGACAAAGATGGGAGCGCTTTTCATCCTGCAGTACTCGGGAATTGAACTGCTGACCTGCCACCTTCCAGTCAGCGTCTTAGCCTCTTGAGCCACTGCAGTCCCCGACCATTGTAGTAGCAGGAACAACTAAGAATAAGAAACCTAGAAGAGATTTTCCCTAGCTCTGGTTGACAATCCGATCCATCTTGAAGCAGTAAAGGGTTTTTAATTGGTTTCTTTAAAAGTGGCCGGGGCCCTTCCGGGTCAGACAAGGGGAAACTGACTTTCCTGGGTCCGTTACAATGCTTATCAGGCCACTGTTTTTCTTTTACTGCAAGGGCTCAGGGCTATCCTCCAGAGATATTCCTAGATCTCTAAACATAATCAAATTTCATAAAGGACAGGGTGGAAAGATTAATTTATTTTTCAGTCATATTAGTTTCACAAGTGTTTAACCTTGAGCCATCAATTTTTGTTTCTGCCATTTTTGTTTCAAAACAATAAGAAAAACTGTACAATTCTACCATAGATATATGAACATAAATACATTTTTCTAAACATTTCTCCATAAACTCTCTATTTTATGCACTTAACTATATCACATAATTTGGAAAAGTGCATAACCAAAACAACAACTCTGTTGCAGACCATTGATTAGGAAAATATGGACTAGATCACTCCACCTGGGCATGTGGATCGACAAAATTCTCCAATCTCCCTGCCTAAATCAACAGGAAATTGCTACTTGCAAATGCTAGTCTTTGAATTAATAGGTCATCCATCCAACTTAAGTGGAGTTAGTAGTGGCTTGCCAGCAAGGCAGGATGGAGGTCTAATCTTTCTTACGATAATTTTGATTTTAATTGTCCTCTACAGTTTGCCACTAAACTCTGTCAATTCCTTTCATTCCTGGCACAGATCCTTTATGTATGGTGCCACAGAATTTTCTCTTCTAATTCCTTCCTCTAAGCCAATAGTTCCCACATGCCCCACAGGGGGCAATTCACGAATGAGTTATTAACAGTGGTTCTAGGGGCCTCATATACAGTATATAAATATATATATTGTGACATACAGTACATATTTTAAAAATTAAAATCAGAATGTAGGTGTGGCATGGCCAAAAAATGGTTGGGAACCACTGCTCTAAGCCCTTCTCTTCCACAAAGGTTTGGGCTTGGGCCTCCTCATTTTCACACTGGAATAAAAATTGGTACAATGTAGCTCATTGACTGGCTAGATTATCCTGCTATGGTAACAGAGTAGACCAGGGGATCACAACTGATCCGGCCCACGACCTCGTTCCAGCTACCCCCACAGCCGCAGCTGCCGGACTCGGCTACAGACTCATTTATGGCAGCGTAAACTCATTCATGACAGCCATAAATGAGTCCACGGCTGTTGTAAATGTGTTTACTACAGCCATAAATAAATCCTCTGCCTTCATAACTGCATTTATGATGGCCGCAGATGCGATTTATGGCACCGGTCTGACCCGCTCAGCTGTCTGAGGGGACGTAGTCTGGCCCATGGCAGAAAAACATTGAGAACCCCTGGAGTAGACCATACTGCCAGTGACTCAACACAGAGTGACATGTGGTGGTTAACTAACCTGACAACCCTGAGGACTAAAGGCATTAAGTGCCAAAGTCCACAGGGAAAGGTGATGGTCCCCAAGTGGATTAAATCCCACTTGAATCCATTTTATGGATGGCAGCAGCTTCATCAATACTGGCCTGGGGCCGATGAGAACTTTGTGTGCCAAAAGGATTCAGGACCAAAAACTGACACGTGGAACTGGATCAGTGGTACGGGCGTCATGCTGTGATGCAGAAGGCAGATGAAAGGCCACTGCATTATATTCTCAGGACAGTCTTCATGACTGATTGCCATGAGGATTGCCAATATTCATATTTGAATACAGCAGAACAAGAAGAAGCTCATGAAGGCAGACTGAGTTTTTATGGCACACTGAGTTCCTCAGAGGAAAGCTATTTAAGATGTAAATGTGGTAGGTAAACAAATAAAATCTAAGAATAAGTAAACTGTACATTTCCACATTTACCCTGCTTCTCTTATACCTCTCCCTGTAGTTAAATTTTAGTTGGTAAGAATTTTATTAGTTTCTCCTATATATTCTGTTAGTCCTCTACATAGGTATATGCATGCACATGCTGTACATTAAATACATCATTTTGTATCCTCTAACAGCTATGGCCAGCATAACTATTGCCTATCTTTTATTGCTCTCTTCTTCCCCCTCTGTTTATATCCCCTCTTCAGTGGTGGACATTAGCAGGTTTGCCCCAGTTCGCCAGAAGCAGTATCAGAAATTCTGGCTGGCCATGCCCATCCAACTTTTGAAATAAAGTAGTCCTAATCCGGGTGCAATGCAGGGCCTTTCCCCCTGGCCATGCCCACCGTGTGTTAGTAAATTTTTTGGAGCCCACCACTGCCCCTCTTCCACAACTGGAGTCCCTCCAAATTATTTTTGACTCCTGGCAAATGCTGGGTAGGACTGTTGGGACTTGATCTTAAAAACATCTGAAGGGACCCAGTCTGGGGAAGACCATGCAGTAATTTCTGACAGTAACATTATATTCTGTTGGGAAAGCTGCAAATACAATTTGCTCAACAAGGCAACATGGGGCCACGATCACCCTAAGGCAACAACATAGCTGCCCGGGGAGGCTGGAGAAGGAATGATGGGATGTTGAACCCCCAGTTCCATTGTACTGTCTTGCAAAGGGTCCTCTTGGATCACAAGCTTCAGCCAAAACTTCTAACAAAGAAAAGTGGAGACAACACTGTCAGTGTGACTCACCTTAGAGCAAACTGCAAAAATCTATGAGCTGAAAAATGACCACTGGCAGAATGAACTATGCTCCATTGACTGTCTAAAGGGTTGCTTTGATTTAACCTATTTCAGCAAGCTCCTACGTTGGACATTTGGGCTACATCAGTTGTGTAATCTGCACAGTAACAACACTGAACTATCAGATGGTATTAAAGAATGTCAGCCCAGGTCTAGAACACTTGCTCCAAAAACATTCTCACTTTCTTCTGGTGAACTAACCATATAGAGGTACTTTCTGGTGTCCTCTCCCAGTATCATAAATCCTTACCCCATTGTAGTAAATCAATCTCATATAGACTTACTGTAAGAAATGAATAAGAAAAGCAAATAAATATTCCGCCATTATGACAATTACATTTGCCTTGGGCTGAAAACAGAACCAACAAAACTTAGTTGGGTGTTTAAATATTTATATTGATTCATACATACACAGCTGTATGTTATGCAGCTACAGCAAAAGTCTCTTCCACAGGAGGATATGGGTTCAAGCCCTGGCATCTCCAGGTTTTTTCTTTCCTTTCTCTTCTTTTCCTCTTTCTTTTTTTTTCCTTTTCCTTTTTTAAAAATGCAAATGTTCTGTGGGAAAGCTCATGTTTTCCTTTCATAAGATGCTAGGCACTGACTTGAGTAGACCCTGGTAGTCCAGTCTACAACTTCCATCACACACAGAAGGCATTCCATTGTCCACACCAGCTATAGATTACAGGTGCTGTACCTGCATACCTCTGCAGGATGGTTGTTTGGAGGAGGATGCAATGGGTTGCAACTAATGATCCATGTTTGGAATTCAGTTTACAATTATCATCAGTTCAAGATGCAGGCTTTGCTCTCTATATGCATTTATAATTATATCAAGACAATTGTGTGCAAACCAATGTTTTAATTATGCCTTATTTCAGGTTTCAGGTTTTGAGCTTAGTTTTCTATTGCAGGGGCTAAATACTCTGTTCCATTTTCCTCATTAGGAAATGAGTCAGTTATGTCAGAATATAGAAGACCATCAACAGATCCAATGCTGATCAAGCTCTGTTATTTATCTTCCTCATTACCCCAACCTTGTTCCTTTTGGATATTTTATGACAAAACTGGTGCAATTCAGAAGCCCTGGGATTAATTATTTTTTTGAGCGCCAATACAAGTGAGGGGCTTATTTAGCTCCCTTTGCATTGTTTTTGGGGCACTGGGATTGCAGTGGCCATTTTGTTTAATTGTGTTAATTGAAAATTAATATTTAGCAAACAGTGGATCAAGTGGCTAAGACACTGACTGGAAGGCAGAAGGTCAGTAGTTCGATTCCTGAGTACTGCAGGATGGAATGAGCTCCCGTCTTTGTCCCAGCTCCTGGCAACCTAGCAATTTGAAAGCAAGAAATTGCAAGTAGATAACTAGGGACCACTTCGGTGGGAAGGTAAACAGTGTTCTGTGCGCTCCAGTGTCTACTCATGCCTGCCATATGACCACGGAAATGTCTGCAGAAGACAGCACTGCCTCTTCAGCAATGAAACAGAGATGAGCACTTAACCCTAGAGTCAGATACAACTGGCTTTCGAGCAAGGGTGACCTTTACCTTTAAATTAATATTTATATCTGTAAGAGGAATTAATTATTTGTGTGAGTGCCAGTGCAAGTGAGGGGCTTCTTTAGCTTCTTTTTCATTGATTGGGGGCACTGCGATCACAACTGCCATTTTGCTTAATTGTTTTTAATTTTAAGTTAATATTTATATCTGTAAGAGGGATTAATTATTTATTTGAGTGCCAGAATGAGTGAGGGGCTTATTTAGCTCCTTTTGCATTATTTTTTTGGGGAAATTCCATTTTGGGGAAAAAATTCCTTTGGAAATGGTTTCTGTCCACTATGCTTCCTTGATGAGGCCACTAGGATAATTAGGTGGTGCACTAGGTCAGCTGTGACTGTGAAATGTATTATATAATCTGCATATCACCTCGTGCTGGTTCACCCAGAAGATTTTGAACTGACGCATTTTCATTTTTAGTCAGTGGCACAGAAGGTTCTAGACAGGGTTGGCCTGTGGAGCGTGAAAAATGGAATATATTTGTTCTGAATCAGGGGCCGCTTTTACTCCCAACAGCTTTTGTTTTGGCTGCCCAACAGATCACTAGTACTTTATAGCAAACAGATTTCCTCTCATTTTGGAGATATTTCCCAATGCCGGAAGCAAGCCTCAGAGCCACACAACTGACCCACCCAGAAGGGTGCCCAAGCTTCAAAGATCTCAGCCGACGAGCCAACCATCTGCTGGGTGTCCAGCATCGCCCATCGGTTCTTCATGGAGGTCCAACTACACAGTGTTCCGGTCAGGATGGAGGTAGACTTGGGGACATCCTACTTCATCCTCCCCCAGAGGGAATTTCTGAGAATCTCCCCAAAGCTTCGCCCAAAACTTCGGGCTCTGAATACATCTCTTCGAGACGTGCAAGGTTCCCTGATTCCACTTCTGGGGGTGGGGGATTTCTCCGTTGTTTTCAAAAACATTAAAACTAAACTCCCCCTAGTAGTGGTCAAATGTGGTACAAACTGTTTGCTGGGGGTGCAGTAGTTTGACCCACTAGGAATCAAGCTGTCTGGCATCAATGCCATCAACGCTGACCAGGTGCAGGACGTCTGTAACGCACACCCGGCAGTTTTTGAAAAGGGTCTAGGACAGTACAGAGGTCCCCCGGTGTCCTTCGATCTTGATCCGGCCGTGCAGCCAATCCGCCTCAAACCTCGCAGAGTCCCGTTTGCTTTAAAGGACAAAATTGAGGCCAAACTGGACAAACTGGTGGGCCAAGGGATTTTGGTCCCAGTGGACTCAGCAGAGTGGGAGACTCCTATCGTGACTGCGATCAAATCCAATGGGGAGGTGAGGATTTGCGCAGATTATAAATGCACCATTAACAAGGCTATTAGGCCTAATGCTTATCCGGTGCCGGTGGTTAGCCATCTATTGGCTACTTTACATGGGGGCAAATGCTTTGCCAAATTAGACTTAGCGCAAGCCTATCAACAATTATCAGTCACACCTGCTGCTGCGGCAGCACAAACAATTGTTACACACAAGGGGGCTTTCAAGGTAACGCACCTTCAATTTGAGGTGAATGCAGCCCCGGGAACTTTTCAGTCACTTGTTGAGCATTTACTGAAGGGTCTCCCCAGGGTCCTCCCGTACATTGATGATGTCCTTATAACCGGTGGGAGCGAGTCCGAACTCACCAGCCGGTTAGATCAGGTGTTGCAAGTTTTTGAAAATGCGGGGTTACGTCTTAGGAGGGACAAATGTGTTTTTCATGCAAGGGAAGTCGAATTCCTAGGGTTTAAGGTCACTCCCGAGGGAGTTAAACCCTCTGATTCAAAGGTTGCTGCTATTCACAATGCCCCCTGTCCAACCACAAAGTCAGAGTTGCAGTCCTTTCTGGGTCTGCTCAACTTTTATCATTCATTCTTGCCAAGGAAAGCTTCCGTGGTGGAGCCACTACACCGGTTGCTAAAAAAAGATGCAGTCTGGCGGTGGGGGCAGGCTCAGGATCGTGCATTCAGTGAGTTGAAAGAGCTTCTTTCATCTGAATGGTCTTAACTCACTTCAATCCTCAGAAACCCATGGTTCTGGTATGTGATGCATCACCGGTGGGGGCTATCCTGTGCCATGTCTTGGAAAATGGGAAGGAAGCCCCAATTGCATTCTATTCAAGGTCCCTATCTAAAACAGAGCGCAACTATGCCCAGACCGACAGGGAGGCTCTGGCCATAGTTGCTGGAACGAAAAAGTTCCATGACTTCCTCTACGGACCACAAGTCTATGCTGGGTATTTTCGTAACTTCCCAATCGATTCCCCAGATTCTTTTCCCCCGCATGTTACGTTGGGCCATTTTCTTGAACACTTATCAGTTTACCCTGGTGCACTGTCTGGGTAAGGATATCAACCACACTGACGCTTTGTCACGGTCTCCATTACCAGACCTGGGGGAGGCAGATTGTGAAATTGAGCAGGATGTTCTGGTGTTGTTAATCGAGTCCCTCGACTCACCCCCCCCCCATTGTACCTTCTGACATTGCTAAGGCAACTGCTCGTGGCAAACTCCTATCCCAGGTAATCTCCTGGGTTAGGAAAGGCTGGCCCACATCCCCTCTTGGGGAGGAGTTTAAAGTGTTCTTTAGGGGATGGTTTGAGCTCACGCTCGAGAGAGGTTGCCTTCTATGGGGTCAAAGGGTGGTCATCCCTTCTGCACTATGCTCTAAGGTACTGAGGCTGCTGCATATTAGTCACCCTGGTATAGTACGCTCAAAGGCTTTGGCCAGGAGGTTTTTTTTTTTTTTGGTGGCCCCAAGTAGACCATGACATTGAGTAATTGATAGGCACTTGTCGGAGCTGCCAGAGTTCCCGTCCCGAAGAGTCCCAGCTTCCCACCAGGGAGTGGGACACTGCCTGTGGTCCGTGGTCACAGATCCATGTCGACTTTGCAGGCCCTTTTCGGGGCACGCTGTTCCTACTGATGGTCAACTCGTTTTCTAAATGGCTGGAGGTAATTCCCATGCCTAGTACCTCTTCTGCAGTCACTATCAAACAGCTCTGGAGGTTGTTCAGTTGTTTCAGGTTACAGGATGTGCTAGTATCCGATAATGCCACAACGTTCACCTCTGCCGAATTTCAGGCGTTTCTGGAGAGGAGCGCCATTTGGCATGTAACCTCTGCCCCTTTTGCACACTGCCACCAACGTCCAGGTGGAATGTCAAGTTCGCACTACTAAAGAGGCACTTTGCCGCATGGGTCAGGGGGACATTGAGGTATAACTTTGCCAATTCCTAGCATGTTACCGGACAACACCCCTGGCATCAGGGCTGTCGCCAGTTGAATTCTTAATGCGCAGGAGGCTGGTCACATTGCTAGACTGGTTAGATTCTTCCAGGGTGGAGGATGGGGTGTAAATGTTGAAATTGCACATTAAAAGGTTTTCTCTGCTGGGGATCCAGTGCACTGCCAGAACTATGTGGCCGCAGGTCCAGCTTGGGTTCCGGGCATTGTGGTGGAACAAACGGGGCCAATGTCCTATCATGTCAAAACAGGTACAGGTTTGCTTTGGCGGCGCCATGCCAACCAGCTCAGACACAGGGTCACGGAGTTTTCAGAGGTATCAGGCAACTCTTCATACGGTAATTCCACATTAGGGTCATCCCCCACCTGTTTACGCCCAGGGGGATGTGAGGCAGGTGGATTGGCAGTCAGCCATGATTCTTGTCTCTTTGACTCAAGCCAGCCCCAATTCCTTTGGAGGCCTTCAGCAAACCCAGAACGTGGAAATGTACCTTTTGATTTACAGGATCCTTCTACATTCGAGTCTACCTCAACTCCCACCCAAATGAAGCAAGCTTTTGTTGAGTTGCCCCCTACTCATAATTCTCAAAGGCGGGACTTTTCGTTATGTTTTACCCCTCCTGATTCTAGTTTTAATTTTGAGCGATCCCCTGCTTCATTCAAATGGGGTTTTGATTTGGTTTATCCCACCCACCCCCCAGTTCCAACTCCGAGTCGGGCCAATGCTCCCTTAATTCAAATGGGTCAGGTCAAGCCCCCAGTGCGGGGTATCACTCCATGGAACCGAGTCTACCTAAGACATCTGAGTTCAGCCAGGTACAAGCATGACACAAATGGGTTTGTAAGCCACCACAATGGCTGAGGGACTTCGTCCCATCCTAGGAGGGAGGAATGTTGTGTTTTAATACAATTTATGCTGTAACGTTTGTGAACTATTAGGATCATTACGATCCGCCATTTTGTCTCCTTCTTCTTAGCTTTGTAAATATTGCGGGACTGCGTTCCCGCCTAAACTAAGTAGTTTGTACAGTTTTCACTCTGGTCCAATAACTTCCAAGTTACCCCTTCCCTTCCTGCCTCTTCCTGCCTAAATGTATCCATTTCTCAGTGTATATAAGGAGCGGTGCTGTGCCACTGTTCTCCATGTTCTGTCTACCCAATAAATGGTTCAGCCCTGTTATGCCGGCTGCTTCATACTTCTTGCAGAACATTAAAGGTGCGTTATTGCAGAAGGAGGCTTGTGCTCCTCTACATGGGCTGTGAATCCCTTCAGGCGTTGTTAGACGAGGTGAAACCTAGGTGCCGGACACAATTTGAGTGAATCAGTTTGGTACTGAGGGGAACACCATGAGCCAGTTCTGCAGTACATCCAACATCCATTCCTGTGAATAGGGTTGGAAATGCCTGTGAAGATACCTCCCCAAATTAGCCAGCCTGAGTAGTAGCTGTCGAAGTTATAGCACTACCCAGGGCAAGCGATTCGCCCATCCGGTCTGGAGAGGGGAAAAGGAATCTCCTGCTCTAGTATCAGGTTTAGCACTACCAGCTCCTCCACAGGTCAGGGGATTAAATTTAATAAATTTCACCACAAATCTGTCTCCTGCCTTTTTATTTGATGGGTATGGGGATAATGGGGCCCCTGTACAACCAAGTGCTATGTAGCATGGATGAATGGGGGATTTTATCCACCTTCGTCAATGAGAGGGCAGGTGAGAGCAAGGGACGTCCTAGTGTCCCTGCTCATTGGTCTGGCGGCGGAGCACTTGAAGAGCTATAGGCCTGTCAAGCCCTGTAATGGACCTCTTTTCAGAAAAGCAGCAGCCCTCCCACCCCCCTTGTGACCATAACATTTGAGTCATCTTTTAGGGATAGATAGGAATTTTTCAGCCCATCTTCCTGATTAGCATGTATAGGTAGATTGGTAGTTTTTCACCTATTCCATTCTGGCACATTGGAATTTTGAGCTATGGGGGGCAGTCATTAAATAGGCCACATTTAGGCAGGTAGTGGTGAGTTAGAGTGGTAGAGGTGAATCCCTCCGGGCGTTGTTACATGAGGTGAAATCTAGGTGCCAGGCAAAATTCGAGTGAATCGGTTTGGCACTGGGGGTACACCATGAGCCAGCTCTGTGGTACGTCCAACACACGTTCCTGTGAATAGGGTTGGAAACGCTCGCGGAGATGCCTCCCACAAATTAGCTGACCTGGGTAGTAGCTGTCGAAGGCATAGCATTGCCTAGGGGCAAGGGATTTGCCCGTCCGGTCTGAAGAGGAGAGAAGGAATCTCCTGCTCTGATATCAGGTTTAGCACTAAAAGCCCCTCCACAGGTCAGGGATTAAATTTAATAAATGTGCCCAATGCCTTTCACCACAAACCTATCTCCTGCCTCTTTATTTGACGGGTAGGGGGATAAATAGATTCTTGAATACAAATTACACTGACAATAGACACTCAGAAGCATTAGAGGGGGGAAGGATGTTTAATTCAAATGGATAGGGCTCAGCTATTCATTAATGAAATAAAGGAAACACAAGTAAAGCAAGTAAAAGTTACAAAACTTATTGGCTGAAATAAAATGAAAAATATTGATGGGATTGATTATAAAATTATATAAAAATACTGTAGCTGTGTCAAAAAAAGAGGGAGAAAAAAGGACAATAAAAGAAAATTATGCTGGCTGGTATAATTCCTTCTGAAAAGAACTTCATTTCAGTATTTCCGATGTGTCTAAGTTGTAATTGATTACAGTTATGAATTAAATATTTTTTAGCATGGCTAAAATAACTTTATGTCCACTTTTATATATATAAATTTTGTCTACTCAGTAAAGAATGTCCTGATGAATTTTCCTTTCCAACTCCCCTGAATTATTTGATTTCCAAGCTAACAAACAACAAAAGTCTCCTCTGTGTAGAGGAATGTTCGCTGTGGGAAGAATTTGTGTGTATTTGTGATCCATCAGGATTCACATGGGGGTGAAGATGGGGCAAAGGACCTGGACTCTAAACTTGATGCACAATCCTTTGAGAAAGGGAAGATGCTCCGTCCAGGAAGCCTCTTCGCACATGCCAAATTCTCATGTGGAGAGACTACCAGAGTATCTGGATGGGGAAGGGCCTGGTGTGTTTCCCTGAAGATAATGTGGGCTCTACACACTACTTTAACAAATAAAGGAGGCTATACCAAGTTCCAAGTGAAAAATTTGGTCCATTTAGCCCAGTAAGATCTCTTCTTACTGGTAGCAGTTTTCTAATTTTTTGGCAGAGAAATTTTTAAGACTATACAAGCAGCTAACTGCACTAAGAAATAGTTAGTGTACATCAGCAGCTACACTACTACAGTAATATTAAGATAGGCTTCAGTCACCCTTACAGAAACCCTTCCCCAAATATCATGACTCTTTTTAAATACACCAGGCTACACAGGTTAGGATGGAAGATAGATCCATATAAAAGATATAATTTAGAGTGGGTTATCCAACACTGTGAGAGCTGTGGTACGCTCAAATACAATAAAACCCCAGGTTACAACCAGCTCGGTTTAAGTTTGCTCCAGTTTTCAATGGCAAATCCTATGGAAATGCCGTTCCAGTTTACAAATTTTAAATGTATTTGTTTCAGTTTACAATGATCAATTCAGGACCATTTTTTAATTTTCCAATGCATCCATATGGATGTTCTGGGTTACAGTTTTTTCGGGTTGCAATGGAGGCTGTTGGAACAGACCTCCATTGGAACCCGTGGTTTTACTGTAATTGATTTAAGGATGTTTGTTAATGTGACCCAGTTGGTTTTGAAATACACCTCAAGATTTAGAGAGTCATCAGTAAATTACAGGGACAATGCAAGCTTTGGAACAGCATACAAAGCAACAGTCAATGTTATTTGCTTTTTAATGCTCTGAGACAAGGATGAGCACAAATTAAGCAAGGTACACATGATTTATCCTCAGGAAATTATAGATGTGACTTTCTTATGGCAGCCTTTAAGTTCAGGTTCAGCCACTTGGTTCACAAGAGGAAATGAAGCTTCGACTAATAAATCTTTCCAAAAGGGACAATGTCAATCCATCAACCCACAAAGATGGACAAATGCCAACACATTTCTCATGGCACTGAAAAAATAAATTCTTCCAATTTCACAATTTTCTTTATATGCTATAAACTATTCTTCTTAGATCTTCTCTTCCTTCCCCTGCCCTCAGCTCTTGTCAAATTATGTACTGATTGAACTCAAAACCATCACTGTGCATTAGGGAAAGGACAAAAAAGCCAGTATTTCTGGTATATTGTTGTATATTGCTAATTCATAAGCACATTTTCCCCACTAGCCAATAAACAGATGTCAAAGGAAGAACTGGGTGTAACATTTACAGATGGTTTCTGAAAAGTCATCTTGTCAATGGTCATATGTCCTAATTAAAATCAGATACAGCATGAAATTTTTTTTAAAATCTAACAAATTTTATATTGTCCTAAAGATCTGAAAAAGATTTTTTCACTTAAATGTTAAAGACCCAAGCATTTAAGAGGTCTACTTTGGAAGCTAACTCTTAATTTGTTGATGTTCAGTCACACAGTCGATTCCGACCATTTGTGACCCCATGGATCATTGTCCTCCAGGCACCCCTGTCCTCCACCATCCTCCTCAACCCACCCAGCTCTGTGTCCATTGCGTCTACAATACCATCTAGCCATCTCATCCTTGGCCGCCCCTTCCTCTTTTGCCCTCCACCTTTCCCAGCATCAAGGCCTTCTCAAGTGAATCCTCTCTTCTCATTTGATGTCCAAAGTACTTCATCTTCATCTTTACTATTTGACCTTCCAGGGTTGATCTATTGTCAGGGAGACAAAGGCCGAGAATGGTGCGCCATTCTCTGCCTTCGCCTCCTGGAGGGAAGCCATCGCTTTCCACGGGGGGCGGGGGCAAAGGCACTGGTGCCTTCATCCCCCTCTCACCGAGGAAAGCGAACCGCTTCCCCAGGAAGCAAAGGCAGCGAATGGCACTCCATTCGCTGCCTTTGCCTCCCAGAGGGAAGGCATCGCTTTTCACAGGGGGGGCGGGGGGGCGACGGCACTGGTGCCTTCCTCCCCCTCCCAACGAGGAATGCGAACCACTTCCCCGGGAAGCAAAGGCAGCAAACGGCACTCCATTCTCTGTCTTCGCCTCCCGGAGGGAAGCAAGCCCCTTCCACATTCGGCCCTTGCCTGTCGGAGAATGGGCTTGCTTTCTCTGACAGACAAGGGCCGAATGCAGAGCACCACTCCCCCCCCCCTCTCTGTCTCTCTCTCTCTCTCACACACACACACACACACACCGTGCACCCCTGCCTTGCCGGGAATGTATTATCTGTGTGTTGGTGGTTGGATGGGTTGTTGTTGTTGTTTTTTGGGGGGGTTGAGTGCAAAACCACCCCAACCATCCACTCACAGATAATAACTGCTCGGCAGGGCCAGGCAAAACATGCTAGTTTCCTCTAAGATTAACCTATTTGTTCTCCTTGCTGTCCAGGGGACTCTCAAAACTCTCTTCCAACACCACATATCTCAAAGGTATCTATTCTTCTGCGTTCAGCTTTCCTTATTGTCCAGCTCTCACAACCATACATTACCACCAGAAATACCATTGTTTTGACTATACAAATTTTTGTTTGCAATGTGATTCTCTAATTTTAACTATGTTTCCCAGGTTTCTCATAGCTTGTCTCCCAGGAATCAATCGCCTTTTTATTTCATGGCTGCAATCTCCATCTGCAGTGATCTTAGATCCTAAGAAAGTAAAGTCTGTTACTGCTACTACTTCTTCCCCATCTATTTTCCAGGGACTGATATGGCCTGTTGCCATTATCTTGGTTTTCTTAATATTGAGGCTCAAGCTGGCTTTTGCACTCTCCTCCTTCAACCCAATCAAGAGATTATTTAGGTCTTCCTCACTTTCTGCCATTAGGGTGGTATCATCTGCATATCTCAAATTGTTGATGTTTCTCCCAGCAATTTTGATCCCATATTGTGATTCCTCCATCCCTACGTTGTGCATTATGTGCTCTGTGTATAAGTTGAATAAGCAGGGTGATAAAATGCAGCCTTGTTTTACCCCTTTTCCTATTCCAAACCACTCTGTCATTCCGTATTCTGTCCTAACTGTTGCTTCTTGACTTATGTACAGATTTCTCATGAGGCATATAAGGCATATAAGAGATAGTATTCCCATTTCTTTAATTATTTGCCACATTTTGTTGTGGTCCATGCAGTCAAATGCCTTGCTGTAGTCAATGAAGCAGAAGTAGACTTGTTTCTGGTATTCCTTTGTTTTTTGCATGATCCATACGTATGTTGGCAATGTGGTCTCTTGTCCCCTTGCCTCTTTTGAAACCTGCCTGCACCTCTGGTAGTTCTCTCTCCACGTGCTGCTGAAGCCTGTCCTGTATTATCTTGAGCATCACCTTGCTAGAGTGTGGGATGAGCGCAATTGTTTGGTAATTTGAACATTCTTTGGTATTGCCCTTTTTTGAGATTGGAACGTATACTGATCTTTTCCAATCCTGTGGCCACTGTTAATAAACTCTTAATTGCATCCCAATTAATAGTTTGCAAAATATTTTTGCAAATAAAATGGGTTTATCCACTGCTCACAACCACCAATGAGGGAAGCTATTAGTACTGTACAGTTACTGCCATTGTACAAAGGGGAAAGTGAAACTGTGACCTACTCAAAAGTCAAACTATGAAATTAACGATCTTGAGCTTCCTGTATCTGAGTAATACATTCAGGTACTATCAATTCACTTAACTGCATGATTTTCATTGGTGTTCTGTCTCTCATTCTCTCTCTTCTTCTTGGCTTCCTTTCCTTCCTAAATCTCAATTAATTCTTTCTTTCTTTCACCTCTGCCCATATGTAAGCAGAGTACATGTAAGAATGAAGGAGATTAATAGTCATATATGAAACCCCAGGACCATTGTAGAAAGGGCAGGACACAGATTATTTGTAGTAGATTATTTGCGAATCTATCCTGACAATAACAAACCCAGAAAAAAAAACCTGTATTTTAACTCCAATCTGAAGGATAGCAGTAATAAGATTAAAAGGGGAGGGCTAGCAGCTTTTTAGTATTTCTCAGGTCTAGCTTGCTAATTAAAGGGAGGCTGCAATGGACTAATGAGAAATTAGTTCCCCTCTAAATCTTCAGAGGACACATTTATAAAATTGCTGATAAAACAATTGTTCACATACAGGTATACAGCTGTCTATGAAGAGCAATATAATCTGGAAGAAGATACAGGGAGAAAGAAAACAGCAATGCTATTATGCTTCCTGCAGTACATCTGGCTTTATAATCTGCTAGTTAGTATTATCGGGAGGGGGTGTTCGGGTAATGGGTGAAGAAAATCCATACAGCTAACTATCATAATTAAATCCTCTCTCAGACAGCTCAAATAATATTTCATACAATAGCAGCAATATAAAAACCCTGGTAATTCCCAGACCTGGTCATGTAATTGGATTAAAAGTCTTGTTAATTATTATTATTTTTGAAAGCAGCTGCTACTTGATGTTTGGTGCCTTCTGGCAACTGCTGTCACCCCTTCCTCCATGCCAATACAAACAGCCAAGCACATTTACATGACTTTCTCCATGCTATCACATCCGCATTAGAATTTTGCATAGCTACATCCTCAAACAGCTGCACTTTTATTCTCCACCCTAACTCAGCTAAGCAGAGAAGGGGTGAGTGGATGGGTGTAGAGACCTCAGCAAAAGTGGTGTTTAGCAAGAAAAGAAAAAGAAAGAAAACCAAAACAAGCTAAAAGAAAAAGATCAAGTGAACTAGGAAAGTCTTCTACAGAGAAGCTGCTCAAATGTCTTTCTGAAATTTGCATTAAATGAATCCATAATTATGATTTTTAAACTGCCAAATTGAAGTAAAAAAATATTGGATTCTTTTATATTCTTCTTGAAAGAAATTCATTGCTAACAATTTTGCATTTCACTTTTCTTGCCCTTGGTGCAGACTGAATTCAACTTGTTAAGTTATAGAGAGTACGGTAAATTAATACAGTGTGTCAAGGTCCAGGTGGTCCAGATACAACTTACAGAGGTGGTCAATATAGAGAAGTTGGATTTCTATTGTGTACTTAAGGTGTATGTCCGGTGTCAAATTAGGTCAACTTAGGGAGGTGGTCAATGTAGGGAGGTGGTCAACTATGGAGGTTTTACTGTATTAAAAAAAATACCTACAACCATTTTCCTTGGAGGAGTCACTCACTGCAATCCTCCAAGTACCTTTAATAACAACCATTTTTAATATTAGCATATCTGAGAAACTGAATCCCTAGAAATATCCTCTTTGTCGGCTCTTTGTGATTTTCTTTTTCAGAGATGTACACTGGCTGTGATACATTTTCCGACTGGATCAATCAATTAATACTGCCTTATATGGTATACTATATATATATATAGTGCAGAAGAGCCAGCCTGTTGGCCTTTTCCCACAGTGGCCAAACAGATATTTCTAGAAGGCCCACACAAGGAACATAAAAGTCATCCACCCTTCCCTGCTGTACGTCTCTGACCAATGGAGGTTGTATTTCAAAGTCACAGCTAATACTCAGTTAAAGACAAATCCATTAAGAAAACCTTACCCATCTAAGAAAATCTACTTTTTAAAAAACACCCTCCAGCATAGTTGTATATTTTGTGGCAACAAATTCAAAAAATAAATTTCCATGTTTCAGTTCTTTACACCACAACAGGAAAATTATAGCTCTCTTAAATAATGCTGGACAGCACCATCCCTTGGAGGCCACAAGTTGCCCATTCCTTTGTGACTATGGAAGAACCAAAGCTTGGGAATTACTAGCTATAAATAGGCTTTGTAATAAATACCTTTCTGTAATAACTAAGGCCATTGCCCAAGCCTGGATGAGAAAGGAAGAGGGTTGAGCATTAAACCAAAAAAAGCTACAGAAACAGGAAGAAGAATCTCAAGTAACTCTGGTCAACTAGGCAGGTGATCGGTTTCAAGTTGCATAATTTGTATGATGACACCAGATCAAACTGGAAACAGAGTCCAGTGCCTGAATTCCAAAAAGATCTTCTCAGCCAAAAGCATTACAAAAATTGGGGCATAGAACATGCAAACGCTATACCCAATGGTGGCCATCAGCAGGTTCACACCAGTTCGCCAGAACCAGTAGCAGAAATTCTGGCTGGCCCCGCCCATCCAAGTTTTGAAATAACGTAGTCCTAATTCCGGTGCAATTAGGGTTTTCCCCCTAGCCACGCCCACCATACCATGCCCACAGTGTGGCTATACCAGACTGGACAGCTTACCCAGCTCCTATAGTCTTTGATTATAGGCTAGATATCTTGGGCATCTGTGAGGTTAGAGGGCAAGAGCAATCTTCCGGATAATGAATAAGATCTGGTCCTCGCCATCTATATTACGAAAAATTAAACTCCATTTGTTCACCTCCATAGTGATCTTGATAGCCATCTATGCCTGCGAGACTAGGAAGGCATCAACAAGTATCAGCAAAAGACCCGATGTCTTCCAACAGAGGTGCCTCTGTTGAATTTTAAAGATTGGGGCATAGAACATGCAAACGCACGAACGTGACCAAAAAAATAAAACTACGAGTCCCAGAGTCCTCTGTGCTGCACAACCACTCAGCCAATCAGGCTGAGGGATGCAAGTGCAGAGGAGGCTGGGAACATGCATGCTGACTTTTTTTAAAAAAACGCTGGGAGCCAGAGGGAAAGACTTTGAAAGACCCAGCCGGAGCCAGGAAAAGGTAAGGGCGGTTGGTGGGGGTTAGGGAGTGGGGGGAGACATGGCCCCAGTTACCACGCTGCCCCCCACCTGCCCCACCACCTTGCCCCCCTCCCTAACCCCCACCGACTGCACTTACCTTTTGCCAGCTCTGGCTAGATCTCTGAAACTTTCCCTCTCGGCACGCCCGTCTGCATAGGGAGAAGCACCGACCTCTCCTTCATCCCTGTGGGCGACATGGCCTCTATGCCCACATGGACAAAGGAGAGGCCAGAGCGCCTCCTGGCCTACCAGAGAGAAGGACTTGCTTCTTTCTGGGTTGGCTGGGAACGAATGTTCTGTTCCAGAGAGAAGCAAAGCCCCTCTGTGATGGAGATTCCTTCTCTCCAGGAGGCAAAGGTGCTGAAGAGAGGGGATCCCTCCCCCACAGGACATCCCATTATTAAAGAGAAGAAACCAAGCGGTTTCTTCCCTTTAAAAATGGAGTGTTTGGGAGGGGTGGTGGAATTGATCACCTCTCCCAGGTCTCCTGGGTACAGAAGGGTTGGGGTGACAGACCCCTTTTGTCCCCCAACCCTTCCAAACCAAAGGGACCAGGGAGAGAGGATCAAATCCACCACCACCCCCAACACTCCATTGTTAAAGAGAAGAAACTGCTTGCTTTCCTCTCTTTAATATGGGGGGTGTTGGGGGATTCCCCCTTTCCGCTGGGTCCCCTGGGTTCAGGAGGGTTAGGGAGACAGACCCCATTTGTCCCCCCCAAACCTCCCAAACCCAGGGGACCAGGGAGAGGGATCAATTCCACCCCATCCCCAAACAATCCATGTTTAAAGAGAAGAAACCGCTTGGTTTTTACTCTTTAATAACGGGGTGTCCTGCGGGGGGGATCCCCTCTCTGCTGGGCCCCCTGGCTCTGGATTGGTTGGGGGGACAGACCCCCTTTGTTCCCCCAACCTACCAAACCCAGGGGACCAGGGAGATGGGATCGATTACACCCCCCCTCCCAAACACTCCATTTTTAAAGAGAAGAAACCACTTGGTTTCTTCTCTTTAATAACGGGGTGTCCTACGGGGGGATCTTCTCTCTGCTGGGTCCCCTGGCTCTGGAAGGGTTGGGGGGACAGACCCCTTTTGTTCCCCCAACCCTCCCGGAAACAGGAGGCCCGGGAGAGGGGATCAATTCCCCCCCCCCAGACAGTCCATTTTTAAAGAGAAGAAACCGCTTGGTTTCTTCTCTTTAATAACGGGGTGTCCTGCAGGAGGATCCCCTCTTTGCCTGGTCCCCTGGGTTGGGGGTTGGGGGTTGGGGGGACAATACACACACACACAGCTTCTCTTTCTCTCTCTCTCTCTCTCTCTCTCTCTCTCTCTCTCTCTCACACACACACACACACACACACACACACACACACACACACACACACATACAACACACACACACACACACACACACACACACACACACACACACACACACACACACACACACACAAACACTCCTGCCTTGCCAGGAATTTTTAATATGTGTGTTGGTGGTTGGAGTGGTATTGTATGGGTGGTGGTGGTTGTGCACACCCCTAACCACCAACACACACATTAAAAATGTCCAGCTGGCCGGGCACAAATATGCTAGTATGTTATATAGCAGGAATTCTCAAACTGTGGCCGGTGGACTGGATATGGCCCATGGCGCCATTGCATGTGCCCCCCCCACTGCCTCCACCACACCAGGAAGTACCATGTGGTGGTGGAAGGGGAAAATGGCTGTCCGCCCCCCGAAGCTGTCTGAGGGAGCGTGGCCTGGCCCCTGGCTTTAAAAGGTTGAGAACTCCAGCTATATAGCATGGGGGATCTAAGTCTAAAGGTAAATGTCACCCTTGCTCGAAATCTAGTCGTATCTGACTCTAGGATTCAGTGCTCATCTCTGTTTCAAAGCTGAAGAGCCAGTGCTGTCTGCTTCTGCAGAATTTTCCATGGTCATGTGGCAGGCATGACTAGACACCAGAGTGCACGGAACGCTGTTTGCCTTCACACCGAAGTGGTCCCTTACAATTTCTTGCTTTCGAACTGCTAGGTTGGCAGGAGCTGGGACAAAGACGGGAGCTCATTCCATCCTGCAGTACTCGGGAATTGAACTGCCTTCCAGTCAGCGTCTTAGCCACTTGAGTAAGTCTAATAACTAAGGCAGAAAGAAATAACATCATTGTTTCACTGTACTGAGTGATGCTTTTATAGTTACAGGATGTATACAGCTTCACTATGTAGATGTGGTTCGCATCAAAACCTGATTTATTTTTTTTAGAGAGAGAGAGGTAAAAACTATCATGGTCATTTTTTTATCACCAAAAAGCAAAAAGGGGGGTTTCATTTTGAAATTGATAACTACTGTATAATAGCACTTAGCTAAAAAGAGTTGGAACTTTGTCTGAAACTGATTATTTAATAAGCACTTTCCAAGATCTAGAAAGTATATTTGCAGTAGAAGACTTTTCATACTCATTATAGAGCCACTGTTACTATCCTGGAAATAAATCCTGTACCCTTTAGTGCTACAGATGATGGTAGATAAATCATGAAAAATATATAGATAACAAGCACTGGCAATCCTCATCGATATATATAATGCAGAATATCAAGCATTCTACACATTGCATAGAATGAAGTGGCAGAGCTTTCAACTGTAGCATCTGAGCTATAAATGAGCATCCAACCATCTTCTGACAAACATGATGAGCCTTCAACTCCTTATTTTTGAATCATTAGCCACAATGCTAACTTGAGCTCCAATTATTAGTTTTTGCCACACTGTTATAACCTGATACATTTGTTGCCCATACTTCATTGCTGTGTAGTCTCAGACAACTCAGCTGCCACCCACCAACCATCATGAGATTAAAACACCTTGAGAGTGGGTTCCATATTTAATCTGTTTGCTTCACTGGTGAGGTCTGATCTCCTCTGACCTGTTCTTTCTGCCTGCTCTTCCTTCCTCAACCTGAAATCCAACCTAAAGACAACTATTTCTACTCTTCCCTCATCTCCTGGAATAAAAAATGTGCTTGCATGCTAGAAAGAAGCAAGCTGTCTGCCCCAGTTCTACCAGTGTTCACACAGTGCCAATAGGAAGTATAGATGTCCTCTTTCAATCAAGATGACACAATTTGCCTTCTGTTTGCCCAGCAGAGGTGTGTCAAGTGGGATCAGGATGAGAAGTCTTCTGAAGGTAGAATGCAAGCGCGGCGCCAAAATGGCCGCTGCGCCCTTTGCGGGCCCCCCCCATAGGACGAAGGCATCCGGGTAGTTAGGGGCGTGGCCAGCTCCCTTATAAAAGGGGTGGCCATGAGGCAGCCGAGCTGCCATTTTCCGAAGCGACGGAGCGGAGAAGTTTTTCCCCTCTTGTCTCCGTCGCTCTTACCTTGCCAGGGAAGCCTTTTTGGCGGCGAATTTTCTCTTTTGGCTTCCCTTAGTTAAACTCACCAACTCCTAAAACAGCTATGGGATTATCCTGAATCACTTTAAAAATCAGTATAAAACTTGGTAGATCAAGAAAAACCATCTCACTACTACAGTAGTTCCTCCATACAGGAATTTCTCCCTTTTATTTAAGTCTGAAATGTTACATTTTTCTTGCTCTTTTTTGCTCCATTTAGACCAGATATTGCAGAAAAGCTCCAAGATAACCATCTTGAAAAAGTGAATGGCATGTTAAAGCAATAACAACATTGCAGGTTTCATTCGTACATTCATTTTGAGTACTTTGCACCTTCTATCAAATACAATTGAGGATTACAATATACAGGTGAAACTCAGAAAATTAGAATATTGTGCAAATGTTCATTCAGTTTAGTAATGCAACTTAAAAGGTGAAACAAATATATGAGATAGACTCATTACATGCAAAGCGAGATAGTTCAAGCCTTACTTTGTTATAATATTGATGTTTATGGCTTACAGTTTATGAAACCCCCAACCCACCCACCCCCCTCCATCTCATGTACCTAGGGTTGCCATACGTCACGGAAAACCGGGAATTTCCTGAGTTGAACCTGGCCTGGCCTGGTTCCAAAGAAATCATTGAAAACTCCCGGGTTTCAAACCAAGGGGCGTGCTTTGTTTGAAGGAAAAAATTGTGCCTTTTTCTTGTCACCTTAGAGCGGCACTTCTATTGAAGCACCAGCAGGTGGCGTTTGTAACAGCAGCTGCAGTTGCAACAGCAACAGTTTTGTGGCCAAAGAAAGAGATCGGGTAAACTTTCATACAAATAGAAAGGTAATTTCAAAAAAAGGAGTTATTATTTATGGTGCCACACACTTTGGTCTGTTCATGCCTATTGCCACATGTCAAAGCAAACGTCTGCAGACACAGACTTTACCTCCTTCCCCCATTGGGGCTGCTCGGTCAGGAGGAATGGCGGAACCTTGCCGCACGCCCCTGGCCCACTCCAGGGAAGAGGGAAAGAGAGGGGCTCCTTCCCGGAGGGACCCCGAGGGGGCGGGCATGGCAGTTGGGGAGGTCGGGCAGACAGGTTCGGTCCCCACCCTACCCCCCAGCTTTCTGAGCTGCTGGTAAGAGGCCCAGACAGCTGGAGCTCATGCGCAGATGGAAACCACCGGGAACAAGAAAGCTTGGGGCGCTTTCCTTCCGCGGCAGCAGTGGAGAGAAGGAGGTGGGTGTTTTTTTGTCTCTCTGAGGGATGCTCACCCTCCCTGGCCCCTCAGGAACAGGCCGCCTATCCTGAGAAGGGCTTGGCCCCTCAACCTCACACACATCCCAGAGTCTCCAAAAGCGAGGAAAATGGTGGGGTTTGTCTGAGGGGTGGCTTTTCTCTAGGGACTCCCAATCCCCACCAGCTGGACACAGTGTGTTTCCTCCAGCCAAAAGGTCCCTTCGCATCCTCCACCCACCCACCCACCCACCCCCATGGTGACAGGGAGGCAAAGCTCTTGCATCTCCCCTTCCTGGGCCCAAGCGGAAAGCAGGGGGGAAGGTGAGGGAGTTGTGACCCTCCAGATGTGTTGCTGGTTGGGGGGGAAATGGCCCCCATGTGCTGTGGGGGGACCCTCTCTTTGACCACGGAAATGTCTGCAGAAGCAGACAGCGCTGGCTCTTCAGCTTTCAAACACAGATGAGCACTGCACCCTAGAGTCAGATACAACTGGCTTTCGAGCAAGGGAAACCTTCACTTCTGTCCTGGTTGTGTGGGAGAGAATTATGGCAACTCTACATGTACCCCATAATCATCACATAATCTCCTGTACGCTGTACGCCATGATCATCACAATTATAACGAATTAAGGCATGTCATCTCTCGTTGTGCATGTAGTGAGTCTATCTCATATATTTGTATCACCTTTTAAGTGAAATGAATTAACATATGCACGATATTCTAATTTTCCGAGTTTCACCTGTATTATATGGTCAGCTAAATGTCTTACACTTATCAAAATTGAGATTATGCCTAATTTAGCCTATCTGAGTTTTCAAAATTTTGACTATGATATTGGGAAAGGCATGCCTAGAACATGTCTCTAACTATTTCCGAATACTAGAACTGAGCAGTCTTTGTGCATCCAAAACTGATTAATCTTTTTACAGAACAATTCCTTCTTTTGATAAAGAATGTTTTTGGAAAAAGAAAGTGTCAAGTACCACAACAGGACTCCACCAGAAGATCACATCAAGGGCAAACTGATGAATACAAATAAATCACTTATTTCCTCAAGACCATTTTCAAAAGCTATTTAAAAACTTCAAAAAAGAGACACAGCATTGGAACCTCAACACAACTCTGCTGGAATCCTATTTTCCCCCAGCATACTTTCGCTTTTATGATGTAGGGCACAGCAAGATTATCTGAAGCTAGACTTCTCTGTTTCCCCAGTGATTTCACTGTAATGAGATTTCAGTGTCCACCAGTTCCATCTCAACAAGGTCAGCTAAGGACCTTGAGCTTCTCCATTGTTAAAATGCAACCAAATGAATCACAGAAGGTACAAAATGATTCTGTATGCAGGAGGAAAGGGTGACTTCTTGTCCTCATTGGTGCAGAGTCATTTTGAGCCTTTAAACCAAGGGTGCCCAAACTACGGCCCAGGAGCCGGATCCACTAAGTCATCTGGCCTGCAAAGCCCTTGTTGCTCCTGGAAGCGGAAGTAAAACACTCCCTGAACCACATGACTGGCCCACGGCCTGAAACGTTTGGGCACCCCTGCTTTAAACATTCAAGGAGACTACCCTAAATTTAAATAGCACTCTGATAGCTTACAAAGGAACCCACTTCAACATCAGAAAACATGAAAGATACAATGGGGTGGAAGGGCAACAGAAATGAAACAGACTAGAAAAGCAGCTATCAAAGAACATGCAGCCCCTGCTCAGTTATCATCTATCTGCAAGCCATTTTTCTTCTTTTTGACTCTTGAATACCCTGCTGACTTTGCAGCATAAAGGAAAGTTGATTGTCTGGGGTCAAACAGAGCCTTTACTGGGACTGGAAAAGCTATAGGAAGAGGATTGTATCAATGAGTCCTGTCTGGTAAATGCAGTCTGTGACAGGCCTCTGTCAAACCTGAAGGTTCAGCTCCAAAGAGAATTCTCCCTTTGTACCACCATTTAGGGATTCATAGTGTTGGGGTCACAGCCCTCAACTTCCCAGGAAACAAAAGGTTAGTTAGGTGACTGTGACCTTATCTTGTTGTTGTTCTTCAGTCGCACAGTCGACTCCGACCCTTTGCGACCCCATGGACCATTTTCCTCCAGGCGCCTCCGTCCTCTACCATCCCCCTCAGCCCTCCCAGCTCTGTGCCCATTGTGTCTATAATACCATCTAGCCATCTCATCCTTGGCCTCCCCCTTCTTCTTTTGCCCTCCACCTTTCCCAACATCAATGCCTTCTCAAGTGAATCCTCCCTTCTCATTTGATGTCCAAAGTATTTTAGCTTCATCTTTACTATTTGACCTTCCAATGAGCAGTCAGGGTTAATTTCTTCTAAGATTGACCTATTTGTTCTCCTCGCTGTCCAGGGGACTCTCAAAACCCTCCTCCAACACCACATTTCAAAGGCATCTATTCTTCTGCGTTCAGCCTTCCTAATTGTCCAGCTCTCACATCCATAAATTACTACTGGGAAAACCATTGCTTTGACTATTCTAATTTTTGTTTGCAATGTAATGTCTCTGCTTTTCACTATGTTCACCAGGTTTCTCATCGCTTGTCTCCCAAGAATCAGTCGCCTTTTTATTTCATGGCTGCAATCCCCATCTGCAGTGATCTTTGATCCTAAGAAAGTAAAATCTGTCACTGCTTCTACTTCTTCCCCGTCTATTTTCCAGGAACTGATGGGGCCTGTTGCCATTATCTTGGTTTTCTTGATATTGAGTCTCAAGCCAGCTTTTGCACTCTCCTCCTTCAGCCCAATCAAGAGATTCTTTAGGTCTTCCTCACTTTCTGCCATTAGGGTGGTATCGTTTGCATATCTCAGATTATTGATGTTTCTCCCAGCGATTTTAATCCCATATTGTGATTCCTCCATCCCTGCACCGCACATTATGTGCTCTGTGTATAGGTTGAATAAGCATGGTGACAAAATGCAGCCTTGTCTTACTCCTTTTCCTATTCCAAACCACTCTGTTATTCCATGTTCTGTCCTAACTGTTGCTTCTTGGTTCATGTACAGATTTCTCAGGAGGCATATGAGGTGCTCTGGTATTCCCATCTCTTTAATTACTTGCCACATCTTGTTGTGGTCCACACAGTCAAATGCCTTAGTGTAGTCAATAAAACAAAAGTAAACTTGTTTCTGGTATTCCTTTGTTTTCTCCATGATCCAGCGTATGTTGGCGATGTGGTCTCTAGTCCCCCTGCCTCTTCTGAAACCAGCCTGCACCTCTGGTAATTCTCCACATGCTGCTGAAGTCTGTCCTGTATTATCTTGAGCATCACCTTGCTTGCATGTGGGATGAGCGCGATTGTTCGATAATTTGAATATTCTTTGGCATTGCCCTTTTTTGGGATTGGGACGTATACTGATCTTTTCCAATCCTGTGGCCACTGTTTTGTTTTCCAAATCTGCTGGCATATTGAATGCAGTAATTTGACGCCATCATCTTTTAGCGCTTTGAAAAATTCAACTGGGATACCATCATCTCCACTAGCTTTGTTGTTTGCAGTGCTCTTTAGGGCCTTTATGACTTCACTCTCCAGGATGTCTGGCTCAAGTTCTACTTCTTCATCATTGTGATTATCAGGAGTGTTGAGGTCCTTTTTGTAAAGTTCCTCTGTGTACTCTTTCCATCTTTTCTTAATTTCTTCTGCATCAGCTAGCTCCTTTCCGTCTTTGTCCCTTATCATGGTCATTTTTGCTTTAAATGTTCCCTTGATTTCCCCAATTTTTTTGAAAAGATCTCTGGTTCTGCCTCTTTTGTTGTTTTCCTCCATTTCTCTGCACTGTTCTTTTAGGTAGCTTTCCTTATCTCTCCTTGCTTTTCTTTGAAATTCTGTGTTCAAATGGTTGTAGTTTTTCCTTTCTCCTTTGACTTTTGCGTTCCTTCTTTCCTCTGCTATTTTAAGAGCCTCATCAGACAACCACTTTGCTTTCTTACTCTTCTTTTCTTCTGGTATGGTTTTCTTTGCTGCTTCCTGCATGATGTCCCTCATCTCCGTCCATAATTCTTCCGGTACTCTGTCTACCGAGTCTAAGCCATTAAATCTGTTCATCACCTCCACCGTGTATTCTTTAGGGATGCTGTCTAGGTGATATCTTTCTGGTCTCCGTGTTTTCCCTATTTTCTTTAGTCTAAGCCAGAATTTTGCGATCAGTAGGTTGTGATCTGAGCCACAGTCTGCTCCAGGTCTTGTTTTTGCTGACTGTATGGAGGTTCTCCATCTTTGGCTGCAGAGTATGTAGTCAATCTGGTTTCGGTGTTGGCCATCTGGTGATGTCCATGTGTAAAGTCGCCTCTTGTGTTGCTGGAAGAGAGTGTTTGCTATGACCAGTGCGTTCTCTTGGCAGAACTCTATCAATCTTTGCCCTGTTTCATTCTGTGTTCCAAGACCAAATTTGCCTGTTATTCCCTCCACTTTTTGATTTCCTACTTTGGCATTCCAGTCTCCTAATATAATTTGGACATCATTTCTTGGTGTCTGTTCTATGAGGTGTTGTAAGTCCTCATAGAACTGGTCCATTGTGGCTTCATCTGCACCAGTGGTTGGTGCGTATATTTGGATCACAGTGACATTGAAAGGTTTGCCTTGAAATCTGACTGACATCATTCTGTCATTTTTGAGATTGTATCCCATTACTGCTTTTCTCACTCTTTTATTGACAATTATGGCTACTCCATTTCTTCTAAGGTTTTCTTGCCCGCAGTAGTAGATATGATGGTTTCCAGAGCTGAATTCGCCCATCCCTGTCCATTTGAGCTCACTGATGCCCAAGATGTCAATGCTTATTCTTTCCATCTCGTTTTTTACCACTTCCAGTTTTCCTTGATTCATAGACCTCACATTTCATGTCCCTATGCAGTATTGTTCCCTGCAACACTGTATTTCTCCTCCTCCTTTCGTATCCCTCCCCCTTTTCAGATCTGCTGTGCTGAGCATCCCCTTGTTTTGCCTTTTGTTTTGGTCCATAGGGTTCTCTTGGCAAACTTTGTGGCGTGCCTTGCCGGTCTCTACGCCAGTCTTTTCCCATCACACATGTTATCACAGTTTAAACAGTTTTAAAACAAAGTATTATCATGCACAATATCACAGTTTATCACATAGTATCAAAGTAAAAGTTGAACTAATTAATGAAAGGGAAAGAAAGAAAGAAAAAGTCCACTATATCAAGTCTCTATGTAAGTCAGTTTCTTGTACAGTCACTATGTCAGTTGCCATAAGCCATCTATGTTTAGTCAACTATATTATTTCAGTTCGATTACTTATCCTTTGCATGCCTCTCTTGCCTCTCTTCGGCCGCATGGAGTCGGTCAAAGGCGCCGGCTCGGACCTCGCTGTGATGGTGGTTGTGGATGGTATCTCCTGGGGGTGGTTGGGGGTCTCTGGAAGTGTCCTTCTCTCTGGTCCCAGGTCTTTGGATGGGGAGGGAGGGGCAGGATCCTTTTACTCACCTCCCCTGTGGGCCTCTCTGCATGCAGTGAGCAGTAGCGCTGGGCCTTGCTGATTCCTTTTTCTTCCTCTCTAGGCCCAGGTCTTTGGATGGGGAGGGAGGGGCAGGATCCTTTTACTCACCTCCCCTGTGGGCCTCTCTGCATGGAGTGAGCAGTAGCACTGGGCCTTGCTGATTCCTTTTTCTTCCTCTCTAGGCCCAGGTCTTTGGATGGGGAGGGAGGGGCAGGATCCTTTACTCACCTCCCCTGTGGGCCTCTCTGCATGGAGTGAGCAGTAGCGCTGGGCCTTGCTGATTCCTTTTTCTTCCTCTCTAGGCCCAGGTCTTTGGATGGGGAGGGAGGGGCAGGATCCTTTACTCACCTCCCCTGTGGGCCAAAATTATCTTAGGTGGCCAAAATTGCAATAAGCAGGAGCCTCCTAGCTCAGGGATTCTCAACCTGTGGCCCGTGGGCCAGATGCTGCCCATGGTACCATTTCATGTGCCCCCCCACATCGCCTCCACCACACCAGGAAGTGCCTTTTGGTGGAGGAAGGGCAAAATGGCTGTCTGGCCCCTGAAGCTGTCTGAGGGAGCATGACCCGGCCCCCAGCTTAAAAATGTTGAGAACTCCTGTCCTAGCTTATGTAGGAGTCAGGGAGAGAGTTTTGTATATCCTCCTCCTGGATTTATCATCATCAGGAAATTATCAGGGTATTTAAGGTGTTCTCAGACATAATAAGGACTACAGTAGATCAAGTGGCTAAGATGCTGACCTGGGAGGTGGCAGGTCAGCAGTTCGATACCCGAATACTGCAGGACAGAATGGGCTCCCGTCTTTGTCCCAACTCCTGCCAACCTAGCAATTCGAAAGTAAGAAATTACAAGTAGATAAGTAGGGACCACTTCAGTGGGAAGGTAAACAGCATTCCATGTGCTCGGTGTCTAGTCATGCCTGCCACATGACTCCGCAAACATCTGCAGAAACAGATAGCGCTGGCTCTTCAGCTATGTAACAGAGATGAGCACTGAACCCTAGAGTTGGATACGACTGGCTTTCGAGCAAGGGTGATCTTACAGACATAATTGCTATTGCTTGTACAAGATGAATGGAAGTAGAGATTTGGAGTGGGTTAGGAAAGAAGGTGGAAAAGAGAAAGAGAGCAGCTCTATGAGATTGGCTGTGGGTACAAAATGGTATGAATACAAGGGACGGACAGATACCTACTGGCTGCCTCAACTGGGTGGTCTCAAATGTGGAAAGGTAATCTGCATCACACAATGAAAGGTAATCTGCATCACACAATCCTGTGACTTGTACGCCAATGATATACTGTACAGTACTGTGCAAAGTCTTAGGTCACCACCAGCTGGTTTAGGGAAAATTCAATGAGTGATTTTTATTGGGGGGAGACATAACTCAGCCTCCAAGCCACCTAGACACACTATAATTGGACAGAGTCTTCAGCTGACTCTTCTCTCAACCTTCTCCATGCTTGGTGAAGTTTGGACTTAGGGTGCCTTCTCCCCTATCACTCATTGAATTTTCCCCCAAACAAGCTGGTGGTAGCCTTAGACTTTTGCACCATACTGTATATCCTGATTCATTGTGTACAGTTTATTTGTTTGGGTCGGCTACCACAAACACAAAAGATGAAGAATGTTCAAATACATTGACTAATACCTGTGCAAAATTTCTGCACTGTCAGAGATCAACTGGATACTTGTTTTTAAAAAAATCTAAATCCATTTCTATTATCAGTAAACACTTAAGTGTCCTGAATTGTTTTATTCTACATTGTTGTATATTCCGGAACTAGTAGACTTCCCCCCCCCCCTGTTTGGGGACCATGTTCTTCTCCTGTAGGGACTCATTTGCTCATGAAAGGGAAAAAGACAGATGATTCTCACAATAAATAAGTAATCAAAGTGAAGACAAAAAGCTCTGTGAGCCTCACATTAAACAGAGAAAAATTGTCATCTGGTGAGAAATAAACCAAGTCCTTGAACTTCAAGTCAATGACAAAAATAAAACTATGGGATTGGAACAGTTAAAAATGGCTATTTAGCAGATTGCTAGGTTTCCCCCCTGAAGTATTGATCTTCAGCATAATTCATCTTAATTACTTTGCATAAAGGACTATAAGGGACCTGCAATAATTTGTGTACCTCTCAGGCACAGCAGATGCTTACTTTGTCGGTACTTAATGTGGAGCATGCAGGCAAGAAAAGGAAGGAATATGAATTCAGAGCATGGCCATGCAGGAATTTCATCATCATCATCATCATCATCATCATCATCATCATCATAGCTTTATTTGTATCCCGCTTCCCTCAGCTCGAAGGCGACTCGAAGTGGCAAACAATAGCAAAAAAAAAAATTACCTATAAGGAGGGACGTTAACCGTTGGACTCTGGCATACACACCCGCACCTGTCCATACTATCCCGTACTTGCCTTTACCCGGCCCGCACATTGCCGCAAGGGTCTGGCAGTCACCAGTGGGCCAGCCGCCACACAAACGCAAACAAAACAAAACAACTTCAAGTCCCAATGTCCTCCATGCCGCGCCAGCTCTCAGCCAATCAGGCTGACAGGCGAGAGCAAGCAGAACGTTGGGAAAGCCGGTGCACCCAATACAAAACAAGCCACAAGGAAAAAAACGCTGCACAAACATGAACAAAAGAAACAAAACTTCAAATCCCATCCTCCTCCGCGCCGTGACCACTTCAGGCAATCAGGCTGAAGGGCACAAGCATGCAGAACACTGGAAAAGCTGGTGCATGAAAAATAAAATAAAACAATGCCTCCTGCAACAGGAACGCAAGGCCACTGCAGGTGGATGCAGCGCCTCATGGCTTCGCTAACCCAAACCCGCAAAAAACACGGTGAGACTACCGCCGGCCTCAAGGTAAGTTGAGCCGTGGTGGAAAAAAAAGAAGGAGGCAACAATTCGTCAGGGGAAGCACTTTCCTGGTGAATGACTGGATGCTGCCTTTGTACTACCCACACCGCTGTTTCGAGAACTAGCACGAAACAGTGGTGGAGGTAATATTTTATTTATTTATTTATTTAGTCGTATTTATATATGCCGCCCACTCAGGCAGAACCCGACTCAGGGCGGCAATAGGTAATAGAAAAGCAGCAGCCAGCAATCCACAAGGAAGAGCACCACCCCTTACAGATTGTTGTCTGCCGATCTCCCTTTAGGTAAGCCTAGGAAAAAGGCCAAGAGGAGAGAATCATCATCAAGCAAATAGCTCTTTTCTGCCTCCTTCTCCCACGACCGACCTAACGAACCTTACCAGACAAAGAGCGAGCTGACTGCCAGCTCTTCCTTTTCTCCATCGCTCCATCGAAACAACAAACAGGCCGTTCTTCACCCAACAAAACACAACAACAACAAAACAAAACAGTTAATCAGAATGCCAAGCATCAAAAATAATAAAATACAAATAAATAAACAAATAATTAAAATAAACCAAGTAAACAACACAACAAAAAACAACAAACTCAACAAAAAACACCCAAAATATGAAAGACTAACAAAAAACCATGAAAACTCACTAAAACACCTATCTACAACACGAAAATACCTTACTCAACAAACAATAATATCACAAATTAAAGAAATAAATATGGGAAAAAAAATAACAACCATAAATACCCAAAACAATCAAACACATCTAAAATCCAAAATAAAAACATAAGAACAAGCAGAAACACTTTGGGGGGGGGGGTTAAGTAGAAACTCTCTACTTAAACCCCCCCAGCCCAACACCACCAAGTCAACACAAAATAACAACAGAATAAAAAATCAAGAGCACTTACCAAACACGTCCTACCTCCATGCCTCCGGAACAGAACTGAACAAAGAAAGACAATAGCAGTACTGTTAATCACAGACCCACCTAGAGGCTGGAAGAGTATAAAACAGACAAAATAATATTTAAAAATCAAAATAATAAATAAATTAAATAAACAAAATAAAATAAATTAAAAAAACACAAATTCAAATCACAAACACCAAAACCACCCCTAACCAAAAGCACACCCAAAAAAACAGCCCGGCTGGCCGGGCACAAATATGCTAGTACAATATAAGGCAATAAATACAGAGTATCAATAATGCAATAAAACCACACAAAATACAATAAAATTAAGCAATAAATACTAATAAGAACAGCCTTGCTGGAACAGGCCACAGCCTATCCAGTCCAGCATTCTGTCTCACAGAGTGGCTCACCATTTGCTTCAGGGTATTCCCAAGCAGATGCATTCACCTGCTTAGGATTCCATGGAAATGGCATTGAGAGATATCCTGCCTATCTCTCCAACCCAGAGGTTGTCTTTAGGTATCCATAATTATAGCCATTGAGACCCTTGTCCGCCATGAACTTGTCTAATCCTTTCTTAAAGCTGTCAAAACTGACAGCTGTCACCACTTCTTCTGGCAGGGAATTCCCATAGACCAGTAATCCTCTGGATGAAAAAGTACTTTCTCTTATTTGTTTGAGAACTAGTACCCAAAAGTTACATGGAGTGCCCCCTGGTTCTAGTGTTATGCGATAGGGAAAACAGTTTTTCCTTATCCACTTTGTCCACACTGTGCATGATTTTATAAACTTTAATCAGGTCACCTCTTAGATGCCATCGTTCAAGAGTGAAGAGGCCCAACCATTGCAGCCTCAGATGGTAAGGAAGGTGTTCCAGTCCCCTAATCATTCTGTTTGCCCTCCTCTGCACTTTTTCCAACTCCATAATATCCTCCTGGAGGTATGGCGACCAGAACTGTACACAGTATTCCAGATGGGGCCTCACCATAGATTTATAAAGAGGCAAAATGACACTTGCTGACTTATTATCTATACCCTTCCTAATGATTCCTAGCATTAAGTTTACTTTTTTCACTGCTGAGGCACACTGGGTTGACACCTTCATCGAGCTGTCTGCCAGGACACCAAGGTCCCTTTCCCGGTTTGTCGCAGAGTTCAGACCCCATCAGTTTATAAATGTAATTGGGGTTTTTTGCCCCAACTCTGCACTTACTAATGTTGAAGCTCATTTGCCACTGTTTTGCCCACTCCCCCAGTGTCAAGAGATCCCTCTGGAGCTCCTCACAATCTCTCACAGTTTTCACTACCCTGTATAATTTAGTGTCATCAGCAAATTTGGCTACCTTGCTATTTACTCCTACTTCTAGATCATTTATGTAAAGGTTGAGAAGCTGGGGTTCCAGTACTGAACCTTGGGGAACCCACTCTTTACTTCCCTCCACTTGGAGAAGTGTCCATTTAGTGCTACCCTCTGTGGGCCTTTAGCTGCTGGACCTTCTCTTCTAGTAGCACAACCATCTTGCACTTGCTGCAAGTGTAGTTCTCCATGTGCTTTGGCAAGAACACAAACATGGCACAAGTGTTGCAGGTAACTACAGCTGCTCCCTCAGAATCCATTTTAACAAGTGCAGTATTCTGGGCCTCAAAAATTTACATGTTTACTACCTTTCTATCTAGGAAGAATATATTCTTCCTTTGTTTTTCGTTTGAAATCTCACGCGTCGTTAGGCACGCAGGCCTCTAAAGCAGCTCTACTCCAACTGCAAGCAGGCCCAAAACTTACCAGTGCTCACTTCCTTTGTTTGGCTCTCCTCAGCAGCAGCTCTGCTTAAGAGCACATGCAGAATAAAAAATGACAATACTACTATCTTCCGGCTAAACAGTCAGGGGAAGTACAACACAGTTTTCATCTCACTCGAAGCTAAGACTGGCCGAGGGAGAAAGCTGCAACCAGTCTCGCCTCCTCCCACCCGTACAACCGGCCAAGGGCAGGCGGGCGAGCATCCCACGCAATACAGTTCAGTAAACATATCAAAAGCCAGACAGAGCAGAACACAGGTGTTCCCACTCACCTCACCGCTGCGGAACCAAACACAGGTCCTCCCACTCCCCCATGGCCTGTCCAGGCCCAGGGGGAGGGCCCAGGGCAATGGAGGCAATGGTGGTCACCATGGCATGGAGCCAGACACAAATGCTCCCACTCCCCCACAACAGTCCGGGGCTGGAGGAGGCACTCCTGCTGGCCAGGTGCTCCACTTCCCTGGCCGGGAAGGAGCTCACGGCGGCGTTGCTCATGGCAGTGGCGGCAGGAGAGATGAGGCGGGCCGGTCTTTTATGGCCCCTACCTCAGTCCCCCCATGTGCTCCACTTCCCTGGCTGGAAAGGAGCTTGTGGCGCCGTTGCTCGTGGCGCCGTTGCTCATGGCGCCATTGCTTGTGGGGCCGTTGCTTGCGGTGGCATTGTCGCAGCAGCAGCTCCAGCTCCAATTCAAAAGACTGCCACTGATCTTTGAAACCCTCAAATTATTTCTTTAGCATAAAGAGAGAACAGGTAATTTGAAGGGCCACTTCAAAACTGGCTTGTGCTTTGAGAGCAGCTTCCCTTAGGCTTGGCTCATGTGCCTACCTGTGAGATTAACTAGCTTTGTGGATGTGAAGGACAGGCCAACCTCAGTGGAGGTCCTATACATGGCTAATTCTATTCTAGCTGAACTTTTTTGTTTGCTTGTTTAAGAGGGTTGTAAAGGCCATTTTAAAAAAAAATTCTCCATAGGCAGGTGAAGAAGCAGTCGGAGTTCACATGTTTGCCCACTATCTTAAGTCTGAAATTAAAGAGAGTGATAAAGATTCAGAAGACCTGTGGTGAAGTTGAGAAAAAACAAGAGGCTTTAGCATTAGTAAACTATTTCCTCTGAAAGGAATCCCTCAATTCTCTCTCATTCTCTCTCTTGGAGAGAGCATGGAACATTATAATGAAAAGAAAACAGTAGGTAAGTAACAAAACTGAATTAATGCATCTTTCTTCTTGTAACATATTAACAATGTCTTGTTTGAGCAAATAAAAACAATATACCATTAAATAAATAAAAAATTGAGGGAGCCTCTGTGTTAATTATCATGCCAAAGGTTTGTATGCATGATTTCTCTCACATGAGTTTATTACTTCCTTGGATCTTAGCCAAGGTCTGTGAAATAAGGATCACCACGGGCTTTTTGTTCATTGTCCATACTCTTCTTTCATAATGAGCTGACAGACTGACCTTGTAATCATGCAGACAATGACATCCTGTGTAATCATCTCTTTCCTCAACAATCATACCTGGACCCTGGATACAACATGCTGCTGCTGTGCAGACCCTAAGGCTCTGGGTGAGAATTCTCTCCCTCCACCCTCCCACACTTAATAAATTGTAAGATACACCAAAGAGAAGGAATATATCAGCTGGAAGAATGTATGGACAATAAGTAATCAGCTAATAAATTATGGCCCAATAAGAGAGGCTGTTCCCACTCAGTTGTCTGTTTGAGAGTGATTGTTCACAAGGTATAGGTGGGAAATAGGTGGATGTCCAAATGTTACGGCCATCAGCCATGGCCAACAAGAAGGGATTACAGAGCTCCAATCCAAAAGCATCCAGAGGGCCACAGAGCACACAGGAAGCACTTCTAAATCTTCCAATCTCTTTTACTTTTAGCTAACTAATTAATTGCATGATTGCAAGTCAATTCTGGCTTTTGGCAACCTTTTCCAGTGTTTTCTAGGTATAGAGTACTCAGAAGTGGTTTCCCATTCTTTTCTTCTTGGTGCCGTGGGACTGTGCGGCTTGCCCATGGATAGACAGGCTTTCTTTTTACCCAGGAGTCACAATGGAAATGTATTCTCCCAACCTTTGGCTCTACAGGAGTGCCCAAACTTTTTGGGCCACAGGCCAGTCACGTGGTTGAGCATGCCGGTCATGTGGTTTGTCCCACCGGAAGTGGAAGTAAAACATACATGTGTGATTTACTTCTGCTTCCGGGAGTGGTGAGGGTGGCATGATTTGGCACCATGGGCCAGATCCAGCCCACGGGCAATAGTTGGGGCACCCCTGCTCTACAGCCAGGTACCCCACTTACTATCCAGACTATTTTGCAAGGGTTTTATATATATATATATAAAGTTGGGCAGCTGTGATTCTCCAGATAATTTCGAAATGTTTAAAGTGGTAGCCGTGTTATGATGGATGCAACAAACATTGTAGCATTACACATTTGCCAATGAGTTAGCATCTACAGCTCCTGCTTATTACTGGACTGGCAAGTTCCACTATGGATCATTACTTTTGTTTTGACTAAGTGCATCTGCAATAATAGCAAACTGGTCCCATATTAAGTTACTTACGTACTCTTTTGCTCAGTAGGCAAAATGCTATGAATGTAAATTGCTGGTAAATGAATTTGGTACCAATTTGCTCTACTTGAATTTTAGTGCTCCAGGAGTTTCATGATTTAGAAGTTTTTGCCTCCTTGGTTTGGGTTTTTCTTATTGTTTATGTCCATGCTCAAGTGTCAGCTGGTTATGAATGAGATCCTTTTTGCAGTTATTTATTTTGTGATGCAGTGTTGTTGACTTGCTTTCCCTGTGATGCTTGAGACACAGAACTTAGTGAATGTTTTACTGTGACTTTTAGTATACAGCCATTTAAACCTCATTTTTAAAGCAGAATGTACATTTTCAAGGTTGCATTTTTAACAGTCTCCTTAATTATTTTAGCACTCTCTATATATAAAATTTCAAACTTTGACACCTCTACAACAGGTTAGACTAATGGGAGTTGTTGTTGTTGTTGTTGTTCAGTCGCACAGTCGATTCCGACTCTTTGTGACCCTATGGACCATCGCTCTCCAAGCACCTCTGTCCTCCACCATCCTCCTTAGTCCACACAGCCCCGTGCCCATTGTGTCTACAATACCATCTAGCCATCTCATCTTTGGCCGTCCCCTTCTTCTTTTGCCCTCCACCTTCCCCAGCATCAAGGCCTTCTCAAGTGAATCCTCTCTTCTCATTTGATGTCCAAAATACTTCAACTTCATCTTTGTTATTTGTCCTTCTAAGGAGCACTCAGGGCTAATCTCTTCTAATATTGACCTATTTGTTCTCCTCGCTGTCCAGGGGACTCTCAAAACTCTCCTCCAGCACCACATCTCAAAGGCATCTATTTTTCTTCGCTCAGCCTTTCTAATGGTCCAGCTCTCACAGCCATACATTACCACCGGAAATACCATTGCTTTGACTATGCGGACCTTTGTTTGCAGTGAGATATCTCTACTTTTCACTATGTTCCCCAGGTTTTTCATAGCTTGTCTCCCAAGAATCAGTCGCCTTTTTATTTCATGGCTGCAATCCCCATCTGCAGAGATCTTGGATCCTAAGAAAGTAAAATCTGTTACTGCTTCTACTTCTTCCCCATCTATTTTCCAGGGACTTATAGCGCCTGTTGCCATTATCTTGGTTTTCTTGATATTGGGAGTAAAGAGTGTATTTCTTAATGTCAAATTATTGCAGAAACAGGACAGAACATATCTGTGAGTGAATATATGTACAAGTAGCCATTTATTGAAACAGGCTGTTTGTTGAGCCTTTTGTTGAAGATGATTCAGTGACCTTAATATTTGAGTGTGAATTTTAACCCACAAGCATACAATCTAAAATGGGGAAGGGGCAGCTAAATGGTGCTGGACAACGGTTCCCATCATTGTTGATAACTGGAAATAGATTAGGCTAGTTAGTATTGGAATCCAAAAATATCTGTGAGAGTAAATAAAACAACAACAAAGATTTTAAAACATTGTGGCACCTTAAAGACTAACTCCTGTATTTAAATGTGAGCTTTCATGGATCAAGTCCACTTCATCAAATATAAATATTCAGTCCAAAAATGCAAGATTTTATAGCCTAAAAGAGACACGATCAAAAATGAAAATATATTTATTAAATCATCTAAATTCTTTGAAAGTAAAACATTATGAAATTTAAATATGTATATTTTGCTTTTAAGCATATTATGGGACAAATATGAAAAATGATTTCAGTTCTTATGTGTAATTTTTATAGCTAACTAGCATTTTTGCCCAGCCTTGCCGGGCAGGTTTTTTGTGTGTGTTGGAGGTTGGGGTGGTTTTTGGGGATACACACACACAACACAACCATACACATACAATAAACACACACACACACAACTGCGCATACAACACAACCACACACACAACACACACACAACCACATACAAAACAACCACACACACACAATACACACACAACACAACCACACACACAACCACAAACACACAATACACACACACCACAAACACACACACAATACACACAAACATGCACACAACACAACCACACACACAACACTACCACACACACACGCCAAAGCTGCGCGGGGAGAGGAGGGCTCCCCTTCCTCCCCACCTGCAGCCTCAGCAAGGACACACACACACACACACGCTGAAGCTGCGCGGGGAGAGCAGGGGCTCCCTTTCCTCCCCACGAAGCCTCGGCGAGGCCACACACACACACACGCCAAAGCTGCACGGAGAGAGGAGGGGCTCCCCCACCAAAGACTTGACGAGGCCACACACACACACACAACACAACCCCACACACACACACAACCACACACACACACAACACAACCACACTCACAACACAATACACACACAACACAACCATGCACACAACATAATCACACACACGCCCGACCAGCGAAGGCCTCCACCACAGCCGGCAGGCGGGCACATCGGTTGCCTGCTGGGCCACCTGCTTTTAGTGCCCCCCGACCGACTGGCGAAGGCCTCGGCGCCGACAGTGACGGAGGACAGGCCGTGCCATGGGGGCACAGAAGGTGAGCGGCCCAGTTCAGAAGACCACGCTGGGGAGGCGCAGAGTGCGAAAGGGCCAGCCGGCAACATGTAAGTGGGGCGGGGGACAGGGACTGAGGGGGGAAACTGGCTGGAGGCAGGTTTGTGTTCCCCCTTTCTCCTCCCAGTCCAGGGCAGGCGGCATGGTCCCTGGGCCTGTTCCCCCCTCAGTAAATGTCTCCCACCCCACTTACCTGTTGCCGGCTCGGCTGTTTGCTCTCTGCGCCTCCCTGGTGCGGCCTTCTGAGCTGGACTGCTCACCTTCCGTGCCTCCGTGTGTGGCCTGTCCTCCGTTCCCGCTGGCGCCGAGGCCTTCACCGGTCGAGCAGGGGGCACCAAAAGCAGGCGGCCCAGCCAGCAACCAACATGCCCGCCCGCTGGCCGTAGTGAGCTGGGGATGGCTTCCCTCCGGGAGACAAAGTGTCTCCCAGAGGGAAGTGGTTTGCACATTGGCCGGCTTTGTTTTTAATGCGCGCAGCAGCTTTCCCGGCCTCCTCCGCGCTCACGTCCTTCAGCCTGATTGGCTGAGGGGTGGCGTGGTGCAGAGGATGCTGGGACGTGTAGGGTTTTTTGTTTGTGTTTGTGGGGTGTTTGCCCCACTCTCTGTTTCGGGACCCTTGCGGCATTGTGAGTTCGGTTTTAAGGTAAGTGTGGGCGGCTCAGAACAGGATGGTTGGGCCGCGTGTGGGTGCTAACGTCGGGCACTCACCACCCATCCACCTTCTTATAGGTATAGAAGCTTACAACATCCGCTGTAAATTCTTCCTTCAGCATAAAATTTGCTTTTAGGGTTATTCTTTGTCATTATTTATCATTATTAATTGGGCTGACCATATCCATTTTCAAAAAAGCAAGATTACCCCCCAAAATAAGGTTTAAAATTGAGCCATTGGGCTTCTCTCCCCCACCTACCCCAACGTGTGCTTGTAAGCAAAATGCTTCTTGCAAGCAAAGGTGCTTGTAACCAAAGTGCTGAATCCAGCAAAGCAAAATGCTGGGGAGATTCCAGTGAGTAGTTGACAGAGGGGTATGTGGATTTGGGGCTATAAAAGGAAACTCTTTCTACCACTTGGACAGGCATGGTTGTCCTATGGGCCTTACATCTGACCCTGAAGCTTCAAAGGGAAATGCCGCCTTGCATTCTGCCACCTGGGTACAATAGGTAAGGCAAGCTGTGTTTTTAATCAACTGTTTTGTGCAGCTTTTTACAGTACTCTTTTAATTCATTCTGTTTTATACAGAGCAAGCAAGAAATACCTTCTTACACTATAAGATGCTTAGCTCATAATATTTGTTTGTTTCCACTCAGTTAAAAGCAAAGGTCCTGCTTGTTCTTACAAGCAATGAATCTCATAGCTGTTGTATTTTAATGTATCTCATTTTGTCTTACAAGTACCAGTGTCATATTAGATTTAATTGCATAGAAGTATTAAATTACTTTGTATGAAGCTAGTAAGTGCTTTATAAGATTATATTTTCTTACTAAAGCAGGTGAGCTTAAATTTGCTAATTAATAAACAATTACTTCTTTTGAATATATCTGCTTTAACTAACTCTGAAGTAATTCAGTTACATAATTACTTACAGTTACATCGAATTATTAAGTTAATTGTTGGTTTAAGCTACAAATGCTTTTCTGATGTATTGTTATTTATTTAAGATCTGTGCTTTGATTTTCTTGTATTGATACACCTCATATATCCCTGTTGTTGTTATTCAGTCGCACAGTCGATTCCGACCCTTCACGACCCCCTGGACCACCACCCTCCAGGCACCTCCGTCCTCCACCATCCTCCTCAACCCACCCATATATCCCTGCTATTATTTATATACATAAAGGGAAAAGGGACTTCTGTTTTCATTATTGTTTCTCTAACAAATGTAAAGGGTGTGGATCTATAGAATACGTCATAGCATGCATGCTGGGTCATAAATTTTATTGGGGGTTTGGGATTTTTGGCAACAAATCTAGAATCAAAATTTCACAGATACAGAGCAGGTATCAACTGTGCCTTGGGCCTAGGTGACACTGTTCTTGTCGGGGTGAAGAAAGAACCATGGCAGAAATCTTTAGATCTGACATTATATTTGCAACCGTTCAGAATTGTAAGACAGGTTTTTTTAATAATAGTCATACTTGCAGATTTTCATAAATTTCAAGAATGAATTTCTGTTTAAGCATTTGTGCCCACAGTGTTTCCATAGCCATAAGACTGATTTCTTTTTACCTGAAATATGCCTCTAACTTCTCAAAAAAAATTTTGCATGTTTTCAACAACTTTGAAGTACAGTACAGTAATCTACTTTTTTTGCTTATGAAACATAGAAACAATGAAGATGAATAAAGCTTGTAGAATTAGACAATCTGATGACACCTGGCATCATTTCAACAAGAAAAATATTTTTACCTTGATAACCAGATGAACACCAATGTAGCTGGAAATAGTTACTGTAAATGGTTCCCACTGAAATTAACTCTTTTAGAAATAAATTCCAGGTGCAGGAACACAAGCTTCTGATTTTTCCTTGAGGTATATAATGGTCTATAAGGCTCTTACAGCAGTTCAAGCATCAGACTCTTTGATCTATCAGGTAAAATATACTGTTTTTGAGATCCTTAGAGGAAGGAGGTGAGAGTTGTTGTTCAGTTGCACAGTTGAGTCTGACTCTTTGCGATCCCATGGACCACCACACGCCAGGCAATGTGTAAACAATGCTGTCTAACCATCTCAACCTGTACCGCCCCCTTCTCCTTTAGATCTTTCCCAGCATCAGGGCCTTCTCCAGTGTGTCCTCTCTTCTCATTTGGTAACCAAAGTACTTGAGCTTCATCTTCAGTATTTGCCCTTCCAAGGAGCAGTCAGGGATGATTTCCTTTACGATTGACTGATTTGAACTCCTTGCAGTCCAGAGGTCTCAACGTTCAAAGGCGTCTATTATTCTGCTTCTTATGGTCCAGCTCTCGCAACCATACATTACTACTGGGAATACCTTTGCTTTAACTATGCGGACTTTTGTTGACAGGGTAATGTCTCTATTTTTTATTAATCTGCCTAGGTTTGCCATTGCTTGCCTCCCAAGAAGTGTCTTTTTATTTCATGGCTGCAGTCACCATCTGCAGTGATCTTAGATCCCAAGAAGGTAAAATCTGTCACTTGTTCCATTTCTTTCCCTTCCATTTGCCAGGGAATGATGGGTCCAGATGCTATGATCTTGGGGGGGGGGGGGGGGATGAGTGTTTTTGTTTTTGTTTTATGTTGAGTTTTAGGTGAGAGTAAAGTCTAATAAATAAACAAATTAAAGTTGCTTGCAGAATGAAATTGGAAAAATTTCCTTTCTAGAAAATTTGATGTTTGTGAAATGGTTGCCTCTCTAAGCCTTCCTTAGCTCTGTTCCACTACTGTCTGGTTTCTCTCTGTATATGTATGTACCACAAACATGTGTTTCATACAAACAAGCCTTCTCCCATCTCCCTCTTCCATCTTTCCACCTTGAATCCCCTGTAGTGTTTGACCAGCAATTGCAAATATCAACACTACCCTTCAATATGATGGAGCTAGATACCTGCTCTCATTGTCTTTTGTTGCTTGAACAACAATAAAAACGTTTGCCCTGTGGTGCATTAGTACTTCCTTAAAAAACTGTCCACTCTTACAAATTGCTGAGCATAGCTTATCTTTCTATGTAAGTACTTTTTATGAGGGTCTCTGCCACAAAATGATTTGTTTGTTTTTTATTGTATTGTTTTACTTCATTTTGTTTTGTTTGTTTCTCAGTACAAAAATTAGGTGTTTCAATATCAGTATCTTCAACATGTTTCTTCCTTTTACTCTTCACACACACACACACACACACACACACACACACACACACACACACACACACACACACACACACACACAAAAGAAATTGGCTGATGAAAGTAGTAAAGAATAGGGGAAGTATGGTGCACTTTGATAATACTGCAGTAAGAGAGCTAGAAGAACTGGGTTGAACCATGACAGGCAGAATAACAAAAGGTAGGTGCTGCTAAATCTTGGAAACAATTCCAGGTATACCTGGATATGGACAGGATTGCAGCATCCCAGTACATCCGGCAACAAATACCTGGCAGCATGTGAATTTTGTGAAAACAACATTCAATAACTAAAATATCTGGAACAACCAAGAACAACAAGGAACAACACAACAAGCCCTTTAACTCACGAACATACATTAGACCCTCGTAGTTTTGAAAAAAGTATCTGCACAGTCACATTTATTTACTTTGGACGATCCACAGCCTCTCCCAGCCTAGTTAATTCTTAGGATAAAATGGAGGTGGAGGAACATACAAACTTGCTCTCTTTATTGGAATAATGGCATATAAGTCATTTATTGGAATAATGGCATATAAATCCTCTTGTGTAACATGTGCTAGTGTTACACTACACAAGAAGATTTTGGCCACTGATATAATACACAAATCTTTCTTTAAAAATTAGCATACATATTGGCCAGATGAGGAGAAAAGAATAAGTCTGGAATGACTAGCAAGACAGTTTCATTAGAATTAAGCAATGCAATTATTGGACTCCAGTGTTCCTCCCCTTCCTAGCGAATAATACTTTCACAGTCATTTTGGCAGTTTCATGCCTGGCCTAGACACGGAAGAAGAAGCTAACAAGAAATGAAATACTTGTATCTTGTATCATATTTGTAACAGGTATCATGGAAGCTGCTCTTGAACCCACATCTTCCAAATGATAGCCCTCACCCATTTACAGCTACAAGGAAAACAAAACATAAAAACAACAACTAAAGTTGTGAAGATGACATTTTGAACCATGAATAATAAACTTTGAATTCGCTTCTTTGTTTTTCACCACTGGAAGGAAGGGCTGAGTGCGGTGAGCTGTTCATCGCCTGCGGTGAGCCAACCAGTGGTGGGATTTAGCTGGTTCATCCCAGTTTGCCAAAACCGGTAGCAGAAATTCTGGCTAGCCCCACCCATCCAAGTTTTGAAACAAAGTAGTCCTAATTTGGGTGCAATACAGGGCTTTCCCCTGGCCACGCCCACCATGACATGCCCACAGTGTAGGTAGTAAAAAAAATAAATGAGTCCCACCAATGGAGCCAACTCATAGACCAGAATTCCCAGTCTCCAGCTCACCTATTGACATGGGAAGTCACCTTTGGCCAAAGGAAATTTAAGTAACCAGGCCCTTCCTAGAAGTAGAATTACCTAACAATGAAGATGAAGACCCACCCGCAAGAGGAGGGGACCATTTGGGAGATGCAAGTTAAAAGGGAGCACTGGAAGCAGAAATGGCAGAGGTACAAGTGGAGGCAGTCTGGGAGGAGTTGGAGCAAGGAGTGGAAGTAGCTGTCTCTGGGGAACAGAACCCCATAGAGGAGAGTTTGAAGAGACATGGGCAATCCTGTGAGAGGAAACACTAGGTGGTCATATTCCAATGAGGAACCTCCTTTAGATAGATAGAAAGATAGTAGATAAATCTTTATTGTCATTGTCCTGCACAGAACAATGAGATGGGGGGGGGGACACTTAACAACCCAACAAAACCTAAACAAAATACAACTATACAAAATTATCAACATACTCCCACCCCACATATACACATTTAACCCCTAAAAGCTCTAAAACTCTAAAAACTCTAAAACCCTAAAAACTCTAAAAACTATATACAAAAGCTCCCTCATAGACTGCATTGCACTGTATTCAAAGCCAGAACCGCTTTTGGGTAGAAACTATTTCTCAAGCGGCTGGTCCTGGTCTTGATGACCCTATACCTTCTTCTAGAAGGCAAAAGCTGAAAGAGATCATTTCCAGGGTGCGTACTATCTTGCGCAATCTCTACAGCTTTCTTATAACACCTGGTGGCATAGATTTGATTTACCCCTGGGCTGTATGTATGTATACAATGAAGAACCTTGGCAAAGCATCCAGGTGAGGCAGTGAGTGACAGAGGCAGCGGCACAAGAGGAAATGGGTGAAGCCATCATGCTGGGGCGAGCAATGGAGACACCAGCACCATCAAGGATCAGAGAGGCAAAACCTTCAGCCAGGCCAAAGAGGAAGTGAGAACGAGAAAGCTGCTGGGGTGTAAATACACAGCGTGGGAAGGAAACACTCCCAACAGCCACCAATACAATAATTCAAACTAAACTTTATCACAAACCCACCGATCGGTTTGCTTATTTACAGTTTAATTCCTTCCATCCCCATCAATTAAAAGCCAATATACCCTACAGTTTGCTTCCCAGAGCAAAACGTAATTCCTCGCAGAATCAGGATTATTTGATGGCTGCAAATAAGATCACTGCACATTTACAAAACAGGGGCTATCCAGCAAGTATTATTGAAAGAGCTAGGCACAAAGTAAACCTACGCCCTAGAAGAGCCTTATTAACTTGCAGCAACGGTCCATCGCATTCGAATCCCAGTTTATTTTGGTCACTTAACTACACTCCCCTGGCGAACAAAATCAAAAATACCATCTTGAAACATTGGCACATTCTTGATACTATACCAGAGTGCAAAGAACGATCAACCATAGGGTTTTGAAAAACCAATACAATCGCGAGTCTGGTGTCTCGAGCAGATATCGTACCGCGCCAGGTCCCTTCCTGCAGATTCCCCGTGGGTCACCATGCTTGTGGGCACTGCAAGTTTTGTCCATTGATGTGGCATACTAACACAGTAAAAATACCTAGCAGTAATTTTTCCCTCAATCTTGGTACCTTTTCCAATTGCAACACACAAGACACGGTATACATGATCCTCTGCACCTGTCAGAAGGCGTATATCGGCCAATCAAGACAACCTATCAAGATTCATTTAGGGGAACATTTATCATGCATTAGAACCCATACAATTACTGCCCCGATGGTGACCCACTTCATGCAAAAGAATCATTCTGAAAGGGACTTAAAACTTGTAGTACTAGAGACTTACCGCCCATGCAAAGATCAGGTTATGGATGTGGAACGCTTCCTATTACAGAGGGAGGCGTTCTACATCCATAGATTCGGGACTCTATCGCCAACAGGACTTAACACAGATTTGGATTTGTCAGCATTTTTATAATTCTCTTTTTATAACTCTCTCTTTATGCGCACAGCTCAATCGATACTGTAGTCTGTTTCTTTAAAAAAAAATCAACTTTATATCTGACATATCTTCACACGTGCCAAAGATTAAGGAACTAGGCATTTATACTCCAGCCATGCTGGAGCTCAGTAACGCTCCAACCCAATAAGAATGAAACCACTAGAGCTTTGTGGCGCTATGAAATTTCTCTAGGTATGTGGTCGTAGTTTGCTTCAGTTTTATATGTTATAATAAGTATTTTTGTATTTTGGTATGCTTGTTTGTTTTGTCACAAGTTGGGTCATTGTTCAGTGTTATGGCAAAGTTGCTTTGTGATTACCTTACAGGCTCTTGACAAAGATGTGCGAAATGTCCATTTACCGGAGGGACATCGAGACTTGAGTCTTAGCACCCCACTCCGCTCTTCTGCCTGCACGGACGTTACTTTTTCATTCTCCCTTGGGGCTTACCATCACGACGTTTACACCTGGACGCGGTCCTGCAGCTCATCCATCACTCTAAGACTTTTTACAGACTAGAAGTCCACAGCGAACTTTTATACCATTATACACAGGGGCTGCACAAGATATGGGTAGAGGTTATAGGGAGATTTTGTTGTTATCAGATTCTATTGTTATCATATCTTAGTCGCGTGCAGGACTTTGAAGACGGGTGGACGTTTATTTGTATGTCGTGAGTTTGGTTGTTAGCAATTTGCTTCTCGTTTCTATGTAACCATTTTTACTTATTTTCACACGTGATATATTAAAAACAATTTTGCATGTTATTATATCTTTGTCATACAGTATATATCAGTCTAATTTACATTATTGTATTGGTTGCTCTTGGGAGTGTTTCCATCCCACAAAGAGGAAGTGACCCATGCAGGGAGCAGAGTAGCAGAGTCTCCCACCTGCAGTGTCATTAGGTCCTTATGTTGATGTAAAGGCACAGGACTTGAGGCCAATGAGAGCAATCAGCACCCTTCGACTTTGAGACTGAGAGATGGGATGTGGTTGAGGGAAGAGAACCTCAACCTCCAGTAGGAGTACATATAGTTTCTTGTTGGCCTTTTAGTTCAATCAAGGTTGTTGCAAACAAGAGCTAGTCTGGAGAACTGTGATTCAGGGACGTGGATAGGCTCAGACTCATACATTGCTTTCTTATTGATATTCTGAAGTGTAGCCTAAAGGCATATGGAAGCAATCCTTTTGACTTGATATTGCAGCCCCATTTTAATAATAATAATAATAATAATAATAATAATAATAATAATAATAATAATAATAATAATAATAATAATAATAATAATAATAATAATAATAATAATAATAGGATGTCATCAAGTCAATTCAGACTTATGGTGACCCTTTCGTAGTGGTGGGATACAATTTTTTTTACTACTTACTCTGTGGGCATGATATGGTGGGTGTGGCCAGGGGGAAAGCCCTGCGTTGCACCTGAATTAAGACTGCTTTATTTCAAAACTTGGATGGGGTGGGCCAGCCAGGATTTCTGCTACCGGTTCTGGCGAACTGGTGCGAACCTGCTGAATCCCACCACAGCTTTCAGGGTTTTCTGGGTAGAAGGTACACAGAAGTGGTTTGCCATTCCCTTCTTCTGGGGTCACCCCAGGACTATGCACCCCATGACTTTGCAGGCTGGTTCTTCTCCTGAGAAGCACAGTGGGGAAATAAACTCCCAACCTCTGGCTCTGCAGCCAAATACTTACACCACTGAATGATACAGACACAACATACTTTAAGGAGAGAAGCCTGACCTTACTATGTGGACAAATTTTTTTTGGAACTTTGTTCTTTATCTGCATCAAGCACAGAGACTACTGGTGCTCAGACTAATGAAAGTTGAAAGTTGGGAGGAGTTTTAAACATTAGTCATGGTTTAATAAAGATATCAACACATGCATCCCTGGGATACTATCTATATTTACAGATTTGTTGTAAAACTATTTTTGTTACAAACAGAGGTGGGAAAGAAAAGCAAATGTGAATCTGTGTATTGTTGGGTTGTTGTTGTTGTTGTTGTTCCCTGTTTTTGTCATTAGCATGCTTAACTAATAGGAAATCCTACTAATGTCTACTTGGAGAAATCCCCATCTCAAATTTAGCTACAAAGAGCTTGTCACCAAATAGGTAGGCATTGTTTGTTTCTGGTTATATGCTACAATCTTATGGCCTCCAAGTTTTATGTACATACTTTTAAAAACAGAATGCTTTATGAGGCTGCCAGAATACCACAACTGTTTTATCAAGTTGTTTCATATAACTATATGTATCTCAGATACAGTTTGTGATTTTATTATTAAAATAAATACATCAATCTTTCATGAAATGACAAAAATAGTTTTCTCAGAAGTTAAATGTTATATGTGTTCTACTTGAGGGAAACTGTACATTTCATTGTGTTATATAGCAATCTTTTTTTTAAAAAAAATCAAGCAAAATAATTCTTTCCACTTACTTTTCAGTGATATCCTTTATTCAAGCAAGTTTTCTCAGCAAGAGACTTAATTGCAGTCTTTATCTTTGGCAAGACAAACCACCCAAGATTTCTGAAATTAGAAGAGAACATCTTAAGAAAATTCTGCTATGTTTTCAGGTCAGAAATAACAACACCAAAACAGATAGTAGCACCTGGAAGAATAAATTCATACCATCGCTTTAATTTTATTTTCATAGATCTTATTTATTTACTGAGTAACAAACAGTAAGGGCCTGTCCACATTGAACCATATTTTTCTCCTGTGAGAAGAGTCCACACTGGTCTTTGGATCACTCCCATTTGTCCCTGTTTTATCACTGATGCTACCCTTTCTGCTCTCTTCCCCACCTTTTCCCATTCAGTGGGCTGCGGAGATTTTCCATTTTAAAAAAAAGCTAAGTGACATAGCAAAACAGAAATGCATCTACCTAACATGGTGCACATAATACCACCAGTGTATCTCATTTGTCTAGATAAGTGCTGCAGGAAAATATATTTTAAAAGTGTAAAGCAGTAAAGTAGAGAAAGGGGTATTTTTCATCATATGTCTCATACAACCCAGCATGGCACAGATGCTGATTAAAAATTGTAAATATTAGGAAACGGTGTTAAGTAACTGTTATGTATGTTAACTGTGTTTTCTGACAGGAGCGGAATGTATCTTTTCTCATGTATCTATTCCTATGCAAATAAGTGGATCGAAAATGTGCACACTCTGTTAGCCAATGGGCTTGTTGTATTATTGTTACTGTTACTGTTTATAGTACATATAAATCCGAGTTTTGCCACATTCAAACGGTGTTCAAACCCCACTATTAAAGAGCTGAATTTCACTACTTCACTCGTCTGCTTCTTCATTCCCTGAACACGAAAGTAACCATGTAAGAAAGTTGGTGAAAGTCCCATTACCAATGTTGGATAGAGGCATTTACCATTCCCTGTAAACAGGTCTAGAAACAATAGTATGAAAATGCAGTCGAGCCACTGGATTAATTTCAAACTCATTGTGCAATCTTATATTTCCCATGAGATAGATCTCCAAAACACTATTTCCATATTTATTGGAAATAATACTGAAGCCAAAGAAAGGCACTATTCCCTCTGAGCATTCTCATGATGAGAATAAAATTAACTCATTCTGACATAGTAGGAGACATTCTCTCCCCCACTGCCCAACCAGACCCCTTGCAATATTCACCCAAAATGATTACATTTTCTATATTTTTGTGATCCTAGCATCATAGGCCTATAAATACATTCTTGGAAATTATGCACCCAATTTATGGTGATTCGAAATCATGTCCAATTTGAGAGGTAAATTGCACAAGGGTGCTCTAATGTGGGAATCACTGACCAATCAGATTTCTCAAAGATATCTGCAAAATGTGATCTTTAAAATCAATCTGTTACCACCAAAGGGAAAAAAGCTCCTGAAAGGATGAAAGTCATGTTAATATGCTATGCTAGTCTCCTTGAAAAATTTAAAATGTTATATTTTAAAAGAAGTTGTTGTCACCTCTCAGCAGTGTTTGCCATTAACGTCATAATTTCACTGACTGCATACATAATTTATTGTGTTGTTGATAGTAGGGCAGACTATAGAGCAGGCGTTTTCAACCTTTTTAAGTCAGGGGCCGGGTCACACTCCCTCAGACAGAAGGCCATTTTGCCCTTCCACCACCACGTGGCACTTCCTGGTGTGGTGGTTGCAGTGGGGGGAACAGATGAAATGGTGCCATGGGCTGTATCCAGCCCACAGGCCGCAGGTTGAGAATCCCTGCTATAGAGTGGTAAACTAGCCAATTCCCTATAGTAAACAGTTCTGATGTTGTGCTTTAGAAATACTGATATAAAAACAAAAGACAAAACTAAAAGATACTTCACTTGTCACCCAGGATGGATAAGTGATTATCACTACAACATGAAAAACACCCATCAAAATGTTGGGATAATGACAATCTTGCATGCTTCTTGACAATGGTACAAGTGGGAAGGACTTTTCTGCAGGTTAAAGTGACTGTCAGTCTTTTGTCACTAACCAATTACCTCTGGCTCTTGAGACAAGCTCACAAATTACTCCTTGTATGTTAGTTGCTTACCACCATGCATCCAGAGAAAGACTGCTCCCTTATGACCTTTGACCATGGGAGAATGTCTGCTCTACATAAAGCATGCATTTCCCCCTTTTTTAATCCTTGCGACTTCATAACTGAACTATGAGTAAAATGCCTTTTTCTAACATGTGATCCTTTCAAATGCAAATGCAGGAGCAAGGTATTACTCATTATACTTAAAATAATGTTGTAAATAATAATCACAGCACTTGTAAATAGTAATCACAGCACTAACTAGTTTCAAACAACAGCATCATTTGTAATTAATTACTTCGAAAGAATGACAAGGGCTTCTTCTTCTTCTTCTTCTTCTTCCATATCCATTCCGGATATTGGCTATCATCATAGCAATTAGTCTTCCTGTTTTTAACTCCTCAGAGCAGTTCTTCCAAGGACATTCCACACCTGTCTCTCAGGTTCTTCAGCCATGAAATCCATCTAGTTCCAGGGCCTCTCTTCCCAGGGATCTTCCCTTGGAGAGTGATTGCTTTCTTCAGTTAAAATTGTTTCCTAAAATTCCCATTAATTAACTAGTGATTATATTGACTAAATACAGTGATGGGCTCTTAAAAATTACTACCACACTGTGGGCATGGTATGGTGGGTGTGGCCAGGGAGAAGCCTTGTGTTCCATTCAAATTAGAACTACTTTATTTCAAAACTTGGATGGGCAGGGCCAGCCAGAATTTCTGGTACCAGTTCTGGCGAATTGGTGCAAACCTGCTGATGCCCACCACTGACTAAATAGCCATAGATGTTTCCATTATTAAGACTGATAGACATTTGATCCAAAGTACATCAGCAGTCAAATCTTTCAAAACCATGTGTAGAGTGCCCAAACATTCTGTAGAAGTTAAATATTATATTAGGAAACAACAATGGAAAAAAAAACATTTGCTTTGTTTAGTATAATGTAACAGGACAAAAGATCTGACTACAAAGTGCAGTGATGCCTAGTAGTGCCAGCTTCTTTTTTACCATCCAGATACATGAGCTTGACACCACATCCAATATCACAGTCTTTCCCCCCAACAGACATTAGGTAAAAGTAAAGGTCAACCTTGCTTGAAAATCAGTTGTATCCGACTCTAGGGTTCAATGCTCATCTCTGTTTATAGCCAAAGAGCCAGCGCTGTCTGCATGACATCTGCAGATGTTTCCATGGACACATGGCAGGCATGCCTCAACACCAGATTGCATGGACTGCTGTTTACCTTCCCACCGAAGTGGTACCAATTTATCTACTTGCAATTTCTAGCTTTCGAACTGCTAGGTTGGCAGGAGGTGGGACAGAAACAGGAGCTCACTCCATCATGCAGTACTCAGGAATCGAGCTCCAACCTTCCACTTGTTGAGTTTACCGTATTAACCACTTGAGCCATCGCAGTCCTTATTCAGCTGTTAATCAGCAGCTTGTCCCTTTCTCTTAGGAATAAAATTCCAATAAACAGGCTGGGGAATTAAGACAGTGGCTTTTTTATTGTCTTGCTAAATAAATTTAATTAAAAATAATGGCAACATGGAATTGAAAGTATTTTTTTAAAATCAGGAAGTGTTTGCTTTACATTTATGAGGAGTACAGTGACTACATCCTTTTACAATAATTGACATTATAACAACATAGTTGGTGGTTGAGTTCCTGACAGAGGGTTGATTTAGACTGTCAATATTCATTAGCAAGTGAATGACTGATAAATAATTGAATTCATTTTAAACTGATGAACAACATTCAGAAAATGAAAAGCACCTTATTCAGTGAATTTAAATCAACTTTTGTTCATCACATCCTCCGGTAACATATATATCAGCTTCCAATTGCTTTGCAGCAGTATGGCTACTGAAGGAACCCCACAGCTTTCAAAAGTTTAGAACTACAATATACTGTAGCTTCAAAAATCCCATTTAAAATAATGTTGCTACAGTAAAAGCATTTTTGTCATAATTGTTAAAAATTGGAAAACCAATACAAAAATTGAGGCCCTCTAATGCAGGGGTTTGCAATGTTTTCTCACCAGGGGCCAGTTTCCGCCACTGCACTCAGCTGTGTGGGCCAGACGCATGTTGGCACCCACCACTTACATTTTTGGCAGTGGCATGCAGCAGCAGTGGTGCAAATTGCACCATTTTAGCAGCTTTTTTCACAGCCTCTGGCGCTTCCCAGGGCGTCTGGAGGCTTTTTGGAGCATGTTTGCTCCATTTTGAGAATTTTCCGCTGCTTCTCAGCTGGGAACCCAGGCACTGACGTAAGCTCCGCCTGGCACTGGAAGTAGCAAACAACCACAGTTTAGGTGCCAAAACGCACCGGAGAAGTGGCAAAAAAAATCCCAAAATGGAGCGAGCATGTTCCAAAAAGCCTCCAGACACCCTGGGAAGCGGCAGAGGCTGTGGAAAAAGCTGCAAAAATGGTGTGATCGCCACTGCTGCCATAGTAAGTGATGATTTCATAGTTCCAGTGGTGGGTGGTGGTACTAGAGGTGCCAGGGTGGTCACCACAGGCCAGATTAATGAGCTGAATCGGCTGAATTAGGCCGACGGGCCAGGGGTTGCGAATGCCTGCTCTAATATGTTAAGTTTTATGCAGCAGCAATAAAGCAGGACAGTTTTTCAGGCACCTTCAGTTTGAAACACAAGTTCTCCAAGGCTTTTACTCCCTGCTCTATCCCAGCAATTAAGCACATCACAAGATGTTTAGAAAGATAACAAAAGTATTCTTTACTTACAATTAACTCAGCGAGATAAACATGCACTCTGCATTGAAAAATCTTTAAGAAGGCCTGCCATGTGGCCAAACAAAATGGTGAGCTTAATCATACACACTTCTGCTTGTAATGCAAAAATAGCAAGAGAGGGAGACCCCTGAACAACAAGGGTTGAATACATGCAAAACATGTCAAATGACCTTAGAGGCAGGAAGATAGAAGACTCTCCTATTGGTTAGTCAGGGATAAATCATACCTGTCAAGTTTCGGGAAATTTCTGTCAAATAAGGGAAATTTCCCGGCCAAAACAGGAAACTGGACAGCTATGCTTATCCTGTGCTGGCCTCCAGTCTAACTCCAGTCTAACTAATATGGGATGACGGTGGGAAAGAGTGTAAAATATGGGGGGTTGACAGAAAATTCCCGAAACTTGACAGGTATGGATAAATTAATATTAACAATTCACTCCATGCTAGGGCTGAGCAGCTATAACCTCAAGACTGTGGCAATCCCTTCGCCTTCACTTTTGCCACAGATCTAGTCTTCATTTTGTCAGTCTAGGATTCCAACGATCTCTTAAGCCTCTCACCTAGTTGGAACTTCTTTGCTATTAGAATTCAAAATAAGCTGAGTATGAGAAGAAAGTAGATATGATGAACATTGAATGGGAAAGTCTTACTGATAAGGAGATAGGAACAGGTGGAATGAAAGATGAAAAATGGTTTGGTTACCTTAGAATGTTGTAGAAGAAATGTGATGATTATGAGTGTGCATGTTTCAGTAGCAGGTGGAGACAGGAGTTACCTATGCTTGCTTATGAGTAGGACAGTAGAAAGATGTAATCTTGATTTTTGTTAGTTGGCTATGCCAGGAAATATAGATAGATATGCCTTTCTTATTTTATCCAGGGAAAGGGGAAATGTAAAAATGTTCCTTTTCTAATTTTTGTATCTATCTTTTGTGATCCTGATCTTTGATCTATTTTCCCTTTAAATAAAAGCTTATTTTTACAGAAGATTGAGCAAAACATGTACTCTGATCTCTGAAGCAGCAAAAAGTTTTAAGCTGGCTTCCTGGATGGGTGCAGGTCTCTGGGAAATGGCCTTCAAGCCAGGTGCTGATTAGTTTACTTTTGAAAATAGGTAAAACAGGCTGAAGCTGTGAGAATGGAATTAGGAATGATGGACATTGTATGCTGTGATATTATTGGTTAAAATCCAGGAAGAGGTGAGATGAAAGATGAAAAATGGGTTTTGTTATATTGGAATGTGAAGAGAATGGAAGCGCGGCGCCAAAATGGCCGCCGCGCTCTTTGCGGGGGCCCCCCACCGGACGAAACCATCTGGGTAGTTAGGGGCGTGGCCAGCACCCTAATAAAAGGGCTGGCCACGAGGCAGCCGTGCTGCCATTTTGGCGAACCGACGGAGCGGAGAAGTTTTTCCTCCTTACCTCCGTCGATCGTGTCTTCTTGAGGGAAGCCTTTTCGGGCAGCTTTCTCTTTGCTTTAGACTTCTTAGCTACATTGGCCATGCCCTCGAAGAAGAAGGCAGCCGCGAACGTGGCTCGATCGGCGTGGAGGCGTCAGCCGGGTCGGAGGACCGTGACTGCGCCCGTTCCGCAGCCACCTCTAGATCCCACCGGGGACGGTGGGATGGGATCGGTAGCTCCTTGGCCTGATGCGCGGAGCATACCCGCAGCCCCGGACGGGGCCTCGGCCCTTGGCCCGCAAACGACGACCACGGCCCCTGCCATGGTTCATCCGGTAGGGCCTTCTTGCCCGGGTGCGCAGTTCCCCATGGGGGGTGTGAGCCACGGAGGGTGGTTGGGTTCCCTGCCCTTGCAGGGCGTTCCTACGACTTCCCAGGGGCTGAGCATGGGCTCTTGGCCTTATCTGGCCCCTGGGGCTCAGGGACCTGGTCAGGTACCCGTGAATTTTGGGCCGGTTGCCCAATTGCCCCCTGTAGGGGCCGGGCCCTATGTCGACATGGAGGCCCTTCTTGCCCGGGTTGCGGCCCTTGAAGCGTCCTTGGCGAGGGCCAACCAAGTAGGGGTACCTCTAGGTTTCCAGGTTCCCCCTTTGGCCGCTGAACAACGGCCGGTGATGGGTCGGGTTGAGCCGCCTGAGGCGTGTGGGCCGTTGGCGGCCACTGCCTCGCAGCTCCCCACCCCACAGGTGCAGCAGTCTGGTGCTGGTCTGGCTCCGTCGACGAGCTCAGCTTCGGTCGTGAGCTCCGACGCCCCCAGCGGGCCGGAACCCCCGGTGGGGGCGGCCCGCGGGGGTGCAGCGGGTGAGTATGCAGTCCAAGTTAATGCACCCACACAACTGACTTCATCGGCGGCAGCCCAATGGCCCCCGGCCCACCCAGCGACTTTTCCCACGACACAGGGCTTGGGGCGGGGTGGTGCCCCCAACGTGCTGGGAAATGTGTTGGGGATCCCCGGGCTGGCTCAGGCTCAATTTACCTTACCCGTAGTTCCCTCGGTGCCGGTGTCGGCTTTGCCAACAGCAGGGTATTCCTTGCCCTTGGGGGACCATTTGGCCCAGTCTACCAAGGAAAAGATTTGGAGGGGCGAGTACGTAGATATCTTCTCACTTCTAAATAGGGAGCCGACCAAGGAGGAGAGGGAAGGGCTGGACGAGAAGGATAAGGAGCAGGCACGTCGTCGTAAGCCGCCACGCACGTGGGCAAATTGGCTGCCAGCGTACCTGATTTACATGGCCGTTTATCTCAGGGCTAGGCCGGATTTGGCTATTCCCATGGTCCAATATCTGGACAATATTTACCGGGCTATGGTTGACTTCCCGGGCCCGTCATGGCTGGCTTACGACGAAGAGTTCCGCATGAGAATTCCGCTGCACTCAGAGATGAGGTGGGATGAGCCCTGCCAGAAGCTGTGGCTTCTGTATATGACCCCCACGCGCCCTGCGCCTGGGGAGAGATACCATTGTGGACATGCGGTCCAACGAGCGGCCCCAGTACAGGTACCCCGCCAAGCGGCGGGGCAGGGGGTTCCAGCCCGCCTGCTGTGTTGGACCTTCTCGTCCAGTGGTTCTTGCAACAGGAAAAATTGCAAGTACAAGCATGAGTGCCCCTCTTGTTCTGGCCCCCATGCTGCCTCCGCCTGTCCCAGGCCAGGAGGATACAGGGGCAGGGGTAGGGGCGGACAAGGGGCAGGCAAGACTGCCATGGAGGGAGCGGGTTCACCAAAAGGCCCCCTCCCCAATTAATGTCGACATGCTGGAGCGTTGGCTCGCATCGTACCCGAGGAGAGCAGACGCTGTGTACCTCCTTCAGGGTTTTCAACTGGGTTTTCGTATTCCTTTCACGGGGGATAGGGCACCGCAGGATGCACCTAACCTTTTGTCACTTAGGGGAAGGGAGGAGGTGGCTGCCGCCAGCATTAATAAGGAGGTTGCTGCGGGCAGGGTCGCCGGCCCTTTCCCCGCACCCCCGTTCCCCAACCTTAAAGTGTCTCCGCTAGGACTAGTGCCCAAGAAGTCCCCGGGCGAGTTTCGCCTGATTCACCATTTGTCCTACCCAGCCGGCCACTCGGTCAATGATGCTATCCCTGATGACCTTTGTTCTGTCAGGTATACATCCTTTGACCAGGCATTGCGCATGGTGCGCTCATGTGGCCCGGGTGCAATGTTGGCTAAGTGTGACATTAAGTCGGCGTTTCGCCTCTTACCCGTGCACCCGGGTGACTTCGAGTTGCTGGGTTTCAAATTCCGGGGTGAATATTATTTTGACAAAGCCATGCCATTCGGCTGTTCCATATCCTGCTCGGCTTTTGAGCGTTTCAGTACCTTCCTGCAGTGGGCATTTGTCCGTAGGTCAGGGTCTCGGTCTGTAGCCCATTACCTGGATGACTTTTTATTCGGGGGTGAACGGGGCTGGGACACGTGTACACGTCTCCTCAATACATTTCAGACGCTAATGGAGGAACTCGGTGTCCCTTTAGCGCCCGAAAAGACCGAAGGCCCGTCTGATAAGTTAATATTCCTGGGGGTGGAAATTGACATGGTAGTGCAGGCTTCTAGGTTGCCCGCAGACAAGGTGGCAAGGATAGTTGCCCTTATATCGGACTTGCTGGCTAAGCGCAAGGCATCCCTTCGGGAATTGCAGGTGCTACATGGCCACCTCAATTTCGCTTGCAGGGTGGTTGCACCTGGCAGGGCCTTTGCTCGGCGCTTGTGCGACGCCATGGCAGGCTTATCCAGGCCCCATCATAGGGTGAGACTGACACGGGGCATCAGGGCAGATCTGCACGTATGGCTCCAGTTCTTGAGAGAGTTCAATGGGGTCTCATTTTGGAGGTCTGACCTCCTGGCTTCGCCCCACTTTCAAATTCAGTCTGATGCCTTGGGATCCCTGGGTTATGGGATGTACTTCAATGGGAAGTGGGCATATGGTGGATGGCCACCAGCCTGGTCAGGCACGGGTCGCCTGAGGGATCTCACATATTTGGAATTTTTTACCATACTGGGGGCCTTGATGCTATGGGGTGAGGAGTGGGCCAACTCTGTGGTGCATTTCTGGTGTGACAATGCGGCTGTTGTCCACATTGTCAACTCACAGACCTCTAAATCTCCCAGGGTCATGGATCTTGTGCGCCAGTTTGTATTGCGCAGCCTGCGCCTCAATGTACTGTTCAGAGCCAGGCATGTCCCGGGGGTGAATAATGATATTGCTGACGCTTTGTCCCGCCTGCAGATCTCCCGGTTCCGTGCCTTGGCTCCGGATGCGGAGGAATTTCCCTCGCCACTACCGCAGGAGATATGGACCATTGGCAAGGAGAGGTGAACCGGGCGATAGGCATGTCACTGGCGCCACGCACGCGTAAGGCGTATCACCACGCGTTGGTTTCATTTCGGACTTTTTGTTCCCAATATTGCTTGCCAGATACCTGGCCGATCCCAGTGGCCCACATCCTCCGTTTTATGGTTTACCTGCACGCCCAGGGCCTGGCACCACGCACCATAGCATCTAGGCTATCAGCGCTGGCCTTTGTGGCCAAGGTGGGAGGTCAGGCGGACAGCACCGCTGATTTCCGTGTGAGACATGTTTTGGAGGGGTGGGTGCGGGAACGTGGGCGTTGCCTGGACGACCGTCACCCAATTTCCCCTGGGGTACTTACCCAACTGGCACGAGGCTGGCATGACCTATGTTTCGATAGGTATGAGGCAGCCCTGTTTCGTGCGGCTACAACGGTGGCCTTTTTTGGAGCGCTCCGCATCAGCGAGCTTGTGATGCTGTCTAAGGCGGATGCAAGTCGTAGGGCACTGGAACTCGAAGATGTCTATGTGTGCAATGATTGGGCTCAGTTGAGGATACGCTCCTCTAAAACAGATCAGCATGGCGTAGGCAGTGGAATAAGACTGCTACGATGTTCATTGGCAGACATCTGTCCGGTTGGTGCCCTACAGGAGTTCCTTGCACTGCGTGGCATGCACCATGGCCCGTTTTTCTGTCACCAAGATGGGTCTCCCCTCACTAAATTTCAGTTTTGGAAGGTGACAGGGAAGGCACTGGCCAGAGTTGGCCTCCCTGGGGCCCGTTACGGCACCCATTCATTTAGAATTGGGGCGGCCTCTACTGCGGCTGCTTATGGGTACTCCGGGGCTGACATACGCAGCATGGGGAGGTGGGACTCACACTGTTTCCAGTTTTATGTTCGCCCACTCCCACCGTGAGTACCTTCTGAGTCACCATGTATCTTTCCTTCCCTGTTTTTTCCCTTGACAGACCCTGGGTGTCGTATCACACCGGTGACAGTATGGCTGGTGGGCCACAGCTACGTGCACAGGGCAGCGCGTTACGCTGCGGCGACAGATTGGGGACCCCGACTGGGACTGGGTGCATACGCACATTTCACATGGCACGGTAAGCCCGGTATGTTGTGGCGGGAGCTTTTGCCATTCCTCTTTTCATCGAGGAGTGCTGACCCGCCCGACATTCTGATCATACACCTTGGGGGTAATGACTTGGGTCAGGTCACTGGCTTATCGCTGAAGCATGCGATTTGCGCGGACCTTGCCTACTTACATTACGTATGGCCCGCCACAACCCTTGTTTGGTCAGATATGGTCCCACGGCACGCTTATCGGGGAGGCTTCGACCTCCAGGCCCTGGACCGCGCTCGGCGCATGGTAAACAGGACGGTGGCCCGATTCCTTTCGACCAAGGGCTGGGGGCGGGTCAGTCATCATCCCGCCATTAGTTTGCAAAATTTTGGGCTTTATTCTGGGGATGGGGTCCATCTGTCGCGAGGAGGTATGGACCTCCTGCTGGGTGATTGGCGAGCAGGCCTGTCGACCGAGCTGACGGTCTTGGGGGGGGCGTCGAGCCTTTATTGAAGCCTCTCCGGGTGGCGGGTTGCACTGGTAAGGTAAACATTTATGACCCACAGGTATCCGGCAGGTTCGCAATTGACTGGACAACACTAGATAGGCATAAGTTGTTTAAACGTTGTCCGGTCAACGACGAACCAGGCAAGGGGGTGATGGTTACCACTAGACAGCTGGAATCACCCCCTGATTTTACGGATACACGTCAGAGGGTGGGGTCATTAGTTAGATATTGACTACGGTCAACAATTTGTTTGTTGTCAACAAACAAATTGATACAAATAGATACATTGTAACAATTGCCGTTGGCAATTTTGGGTGGTACCTTACCAGTGTTACTTCGGCCTGCTTGCCTTAAGAATTATGATTGGTCGTTTTACCAATAGAAATTTATAATTCGGACTAGGGCTTGAATCAATAAATGTGGCCCAGGCCGTTATCCACTTTCATTTGTGTCTGAGTCCATCATTGGGGGGGTGCGCCTGCAATGGAAGCGCGGCGCCAAAATGGCCGCCGCGCTCTTTGCGGGCCCCCCCACCGGACGAAACCATCCGGGTAGTTAGGGGCGTGGCCAGCACCCTAATAAAAGGGCTGGCCACGAGGCAGCCGTGCTGCCATTTTGGCGAACCGACGGAGCGGAGAAGTTTTTCCCCTCCACCCCCTCCCTAGTTAACAGTGTGATTTCTTGGTCGCTTCGGGGCCGGGTGGGAATTTTTGGCTGGGACTCGCATTGGCCCTTGAGTCCTGGCTTTTTCGCCCATCCCACACTGTTGCTATGGTTTGATATAGGGGTTGTTCTGTGCTGTTGTTGACTTTGGTCACATTGGCGGGTAGCACTGGTAAGGTAAACATTTATGACCCACAGGTATCCGGCAGGTTCGCAATTGACTGGACAACACTAGATAGGCATAAGTTGTTTAAACGTTGTCCGGTCAACGACGAACCAGGCAAGGGGGTGATGGTTACCACTAGACAGCTGGAATCACCCCCTGATTTTACGGATACACGTCAGAGGGTGGGGTCATTAGTTAGATATTGACTACGGTCAACAATTTGTTTGTTGTCAACAAACAAATAGATACAAATAGATACATTGTAACAATTGCCGTTGGCAATTTTGGGTGGTATCTTACCAGTGTTACTTCGGCCTGCTTGCCTTAAGAATTATGATTGGTCGTTTTACCAATAGAAATTTATAATTCGGACTAGGGCTTGAATCAATAAATGTGGCCCAGGCCATTATCCACTTTCATTTGTGTCTGAGTCCATCATTGGGGGGGGTGCGCCTGCAAAGCATCTAGATTATTACTATGTGTGGCATTTTCTTATCAGGAGGAGAAAGGAGCATGCTTATACAGTACTTGCTTTTGAGTAAACAGTAGTAAGATGTACCATATATACTTGAGTATAAGCCGACCCGAATATAAGCCGAGGTACCTAATTTTGATCCAAAAAACCAGGAAAGTAGCAAGCCAAGGGTGGGAAATGCAGCAGCTGCTAGTGAATTTCAGTAATCAAAATACCTGAAAACACAGTAATACCCTGGTTAACATATGCACCGCACAACGTTAAGATCGGATACCATCAGGAAATTTGAGGAAAACTTTTGCACAGCACAACGTTAAGTTAATGTTGTACAATGCAAAAGTTTTCCTCAAATTTCCCAACATTGATCTCCAGATTGCTAACGGGCTTAGCGATCCAGGCCAGGGGTAGGGGTTCTCCCTACTCGCCTTGGAAGGAAGGGAGAGAAGTGCTTCTCCCCTTTCCTTCCAAGGTTAGCCGGGCTCTGCCCACACTCATCCCCTGCTTGCCTTGAAAGGAAGAGGAGAAGAGCTCCTCGAAACAGCAAGGGCACCTCCAGAGATCTCTGCCCCAAAGCCCGCAGGGGTAGTCTCTCCCTGGGAAGTGCCTTCCCATGGGGAGACCAGCCCTGCGGGCTTTGGGGCTTGCCTGCCTCTTTGGAAAGGGAACCAGGGATCAGAGTGTCCAATCCCCGGTTCCCTTTCCAAAGAGGCAGGCAATCCACTCGGGGATCGGGCCGCTTTAGGTTAGGAAGGGCCTGAGGGAACCCAACGCTAGCCAGGGCAGCTTCTAGGTGCTCTCTCTGGCCCTTCCCAAGTCTAAAACGGCCAGCAGAGGGCGAGCCCATGGTAGCCTCTTTGACTTCAAGGCGGGTGCCTAGAAGCTGCCCTGGTTGGCGCTGGGTTCCCCTGGCCCTTTCCAACTCAAAGCGGCCACAGTGGGCTTTGGTTTAACATTGTGCGATAAATTTATCGCACAGCATTAAAATCCATATAATGTTAAAGCTTGTGGAACCAAGCTTTAATGTTATGGGAGGTATTACTGTATGGTAAAATTAATTAAATTGTTGGTGCATCTCAATCTGGCATGGCCTTGGGACCTTCGTGGTCATTGACCAGAGTATAAGCTGAGTCCACTTTTGGGGGCTCATTTTTGATGCTAAAAAATTTGGCTTATACTCAAGTATATATTGTAATCAAATGTATTAGCTGGTTAGACCAGGAATTATAGATAGCTATGCCTTTCTTGTTTTATTCAGGAAAATGTAAAAATGTTCCTTTTTTCTATTTTGGACCGGATCCTGAACTTAATCAATTTTTTTCATTTAAATAAACCTGATTGAAACAGAAAACATTGTACTTATTATATAGAGCACTAGCAGATTTTGCCCGGCAGTGCCGAGCTTTTTAAAATTATGTTGGATAGTAAAGGGTTTGGTTTTTTTTTCTTAAACAAATGGTGCCGGGCTGTTTTAAATGGTGTTGAAAGGTTTTGTGAATTTGTGGCTTTGAGGCACTGCATCCACCTGTGGCGGACTTGCGCTCCCAGTGTGTTGTTTATTTTTTATTTGTTTTTGCGCGCCGGCTTCCTCAGTGCCGGGCTCTTTTAAATGGTTTTGGAAGGGTTTTGTTTTATTTTTATGCAAATGAGGTTAGTTTTTAATTGTGGTTTTTAAAATTTTTATTTTTACGCACGGGCTGTTATAAACTGTGTTTTTTTATTTTTTATTTTTGGTTTTTAAAAAGAGGATAATAATACAATAATTATTGTATTTAACCAAATAATGTGTTACTATGGTTTTTTTAATAGTTGTACCTTGGATAATTATTTTTAAAATGTGTAAGAATATGTTTTTAATCAATGTTTCTATACTGTGTTTAGATGGTTTTTTGTGGGGGGGTTTGAGTGAAAACTATTTTTGAATTTTTTGTGATTAGTGTGAATATTTTTGAATGATTTGATAACTTATTTCAGTAATTTGGGAATTAATCTTACTATTTTGAATATTTTTGGATGTTTTTACTCTTGTGGCCTCTGGGTGGGGCTGGTGAGCTTTTAGTGTACTCTACAATTTTTCTCTACTGTCCTCTGGGTGTTGCTTCTTCTTCCGGTAAGTATTCTCTTTCTTTTCTCAGTTTAGTTCCGGTCGTCATGGAGTGAAGACGTCTCATGGTAAGCTCTCTAGTTTTATTTTTATTTGGGGGGGGGGGTGTTTTGGGTTTTGGGAGGTGGGATCTGTGTGTGTTTTCTTGTTTGTTTTTGGATGTTTTTGTTTTTCCTTTTTGTATTTTTGATTTTTGGTTTTGAGTGTTTTTGACTGTTTTTGGTTTGTGTTTTTGGATGTTTTTGTGTTTACTTTTTTAGGGGTGGGGGGTTTCTTTCTTTTCCGTGGGCCAGGCTCAATGCCTGGCCTGTGGAAAGGCAGGGGCAAGGGGGGTCTTTCTTTTCTGCGGGCCAGGCTCGATGCCTGGCCCATGGAAAGGAAAGGGCAGATGGGGGTCTTTTTTTTTTGCGGGCCAGGCTTGATGCCTGGCCCATGGAAAGTAAAGGCGGGGGGTCTTTTTTTCACGGGCCAGGCTCGATGCCTGGCCTGTGGAAAGGAAAGGCAGGGGCGGGGGGCGTTCTTTTCCACGGGCGGTGCTCGATGGCTGGCCCGTGGAAAGGAAGGGCAGTGGCATCGGGGTGGGTTTACTTTTATTTTTCACATGCCAGCTGCCTCAGCGTTCTGCACGCTCATGGCACGCAGGACACTGGGGCTTGTAGTTTGGCATGCACAATTCTAGTTAGTGCAGCAGTTTGTTTCCCGCGGCTTATTTTTGATTGGCCGTGGTGTGTTTCCGAACGTTCCTTTTGCCCGCACCACTCATCCTGATTGGCTCTGGTGCAGTGCGGCGCAAGGAACGTTGGAAATTGAAGTTCCCTTTTTTTGTTTGCGTCCGGGGGGCTACTGCCCCACTGGCGCAAATTTCAACCCGACAGTTACCTGCGAACCCCATTCGGGCAAGTGCACGGAGGCGCGGACATGGCTAGTGGGGCCTGGCTAAACATCCTTTGTCACATTCCAATGGTTAACGCACCATTTTATAGGTATAGATAAACTGGTGGGAGATTTGCAGTTCTTTTATTTCTTTATTGGCAATGCTACATTTTGCTAATTTACCTTGCATGTCCTACCTGATCTGGCTGGCTTGTAAGCATAAGCAGTCAGTGACTGAAACCTATCATAGATTTCTCTAGCCTTGAGCAAAACTACATGTACTCTGAAGCAACAAAAGGTTTTATACTGGCTTTCTGGTCGGGTGCATGTCTCTGTCAGGTGGAACATGTCCTATTGTTGTGGGATAATAGACTTTGTTATCCTTACAGCAGTCATAAAATTGCATATGAGTGCCTAGGCTAGTACTAAAGTACATGTACAGAAAAATACAGTGGTCTCATAATATGTTATCAATATTTAGAAAAAGGATGGTAAGCATGGTTCATGTGAAATGTCAGGGTAACTATCACACATTCTTTATGTTCACATTTAAATGCTTATACAATACGTGTACTGAAGACCAGATCCTCCAGACACACTAAGCTAAATTCCCCACAGTCCTATCTCTTGGTAGCTGGGGAAAGACATAACTTAGATGCAAAGAATATCCACTCCAGAAAGTCATCATAGTGAGATTTTGGGGGTTGGGAACAACTCTCTTTAAAATCACCAAATGCAAAATAGGGACCGTAATTTATTTATTGTTGAAGTCAGAAACTGAGAATTATCCTTGGTAAATAGGGACAGATGAAAGACATACAAAAACAGCATTAAACTATCAGTCCCAAATGGAAACCTGGCCAAAGACAGGTACAATTTATTATCTAAAGCAATAATTTACATGCTTCAAGTGCATAAGGGAAGATACTGCTGCACAAATTGCTGAACGACATTCACTGCCAAGCATAACATGCAGATATTCACTCTGTTGCAATACATCTTCCAGAATAGCTCCCTGTGACCAATTTATGTTACTCAGTGCTCAGTATCCCATCTTCATAAGAGAAAAATATATTCTTTTTCTAACATTTCTAAGAGGAAAGGATGTGGAAGACCACTCACACAATTTTTCACTCAGTGATTTTCTAACTCTTGCCATGCCAAGACTCCTATTTAGACCTCCAGCGGCATAATCAAGATTTCTCAGCTACTTTGAAAATGAATTCCCAGTCTTCTCCCTCCTCCAACTTTTTGCTTTTTGTTGTGTGCAAAAAAACTAAAATGTTCAACACCTTTTTAGTGAATCTTGTGGATAGAATATGCCATTCTGCACAGAGGTTGTAACAATCCTACACAACTTGATGTTTCTAGTGTTTTTCCAGGTAAATATTGAACAGGAAAAATCCATCCTATGTTTCCTTTGACCATTCCAGATGAATCCTGTGCATGAAAAATGCTATAGTCCGGGAACTGTAACAATTTTGTGCAGCTTGGTGTTCCTCCTGCATTTTCCAGGTGTATACTATACAGAAAAAAATGCAGGTCTGTGCAGTAGTAGTAGTAGGTCAAACTGAGTCAAGGCAGTATCATAACGGCAATTAATACATGGACAATGCCTGTTATAGAATATTCAACTGGAATAATGGGGGACATGAAAGGAGCCCCCCTGAAGATTGCTACTTCAGCGATCAGGCAACAGAGATTTTTCACTGGCTAAGCCTTTCAACCCAGAAGTACCAGAAGTAGAAATGACTACAAAGAGACATTTTAACCAATGGCCCTTCTCAGGGCCCAAACAGACAGTAATATCAGTCAACATAGAAGGAATATCCTCAGTTAAAGAAAGCCTGCTTCAGGAACTCTGCAATAAACATAAATGTGACCTACTATGCGTGCAAGAAACACTCAGGGATGAAAACCAGCGACACCCTAAGGTTCCTGGAATGTGATTAATTATCGAACAATGCCATCATCAATACAGAAGCGCAGTGTTTGCCAGAACAGATCTCCAGATCCTGTCTACAGCAGTGAAGAGGAGAACAATGTTGAAATAATAACAACTGAGCTTAGTGATTGCACAGTGACATCTGTCTATAAACTACCACCTATAAAAAAAATTCCTTCTTCACTGAACCACCAAACTTTTGGAATAAACCTGTAAGGTTCATAATAGGTGACTTTAATAGCTACAACAAACTGATGAAAGTGGAGAAGCTGTTGTAGAATAGGCAGAATCCTATCAACTGTAACTCACCCATGACAGCAAATTACCAGCATCTTTTAACAGTGGCAGATGGAGGAGAGGTTATAACCCAGACCTAATTTTGGTGAGAAAGTAGCACAGCAATGCTTAAAAGTTAGTAGAGGAGCCAATACCAAATACCCAACACCACCCCATTCTATGTGAGATCACAGCCGCTGTTCGATCACACGTTGTGACATACCGAAGAAGGTACAACTTTTAAAAGGCTGATTGGACCAAATTTTCAGCAGCCTTGGATGGAAGAGTGGCAGATATTAATCCAGACCCCACATCATACAATAAGTTTATTGATACTGTCCAGAAATGCTCTAGGGAATCTATCTAACGCAGGGGTCTAACACACTCTAACACAGGGGTTCTCAAGCTTTTGAAGCCACGGGACGGACCACTCACTCTCAGACAGCTGAGCAGGCCGGGCACATGGTTTTTCCCCATTGTAAATGCTGCTGCAAACCATGGTGGGTGTATTTGTGCATGCATGGGCGTGTTTACAGCTGTTGTAAATGCACCTGCTTCCACTTCTGGGGTTGCCGCCATGTGCCAGATAGAATGGCATCGGGGTCTAGGTCTGACCTACAGGCTGTAGGTGGCAAACCCCTGGTCTAACACATGAAACTGTTGACTTAGTGAATGATTATTTGACCCTTTTTTATGCAAATCCACTCAGCAAAGAGACCATTAAAGATGGACAACAGGTAGTGTCAGCTATCTCAGAGCACAAAAGGGGGAAATGGATGAAGCTCATAGAAGAAATAGACACAAGTCGCAGGAGTCAAAAAGCATGGAGACTACTTAATTGTCTTAATAATGATGTAACCAAATGACCGGTACATGCTAATGTCTCAGCTAACTAAATTGCCCACCAGCTATTAATGGGAATCCAGATTCCAACCCACAGAAAAACAATCCACTGAAAAACAAACCGAGGATAAGAGGGAATGAGGAATGGAAGACAAGCAATCTGACTACCCCCTTTACAATAGGAGAGCAGGAATAGGCAATAAGCAGGTGTAAGAACAATAAAGCAGCTGGCATGGATGAGATTCGGGTTGAGCAGATCAAACATTTTGGATGAAAAGCACAAATATAAGTTTTAAATGTGGTGCTGGAGAAGAGCTTTGGGACTACCCTGGAGCCTGAAAGACAAACAAGCAGATCCTAGAACAAATCAAGCTTGAACTGTCTCTGGAAGCAAAAATGACGAAACTAAGACAGTTCTAGTTTGAGGACATCATGAGGAGGCAAGATTCTCTGGAAAAGAGAATGCTGGGAAAGGTTAAAGGTAGCAAGAAAATAAAAAGACCAAATTTTGTTATTGTTCAGTCACACAGTCGATTCTGACCCTTTGTTACGCCATAGACCATTGCCCGCCAGGCACCCTCCTCCTCAACCCGCCCAGCTCTTTGCCCATTGCATCTACAATACCATCTAGCCATCTCATTTTTGGCCAAATACAAGATGGATTTACTTCCTAAATGAAGCCAAATGCTTGAGTTTACAAGACCTTAGCATGACTGTTGAGGATAAGACATTTTAGGGAGCTCTCATCCATAGGGTCACTATAAATCAGAGGTGACTTGCCAGCACCTAATTACAACAATCAATGGACTGTGGTGGCTTAGTAGTTAATACATTGAACTTGACAACTGGAAGGTCGGCAGGTCACAGTTTGAGACCCAAGTACTGCATGACAGAGTGAGCTTCCATCTCTGTCTCAGCTCCTGCCAACCTAGCAGTTCAAAAGCAAGACATTGCAAGTAGATAAATAGGTACCACTTTGGTGGGAAGCTAAACAGCATTCCATGCCTGCCACATGTCCACGGAAATGTCTGCAGATGTAGACAGCGCTGGCTATAAACTGAGATCAACATTGAACACTAGAGTTGGATATGACTGGCTATCAAGCAAGGGAGACCTTTACCTTTACTAACAACAACAATTAAAAAGGAAGAAACTAATCAGCTCCTGTCACCTACATCATTAAAATAGATTAGGGCTACACTACATGAAGAGTAGGGAAACAGACTGGTAAGAAGAATGTAAAATGTAAATATAGCACAGGTTAATCCAAGCAATATCAATTTTAATTATCATTGTTCAATAAAAAGAACTTTCAAGGTCCTTATACAACTAAAGCTTTTAAAGGTTTTTTCCAGGAAATCCTATTCCCATAAAAGCTACAATGAACAGAATTCACTGGGAAGGAAAAAAAGAACATTAAACCAATTTAATTTGTCCAAGAGAACCACCAACTTGTGTAGCCTTGGGCAAGCTACACAACCTAAGAGCATCCCCCCCGAAATACTGGTTTAGATACCTTTTGTCTTTTCTCAGATGTGGAAGATTTTAAGTTTCATAATACTATTCCCACCAAACCCACTCAAATTTTCATTCGTTCTGGTGCAATGAGAGCTCTGATAAATCAGTGCAAAACTCTATCTATACTGTAGATAAAAGAAATTGCCTGATGGGGCTTGTGAGGGAGATTAGTCAATCATTGTGATGTCTCACAGGAAGTCCTGCTCTGTATGATATGTGATAGTTGTGAAAGGTAGCTAGTAAAGGTAAAGGTTTCCCTTGCTCGAAAGCCAGTCATATCCGACTCTAGGGTTCAGTGCTCATCTCTGTTTCAAAGCCGAAGAGCCAGCGCTGACTGTTTCTGCAGACATTTCTGTGGTCATGTGGCAGGCATGACTAGACACCAGAGCGCACGGAACACTGTTGCCTTTGGTGTGCACCAATTGGTGTGCACCTTTGGTGTGCACCTATTTCTCTATTTGCAATTTCTTGCTTTTGAACTGCTAGGTTGGCAGGAGCTAGGACAAAGACGGGAGCTCATTCCGTCCTGCAGTACTTGGGAATCGAACTGCTGACCTTCCGCCTCCCAGTCAGCATCTTAGCCACTTGAGCCACTGCAGTCCATGTGGATTTCCCTATCCTATACTATATACTGTACTCCTTGGTTGTTAGGAGCTAAAATATACACCATGTCAGACAGTACAGCTGTAAAACTAGTCTGCTTTCCCACATACAGTATTCAGATAAAGAGCTAGACTAGGTCTGGAAGGGAGAGGACTATCTTGTCACCCCCCTCCAATTGCTTCAAATTCACCATAGACAAGAGTGGAGATATCCTTAATATAAAACCATTGTTATCAATGAGCCATTTGTTCTCTGCTAGGGATACATGCTGTAGCTGGAACCCTGGGAATCAGTCAGCAGCACTCTTTGCGACAGAGGTGTTGAGCTTTGTATAATATAGTAGTTACCATCATTTTATTCTCTAAATCTTGTATCTTATTGGGAAAATAGCTCTTTCTCAAACACATCTGAACCTGTTATCCTGGAGATGTAACCAGACAGCCCAATTAAAGACACATCCTACAGAAAACTGAGCATCCCAGGAAAGACTTAGAATATGAAGAACTTCAAATGGGATAACACACTAATTTCATTGTTAGCTTTGCAACACTGAGTCTGATTTTAAAAATTCAATGCATTTTAATGAATGGTTTGTGTGCGTGTTGAAATTGGTGCACACCAATTGATGCACACCAGTCATCAGAAATAGCATTGTAATACAGCAGTGACAAAATCACACAGGTCAACACAACCAATCAAATTATTTGTTTGTTTATTGCATACTAGCTGAGGAACCGGGCGTTGCCCGCGTGTGTAGGACATTATTTGAGAAACACTCTGGACATGCTCAGGGGAACATTCACGGGCTTCGTGCACAGGAACAGCGGGACAAACCTCTTAGGGGGGAGAATTCCACTGGCTCCCCCAGCAGCCTTGCTTCAGTATAATATAACGTGTCTTCCCTTTGAGACTTCCACGGGGACTGCAATAGCCACTGTGCATTGTGCAGCACCGAAGACCGGCCCTGCCTAGATCCTTGAGATGGGGAGCTTCCCCTTGTCTTCTGTTCATACTGAAGCAAAGCCAGCAGGAAATGGGTAATGCCCCGGCGCAAGTTTCTTAGCAGAGGCAGCCTTATGTGTGATGCAATACACGGTGGGAATTGTAGTCCCCGTGGAAACCTAAACTGAAGGACACGTGCTGCTGTAACGAGCCTAGGCTGGGAGGGTGAGTAATTGGATTTTCCCCTGTCCCGCTGTTAGAGTACCTTTGAGGGGATCCCCAGCATGTCCTGCCCCTCAAGCTAGCACCCTCCAGCCTACTCCAGGGCACCAGCAGGGAGCCTGGAGGTTTGGAGTGTTTGCGGGGTGGGGGCAGGCCAAGGAAGGGGGCAATGGTCCTGGATCCACCCCGGGCTTCCCCCCTCCCTGACCCTCCCTCCCTCCCTCCTCCCTGTGCTGGGAGGCGGTGGCCCAAACTGCCAGGGATTTTTGGGTGGCTTGGCACAAACCCTCGTGGCTGCCACCACTCTTCCTGATCCCCCCCCCAGCTCACTCCACTTATCGGGCACTGTATCCGGGCTGCTGCTATGGCCCGGGCTGCTGTCAGAGGGTAGGTTGTGGAGGACTCCCTGTGTGGCGGCGGAATATCGGGTCGCCGGCTGCCCTGGCCTGGTTCTGTGTCAGGCCATTACCGCTGTGGGTATAGCCATCTCCTGTGTCCCTCGCTGCCCTCACCTCACCCAGCAGCTCTGTGCTCTCTGGGCAGGAGCGCTGGATTACCCATCAGCTGCTCCCCGTGCAGGCAGCAGTTGTTGGTGTTCTGGCCGCGTGACCGCTGCCCTGCCTATTCCGCACTCAGGCCGCCCTCCCGGAATGGCTGTGGTGTGTTGCAAAGGCTGTCGGGGCGTGTAGTTTATGTGTGTGTGTTTTTGGTTTTGTGGGGTGCAGCCCCCCCCCCCCCCCGGTGACCCGGTCCCCAACGATAACCATCTGGGATGGCCAATGTAGGTGTGTGTGGAATTTCAAGGAGTTCAGGGCAGGGGTGTTGAAATGCATTCCGGACATGCCACTAAGATATATATACAGTATATGCTGTCTGTCCTCCAGTGAGTTTAAGGCAGTATATAGAGCTTTTCGCCTCAACTATTTATAGTATGATTAAAAATCAGCATCAGTTAATTAAAACTGCAAGTGTGGGCAAAGGCTTAAATAAAATCAGGTGGAAAACAGTATGGAAATTATGCCATTAGGATTGAAAATGTGAATGTTATTTGCCACTCACGATCATGATTCATACCTGTCAAGTTTCGGGAAATTTCTGTCAAACCCCCGTATTTTACACTCTTTCCTGCCATCATCCTGTATTAGTTAGACTACAATTAGACTGGAGTTAGACTGGAGGCCAGCACAGGATAAGCATAGCTGTCCAGTTTCCCATTTTGGATGGGAAATTTCCCTTATTTGACAGGAATTTCCCAAAACTTAACAGGTATGACATGATTACAACAATTAACCCAGCAAATCAGACTTAAGATAATGAAACAAAGCAAAGGAGACAGAACGTCAAGAGATCTTCAGCTAGGCCTTAGCCATCATTTTACATGGATCACTAGATATGTAAATATATATGAACCTTCATCTTTATGCCAGCCAACCCTAGGATGGGAAAGTGACTCTGCCTGTAGAAAAATCTCCCTTTATAAGCTCTAGGGTTTCCTGCATTCAACACTGTTCTCTGACCGAACCGCAAAGGCAGCATTCAGGGTACAAAATGCCCAGTATGACATGTCACAGTATTCCATGGGGCAACACTGGTAAGAAAACATATTTTGGTCAATTGTATTTTTCCACGCTGAAATAACTGAATTCCTGATAAGCCAGTTCACTCTGTATTTTGTATAAAATACTTGTTCATATGTGCTTCAACACAGAGTCCCAAATCTTAAGTGGCTAGGGGCCCTATTGTTATTGACAACTTTCAACTTGTGCAATTTAAAAGTGTTGACAAGCTGTTTAGAGGAATGAAATCACTCCATTGCTTTTTGGATCCTAGCCCCAGTTTAGCTCTTAAAATTATGCAGGGTTGGGTTTCTACATGGGTACCAGCTGTGATAAACACCATGCTAAGGGGCAGTATGGTTCTGAAGGAGGCACTTTAAAACCCACTTTCCCAAAAAGTTCAATTTAGTTCCTATGATTTAAAAAAAATCAATACCCAGTTTCTAATCTTCAATTTCTAAGAAAGGATCTATAGCAGGTTGTAGTTTTTGAACTCCAGGCAGTCTCAGGAGGCAATGATTGTTGTAATCCATTCCAACTCAGTTTTATCTTAGATTAGATATGGAACTCATGTCAGTAGGTGATTGTGGAGTGGAAATGAGGATGTGGGGGTTTTCTGTGTGTTGTCATGTTTACTCTCCTTGATCTCTCACTGGTTTTCAGTGCCATCAACTACGATATTGCTCTTGATCATACTTCCAGGAGAGAGCTTGTGACTTTGATTCTCATTCAACTTCAGCAGAAAGATCGAGCAGGTAATGTCACTGCCTAGGTATTGGTCACTGATTCCATGAGGCTCTGTCTCATCTCTGAAACCTTGTAACATCTACATTTGATTGCTTGGACAGATTATTCAGTGGTTTAGGCTGAGGTTTCATTAGTAAGCATCTACCTCTGTTTTTTCACATTCTAATCCCAAGGAGGCAGTGGAAAACCCTGAAAAGGGGACAAATAATCTTTTCTTTAATCCAGATAAAATGGAAGTGTGATGGTGGTGTGCTAAAGTTCTGGAATTAGTGAAAACTAGCAGCAGACCTTGTATCACTGGCAAATATGTTGCCTATACAATATTCTGGATTCTTCTAGCGTGCTCTATGTGGGGTTGCCGGAAAGGACATCTGGATCATTCATTCTGTAACTGTCAGCAAGAGCCATTAAGCTTCTGAACTACAAGCAGTGAAAGGGTCTTTTCTGCAGTAAATAAATAAATGTTGTGTCAGAAATTACTCTGGGTTGAAAGGATTTTTGCTGGAGAAACTCTGCTCAGGGGATGCCCGAATGAGGCTCCTTTCATGTCCCCAAGATCCATCATGCAGCACTCAGATTCCAAACCCCAACCTTCCAGTCTCCAAGCTCAGCATCTTAACCACTAAGCCAGTGCTGTTTTTCTGCAGTGATCCCACATCTATGGGTTTTCTGCAGTGATCTTACATCTATGGAATACCCAAGGAAATATGTCTCCCCTCCCCTTTTTTTTTTTTTTTGGGGGGGGGGGGGGCTTCTGTTGAAATATAAATATTTTTTTAAAAAATACAAATGGTTTTTGAATGACTTTGGAATTGTAACTGTTTTGCCTGTTGCTGTTCTTTTGGTTGCTGGTATTTTAGTCTCACATGCTGAATTAAATGCTGCTGCCTTCACATTTTAAAATTGCAATTCAGTATGGTTTCAGCATGTTGTTTTAGTGAATAGTGTAAACTGCCTTGAAAGGGTAATTTATCCTAAAAGGCAGTTTTAAATCCATTAAATAGAGTAAATAAAATAAAATAAATAACTACCATCTTTGAGGCCATCATATAAAGCTACTTCTCATGAATAATTAAGTACAATGGACAAGGTAACAACTGAATCTAGGAATGGCTGAAGTTGCATAAAATGCTGTCTCTAACATATTCTCTTTTCCTCCTATTTCCTATCAATAAAACATTACTACTCCAGCATTGCTAAAATGATTTCTGAAACAAAATGAAAGGGAATTGGTAAATGATATCATTAAAAACTAAATAGCTTAATCACAGATTTTGTTAAGTCTGAATCTTGTCTTCTTTCCCCCAAAATAATCAATATCAGCCCAACTGTTGGCCCCTTTCAAGCTTCTAGATATCAAATAAATATGGTCAAATCCACCATTTATCCTTTAGATCTAAGTAGGGGGAAAGCTATTTAGAGCCTCAAATCTTTTGGGAATTAAAAAGACATGACAAGTATTAATTGTTCTTTGTCCCTTTTGGTAGCAGAACATGCTTGGATTATGCACAAATAATCCAATGATGAATTATGGAGCAGACATTCCAATTATTGTTGCCAGAGGTATATCAAAGGTGGTTTTCCCTACTTATATACACATCGTTTACTGGCATCAATACATTTCATCACAGAGTATGTGCAGAAACCAACAAAGTAAAAATATTTCTACTTTGGTGGACCACATGCATACTCTTCAGGCCACCTATTTTGATTCATCAGTAATGGTAAACGTTATCCTTGCTTGAAAGCCAGTCACATTCGACTCTAGAATTCAGCGTTCATCTCTCTTTATAGCCAAAGAGCCAGTGCTGTCTGCATTTGCAGACATTTCCATTGACATGTGGACATTCATCAGTAGCAGGCACTTTTTAGCCAGCACGGCTGATGAAAGTAAACAGGTTCCTCCAACAAAGACTGGAAGTACTATAGGTCCATCCATCCAGTACACCTCTCTTAAGCACCTTCAGCTATGGGTGACATGCAGCCCTTGAGCATCTTCTGTGTGTCCCTCCACCTTGCTTGTTTACTGCTATTACCCTTGAGGCATTTTCCCTCAGACCCACACTGTTCTTCCTGTCTCTAAAGTCACCATCTACTGCTGTTTCCCCTGTCTCTTTCTTACAAAAAACACAATAGTGTCATTGTTTCTTCTAGTCTCCATGTTTCCTTGGGTCAACTCCCTTTTGGCTTTATCCGCCTGATAGACAAAAAATGGACACCATAAAAACAGTTGGTTTTTATGAATTTTATTGAATAAAGTATACACAAGCACATGCACATGCACCCCAGAGGATACCCTCCCCATAGACAGCCCCCTTTCCATTCCTTCCATCCCTTTTCCCTTTAAAATGAAGCATGGAAGAGACGGGAATGTGATCCGCTCTCCCTCTTTACTACTAAAACATGGCAAAGTGTTTAGACCTGATGAGTTATAGTATCTTGCTGGAAGACAGCTAACCACAAGCTTTGAAACAATTATACATTGTTCCTGCTAGGGAAAAGCTGTCAATTGGCAACTTCCCGCCCTTTAACAAGCTTGTAAAGTTCACATCAGGTAAACTGGAGGAAATAGAGAGAAAACAAAGTATTTGCAGCCATTCTGAGCAGATTATAACTCATCAATCAATTTTAATTGTCCAAAAGGAGAACTTGCATTGTTCCCTGAGTCCCATGTGGCTCTGAAATTATCATTCCCTACTATGCCTTAACCAGTCATCCTTCCCCTCCCTCAGAATCTTTTATTTACATAAGAAACCTGTTCACCTCAGTCTTTGTTCCCCAGGAAGGGTTATTTGCATGTACTGTCTTGGTGACTACCTCTGTAGAACTGGCCCACTCACTTATCCTCAACTTCGGGAGTAGACAAAAATGTACATCTATCTGCCTCCCTCTGCACAGCACCTTTCCACTTTGGACAGGTCGTTGAATGCAGGGGGCTCATTATATTGATTGGTACCTTTCTCCCTTCAACAAAATTGTATTGCAGGCGCACCCCCTAATAAAGGACTTAGACACTGATGAAAGTGGATAACGGCATTGGGCCACATTTATTGATTCATGCCCTAGTCCGAATTATAAATTTCTATTGGTAATTGACCAATCATAATTCTTAAGGCAAGCAGGCCGAAGTAACACTGGTAAGGTACCACCCAAAATTGCCAACGGCAATTGTTACAATGTATCTATTTGTAACAATTTGTTTGTTGACAACAAACAAATTGTTGACCGTAGTCAATATCTAACTAATGACCCCACCCTCTGACGCGTATCCGTAAAATCACGGGGTGATGCATGCTGTCTAGCTGTAGCCATCACCCCATCGCCTAGTTCGTCGTTGACCGGACAACGTTTAACCAACTTATGCCTGTCTAGTGTTGTCCAGTCAATTGCGAACCTGCCGGATACCTGTGGGTCATAAATGTTTACCTTACCAGTGCTACCCGCCCATGTGACCAAAGTCAACAGCAGCAACAGAAACCCCTATATCAAACCATAGCAACAGTGTGGGATGGGCAAAAAAGCCAGGACCCGAGAGCCAATTGTGGGTCCCAGCCAAAAATTCCCACCCGGCCCCGAAGCGACCAAAATATCACACTGTTAACTAGGGAGGGGGTGGAGGGGAAAAACTTATCCGCTCCGTCGCTTCGCAAAATGGCAGCTCGGCTGCCTCATGGCCGCCCCTTATATAAGGGTGCTGGCCACGCCCCCTAACTACCCGGATGCCTTTGTCCGATGGGGGGGCGCAAAGGGCGCGGCGGCCATTTTGGCGCCGCGCTTGCATTGCAGGCGCACCCCCCAATAAAGGACTCAGACACTGATGAAAGTGGATAACGGCATTGGGCCACATTTATTGATTCATGCCCTAGTCCGAATTATAAATTTCTATTGGTAATTGACCAATCATAATTCTTAAGGCAAGCAGGCCGAAGTAACACTGGTAAGGTACCACCCAAAATTGCCAACGGCAATTGTTACAATGTATCTATTTGTATCAATTTGTTTGTTGACAACAAACAAATTGTTGACCGTAGTCAATATCTAACTAATGACCCCACCCTCTGACGCGTATCCGTAAAATCACGGGGTGATGCATGCTGTCTAGCTGTAGCCATCACCCCATCGCCTAGTTCGTCGTTGACCGGACAACATTTAACCAACTTATGCCTGTCTAGTGTTGTCCAGTCAATTGCGAACCTGCCGGATACCTGTGGGTCATAAATGTTTACCTTACCAGTGCTACCCGCCACACGGAGGGGCTTCAAAGAAGGCTCGACGCCCCCCCCAGACCGTCAGCTCGGTCAACAGGCCTGCTCGCCAGTCCACTAACCAGAGGTCCATACCTCCCTGCGACAGATGGGCCCCATCCCCTGAGTAAAGCTCGTAATTTTGCAGACTAATGGCGGGGAGGCTAATGACGCGTCCCCCACCCTTGTCGAAAAGGAACCGGGCAATAGCCCCTTTCACGGAGCGTCGGCTCAGTCAAGAGCCCCGAGGCCGAACGCTCCCCTGTAAGCGTACCGCGGTATCGTGTCCGACCAAATGAGGGTTGTCGCAGGCCACACATAATGTGAGTAGGGCAGGTCACTGCAAATCGCAAGGTTGCGCGATAGGCCAGTGACATGTCCCAAGCCATCGCCCCCAAGGTACATAACCAGGACATAGGCGAGTCAGCATCCCTGATGTAGAAAAGGAATGGCAACAGTTCCCGCCATAACATGCCGCGCTTACCATGCCACCTGAGACGTGCGGATGCACCCAGTCCCAGTCGGGGTCCCCACTCTGTCGCCGCAGCGTAACGCACTGCCCTGTGCAGCGTAACGCGCTGCCCTGTGCAGCGTAACGGGCTGCCCCGTGCAGCGTAACGCGCTGCCCCATGCAGCGTAACGCGCTGCCCTGTGCACGTGGCCATGGCCCACCAGCCATACTGTCACCGGTGTAATACGACACCCCGGGTCTGTCAAGGAAAAAAGGGGTGGGGGAGAAACAGTGCAGTGACTAAACTGGTACTCACGGTTGAAGAGGGCGAACACAAAACTGAAAACATTGTGATCCCCACCCTCCCATGCGGCGTTTGTCAGCCCCGGAGTACCCAAAAACAGCTGCAGTAGAAGCCACCCCTATCCTGAACGAATGGGTGCCGCAACGAGCCCCAGAGAGGCCAACACTGTCTAGTGCCTTCCCGGCACCCTCCAAAATTGAAATTTAGTAAGGGGAGACCCATCTTGGTGACAGAAAAACGGGCTATGGTGGATGCCACGCAGTGCAAGGAACTCCTGTAGGGCACCAACCGGACAGATGTCTGCCAAAGAACACCGTAGCAGTCTTACACCACTGCCTACGCTATGCTGATCTATTTTAGAGGAGCGTATCCTCAACTGAGCCCAGTCTTTGGCAACATAGACATCCTCGAGTTCCAGTGCCCTACAACTCGCATCCGCCTTAGACAGCATCACAAGCTCGCTGATGCGGAGCGCTCCAAAAAAGGCCACCGTCGTAGCCGCATGAATTGGGCTGCCTCGTACTTATCAAAACAGAGGCCATGCCAGCCCCGGGCCAGTTGGGTAAGAACCCCTGGGGAAATCGGGTGGCGGTCGTCCGGGCAACGCCCACGCTCCCGCACCCACCCCTCCAAAACATGTCTCACACGGAAGTCAGCGGTACTATCCACAGGGCCGCCCACCTTGGCCATAAAAGCCAACGCTGACAGCCTAGATGCTATGGTGCGAGGTGCAAGGCCCTGGGCATGCAGGTAAACCATGAACCGAAGTACATGGGTCACTGGGATCGGCCAGGTCTCTGGCAGACGGAATTGGGTACAGAAATCTACGAAAGAATTGAATGCGTGGTAATACGCCTTACGCGTGCGTGGCGCCAGTGACAAGCCAATCGCCCGGTTCAACTCTCCTTGCCAATGGTCCATATGTAGTCCGGGAGTGGCCAAGGCACGGAACCGGGAGATCTGCAGGCGGGACAAAGCGTCAGCGATATCATTATTGACCCCCGGGACATGCCTGGCCCTGAAGGGGACATTGAGGCGCAGGCAGCGCAACACAAACTGGCGCACTAGGTTCATGACCCTGGGCGATTTGGAAGTCTGTGAGTTGACAATGGGTACAACGGCCGCATTGTCACACCAGAAATGGACAACCGAGTTGGCCCACTCCTTGCCCCATAGCATCAAAGCCCCCAGGATAGGGAAAAATTCCAGGTACGTGAGATCACGCAGGTGACCCGTGCCTGCCCAGGCCGGTGGCCACCCACCATAGGCCCACTTCCCCTTGAAGTACATCCCATAACCCAGGGATCCCGAAGCATCGGACTGTAGCTGAAAGCGAGGGGAAGCCAGGAGATCAGACCTCCAAAATGATACTCCATTGAACACCCTCAGGAACTGGAGCCAGATAAGCATATCTGCCCTGATACCCCGGGTGAGTCTAACCCTATGGGGGGCCTAAATAAGCCTGTCATGGCGTCGCACAAGCGCCGAGCAGATGCCCTGCCCGGTGCGACGACCCTGCAAGCGAAATTGAGGTGACCATGAAGCACCTGCAGTCCCCTCAGTGATGCCTTGCGTCTAGCAAGCAAGTCTGAGATAAGGGCCACTAACCTTGACACCTTATCCCCCGGTAACCTAGAAGCCTGCGCTACCGTGTCAATCTCCACCCCCAGGAATACTAGCTTAGTAGATGGGCCCTCGGCCTTTTCGGGCGCTAAAGGGACACCGAGTTCCTCCATTAGCGTCTGAAATGTGTTGAGGAGACGTGTGCACGTGTCCCAGCCCCGTTCACCCCCGAATAAAAAATTATCCGGCTAATGGGCTACAGACCGGGACCCTGACCTGCGGACGAAAGCCCACTGTAGGAATGTACTGAAACGCTCAAAGTAATAGTCACCCCGGAACTTAAAAACCCAGCAACTCAAAGTCGCCCGGGTGCACCGGCAGGAGGCGAAACGCCGACTTGATGTCGCACTGAGCCAACAGCGCACCCAGGCCACATGAGCGCACCATGCGCAGTTCCCAACCAAAAGATGCATACCCGACTGAGCAAAGGTCATCAGGGATAGCATCATTGACCGATCGGCCGGCTGGGTGGAACAAGTGATGAATCAGGCGAAACTCGCCCGGTGATTTTTTGGGCACTAAGCCCAAGGGTGAAACCTTAAGATTAGGGAACGGGGGTGTCGGGAAAGGGCCAGCGACCCCGCCCGCATCGACCTCCTTAGTAATGCTGGCAGCAGCTACCCCCTCCCTCCCCCTAGTGACAAAAGGTTGGGGGCATCCTGGGGGGACCTGTCACCCACGAAAGGAATACTGAACCCCCGTCTAAAACCCTGAAGGAGGTAAACCGCATCCTCCTCCCCCGAGTACAATGCGAGCCAACGCTCCAACATGTCCACATTAATTGGGGAGGGGGCCCTTCGGTGAACCAGCTCCCTCTGTGGCAGTTTTGCCAGTCCCGTGTCCACCCCTTCCTCTGCCCCGCATCCCTCCAGGCCTGGGACAGGTGGAGGCCGCATGGGGGCCAGCACAGGAGGGACACTCATGCCTGTACTTGCAATTCTTCCTGTTGCAGGAACCATTGGATAGAAAGTCCAGCACAGCAGGCGGGCTGTAACCCCCTGCCCCGCCACCTGGTGGGGTGCCTGTGCTGGGGCCGCTCACTGGACCGCATGTCCACAAAGGTATCATTCCCCGGGCGCAGGGCGCGTGGGGGTCATGTACAGAAGCCACAGCCTCTGGCAGGGCTCATCCCACCTCATCTCGGGGTGGAGGGGAATCCGCATACGGAATTCCTCGTCATTAGCCAACCACGACGGGCCCGGTAAGTCAACCATTGCCCGGTAAATATTGTCCAAATACTGGACCATCGAAGTTGCCAAATCCGGCCGAGCCCTGAGGCAGACCGCCATGTATATGAGGTAGGCCGGCAACCAGTTGGCCCACGTACGTGGTGGCATGCGACGACGCGCCTGCTCCTTATCCTTCTCATCTTGCCCCTCCCTCTCCTCCTTGGTGGGCTCTCTGTTAAGGAGGGAGAAGATGTCCACAAACTCCCCCCGCCAGATCTTCTCTTTGGGGGTCTGGGCCAAATGGTCCCCCAGTGGCAAGGAATACCCTGCTGTCGGCTAAGCCGGCACCGGTACGGTGGAAACTGCGGGCATCTGTAAAGGAGCCTAGACTAACCCGGTCACCCCTAGAAGGTTCCCGACTGGGTAAGAAGCACCCCCCACCATGGGGCCCTGGGTGATAATTGAAGTCACCGGGTGGGGCGTCGGCGACTGAACCGCCGCACCACCCGTGCGAGGCCAAGGCCATTGAAAAGCCCCCCCAAACGTGGCCATGTGTGTAGGTGCACTAGTTTGGACCGCATACTCACATGCTGCACCCCCATGGGCCGCCCCCACCGGGGGTTCCGACCCACTGGGGGCGTCGGAGCTCACGACCACCATAGAGCTCGTCGACGGGGCTTGATAAGCACCGGCCTGTGGATTGGGGAGCTGCGAGGCAGTGGCCAAAGCCGGGCCACGCGCCTCAGGCAGCTCGACCTGTCCCGTCGCCTGCCGCTGCCCAGCAGACGATGCATCGACCTGTACCCCAAAAGGGGCCCCAGGGTGACTAACCCAGGCCAGGGGTGCCTCAAGGGCCGCAACGCGGGCCAGGAGGGCCTACACGCTGACATAGCCACCTAAACCAAGGAGGCAAAGGGGAGCGGTGGCCACCGCTTGCGGGCCGAGGGCCGCGGCGCCTACTGGGCCCGTACGCGGACCCGCAGCCTCCGGCCAAGGGGGAACTAACCCCATCCCACCGGTCCTGGTGGGCTTGGGCATAGGAGGCTGCTGGGGAGGCGCAGCCGCGGTCCTCCGACCCGGATTGCGCCTCCGCGCAGAACGAGCCGCGTTGGCCTGATGGCCAATTTACAGTTTAGCCTCCAATACTTTGTATGCTTTTTAGACTTCAAGTTTTCCAGTCCTTTGCATACTTCAGGTAGAGCTTGAACTTCAATGCATTACATGTGTTGTATAATGCTGTGAAGTGCCTCAAACAAAGGGAGGGTAGAATGGAGCCCCCCCCCCTCTACAGCTGTGCAATTTCAGGTGGTAAAATGTTGATCCTATATCTTTAAACCTCTCTGTTTGTAAAACAAAATCAGCTTGTATAGTTGTATCTACCTGTAACCATCTGAAAACATAAGCATGGACCAGTTGTCCCTTCTAATGCTGGAAGCTGTGACCTATCATCCTTATGTCCTTCAAGTTGTAGAAACTTCCTATTTGTCTGATCAAGCTAATAATATCAGGCTAGTTTGATCAAGAACAAGTAATAGGGGAGTCATTCAGCACAGCCACTGGGGACAAGTGCCCTATACTATGGGCAGTATGCTGTGGGCTCTTGCTACATCCCCTACCCCAACAACCAACAACCAACACACACATACACACACACACACATATGTGGGCAGTACACTGTGGGCGGCTCATGGCCTATGCTCATTGGCTGGAGAAAGAACAGAGAAGTCCTAACTAATCAGTGTTCGCCACGTAGTGGTGGGCAGGCCTAACCAATCAGCGTTGGCCACGTAGTTGTGGGCGGGGCCTTATAAAGCCCTTTAAGAGAGCTTCTCACAGATGAGAGCATCAGTCAGCCGCAGAACTCCAAGCACAAGGGCCGATGCTCACACACGGAGCCCTATGCCTAATTCTTTTTATTGTATTTCTCTTTCAGATTAATAAATAAAATATATAAAACCCTTAACTGCTGCTACGTGCCCTGCAAACAAACAGATTTTGGGGTGCATCCCTAAATTGGGGTTCCCAGACTGCACCCCAAAACAGGGGCAAAATAGTCTAAGGACTGAACCCCAAAAAGAGGGGGGAGGGAGAAGGGGAGGGGAGGGGGAAGGAGGGGAGGGGGAGGGGCACAAAAGACTGAACCTAAAGGGGAGGAGCACCTGTCAAGTTTGAAGCATGGTATACCCTATATTCTTCTCAGGATCACTGGTCTACAGAAACAATGGACTAACCCACTGGCTCTCTGTATGGGACATTTAGCAAAGATCAAAGTAAATCATGGGGTCCTCTTTCTAAATAAAAGCTAATACAAAGTATTTTTATCAGAGAATTGAAAATATGTGAGACCTGTTAGAGCCCTTAAAATGTCATCCTTGAGAATTATTCCTCATTATTTTGTATCTCTGTCACATTAGTAAGCCAAGTATTTTCTCTTGCAGTGTTCAGAATACAGGACTAGGAGTGGAAAGTTCAAACTGAAATACAGTTTACTTTATTCACTCATCTTTACTTCTGAGTAAATATGTTTAGGATTGCACCATCAAGCTAAAATTTTCACACCAACTCTGGACAATCCATCACAAGAACTAATTGTTTCAGAAGGATTATATGTGATATTTTACAAGACTAGTTTTTCTTGCCTCCTGTAATTTGCAAATTAGTTTGCTTTGTTTTCTGATTGGTTTTCAGACTGTGAACACATTGTTCCTTTTAAAGCTTAATTCTGCACACACAGAAGACTATCACAGTCAAGTCTCTTGGACAATAATATAAATTCAGCACCAAGGATCAAGTAACAGTTTGACTCTTACAGGGTAACACTGGTTTAGTCAGCATCTCTCCGCCTAGAAATTCATGGTTCAGGTAGCACCTTGGACAGCTCTCATGGAGCTTTGACAGCAAACAGCTCTAATGAGACACTTCCAATAAGGTTGCAGCTCATTCCTCTAGGGCTGTCTCTCACTCTCTCTTTCGTGTCCTGATCAGATCCTGGACTGCCAAAATGAAGCCACTGCATGTCTCTGGCAGCAATCTGTAGATCAGCAAATGGGCCGGACTCTCTGTCTCTCCACATTCACACCATGTGTTGTTGTCCACCAGCAGTGCCCACTTGAGCATGTTGGTCTTGCATTTAGGGACTCTAACCCTCAACCTACTCATGATTCTCCAGGTGACGTAGGGGAGATTGAGATATTCAACTATATCCACCTTTAATGATGTCCCTTGCCCAATGAGCTCCCTCCATCTTCTAACTTGGTTTTGCTCTTTTGTATCTTTAAGAATGTTTGTTCTTGCCATAAAGCTCTTCCTGGATTTGAGCTGGCATACTTGAGGCTCATATCCATTCAGAGATTGTTGAGGGTCATTCTCTTGCTTAGTTCTCTCAGCATATGCTGTTATTTCTCTCCTGATCTTAGGTGGAGCAATACCAACAAGGGGGTATATCTTCTCAAATGGTGTAGGTTTAAGGCATCCTGTCACTAACAGCAATATCAACTTCTTTTGCATGTGGGGATGTATTCCATACTGGAGCAGCATACTTTGCTGCAGAGATGCTCAGGGCCAAAGCTGATGTTTGCATTGTGGATGGTTGAGTTCCACATTTATAGTTTGTGAGTTTCCTGATGATGATGTTCCTTGTACTAACCTTGGCTTTGGTATTCAGGCATTGTTGCTTAAAAGAGTGTCCGGTCAAGCATCACACCAAAATATTTCGGTTTTGAACAGTGCTGTAATTGATTCCCCTGCCATGTAACATTCAATGTAACCCTTGCCTCTTGGTTTCGAAGGTAGAAAGCACATACTTGAGTCTTGCTTGGATTAGGCTTCAAATGGTTGATGTTGTAATACTGTCCTAATTATTCAAGTGCTCCAGTAAGTTTTCCAGCTGCCTTATCAAACTTGACCCTTGAACAGCATTTGCTGTGTCGTCTGCATAGATGAACAGTTTTGTATTGTCAGGAACTGGCTGATCATTTGTGTATATATAGTATACAGTATTGGAGACAATACACTTCCTTGAGGCAGATCATTCTTCTGTACCCTCTATCTGCTGTTCTTTCCATTCATCGTCACATAGAATCTCTGGTTCTGAAGGAAGCTGCCAATGACTCTAGTAAGCATGTTATCTTTGAAATGCTTATTAATTTTATGGAGCAGAATCTTATGATTGACAGTATTGTATGCTACAGTTAGGTCAATGAAAGCCATTCCCATAATTTGCTTTCTTTCCAAGCCACCGTCAATGTGTTGTGTAAGGTTAAGGATTTGACCACACCATGATCTGCCCGGCCTGAAGCCTGCTTGCTCCTTTATGATCATTTCATCAATAAATTTGGGGCTGCAAATTTATTCTCTAGGGCTGGCTCAAGGGAGATGTCTCCAGTGTCAAAGGGGATTTGCTCCTCCTAACAGGTCTAATGGCATTGGAGAAATTCTGACTTCACTGGAGTTTCTAGCTTTGACTCCAGGAGTGACAATTCTGGACTACAAAGGAATTAGCAGAAGGACAAACCTTTGCATTTGAGCTTTGGGGAAAAGAGAGATATACTTTGGGCTTTGGGGAAAAGAGAGATGCTGATTGGTTCTGAGGGAAATTATCTCCCATACTTTACCTCTTCCTCAGAGTCCATGGTTCCATCTTCTGAACAGAGGAAGCAAAACCCCACAAACATGACAAATACTGTTTATTACCTATACATTATTATAACCTTCCAATATAAAATAAGCAGATGGTTGAATATCTCAGTGTGTTAGATATCTGGCTGTGGTATTCTCCTTAGAAGAACCAGTTTGTGTGGCCTTGGGCAAGCTGCACCAATCCAGGATGTTCTGAGAAGACAATAATGGTACTGTAAACTATTTCTGAGTATTTTCTATCTAGAAAACCTGGAAGGTATAACTGTAAGTCAGAACTGACTTGATGGCAGATAATTATTAGAGCTGGCTGGTTTTGGTATCTTGTTGTGGAACCACAGATTGGGAGTTTTATTCCTCACTAAGTACTATCAAGCTAGAAAACACTGAAAAGTGTCATCATAAATCAGAAATGACTCAACAGCACATTATTATTATTATTATGGTCACAAATTCTGGAAGTTATAGTTCGCAAATATTTGGCCCCTGAGTTTTAGAACCAGTGTAATGTAGTTATTTTCTTTTTCTAGCTGCACTGCCGTTCAATAATATATTTGGCTTCTTTTCTTTTATGTAGCTTGTGATTTAAGTTATTTGCATTCAGCTCAGTTTAAGAGGGAAAATCTGAACAGTTTACAATAAGCCATAAAAACCATAATATGATTACTCTCAATAAATCTTTCAAATGTCCCAGACTTTCTTGGGTATTTCTAGAAATATGCACACAAGATCTATATAATCCACACAGTGAAGTTTTTTTGCAGCATATATTTTTTTTATATGTTTAGATTTGGGATGTGCGAAAAACTATTTATTCACTCTAATCACTCTGAGCCCTAGGGATAGAATGATATTCAAATATAAATAAAAACAAACCATTGTATTAATCATTGATACAACCATTTTACTTCATGAAAAGCTTTACAATTCCTTTGTCAATACAAATAGCACTACACTATTTGGAAATCACTCCACTGGTGAGACTAAGTATAGGTAAAAGACTGTGGTCCAGTTTAGATTTTGAAAGAAATGCTGCATATACATATATTAAATAGACTATACCATATTTGCCACACATTGCTGAGCCAGGGTAGCGTTAAAGAGTTCCTTTGAACTTGGCAGATAGCCTTTTGGAGAGAAAATTCTCTGCCACAGATACTTCTCAAGGGTCTGTGGATGATGTTTTCTCTGCCCACCTGCCCCAAAAGTATTTAAAAACAACTCCTTTGAAACTATTTACAAAGTTCTCTAAACTGGATCACATTGAGCCCTAAATGGCAGGTGAAAAGTATTATGGTCCACTGTAAGGAATGAATATACTTAGGGTAAATGGATTATGAGAGCAGGGGCCACCAACATTTTTAAGTCAAGGGCCGGGTCACGCTCCCTCAGACAGTTGAGGGGACCAGACTGGTGGTCCCCCTGCCATTTACAGCTGTTGTAAACACATCCGCAGCTGTCATAAATGCATCCACAGTTGTCGTAAACGCGTCCGGTGGTAGCGGCTGGAGCAAGGGCGGGGGCTGTATTATTTGGTGCCTTGGGCCATAGGTTGGCTATCCCAGTATGAGAGCATGTGCAGTCTTGGATAAGAATGGATAGAAAGTAGCCTTGGTAAAAGTGCAGGCAAAGACACCGAAGACAGCCAACAGAGGGCAGAAAGAGAATGTTAGAGAAGAGCTATTGGACTGGGATTGCATGAGGTTGGTTGGTTTGTTGGTTGGTTTGTTGGTTGGTTGGTTGGTTGGTTGGAAAGGTGCTGGGAACCCTGAGGAGAAGTATGAGAAGAAAATGGAGGGGTTTTGAAATGGCTACTGTCCTGGAATCATCCAGCTGGGTATAGGTACAAAGGCTCCCCTAGAATAGTAAGATACTTTTTTTGCCAATGTGTGGGTAAAGTGTGGAACTGTCTTGCCTGAAGTGTTTTTTGTTTGTTTTTTAGTATTTAATGAGGCTGCCTTTCGTCGTCGTCTCCCCGACCTTTTTATATATATTAAAAAAAACTGACTGTTGCTGTTTGTAAATACAATAGAATCTCAGATAAAGTCCAAACTCCATTCCACAAGTTTGGATTTTATCCGATTTTGGACTTTATCTGAATCAAATGGGCGATGCATCGGATAACATCCAAAAATGGACTTTATCTGAGGTTCTTATACCAGATAACTCAGATAACGTCTATTTTTAGCGTTTTTGGACTTTATGCAATGCATCACGTGTGCATGGAAACCTCGACTTTATCCGAATCGGACTTTATCCGAGGTACCACTGTACCTCAGTTGTGTTAAAATAAACCATTTTAAAAATCCAACCCCTTGTGTTTCCTTAAACAAGTAAAGGGAGTTTGTTTGTTTTTTGTTATCTACATGTTACCAAGATTAGGCCAAAGCCCTGTTTATTGGCTAACCCTAGAGAGAGGGGATGCTGTAATTTGTTAAGGCAGAGCCGGGATTAAGGTAGTGAATATCCCAGGGTTTGTCTTGTGTTTAGAAAAATCCAGGCTAGACTTCACAGGTAAAAGAGTCTTGCCCTGGTACAATCCCAGACTCAAGATTATTTTAGGAAAACGGTCTGGTGATCGTTATATCCATCCCATAAGTGTGGGTGGAAAGAAGATCTAATGATAAAACAGTAGTTGCCTAAAGCCTTCTAGTCAGCTTAAGGCAGAGGTAAGAGATGGTTTTGATGACATATGTTAGAGTTCTTAGTTCTTTTATGTTATTGGTTTAACAATATTAACACACACTACTATCGTATTCATAAGGACAAATGGCAGTTAAACACTTTATTTATTAAATAATAATTAACACATGCACGATAAACCATGTACTCCTCAATTTGCAGCTCAGTCTTTTTGGAGTCAGAATACTGGCATACAAGCCAAACAATAAGCACTTTTACCAGATTTTTACAAATAAACTGGTGAAACTGAAGACTACAATCTTAATTTTGAAATTGCTTGTCATGAAGCAGCAAAGAAACACCAACAAACAAAAAAAATCTTTCATCAAATGCCCCTGTCATTTAGTAATGAATATATGTAAATTACTAGATTATGAGGAATGCCTTGGAGCACTTCAGGAAGTAGGAAGAAATCTACAGAGATACAGCAATCCAATTTGTCTTTGAAATAAAGCTAGTTGGTTTCCTCCAGACAATTTTGGCCTCTTTTGTACTTGGTGCCTTGGCAACAGAGCACTAGGCATGGTGCACTAAAAGTCTAGTCTCCTATTAGGATAGATTATTGCCACATACACATATAGCAACATGTAAAAGATGTTACAGTGCGCATGTTTTCCTTAGCAGTGGGGTTGCTTGAAGGTAATTTCACCTGTATATCTTTTATACTATGTTACCACTTGTTCTAATGTTGTCATACCATCTCACATTGGTGCTTCCAGAGTAGAAGGATGAGCCAACAGGTGCTGTCATTGCCCAGGGGGTGTCTGAATGCATTCATATTATTTTGAGAGGCTCCCTAATTCACAGAAACCACAAGAATTCAGGGACCCGAAACTACCTCAGAAAGCAGTGTGTGAGAGACAAGACAGAATTTGGAAATGTTATTTTTAAATACATATATGCTGCAATATTCTGAACCCCCCAAGAGTAATAGAGAGAGGGGGGAAGGAAGGAAGGAAGGAATGATTAAGAACAGATCCCACCCCTCCTCTTTATGTCCATCTTTCAGGTATTTGAAGAGTGTTATCATATCCCCCTCTCAGTCACCTTTTCTCAAGGCTAAACATGCCCAGTCCCGTCAGACTTTCCTCCTAGGGCTTGGTTTCCAGGCCTCTGATCATCCATGTTGCCCTTCTCTGTACTTGCCCTAATTTATTTGCATCTTCCTTAACATCCTTAACATTTGGTGCCCAGAATTGTACAGAGTACTCTAGATGTGGTCTAACTAGTGTAAGGAATTAATATGGGGGGCTTTGAATTAATTCAGTAAAGTAGATCTTTTGAGTTCTTAATTCTCAGGGTAGAGCTAAGGAATTCGACCTTCAAGGCAGATGCTAGGTAGTTTACTTTAGTAAAAGTAGAGGTTTCCCTTGCTCGAAAGCCAGCCGTATCTGACTCTAGAGTTCAGTGCTCATCTCTGTTTCAAAGCCGAAGAGCCAGTGTTGTCTGCTTCTGTAAACGTTTCTGTGGTCATGTGGCAGGCATGCCTAGACCCGGAGCACATGGAACGCTGTTACCTTCCCACCGAAGTAGTCCCTATTTATCTACTTGCAATTTCTTGCTTTCAAACTGCTAGGTTGGCAGGAGCTGGGACAAAGACAGGAGCTTTAAATGTAGTCATAACAGGCTGAGAACTGTGAGAACTGAAGTAATATGATGGACATTGTATGCTGTGCTTTAATTGGTTAAAACCCTGGAAGAGGAGGGATCAGTGGGAAAATGTGTTTTGATATACAGTATTGAAGGTGGGAAGAAGAGAGAATTTTGCCATGCTTTTGGATCACTTGCCTCGATGGGTGCTTGTGAGTAAAAGATAGCAAAAAGTAATTAATGTGTTAATAGGCCAGGCTAGGCTAGAAAAACAGATGGTTATATTTTTTTTGTTTAATATTGGAAAGCTATTAGCAAATATGTTCCTTTGTTCTAATCTTCTGAATCTTAACAACTGTACTCTAAATAAATCTGATTGCATCCTCTAAAGTTGTTTTTGTTTCTCATATAACTAAGCTGGTGGGAGAAGGTCTGGTTTCTTTGTTGGTAATGTTTTCTGAGTATGGTTCTGTAACCAACTATATATCCACCTGACACTTCTGCTATCCAGGCTACACTAAATTCAGTAATTGTTATGTCATGATTGCCCTAAACCAGGGGTTGCCAATCTTTTTAAGTCAGGGGCTGGGTCACGGTCCCTCAGACAGTTTTGGGGGCCGGACTGGTGGCCCCCCACTCCGCTGTTTACAGATGCTATAAACATGTCTACAACAGCCGTAAATGAGTCCATGGCCAATTCCAACAGCAGCAGCTGGAGCGAGGGTGGGGTCCGGATTATTTGGTGCATGTGATTTAATTTAAGATGCAGAGAGAAAGAAATTACAACACTTTCTTAGGAGTCTGCACTTGATGAAGCAAGGTCTTCATTGCATAGCTGCAGAAAATAGGCAAAAGGAAAAGGTTTACAAGGGACACAGTTCCAGTAACCTCAGTTGCTTAAGCATCACTGAAATAAAGAAAAACTGTGCAAGTGTGTAATAGTTCTTTTTATTCAGGTTTCATAAGAAATCATGCTTTTGAATAGTGCCCATCCACCTTACACTGGAAACTAGCATTTCAATGCTTTTTAATTATGCAGGACTCTTCATCTGACCATGAGCCTGATACCAGGAACAAGGTTTAAATTACAATCCTTTCCTCCACCTCAACTGCAGCGTATGCTGCCTAGGACTTCCCATTTTCCTTTTATTCACTGCCCTAAAAATTTCTGTGAGGAGAGATAAGGCAATAAGAGGAAATGCAAAATGACACGTTCTAATTTGGTGTGACTAATCTGCATGATTAGTATCTCTAATATACATATGATGCCTATTAGGCCACCCATATTTGAACTACTATATATGGATATGGCAACCATGCACATGTAACAGGCTTATGATTTAGCAGCCTGAGTTAATATCAGTGTTTCTACAGCAAAAAGGGTTCAAATTAGGCAGATGTGTGAAAAGGCTGGACTTAATAAGTTTCAACACATGACTGTTGGAGATATACCTCATTATGGTGAATTTCAAGGGGAAGGGGCAGGATTGCAGCTTGAGATTGATAAACAAAAGTCAAGGAATATTTTATTACCTTGAATGAATTCACATCCCCAGGACCAGATAAATTGCATCCAAAGATATTGAAGAAACTGGCTGAATTGATCTCAGAGCCACTGTCTATCACTTTCTTGAAGTATTGGAGGTCAGGTGAAGTGCCAGACAATTGAAGGAGGGCTAATGTCCCTATCTTCAAAAAGGGCAAAAAGAAAGAAATGGGGAATTACAGACCAGTCAGCCTGACATCAATCCCAGGGAAAATTCTCAAGCAGATTATAAAGTAGTCACTCCGCAAACAACTAGAAGACAATGCAGTAATAGCTAGAAGCCAACATGGATTTGTCAAAAACAAATCCTGTCAGACTAATCTGGTTTCATTTTTCTATCAGGTAACTTCCATGGTGGACAGTGGGAATGCTGTTGATGTAATATATCTTGACTTCAGCAAAGTCTTTGACAAAGTGCCTCATGATATTTTGATTAGCAAACTAACTAGGTGTGACCTCGGTAGCACAAGTGTCAGGTGGATATACAGTTGGTTACAGAATCATACTCAAAGATTTCTTATTAATGGCTGTTTCTCAAGATGGGAGGGGGTAACAAGTGGAGTACCACAAGGTTTAGTCCAGGGCCCTGTGCTCTTCAACATTTTCATAAATGACTTGGATACGGAAGTGGAGGGAATTCTTATCAGATTTGTAGCTGACACAAAACTGAGTGGAACAGCTAATAGCTTGGAAGACAGGAGCAGAAATCAAAATTATCTTGATAGGCTAGAAGTTCCCTGGGCTGAAACCAATAGAATGAGATTTAATAGAGAGAAGTGCAAAGTTTTACACCTAAGGAACAAAATCCAGATGCATAGTTACAAGATGAGGGATACTTGGCTCAGTAATACTACAACTTAGAAAGACCTTGGAATTGTTGTAGATCACAGGCTAAATATGAATCAACAGTGCAATGTGGCTGCAAAAAAGGCCAACACTGTTTTAGGCTGCATTAACAGAAGTATAGTCTCTAAAAACCATGAGGTACTAGTCCCCCTCTATTCCAAACTAGTTAGACCACATCTAGAGTACTGTGTCTAATTCTGGTCACTACACTTTAAGAAAGATACAAATAAATTAGAGCAGGTATGGAGAAAGGCAGCAAGAATAATCAGAGGACTGGAAACCAAGCCACATGAGGGAAAAACTGAAGGAACTGGGCATGTTTAGCCATAGGAAATGGAGAATGAGAGGGGATATGATAGCACTAGAGATGTAAAGGTGGGGTGAAAACCCGGGGAAATTGGTGTGGTTTTTTCCCCAGGAAAATTGGGAAGGGAAAATTGACTGGGGGGAAATGGGAAAATTGAGGGGAAATGCAACTGATGTTTCTACAGCTCAGGTGTGAGTTATTTTGAAAGAAAAGCCTTTAGCAGGCTGGGAGCATACAATTCCACATGGCACAGAGCACAAAAACTCGCAAAAGTCATTCAGTAGAGATGTAAACCTTCTGGGAATTTTGAAAGAAGGGAAGTAAAGCATGTCAAGTATGTAGGGAAAAATAAATGCATTTCAAAAAACAATAGATTTTTCCAGAAATGTCATCCTTTTTATTCCTTTGAATTTTGTTTCACATAGTAGTTCCCAAAATCATTCCATGACTTACGTTACAAAATGAGGTTTACATATACCATTAATGAAGTAAAAATATTTCTTTTACTAACAAAAATACAATAATCCATTTAACTGAACTAACAGAATAATTATACAGTAATTGGAAATTTTAGACTAACAAAATTCTGTAAGTAGAGGATAACAAAGTAATGAGGTTTTTTCATTTACTTTATGTTAATTTAATTTAAATTTAATTTAATTTTTAATTTAATTTAATTGTCACATTTATATACCGCTCACTCGGCCAAAGCCAACTCAGGGCGGTTCACAATAAAAATTAAAAAACACATGTTAAAAACAGTTAAAACTACCCACCCCCTAAAAACAAGGGCTGCAGGATCCAAAGGCACCATGGGGAAGAGTTCTTCTACACCAACCACCCAATGGAGGTTACCCTTCCACCTGCACCCCACACTTGACCCGCCAGCCAGGTTTTAAGTTCTTTTCTGAAAGGCAGCAATTCCGTCCGGAGACGTAGCTCTGTTGGCAGGACGTTCCAGAGGGCCGGTGCAGACACGGAGAAGGCTCTCCTCCTTGTGCCAGAGAGGCGAGCCCCTCTGGCTGATGGAACAATTAGAGAGCCCCTCCGGTCCGCTCTGGTTGGATGGACAGACGTCCTCAGGGCGATGATGTTCCCAAAACCTCCGATTTTAATTACTTCCACACTCATCAGATGAGTCAAAACTTACACTTTCTTCAGCTTCAGTTGTAACAACACTACTGTATTCTTTTGAACACCCACCACTTTTATTTTCCTCCATAAGCAGGTGGGAATGGATAGCCACTAATTTATTGACTCTTGTATTCATCAAACAATTTCGAGCTGTAGTGTGTATTTTCCCATAGGCGGACCAGATGCGTTCAGAAGACACTGATGTCGAGAACTGATAGCAGTTTTATGGCCTCGCCTCTAAGACTCTGACTTTTGCAGAACCTCTTCAACCATGCAAGTGGTGAAGCATGCACTACACTTTCCCACATAAACTGCATTCTCAAAAAGCCCATCTTTGCCTTGTGTCTGCTATGTTTGCAATGACTTTGCTCTGATCGTGTCCCATTTCTTCTGAATTATTTGATATGAATTCTACTGCCATTGAGACCTCATCATCTGATAAGTGCTTTCCTTAGAAACACATATCAACTAGATTTGCAGCAAAATGAATATCTCTGCAACAAAAGTTATTTCTTTCCCTTATTATTTCCAAAAATCTCTGCTCCTCATTCTTTAGTCTGGGTGTTTTTACTAACAGTCCTTCAGATCCTGTTATTTTCCTTGTTATTTCAGAAAACATTTCAGGTACCTGAGACAAGCATGTGTTAGCAAATCCTATTCTTGCTATAGCAGTAGCTATGGGTTTCAGAAGAGCAGCTGTAGATTCTACATGAGCCCAGAATACATCCTTGTCCAAAACCCGCCAGCAAGGCCAGCAGGGAAAGATGCGGCTGCACATGCACGGCCTGCACACACAACCCGGAAGAGCCGGTGTGTCAGCAGTCCTCCCCAGTGAGGCCAGCAAGGGAAGGCAGAACCATGCTTGCGCGACAGTCACCGACCGCCCACAAGCCTGAGCACAACCTGGAAGAGCCAGCATATTGGCCTCTGGGGCAGCAATGCGTGGGAGCAGAGCCGCCAAGAGCCACAGCAGCAGGGAACCACAAACTGGGGCCACCCGACCGATGCCAAACAAGCCCTTCAAGGTGCAGGGTGGGATGGTGCATGCAAGTGCGGGCGCCCGCAACAGAGAAGCAGCAGCCATTGCCTGGCAACGCAGCCATTGCCAGGCAATGCAGGACTCACTGCCGGGCATGCTGCAGCGCCCACAGGACAGACTGCAGCATTCGCAGCAGCCGGGGGCAGAGCAGGCAGTGGCCTTGGCCTGGCAGGAGATGCGGGGACATGGATGAGGATGACGGACAGGTAAGGGAACCATCGGGGGAGCCGGCCTCCACCTGTTCCCCCCTGCACACACCACAGTCTGTCCTGTCCATGCTGTCATGCACCCAGCAGCGTGTCCTGCGTTGCCAGGCAATGGCTGCATTGCCAGGCGATGGCTGCCACTTCTCTGCTACAGGCGCCCACAACAGAGAAGTGGCACCTGCCACCTGGCAGCACAGCCATTGCCTGGCAATGCAGGACATGCTGCTGGGGGGGGGCACCAGCAAGGACAGGGTAGACTGTGGCATTCGCGAGGGATGGGGGCTGCACATGAGGGGCAGCAGCACCCCCAAACCCCACCTGGGCAAAGCCGAGCACCCCTGCTAATCTTGAATAAAAGTTGCTTGTAGAGTTTCATTTCCATCCAGGAGACTTTTCAGCATTATCGTTATTCCTCTCCATCTGGTAACAGATGGCAGTTTCAGTGTTCTTGCAAATTCTTCCGAGACCCTTTACTTTCCTCCCTTTGAATGCTCATGAATGTTTCTTGAACGATGAGATGTTTCTTAACAAATTTGATAATTTTCTTGGCATCTGACTGAAGATCTTCTATTGCCTTTAACTTCATTATGTCATGAAATAGCAAATTTAAGCCATGTGCTGCACAACCAAATGTTTTCACTTGCGGAAATTTTTCATGAATGATGTTTCATGCACTTTTCATGGCTGCTAAAAGTATTTTTTAGTTTCTTATATATGAAAAACTCATTTTAATACATATTAATCTTTACCAATATTCATTTCTTGTACTGTTTATACACATATAAAATAAAAATCTGAATGTAACTTGCAGAAATCACAAAGAAATAGTATTTTCCCAATTCCCCCCCCCCCCGAATTCCTGGGTTTTTTCCCTCCTTTCAAAATTTTCAGGAATTTTACATCTCTAGATAGCACTCTTCAAATACAGTGGAACCTCGTAAAACAATCGCCCCATATAGGGATGCCATAATTCTACCACCACCACCCAAACCGGGACTCCCTTGCTCGAAAATCAGTCATATCCGACTCATCTCTGTTTCAAAACCAAAGAGCCAGTGCTGTCTGCTTTTGCAGACGTTTCTGTGGTCATGTGGCAGGCATAACTAGACACTGCAAACTCTAAGACCCTTCCTCTCCCTGAGATCACCCTTACCCTTCACACACACACACACACACACACACACACACACACACACACACACACACACACACACACACACACACACACACACACATTGAGTTGGACTCACCTTCAAACCCACACGAGGATCCCTTGAAAGAAAGCTCTAGAAAGTCTGTAATGGAAAAATATGTAGAAAGCTATGGAGTGTTCCTTCAGACTGCAAAGGGTTAAATGCATAGAGTCATCATTCCTAGAGAGGAAGGGAAGTCTTTCTCACTTCCTATCCATAGTGTTCCCTTCCTCTCTAGGAATGATGACTCTATGCATTTAACCCTTGTGCCACCTTAAAGAATAACTTCTGTTTTGAAATTAACTTTCTATCTGTCTAAAAGTTTACCCGATCTCTGCTGTGACTACGGCTGCTGCTACAGCTGCCTGCCTGCTAGCTCTTCAATAATAGAGGCAAGAAAAAGGCGCACTTTTCCCCCCCTCTCTTTCTTCCTTGGCCACTAAGCTGCTGCTGCTGCCAACTGCTGGTTTGTCAATAGAAGTGCAAGGGGGAAAGGTGATTTTTTTTGTCTTAAAAAAGGTGTGAATTTTCAAAAAAAATTTATGGAACCTGGCGGGACAGTTCCAACCCGTTAAATTCCCGGAAAACTGTGATGTATGGCATCCCTAGCCCCATATAGCAATGAAGTCACATAACAATTAGGTTTTGGGGGGTAATGGTGTCCTGCATAACAGTTTTCCCTATGGAAAAAATCGTACAACAATTTTTCAATGGGAAAAAATACTTAGCAAAAAAAAATGTTGTGCGATGCATCCCATAGGGGAAATCGCTATACTATGCATGTATAGCAATTTTTTCGTACAACAACGAGCCTCGTGGAATGGATTACAATCATTGTATGACATACCACTGTACCTGAAAGATAATCATAAAGGGGAAGGGAAGGATCTTTTCTCCAACATCCCAGAGTGCAGGATGCATAATAATCGTCTGAAACTACAGGAAGCCAGATATAGGCTGAATATTCAGAAAAAAACATCTTAACAGTTAGAGCAGTACGTCATTGGAACCAACTGCCTCGAAAGATGGTGAGCACTCAAACACTGGAAGCATTCAATAGAGAACTGGTCAACCCTCTGTCATGTCTGCTTTGATTTGGATTCCTGTATTGAGCAGGAGGTTGGACTCAATGGCCAAAAAGGCCCCTTTCAACTGAGTTATTTTATGATTCTATGATATAATGCTATGATAATCTTTTCATTCATGGCAAGTGAATACTGTCTAGACAACTAGGCAAGGAGGAGCTCTATGAACCTGAAATAAGCGTGCTCCTTTTCTCCCTTTCACACCACTGATATGTCACAAATTATACACCTCAGTATAGGTATATGTGTCGGATGCTAACCTCTTAAGTTTTACAGTATTTGCAAGATGCTTTCATAGCAGAAAGATAAGGGAAGAACAAGCCACAACTGAAACCACCACTACACCCACCCAACCCTAAAGTGTAAATTGGACATTTTCCACAAAGTCTCTAATTTTAGAATGTTCTGCCAGTTTCATTTCTGAACAATTAACTCATAAAGCAATGCTTGAGAGACAAGACAGTCTCAACAATTTCAGTTTTCTGACAAAAGAAATAGGCATGCCACATTTTCAGAGCACGGTCACACTTTTTATTTAACTGTTGTTGTTTTTAACAAAACTACTAAAGAAAATGGAGTAATCGCACTTTTAAAAACCATATGATTGTGTGAAGCAAGAGGATGATGGGAACACAGCTTTGGAAAACAAGTAAATGCATCTGAAGAGAAAATATTCCAGAACTCAAATATTTAAAAGGAAAGGAAATCAACTAGAAACATGTGCCACCAAAAAGCACTTAAGAATACTATTGGAGAACAGAAGTTAGCAATTAACTGTTTGAGGAATTCACATTTTCAAATTATGCACTCCCTCAATGACATTTTATAGACATTTTGAACAAATGTAGCAGATACAATTATATAAAATTATTATTTATTCTCAGGCTATACCTTAATTATCTTTAAATCATTAACTCTTTACTTGACTATATATCAGAAAAACCTCCAAAAAAATTAGTGATCTTTACGTAACTAGCCAAAAGCTCAGGCCTTTGAGGTCTCCTTACACCAGAGGCTCCTCAAGCAGACTTGATGATACAGATTGCCCCCTATATGCATGGGAGATACTTCCAAGATCTTCCATGGATACCTGATTCAGTAGAAAGCAGTGAACCCTGTATTATAGCCCACAAACATGAATCATATAGGGGAGGTGCTGCAATGCCTCTATCTATCCTTCAGGTGTGCTCAAGGAATGATCTCCTCGGAAACAACCCATTCCTTCTCAACATTACATTGTAGATAGTACCCTCTAGTGTCCAGCTCTGGTAATGCATCTTGGAAATGTACAGGTGAAACTCGGAAAATTAGAATATTGTGCAAATGTTCATTCATTTCACTTAAAAGGTGAAACAAATATATGAGATAGACTCACTACATGCAAAGCGAGATATGTTATGCCTTAATTCGTTATAATTGTGATGATCATGGCGTACAGCGTACATGAGATTATGTGATGATTATGGGGTACATGAGATTGGGGGGTTGAGGTTTTCATTGATGCCATAAGCATCAATATTATAGCAAAGTAAGGCTTGAACTATCTCGCTTTGCATGTAATGAGTCTATCTCATATATTTGTTTCACCTTTTAATTTGCATTACTGAACTGAATGAACATTTGCACGATATTCTAATTTTCCAAGTTTCACCTGTATATTTAGTATGTACAGTATTTCAGGGATTTTTCATTGAATATTTTTGGATATTGAACCCATTGATATGGTAGAACTTAAGGATGGTCTATATTTAAGTTCAACATACAGAACAACATGAAAACACAGAGAAGTTGTCCAAAAATCTAGTGCAAATCTAGTGCAAATTGAGCAGCTTGAGTCACAAACGTATCCTCCATCAATCCAGTGATATTGCACAGTCAGGAGACATTCAAGGTAATGCTGACCTCTGAATTTCCACTCCTTCATCTGAGATACATTGAAAGATGAAACAGTCAAACACATACCTAATGGATTGAATTTACTATGGAATTTGGCTTCAACAATCATGTGAATGATTAATTCTGTACAAAATTAACTATCCCTCATTAGGCATTTATTTTGAACTATTGATTTTCCTATAACTATTCATCACTTATGGCTTAAGAAAAGGAAATCAAGTGGAAATGAGCATTTTCCAGAGTACAAATAGATACAGATCCATTCAGTAAGAGTAGCATTGACACATGATTCTTTTTCATCTCTAAAGAAAAGGTTAGCACCAGCTTCACAATGGAGGATGGGGACAACAAAGAAGAGAACTAAAGCTGCCTCAGCAATGAAGGTCAGCAGACTTGCAAGTTGCATGGCTCCTGGATCTCTTGCCTTGTTCCTGGTTTCTTTTGTTGAAGATCTCTGCCTTGATCCTGAATCCCTACCCTGTTCCTGTGGACTGTTGTTTTGCCTTGCCTGGATCTTTTTTCCTGGAATTTCATCCTTGCCTTGCTGCAGCCCCTGAGGGTTCTCTGCCATATCTGTTCTCCTGATCACCTGACCTCTGGCTCATTTGGACTAATCCAGGAGCTTTTGTCATCTGGGCTAATCCCACATCCCTGGCTTCACTTGGACTTGGACTCTAGACTGAGATATGGTTACTGTTCAGCCTATTACCTGGTTGACCTGGGTTTGGGTGTTTGTGTTACCTGTAAGCCTCCCATGCCCCAGACTCTGACAATGTACTGAGGCCAAAAACTCTGCACCCCAACCCAGGCAGTCATGAGTGTGGATGTGAGCACTGCTGTTGTAGCCTTGCAGGCCCAAGTCAAGCTTTTGCCTGGGGAGCTCACCTCTCTCCATAATACAGCCCTTGTCCCAGTGCCCCCACCATACTCCGGCAGCCACTACTTTTCTGGAGATCGCCATGCCATGTAGGGCTTCATGAACCAGTGCCAACTGCTGTTCCGTATTTGCCCAGATGCCTAACCCACAGAGAGGAGTCAGGTGGCATTAAAATCAGCCTCCTGTCTGGGCCTACCCTGACTTGGACTTTGCCCCTCCTTGAAGCCTACCATCCCATACTTAACAATCTGGTGGCTTTCCTAGAGATTTCAGGGATCCAAACTGATGGCTGAACAGGCTCTCTGGACTTTCAAACAGGATGGAGAACTGGAGATCCATAGCTGATTATGCAGCTGAATTCCAATGCCTTGCAGCTGATACTTAGTGGAACAAGGCAGTGCAGCAGTTCCAGTTCCACCTTGTTCACCTGATTCCCCCACAGCATTGAACAAATTTATCACCCTATGTGTCAACCTCAACAATAGGCTGATGGAGCATGAACAGGAACGCTGTTCCACACAATCTCGTATGGCACGTGGCCACTACCACGTAACTGTTCCAAGCCCTTCTCCCTCTCCAGAGCCCATGCCTGATCACAGCAGAGAAACAGTGGTGCTGGGACCAGGGGCTCAGAATGTATTGGGGGAAAGTAGACATTACACAGCTACCTATCCTGCTAAGAAACCCCCATCAGGAAATGATCTTTCCTGGCAGTAGTAAGGGGATAACTGCCTTGGCCACCTATGGTCAACCCCCACCCCACCCCCACACTTCATCATCCCAGTCCAGTTTGTCTTGCCAAAAGGGGAGGTCCTAGTAGGAGATGGAATGCTCAACTCTGGGGCCTCCTCCAATTTCATGGACCTTGACTTTGGCAAGAGATACCGAATCTTTATAAGGGACAAGAGAAAGCTTGTCATTGTTGAGGGACTCACTGGCTCAATGTTGGTTTCAGGCCCCATCACCCATGAGACTGCTCCAAACTGTATACAGATTACCCCAAACCAACAACAGGCATCTTTTGATCTGGTCCAAACCTGCTAATTTCCCTGTTGTGCTGGGGATCTCCTGTTTAACCCTGCACAACCTTCTCATTTCCTGGTCACAGCAGACTCTTCAGTTTCATTCTCAGTATGGCCAGGAAGTGTGCCTCCAAGACCGTTTCATCAACAGAGCATGACCGATGCACCCTCATGACTTTGGCCCAAGAATCTCCCCCAACAACCCAGATTCTCATGCTCTATCATGACAGTTCACATTTTTGAAAAGAAAGATGCCAAAACGTTGCCTCCACATCGGCCCCATTACTGCCCAGTTGACCTTCTCCCAGGAGCTTAAGTTCTGTTCTGGTGCATATGCACCCTTTCTGAACCCAAGCTACAAACTCTTCAGTATCTGGAGGGCAGCCTAGCTTGGTGCTTCATCCAGTCCTCCACATCTCCAGCAGGAACTTCTTCATCAAGAAGAAAATTGGCAGCCTTCAACCATGTGTGAATTAATGCCTGTTGAACCAGGTGACTGTTAAGAACTGCTACCACTCGCCCTTCATCCCAGAGCCATTAAAATGGATCCCAAAGGGCTGCATCTTCACCAAACTTGACTTGCAGGGACCGTAGATTTGCTTGAGCTAACCAATCAGATACCCAAGCGCCAAGGTTGGCCACCCCTGACTTAAGATGAGGGCTAAAATTGAGGAAAAAATTTCAGCACAAGCTCTACAGTAAATATCAAAGCAGAAGAGTCTAGGCTACAACTATGGACAGCAAAAATAAGACACTATGCTGAATGGATGAATGCTGAAGAGAGTCTCCCACTAGGAAAAGATTCTAGTTACATCATATAGAAGTCACTTAACAGATTTTGAAGTGAAGTCGAAAGAATAAAGAATAATCAAGTAAAGTAGGGTTATTTGAATGCTGGACAATTTTTTTGTGAATGTGGACAAATACAATCAATGCAGTATTTGTTGTTATTACACACCATCAAGTCCCTCCCAACCTATGGTGACCCTATGAATGAGTGAGCTCCAAAATTTTCTGTTCTATATAGCCCTGTTCAGCAATCACAAATTCAAGGCTATGGTATTCTTTAGGGAGTCAGTCCACCTTGTAGATGCTATGTCTTTTCAATTACTAAAAACATTTCCAGCCAGCTAATTCCAGACACTAACTACAAAACCCAGACTCTCTGGAAGGATACCAGAAGCCATGATCCCTCAGTTTCCCAATCTCTTGATACATATTTTTTATGCATCCTCTTTTATCACAAATAGAGGTGGAGAGAGACTGCTGTTTTGCATTAAAGAATCTGCATTGCTTTAGAGCAGCTCTGCTTCCAGGCATCATCACTTACAGCATGGGAGCTGAGTTGGGAAGAAAAGTGTATACATCTGCACATCATGAGAAGGAAATTTGGAGCTACCCTTCTCCATATAATTATTTTGTTCTAAAAATTAGTCTCCAATTCCCCCCTCCCCAACATTAAGTGCTTGTATGAATGGAGAAAAGCAGTGACTACACAAATATCTAGTTTGTTCCTTTGTTCCACAGATACCAGGGCTGTAGATAAAGACTTCGCTGTGAGTAGCCATATCCTGTTTATAATTTTCTTGACAGTCATTGACATTTCAGAACCACGAAACTTAAACCAATTATAAGTAGCTGGTGCTGCAAAATATCATGATCAATACATTTACAACACAAGGTCATTTTTTCTTGTAACATAGTTTCTTGAGGGGAAGGAGTGACAGTAGTACATTTTCTCCATTATTATTATTAGTTCAACAAGTATGTTTGACTTTGAAAACAATAGCTTCATATGGCATATTTTTCACATCATGATTTGTAGTCCTTTAGACCAAAAGAAATATATGTTGGATTGTAAGCCTATTATATATGTCTGTTCCCTGTCACAGAAGGTGTAGATGGCACCAAGGGATATGATGCTCCAACGGCATAAACTAAGCATGAGGTTGATAGTCTGTAGTACTCAGAGAAAGACTGCAATTGCAGATGGAGTTTACACTGAACTTTCTTGGCAGTTCAGACTTCTGTGGGTGCTTTCAAACAAGTCATATAAGAGAGTGAACTGGATCAGTAGTACGGGTGTCATGCTGAGATGCGGAAGGTAAATGGAAGGCTACTGCATTATCTTATTCCCAGAACAATCTTCATGGCTGATCAGCATGATGATTGCAAATATTTGGAATTGGATATGGCAGCAGCAGAAGAAGAAGAACTGGGAAGAGTATGTTTGGAACACAATGAGTAACATCATCAGGAGAGCTTTAAGCTTAATTGGACAAGGTGGGGAAGAAGTAAAATTAGAGGTAAAGAAAGATGTAGACTTATGTACAATAACAGGGACAAAATGAGTATCTCCAATGGGAACCAATAATAATGATCTTCATAAAAAAATAAAGGAAGGAAAGGAGGCCACAAATTGCACAATCTCCGGTTTAAATATGAATGCCAGGAATATGAGAAACAAACAAGAATTGGAAATCATAGTTCATGAGGGTAAATTACTTGATAAGAATAACTGAAATTGGATACAATGACTCCCATGAACCGGAACACAGAAATGAAAGGATATAAAATGTTCAAAATGAATAGAAACAATAGAAAGGGAGATAGAGTATTAGTCAATGTCAAAAACGCATATCCCTGCCATTCAGGAGGATGAGCAAGATTGTCCCACTGAGAACATTTGGTATATGATTTGGGAGGGGGGGAGACTAAAGGGAACATAGTAGTTGGAGTCTACTACCGACTGCCCAATCAAGAAGACGATGCAGATGAAAGTTTATAAAGAAAAAGATGCAACAACATTAAATTCTGTGGACTGCTTTGAAAGCGAACTATAACTATAACAATAACAAGTAAGGCAATATGTTAATGTAAAGTTGAGATTGCCAAGTCAATATGTTTGTTAATCGCCTTTCTTCTGAAGTACTTGAGACAACACGAACAAAACATCCATGATTACAGTCATAATCATAAGCATACAACAAAACTAGAAGTGCAACAACAGAATAATAAACAGTATAAAGCCTGGAAACACCATAAAATAGCTGCAGTAAATAGCAGATTGTGAAGCCAGAAGCAATAAGTTGTTTGACAGCCAACAGCAGGAAAGCCAACAGCTTTTGATAGCCAATAGCTTTTGAAAAAACACACTATTAAAGTCGTTTAATGCATTATACCTGTACACCTGACAGCAGTCACAGTGAAGTCAAAGTATTCATCCACAGGTTTAAAAAGAACAGCATCTGATAGAAACTCCAGTGAAAATAGGTGATTTTTAACTCTAGTGATCTATCATAAAACACCAGGAGTGACAATTCTTAAACCACGTCTCGAAACTAGATGTGACTGAAAAACACACAGAGAGACACTTCCATTTGTTCTGTTTTTTCTTTAAATGCTTAACATTTAGCTTTTAACTATGTTCTTAGCATCTCAACTTTGTCTTATTTTAGAAAAATATTGATTTTTTTTAAAGTTTAAGACAAGTATAAAAGAAGGGCAACAATAATGAAACCTTTGTGGCTGTCTGAAAGAAGGAGAGACAAGAATATACAGGGTATATGTTAGAGCAGGAAACTTCAAACAGAACCATTCTTGTACCCAACTATTTAGAGGAAAGGTTTATGCCAGTTGCTAAGTCAAGAAGCAGGTTCAAATGATAGTAGTAACTAGCATAAGGTTGAGCATGTGGAGAAAATTACTCATCAGAACTCTATACAATGCATCTCTAGGTGTACAGTCCTCTTCTTCTTCTGCCATATCCGAATCCAAATACAGTATAGGCGATCATCATGGCGATCATCCATAAAGACTGTCCTGAGAACATGATGCAGTGAACTTTCATCTCTCTTCTGTATCGCAGAATGACCCCCGTATCACTGATCTAGTTCTGTGAGTCACTTTCTGGTCCTGAGCCCTTCTGGCACACAAAGTCCTCATCAGCCCCAGGCCAGTATTGATAAAACTGCTGCCCTCCATCAAGATGGATTCAAGTGGGATTTAATCCACTTGGGGACTATCACCCTTCCCAGTAGACTTCGTCACCCAAGGCCATTAGTCCTCAGGGTTGTCAGGTTAATTAACTGCCGCCTAACACTCAGTGTTGAGTCACTAGCAGTATGGTCTACTTCATTACCATAGCAGGATAACCTGGCCAAACTGACTCTTCATGTACAGTCACACAGAGAAATCATGACTGAAGACAGCGCTGTACTTTCATTGAATATTTTAAGAAGTGTATTCTTGGTTCAGATGCTATCACTTCCTCAAGAAGTCCAATAGCAGAAGTTCTAGGGAAAATTCTGTGTTTTAAAAAAATCAGCTGCAACTTCCTACTCATTGCTTTTGTTTCACTGGCTTTAAATTCCTAATTCCTGGCTTCAAAGATCTTTCAGACACAGATTGTTACTTTCATTGGTATGTTGTGATATAAACTGGTGGAACAGGTGTAAGTATACTTGTTGCGATGAGAAACACACATGCAAGGTCAGGTCATGTGGTGAGGCGACACTGAAAGATCGCAGGCCTCCCTTTTATTCCTGAGGAAACCTCGACACACACGTACCTAGCGTAATTGCGCGGACGTGACAAAACTAACAGAAAGATAGGCTTAGAGAATTAGGTGTTGCATACATTGATATATCGGGAAATACTCATTGAGTAACTGCCAGAGAGGGAGAGTAACCCAGATGTTCAGGAGCTGATTAGAGGTTTGAGGAGGGAGAAAAGTGTGATGCCTCAGATGCCATCTCCTGCCAGGAAGCGACCATATGGGTGTTATGGTCATGCCTTGAGGGCGGACCCCAAGCTGAGCTCAGCCTCTCCCTTTTGGGACCTGACAGGGGCCAGCGCTAACGGTTTCTCCCTGAAGGTGGGGGGCAGTTTTGGGGGCGAAGGTTGATTGTCACCCCTTCAGATACTGAACCCATTTCCCTACTATTACAGGATCCATTCTACCTTTACAACGTGAAGCATTTTATATTCACCGCTTTTCCACTTTACATCCCTCAGGTTTAAGTACGGAGCAAGATTATTCTGCCTTTCTTTAAGTTTCTGCATGTCAGTTTTTCCCTCTTCCTCTTTAACAGAATACTCTTGGTTACTTATTATTTAATTGTTAATTACAGTCATCAGATCCACATGAGTTTCCCTGGGAACTATATGTAGCTATTACATTTCTAGCTCTCTTAACGCTCTCACCCTTTATGAGGATACTTCTTAAGATGATTTGAAGCGTGTCTTTACAGGTACTGCTGTTATGTTCCTTTTTATGATTGTACATGTGCTAGAGTTGGTGCTTTTTTGTACGTAACTGTAGTTATGTTGAGGTCTTGGTTTCCTTTTGTTGCAGATCTTGATAAAGAGCACGAAATATCTTGTACCGGAAGGATATCGACCTGTTTCTGCTGCAACCACGTTCTTCTTCCATGATGTTTACATAGCCCTCCTGGCTGCCTTAATTTGTACCTTGTACCTCTCTCCTTACCTTACATGGTTTGTTGACACGGACTTTACATGGATTATTGATACGGACTTTCTACATGGTACTTTGGAACTTGCCCTCTAGATATTTTCAACTTTTGCTACGACTTCGATACGGACTTTATTACTAGGCTCCACTGCCACGACATGTTGTATATTTAGGAAATGCTATATATTTAGATCTCTATTTTCTCGAAAGTTGTTACATGTACTTTTTGGCTTTGCCTTTTGGACTTTTCCCTGGTGTGTGCCTAGCTTTTATAGTATTTCATCTATTCCTTGTTATCTACATGTTGCTGTTTTTTCACTAGGTTTTTCCTGGTGGGCTCGTTCACGTTTGATACTTGTTTCATGTATACATATATATTAAAATTCTTTTACTAGGTTATATATTTCCATATTTTCATATTTTGGGTTTCTATTCTGGGTGTATTTTCTCTCCCCCATCCCTCTGGGATGTGCAGGGTTGCCAGTTCTGGGGGTGGGGTTATTCAGTTAAGTTCAAGAACATTGCAACGAGACTACCTCTCATAGTGGTCAAACAGGGTACAAACTGTTTACTTGGGGTGCAATGGTTTGAACCACTAGGCATTAGACTGTCTGGCATCAATGCCGTCCACTCTGACCCAGTGCAGGACGTTTGTAACATGCACCCAGCTGTCTTCAGAAAGGGACTTGGAAACTACGTAGGGCCCCCCATTTCTTTCGACCTTAACCCGGCCGTGCGGCTGATTCACCTCAAGCCTCGCCATGTGCTGTTCACACTAAAGGACAAGATTGAGGCTGAGCTGGACAATCTCGTGGGTCAGAGTATATTGGTTCCCGTGGACTCTGCAGAATGGGAGACGCCAATAGTGACTGCTATAAAATCTAACAGGGAGATTAAGATTTGTACTGATTATAAATGTACGATTAACAAGGCCATCAGGCCTAATGCATATCCGGTGCCAGTAGTGAGCCACTTATTGGTTGCTTTACATGGGGGAAAGTGCTTCGCCAAGTTGGATTTGGTGCAAGCCTATCAGCAGCTTTCAGTTACGCCCACTGCTGCTGCGGCTCAGACAATCAAGGGAGCCTTCAAGATGACTCGCCTACAGTTTGGGGTAAATGCAGCCCCCGGCATTTTTCAATTGCTGATCGAATGTCTTTTAAAGGGTTTCCCTGGGGTCCTCCCCTACTTTGACAATGTACTAATCACCATAGGAAGTGAGTCTGAGCTTGCAAAAAAGTTGGACAGGGTATTGCAGGTTTTCGAGAATGCTGGGTTATGTCTTAGAAAAGATAAATGTGTTTTCCATGCAAGGGAAGTGGAGTTCCTGGGGTTTAAGGTAACTCCTGAGGGAATTAAGCCCTCCAATTCTAAGGTTGCCGCTGTACATGACACCCCCCAACCAACTGCCAAGCCTGAGTTGCAATCGTTCCTGGGCCTGCTTAACTTTTATCACTCCTTCCTGCCCAGGAAGGCATCAGTAACAGAGCTGCTGCATCGCTTACTTTAAAAAGACGCAGTTTGACGGTGGGGGCAAAGTCAGGAATGAGCGTTCTGTGAGTTAAAAGAGCTTCTGTCTTCCGAAGCAGTCTTAACTCACTTTGATCCTAAGAAACCGGTGGTCCTTGTGTGTGATGCTTCACCAGTGGGGTGGGGGCTGTTCTATGTCACTCTCTCGAAAATGGGAAGGAAGCCCCAATTGCATTCTATTCAAGATCACTATCCAAAGCGGAATGCAACTATGCCCAGACTGACAGGGAAGCTCTGGCCATAGTTGCTGGGATGAAGAAGCTTCATGACTTCTTGTATGGCAGGGAATTCACTATCATTACTGCGAAGCCCACTCCGCAGATATTGTCACACACACACACCCTGCACGTTACGTTGGGCTATTTTCCTGAATGCCTATCAGTTCACTCTGATTCACCGCCTAGGAAAGGACATCAGCCACGCTGACGCTCTTTCAAGGTCTCCTTTGCCAGACCTGGGAGAACCCAACTGTGAGGTCGAACAAGATCATCAGGTGCTGATGATTGAATCTCTCGATTCGCCCCCATTGTGCCTTCGGACATAGCCAAGGCATCTGCAAAAAACAAACTTCTGTCACAGGTGATTTCTTGGGTCAGAAAAGGGTGGCCGCCAACTCCTCTTGCTGAGGAATTCAAAGCATTCTTTAGGAAAAGGTTCAAGCTTTTGCTCAAAAGAGGTTGCTTACTGTGGTGCCAAAGGGTGGCCATTCCTGCTGTGTTACACTCTAAGGTACTCAGGCTACTTCACATTAGCCACCCAGGAATTGTATGCTCCAAGGCTTTGGCTCAGAGCTATTTTTGGTGGCCCCAGGTAGACCAAGACATTGAACAATTGCCAGTGTTCTCGACCCGAAGAGTCCCGACTTCCCTCCCGGGAATGGGACACTGCCCGTGGACTCTGGTTGCAAATACACATTGATTTTGATGGCCAGTTCCGAGGCACACTCTTTTTATTGGTGGTCCACTCATTTTCAAGATGGTTCCTATGCCCAGTACCTCCTCAGCTGTCACCATTAAACAGCTTTGGAAACTGTTCAGCTGTTTCGGACTGCCGGACATGCTCTTGTCCGACAACGCCACAACTTTCACCTCTTCCGAAATCCAGGCATTCCTCAAGAGGAATGCTATTTGGCATGTAACGTCTGCCCCATTCCACCCTGCCACCAATGGTCAGGTGGAACGTCAAGTTCACACTACTAAAGAGGCTCTTTGCCGCATGGGTCAGGGGGACATTTATTTGCAGCTTTGCCAATTCCTCATTTGCTATCGGATAACCCCCCTGGCCTCAGGGTTATCTCCAGCCAAGCTTTTAATGCGCAGGAGACCAGTCTCTCTGTTTGATCGGTTGGATTCTTCCAGGGTGGAGGATAGGGGTCTTAATGTGGAAATTCCTCACAAAAAGGTATTCTCAGCTGGAAATCCAGTGCACTGTAGGAAATATGTGGCTGCAGGACCAGCATGGGTTCCAGGGGTTGTGGTGGAACAAACAGGACCAGTGTCCTACCAGGTCAAAACAGGTACTGGTTTGCTATGGCGGCGCCATGCCAACCAGCTCAGACATAGGGTTACGGAGTTTCAATCTCCAGAGAACAAGAATTTGCACCTCAGAATCCTTCAAGGACAAATTCCACCCCTCTGGCTTCTCCAGAAATTAACCCCCTCTGAGGAAGGAAAGGGAATGAACAGAATCCATTTGAAATCCCAAGTCAAGGCTCCATTTCAGATTCCTCACAGATGGCAGATCTCACCATTTCACTTTGAGGCTCTCCCCCAATTTGGATCAGCAGTGGTGCCATTACCAAGCAAATGTGGATAAATTCAGTTTTCTGCTAGTGGTATTTTTAAAATGTCTTTCTTTTCTACTCATCCTATGCTAGTTGTAAACTGGTTCTAGAAAGTATCTTAGCTCCAGAGAGCTATTTTTGAAGCACCTGAGGGCTGCAGTGGGGGAGGTAAGTATGGTCCTTCCTGGTTCTGAAGTATTCTGCCATTTTGCCAGTGTAGGTCCAGTGGTATATCCCAACTAAAGTTGCAGAAATCATTGATATTAATTCCAGGTACTATATATATTCCACTGAGTCTTCTCTGTGGCAGCACAATGAATTTATTTCTGAAAGAAGATGAAACCTTATTATATTCTTCTGCTGCTGTGTTTTATTTATTTTGCTTTGTTCATGGCCTATGATATCCAGAAGAACACAGAATTAGTGGCCGAAATCCTGTTGCTTAGCGTAGTAAGACACACTACAGCAGACCTACTGAATCACTGGGTGAATCAACTCCTCAATAAGTTTCATTGTTGTTGTTGTTCAGTCGATTCCGACCCTTTGCGACCCTATGGACCATTGTCCCAGGCACCTCTGTCTTCCACCATCCTCCTCAGCCTGCCCAGCTCTGTGCCCATTGTATCTACAATACCATCTAGCCATCTCATCTTTGGCCGCCCCTATCTTCTTTTGCCCTCCACCTTTCCCAGCATCAAAGCCTTCTCAAATGAATACTCCCTTTTCATTTTATGTCCAAAGTACTTCAGCTTCATCTTTACTATTTGACTTTCTAAGGAGCAGTCAGGGTTGATTTCTTCTAAGATTGACCTATTTGTTCTTCTTGCTGTCCAGGGGACTCTCAAAACTCTCCTCCAACACTACATCTCAAAGGCATCTATTCTTGTGTGCTCAGCTTTCCTAATGGTCCAGCTCTCACACCCATACATTACCACCAAGAATACCATTGCTTTGACTATACAAATTTTTGTTTTCAAGGTGATGGCTCTACTTTTCATTATGTTCTCCAGGTTTCTCATAGCTTGTCTCCCCAGAATTAGTCGTCTTTTTATTTCATGGCTGCAGTCACCATCTGCATTGATCTTAGATCCTAAAATCTAAAGTATCACAACTAGAGTAGGCCCATTTGAATCAATGGAACTTACAGAGAAACTAACTCATCAAATCCCCTGATTTAATGGGCCTATTCCAGTGTGACTTACTGTGCTATGCAACAGGATCTTAGCAAGTATGTTCCTGTCCTTGAACTTCACAGAATAATACATTTGATAACTTTTTCTGAATGGAACTATCTGTGCATTAAACTTACTGAGGAACATTGCTTTTGGCTTTCTAGATCAATTCCATTAGTTTCATATAGACTGAAGAAAGAACTCTTTTACTAAATATATATATTCCTAAAATATTCAAGAAAATGATGAAAGGACTGATATTTTAGTTTTCCCCCCTAATTATCTTATTAATTTTTAAATTTTAATTACAAAGGGAATGGGACCAAAGGACATGTAGAAAATGAGCCTGACATTCTCTTTTATTTTATAGACTAGGAAATGGAAACTAATACATTCCCCAAATGGTTTCTAAAGTTATCACAATGAAAATAAACAATGTCTGGCCATACTAAGGGGTGGCTAATGGCTAAAATCTCTGTAATTTCAATTGGATGTCTAATTAAGATGCCAAGTAATCAGGCTTCAGAGCCAATTCTAGCTATTCATTCTTTCTTTCTGATTCCTGTAGTTTGGTATCACTTCTCCTACATGTTTTCTTGCCAATCAAATGTCCGTGTGCCACAAGTGGAGGATTTCTGAGGAATTCTCATGAATCTACAGGGCCAAACCTTTTACTGCCTTTTAGACCAACAGGTGAGTTTTCAGTTGGCTGTTCCTGTTCTACATCCAGCATACTAATGCTGATACTATTGTCCTGCGGTGCCGAACCTTGGCACTCATGATGTTCTTGGACTACAATTCCCAGAAGCCCTGATCAGCAAGTGTACTGACTTGGGCTTCTGGTAATTGAAGTCCAGGAACAGCTGGAGTGCCAAGGTTCACCACCACTGCTATAGTGGCTTCCCAGATCAGAGCTGACTATATAAATGGTGCCAAAGCAGACCGGTAGGGGAGAAATTCAACTCCTAATGCATCTCATGTTATGCAAGTTAGGCTTCCTGGATCTGGAGTACCATACTGGAACACATCCACCCTAAGTAAATGTGCATTGAATTCTTTAGCAGCACTGGGGTGGAGGGGGGGGCTTAGTGGTTAAGATGCTGAGTTTGAAGACTGGAAGGTCAGAGTTCTATACCTGAGTGCTGCACAATGGATCTTGAGGACATGAAAGGAGCCTCATTCGGACATCCCCTGAGCGGAGTTTCTCCAGCAAAAATCCTTTCAACACAGAGTAATTTCTGACACAAAATTTATTATTATTGAATTATTTGTGTCTCAATGTGTGAATCAACACACATACATTCAGTCACCCGCAAATCACGAGTTCTGCAAATCTCTCATTCATCTTGCCCTAGCCAAGTGGCACAGCAATTCAATGTTCAGTTCATCACATACACAGTTAAACAACAATCTTTGCAGGCGCACCCCCCAAGGAAAGACTCAGACACCGGTATATGGATAAAGGCATTGGGCCACTTTTATTGAATAATGCCCTAGTCCGAATTATAACTTTCAATTGGTACTCATCCAATTATAATTCTTAAGGCAAGCAAGCCGCAGTAACACTGGTAAGGTTCCTCCCAAAATTGCCAATGGCAATTGGCTACAATGTATCCGTTTGTATCAATTTGTTTGTTGACACAAACAAATTGTTGACCGTAGTCAATAAACTATCTACTGACCCCACCCTCTGACGTGTATCCATCAAATCACGGGGTGATGCATGCTGAAAAGCTCCTGCCATCACCCCTTGCCTGGTTCGTCGTTGACCGGTCAACGTTATTACACCTGTACCTGTCTAAGTGTTGGCCAGTCAATTGCGAACCTGCCGGATACCTATGGGTCATATATATTTACCTTACCAGTGCTACCCGCCACACTGGGAGGCTTCAATGAAGACTCACCGCCCCCCCCCCCAGACCGTCAGCTCAGTCAACAGGCCTGCTTGCAAATCTTCCAAAAAGAGGTTCATACCTCTAGCCGACAGGTGGACCCCATCCCCTACATAAAGATCATAATTTTGTAAACTAATGGTGGGGTGTCAGATGACCATCCCCAAACCCTTGTCTGCCAAGAACTGGGCAACTGCCCTGTTCACCGAGCGGCGAGCGCGGTCAAGGGCACGGAGGTCAATACCTCCCCTGTAAGCGTGACGTGGTATGATGTCCGGCCATAGCAGCCTTGTGGACGGCCACACATAATGCAAATAAGCTAGGTCACTGCAAATCGTGAATTTTAAAGAAAGGCCAGTGACCTGGGCGAGGTCATTGCCCCCGAGGTGCAGTACAAGGACATCTGGCGGTTCAGCATCCCTGATGGAAAAAAGGAATGGCAACAGTTCCCGCCATCTCATTCCACGCTTACCGTACCAACGTAGGCATGCGGATGCACGCAGTCCAAGCTGGGGTCCCCACTCTGTCGCCGCAGCATACTGCGCTGCCCAGTGCACGTAACTGTGGCCCACCAGCCATACTGCCACCGGTGTGCGGGGACACACAGGGTCTGTAAGAGAAAAAATAGAACAGTGACTTAACTGGTAATCATACCTGGAGAGGGCGAACTTATAATGCAAAACGCATAGATCCCCATCTTCCCATCCGGGGTATATCAGCCTCAGAGTACCCAAATGCAGCCGCAGTTGAAGCAGCACCTATCCTAAACGAATGGGTGCCGTAACGAGCCCCTGGGAGGCCAACACTGGATAGTGCCATACCGGTCACCTTCCAAAATTGAAATTTAGTAAGGGGAGACCCATCTTGGTGGCAGAAAAACGGGCCAGGGTGCGTGCCACGCACTGCCAAGAACTCCTGTAGGGCACCAACCGGACAGATGTCTGCAATGGAACATCGTAGCAGTCTAACTCCACTGCCTACGCCGTGCTGATCAACTTTTGAGGACCGTATCCTCAACTGAGCCCACTCATTAGAAACATAGACATCGTCGAGTTCCAGTGCCCTACGAGTCGCATCCACCTTAGACAGTAGTACCAACTCACTGATGCGGAACGCTCCAAAGAAGGCCACCGTGGTAGCCGCATGAAAAAGAGCCGCCTCATACCTGTCAAAACACAGGTCATGCCAGCCTCGTGCAAGGTGGGTAAGCACCCCTGGGGAAATTGGGTGGCGAGTGTCCGGGCGGCGGCCACGTTCCCGTGTCCACCCCTCCAAAACATGTCGTATGCGAAAACCGTTCATGCTGTCAGCAAAACCCCTCACCTTGGCCATTAATGGCAGTGCTGACAGCCTGGATGCTATAGTGCGGGGAGCGAGGCCCTGACTGTGCAGATAAACCATAAATTGTAAAACTTGTTCCACTGGAATGGGCCACACTTCGGGCAACTGAAGTTGCACGCAAAAATTTATAAATTGAACGAAAGCATGATGATACGCCTTACGCGTGTGGGGCGCCAAAGACATGCCGATCGCCCGGTTCACCTCTCCTTGCCAAATGTCCAAATCTCGGCCGGGAGTGGCGAGGGGAATTCCTCTGCGTCCGGAGCCAAGGCGCAGAACCGGGGGATCTGCAGGCGGGATAAAGCATCGGCAATATCATTATTAATGCCTGGTACATGTCTGGCCCTAAAAAGCACATTCAGGCATAGGCTACGTAGCACAAACTGGCAAACTAAAGCCATCACCCTGGGTGATTTTGCCGTCTGAGCATTGACAATGTGCACTACCGCAGCATTGTCACACCAAAAGTGGACCACTGAGTCGGCCCACTCCTCGCCCCATAGCATCAAAGCTCCCAGGATTGGAAAGAACTCAAGGAATGTAAGATTGCGGAGGCGATCCATGCCCCGCCAAGCTGGAGGCCATTGGCCATAAGCCCACCTCCCCTCAAAGTAAATCCCATATCCCAGGGAGCCGGAGGCATCCGACTGTACTTGAAACCTAGGGGAAACTAAAAGGTTGGATCTCCAAAAGGAGACCCCGTTGAAGTCCCGCAGGAATGTGAGCCAAACCAAAAGGTCAGCCCTCATGCCCCTGGTCAGTCGGACCCTATGATGGCGCCTTGACAGGCCAGACATGGCGTCGCATAGGCACCGAGCAAATGCTCTGCCAGGCGTGACCACCCTGCAGGCAAAGTTAAGATGGCCATGTAGAACCTGAAGCTCACAAAGTGACACTTTACGTTTGGCCAGCAAGGCCAAAACCATCGCGGAGATCCGGGTGACCTTATCGATGGGTAACCGGGATGCCTGTGCGACCATGTCAATTTCAATACCCAGAAATGTGAGCGTAGTTGATGGGCCCTCGGTCTTTTCGGGTGCTAAAGGGACACCCAGTTCCTGCATTAGCGTCTGAAATGTGGTAAGGAGACGCATGCACGTGTCCAAGCCCCGTTCACCCCCGAACAAAAAGTCATCGAGGTAATGGGCTACAGACCGAGACCCGGACCTGCGAACAAAGGCCCACTGAAGGAAAGTGCTAAAACATTCAAATGCTGAACAGGATATAGAGCAGCCAAAAGGCATGGCCTTATCTACATAAAACTTCCCTTGGAATCTAAAACCCAATAGTTCAAAGTCCCCCGGGTGCACTGGCAACAATCGGAATGCCGATTTAATGTCACATTTTGCCAGGAGGGCACCAGGGCCACAAGAGCGCACCATTCGCAGGGCTTGGTCAAACGACGTATACCTGACCGAACAAAGGTCATCAAGAATAGCGTTATTGACAGAATAACCTGCCGGGTACGATAAATGGTGGATTAAACGAAATTCCCCCGGGGCCTTTTTGGGTACCAACCCCAGAGGGGAGACCTTCAGGTTGGGGAAGGGTGGTACGGAAAAGGGGCCAGCTACCCTCTTGGCCTCTACCTCTTTGGCAATACTCAGGGCAGCCACCTCCTCCCTACCCTTCAGGGACAGTAAATTGGGTGCATCTTGGGGTCCCCGCACTCCTTTGAATGGGATACGGAAGCCCCACTGAAAACCCTCCAGGAGGTACCTCGCATCCTCTCTCCTCGGATAAGTTGAGAGCCATCGCTCCAACATATACACATTAACTGGGGAGGGGGCCTTTTGTCTGGCTAGCTCCATCAGCAGAAGCTCTGCCCGCTCCCTGTCCACCTCTACCTCTGCCCCGTGACCCACCGGCCCGCGGGCACGCAGCGGCGGCGTGGGGGCCAGCGCAAGAGGGACACTCGTGTTTGTATCGGCACTGCCGCTTATTGCACACGCCATTAGTCGAGAAGCTCCAACACAGCAAGCGGGCTGGAACCCCCTGCCCCGCCGGCTGGCGGGGAGCCTGTGTTGGAGCAGCTCGCTGCACGGCATGGCCACAATGGTGCCTATCCCCAGGTGCCGGACGCGTGGGGGTCATGTACAAAAGCCACAATTTCTGACAGGGCTCATCCCATCTCATCTCCGGGTGCAAGGGCACCCTCATTCTAAATTCCTCATCATAAGCCAACCACGATGGGCCAGGAAAATCCACCATCACCCTGTAAATATTGTCCAAATATTGGACCATAGGAATGGCCAGGTCAGGCCGGGCCCTAAGGTACACCGCCATATAAATAAGATATGCGGGCAGCCAGTTGGCCCAGGTGCGTGGTGGCTTACGATGGCGGGACAGTTCTTTGTCTCTGTCGTCCTGTCCCTCTCTCTCCTCCTTAGTGGGCTCACGGTTCAATAGGGAGAATATATCCACATACTCCCCCCGCCAAATCTTTTCCCTCGTGACCTGGGACAAATGATCACCAAGGGGCAATGAATAACCAGCCGTCGGCAAGGCCGTCACCGGCACATTAGGTACACGGGGCATACGCAGCGGGACCTGGACAGCCCCTGCGATGCCCGGCACTGTCCCGGGGGTGGAAACCCCCACCCCCAATGTTGTGCCAGCATGGAACCAAGGGGCACTGGAATAGGCTGGCAACTGATGCCCACTCGCCTCGACTTGCCGAGGCCATGGCCACTGAACCCCACCACCGGAAGTGGACTGTGATGTGGGTGCATTAACTTCAACCTGATACTCACTAGGTGCACCCCCGTGAGCCGCCCCCACTGGGGGTTCCGGCCCACGGCGGGCGTTGGGGCTCGCGACCGGAATCGAGCTCTGGGGCCACACCTGACCACTCCCCGGCTGTAGCTCTGGACGAACAGGGAGCTGCGAGACACCGGCAGGCGCAGGCCGGAGCGTCTCAAGCAGCTCAACCCGGCTGGCCGCCTGTTGCAGTGTGGCAGCAGTCGAGGTAGCCGGTGGACACGAAGGGCCCCCAGCAGAGAGAGAAGGGCCCCCTCCCATGGGGTTGTGTGCAATCCCCAAGGATGCCTCAAGCACAGCTAAACGCATTAGCAACGCATCCACTGCCACAGATCCCCCAGTATAAAGTGGGCCGGGTGGGCCAGACGGCCCACTAGGCGTTTGACCAGGAACCCCAAAGTGAGAGCCTGGGCCCGAATAGGGCCATGCCCAAAACTCCAGCCCATGAGGGGCCGGAGGGGGAACGTGCTGTGCACTCGCACCAGGCCCTCCCCCGCTGTCCTGACCCATGGCCGGCAACTGCGGGCCGAGGGCCGAAGCTCTTGAAGGGCCGGCCGGAGGCTGGCCAGCTGAGGGCCAAGCACAAGCCTGCATCGCCCCACCGGTATCGGTGGGTAAAGCTGGGGTAGTGCCCTGCCGCGGGGGCGCAGCCCTGGTCCTCCGACCTGAGGGCTGCCCACCGCCCTGCGCAGGGCCTGCAAAAGTCCTCCCCTTTGGCCGCGGTTTTGTCACCGGGGCCTTCCGTTTGGGAGGCATATCAGTTAGAAAGAGCAGGATCCCTTTCCAGGGATCAACCTAACGCAGAAAACACAGAGCAGGCAGCAAGCCAAGGGCTCTGTGCGAATCCTTCCTTCCCAGCTGGGAAAGAGTAAGGCTAAAGCGCTGAAGAGTCAAAGCAACAGCGACGGAGAAAACTTCTCCTCTCCGTCGCTATTTTAAAATGGCAGCTCGGCTGCCTCGTGGCCACCCCTTTTATAGAGGGGTGGCCACGCCCCCTAACTCACCCGGATGTCTGAGTCCGGGTGGGGGGGGTCTGCAAAGAGCGCGGCGGCCATTTTGGTGCCACGCTTTCATTTGCTCCACAGATCAACATTCAAAAGGTACAGTACTGAGGACCACTGAAATGTGTTTAAAATTTTCATGACTGACTATCCAAACAAATTCCCACAACAGTTTTGCTATTCCCGAAGGATCTGATTGATAAGCATTATGCAGCTGTTCCATCTCAACTGTGTCACTTGAGACTATAATCTTATTTTTATTGTCCTGTTATTACAGCGATATTGCACACAAGTGTCAGCTTGCAGTTCTCACCCTAAATCCCTTGATGTTAGCTACACAGAAGATCTTACAAGAATAATATTTTAGTTGGGAGAAAAACCAGAGCACATGGTGAGGGAACAGAAATTTCAAAGATTCTGCTTCAGAAGATGCCCGCCATTGTTCTATGTCCAGTTAGAGAAACTGCTGGCTGGAGTACTGGAAACAAAAGGAATCATTGAGAGAGAGGTAGGGAGGTGTGTGTGTGTGTGTGTGTGTGTGTGTGTGTGTGTGTGTGTGTGTGTGTGTGTGTGTGTGTGTGTGTGTGTGTGTGTGTGTGTGTGTGTGTGTGTGTGTGTGTGTGTGTGTGTGTGTGTGTGTGTGTGTCCAAGCCAAAGGCCTGGAACCATCTGGTTCAGTTGAAGAATCCTCTTTCAGTGATGAATCCCCTCAACATAGCTATGAAATGGTCTAATTTTCAACAAGAGATTGTCAACCCAAAACTAACTGGCAATCAAAGTGAAGAGGAGGGAGAATAACAACTTGTTTCTCTCTTAATAGCAAAAAAAAAAAAATAAACAAAAACGGGAAGAAATTTTCAGTAGTGTAGCACTGTAACAATATTCTGAGTTTTAGTCACCTGTCACATATAGGCTAGAATCTTGTTGTTTATGATAGTAGGCTCAATGAGACAAACAGTGGACTTGACTGATAAAATCCCCACTGATTCAGTGGGGCTATTCTAGTGCAACTTACTGTGCTAAGCAACATGATTTCGACCACAGTCATCTTCTAATAGACAAAAACTGCCCCAACAAATGCCCTGTATTTTCCCACTGGATGATGTTTTTTTTAATCTCACCTAGATGTAATATATTGGGGAAAGAAAGATCTTGTGACGTTTTGTAGTTAAAATATGATTCAAATAATTTATCAATAAAAGAATAATACTAGACACTTTTGAATTGTTCCCCAAATAAACCATTCTTTATTTCATAATCCACTAAACAAATAGAGATATAACTTGGATACAGAGCCCAGGCTGGTCACTTGGTAGTGTCAACACTGGTTAAACCACTGACTCCACACTGGATAAAAAGTGGTGGTAGGTATTTTCCCCCCACCTGCATTCAACCAGCCGAAGACCGCAGATTCATTGGGATCATTTCGCAGAAAAGGGTATGCATCCTCCTTCCTTCAGCAGTGCATTTTGTTCAGGAAACATGCTTCTAATAACCATCAAATTGATACACCCCAGTTTTATGCAGGTGCCTGACTTAAAGAATTACCCTCACTTGGTGGCCATTCCTCTATTTTAATGCTAATCCTTGGAAATAAATGAAAAATCATCATTTAAGATGGATTCCTAATTGGGGAGGTTCAAAACAAGGTTTTTATTGTTTCAAGCTAGAAATAACCATGGTAGCACACAATTTTTGTTTGTTACAAATTTTTGTATAGAATGCACCCATAAACATCTGCAGACATGGGCCATTTCCACCTCATACAATAATTGAAATAAACCAAATACTATACAATATTGCATCGAGCTCTTAGTTTCTGTAAAAGGGTGGAGTATAAAATTACCTCATTCATGAGCTTACGATTAATACTTCAGAGAGAATATTTTAACAAGCTCTAGACACCCACACAGATTTCAACTCATCAGAGCTTACATGTGCAAGACTCTTCCCTAAAACATTAATCATCCGATTTTTGCTGCCTCCTTCCCAGGCCAGTTATCTTTCCCAGTTATCACACAGAGAAAAGAGCAAGGGAGTGATGCACATTTTGGCTGGTCATCTCACCACTCTTCTAATCAGTATTTTGGTGTGTGTGGTGTTTTTTTTTTAAAAAAGACAATTCTATCACAAGGCTAGAGAGCAAGAGGAGACAAGTGGTCCTCACCACAGCCTTCAGAGCTGTGAAAAATTTGCTCAGCATTTTAGAGCTAAAGTTGAGACCATCCGACGGGACCTTGACTCCACTTTTAATACAGAAGATCAGGTTGGGATGTCCAATGAACTGTCTGGTCCTGATTCTTGGGATCAGTTTCAGTCATCTGAGGAGGTGGACAAGGCGCTGACATGCTGTAAACCAACAATTTCTCAATTTGATCCTTGCCCATCATGGCTAGTAAAAGCTATGGGGGTTGCTGACCTCCTGTCTGAAGAACACTGTTGTTCACCTACTTCTCAAGAAACCAAGTCTAGCTACAGAGATCTTAGACAACTTTAGACCTGTAGCAAATGTCCCCTTTTTGGGGACATTTATAGTTCTCAAGTGGGATTTATGTAGTTCATGATGTAATTGTTGTAATTGCTGCTGCCTGAGGATTGCTCCCACAGCTGTGGGGAGACCCGCCCTTCCTTCCCAGTACATCTGTGGGGAGGATAAAGAGCTGTGGGCTGCCAGGCTGAGCCGAAGACCTGCTGCTGCCTGAGGACTGCTCCCACAGCTGTGAGGAGCCCCGCCCTTCCTTCCCAGTCCATCTGTGGGGAGGATAAAGGGCTGTGGGCTGCCAGGCTGGGCCGAAGACCTGCTGCTGCCTGAGGACTGCTCCCACAGCTGTGGGGAGACCCGCCCTTCCTTCCCAGTCCATCTGTGGGGAGGATAAAGGGCTGTGGGCTGCCAGGCTGAGCTGAAGACCTGCTGCTGCCTGAGGACTGCTCCCACAGCTGTGGGGAGACCCGCCCTTCCTTCCCAGTCCATCTGCGGGGAGGATAAAGGGCTGTGGGCTGCCAGGCTGAGCCGAAGACCTGCTGCCACTCAAGGACGACTGCTGCTGCTGCTGCTGCTGCTGCGGGGGGAGTGGGGAAGTGCCTTTTCTTTTCTTCACACTCCTGGGTCCTGCCTCAGGCCAATACGAAAAAGCTGGACTGCTTCGCCTCCACTCCTTCGCCCGGGGAAGTATACCTTGTGTTGTTAGGGCTGTGGTCTGTGAGGCAAGACACTTTGTATCACACTGTATGGGCTTATGATCTGTTGTACATTGTATCTCTGGGGATCTTATTTATTGTTACTATGTTATTGATTATATGGATTTGACTGTATTATTTTGTATTTATTTATCTTTTATTTTGCTGATTATTGTATTGTTATTGCTATTTGTTCTGATATTGTAATGCTGTATTTTGTTTTAGTGTTTATTTTACTGTTGTGAACCGCCTTGAGTTGGCAAGCAACTTGGTGGCATACAGCTATTATTATTATTATTATTATTATTATTATTATTATTATTATTATTATTATTATTATTATTATTATTATTATTATAGTTGTATGCCACCAAATTGCTTGCCAAATGTGACAAATAATAAATAAATAAACAAACAAACAAATAAATAAATTTCATTGAGAGGATAGTGGCAGATCAGCTTCAGGTGTTCTTGGGTGAAACCAACTGCTTGGACCCATTCCAGTCGGGTTTTAGGCCTCGTCATGGTACCGAGACCGCATTGGTTGTGCTGCAAAATGACCTTCTCCTGGAAGCAACCAGGCGAGCTTTATCTCTCCTGGTGCTCCTGGACCTCTCAGCTGCTTTTGATACCATCAACCACGGTATCCTCCTTGGATGGTTATCAGGGCTGGGAATACAGGGCACTGTATTACTGTAGTTCTGCTCTTTCCTTGATGAGCGGACCCAGAGAGTGCAACTCGGGGAGTTTGTTTCGACCCCATGGATCCTTCAATGGGGTGTTCCACAAGGTTTGATCATCTCCCCATTGCTGTTTAATATCTACATGAAGCCATTGGGAGAGGTCTTTAGGAGATTCGGGGTTCAGTATCTCCAATATGCGAATGACACCAAACTCTATCTCTCCTTTTCCTTATCTGCAGTGGATGCCTTGATGTCTTGACGAATGCCTGGACTCAGTAACCAAAGGTAACAAGCTGAAACTGAACCCTGACAAGACAGAGGTTTTGGTGTTTGAAAGGCCGTCTGCCTGACTGGGAGGCCTTGTTCCCTACTCTTGATGGAACTGCTCTTACCCCTAGGGACCAGGTTCACAATCTGGGGGTCATTATGGACCCATTGCTCTCATTGGAACAAAAGATAGCGGCGGTGTCCAAAGCTGCTTTTTTTCCAGCTTTGACAGATTGTGCAGTTACGCCCTACTTGGTCAGGCGGTCTCTCATAACACTGACCCATTCATTGGTAATCTCGCAGATTGACTACTGTAATGCTCTCTACGTGAGACTGCCCTTGTGTCTGATATGGAGATTACAACAGGTTCAGAATGCGGCAGCCAGGCTGGTGACAGGTTTTAAAAAATTTGATCATATTTCCCCAGCCTTGGCAGGCCTGCACTGGTTACCTCTTCCCTACTATGTCAGATACAAGGTGTTAATGTTATCATACATGGCCCTATATGGTTTGGGACCTTGTTATCTATTGAAGCATCTCTCCCTCAGAGCAACTCCCAGCATCACCGGGGCACAGCTCCAGGTGCCAACCCTGAGGACGGCTCGAAAGTCTTTAACCAGAAATAGAGCCTTCTCGGTGGTGGCGCCAACCCTGTGGAATATACTACTGGTGGAGCTGTGCCAGGCCTCATCACTGGCTACCTTTAAAAAACAATTAAAATGCTCTTTTTCAAGGAGGCCTTTAAGGGTGTTGTTCCCCTATCGATAAATTAGCCAGTTAGGTTTAGTCCCTATGTCCTCTGATGCCAATTATTTTTAGTTTAGTATAGTCTATGATGCATTTGTTGTTGGTGGGTTTTGATTTGTTGTGGGTATTGTTGTTGGTATAACACCCAGATGGGCAGTACAGCAATCAAATAAATAAATAAATAAATTGCCATTGAAGAAAAAGATGTCAAAAGAAACCAGCCTCAGGTCAGGAAACACCGATAATACAGCATATACAGGATTAGCTCCCCAAACTCATATTTGTCTGGTATCCAACATTCTTCTCTATTTTCAGCAGTCTTGGTACTTTCTTGGCTGGAAAAGCAAATACAAATTCAAAACCCTAGATGGAAGAGAGCTCTGTCTTAACATTTTAAAGGCTTGCATTGTAAGAAATTTGGAATTTTGACCCAAATAAGTCTGCTTTAAATCCAAGCCTGTGAAACTGAGGTTTAATTTACAGAGCATCAGATACTGTGTGATACAATATTTCTAATTCCTGAAAAGTGTGAGGGAACTTTTTTAAGCCTTTGCATTATGACAAAATCCCATTGTGTATCTTATGGAATACTATCTGACCCCTGAGAAAATTCCAGTGTATTGAAATATCTTTAAAATGTCATGTAACCGGGGAAAAGTGTTTCTGAATGGCTCTCCTCCCATAATCAAAAGTGTTCCACTCAAACACCCAGACTAAAAAAAAAATCAGGTGGAATAAATTAAGGTCAAGCATAAATGTTTTTACTGTGCAATATTACCTAAACCAGGGGTGCCCAAACTTTTTGGCCCATGGGCTGGTAACATGGTTTGGGAGCTGGATCCAGCCAGACACCAATTCATCTGGCCCACAAAGCCCTCATTGCTCCCAGAAGTGGAAGTAAAACGCACCCGTGCGGGCGTGTTTTACTTCCACTTCCAGGAGCGATGAGGGCTTTGTGGGCCAGATAAATTTGCATCAGGGGCCAAATCTGGCCCCCGGGTGGTAGTTTGGGCACCCCTGACCTAAACCATTTCCTCTTAGACATAGACTTTAATTTCTCTCAGATGGGGGCTGTGGGATGCCCACATTAATTAGATATTAAATCTCTCCCGAGGGGTGCACCCAATGTCCACAGACTCAGAAGCCATTCCCCAAGTTACTTGGGGCCGTGGTCAGCAGGAGAGTAAATTGGGGAACAAATGGATAGGCTATGAATAAACAAAAGCTCAGGCTAAGGGCAAATAGAGTTAGGCAGGCAGACAGGGGCAAACAAGGGCCAAGATTAGGTGCCCGGGGTCAATCCACATAGGCCCCGAGATTAGGGCAGGAACAATGGGTCTCACCAGCCCGAGGCAATTAAGTGCGGGTTTTCCATTAAGCTCAGTGTTGTGTTCTAATAGGGTAACCATCTTCATGTGATAACAATGTATCATTTCCTACCAGTAACAATATAGCCTTCAGCTGTATCACTATAAACCCTGTATGAGGACGCGAGCTAATGACCACCAGTGGGCAACGGCGAGCGTCCAAGCTCTCTCGGTCCATACTCATCAAAGGCTACAGCGCGGAGTTTCCCGCCACTACCTACACCTGGACAAGAAGGGCGTGACTAACAATGACGTCACGCAGACAATAGCCAATAGGCTATCGTGGAGCCACATTCGAATGTTTTACTACTGTATATATTGAGCTATGCATCCGCCATTACCTCATGTTCCCTCTGACCACCATGCAATAAACCTGAGTTAAACCAGCCCGTGGCTGTTTCCTGTGTCTTGGTTCTCATACACTAAATTGGCGACGAAGGTGGGATGATGGATTCCCAAGGAGCCAGGGCACAGAGCGGGTTCAACATTACCAAACCGCAAGACTGGGAGCTTTTTGAGATGGACTTCCAGGCGGCACTGGTGGAACTCAAAGTCAAAGACGACGAGGAAAGGAAGAGGGCCATCCTCACCCGAATGCTTGGGATGGAAACCAAGCGAACGCTGGTGAGCATCATTGCACCGAAGAAGATGAGTGACTTCAAAGCCGAGGACATCATGAAACTGCTGCGTGAGCGGTTCCGACCCTCGAGGGCAATGTTTCCCGCTCGGAGCGCGTTTTGGAGGCGAGTCCAAGCGCCGGACGAGTCGGTTGAGACCTTCGTAACAGCCATGAGAATAGCAGCCGCCCCCTGCAGATGGGACAACCTAGAGATGGCCCTCAGGGACGGAGTTCTGTGTGGCCTGAAGGACAAGGAAGTGCAGCGCAGCCTGATGAACAAGGAGCCACCACCCACGCTGGCAGAGGTTGTGGAGGCTGCGGAATCCGCGGAATCCACGAATGCTGGGGTAGACGAAATGCACCAATGGCGTGAGTGGCGTCCTAGGGCCGGCAAAGCGGAGAGTTCGGTGCACGGAAAGTCCGGGCAGTCGGTGCACGCAACCCGACGAACCTCGAAGTCGTCTACGGAAGGCAGCGACGGCGAGGAGGTCCAGAAAGTCCGAAAAGGAGGACGCCGCTGCGATGGTTGCGGAGCGGCCCATGAGCGCGCGAAGTGCCCATTCAGAAAAATCGAGTGCTACAACTGCGGCCGTCGGGGGCACATCGCCAAGGCGTGCAGGAAGCGGAAGGAGGTCCGGAGGCATTCACAAGACCGTTCGGCCAGACCGGACCGTCCAGCGAGGTCCAAAGATGGCGCCCGGACCACGAGGAAGCAGGACGGCGTGGGCCGCATCTCGGACGACAGCGAGGACGACGCTCCCGTGTTCAGCGTGTCCGCGGGACAACCCCATTACTTCGTTGAGGTACTAGTACAAGGGGCCCCTATTAGGATGGAAATTGACTCGGGGTCCTCCTATTCTATAATTCCCCAGAGAGAGTTCTTGAAAATTGACCCCCAAGTGCGGCCCAAACTTAAAACGTTGAGGTCCACGCTACGAGACGTACAGGGGAACAGCATTCCAGTGTTGGGGGTCGGGAAATTTCGGGTCCGTTTTAAGAGACATTCTGCGGAACTTCCTCTAGTTGTTCTCAAAGGGGGAAGTTGTAGCCTCCTCGGGACACAGTGGTTTCAGCCTTTGGGTTTGTTCATAGGGGGGGTGCATGCCGTGGGTGCGGACCCAATACAAGCGGTCTGCGACGCGCACCCCGCCGTTTTTAAAAAAGGTCTGGGAAAGTTCAAGGGACCCCCTGTAGCCTTCGACCTAGACCCGGAGGTCCGCCCGATAAGACTCAAACCACGCAGGGTGCCGTTCGCACTAAAGGACAAAATAGAGGCGGAACTGGACAAGCTGGTGGACCAGGGGATTCTTGTTCCTGTGGATTCCGCGGAGTGGGAAACCCCAATTGTAACAGCACTAAAGGCTAACGGGGAGGTGCGCATTTGCGCTGATTATAAGTGTACAATTAACAAGGCGATCCGCCCTAATGCATACCCGGTGCCGGTGGTCAGCCACCTTCTGGCCAGGCTGAATGGGGGAAAGTGTTTCGCTAAGCTCGATTTAGCACAAGCCTACCAGCAACTCCCTGTAACTCCCGCCACGGCAGCGGCACAAACAATAGTTACACATAAAGGGGCGTTCCAGGTGTCGCGTTTACAGTTCGGCGTGAACTCGGCACCCGGCCTTTTTCAGTCGATTGTGGAACGCCTCCTGAAGGGGCTGGAGGGGGTGTTGTGTTACTTTGATGACGTATTGATAACAGGGGGGAGTGAGGCCGAACTGGCAAAGAGATTGGATAAAGTACTGACTGTGTTCGAGAAAGCGGGGCTGCGGCTGAGAAAAGACAAATGCGTTTTTTTCGAAACAGAGGTTGAATTTTTAGGGTTCCGGGTCACACCCGAGGGAATTATGCCGTCCAAATCCAAAGTAGCCGCCATCAAAAAGGCTCCTCGCCCCACATCCAAAACCGAACTACAGTCATTTCTGGGGCTCCTCAATTTTTACCATACCTTCCTTCCACGGAAGGCGTCGGTGGCCGAACCGCTCCATCGGTTGCTTAAAAAGGAGGAAACTTGGCTGTGGGGAGACGAGCAAGAGAGGGCGTTTAAAGAGTTAAAGCAACTCCTAACATCCGAGGCAATCCTGACTCATTTCGATCCCAAACGGCCAGTGGTCTTAGTCTGTGACGCATCCCCGGTGGGGGTGGGGGCGGTGCTGTGCCACGTGTTGGACGACGGAAGGGAGGCCCCGATAGCGTTTTATTCAAGGTCCCTGTCCCAAGCAGAGCGGAATTACGCACAGACCGACAGGGAGGCATTAGCGATAGTAGCGGGAACCAAAAAATTTCACGACTTCCTGTATGGTCGCCCGTTCAAGATCGTGACCGATCACAAGCCCCTGTTAGGGATTTTCACTGCAAATAAGCCCACGCCACTGATCCTGTCCCCGAGGATGCTGCGGTGGGCTATCTTTCTCAACGCATACCAACATGAATTGGAATACCGGCCAGGGAAGGAGATCAGCCATGCAGACGCACTCTCAAGGTCTCCTTTGCCCCTGTCGGGCGACCAAAAGGCAGGGGTAGAGAGAGACCACCAGGTATTGTTAATAGAGGTCTTAGATTCACCCCCAATAGTACCAGCCGACATTGCCAGGGCGACAGGCAAGGATAGAACGCTGGAGAAAGTAAGCTCATGGGTACAGAAGGGGTGGCCGGCGTCCTCCCCAGGTACGGAATTCGACCCATTTTTTCGGAAAAAAATAGAGTTGTCCCTAGAGAGGGGGTGCCTTTTGTGGGGCCAACGGGTGGTGGTCCCTACAGCCCTACGACCGAGGGTGCTCAAACTGCTGCACGTCAGCCACCCGGGGATCGTCCGTTCCAAGGCGCTAGCCCGGAGTTACTTCTGGTGGCCCCAGCTAGACGCAGACATAGAGCACATGGTAGGCACTTGTGAGGCGTGCCAGGGCTCCCGACCGGAGGCGGCTCGCCTCCCGCATAGGGAATGGGACGCAGCAAGGGGGCCGTGGTCCAGAGTGCACGTAGATTTCGCTGGCCCGTTCCGAGGAACCGTTTTTCTCCTGGTAGTGGATGCGTACTCTAAGTGGCTGGAGGTGATTCCGGTAAAGAGCACGTCCTCCGCCACCACAATTGGCCAACTAAGGAGAGTCTTTTCCACGTTCGGTTTACCCGACACTCTGGTCAGCGATAACGCTAGTTGTTTCACGTCCGCTGAGTTCAGGGCATTCACGGAGGCAAACGCCATTCGGCACGTAACATCTGCGCCGTTTCACCCGGCCACGAATGGCCAAGTGGAGCGGCTGGTGCGGACAACAAAGGATGCGCTGCGGCGCATGGGCGCGGGGGACCTGAATCACCAAGTATGTCAGTTTTTATTAGCGTATAGAGTGACCCCCTTAGCATCCGGATACTCGCCGGCAGAGCTGCTGATGCGGAGAAAACTGACCACGATTCTGTCCAGGTTAGACCCGACGAGGGTCGAGGACAAAGGGAAGAACGTAGGGGTAGCGGTGCTGAAAGGTTTCGCCGCCGGCGATCCTGTGCATTGCAGGAACTACGCCAGCACCGGGCCAGCCTGGGTACCAGGGAGAGTTGTAGAACAGACGGGGCCAGTGTCATATCGGGTGGAAACGAGCACCGGCCTACTGTGGAGGCGGCATGCGGATCAGCTCCGGAGCCGGGTTCCCAGGGAGCAAGCCACGGACGGCACGGAGATTGCCTCAGCGTTAGGGTCCTCCCCCACCCATTTATCCCAAGGGGGAGACAACGAAGGGCAACAGTCCCAAACAAGGGGGGGAGGCAGCGGTTCCGACTCATATCCTTTTGATACACCAGTCCTATCAAAGAGAAGCAGCGGTCCCGACTCCCTATCAGAGCCCGGGGGAGAGGGGGAGGAGTTTGCGACCGCTGCCCCCGAATTTGATTTTGATTTTGCGAGCCGGGGGGGTTTTTGGGAGTGTTCCCCCACCCATCCAAGCGAGAAGAGGGGTTTTTCGTTAGCCCCCAGTGCCCCCGGTTATTCCCAAATAAAGCACGCACCTCCCGACAAAGCCGCAGAACCGCGGCAAGGCACTAACAAGTCTCCCTCTCCAATTACAGGACAGGAAGCCAGGGGACAAAGAGAAGGTAGCAAACCCGGGGCAGGGCAGCCCACACCGAGACCCCAGCGTGTTCGAAATAAGCCATCTTGGCTGAGAGACTTCGTCTCATCCTAGGGGGGAGGAGTGTTGTGTTCTAATAGGGTAACCATCTTCATGTGATAACAATGTATCATTTCCTACCAGTAACAATATAGCCTTCAGCTGTATCACTATAAACCCTGTATGAGGACGCGAGCTAATGACCACCAGTGGGCAACGGCGAGCGTCCAAGCTCTCTCGGTCCATACTCATCAAAGGCTACAGCGCGGAGTTTCCCGCCACTACCTACACCTGGACAAGAAGGGCGTGACTAACAATGACGTCACGCAGACAATAGCCAATAGGCTATCGTGGAGCCACATTCGAATGTTTTACTACTGTATATATTGAGCTATGCATCCGCCATTACCTCATGTTCCCTCTGACCACCATGCAATAAACCTGAGTTAAACCAGCCCGTGGCTGTTTCCTGTGTCTTGGTTCTCATACACTAAACTCAGGGTAGCCTCAGAGTAGCCTCCCAGACACAGGTTTCATGAGAATGCCATGCACGCAAGTCTCCTGTACAGGAGATGGCTCGATTGTCTTAGACACGTGTCTTGCCCCTAGGCAGGGAATAAATACCTTCTCCCAACTCCGGTCAGGGCTGGACTTCACCACACGGCCACCTCCCGCGTCTCATTGCAACAGGGGGCAAGCTACCAACAACTATATTATGGACTGGGACCAACCACTTCCATTAAATTGGGCCAATCTACAGACAACCAGAATACTATAAATGATTTCTGCAATGCTACATCATGATTTGATCAAAAACATCATGGGATTTTTTCCTCCTAACATGTTCTGTTTGGGTGGGAAATGTGTCCCAGTAGAGACAAAAGCAATATACTTATTGGGACCATTTTTTGTCTCAGCTGCTTTTGCTTACAGATTTTAAAAAAGTATAAACAACAAAAGGTTGAAATTTGAGGATTCTGTTTACAACTGCAGAGGGAACAATGATGCAACACCCAGTTTATAGACATGCCTCTGTGCAAATTCTCCTATAAAACAACTTGGGAGAAGTAAAATGTCCTATTATAGTGGGATTTCTTACACACATACTAGCTTTTACAAAAAAAAATAAGTGCCATATTTCCCATTTGGAAGTGATATAAGATGTTCAAAGTCTGTGTCTTTGCAAGCTGTTACCCTTCGGTTCTGTGCAGTACAAAAACTCCAGCAATGAATGACAACTCTCTCATGACATTCAATACAAACTGAAGGAAGAACAGCCTTATAGGTATGACACACAATAAGTATGACCGAGACAGATCATTAATGCATAGCTAAACCAGAACTGAATACAATTGGAAGAGCCTGTTGTGTTCCTTGGTCTTCTGCAGTCCACTTTGTTTCAGCTAGAGAAAAGGGGGATCAGCAAGCATCTTCTTCTTCTTCTTCCGTGTCAAGGCCAGATGTGAAACTGTCTGCAGTTCCTTTCATCTGACCTAGTGTGAGAAAGATTAGCCGGCACAAGGTTATTGTTGCCCAGGGTATGCCTGATTGTGGTTCAAAAGTATCACAATCTTTGAGAAGGTTCTTTTTGTGCACATTTTAAGCAGGCAGGTATACATTTATACCAAGGAGGATTTAATGAAAATAATTATTTCCAAGTTTTGGCATGTTAAGTTTTGAATGGCAAATTTCCTAAAATGTAATAATTTGTTATTGAAACATGTTTCACTATATTCCTTTGTTTACATAAATATGTATTTAATCATTTAACGTGAAGATTATGGTACTTTTTCTTATTAAATATCTTTTCTTATTAAAGGCCCTTTTGAGTTTATTCCTCCAAAAAACTTGGTGAAAAGTGGGGGTTTTTTTATAAAAAAGATCTGTTTCTAATCTAGGCATCTTATTTTCCAGGTACAGTTAGCAACAACCTTTTCATCACACCTCTTTGCTTCAAATATAACTAACAATGACATAGATAAGGCTGTGTGTCAGCCTTCACATATGGACCTCACTCCCTTTAAAAGTTGGATTCACACACACACACACACACACACACACACACACACACACACACACACACACACACACACACACACACATGTTTTCTGAGACAGTTCTAAAAATTCTAACCAGAACTACAAACAAGGGTATTTGAAGCACAGGAAAACTCAAAGCTTCAACAAGTATCTAAAAATAATGGATTTGCATCTATACACACAAGACCTTTTATACAATTGTATTCATCTGCTTCATCTGTTCTTGATACACGTCCAATCTGAACACTAATTTTAAACGCCATAAGGCTTAGTCTCCCCCATAATCCTCAAGGCAACCTTCTGTGATGTTTGTCATTTCCTCTCTCTGTTGTACATTCTGCCCCCGCCCCATCTGCTATTTTCTTCTACAAAGGAACAGGAAGTCCACAAGGATACTAGTGTGTTATGTATTGCATCGCCACTGACTAGGCAGAACAGCTGACAAGAGCAAAACACAAGTTCCTGTTCTGGCTCCTCATCCCCACTCACTGCCTTCCATGACAAACTACTGCTGTCTACATGCAGCCAATTCAGCAGATGCCAACTGAGTGCAAGTGAAACAGTCATGTAGGAAAGTAAAAGGTCTTTCATCTAAAAAGCTCATGGGAAGAAGACTGGTCACTCTTTTCAGTGATGCACTGCAAAAAAATTTACTGCCTACTCTGTGGGCTGACCAAATCTGAGGGCGGGGCCAAATCTGTGGGTGGGGCCAAATTTGTGGGTGGGCCCAAACATCCTGCATTATGGGCTATGGAGGTGGGTGTGGCCAACCAAGTGGGCATGGCCTGGAGAAATTTCCGCTATAGGTTCTGCAGAACCTGACAGAACCTGCTGCAGTGCATCACTGACTCTTTTCCAGCTCAGTCATGATATGAAGACCCTTTCTTGGCCTAAAGTATACATCCAGAAACATGATTTTAAATCTTGAGTTTCTGATAGCTTTGTCCCTTTGTCCAAAACAACGTCAGGAACAAAACTATCAAAAACTCAATTTACTCCCCTCTGCCATCCAGTCTGACTGACTCAAGGAGGTATACACACACAAATGCATAGTTCAACATTATTTTCTAGATGACAAATTTAATTTTGACAACAAAGAAACTCAGAAAGTGAAAGATTTTGTATACCTCAGTTCAATCATGAATCCAAATGGAGACTGCAGTCAAGAAATCAGAAGGGCACCAATGAACAAATTAGGGGAAAGAAACAATAAAACCTAGGGATGTGTCACTGCAGCCGATGACCAAGATCATCCACACTATTGTATTTCTTATCACAATGCATGGGTGCAAAAGCTGGACAGTAAAGAAAGCTGATGGGGGGGGATCAATTTGTATGAAATATTGTGCTGGAGGAGAGCTTTGTGAATTCCATGGACTGCCAGAAAGACAAACAAGTGGGTCTTAGAGCAAGTCAAATCTGAACTGTCCCTGGAGGCAAAAATTATGGAATTGAGACTGTCCTATTTTGGGCACCATGAGAAGGCAAGACTCTCTGGAAAATACAATAATGCTGGGAAAGGGGGAATGCAGAAAGAAATGAGGAAAGCCAGCTAAAGATGGAGAACCTCCATACTGTCAGCAAAAACGAGACCTGGAGCAGACTGTAGCTCAGATCAATTGCAAAATTAAGGCTTAGACTAAAGAAAATAGGAAAAACAAGTAGGCCAGACAGGTACAACCTAGACAACATCCCTAAGGAATACATGGTGGAGGTGTGGAACAGACTTAATGGTTTAGACTTGATAGATAGAGTGTCAGAAGAATTATGGACAGAGGTGTGGGACATCATACAGGAGGCAGCAAAGAAACCCATACCAAAAGGAAAGAAGCATAAGAAAGCAAAGTGGTTGTCTGATGAGGCTCTTAAAATAGCAGAGGAAAGAAGGAACACAAAAGTCAAGGGAGAAAGGAAAAAATTCAATCAATTGAATACAGACTTTCAAAGAAAAGCAAGGAGAGATAAGGAAAACTTCCTAAATGAACAGTGTAAAGAAAGAGAGGAAAACAACATAAGGGGTAGGACTAGAGATCTTTTTTTAAAAAATTGGGGTAATCAAGGGAATGTTTAAAGCAAAAATGACTATAAGGGACAAAAATGGCAAGGAGTTAGCTGATGCAGAAGATATTAAGAAAAGATGGAAAGAGTACACAGAAGAACTCTACAAAAAGGACCTCAACACTCCTGATAATCACAATGATGAGAGTTTTTACCTTGAACCAGACATCCTAGAGAGTGAAGTCAGAAAGGCCCTAAAAAGCACTGCAAACAACAAAGCCAGCTGCATTTTTCAAAGCCCTAAAAGATGACGGAATCAAATTATTGCATTCTATATGCCAGCAGATTTAGAAAACAAAACAGTGGCCACAGGATTGGAAAAGATCAGTATATGTTCCAATCCCAAAGAAGGGCAATGCCAAAGAATGCTCTGGCCACTGATTCTGCGGGCTCAGCAATTCCAAGTTCTTAGTGAACAACCTCTGAAGGCACACTATGGTTTATAAGAACTTGACTGGGTCCCACCTCATGTTCCCTTCCCTCCTTCCTTCACTTATACGCTGCTACTGTGAAAACACCAGGTTTTTTCAGTGTTTTCAGTCTTCAAATCAGGATCAGAAAGGAGGAAAAACCACCAGATTACCTGTAATTGAGTCACAAAAGATGGATGGGTAATTACAGTAAAACCTCACATAAAGAGCGCCTCGCTTAGAGACTAACTCACTTAAAGAGCAGAATTTTCTCTGAATAGTTGCCTCGCTTAACAACTAAAACCAACCAAAAACTAGCTTAACAACTAAATCAGGGTTTGCAATCCCCCCCCCTTCAGAAGTCAAAATTGGTCACTTACAATGGTGTTTCGCTTAAAGAGCAAACTCACTTAAAGAGCAATCCCATGGAAGGCATTATGCTCTTTAAGCAAGGTGCCACTTTACATAACTTTTCTAACCACCTTATATTGAAAAGGCTATTTGAAAAGGATTTTAGTTAGCAAATACTGTAATAAATAACATAGTGAGCTGAGATGGCCCTCTTGCCATACTTTCCCTCATGTACACATACCTGTCAACCCGTGGCTCCAGAAAAACGGGACCTGTGCACATCGCTTGTGCGCAGGTCGCTTTCCACGCATGCGTGGAAGGGTTTTACCCCTTCCGCGCATGTGCGGAAAGCATTTTCCCCCGCTGCCAAATTATGGGATTTTGGCAGCACGAGGCGGGTTATGACATCAATGGACGTCAAATTACGGGGTTTTCCCAGCCAAATCGGGATGGTTGACAGGTATGGTACACACTTATATAGATGCCTGCACATAGAGACTCCTTATATGTGGACTCTCTTCAGAAATATAGTGTTCTACATACAACTGTGAAGCCCAGTTCTCCTATTTTCTCCTACCTTTCCTATCTCATCCTCCGGTAGCAGATGTTGGTGGGTAATGCAGTCTAAAAAAAGTCTGAGTGAAAGCTGCTGGATAATTTCCCATTCCCAAAATATGCTATTTGTGTACTAGCCAGTGGTGCAAACAGCCATGGTGACACAGTGGTTAAACTGATGTATTGCAGCCAGAATGTTGTGAGTTTGATCCTGACCAGGATTAAAGGTTGACTCAGCCTTCCATCCTTATGAGGTCAGTGAAATAAGTACCCAGCATGTTGGAGGCAAAATGCTAATTAACTTGTGAACCGCCCAGAGACTGCACTAAGCACTATTGATTTCTCATGGATTATGTTGTTGTTGTTCAGTCGCACAGTCGGTTCCGACCCTTTGCGACCCTATGGACCATTGTTCTCCAGGCACCTCTGTCCTCCACCATCCCCCTCAGCACTCCCAGTTCTGTGCCCATTGTGTCTACAATACCATCTAGCCATCTCATCTTTGGCCTCCCCCTTCTTCTTTTGCCCTCCACCTTTCCCAACATCAGGGCCTTCTCAAGTGAATCCTCCCTTCTCATTTGATGTCCAAAATACTTTAGCTTCGTCTTTACTATTAGCCCTTCCAATGAGCAGTCAGTGTTGATTTCTTCTAAGATTGACCTATTTGTTCTCCTCGCTGTCCAGGGTACTCTCAAAACTCTCCTCCAACACCACATTTCAAAGGCATCTATTCTTCTGCGTTCAGCTTTCCTAATTGTCCAGCTCTCACATCCGTACATTACCACTGGGAATACCATTGCTTTGACTATTCTAATTTTTGTTTGCAATGTGATGTCTCTGCTTTTCACTATGTTCCCCAGGTTTCTCATGGCTTGTCTCCCAAGAATCAGTCGCCTTTTTATTTCATGGCTGCAATCCCCATCTGCCGTGATCTTTGATCCCAGGAAAGTAAAATCTGTCACTGCTTCTACTTCTTCCCCATCTATTTTCCAGGAACTGATTGGGCCTGTTGCCATTACCTTGGTTTTCTTGATATTGAGTCTCAAACCAGCTTTTGCACTCTCCTCCTTCAGCCCAATCAAGAGGTTCTTTAGGTTTTCCTCACTTTCTGCCATTAGGGTGGTATCGTCTGCATATCTCAGATTATTTATGTTTCTCCCAGCAATTTTAATCCCATATTGTGATTCCTCCATCCCTGCATTTCGCATTATGTGCTCTGTGTATAGATTGAATAAGCAGGGTGATAAAATGCAGCCTTGTCTTACTCCTTTTCCTATTCCAAACCACTCTGTCATTCCATGTTCTGTCCTAACTGTTGCTTCTTGGTTCATGTACAGATTTCTCAGGAGGCATATGATGTGCTCTGGTATTCCCATCTCTTTAATTACTTGCCACATCTTGTTGTGGTCCACACAGTCAAATGCCTTAGTGTAATCAATGAAACAAAAGTAAACTTGTTTCTGGTATTCCTTTGTTTTCTCCGTGATCCAACGTATGTTGGCAATGTGGTCTCTAGTCCCCCTGCCTCTTCTGAAACCGGCCTGCACCTCTGGTAGTTCTCTCTCCACATGTTGCTGAAGTCTGTCCTGTATTATCTTGAGCATCACCTTGCTGGCGTGTGGGATGAGTGCAATTGTTCGGTAATTTGAGCATTCTTTGGCGTTGCCCTTTTTTGGGATTGGGACGTATACTGATCTTTTCCAATCCTGTGGCCACTGTTTTGTTTTCCAGATTTGCTGGCATATTGAGTGCAGTAATTTGACGCCATCATCTTTTAGCGCTTTGAAAAATTCGACTGGGATACCATCATATCCACTAGCTTTGTTGTTTGCAGTGCTCTTTAGGGCCTTTATAACTTCGCTCTCCAGGATGTCTGGCTCGAGTTCAGTTTTTTCATCATTGTGGTTATCAGGAGTGTTGAGGTCCTTTTTGTAGAGTTCCTCTGTGTACTCTTTCCATCTTTTCTTTATCTCTTCTGCATCAGCTAGCTCTTTTCCGTCTTTGTCCCTTATCATGGTCATTTTTGCTTTAAATGTTCCCTTTATTTCCCCGATTTTTCTGAAGAGATCTCTAGTCCTGCCTCTTTTGTTGTTTTCCTCCATTTCTTTGCACTGTTCTTTTAGGTAGTTTTCCTTATCTCTCCTTGCTTTTCTTTGAAATTCTGTGTTCAGAAGGTTGTATTTTTTCCTTTCTCTTTTGACTTTTGCCTTCCTTCTTTCCTCTGCTATTTTAAGAGCCTCATCAGACAACCATTTTGCTTTCTTACGCTTCTTTTCTTTTGGTATGGTTTTCTTTGCTGCTTCCTGCATGATGTCCTTTATCTCTGTCCATAATTCTTCTGGCACTCTGTCTATTGCGTCCAGGCCATTATATCTGTTCATCACCTCCACCGTGTATTCTTTAGGGATGCTGTCTAGGTGATATCTGTCTGGTCTTCTTGTTTTCCCTATTTTCTTTAGTCTTAACCTGAATTTTGCGATCAGTAGGTTGTGATCTGAGCCACAGTCTGCTCCAGGTCTTGTTTTTGCTGATTGTATGGAGGTTCTCCATCTTTGGCTGCAGAGTATGTAGTCAATTTGGTTTCGGTGTTGGCCATCTGGTGATGTCCATGTGTAAAGTCGCCTCTTGTGTTGCTGGAAGAGAGTGTTTGCTATGACCAGTGCGTTCTCTTGGCAGAACTCTATCAATCTTTGCCCTGCTTCGTTCTGTACTCCAAGACCAAACTTGCCTGTTATTCCCTCCACTTTTTGATTTCCTACTTTGGCATTCCAGTCTCCTAATATAACTTGGACATCATTTCTTGGTGTCTGTTCTATGAGGTGTTCTAGGTCCTCATAGAACTGGTCCACTGTGGCTTCATCTGCACTAGTGGTTGGTGCATAGACTTGGATTACGGTGATATTGAAAGGTTTGCCTTGAATTCTGACTGACATCATTCTGTCATTTTTGAGGTTATATCCCATTACTGCTTTTCTTACTCTCTTATTGACAATTATGGCTACTCCATGCCTTCTAAGGTTTTCTTGTCCACAATAGTAGATATGATGGTTTCCAGAGCTGAATTCACCCATCCCTGTCCATTTTAGCTCACTGATGCCCAAGATGTCAATGCTTATTCTTTCCATCTCATTTTTTACCACTTCCAGTTTACCTTGGTTCATTGATCTCACATTCCATGTCCCTATGCAGTATTGCTCCTTACAACATTGCATTTCCCCTCCCCCTTTCCTGTCCCTCCCCTTCCTCCACTCTGTGGTGTTAAGCATCCTGTATCACCTAGCCTGCCCTTTTGTTTTGCCTTTTGTTTTGGTCAATAGGGTTCTCTTGGCAAGATTTATGGCGTGGTTGCCGGTGTCTGCGCCATTTTTCTCTCCTCATACATTTTATCACAGTTTTTAAAAGTTTAAAAACATTTAAGACAACATATTATCATGCATATTATCACACTTTAAAGCACAGTCTCTATGTCAGTTGCTATATTAAGTCATTTTAAAGTCTTTATGTGAGTTACTATATTAAGTCATCAACATTTCTGCATATTTAACTACTTATCCTTTGTATGGGGCTCTGAGTCTCACCCCCTGGTTTAACTCCTTTGCCTTCTTCCCTTCTGCCAATTGGACCTCTCCTTCGGCGCTTGGTTGTTTTCAGGGCTTGGAAAAGGCTCTCGTCGGGGCGACTGGCTGGCCTCTCCCCGCCCGGCTGGTCTTCCTCCTCCCTCACCGGCCCGGCTGGAGATGGTGGGGACCGGCTCGGAAGGGCTCGCGTTGGGGCGACTGGCTGGCCTCTCCCCGCCCGGCTGGTCTTCCTCCTCCCTTGCCGGCCCGGCTGGAGATGGTGGGGACCGGCTCGGAAGGGCTCGCGTTGGGGCGACTGGCTGGCCTCTCCCCGCCCGGCTGGTCTTCCTCCTCCCTTGCCGGCCCGGCTGGAGATGGTGGGGACCGGCTTAGGAGGGCTCGCGTTGGGGCGGCTGGCTGGCCTCTCCCCGCCTGGCTGGTCTTCCTCCTCCCTCACCGGCCCGGCTGGAGATGGTGGGGACCGGCTCAGAAGGGCTCGCGTTGGGGCGACTGGCTGGCCTCTCCCCGCCCGGCTGGTCTTCCTCCTCCCTTGCCGGCCCGGCTGGAGATGGTGGGGACCGGCTCGGAAGGGCTCACGTTGGGGCGACTGGCTGGCCTCTCCCCGCCCGGCTGGTCTTCCTCCTCCCTCACCGGCCCGGCTGGAGATGGTGGGGACCGGCTCGGAAGGGCTCGCATTGGGGCGACTGGCTGGCCTCTCCCCGCCCGGCTGGTCTTCCTCCTCCCTTGCCGGCCCGGCTGGAGATGGTGGGGACCGGCTCGGAAGGGCTCGCGTTGGGACGACTGGCTGGCCTCTCCCCGCCCGGCTGGTCTTCCTCCTCCCTTGCCGGCCCGGCTGGAGATGGTGGGGACCGGCTTAGGAGGGCTCGCGTTGGGGCGGCTGGCTGGCCTCTCCCCGCCCGGCTGGTCTTCCTCCTCCCTCACCGGCCCGGCTGGAGATGGTGGGGACCGGCTCGGAAGGGCTCGCGTTGGGGCGACTGGCTGGCCTCTCCCCGCCCGGCTGGTCTTCCTCCTCCCTCACCGGCCCGGCTGGAGATGGTGGGGACCGGCTCGGAAGGGCTCGCGTTGGGGCGACTGGCTGGCCTCTCCCCGCCCGGCTGGTCTTCCTCCTCCCTTGCCGGCCCGGCTGGAGATGGTGGGGACCGGCTCGGAAGGGCTCGCGTTGGGGCAACCTCATGGATTATATGTTGTTATTTTTATGAGATTCTTGTGTAGGAGGGAGATTTATTATGATAGAAATTATTGGGGGGTGGGGGAAATCTGTAATTCATAGATAATTGCTTCTATACAGAATCAGGTCTTTTCCTGGAAGAAAAATATCAACAATGTTGTGAGAATCCCAATCATCATTTCCAGAGATGTTATTCTGAGGTAGCATTTTAAATTCTTGGCCAATAAGTATAATTCTAACTTTTTTTAATTGAAAAAAACTATTTACCAAAAGTAAATAAAAAAATAGATAATGTAAAAGATGCTTGGCTTCTGGGTTGGTTTGTTTTATGTTTGTTGGGGGGTTGTTGTTTTTCCATTTTAGACAAGTGAATTTTAAAACATAACCAAATATTTGCTTCGGGCCTTTGCCAGGCTACTGGGTGAGAGGGGCAGTGAAGTAACTGTCAACACTTTCTGAATATAAATAGTTTTGAACAAATTGAGCCTATTTGTACTAAAGTTAAATTTTGGATCTACCCTAAAAAGTATCAGTACTAAAAGTTATCTATCAGCAAGATGGATCTTCTTCTTTCGTGTCCTGATCAAACCCTAGATTGCCAAAATGAAGCCACTTTCTTCGCCTTGTCATTGTCCAAATGCAATTCCTCATCGGTGCATGTCTCTGGCAGCAATCAGCAGACCAGCAAATGGGCCGAACTTTGCATCTCTCTACATTCACACTATGTGTTGTTGTCTGCCAGAAGCCCCCATGTGAGCATGTTGGTCTTGCATTTAGGGACTCCAACCCTCAGCCTATTCAGGGTCCTCCAGATGACTCAGGGGAGGTTGAGTTCCTCAGTTAAAACCCTCCTTTAATATTGTTCCTTGCCCAGTGAGCTCCTTCTTCCATCTTCTAATTTGGTTTTGCTCCTGTGTACCCTCTAGAACAGGGGTGTCCAAACTTTTGGGCCATGGGCTAGTCACATGGTCACTATGGCCCAGGGGCTGGATCTGGCCCCTGACGCCAATTCATCCAACCCGTGAAGCCCTTGTTCCTCCCGGAAGTGGAAGTAAAACTGTATAGCTGCTGTAGTTTGGGCACACCTGCTGTAGAATATTTGTTCTTAACTAAAGTTCTTTCTGGATCTGAGCTGGCGGACTTGAGGCTCATAACCATTCAGAGGGTGTCGAGGGTCATTTTCTTGCTTAGTTCTCTAAGCATCTGCTGCTACTTCTCTCCTAATCTTAGGTGGAGCAATACCAACAAGAGGGTATATTTTCTCAACTGGTGTAGGTTTAAGGCATCCTGTCACTATCCGCATGGCTTCTTTAATAGCAATATCAACTTCTTTTGCGTGTGTGGATGTGTTCCATACTGGAACAGCACACTCTGCTGCCATGACACTCAGGGCCAAAGCTGATATGCGCAAAATAAATGAGAGTGAGTGGATTACAAAGAGGTTATCCAGGCTTGACCCTGGGAACATAGTACCAAATCTACCAAAAATTTCCAAGGAAAAAGCCTATAGAAGCTGCATGAAATCACAGTTGTGTTCCCATTCATTTCAATGAGAAAGATTTCACATTGGATGATGCCTTTTAATCCTTGCAGATCCTACTTACTGGCAACAACATGCCTGAAGATGAGGCAATTCCCTAAACAAACCGGCTGCTCCATAATAACGTGGGTATATTCTCACCCTGTTGGAACAAAGATATCTTACCTACCTACTAAAGAACTTTTTTTTACAGACATCATGAATAAGCAAAAAAGAGCTTTGAAAGATAAAATATTAAACAATTTCCATGGGGAATAAGAACACTGGAAATTATTTGCTTCACTTTAATTACTTTGGCACATTGGTAGATTATTTTTGTAAAATACTAGGATTTTGCAAGAAAATACCTCACAGTTAGAATAATGGAAGATTTATGTTTTAAATCACATCTTGTTGTTCTGCCAGTTACTTCTTGAGTATTTCCAGTGAAACTAACTTTCCTCCTTTCTGAGCAAAAAAATCATAATGCTACCCAAAATCATTTCGATTTCATCTCCATAGGCAGGTAATCCATCAACCAATGCTACCTCCATATTGTAATTTAATGAACCACAGTCATTTAGCTCACCTTCAGTTCATTATTTATACAGGTAAAACTCAGAAAATTAGAATATCATGCAGATGTTCATTCATTTCACTTAAAAGGTGAAACAAATATATGAGATAGACTCACTATATGCAAAGCGAGATATGTCATGCCTTAATTCGTTATAATTGTGATGATCATGGCATACAGCGTACATGAGATTATATGATGATTATGGGGTACATGAGATTGGGGGGTTGGGGTTTTCATAAACTGTAAACCATAAGCATCAATATTATAACAAAGTAAGGCTTGAACTATCTTGCTTTGCATGTAATGAGTCTATCTCATATATTTGTTTCACCTTTTAAGTTGCATTACTAAACTGAATGAACATTTGCACGATACAGTATTCTAATTTTCTGAGTTTCACCTGTAGATACAGTATTAAGGATTTCCACTGACTTCATCTGATCAGTGCCTCACTTGAGTTAGATACAAAGAAGATATAGAGTAGGGTGTAGTAAGCATACTAATGATACTCAGCTTCAAAACTCCAAATAATATCACCCAGCAATTTCATCCAAATATTAAAGAGATGAAACTCTGAAGAAAAGCACCGCAAACTGGCATCTTGGTGGTTCAGTTCAGTAATTTTAGACCTTGGAATTAAGGGTCTTACTGGGAAACTACACTTGTGAAGCACACAACTAATCTTTATCCTCTCCCCACTGCCACCACCTGACATGCAGATTCACAACTCTTTCCACATTCTTAGCATGCTAGAAGGAATGTGGAGAGAAATAGAGAGTCTTCTCTCTTTTTCTTTTACTTTAATTCCTGTTTTACCTTTTGGACATCAAGGAAAAACTAAGGTTCTTGTTATGACAGAGATTTTTGGCAACCCTAATTTCAAAGAAAGTAACATTTGCATCCTGTGCAATTTTTACCATTTTAAAAATTCTCTTCTCTCATAACACCATCATTCATAACTATCATGTTAAAATGTTATGTGATGCTCATATTTGTCTTTGATGTTATCTCTCCACCTTCCTTTGGGTCTGCCTCATACTCTTTGTCCTTCTCCTCTTTTCACATCTGCCTTGTATAGTATGGAATTCTGAGACATCCTCTCCAAATGAGCAAAGTACTTTATTTGTTGTCTCTGTATAAAGTTCAAGATTGGTTCTATTCCAATTCTTTCCCTTATGATCTCATTCCTGATTTTATCCCTTCTACTCACTCCAGCAGCCTTTCTCAGACATCTCATTTTCATGGTGACCAACATTTGTTTATGTTTTGTTGTAAGTGTCCAAGTTTGGTATTGGTAAAATAAGGTGGGAATGAATATGCTTTGTATGATGTTTCTTGGTGCTGGTTGGTACTGCTTTATGTTGTAATAAAGCATATTAACCATTAACTGCCCCAATATTTGGTTTGCCTTACTAAATTGGGAAAGATCAAAAGCAAAAGGAGAAGGGGGCGGCAGAGGATGAGATGGCTAGATGTCATTTTTGACGCAATGAGCACAAACCTGGGAGGGCTGAGGAAGATGGTGGAGGATAGGGGTGCCTGGCATGCAGTGTGGTCCATGGGATCACAAAGGGTCGGACTCGAACAACAACTACACCATATGTTAATCTCTTCATCCATTTTGCTATCTTCAGTAAATGTTGTTCCTTGGTATTTGAACTCTGCCACTTGTTTTATACGTGTTCCCTCTATATTTAATGTATGCTATCTCCTTCCTATTGCCATTAACACAGTCTTCTCTTTAGATATATCCTGCTGATTACACTGCTTAACCATAAATCTCTGGCTAAAAGAATTATGCAAGATGGAGCAAGTCTTTTAGTTCATATGTTCAGGGGCCAACCTGTGGAGGCAGGTAGTGGTGATAGAGATGGTGGTGGTGAAAGACCTTCCTTGGACAGATCTATGGAAGGTGAATTCTTGGCTAAAAGTTTAAAGTAAGGCAATCTCTTTTAATAACCACAACAATTTAAAAATAACTAGAAGTCAGGGTTAAATATCAAAGGAGAAAAACGTTCTGCAGAGGCTGCAAGGGAAATGGAAACTGACAAGAAATAGAGCTTCCTAACTACAGTAGACCCTCGCATAATGACGTTACTTGGTTCCCCAAGTAGCATTGCTAAGCGATTTTTGTTGTTATGCGGGTTTCTATGTAGTTTCCCACATAAAGACATTTTTAGCGTCGTTATCCGGATAATGACGGATATTTTAACGTTGCTGTCTAGACAACGACACTAAAAATGTTGTTATGCGGGGGAACACACGGTGCATAACGACATGTTGTTAAACGAAAATGATGCTATCCGAATGCGTTGTTATGTGAGGGTTGACTGTAATTGCATTTGCTGTTGCAAGAACCTGCCTCCCTGTAAGGAAGAATCTGACACAATTCAAATTAGTCAATGCTGTAAGAAACATTAGCGCTGGATCTTAAGTTTCATCAGATATGTAATCTTTGCAGCTTGCTGAGTTTCTCCATTTCTGTTACCTTAATTGCTGGAATCATTCAGCCTGGCTAACTTTGTCATAGGGCATCTTTCACACATGACACTTAACTGTGACTGAACTCTTCTTATGCTTTTTATGTGCACTGAAGTGGACCAATTTTATATCAAATATACTTGGTAGCAAATGTTGATATTCTTTTTCAATTTGCTGAGAGAGGAAATGCTGCAGGCACTAATATGATCATGTGGAAAAAAACCTCCATATCCCCAGAGGTCACCAAAATATTTTCTCTGTTCATTTTGAGGGTTCGTGGGATCCTGAGTGCCATCCTTCTTCATCATATAACCGAACAAATTCAAGATGAGGCTAAAACAGATTCAGAGCTTTATGAATACAGTATGCTTTATTTTGGCAGTTCAGCTAATAGGAAACTGAGTCACCTTTTCTCCCAGATACTTCTCTCAGGATACTTTCCCTTGCAAACTCCACCACTACGGTTACTATGTTAACTGGGTGCTAGAATTCACCTGGATTTTCAGTATGCCACATAGTAGCCTTTTAGCTCATCATCAACCCCAGATTCTAAGCTTTTATCTCTAGCCTGCATAAATCAGGAAACACAAGGCAAAATTTGCTGTTACTGTTTGGCCAACTATCTGATGAGAAACAAACCTTTCTGTATAACTAGCTAGTGAGTTAAGCAAAGCCTAGTTCAACAAAATTTCACAAAGCCTATACAGTATAAGCTAAACCTCCCAGGTTGATGCTGAAGTTTTAAGAATACTTTGTCTCTAGGTAGTTTGTAAACAGCTGCTTCCAAACAGTGCCCAGAAAGCAATGAAGCCATAAAAGCGAATGTTGCCTAAGAATTATGGAAACTGTGGTCCAAAAAAGGAACTTTTACAAGCTCTATGCCACCACACCTTTCTACTTTTTCTGCTTCATAGTGAGTTTGATTGAGTGATCCACCTTGGATCCTTTTTAGGAGGAAACCACCTTGGATCCTTTTAGGAGAAACTAGGCGTACAATTTTTTAAAAAATATATCCATACAGCAATATGGTTGATGGAGTCCATGATTCTGTGGCCTTCCAAAAACATCATGTTCCATTTTACTTTCCACAGGCTGCTGGGAGTTGAACTAGGTGCTGGCTGAGGAAAATCAGAGTTGGTAGGAGCAAGGGAGGATAAGCAAAGGAGGAAGAAGAAAAGGAAGGACAGTATAAATTATCAGACACTTGTGCTTGTTATTGTTTGTTCCTGTTATTTTTAATGTAAGGATGCTGTGACTCTTACAGGTGAAACTTGGAAAATTAGAATATTGTGCAAATGTTCATGCAGTTCAGTAATGCAACTTAAAAGGTGAAACAAATATATAAGATAGACTCATTACACGCAATGTGAGATAGTTCAAGCCTTACTTTGTTATAATATTGATGCTTATGGCTTACACCTTATGAAATACACACACCCAATCTCATGTACCCCATAATCATCACATAATCTCATGTACGCTGTACGCCATGATCATCACAATTATAACAAATTAAGGCATGGCATCTCTCACTTTGCATGTATTGAGTCTATCTCATATATTTGTTTCACCTTTTAAGTGAAATGAATGAACATTTGCATGATATTCTAATTTTCCAAGTTTTACCTGTACACTTCTGGAATGAACATTTAAAACAGTGATAAGGAAATTATGGTTTCCTTTTTGAACAATTAATTCTACATGTACTTGTCCTGATATGGTTCTTTGAACTACATAATGAACTACATCTACAACTAAATTAAATTGTGTTTGCATCTAAGTAAAAATACAAAGAAAATTGATAATCTATACTTATTAGAAAGGGAAGGGTGGTAAAGATATTTTCTTGGACCACAGCTCCCAGAATCTTCCAGGAACCATGGTCAGTGACTATTCTGGTGAGGGAGTTTGGATGGCATAATCCAAAGAGCAGGGTTTCTGCTATGAATTTCACTCCTTAATATAGCACAGCCCATGTAAGTGAAACAGAACAGCACCAAATGGCCAATTTGGGGTGGTAGGGTGGAGGGGCTTGCTTTTGCCTGTGTGCAAATGTTTGAGAGTGTGAAAAGTCAAAGATGGCAAAGATAGTTAAGCTGCAGCATTTTCTAGTTTTAGTAAAATAAACATGATTTAAAAATTAAGCTCTGGTCTTTTCCAGCTATAATTTAAAAAGAAAAACATCTGCATCTATGGATGAATCCTTGATTTCTACAATTTCCCCTCACTTTACTATGCAATTTTTTCCTACAAATAAAAGGACAGTATTTCACTCATTGGGAGTCCTGTGATATTCTCATGAAACTATGAGTTTTGCTATGGGTAAAAAGTGATGGTGAACAACAAACAGCCATCTCATGAGACTATCACCAGAAACTCATGTCAGGCAAAATGTATTTTTTTAAAAACATCAAGAATATACATGACTGTTGGCTCTCTTTTCCCTGTTTTATTTGAAAAACAACCCTGTGAGGTAGTTTTGACTGAGAACTGCTGACAAGCTTTATGGAACCCTCTTTGAAGTTCAGCAGTCTAGCTGCTAGGCCAGTGATGGTGAACCTATAGCACACATGCCATCAACCCTAGCAGAAAGTTTGCCCCGCCCCTCAGCCCAACAACCCAATGGGAGCGCTTCCTCCCTCCCTCCAGCATAGAGTTCGCCCCACCCCTCTGTTTGGGCACTAAGTCTCTAAAAGGTTCTCCATCACTGTGCTAGGCTATGCTGGCTATCCAAGATCAGTGACTTAACATATAAATAGTGCCAAGACTGATACCAAATTTTTGTAAACACAAAATTGTTTTTGGTAGAAAAAATGCAACAATGAATATGCTGAATTTACATTATATAAAAAATATCCAAATTAATGTACATAACACAGACATCTGCACATCATGCAAATGAAACTGTCTGATGTAAGTCTAATTGCTACTGATGTGCCTTACATACAAATTAAGGCAATAGGGTTTTGAGAACTGGTGTATGGCAACTGTATTCTCCACTTTTATAAATACTGGCCATCCAGAACTCTTTCAGACTTTCAGGGCCTACCTCTCCCATCAAAAGTTTACCTTTACAGATAAAAAAGCACACCAAATATATGTTATATTACCTGCCTGCTAGCTGAAACCTGGCACAGAACTTTCATACTGTCTTTTTTTTAATGGGACTTAAGATATTGTACACAGCTCTACCCCGAAGCTCTGGTTAGTTAGTTGAATATGCTCAGACCTTGGCCTCATAAAGGAGAGCAAACAGGGATGGCAGCATGAATGACAGTTCAATCATGTCCTTCAAGGCATGCAATCTCAAAGTATGCTAAAGCTGTCCAAGCTCCTTGCTTGCCTTCTTACTGGCAAAGCCACCACTGTGTGGGTAACTCAAGTGTAATATCATGGATATAAACTGACAGCATAAGGGAGATTGTGGGATTTGGTTATCTTCAGGACAAATGCATTAGCCACATCTTGTAGTGGTTAAGCAATAACAGAAACCATTTAAAAGAGCATGCATCAAGGTTTTTTTTTTTTAAAAGAGTGACCTAGCTTACATTTGCTTTAATTATAATACAGAGGGAACAAAATAATAGCATTTTATGATCATCAGCAGTTCAAGATCTGAAGAATTCCTCTGTAATCCTCCAACTTGATATTTCTTTCTTATCAAGACAGAACGGAAATGTTTGCAACACAAATGTTATAACCCACGCCTCACAGTGTGGCACTAAACCTGAGGTTAGATACCCTATACAGGTATAACCCTATACAGGGTAAACAAGTCCTCTTGCCCTTTTCCTCCCCTTTCCCTGAAATGGTTCTAGGGGCCAATATAAGTTCAGAGTTATTCTTGGAAAAGGAAACAGAAACTGTACCATTTGGAAGCTGATAACCAGCAAGATAGAAAGATCTTTGAAATGGGAATTTCATTGTGATTTGTTGGAGGCAGACTAGAACATTCAATTTCTTTTCCTTGAGCCTCATCAGGTTTATTTCTGTGCATTTTGTTGTGATTTGAGGGGACAAAAATATAGCTTTATATCTAGAAGTCAAATGCAGGCTTTGCCCTACTGTCAGATTTTTGAGCTAGTTGAGCTGGACAGGATCCTAGTAGGTGACATTTTATGATTAGCTATACCTTCCATAGCAGCTATTAATTATGTGATGGTGACTATGGTAGTTTCTTCAATTTCAAAGGCAGTTGCAGACCAAAATGGTTCAACAACACAAGCACAACTAAATCTCAGACCTTGCCTTTCTTGGTGGGTAGTCAGCTCTTAATCTGCAAACTAAATCCCTCCTTTCTGTCAAGAGCCACTGACAGAGAAGGGAGTTACTGCGAGAGCTAGATTCCTGTGGTTTATTTTCCCTAAGGATATACACTCATGATTATCAGAATGAGTCTATTCCCAACCGTGCTTTACTATGCTAAAGTACATCACAGGTAAAACAGATCTATTTGAATCAATGGAACTTAAGAAGGAATTGATTCACCACATCACCATTGATTTAATGAGCCTACTCTAGTGTGATCTACTATGCTAAGCAAAGGATTTCAGCCATTAAGTCTATGTCTTTCTGGATGTCATGGGGCCATAAATGATAGATAGCCCTAACACCACAATAAAAGAAAAACCTCCAATGAAAGAGAATCCAGAATCTTCAAAGGTAGACCACTTTAGTATCAGACAGCTTTTACAGACTGAAAGCTTTCCTAATGTTTAGGAGAAATGTCCAGAAATGTCCTTTCTTATAATTTGTACCCATTCATTCTGCTCTTACCCTCTGAAGCCACAGAAAACAAGCTGAGTGTGTCATTATTAGCGATGTAAAATTTCCAAAAATTTTGAAGCTCGGGAAAAAAAACGGTTTTTTTTCCAGGGGGAAATGGAAATTTTCGGAAAAATTGAAAATAATATGATACCATACATATTGTTTTAGAAATGATTTATAAAATATTTGAACCCAGTCTTATCTTAAAATATTTTATTCATCATGTTAAAATAAAACATTCCATAATATATTTTTTCAATGTTTCCAATTTTTCAGAAAAACCAAAAAAGGATTCAGAAAAAAACAGGGAAAACCGGTATTTTTCTGTTTTTTTTCCAGGCCTTCAAATCTCTAGTGGTTATGCCATAAAACTGTGTTGAAACCAGGTGTTTTTTTTGTTTTTTCCCAAACCTGATTTCATGTCACATCATTTTCAAATCAGTTTGCATGACCATCATGCAACTGGTTCTCCTATATGGTATATCAGGGGTTCCCAAACTATGTCCCGTGGGCTGGATCTGGCCCACACTGCCTAGTAATCTGGCCCTTGACACTCCCGCAAGTGGAAGTAAAATACACCCATGCATGTGCAAAACGCTGCCGTAAACGTACCCGTGGCTGCTGTAAATGCGTTTATGACAGCCGCGGGTGCATTTATGGCAGCATTTTGTACATGCACAGATGCGTTTTACTTCCACTTCTGGTGGGAGGAACCACGTGACCCAAAACGTTTGGCCACCCCTGTTGTATATCAACGCATGTGTATTGAGTGATCTGCCCCATGTAACAACATACATTATTTGAAATACTTTTTTGTTTTCTAAAAAAAAGTGTATTTGAAGTGACTTATCATTATGCCACTTTAAATTTAAAAAAAAAAGATCTGTGGAGGCAATGGAGCCCAGGCTCCAGCTGACCAGCAGAGTCCAAATGAAATGGCCACACTTATCGGTGGCAGATCATCAGAAGCTGAAAAAGATCATTTCCAGGGTGCGTACTATCCTGCACAATCTCTACAGCTTTCTTATAAGACCTGGAGGCATAGATTTGATCTAGAGTGGGAAGAGTACACCCAATTATTCTCTCTGCAGTCTTTACAATCCTGGACAGCATTGTTCTTTCACTAGCTGTACAACTCCCAAACCATGCACACAGACCATAGGTTAACACACTCTCTATGGTACAGTGGTAGAATGCCAACAGCAGGTCCTTTGAAAGATTGTTCTTCCTGAGGATTCTCAAGAAGTATAACCTCTGCTGTGCTCTCTTCATCAGATCTTTGGTGTTTGCTCCCCATGTTAGATCATCTCTCAGCTCCATTCCCAGAAATCGAAACATCGATACCTGTTCCACACAATTCCCTTCAATAATAAGTGGCTGAATGTTCAATTTGCATTTTCTGAAGTCCACAATGATCTCTTTTGTCTTTTTTGCATTGAGGAATAAATTGTTTTCTCTACACCACACGTCAGCATCTCAACCTCCTTCCTGTAAGCCGACTCCCCCTCCCCAGCAGTAATCAGACCAACCATTATTGTGTTGTCTGCAAATTTAATGATCTTATTGCTGGGGTAACTGGGAACACAATCATATGTGTAAAGCATGTACAGAAACGAGCTCAGCACACACCCCTGCGGCTTCCCTGTACTTATACTGAGATCTGCAGAGACGTGAGAGCCCACCCTGACCTATTGCGAACGATCTGATAGAAAATCAAGTATCCACCTGCATAAGCATGGCGGAAGCCCCAGATCTAATAATTTGGGCACCAGTCTATGCGGAAGAATAGTATTAAATAAAACACGCATGCGCAGAATGCTGTCATAAATGCCCACACATGCGTGTTTTACTTCCACTTCTAGTCAGAGGAACTGCATGACCGGCATACTCAACCAAATTACCGGCCCATGGCCCAAAAAGTTTGGGCACCCCTGTTTTAAACTGATGAATTTTCAGGAATCAGTGCAAAACGAATGACCCCGGGGGGGTTAAAATAACCTGCATTTCAGCCAAATAATATAGGGCATGTTGTGCTTCATGGGACCATCAATTTAAAAATTGATTTCATCTTTATCAACTCCAACATTAATCTATGTCTTTTTACTCTGTTTTCTCTGTGACAGCTTTTCAAATATTTGAAGATTGGTATAATTTCACTCAATCCTCTCCTGGCCAAAACATGCCCAACCTTTCCAACTGTTCCTCATAAGACTTGGGTTTCTGAACACTTGACCTTCTTGGTAAATACCCTACTCTGGATATATTGCAACTAAACAGTGATTTTTGTAAGCTGCAGTGTCAAAAACTGGACCCAGAACTCAAGATCAGATCAAAGCAAAATAGATTGGGTAGTACTGACATTACTATGAGACCAATTAAATATTTGACAGAGAGTAGCAACTCCAATCATTATCTGATTACCTATTTATCTATTGGCCAAAGATATTTCACTGACTCAACTGCAGTCAAAATTGTGCTTGCCTTCCATTAATGTAAAAAAAATTAAAAAAAATAAAATCATCAAGTTTTGTTGTAACAGCCAAATAGTAACGCTACTTTCTTTGACCCCCTTTATGATGTTGCCTGAATGAACTCACTTCACCAGACTGGCCGTATCTCTACAAATCTTCTAGTTGAGAGAAAAAGCCCTTGAGGACTCCCAATGAGTGAGATCACACCATATACCAATTCTATTGTACATTGTTTGTTCCTTTTGCTTACAATCCTTCTTCCTGTGTGGTATTCATTTCCCCAGTGTAGGTCTAATAATTCTAATAATAATATTAATGATGCCATCTTCATCACCATCTACTTCTGTGCAAGGACCTGCACTGATCAAAACAAGTTTATGATCTTTGACTTCTATAGTCTAACAAAAGCTCCTTGTGAGCACAATTTTTATTTTACATATGCAGATCCAGAATAAAAAATAATAAATTGAGCTGGCTTATACAGCTATCTCTCTCTATGTCAAATAAATGCTAGCCACATTTTTGCATACTAAGAAATGTTTTCCTCCCAAGCTATCTTTTTAGCTCTACATCTTGATTTCTCATATCACTACACTGATTTATCAGTGGTAGAATATATTATTCATAACACCTATCTTCTCCAGAATGCAATAGGAGCACACTAAACTGCATAAATAATATAGGACAGCACATTAGTATTTTGAGCTGAAAAGGTAGTGTTATAATCCTCACATTCCAGCAGCATGCTTGGGGTAATCAAGTGAGTTCATGCTGGCATGGATTTAAATCTCTTGACCACTACTCCAATATAAAGTCCTGTGCACATAAACATTCCTATCTGACTCTGTACTCATTGTATGTGTGCTTCATCTGTGGGTAGTTGTGACTCTCAGTAGGGTTACTGAACAACAACTCCATTCCTAGCTATTGGACACAAAGGTCTCTGGATGGAGATGGAAGCCCAGCAGCCAGAGAGTTCCCTCCTACCTGATGTAAAGATTTCCCTTCTGAAGAAGGTAAGAAAACATAATTCCTGTACAGTCATACCTATGCTAAAGCAAGGACAGTTGATTCTTATTAGCTACCATTTTAACAAATATTTGGGTTTGTGAAGACAAAGATTAAGTCCACTTTATGGAGCATTTGGGGGGCAGGCTGGTCTGCTGTTTTTTAGGGCGTCCACACTTATTGGATGCCACAATGGTCCCAGTTACCCACAAAGGGGCATTCTTTGAGACCTTGTCAGAGGGTTCTACATTTTGAGTTACTCCACTCCCAGTGAATGTGGATGCTGGAAACGAGGTAAAAGGGAGCCTTGCAGCTTTGATAGCAAATATAGTGGTTTATAAAAGGACTGTTTGTGGCTAATTTTGCACAACTGTAATTTCATCTAATTCTTACTTTTCTGTTATTTTTCTTACTCATCTCATACATCTTAATTCTTATTTATCTCCTGTGATTTAAATAACTTTTCTATTAACTGCAAATAGCCTAGTGCAGGGGTTCCCAATCTTTTCAATCTGGGGACTGGGTCACGCTCTCTCAGTTAGTTTCGAGGGCCAGACAGCCATTTTGCCCTGCCTGCATGGTGGGGGTGGCCATTTTGTCCCAACAGCTTCAAAGCGGTGGCCATTTTGTTTCTCGAATGCCATTGGAGGTGTGGGGGGGCCATATGAAATGGCACTGGGGGTCGGATCCAACCCATGGGCCTTAGGTTGGGAACCCCTGGCCTAGTGTCATTTCTGGTTAAGCTCTCGTTCCCACTGGGGTAAAAAGGACCACATTTTCACCCATATAGAACTACTCTCTGGCAAGAGGAGAGTGTACTTTTACTGTCTCTAGCAATGCAAGAAGTGGTATACATGCTGATGTGGGGGACACATTGTGTATCCCCCCCCCCTTGCTTCTGTATTAGAAGCAACACAGCAAAAGCCAAGAACAAGGAGCATTTGGAGCACTTTGAAATGTCTTTGTTGTTTTCTAAGTATTTGCAAAGAATCTATTCTATTTTATTAAAATAGTCTAGAAGGAAACTTTCCTAGAATTGCATGCAAACAGTTTTTAAAGGAAAGAAAAATTAACCTCCCTCTGGTTTCTATGCTCTCAATTCCAAACCAAAAATCAAAGCATGGAACAAATACCTGCATTTATAATAAATGAGGGAGCAAGAGATAACTATCTCAAGGGTTTATAAAATGCTTAAAGGCCCTGGGCCAAACCAGCAGCACAACAACTCTATTCTTGTACCACATGAAATAGATGTCATTTGCTATCAGATTATCTCTCAATGAATCTTTGTGACCAAATCATGCTGGTTCTTAATAAATCATTTTGGATAAACTAAACTCAAGCTTCTGAAGAAAGCCTCTGAAGGGAGGGAAATCAATAAAAGCTTCTTATGCTGAAAAAATATTTCCCACCCTGACAGATATAATCAAAACACTTTGTTGAGTAACAGGCCTAAATATAAATTGCTCATTGATATTATAATCTGGCCAATTCACTTTCACAACTTCAATCTTAACTTTGTAACACAGAAGACTGAAACCAGAAATATAACAAATACCTGCAACTTGTTATGTAACAACTTGATGACCAAACCATATATGGCTAAAAGGAGCCCATTTTGTAGCTACTCTGGATTGCAATCTACACAGGAATAAGCGAAACTGCTAAATTGCAGCATCATACTATTAACATGAGTGCTTGTTGAATGCCCGCTTTGTGTCCAGTTACATAACTGGCTTCTGACTAGCACCTCATTAGTTAGCTGCAATTTGCCACCACACCCAACTGTGTGCTTTCACTTACTTAAGAGTAAAATATCAGTAGGATTTTAATTTAAAAATACAGTATTAATTTTTTCAATTACTAAGAATATGACATTATGCATCAAAATTAAGGTTTTGTTGTCTTTCATCTCATTGCCTTCTTCTTCCGTGTCTAGGCCAGACACGAAACTGCCAAAATAAATGAACCTTTTGGTGAGTTCATTTTGCAGTTCCTTTCACCTGACCTAGTATGAGAAAGATTAGCCAGCAACATTTTTTCAATTTTACCATATGCTACCATATTCAACAACTGACAAAAATAGCCAAAGCCCCATACAATCAAAAGGGACAGCTACATTCGATTGTAGTACTGATTTTAATGTTGTAAGCTGCCCAGAGTCATTCCAAGTTGGGCAGCTATATAAATTGGGAAATTAAATTAAAATTAAATTACATGTGATATGTAGAAACTGGGGGTTGTGTGGGACCAATAGTCAGAATTATTTAGTTAGGACATTTTCTCTACATCATACTATGATTTAATTCATACTCAGGTAGTATACATACATCTAGACCAGTATTTTCCCAATCTTTTTTTTTTTGCCATGCCGCACCTAAGCCTCTCTAAAATCCTGATTTCCCCACCCCACCCCACCCCATGACATATAATTCTCCTACTGAACTCCTAGTCACATAGAGGAAGCCTAAAAGGCCATTCACTGTTAATAACTCAATCTCGAATTCCCCCCCCCCCACTTAAAATCAAATTGCCTCCACTGATCTAGACTGAACCACTTCAGAACACATACAGAAATATTTCCTGCATAAAGAAAACTAGCACATCAGAGCTGAACATGGTGTAATTAATACATGTGTAAATCTTTGTTTAGAGGTGAGGACAAAATATTTCAAGTTATCTTCCTTCTACATACAATAACCACAGTTTAGGTCTAAGCAATCACTTCTGTTGATTTTGATGAGTGATAACAAATCCTCCTGAGGAAAAATCCATCTCACATTCTCCATATGTCTACTCCAAATGGAGGAGAGGACTAGAGGATGGAATAGACCTCCCATTCCACTGGCATAAACTGTTCTGACAGTAAGAGGATACAACCTGATACAAGAGTTTAACTTCAAAATACTTTTCCTCATCATTTTAAGATTTTTTTTCAAAGCAGTGCTTCTAAAACAAAGTTTTAGACATTACCAAATTTTAAGTTGCACAGTTAATCTTTCTTTAATATATAAAATCGAGGTGTTGTGCTGTATGTTACTCATACACACCAACACTCCTGCATCCAGCGCGCTGGAACCTGCGTGCACGCCTACCTTAAATGTCTGGTGTGTCCGGCGCAGGGAACTGGCAGCACTCTTCGGCTTCCTTCACCCTGAAAAGGGGGCAAAAAGGGGGTGCCCCCACCTGCCAGTGAGGCCAGCAGGGAAAGATGGGGCTGCGCATGTGCGACCTGTACGGACAACCCAGAAGAGCCAGCATGTTGGCCGGCCTCCCCAGTGAGGCCAACAAAGGAAGGCAGCACTGCGCTTGTGTGAAAGTCCCAGACCACCCACAAGCCTGCACGCACAACCCAGAAGAGCAGGCATATCGGCCGGCCTCTGGGGCAGCAACATGCGGAAGCAGAGCCTCCCGGAACCACAGCAGCCGGGAACCACAAACTAAGGATCGCCGCTTGACCAATGCCAAAGGATGTTATCTGCTAGCCTAGGTCAACTCGCAACCATTATCTCTTTTCACACAAAATGTCTCTTTTCACACAAAATAGTCGGCAAAAATAAACTAATCACAAATTGTGTAATTCCATAATAATTATGCTACATTACACAATCTACTAACCAATTGCAACTTTAGTGAACCCAACTTCACAGAAATAAATCTGAATATCAATCAGGAACCTTTGAGTCATTATCCAGCCACACTGATTTGCAATTGGATCTAACATACTAACCAACCGTTGTATACTTCTGTACCCACAGCTGGTCATGGGCCATGTATAAATGATTGTTATGAATTCTCATTCTTATATCTGAAGAAGTGGACTTGATCCGTGAAAGCTAACATTAAAATATAGCACTTAGTTTTTAAGGTGTCACAAATTGATTTTTTATTTGTTTTGTTTTATTTTCTATCTAACACAAACTTCTATCTATATCCTGATCCTTTATAAACTTCTCTGGCTGAACAAAATCCCAGAAGCAGCATGCCTCCCAGCGGAGGCAGATAAATAAATAAATAAAATGGTGCAGCCGGGAAAGAAAAATTAGACTAATGTTCTCATAATCATTTATTAATTTGATTTAATAAATTTATATCCATTCTATAATGGCAATAAAACCTTCCAAAGAGTTTACAAAAACAAAGACAAAGAAACAATTTAAGTAAAATTAAAATTTGTCAAAATAAATAGGTAAAATCACCAGCAGCTAAAAATCTGTTGTTATTTTCCATAACAATTAAAACAAAAAAGAATGCTAGAGTTTGCTTAAAGGTACAGTATTTACTGAGAATGGTCATGCATGCCTCTTTAAGGAGGGAATACCAAATTGTGCCGTGGGCCATAGGTTGAGAACCCATGCACTAAAGTGATGAACTGTTAGGGCAAAACAGAGAACAGATACTCCAAGAACCATCTCATAGCCCAGTAAGATTTGCAAAGCTCCAGACAGTTTTTCACGTAAAAAACTCATTATGTTATCCTAACAATTACAGGTATTATTTACGATTTGTCATTGCAACCAAGCATATTTTTTTCTTTCTTCTCTCCTATTTTCCCACTTTTTATTTATTTATACAAGTCCAAAGCACTAAAATTTAAAACCAACATTTTTAAAAAAACACTAATCATCTAAAATGTGTGCATACATAAACTACTTGTTTACATATTCACACTCTACTTTGTCTAAATTCAGCAGGTTGAATAGCTCTGTCATTTGCTTTAAACAAATTCTTGATATCACACTATTCAGGCAAGTTGCTGTAAATTATCAGATGTTCAGTCTCATCTCTTGCCACATTCACATTGTTCACCATTGTCAATGTGGTCTTGCCTCTTTAGGTTTTGCATTGTGTCATCCCAGTTCTCAGCCTATTCAACATCTTCTATGTCCAATTAATATTAGAGATGGTAACCTGCTGCTGGCTTCTCCTTCATCAGCCATAACCCTCTGGATGACATTTTTTTCCATAGTTCAGTTCAACTAGACTCAACTGTAGATGGGATTACTGCCATTGTTTTTAGGAAGCACTTCCTTGACATCAACCTTGATGGATTATAGTAAAACCCCGACTTACATATGCCTTGAGTTACGTAAAATTCGACGTACATAATGATTTTTGCACTAAAACCATGTCCCAATTTACATAAATGTCCCAATTTACATAACACAATTTCCTATGGGTTTGCTTCGAGGTATGTAAAAAATTCATTTTTCCTATGGGGTTGCTTCGATTTATATAAATATCATTTTCCTATGGGTTTGCTTCGAGTTAAGTAAAAATACATTTTTCCTATGGGTTTGCTTTGAGTTAAGTAAAAAACCAATTTACATAAAAGCCTACGGAACATACTTTTTACGTAAGTAGCGGTTCGAATGCAAGAAATGGCAAGTAGATAAAAAGGGACCACTTCGGTGGAAAGGTAACAGCGTTCCGTGCGCTCCGGTGTCTAGTCATGCCTGTCTCTTCGGCTTTGAAACAGAGATGAGCACTGAACCCTAGAATCGGATACAAGTGGCTTTCGAGCAAGGGAAACCTTTACCTTAGGGGTTTTACTGTATGTTGAAATCTTAAAATTGGATGCTTTGGGTCTGTTTCTTGCTTTTTCTTCTTAACGTCTGCTGCTACTTGTCTTCTAACACCTGGAGATGCTATACCCATTAGTGAGAAAATTTTATTAATCTTATTCATTTAACAATCATTAACAGCCTGTAGTTATATGGCCTGTTTCATAAAGGGCCACGTTAACTTGACTAGTATTGGCATAGTTTCTCCAAACTGGGGCAGCATATTCTGTAACAGAATACTCATTGAGAACCCACGAGATTTGCTGCTTAGAGTACTGAGATCTTCTAGTTGCTCACACATTCTCTTCAAAAGAGAGGACTCCCTAGAGTCATTTTTCTCACAGTGAGCAAAGCCTGCTCCCCATTGCCTTAGCAGTTTTTCATCAACTAAACACTGATCTAGTCATCTGTCTTGCCCTGTCTAGCCTTCCTTGACTCCATTAAAAACCCATGCAAACAACACATGGAGACAAGCAGCCATATTTACCCATGCTATAGCAGCCTCCTATTTAGATTATCATGCCTCCCCAAAGACCATGATTAAAAGTTTGCCATGCCCTGGGCAACATTGAGGGAAACCTGAATGGTTGTATCTTCCACCACCAAAGCACTATACAGTACAAATATACTTGGCATAATGACTCACTCAAAATGGCATTTTTCAATGCTAGCCCTAGTGATAATCTTTATTGATATTGAAGATATCTCAACAGAAAAGGAAGCACTATTATCTGCCATTTGCATGCAACCTGGCTTAAACATCATGCCATGAAAGTCTGCCTGATGAAGTGACCTTTGAGTCACGAAAGCTTGCAATGTTTTATTTTTTTAAGGATCCTATAAAAAGTATTGCCTCCTTCTGCATTTGTTTGATTTTGCGGATGGGTCACACGGCTTATTTTTGCTTACTATCCTGATACCAAGTGTAATATAGAGGATAGAGTGATGGACCAGTACTAAGGAAGCCTGGGTCCGAATCCCTGCTCAACCATGGAACCTCAATGGAAATGTGGAGCTGGTAAAACCAGCTTTTAAATGTCTTACTTATATTGAAAGCCCTGTTAAGGTGTTTGACATGATAGAACAACAAATCTAAATGGAATATACATGATTTTTACTGGGCCAATTATAATTGCAAGCTTTGGAGCACAATGCTCTATTCTTTAGATGAGTATACCTAAAAACAAAATAGAATAAAATCTATGGTACTTGGTAGAATTTGAATGGTATAGAAAATTGCAGAAAGTAGCACCAGAAAGATAAGTAAAACTATCAGGGGGAAAATTAGTTATTTTGACCAAGGTGTTTGTTTCACACATTTAAATATCACCTCAAACTTACAAGCTGTTACTTTGTCATCCAGCGACAATGACAATGAGAAAGGTTGTTTGGCTGGCTGGTTGAAGCAAGAAAACTGCATTTACATAAAAGAGACTCTGCACAGTCAGTGGTTATTTCTAGGGATGGCAACATTTTGCTCAAGTTGAATTCTGATGGCAGATCCGGAATTGCACCTCAGAGGCATGGTAAGAGAGTTGACCATTTAGGCTCACCTAAGTCTGTCAGTGGATCTATTACAGAGGTCTCCAACTCACTATTACTAAAATACAGTTCCCTCCAGTCAATACAGTAAATGTTCAGGAACAATGAGCATTGTAATCGGGGAAACCAAAACTGAGAACTCCTATAGGAGCCAGAATGTATCTGTGCTACATGTTAGGCCTCATTAGGAGTTAGGCTATAGCACACACAACCCTAAAAAGTTGTCAAGAGACCTACATACAAGTTCAGAGCACTTTATTGCAGAGGTGGACAAAGGCTGGCACAGAAAATTCACAGGTTTCTAGTAAAGTGACAAAGATTTCTGGGCCCCAATTCTGTCACAATAGTAACTCAACAACAATTGCCCCAAAAAAATCCCTCTGAAATGTGGAACATCTGTGGTGACCAGGAGTACTTTTGTATGTGAAAAGACTGAAATATCTATTCAAGTGTGTTACTTGAAACAAAGTCTTGGATTCTGTTCTATCGTTAGTGTATCTCAGACTCTAAATTTTCAGAAAGCAAAACCTGCAAACCTACAGTCTGTCCATCCCACTTCTATTGTGCCTGTGGAAAGTACAGCAGAGACCCGAAGGTCAACATGAATCCAGTTCCAAAGCTCTGGCTCCTGTTTTTTTTATTTAAGGGGGGAGTAACTAGAGCATTACAAAGTATTTATCTTATAATACTGAGAACAGTACTTCAAAGGTAGACAACCAAATGTTAACATCTCTCTTTAAGAACAGATAGCAAGAACACACTAGCCCCGTGATGGCGAACCATGGCACTCCAGGTGTTCTTGGACTTCCATTCCCAGAAGCCCAAGCATCTGGGCGTGTTTTACTTCCGCTTCCGGGAGCGATGAGGGCAGCATGGGCCAGATGAATCACAGTAAACCCATTTGTGTGGATTCACAGGGTGCATGGGCTTCTGGGAATTGAAGTACAAGAACATCTGGAGTGCCAAGGTTCACCATCACGGCACTAACCCATCATGAGTAGTGATAAGCCCCTACATTTCCATATTATTCTCCTAAACTAATTTCACTGCTTTAGAGAGAGGGTTAAAGTCATTAAATGCTGTTTTCAACAACTGTTATTTCATCCTCAATCAAGCAGAAATTTTAGATTTAAGTATGATACTAATACAAGAGAAGGATGTACTTGCATACTACTTTAATCACAAAGAAGAACGGACCATCTTGCATTACGCTGTATTGTGCTGGGTTCTTAGATTGTACAGACTATTAATTTTTAAAATAAAATCTTTTTTTTTACACACAAAAAAAGTGCCTTCCATTTTTAAACATTTACTCCAATTGACTACAAATAAGACTATTATAATTTAAATTCAAAGATGGCCATTTGCTAGGCCTGTTGATCAGACTGAAAATATATCAATTGCCACTTAATCCATTTTTATATTTTAGGCTCTTCACAAATTAATGAGGCAAGACAAATTTAGTATCTTTAACCTTATACACTATTAAGAAACTCTTACCCAGATTAGTTTTTATTCATTGTCAACTCAGTCAGACCTTCTTAAAAGCAGCAGCTTGCAACCTACCAGAGAAGAAGACTCAAAAGGATGGCTGTGAATAATCATATTTATTTCAATGGCAATACAAGGATCTCCACACATTAAACTGTCCATTGGTTTTAGCAATCTGACCTTCCAGATCCGTAACAGTAAAGACTGCCCCCCCCCATCACCACAGTGCAATCTGTGTCTCAGTCTGAAACTAGATCATGAAGAAAAGGAACAGCAACACAACAAAATAGGGGAGATTCACCTATTGACACCAGTGGGTACCCACCCACCCCCACCCACCCATATACAGTACCCATTGCTATGCAGAGTGAGAGGCAAGCTCTCACTGGTGGATCTAAGAGCTTTACTCAGATTGTGAACAGCAGACGCAGATGTTAGGGGTGTGTGATGATGATGATTCCTTTCAAGGCCACAGTAAGGACAGAGGGAAGAATAAAATCCTCCCTCCTTCTCAACCAATTTCTGGTCTGTCCAATTTTGGCCCTTAGAGCAGTGCTGGGCATCAGCCGGTCCGCCCCAGTCCGAGGGGACCAGTAGTAGACCTGGCCGGCCACGCCCCCTCCCCACCCCACCTCACCCCCTCTTTCCGGGAGAGCGGGCGACCCGGCGGCATCGGCTTCGGCTCTTCTTTCTCCTCCAGAGCAGCTGCTGCTGCCTCCTTAATAGGCTGTGGGTGCCGCTCGGGTGGTGGTGGAGGTGGCAGCGTGTGTGCGCCTGGCCCTGGGGAAAGAGGAGGGGGAGCTGACATCATGCGCCACCCAGAGGAGCTCACCTGCCCGCCCCGCACCCCCAGCACCCCCACTCCTTGCCTCCTTCTAGCAGCAGCAACAACTTTCATGATGCCTGGACCTAATCCAGCACAAAGAGAACTTCCTGCAGGATGTCTGTCTGGGCATTGCGAGAAATGTCCAGGCAGCATGGTGCAAGCAGGGCAACTCTCGTAATGCCCAGAGTCAGACAGACATCCTGCAGGTAGTTCTCTTCCTGCAGGACTAGGTCCAGGCATCGCGAAAGTTGCTGCTGCTGCTAGAAGGAGGAAAGGAGTGGCGGCGGGGGTGCGGGGCGGGCAGGCGAGCTGCTCTGGGTGGCACTGCTCATGATGTCAACTCCCCCTCCCCTCCCCCCAGGGCCAGGCACGCACACGCCACCACCTCCATCACCACCCGAGCGGCACCTGAAACCTATTAAGGAGGCAGCAGCAGCCACTGTGGAGGAGAAGGAAAGGAAGAGCCGTCGTTGCTCTCCTGGGAGGAGGTGGGTGGGATCGGGAAGCAGCAGCAGGGCGCAGGCACTGCGCTGGATTCGCTGGTCCTGGAAGATTAAAAGGAGGAGGGAAACAAAGCCAAAGCAGTCACGTGAGCACTCCTCCCCCCCCCCCCATGGGAGGAAGGAACAGCCCGACGTGGCGCCTTCTAGGTAAGTGTGTCTTTTTGTTTTGTTTACTCCCCCCATGTGTGTGTGTGTGTGTGTGTGTGTGTGTGTGTGTGTGTGTGTGTGTGTGTGTGTGTGTGTGTGTGTGTGTGTGTGTGTGTGTGTGTGTAGGGGAGCAGAGGCTAAAGGGATTTCCCAGGGGTGGTGGTGGAGGGGGAATGAGGGCCGTGAAGCTCCCTAAACAGCAGTGAGTCTTTAAGGTGTCACAACATTTTTGTGTTTTTGTTTTGTTTGCCTCCTGATCTGCTTGCACAGAATAAAACTTTAGAATTGGTAGCCATTTTATTCTGTGCAAGCATATCAGAGAGTAAACAAAAAAATGTTGTGGCACCTTGAAAAGAGTCACTGCTGCTTCGAGGTAGACTGCAGCTGGCCCAGGGCGCTCCACGGTAAAACAGAGATGATCATTGAACACTAGAGCTGGATATGACTGGCTTTCAAGCAAGGGATACCTTTACCTTGCTCGAAAGCCAGTTGTATCCCATGCTCTAGGGTTCAGGTTGCTCATCTCTATTTCAAAGCCAAAGAGCCAGTGCTGTCTCCTTCTGCAGACATTTCCATGGTCATGTGGCAGGCATGGCTAGACACCGGAGTGCACGGAACGCTGTTTACCTTCCCACCAAAGTGGTCCCTATTTATCCACTTGCAATTTCTTGCTGTTGAACTGCTAGGTTGGCAGGAACTGGGACAGAGACAGGAGTTCACTCCAACATCCAGCACTTGGGTCTCCAACTGCTGACCTGCCACCTTCCAGTCAGAGCCTTAGCCACTTGAGCTCAGTGATTAAGAAGCTTGCCTTGTTAGCTGGAAGGCCGACATGACTGTTTGAGCTCCTGTCTCTGTCCCAGCTCCTGGCAACCGCAAGTTGATAAACAGGAACCACTTCGGTGGGAAAGGTAACAACATTCTGGTGTCTAGTCATGCCTGCCACATGTCCACAGAAACATCTACAAACAGACAAGTGCTAATTCTTTGGCTATAAATAGATGAGCACTGAACCCTAGAGTCAGATACGACTGGGAGCTTTGGATCTAACAATAGGTAAAGGTAAAGGTTGCCCTTGCTCAAAAGCCAGTCGTATCTGACTCTAGGGTGCAGTGCTCATCTCCATTTACAGCCAAAGAGCCAGTGCTGTCTGTGTTTGCAGATGTTTTCATGGGCTATGTGGCAGGCATGACTAGATTGGCCACCCAGTCACATGCCCACTGATTAGGCCACACCCACCAGTTAGGCCACACCCACGGTGTGGTAGGAAAAATATTTGGTGCCCATCACTGCCTTAGAGGCAGTCTTGCTATAACTCCTTAGAACAGTAACAGAATAGTAAACCCCAATATTCTACGTAAATCAGTCTAATACAAGCTTCAAAAACGATTTGCGCATAGGTCTTAAGAATAACAATTTAGTGCAGTGGCAAGTTTCAGAATTCATGTTAGTGGTCCAGGACTTAAATCCAAGAAGCAGTTAAAACTTACTTGCGAATGTGACATTTCAGATTATCATCTATTAAAAAGAGTGACCTTTACTAGGCAGAGTTGCAGAGCTACAAGGTAAGCCTACTTATATGTTTTACTGTATCTGTAGTGAGATATTTGTGTCATTTGTCAAAAATGAAAGGGGCTTAAGTTCTTCATAGTGATCATTGTAGCATGTCAAATGTTTTCTTTAATGTAAAAATTATAGCTATGGGGGGAAAAGACAGATGGTAAAGTCTGTGATTCAATAGCAGTCTTTTGCCTAATGAAAAATAGTTAGAAATTCAAAAGGCACAACACTGATATTCTGACAAATTTAGAACACAGCATGTAGATTCAGACTTAAAGATGAGAACTGCATCTGACACACTGTCCTTATCTGCCCTCTATGCACCCCAGGGTTCCAGCATAGATGTGAAAATAGTGTATTACTCTTTTAGATGCTCACATAATTTTCAACAGCAAAATAACTTGAGGGTGATTATCAATCCTAATTACCAATTTTGACTCCCAATGACTTTTTAAAAAAAAATTATGCAAGACGATTAAAGTTCACTTTTTTAAAAATCCAGATCTATACCTATAAGGAAGGACGTTAACCATTGGAATGTAACAAAGGCTCCCGCACCCGTCCATACTGTCCTGTACTGAGCTGCCTGCACTCACCTTTACCCGGTCTGCACAGCGCCGCAAGGGTCCCGCAGTCAACAGTGGGGCAACAGCCCCACGAACGCAAACAAAACAAAACAACTTCAATTCCAAACGTCCTCCACACCGCACTGCCCCTCAGCCAATCAGGCTGACAGGCAAGAGCAAAGAGAACATTGGGAAAGGTGGTGTGCCCAATAGAAACTGAGCCACCGAAAAAAATGCCGCACGAACGCAAACAAAATAAACTAAAGTCATGTCCCAGCGTCCTCCACGCCGTGAACACTTCAGCCAATCATGCTAAAGGGTGTGAGTGCGCAGAACACTGAAAAACCTGGAGCGCAAAAAATAAAATAAAAAACGCCTCATGCAACGGGAGTGCAAGGCCGCCAGAGGCAGATGCAGCACCTCACGGCCTCGCAAACAAAAACCCACAAAAAAACACGAGACAACCAAAACCCTTCTTTCCCAGAGCAACGGGGAGAAGAGGGACTCCCTCTCCTCCCCGCTACCCCGCCGAAGACACAGCAAAACCACTGCCAACCTCAAGGTAAGTTGAGCCGGGGTGGGGGGAAAAAGCAGCAGGCAGCAATCCGCAAGGAAGAGCACCACCCCTTATGGATCGTTGCCTGCCGATCTCCCCACTAGGTAAGCCAGGGGGGGGAGAAGGCCCAGAGAAGAGAACCATCATGAAGCAGATAGCTGTTCTCTGCCTCCTTTTCACCCAACCTACCTAACGAACATTACCGGTTGAAGAGTGAGCTGACTGCCGGCTCTTCCTTTTCCCCATCGCTGCATCAAAACCTAATTTCGAAGCAGCAATGGGGAAAAAGAAGAAATGACAGAAGGCCGTTCTTCACACAACAAAACACAACAACAACAAAACCCAACAGTTAACCAAAATGCAAAGCACCTCAACATTAATAAAACACAAATAAATGAACAAATAATTAAAATAAACCCATTAAACAACAAAACAATAAACAACAAAATCAACAAAAAACTAATGAAAAACCATAAAAACACTAAAAATACCTATCTACAACACGAAAATACCTAACTCAACAAACAATAATAACACAAATTAAAGGAATAAATACGGGGGGGGGAATAACAACCAGAAACAATTAAAACACTTAAACACATCTAAAACCCACAATACAAACAAACAAACAAGCCGAAACACTTTGGGGGGTTCAAGTAGAAACTCTCTACTTAAAAACCCCAGCCCAACACCACAAAAGCAAAACAAAAAAACAGAACAAACAATCAAGAGCACTTATCAAACACGTCCTCCCTCCATGGGGTCCAGAACTAAACTGAACAAAGAAAGGGAGGGAAATCGCAATAATCTAAATAAAAGCCCCACCTGGAGGCCTGAAGAGTAAAAACAGTCAAAAAATATGTAAAAAATCAAAATGACAAATATAAATCAAATTAAATAAATCAAATAAAGTCACAAACCACAAAGGCAAAACACCCCCACCCAAACCACCCCTAACAAAAAAACACAAATAAAAACTGCCCAGCAAAGCCGGGCAAACTATGTTAGTTTTCATAGAAGGATAAGCAAAAAGCCAGTAACTCAGCTACATCTATGGAAGTGTATCAAATAAAATAAATTTTTTATTATGGTCGAAGACCAGCATAGACCAGCTAAAGGAACAGAAGTTAAAATGAGGGTACTTAAAATATATCAAGAGACAAAAGTTAAAGTAAGGGTGCTTTAAAAGGAGCATTTCTGCTCAGAGTTAAGGAATAGTAGTTAAGGAGTAGTAAAATTAGTACATAAGAGCACAAGGGTATCAATGGCTATAATTATGGATACCTAAGGACAACCTCTGGGTTGGAGAGATAGGCAGGATATCTCTCAATGCCATTTCCAGAGAATACTAAGCAGGTGAAGGCATCTTCTGGGGAACACCCTGAAGCAAATGGTGAGCCACTGTGTGAGACAGAATGCTACAATGGATGGGCTGTGGCCTGTTCCAGCAAGGCTGTTCTTATATTCTTAAGATAATGTTACAACTATTAGTAAGCCTATTCTGCAGCACCAGTAGTTTATTTGGCCGAAGGTCCTTCCAGGATTGTTCTTCTAATCATATACACTGTGGCACAGAGACCTGGCAGTGTTGTGGGTGAAGGTGGGCCTTTCATCAGATAGCAGCCAGTGGGTGTATGTGCTGTTTGGCCATCCAGGTTACTTGCAGAGCAATGGAGATATGAACTTGTTCCGGATGTCTCTATAAAAAGGGCAGCTGCAGAGAATGTGTTCTGTGGTTTCAATTTCTCCAGTGTCACAGGGGCATTGTCTCTCTGTCATTGGTGTCCTTTGGAACGTTCCCTTGAGAAATGCAGAAGAGAGGGCCTGGCGGCGGGCTAACATAAATGCCCTCCAATGACTTGGTGTCTCGAGTTGGAGCAGGTACAGGGTCGGGGCAACGATGTGTCTCAAAGACTCTGAAGCCAGGAAGGTAGGGCCCCTGGTTAGGTCTTTTTGCCTTTCCATGTCTAGTGTTCTCTGTTTAATGGCCTGTTTTGTCTTGTTGTGACTCATGGCCTATATGAGAGGTTGGGAGAAGCCACGGTACTGCAATCTGAAGTGGATTGTTCTTTTCCATGCCGATTGGAAGCTATCCTGGAGAGTTAGAGGAGACAGGCCACTGGGATTAAACAGAATTTTGAGCCATAGGTTGAGGGTGGCTGACCAGAGTTTTGCATCAACCTTTATCATACCCATCTCTAGGAGAAGGGTGCCGTTGGATACACAACGGAGGATCTGGAGAGCTGCGTGTAAGAATTTGGATTGTACTCTTTCCATAGGGGCTAAGTTGTTAGGTTGGGGGCCTGATTGAACTCCATAGAGTAGCTGCGACAGGATTTCGGCTTCAAATAGTTGGAGTGCAGCAGGTATGTATTGGCCTCCTTTTGTCCTCAGAAATTTAAGTATGGCAAAGGCAGATCTCTGGACTGTAAGAACAGCATGTATGGTATGGGCATTTCTTGAGCCTGAAGCTTGGAGTATTACTCCCAAGTATTTAAGGCTGGTGACCTGCTCTATCTTATGTCCATTTATCCTCCAGATGTCTTTCTTAGGCCTTTTAGCAAAGATTATAACTCTGATTTTCTGGTAATTGATCTCCAATTGGTTGCTGCTGCAGTAATTTGCCAGATTTGCCAGGGATCATCTGAGGCCTATTGGGGTCCTAGAGAGAATTAAATGGCATCATCAGCATTTGGGGGGATGTGTATGGGTTTGTCAGCAAGCTTGGGAGGGTGGAAGCCAGGGCTTCTTAGATGGTCAACCATATCATTGATGAAGAAGTTAAATAGAAGTGGGGCCAGTAGGTATCCTTTATGGAAGTTTATGTATTTGTAGATGAGATAAAACTTCTCTAACCTGAAGGATAGATTTCAATATGATCAAAATATTGAAGTAGACAGAAATGAACCAGTAGTGAGAAAGAAAGAGGGCAACTGCAGAACTGCTAGAATTTGTCACTTTCATTCTGGACTGTTTTGGTCTTCTTTGGCTAAGGTCTTGGATGCTTAGGTTAACAAAGAGCCTTGTAGCCTTTTATGCTGAGAGAGAGTATGGAGAGGCAACAACTCTGCCTGGCCTAGAATGGAGGTTGAAGAAAGCAAATACAAGCTAGATTGGCTCAATTTTGTCTAACACACTGCCCCAAAGCTGTTTTTGTGGATCACAGAGTTCTTCCGGATACTCCTGCGTAAATTAAAGTGAAATAAAATTAAATGTGCGAAAAAATCTTTTCTTACTCCTAAAGGCTTCTACAATTAGTGGTTTTACACAGAGGAGGGCGCATGATCCTGACCTGTACCAAAAAGAAAACAAAAGTTAACCCTTTAAAAATATTTACACATTTTCTTGACCGTTCTAGGTCTGGAGTAGTCCAGGATAGGTCCGGGGGGGAGGGGGATCTGATCCCCAGGCCTTAACAGATTGGCCTCTGTGCTCTAGGCAATTGGCAGTGGTTCCCTGAGGTTCCGGATGCATATCATTTCAAGTTCAATAACAGTATCCTCATTTGTTCCTGTGCTTTACTGGGGGGAAAAACACTTTCCAAGAGATCACATGAAAAGTACAGGTAATTGCATTTAATTTAGCTTTCCAGTGGTGATGGCAAATGCTTACTGAAATTAAACAGTTCTTCCCTAAAGGGTAGAAGGGTGGGGGAGAAAATCACCCTCCAAAAATAAATTTACTGCAGTTAAAGAGGTTTAATTATCTGTACTATAATTTAATAGTTATATTACACAGCTGTTAAAATACAAATTATTACAGTCTACAAATTTACCTTTCAAAAACCCCACTAAAGTAATTCCAATAACTTCAAATTATCGAAGGTTTGCCACTTAAATAATATCTAAGGTTTCATCTGGCACAGCATTTATTTATTTATTTGCTTGCTTACTTATTCACATCCTTACTTACTTACTTATTCACATCCCTGCGGGGAGTCGAGCGGCGGTGAGAGACTTGGGCTGTAGCCCCAGCTGCGGCAGCTTCGGACCCGATGCCGCGCCACCCCCGGGCCTCTGCCCCAATGCCACCTGGGGCTCAAAAGCTGCGGGGACTGCAGTTGCCAATGCCGCCGATGCTGTGCTAGCTGACAGTTGTCAGGCCTTTTGTGAGGGGTAGTTGGTAAGAACTGTATTGATGTATTTATTATTGTATTTGATGTACTGAATGTGGTTTTGACTGTAATTTCCCCTTATGTTGTAAATGCTGATATTTGTTTGCTTATATATTGTCTTATTTTGATATTATTATCTGTACTTATTACTTATTGTATTGCTTTGTCATTGTTGTTTTGCTGCTTTGAGTCGCCTTCGGGTTGAAGGAAGCGGGGTATAAATAAACCGATGATGATGATGTCTTTATCTCAGTAAAAGGACATAAGATGTTATACAAAATATATTTAACATCATAATAAAGACATTAGCATTAAAATACAATTAAATCAGAAGGGTGTTAAAACTTAAAACATCATTAATATAAAAAGTTAAAACAACATGTGATTTGATGTACTGTATCACCTTACTAGAAAACAATATTTAGAGGGCAAAAGCCAACTAAGCTGCAATTACAATGACAAGCTGATTTGGAGGAATTTGGTCTATTTTATGTTTCTGTCAGTTTAGGTGATCGCGTGTAGATGACAGATCATTTTGATGCTAGTGTCCACACTGGTCTTGCAATCTGATGTGGTTCGATCCTCACAACAGCCCTCCTTCTTTTGATCCCCCTTTCTGTAAATCCCCAGCTCTCCTTTTATGGTTCACTGCAAAGCCATCAAGCTATTTAAAGTGTTGCGCACAGCACTGGAGAAAATAGTCTGTTTTCCAACATTCTTCATAGCATGCAAATGCATATAAATATAGAGCAGTGAGAGTTGATCATGTGTTTCTGCACTCAGCTCATTTACCTCAAAGGCTTGATATGAAGGTAAACTGGGGGGGGGGGGGAATGAAGACTACAACATTCTTTCAAAATCTTTCACTCTCGGCTCATGTCATTCTTTATACTCCCACGCACACACAAAAACAACAAGTTTGTACCACCTTCTATGTAACATCGTATGTTAAGATGTTATTCTGTCTCTTCTTTCATAAAAACAAAGTGGTCTACAGTTTTCCCAGAAAATGAAAGCAATAAAGTGGGTAAAGATAGTAATACTGTACTTCTCTGTGCAAAGTTGATTCCGAGGGCCTTTCTAAAAATGTCACATGTGAGCATACATGCAGAGAACATGTTGTTATTATTAAATGGTTGAACAGGATCTCCAAAATGTTTTCACAGCAATGCGTGCATTGCTGAAAAAAATCTGTTTCTTAGGATTTACCCATGAAATTGAGCATATCAAGAGAGTATATAAGGCAAATGCCTATAGATCCAACCTCTCCTCTTTGACCATCACCATTCCTTTTCTGATATTCTGCTCATTTATGCTTATCTCTTTTTTCATATCTTCAACTCTCCAGCATATTTTTGCTCCTTCTGAGTGTACCTGCTGGTTCTCTACTATCTAGTTTCTGGGTGCTGACTGCCACCGTCTGTTCAGGCAACCATGAACTGGGATTGAGTTGGGTGCAAACAGGTTAGAGACATCTACTCTCAGTATTAAGATATTGTCCTTTAATTTTACAAATTCCACCCACTCTGGTTATGTTACCAGCAGAGAAAGACTTCTCCATCCATTTCACATCTCCCACAGCTTCCACACAACGAAACAGATTATCTGTGAATTGGACAAGATATGGGACAAAAAGAAAAAGTCTTTAATTATTGTGTACGAGCTCGGGCCTCGGCTTGTCCCAAAGTCCTACCAACTTGAGACCCGGCCTCGGGACGGCCGCCTTTCCACCTGCCAGATCGGCTGGAACTGGTCACCTCATCCCCTAACAAGACGGTTTACCAAATCAACAATAGAAAGCAAAGCGGACTTTTGGTAGCGTTATGAAAGGGTGTCTTCACACAGTTTACCCACGCAGTTTACCCAGGCAGGGAAAACCCATGAAGAAAATGGGGTTCTAATGGGTAATGGTGGCAATTTATAAAATGTTGCAGGTAGACTGTTTCTGCAAAGCCCTCTGGGATGGGTAGCAGCTTCCCCCATTAGAACTTATCCACCCTTATCATGGCTTCTCTATGGGAATTTGGCCTTCGATGTTTCGGGTAGGTGTGTGTGGGAGTCTATCTCAGTCCTGAGAAAGCGAGACACAGAAATCTCTCTCCCCAATTACCTTCCTTGTTTGTCCAGCCCAGCCTCACTTCTGAAGCCGAAATAACAAAGAGTCCGTTTTTGAAAAGTAACAAGGCCTTATCTGAAAAATTCCTTTTCAGCTCCCTCCTGGCTAGAAGGAGGTAGAAAAACCACTCTTGACAAAATAAATCCATTTTGAAGATTTAATGAATAAAAAGAAAGTTCCAAAATATAGAATAAAATCCTCTCTAAACTAATCCAAGTAAAATACATTTTTCCAAGAAAGAAAAATTAAGTTTCTAAAAGAATAAATTTCTAAAAGGAGTATGGCAAAGCCACCCATCTAGGTTCAGAGTGCGGATCCAGTCTGGAGGCAAATGGACAGCATTTTTAGATGAAATCAAGATAACTGTTCTGCTATATCTTTCAGGGGCTCGGAGCCTCGGTATTTATACGTTCCTCGGTGAGAACACGTGCTGAGTTATCTTGAGTGACAGACAACTCTTTTTTAAGTCCGGTCTGTGACCAGAACATTTAAACTCAGTTTCCATCTTGAGAGTCAGACTCACGTCTTCCGACAGGTGGCTCGTTTGAGAACGGTGCTCTTCCCAGGTGATTAGCCTGAGTACAGACACTTTCTCAGCTTTGCTGTCTGTGAACGGAGGTCGGGCTGACCTGCTGCTTTTAATTGGTCAGACATCAGCTTCTGTGTACTGCAGCTTTCCAAAATGGATCCAATTGGGCTAAACAAAGTTAAATGAACTAGTGAAATGAAAGCAGAATAATAACATAGGCATATTAAACTCTAAATGAACATAGTTAGGAATAAAATAAATTCATCTCAGCTATTAAATCTCTTACATTAATAACTGAATATCTCTCCCTGACTATCATCACCATTCCACAACAGTATTTTGAGCAACAAAGCTGTGACAATTCTTACTTTTAAAGTACTTGGCATTATTTTGCCAATGCATGAATGATAAAGAAACCTTTGAACTATGGTTATAAAAGAACTGATGAAGTGGAAATCCTAGTAAGAGTTGAAGCAAATAAGGTCTAAAGGCCCACTAGTCTCTTTGACTATTGCAGTGTATCAAACAAACCTACTATCCAAAATCAAGAATCAATTGTTAATGTGTACTTTCTAATACAGTGGTACCTCATACAATGATTTTAATTCATTCCACGGGACTCGTTCGAAACAATTGCTACACAATACATGCATCGTATAGCGATTTTCCATATGGGATGCATCGTACAACGAATTTTTTTGCTAAGTGGTTTTCCCATTGAAAAATTGTTATATGATTTTTTCCATAGGGAAAATTTTTATGCGGGACACCATTTCCCCCCAAAAAAACTAACTGTTATGCGATTTCGTTGCTATACGGGGCAATTGTTGTCCGAGGTTCCACTGTATCCAGTTTTTAAAGTTTCTTTTACTCAGGTCCAAATTGTTTAAATGTGTACAATTTATGTTAATTTACTGCTTGCTACTGATGAGTGCCATTATTGCAAGATACAAGTCTATCAGACCATAGCCCCACTCAAGAGCTTTGCAAGCCAGCACATATATTGTAAGAGCCAAAACTGTTCAATCAAGCCAAAATTACTTCCATGTATTTATCTCCCTTCTTCTAAACAAAACAATAAAAATTACCAAGAGCCTTGCAGAATAAATATGAAAAGGCAGTGTGCTTCAAGCTGTGATTCTGTACATCATTTAAACTAAAATTGAAAGTGCCTTCAACCAAGTTTTATGCCACTCATCTTAAACAGACCACATATCGTTGTAGCCCAGAAATTATCTAATTCAACTGGCAGAAGCTCTTGAGGTCCTTCCCAACCTTTCTGTAAGACATATTTTAATGGATCTGCTAGCAATCAGACCTGGGAAATTATTGCTACAAAGTATCTGTTTATGCCTGATCCGCAAAACACAGATCCTCTGTTCTGAGCAATCTGTTGTGACTTGGACCATTTTATAAAACAACGTGACTACTTTCCCCAACTTGTTGCATTACCACATAACTTCCAATACTGTATAGCAAAAATTTCTCCCCTTTACTTTTCCTTGAAAACTGCCCTTGTAATCTTTCTCATTTCTCTAGATGTGATTATTTTTCAGAGGAGTGCACAAGTGGCTGTAGAAGGGAGAGAGGGTTATTCCCTTCTGGTTTCATTGATGGAAAAATATCCATCAAAAGAATCACCTCTTTAGCTCCTGACCTTTGAAAGTAGATGGAATCTTTTTTGTTACTTACTGTGAGGTCACCTCCAACTCATAGTAACCCTATGAGTGAATTACTTCCAAAATGGCATTTCATTAACAGCTCTGATCAGCTCCTGCAAGCTCAAGGCTATGGTTTTCTTCACTGAGCCAATTCATCTCATATTTGGTCTTCTTCTTTCCCTGTTGCCTTCACTTTTTCTTGGCATTATTGTTTATGAAACCATTAATGGCAGCATCTCCAGTGCTTTTATTGGTAAGAGAACTGTCACTAAATTTCCCTACAGATATTATCTCCATTTATTTACCTAAGACTAATAGGCAACCTAGTATGAAGGAATTCATCTTTTAAAAGTTTAATAGATTTTGGCTCGCGTCAGTTTATGCCACAAGATGGAATATGCTGTCGCCCCTAGAATTTCCTAAAATTGGCCAATGGCCAGGTTCAGGTTAAGATGGAAGAATGAGATGCACATCAATCTATACCTCTTTTTAAAGCAGCAGAAATATATAACATGCATACTACATTGTGTAGGGTTTTATGGGGAAAGGCAGTTATTTTTTCCAGAATACATATATGACAAGAGCATAGAAAGCTGCCTTACACATAGTCAGATCATGGATCTCCCTGGCCCAATATAGACTGAACTGATAGACAGCATTTCTTCAGGTTTTAAGACAGGCATTTCCCCAGCCGTCTCTGGAAATGCAGACTGAACTCTGGACTTCTGCATACAAAGCATGTGCTCCATCCCAAGCTACAGCCTCTTTGTAGACACATGGAAGTAAAATTCTCTCTTTTTTTAACTTTAAGCATGGCAAGAGGGTACACATTCATATTCCTCTCTTTAAACCTCAAAGAAACAACTTTAGCAGACTTAGTGGGCTCACTGAAATGCCAAAGCCAACATCACTGAATTGACAAGAATTTAAAGGAATAACTACATTGGGTATGCATCTTTTCATATACTTTTTCCGTATTTCTGGATATGAGTTTGTTCATCCCCTAAAATGATGGTGTCTGAAGCAGCATTTCATGCTACTTCAGAATAGAAGACAAATGGCAGAAATATTTAATTATGTCTCTGATACAGTTTTCATCAATTTTCTATTATTAAATTAAAAAGACATACCTGCTTTTCATACATTAAGAAATCAACTCCTGGCAAAATAGTGAACCCATACTTGATATTTAAATCACTCTCCATGATGAGTCATGTTCTGAGGGAGGAATTTGCAACTGGGACACTATTTACAGTGCATGACAGTTTACTCCTAGCAAATTCTGCTTCTTGCTGTGAATTGAAAAACTGCAAACCTGACTTGAATTCACTATTTCTTTAAATCCTTTTAAATTGCTAGGCCAGATTCTGACCTGGGATCTTCTGCACACAAAATACATGATCTGCCACTGAGCAATGACTGTTTTGTCTGTAAGCGTGTCAGGCAATGTGATCCAGTACTCCTCCATAATTTGGACCGGGAAGGAACACTTAAGCTCTGAGAATCATCAAGGAGAGCAGGTTCCCAGGGAAGAAGAAAAATGGGTAACAGGGAGTAAGGTATATGAGAGTAAACAAAACAGAACAGCAAAAAAAGACAAAAGATTTTGTGGCACCTTAAAGACGAACTCCTCTATTTAAATGTGATGGAGCATAAAACATCTTCCTTTTCTATGTTTGTGTCTGTGTGTATAAGGGAAAAGGCTGCCTTATTTTTTGATTGCCAGTACACTGCTCTAGAGTGTCAACAAGCATGTGGATAAGGGGGATCCAGTTGACATTGTTTATCTGGACTTTCAGAAGACTTTTGACAAGGTCCCACACCAAAGGCTCTTGAATAAACTTACCAGTCATGGAATAAAGGGACAGGTCTTGTCCTGGATCAGCAACTGGCTAAGGGACAGGAAACAGAGGGTAGCACTAAATGGACACTTCTCCAAGTGGAGGGAAGTAAAGAGTGGGGTCCCCCAAGGTTCAGTACTGGGACCCCTGCTTTTCAACCTCTTCATAAATCATCTAGAGGTAGGAGTAAAAAGCAAGGTAGCCAAATTTGCTGACGACACTAAATTATACAGGGTAGTGAAAACTGTGAGAGATTGTGAGGAGCTCCAGAGGGATCTCTTGACATTGGGGGAGTGGGCAAAACAGTGGCAAATGAGTTTCAACATTAGTAAGTGCAGAGTGATGCATGTTGGGGCAAAGAACCCCAATTACATTTATAAACTGATGGGGTCTGAACTCTCTGCGACAAACCAGGAAAGGGACCTTGGTGTCCTGGTGGACAACTCAATGAAGGTGTCAACCCAGTGTGCCTCAGCAGTGAAAAAAGCAAACTCAATGCTAGGGATCTGGAATACTGCATACAGTTCTGGTCGCCATACCTCCAGAAGGATATTATGGAGCTGGAAAAAGTGCAGAGGAGGGCAACCAGAATGATTAGGGGACTGGAACACCTTCCTTACCATCTGAGGCTGCAACGGTTGGGCCTCTTCACTCTTGAACGACGACGTCTAAGAGGTGACCTGATTGAAGTTTATAAAATCATGCACGGTGTGGACAAAATAGATAAGGAAAAACTGTTTTCCCTATCGCACAACACTAGAACTAGGGGACACTCCATGAAACTTTTGGGTACTAGTTCTCAAACAAATAAGAGAAAGTACTTTTTCACCCAGAGGATTACTGGTCTATGGAACTCCCTGCCAGCAGAAGTGGTGACAGCTGTCAGTCTTGACAGCTTTAAGAAAGGATTAGACAAGTTCATGGAGGACAAGAGTATCAATGGCTATAATTATGGATACTTAAGGACAACCTCCGGGTTGGAGAGATAGGCAGGATATCTCTCAATGCCATTTCCAGGGAATCCTAAACAGGTGAAGGCATCTGCTTGGGAATACCCTGAAGGAAATGGTGAGCCACTGTGTGAGACAGAATGCTGGACTGGATGGGCTGTGGCCTGTTCCAGCAAGGCTGTTCTTATGTTCTTAAACCCCTCAAGGTAATAGTGGGACAAAAATGCTACAAGTGAACAAAAAACAAAGGCAAGAGTGGCTTTAACGAGAAAGAACATTAAATACAGCAGTAGTGGCTAGCTGCTTGGGACATCTTCTTACACATACCAGAATGCAAGCGCGGCGCCAAAATGGCCGCCGCGCTCTTTGCGGGGGCCCCCCCCCACAGGACGAAGAATCCGGGTAGTTTAGGGCGTGGCCAGCTCCCTTATAAAAGGGGTGGCCACGAGGCAGCCGCGCTGCCATTTTACCTAAGCGACGGAGCGGAGAAGTTTTTCCCCTGTGTCTCCGTCGCTCCTTACCTTGCGGGAAGCCTTTTGGCGGCGAATCTTCTTTTCGGCTTCCCTCTCCTGCGGTTGAGATGCCTTCGAAGAAGAAGGCAGCTTCGAGTGCGGCTCGAGCTGTGAGGAGGCGCAACCCGGGTCGGAGGACCACAGCTGCGCCTCCCTAGCAGCCGCCTGTCCAGGCCCCTGCACGGCCCGGCGGAATGGGGTCTATCACCCCTTGGCCGGACGCGGGGGATCGGACTGCGGGCGCGGCAGGGGCTTCGGCCCGCGGACCGCGAGCGGTGGACACCGCTACTCTCCCTGCCCATCCTGTTGGGCCTGCCTCTATTCCTCCTGGGCCTTCTAGCCTGGGCGGGTGGGGTGGTCCCCTACCTTGGCAGGTTCCTGCACCGACCATACCGGGCTTTGGTGTTGGGCAATGGCCCTATTCGGGTCCTGGGGTACAGGGACCTGTACCCGCGCCTGGACTTGGCGGGCCGGCCGGCCCTTGGCCCCAGATCGACGTGCAGGCCTTACTGGCCCGCCTTGCGGCTCTCGAAGCGTCTTTAGCTCGGGCCAGCCAGGCTGGGGCTCCCTTTGGCGTCCCTTTTGCGGCGCCGTCGGCGGGAGGACAACAGGCGGCAGGCAGGGTTGAGCTGCCTCAGGCAGGTGGCGTGGCTTCGGCCACTGCCCCGCAGCTCCCCAGCCAGCATACGAGTGCAGGTCAGGCCCCGATGACGAGCTCTACGTCGGTCGTGAGCTCCGACGCCCCCAGTGGGCCGGAACCCCCGGTGGGGGCGGCCCACGGGGGTGCAGCATGTGAGTATGCGGTCCAAGCCAGTACACCTACACACATTCCTTCTATGGGGGGAGCTTTTCAATGGCCTTGGCCTCGCTCGGGTGGTGCGGTGGCACAGCAGCCAGCACTCCACCCGGCGACGGTAACTGCCACCCAGGGCACCGGGGTGGGTAGTTTTTCTCACACTGTGGGGAATGTACTGGGGGTGGCTGGGTTAGCTCAGGCCCCTTTCCCGGTGTCTGTGGTGCCTTTTTCGGCCTTACCAACTGCGGGGTACTCCTTGCCACTGGGTGATCACTTGGCACAGGCAACCAAAGAAAAGATTTGGCGGGGGGAGTATGTAGATATCTTCTCACTCCTGAACAGAGAGCCCACCAAGGAGGAAAGGGAGGGACAGGATGAGAAGGATAAGGAGCAGGCGCGTCGTCGTAAGCCCCCACGTACCTGGGCCAACTGGCTGCCGGCTTATTTAATTTACATGGCAGTGTATCTGAGGGCGCGGCCGGAGTTGGCTATTCCGATGGTCCAATATTTGGACAACATATACAGGGCAATGGTTGATTTCCCGGGCCCTTCGTGGCTTGCTTATGACGAGGAATTCCGTATGCGGATTCCCCTCCACCCGGAGATGAGGTGGGACGAGCCGTGCCAGAGGCTCTGGCTTCTGTACATGACACCCACGCGCCCCGTGCCAGGGGACAGATACCATTGCGGACATGCGGTCCAGCGAGCTGTCCCATCACAGGTTACCCGCCAAGCGGCAGGGCAGGGGGTTCCAGCCCGCCTGCTGTGCTGGGCTTTCTCGTCCAATGGTTCCTGCAATAAGAAGAATTGCAAATACAGGCATGAGTGTCCCACATGTTCGGGCCCCCACGCAGCCTCCGCCTGTCCCAGGCCTGGGGGGACACGGGGCAGAGGAAGGGGCGGACAGTGGGCTGGCAAGGCTGCCACAGATGGAGCTGGTTCACCGAAAGGCCCCCTCCCCAATTAAGGTGGACATGTTGGAGCGTTGGCTCACAGTGTACCCGAAGGGAGAGGATGGGGAATATCTCCTTCAAGGCTTTAAGTACGGGTTCCGCATCCCTTTCATGGGTGATAGGTCCCCTCAGGATGCCCCCAATCTTTTGTCCCTCAAGCGGAGGGAGGAGGTGGCTGCTGCCAGTATCAGGAAGGAGTTAGATGCGGGCAGGGTCGCCGGCCCTTTCCCTTCACCCCCGTTTCCCAACCTTAAGGTGGGAAACCTTGGTTCCCAAAAAGGCTTGGTTCCCAAAAAGGCTTGGTTCCCAAAAAGTCTCAAGGCGAGTTTCGCCTTATTCATCATTTATCCTACCCAGCCGGCCGGTCGGTCAATGACGCTATCCCTGATGACCTTTGTTCAGTCAGGTATACGTCTTTTGACCACGCGCTGCGCATGGTGCGCTCGTGTGGCCCGGGTGCCCTGCTGGCCAAGTGCGACATTAAGTCGGCCTTTCGCCTCCTGCCGGTGCACCCGGGTGACTTTGAGTTGCTGGGTTTCAAATTTCGGGGCGAATATTATTTTGATAAGGCCATGCCTTTTGGCTGTTCCATATCATGCTCGGCCTTTGAGCGTTTTAGTACCTTCTTAGAGTGGGCTTTTGTCCGCAGGTCAGGGTCCCGGTCTGTAGCCCATTACCTGGATGATTTTTTATTCGGGGGTGAACGGGGCTGGGACACGTGCGCACGTCTCCTTAACACATTTCAGACGCTAATGGAGGAACTCGGTGTCCCTTTAGCGCCCGAAAAGACCGAGGGCCCATCTACCAAGTTAGTATTCCTGGGGGTGGAGATTGACACGTTAGCGCAGGCTTCTAGGTTACCGGAGGATAAGGTGTCCAGGATAGTGGCCCTTATCTCGGAGTTGATGGCCAAGCGCAAGGCATCACTGAGGGAACTGCAGGTGCTACATGGTCACCTGAATTTCGCTTGCAGGGTGGTCGCTCCGGGCAGGGCTTTTGCTCGACGCTTATGCGACGCCATGGCAGGGTTATCCAGGCCTCACCACAGAGTTAGACTTACCCGGGGTATCAGGGCAGACATGTTTGTCTGGTTACAGTTCCTGAGGGAGTTCAATGGGGTCTCATTTTGGAGGTCTGACCTCCTGGCATCCCCCAATTTTCAGATCCAGTCTGATGCCTCAGGATCCCTGGGTTATGGGATGTACTTCAATGGGAAGTGGGCCTATGGTGGGTGGCCACCGGCCTGGGCAGGCACGGATCGCCTGCGTGATCTCACATACCTTGAATTTTTTCCTATACTAGGGGCTTTGATGCTATGGGGCGAGGAATGGGCTAACTCGGTCGTGCATTTCTGGTGTGACAACGCTGCTGTTGTCCACATTGTTAATGCACAGACTTCCAAATCGCCCAGGGTTATGGACCTAGTGCACCATTTTGTGCTGCGCTGCCTGCGCCTCAATGTTTTGTTCAGAGCCAGGCATGTCCCAGGGATTAATAATGATATTGCTGACGCTTTGTCCCGCCTGCAGATCTCCCGGTTCCGTGCCTTGGCCCTGGATGTGGAGGAATTTCCCTCGCCACTCCCGGACGAGATATGGACCATTGGCAAGGAGAGGTGAACCGGGCGATTGGCCTGTCACTAGCGCCACGCACGCGTAAGGCGTATCAACAAGCATTTAATTCTTTCAGGGCATTTGCTGCTCAATTTCACTTGCCAGAGACCTGGCCTATCCCGGTTGACCATGTTCTGCGGTTCATGGTCCACCTGCATGCTCTCGGCCTCGCACCTCGCACCATAGCATCCAAGCTCTCGGCGCTGGCTTTTATTGCCAAAGTAGGGGGTCATGTGGACAGCACCTCTGACTTCCGTGTGAGACATGTTTTGGAGGGGTGGGTGCGCGAGCGTGGGCGTTGCCCGGACGATCGGCACCCTATTTCCCCAGGGGTTCTTACCCAGTTGGCCCGGGGCTGGCCAAGCCTCTGTTTTGATCATTATGAGGCAGCCCTTTTTCATGCAGCCACAACGGTGGCATTTTTTGGAGCGCTCCGCATCAGCGAACTTGTGATGCTGTCTAAGGCGGATGCAAGTTGTAGGGCACTGGAACTCGGAGATGTATATGTTGCCAAAGACTGGGCCCAGTTGAGGATACGTTCCTCCAAGTCAGATCAGCATGGCGTAGGCAGTGGTGTAAGACTGCTACGGTGTTCTTTGGCAGACATCTGTCCGGTTGGTGCCCTACAGGAGTTCCTGGCACTGCGTGGCATGCACCATGGCCCGTTTTTCTGTCACCAAGATGGGTCTCCCCTTACTAAATTTCAGTTTTGGAAGGTGACAGGCAGAGCCCTCGCCAGGGTGGGCCTACCAGGTGCCCGTTATGGCACACATTCATTTCGTATTGGGGCAGCCTCTACAGCAGCTGCTTTTGGGTACTCTGGGGCTGACATACGCAGCATGGGGAGGTGGGGCTCGCAATGTTTTCAGTTTTATGTGCGCCCACTTCCACCGTGAGTACCAATCCTATCACCTTACCTTCCTTTTTTTCTTAATTTTTCTTACAGACCCTGGGTGTCGTGTTACACCGGTGACAGTATGGCTGGTGGGCCACAGCTATGTGCACAGGGCAGCGCGTTACGCTGCGGCGACAGAGTGGGGACCCCGACTGGGACTGGGTGAACACGCCAGTCTCACATGGCATGGTAAGCCTGGGATGTTGTGGCGGGAGCTGCTCCCTTTCCTGTTTTCCAGCAGGAGTGCTGACCCGCCTGACATTCTCATCATACACCTTGGGGGCAATGATTTGGGTCAGGTCACTGGCTTATCGCTCAAGCATGCGATTTGCGGGGACCTTGCTTACTTGCACTACGTCTGGCCTGCCACAACCCTGGTTTGGTCGGACATGATCCCGCGCCATTCTTATAGAGGGGGCATTGACCTCCTGGCCCTTGACCGTGCTAGGCGCGCGGTCAACGGGGCGGTGGCGCGGTTCCTTGCCGACAAGGCTTGGGGACGGGTCAGTCGTCACCCCGCTATTAGCCTACGAAATTACGACTTGTATGCAGGGGATGGGGTCCATCTGTCGCGAGGAGGTATGGACCTCCTGTTGGGTGATTGGCGAGCAGGCCTGTTGACCGAGCTGACGGTCTGGGGGGGGCGTCAGGCCTTCTTTGAAGCCCCTCCGTGTGGCGGGTAGCACTGGTAAGGTAAACAGTATGACCCACAGGTATCCGGCAGGTTCGCAATTGACTGGACAACACTAGACAGGAACAAATTAGTTAAACGTTGTCCGGTCAACGACGAACCAGGCGACGGGGTGATGGCGATAGCTAGCCAGCATGCATCACCCCGTGATTTTACGGATACGAGTCAGAGGGTGGGGTCATGAGTTAGATATTGACTACGGTCAACAATTTGTTTGTTGTCAACAAACAAATTGATACAAATTGATACATTGTAACCAATTGCCGTTGGCAATTTTGGGGTGGTACCTTACAAGTGTTACTTCGGCCTGCTTGCCTTAAGAATTATGATTGGTCGTTTTACCAATACAAATTTATAATTCGGATTAGGGCATTGAATCAATAAATGTGGCCCTATGCTGTTATCCACTTTCAATGTTGTCTGAGTCCGTTATTGGGGGGGGTGCGCCTGCAATGCAAGCGCGGTGCCAAAATGGCCGCCGCGCTCTTTGCGGGGGGCCCCCCCACAGGACGAAGAATCCGGGTAGTTTAGGGCGTGGCCAGCTCCCTTATAAAAGGGGTGGCCACGAGGCAGCCGCGCTGCCATTTTACCTAAGCGACGGAGCGGAGAAGTTTTTCCCCTCCACCCCCTCCCTAGTTAACAGTGTGATATTTTGGTCGCTTCGGGGCCGGGTGGGAATTTTTGGTTGGGACCCACATTGGCTTCCGGGTCCTGGCTTTTTTGCCCATCCCACACTGTTGCTATGGTTTGATATAGGGGTTCCTTTCATTTCTACTGTTGACTCCGGTCACATTGGCGGGTAGCACTGGTAAGGTAAACAGTATGACCCACAGGTATCCGGCAGGTTCGCAATTGACTGGACAACACTAGACAGGAACAAATTAGTTAAACGTTGTCCGGTCAACGACGAACCAGGCGACGGGGTGATGGCGATAGCTAGCCAGCATGCATCACCCCGTGATTTTACGGATACGAGTCAGAGGGTGGGGTCATGAGTTAGATATTGACTACGGTCAACAATTTGTTTGTTGTCAACAAACAAATTGATACAAATTGATACATTGTAACCAATTGCCGTTGGCAATTTTGGGGTGGTACCTTACCAGTGTTACTTCGGCCTGCTTGCCTTAAGAATTATGATTGGTCGTTTTACCAATACAAATTTATAATTCGGATTAGGGCATTGAATCAATAAATGTGGCCCTATGCTGTTATCCACTTTCAATGTTGTCTGAGTCCGTTATTGGGGGGGTGCGCCTGCAATCCTATTCTGTATTCATACTGGGGTAAGTCCAACTATATAAATCACAGCAAGAGAATTCTGGCCATCAGTTTTTCAGTGCGCATCTAACATTTTTCATTTAAAATATAATATTTAAAGCAGGGTTGAGTGTCTGATTGGTCTGGAGTGGATGTGTGCATGAATTACCAAAAACACTAGAAAAATGAATTTAAAAACCAGAAATAGCCAGAAGTCCCTTTCCAGTTTTCAATATTGGTTATTTTTGGACACTAAACTTGGGGTGGGAAGGATGGGCCTATTGTCATTTCAAATAGTGAGCAGACACTCCCAAGAATAACACTTTTGCTTTTATCTTGTTTTTTCCTTTACTTCCTCTTTTACCCTTTCAGGTGCCAAGGGTTGGGGCTAATTTTGTGGGAGCAGAAGATTCTGATGGGGCCAGAGATCTGAAAAACACCACTGAAGGCTATTTTATGGTGTCAGGGCCCCTCAGGTAAAAATGTAAAAAGTATTCAAATAATGGGGTTGCGTGGTATGTGTCCGGTGTGCACGTCCCCACCCATCCCCACCATCCTGTACCGAGCCACCCACACTTACCTAAAGACCCTGTGAGCGTCGCCACAAGGGTCCGACAGCCGAGAGTGGGGCAACCGTTCCACAAACGTGAAACAATGAAAATACTACAACTCCCAGTGTCAGCCACAGCCAATCGGGAGCCCAGCCAGAGTGCGCATGAGAGTCAGGAGGACAATGGATGAGCGTGCGGGAGAGGCGGGGTGGCAGCCACGATGGAACAGCCGTAGGAGCTGAGGGAAAATGGAGGCAACACGCACAAGGAGGCAGCAGTGAACGAACTCGGCGGCTGCCCAAGAGACGGAGAACAGCTGTCCCTGCAAGGGTGAGGTGTGCTTTCTGTGCCAGGATCAAACCCCCCCCCCCAAACACATCCACGCGGGATCAGGCCCCCTCCCCTCCTCCCTCTCTTTACTCGAACATAGCCCGTGCTCAGATGTCAGCGGAAGGGGGGCATGCGGGCATCTTCACCCCCTTCCCTCCCCTCCCTGCACCCGGCTGGGATGGAGATAAAGTGCCCGAGCAGGGGAGGGAGCGGAGAGAGGCTTTGCCCAGCCACGGAGGTAGAGGAAGGAGCGCTCACGGAGGGAAACTATCGCTTCCATTGTTTGGGGGGGGGACGACAAAAGATTTTGCGCCCCCCCCCCAACCGATGGAAGCAAGCCACTTCCCTCGGTGAGGTGAAGAAGGCAGAAGCACCGGCCTCGCTGCGGCTTCACCAGGGTTGCCGGGGAGGAGGGGGAGCCCCTCTTCTCCCCGTGGCCCGGGGAAAAGAGGCTGCCGTGTGTGAGTGTGTGTGTGTGTGTGTGTGTGTGTGTGTGTGTGTGTGTGTGTGTGTGTGTGTGTGTGTGTGTGTGTGTGTGTGTGTCCCCTAACCACCAACACACAAAATATACCTGCCCGGCAGGGCCGGGGAAAAAATGCTAGTATGTCATATAGACTCTGGCTCTCTATCTCTGTAGCAAATTCAAGTTTGATTCAATCTATGAAATAACCATGTAAACTGACATAGTTAAGTAAATTAAAGTTCCTGAGGTCAAAAGTTCAAATCTCTCCTCCATGCCTCCAAGCAGAGGGTCAAATTAAGCTCATCTGGAGTGTGTGTGGCGGATGGGGTTACATGGCATCAAAGTCCCAGAACAGGGCCAGAAGTGGTTGGTAAGACTCTTCCAAACATTTTATGCCTTGGAAATCTTGGGTAGATTCTCATAAATCAGATTTGACTTAACAGCAAGTTGTTGTTGCTAGTATTATTATTAGTAGTAGTAGTAGTAGTAATATAATATAATGTAATGTAAAATAATGCATTTGTATGTTATGCAGTGAGCCATAGTTAGCAGTAATAGTAACATTAATAGTCATTTATACAAGCACTTAATGTGCAAAGTAGAATCAGAGGTTTGGTGACCAGAGGACATTTAAGCTATAATATCCGTAGCTAAGTAGTATAAAGCTATTGCAGTGGAACTGAAGGTTCTGTACCTATCTTCAAGGCAAATTGCTCTGCTTTAGGAAAATGTGAAAAGGGGGAATGAGATGGAATAGCAATAATCTTTGCATTTGTCATCAGAAATTTTATTTTTAACCAGTTTCAGGAGTTATCCATCTCCTCACACATTCCAAGTACAAAGTGAACTGTAAGAAATGGAAACTGTGTTCTTAAAAATTGGGGAGAAGTTCCCAATTTGGTGGCATTCTGATTATACCCATGCTATCATGGCTACAAAGCATCATAAGCAGGATCTGAAAAAGATGGGATGCTAATGATTCTTTACATAATTTTCACAATAAGAAATTATCAGCTTTATATAACAATCATTGATTGGCTAGGATCATCGACATGTGGGAAGCATTTTCCGGGGGTGGGGGTTGCCCTTAGTAAGATCTGCACATCACTAAGCTCTCAGTTACAATATTATATCTAGTGCAAAGATCCTCAGTTGATTCGGATTGTTCAAACAAAATTGGGAGGGAAACAATGAAAGAATGAAAAATAATCACAAAACAAGTAATTTGGGGGGTTCGTTCTCCAAAACTACTATTCATTTAGTGAAAACTAAACCTGCAGAATGTTAAGTTTAGCACTGATCAGAGATTGGGAGCAGTATATTATGAGTAATATGGTTAACAATAACTAATTGCTGTTTTGAATAATAAGAGATATAAACCTGAAAACCAGCAGGATGGAAATTATTTTGCTAAAGTGTGGAATAGCATTCTCTAATTATATCAGAGAGTAAACAAAACAAAATGACAAAAAAGTTGTGACATCTTAAAGACTAACTACTGTATTTGTGAGCTTTCATGGATCAAGTCCACTTCATCAAACATAAAAGTGAGGCCTCATGGCATCAATTTATACACAGGTACTGAGGCACACAATGGCTGGCCAGTGTAACAAAAATGTAATATTGTTGTTCTTTACAACTGACAATAATAGAAAATCCCCAGTTGTTATTCAAAACTGCTGCAAAGCTTGGCCCTATTGTAAATGGTTGCAAAACACACTTCTCTTACAAACTGATGCATCACATCCAAAGGACAGATGCAGCAAACGCTGTGGCATTACACATTTGCCAATGAGTTAGCATCTATTGATCTATTGAGTGACCTAGGCAAAATTGCAACATTCTGTATATGAACCTTTTAGCTGCGGTGCATCAAATTTGATGTCCCAGAAACCCTTGACTGATATTCAAAACCCTGAGATGGGCGTCCAGCATATGTATGTACTTAATCTCTACTGTCTCTCTCTCGAGTCTAGCCTTGTAATTCCTCTGCTTCAAAATGGCAACTTTCAAGTCCTGTGCAGAGTGTCCAGATAGATCAAAGTGGTTTGAAACAGGTAGGACAAACAAGACAATCTCTGCACAAAAGAATTAATGGATATAAATCAGACCACTTTAATCTACCTGGACACTAGACACAAGACTTGTCATTTTCTTATCAAACCTTTGTTTTGAGATTTTTTTTCCCCCTAATAAAAAGTATTGAAAATAAATTAACATAATGTATTACTTCTTGAACACTGCAGTGGGCAACACCAATTGATAACTTTTCAATCACTGCAATGAATGACAAGGACAAGTCACTTTTTAAAAGTACCGTATTTGCTGGCATATAAGACCCCTCCTTTAAAAAAAAATACACTGGGAAAATTGAGTGCATTTTGTAGTGTATACAGTGGCCTATAGTGGGCTATTTTGGTAATAACAGGGTGCATCTTATACTCTGATGTGTCTTATTACCGGCAATTATGATAACTTTCGTAACATTGGTGCTGCTCTAGATTTTTATCTTCTATGCAATTACATTCGCATGTTATAACAGTGATGCTGAATCTTTTAGAAATTGAGTGCCCAAGGAGGCAGAGGAGGCGCATGGGAAGGACGTCTCATGCACCACTCGAGACACGCCGCCGACGTCACATGAGTGTGTGCATTGTGCACCTTTGCCTTCTCCTCTGCCTCCTTGGGCACTAACACATGGACACGCACGCACGTGCACACATGTGCCATAGGTTCACCACCACTGACTTATGAATATCTTAGAATTCAAAATGAAGTCTTACTAAAAAAAAGAAGAAAAAATTGGATCAAATTAAAGAATTCAATAAACTTTTGCTTGGCAAGAAAACAGGAATGCAGGCATCTCACGTGTATTCAATACATAACCGGAATAACCAATACCAACACAATCCTTTTCTCCCACTTTTCCTGCTACCGTATATACTTGTGTATAAGTCGGGGGTTTTAGCCCCCAAAATGAGGTCCAAAAATGAGACTCAACTTATACTCGGGTCAACGTAAACATTAAAAAACATACCCACACAAATAAATTAATTAATTTTACCATATTTTCGTGTATTTTAATTAATAAAATTCATTAGCAGATGCTGCATTTTCCACCCCAATTTATACTCGGGTAAAACTATTTCCTAGTTTTAGAGGTCCAAATTAGGTACCTTGACTTATATTCAGGACGACTTATAGCCAAGTATATATGGTATGTACCAAAACAACTTGGGCAAGAATTTCTCCTGTTTCAGTTGCTCAGTCCAGCATATTATACAAGACCATGCCATTCAAGTGCAGGCAGTAACATTTATGGCTAAATTCAGTGTAAGATAACAGCTGATTTAGAAAGTGATTGTGTAACTCCAGTTTAAGAGTGCCTTTCGAAGATTATTTTCAATTACAGAGATAAGATCATAGCCTTTTCAGGAGAGGAAAAATTGAAGTGGTAGTGTCTGCCCAATATATTTTGAAGAAAACTTGTTTTCACCAAGTGCAGCTTTACTTTCCCCCCCCCCCCCCCACACACACACACACACAAATACACTGCAACATCCAACCGGCTCTATTCATTGTCCTCCCCAAAAAATGAATGTTTAAATCACCTGTTCCTGTAGGTACAGCAAGCCAGAAATTTTTAAGGGAGAGTTTCATGTACTCATACATTTCTTTTCTTTCTTTTTTTTATCTCATACATTTCTAAGAAAAGATATATGCCAAAAAAATTTCTTTAAAATATTATCATATGGCATAATTTCTCACATTGAACAATGTGCACCCAAGCACAGAAGAGTCGTTTAGGAATACCACAACATTATTTACAGGAGAGGGGGAAAACAGGTTTGCAGTATATAGTAAGGCTGACAGTTTGTTATCCCCCTAGCAACAATTGCTTTCAAACAATGATCCAAAGGAAGACAAACACTGATATCCTGGGCTAAACAGCCAGAAATGATCTTCCTGAAATGGACTACACACAAACACACATACAATCCCAGACCAAGCTTAAGTTTACTATAGTAGCCAGGCAGATGGTTTTGGCATGCTCACAAAACAACAAGAAACAATAACTAGGACTGGTCATCAGTGATATGCTGGCCTCCAGTTTTCCATTAGCTACAGACAGAATCCAGAAGAAAATGAGAAACTTGCTTGTGCAACCTGAACACATAATAGCCAGTTAACCAAACAATACAGCTGGTTAACAGCCACTGCCTGCTAGGTGTTCAGAAATGAAATTGTAGGAACAGTCTCTAATTACATTTCTGAGATGATGATGATAAGAAAAGCCAAGAGAAAATGGGGCATACAATTTAAGTAACTGTAAATCATTCAGTTGGGTATCTGACCAAAGTGCAGCCCTTATGGACTAACCAATTTATGGTGATGTTAAACCCAACATGGTGGCGCAGTGGTTAAACTGCTGTCCTGCAACCAAAACATTGTGAGTTCAATCCTGACCAGGACTCAAGGTTGACTTAGCCTTCCATCCTTCCAAGGTCGGTAAAATGAGGGCCCAGCATGTAGAGAGCAAAATGCTAATTAACTTGTGAACTGCCCAGAGTCCTCTAAGCGCTATGGGGTGGTATATAAGTGTGATTGCATTGCTTTTAGGCTCTAGTTACCCCATTTTTTCACACCTGAATTTAAGTTCAAAACACTGTACCAGCATCTTGAACTAACAGGCAAGCTATTTTTAAACATGTAAAGAATAAGAAACAAAATTAGTTTCATGGGGAATGAATACCTTGGAGACAATTTACTTTGCGTTAATTATACTGACTACTCAATTTAGCTTTGCCCAGGCAGAAAATATTTCACATTAGTTTTTTTCTGTTCCGGAAAAAAAACCTTTTTAAATTGTTACTGTTATCCTGCACAGCAATTTGCCCATCTCCTAAGGGATAATGTATGAAACGGTTATCCTCAAATAACGTTTCCTATTCAAATGCATTTCAACGAACAATACCAAGAAGTGAAAGTGTATTTGGTAATCAGCAAGCTAACTGAGAAAACCCTGAAAATGTTCCTGCACAATGCCAAAGTGACAGAATATGGCCCAATTGCCAGAGATGTATTTCTCCCAAACCAGGCTTGTGTTTAGTTCCTCTGGAACACTGGTCAGATAACAATCATACTTAAGTCCTTATACTTAATACTTTTTGTTTTCGCACCTATGTTTAATTTCATACACTGTCATTTATCATAATGATACTTCCCTAACTATCATGAAGTCTGACTTCACTGCAACAAGACCATTAGCTTACAAGGTAAAGGTCACCCTTGCTTGAAAGCCAGTCGTACCCGACTCTAGGGTTCAGTGCTCATCTCTGTTTATCACCAAAGAACCAGCATTTGCAGATGTTTCCATGGACATGTGGCAGGCATGCCTCAGCACAGAATGCTGTTTACCTTCCCATCAAAGTGGTTCCTATAAATGTACAGTAAACCCTCAACTTACATATGCCTCGAGTTACATAAAATTTGACTTACATAATGATTTTGTGCTAAAACCATGTCCCGATTTACACAATTTCCTATGGGTTTGCTTCGAGTTACGTTTGTTTTGAGTTACGTAAAAAATCATTTCTCTATGGGTTTGTTTCGATTTATATAAAATGTTCATTTTTCATATGGGTTTGCTTCAAGTTACATTAAAAAAAATTAAGCATAAGCCTACAGAATGGATTCTTTTTCGTAATTAGGGTTTTACTGTACTTGCAGTTTCTTGCTTTCAAACTGCTAGGTTGGCAGGAGCTGGGACATAGACGGGAGCTCACTCCATCATGCAGTACCTGGGGATCAAACCTTCCAGCCAACGAGTTCAGCGTCTTAACCACTTAAACAACCACAGTCCCTGTATGCTACTCCAAGTACACTATAAAATTCAGCTGAGACTTCTTGGAGGGAGAAACACTCAAAGACACTGGGAACACATATAAGTTGCTAGCAGGCAAGGTGTTAAAAAAGAAGGGTAGCCTGCAAGGCAGTGGAACCAGGAAAAGATTTATTCCATGTGACAAAACAAGCCCAAGACAGATGCAGTAATGTCAAATCCATTCAATTTCACCATAGCAAACACTTTGAAATTCCCATAAAAAGGTATATTGCATGAGAAGAAGACCGACTGGATAGGATTACTGCAGTACCTCAGGATTCAGATCATATCTCCCACATGAATAGGTAGAGGTTACAGGGACACAGAGTCAATCTTTATCCTCGAAAACGCCTAATGAGAACCACAACCTAGTGCCCTCTGGATCTGCAACAAAAACACATTATCAACACCTGTACACTGGGACAGCATAAGGAAAATGCTCCCCATGGGCACTAACGGTTCTGAGTAAAGCCCCTCTGTGTAAGGTGGAACCAGGCTTAATAAGGACATTCTTGACTTAGATGTCCTCTATGCAGTTGTATCCCCTGAAGGGACTTTATTCTAATAGTGGGAAAGTGACTCTCCCTCAGTTGGTTGTAGTGGGAGCAAGACCCAGCTAATCTCACACTAGCAGTGGCAGCAGAGCGAGTCAGCACAGTCCCTCACACATTTTTTAGCACATGAGGTAAAGGTAAAGGTAAAGGTAAAGGTTTCCCTTGCTCGAAAGCCAGTCGTATCCGACTCTAGGGTGCAGTGCTCATCTCTGTTTCTAAGCCGAAGAGCCAGCGCTGTCTGCTTCTGCAGACATTTCCGTGGTCATGTGGCAGGCATGACTAGACACCGGAGCGCACAGAACGCTGTTACCTTCCCACCGAAGTGGTCCCTATTTATCTACTTGCAATTTCTTGCTTTCGAACTGCTAGGTTGGCAGGAGCTGGGATGAAGACGGGAGCTCATTTCCGTCCTGCAGTACTCGGGAATCGAACTGCTGACCTTCCGCTTCCCAGTCAGCGTTGCAAACCTCTTCCGATCACAGAATACTGTAATGGCTTTTACTAGTGGAACATATTATTCTACCAGAATAGTATGTGTACACATAGAGAGGTCAACAACTAAAATAATATGAAAAAGCACTTTTCAAATATTTACAAGATCATCATAATGAGGAAGGACAGGATCTGTTTTCAATCATCCCAGAGTGCAGAATATGTAAAAACTGGCTCAAGTTATAGGAAACAAGATTTCAGTAGAATATAACTTCTGGTGCTTCTGGGTAGAAAAGATTAGCCAGTGAAAAATCTCTGTTGCTGGAGATAAATCATTAAAGTCGGATAACAAGTAGTGTCAGCTATCTCAGAGTATAAAATGGAAAAATAGATGAAGCTCATAGAAGAAATAGACACAAGTCGCAGCAGTCAAAAAGCATGGAGATTACTTAATCGTTTTAAGAATGATGTAACCAAATGATTGGTATATGCCAATGTCTCAGTCAACCAAATTGCCTACCAGCTACTACTTAATAGGAAACCAGATTCAAACCTATGGAAAAACAACCCACAGAAAAACAAACAGAGGATAAGAAGGAATGAGAAATGGAAGACAAGTGATCTGACTATCCCCTTTACCATAGGAGAGTTGGAAAAGGCAATAGGCAGGTGTAAGAACGGTAAAGCAGCTGGCATGGATGATATTCGGGTTGAGCAGATAAAACATTTTGGACCAATAACAAAAAAATTGTTACTAGCCTGTACAATAATTACTTGAATGTAGTCCAGATACCAAAGATATGGAGGAAGGCTCGGGTGATGGCTATACTTAAACCAGTCAAGCCACCAGAAGACCCAAAAAGCTACAGGCCCATATCTCTTCTTATCCACCTATAGAAGATATGTGAACGTTTAATTCTGAACTGATTGTCTACAATAGGAGAACCCCTGCTTATACCACAGCAAGCTGGTTTCAGACCTGGCAAAGATTATACAACACAAATTCTTAACTGAACACAGTACATAGAAGATGGTTTTGAACTGAAGGAAACCACAGGGGTAGTGTTTATAGATCTTACTGCAGCTTATGATATAGTCAACCATTTAGCACTGCTGAAGAAAGTCTACCATATCACAAAGGACTTTAAATTTACAAAAATCATAGGCTGTTTACTGGAAAACCACAGATTTTTTGTCGATTTCCAAGGACAATGCAGCCGTTGGAGAAATCTAAGAAATGGCCTCCCGAGGGCAGTGTGCTAGCCCCCACACTGTTTAAAATATATACTAATGATCAACCACTGCCAGAAGCCACTAGGAGCTTTCTCTATGCCGATGACCTTGCAATTGCCACACAGTGCACAATCTTCAAGGCTGTTGAGGAAAAACTGAGTGAGGCTTTGAACTTAATTACTATATATTATAGGGATAACCAACTGAAGCCAAACTGTCTAAAATCTCAACTCTGTGCTTTTCATCTGAAAAAACGGCAGGCATCAAGAAGGTTGCATGTGAATGGTACCAGGCTCGAACACTGCAACATCCCCAAATACCTGGGAGTTACCCTGGATCGAACTCTCACTTTCAGGATCCACTGCATAAATACCAAACAGAAGGTTTTTGCCACAAACAATATTTTGAGGAAAATAACAGGCACAAGTTAGGGTGCCCAACCACACACATTAAGAACTTCTGTGCTAGCTTTATTTACTTAGCTAGCATCCCTCCACCAACATTTTGCCAAGAAAGTACTGCTCAGAAAGAGCGGGTAAAAGCAAGATCCTCAGAATCACACCTGCTATTTGATCACCAACCACCAAAGCAGAGACTGAAATCAAGGCACAGTTTCCTCATAACATCTGCTCTCCCCCCCCCTCAACAACCAGTTCTTATGCCGGCCAGCCCTGCTGGGACAGAGACAGGAGATCACTCTGTCGTGCAGCACTCAGGTCTCGAACTGCTAACCTGCCAACCTTCCAGTCATCAAATTCAGTATGTTAACCACTAAGCCATTGCAGTCCCTCCATGTGCCTCTGTACCTTTGCATAAATTGATGCCATGATATTTTATATATGTCTGATGAACTGCACTTGATTCACAAAAGCTCACATTTAAAAACAAGAGTTAATATTTAAGGTGCCACAACTTTTTGTGTGTGTGTGTGTGTGTGTGTGTGTGTGTTTCCCTAAAACAGGGGTACAACCCACACCCATGCTCGTCGCCACTTCCACCACTGCCACCACTGCCACCACTGTCTCAATCCTTCTCTCCTCCACTTGGCTTGGTGTGTCCCTGATGGCACTCCATAGCAGGGTGAATGTTGTAAGCCTTACAACATCTGCCCTGCTACAGATTGCCGTTAGGGACACACCAAGCCAAGCCAAGCAGAGGAGACAAGGATTGAAGGAGCCACTCTGGCCGAGCATGGGCGAGAAAGACAGCCTGGACTCCTTTATGCAGTTCCTCCAGGCTGGTAGGCAGGGAAGCAGCATGGGGAGGAGTGGGGGGCTTGGGGTGGTCGCAGCTGTGGTGGTGGGGAAGAGTAGGGGAGCTCAGGGTGGTCCTACTGCTGCTACTGCACCACCCCGAGCCGCCCAAGCCCCCCACTCCCACCACCACCGTCACCAGGGTGTCCAGCCCACCAACAATCTGAGGGAGCATGGTCCGGCCCGTGGCTTAAACACATTGAGAACAGTTGCGCTAAAGAAACACATAGATTTGAGTTAACAAGAGTTGAGCAGTGCTGTTGAGGAGAAGACATTTTGGAGATCTCTCATTCATAGGGTTGCTGAAAATTGGGTGCGGCTTGATGGCACATATCAACAACAATGGACAAGAGAGTAGATTTCATCTGAACATTTAAAAAAAAACCTTAACAGCAAAAGGAAGGCAGGAATACAACATTTTACCTTAAAGAGTAGTGGGTTTATCTTAACTGGAAGGGATGATCTAGTGCCAAATTTCTCCTTACTGAGTATTTATCTATTTCTTTGACTCAAAGTGTAAGATATATTTGCATCTGCACTATATCAATGGCTCTAAGTGTGCAGCACCACACCACCAAACCTTAAATACAAAGGAAACATTCCATCATCTGATAAGAATAGGAGTAGAGGACAGGGAGGAAATATCAATACAGCCTAAATTAAAGGCATTGTATTTAAGTACAGTTATAAAACCATTTTATGATGTAAAACAATAATAGCCCCATCACTTGTCAATGGCCCATTCATCAGTATCAGATGTGGTCTGTTAAACTAATTAGTGAAACAATCCCTATGAAACAACTCTTAAATAGGTTTCTGATGGCTTCCAAAGAAAGGGAATGAATCTCATTAAGATTCCAATTCAGGGCTAAACTAGACATGATGTTCAGTTGCAGGATTATTGCTGGTTTGTTTTTCTTTCTTTTCTTCTTGCATTGTTCTACATGAAAAGCAACCTTATGGACACAAATCAAGAACAAGGAGAATGGTAAGGGCATCTTTCTTTCCACATTGTACACTCTGAGGGTCAGTTCACTTATACTGTGCAGGTCATTATACAGATCTTTTTGGTATATCAGAGAGTAAACAAAACAGCACAAAAAGACAAAAAATGTTGTAGTACCCTCCTTGTGTGCCTATGTACCAGATGTGTATAAATTGATGTCATAAGGCCTCACTCTTATATCTGATGAAGTGGATTTGGGTCACAAAAGCTCACATTTAAATTACAACCATTAGTCTTTAAGGTGCCACAACATTTTATTTTATTTTATTTTTGCTGTTTTGTTTTGGTTACTCTCTGATATGCTTGCACAGACTAACATGGCTACCACTTCAAGCAGATCATTCTGGGGACATCAGACATGCAACAAAGCCATTGTGATCTTTAGTTGATCAAGTCTAAAAGAAAAGCATTCAAATTTGCCAAATGCAAGCTGAGATAAGATCACATTAGAATAAACTGTCTTTTTAAAATAAATTTTATTTAAAATTTCAAAAAATGTTAATTCCCAAATTTGAAAAGTTATTTAATCACATATTGGAAGGGGGTGAAATAACACCTTCCTGGATTGTACTGATACCCAAACCAGAAAAGGATAAAACAAAAATAGACTCTTATCACCCTATTTCCTTAATTAATCAGGATGCAAAACTATTTACCTCAATAATCACATATATATTAAATGTTGTCTGCTGCTTTCCCCCACAAAAAAAAAACAGACATCGCTGAACCACAAACGTACGATACTATATAAAATTTGAAATGTGCAACACAAATCTGATCAGTGTTTTTTTTTAATATACATTGTCATTCTGTACGGTATTTTATCTTGTTGCTATTGTACAGTTTTACTTCTTGTGAGCTGCCCTGAGTTTCTTATGGGGAGAAAGACAGAATATATAAAAATATAAATAAGCAGACATTTGGTTCAGTTTGAATCTCTAAATTCTGCTAATCTGTTTCCTACCTAGGTACACTCACCTTGATTATAGGGCAGCAATTATCACTTCCCTCCTCACTGTTGCTTTTTACATATAGAAAATGACACGTCCGCAGGAAAAATGCTCCCACTCACAAGTGCATAAGCAACAGCTCTGGGAGTCTTTCTGATTTGTGTGCCTCATTTGCTTTGCATTTACCACAGTTTAGTAGCCATTCTCCTTTGGCCCTAGCTTTTAGCCTATAACATCCAAAAACACACCCGTCAAGTATCCCGTTTTTCCCATGAAAACCCCTTATTTTAACCCCTCTTCCTGCCCCTCCCGTTTTATTAATTTCCCCGTAATATCCCTTATTTTTTTAATTAAAAAAAATCCTGACCGGAGCCCTCGCAGGTGAAGCTGCATTATGTTTTTCCTGCCACCAGAGGTCGCTGTGGCTTTTTGCTTGTGGAAGGAGAGAGAGAAGGTGGTGGGAAGGGCCTTCTGTAGTTTCTCTTTCATTTCCCTGCCACATGGTCATGGAGGCTTCATTTTTGCTACTGCTGGTCAGAGCCACCATGGGACAGGAGTCTACTCTAGGTGAGCGATATTTATATATGGAGATTAACTCCTCAGCTGCTGGGAGGCTTGGAAACTACAGAGGTTGCTTTTTACTTTACTAAATCCCTTCCTTAAGTTGGATCCGAAATTCTCAGGTGTTGGTGCTTCAACTGGTTGCAGTGAGGAACAAATTGGTTAATTTGTGGGAATTAATCCCTTGCTCCTCCACCCTAATTGGGGGGGGGGCGGAGTGTCTAGCCATGTGCAGGGCTAATTCACCCTAGGGGGCTGGTTTATTATTCTGCTCTTTGCTTCCCAGAATTTTTTTAAAATTAAAAATGAGTAAACAAGAAAGAAAACAAAATAAAAGTGCTCCAAGAAGATGGGGAAAGGGTTCTTTGGCCCACACAGCTTTGTGCCCATTGCATCTACAATACCATCTAGCCATCTTATTTTTGGCCACCCCTTCTTTTGTCCTCCACCTTTCCCAGCATCAAGGCCTTCTCAAGTGAATCCTCTCTTCTCATTTGATGTCCAAAGTACTTTAGCATCATCTTTACTATTTGACCTTTAATGAGCAGTCGTGGTTGATTTCTTCTAGGATCAACCTATTTCTAACACCACATTTCAAAGGCATCTATTTTTCTGCGCTCAGCTTTCCTAATGGTCCAGCTCTCACACCCATACATTACCACCAGGAATACCATTGCTTTGACTATGCAATTTTTTGTTTGCAAGGTGATGTCTCTACTTTTAACTATGGTCCCCCGGTTTCTCATAGCTTGTTTCCCAAGCATCAGTTGCCTTTTTATTTCACGGCTGCAATCACCATCTGCAGCGATCTTTGATCCTAAGTGTAAAGAACAAATAATGGAGAGTTGGAAGGAAAGTTGGCTTTGGAATGATACGGATGAGGTGAGTTTTAATATGGTGTGGGATGCCATGAAGTCTGTTTTCAGAGGTGAAAGTATTAGGCTGGCTAGCTTCAGAAATAAACAACTTAAGGTGGTGCAAGATAAAATTGAGAATGAGATAAAGCAGTTGTAGGAACAACATGCAAGGATTAAGGATAAGAAAGTTTTTGATAATATGCAAAGATTGAAGACCGAATTAATAGGAAAGGACATAGAAAAGGTAAAATGAGATTTGGTATATTTAAAAAGAGAATATTTTGAATATAGTAATAAGAATTCAAAATTATTAGCAAGGGCTGCAAAAGAAAAGAGAGAAAAAAGGGAAATTGGAATTCTGATTAATAAGGATGGGGCAAGATGTAATAAAATTGGAGATAAATGTAAAATTGTGAAAGACTTCTATCAGGCGCTATATGCGAAAAAGAACATAGATTTGGTGAAATTAAAAAAAAACAATTGGAGAAACAAATAAACAGTAAGATTACACAGGAACACAAGAATAGGATGGAAGAACGAATAACGGGGGGGAAGAGGTTATAGCCAACTTAAAAAGGGATAAAGCGCCTGGAGAAGATGGGTTACCAGCTGAATTTTATAAGGAGTTTAAAGAGGTAGTGGTGCCGAAATTGACTAAATTATATAATTATATATTAGAAGGTGGGCAAATTCCGACTTCGTGGTATAGGACTATAATAGTGTTATTGCCAAAGCCTGGAAAGGATCCGGAAAAGGTTGAATCTTATAGACCAATTTCATTGATAAATCAAGACACTAAGATCTTCACAGCAATATTGGCTAATAGATTGAATAATTTTATGGGTAATTATATAAATGAGGATCAGGTGGGATTTTTGAAGGGTAGGCATATGTCAGATTTGACGAGAAGAGTTGTAAATTTAATTGACACGGTAGGATGAACAAAAGATAAAGTAGGTTTATTATCCCTAGATATTTTTAAGGCATTTGACTCTTTGCAATGGGTAACAATTAATGAGATAATTAAAGGCTATGGATTTGAGGATAAATTTAGAAAGATAATTGGACAACTATACCAACAAGGTACAGCAGTAGTAAGGGTAAATGATGAAGATACAGAAGAAGTGAATTTAGAAGCAGGTACAAGGCAGGGCTGTCCTTTGTCTCCAATTTTGTTTATTATGGCAATGGAGTTGTTGGCGAAAGCCGTAAGGGAAGATAAAGAAATAGAAGGGGTTCTAGGTAACAAGATAAGCTTATACGCAGATGATACTTTGATAATAGCTAAATACCCTGGGAAAACACTGGATAGAATACAAGCGCAGTTGAAGGACTTTGAGGAGATGACAGGTTTGAGAATTAATTGGGATAAATCAGAAATGATATTGTGTAATATGGGTAAGAAAGAACAGCAAAGGATAAAGGGAAAGTGCAATTTACAAATTAAGGATAATTTGAAATACTTGGGGATAAATATTTCAAATAAATTCGAAGAGTTTAAGAAATTGAATTATGAAAAATTAAAAAAAAAGAAATTAAGGATAGAATACAACAATTACAAAAATTGAAGCTGTCATGGTTTGGAAGAATTGGAATATGTAAAATGATGTTACTACCAAGAATCAATTTTTTATTTGATGCCTTTTCAATTCAAATGAAGGATAAAAAAATTAAGGAGTTCCAAAAAATGATAAATAATTTTTGTAATGGGGGGGGGGGGGGAAAGGCCTTGATTGGCAAAAAAAAGTGGTATTTATCCCAGAAGGAGAGGGGATTAGGGATGCCAAATTTGATGACATATTATCGAGCTTTTCAAATTAAGAATGTTGTGAAGATCTTGGCTAGAGAAAGGGTAATTTGGGAAGAAATTGAAATGAAAGAGTTTAGTCATATAGGAAAAATTGTCTTTCTAGGAGGGAGTATGGAGAAAGTAGTTATTAAAAATAAAATGATGAAGGCAACACTGGGAACATGGGGAAAAGTAAAAAGGGAATTGGTACCAGATTTTTCACCTATTATTGAATTGGAGGATATGGCAAATTTCCCAATAAAAATTAATAAAAGGATTAAAGAAGTACTTGACAAGAATGGAGTTTTTCTGGTGAGAGACTGGATATGGGCCTGTAGAGACTAGAGGAAAACAAATCTATATGGACAATTGAGATTGAATTGGTTTCAGATAGGGATGGTAAACAAGTGCAATAGTAACTATATGAAAGAAGTTGGACTAGAAAGAGGGAGGACTGAATTTGAAGAATTAATTTTAAAAATAAGAAAGGGACAAACAGGAATAAAGGGGCTGGTGAGTAAAATATATATAATGATAAATAAGGAAGGTAATGCACAGGAGGAATTGAAAGCAAGTTGGGAACAGGATTTAAAGATGAAGATAGAGGACCAGAATTGGATAAATAAATGGAAGAAAAGAATTATGAGAACTATGTCTGTCAGAGTCAAAGAACACAATTATAAAATGTTGTGGAGATGGTATTTGACACCAATGAGATTACATCAGGTAGATAATAAGAAAGACAAAATGTGTTGGCATTTTAAGAATGCACTGGGTACATATGAACACATGTGGTGGAGTTGCAACATGGTAAAGGATTTCTGGGGGGAAATTGAAAATGAGATAATCGAAATTATGGGGGGGGAATAAAGTTGGGACCAAATACCATCATGCTGACAGATGTGGAAGGTACACATTTAAGCAAAGATAAAAAAGAGTTACTAGAAATAATGTTGACAACAGGTAGATTGTGTATCGCTAGAAAATGGGGAAATGATGTGAATATGAAAATTGAGGAATGGTACAAGGAAATGTGGGATCTAGCACTGAATGACAAATTAACATATGAGATAAATGTTAAAAAGGGTTTTGTGAAAGAGAATAGATTTTGGAATATTTGGCAAGCATTTGTGGATTATTCTTTGAAAGGCGATAAAAAGAATAGACCTGTACCCGATCAAATGAGTTTTTGGAAAGGAAAATAGAGTGAAACTCTGATTTTTCCAGGGCAGTGTATAAAGCACTGGGTGTTTAATTCTTATTTCTTTTTTTATTATTATTGAAATTTGCCAGTATTTTACTTTTTTGTTATAGTATTCATGACTTAGAAGTTTGACTTAACAGATATATTAAACTGTGTAGATTTTGAAGTGAAATTAGACTAGGTTTAAGCAATAATAAGAATAAATATTAAAAACTGTTTGGATTTTTGATAATGGTATGAAAGATACAAGAAATAAGTCAGAATCAACTGGCATTTTCCAGAGATGTTTATTCTTGTCTTTTTTTCTTTTATCATTATTTAGTTTTGGTATTGTATAGGTATGAAATTAGTTATAAATTGTCTATATTTGTTCAGATTTTTTATGTATGATTGTCGTTTTTTTATGTTGTAATATTGTTTTAAAAATTCAATAAAATATTTTTAAAAAAAGAAAGTAAAATCTGCTAGTCGTATCCAACTCTAGGGTGCAGTGCTCATCTACATTTACAGCCAAAGAGCCAGTGCTGTCTGTGTTTGCAGACATTTTCATGGCCATGTGGCAGACATGACTAGAGCCCAGCAAGTCACATGGCTATATTTGGCCACGCCTATAGATTTGGCCATGCCCACAGAGGGGTGTGGCTAAATTTTCCCTTATTTTCAAATCCAAAACTTGACAGGTATGTCCAAAAACCTGATGGAGGTAAACAGGTAAAGGTAAAGGTCACCCTTGCTAGAAAAAGCCAGTCGTATCCGACTCTAGGGTTTGGTGCTCATCTCAGTTTATAGCCAAAGAGACAGCGCTGTCTGCATTTGCAGACATTTCCATGGACATGTGGCAGCTATGCCTCAACACTGGAGTGCACAGAACATTGTTTACCTATCCCCCCAGTGGTACTTATTTATTTACTTGCATTGTCTTGCTTTCAATTTGCTAGATTGGCAGGAGCTGGGATAGAGATGGGAGCTCACTCTGTCATGCAGTACTCGGGTCTCAAACTGTTGACCTCCCAACCTTCCCGTTGTCAAGTTCAGCATTTTAACCACTAAGACACCACACCCCCTGATTTTGAGCTACCCAAATTGTAAGTTTCAACCCCCAAAATATTTCTAAAAATTTTACAAGAGGCAACAAGAGTCACTTTTCTCTTCCAGGAAAGTTGGGATTAGCAACAGGAAGCACAGCAAGACACTATCTACATTCTGACTAGGTTAGATAATGCAGTGGACATTAGATCTGCCACTGCAAGACATAACCATGAGGGAGGTTAGCAGAGTTAATTGCAGCTAATGCAAGCTAAAAGTACTTTATTTCATTACAACAAAAAGGTCCTCTCCACTTGAAAATAGCAGTAGTTACACTGTAAGATAAGTTAATGAGAGAGCATGGTATAACTCAAGTCATGGAACAGAATGGTACAACTATAAATTAGCAATATAAAATTCCCTCTCTCTGGATATATAGGTTTCTTGGCAGCAGGCCTTCCTTTGGCAAAGAGAACCCTAACCTAAGTCTCTTAGGATTCAAACATCATGGAAACAGACAAGCAATGATACTAGGCAAGAAGCCTGCAATCATAGGTGCATTGTTCAGAAGAACGAGGGTTTATTGAATGATATTCTCACCGAGGAATGAGAAATGCAAATTATAGCCCTAACTTGATTATATCCATTTCCTGGCAGAAAGCCACAATTCAGTTGGTGTACTCCAAACAGCACATGTCAGCAGGAGTTATGGCACCATAGGTATTCTTTGTCCTTCAACAAATAAACGTGAGAACAGTACTCACTGCAGGGAGCCACTCCTTCAAGAGGCTGCTGTTAAGAGTCCTAGAAAGTGGCACATATTATTAACTGGAAGAATATGTAAATTCATCATGACACAGTGTTAATTGATAAGCGTCATCTCTGAACCACACTCAGCACTATCCTATGTACAACAGTTTGTCAAGACATTTTGCTCAACCATTTTCATTATCACATTTTTATATGTAATTAATGTGGCAAAAAAGCAATTAATCCCAAAGTTCTCCATAAACATTTGTAACTTTCCAGTTTTAGTAACCTAATATTTATTACTGGCATGTGTACCATTTATCACAATGCATACATATACATGAGAAATATATTGGGTGAGCTACCTGTATTTCAGGTTCTGATGTCCCCCTGATGCATGAAGTACTATATTCCAACTATTCTATTTAAATGATCCATCCCATTAGGTCAGTCGTTCCCTTTCCCTGACCAAGAAACCCTCCAAAGGACCAATTCAGCTAATTCCACTGCAGGAAGCAACAGTTTCTCTTTTTGTTTCAATACCCCCCACCCTCCCCATAGAAGGTGTGTCTGAATTGCATTGTACATACATGTCCCAAAATTCAGCAGTAAGTGGAGACTTGACAGTTTTGCGTGCATGGGTCATAATCTTAAAATACAAACAAACGCAGGGAGGAGATGATACCTCTTTCAGGTCACTTTGAAATTCAAAACTTAGCAAACTTAGCAAGCTTTCATAGTTCATGAGTACTTCTTCAGGCTAACATGGCATGGAGTAAGTAGTCCAGCCAGGCTCATTCTTAGATGTAAAATGGGAGAACAGCAGAAACTAACAGCCTTTTCTAGAATTTAGAAGCAGGAGACCAGTATTTGCATATTCCCTGATTCTATACATGAACTACAAAAACTTGCTAAGTTTGCTAAGTTTTGAATTTTAAAGTGACCTGAAAGAGGTAACGTTTCCTTCATTTGTTTGAATTTTTGATGGGTCTCATGGCTGGACTTTTTTTATTGAATCTTAAAATACTATCTCATATAAAGATTTGCAAGGTTGGTAAATGTCAGGGCAACACAGCAGATAGGCAGGGTGGGAACATTTGCCCACATATCATAGAAGGATGTTAGTAGCCATTGCCCAATAACTTTATATTCAGGCTGGGACTTTCTCTGGGTAACAATAGTTTTGAGTACACTGACCTATAGCCCTTTCAACAGTGGCAGCTCAAAGTCCAGCACTATAGATGTGCTCTTTTGTGTTTCTGGATTCCAACCCACAGAATTCTTCAACAGTTATCCAGGCAAAATTTCTGGTAGATTCAATCCAGAGACCCACACCTGCAGACCCCCAATTTTGCCTCCCACTACCTTCCAACAAGGTCACATCTCCAGGACTGCATTGCCTCCTCCAGCCTTTGCTTTCTGTTGTTAATTTTTAACAATAAATAATAAATAAAATAATAATAAAATAAAGCTGCTGCAATCCTTCCAGGGAGGCATAGTTCTTTTGGAGACACCCACTATAACCGCGATGGCAAACCTTAATGAAATAGGGGTGAAAGAATTAAGATATTAAGATAATATTAATTCTGTTTTAAAAGTAAAAATTATTTTCTCAGTACTCTGTAAAGTTAAACAGATCAGATTGACCTATCATATAGAACTGATGACGAGGCTAAAGTACAAGCTCAGCACAGTTTGTACAGCTGACAGGGAACCGTAAATAATATTTGTGTGACATGACATGATATGACATGAGACATGTTCCTTATATGACATGTTCTAAATAACAGATACTGAATGTTCTAACCTGAACTTAATGAAATGTCAGAAGGTTAATTAATAATTTTGGCTTATCCCATAGTGATGTAATGTGTAGAAATTTCCACATTTTTATGCTATAAAAAGATGGCTCTGAAAATGTATTTTCATTCAGGGAATATTAGCTTGGTAAAGCGTTCCTGAATCTGTTTGGCCAAATATTGACAAATAAAACTCCTAAATCTGTCTTAGCGTGTGGAATGCGAATTTGTCTAGTTCAGAATTCCATAACATTTTTGGCGACTCCGCCGGGACTGACTAGACAAATAGCAGGTGCCATTGTCACTCTAGACGGCTGTTCCTGATGGGATAAAACGATGCCTCTCCAGGGATAACCTAAAATGCCGGCATAGTAGACCTTTAATCTACTCTGGGAAATCAGTGAAGAGGTGGCGAGTAACTGTCAGAAGAAACAGACCAGAAGGCTAAGACAGACGGAGAACTCTAGGCGGTGGATTTTCAAAAGCCTGCAGGCAAGTATAAAATTGTATGAAACTGTATGAAACTGTAGAAGTATACTTATGTGTGCCCACTCATTTGAGGAGTGGAAGTGGAGCCTGATCACCTTCAAGGGGACGGGACGGCAATTCCTAAGTCCTCAATGAACCACGGGCGGTAACCCAGTGTTCCTGGAAAAATCAGGGCGGCGAACCTGATTTTTGTGTGTGTAAAATTTATATTGTGTGGGTAGTTAAACCATCGTGTTTTTCTGATGCCCTTGAATTTTTTCGGGTGCCCCAGGCCGGTGGTAGTGTTTAGTTTAGAATGGGTGGTGGTAGTAGCGTTCCAAAAATGCCACTACGGTGTTTCCTTGAGAACTTTGAGATATTTACAACAGAGACACATGAACCCCCTTTAACAAAATTTGAGTTAAGGAAGTTTTGTGAATATGAATGGCCCAGTTTCCAAGTAGGGTGGCCTCCAGAAGGCTCCTTAGATTTGGGTCTTATAAATAGAGTGTTTCAAAGAATAACGCAGAATAAACAATGGGATCAGTATCCCTATATATCAGCATGGCAAGCTATAATACAAAAAGCCATGACCCCCTCTTGGCTACGGAAATGCCAGGCTGAATGTGTAAAAGCATATTTAATGAAGGAAAAGACATCCAAAGATAAGAAATCTAAATTAGGTAGGAAAGTGGTCAGAACACCCAATACCCCAGAAATAGAATGGCAGACAGAAGAAAGATTGAAAATTTTAAACAGAAATGAAAAAGATGAAATTCTGTTTCAAAGACCTCCACCTTATGTCATGCCAAAATCAGCGCCACAAGATGGCCAAGTTCCACATATTTATCCAGACCTTGCATTAGCAAATGCAGGAAGCAGTCACTCTGCAGGAAGATTTCAGACCCCAGACAAAAGTGAGGCTTCCCCAACCACAGAGAAACTAAGAAAAGTAACTGAGATCTTGAAAGATGTAATTCAACAGGGAAAAGAAAAATTCAAAAGGTACAGCCAATCTTCTCCCTATAACAATGAAGCTGGAAGGGAGCCACCTTCGAACACCCCAATGGCACATGCCATGCCAACGATGAAAAAAAGAAAAGAGATAGTGGCCCCACTGAGGGAAATTATAACAGCCATATGAGGGAAGATGATGAACAAGTAAATCAGTCAATCTTCCAATATGTACCATTTACCACAACAGACCTGTTAAATTGGAAACAGCATTATGGACCTTTTAGTACCAAGCCGAATGAGGTGATTGAACTAATTGGAACCATAGTCCAGACACATAACCCCACATGGAGTGATATGCAGCATATAATAAATACGCTCCTTAATATGGAAGATAAGCAAAAATTGAAACTGGCAAAAGACAGGATCCTTCGTAGAAATTTCCCAGACGTAAATCAGACTGTAGTGCGTATGGCAGCAGCTGCTGAACAAAACCCAAATTGGGACCCTAATGATTCAACACACAGGGCAAGTCTTCAACAGTATAGATATTTGATTTTGGAAAGCTTAAAGGAAGCAGCAAAAGGTCCTGTCAATTTTAGCAAACCTGCTAATATAATTCAAGAGAAAGAAGAATCCCCTGAAAGTTTCTTAGCCAGGTTAATTGAGGCTTATAAAGTGAACACAGGGATTAATATGGAAGATCCGGAAAACCGCCAGATGTTAAATGAAAGATTCATTACACAGAGTGCACCGGATATAAAGAAAAAGTTACAAAAACTGGAAGGAGCACTCAGGAAAAACACTTGTGAGCTGGTTGAGGTGGCAAGGAAAGACTATATTAATAGGGAGCAGAAGGAAGAGAAGAAGGAGAATATGAAAGAATATAAAAGAGCTGAGATGATCGCCCTTGCTTTGGGAAGAGGCAACAATCAGCGTGCTTACTGCAAGCAAGAGGGCCATTGGCAGAGGAATTGCCCCGAGAGAGGAATGAGATGATTGAAGAAACCAGAGGAATTTGGGAAATCCAAGAAAAACAAACAAACAAACAAACAGCTGAGCGCTTGATAGCTAACCCCAAGATTTTGAATCCCTAGTCGGCCCCAAGCTCCAAGGCTACTAGGTTTGTTCTAACTTTTTCAGGCAGTATGTGAAAGTACGCAGAAATAAAAGTGTAAATGTCACAGGTCAGTTGCCTAACTCCAGAGGAACTTGAAGGCCTGCGCAAGAAGTTTACTTTTTCTGCAGACGTACAGATACATACTGGCCATCCCCAGCCAGATGATTTGGAAAATAAGGGACATTTATGGGTTAGTAATCAAAGACTGATCAAAACTGCCCAGAATGCCTAGATCCCTTGCAATTAATCTGAAAAACAGAAGGCACAGTTGGCAAAAGGGAGCAGAAGAAGCAAAGTGAAAAACAGCTATGTTTAAACAGCCAAACAAACACAGGAGTTGTATTTGATTAAAGAATTTGAGGACTTGAAAATATAAAACATCTGAAGTAAAAAAGCCAGTAAGGGAATACTTACTTATAGCAGGGAGGCTTAGTGGAGTCGTCCTTGTCCACAGTTAGGAAGAGGTTGAGAAAGCATTGCAGAATTGTATGAAATCAATAAGTCCAGGTTTTTTACCCAATTACAATGTATGATATGAGAACTCCTTTTTTACAAAGTATCCTATTTCCCCATTTGAATTTCTGACCTAAACACATACAGATGGCCATTTCTGGCCCGCTAGAAGGAAATTATTAACTCAGTCACTGCAGTAGAAATCAATAATGTGAATCAGTGCAGGAGGCTTGCCCTTCCTATATCCACGGCAACACATGGCTTTAAGCCAGGAGACTGATTACAGTTAAACATTGATAAAATGGATTATTGCAAAACCGAAAAGAACTATATACTGTCGATAGTATCTTTTTTTCTTGCAGTTTAAGACCCTGGAAAGATTGGAATGCATAGATTTTGCTTAAATAATCAACGCAAGAGAGAAGACGACAGCTTGGCTAAAGACCCAAACTGGAGGCGGTCTTTTCAACACCCAGCCGAAGCTTGAGGAATCGGCAATCAACATGATAGAAATGTTTATGTGAAAAAGTTATTAAACTTTAATAATTTTCAAGAAATCAGGAGGGAATGAAATAGGGGTGAAAGAATTAAGATATTAAGATAATATTAATTCTGTTTTAAAAGTAAAAATTATTTTCTCAGTACTCTGTAAAGTTAAACAGATCAGATTGACCTATCATATAGAACTGATGACAAGGCTAAAGTACAAGCTCAGCACAGTTTGTACAGCTGACAGGGAACTGTAAATAATATTTGTGTGACATGACATGATGTGACATGAGACATGTTCCTTATATGACATGTTCTAAATAACAGATACTGAATGTTCTAACCTGAACTTAATGAAATGTCAGAAGGTTAATTAATAATTTTGGCTTATCCCATAGTGATGTAATGTGTAGAAATTTCCACATTTTTATGCTATAAAAAGATGGCTCTGAAAATGTATTTTCATTCAGGGAATATTACATAAGAACATAAGAATATAAGAACAGCCTTGCTGGAACAGGCCACAGCCCATCCAGTCCAGCATTCTGTCTCACACAGTGGCTCACCATTTCCTTCAGGGTATTCCCAAGCAGATGCCTGCTTAGGATTCCCTGGAAATGATATTGAGAGATATCCAGCCTATCTCTCCAACCCGGAGGTTGTCCTTAAGTATCCATAATTATAGCCATTGATATTCTTGTCCTCCATGAACTTGTCTAGTCCTTTCTTAAAGCTGTCAAGACTGACAGCTGTCACCACTTCTTCTGGCAGGGAGTTCCATAGACCAGTAATCCTCTGGGTGAAAAAGTACTTTCTCTTATTTGTTTGAGAACTAGTACCCAAAAGTTTCATGGAGTGTCCCCTAGTTCTAGTGTTATGCGATAGGGAAAACAGTTTTCCTTATCTACTTTGTCCACACCGTGCATGATTTTATAAACTTCAATCAGGTCACCTCTTAGACGTCGTCGTTCAAGAGTGAAGAGGCCCAACCGTTGCAGCCTCAGATGGTAAGGAAGGTGTTCCAGTCCCCTAATCATTCTGGTTGCCCTCCTCTGCACTTTCTCCAACTCCATAATATCCTTCTGGAGGTATGGCGACCAGAACTGTACACAGTATTCCAGGTGGGGCCTCACCATAGATTTATAAAGAGGCAAAATGACACTTGCTGACTTATTTTCTATACCCTTCCTAATGATCCCTAGCATTCAGTTTGCTTTTTTCACTGCTGAGGCACACTGGGTTGACACCTTCATTGAGTTGTCCACCAGGACACCAAGGTCCCTTTCCTGGTTTGTCGCAGAGTTCAGACCCCATCAGTTTATAAATGTAATTGGGGTTCTTTGCCCCAACATGCATCACTCTGCACTTACTAATGTTGAAACTCATTTGCCACTGTTTTGCCCACTCCCCCAGTGTCGAGAGATCCCTCTGGAGCTCCTCACAATCTCTCACATTTTTCACTACCCTGTATAATTTAGTGTCGTCAGCAAATTTGGCTACCTTGCTTTTTACTCCTACCTCTAGATCATTTATGAAGAGGTTGAAAAGCAGGGCTCCCAGTACTGAACCTTGGGGGACCCCACTCTTTACTTCCCTCCACTTGGAGAAGTGTCCATTTAGTGCTACCCTCTGTTTCCTGTCCCTTAGCCAGTTGCTGATCCAGGACAAGACCTGTCCCTTTATTCCATGACTGGTAAGTTTATTCAAGAACCTTTGGTGTGGGACCTTGTCAAAAGCCTTCTGAAAGTCCAGATAAACAATGTCAACTGGATCCCCCTTATCCACATGCTTGTTGACACTCTCAAAAAATTCCAACAGATTAGTGAGGCATGATTTGCCCTTGCAAAAGCCATGTTGGCTCTCCTTTAGCAGCGCCTTCTCTTCTATGTGCCTATTAATTCTATCTTTTAGGATGGTTTCGATCACTTTACCTGGGACACATGTCAAACTGACAGGTCGGTAATTCCCTGGATCACCCCTGGATCCTTTTTTGAAAATTGGTGTTACATTCACTACCTTCCAGTCATCAGGCACAAAGCCTGATTTGAGGGAAAGATTATATATTTTGGCTAGGAGATCAGCAATTTCATCTTTAAGTTCCCTGAGAACTCGTGGATGGATGCCATCTGGTCCTGGTGATTTGTTAATGTTTAGTTTAACAAGACATGCAAGGACCTCCTCCCTGGTTATTTCTATCTGGCTTAATTCTTTGGTTTCCCTCCCTACGAAGATTGGCTCTGTTTTGGGCATGTGGCCTCTGTCTTCTTCAGTGAATACTGAAGCAAAGAATTCATTGAGTCTCTCTGCAATCTCTGTTTCCTCTTTAATAACCCCTTGCCTTCCACTGTCATCTAATGGTCCAATGGCCTTCCTAGTTGGGTTCTTACTTCTAATGTACTTAAATAAGTCTTTGTTATTTCTCTGAGTATTTTTAGCTATACGCTCCTCAAAGTCTTGCTTTGCTTTCCTGATTGTTGCCTTGCATTTGTTCTGCCAGAATTTGTTTTTGCCTGCTGTCCTCATTCGGACAAGCCTTCCATCTTCTAAATGAGCTTCTCTTGCTCTTGATCACTTCCCGAACTGCTCCTGTAAGCCACATTGGAGTCCTCTTGGAGCTGGCAGTGCCCTTTTTCCTTTTGGGTATGCATTCCAATTGAGCCTCTGTTATTGTTTTTGTAAACTGCCTCCATGCCTCTTGGAGTGTTTGGACTCTCTCAATTTTCCCTTTCAGCTTCTTTTTTACTAGTTTCCTCAACTTTGGGAAATTTCCTTTTTGAAAATTTAAGGTCTCTGTGTTAGATTTTATCAGTGACTTGCGGTCTATGATCAAGTTAAACATAATTGAGTTGTGGTCACTGTTCCCTATTGGATCAGTCACATTAACATCTTGCACCAGATCCTGAGTATTACTCAGGATCAAGTCAAGGATTCTTGTACCTCTAGTTGGGTCTTCAACCATCTGTCCCAGGGAACAATCATTTAGCATATCTAGGAACTTTATCTCTTTATCATGTGCTGAACAACAGTTCACCCAGTCTATGTGAGGGTAATTGAAGTCCCCCATTATAACCAGACTTCCCTTCTTGGATGCCTCCTTTACAACATTCTCCAACTGCCAGTCTCTCTCAAGAGTTTGGGTCGGAGGCCGATAGTATATGCCTACTGTTAGACCATCCTTGTGGCCTGGTACTCTTACCCACAGAGCTTCTAATGGTGACTCCAAATCACCTAGATATTCCAATTCATACGATTTTATCACTTCTTTGACATACAAGGCCACACCACCTCCCATTTGCCCCTTCCTATCCTTCCTGTACAGTTTGTAGCCTGGGATAACTGTATCCCATTGGTTATCATCCGTCCACCAGGTTTCAGTGATACCAATAATATCAATATTCTTCTCTATTGCTAAGTATTCCAGCTCCCCTATTTTGTTCCGGAGGCTTCTGGCATTTGTATACAAGCATTTATATATGCTTTTCTGACACAGTCTTTTGTGTCCAGTTGCATTGTTAGACTGCCTCTTGCATCCTTCTGCTAGAATGCTAGTGACTAGCTCCTCGCTCTGCTCAGTAAATTTTGCATCCTCCTCACTACTCAAGTACACACTTTTCCGAACCGGATGCTGCCCAGCTCCTGTCGGCTTTCCCCCAGTTATCAGTTTAAAAGCTGCTCTGCAGCCTTTTTGATGTTGAGTGCCAGCAATCTGGTCCCATCATGGTTCAAATGCAACCCATCCCTCCTGAACAGATTTGGCTTGTCCCAAAATGTTCTCCAGTTCCTGACAAATCTGAAACCCTCCTCTCGACACCACCGCCTCATCCACGCATATTAGCTTGGTAAAGTGTTCCTGAATCTGTTTGGCCAAATATTGACAAATAAAACTCCTAAATCTGTCTTAGCGTGTGGAATGCAAATTTGTCTAGTACAGAATTCCATAACATTGGCACTCCAGTTGTTCTTGGACTTCAATTACCAGAAGCCCAAGTCCCGTGAATCCACATAAATTGGTTTACTGCACATACTGGGCTTCTGGGAATTGAAGTCCACAAACAGCCGGAGTGCCAAGGCTCACCATCACTGCACTATAGAGCCCAATGGATAGCAAGACTGTGACTCGCAGCATCTTCTGCACCAAGGAGGCCTGATCCTTCTTTTTGAGCCATCTTGGCATTCAGGGTCATGATGCATATTAATAATTTATCACTCTTAGTTATCTAATTAATAATCCTTGCTCTCACTGGGCAACAGGCTAAGCACTCAGGTTAGCAAGTAATCAGCAGTGAGGAGCAGCAGTGATCACTGCCTGCTTGTGTGAGGGATGTGACAAATATTTGAACAAATTATCATTCTCTGTGATTTTCTATGTCTTGCCATGCAAAACTTACTGCCAATATTTACTCCTGTATTAACATGATTTCCTAGCACCCTACAAATCTGTATAAATTAATGCCATGTATTACAGGCGCACCCCCCAATAAAGGACTCAGATACTGGTAAAAGTGGATAACGGCATTGGGCCACATTTATTGATTCATGCCCTAGTCCGAATTATAAATTTCTATTGGTATTCAACCAATTATAATTCTTAAGGCAAGCAGGCCGAAGTAACACTGGTAAGGTTCCACCCAAAATTGCCAATGGCAATTGGTTACAATGTATCCATTTGTATCAATTTGTTTGTTGACAACAAACAAATTGTTGGCCGCAGTCAATAATCTAACTACTGACCCCACCCTCTGACGCGTATCTGTAAAATAACGGGGTGATGCATGCTGTCTAGCTCGTGCCATCACCCCATTGCCTGGTTCATCGTTGACCGGACAACGTTAACCAACTTGTGCCTGTCTAGTGTTGTCCAGTCAATTGCGAACCTACCGGATACCTGTGGGTCATAAATGTTTACCTTACCAGTGCTACCCGCCCATGTGACCAAAGTCAACAGCAGCAGCAAGAAACCCCTATGTCAAACCATAGCAACAGTGTGGGATGGGCAAAAAAGCCAGGACCCGAAAGCCAATTGTAGGTCCCAGCCAAAAATTCCCACCCGGCCCCGAAGCGACCAAAATATCACACTGTTAACTAGGGAGGGGGTGGAGGGGAAAAACTTCTCCTCTCCGTCGCTTCGCAAAATGGCAGCGCGGTTGCCTCGTGGCCACCCCTTTTAAAGGGTGCTGGCCACGCCCCCCTAACTACCCGGATGTCCAAGTCCGGTGGGGGGGCCCGCAAAGGGCACGGCGGCCATTTTGGCACCGCGCTTGCATTGCAGGCGCACCCCCCAATAAAGGACTCAGACACTGGTAAAAGTGGATAACGGCATTGGGCCACATTTATTGATTCATGCCCTAGTCCGAATTATAAATTTCTATTGGTATTCAACCAATTATAATTCTTAAGGCAAGCAGGCCGAAGTAACACTGGTAAGGTTCCACCCAAAATTGCCAACGGCAATTGGTTACAATGTATCCATTTGTATCAATTTGTTTGTTGACAACAAACAAATTGTTGACCGTAGTCAATAATCTAACTACTGACCCCACCCTCTGATGCGTATCCGTAAAATAACGGGGAGATGCATGCTGCCTAGCTCGTGCCATCACCCCATTGCCTGGTTCATCATTGACCGGACAACGTTAACCAACTTGTGCCTGTCTAGTGTTGTCCAGTCAATTGCGAACCTGCCGGATACCTGTGGGTCATAAATGTTTACCTTACCAGTGCTACCCGCCACACGGGGAGGCTTCAACAAAGGCTCACCGCCCCCGCCCCCCAGACCGTCAGCTCGGTCAACAGGCCTGCTCACCAATCTCCCAACAAGAGGTCCATACCTCCCGGCGACAGATGGACCCCATCCCCTGTGTAAAGCTCATAATTTTGGAGACTGATGGTGGGGTGTCGTATGACGCGCCCCCAACCCTTGTCCAGAAAGAACCGGGCAATAGCCCTGTTCACCGAGCGCCGAGCCCGATCAAGGGCCTGGAGGTTAAACCCTCCCCTGTAAGCGTGCCGCGGTATCATGTCCGACCAAAGTAGGGTTGTGGCAGGCCACACATAATGCAAATAGGCCAGGTCACCGCAAATCGCATGCTTCAGCGATAGGCCCGTGACCTGTCCCAAATCATTACCCCCAAGGTGTATAATCAGGACATCAGGCAGGTCAGCATCCCTGATGGAGAAAAGGAATGGCAACAGTTCCCGCCATAACATTCCCCGCTTACCGTACCACCTGAGACTTGCGGATGCACCCAGTCCCAGTCGGGGTCCCCACTCTGTCGCCGCAGCAAACTGCGCTGCCCTGTGCACATAGCTATGGCCCACCAGCCATACTGTCACCGGTGTAAGATGACACCCAGGGTCTGTCAAGGAAAAAAGGAAACAGGGCAGTGACTTAACTGGTACTCACTGTTGAAGAGGGCGAACATACAACTGAAAACATCGTGATCCCCACCTTCCCATGTTGCGTATCTCAGCCCCAGAGTACCCAAACGCCGCTGCGGTGGAAGCCGCCCCTATCCTGAATGAATGGGTGCTGTAGCGAGCCCCAGGGAGGCCAACACTGGCTAGTGCCTTACCGGTCACCTTCCAAAATTGAAATTTAGTAAGGGGAGACCCATCTTGGTGACAGAAAAACGGGCCAGGGTGCGTACCACGTAGTGCAAGGAACTCCTGTAGGGCACCAACCGGACAGATGTCTGCCATGGAACATCGTAGCAGTCTTACACCACTGCCTACACCGTGCTGATCAACCTTAGAGGAGCGTATCCTCAGCTGAGCCCAATCATTGGAAACATAGACATCTTCGAGTTCCAGTGCCCTACGACTCGCATCCGCCTTAGACAGTAGCACCAGCTCACTGATGCGGAGCGCCCCAAAAAAGGCCACCGTAGTAGCCGCGTGAAACAGGGTTGCCTCATACCTGTCGAAACACAGGTCATGCCAATCCCTTGCAAGGTGGGTAAGTACCCCTGGAGAAATCGGGTGGCGGTCGTCCGGGCTGCGCCCACGTTCCCGCACCCACCCTTCCAAAACATGTCATATGCCAAAATCATTTGTGCTGTCAGCAAAACCACCCACCTTGGCCATGAATGCCAGCGCTGACAGCCTGGATGCTATGGTGCGGGGAGCTAAGCCCTGGGCATGTAAGTAAACCATAAATTGGAGGACATGAGCCACTGGGATGGGCCAACTTTCAGGCAGCCGGGATCGGGCACAAAAGGCCCTGAATGAACTGAATGCATGGTTATACGTCTTACGCGTGCGGGGGGCGAGCAACATGCCGATCGCCCGGTTCACCTCTCCTTGCCAAGCGTCCATATCTCGTCCGGGAGCGGCGAGGGAAATTCCTCTGCGTCCGGGGCCAAGGCACGGAACCGGGGGATCTGCAGGCGGGACAAAGCGTCAACAATATCATTATTAATACCTGGAACATGTCTGGCCCTAAAAAGCACATTGAGGCGTAGGCTGCGCAACACAAACTGGCGAACCAGTTCCATAACCCTGGGAGATTTTGACGTCTGTGAGTTGACAATGTGGACAACTGCCGCATTGTCACACCAGAAATGAACGACCGAATTGGCCCACTCCTCGCCCCATAGCATCAAAGCTCCAGAATGGGGAAAAATTCCAGGTACGTGAGATCACGCAAACGATCCGTGCCCCCCAGGCTGGCGGCCATCTGCCATAGGCCCACTTCCCTTCGAAGTAAATCCCATAACCCAGGGACCCTGATGCATCCGACTGAACCTGAAAACGAGGGGAAACCAAAAGGTCGGACCTCCAAAATGACACCCCGTTGAATTCCCTCAGGAACTGAAGCCAGATGAGCATATCAGCCCTCATGCCCTTGTTCAGTCGGACCCTGTGGTGGGGCCTGGCCAAGCCAGTCATGGCGCCGCACAAGCGTCGAGCAAATGCTCTGCCAGGTGCGACGACCCTGCAAGCGAAATTGAGGTGACCATGTAACACCTGGAGCTCCCGAAGGGACACCTTGCGTTTGGCCAGCAAGTCCAAAATAAGTGCAACGATCCGTGAAACCTTATCAACAGGTAACCTGGATGCTTGCACAACCGTGTCAATCTCCACCCCCAGGAATGTGAGCTTGGTTGAAGGGCCCTCGGTCTTTTTGGTCGCTAAAGGGACACCGAGTTCCTTCATTAGCGTCTGAAATGTATTTAGGAGATGCGTGCACGTGTCCCAGCCCCGTTCACCCCCGAATAAGAAATCATCAAGGTAGTGGGCTACAGACCGAGACCCTGACCTGCGAACAAAGGCCCATTGCAGGAAGGTGCTGAAGCGCTCAAATGCCGAGCATGAAATGGAGCAGCCAAAAGGCATGGCCTTGTCAAAATAAAATTCACCCCGGAACTTGAAACCCAGCAACTCAAAGTCACCCGGGTGCACTGGCAGGAGACGGAACGCGGACTTAATGTCGCACTTAGCCAGTAGTGCACCCGGGCCACATGAGCGCACCATGCGCAGGGCCTGGTCAAAAGATGTATACCTGACCGAACAAAGGTCGTCAGGGATAGCATCGTTCACCGAACGGCCGGCCGGGTAAGACAAGTGGTGTATCAAACGGAATTCCCCCGGTGACTTCTTGGGCACTAACCCCAACGGGGAAACCTTGAGATTGGGAAATGGTGGGACAGGGAAAGGCCCAGCGACCCTGCCAGCATTAACCTCCTTAGCAATGCTCATGGCAGCCACCTCCTCCCTTCCCCTGAGTGACAACAGGTTGGGGGCATCTTGGGGGGACCTGTCCCCTGTGAAAGGAATGTGAAACCCCTGCTGGAAACCCTCAAGCAGGTAAGCTGCATCCGCCCTCCTCGGGTACATCATGAGCCAACGCTCCAACATGTCCACATTAATTGGGGAGGGGGCCTTTTGCTTGACCAGCTCCCTCCGCGGCAGTTCTGCCCGCTCCCTGTCCACCTCTACCTCTGCCCCGCAGTCCGCCTGCCCTAGGACACGCGGAGGCGGCATGGGGGCCAGCACAAGAGGGACACTCGTGCCTGTATCGACACTGCTTCCTGTTGCACGCACCATTGGCCGAGAAGCCCCAACACAGCAGGCGGGCTGGAACCCCCTGCCCCGCCACCTGGCGGGGTGCCTGGGCTGGAGCAGCTCGCTGGACCACATGTCCACAATGGTACCTCTCCCCTGGCGCAGGGCGCGTGGGGGTCATGTACAGAAGCCACAGCTTCTGGCAGGGCTCATCCCACCTCATCTCTGGGTGTAGAGGCACTCTCATACGGAATTCTTTGTCGTAAGCCAACCACGACGGGCCAGGGAAATCAACCATCGCCCGGTATATGTTGTCCAAATACTGGACCATCGGAATCGCCAGGTCAGGACGGGCCCTGAGGTACACCGCCATGTATATAAGGTACACGGGTAACCAGTTGGCCCACGTGCGTGGCGGCTTACGTCGACGTGACTGCTCCTTGTCCTTCTCGTCCTGCCCCTCCCTCTCCTCTTTGGTGGGTTCTCTATTCAAGAGGGAGAAAATGTCCACATACTCCCCCCGCCAGATCTTTTCCTTGGTGGCCTGGGCCAGATGATCCCCGAGGGGTAACGAATAACCTGCTGTCGGCAACGCCGACACCGGCACATTGACAGTGCTGGGCACCATGAAAGGAGCCTGGACCAGCCCCGCCACCCCCAGTAGGTTCCCTGCAGGACAGGGTGCCCCGCCCCAAGTGGGGCCTTGGAGTGTTGGAGCCGTTCCTGGATGGGCCGGCGGCGTCTGACCCGCCGCCCCAGCCAGGCGAGGCCACGGCCACTGTAAGCCTCCCCCCGTTGTGGGTTGTGGTGTGGGTGCACTAGCTTGAACCGTATACTCACAAGTTGCACCCCCATGGGCCGCCCCCACCGGGGGTTCCGGCCCACTGCGGGCGTCGGAGCTCGCGACCGCAACCAAGCTCGTAGATGGGGCCTGACCACTACCTGCTGGCGGCATCTGCTGCGTGGGGAGCTGCGAGGCCGCGGCTGGCACCGACCTACATGCCTCAGGCAGCTCAACCCGTTCGGCCGCCTGCCAAGGACCGGCAGACGTTGCGTTGACTTGTAAACCAAAAGGTGCCCCGGATGGATTAACTATCCCTAAAGATGCCTCCAGGGCCGCTACGCGGGCCAGTAGGGCATCAACGTTTACATAGCCCCCAACGCTGATGGGGGGCAAAGGGCCGGCCGGCCCACTGGTTGCTGGCGCCGGGCCAGGTCTCTGGACCCCGGGGCCCGAATATGGCCATGCCCCAACCACCGGCCCCAGAGGGGCCGGGGGCATGCCCTGCCAGGGAAGGGAACCCAGCCAACCCCCTTGGTTAAAGCCCACCGCTGGAAGCTGCGTGCCAAGGTCCGAAGGCCCAGCCTGGTTATGCGCCAGGCCCGGGCCGGTGGCTGCTAATTGCGGGCCGGGGGCCGCAGCGCCTGCCGGGCCGGTCTGAGGCTGCCCAGCCTCAGGCCAAGGAGCAATCGACCCCATCCCACCGGTCCCGGTGGGCGCCCCCGGAAAGGGGGCCTGCTGAGGGGGCGCAGTCACGGTCCTCCGACCCAGCTGGCGCCTCCTTGAAGGGCGAACCGCGTTCGTCATCACCTTCTTTTTGGAAGGCATTGCCGCGAATCGTTGGGAAGCTGAAGAAAAGGAGCGAAGAAAAAACCGCTGCCCAAAAGAGGCTTCCCAGCTAAAGGGAAGAGCGACGGAGCAATTGGGGAAAAACTTCTCCTCTCCGTCGCTTCGCAAAATGGCAGCGCGGCTGCCTCGTGGCCACCCCTTTTAAAAGGTGCTGGCCATGCCCCCCTAACTACCCAGATGTCCAAGTCCGGTGGGGGGGCCCGCAAAGAGCGCGGCGGCCATTTTGGCACCGCACTTGCATGCTCACACTTCTGTCTGATGAAGTGGATTTCATCCACAAAAGATCACATTAAAATACAGCAGTTAGTCTTCAGGTACTGTTCTGTCCAAACATTTATCAATGTATATTGCTTAAGTTGTATTCACCATTAAGCCTTTGCTGTGTTCGCACCCTTTCGTCTGTAAGGCGTCTTATTCATATGTTTGCAATGTACCCTGATTGGTTTTGCACAGGTTTCCCGTGTTAACTAAGGTCCGGACAAATGTATCACTGTAACTGCCTTCTTCTTTCTATATAAGTTGCTACTTCGTCCCTGTTTTCCCCAGTCCGATAACACTCCGAACTGAGCTGAACCTGTGTGGAGAGGGTAGCAATGTTCAGATTTCTGGGCATTGAGATACAGGAGGATCTGTCCTGGAGTGCCAACACAAGGGGGCTTGCGAAGAAAGCGCAGCAGAGACTGTATTTTTTGAGAGCTCTAAGGAAAAACCATCTTCTGCAAAAGCTGCTGCTTGCCTTCTATCGCTGCGCTATTGAGAGCGTGCTCAGTTATGGCTTATGTGTGTGGTATGGGAGTAGTACTCATCGGGATAGGATAATGTTGCACAGAATTATTAAAACAGTGGAGAGCATTATCGGCTGTCCACTCTCCACTTTAGAACAAATGTACACCATCAGGTGCCACAGAAAAGCATTAGATATAGTAGGAGACCCATTGCATCCTGGCCACTGCTTCTTTGAGCTTCTGCCATCGGGACAGAGATATAGAACAATGAAGGTAAAAGCGAGCCATCTCAAGAACAGCTTCTTCTCCAGAGCAATTTTGGCCTTAAATGGAAAATCTGGACTCTGAAGTCATCTTATCTTATATTTTTCAATTTTTTAAAATTTTCAATTTTTGAAATTTTGAAATTGTACTGTATGGTACTATCTTAATTGGTGTTTCCGTAGATGTTTTAAATTAAGTGATATGCCTTATTCGAGTTGATATATAGCAACCAAGAAATGTTGTTGTTCCCGCAACGTGTTGAAGCCAGACACTTGGTCAAGCTACGAAATCCAATTTGAGAACTGGGTAATAGCCAACAAAATCAAACCGGAGGAACGAAAGTCGGTGTTCCTTGTGAGTTGCAGCATCTCTACAATTGAACTTGCAGTAAATCTGCTTAGGCCAAGAGACAAGTCTCTTTGGGACATTTTCTCGGTGTTGAGAGGCTACTTCAAGCCCAAGGTCTCTATCTTCAAGGCCCAGGTAAACTTCTTTCGGAGTAACCAGAAGCCTGGAGAGGCCATCATCGACTATGTTGCTGCACTGTGCCAGATAGCTGAGATATGTGAATGGCCGAACTTGGACAACGCCCTGAGGGAGAGGGTACAGAAGAGCACGTTAACCTTCAAAGAAGCTTTCAAGGAGGCCCTGGCATCCAAAGTCACCACCGAAGGTGTAAGGGAGTTCCGGAAAAGACACTCCTCAGCAAAAAGTGGTTGCAGCTGACCAGAGGCCGGAGAGTCCAGATTCGCTGTCTGCAGCGTCTCCAGATGACAAGGTAAAGGTGCCATGCGAGAATGGCAGGGGCAAGAATGTGTGTGACAAAAGCCAGTTCGAAGAGACAGAGTGCCACAGGTGTGGTCAAATGAGACACAAAGCGAGAGTGTGTCGCCAGCCTTCCAAAGAATCTTCAAAAGACAAAGTTCACCGGTTCCAGGAGCTCCAGGTCTCCAAGATCATCGCCGGTCATGGTAAAGTTCCAGAGTCCAGGTCCAGTGTTCGTGCGGTCCAGTTCTTTATAGACGTCCATCTCCAGGGTCGTCGCTGCCGCATGGAAATCGACTCGGGATCTTTGTATTCGATCCTCGCCTAGTGTGAGTTTTTCCAGATTCCGCTAGCAGACAGGCCCAAGTTGTGGGCTCTGCAGGTCCAGCTGCAGGATGTACAGGATTGCAATATCCCTGTGCTCAGCGTGGGTTTTTTTGACGTGCAGTTTGAGAGCATCACCGCGAAACTCCCACTCGCCGTGGTCAAGGAGGGTAAGAGTAACCTTCTGGGAGTTCAGAGGTTTGGGCCCTTAGGTATTGCCTTTTCAGGCATTGATATGGTTCAGCAGGACCACAGTCAGGTTGGGTTGGGGATCCTCAGGGGGGGAATCTTGGTTCGGATCCCACAGTTGTGGTCTGGAAGAAGATGGCCCATCAAGCGCATGTTGCGCGCATAGACTGTACTAAGACTGGACTAAAAAAACTGTTCCCTATGGTCAGAGTGGAGCCAGACGTATCAGAATTGTGGAAGTCACTAATGTTCACTTCAGTACTTGCAGAGTGTAAGACTGTGTATGGTTTTAGGAAAAATCCCCTTCTATCCCTTACTTCTCTGTGGGTTCAGGTTGAGTGGCCACCGCCACCGGGTTCGGCTAAACTTCCGGACGGTTTAGCTGGGAATAAATAGATAGTGAAGGGGGAGGAGTCGTCTTGGAAAGACACCGAAATTGTGCTGTCTGATCTATGGGTTATGTGTGTGCACCTACTGCCTTCACAGCCAATCCATCTGGCATGGCCTCTTCCGCCTCCATGACCATTGGGATATGATGGTTTCCAGTGGCATTTCCTCTACTGAGGGGTCCATCACCCCCACCTAAAGGGACTCATCTGCCCTTAGCCACTGGCCCCTTTAGGGAGTCAGGTTATTTACCGCCACCCAACACTCAGCGTTAAGTCACTGGCTGTACAGTCTACTCCATTACCGTAGTGGGATGTCCGGCCAGACAGGTCAAGCAAAGATTAGCTGGGACAAAATGTCCTTTTAGTGTTGGCACCATGCCTTTAAAATGCTGTTTCATGAGTGAGAGCCTGTCTAGAAAGGAATAAAATCTTCTCTCCATGGAATCTGAGGGCAAGCTAGTCTGCTTTTTTACCTTAATGTAATAAGCCCCTTCAGCATATCAGACGTTGAAATTAAACATTTCTGCTTCTCTATGGAAGGACAGGGAAAGTATTTTCCCTCCTATCTGGTCATTGTAGTGCTGCATCAGTTAGGATTTTTTCTTTATAGTGTCAACTAAGAAACTGCTCACAGCTGAAGTTTCAATTGGCGCTACAGAGAAAAAACAACAAAAATCCCCTAATGGATCCAGCACTACAACAATCAGATAGGAAGGGGAAAATTACACTTTCCCTGTCCCTCCACAGAGGAGTAGGGAAAGTCTTTAATTTGCTCATATCATAAAGTGGCTCATCAGGAACTTCACAATATGGTTTTTATTGGGTGGAGCAAGGTAAACATGATTTATCTTTTTCCCCTGTTCTCAAGTGACCTCCTAATAAGTGATCACAGACCACCCCACAAGGAACAGTCTGGACAGGTTCTGAGTTTCTTAAAATGCCAGTTGGGAAGAACAATTTTTAGGCTAGGTTTTTTGCCCATGCCTTTAATATTACTTGCTTTACTTCTGCTTTGCCATCCTCATGAATTGTTATTCAGTGCCTTTGTTTATTTCTGATGTTTTGCCTATTTGAGAACTACCTTGAATTTTTTCTGTTAAACTGTAGAAGCAGAATAAGTAAATAAAAGCACTCCTAAATGAAAAATGTATACCTATAACATGACAACAGAAATGTTTCTGCTTACTTTTCCCTAGATACATCTCAGACTTCACTCTTCACAAATTAAAGATGAATGTCTGCTAGTGTTTTCTACAGAACACCAGTAGAAAAACAGGAGAAACAGCCAGAGGTTGAAACTCACACCATCACTGACATATTGTGCTTACACTGGTATTTTCTGTCTGTTTTTCATATTTGTTGTTATTACCAGACCTGGTTATCATTATATATGTAGAGTTGATCCTTTCAAATCAATGTAACTAAGGTCTGGATCCAATCTTCCCAAACCCTCATTATCACTGTATATAACACTACTGGTGCTATACAGAGACAAGCATGATATAAACAAAATTGAAAGACAGAAAGGAGCATATGAGACTGTATTCAAATAGGATGAGAAATATAAAAAGTAGATCATTTATTAAATAGCTACAGTATTGTTCATAAATATAGACATTGAATGATCAGTGCTTTTGGGAATTGACTTAGGCTTCTGGGAACTGAAGTCCCAAAACCAAAGGTTGGGAATCACTGGGCTAGGTGCTCCCATCTTTGTTGGATAACCTCTTCCTGGGGACATTTTGAAGGCCACCTTGACATATGAGGACTATGGCACAAGATTTTGGATGCTGAGTATCATCCTCTTAAGTAGTATGTATAGTGATAAGTGATAAGCCATGCAATGCATATTTGGAAACAATTGCTTACCATTCAGAAGGAAAAACTGTTTTTTCTGATAAAAGTCACTTAAACAAGTGACTGAGACAACATTGTACCCGCAAAATTTAATAGCATTCAGGAACAAATCTTTACTAACTAGTGGAATTTATACAGAAATTATTCAGAACTTCTGGATAACTCAGTGTTAGCCTGAGAATTTAACCGCAGAATATATCACCAACGTGACTACTGTACCTCTAAATAGGTAAAACACCTGGCTCCTACAAGTATTCTCGCACAAAAAGATGGCAGGGTGGGCTAATCAGACAGACAGACAACCACCCAAATATTCAAAATTACAAAATTTCAGGAAAAAGTCTGGGCATATGTGAATTGCGTTTTATTAGCTAATAAAACACCATTCATATATGCCCAGACCTTTTTCTGAAATTTTGTAATTTTGAATATTTGGGTGGTTTTCTGTCTGTCCTACAAGTATTCTGGCAGTACCGGTTGAGGCTTTCAAGCTGTTTTTAAAGGCAATTGCACATAAAGCATTTTACATTAATCACATCAGATTAAGGTTCTTCCATCTACCTTCTTTAACGTCATCTAGTATGCATCTATCAAGTGGTTAAGAACACTTAACCAAGGGATCTAACTAGAATCTTTCCTTTAGAAATAAACAAACTTAAAGTTCAGTGCCAAAGAATAGTTTCTGGCATTTGTGCTTCCTAGGTTTGTCAAATCAATTAATTCTATCACAAACCAATGTGTTGTTTCTAACCTTCACTGTTTATTATAAATGGTGCCTCCAGCTTCTCTGAGTCCCTTCCCACTTCTTCAGATAAATTCAGTCCCATACTTGTCACCTTTCATTTCACTTGTGTTTTGCACATTTCCTACGCATGCTTGATTCTTTCTCTTGGTATTACAAGCTTGGATTCCCCCTTTCACCCCCAACTTCTATTGCTTCTTAAATTTCTGAAACTGTGCAGTTACATTTCTCATACACTTACTGTAACACCATTTGTCAAAAGTGGGGAGAAGAGCAGAAATAAAAACCGTGAGATGGGTATTTGAAGTAGCCATATTGAGCTAAAATTGACAGTAGTAATCAGAAAGATAACTATCAAAATGGTTGCCAAGGATATCGTAACACAAATATATTAAGTTATTTTATTACAAAAAAATCATTAAGCAATTTTATTAATAAAATTAATTTTATTAATTTCCAGGAAAGTAAGGAAATTACTAGAGCAATGGTCAAGAAAACAAAACTCATTTTCAGATGAATTCCTTTCCACACATTATGATACCGTGGGATAAACAAAATCCATGTCAAAATTATTGGGGCCAATTTATATATCTAAAGATATATAAACTGAAACATTGCTCCTCAATAGGTTGATGACTAACATTATCATAGATATAAACCCCATCTTACCCTACATAAATATATTTGAAACAAAAACAAACCTGACATGAATTCTAACTATAGATATATGAACCAGGACCATGGTGGCTATTTTGGACACCTAGACAAAACCTGGTGTGCCACAGGGTCTGCCCCCCCCCCAGAGGTGGGTAGAAGTATGACACCAGGCGGCTACACAATGGCGCAAGTCAATTTCTTTTGAGGCAGCAGGGTACTGTTTCTGTGGGGCTGGTATTGCCGTGTACCAACCAACCCCAGCTCCGCCATGGCTGCTTGGTGCATGCCGATGCACCACCACCACCTCCGCCATGGCCTCGGTCACTCTGCACCCAACTCTATAGGCTCTCCTCCCCCCCCCCCCCGGTCCACCACCCTTTTAGCATAGCCAGCATGCCCCTGATATGAACTATGTATATTCAGCTAAGAATGCAGCTAAGTGCCACAGTTCCCAACACCATTAGAGAATTATGTGCATGAGCTAGAAGTATTCATCAGATCCAACTGGATCCTGAATCAAACTGAGTTAATGAAGAGACACGCAAATGTCCAAAGTGAAGCTGAAATCCTCTGAAGCAGATCACAGCCAAAGCACCTGCCCCCTTCATGCAGCCTTGTTAGCAGTTCAGATTCAGACAAAATCAGTATGTCTGCAGAGACTGTCATATTTCTCTAAACTAAAAGAAAGCATGAGGGCAGGGGAAAATAAGGAAGGAAGAAAGGAAGGGAAGAGACTCACTCACTATCTTAGCTTCTAACTGTAGTAGCTGCAAAAGTCTCCAACTTAGTGCTGGAAAAGACTAGTGGTACATTGAGGCAGTTCACCATCAGGAGCTGGGATTCCAGATTACTTTTTGTGGAGTCTGTGGAAAGTGAGATGATTGGTATTGTGTATTCAGGCACATTTGCAAGTAGTGCGGGCAGCGCCATTGCAATAGGAAAATGGCGGTTTCCCACCCTCCAAATTAGGAACACAAAGTGGCGCAAAAAACCCTGCACAGGGCGTGCTTATTATGCTAATCAAAGTCCTATGATTGGCTACACTTTTGGATCCTGTTCTCCATTGGTTAAATACATATATTCCCTGTTATGATTGGTTAGTTATGGTTATCTGGGGGGTAGCTCCTTTGTATCAAGTAGCCACCCCGGGAAGACACTATATAAGCCCCAAGGGTAAACAAGGGTGGGGCCGGACCAGATCTATACTTCCCTCTCCGTACAGGTAGCCATCTCTGTGTCTGGAATGCCTTGTAAGCTCATCTTGAATATACTGTTAATTAAAGACTTGTAGCTATTTGGTTCATCGTTGTCTGGACTATTGCTTGCAAGCACCGGACATAACAGTTGGCATTGTGTGCTTTACTTGCAAAATGCCAGATGTTCAACATCTACTGCCTCTTTCATTGTATTCTGTATATTCATTCTTATCCTGTTACACTTTCTGTGATATTTGTGCCAACTGGGCAGAAAAAAATCATATATCTATTATTAATTCAACACAACTCCCTGCTTCTCTGCAACTATCCTGCCAAAATGTGCAAGTTCCTCAGCCAAGGAGCATTTCTAACACATATTTCATTTCATTGCAATGGGAGAAAAAAGCTCTGGGAGGGAAAGGAATTAGGATGTAAACCATTCTCTGCCTATGTAAAATGTAAACAAATTTCTTTCCACACAAAAAAAATTATCCATATGAACTACAAACTTCAAAATCTTCTCTTGCACCTAATTCCCAGTACCTATTCATCTGATACCGGGAAAATGTTGTCCTCTTAAGAAGGGTACAATCCATGTTCAGAGATATGCTAGCTGTTGTGGGTTTTGAGCCGGCAGAAGACTTTTATGCTAGAAAATCTCAGAGCTGCCAACACAACTGCTGTACAAGCTGTGATTACCTGGCAGAATAACAAAACAAGCAGGATAATATTTATTTATTTATTTATTTTGACTTGTGCAGCTGCCCCTTAATCGAAGCGACTCAGGGTGGCTTACAACACAAGAAACACCCCCAACATAACACACTCCAGCAGCCCGTACATACAGATCAACATCATAAAAACTCTAAAATCTCTGAAATCTAAAAATAACAAAATCTCAAAACTAAAAATCTAAAATCCCCATTACAAAATTATCAGATGGTCATATGAACCGGCGGGGTGGAATAGATCCAACAGCAGCACCCCACACCTGATGGGCCAAAGAAGCTGGGTTTTGCACAACTGAAACCACTCTCAGCACAGACTTATAGCCACCATGGCAACAAAACATTAAGCCAGGTTAAATATTTGTTGTTGTTGTGACCCTATAGACCATCGTCCTCCAGGCACCTCTGTCCTCCACCATCTTCCTCAGACCACCCAGCTCTGTGCCCACCGCGTCCACGATGCCATCTAGACATCTTATCTTTGATTGCCTTCTTTTTCTTTTCCCCTCAACCTTTCCCAGCATCAAGGCCTTCTCAAGTGAATCCTCTCTTCTCATTTGATGTCCAAAGTACTTTAGCTTCATCTTTACTATTTGACCTTCTAAGGAGCAGTCAGGGTTGATTTCTTCTAAGATCTACCTATTTGTTCTCCTCGCTGTTCAGGGGACTCTCAAAATAGTCCTAACTAATTTCAATATAGTCCTAACTAATTCAATAATAGTTCAATATAGTCCTAACTAATTTCCAATATCCCTAAATTTGGAGAGATTCAATATTGTCTCAACTATTTAGGATCAGCTCTGCCAACTCTCAGCCATCTTGGCTAATTAGAATTGCACCCTGCATCTACAGATTACATTCAGAGCTACAGAGAAATAAAAATATTTGCTGTAGTTGTATGTCACAAGGCCTCTGCACCTATTTACCTGACCTCTGGGAGGCTTCACCATCACATACTAAACCAGGAGTTCTCAACCTTTTAAAGCCGGGGGCCAGGTCATGCTCCCTCAGACAGCTTTTGGGGCTGGCCAGCTATTTCTTCCGTCCTCTACCACATGACACTTCCGGGTGTGGCGGAGGAAGTGGGGGGCCACAGGAAATGGTGCCGCGGGCCACAGGTTGAGAATCCCTGTACTAAGCTACTCTGCCTGCTAATTTTAACCTGTTTATGGAAACCAGAAGAAAGTTATTGCCAGTTTTTTAAATTAAAAATGTCAGTGGTAGTCAACAAAAGGCATAAAAATTTGAATGTCAAGGTTCAGATTCAGATTTGCGCCCAGGTCATATCAGGCAGCCTCAAAGTTAGTGCAAGGAGAATAAAGCTGTTTTCCACATCAACAAATTGAGCTCAGACTGAATCTTTTAACTAGTGTACACTATTGTAAGAGCAAATTAAATTGGGTGTCTGTGTGTATCTAAATCAGGGAATGTCACTCTCCAGATGTTTTTAGACTGCAACTCTTTGTTCTTCCTCAAGACTGGTGGCTAGGACTATTCAGAACTGCTGGTCAGCAGCACCTGGAGAGCCACACCTTTTCTCCCCGTGATCAGAAATTCAGTAAAATGTTAATATCATGAGTAAATGGTCCTTTCTGTGTAAGGTTTTGCATGAAAAAGCAGTGAGAAGGCATTAATGTCAATTTTGCTTTAAATAACTATTTCTGTAAAGCACTGGACAAATTCCCACTTTCTGAAGTCACGCCCAATGATGGATCTTCTAAATCAGCATGGTACTTTACAAAAGATAAACCGTTAGCTTGAATAACTGCAGCATTGGACAAAACTTCAGGAGATGCAGGCAACAAGTACGAGTACATAAGGTATAATTTTAATACTTCCCCTAAAGCGGTAAAGAAATTGCACAGAAGCCCAGAGGTATAATAACAATGACAGCGAAGACAATGTAGAAATCCAAAAGTTTATTGTTACAGGTATTTGGAAGCAGGACACACACTTTCCAACACTGTAACAAATATACACAAGATAAGAGACAGATGTTCATGCCCTTTAAAGCTCATGTCTTCCTTTTTTGGTGGGAAAATGTGAAGCTTATTTTTTTTCTTCTTAACTAAACTGCTCACAAGTCTATTTCCATATTGCTGTCCTCTTATTAGAAAGATAGGGCTATGGCTGAGATGGGGAGGGAGGATTCTGATTGAATGTCAAAAGGGAATTAAGTTTAAAACAGCTGCTTATAAGACCTCTCTAATAAAGGCCCTAATTTGTCTTCTACTTAATCGTTTCAAAATACACTTTAGCTACCCTTTGAACAAACAGAGTAATTAAACAGTACAGCAGAAATCTGACACTCCCTCCCTATAACACTGCCTTCATTTGATCACCTTTCACTGATAGCTGTTTCAGGTTTCGAACAAAAGGCAACTCATGCAAAACATTCTTAAGGTTGCAGTAAGAGATAAATTTAATCTGATTAAATTGCCACTTCCATCTCTCCCTCAAACCTTTACCCAGCAAATCCTATCACTCTCACTTAAATGAAGACATTGTGCCTTTGCCATTCTAATAAAAGCTGGGAGAAATCCCAAGTCAAAATGAAGGGGGGGGGGCTTTGATCGCTGCTTTCTCTGATGCCAAAAATAGGCAAGGAGTTGCTCAGGTTCCTAGTTTGTAGCACTTGATAAATTTCGTGCAGCAAAACCAAAACATAGGATCAAGATTAGAGCTGTGAAAAATTGCTTTCTGGGGGGCCAATTGCTCCCAGAAATTCCAACCAGCATGTAAATTTTCAGGTCTTGCTCCGATGCCAAAGAGGAGGTGGAGAATGTATCTCTCTTCCTGAGGTTCAGCTGTGCACTTGTCCAAGGGTACCCCAGCACCTGTGGCCAAAAATGGAGTCTTGATTATAAGCAAGGGGGCATAACACACATCTCACAAACCCTCCTCCAAGAAAATGTAGAAAGAAATAGGAACAAGTTAGGTATAATTTAAATGGAACAAACCAAATTAGAAGCAGCAGAACAAGAATCAATTACAGTGGTGGTAAAAGAAAAAGAGTTGGGTAAAAGGGAGAGGAAGAAAATGAGAGAAGGGATTTGAATGAATGCACAGACTGGCCAACTTTCAACAAGGCACAGAGAGTAACAGAAGGCGAGAGAGAAACAACAGGTGAGACCATATGTAATATGTTAGGTGAGGAGGTGCAAGATATATTTTTCTTCTGCCTCGCTGAATAATCAAATGATTCTGTTGAGCAGTATTAGTGTGAGTTTGTTGAAATGATTGTGAGTTTCAGCTATGGCAACAACTGATGTAATTTAATTTTATGAAAGAAAGACATAGCCACAAACACAAAGATGTTACCAGAATTGCTACTGTATGCACAGATATCTTTTTTAGATACCAGAAAGTCTTTTAGATTTGCTAAAATTAGGATGATGATAATGTTTGTAGTCCTATTTTATTTATTTCTTGACTCTTTTTTTTTTGTTCTTGCATTTTAACCAACAAAACATTTTTTTAAAAAAATACCACTGGAATTTTTCTTCTTTCTTTACTGTTTAATATAAAAGACTCATAGCAGTTTCTGAAGATTTGTTATGATCTCTCTAGAACTATATCATTATACTATACACACTGACAGATTTGTTACACGATTGTGTGAAAGTAGTTGTTGATCCACAAAAGCTGCCTTGGAAACAAATGTCAGTCTTTATAGAGTGTCACAGTATTTTCCCCTCTTCTCCTCTCTCCATTTCCCCCAACATGCTGACACAGAGTAATATGACTATCTCCCTGGGAATTTCTACAGAGGAGAGACCATCCATTTACTTCTAAGATCTCAAGTACACAAATACTACAGGACGGGCATGTGGAGGATGAGCAGACACCTCTGCAAGCTCAAAGACAGCAACTCAGAGAGCAGATTCTCTAGATATTTCCCTTCTGTTCTACCAATAGAACTGGCTATTGTGTATTGTGTATCCCTTTGGACTTTCAGGTGACTGGGGACAGAGCTGGATGGATAGGATGTCAGGGGCAGGTCAGCCACATAGTCCTGATTCTTCTTACACTCAGCACTCAGTGGGTAAGGATTAACATTAGTGACAGCTGAGGCCCATTGTAGTTGAAGGAGAAGATCAGGGGGTCATGGGCATAGCTAAGGGCCAGCAGTATACACGCATGCACGCAAGCAAGAAACTGAACGTGTAATATTCATATGCAATAATCATTCAATTATTCAGCTGAGCAAAAGAAAAATATACCTTGTACCACCCCACCTCGTGCATTACTGATGGTCTCATTTGTCATTTCTCTCACCTGCTGTTTCTCTCTGTGCCTGGTTCATCCAAATTCCTTCTCTCATTTTCTTTCTTCCTCTCCCATTCACCAAAATACATGCTTTTTCCACTCCCTCACTTTCTCCCATGGAGTATGAGGCTTGGGGTTCGGCCAGGTGAGACTACATGGAGGAACTGACCCTCCACCTCAGGGAGGCAGGCAGGAGTTCAGCATGCTGGCTTAGCAACAACAGAGTGTTGGTCTTATTGTTACAGAAGAAGGTGAAATAGAAAGCAGGAGAGGGAGAATTGAATGGAGTAAAGAATAAGATATGTCTAAAAGTGGCTGGCTGCAATCCTGAACAGGAACACTCTACATAGCAACAACTTTATTGCAGATCCAATTTGTTCCTTTTGCTGTCCAGCAATCACTTGGAGGCAGGATGCTTTTTATGCTACAGCCAGGAACAGAATTTTAGAGATGCAAATATTATTGCTTTATGCTCTTACCACAATCCTTAATTTTTGTCTTCTCTTAGTTAAACCAATAAAATAGAAATGTTACGAACATGCACTGGCTCTGGCTCCCCAATTTGGTTTATAGCCAAATAAGAGTACAAACATTGGGACCTGATTTGCCCTATGCCCTTTTTTAAAATACTCCATCCATGTCCAGGACCTGACTGAAATGTTAAGTGGTTCAGGAATCTAGCTGAGGAGCCTGAGTTTGGGGATTTCATTTCCCACTGTGCTTCTTGAGAGGACACCCAGCCTGTACAGTCACGGGCAAGCTGCACAGTCCTAGGGCACCCCCAGGAGAAGGGAATGATAAACCACTTCTGAATATTCTCTACCTAGAAAGCATTGCCATAACTCAGAATTGATTTGACAGCATGCAATTATTATTGGTTAACCATGCCCATGTCAATGTTCCTTTGTTACTGAATCTAAAAGAAACAAAAAACAAGAAAAAATTCCCACAAATGGGGAAATGTAAACATCTATAACTTGAGGTGAATTATTTCTGGCAGAATTAGTTGCCTTTCTCTAGCCCAGAAAACAAACAGAGAGAGCGAGAGAGAGCTTGATGGTCTCACTGGAAGATCATTCCAGGCAACTCAGCCATAAGAGTGTGCAGGAGAGGTTTTGTGCTTTATGGAGATATGAAGGTATCCCATTCTCTACCGGTGCCAGGCCCGCATCTTTCATGTAACATTCTGATATTTTCAATTTTCCTTTTCCTACTTTTAATCTTGCCTTATCCTCTTTATATTAACATTTTTCAAGCACACAAAAGGCCTGATTTCAGGGTGGACGCCCTGGACTGTTAGCCCTACAGTCACCCTAAAAATGCACATTCAGCTAAACACAACACACAGCCCTAAATATCTATGTATTAAAGGCCATTATATGAAATGTCACAATTTGTTTCAAACGAGCCCACAGGTAACCAAAAATAGTTGGTGATGACAGTAATCATCACCATCTTTGTCAAGATACTCAGTTTCTGGGGTAAACAGGGTTCAAGACCCAGAGCAAAAAAGAAATGCCCAATCACTGTTGCTCCTTACATACTTCTTTCTCTGTCCCCCCACCCCACCCACTTTGTTCTTTTGCTTCTTCTCTCCCATCCTTTCTTTGCTTTTCTTTCTTGATGGTCTTTCCCAACTTCCTTCACCCAGGTTACTCCGGCTTTCCCTCTATTTGTTCTCTTTCATACCAAGCAGAAAGACTGTCTGTGGACACCTGTGCCTATTATTTTGGAGCTACAACAGAGACTGTACATCAGAGGGACTGTGGTGGCTTAGTGGTTAAGACACTGAACTTGATGACTGGAAGGTCAGCAGTTCGAGACCTGAGTGCTGCACCACAAAGCAAGCTCCTGTCTCTGTCTCAATTCCTGCCAACCTATCAGTTCAAAATTAAGAAATTGCAAGTAGATATATAGGTTACTGCTTTGGTGGGAAGCAGGTAACAGTGTTCTCTGTGTTCCAGCATCTAGTCATGCCTGCCACATGACCACAAAAACATCTGCAAATGCAAACAGCAGTGGTTCTTTGGCTGTAAATGGAGATGAACACCATACCTTAGAGTTAGATATGACTGGCTTTAGAGCAAGAGCGACCTTTACCTTACAGAAGATAACTTAGCAGGAAAATCTCACATTTCTTTTTATTGGTTTCACATCTTTTAAAGTCTAGCTACATTTCATCATTCCTCTGAACTCTAACACCTGAAATTATGGTCAACTGTAGACTAAGTAAGGTTGGCAGATCAAACAAGGGCAGAAACATTTTTTAAAAACTAGGAAATGGAGGGACAAAAGTATAATCTCCACAGCTAAAGCTACTGTAGTATTAAAAAGTTACCAGATTCGCCAACTTATATCCTTTAAATAGAAGCCAAATTAGTACACTGAAAATTGTTTCAAAGTCCCTGAAGGAAGAAAGCTAGAAAGTTTCAGGAAATATATGAATGTGTGTGCATGTAAGTGATATTGTTTTCTACTGATGTTCACACTACAAAGCAGTTAAGGAAAAACGTACAGCCTTAAACATATTCTTTCATCCAGCAGCAGAGTTCAACAGTGCCACCAGAATGTTAAAGCCTGAAAAACATTTAACCAGCTGCAAATTGACAATAAGGAAATGCAGCTGGAGGGCTCGACTGATAAAACATAGCATGGACTGCCTGACTTTGCTTTTTCCTGATCAGTTGTGGTGCACATTAAGTGCATCTGAAGTTAAACTACAGCCTAGTGCCAAGATACATTTTGCTACAGTTTCAAGCATGGGCATAAGAAAATGAAAAGAGATGATGTATATAAAATGACAACACTATTCAAGATCATATTCTACCACAGCTAGAGTTTTAGCACTCATTTCAGCAAGAGCCAAATCAAACTCTAAAATGGAACTGGGGACCCCGAGTCCTGTCAATTCCCACTGAACTCATCCAGCTAGCACAGCCAGCAGTCACAAACAGGAGTTGTAGTCCAACATCTTGAAGATCACCAGTTCCACATTCCTGCCCTATGCCTTAGAGCAGGGGTGGCCAACCTAAGTGCTCCAGGTGTTCTTGAACTTCAATTCCCAGAGGCCCTGATCAGCAGGTGTGCTGACTTGGGCTTCTGGGAATTGAAGTTCAAGAACACCTGGAGCACCAAGGTTGGCCACCCCTGACTTAAAGCAAGCAAGCATTTGCTGGGTCAACAACTGTTACTATGGCCGTAGAACTCACTGGGATGTAAGCCTCATTTACCCACAGATTATCTCAGTCAGGTAGCAGAACCTGTGCCAATCATACAGGACTTTGATTGAGTCATTTTGGCTGCTTCATATAGTTGGAAGGATGGGCAATTTAGATATTATTTTGTATTTACACTCTGTTAGTTTCAACTTGTCTGAAAAAGATCATCATTAAAGGTGTATTGTTTATAACAATACAAATGCACTAAAGGGGAAGCAAATGCAGTCAATCCATGAGGTGCAAAAGACAGCATTTCCTCCAAACACATATCACACATTTGCCAGGTTCTATGGGATTACTGCAGAAAACACTGGTTGCTTGGGCTGTTACATAAAGCAGTTCTACAGGAAGAGGGAAAGGAGGCAAAGGGGGAAGAGGGATGAAGAGCCTGGAGCAGAAAATAACAGGGTGCCACAGTGGGATAACTAGAAAGAGTGTATTATACAACATCATTTGAGCCATGATAAATATAAACTGGCACCTGGGGGGGGACCTAGAATGAAGTACATGAAATTCCAACATACACATATTTTATTTCAGCAGATAGGAAATCAATATTTTCTATTTTTTCTTATAGTGATACAATATTCTGATTTTTTTAATGTCAAAGTTCTGATGTTCCATGCACTGCTCTGTACCATTATATATAGTACTTTTTTATATACTAAGAGCAAAGCACTCTTCTTAAGACAATGGTCTGAATTTAATACTTTTATTTTGGTTTGATTTTGAATACTTACTGCTTAATCATGGCACTAAATTCTCCTACAAACTCCTTATGAATGTGTCAAAGCTACCCTTGCAAATAGTTTTGTTCACTTATGCCATGAGATCCAGCCAAAAGAGGCTATGCACCAAAGGTGGGTATCTCAGCCTTAGATGTGTGTGCAGTGGGGGGGAGGCTGTCACCTTCTGTTGTTCTGCTTTTTGGTCACAACATACGGATGCAAACCCCTATTACCAGGGTCAATCAATCCTCTGTAGCCTCTTGGGTTATGGCAGTAATTTAACACAGGGTCACTGGAAAAGGATGGTAGTAGAAAACCGTTTGAACAAAATATTAAACAACTTGATATTTCCCTTAAGTTAAAATATTAAGAGAAACCCCATAAATATTCTCACGTTAGGGCAGAGTATAATAGCTCACGATGAAAGCTAAAGTTACTGTTGGAAAACTTTCTTTCTTTTGTGCTTGAGAAACAGATTCCAAAGAAATCTCATGCTCAGATAAGACCTGAGCAGCGAAACAAAGCAAGCTTATTAGCAAATAATGTCAGACATTCACTACAAGAGGCTACAGAATTTCCTCCTCTAATCATCAATTATCTGCCATATCTGTCTTTGCCCTAGGATCCTGCACAATTTTCAAGAAAAAAAATCTTGCTGAAAGTTCTGCAATTATTGAGCCTGATGGATCCCAGATATCAGCCCATTCTAGAAATGCAAAGCCTCTGTGGAAAAGGCTCCTGTTAAAACCTGGATGAGCCCGTCTCAGATTCCTCCAGCAAGCAAGAAGGCCCAGGAAGCAATTCTCATTCTGATATCCTCTGCTCAGACTTTTGACTCCCAGGATGCCAGAAACTCCAGCAAAAGGCTGTAGCATTTTAATCAATCCAGGTCTTCCCAAAGAGTTCTTCTGACCAAGCTGTTTAAAAACCCTACAAGATCATACATGTCAAGTGCAGCTCCTGGAGATATGGGAACTGCTCCGGACCGGGTGTGCATGCATCGCAACAACTCATCTGTGTATGCGCAGAACCTCTCTGCGCATGCGCAGAGCCCATTTGCGATGGGCGTGTGTGAGCAGTAACCTCTTTCCCTGCCGTTCAAATATGGGACAGTGGCGAGAAAGGGGAGGAACGAGCGGAGAAATACGGGAAATCCCAGCCAATCCGGGATACTTGACAGGTATGTACAAGATATGCCAGGCTAGTGCTTGTGTCCTATACTAACTGCAGGATCTCCAGCATGGGCTTAGTTCACTCTGGAAATATCCTGCATCCTGAACTTGTTCAGTGCCAAATCTATACCAGCTGCCCAAGCCATTACTTCAGGTGAAGTGAAAGAATTTAATGGAGCAAGATGGCAAGTCTGCTTCAGGCACTGCTGGAAGCTACCACCACCGGAAGTCTGAAAAGGTAACTTACCTCAGTGGCAATTGTGCAGTTTTTGCAGCTTCTTGCACAACCACGGTGGCAGGAGGGTTCTCAGAGCATTTTCGCTCCATTTTGGAAAATTTTTGCCACATTTCCGCTGTGTTTCGGCAGCTAAAACATGACGGTTTGGCACTTCCTGTGCCAGGCGGAGCTTCCAAGAGTGCCTGGGCTCACAACGCAGAACCAGGAAGTTTTAGCTGCCAAAATGTGGTGGGGGGGAATTCCAAAACACGGTGGGGGGAATCCCAAAATGGTGCGAATATGCTCCAAAAACGCTCCTAATGCCGTGGGAAGTGGCAGAGGCTGTGCAAGAAGCAAAGAAAACAGTGCAGTTGCCGATGACTACAATGAAAATGTATGCACTCATAGCAATCACATCTCCAGCCCCCACAGCTGAGTGTCGGGGGCGGGAACGGCTCCTGGCGGGAAAACTTTGGGAACCCGTGCACTAGGTTTTGGTAGCAAACTATTGGCACGCTCACATAAAAGAACAGTGAATCTGAACCAGGGTGGATTTGATTGAAATCACTTTGATTTAATTCATGATTTAAATCACTAGTTAGTAAGGCTCAATTTAAATCATGATTTTCTACATAAAGACTCATTTTTGCTGGAGTTGTTTTAATCTTAATATTTACAACCAGATAAAGGTTTCATTTTTAGAATAATAACTTTTCAATTACAGTAGTTTTACAGTTATATCAGAAAATTACTGATTTGGTGGTTATATTAGAAATACATAGATAGATAATTATGAAATTACTGTAAGGTGAACTATCTCCAGTTTAATAGGTTAATCATTCATATTACCTTAGCATTTAAATAGTTTTATTTAACCAAAACAATAACATTATATAGCATAATGTATGCTTATATTTGCTTAAACATCTATGTTTGTTAACTGATGTGGTAAATATACTTTTTTTTAAATTTAGACTGACAGTCATTGACTACATCAGCCAGGTCCATATGATAAACTTCAGGCTGCTATACAAATAAAGATCTCAAGATGCAGAGTTCCGTCCTCAAAAGGTTTCACTTTTATTTTACTGCTTGTCCCTCCCTCCTCAAACTTTGCTCCTTGTGATATTCCAGTCCAAACAACCTTCTATTCATTGAACGTCTTGAAACATAGCAGCACTTAAGAGGTAAGGGGATTGATTCTGTGTATATAGATTTGCAGAGGAACAATGGGATTAAGGTCTTTTTCTCAATTCTGATGTTTACTTTATACCATTTTTGCTATGAATGAAGGAGGCATGTTATCGTTGCAGATCCAAATGCACAGCTTTGAAAACAGCAAAACCAAGCATTTGATTTGATAATATATTCTAGGTATATTATCTTCGCCGGCTCCCTCCCCTGCCCTGCCTGGTGGGGGAGGTGGGAGCACAGCTGATCGGCGTTGCGCGGCGGGACTCTCAAAAGCCGCGCCACCAACACCACCGGAGCCACGGTTCCTCTTCGCCGGCTCCCTCCCCTGCCCTGCCTGGCGGGGGAGGTGGGAGCACAGCTGACCGGCGTTGCGCGGCGGGACTCTCAAAAGCCGCGCCGCCAACACCACCAGAGCCACGGTGCCTTTTGCCGGCTCCCTCCCCTGCTCTGCCTGGCGGGGGAGGTGGGAGCACAGCTGATCGGCGTTGCGTGGCGGGACTCTCAAAAGCCGCGCTGCCAACACCACCGGAGCCACGGTTCCTCTTCGCCGGCTCCCTCCCCTGCCCTGCCTGGTGGGGTAGGTGGGAGCACAGCTGATCGGCGTTGCGCGGCGGGACTCTCAAAAGCCGCGCCGCCAACACCACCGGAGCCACGGTTCCTCTTCGCCGGCTCCCTCCCCTGCCCTGCCTGGCGGGGGAGGTGGGAGCACAGCTGACCGGCGTTATGTAGCGGGACTTTTGAGGGCCGCGCCGCCAACACCACCGGAGCCACGGTTCCTTTTGCCGGCTCCCTCCCCTGCCCTGCCTGGCGTTGCGCGGCGGGACTTTTGGAAGCCGCACCGCCAACACCACCGGAGCCATGGTTCTGTCGCCGTCTCCCTTTGCTGGTGTGGTGTTGTGGTGTATTTATTTTGCACTGATTTGTAAAGTTGTAACTTGTAATCTTTTATTGTATACTATTGTATTTGGTGTGTTCATTTGTTATATTGTATTTAATTTCCCTGTTGTAAGCCGCCCTGAGTTGGCCCTGGCCAAGTGAGGCGGGGTATAAATCGAATAAATAAATAAATAAATAAATAAATAAAAATTGCCCCAAATAATCAGAAACCTCTGGAAGAGCATGACATTGTGAATGGATTAATACAGCCTTATGCCACATAATTAAAAACTAATTTCATGATGAATAACCTTTGGACTATAATGTATCTTAACTAGAACATGATCTTTTGGGAGATTTTTCCTCAAAAAGCATTTAAATTTTTAAAAAATCCGATTTTTTAATTTAAAAAAAAAACATTGCTTTTTATCCACCCTGATCTGAACCCAACTAAATAATCTGACTATAACAAGACTTATAAACCTTCACATAACCTTTAATTGCTCCAGTTTAGCACATGCTACCTGTGTTGAGAACAACAAAAAATATTGGGGCAACACACTACTGTCACTGCAGACACAAAATCCTGAATATATTGTGCCCTTCAGGACTTTCATTCCAGGAGTTCTTAGCACCAAATGTGAAGCCATCTCTGTCAGATGAGGCTAAACAACAGCAATAACAACAATAAAATGTTCTCACTCACAGAAAGACAAATATCATCAACTACAGAGAAATGAAACAGTAATTGTAACTGGATAATTTATTATTTTGAGAACAGTTCATCTCAAAACTCAAACTATTGTATAGCATGTTGTCTACATTTAAACTTAACAGTACTGCAACTTTTAGTATCACTATAATATTTTTCAATGTTGGGAGAAGTAAAGTAAAAAGCAACCTCAATCAATAGAAGGTGAAGCAACTCCCCCTCTGAGGAAAAGGTTAGCGTTTGAGGTTGGTGAGAAGAAAAATGAACTGAAGTTAGAGAGACTTGACAAAGATTTATAAAACTGCATGGCACAGAGTAATTGGATAGCAGAGTTTTTTTCTTTCTTTCTCTAAGAATATTAGAATCACGAGTCACTCAATGAAGCTGAATGGTGAGAGTAAGAACACTAGTAAGGAAATGCTTCTTCACATAGAACAGCTGAGTTATGCAACTCACTACCACTAGACTTTGTAATGCTCCCCAGCCAAAATGTCTATAAAAGTGGATTTGACAAATGCAAGAAGTTCAGAGCTGTCTATGGCCACTAGCTATGGCAGATATCTGAAGCATTACACCTCTGAAGACAAGTTGCTAAGGAACAAGAGAGGGATGGTGATGCTGGCCTGCTTGGGAGTTTCCCTGAGGTACCATCGCTCCCTGTTGGAAACTAGATGATGAATGAAAGAACCCTTTGGCATGAACCAGGAGTCCCCCTATGTTAGTATTGGCGAACCTATGGCACTCATGCCAGTGGTGGCACACAGAGCCCTTTCTGTTGGCACATGCACACTGTGCCACCAGCGCCAAAGACAGCCCCTATCCCTCCGCCAATGGGGAGGCAAGAGGGAAAGCTGAAATCCTGCCCAGGAGGCAACGGGTGTGTGTGTGCACATGTGTGTGTACAGCTTGAGGCATGCTGGTGATGTTGTCCGGATGCGTAGGCACATGTGGTGGATGCGCACACACCCAAGTGACATTGTCAGCATGCCTCAAGTGATGCACGCACATACACGCACACCCATGTGACGTCACCGGAGGTGCGCCGGCAATGTCACCTGGGTGCATATGCAAGCATAGTGCCTACCCACGCACTGCCTCCTTGGGCACTCGGTCTCTAAAAGGTTTGCCATCACTGCCCTATGTCCTTATCTGTTTTCAACGGCCATTGCCTGCAGCATTAAGCATTAAATAAATAAACCTACTAACAGAGCTTTTAAGTCAAGGCAGTAAACTCACCAGAATCTGTGCAACCTGCAGTCTGGTTCTAAATGGGTTTACTCAGTTATTGTTTTCAGTTCTAGAAAATAGACATCCAGGAGACAGTGGCTAAGATCAATTTAAGTGTTTGAAATTAATTTTCTGGAGCATCAGATTGCCAGATTCAAGTTTGTAATTTATTTTAAAGTTACAAAACCACATAGAAGCATCTTTGGGCTCACTATGCCAATTGATAAAATACAGCACATTAAAATTGTGCATATGTGCAATCCAGTATAATTCATACAAGATTTGGGAAGAATTTATACAATATGTACTAATACTAATCAAAGCAAAAGGAACAAAACCAAGACAAGCATATACAACTTTCTGGGAAACGGGCATGAACATATAGAATACCGTCGATAGAAGTGTAATAATTACAAATTGGAAGCACAAGTCCCATGGGGGGTGGGAAGCACAGAGTGAATTGTTTTGTCAATGTAAAATTGTATGATTTGCTGATGTATGTGATAATGATGTTTTTGTGTGTTTAAATGTTGTTAAGCTTAAATAAATTATTTTTTAAAAAATACATACAATACGCTACATACAGTGTGATGATAGAAAAAGCAGCCATGCTGGATTAGACCATTGATCCACCCAGCCCAGAATCCTCAGCCTTGAAAAGTAGGGAGATCTCCAGTTGTAAATGCCTGTTTCTTTCCAACCCAGCTACCTGACAGCCTTTTAATCAGAGATGCTAGTGATTCAGAGATGCCCTCAACATGCAAAGCAGGTGCTCTACCAATGAGCTCAGGGTACACCCAAGAGAGTATTTCTGAGTCACCCCCTTCCATTCCATAAAAAGCAAAGCTCCAATAAAATCTATAATTTCTGAAGATGCCTGCCAGACACATTTCTTGTAAATATCCTTTTATGAATACATGGTACTCCAAGTTTTACTGTTGCAATCTAGTTTTAAAAGAAACAACTGAAATACTTTACAAAGCAAAGTAAAATCATTTATAAGCATTTTAAAACTATTTTTAATAAAGCAAAAATTGGTAATTATGTCAATTATTCTCCAGCCCCCATATTCACATCACTGACTCCTGAAAGCAAGCAATAGCCCCACACACATGGCATGCTTCCAAGGAAAAGGGAAGATTAATGGGACACAAACCAACATCTCAGGTTTTTGTGCAAATTCTTCACTCCTAGATCTTGGATTCTGATATACTGGATACCAGGGCCATGCATCTGCAGCCCCCAGCTAGATCCCTTTGCTACAGATTAGAGCAGTGAGTTCCTGACAACCAATGCTATTTGGCAAAAGCTAGAGCTAGACGGTTGCCCCAAGTGAGGTGCTGGGTGTTGTCCATCTCAACAGTGTTGAAATCAGAGACAACAGCCATTTCAACTGGTTCCTACTACAGATGAAACAGAGACATTGGGGTTCCCCTTGTTGCCTCAGGCAGCAAACTGCCTTCAACCAGCCTTCACATTCAAAGAAGAATCAGTCATTTCCAAGGAAAATCAGCCAAATATCACATCTCAACTGCTGCCTACAACAACCAAACCTGTTTCCAGCAACTACTAGAAAGCCCAGAGAGCATCCTGATGTATGAAGCTGTTTTACATCAAGTTAGATCACTGGTGGTTCAAGTGGTTAAGACACTGAACTCACTGACTATAAGGTCGGAGTTCGATTCCCGGGGAACTGCATGATGGAGTGAGCATACCTGCCGCTTTCTCACTGCCTTCCCCCCCCCCCCACCTGTCCACTGAGGCATGCCTGCCATCTGTCCACGGAAACATCTGCAAATGCAGACAGCACTGGTTTTTTGGCTATAAACAGAGATGAGCACTGAATCCTAGAGTCAGATACAACTGGCTTTTGAGCAAGGGTGACCTAGACCACTGGTCTGACCAGACCAGCATCATCTGCTACGATTAGCAACAGTTCTCTATGGTTCTGGGCCCAGACATTTGCTGGCCCAAAGCTACTCCAAATTAGGGTGAAAGGAACTGAACTGGGGACTTTCCTGCCAAGGATGTACACTGCCATCCACCCACCTTCTTCCCATCGAAAGATTTAGGGCAGGGGTGTCCAAATACAACCTGTGGGCTGCATCCGGCCCTTGACGCCAATTCATCTGGCCCACGAAGCTCTCGTCGCTCCCGTACAGGCACATTTTACTTCTGCTTCTGGGAGCGATGAGGGCTTCATGGATTGGCATAGGGGCCGGATCCAGCCCACAGGCTGTAGTGAACAGCCCCCTGAAACACTGGCCCATGGCCTGAAAAGTGTGGACACCCCTGGTTTGGGGGGGAAAGATCCCCAGCTGGGCAGGTGGCGACCGCTCGCCAGTTCCATCCAGGAGCTCCTCGGAAGCCTCGGCGCGCCAGCAAGGGGACAGGGACTAGGGATGCAAAAGGCGCTTCTGGCGGCGGGCGCGGGTTTGGCGCGCGGTCCTCCACCACCACCCCACAGACGACGACGCCCGCCACAGAAACTTTCGGAAGGGTCACTCACTCACTTCCCCGGGAGACACAGCTACACACACACACACACACACACACACACACACCGTAGGGACACCGTGGGTCCTGACGAGACAAGTGCCTTTCCTCTGGCTGCCCCCCCCACACACACACACACACTTCACCGCTCCAGCTGTGAGCTGCTGCAACTCCGACAGCGCGCCAGAAGGAGCCAGGCACGCGCACGCGCGCACCCGACAGGCCCGACAATCACACTGACCCGCGCGAACGAGAAAGGAAGAAACTTTTGGACTCACCCGAGACCCGAGCGAGAAGAAGAGGCGGAGGGCGAGGGCCCGACCCGGGGGAGGAGGAGGAGGAGGCCAGGAAGGAAGGACCCGAGCGGAGCGGGACTCACTCTCCTGTGAGGAGACGGAGAGGAGAGGGAGGCAGTGAGAAAGCGGCAGCGGCGGCATACGGACCCAGCTCCCCACCACTCCTTGCTTGCCCCGGTGGCCGCCTCGCCCGCGCGCACCCCCGCCCCGGTGCCCGGAGCCACGCGGGCGTGGCCCCCCTCCCCCTCCTGGCCTGCTGCCTTCTCCCCTCTCCTTCCACTGCACGCTTCAGCCTCGCCAGGCGCCGCCGCCTCAGAAGCCCGGGCTGTCCTCCATCCGCTGCTGCCCACCCGCTCTTTCTCTCCCTCCCTGCTCGCTCTGCGCCTCCTCAGCACCAGCCCAGCCGAGGGGAGTGGGACGCGGGGCGGGCGGGCTCTCCTTCGAAGCCGCCCTCGTTCGCTTCGCCCTCACCTGGCTGCGCGCGGGGAGCGTCGAGTCCCGGGCAATGTGGAAGGGAGGAAAGCAGGCAGGCACACGGCTCCCAGCGACGCGCGTGTTGTCAGCGAGAACAGCCCGGGTGGGTGGGCGAGGGAGGGAGCGAGCGAAGGCGAGCCGGGGGAGGAGGAGCCGTCACGGCCGCGGCCCGCTCCCTACAGTGGCTGCCTGCCAGGGAGGGACTGAGGCGGAATAACCTGGTGGCCGCCCGCCCGGGCAAACGGCAGACAAAGAGCGCACCAGGTGCGCTGCGTGCGGCGCCTGAAGGAGGAGGGAGGGAGGGAGGGAGGGCGGCGGCAGCAGCAGCGGGGAGGGACTGGGACGCCCGGTGTGTGTGTGTGTGCGCCCCCCCCCCCCCTCCGAAAAGCGAGTAGTCGATGGAGAGAGAGAGAGAAGGCTGGCCCGCCTGTCTGTCTGTCTGTCTGTCTGTCCGCCCACCCGCCCGCCATGGGCGCAGGGGAGGGGCTAAGGCAGCGCGCAGTTTAACGCTAGCGAAGAAAAAGGCGTCTGGGAGCGCGCGGGGGGGGGGAGAGGGGGGGCAGGCGGTTGGGGAGACGGACGGACTGACCTCGAGAGGGCCAATCGCCTTCCCGCGTTTCCTTTGCGGGGGGGGCGGAGGGGGGTGTCTCCGTCCCGAGGCTCCCATGCAGGTTCAGCCAACAACCCTCGGTTCCTTGGAGGGGGGGGGGGGGGGTGTCCGTTTCCCGAAGATAAACGCGCGTCAGAGGATGCCGCCACACACACACACACACACACACACACACACACACACACACACACACACACACCGGCTTCTGTCTCCGTCAGTTTTAGAGAATCGCTTAGAAACGTAGAGCGAATTGCCTTGAACTCAGGAACCGACCGGAGAGGGAGAGGCTAGCTGGGAGGGAGGAAGGGATGGAGGGTAAGTAAGGGAAGCGTCGAGGAAGCGGCTCGCGACTAGCTCCAGAGGGCTCCGGGGGCGAGTTTTCTGCCGCCGCCGCCGCCACCCAGTAAAGGCAGCTGCCGTCGTCTAGCGCCCCCCTGAGCCGCTCCCCTCCCTCCACTTCCTTTACCCACGCGGGGGAGAGGAGGAAAAAAAAGTTTAACAGGTACCAGGAGGGGAGTCGCAGCGGGATGGGTCGAGGCTGAAAGGGCAGCCTTGGTTTGTGCCGTTGTTATGTATGGAACTTGTGCCTTTAAGAAATGTAACCTTGTATTCAAAGTAACTTTGTATCCAAATGAACTGTGAGTGAGTCTCAGTGATTACAATGTATCTCAGCTGTCCTGGCTAGCAATTCAGCTGCCTCTTGAGACAGCTACAGAAGCTCAGCCCACATGGTTCAGATCACCCAATCACAGAGCAGCACAGGGAAACATTCCCGCCACAGGTAAAACTAGGAAGGTACTCAGCACGTGCCAATGACGTCACTGATACCGCAACCAACAGGCACCCTTGGGGCGAGATCTAAATTTACTGTAAGCAGATAGAAGGATCTGTGTCTCCGCCATTACCTCATGTTCAGATTGCCCCCTAAATGCTGCCTGCTGCATATCAATCTGGGAACATCAAAGCGGTCCCCCCTCGACGCCAGGCAGGAAAGGACGTCCACCGTATAAAGCAGGGGTGCCCAAACTTTTCGGGCGTGGGTCAGTCATGTGGTTCATGGGGCCAGTCACTATGGCCTGGGGGCAGATTCATCCCCCAATGCCAATTCATCCGGCTGGCAAAGCCCTCGTTGCTCCTGGAAGCGGACGTAAAATGTGCCCGTATGCATTTTGCTTCCGGGAGCAACGAGGGCTTCGCCAGCTGGATAAATTGGCATTGGGGGCTGAATCCGGGCCCTGGGCCATAGTTTGGGCACTCCTCGTGTAAAGCAAGAAGCGCCCGAGCAACTCTCCAGCGCTGGTGGTGAGGAGACTGAGGAGAGGCAGTGGCCAAGCACCATTCAATGTCTTTCTGGTGATGAAAAAGTCATGAGGGGCAGCATGGTAGGTGTCTTCTTGGTATGGAATGGGCAACAAAAGCCCACCAGCTTTTCCAGAGATGGAGGGGCACAGTTATGAGGATTGCCATGAAGAGTGCTGGGACTTGCACATGGGCAGTCTTGAACGGGCCTCTTTCTGTCCCATGGAGGGATTGTTGTGTATACATGCAGTTCAGCTGCTTGCCGTTAGCGCAGCTGACGGAGCTCACATGGCTCCACTTCACCCAATGAGTAACTACTGCAGGAAACCTTCCTGCCACAGGTGAACTATGTCAGGTATGCATTACATCCATAAGACGTCACCGATACTGTAACCAATAGGCACCTTCAGGCGAGATTCAAATGTATTATGTACCATATATAAGGAGGCAAGGCTCTGCCATTGCCTCATGTACAGATTGACCATGTTGCAATAAAGTAGTGTTTAGCCCGTCTGCCGGTTCGTGTGCATTCAATCTGCCTACATCAAAGGGATGCATTGGATTCTCATATAAAATTAAGGTTCTGAAGATGGGAAGCAAATACTGGCTCATGCAACACCTAGTCTACAACTAATTGGCCGCAATTTGTATCCAAGAATGCATTTTTTTTCCTGAAGCAGGGAAAATGTCATTGCCGTGAATTTGCTTAAGGTGGATCCCATCTTGCCATGAAGTGACCCACACACTGTGATCTCAGAGCCATCTCCTGCGGCACATATGAAATGAGACATGCAGGACTTAACACCAGGACTGCAATGGATTGCCGCAGCCTTGAGGATATGGACAAGGTGCGCCTTCACAGCCAGTCCATCTGGCATAGCCTCTTCCACCTTTGTAACCTCAGTACACTATTCTAAAATCCTGGGAAATGTCTCTGATTTTAACAACCATTTCCCACAAACTTTCTCTTATGGTGCATTTCTCTTTTCTGCCTACATCAAAGAGAATATTTGTTGATGATCACAGCAGCCGTGTAAGTTTAATGAGAGCAATCAATCAAGTCCCTTCAATTTCAGCATTTTTAGTTAGTAAGGATATGATTTGGTAGACTTGCTCACAAAGAACGGGTTCATCTTCTGAAGAGAGGGAGGGAGGATGCTACTTTTATCATATAATGAGTAGATTAGGGAAGAGTAATTTTTTTATTCCAGCTGTATTCTGCAGAAGCAGACAGCGCTGGCTCTTCAGCTATGAAACAGAGATGAGCACTAACCTTAGAGTTGGATGCGAATGGCTTTCGAACAAAAGTGACCTTTACTTTTATTCTAACTGGTCTGGCCAAAGGGCCAGTTTTTTGCAGTACTCACATTTTGCATTTCTTCTAACAAAATGGTTTAGGTTTTATTTTCCCCCAATTTATGTGGAAAAGAGATAGCATCTAAGCATTGTGACTGAACAGCGTGAAACAACAACCAAATGTGGTTTCATTAGCTGCTTAGCAAGGTAGAAGATGCTTGGGATTCTGTTGGCTTAGTTACAGTGTAAATCATGCCTTAAATTATAAATGAGCAACTGACAGAGGTAGGAATAATCCTGGAAGACTGGCTGTGTCCCATAGGGGCAATGGGGAGAATGGGGTGAGACAGCAAGGAGAGGATAAAAAGACACACGGTGTGTCTTCTGGATCCTCTCTATCTGGCATTCTTAAGCTGCAATAAATTGTATGAGTTACTTAAACATAGAAAACCCTAAGCCATTCTGTTTGAAGAAATCCAAAACATGAGTGCTGCATAAAACAGGCACTTTTAAGAAGTCATGACAGAGGCAAAACACAGCTGAGAAGCAATGTCTGTTGTCCTGGGCGAAGACAAAGATATAGTAAAAATATGCAGTAATTTGGTGGGTTGACGTTGTAGTGCCTTTGCCATAGCTGCTCACACAAAAGAAAGAGAAGATAAACGACAACAGGGCTGTGAAATGCCATAGTCACTTGCCAGGAAGATACTATATGATCTGACTGAAGATGTGGGTTGGGTTTTTGTTTGTTTTTATTTTTTGGAAGGGATGGGGGATAAAGGGACCAGTACTAAAGTTATCTCAGGGACAGCTCTTTGCCACATCATTTTCGGTATGCTCCTGTACATACCATGCCTATGTTCATTTATATCTTTATTTTTGAAGTACATGAGGGTTGTGGAGGGTTGTGGAGAGCTGTAGCTTGTGAAGAATGCAGTGGCTCATTTGGGCTTCTGGGAGCACATGGAAGGCATTGTTGTTGGAAGGATGTCAAGACTATTTTGGCCCTTTACCCTATCCTGTTCCCTCCTTTTTCAGGCCCCTTCTCCTCCCCCTCTTCTTCTTCCTCTCTGTCTAGGCCAGACGTGAAACTGCCAAAATGAATCCATCTTTTGGTGAGTTCATTCTGCAGCTCCTTTCACCTGACTTAGAGAGAGAAAGACTAGCCAGCAACACAAGGTGGCCGTTGCCTGGGGTACACCCAATTATGGTGCCAAAATACCACAATCTTTGAGGAGGCTCTTTCTGTGTACACCTTCAGGTCCCATAATAATAATTTTGTATCAGAAAATATTCTAGGTTGAAAGGTATGACCATTCGGAGGCTGCAACTGGTCCAGAATGCGGCTGCCCGGGTGGTGATGGGGTGCGGACGTTACACCCGTGCCTTGCCACTGCTTTGGGAGCTGCACTGGTTGCCACTGTGCCTCTGAGTGCAATTCAAGGTGTTGATAATTACCTTTAAAGCCCTACATGGTAGTGGTCCAGGATACTTAAGAGACCGTGTCACCCTGAGAACATCTGTCTGTCCCACCAGAACAGACCAAAGAGGCTCTCTCATTGTGCCATCTGCTAGGGAGGCTCGTCTCTCTAGCACCAGAAGGAGGGCCTTTTCTGTGTCTGCTCCAGCCCTTTGGAACCTCCTGCCAATTGAGCTGCATCTCCAAATGGAGTTGCTGTCCTTCAGGAAAGGGCTAAAACCCTGGCTGGCAAAGCAGATGTGAGGCACCAGCGATGTGGTGACCCCTGCCCGCTGTCTGATTTAGTAAGAACACTCCCTCTTTTAATCTGTAGGGGTCGTAGTAATTTTTGGTGGCAGTTTTAATGTTTTTTTAATGTGATTGGTTTTATATTCTGTGAACTGCCCAGAGTCTTTGGAGTTGGGCGGCAATATAAATCAGAAAAATAAATAAATAAAATTTTGCTGGAGAAACTCTGCTTAGGGGATGCCTGAATGAGGGTCCTTTCATGTACCCAAGATCTTTTCCCACTGAATTGGTCCCTGTTATCTACTTGCAGTTTCTTGCTTTTGATCTCCTAGTTTGGCAGGAGCTGGGATAGAGATGGGCGCTCAATCCATCACTCAGTACCCAGGTCTCAAACTGTCGACTTGCTGGCCTTCCAGCTAACAAGGTGAGCTTCTTAACCACTAAGCTACCACAGCCCCTGGTCCCATAATGATACCTAAGGAGAGAAGGACTCGCTTTGAAATTTTTATTATATCAAGGTCAATGCACCCTGTAAAACTGGCATGTCTTATTCTGAGGTCTGACAATTGGTCATTAATGCAACACATTTAAGCTGTAAAGTGTATGCCAGTGGTGGCAAACCTATGGCACGCGTTCCAGAGGTGGCATTCAGAGCCATATCTGTGGGCACCCGTGCAGTCACCCCAGCACAAAGTTCACCCCACCCTCTGCCCAGCAGCCCAATGGGAGCCCTCCCTCCCCCAGCACAGAGTTCAGCCCAATGGGAGCACTTCCTCACCCCAGCACAGAGTTCAACCCGCCCCTATGCCTAGCAGCCCAATGGGAGCGTTTCCTTCCTCCCCTGTTGCTGTATTGGCACTTTGCAATAAATAAGTGGGTTTTGGGTTGCAGTTCAGGCACTCAGTCTCTAAAAGGTTCGCCATCACTGGTGTATGCAATCTTCTGGATGGCTCTGTGGTATATGTATCTGGCCACAGAGACAGAGATTAGAAGTTAGACAGAGACTAGACTCGATGATAGGGTTCCTTCCAGTTCTGCAGTTCATCATCATCACTGCTATAGGAGCATTTTTATATAAGCAATCTGTAATGCTATTTTAATTAAAGTGACAGAGGGTGTTCCCAGTAGGTCCTTTTCAGTTCAGCTCATTCCAATGAACGTGACAGTCGTCACAAAAAGGAGAGGCTACAAATTGTGTGTCTCTACATTTCTGCAATAAGATTTTATCTATCTATTCTCTGTCAGTTTAAAAATTTGTACAGCCTATTATTATTCCAATGGAGCCATAATGGGCTTCCTTTTGTGGTTACAGGACACTGGCATTTGAATATCCTTTCCTTTGTATGCATTTGTGAATGTTGCATTGCTGTGTTATTAAACTATCTTCTAAATTGTTGTACACATTTAGGGTTTATTAATAAATTCATCATAGGCAAGAGGAGTCAGAAGAATGATTTAAGTGACACTGGCATGTCTTGCCTCTGTTTGTGGCTTTTTTCCTCTGGCTGGTAAAGGTATGTGTCACGACTTCAGTTTGTGCAGCAACAACAGAACAGAACAGACACAAATTACACTGAGCAGCTCAAGGACATCAATGTAAAGGGCAAAGCATACAAACTAATTCATGGCTTAAGATGTGGGAGTTGACTATTTTTCCTCTGCCAGAAAATGAAGGTGATGCCTGGTGTTGAAAACAGAAATATATGCTCTGTTTCCTCATCTCACTACCTTGCTTTTGTAAAGTCAAGCATGTGGTTGCACGAGAGAAAAGCAAGTGACAGTATGCTTTTTGCACTTTTTCTTACAAGCAACTTTACAGATGACTGTAACACTTCCATTAATCATGTGTTTGGGGTAAAATGTTAAGAGGAGGGTGGCCTGAGTACATTTTTGAGCATAAGTATGTGTCTACACCACACAGTTACAGTAGTTTCAACTGTCATGGCTCCATCCTGTGGATCGATCTTATTTACATCTTAAAACAGTTTGACAGCACTTTAACACTCATGCTTCATTTTGGGAATCCTGGGATTTATCGTTTGGTGAAGCATTTTGAATTCTCTGCCTTAGTTTAGGGGAGCAGAAGAGAGCTTTCTGGCAAAGAATGAAAAATTCCTCACTGGGTGGTGATTGTCATCCAGTGTAGTTGATGAGCTGGAAGGCACAGCCCAGATGGGCAGGCTCAGAGGACAGGAAGCACCAGTGTGTAGGGTGCCAGTAGGCAAGGAAGCATTCATGCACGAACACAGAAGAAACCGACTACAGGCAGGAGCTTAATCCTCCACTTGTAGCAAGGAAGCAGGAACGACCGGATGTTGAAGCCTGATATGGGTGAATACTTCTCCTTAAGGACCAGCCTTCTTTGTACAGACTTATAGAGTATGTAGTTTGGAAGAGGATAACTAAGTCCTAGCATATCAGAGAGTAAATAAAACAACCAAAAAGTTGTGGCACCTTTAAGACTAACTACTGTATTTAGATGTGAGCTTTCGTGGATCAAGTCTACTTCATCAGACATAAAAGTAAAACGTCATAGCATCAATTTATACACAGATACAGGTGCACACAATGGCTGGTGGTCAGCTTAATAGAAAGTTAATATTTTAGCTCTTTACAACTGACAATAATGGAAAACCTCCAGTTTTATTCAAACTTGCCATAGATCCTGCCCCTATTGGTTTGCAAATGGTTGCAAAACAAACTTCTCTTGTGAGCTGAGGCATAACATCCAAAGGATGGATGCAGCAAACATTGTGGCATTACACATTTGCCAATGAGTTAGCATCTATTGATAATGGTTTACTCTGACCCCGGTAAAATTGCAGCATATAACCTGTTAGTTGGTGTATCAAATTTGATAATGTCCCATAAACCCTTGACTAATATTCAAACCTCTGAGATGGGTGTCCAGCATTTGCATGTACTTGCGCTCTCTCTGCGCTCTCTCTCTCTCTCTCTCTGGATTCTAGTATTGTAATTCCTGTGCTCTAGAGAATTTTATTTTGCAACCATTTGCAAATCAATAGGGGCAGGTTTCTTAGCAAGTTTGAATAACAATCAGGGAGTTTCCATTACAGTATTGTCAGTTACTTTTCTATTAGGCTGGCCAGCCATTGTCTGCCTCTGTACCTGTGTATAAATTGATGGGACCAGCAGCTGAAAAACCTCCCCATTCCAATATAAACATAAGAGTTAAGAAATTACATGCAGTAAGGAAACTGCCCCCTCAACTCTTGACTGCATAATTAATGGAGTTTTCATGAAGTCTAGTTGCTGAGTTGGGGGATTGTAACATTTTTCTTTCAACAAACTTTTTTTTAGGGGGGAATTATGTAACTTATTCTATTACAGTTAGGAATTCTAAGTAAGCTGAATTCATTTGGTGGAAATCACATCTGCTTCCAGCCCACTAAATGCCTTTGGTTCTTGCCATGGATAGAAAAGGGGCCTGTGGGTTTTTTAGAACAGTGACGTGCATTCCTATGTGCTGCTCACTGAAGAGAGGTGGCTGTGATGCATTCTGGGTGTTACTGGGCAGAGAATGAGTGCTAGACTAAACATTCTACCCTCGTGCAGTGGAGAAATGAAACCTAAAATTGGATAGACATGTAGTACTATGTTATAATCATTGGCTGGAAACCTTCAGAGGAGGGATCAGAGGGTGGAACTTGTTGGAAAAGATAAAAGGGGGGGAGAAAGGAGTGGTCTCTTTGTTCTCTTCACCATGCTTAGTAAGTAGTTCTCTGGAGTAAGTAGTTCTCTGGAGTCTGCTTAGAACTTAACAAACATGTAGTCTTTTGAAATAGAGGAGGGGGCTCTCAGGGCTTCCAAACGTAGAATAGGTGTCATTGATTTTAAATGTGCTTTCTGAACTGAAAATGTTTCATTTGCCTAGAACTATTTTTGGTAACCTAAGAAATCTATAACCTGTTTTGCTACAATATATACAGTGGTTGCTTTGGTGCTGGGGTTTTTTGAGCTGATTTCATATGAATTTGATCCCCTGAATTTAAATACTGTATGGCATTAGGTTTTGCCTAGGAGCTCAAATTTCTAAGATATAACATTTTAGTGAAATATATGCTACACTATCTTAAGTTAAATTCATAGAACAAATAAAAAAACTAAACACAGAATTTTTATTATTATAGTATACAAATATTATTATATACAAAGATAGAGGAAAAAGTCATTGATGTAACCAACTAGTCACTGAACACTTCGGAAGCTTTTTTCCGTGACATTCTTGAATTTATTTTGGAACAGTCCCTTTTTAAACTCCAGCAGTAATCTGCCATCATGTGCGTGTCCCATCTTCCTTGGTAGTGGTCCTCTGTAGTTTTAATATTATGGTGAAATCTTTCACCTTGCTCCTCACTGGTGTCTCCTAAATTTTCAGGAAAACGGTCTACGTGCCTGTGTAAATAGTTCACCTTAATACTCATGTTACACCCAAGGGATTTGCAATTGTTAAGCATCTCATTTACCAGTTCAACATAGTTTTCAGCTTTGTGTTTGCCTAGAAAATTTCCAACAACTGCAACAAATGAAGTCCAGGTCTTTCACCCAGCCTCATTCATTGAATGACAATAGGGCAAATATACAGGAAACAATCCTTGTATATATGATTGAGAACTGCACAAAATGGAGTAAGAACAGTACATTTCACGTAGAACTGCATGTTAAAAAACACTGATCTAAAAAAGTAGAGCAGATAGAGAACAATTGATTTCATATTTGGATTCAGCAACCCAAACATAGCTAAAATCAGTTCTAAAATCCTAGGCACCAACAAATAATTATTTCTTGTAAAATGGAGTTAGAATTGCACATTTCGCGAAGAACTGCATGTTAAAAAACACTGATATAAAAAAGTAGAGCAGATAGAGAAAAACTGATTTCATATTTGGATTCAGCGACCCAAATATAGCTAGAATCAGTTCTAAAATCCTAGGCACCACCCAAAAAAAAAATCTTGTAGGCCTAAAAGACATGAGGATGACTGGAGTTGCTTATTTTTCTATCTGCTACATTATTAACAGCCTGACTCAGGTCAGGACATGTGAGAAGGCAAGCTAAATTCTGAATTGCTTGGCTTGTGGGTGTCAATTCAGGTGTGCTCCCACTAACTTGTAGGCCAAGGCTCTACTCAGGAGTAATGGGACCATCACAGTTCTCATGATATCTACTTTATTTACTACTGTCTTGTATAAGGTTACATTTATGTGATACATCAGAAGGAAACAGAGCTGAAAATAAGGGCAATTCTTGTATCCACTGCCATTTTACTTGTTCCACCTTGGCAGTCAAACTATGTGGGAATATGATGCATTGGTTGGTACGGTAATTCATCTCTTTGGTAATATTCTTCCTATATCAGCATTTCCAAACTGCTTTCTAAGCTGTCTGTTCACTTCTTTGAAGCTGCATATTTATCCATACAGAAACCCAATCCATCAAGCCAAAGGTTTTGATTTTCTTTTTCCCCTGATGGTATGATAGCTGTTCCCATTCCCTTTATCCAGGTTGATTAGTTGTTTTGAATGTATATTTTCCTGCAAAGTACTTAGCTGCTTTTAGACACCATGTGCTGGCAATAATTAGCTTGTTATCTTGACAGCCTGTCAGAGTATTTTAATGCCATGATTTAAGTGTTGCTCATTATACCGTACACACACAGGCTGACATACCAACAGTTTCAGTTTATGCACCTTTCTTTCTGACAGTTCCAAACCAGGATTCTATTTGAAATAGATGCATACAGGCATCCTCTTATTCTCTCTCTCTCTCAAATGCCATCTGCATGAAGTCCTGGGGTCAAACTAACTATAAAATGCTATTTACATTTACTAATGGCCTGTCCTGCCTATGGATGTTTAGTCTAAAAGCTGCTGTGTCCATTTTGTGTGAGAAAGAATAATAAATGAGGGGTGGGGATGGAATCCTGTACTTTATAACAAGCAAATTATTCACTTTCTACAACATTTCAAAAAGATGGTATTGGAGAGCAATAGCTATCCCATAAATTTGTAAAAACTCTTTCATGAATCTGAATTTTAAAAACATTATTCCCCACATATGCCCAGCTGTGTGGTTGAAAAAAATGGTATTTTCATTGGAGATGTCTGAGTTCCAACAGATTCATGAACCCATGTTTGGAGATTATTTTGGCCTGAGCATGGTGATCTGTAATACATTGCAACTGTTGAACAGGTGATGCCTTTTATCACAAGATGTTGAGTAAAACTGTGTTCAATCCAACCCCATAAAATGTGGCATAAAATTTTACCTGGAATTCCAAAACATAATTGTCAGAATGATATTGGTGTTTGTTATGTATTGAATGAATGCTACAAGTTTCCCTTTAACAGAATGTATCCAGTCGATGTATCCAATTGTATCTAATCAGAGACACATTGTAACAAGCTGTATAAGGATGCGAGCTAAATGGCCACAGGTGGCAGTAGCAAGCATCCGGCTTACATAGTACAGATTCTCCGAATACCTGCAGAGCGGGAAACCTTCCCACCACACCGCACCTGGAGAAGATGGGCATGACGATCTATGACATCACGCGGACAGTAGCCAATGAGCTACCACACCGGGATATTCAAATGTACAGTGTACCATAAATAGAGCTGTTTTTCCGCCATTACCACATGTTCACCCTGACCATCATGCAATAAAGTTATGTTTAGCCCTACTGAGGCTCCTTCTATCATCTTCCTTGCAAGACACTAAATTGGCGACGAAGGTGGGATGGCGTCCCGAAAAGTGAACATCGCACCTTTCGACACCACAAAGCCAGATAAATGGGAACTCTACGAACAGCAGTTCCTATATGCGATGGACCTCAAGGGCATCAAGGAAGAAGCCCAGCACCGAGCATTCCTGCTGGCCCAGTGCGGCCTGGAAATGCTAGAGCTGGCAACGAACCTCCTGACACCGAGGCTGTTCAGGGAGGTACCCCTAGACGAGATCCTCACCGAGCTGAGGAAGCACTTTCGCCCGAAAGTGTTCCCGGCAAGGCTGACCTTTCAGCAGCTGTGCCAGCAGGCTGGTGAGTCCGTGGCCTACTTCGTGGCAGCTCTGAGAGTAGCTGCCGTGCCTTGCCAGTGGGGAGCATCCCTGAGCGAGGCGCTGCGAGACAGGCTCCTGCTGGGCCTGCGAGATGAGGGAGCCAGGAAAAAACTACTGGCCATGGATGAGAGCATCTCCTTCGAGCACGTCCTGCGCATCGCCCAGGCTGCCAAGTCAGTGCAACAAGGCGAGCAGGTGTGCCGGGCCAGGGCCGCGGTGACTAGGGGCCCCCTGCCAGCAGTCCCAGTCCACAGCTGTTCCTCCCATGGAGAGCAGGGGGCCTCCGAGTCCACCACGTCCACCTCCGACTTCAAGGAGGATGACGACGTGCAGCGGGTGCAGAGGAGACCCAAGGTTCGAGACCGTGCCAGAGAGGACCGACTGGAGCCGATGCCCATTCCGGAAGGCGGAGTGCCACAACTGCGGGTGGCGTGGGCACATCGCAAAGGTCTGCAGGTGGCGTCGGGACGACGGCAAGGGCCAGGCGGAACGGCCCCAACAGAAAGCAGACGGGGTTGGCAGGATCTTCGACAATGATGAACCGCAGGAGCACCGCGTGTCTCAACGAGTTCCCAACAACCACGACCAGGCGGTTCACAGCGTGCCTTTGAGACACCCCTGTTTTTTTGTTGAGGTACTGATACAAGGGGTCCCAGTTAGGATTGAGATAGACTCGGGGTGGTCGTACTCCATCATCTCCCACCGGGAATTTTTGTGCATTCCCCCAAAGTCACGCCCGAAGCTGAAGGCCCTAAAGACTAATCTATGGGACGCTCAAGGGAAAGGTATCCCAGTGTTGGGGGTGGGGGAGTTCAAGGTGAAGTTCAAGAGGTACGCCACGCAGTTGCCCCTAGTAGTCTTAAGGGAAGGGTCTTGCTGCCTCCTAGGAACACAGTGGTTTGGCCCCCTGGGGGTTTTCATTGGAGGCATACACGCCGTGCAAGCTGAACCGATCACGGAGGTGTGTAACGCACACCCTGCCGTCTTCGAGAAGGGGCTCGGGAAGTTCAAGGGGCCCCCAGTTTCATTCAACATGGATCCCGACATCTGGCCCATCAGACTCAAGCCACGGAGAGTGCCTTTCGCACTAAAGGACAAAATTGAGACTGAATTGGACAAACTGGTAGGTCAGGGGATTTTGGTACCTGTGGACTCCGCCGAGTGGGAAACCCCCATTGTTACGGCACTTAAGGCTAATGGGGAGGTCAGAATCTGCACTGACTACAAGTGCACGATTAACAAGGCAATTCGCCCAAATGCGTACCCGGTGCCGGTAGTAAGTCACCTGTTAGCAACCTTGCACGGGGGGAGGTGTTTCACCAAGCTAGATTTAGCACAGGCATATCAACAATTAATGGTGACCCCAGCTGCAGCCACCGCTCAAACCATTGTTACTCATAAGGGAGCCTTTAAAGTGACGCGCCTCCAATTCGGCATAAATTCGGCTACAGGAATTTTTCAGTCCCTCGTGGAAAGATTGTTGAAAGGGCTCCCATGTGTTTTCCCTTACTTTGACAATGTTTTGATAACGGCGGGGGGGGGGGGGACAGGAATTGGCCAAGAGGTTAGACCGGGTACTAACCATGTTCGAGAAAGCGGGGCTCAGGTTGAGAAAGGATAAGTGTGTGTTTTTCGCTGAAGAGGTAGTTTCTGGGATTCCGGATAACCCCTGAGGGAATCAAACCAGCAGAGTCAAAGGTGTCGGCAGTGCAGGATGCCCCTCGCCCCACCACCAAGGCCGAACTACAGTCCTTCCTAGGACTCCTAAATTTTTACCACTCTTTCCTGCCAGGAAAGGCATCGGTAGCAGAGCCGCTGCACAAGCTACTCAAGAAAGATGCGGCTTGGCAGTGGGGGGACAGCCAGGAATGGGCATTCCGAGGGCTCAAGCAGCTTCTATCTTCCGAGGCTGTCTTGAACCATTTCGATCCCAAGAAACCCGTTGTGTTAGTCTGTGATGCCTCACCGGTGGGGGTGGGGGCAGTCCTATGCCACATGTTAGAGGGCGGGCGAGAATCCCCGGTGGCATTCTATTCGAGATTCCTATCCAAGACCGAGAGCAACTACACGCAAACAGATAGGGAAGCCTTGGCGATTGTTGCGGGAACTAAGAAGTTCCACGACTTCTTTTATGGCAGGCCATTCACAGTCGTGACCAACCATAAGCCCCTGTTAGGAATCTTTACCACTAACAAGCCAACCCCGCAGATCTTGTCCCCAAGGATGCTGCGATGGGCCATTTTCCTCAACATGTATCAGTATGGGTTGACCTACTGTCCCGGCAAGGAGATCAGCCATGCCGATGCCCTATCCAGGTCACCCTCCCACAGGCAGGGGACCCAGAGTGCGAGGTAGAGCAGGACCACCAGGGACTTTGCGGGTCCCTTCAGGGGCACCCTATTCCTCATAATAGTGGACGCTTACTCCAAGTGATTGGAGGTAATCCCAATGGCCAGTACATTGTCAGCTGCAACGATTAAACAATTACGGAAGGTATTTAGCTGTTTTGGGTTACCTGACATACTTGTGAGCGATAACGCCACAACTTTCACGTCAGCGGAGTTCCAGGGTTTCATAGAGATAAATACGATTTGCCACATCACCTCTGCCCCTTTTCACCCCACTAAAAAGGGTCAAGTGGAATGCTTAGTGCGAACAACGAAGGACACATTGCGTTGGATGGGCCCCGGGGAATTGAACTTGCAACTTTGCCATTCCTGTTAAGGTATCATGTAACCCCTTTAGCGTCGGGTCTGTCACCCACCGAGCTCCTCATGCGGAGGAAACCCGCCACGATCCTCTCGTGTTTAGACCCAACCAGAGTGGAGGACATGGGTAGAAACATAGAAATGGGGGGGGGCACCAAGAGTTTTGGGATCAGCGAGGCAGCGCATTGCTGGAATTACGCGGCCGGCGGACCTACTTGGGTGCCTGGAGTAGTGGTCAGGCAAACGGGGCCAGTCTCCTACAATGTCGAGACAAACACAGGACTCCTCTGGAGGAGGCATGCCGCCCAGCTCAGGGGGAGGATAGTAGACAGGCAAGACAGGAGTAACCAAGTGAGAGAATTCAGCGTTAGGGTTCTCCCCCACCCGCTTATCCCAAGGGGGAGACGTAGACCACAGGGGGGAGGGAAATGACACAAACCCGTATCCTTTTGACCCCCTGGGTTACAGGAACAATTTGGAAGAGGAGGATTTCGAAGAGTTAGACTTTGAGTTAGGAAACCGAGGGGATTTTTCGGAGTGGTCCCCCACTCATCCGAGCGAAGAGCGGGGTTTTGCTTTAGTCCCTGGAGCCCCTGGTTTCACGTCCCTGGAGTTCACTCCTACACCCAGACCTCCCCAGTCCCCGGCTCAGAACTCATGGCCAATCGCTAACGAGTTGCCCTCTCCCATTGCAGGATGAGGACAGAGTAATCAAGAGAATGCAGGGACCCCAGGTCAAAACACGGCTGCCACTCGCCCAAAGCGAACATGCAGGAAGCCTCAGTGGCTGAAGGGGGGAGGGGTGTTATGTATTGAATGAATGCTACAAGTTTCCCTTTAACAGAATGTATCCAGTCAATGTATCGAATTGTATCTAATCAGAGACACATTGTAACAAGCTGTATAAGGATGCAAGCTAAGTGGCCACAGGTAGCAGTAGCAAGCATCTGGCTCACATGGTACAGATTCTCCGAATACCTGCAGAGCGGGAAACCTTCCTGCCACATTGCACCTGGAGAAGATAGGCGTGATGATCTATGATGTCACGTGGACAGTAGCCAATGAGCTACCACACCAGGATATTCAAATGTACAGTGTACTATAAATAGAGCTGTTTGTCCGCCATTACCACATGTTCACCCTGACCATCATGCAATAAAGTTGTGTTTAGCCCTACTGCTGCTCCTTCTATTGTCTTCCTTGCAAGACACTAAAGTGTTCATGCAAGTTTTACATACAGGTGTTGTTGTTTTTTAGCTAAATATCTTGGTGTTCAGACCTGGTCATGCGCCCAATGATACAACTGAGAAGCACCCAGCACCACACAAATAGTTGCAGCAAGTAATGTAAACATTCAGATTCCGACCATTATGTTTATGAAGTTGTCCTATGTAAGATGGCACTAGCATCTGAAAAGTCTAAACCAGTTACCATTTTATAAGCTTATAAAATATTTACAGGGTTCCAAATGAATGATAGAGATGTTAAGTTTTTATAAATGTACCACAAGCTCAGAATTCCTCAACTCCCCTTCTGCTATGTTGAACGTATTGTGTCCTGAGATAAATTTAAACCAACAAGTGTAGTTTATAAATGTATGTTGGAAAGCAATAGCAATTAGCAATAACAATTATGCTTATATACCGCCCCATAGCGCTTACTGCATTCTTTGGGTTATTCACAAGGTAATTAGTATTTTGCCCCCAACATGCTGGGTACTTATTTTACCAACCTTGAAAGGATGGAAGGCTGAGTCAACCTTGATTCCCATCAGGATTGAACTCAGATCTTGAACAGTGTTTTGGCAGCAGTATAGTAGTTTAGCTACTGTGCCACCAGGGCTCTTAGTAATAGATTTTAATTCAATGAAATTAGAATTTAGTGAAAGGACAAGTCAATCAATGGAAAATTGCTTTGACCTTAAAAATCACTTTAGATGTGTAACTATGAACATATCTAAATATCTTGCACATAAAGCACTCTTTCAAGCTCTCAGGGATCATTATGGGCATGCAGTATCTGTATTTCATGGACACTGGAGCACCCCAACATGACAGCAAACAGCAGAGACTTCACCGGGTGATCTAAGGAGAAAGAGAAATAAGTACTATGATGGAAAGCAAGAGAAAAGAATTACACTTTCTCTCCCTCGGTAATGAAGTAAAGTTCGGTTTCACTTACCAGTGATAACTTTCGTTCTTCGAGTATATAGTTTGTGAATACACACTATTGGTTTATGCGCCTGCGCAGAACGCCGATCGGAGGCTTAAAAAGCTATTGGTCAAAAGTTATGGTGGTAAGACCGCCCACCGTACCGCCCACCCTGAGGCGCCAGTCCGCCATTTTACCTCAGTTCCATACTTAAGCCAAGCACAGGATAAACCAATTGATCTCATCCGTGCAGCTCAAGAGGGGAGGCAGGGTGGGTAGTGTGTATTCACAAACTATATACTCGAAGAACGAAAGTTATCACTGGTAAGTGAAACCGAACTTTCTCCTTCGTATAGTTTGTGAATCCCCACTATTGGGAGATTAGCAAGCTCACACTCACTTGGTCGGTGGGCAGTCGGATGAGATGATCCCACGATGAGTATGATGGTCAGGTAGAGTGAACTGTCAAGGGCGATGAGGCCGGAGCCCCCTGGTGAGGACGACACGGCCAAGTCTGGCGTCCGCAGTGGCTCTGGTGTCCACCCTGTAATGTTGGACAAATGTAGAAGGTCTGGACCAGGTGGCAACCTTACATATGTCCTCAAGCGGTGTGCCCTCCAAAAAGGCAGTGGATGTGGCAACCGTCCTCGTAGAATGCGCCCTGACATGCGGCGGAGGTGGCAGTGAGGCCGACTCGTAAGCCAGGTAGATGGTAGACGTGTTCCATTTGGAGAACCTCTGGGCAGAGATGGGTTCACCCTTGGACTTTCCTCCATAAGCCACAAAGAGAAGCTGTGACTTCCTGAACTCCCTTGTCCTGCTGGTGTAAAACAATAAAGCTCGTTTCACATCCAGCATGTGCCAAGTCTTTTCTTGGGCGTTGGTGGGGTTCTGGAAGAAGGTTGGCAGCAAGATAGTCTGTGCCATATGAAACTGGGAGACTACCTTAGGAAGGAAGGTGATATCCGTGTGGAGCACCATGCGGTCATTGAAAAACTGAAGAAACGGTGCGTCTGTCCGCAGAGCAACCAGTTCACCAGCTCGTCGAGCAGACGTGATAGCCACCAGAAATGCCGTCTTCCACGTGAGGAGGCGAACATCCGCGGTAGCCATAGGTTCGAAAGGAGTCCTGGTGAGCGCGTTGAGAACGGCAGACAAGGACCATTGTGCTGTTGGAGTCCTGACCGGCGGGAAGGCATTCCGCAGTCCCTTGAGGAAACGCTTTACCGTATGGTCGCAAAAGGCACCAGAAGCAGGCGAACCAGCCGGAGAGTGAGCCACCACCGCTGCGAGATGGACCCGGATGGAGGTAATACTAAGGCCAGACTCTGCCAAATGGAGGAGGTAGGCCATGATATCCTGTAGTCCCACCTGTGGAGGGGACGTATGCTGGGATGCCAGGAAAGCACAAAAGCGTCTGTATTTGGAAGCATAAGACTTCCTTGTGGAAGGGCGCCGTGCTAGTTCCAAGATCCTGGACAGTCTGGGGTTATCCTCCACGCGGTGAGGTGGAGGCTGGGTAAGTCCGAATGGTGGAGCTGGCCGTGCTCCATTTGGAGAAGCGTTGGTGATTCCGGCAGCGTGCGATACTGTGACGACATGCGTAACAGTAGCGGAAACCAGGGCTGGCGAGGCCATGCTGGAGCCACGAGAATTGCGTTGGTCCGGTGTTGGTACATCCTGGTGAGGACCTTCTGGACCAGAGGAAACGGAGGAAAGGCGTAGAGGTAGTCCTGATCCCACCGTTTCATGAAGGCATCGCCCTCGGAGTTCAGTCCGATGCCTGCCCTGGAACAGTACCTGTGGCATTTCCTGTTGGACTCCGATGCAAAGAGGTTGATGCTCGGAGTCTCCCAGGCCCCGCAAAGGGACCGAAATACCCCGTCGTCCAGCTCCCATTCGTGGGTCGTTGAGGTGGTCGGCCAAAACATTCAGCTTGCCCTGAATGTGCACTCCAATCGGAAAGATGTGTCTTTCCAGGCACCACTCCGAGTTGCACTGCAAGGTAAAGTAGGATGGTGGACCGTGTTCCTCCCTGCTTGTTCAGGTATGCCACCGCTGTGGTATTGTCCGAGGCCACTTGAACCACATTGCCGGTGAGTAGGGCCTCGAAGGAACGTAGGGCCTTCCAAACGGCCAACAGCTCCAAATAGTTGATATGGTGCACCATCTCGTGAGGCGACCAAACATTGTTGACCGTGAGAGTCCCGCAGGCAGCCCCCCAGCCGAGGTTGCTTGCGTCGGTCAACACCTGCAACGAAGGTTGTGGGGGGTAAAAACTCTTCCCCGTAGTCACATTGAGTGGCATCGTCCACCACAGTAGCTGGTTCATCAGCTCTGGAGACGGAGTCAGCCATTTGGACTGGCTCTCCCTGAGCGAGTCGAATTCGTGGAGGAGCCTCGACTGCAGGAACCGGAACTTTAACTTGGCGTGAGGAATTACCGCTGTCGTTGAGGCCATGAGGCCTAGAAGTCTCTGTGCCTTTATCGCCCTGATAAACGGTTTGGTCCGGAATTCGCTTACCCCTTGTGCAATGTCCAGTAAGCATTTCTGGGGGGCGAAGGCTCTGGTAACTAGCGAGTCGAGTACCACTCCAATGTACTCAACGTGTTGAGAAGGAATCAACTTTGATTTGGCGAAGTTGATCCTGAGGCCAAGACTCTCCATGAGGTGAACCATGAACTGCGTGTCCTGAATGGATGACGAGCTGGTGGGGGAGACAATCAGCCAGTCGATGTACGGGAAGACCCTGATCCCCTTCTGACGGAGGAAGGCAGCCACCAGAGCCATGCACTTGGTGAAGACTCTCGGTGCCGTAGCCAGACCGAACAGTAGACACCGGTACTGGTACACAGAGTTGCCGATTCGGAACCGGAGGAACCGTCTGTGCTCCGCAAGGATGGCGACATGGAAGTAAGCATCCTTGAGGTCTATGACTGTGAACCAGTCCCCTTTGTTGACGAGGGGGAGGACGGTCTGTAGGGTCACCATCCGGAACTTCCTGGTGTGGATGCACTTGTTCAGGCGGCGCAGGTCCAGAATTGGGCAAAGTCCTCCATCCTTCTTCTGAACCACGAAGTACCTCGAGTAGAAGCTGTTGTCCCAATCGGACGGTGTTACCCGCTCGATGGCTCCCTTGGACAGAAGAGTTGATATTTCTTCCTCCAAATGGGGGACGAGGTGGTGAAACGATGTCTTCCTACCCGAGGCACTCGCACGAACTCGAAGGCGTAACCAGCGGACAAGATCTTCAAGACCCACCGGTCGTCCGTGATGCCTGACCACACCTGGAGGAAGTTCCGGAGGGGGAGGTATGGGAGGTGGAGCGAGAGAGACTTGGCCTTCGCAGTTTCAAACCCGGAACTTGGATTTTGCGTCGGAACGCTTGCCCTGTCCGTAAGGCTGGTAGCGAGACTTGTGTTGGCGCCGCTGCTTGTAGAAACCGGGCCTGGGCTGGTCAGTCGAGCCACCCTGTTGCTGTGGGTTCCCCCGATACCGATGCGTAAAGGGTTGGAATCGCAGCTTGGCAGACTGAGCCGGCGTGGTGAGCCACAGGAACTTAGCCGTTGAATTCGTCTGCCGCAGTTCGTTAAGCACCTTATCAGTGTCTTGTCTGAACAGGCCTTGCCCATCAAACGGAAACTCTTCGATGAGCTTTTTCATGGCGTCATCGAGAGAGGTGCCCCTGAGCCAGGCATGGTGATGGAGCAGAATGGCAGAAGACATGTCCTTGGCCGCGTAATCGTTAATGTGCCTGGCAGTCCGCATCTGCTGCTCTGCCAGAAAGTCTCCTTCTGCCGCCAGCGCGTCAAATCCTTTCTGGGCATCGGCAGGCAGTTTAGCAGCAAGGATCTTCACCTGCTCCCAGAGGTGGGACTGATAGAGGCCCATGGCTGCTGAGTAATTAGCGGCTCGCAGGAAGAGGGAACCGGTAGCGTAAAACTTACGGCCCACCGCGTCCAGTTTCTTCCCTTCCGGAGTCGAAGGTACCGGAAAACCGCTGACGGCCGTTTTATGCTGGAAGGCCTTGACCACCAACGAGTTCGGCAAAGGGTGCGCCTGGAGAAACTCAATGTTCTCGTCCAAGACCCTATACATTCCATCGAGTCTGGACGAAACGGAGTGCGACGACACCGGCTTCTTCCATGTTGCCTTCGCTGACGTCAACATGGAAGGAAGCATGGTGATGTGGACCGGTCGAATCGCCTTTTTGTCCAGTTTGGCGGTCATTTGGTCCTCGCCCTCTAGTGGCGGTTGGTCCACCTTTAGATTAAGAGCAGTCCCCAAACGAGTGAGCATCGCCGTGAGGGAGCGTTGATCCTCACCACGTGGCGGGTCAATCGCGCCAATAGCCTGGTCCGGCGTCTTGTCGGCATCGACGTCTCTCTCGTCCTCCCCCGAAGACGCGCTGGAATCATCGGAGGACGAGGGAGGAATCCTGGTATCCACGTCGGGACCGCGCCAGTACGGCCTGGGCGGGTCGACAGGTTGGGAGCTCACCGCATCGACGTCTGGACCACACCAAGACAATATGGGTGGGCCAGCGGAGCGAATGCTCGACCCTCGAGAGGTCGGCAGAGCAACAGCAGGACCAACATCCCTGGGGCTTGCGGTGGTCGGCACCGGAGCCGCAGAGGCTGCAGGCATGGAGGCCTTGAACTGTTGGGCAAACGATTTCGCCATTGCCTCGAACATCCCTTTGAAGAATTCCACCTGGGACGCATCCACCGCCGACGGTTGGGACGAAACGGTGGCCGGCGAAACGGTGGTCGGAATGATCGGAAACGAAACGGTGGCCGGAATGGTGGTTGCCGGTTCGTCTATTGTCGGAGTCCTAGGTCTCGGGGAGACAGACGCCTGCCTTGTGGGTGGACGGCCCCTCTCACAAGGCGGAGAAGAGAGTACCTGCAGTGGGCGAGCTGGAGCCCCAGCCCTGCGACCTTTTGCAGGAGATCCCGAAGAGGACCGTCCGCCCCATATCGAGGATCCGGGTGAAGGACATCTCGCGACCGAAAAGGGAGGCGAGGGCCCCGGAGAGACAGGAGGGCGAGGCGTAGGTGGGAGTGATCGCCTTTCCTCCGACCTATGTTTCTTCTTCTTCTCCCCATTTTTATCTTTCTTTTTCTTCTTTCTGATGGAGAGAGTGGAAGAAGAAGGAGGAAGCGGCAGTGGCCGAGAGGGCTGAGAGGCACCAGCGGAGGTGGAAGCAGCCGCGGCGGGAGCCAAAGCGAGCTCCATAAGGTGCGCTTTCAACCGGTTGCTCCGGTTCTGAACTGCAAGTCGAGTAAAGTTCTTACAGTGAGCATAGGATTGGCTCTGGTGAGATTCTCCCAGGCAAAAAAGCCAGAGGCTATTCCCGTCAGAGGCAGGGAACTTCTTGAGGCAAGCAGAACACTGCTTGAAGGCTGCAGCCATCAAAAAATTCTTCCGACGGAAGGTTCGAGAAGGCGAGCACCCCGAAGGGCAGGCCAGCCGCCACCCCCTTGAGGAGGGAAACGGTGACCGGAGCGAGTAGGTAACTGAGTCCACCAGAAGGAAGAAACAGCACCGGGGTGGCAATCCTGCCCAAAGGACAAGATCGCCGAAAAAAATGTTAAAGTTCGTCAAAGACTTTCCCTCAGAAAAGACGAAAAAATTGAGGAAGCTCTCAACGATTGTCCTGCTGCTAAGGCGGAAAGAAGAGAACTGAGGTAAAATGGCGGGCTGGCGCCTCAGGGTGGGCGGTACGGTGGGCGGTCTTACCGCCAAAACTTTTGACCAATAGCTTTTTAAGCCTCCGATCGGCGTTCTGCGCAGGCGCATAACCCAATAGTGGGGATTCACAAACTATACAAAGGAGAAGGAAGGTGTATCATTTGTCCACATGGTGAAGTGGCCTCATCAGCCATTTCACCATACTGTATGAGCAAATGGGTTGTTTTGGGTGTAGAAACAGAGAGAGTGGGCTAAGTGTAATCTAACCTTTCTCCTGTCCCCTAGTGACCCAAAAATGAGTGAGCCCAGACTGCTCCATAAGGGACAAACTGGACATGCTCTAGTTTTGTAAAAACCTCTAAACAAGTAGCTATGTTAGTCTGTTGCAGCAAAAATATCTTTTTCTTCCAGAACAGCCACAGAATTTTGAAGGGAGATGAAAGTTTAATTCCACAGGTTTCTGATTACTATTTTTAATGTCAGTTCTGTGTCTTTGTATTCTTTTGCCTAGAGATTGGTGAAACATTGGTTTCATTCAGCATTGTTCTTTCAGGCATATTGGACACCACAACCTTTTTAGAAAAAAAGAAAATAATTAACTAATTAACACATTAGCTGAATGTGGGCAATGTAATAAAGATGATGCTTCCTTATGACATATGATGCACGTGTTTCCTGTCATGGTTCCCTTCTGACTGGATGGCTTTGGTGTATTACATTTCGATTAGAAATATCTTTCACATTTTTAGATGTGTATGGATTTTTAAACAGTGTTCTAATGACCCAGAACTTAACTGATGGTCATCATGGCTGGATTTGGCATTCTCTTACTGCAGTTGGAAGATTCATTTGCCAAGATTGAAAAGACAAATGTTCTCCACTGATTATTCATTAGTCAGAAAAACCTTATTGATGATTTAGCCATGCACATATGTGTAAATAAATATTTTTGAGAACAGTCAGCTTATATTAATGCATATGCCTAGCCATGATTGCATCCTACCAATTTCCTCTTTTAATCTCATTTCTCCCTTTATTTTATTTTAGTTCAGTTTGTGATGTATTTGTCAGTTGTTTGTTTGATTTGTTGTTATTTGTTATTTGTTTGTTCACCACCCAGAGTGGGATACCACCCAAATGGTGGTATAGAAATACAATCAATAAATAAAAATTCCTTCTTTTCCTGTCCCATTTTTATTTCTCTCTCTCTCTCTCTCTCTCTCTCTCACACACACACACACACACACACACACACACACACACACACACACACACACACACACACACACACACACACACACACACACACACACAAACACACCACTACAGTAAACCAGGAATTAACTACGGTAAGAAAAATGTGTTGGATACGCCTACAAATTCTTGCCTGCAAATTCAGATTTGGGAATAGCAGAATTTAGAGCTTTAATAAAGATTTTATACTTATTAGATGTGTGCCAAAGAAGTGACAGTGAAACTTCTTTCTTCAGTGCATAAAGATGGAAAAATTCTAGAAAAGGAGGCTGAAGTCATTTATTATAATACTGTAATAAGATTATAATAAATAATTATAGAGAGCTGTGACCAGATGGTTTCCGCATACATTTCTAGAAGCATTTATTTATTATTTAGTAGCAATATTTGTATTGCTGCTGCATAACAAAATTCTCTGAGAAGCTTACAGTAATGAAAAATTAAAAGCAAAAAAGGTGTTTTTTCAGTGCAAAATAGTGTACATTTTCTATTTAATCACCTACTATTATTTATCAACTGAACATTATATGATGGTTCAAATAGCCCAGAGGCCATCTTTTCTAACAAATGTATGCCTTATTAAAATATGGGTTGAATCATGAGACATAGCTAGCTTGCTTGGGTTATCAAGATATTCAGCACTGCAAGGGCCTGATGCTACTAGTCGGGGGGGGGGAGGTTGGGGAAATTTTCAATCTGTGGTTGAACAGAGAACATAACAGGAACAATGCACTTGTGTATTTTTTTTATTGTACATGCTTATGCTCACTCATTTGTGAAATGTGGTGATGGAGCATGAGTCCGCTGAGGTTGTGTACAATAGTGAGTGATTACAAATCCTGTGAATGTTTTTTTTTAATTGTTATCGTCAATATTTCACAACTCATTATTAATGCATTGCCATACTTCTGTAGTTATGTTATACACATGCTAGTGGTCTGTACTGTTTTAGAGCCATAGGTTTAGTTTGATCTGACTTCTCATTTGAGCATGTTTTTCTTATTGTGGGGTAATGTTGGCTCTGATTACTTAACTTCTTTCACTGGGAGAGGAAAGAGCTCTCTAAAGACATGATACTTCCAGATGGAGTCATGGTTAATAATATCTGCTACATATTTCATTTTTGTTGGCTTTGGGGAAATGAGGGATATTTTACTCTAGCACCATACACACATAGTCAGTTTTTCTCTTACTGTCATATTTTCCTTTAGCTTGATTGATTGATTGGTCTTGCAATTCATCTGTCCACCCACCAGCTGATTTTTAAACTCATTGGGTGGTTCACATACAGAATCAAAACTATAACAATCTCAAAAGAGTGGAATAGACAAAATCAAATCAATGTAAAAATAACATAAATATCACCCAAATAACAAATTAAAACCAATGTGGGTCTGGATGCAGATAATGGCACAACTTCACAACTAAGTCCCATTCAGCAAAGTTAATCCAAAACTCCCTCCAGGCAGATTCAGGCTTTAATACTGAGCCCTTTTCTGTGATCTAGTGGTAGGAGTAAAATAATATTGCTTCTTAGTTATTTCATGTTGTTTGTAGAGGCTAAGTTTCGTTATTAATTTCCTTGTGTTTTTTTGCCTTGCTTTTCTTTTAAGAAGAAAGGCACTAGGTGCTAACTGGTTCAGTCTTTTGCCATAACAAAAACTGACCATGTGTAAGAGATGAATCACTAGTACAGTCAAACCCCGACTTACATATGCCTTCAGTTACATAAAATTCGACTTACATAATGATTTTGTGCTAAAACCATGTCCTGATTTACCCAATTTCCTATGGATTTGCTTCGAGTTACATAAAGATTCTTTTTCCTATGGGGTTTGCTTCGAGTTACGTAAAAATTCATTTCCCTATGGGTTTGTTTTGATTTACATAAAAAATTCATTTTTCCTATGGGTTTGCTTCGAGTTACATTAAAAAATGATTTAAACAAAAGCCTATGGAATGGACTTTTTTTTATAAGTAGGGATTTTACCGTAATCTCAAAAAAAAAAAGAATATAGGACATTTCAAATAAAGAAGTAATTTAAAATTCAACTTTGTCTTTTTTACTAAAGAGCTCTCTGTGTTGTTGTTTTTTTAATTGCAAAATCAACAAGTAATAACTAGAAATTGGGTCTAAAACATGGAAAGACAAATTTAAAAATTGGAATATTTTGGTATTTGTCCCAAAACTGCAACGGTAGGCTGAGTAAACCTGATGACAATTTATGTAGAATAAATACTACTTAATGCAAAAGCTACTAAGAAGAACATGTTTTTCTACAAAACTATTAGTATAAAGGTGCGCACCATGTCAACATCCTCAAGGCTGCAGCAGTCCATTGCAGTCCCGGTGTTAAATCCTGCATGTCATGCTTCACGTGTGCCATGGGTGATGGCTCTGAGATCATAGTGTATGGGTCACTTCATGGCAAGATGGGATCCACCTTAAATTCACGCCAGTGACATTTTTCCTGGTTCAGGGTGGGAAATGCATTCTTGGATTCAAGTAGTATTAGTATAAAGTAACTTGGAAGAAAAAGTGAAAGAACTGGAGAAGCGAGTTGCCACACTTAAGATTATAAGAGAACATGAAGGATAGACAGAACTATTGAGCTGCAGCAGTCCAGGGAGGCACTGGGGGGTGGAAGAACAAGAAGGCAAAACAGAGGAAGAGATTGCTGATGAGAGAACAAAGGCAGTCGACAAAGAGCCATGGAAAAGTGTCACTGTTAGGAGCAGAAGAAGAAGAAGAGACTCTTGACCAGTGAAACTGTAAAATCAATTTCAGATTCTTGAAGAGGGGTCTAGTGGACAGCATCCAGGAGAAGACAAGAGATCCCCCAAAAGGACATGAGAGACTTAACGTTTGGCCAACAACAAAGCCAAGAAAGTGACTTCATTTCGGCAGTCCAGGGACATGAAGAACTGTTCAAAAAGAACTGAAAGGGAGGTGGAGTCACAATATATGTTAAAAACACATATCCCTGCATAGAAATACAGGAGGATGAGCTGGCATGTCCCACAGAAAGCTGTGGGTTAAAATGATGGGGGGCGGGACAAAAAGAACATGGTAGTTGGAGTCTACTATTGACCACCCAATCAAGGAGAAGATATAGATAAAACCTTTGAAAAACAAATTGCAAAAATGTCAATGATACATGATGTAGTAGTAATGGAAGATTTCAACTACCCTGATAACTGTTGGGAGACAAATTCTGCCAAATATATCCCTTCCAAGAAATTCCTGGCTTGCATGGCTGATAATTTTATCCTACAAAAATTGGAGGAAAAAACTACGGGGGTAGCTATCCTTAATTTGATTATAACCAATAGAGATGACTTTGTAGAAGAAGAGACAGCATGAGGAAATCTGGGGGAAAGTGATCATGTTCTATTTGAGTTCCCAAAAGAAACAAAAGTGGAGTGTAGCCGCACATACATGCTGGACTTTAGAAATGCAAACTTCAATAAACACAGAACAATGATAGGTAAAATTGCATGGCAGGAGTCAAAGGAATCCAGGAGGGGTGGGAGTTTCTAAAAAAGAAAATTCTAAATGCACAACTCCAGGCAGTTCCAAAAAGAACTGAAGGACAAAAGAAAGGAAATTATGGAGAAGATTATAAAGCAGTGACTCAGCAAACAACTAGAAAACAATGCAGTAATAACTAGAAACCAACACGAATTTGTCAAAAACAAATCTTGCCAAACAAATCTAATTTCATTTTTTGATCAGGTAACTTGGACAGTGGGAATGCTGTTGATGTAATATATCTTTATTTCAGCAAAGTCTTTGACAAAGTGCTTCATGATATTCTGATTTTTGTTGTTGTTGTTCAGTCGCACAGTCGATTCCGACCCTTTGCGACCCTATGGACCATCGTTCTCCAGGCGCCTCTGTCCTCCACCATCCCCCTCAGTCCTCCCAGTTCTGTGCCCATTGTGTCTACAATACCATCTAGCCATCTCATCCTTGGTCTCCCCCTTCTTCTTTTGCCCTCCACCTTTCCCAACATCATGGCCTTCTCAAGTGAATCCTCCCTTCTCATTTGATGCCCAAAGTACTTTAGCCTCATCTTTACTATTTGACCTTCCAATGAGCAGTCAGTGTTGATTTCTTCTAAGATTGACCTATTTGTTCTCCTCGCTGTCCAGGGTGACCTCAAAACTCTCCTCCAACACCACATTTCAAAGGCATCTATTCTTCTGCGTTCAGCTTTCCTAATTGTCCAGCTCTCACATCCGTACATTACCACTGGTAATACCATTGCTTTGACTATTCTAATTTTTGTTTTCAAGGTGATGTCTCTGCTTTTCACTATGTTCCCCAGGTTTCTCATAGCTTGTCTCCCAAGTATCAGCCGCCTTTTTATTTCATGGCTGCAATCCCCATCTGCAGTGATCTTAGATCCTAAGAATGTAAAATCTGTCACTGCTTCTACTTCTTCCCCATCTATTTTCCAGGAACTGATCGGGCCTGTTGCCATTATCTTGGTTTTCTTGATATTGAGTCTCAAGCCAGCTTTTGCACTCTCTTCCTTCAATCCAATCAAGAGATTCTTTAGGTCTTCCTCACTTTCTGCCATTAGGGTGGTATCATCTGCATATCTCAGATTGTTGATGTTTCTCCCAGCAATTTTTATCCCATATTGTGATTCCTCCATCCCTGCATTGCGCATTATGTGCTCTGTGTATAAGTTGAATAAGCAGGGTGACAAAATGCAGCATTGTCTTACTCCTTTTCCTATTCCAAACCACTCTGTCATTCCGTGTTCTATCCTAACTGTTGCTTCTTGGTTCATGTACAGATTTCTCAGGAGGCATATGAGGTGTTCTTGTATTCCCATCTCTTTAATCACTTGCCACATCTTGTTGTGATCCACACAATCAAATGCCTTAGTGTAGTAAATAAAGCAAAAGTATACTTGTTTCTGGTATTCCATTGTTTTCTCCATGATCCAACGTATGTTGGCAATGTGGTCTCTAGTCCCCCTGCCTCTTCTGAAACCAGCCTGCACCTCTGGTAATTCTCTTTCCACATGCTGTGAAGTCTATCCTGTATTATCTTGAGCATCACCTTGCTGGCGTGTGGGATGAGCGCAATTGTTCGATAATTTGAACATTCTTTGGCATTGCCCTTTTTTGGGATTGGAACATATACTGATCTTTTCCAGTCCTGTGGCCACTGTTTTGTTTTCCAAATCAGCTGGCATATTGAATGCAGTAATTTGATGCCATCATCTTTTAGAGCTTTGAAAAATTCAACTGGGATACCATCATCTCCACTAGCTTTGTTGTTTGCAGTGCTCTTTAGGGCCTTTCTGACTTCACTCTCCAGGATGTCTGGCTCAAGTTCAATTTCTTCATCATTGTGACTATCAGGAGTGTTGAGGTCCTTTTTGTAGAGTTCCTCTGTGTACTCTTTCCATCTTTTCTTAATCTCTTCTGCATCAGCTAGCTCCTTTCCATCTTTGTCCCTTATCATGGTCATTTTTGCTTTAAATGTTCCCTTGATTTCCCGGATTTTTTTGAAAAGGTCTCTGGTTCTGCCTCTTTTGTTGTTTTCCTCCATTTCTTTGCGCTGTTCTTTTAGGTAGTTTTCCTTATCTCTCCTTGCTTTTCTTTGAAATTCTGTGTTCAAATGATTGTATTTTTTCCTTTCTCCTTTGACTTTTGTGTTCCTTCTTTCCTCTGCTATTTTAAGAGCCTCATCAGACAACCACTTTGCTTTCTTACTCTTCTTTTCTTTTGGTATGGTTTTATTTGCTGCTTCCTGCATGTTGTCCCTCATCTCTGTCCATAATTCTTCTGGCACTCTATCTATTGAGTCTAAGCCATTGAATCTGTTCATCACCTCCACCGTGTATTCTTTAGGGAATATTCTGATTATCAAACTAAATAAATTAGAGCTGCTAGCTATAGAGAAGGGCAGCAAGGTTGATCAGAGGACTGGAAACCAAGCCATATGAGGAAAGACTGAAAGAACTGGGCATGTTTAGGCTTGAGAAAAGGAGACTAAGAGAGGATATGATACCACTCTTCAAATATCTGAAAAATAATCATAAAGAGGAAAGAAAGAATCTGTTGTTCATCATCCCCGAGTGCAGACTGAAACCACACGATGTCAGATATAGGCTGATTATTAGGAAAAATGTCTTAACAATTAGAGCAGTATGACAGTGGAACCAACTGCCTCAAAAGGTGGTGAATGCTCCAACACTGGAAGCATTCAAGAAAAAATTGGACAACCACCTGTCATATCTTCTTTGATTTGGATTCCTGCATTGAGCAGGGGGTTGGACTAGAAGGCCTAAAAAGCCACTTTCAACTAAGTTATTTTATGATTCTATGAATAAAAATTGAAGTGAAAACGGTCAACCTAACATTCCTTTCAGCTGAGTATTTTAGAAAGTAGGTTTGATTTCTAGAGGTCCCATGACAGAAAAAGTGTTCTTGTTAAACTGGTTCACTACCACCCTCTAGTCTAGACACATGTCAGAAATGAGAGTCCCAACATTTGTAAAGTGACTGTACTTCTTACAGACTACAACAAGGGAAATAGCATACTAGACTGCTTTCATGTTCCAATTTAGTTAAAGAGTTTTGCTTCTCCCATGTAATACACATACCACTTTAGATTCTACTGCAGTCTTAGCATATTGACTGGAAGCCAGCCCTTTGAGTATCAGGACCCTAGACAGGTGTCCTCTTGCGCCACTTCCAGAATATCTTACCAGCCAGGACTAGAAGCATGCTGATGCAGAGGACCGATTATTTATTTATTTATTTATTTATTTATTTATTTACATTTCTATACCACCCATTTAGGTGGTATCCCACTCTGGACAGTGTACGACCAAATATCAAATAACATGACAAAACACACAACAAATCAAAACAGACAACAGAATGATTACATCCTCAAGGGCAGAGTTCTAAGACTCCTAAAACAGCTGAGGTTTCAAAAGCATGTAACTTAATTGGATTATTGTAGAACTGTCAGTCTTCCATATCCTTTTAGCTCAAGAATTGCCAGGCTGCTCCATAAGTAGATATAAAAGTAAAATGCTGTGACTTCTTTAAACTTTATGTGTCATGCAACTCTTGTTTCAAATCTCTGCCCCCTTAATTCTGGGCCTTTCATCTTGAAAGAGTGACAGCCCCTCCAAAACATCAAGTCATTCATTAACAACTCTCTTTTCTTCCTTCTTCCCCAATGCTGGCAACATTTCCAATGCTTCTGACCCTTTTCTTTTTCTGATTTCTAATCATATGGTGAAATCGGCAGTTGTTAAAAATGGCTTGCCATATAAAGCAGCTTGCACATGTTTCCAGTTGCAATCTGCTAACATACTGTTGATTCAAAGTTAGATAGAAAGCCAATTCTGAATGTGGAGGAAGTTCATATTCCTATAGTGATATCTAGAGATTTCAATTGTGAGTAAAAATTAATTGTTTCACAATTAGTTTTTAATTGAATGAAGCTTCTGTTTTCCTTTGAAGGTACGCATCAGTGGCAAACTGGCTAAGCATTATAGTAATGAACTAACTCTAATTCCATGCACTTTGGTGCCTAGTCATGCCTGCCACATGTCCACAGAAATGTCTGCAAATGCAGACAGCACTGGCTCTTCGGCTATAAACAGATGAGCACTGAACCCTAGAGTCAGATACGATTGGCTTTCGAGCAAGGGTGACCTTTACCTTTACCTAACTCTAATTAACAGCTTATAAAACAGGATCTCTATGTTCTGGGATGCCACTTGGTAAAGCAACAAATATATTATTGCTGGCATAATCATCACCACCAAGATCATAAACAGTAACATTACAAACATTTGCGTTTTATAATCACCCTGCAGGAAGATCTTAAGCGCTAAAAAAAAATATTAATACAAAGGTACTGCAGAAAAACTAATTTCTTTTTAATTATTTAATATAATCTCTACCTCAATAGTGGTCTACAGAAGTCCACACAAGAAGTTGCTAATAAGCATTTTAAATCAAGGCCTCATAATTCAAGTGTGCTACCAGACAGCCATTTGTTCTGCCTTTTGTCTTGTGCTCCTCACCGATCATTTTGGGATTTTCTCTGACAATCAGACAATTCTGTTGCTAATCTCAAATACATCCAGACTTTCTGCATAAATATCTGGTATTCCCTTTGTTGTTTAGGCTTGGAATTGCATAGTATGAATCCTTTTCCAGTCCTTCTGCTATTTTGCTGGACATGATCTGAGAATAGAGATTAAGACATACACAACAAGACACAACAAGCTCAGGTATGTACGTATTGTATTTTTATTGTATTTCGTTGCACTCCATTGTATGGTACAGATTTTAATTCTTCTGCTATGTTATTGATAAGGTCATAAGACTAATCAATAAACATTCATTCAACAAGGCATTTTGCCTCTTCCCTTCTGGTTTGCACTGATACAAATTAAAAAATTATTTGCATTTTTTTTAGCATCTACAACAATTTTAGCACTCCATCAGTTGGCTGTAACTGAATAAATTCTTATCTATATGGATATTGTGATGAACGATTCTTTGATAAAGAACCTTAAATCAACAGCTGTATGTAACAGGAGCATGAAATCCATGTACAATAAAATATCTGGGGAAACCATGTGACAGTTTTAAGTATACTAATAATTTCCTGTCAGAAATTATTCTGAGTTGAAATGATTTTTGTGTCCCAGCTTTTAGTGTATGAGAACCAAGACACAGGAATACAGCCAAGGGCTGGGTTAACACAGGTTTATTGCATAGTGGTCAGAGGGAACATGAGGTAATGGCGGATGTACAGCTCTATATATATGGTAGTAAAACATTTGAACGTGGCTCCACGATAGCCCATTGGCTATTGTCCGCGTGATGTCATAGCTGGTCACGCCCTTCTTGCCCAGGTGTAGGTAGTGGCGGGAAACTTCCCGCGCTGTGGCACTTTGATGAGTTTGGACCAAGAGAGCTTGGACGCTCGCTGCTGCCAGCTGGTGGTCATTAGCTCGCGTCCTATTACAGGGTTTATAGTGATACAGCTGAAGGTTACATTGTTACCCGTAGGAAAGGTTACATTGGTTGAGATACATTGTTATCACATGAGACGGTTACACTATTAGAACACAACACTCCTCCCCCCTAGGATGAGACGAAGTCTCTCAGCCAAGATGGCTTATTTCGAACACGCTGGGGTCTCGGCGCGGGCTGCCCTGCCCCGGCTTTGCTCCCTCCTCCTTGCTCCCCGGCTTCCTGTCCTGTAATTGGAGAGGATGACTTGTTAGTGACTCGCCGCGGTTGTGCAGCTTTGGGATGGGCAGGAGAGGGGAGAGGACAGGTTTCTGATGTGGATGTGGGCAAACCGGGGGCACTAGGGGCTAACGAAAAACCCCGCTTCTCGCTTGGACGGGTGGGGGAACACTCCAAAAAAAAACCCCGGTTCGGTAACACAAAATTTAATTCGGGGGCAACAGTTGCAAACTCATTTCCCTCTTCCGAGGGACTGGGTGAAATTGGAGGGGCAAACTCGTTTCTCCCTTTCAAAGAATTGGATAGAACCGGTGTATCAAAAGGATGTGAGTTTGGACCTCTGCTTCCCCCCCTTGTTTGGGACTGTTGCCCTTCGCTGTCTCCCCCTTGGGATAAGCAGGTGGAGGAGAACCCTAACGCTGAATCCTGTTCCTGAGCCCCACTGATCGGCCCCTCAAGCACTCGGTGCCTAAGTTGGTCAGCGTGCCTCCTCCAGAGGAGACCGGTGTTTGTTTCCACCCGATACGACACTGGCCCCGTCTGTTCCACAACCGTCCCTGGTACCCAGGCTGAGCCTGCGTTAGCGTAGTTCCTGTAGTGTACAGGATCGCCGACGGCGAAACCTTTCGAGACCGCTAACCCTATGTTCTTCCCTTTGTCCTCAACCCTCGTCGGATCTAACCTGGTCAGGATCGTGGTCAGCTTTCTCCGCATCAGCAGCTCCGCCGGCGAGTACCCTGATGCTAGGGGAGTTACTCTATATCCCAATAAGAATTGACACACTTGGTGGTTCAGGTCCCCTGGGCCCATGCGTCTCAATGCATCTTTTGTTGTGCGCACAAGGCGCTCCACTTGGCCGTTCGTGGCCGGGTGGAACGGCGCGGAGGTAACGTGCCGAATGGCATTTATGTCTGTGAACGCCCTGAACTCTGCGGACGTGAAACAACTAGCGTTATCGCTGATTAGAGTGTCGGGTAAACCGAACGTAGAAAAAATCCTCCGTAAGTGCTTAATTGTAGTGGTGGAGGACGTGCTCGTGACCGGAATCACCTCCAGCCACTTGGAGTAGGCATCCACTACCAGGAGAAAAAGGGTCCCTCGGAATGGGCCGGCGAAATCTATGTGCACTCTGGACCACGGGCCCCTCGCCGCGTCCCATTCCCTATGTGGGAGTCGAGCCTCCTCCGGCCGGGAGCCCTGACAAGCCTCGCAAGTGCCGATCATTTGTTCTATGTCTGCGTCTAATTGGGGCCACCAGAAATAGCTCCGAGCCAGTGCCTTGGAGCGAACAATTCCCGGGTGGCTGACGTGCAGCAATTTAAGCACCCTCGGTCTCAGGGATGTAGGGACCACCACCCGTTGGCCCCACAAAAGGCACCCTCTCTCTAGGGACAATTCTAGCTTTTTCCGAAAAAATGGGTCGAATTCCGCAGCCGGGGAGGACGCTGGCCACCCCTTTTGCACCCAAGAGCTGACTTTCTCCAATGTCCTATCTTTGCCCGTCGCTTTGGCGATGTCGGCAGGTACTATGGGGGGCGAATCTAAAACCTCTATCAACAACACCTGATGGTCTTTTTCTACTCCACTCTTGTGGCCGCCCGCCAAGGGCAGGGGGGATCGTGACAGTGCGTCCGCATGGCTAATCTCCTTGCCGGGTCGGTACTCCAACTCATGTTGGTATGCGTTGAGAAAAATAGCCCACCTCAGCATCCTCGGTGACAGGATCTGTGGCGTCGGCTTATTCGCAGTAAATATTCCCAACAGGGGCTTGTGGTCAGTCACTATGGTGAAAGGGCGACCATACAGAAAATCGTGAAACTTCTTGGTCCCTGCTACTATCGCTAACGCCTCCCTGTCGGTCTGTGCGTAATTCCTCTCCGCTTGGGACAGGGACCTAGAGTAAAACGCTACTGGCGCCTCCCTTCCGTTTTCCAACACGTGGCAAAGCACCGCCCCCACCCCCACTGGGGATGCATCACAGACTAGGACCACTGGCCGTTTGGGATCGAAATGGGTCAGAATTGCGTCGGAGGTCAGGAGCTGCTTCAGCTCCTTAAAAGCCCTCTCCTATTCGTCGCCCCACATCCATACCACTTCCTTTTTAAGCAACCTATGGAGCGGTTCGGCCACAGCCGCTTTCCGTGGAAGGAAGGTATGATAAAAATTTAGGAGTCCTAGGAACGACTGCAGTTCGGTCTTAGATGTGGGGCGAGGAGCTTTCTTTATGGCTCTTACTTTGGATTTGGAAGGCCTAATTCCCTCGGGTGTAACCCGGAATCCTAAGAACTCAACCTCTGTTGCAAAAAAAACGCACTTGTCTTTCCGCAGTCGCAACCCCGCTCTCTCAAACACCGTCAGTACATTGTCCAATCGTTTGGCTAGTTCAGTCTCACTCCCCCCTGTTATCAATACGTCATCAAAATAAGGCAAAACCCCCTCCAAACCTTTCAGGAGACGTTCCACGAGCGACTGGAAAAGGCCGGGTGCCGAGTTCACGCCGAACTGCAAACGCGACACCTGGAACGCCCCTTTATGAGTGACTATGGTTTGTGCCGCTGCCGTGGCAGGGGTCAATGGGAGTTGTTGGTAGGCTTGCGCTAGGTCGAGCTTAGCGAAACACTTTCCCCCATTCAGTCTGGCCAGAAGGTGGCTGACCACCGGCACCGGATAGGCATTAGGGCGGATAGCCTTGTTAATTGTACACTTATAATCAGCGCAAATGCGCACCTCCCCGTTTGCCTTCAGTGCTGTTACAATTGGAGTCTCCCACTCCGCGGAATCAACAGGAATGAGAATCCCCTGGCCCACCAGTTTGTCCAGTTCCGCCTCTATTTTGTCCTTGAGTGCGAACGGCACTCTGCGTGGTTTAAGTCTTATCGGGCGGACCTCCGGGTCCAGGTCGAAAGCTACAGGGGGTCCCTTGAACTTTCCCAGTCCTTTTTTAAAAACGGCGGGGTGCGCGTCACACACCGCTTGAATTGGATCTGCTCCCACGGCATGCACCCCCCCTATGAACAACCCCAAAGGCTGAAACCACTGAGTTCCGAGGAGACTACAATTTCCCCCCTTGAGAACGACTAGGGGGAGTTCTGCAGAGTGTCTCTTAAATTTCACTTGGAATTTTCCGACCCCCAACACTGGAATGCTGTTCCCTTGAACATCTCGTAGAGTGGACCTCAACGCTCTAAGTTTGGGTCGCACAAGGGGGTCAATTTTCAAGAACTCCCTCTGAGAAATGATAGAATAGGAGGACCCCGAGTCGACTTCCATCCTAATAGGGGCCCCTTGTACTAGTACCTCAACGAAATAACGGGGTTGTCCCGCGGACACGCTGAACACGGGTGCGTCGTCCTCGCTGTCGTCTGAGACGCGGCCCACGCCGTCCTGCTTCCTCGTGGCTCGGGCGCCATCTTTGGACCTCGTCGGACGGTCTGGTCTGGACGAACGGTCTGGTGAATGCCTCCGGGCCTCTTGCCGTTTTCTGCACACTTTAGCGATGTGCCCACGGCGGCCGCAGTTGTGGCACTCGGCTTTCCGGAACGGGCACTTAGCGCGGTCATGAGCCGCCCCACAACCATCACAGCGGCGCCCCCCTTTTCGGACTCTCCGGACATCCTCGTCGTCGCTGCCTTCCGCAGACGATTTCGAGGTTCGCCGAGTCGCGTGCACCGAGTTCCCCGGTTTGCCGTGCACCGAATTTTCTGCCCTGCCGGCCTTCGGACGCCATTCGTGCATCTCTTGTACCCCTGCATTCGTAGTCTCCGCGGATTCCGCGGCCTCCACGACCTCTTGTAACGTGGGGGGTGGCTCCTTATTCATCAGGGCGCGCTGCACCTCCCTGTCCTTCAGGCCGCACAGCACGCCATCCCTGAGGGCTAGCTCTAAGTTTTCCCACTTGCAGGGGCTGGCAGCTAACCTCATGGCCGCTACGAAGGCTTCAACCGACTCGTCCGGCGCTTGGACTCGCCTCCAAAACGCGCTCCGAGCGGGAAACATCGCCTTCGACGGTCGAAACCGCTCACGCAGCAGTTTCATGATGTCATCGGCTTTGAAATCGCTCACCTTCTTCGGTGCAATGATGCTCACCAGCGTTCGCTTGGTTTCTTGCCCCAGCATTCGGGTGAGGATGGCCCTCTTCTTTGCCTCGTCCTTTACGTCGAGTTCTACCAGTGCTCCCTGGAAGTCCATCTCGAAGAGCTCCCAGTCTTGCGGTTTGTTAATGTTGAAACCGCTCTGTGTCCTGGCTCCTTGGGGATCCATATCCCACCTTCGTCACCAATTTAGTGTATGAGAACCAAGACACAGGAATACAGCCAAGGGCTGGGTTAACACAGGTTTATTGCATAGTGGTCAGAGGGAACATGAGGTAATGGCGGATGTACAGCTCTATATATATGGTAGTAAAACATTTGAACGTGGCTCCACGATAGCCCATTGGCTATTGTCCGCGTGACGTCATAGCTGGTCACGCCCTTCTTGTCCAGGTGTAGGTAGTGGCGGGAAACTTCCCGCGCTGTGGCACTTTGATGAGTTTGGACCAAGAGAGCTTGGACGCTCGCTGCTGCCAGCTGGTGGTCATTAGCTCGCGTCCTATTACAGGGTTTATAGTGATACAGCTGAAGGTTACATTGTTACCCGTAGGAAAGGTTACATTGGTTGAGATACATTGTTATCACATGAGACGGTTACACTATTAGAACACAACACAGCTCATGTCCCCAAGAGCTGGGACAGAGACAGGTGCTCAATCTGTCATGCAGTACCTGGGTCTCGAACTGCTGACTTGCCAGCCTTCCAGCTAACAAAGCAAGCTTCTTAACCACTGAGCCACCACAGCCCCATAGATTTAAGAAAAATGATTGTTCTTGTCCATAAACAGATTGTGTGCTAAACTGATATGCTCTCATCACTAATTTTTAAAAATACCCTGAATCGACTGCTATATGCAATGGAAGCATGACATATCTACAGTGTAACATTTTGGTTAATCTTGTAGTTTGTATCTATTTTTGCAGCAAAGTAGGTGTTGGTTATGTGTTTGGGAAGAATGTGTTAAAGTTAAAGGAAGTATGGGTGGAGAAAAAGGTGGTATATTGGCAAAGGAGGAGGATAAGTAATGGGGTGGGCTGAAGGACAAATGCTGCTAATATCATCCGCTGTGTAAACAATTGAAAGCTAGCATCTCGGGCTAAAAGAAACAGATGTGTGAATCATACAACTGAAACAATCTGTGACAATGCGGTACAGGGAATGAACAAAAAGGTAGAACAATTGCTTTGTCTGGTCATGTCATGAAACACGTCAGTCCCACTGCAAGTTACAAATGACAATTTAGTGGAGCAGTGCAGAATACAAAATCAATTTTTTAAAAAAATCAAACAAACCTGCCCTTTTTTCCTACACAGCATTTAGTGCTCCTCTGTATCTCTCAGTCTGCTTTAAAATACATGGAATGCTAGGGAAGTGTAATGAACTAAAAACATAGCTTTTTGCCAGTAATTTTCATCATAATTGAATAGAAAGAGGGGGGAGTGTGTGCTAAAAGTTTTAGCACCATATTTAGCTAGTTAGCACTGTTTGTTTTCCCCAAATGTGTAATTTATGATCCAGCCTCAGTTTAATGTTTTTGCCTCCCATTGATTCCAAGAATCAAACCGGTATATGTACCTTCTTGGGTAGTGTTCTTATTTCTGATTTTTTTTTTTGAATAGTAGCCGTGTATATAAATTGATGCCATAAAGCAGGGGTTCACAACCTATGGCCCATGGGCTGGACCCAGCCTGCAGCAGCAAATCATCCAGACTGCAGCATTGACCCCGGAAACAGAAGCAGACATGTTACAACAGCTGTAAACATGCCCGCGTCTGCGCAAATGCACCTGCCGCAGTTTACAGCAGTGTTTACAGGGGGCGGCATATTTATTTATTTATTTATTTAGTCATATTTGTATCGCCGCCCAACTCAGCAAATGACTCTGGGTGGCTCACAACATTAATATTAATCATTACAATCTTAAAACTTAAAACCCTCAAAAACCCTTAAAAACATACAAAGATTATCCACCCCCTCCCCATCAATTGAAAGACATCAGCTAAAAGAGAGGAAAGAAACAAAAGCGACCTTTGTTATATAAACCAGAAGGGGGGAGTCACCATGTCACCAGTGCCCCACACCTGCCCTGCCAGCCAAGTTTTTAGCTCTTTCCTGAAGAGCAACTGCGGATTCCCCATGCCCAGTTGGCATGGAACGGCCCTCGCAGAGGCCACTTCAGTCGAGAAAGCTCCTGGCCCGAGGGCTCTGCGGGCACAGAAATTAAGGGGGGTGGATTAATAATAAGGGTTGATTCACCCACATCTGACCTGACTCGCGGTTCTGCTGAGAGAGCAGATCGCTAACCTCCGTTACCCATTAGGCAATCACTCACTCGCAGCTAAGCCTAATCTTGGGTACAAATAGAAGCCATATTTACCCTGGCGTAAGCCTCAGACAATGGTTTTCCCCTGTCAGTGTTTGCCCGAGTTAATTAACTTCCCCAAGAGAGATTTCCCATTAACCCGAGTAAATGGGTGATGTGATTTTCTGTCAGATGACGATTCTTTCCTGCATTGCCTTCTGATCTATATATGATGATGCTTTTCCCTCAATAAACCACTGATCTGATCTCGCTCCATATTGCCTCGTGTCGTCACTTGATCAGTCTCCTCCGGGACCCAACGGCCGTCCTAGCGGCCCTGATTCCTACACCTGGTGACCCCGACGTGATCTACTCAAGAGTAACCGGCGTGATCTAAGCGACGTGATCTACTCGAGAGTAAGCGACGTGATCTACTCGAGAGTAAGCGATCACATGGTCCGGTTCTACACGAGAACCGCGTCCGATCGTCCCGGAGGACAGCGCGGCAGCCCGGCCAGTAAGCCAGCCGGTCGGGAAGACGGCCCTGCGGCGAGGCATCACAGAAGAGGCATCCTACAGCTTGCTCCCGACTTTCGCGACGGCTTGCAACACGGAAAAACGCATTCCGCTCAGGGTCAGCTGTGAACCCCTGACAGCGTAGAGGCCACCGAGGGCCCGTGGCAGCAGGCCACGCTCCGAGCTCTACCCAGAGAATCATCGCCAAAACCTATTGCCTGACCACAGACGCGTCGACTCGTCCCGAGGAGGAATCTTCGGAGAACCCCGCAGGTAATATGGGGACTTGTCCTCAGCGACAACGTCCGTCCGCTAGCCAAAGAACTCATGAGGAAGAGTTCAAAATCCTGGCCAGGGTATTTCAGTTACGTTTTCACAGCGGAGAGCTAGCGAGACTTTTGGTGTACCTAAGGGAACACTGCCTGCTTTACCCAGAAGTAGGTATGTTAACCCTTCAGCTTTGGGATCAGATAGGAGACTGCATTCAGCAATCCCCGAAAGCTCCAGAGGGCGTAATTCGCACATGGAGCAAATGTAGGAAGCTCTTAGCGGAGATAGACCCAGTCCGGGTAGAAGCCAAAGAACCCCCAGCGCCAGTCGAGCCATCGGCGCCCACGGCGCTCTATCCATCATTGCAGTTTAAGCAGAGTAGTGTAGGGAGCTTTCCCTCGGTGACAGCTGCAGACGTCACCGGCGGAATGCATGGAATGAGGAGCGCAGGCGCTTCTCTGACAGCTACAGGCTCCCAGACCAAGAGTGCCCTTCAGCGCACAATTGAGGAAGAGATCAAGAAGGGGGAATTGTCAGCAGAAGAACTAGCTGAGCTTAGTCAGATTTGTCCAATTCGCTTGGAAATGGATGCCCTCACAGGGGCCCAGCAGGTAGTTCATTCACCAGTCCCGTATAAGCTTCTCATGGCTATACGGAAGGCCATTACAGAGACAGGACTCCAGAGTCGGTTCACTAGGGGCACGCTTCAGCAAGTGTGAGAGAATACCATGTTCATTCCGCACGACTGGAAAGCCGTCATGCGGATGATGCTCAACCCCAGCCAGTATTTGCTATGGGACAGCGAGTATCGCCTTGAGGCTCAGAGAAGGGCTGCCAGGATGGGAGGCGCAGTACTTCCTGACCAGTTATATGGTTCAGGTGCCTTCGAATCCATCAATGCGCAGACCAACTTGCCACTAGCCACTCTTCAGATGTCAGCCAAGGCTGCCTTCAAGGCTTTTCTCAAGGTTCCAGCAACTGGCAAAGCGGCCAAAAATTACACCGCAGTCAAACAGGGAGCCCAGGAGCCCTACATGGATTTTATCAATCGCTTAGAGGAAGCATTCAGTAGGCAGATCGATAATGAGCAAGCCCAACAAGAGCTCATGATGAAATTGGCCAAAGATGATGCCAATTTAGACTGCCGTAAAATCTTGCAGTCACTGGGTAATCGTCCCGACTTGACTCTCACGGACATGATTAGAGCTTGCGCTGACGTTGGCACAGAATCCTATAAAATGGGTTTGCTAGCAGCAGCGGTGCAAGGGGGTAGAAGACCTAAGAATAAAAACCAAGGGGCATGTCACAATTGTGGCAAGGTCGGTCACTTCGCTAGGGAGTGCCGATCCAAGGGAGGCGGACAAAATTCCGGCCGTTCCAAGGCTCCAAACACCCTGTGTCCGAAGTGTAAGAAAGGCTATCATTGGTCCAGATACTGTCCGAATTCGGGAAACCGGAACGCGGGCACGTCTCTGGCCCCGGTCCAAACAGAGGCTTCCCCTGCTCTGAGCGCGTCAGAGCTAGACTAGATTCCGATCACATTCCTAGCATTGCGAAGGCACAGGCCAGCCCCAAGGGTAGTACAGGGCTCGAATTGACTTGCCAGGCAGACGTTACATGCGACCTGCCAGGCACAGTCTATCTGGTGGACTCCCAGTACATGGGACCCCTGCCCAAGGGCTTTATAGGTTTAGTTTTGCCTCACAGTGTAGCAGGAGCACGCGGAATTCTTGTAATTCCAGGAGTCATTGACTCCAATTTTTCAGGCGTTCTCCAAGTTCAGCTTTGGATGCACTTACCCCAGACAATTCACAAAGGAGACACATTAGCGCAACTGATTATGGTTCCTTGTCACTCGCCAGCAGATAGCCAGGGAAGGCTCAGGGACAGCTCAGAGTCTGGGTCAGCAGACCGCTCGAGCGCAAGTGAGGCAGTGCAAGGATACCAAGTTTTAGCGACAGTGGAAACCAACATTGAGTGGAAACAGCGCCCAGTTATTGAGGTATTTCTGAATAAAAGATCATTTTCAGGGTTATTAGATACCGGAGCTGATGTGAGCATAATCAGCCGAAGCCAGTGGCCACGGGAGTGGGCCATTGAGCCGGTCTCCGATGTGTGTCGGGTAGGCGGCATCCAAGAAGCGTTTAGGAGCCGGGAGTGGGTGGAAGTCACGATTCCAAAGGCTGACGGCACAGCGGTCATTCGGCCGCACATTATGGACGTGCACATCAACCTTTGGGGGTGAGACATTTTACAGCAGTACGGTGCTACGCTTACCTTCGGGTAATGGCGCTGCCACTTAAATGGCTCACCAATACGCCGGTCTGGGTGGAACAATGGCCGGTAGTGGGAGAGAAATTAGTTGCCCTAAAGCAACTGGTTAAAGAACAGCTAGACGCAGGACATATAGAGCAGTCCACTAGTCCTTGGAATTCGCCTATTTTTGTCATTAAAAAGAAGTCGGGGAAGTGGCGACTCCTCCACGATCTCAGAGAGATCAATAAATGCATACAGCCAATGGGTCCGCTTCAATGCGGCATCCCAAATCCTAATATGATTCCCGAGGGGTGGGAGATCCTAGTTGTAGATCTCAAGGATTGCTTTTACACCATTCCCTTAGACCCCAGGGACAGGGAAAGGTTCGCCTTTACGGTGCCGGTTGTGAACCACAGCGAGCCCACGCAGCGTTACGCGTGGAAATTTTTGCCACAGGGCATGCTCAATTCGCCCACCCTGTGCCAAATTTATGTTCACAACGCACTGGCAAAGTTTCGAAACCTTCATCCCACAGCTTTAGTTTGCCATTTCATGGATGATATCTTGGTCGCAGTGCCGCAACTCGGCAGCGAAATGTTTAAAGATCTCCAGGCCAGCCTGGGGGAGAAAGGGTTACTCATTGCCCCAGAGAAAGTGCAGAGAACCGAGCCCTTCTCATACTTGGGTCATCGGCTTCTCCGCTCTTTCGCAGCACCAGTTTTGCCCCAAATCAACTTGAAGGACTCAGTCACCCTGGTAGAATTGCAGCAGGTTTTAGGGAACATTAATTGGGCTAGACCGTATTTCCGATTGGATACGGATCTTTTGAAGCCGCTCTTCTCGCTGCTCACATTAGGTAAGCAGCTGGCAGACCGGATACAAATTCCTCGAGAGGCACGCTTGGCTCTCGAGAAAGTCAACCAAATTCTCAGCCACAGGTCGGTGGACAGGATTGCTCAGGAGCCATATGCTCCGATCCTGAACTTGTATATCGTTCGGGCAGGATCCATGTTCACCGGAGCCCTAGGAGTGGACTCCGAGAAGGGAGCGAGTATCGTGGAATGGGTGTACTTGCCGAACACCTCTTCCCGAAACATCGTTCCTCCCCAAGAATTGGTCTCCGCGGTGGTTTACCGCGGAAGGCTGAGAGCTAGGGACATTTCAGGGCACCCACTTGCCGAAAGACCCCAGACTTGTCTCGCTTCAAACGCAGGCAGTCAGCTTGTTCGAATTGCTCTCGCTGGTTCCGCTTCAGGGGGCCAGGACAGTTTTTACGGATGGGGGTCGCACATATGGTGTCTTGACTTGGCAGGAGGGCCAGGCTTGGCGCACGCTGTTAACTCTTCCACAGAAGTCCGCACAGCGGGCAGAGTTGGCAGCCGTGAACCTCGCCTTGTGCACCTTCGCCAAAGAGCGCCTAAACATCATTACTGACAGTCAGTATGTTAGGAATTTTCTTCACAGTCTACCGGGAGCATACATCACTCCCGCGATAGACAAAAATTTGCTGAGTTTGTTCCTCACAGCTCAATTTCATTTGCGAAACCGCACGGAAGCGCTCTATATTGCCCACATCCGAAGTCACCAAGACCTACCGGGTCCGATTTCCGCGGGCAATAGCAGAGTGGATGCGGCTGCAAAGGAAGTTCAGCAACGTTCAGTGTTAGGTGTTTTCACTACTCCAATTCAGAGTCATGCATTCTTTCACCAAAATGCCAAAGCGCTCGCCAGACAGTTCAATCTGCCACTTTCTCAAGCCCAAGGCATAGTTCGCTCTTGCCAGCATTGTGCAGGGGCACCGGGGGGCCCTCGTGGGGGGTCAACCCACGAGGGACAGAGGCTAACCAGGTGTGGCAAATGGATGTCACTTATGTTCCGCAGTTTGGCAGATGGCAGTACATGCACGTTTGCATTGATACTTTTTCACAATTCGTTTGGGCAACGGCGCAGAAAGGGGAGACTGCTTCCCACGTTGAGCAGCACCTCCTTTCCTGCTTCGCGGCAATGGGCAAACCTCGGCACATGAAAACCGATAACGCCCCGTCCTACAGCTCCAGGCAGCTGGCCGCCTTCATGGCCACCTGGGACATTAAGCATACTTTTGGCATTCCTTACAATCCGCAGGGGCAAGCGATTGTGGAACGAGTCAATCGGACACTCAAGTCCTATATTGACAAACAAACAGAAAGGGGGGAGCCACCAGCCCTCCCCAAGTCACAGGGTCAGGCACAGCATTGTCTGAATAAGGTATTGTTCACATACAATCACCTTAATGTTTTTTCGGATTGCACGCCGCAGGAGAAGCACTTCCGCCGTTCGGAAGCTCTCCCGCGACCGATGGTCCGATACCGGGTGCCACCGGACCCTTCCTGGAGGGGCCCGGCGCCACTCGTAACCTGGGGAAGAGGGTATGCTGCAGTTATGTCTCCTACAGGTGTCATCTGGATTCCAGCTCGGTGTGTCAAGCCTCACTTGGAACCACATGGCGTGGACCCAGGCCGACCCGAGTCCGATCCCGGAGATGGAGGACCTCACTCTGACCGAGAGGACCCGTCGGAAGAAGCGGCCACAGATGACAGCACCGAAGATCACCTGGGGGATGGTCAAGGCTCTTTGCAATGAGGCCCAGGACGTCATCCGGCACGAGGAGAGGGAGCCAACGCCGGAGAACATCGTAGCTACAGTCTTTTCCCTGATTACTGCCAACACCGTGGCAGTCACCATCATCCTGACCCTCTCCCTACTTGCTGGGGGAGGCATTCAGGCTGCCTCACTGAAGGCCAACGATTTGATGCCAGGCGGAGACCTCTCTGCCCGGATGCATTACAACATATGGGAAAGGTTGGCGGGTCTCGTCAACCAGTCCGATTTTTGCCTGAAGCAGGACATTGGTTCTGCCTCAATTCTGAGCACCTGTCTCATCCCAGTGTGCCACACTCCAGGCGCGCACCCCACAGATGGAGACTGGCTTGTGAAACGGATTTTCAGCCCGTACAACCCAGCAAGTTCCTCAGAATATGCCCGCTGGGAAATGCGGCTGACAATGACTTTGCCGGCTGACGCAGCCACTCTCCACACTCCGCGGGTGGCGGTCAGTCCGAACTCTACTTGTGCTCGAATGACCGGCTGCTCTGCAGTCGGCCGAACTCGGCGTCGCTGCCTCGAAGTCGGCAGCGGCAACTGGACTTGTGATAAACCACGGACACTTGGTTCAATGTATGCTCATGTTACCCTACCTTCAGGATGGTTCTTTACATGTAATCAGTACACTTGGAACTACATTCCCGCAAATGTATCAGATGCTATATGTTGTATCAGTCGTTTGACACTGTTACTCCTCACGAAGGATATTTGATTGTTCCAAGCACAAATGTTTCAAATGTTTCCTCACCCATACGACATGCTCGTGCCACCCAGTTAGACAGCTCATGTGATAGCAACATTAGGGTTCTTAGTCCAGCTGAATACATCTCGTTAGCAGTCAGCATACTTGGCGTGCCAGGCTTAGCCGTCGGCAACGCTCGGAGAATTGGTCAATTGGCTTGCGGATTAGCAAAAGCCATTAACCATACCTCCTCAGCGATAGCGCTGCTCAACCAGGAGCAGGCAGAGTTTCGCCATGCCATCCTTGACAATCGAGCAGCTATAGACTATCTTTTGTTGTTACATCATTTGGGTTGCGAATCTGTCCACGGCATGTGTTGCTTTAATCTCACTGACAACTCACGCAAGGTCCAGAGCCAGCTCACGGACCTCCACACCCTAGTCAAGAACATTAAGCAGGGTTCGATATGGGATTGGTGGAGTTCCTTGTGGTCATGGCTTCCGTGGGGGTGGCTCCAGACGACGCTCCAAGTGATTGTGGGGGTGATAGTGCTAGGCATAGCAGGATGCTGTTTCATGCAATGTATTCCCTCACTGTTATCAAGGTGTCTTTCATGGGGGGAACCCCGAGGCGTCATTCCCGCTCATCAGCTGATGCCCCTCTTGCGCAGAGTCGCTTGTCAGGTTTCTAAACAATAGAGAAAGGGGAGATGCGGATTCCCCATGCCCAGTTGGCATGGAACGGCCCTCGCAGAGGCCACTTCAGTCGAGAAAGCTCCTGGCCCGTGGGCTCTGCGGGCACAGAAATTAAGGGGGGGTGGATTAATAATAAGGGTTGATTCACCCACAGCTGACCTGACTCGCGGTTCTGCTGAGAGAGCAGATCGCTAACCTCCGTTACCCATTAGGCAATCACTCACTCGCAGCTAAGCCTAATCTTGGGTACAAATAGAAGCCATATTTACCCTGGCGTAAGCCTCAGACAATGGTTTTCCCCTGTCAGTGTTTGCCCGAGTTAATTAACTTCCCCAAGAGAGATTTCCCATTAACCCGAGTAAATGGGTGATGTGATTTTCTGTCAGATGACGATTCTTTCCTGCATTGCCTTCTGATCTATATATGATGATGCTTTTCCCTCAATAAACCACTGATCTGATCTTGCTCCATATTGCCTCGTGTTGTCACTTGATCAGTCTCCTCCGGGACCCAACGGCCGTCCTAGCGGCCCCGATTCCTACAAGCAACAGCTCTGTCTGGAGATGCAACTCGGTTGGCAAGAGGTTCTATAGGGTTGGAGTAGACACTGAAAAGGCCCTCCTTTTGGTGCTAGAGATACAAACCTCTCTAGCTGATGGTACCTTCAGAGAGCCCCTCTGGTCCAGCTGTCTGGGGGCACGGTCTGGCCCATGGTGTGAAAAAGTTGAGAACCCCTAGCATAAAGTTGTGACAGATAGGCTTTGACCTGGCCCTGGCCCTTGGGGTCTCTCCCGTTCCTGTGTGCAACGTTTACCACTCTGCCCTATGGAACTTCCCCAAAGACTCCTGGGGCCCAGGAGGCCTATGTGCCATCCTGCAGATCCTTCTGCAGCAACAACCTGGGGCTTACCTGTATTAACAGAGCCCAACAAGTAATATGGAGAGAATTGTATTAAATGTGGTAGTGTGTGGCTTATGGCTTAACTCTTGTCTTATCTCCTCTCCCAAAGAACAGGCGTCGTTGATGAAGTAAAGATGTTTATTGTTCTCGAAGCATATTGTAGAAATAACAGTTCTTCCAATGGTTCAGGATACAGAAATACAGCATACAATAAATACTAATCAAAAAGGACAGTTAGGGAAATCCACACGCAGGCCTTCTCCCAGAAACAAAAAGAAAACCTAACTAATCTAGGTAATCATGATTAAGCTTTGGGTTGGAGGAAGCGCTCGATGTTTGAGTCCCCCTCTCCCTTCTGAGGTGTTACTCTCAGGAAGCCCAAACTTGAACTCACTCCCAAACCCATGTGCCTATATGAAAGACATGAGCTTGGCCCTCCTAATTAGCATACAGCCAATTAGAGCCTATGGTTTGTATGAACAAGCACTGGTTCTCATAACAAATGTATGATGTTCCCAGGCTCTGGATGTTGACATAAACTGACATTCCAGAATAGGGGAAGAAGACAAAACAGGCCTGAAGCTTGGAGAAGCTTCTACAAGCACATCTGATAGATAAGCGCAGCAGAAAGAATTATGAGGCCTTTGCAAAGAAGCAAAGCTACATTCCAATACAGTTTATAAACCAAAGAAACTCCATTGTGAATAACTTGTGACCTATACCATTACAAAAGTCTCACTCCTATGTCTGATGAATTGGACTTGATCCACAAAAGCTAACATTAAAAAACAGTGGTTAGTCTTTAAAGTGCTACAACATTTTTGCTTTTGCTTTTGCATTGTTTACTGTCTGATATGCTTGAAAATCAGACTAACGTGGCTACTATTCCAAAAAATTCAGAAAAAAGAACAATACCCAATGAGAGGCAAAAACGTTAAACTGTAGCTGGATCATAATTTGCACATTTGGGGAAAACAAATGCTGCTAAATATTCCTTAACATGTGGTATGGAAGATTTAGTGCCCCCAAATGCTCTCAATATTGTCTGTTATTGGGAGAAAGTTTCTGATATATTTCACAAGAACCCTATTCAAGTGTGTTGTACTTCTGACCTGAAGGAAAAAAGTCACAAGCATTTAGCAAATTTGATTCTTCTTACATTTGAAAAACAAAAGACAGCAAGCCTTAATTTTGATTAAACAATTTTTATTTTACTTTAATTATAGGAAAGATTGCAACTGCTCCAAATAGAATTCTTAGGCACTTTGCATTTTCCTTTCTTGAAAAGATGTGCTATGGACCTACTATTCAGAACTACCCTTCCCTAAATGTATAAATGAATACCAAGCAGTCAGCAGTGATACTATTTACCTTAGGATTAAACTTAATACTCAGGTATGTTGGCATGAAGACAGCTTGGTGTTTATAAGGATCACAACAAGCACTATTTTCCCCTGTCCAGGCAGTGTCAGAGGTCCCTACAGATGAGCAAATGTTTGTATACTTCCCCTTTCCCATTCAAGCACAGACCTACTCTAAGTGCCTGTTGGAGTGGTGTAAGAGAGAACTTCCTGCCTGCTCTTAACCTTCAGATTGTCACTATATTATTATTATTATTATTATTATTATTATTATTATTATTATTATTATTATTATTATTATTATATCCCACCCTACTCAACAAAAATGTGACTCAGGGTGGCTTACAGCAAAAAATACAATACAATACAATTAAAGAATACAAAGTTACATATCAATGCAAAATATACAGAGATACAAAACGTTCAGTTACAAAGTTCCCTATTGTTACAATACAAAAAATGTCAATCACAATAACAATAACAAAACAGAGAAGTCCTCTACTGCTCAACATCCTCACGGTTCTCACAGAGCCTGGGCTCAACGTCTCTACAGAACCCCGGGCTCAATGACCTTAACAAACCAGGAGAAGGAGCTCAGGGCCTCGGTGGTGGCAGTGGCTGCAACAGCGGCAAAGTTCTTATAGCCACAAGAAGCTGGCACAGGTGTTCCCATCACCCCCGGCCGGCTGGACTGGGAGAAGCAGCTCCACGCCTCTGCATTGGTGGTGGCCACAACAGCAGCGAAGTTCTTATAGCTGTGAGAAGCCGGCTCAGGTGCTCCCACTTCCCCCTGCTGACCTGACCGGGAGAAGGAGCTCCACACCTCGAACCGGGAGAAGGAGCTCTGCACCTCAGCATTGGCGGTGGTCGCAACAGCAGCAATGTTCTTATAGCCGCAAGAAGCCGGCTCAGGTGTTCCCACTCCCCCTGGCTGGCTGGACTGGGAGAAGGAGCTCCACGCCTCGGGATCAGTGGTGGCTGCAACAGTGGCGAAGTTCTTATAGCTGCAAGAAGCCAGTTCAGGTGCTCCCACCTCCCCCGGCTGACCGGACTGGGAGAAGGAGCTCCGCACCTTGGCTTTGGCTGTGGCCACAACAGCGGTGGAGTTTTTATAGCTGCAAGAAGCCGGCTCAGGTGCTCCCACTTCCCCCGGCCGACCAGACTGGGAGAAGGAGCTCTGCGCCTTGACTTTGGCTGTGGCCACAGCAGCGGCGGAGTTCTTATAGCTGCAAGAAGCCGGCTCAGGTGCTCCCACTTACCCCGGCCGACCAGACTGGGAGAAGGAGCTCCGCGCCTTGACTTTGGCTGTGGCCACAACAGCAGCGGAGTTCTTATAGCTGCAAGAAGCTGGCTCAGGTGCTCCCACTTACCCCGGCCGGACAGACCGGGAGGAGTTTCATGCCTCGGCATATATGTGTGGCATAATCTCTGGCCATTTAGAAAGCATCACACTTTCCTTCCTATCCTGATTAACAGTAGCCTAAGATATTCTTTTTCAAAAATATTAATTCAATTGTTAATTACAATAATAGTTTATTGCCCTTCTTACAGCATGTTCCATTAATCTCCCAATTAATTCCCCAATTCACCACTATATGTGAAATCTAGTGATGTTTATTCTAAGTGAGAAGGCTCTTTAAAGGTAAAACTTATTTGCTCCCTAGTTTCCCTGGCACTGCAAAAATACAGCCCTATATTCTCTTTAGTTTCATTATTGTTTCCATTTTTTAAAAAATCCAATTTAAGACACAGCCACAAAATGTATTAAAGGTGAGGCTGAAAAGAATTAAATTTTCACTGACCTTCTATGTTATATTGTATCATCTTTTCTGTTTTATTTATGCATTTTTTTTTAATCTCTAGGTGTCTGGAATTACTTACTATATATCTATAAAATAAAAAATGCTGCCCTCTACTGGCTTTTGCATTAGAAAGGAAAGGAGCCTCATTTGGGCATCACCTGATCTGAGTTTCTCCAGCAAAAATCCTTTCAATCCAGAGTAATTTCTGACAGGAAATGTATTTATCATTTGTCAGAATTATTTTTCAGAGTCAGACTGGAGAAATACCTCTTCGTATGTGACATGGACATTTTCAAAACATGCAAACAGCAGCTAATGTTGATAATTTACTGTGACAATAGGTTGGCAGGGAAGGGGAAGTTTAACCATTTCCTCCTTTGCTGTATTATTAACAATCATTGTTTTGGCTGCACTACAGTGGTACCTAGCTCAAAGAGCATAATGCATTCCACGGGATTGCTCTTTAAGCGAGTTTGCTCTTTAAGCAAAACACTATTGTAAGTGACCAATAGTGACTTCTGGTGGGGGGAACCCCGATTTAGTTGTTAAGCAAGTTCTTGGTTGTTTTTAGTTGTTAAGCGAGGTGACCATTCAAAGAAAATTCTGCTCTTAAAGCAAGTTAGTCTCTAAGCGAGGCACTCTTTATGTGAGGTTTTACTGTACTTGGGCGTTCCCACTCAGAGAGAGAGAGAGGCGCCTATTTAACATGTAAAATACATAAACACATACAAGCCAAAAGCAGTTTTTTAATGAGTCAACAGTATATTCCAAAATATCAATATATTCTTCTTCTTGTGCCATATCCAATTCCAAATATTGGCTATCAGTCATGAAGATTGTCCTAAGAATATAGAGCAGTGACCTTCTATTTGCCTTCCACATCTAAGCATGACACCCATACCACTGATCCAGTTTCACGAGTCACTTTCTAGCCCTGAGCCCTTTTGGCATGCAAAGTCTTCATCATCCCCAGGCCAGGATTGATGAAGCTGCTGTTCGCCATCAAGATGGACTCAAGTGGGATTTAATCCACTTGGGGACCATCATCCTTCTCTGTGGATTTTGGTACCGAAGGCTGTTAATCCTCAGGGTTGTCAAGTTAGTTAACCGACGCCTGACATAAGGCATTGAGTCAGTGGCAGTACCATCTACTCTGTTACCATTGCAGGATAACCTGGACATCAATATCTAAAACTCAAAAAATATGCAAAATAAAATCACACCTTCTGCGTATACTGATAAGAGTTTCTATTCTTTGACTTCCTACTTGGAAAAAACTACTAACTGCACTTTGCATTTTGAGCACGTACTGTATCCTTTTAAAAACACTTGTTCATTTGTTCATACATGCACTAGATGTCTTCATTTTTACTTTTTGCCTAGGCTATCTTGATTTCCATGAAGTGCACATGACAATGGTTCACATAATTTTATAATTAAGACTTGAAGGAAATGGGCATGTTTAGCCTTGAGAAAAGGAGAATAAGAGGGGATGTGATAGCACTGTTCAAATACCTGAAATATAATCATAAAGAGGAAGGGAAGGATCTGTTCTTCATCATCCCAGAGGGCAGGTCACATAATAACAGACTGAAGCTATAGAAAGCCAGATATACGCTGAATATGAGGAAAAAACATCTTAACAGAGCTGTACGACTGTGGAACCAACTGCCTCAAGAGGTTGTGAGTGCTCCAACACTGGAAGAGAGAATTGGACAACCACCTGTCATATCTGCTTTGATTCAGATACTTTCATTGAACAGGGAGTTGGACTCAATGGCCTAAAAGGCCCCTTCCCACTCAGTTATTCTATAATTCTATAAAAATGATAAAGTGATCTCATTTTATGTAATGTTGATTACATTGGCTGGTAGTAACTTTTATTTACATCTGAAATAAGGCATTGTGGAAATCAAGATAATTTTTGTTCAGTCGCACAGTCGATTCCGACCCTTTGCGACCCCATTGTCCTCCAGGCACCTCTGTCCTCCACCATCCTCCTCAGCCCACCCAGCTCTGTGCCCAATGCATCCACGATGCCATCTAGCCATCTCATCTTTGGTCGCCCTCTTTTTCTTTTGCCCTCCACCTTTCCCAGCATCAAGGCCTTCTCAAGTGAATCCTCTCTTCTCATTTGATGTCCAAAGTACTTTAGCTTCATCTTTACTATTTGACCATCTAAGGAGCAGTCAGGGTTGATTTCTCCTAAGATCGACCTATTGTTTCTCCTTGTTGTCCAGGGGACTCTCAAAACTCTTCCAACAAGATAATTTACAGTCCTCAATTATAATGTTTTTGCTGAGTTAGCAAGCTATAGTTTCTACATACTTACTTCTCCTATGTGTAAAACAAGATAGGGCAAAAGCAAAGTTTTAAAATAGCTTTTAAATGGATTGAAATCACATTATTATCTGCCTCTTCAATCAGAAATGTTTTTGAAAAAGTGATATCACACTGCTCCCTTTTTAAAATAGGATTATCACATTTTGCAATAAGGATTCAATGCCCCCCATTCCCTACAACCCTTGCTTCATACCTAGACACTGTAGACAATTTAGCCATCACCTTATCCTTTTTTAAATTCTGCTATTGGAACAATCCCAAAATAAAGATTTTTATATCCAGATCTATGAACAAGACTGGCAATTTTATACAAAGATTTGTAGCCACCTTTAGAATAAATAGATCCAAGACAAGGAACGTGTTCAGTGCCACTAAATACCACCCCTCATTTCATTTTATGGCTTAACCCATCCTCATGATTTATAGTGTTTTTGGCCTAAAACTACCTATTCTAATTCTAACTAGAGCTAGCTCTATTGAGAGCAATAGCAATTATATTTATATTGGTTATATTGAACCAATTACTGAATAATAGTTGTTTGTGTAAATCAGAGGTTCTCAACCTTTTCAAGCCAAAGGCTGGTTCACACTCTCTGTCAGCTTTGAGGGCCGGGTAGCCATTTTGCCCTGCCAGCATGATGGGGTGGCCATTTTGTCCCAACAGCTTCAAAGGGGTGGTCATTTTGTTTCTCAAATGCCCTTGGAGGACTGGGGGGGGGACATGAAATGGTGTTGCCAACCAGTACCGGTCCACAGGCCTTAGGTTGGAAACCCCTGGTGTAAATAGCACTGGATCAGTGGGAGAACTACATTCACTGTGTTGTATTGTACAGCTTGGATTTTTGGTGATGTCACTTTTAAATAAACTCACATTTTTCTGATCTTCACCTGAAAAATATCCTGGAAAATAGAAAAGAAACAATCTTCAAATCTAAATGCTGGGAGATAATTTTTCAAGTCACTTGCTCAGCATGGGGCTCTCTTCAGCTTGGCAGCCAGACAAACAGCTGACTTATCCATCAACAAAACCAATATGGCTGGGAATGCCCTAGAACAGTGATGGTGAACCTTGGCACTCCAGGTGTTCTTGAACTTCAATCCCCCAAAGCCCTGGTCAGCAGGAGTGCTGACTTGAGCTTTTGGTAATTGCAGTCCAAGAACACATGGAATGCCAAGGTTCACCATCACTGCCCTAGAGCAGGGATCAGCAAACTTGACTCTCCAGGTATTCTTGGGCTTCAGTTATCAGAAGCTCATGTCAAGATACCTGTTGATCAGGGCTTCTGGGAATTGAAGTCCAAGAACATCTGAAGAGCCATGTTTGCTGAACTATGCCCTAAGTCACATTTGTATTGGGATGTCTTGTAGCAGTCTTCCTCACATTCTTTACAGGACAAGAAGCAAGTGGCTTTGGTGTAGACATATTCTTGTACCCTACTGCCACTGTCACCTTTAAGCTTGTATCACTCTTGAGGAACTGGGCCTGTAGCTTTAGAATTAATGAATCCATCTAACATCAGTGAGACTTACCTCCAAGTAAACAAAGGGTTGAAGCTTTAATTAGACTGTCTTTCTAAAATGGTAGATGGAGGATATGTTTAACAGGCAGGTAGCTATAACAGCTTGCCAGTTTTTGCTGCCACTATGTTATCATCACCTCTTTCTAGCTGAAAATGGGGTGAGATTATTTCTGTCATCAACAGAAGAGGTAACAGGAAAATTTTGGATATGTGCACTGGCTCCACTGCACTTGGCTGAGTATGTCAAATACTTCTGCCCATGCTTGATTCTAGCAGCCTTCTCAACACAGACCTAGAACAGTCAAAATGAAGAGGTTTGATGTTGAGAAACACAGGTATGCTTGATTATAGTACATTTGTTATGGTCACTAAGAATCTTCTGAAGTTTTAAAGATTATATCAAGATATATAGCCCTTGGCATATTCCTTCATTCTACTTCTTGCTAGGTATGGCATGACTTGGAGAATGAGGGAAGAATTTGAGATAAACCCAACATTTTGAGCATATCTCTTACTCTAAAGGCTGTTGAAATATTGGTTGCGTCCAACCCAAATCTTCTTCTCCAAAGATGGAGAGAGAAGGTGGATGCTCCAGAGAAACCAATAAGTTGTCAGCTAGGTAATGAATTCACCAAAAGGTGGCTTCATTTCTGCAGTTTAAAGTCTGACCTAGACATGGAAGCAGCAGCAGCAGCTAGGTAACTAGCTAGCTATATCTATATTCTGCTTTTTCTTTTCCTCCCTGCTGTCCTCAGAACTCAGCAAAATAGAGTGAGCTGAAAGTGAATAATTGGCCCAAGGTCAGTGCTTAACTTGCAGAAAATGGGAGGATTTTAGTGGTGCAGTATTTACCTTTCAATATTATAATGGGGGGAAAGGCTGTAAATGACTAAGAAAACAGAATGAAAAGAGCTCACCATAGCCTCTTCAAACAACAGTTATAATAGTCAAAGGACTGAACGCTACTGGAAAACAATAGGTGAGTATGCGAGAACATGGGCTTCATTAAAGTTTGTAATGAGCTGGCTTTGATTTCTTACATTGATTTGCCTTTCTCCACTTTGAATTGTGATGCATGTCTTTGTAGTCTTGTAAATGTTAATTGCTTATCTACTGCATCACACCTCTTTCTTCAGCAGACTTTTGGAAAAGTTGTATTGAATCTTCCATAGGTTATACCTGTATAGGAATAACTCCCTGGCAGAGGGTCCAACTCGGGGAGGACCTGTCAGATCCCTGGGCACAACAATATGGGGTACCCCAGGGTTCGTTGACCTCCCCGATGCTGTTCAACATCTATGTAAGACAGTTGGGAAAGGTCATCAGGAGATTCAGAGTTTGCTTTCATCAGTATGCTGACAATAAGCAACTCTAACTCTTTTTTCCCCACCTCAGATGATGCTGTCCATACCCTGGAGGGTTGCCTGGAGGCAGTCATGCAGTGGATGGAGTATGGAGTGCATCCAGTGGTGGGAATTATTATTATTATTATTATTATTATTATTATTATTATTATTATTATTATTATTATTATTATTATTATTATTATTATATACCCCTCCCTTCTGTGGTGGCACCACTCAGGGTGGCACTACAACAAAAAAGGAAATCCAATACAATAAATGAAGAAAAATACAATAAAAACATTCATGGCTAAAACATTACATAAAACCCCTATCTAAAATCCAGAGTTAAAATCATATGAAACTTACTATTAAAAACCACCCTCACCCTCCCACCACCCATGTTAAAACAGTACTCCAGGTCAGAAAGGTTCTCCCACACAGGCTAGACAAACTATTTAACCGGTCCGGCCTCCCTGCGGTGAGCCATTGCTCCCAGAAAATCCAAAGTCACCAGTTAGTGATCTGACCATGACACTGAATATGCTGTAATTTCAAATCACTTAGCCACCGCTCCGAGAGAGAAACTAAATTAGGAGAGTGGCCGCTGCTCCTGGTGGGACCCCCAATTACTTGGGTCAGGCCCACGGCTGCCATGGAGGCCATGAACTCCCGAGCCCCCTCTGAAGCCAGTCCCAGGGAAGACAAATTGAAGTCCCCCAGGACCTTAACCCAGGGAACTTCAACGCCAGTACTGCAACCACCTCGAGCAGGTCGGGCAGGGAATCTAGTACCCTGCAGGGGGGCAGGTACAGGAGTAGGATTCCCAACTGACCCTTAAGGCCCAACCAAAGGAGCAGCAGCTCACAACCCTGCACCTGCGGTGCAGTGACCCTGGTGACTCCCAGTGATTCTCGGGCTACAATGGCGGCGGCAACGCCCTTCCCCTTGTCCCTAGGCTGATGCCACACTCCGAACCCGGCTGGACACATTTCTGATAGAGGAACCCCATCCTCAGGTGTCAGCCAGGTCGGTCTGCTCACCTATAATCAGATCATGCAAAAGGGGAGCCTTATTACAGACCAACCTGGCATTCACCAGCAGCAGCCTAAGGGAAGGGTCACTCCAAACCTGCTGTCCAGGAACCAGAGATTGAACAGGGGGGCTGGAACAAGGGACAGATAATAAACATCAGTTCCTTCTTCCCCGTCTGCGACCCGCCTCTTGGTTCCCGCCATATCGCCCCATACCCATCACTACACAGATGTGGGCCCCAGGAACCTTGTACCTGACTCCAGACAGCACATCACTCTCATAGCTGCCCTTTCCTCATTGACTCTTCCTCCATCCGCCCATGCCTCATCCCCAAGCCGGGGTATACCATACAATGGCAGCAATGGGGTGGAGGTTCTATGATTGCCCAGTTTAGTCATCTGCTCCCTCCCCCATCCCAACAGTCAGGACAAGGGGGATGCTTGGCTGGGGTCCCGGGATGTAATCAAGGCCGTCTGCACCACCAGCTGGAGCTTCCTCCCTCTTGGTCGTCCTGCCGGGAGGAAAGTAGGCGCAGAAGGATTAAAGGCATTGGCAGTGCCGGCAGCAGTTCTTAGGTCTGCCGGCCCACCCCGCTGCAGTTGACTGCTACCCGCTGCGGCTGCGGCGGTGCTGGTGGTGCTGGCGGTGCTGGCGCAGGTGTTGCTGAGGCCGTCTGAGCCACCAGCTGGGGCTTCCTCCCTCCTGGCCATCCTACCGGGATGGGAACAGGTGCAGGAGAGGTGGAGGCATTGACGGTGCCGGCGGCAGTCTTTAGGTCTGTCGGCCCACCCAGCTGCAAAAGATCTCATCCTTCTCCCCCTTGCCTGTGAAGCCACCGAGGCGTCAGCGGTGCCAGTAGTGTCGGCGGTGCCAGCGCAGTTGTTGCTGGGGCCGTCCGAGCCACCAGCCAGTGCTTTCTCCCACCCCCGGCCATCCTGCTGGGAGGGAGCAGGTGCAGGAGGGGTGGAGGCATTGATGGGGCCAGCGGCAGTCTTTAAGCCTGTCGGCCCGCCCAGCTGCAAAAGATCTCATCCTTCTCCCCCTCGCCTGCGAAGTCGCCACGGCGTCGGCGGTGCTGGCGCTGACGGTGCAGGTGTTGCTGGGGCCATCCAAGCCACCAGTCGGGGCTTCCTCCCTCCCAGCCGTCTTGCCGGGAGGGGAACAGGTGCATCAGCAGGTTTGCACCAGTTCACCAGAACGGGTAGCAGAAATTCTGGCTGGCCCCGCCTATACTAATTTTGAAATAAAGTTCTGCAGTCCTAATTGGGGTGCAACACAGGTCTTTTCCCCTGGCCACACCCACCATACCACGCCCACAGTGTGGTAGTTATTTTTGTTTGGAGCCCACCACTGAGTGAATCCACACACACAATTTAATTACAGATGGGAAGGGACCAGAGGACATGTAGAAAATGAACCCGATATGCTCTTTTATTTTATAGACCAGGAAATGGAGACTAACGCATTCCCCAAATGGTTTTAAAGTTATCAAAACAATAAATGAAGATAAACTACAGGTGAAACTCAGAAAATTAGAATATCATGCAAATGTTCATTCAGTTCAGTAATGCAACTTAAAAAGTAAAACAAATATATGAGATAGACTCATGATATGCAAAGCGAGTTAGTTCAGGCCTTACTTTATTATAATACTAGCATATTTTGCCCAGAGGTGCCGGGCTGTTTTAAATTGTGTTGGATAGTAAAGGGTTTCGGGTTTTTTCTTGTACAAATGGTGCTGGGCTGTTTTAAATGGTGTTGAAAGGTTTTGTGGTTTTGTGGCTTTGAGGCGCTGCGTCCGCCTGCGGCGGACTTGTGCTCCCAGTGTGTGTTTTATTTTTATTTTTGTGCGCGGCGTTCCTTAGTGCCGGGCTCTTTAAATTGGTTTTTGAAGGTTTTTGTTTTTTGTTTATGCAAATTTTATTTTAAATTTTTTATTTTAAATTTTTTTATTTTAAATTTAATTTTGTTTTTTTTTAATCTTTATTTTTATGCATTTTTATTTTTTGTTTTGGTGTTTTGGGTTTTTTGAGTGAAAAGTGATTTCTGCTTGTTTGTTTTTGGTATTTTTTGAGATTAGTGTGAATATTTTTGAATTTTTGGCTAACTTATTTGATTTGTTTGGGAATTAATCTTTTATTTTTAAATTTTTTTGAATGTTTTTTCTCTTGTGGCCTCTGGGTGGGGGTGGTGAGCTTTGCTTCCTCTCTACAATTCTTCTCTTTTGTCCTCTGGGGGCTTCCGGTGTTTCCTTTCTTTGCTCATTTGAGTTCCGGTCGTCATGAAGTCAAGACGTCTCTTGGTAGGCTCTCTGTTGTTGTTGTTTTTGGTGGGGGGATTGAGTTTTTTTGGGGGGTCTGTGTGTTTTTTATTGCTTGTTTTTTGCTGTTTTGTGTTTGCTTTTTCTATTTTTGATTTGTGTTTTTGAGTGTTTTTGGTTTGTGTTTTTGAGTGTTTTTGGTTTGTGTTTTTGTGCTTACTTTTTTAGGTGGGGGCCTTTCGTTTTCACGGGCCATGCTGGGTGGCCTGTGGGAACGAACTGCAGCAGCAGCGGGGGTGCCTTTCGTTTTCACGGGCCATGCTGGGTGGCCCGTGGGAATGAAGTGCAACGGCGGCAGGGGTGCCTTTCATTTCCATGGGCCATGCTGGGTGGCCCATGGGAATGAAGTGCAGCGGCGGGGGGTTTTTTTCTTTTACTTTTTGCGCGCTGGCTGCCTCAGCATTCTGCGCACTCATGGCGCGCAGGATGCTGGTGCTTGTAGTTTTGGCTGCGCGTGTTTGGTTACTGGAGCAGTTTTTTCTGCGCCTTTTTTTTGATTGGCCGCGGCGCGTTTCCGAACGTTCCTTTTGCCGCGCCGTTCAGCCTGATTGGCTCTGGAGCGGCGTGGCGCAAGGAACGTTGGGAATTAAAGTTCCCTTTTTTTGCTTGCATCCAGGGGGCTCCTGCCCCTGGGCCGAAAATTTCAACCCGACAGTTACCTGCGAACCCCGTTCGGGCAAGTGCACAAAGGCTCAGACGGGGCTAGTGAGGCCTGGTGCAACATCCTTTGTCACATTCCAACGGTTAACACACCATTTTATAGGTATAGATTGATGCTTATGGCTTACAGTTTATGAAAACCCCAACCCCACAATCTCATGTACTTAATAGTCATCACATAATCTCATGTACGCTGTACGTCATGATCATCACAATTATCTCTCGCTTTGCATGTATTGAGTCTATCTCATATATTTGTTTCACCTTTTAAGTGAAATGAATGAAAATTTGCACAATATTCTAATTTTCTGAGTTTTACCTGTACAACCACCGGACAACCACCCCATCCCCAGCCGGGGGAGAAGAAGGAGGAGGAGAGCCGGGGCGAGCGGCAAAGGGGCCTGCCGCCGCCGCCGCCGGACAGCCACCCCATCCCCAGCCGGGGGAGAAGAAGGAGGAGGAGAGCCGGGGCGAGCGGCAAAGGGGCCTGCCGCCGGCGCCGCCGGACAACCACCCCAGCCGGGGGTGAAGAGGAGGAAGAGAGCCGGGGCGAGCGGCAAAGGGGCCTGCCGCCGCCGCCGCCGGACAACCACCCCATCCCCAGCCGGGGGAGAAGAAGGAGGAGGAGAGCCGGGGCGAGCGGCAAAGGGGCCTGCCGCCGCCGCCGCCGGACAGCCACCCCATCCCCAGCCGGGGGAGAAGAAGGAGGAGGAGAGCCGGGGCGAGCGGCAAAGGGGCCTGCCGCCGCCGCCGCCGGACAGCCACCCCATCCCCAGCCGGGGGAGAAAAAGGAGGAGGAGAGCCGGGGCGAGCGGCAAAGGGGCCTGCCGCCGCCGCCGCCGGACAACCACTCCAGCCGGGGGTGAAGAGGAGGAAGAGAGCCGGGGCGAGCGGCAAAGGGGCCTGCCGCCGCCGCCGCCGGACAGCCACCCCATCCCCAGCCGGGGGTGAGAAGGAGGAGGAGAGCCAGAGCTCCAGGCAAAGGATAAGTAGCAGATAGGCAAATGTAGAAGACCTAATATAGCAAATGACATAGAGACTTTATACTGACTAAACATAGAAACTGACATAGAGACTGTGCTTTAAAGTGTGATAATATGCATGATAATATGTTGTCTTAAATGTTTTAAACTTTTAAAACTGTGATAAAATGTATGAGGAGAGAAAAATGGCGTAGACACCGGCAACCACGCCACAAAGCTTGCCAAGAGAACCCTATGGACCAAAACAAAAGGCAAAACAAAGGGGCAAACAAAGGGGCAGACTAGGTGATACAGGATGCTTAACACCACAGAGTGGAGGAAGGGGAGGGACAGGAAGGGGGGAGGGGAAATGCAATGTTGTAAGGAGCAATACTGCATAGGGACATGGAATGTGTGATCAATGAACCAAGGTAAACTGGAAGTGGTAAAAAACGAGATGGAAAGAATAAGCATTGACATCTTGGGCATCAGTGAGCTCAAATGGACAGGGATGGGTGAATTCAGCTCTGGAAACCATCATATCTACTACTGTGGACAAGAAAACCTTAGAAGAAATGGAGTAGCCATAATTGTCAATAAAAGAGTGAGAAAAGCAGTAATGGGATACAATCTCAAAAATGACAGAATGATGTCAGTTAGATTTCAAGGAAAACCTTTCAATGTCACTGTGATCCAAATATACGCACCAACCACTGGCGCAGATGAAGCCACAATGGACCAGTTCTATGAGGACTTACAACACCTCATAGAACAGACACCAAGAAATGATGTCCAAATTATATTAGGAGACTGGAATGCCAAAGTAGGAAATCAAAAAGTGGAGGGAATAACAGGCAAATTTGGTCTGGGAGTACAGAATGAAGCAGGGCAAAGATTGATAGAGTTCTGCCAAGAGAACGCACTGGTCATAGCAAACACTCTCTTCCAGCAACACAAGAGGCGACTCTACACATGGACATCACCAGATGGCCAACACCGAAACCAGATTAACTACATACTCTGCAGCCAAAGATGGAGAACCTCCATACAGTCAGCAAAAACAAGACCTGGAGCAGACTGTGGCTCAGATCACAACCTATTGATCGCAAAATTCAGGCTTAGACTAAAGAAAATAAGGAAAACATGGAGACCAGAAAGATATCACCTAGACAGCATCCCTAAAGAATACGCGGTGGAGGTGATGAACAGATTCAATGGCTTAGACTCAATAGATAGAGTGCCAGAAGAATTATGGACAGAGATGAGGGACATCATGCAGGAAGCAGCAAAGAAAACCATACCAAAAGAAAAGAAGAGTAAGAAAGCAAAGTGGTTGTCTGATGAGGCTCTTAAAATAGCAGAGGAAAGAAGGAACGCAAAAGTCAAAGGAGAAAGGAAAAACTACAATCATTTGAACACAGAATTTCAAAGAAAAGCAAGGAGAGATAAGGAAAACTACCTAAAAGAACAGTGCAGAGAAATGGAGGAAAACAACAAAAGAGGCAGAACCAGAGATCTTTTCAAAAAAATCGGGGAAATTAAGGGAACATTCAAAGCAAAAATGACCATGATAAGGGACAAAGAAGGAAAGGAGCTAGCTGATGCAGAAGAGATTAAGAAAAGATGGAAAGAGTACACAGAGCAACTCTACAAAAAGGACCTCAACACTCCTGACAATCACAATGAGGAAGAAGTAGAAATTGAGCCAGACATCCTGGAGAGCGAAGTCATAAAAGCCCTAAAGAGCACTGCAAACAACAAAGCTAGTGGAGATGATGGTATCCCAGTTGAATTTTTCAAAGCGCTAAAAGACGACGGCGTCAAATTACTGCATTCAATATGCCAGCAGATTTGGAAAACAAAACAATGGCCACAGGATTGGAAAAGATCAGTATACGTCCCAATCCCAAAAAAGGGCAATGCCAAAGAATGTTCAAATTATCGAACAATCGCGCTCATCCCACACGCCAGTAAAGTGATGCTCAAGATAATACAGGATAGACTTCAGCAGCATGTGGAAAGAGAATTACCAGAGGTGCAGGCAGGTTTCAGAAGAGGCAGGGGGACTAGAGACCACATTGCCAACATACGCTGGATCATGGAGAAAACAAAGGAATACCAGAAACAAGTTTACTTTTGTTTTATTGACTACACTAAGGCATTTGACTGTGTGGACCACAACAAGATGTGGCAAGTAATAAAAGAGATGGGAATACCAGAGCACCTCATATGCCTCCTGAGAAATCTGTACATGAACCAAGAAGCAACAGTTAGGACAGAACATGGAATGACAGAGTGGTTTGGAATAGGAAAAGGAGTAAGACAAGGCTGCATTTTGTCACCATGCTTATTCAACCTATACACAGAGCACATAATGCGCAGTGCAGGGATGGAGGAATCACAATATGGGATTAAAATCGCTGGGAGAAACATCAATAATCTGAGATATGCAGACGATACCACCCTAATGGCAGAAAGTGAGGAAGACCTAAAGAATCTCTTGATTGGGCTGAAGGAGGAGAGTGCAAAAGCTGGCTTGAGACTAAATATCAAGAAAACCAAGATAATGGCAACAGGCCCAATCAGTTCCTGGAAAATAGATGGGGAAGAAGTAGAAGCAGTGACAGATTTCACTTTCTTGGGATCAAAGATCACTGCAGATGGGGATTGTAGCCATGAAATAAAAAGGCGACTGATTCTTGGGAGACAAGCAATGAGAAACCTGGGGAACATAGTGAAAAGCAGAGACATCACACTGAAAACAAAAATTAGAATAGTCAAAGCAATGGTTTTCCCAGTAGTAATGTATGGATGTGAGAGCTGGACAATTAGGAAGGCTGAACGCAGAAGAATAGATGCCTTTGAAATGTGGTGTTGGAGGAGGGATTTGAGAGTGCCCTGGACAGCGAGGAGAACAAATAGGTCAATCTTAGAAGAAATTAACCCGGATTGCTCACTGGAAGGCCAAATAGTAAAGATGAAGCTAAAATACTTTGGACATCAAATGAGAAGGGAGGATTCACTTGAGAAGGCATTGATGTTGGGAAAGGTGGAAGGCAAAAGAAGAAGGGGGAGGCCAAGGATGAGATGGCTAGATGGCATTGTAGACACAATGGGCACAGAGCTGGGAGGGCTGAGGGGGATGGTGGAGGACAGAGGCGCCTGGAGAGCAATGGTCCATAGGGTCGCAAAGGGTCGGAACCGACTGTGCGACTGAACAACAACAAAAAAACCTGTAAGTTTAACTGTACTAAGGGGTGACTAGAGATATAAATTCCCGGGAATTTTGAAAGGAGGTGGGAAACCCGGGGAATTTTTTTTGGGGTGGGGTGGGGGTGGAAAATTGGGGGTAATTGGGAAAATACTATTTCTTTGTAATTTCTGCAAGTTACATTCAGATTTTTTATTTTATATATGTATAAACAGTACAAGAAATGCATATTTGGTAAAGATTAATATGTAATAAAATGAGTTTTTCATATATAAGAAACTAAAAAATACTTTTAGCAGCCATGAAACGTGCATGGAACATCATTCATGAAAAATTTCCGCAAGTGAAAACATTTGGTTGTGCAGCACATGATTTAAGTTTGCTACTTTGTGACATAATGAGGTTAAAGGCAATGGAATAAAATTATAAATTTGCTAAGAAACATCACATCGTTCAACAAACATTCATGACCATTCAAAAGGAGAAAAGTAAAGGGTCTTGGAAGAATTCTGCAAGAACACTGAAACTGCCATCTGTTACCAGATGGGGGAGGAATAACAATAATGTTGAAAAGGAAGCTCTACAAACAACTTTTATTCAAGATGATTTACCACTCGATAAACAAATAAGGGAGATTGTTTTGGACAATGATGTATTCTGTGCTCGTCTAGTATCTACAGGTGCCCTTCTGAAACCCATAACTACTGCTTAGTAAGAATAGAATCTGATAACACACATTTGTCTCAGGTACCTGAAATGTTTTCTGAAATAAGAAAAATAACAGAAGCTAAAGGACTGTTAGTAAAAACATCCAGACTAAAGAACATACCTGTCAAGTATCCCGTATTGGCCGGGATTTCCCGTATTTTAGCGCTCGTTCCTCCCCTTTCCCGCCGCCGTCATGTATTTTGAACGGTGGGGAAAGGGGTTACTGCACATGCACACCCATCGCAAAGGGTTTCTGCGCATGCACAAATGGGTTACTGTGCATGCGCATGCACAGTAATTTCCCATATTTTCCGGAGCCACACTTGATGGGTATGCTAAAGAAGGAGAAGCAGAGATTTTTGGAAATAATAAGGGGGAAAAAGAACTTTTGTTGAGGAGATATTCATTTTGCTGCAAATCTAGTTGATCCATGTTTCCAAGGAAAACACTTATCAGCTGATGAGTTCTCCAGGAATTCATAACAAATAATTCAGAATAAATGGGACGTGATCAGGGTAAAGTCATTGCAAACATAGTAGAATACAAGGCAAAGATTGTTTTTTTGGAACAAGCAGTTTTTGTGGGAAAGTGTTGAGCACACTACACCACTTGCATGGTGGAAGGGGCTCTACAAAAGTAGTGTGGCCATAAAACTGTTATCCATTCCCCTGACATCAGCTTCTTCTGAATGCATCTGTTCTGCCTATGGGAAAACACACACTAAAGCTCAAAATTGTTTGATGAATACAATGTGCTATACATGGGGCTGCCCTTGACGACCATTCAGAGGCTACAGCTGGTACAGAATGCGGCACCCCGGGTGGTGATGGGGTTTGGGTGTTATGCTCGCGCCTCACCACTGCTTCGGGAGCTGCACTGGTTACCAGTTTGTCTCTGGGTGCAATTCAAGGTGCTGTTTTTGACCTTTAAAGCCCTTCATGGCAGTGGGCCAGGATACCTAAGAGACCGCATCGTCCCAAGAGTCTCTGTCCATCCAACCAGAGCAGACCGGAGGGGCTCTGTAATTGTTCCATCTGCCAGAGGGGCTCGCCTCTCTGGCACACAAAGGAGGGCCTTTTCTGTGTCTGCACCGGCCTTGTGAAACCTCCTGTCAGTAGAGTTGCGGGAGCAGATGGAGCTGCTGCCTTTCAGAAAACAATTAAAAACCTGGTTGGTGGGGCAGGTGTGGGGCCCAGATGGAAGAGTGGCCCCCACCTGTTGGCTTATAAAATAAAGCCTCCCCATCTTTTTAATGCAGGCAGTTTTAACGTGGTTAGTTTTTAATAGGTGGGTGGGTATGTTGGGGTTTTAATTGTTTTTAATATGTATGTTTTAATCCTGTCGTGAGCCAGTCAGGTTTGCCTGATTGGGCAGCATAGAAATTTGAATTATAAATAAATAAATAAATAAAAGAGTCAATAAATTAGTGGCTATCCATTCTCACCTGCTTCTGGAGGAAAAGAAAAGTGGTGGGTGTTCAGAAGAATACGGTAGTGTCATTACAACTGAAGCTGAAGAAAGTGCAAGTTTTGACTCATCTGATGAGTGTGAAAGTAATTAAAATTGTAGACGTTTTTGGGAACATAAAGTAAATGGGAAAAAAACCTCATTATTTTGTTATCCTCTACTTACTGAATTTTGTTAGTCTAAAATTTCCAATTATAATTATTCCATTAGTTCAGTTAAATGGATTATTGTATTTTTTGTTAGTAAAAGAAATATTTTTACTTCATTAATAGTATATGAAAAACTCATTTTGTAACGTAAGCCATGGAATGATTTTGGGAGCTACTATCACAAATAAAATTCAAAGGAATAAAAAGGATGACATTTTTTGAAAAAACTATTGTTTTTTGAAATGCATTTAGTTTTCCCTGCACACTCAACATGCTTTACTTGTGCGAACTTCCCTTCTTTCAAAATTCCCGAAAGGTTTAGATCTCTAGTGCATGACTTATGCGAGTTTATGGTGCTCTGCACCATGTGGAACTGTATGCTCCCAGCCTGCTAAAGGCTTGTCTTTCAAAATAACTCATGCCCATGAACTGTAGAAGCATTGATTGCATTGTTTCCAAAATTTCCCATCCCCCCCCCCAGGCAATTTTCCCTTTCTAATTTTCCTGAGAGGGAAAACCAATTTTCCTGGGTTTTCCCCACCCACTTTTACATCTCTAGGGGTGGCTAATTGCTAAAATCTCTGTACTTTCAATTGGATATCTAATTAAGATGCCAAGTAATCAGGCCTCAGAGCCAATTCTAGCTATTTGTTCGTTTTTTCTCCTGTCCCAACATCTTTCATACAGACCATAATATTCTGACGAAGACAAACATGATCAACATTCTCAGCACCAGTCTAATGAAGCCTGAGAAAGTGATAGTTATTCTGTAGATCTGCATGTGTATACTCAGCTGCCAGAAACATACACAATACTGCACAAAACACACACAGGAATATCAATTGTCAAGGTGAGAACATAACGTAAGAACATAAGAACAGCCTTGCTGGAACAGGCCACAGCCCATCCAGTCCAGCATTCTGTCTCACACAGTGGCTCACCATTTGCTTCAGGGTATTCCCATGCAGATGCCTTCACCTGCTTAGGATTCCCTGGAAATGGCATTGAGAGATATCCTGCCTAACTCTCCAACCCGGAGGTTGTCCTTAGGTATCCATAATTATAGCCATTGATACCCTTGTCCTCCATGAACTTGTCTAATCCTTTCTTAAAGCTGTCAAGACTGACAGCTGTCACCACTTCTTCTGGCAGGGAGTTCCATAGACCAGTGATCCTCTGGGTGAAAAAATACTTTCTCTTATTTGTTTGAGAACTAGTACCCAAAAGTTTCATGGAGTGCCCCCTAGTTCTAGTGTTATGCGATAGGGAAAACAGTATTTCCTTATCTACTTTGTCCATACCGTGCATGATTTTATAAACTTCAATCAGGTCACCTCTTAGACGCCGTCGTTCAAGAGTGAAGAGGCCCTTGACAGGATGCTTCAAACCTACACCAGTTGGTATCACTCCACCTAAGATAAGGAGAGAAATAGCAGTGGACACCAAGAGAACTAAGCAAAAGAACGACCCTCAACATCCTCTGAATGGATATGTTTCTCGAATCCGCAGGCTCAGATCCAGGAAGAGATTTATAGCAAGAAAAAACATTATTGAGGGTACACAAGAGCAAAACCAAGTTAGAAGATGGAGGAAGGAGCTCAATGGACAAGGAATACAGTAACATTAAAGGGGGATATGGCTGAGGAACTCAACCTCCCCAATGCCACATGGAGGATCCTGAATAGGCTAAGGGTCAGAGTCCCTAAATGCAAGACCAACATGCTCAAGTGGGGCTGCTGGTGGACAGCAATACATGGTGCGAATGTGGAGAGATACAGAATCCTCCTCATTTACTGGTCTGCTGATTACTGCCAGAAACATGCACCGATGAGGACTTAAGTTTGGCCAACAACAAAGCCAAGAAAGTGGCTTCATTTTGGCAGTCCAGGGTTTGATCAGGACACGAACGAACTAGAAACATAAGTCAGCAAGTGGCTGGGCTTACTTCTATTTTCAAACAATCTTATTCCAAATTAATGTTTGATTCAGTTCTCTTTTTCAATGCCTACAATATCAATCTAAATTATCCAGAATAATCTGTTCAGAAACTATTGACTAAAAGAGACTACCTTTGGAGCCTATTACTAGAGCAGTGTCTGTCCTCTCCAAGTTGAGTTAAATGGAATTCTACCGCAGTTCTTTTTGTGGGAATATAAGCAAAGGCAATTTATTACCACTGGAGGGAACCAGCAGGGTATATTATAGGTATGAACCACTGTAACAACAATCTGAACATTTTGAACATAATAACAAGTTTGAAATGTATAACTTAATAGAAAACAAGTAGCCATTCTGAAACATAGTTTAGCATTTTATCAGCCGCAGACCTAAAAAGAGTTCAATATCATTATGGTTTTTCTATTCCCTAACATATATCACAACCACTGAAGATTTCAGAAATAACTATATTTTTCTAGATTGGGAAAAAACCAGGGACAATCCTGGGCTGCTAACAAGCAAAAACATTACAGAGAACCTGTTACCAAATGTAGGTAAAAATGCAAATCTAATATACAGTGGAACCTCATACAACAATTGCCCCATATAGCAACGAAATCGCATAACAATTAGGTTTTTTGGGGGAAATGGGATCTTGCCAAAAAAAATTCCCTATGGAAAAAATTGTACAACAATTTTTCAATGGAAAGAAACACTTAGCAAAAAAATTGTTGTACGATGCATCCCATAGGGAAAATCGCTATACAATACATGTATCGTACAGCAATTGTTTCGTACAACAACGAGCCCCATGGAATGGATTAAAATCATTGTATGAGGTACCACTGTACTTACTTTGCCATGCAGCTTTTACTGGGGCACAAAGGTTGGCAATTCTTTTTCTGCATGATACTATTAGAAAGCTCACTGCGAAGCTGTTCTATGAAACTGTGACTGTATTAGCTGTAATTCTTTTCTCAAGCAAAAACAAAATTATTCTGGCACTCATTTTGGCACTTTACATCTGGCCTAGTCATGGAAGAAGGCCAATACGGTTATTTTAGCGTCAGCTTTCATAGATTGCAATCTACTTTTTCATTGCCACAGGCAAGAGATTTATGTCCAGTGTACCTGGGTGGGGCCAGATGTGTGACAGTTGCATATTAACACTTGGAAATAGAATTCTAGGTGGCTGGATAGTTCAATAGTTTTGTTATCTGGCTGTGGAGCCAGGAGTTAGGAGTCTGATTCCCTACTGTGTCTCTTACGAAAAGAGCTAGACTGTGTAGTCATGGACAAGCTGAACAGTCCCAGGATGCCCCCAGAAGAATCATAGAATAATTGAGTTGGAGGGGCCTATGAGACCATTGAGTCCAACCCACTGCTCAATGCATGAATTTAAATCAAAACAGATCTGACCAATGATTGACTAATTTTTAATGCCTCCAGCACTGGAGCACTCAGTACCTCCAGAAGTAATTGGTTTCATTGTTGTACTGCTCTAACAGTTAAGAAGTCCCCCACGATAATCAGCTTATATTTGCCTTCCTGTTATTTGAGCCCATTATGATGTCACTTGTGCTATTATGTCACTTGTGCTATCCTGCCCACAACTAGTTTGCTTGCCAATTGGAACATCATGAGGCACTTTGTCAAAGGCTTTGCTGAAGTCAAGGTATATTACATTTACAGCATTCCCACTATCTACTGTACCAAGAAAGGTACCTAATTGAAAAATGAGATAAGGTTAGTCTGGTTAGTCTGCAGGATTTGTTTTTGACAAATCCTTGTTGGCTTCTAGTTATTACGGCATTGTTGTCAAGGTGCTTGCAGACCAGAGGTTCCCAACCTATGGCCCATGGGCCGATCCCGGCTGGTGGCACCATTTCATCCAGTCATTAACGTGCCCGCTTCCACTTCCAGGGGTGTCGTCAGGCCCACTCAGTTATTCGGGGGGCATGGTCAGGCCCACAGCACCAAAGTTTGGGAACACCTGTTGTAGAACGACAGCTTTATAATCTGCTTCAGAATTTTTTTTCTGGAATTGACATCAGCCTGACTGATGTGTAAATTTGCCAGTTCCTCCTTTTTGCCCTTTTTTGAAGATCGGGACAAAATTAGCTCTTTTCCAACCATCTGGCACTTCTCTCATCCTCCATCCCTTAGTACTTCACATTTGCCTGGAAAGCCATACAACTTTTCTTGGGAAAAGACTGCGCTGAAGGTGGAATTGAGCTTTCTTTGCCAATTTTTATAATTTTCCCACCCCCACTGAGTAGCCGAGCAATTGGTTTTCTCTCTCTCTCTCTTGCTATGCACGTTCCAAAAAATGTTTTTGTTCCTTTTAGTGTCGTTTGGTAACTTCAGATCATTCTTACATTTTGTCTTCCTAATGTCATCCCTTTACTACTTGTCTGTACACTTCCTTTGTAACCTAGCCTTCTTTCCACTTCCTATAGTCCTTTTTTATTTTAGCTCCAATCTGAGCTTTTTGTGAAGCCAAATTGCTATTTTTGCTGTCTTCCACCTTTTTTTGTTGGAATTGTTTGTAACTGTGCATTACAATTTCTACTTTAGAAGCTCCCACCCACATTAGACTTTTTTCCTGCTACTGGAATTCACCTATCTTTGTTCTAAGTTTATTAAAACTGGAATTCCTAAAGTCCAGCATATACATGTAGCTGCACTCTGCTTTTGCTTCCTTTGAAATCAGGAACTCAAATAGAATACAGTAATACCCCGGATAACACTAAAACTTGGTACCACAAGTCTTAGCATTATCCGATTTTTAACGTTATGCAATACATGTATTGCATAATGTTAAAATCCTATGGGATAAATCGCATGTTAAAACTCCATAGAGATACATTGTAACTGGCACAGGCTTCAGCGAACATTATGCGATACATCCCATAGGATTTTAACTTTGTGCGATGCAAGTTTTTTCCAGATTACTTAACGTTATGCGGTTTTAGCATTGTGTGGTGCAAACGTTATCTGAGTTATTACTGTATAGTCATTTCCCCTTGCCAAAGCACATGGAGAACTACACTTGCAGCAAGGGCAAGCTGGTTGCACTACTAGAAGAGAAGGTCCAGCAGCTAGAGGCCCGCATATCTAACCATCAACAAATTAAGGAGCTTGAGCTGTTCTTGGACAGAGCGGAGCAGACTATCCTGGACAAAGAAGAGACAAGGCACAGTTCTGAGGAAGAAGACATTTCACTAACTCAGGAGGTAGATGCATGGAAGAATGTGACTCAAAGAAGTAGAAGGGCAAGGGATCCCTCTGAGAGTCTGAAATTACAGAATCAATTTGAGGCTATTTCCCTCATCACACCTGATGAGGAACACACAGATGAACAACTGGTTCCACCAGAGGATCTCCCCTTCATCACACTTGATGAGATACAGGAAGATAAACAACAGGAACAAACTGAAGTCCTCTCCCTTAATATAGTTGATGAGGTGCATGTAGATGAACAGATTGCAGGAGAGAGGCTCCTTGTACTAGGTGATTCAATAATTAGAAATACAGAGAGATGGATTTGTGATGCACATGATAACCATACAATGATTTGCCTGTCAGGTGCAAAAGTTGCAGACATCACGAGAAATCTAGATAGCTTGTTAGAGAGAACAGGGAAGGAGCCAGTGGTCATGGTATACGTTGGGAAGGTTTAGTGTCTTGCACGGAAGACAAAGAAGGAGTCGCAGGAAGGACTAACACAGGTTTATTCATTGATGCTCAGCAGGAACATGAGGTAATGGGGGAGATACATCTCATTATATACCATAACACAATACATTTGAATCTTGTTGCACGGTAGCTTATTGGCTGCTACCGGCGTGGCCTCGCCCAGGTCACGCCTCTCTTCTGCAGTTGTTTTCTGTAGCTCCTGATCATGTGGGGAAATTCCCGCGGCTGTACGTGATTTGGGCAATGTGGACCATGTGAGACTGAACGCTCGCAGCTGCCCTCTATGGGCGGCTTGCTCGCGTTCCTTAACAGCTGAGATACATTGTGATTGTGGACTGGTTACATTCATATATTTAAAGTAACATTGTACATGCATACATAACATCCCTCCCCCCTAGGATGGGACGAAGTCCCTCAACCATTGTGGCTTGCCGCATGTGCGCCTGGGGCGTGCGGCCGCTTGACTTAACGCAGGGGAGCCGGAGGCTCCTGGTTCCGTGGAGTCCTGCCCTGCAATGGAAAGGGGGGACTCATTAGCGGCTCGGTGTGGCGTCTGTGGTAACCTTGCATTGGGGGACGGGAACAGAATGAATAGTTGGGAAGTGAATCCCTGCCTGCCGTTTGAGGAGTTTGGGGACCCCCCCCAGTACGAATCTCTGGACCGACGAAGAGGCCCCCGTGGCCTCGCCACCCCCCGCTGCCTGTCCGGGCGTTCTAGGGACTGTGGTGGGCGGACTTGCCCCTGTTGCCTGTCTCGGGGGTGTTGGTCTCCGGGGAGCAGGAGCTATTGTATACTCCAAAACAAAAGGGCTAGGGGGACTGGAAGTACCAGGGGCTGAACTGAAACCCCTCTTCTCGCTAGGACGGGTGGGGGACCACTCTGCTACACCCCCCTGGTACTGCAACTCATAATCATCAACAAACTGATCCCTCTCTTTCAAAGTATCCTCCTCTGTGGTTGGGAACCCCGGATATGCATCCGTGTCCGCGGGTTCCGCCGTGTCTCCCCCTTGGGTAATGCGGGTGGGGGAGGACCCTAACGCTGATTCCCCCTCGCCGGTGACTCGCCTTCGGAGTTGGTCGGCGTGCCTTCTCCAGAGTAGACCTGAACTAGTCTCGACCCTGTAGGATACCGGCCCCGTTTGCTCAACAATTGTCCCTGGCACCCACGCTGGCCCCGAGGCCGCGTAGTTTCTGCAGTGAACCGGGTCCCCTACCGCAAAACTTTTGGAGCTCTCTCCCCCTATGCTTATGTTTCTCCCTTCATCCTCCACCCTGGACGGATCCATCCGGTCAAACAGTGTTACCGGACGCCTCCTCATGAGGAGTTCGGCTGGGGAGAAACCTGACGCTAAAGGGGTTGTCCTGTAGCAGATGAGGAACTGGCACAGATGCAGGTTCAACTCACCGGGACCCATGCGCCGCAGTGCGTCTTTCGTAGTGCGCACTTGGCGCTCTACCTGACCGTTTGTGGCGGGGTGAAACGGGGCAGCGGTTATGTGCCTGACGGCGTTCCTCTCCATAAACGTCTTGAACTCTGCCGACATGAAGGTACTCACGTTATCGGTCACAAGGACGTCTGGCAGGCCGAAGCAGGCAAACAGCTTTCGCAACTGTTTAATGGTTGCGGCAGAGGACGTGCTGTTCATGGGGATTACCTCCAACCACTTGGAGTAGGAGTCGACTACCAGGAGAAACATGGACCCGCGGAAAGGGCCGGCGAAGTCGACATGGATCCGGGACCATGGCCCGTGGGCCGTATCCCATTCCCTATGGGGTAACCGGGACTCCTCGGGCCGAGAGCTCTGGCAGCTCTCGCACGTGCCCACTAGGCGTTCTATGTCCCCGTCTATCTGGGGCCACCAAAAGAAACTCCTGGCCAGAGCCTTGGAGCGCACGATCCCGGGGTGGCTGGTGTGCAGTAGCCTCAGCACCTTGGCCCTCAGCTTCTCTGGGATAACCACCCGCTGGTCCCAGAGTAAGCAGCCCCTTTCCAGAGAAAGCTCTACTCTGCGCCTGAAAAACGGCTTGAAATGTTCCTCGGGGGGAGAGGTGGGCCACCCTTTCCTAACCCAGGAACTAACTTGGGCCAGGATCTTGTCGGCCGCCATGGCCTTGGCGAGGTCGGCCGGCACAATTGGGGGTGAGTCGAGAGACTCAATCAGCAGGACTTGGTGTTCCTGCTCTACCTCACATGTGGGGTCCCCTAAACTAGGGAGAGGGGATCGGGACAGGGCGTCCGCATGGGAGATCTCCTTCCCTGGGCGATAGACCAGCTCATATTGGTAGGCGTTGAGAAAAATGGCCCAACGCAGCATCCTGGGGGATAGAATTTGTGGGGTTGGTTTGCCGGTAGTGAAGATCCCCAGCAGCGGCTTGTGATCCGTCACTACCGTAAACTCGTGGCCGTATAAGAAATCGTGGAACTTCTTGGTTCCCATGATTATTGCTAGGGCCTCCCTATCTGTTTGCGCGTAATTGCGCTCGGCTTTCGAGAGGGACCTTGAGTAGTACGCCACCGGGGCTTCCCTCCCGCTCTCCAACACGTGGCACAGGACCGCCCCCACCCCCACCGGGGACGCATCACAGACTAGCACCACTGGTTTTTTCGGATTAAAATGGGTCAGGACCGCATCCGAAGACAGGAGTGACTTAAGCTCCTTGAATGCCCTCTCCTGCTTGTCCCCCCACCGCCAAACCGCGTCCTTCTTAAGTAGCGCGTGCAGTGGCTCCGCGACCGATGCCTTCCGAGGCAGGAAGGAGTGATAGAAATTTAGGAGCCCTAGGAATGTCTGCAGCTCCGGTTTCGCGGTGGGGCGAGGGGCGTCTCTCACGGCCGCTACCTTGGACTCGGAGGGTTTGATTCCGTCCGGGGTTACCTTAAACCCTAGGAACTCTACCTCCCTCGCGAAGAATACGCACTTGTCCCTCCTCAATCGAAGTCCTGCCCTCTCGAACACTGAGAGAACCCCATCTAGCCTCTTGGCTAACTCTGATTCGCTCCCCGCTGTTATCAACACGTCGTCGAAGTATGGGAGGACGCCTGGAAGCCCCTTTAAAAGGCGTTCCACGAGGGACTGGAAAATTCCAGGGGCCGAATTCACGCCAAACTGAAGGCGCGTTACCTTAAACGCCCCCTTGTGCGTTACTATCGTTTGCACGGCGGCAGCAGCCGGGGTTACAGAGAGCTGCTGATACGCCTGGGCCAAATCTAACTTGGCAAAAAACCTCCCCCCATGTAGCGTGGCCAGCAAATGGCTGACCACGGGCACCGGGTATGCATTTGGCCGAATGGCCTTATTTATCGTACATTTATAGTCCGCACAAATTCTGACCTCCCCATTTGACTTGAGGGCTGTAACGATCGGCGTTTCCCACTCCGCCGAGTCAACTGGAACCAAAATCCCCTGCCCCACCAATTTGTCCAGTTCCGCCTCAATCTTGTCCTTGAGGGCGAAGGGCACTCTCCTTGGCTTGAGGCGGATGGGCCGGATTTCTGGGTCCAGCTCAAAGGAAACCTGGGGCCCCTTGTATTTCCCGAGCCCCTTCTTGAAAACGTCCGGGTGTGCGTCGCACACGTCCCGCATTGGGTCAGTCTCGATGGCGTTAATGCCGGACAGTTCGATCCCCAGGGGAGCAAACCACTGCGTTCCCAAAAGGCAGCACCTCCCCCCTTTTAGGACCACTAGGGGCAGTTTCTCGGAGTAGTTCTTGAACTTCACCTTGAAGTTCCCCACCCCCAACACTGGGATCCCATTTCCCTGCACGTCCCGTAGGTTGGATCTCATGGCCCGCAGTTTGGGCCGTTTCTCTGGGGGAATGCACATAAACTCTTTTTGGGACAGGATGGAATAAGAAGACCCCGAGTCTATCTCCATCCTCACTGGGACCCCCTGCAACAGTACCTCTATGAAGAACCGCCGGTGCTCCAGGCCCACGCGGTTCACGCCGTCCTCGCTGTGGCCGGCTGAGACCTTCCTGGTGCCGGCCGCCTTTCGTTGGTGCGTCTGGGAATGGCTGGAACTGCCCTTGTCCTCGACTCATCCGCGCCTGCATACTCGGGCGATGTGTCCCTTTCGGCCGCAGTTGTGGCACTCGGCCTTCCGGAACAGACACCTCGTGCGGTCGTGGGCCGCCCCACAACCATCGCAGCGGCGGTCCTGCCGTTCTCGGGTCTGCCGCCTCTCACCTTGCTTCTTGATCCTCTGGACGTCGTCGTCCTCGCTGGAGTAGGGATCCGCTGTCGTGGAGGACTCCTTGGACGACGTTGGTGCGGCGGCGGGCGGCTTGGGGGCCGCCAGGCCGTCTTCGCTGGTGTCCGCCGGGCCGCCTGCACTGGTGACTTGGCCCTCTCGGACGTGGCCCCTCGGGACTTGAATAGCCGGACGCCGCTCCTGGCCTCCTCGGCTGCTTGCGCCTCCCGCAGTACCTCGTTGAACGTGAGGCGATGGTCGCGGGTCATGAGCCTCCTCTGAAGCTCCTCGTCCCTCAAGCCGCACAGCATGCGGTCACGGAGGGCCTGGTCCAGGTCGTCCCACTGGCAATGCACCGCTGCAAGCCTGAGGGCCGCCGCATAGGCGGACACGGATTCGCCCGGTTGCTGGTCTCGCCTGTGGAACGCGACCCGGGCTGGGAAGATCGAGACGGGCGGCTGGAAGTGCTCACGCAGTCTCTCCAGGATACGGTCGATGGGCACCTCGTCCACCTTCCGGGGGGCCACCAGGGTCATCAGGATCCGCAGCGTGGCCGGCCCCACCTGAGACAGGAAGTGGGAGCGCATCTTCGCGTCGTCATCGACGCCTGCAGCCTCCATGGCGTGCCAAAACTGGCACTCGTAGAGCTCCCATTGTTCGGGCTCGCTGACATCGAACTGGTACGGCTTGACCTTGGGATTCGCCATCGATCCCACCTTCGTCGCCAATTTAGTGTCTTGCACGGAAGACAAAGAAGGAGTCGCAGGAAGGACTAACACAGGTTTATTCATTGATGCTCAGCAGGAACATGAGGTAATGGGGGAGATACATCTCATTATATACCATAACACAATACATTTGAATCTTGTTGCACGGTAGCTTATTGGCTGCTACCGGCGTGGCCTCGCCCAGGTCACGCCTCTCTTCTGCAGTTGTTTTCTGTAGCTCCTGATCATGTGGGGAAATTCCCGCAGCTGTACGTGATTTGGGCAATGTGGACCATGTGAGACTGAACGCTCGCAGCTGCCCTCTATGGGCGGCTTGCTCGCGTTCCTTAACAGCTGAGATACATTGTGATTGTGGACTGGTTACATTCATATATTTAAAGTAACATTGTACATGCATACATAACAGAAGGCCAAGCAGCCAGTCCTGGAAGCCAAATTCAGGTTGTTAGGAAGAAAATTGAAGTCCCGGAATTCCAAGGTAGCATTTTCAGAAGTGATGCCTGTTCCTCGTGCAGGATCTAACAGGAAGGCAGAGCTCAGAAGCCTCAATGCGTGGATGAAGTGGTGGTGTCGAGAGGAGGGCTTCAGACTTGTCAAGAACTGGAGAACATTTTGGGACAAGCCAAATCTGTTCAGGAGGGATGGGTTGCACTTGAACCATGATGGGACCAGATTGCTGGCACTCACCATCAAAAAGGCTGCAGAGCAGCTTTTAAACTGATAACTGGGGGAAAGCTGACAGGAGCTGGGCAGCATCCGGTTCGGGAAAGTGTGTACATGAGTAGTGAGGAGGATGCAAATATTACTGAGCAGAGCGAGGAGCTAGTCACCAGTAATCTAGCAGAAGGATGCAAGAGGCAGTCTAACAATGCAACTGAACTCAAAAGACTGTATCAGAAAAGCATATATAAATGCTTGTATGCAAATGCCAGAAGCCTCCAGAACAAAATAGGGGAGCTGGAATACTTAGCAATAGATAAAAATATTGATATTATTGACACCACTGAAACCTGGTGGACGGATGATAACCAATGGGATACAGTTATCCCAGACTACAAACTGTACAGGAAGGATAGGAAGGGGCAAACGGGAGGTGGTGTAGCCTTGTATGTCAAAGAAGTGATAAAATCGTACAAATTGGAATACCTAGGTGATTTGGAGTCACCATTAGAAAATCTGTAGGTAAGAGTACCAGGCCACAAGGATGGTCTAACAGTAGGCATATACTATTGGCCTCCAACCCAAACTCCTGAGGGAGACTGGCAGTTGGAGAATGTTGTAAAGGAGGCATCCAAGAAGGGAAGCCTGGTTATAATGGGGGACTTCATTTACCCTCACATAGACTGGGTGAACTGTTGTTCAGCATATGATAAAGAGATAAAGTTCCTAGATATGCTAAATGATTGTTCCCTGGGACAGATGGTTGAAGACCCAACTAGAGGTACAAGAATCCTTGACTTGATCCTGAGTAATACTCAGGATCTGGTGCAAGATGTTAATGTGACTGATCCAATAGGGAACAGTGACCACAACTCAATTATGTTTAACTTGATCATAGACCGCAAGTCACTGATAAAATCTAACACAGTGACCTTAAATTTTCAAAAATGACATTTCCCAAAGATGAGGAAACTAATAAAAAAGAAGCTGAAAGGGAAAATTGAGAGAGTCCAAACACTCCAAGAGGCATGGAGTCTGTTTACAAAAACAATAACAGAGGCCCAATTGGAATGCATACCCAAAAGGAAAAAGGGCACTGCCAGGTCCAAGAGGACTCTGATGTGGCTTACAGGAGCTGTTCGGGAAGTGATCAAAAGCAAGAAAAGCTCATTTAAAAGATTGAAGGCTTGTCCGAATGAGGACAGCAGGCAGAAACATAAATTCTGGCAGAACAAATGCAAGGCAACAATCAGGAAAGCAAAGCAAGACTTTGAGGAGCATATAACTAAAAACACTCAGAGAAATAACAAAGACATCTTTAAGTACATTAGAAGTAAGAACCCAACTAAGAAGGTCATTGGACCATTAGATGACAATGGAAGGCAAAGGGTTATTAAAGAGGAAACAGAGATTGCAGGGAGACTCAATGAATTCTTTGCTTCAGTATTCACTGAAGAAGACAGAGACCACATGCCCAAAACAGAGCCTGTCTTCGTAGGGAGGGAAACTGAAGAATTAAGCCAGATAGAAATAACCAGGGAGGAGGCCCTTACATGTCTTGTTAAACTAAATGCTAACAAATCACCAGGACCAGATGGCATTCATCCACGAGTTCTCAGGGAACTTAAAGATGAAATTGCTGATCTCCTAGTCAAAATATAGATAAAAAACTGTTTTCCCTATCGCACAACACTAGAAAGACAGGTTGTATGTACCAGTAACTGTCGTTCTTCGAGTATGTTGTTTGTGGATACACACCTATGGGTTTTGCGCCTGTGCAGAAGCCAGTTCGGAGCTGTAGAGCTGATTGCATAAGATTTATTGTTAGGACCGCCCACCATCTCCACCTGCCCTCGGCGCCATTTCGTGCCTTCATCCTCAGTTCCTTTGAAAGCTAAGCACTGGAGAAAATTGGAAATCTCAGCAGTATAGCCAACAGAGGGGAGGACGGGTGGGTGGTGTGTATCCAAAAATAACTTACTCGAAGAACGACAGTTACTGGTAAGTACAACCTGTCTTTCTCCTTCATGTTGTTTGTGGATCCACACCTATGGGAGATTAGCAAGCTAACTTACTTGGAAGATGGGCAGTCACTGGTGAGATGTGAAGTCCAGTAGAAGGTGCGGTGGAGACAGAGATGCTGAGATCTGGGAGGCCCTCCGAGTAGACAGTCGGAGACCCGCAGTCAGGATGGAACGGCCAAGTCTGGTATCAGTCAGAGACCTGGTGTCCAGTCTGTAATGGTTGACAAAAATGGAAGGTGTCGACCATGTGGCAGCCTTGCAAATGTCCTCAAGGCAGATCGCCTCTAGGAAGGCTGTAGAGCTGGCAATGGACCTTGTGGAATGGGCCCTAACAGCAGCAGGTGGAGGCTTGGATGCCAGCTGGTAAGCCAGATGGATGGTGTGACAGATCCATTTTCACAGTCTCTGGGATGAGAGAGGTTGGCCCTTTCTGTTGCCACTATAAGCCACAAAGAGACGGGCGGTGTCACGGAATTCAGCTGTCCTCCTAGTGTAGAAAAGGAGAGCCCTGCGTATATCCAGGGAATGCCAGGTCCTTTCCTCTCTGGAGGAAGGATTAGGAAAAAAGGCAGGCAAAGTGACCACTTTGGGAGAGATGGAACTTGGTAACAACTTTGGGTAGAAAGGTCAAGTCAGGATAAAGGACCACATAGTCATCAAAAAACTGCAAAAATGGGGGGGGGGTTTCAGAACAAAGAGCAGCAAGTTATCCGGCCTGCCTGTCAGACATAAGAGCTACCAGGAAGTAAGTTTTCCAAGAGAGTAGCTGCAAACTGGTAGTAGCCATAGGCTCAAACGGTGGATGCATGAGGGTATCCAGGACTGTGGTCAGCGACCATTGGGGGTAGGAATTCTCCGTGGAGGGACAACATTCTTGAGACCCTTAAGAAAACGCTTCACCAATTCATTGCGGAAGGCTGTATGGAGAGGTGAATGAGACAGGGTAGCGGAAACGACAGCTGCAAGAGGGACTCTGACTGACAAATGGGAGAGACCCAATTCGGCCAGGAGTAGCAAGTAGTCCAAGAGATTCTCAAGAGAAGCTGTGTCCATAGTGATATGTATGGACTGAAGGTGTTCCAGAAAACACCTGAACTTGGCCGAATAGTACTGGGAAGTTGACGGTTCGATACCAGACTGGAGAATCCTATTTAGTTGTGGGTTATGAGCCATGCAGTCAGGTGCAGGCTGTGCAGGTCTGAGTGCAGAATGCTGCCTCCTTCCAAGCGGATGAGATCCGGTCTGTTGGGCAGTGACATCCACTCGGATGCGAGTTTCCTGAGCAGTGGAAACCATGGCTGTTTGGGCCAGGAAGGAGCTATAAGAATGGCACGAGTCCCGTATAGTTGAAGACGAAGAAGCGCCCTCTGCACTAGTGGAAGTGGAGGGGAAAGGTAGAAGAAATGTCCCTTCCACGGGTACATGAATGGGTCCCCCAATGACCCCTCTCCCATCCCAGCCCTGGAGCAGAAGAGGCTGCACTTGCTGTTGAGGTACGATGCAAACAGGGCCATTGTAGGAGTCCCCCATTTGTGGCAGAGCTGACGGAACACGGATCTGTGGAGCTCCCATTCGTGGTTGGACATGGCCTTCCTGCTGAGGTCGTCTGCTATCGTATTGAGTGTGCCCTTGATATGGACTCCATGCATCTGGAGACGCCATTCCCAGAGAAGAATGGAGAGGTAAAGCAGAGACCGGGAGCGAGTCCCCCCTTGTTTGTTCAAGTAGATGATGGCTGTTGTGTTGTCCGACGCCACTTGAACAATGGACCTTGCGATCACCGGTTGGAATGACCTGAGAGACTTCCAGATTGCTAGAAACTCGAGGTAGTTGATGTAGTGAGACCTCTCGTTGGGGGACCATGTGCCGTTGACATGGAGGGATCCAAGGTGCGCACCCCAGCCGAGGTTGCTTGCATCCGTGGTGACCTGAAAAGTCTGGGAAGGGCAATCAAAAGGCCTCTCCATGGTGACAAATGATAGATTCGTCCACCATAGAAGCTGTGCTTTTAACTCTGGAGTCTGGTGGAGATGCATCCGTTGGTTGTCCTGCAACAGATTGAAGGACGCCAGGAGCCAAGACTGCAAGGATCTCAGTTTCAGTTTGGTGTGGCAGGTGACCACTGCAGTGGAGGCCATCAGACCCAGAAGTCTTTGAGCCTGGCGAGCGGTTATGGTTTGGTGAGATTAGAAGATCCGAACCATGTCCATTATGTTGGCCAATCGAACATCCGTGGGTAGGCTCTGGTGTGAATGGAGTCAAGAATGGCTCTGATGAATTCGACCCTTTGAGAGGGGTTGAGTTTGGACTTCTTTAGGTTCAGCTGCAGGCCGAGACTCTCTAGGGATGAGATCACGAAAGCAATGTCCTGTGACGCTCGCTCACGGGAAGAGGAACAGATCAACCAGTCGTCTATATAAGGATAAACTGTGATCCCCTGTAGACGTAGTTGCGCCGTCACTGGGGCCATGCACTTCATGAATACCCTCGGTGCGGTGGAGAGGCCAAACGGTAGGCACATGTACTGGAAGATCTCTCTTCCTACGCAGAAGAAGAGGAACTTGCGATGTGATGGGTGGATGGGGACATGAAAATATGTGATGGGTGGATGGGGACATGAAAATTGGTGGTAAACCAATCCCCGGTGTTGAGGAGAGGAAGGATGGACAGAAGGGCCATTTGAAACTTCTTCACCAGGATATAACGGTTGAGGTGGCGGAGATCAAGTATTGGGCAGAGGCCCCCGTCTCTCTTGTCCACAAGGAAGTAGCGTGAGTAGAAACTGTTGGCAGAGTCTATCAATGGCACCGGTTCGATTGTGCCCTTCAGCAAAAGGGAAGAAAGCTCCTCTTCAAGTTGTGGAGATGGATTGGTGTGATGGATGCGACCCAGCGGGGGGCGCAATAGGAACTCCAGCTTGTAACCGTGCTCCAGTATCTGAAGAACCCAACTGTCTGAAGTAATGGAGGTCCAAACCGTGATGAAGTTTCGAATTGGAAGGTAAGGGAGGCAATGGGTGGGAGAGTCTGTGGCCTGGGGCAGGTCAAACTTGTTGCTTTTGTCCCTGATCGGTATGCTTGGCGGACTGCTGGTTCTGGAATTGGTACTTGGAATGGTTGTATTGCTTCCTAGGCTTGTAGAACTGTTGTCTAGGCGGGTCCGAAGGACGGAACTGTTGTTTGGATTGTTGGTCCTGTCAAAGGGTTGAAAGGGTTGAAAGAATCGCTTGCGGTAAAAACCGGTACCGCCTAAGCGGAGTTTACTGGAGGTGGTAATATCCCTGGGTAGGTCGTTGAGGGTATTATCAGTATCAGTGGCAAAAAGTCCCTGGCCATCAAAGGGCATCTCCTCGATGAGTTTCTTTGTGTCCTTGGCAAAGTCCATGGATCAGAGCCAGGAATGGCGCCTGATCAGTATAGCCACAGCAATGTTCTTGGCCTCAGAGTCGCAAACATGCCTGGATGTTCTGATCTGTTGCTGTCCAAGGTGGATCCCTTCCTTGCAAAGGGTGTCCAATTCGGGGCGAAGATTGGCTGGCATTTTTTCTAAACAGGCCTCCAACTACATCCAGAACTTGATGTTGTACCCACTCATGGCAGCAGAGTAGTTAGCCGCATGGAGCGACAAGGACGAATGCACGTAAACACAGTGGCTGAGTGCATCAACCTCTTTCCCTTCCTTTGAGGCAAGAACTGGCACACTGTGGATGGCAGTGTGGTGCTGAGAAGACCGGACCACACGGGAGTTGGGGTGGGGTGGGGGTGGAGAAAATCCCCATCCTCTCCCAGCAACTTGTAGATGCCGTCAACCCTGGTGGAAACTGTATAAGCTGAAACCGGCTTCTTCCAAACCGCCTTGGCCGTGTGGGAAACGGCAGAAAAGAATGGGAGGTGAACCGGAAGGATTTTCTTCGGTTTATCTAGGCCACAAACCTCATCTGTGAAGGGGGACTGTGGAGTCTCAGCCTTAATGTTCAGGGCAGTACCCATCCGGCTAAGGAGCCCAGTTAGGGTACGTTGATCCTCCGGTTGGGAGCGGTCCTTGCTCCCAATCTGGTCATCAGGCGACTTATCTGCATCCACCGGCAGAAGGGGTTCGTCGTCCGAATCCTGTTGGTCTTCATCAGAGCCTTCTGCCCTCTCCAAAACAGTGGGAGGTGGGAGGAAGGCCTCGGGGTCCGAGTCAGACCAGTACAGCCTGGCTGAACTCAGAGCATCCCCAGACATAGGAGAAGGCGGAGGAGAAGCAGTGGTAGCATGCTCCATTCAACGCTTCTCTTGACGAGAACCGGATGGTTATGGAGCCTGAAGTCTGTTCTTTCTGTTCCTCTGGGCAACCTTTGAAAACTTTTTACAAGTTGGGCAGGAATGTACCGGGTGGCTTTCCCCCAAGCAAATAAGGCACTTATCGTGACTGTCCGTGTGGAGAATTTTGGAGCCACAAGACAGGCACTTCTTAAAGACAGCAATGGCGGCCATCCAACGAAGCACCGAGCAAAAAGCACACAAAAGAGTGGGGAAGGCCCGAGAGAGAGGCCCAGCAGGAATAAAAAATTGAGCCAAAGACTCTGTAAAAGCAATTTTCTTTTCTCTTAAGCAGAAAAAAGAGGGTCGGAAAGGGGTCTGCCCTTTACTATTGTGTTTTAAATAACAGTTGAAAATCTGAATTTAGTTTTAAAAGTAAAATGGATCCAAAAATATTATTGTGGCAAAACATTCTATTTCTGTTGTTTTCCTTTTTAGATTCAACATGTGAACAAAGAGCTGAAGCCAATTGTAAGATCCACTAGAGTAGATCCATGGAATAAATGGGATTTATTTAACCAACATTTACATATATCCTACTCTGACTGCAACTACCAAATGGATATAGCCCAAGGGATTTTTCTCTGAAAGGAAAAAAAAGTCTGCGAAAATAAATTTAATTAAATATTAACTTGATTTTTTTCCATAATAGAAGGATAAGGAATAAGGAGGAGGAAGGGAGCAAGAGTATTTGACCAAGAGTTCAATTAATAAGCATGTTTTTGTTTCTTTGGGGAGGAGGATAATGAGCTTGATTGATTGATTGATTGATTGTCTGGATTTATAGGCCGCCTTTCTCGCCTTGGCGACCCAAGGCGGCTCACAATAGTTAAAACCATCTCATACATAAAAACCAACTATTAAAACAGTAGAAAATAATTAAAATATACATAAAAACATCATAACCCCTGAATTAAAGCCCCAACAGGGCTAGATGAGCCAGCCAGGCTGGGTTGTGCTGCCAGACGCATCCCATGCCTGCTGGGAGAGCCATGTTTTTAGAGCCTTCGTAAAGGGGTACAGCTCTGCCTGGAGGCACAGTTCTAGTGGCAGGAGGTTCCAAAGGGCCGGGGCAGACACCGAGAAGGCTCTCCTCCAGGTCCCAGTAAGGTGTACGTCCCTGGGTGATGGGACCACCAGAGAGCCCCTACGGTCCGCCCTCGTAGGACAGGTCGAAAACCTTGGGGCGATGCGGTCTCTTGGGTATCCTGGCCCACTGCCATGAAGGGCTTTAAAGGTCAAAACCAGCACCTTAAATTGCACCTGGAGGCATACTGGCAACCAATACAGCTCCCGTAGCAGTGGCGAGGCATGGGTATATCACCCACACCCCATCACCACCCGGGCAGCCACATTCTGGACCAGCTGTAGCTTCCGGATGGTCATCAAGGGCAGCCCCACATAGAGCGTTTGTTGAAAACACCTAATATTATGTCAGATGAATTTTGGCAAAAACTCTTCCATAACACTTCCTAAGAATCAAGTTGCATCCTAGCAGAAGAAATAACTCAATAACTGATGATTTATTGCATATAAATGATCATCCATCCATTCCACCACATATCACCCTAAAACACCACCTTAGAGGAACCTTGTACCAAACAATATGGTCATCTACATAACTGATATGTATATGATATGATATGATAACTATAAACCTTTATTCCAAGTTCACATTTTTGAAGTGCTTTGCTTTAATTATATAGCAAGTAAAACAAACTTGTATTCTCCAGAGAACAGCTTTGAAATTGTGTTTATTGTACAAAGGGCAAATACTGAACAATAGTTCATAATCAGTAGAACTTCTAAGTAAATACATATAACTGCAAGATCGCACTTTGAATTATTCCTTCCCTAGGTATAACTATGCAAAAGGATTTTGGCCAATATGTTTCTCTCATTAATTCATGTTTCATTATGCCAGAACCACGTACCTGAAATGTTTGTCTCTCTGAATTAAATTACATATGTTGCTTTATGAATTTAAATTAAGTATAGTTTTGCATGTTGTAAAATTATTCCTAAAAGAACGTTACCTAGAGTCTTCTTAAAACCAAAACTGTGCGTCCTGAAAGTATTTAAGAACTGCAAATCAGATAAAGATCAGGTGTATAAGAAAAATTAGGTACCATGTGGAATAGAACTATTTCATCTAGGGAATAAATACAGATTGCAAGTGTAACAAAAAATAATATGTTGTTATGTACCAAAGTTTCATGAATTATAGTTAAAATACTAAGTATGATATTAACTTAACCATTTGCTGCACAGATGGAGGCTGGATTCAAAGACATGCTCATCCATCAGTTGCTCCAAGCAGCTTCCTAAATTCCGCTGCTTTTTCTTTCAACTGTTGAATGTTCCACTGACGCTGTCTTTTGTTGGACTGCAGTTTGTTCACTTGACAATGCAGACGTTTTAGTATAGCTTCATATCTTTTCTTCTGAACCTAATATAGGAAGAATAAAATAACAAGACTATCTGAACACAGCTGAATCCAGAATATAATTATTTGGGTTATAGATAGGTAACCAAATACAGCGCTAAGAGAGTACATGTTGGATTGGGGCCGTGGAGTGGCCCTTAGGGTCCCGGAGGAGACTGGTCAAGGAACGACACGAGACAAGATGGAGCGAAGACCAGTGGTTTATTGAGGGAAAATCATCATCATATATAGGAATTCAAGGCAGCGTGTGATAGAATCGTCATCTGACAGAAAATCACATCACCCATTTACCCGGGTTAATTGGGAACTTCTCTTGGGGAAGTTAATTAACTAAGGCAAATACTGACAGGGGAAATCCATTGTTCATGGCTTGCTCAAGAGTAAACATGGCCACTATTTGCACTAGGGCTTGGGCTAATCTGCAAGTGTGGAATTACCTAATTCCTAACTGGAGTTAGATATTCAACTTCCTCCTGCCGAACTGCCTGCCAGGTCAGATATGAGTGAATCAATCTTATGACTATTAATCCGCACCCCAATTTCTGTACCCGCAGAGGCCAGTGACCAGGAGCCTCCCTCAACCGGTGTAACCTCTGTCAGGGACAGTTTATGCCAATTGCGCCCGCGGACTCCACACTCCCCCTTTACTTGTTAATTTGGACCTGACAGATGGCCCTGCGCAGGAGTGGCATCAGCTGGTGTGGGGGAATGACGTTTCGGGGTTCCCTCCATGGGGGACATCTCGATATCAGTGAGGGAATACATTGCACGAAACAACACACGGCTGTGCCCAGTATTATCACCCCCACAATCACCTTGAGTGTCGTCTGGAGCCAACCCCATGGGAACCACGACCACGACGAATCCCACCACCCCCATGAAGCATCCTCCTTGATGTTCTTGACCAGGGTGTGAAGGTCCGTGAACTGGCTCTGTACCTTGTGGGTATTGTCTGTGAGATTAAAGCAACACATGCCGTGGACAGATTCGCAACCCAAATGATGTAACAACAGAAGGTAGTCTATAGCTGCTCAATTGTCTAGTATGGCATGGCAAAGTTCCGCCTGCTCCTGGTTGAGCAGCGCTATCGCTGAGGAGGTGTGGTTAATGGCTTTTACTAATCCGCAAGCCAATTGACCAATTCTCTGAGCGTTGCCGACGGCTAAACCTGGCACGCCAAGTATGCTGACTGCCAACGAGACGTACTCAGCTTGACTCAGAACCCTAATGTTGCTATCACATGAGCTGTCTAACTGGGTGGCGCGAGTGCGCCGTATGGGTGAGGAAACATTTGTGCTTGGAACAATCATATCCCTAGTGGGGAGTAACAATGTCAAGCGACTGATACAACATGTGGAATCTGATACATTTGCGGGGATGTAATTCCAAGTGTACTGATTGCATGTAAAGAACCAACCTGAAGGTAGGGTAACATGAGCATACATTGAACCAATTGTCTCTGGGTTATCACAAGTCCAGTTGCCGCTGCCAGTGTCGAGGCAGCGGCGCTGAGTCCGGCCGACTGCGGAGCAGCCGGTCATTCGAGCACAAGTAGCGTTCGGGCTGACTGCCACTCGAGGGGTGTAGAGAGTGGCTGCATCAGCTGGCAAAGTCATGGTCAGCTGGGCTCCCCAGCGAGCGTACGTGGAGAAACCCATTGGGTAAAGCGGGCCGAAAATCCGCTTCACCAGCCAGTCGCTGTTCCTGGTGTGCGCCTCTGGAGTATGGCACACCGGGATGAGACAGGTGCTCAGAATTGAGGCAGAACCGGTGTTCTGCTTCAGGTAAAAATCGGACTGGTTGACGAGACTCGCCAACCTTTCCCATAGGTTGTAGTGCAACCGGGCAGAGAGATCTCTGCCTGGCATCAGATCACTGGCCTTCAGTGAAGCTGCCTGAACGCCTCCCCCCGCAAGTAGGGAGAGGGTCAGGATGATGGTGACCGCCATGGTGTTGGCGGTAATCAGGGCAAAAACTGCAGACACGATGTTCTCCGGCGTTGGTTCCCAGTCCTCGCGTCGGACGACGTCCTCGGCCTCACAGCAAAGGGTCTTGACCATCCCCCAGGTGACCTTCGGCTCCGTCTACTGTCACCGCTTCTTCCGCCGGGTCCCCTCGGTCAGGGTGAGGTCCTTCATCTCCAGGATCGGACTCGGGTCGGTCTGGGTCCACGCCATGTGGTTCCAAGTGAGGCTTGACGCACCGGGCTGGAATCCAGATGACACCTGTAGGAGACATAACTGCAGCATACCCTCTTCCCCAGGTTACGAGTGGCGCCGGGCCCCTCCAAGAAGGATCCGGTGTCACTCGGTAACGGACCAGCGGCCGCGGGAGAGCTTCCGAGTGGCGGAAGTGTTTCTCCTGCGGCATGCAATCCAAAAAAACATTGAGGTGATTGTACGTGAACAACACCTTGTTCAGACAATGCTGTGCCTGACCCTGAGACTTGGGGAGGGCTGGTGGCTCCCCCCTTTCTGTTTGTTTGTCAATGTAGGACTTGAGCGTCCGATTGACTCGTTTCACAATCGCTTGCCCCTGTGGATTGTAAGGAACGCCAAAGGTATGCTTGATATCCCAGGTGGCCATGAAGTCGGCCAGCTGCCTAGAGCTGTAGGCCGGGCCGTTATCGGTTTTCACGTGCCATGGTTTGCCCATCGCCACGAAGCAGGAAAGGAGATGCTGCTCCACGTTGAAAGCTGTCTCCCCTTTTTGTGCTGTTGCCCAAACGCATTGTGAAAAAGTATCAATGCAAACGTGCATGTATTGCCATCTGCCAAATTGCGGGACATGTGTGATGTCCATTTGCCACACCTGGTTAGCCTCCGTCCCTCGTGGGTTGACCCCCCACGAGGGCCCCCCCGGTGCCCCTGCACAATGCTGACAAGAGCGAACTATGCCTTGGGCTTGAGAAAGTGGCAGGTTAAACTGTCTGGCGAGCGCTTTGGCATTCTGATAAAAGAATGCATGACTCTGAATTGGAGTAGTGAAAACACCTAACACTGACCGTTGCTGAATTTCCTTTGCGGCCGCATCCGCTCTGCTATTGCCCGCGGAAATCGGACCAGGTAGGTCCTGGTGACTTCGGATGTGGGCAATATAGAGCGCTTCTGTGCGGTTCTGCAAGTGAAATTGAGCTGTGAGGAACAAACTCAGCAAATTTTTTTCTATCGCGGGAGTGATGTATGCTCCCGGTAGACTGTGAAGCAAGTTCCTAACGTACTGACTGTCAGTAATAATGTTGAGGCGCTCTTTGGCGAAGGTGTGCAAAGCAAGGTTCACTGCTGCCAACTCTGCCTGCTGCGCGGACTTCTGTGGAACAGTTAGAAGCGTGCGCCAAGCCTGGCCCTCCTGCCAAGTTAAGACACCGTATGTGCGACCCCCATCAGTAAAGACTGTTCTGGCCCCCTGAAGTGGAACCAGCGATATTAATTCATACAAGGTGATTGTCTGCGTTTGAAGCGAGACAAGTCTGGGGTCCTTTGGCAAGTGGTATGGCAAGCATCCGGTGAATCCCTCCAAGGCAATTGGAAGCAAGTCACCGAGCTGCATCAGCTGCTGAACTTGCTCCTTGGTGAATGGGATCACGATTTTTGCTAAGTCGTGCCCTGAAATGTCCCTAGCTCTCAGCCTTCCGCGGTAGACCACCGCGGAGACCAGTTCTTGGGGGGGAACGATGTTCCGGGAAGAGGTGTTCGGTAAATACACCCATTCCACGATACTCGCTCCTCGCTCGGAGTCCACTCCTAGGGCTCCGGTGAACATGGATCCGGCCTGAACGATGTACAAGTTCAGGATCGGGGCATATGGCCCCTGAGTGATCCTGTCCACCCATTTTTGGCTGATAATCTGGTTGACTTTCTCGAGAGCCAAGCGTGCCTCTCGAGGAATTTGTATCCAGTCTGCCGGCTGCTTACCTAGTGTGAGCAGCGAGAAGAGCGGCTTTAGAAGATCCGGATCCAATCTGAAATACGGTCTGGCCCAATCAATGTTTCCTAAAACCTGCTGCAATTCTACCAAGGTGACTGAGTCTTTTAAGTTGATCTGGGGCAAAACTGGTGCTGCGAAAGAGCGGAGAAGCCGATGACCCAAGTATGAGAAGGGCTCGGTTCTCTGCACTTTCTCCGGGGCAATGAGTAACCCTTTTTCCCCCAGGGTGGCCTGGAGGTCTTCAAACATTTCGCTGCCGAGTTGCGGCGCTGCGACCAAGATGTCATCCATGAAGTGACACACTAAAGCTGTGGGGTGAAGGTTTCGAAACTTTGCCAGTGCGTTGTGAACATAAATTTGGCACACGGTGGGCAAATTGAGCATCCACTGTGGCAAATACTTCCACGCGTAACGCTGCGTGGGCTCGCTGTGGTTCACAACCGGCACCGTAAAGGCGAACCTCTCCCGGTCCCTCGGATCTAGGGGAATGGTATAAAAGCAATCCTTAAGGTCTACGACCAGGATCTCCCAACCCTCGGGGATCATATTTGGATTCGGAATGCCGCATTGAAGCGGACCCATTGGCTGTATACATTTATTGATCTCTCTGAGATCGTGGAGGAGTCGCCACTTCCCCGACTTTTTCTTGATGACAAAAATGGGCGAATTCCAAGGACTGGTGGACTGCTCTATATGTCCTGCGTCTAGCTGTTCTTTAACCAGTTGCTTTAGGGCGACTAATTTCTCCCCCACTACCGGCCATTGCTCTACCCAGACTGGCGTGTTGGTAAGCCATTTAAGTGGTAGAGCCATTACCCGAAGGTAAGAGTGGCACGGTATTGCTGCAAAATGTCTCGCCCCCAAAGGTTGATGTGCACGTCCAGAATGTGCGGCCGAATGACCGCCGTGCCGTCAGCCTTGGGGATCGTGACTTCCACCCACTCCCGGCTTCTAAACGCTTCTTGGATGCCGCCTACCCCCCACACATCGGAGACCGGCTCAATAGCCCATTCCTTCGGCCACTGACTTTGGCTGATAACACTGACGTCAGCTCCGGTGTCCAGCAACCCTGAGAACGATTTTTTATTCAAAAATACCTCAATAACTGGCCGCTGTTTCCATTCTATGTTGGTCTCCACTGTCGCTAAGACCTGGTATCCTTGCACTGCCTCACTTGCGCTCGAGCGGTCTGCCAACCCGGGCTCTGAGCTGTCCCTGAGCCTTCCGTGGCTATCTGCTGGCGAGTTACAAGGAACCATAATCAGTTGTGCTGTCTCCCTTGTGAATGGTCTGGGGTAGGTGCATCCAGAGTTGAACTTGGAGAACACCCGAAAAATTGGAGTCAATGACTCCCGGAATTACAAGAATTCCGCGTGCTCCTGCGACACTATGAGGCAAAACTAAGCCTATGAAGCCTTTGGGTAGGGGTCCCATGTACTGGGAATCCACCAGATAGACTGTGCCTGGCAAGTCGCATGTGACGTCTGCCTGGCAAGTCAATTCTAGCCCTGTACTACCCTTGGGGCTGGCCTGCACCTTCGCAATGCTTGGAATGTGATTGGAATCTAATCCAGCTCTGGCTCGCCCAGAGCGAGGGAAGCCTCTGTTTGGACCGGGGCCAGAGACGTGCCTGCGTTCCGGTTTCCCGAATTCGGACAGTTCCTGGCCCAGTGAAGGCCCTTGTTGCACTTTGGACATGGGGTGGTTGGAGCCTTGGGACGGCCGGTGCGCTGGCCGCCGCTTCTGGATCGGCATTCCTTAGCGAAGTGACCGATCTTGCCACAATTGTGGCATGCTCCTTTGATCCGGGGTCTCCTGCCTCCTTGCACCGCCGCTGCCAACAGACCCATTTTGTAGGAGTCTGTGCCAACGTCGGCGCATGCCCTAATCATATCTGTGAGTGTCAGGTCGGGACGATTGCCCAGGGACTGCAAGATCTTACGGCAGTCGAGATTGGCGTTGTCTTTGGCCAATTTCATCATGAGCTCCTGTTGGGCTTGCTCATTATCGATCTGTCTACTGATCGCTTCCTCTAATCGATTGATAAAGTCCATGTAGGACTCCTGGGATCCCTGTTTGACCGCTGTGTAATTCTTGGTTGCTTTGCCAGCTGCCGGGACTTTGAGATAAGCCTTGAAGGCTGTCTCCGCTGCGATGTGGAGCGTGGCTAGTGGCAGGGCGACTTGCGCATCAACGGATTCGAACGGACCTGAACCATATAGCTGGTCAGGAATTACTGCTCCGCCCATCCTGGCGGCCCTTGCCTGCGCTTTGAGACGATACTCGCTGTCCCATAGCAGATACTGGCTGGGGTTGAGCATCATTCGCATGACGGCTTTCCAGTCGTACGGAGTGAGCATCATGGTCTCGCACACTTGCTGAAGCGTGCCCCTAGTGAATCGGCTCTGGAGTCCTGTCTCTGTGATGGCTTTCCGTATGGCCATGAGTAGCTTATACGGAACTGGTGAGTGAACTGCTTGCTGCTGGCCCGTGAGGGCATCTACCTCTATGCGGACTGGGCATAGCTGCCTAAGCTCAGCTAGATCTTCTGCTGGCAAATCCCCCTTACTGATTTCTGCCTCAGCCATGCGCTGAACCACGCTCTTGGTAGCTAGGGAACCCGTAACTGTCAGTGAAGCTCCAGCGCTTCCCATCTCACGCATTCCGTCGGTGACGTCTGCAGCTGTCACCGAGGGAAAGCTCCCTACACTACCCTGCTTGAGCTGGAGTGATGGATAGAGAGCCGTTGGGGCTGATGGCTCTGCCTGCGCTGGGGGTTCCTGGGCCTCTATCCGGACTGGGTCGTCCTCTGCTAAGAGCTTCCTACATTTGCTCCATGTGCCAATTATGCTGTCTGGAGCTTTTGGTGCTTGCCGAATGCAGGCTCCTATCCGATCCCAAAGTGTGAGGTCAAGCACGCCCGCTTCTGGATAAAACGGACAATTGGCCTCCAGGTACGCTAAGAGTTCCGCTAACTTCCCGCTGTGAAGGCGTAATTTATATACCCTGGCCAGGGCCTTGAATTCCATTATATGAATTCTCTGGTTAGCGGATGGACGTTGCCGCTGAGGACAAGTCCCCATATTACCTGCCGGGTCCTTCGAAGGGCTTCTTCTCGGGACGATTTCGACGCGTCCTTTTAGGCAATAGGTCTCAGCGTGACGAATCTCTGGGATGGAGCTCGGAGCGTGGTCTCCTGCCACGGGCCCTCGGCAGCCTCTGCGCTGGAATCAGGGTTCACAGCCTGCCCCTGAGTGGAACGCGTTTCCGCGATGCAAGCCATAGGATGCCTCCCTGGAATGCCTCGCCGTGTAGCTGTCACCCCGGCCGGCTGGCTTTCCGACCGGAGCTGCCGCGCTGTCCTCCGGGATGAATCGGACACGGTTCTAGCGTAGAACCGGACAGTGTAGATTGCTTACTCACGAGTAGAATCACGTCGCGGGTCACCAGATGTTGGATCGGGGCCGTGGAGCGGCCCTTAGGGTCCCAGAGGAGACTGGTCAAGGAACGACACGAGACAAGATGGAGCGAAGACCAGTGGTTTATTGAGGGAAAATCATCATCATATATAGGAATTCAAGGCAGCGTGTGATAGAATCGTCATCTGACAGAAAATCACATCACCCATTTACCCGGGTTAATTGGGAACTTCTCTTGGGGAAGTTAATTAACTAAGGCAAATACTGACAGGGGAAATCCATTGTTCATGGCTTGCTCAAGAGTAAACATGGCCACTATTTGCACTAGGGCTTGGGCTAATCTGCAAGTGTGGAATTACCTAATTCCTAACTGGAGTTAGATATTCAATTTCCTCCTGCCGAACTGCCTGCCAGGTCAGATATGAGTGAATCAATCTTATGACTATTAATCCGCACCCCAATTTCTGTACCCGCAGAGGCCAGTGACCAGGAGCCTCCCTCAACCGGTGTAACCTCTGACAGTTTATGCCAATTGCACCCGCGGATTCCACAAGTACAGCCCTATGACAGTGCACTCCTGACTCAAAAGTATACCAGCTGTAGTGGGTTTAGAGTGGCAGAAGCTCAATTTACTGGCAGAATTGCTCTTGTGCAGATTAATCCCAGAGAACAGCTGGTACAACCGCAATGCTATGCTAGCTAAGATCAGCCATTAATGGAGCCAAAAGGAATGGAGATGGGGAAAGGAAAGGGATGGCCTGAGTTTTGCCAGATTCATAACTCTTCCAGCCCAGAGACTGTGCCAGGACTAAGCTAGGCTGAGGTGAAGATAATTCTAAGAAATTTTCAACATCCCTTACAAAAGAATTCAAGGGGCAGGATGCACTGGTAATGCCTCTCCACAGGCTTGCATGGGTGGACTTGGTTCATAAGTAACAGCTGTCATTTTTGGGGCTTCCAGGTATTTTAGACTTCCTGCTCCTGGAAGATACAGGCAGCTTGGCCAACTGTCAGGGATTATGCAAGCTGAAGTCTAAAACTTCTCAAAGATATAAAGCAAATACAGTGGTACCTCGCCACTGCTTCAGGAGCTGCACTGGTTACCAGTTTGCCTCCAGATACAATTCAAGGTGCTGGTTATTACCTTTAAAGTCCTACATGGTAGTGGGCCAGGATACCTAAGAGACTGCATCACCCCAAGAACGTCTGTCCAACCAGAGAGGACCGGGGGGGGGCTCTCTAATTGTTCCATCAGCTAGAGGGGCTTGTCTCTCTAGCACGAGAAGGAGGGCCTTCTCCGTGTCCGCACCGGACCTTTGGGACCTCCTACCAGTAGAGCTATGGTTGCAGGCGGGATTGCTGCCCTTTAGGAAAGGTCTTAAAACCTGGCTGGCGGGGAAGGTGTGGGGTCCTGATGGAAATGTGGCCCCCGCCTGCTGGCTGGTACAATAATCAGGATCCTCCCTTATGTATGAATAGGGTGGGCAGATTTTCAATGAGGGTGGTTTTTATCTGTTTTTATATTTGTATGTTCTTATCTGCTTGTGTTTTAGATTGTCATGTGAGCTGCACTGAGTTGGGTTTTCCTGAGCGGGCGGCATATAAGTCTAAAAATTAAATTAAATGAAATAATGAATGCATCGTATAGCAAAAAATGTGCACAATGAAGTGTTTTATGCAATGGTGATACCCCATATAATGATTTTTTTTTGTTATGTGGGCGTTTTAGTAACTGAGGTATACCCGCTTAATGGGAACCCCGGTTAACAAACTCCCCCCCCCCCCATTATGCAGGGTATCTTCCATAGGGAACCACATAAAGAAAAAAACCACATAGTGAAGAGCTCTGTGGAACAGAATTTATTCGTTATGCGGGGTTCTACTGTACTAATATATTAGGGAAACCTTTAAAATGCCATTCTTTTGAGTGCATAAATCATAGCAGAATACAGTGCACCTCAGTTAACAAATGGCTCGGGTAACATTAAAATTGGGGGCGTGGCTAAGATGGTGGTGGAATAACACGGACTTTGCTTCGCTCACGCCAGAAGAGTGTTAGAAAAGTGGTTTATCTTTTAAATTGGCAATGAAAAAGCTCTAAAAATAATGTGCCTGAATCTCCAGTTATTGCTACTATCAAGCGGCGGTAACAAGTGATCAGAGTCCGAAGATCGGGCGGCGAGAGAGACGCGGCGTAAGCTGCACCAATCGAGGCGCCCTGAGATCGGACGGGAGCTTGGAGACATCTTCGAAACTTGAATATATATTTTTTTTAAAACGGAGGTTCAGAGTAAAAAGAACGTGGCTGCGGTGGTGGAGGACGAACGGGTCGCATTGGAAGGTGGTGGCTGGCAGAAAGTTTTAGTAAGTGCTGAGGCAGACTGAATGGGAGGAAGAAGGAGGAGGGTTGAGTAATGGTGGCAGTGTTTTAGAAAATGAAACTCAAGTAGCGGAGAACAAAGCTGAGAAGCTGGGTGTGAGAGAGAAGGAGGCAGAGACGGAGTTTGCAAGCTGTTTGGAGTTGTTCGGAGGGAGAAGGGAGGAAGTAACTGTTGGAAAGCTGAAGGTCAAAGAAGTTAATATAATCCAAGGCAAGTTCAAGTTTGGTGGTGGGGGACGGAGGTGAAGAAGGAAGGGGCTGTATCGTGAAGCCGCCGCCACGGCCAGGATTATAAAATCGAGTTTACGGAGGTGGAATGTAAGCACAGTTTAGCTGTATTTGCCTGTTTGGTTTTGCTTTTAAAACTGGATGACTCTCTTTTTCAAAAAATTTCTTTTTTTTAGCCTTTCTTCCACTCAGAATAGAGCTACAGTGTGTCTTCTCTTGCTGCTGCAACAACTTTACATGTGGCAATACATGTTTTAATACCTGTATTTTTTCAGTGGGCTCTTGAAAATATAATTAGACCTGGACTGCTTTGGATTTTGTGATTTGGTTTGGAGTATAGAGGATTTGATTTCTACAATCAAGATTGGGCCGTGGAAAGTTTTTTTCCTCTTTTTATTACTGAATATAAAGATTGGTTTTTAACAATTGGCTTACAAGTTTTTGAAAAAGTTTCTGCATTTGGATTTATTGATGTTCGTGGGTTACTGTCGGTTGTGGATTAGAACAATTAAATTGGCCACTTTGCTTTGGATACACGGTGTCAACCCCTGCAAAATTTTCAATCAAGTCAATGGGATTACAATCATTTTTGGATATAATATTTGTCGTAGCACTGGAACAGTTTCAAGGGGAGGGGTCTGCGAGAGTCAAGAGTATAGCAGCATTGAAGCTTCTAGTTGATGTTACTATGGATAAGGTTACAAAAGGAAAGGTGAAGGAGGAGGAGCCTGTGGTGAAATCTAAGAGGAGGGATAAAGTACCAGTTGAGGAGGCTCCCCCATCATCATCACCTGAACCTTATGATCAGACTCAAATAATGGTTGAATTTAGTAAATTGCTTCAGAAATTTGAGAAGATGGAAGAGGCAAGAGTGAAGGATAAAAATGAAATTTTGAAAAAATAGGACAAAGTGGTTACAACGGTTATGGATTTTTCCAAAAAAAGTAAATTTAAGCTTACAAAAAATAGAGGGAAATGTTAAGTTGATGCAAAATGAGGTGAAAACTATGAAAGGGGAAATAAAAGGGATACAGGAGGATGTGAGGGAGAATAAGATGAAAGTGGTTGAGCATGAAAAAAGGATTGATGTCATGGAAGAATTGATGAGAAAACAGAACATTGTAATTCGCCATATGATTGAAAGAACACCAGACCAGCTAAGAGATAGAATTGTTCAGTGGTTAAATAGTTTGAAAATGGGAAAGGATTTTGTACAGGAGGATATTGTAAGTGCATACAGAGTGGGCCCGAGAAGGGGAAAAGTTGTTCAAAGAAATGTTTTGGTTAAATTTGCAAATTGGGGAGATAAGCTTAGGGTAATGGCTTTTTTAAAACAAGCTGGTTCTGGTGCTCTGAAAATCGATGGTTCTGATGTGGAAGTATACAATGATATTTCTATTAAGGAACGTGCTTGGAGATATAAGATGAAACCAGTAACTAAATTGCTGATGAAAAAAGGCGTAAGATATAATTGGCGATTTCCACAACAGTTAAGATTCTTTTATGGAAAAAAATGCAGGTCATTGATGCAGGGACTGATCCATTGGAGTATTTGAGTTTACTTGATCTGGTCAAGGCGGGTTCAGATGATGGGGCAGCTTTAAGAAAAGACCTACTGGAATCAGGAGCCATAAGAAGAGACTATGAGGGTGCAGACGAGGGTGGAGCAACAGGGAGGAGCAGAGGATGAATTATCATTAATTGTGGTGGAGGAAGAGTCAAGCAAGGGGTAGAAAGCAAAAGGATTGTATGTAAGAATTTTTATATGAGATAAGGTTTTTATAAACTTGCTTTTATAATGGGGATGGTATGCTTGAGCATTAATTACCACGTACATCTTGCATGTTCCCCCCCTCCCCTCTTTGGAGGACGAAGGCGGCTTTTTTTTTTTGAAGAAAATGGGGAGGTTGACATTGTGTGTTTTTTGTTTGATGTTTTATTATAATTGTTGTGGGTTAGAGGTAGCATGCCTAATGGAGAGCTCAGAAGTGGTAGAAGAGGGTGTTAAATTAAAATATGAGAAGTATTAAAGTTTTAACGTGGAATGTAAAAGGTACAGGATCTGTCCTTAAGAGGAGGAGAATCAGCTTTGAGGAAGGACAGACCGAATATTGTCTTTCTGCAGGAAACTCATCAAAAGTCACAGGATACAAACAATATTTTTTTAGGTTGGATGCAACATTATGAAAAGGCATTTGGTACATCAAAAGCAAGAGGAGTTGCAGTTTTGATTTCTGCTAGATTGGGATTTGAGATAACAAAAAGTATCTTGGATCCAGAAGGTAGATATTTGATAGTGAAAGGGAAAATAGATGATGAGGATATAACTTTGGTGAATATTTATGCTCCAAATGAACATCAAGCCGAATTCTTAGAAAAAAATCGTAAAATTCTGGTAATAGAAAAATCGGCAAAGATGATAGTGGCAGGCGACTTTAATTTAGTAAGATCAAATTTGGATTGTACAAATATAACAAGGTGTGGAACAGGTATTAAAGGGAAGATTTTGGACAATTGGATGGTTGCATTAGGCCTGAAAGATTCCTGGAGAGAAGTTAAGGGGTCAGAAAGGGCTTATTCTTATTTTTTACATGTTCATAACTCCTATTCTAGAATAGATTATGTATTTGTAACTGAAAATATGGTTTAAAATATGGAGGAGATTGAAATTGGAATTTTTAAGGAATCAGATCACGCTAAAGTGGTTCTGGAATTGAGGTTACATAATGAAAGCAGAAGGAGGAGGAATTGGAGATATGATGTTAACTTATTTAAAGATCAAAAGTGTAAAGAACAAATTATAGAGAGTTGGATGGAAAGCTGGCAATGGAATGACAATGACGAGGTAAATTTTAATATGGTCTGGGATGCCATGAAGTCGGTTTTTAGAGGTGAAAGTATAAAGTTGGCAAGCAATAGATATAAAAAGTATAGGCTAGCACAGGATAAAAGCGAAAAGGAGATAAAACAGCTACAGGAGGAGCATTCAAAGAAGAAGGATAAGAAGATATTTGCCAAATTACAAAGATTGAAGGCTGAATTGGTTGGTAAAGATATAGAAAAGGTAAAAAGAGATTTGATCTATTTAAATAGAGAGATTATTGGCAAAAGACAAAAAGGAAAAAAGAGAAATTAGAGTTTTGGTTAATAACCAAGGGATAAGATGTAATAAGTTTAGAGATAAATGTAAAATTGTGAAGGAATTTTATCAAGCTTTGTATGCAAAAAAAGAGATAGATGTGGAGAAGCTTAAAAAGCAATCAGAGAGACAAATAACGACTGGAATAAAACAAGAACATAGGGATAAAATGAAAGAACAAGTCTCGGAAAAGAAGGTAAAGGAGGTAATTGCGGGTTTGAAGTTGGGGAAAGCCCCGGGAGAGGATGGTTTGCCGGCTGATTTTTATAAGGAATGTAAAGATGTTGTGGTACCAAAGTTAGTAAAATTATATAACTACATATTGAATGGTGGACAAATTCAGACTTCATGGTATAGGACTACGATTGTACTGTTGCCAAAACCGGGAAAGAACTTAGAGAAAGTGGAATCTTACAGACCAATCTCTCTTATAAATCAGGATGCTAAGATCTTCACAGCAATATTGGCTAATCGTTTAAACAAGTTTATGGGTGATTATATAAATTTAGATCAAGTGGGATTTCTAAAAGGGAGGCATATGGCAGATTTGACTAGAAGAGTTTTAGATTTAATAGATAATGTGAATCAAACGAAAGAAAAAGTGGGATTAATATCTTTGGATATTTTTAAGGCATTTGACTCCCTACAATGGACCTCAATTAAGGAAATAATTAAAAGCTATGGATTTGGTGACAAATTTAGAAGGGTAATTGATCTATTATATCAGAAAGGAATAGCTAGTGTTAGAGTAAATGATCAGGTCACAGATGAGGTAAAGTTAGAGGCGGGTACTAGACAGGGTTGTCCCTTGTCCCCTATATTGTTTATCATGGCAATGGAGATATTGGCAAAAGCTATAAGAGAGGATGAAAAAATAGAAGGGATAATGGGGAATAAAATAAGTATGTATGCAGATGATACATTGATAATTGTAAAACATCCTGAGAGGGTTATGAATAGAATTAGAACACAACTCAAGGATTTTGAGGACATTACGGGTTTGAAGATAAATTGGGATAAATTGGAAATGATGCTGTGTAATATGGGAGAAGGGGAGAGGAGAAAGATAAAGGGAATGAGTAATATCCAAATTAAAGATAAGTTGAAATATTTGGGGATAATTATATCAAATAGATTGGAAGAGATTAAAAGATTGAATTATGATAGTTTGAAAATGGAAATTAAGATTAGAATACAAAGTTTTCAAAAGTTGAAATTGTCATGGTTTGGGAGAATTGCACTTTGTAAAATGATGCTGTTACCTAGAATTAATTTTTTATTTGATGCACTAGCAATTCAATTGAAGGATAAGAAAATTAATGAGTTTCAAAAGTTGTTTAATAATTTTTGCAATGGGGGAAAGAAATCTAGATTACCAAAAAAATTATGGTATCTACCTCAGAAAGAAGGAGGCTTAGGAATGCCAAATTTAGTGGCATATTACCGTGCTTTTCAAATCAAGAATGTTGTGAAGATCTTGGCAAGAGAAAAAGTAGTTTGGGGGGAGATTGAGATGAAAGATCATAGGAATATAGGTAAAATGATCTTTTTGGGAGGAAGTGTAGGAAAGATAGTTACTAACAACACAATGATGAAGGGACTAATGAATGTGTGGAAAAGATTAAAGAAGGATCTGGCCCCGAACATCTCTCCAATTTTGGAATTGGCAGATATGGCGAGCTTTCCGTTGAAAATAAATAAAGAAATAAAGGAAATATTGGATAAAAATGAAGTTTTCCTGTTGGAAGACTGGTTACGGTTCTGTAGGGATGAAGGAAGGAAGAAGAAACTGTTTGAACAACTGTAAATGAATTGGTTTCAAACATTGATGGTCAATAGTTGGAATGGTAAACATTTGAGGGAATCAGATATAGATAGAGAAAAGACGGAATTTGAAGAATTGGTTTTAAAAATTAGAAAAGGAGATAGAAATATTAAGGGTTTAGTTAGCAAATTGTATGATCTAATAGGGATGGTGACCCACAGGAGGGTTTGAAACTAAGGTGGGAACAGGATTTGAATATAAAGATGGAAAAAGATGCATGGAGAAATTTAGTGTGAGGGACCAAAGACAATGAAACAGCCGAAAGGTTGGCTTAACACAGGTTTATTGCATGATGATCCGGAGGAACATGTGGTAATGGCGGATGGGTAGCTCAATATATACGGTTGGCTATACATTTGAATGTGGCTCGTTGACAGTCTATTGGTTGCTGCCTGCGTGACGTCAGAGAAGGTCACGCGATTCTTGTCCAGGTGAGGAGGTGGCGGGAATCTTCCCGCGCTGCTGATCCAGGGTGAATCTGGGCCATGAGAGCTGGACGCTCGCTATTGCCATCTAGTGGTCACTAGCTCGCGTCCTCTTATAAGGGTTACAGTGATACAGCTGGAGGTTATAATGTTGCACACAGAAAGGTTACATTGTTACCACATGGCTAGGTACATTGTTAAAGGCACAGCTTTTACAGAACACAACATCCCTCCCCCCTAGGATGAGACGAAGTCTCTCAGCCAAGATGGCTTATTGCAAGTACGTTTGGGCCGTGATGTGGGCTGACCTGCCCCGGGGGCGCTACCGCTTCTTCGTTCCCTGGTCCCTTGTCCTGTAACGGGAGAGGGAGACTTGTTAGCGGCTTGCCGTGGCTTGGCGGCTTTAGGGGAAGGGAAAAACTCCATTGTGGGCAGACCGGGGGCGCTCGGGGCTAACGAAAAACCCCTCTTCTCGCTTGGACGGGTGGGGGACCACTCCGAAAAACTCCCCCGGTTCTGAAAATCAAATCCTAACTCAGTTGGGGTATCCGTATTGGTGGGGGAATTCCGCGAGGTATGTATGAGGTCGGGTTCCTCCTCCGCCGAAAGATCCCGCAGGATATCTACGAGGACAGATTCCCTTTCCTCCCCCCTTGGTGGGGACCCGCGGCCCCCTTCCCCTCCCCCTTGGGCTAAACGGGTGGGGGAGAACCCTAACGCTGAGTTTTGTTCCTCTCGGTCCGCGCCCTGCTCATCGGGGACCCTGCGCCGGAGCTGGTCCACGTGCCGCCTCCACAGTAGACCTGTGCTGGTCTCCACGCGGTACGAAACGGGGCCGGTTTGCTCCACGACAACGCCCGGCACCCAGGCTGGGCCCGCGCTGGCGTAGTTCCTGCAATGCACAGGGGCGCCTACGCTGAAACTCTTTGTGGCCTCTAGCCCGATGTTCCTCCCCTTGTCTTCTACTCTCGTGGGGTCTAGCCTAGTGAGGATGGTGGTCAGTTTCCTGCGCATTAAGAGCTCCGCGGGGGAGTATCCTGACGCCAACGGGGTCACCCTGTATCCTAGCAGAAACTGACACACTTGCAGGTTGAGGTCCCCGGGGCCCATGCGCCGCAGCGCGTCCTTCATGGTGCGGACGAGGCGCTCCACTTGGCCATTGGTGGCCGGATGGAAAGGGGCGGAGGTGATGTGCCGGATGGCGTTAATCTCTGTGAATGCCCTGAACTCAGCGGACGTGAAGCAACTAGCGTTATCGCTGATTAGGGTGTCGGGTATGCCGAACGTGGAAAAAATTCTCCGCAAATGCTTTATTGTCGCGGCCGAGGAGGTGCTCGTGACTGGGATGACCTCCAACCACTTGGAGAAAGCGTCCACAACAAGGAGAAACAGAGTTCCTCGGAACGGGCCCGCGAAATCTATGTGTATCCGGGACCACGGCCCCTTAGCCGCGTCCCACTCCCTGTGGGGAAGGCGGGCCTCCTCTGGTCTGGAGCATTGGCAACTCTCACAAGTGCCGACCATGTGCTCGATGTCGGCGTCTAACTGGGGCCACCAGAAATAGCTCCGGGCCAGGGCCTTGGAGCGTACAATCCCGGGGTGGCTGACATGCAGCAGTTTGAACACCCGCGGTCGTAGGGACGTAGGGATCACTACCCGCTGGCCCCACAGAAGGCACCCCCTCTCCAGGGACAACTCTAACTTTTTCCGAAAAAATGGGTCGAATTCCGCTGCCGGGGAAGACGCAGGCCACCCTTTCTGCACCCAGGAGCTAACCTTCGCCAAGGTATTGTCCTTGCCGGTCGCTTTGGCGATGTCGGCGGGCAATATTGGGGGTGAGTCTAGGACCTCTATCATCAGTACCTGGTGGTCTGGCTCCTCCCCGCCCACGTGGCTGCTATCCTGGGGAAGGGGGGATCTCGACAGGGCGTCTGCATGGCTGATTTCCCTCCCGGGCCTGTACACCAACGCGTGCTGATACGCGTTGAGGAAAATGGCCCACCTAAGCATCCTCGGGGACAGGATCTGTGGCGTGGGCTTATCTGCGGTAAAAATGCCTAGCAGGGGTTTGTGGTCAGTCACGATAGTGAAAGGGCGGCCATACAGAAAATCGTGAAATTTTTTCGTCCCCGCAATTATCGCTAGCGCTTCCCTGTCTGTCTGTGCGTAATTTCTCTCCGCTTGGGACAGGGACCTGGAGTAGAATGCTATCGGGGCCTCCCTTCCGTTTTCCAGCACGTGGCACAGCACCGCCCCCACCCCCACCGGGGATGCATCGCAGATCAGGACCACCGGGCGCTTGGGGTTGAAGTGGGTCAGTATGGCATCAGACGCCAGGAGATGTTTTAGTTCACTAAATGCCCTCTCTTGGTCGTCGCCCCACTTCCATGCCTCGTCCTTCTTCAGCAGTTTGTGTAGCGGCTCAGCCACTGCTGCCTTGTGGGGGAGGAAGGAGTGGTAAAAGTTAAGCAGCCCTAGGAACGACTGCAGCTCGGGCTTGGAGGTGGGGCGAGGGGCCTTCTTGATGGCGGCTACCTTAGATTTGGATGGTTTTATTCCCTCAGGAGTCACACGAAACCCTAGGAACTCAACCTCGGTCGCGAAGAAGATGCACTTGTCTTTTCGCAGTCTCAACCCCGCTTTTTCGAATATTGCCAGAACCTTTCCCAATCTCTTGGCCAATTCAGCCCGACTCCCCCCCGTTATCAACACGTCATCAAAATAAGGCAACACCCCCTCTAGCCCCTTCAGGAGGCGTTCCACGAGTGACTGGAAAATTCCAGGCGCCGAATTTATGCCGAATTGAAGGCGCGTCACCTGGAACGCCCCCTTATGGGTGACTATGGTCTGTGCAGCAGCTGCGGCAGGGGACACCGAAAGCTGCTGGTAGGCCTGTGCCAAGTCGAGCTTAGCGAAACACTTCCCCCCGTGCAACCTGGCCAGCAGATGGCTTACTACCGGCACCGGATACGCATTAGGGCGGATCGCCTTGTTGATGGTGCACTTGTAATCGGCGCATATGCGGACCTCCCCATTGGCCTTTAGTGCTGTTACAATTGGAGTTTCCCACTCCGCAGAATCAACAGGAACAAGGATCCCCTGGCCCACCAATTTGTCCAGTTCCGCCTCTATTTTGTCTTTGAGTGCAAATGGCACCCGGCGCGGTTTGAGTCATATTGGACGGACCTCCGGGTCTAGGTCGAATGTCACTGGGGGCCCCTTGAATTTCCCCAGTCCTTTTTTGAAAACTTCGGGGTGCGCGTCGCACACCTCCTGTACCGGGTCAGTCCCAACAGCGTGCACCCCCCCCAATGAACAAACCCAGGGGCTGAAACCATTGAGTTCCGAGGAGGCTGCAATTTCCCCCTTTAAGCACGACTAGGGAGAGAGCCGCGGCGTGCTTCTTAAATCTGACCTGAAATTCTCCAACCCCCAACACTGGAATACTGTTCCCTTGCACGTCCCGTAGCGTGGACCTCAACGCTTTGAGCTTGGGTCGCATGTGGGGGGCAATTCTCAAAAACTCCCTCTGGGAAATAATTGAATATGAGGAACCCGAGTCAATTTCCATCCTAATGGGGACCCCTTGCACTAGTACCTCAACAAAGTAACGGGGGTGTCCCGCGGACACGCTGAATACTGGGGGGTCGTCCTCGCTGCCGTCGGAGATGCGGCCCACGCCGTCCCGCTTTCTCATGGCCTGGGCGCCGTCTTTGGGTCTCGTCGAGCGGTCTTGTCCCGCTGAACGGTCTGTCGAGCTCCTCCGGGCCTCGCGCCTCTTTCTGCATACCTTGGCGATGTGCCCGCGGCGGCCGCAGTTGTGACACTCGGCCTTTCTGAACGGGCATTTGGCGCGGTCGTGGGCCGCTCCACAGCCGTCGCACCGCCGGCCCTCTTTCCGGACCCTCCGGACGTCCTCGTCGTCGCTGCTCTCCGCGGACGATTTCGAAGTTCGCCGGGCTGCATGCACCGAAGTCTCTGCCTTGCTCGTCTTCGGCCGCCAGTCCTGGAGCTCTTGCACCCCAGCCTTTGTGGCTTCCGCGGCCTGTGCCGCTTTCAGGACCTCCTGCAACGTGGGGGGTGGCTCCTGATTCATCAACGTGCGCTGAGTCTCGGCGTCGTTCAGGCCCCATAGCACGCAGTCCCTGAGGGTGATTTCTGCGCTCTCCCATTTGCACGGGCCGGCAGCCAGTCGCAGGGCCGCCACGAAGGTGGCGACGGTCTCCCCGGGCGCTTGGACTCGCCTCCAGAATGCACTCCGAGCGGGGAACATCGCCGTCAAGGGCCGGAAGTATTCGCGCAGCATCTGTAGGAGCTCCTTGACCTTGAATTCGCTCACCCTCTTCGGTGCGATCAGGTCCACCAAGGTTCTTTTGGTTTCTTGTCCGAGCATCCTGGTGAAGATGGCCCTTTTCTTTGCCTCATCCGTGACTTCGGATTCGACCAGTGCTCCCTGGAAGTCCATTTCGAAGATCTCCCAGTCTCCCGGTTTCTTGATTTCAAAACCGGCGCATGTCTTGGTCCCGTGGGCAGCCATTATCCCACCTTCGTCGCCAATTTAGTGTGAGGGACCAAAGACAATGAAACAGCCGAAAGGTTGGCTTAACACAGGTTTATTGCATGATGATCCGGAGGAACATGTGGTAATGGCGGATGGGTAGCTCAATATATACGGTTGGCTATACATTTGAATGTGGCTCGTTGACAGTCTATTGGTTGCTGCCTGCGTGACGTCATAGAAGGTCACGCCCTTCTTGTCCAGGTGAGGAGGTGGCGGGAATCTTCCCGCGCTGCTGATCAAGGGTGAATCTGGGCCATGAGAGCTGGACGCTCGCTATTGCCATCTAGTGGTCACTAGCTCGCGTCCTCTTATAAGGGTTACAGTGATACAGCTGGAGGTTATAATGTTGCACACAGAAAGGTTACATTGTTACCACATGGCTAGGTACATTGTTAAAGGCACAGGTTTTACAGAACACAACAAGAAATAAATGGAAAAAGAGGATAATGAGAACTATGTCGGTTAGAATTAAAGAGCATAATTATAAAATGTTGTGGAGGTGGTATCTGACACCAGTGAGGTTACATCAGATTGATAACAAAAAGGATAAATTGTGTTGGAGATGTAAAGATACAATAGGAACTTGTGAACACATGTGGTGGAATTGTAAGGTGATAAAGGATTTTTGGAAAAGATTAGAAAAAGAGATCAGTGAAATAATGGGTAAGAGAATCAAACTGGAGTCAGACACCACTATGCTAACAAATGTGGAATGTATTAATTTAAATAGGGATGAGAAAGAATTACTCGAAATAATGCTTACAACGGGTAGACAATGTATTGCAAGAAATTGAAAAAATGATATAATTATACAGATGGAGGAGTGGTATAAGAAATTTGGAATTTAGCATTGAATGATAAATTAACATGGGAGATAAAAGGAAAAAAGGTAACATGAGAGAGAATAGATTTTGGAATATTTGGAAACCTTTTGTGGATCATTCACTTACGGATGTTGAAACAAACAGACCTGTACCAGATCAAAGAAGTTTTTGGAGATAAAACATGAGCTATTCTGAGTTCTCCAGTGCATTGTAAATAAACACTGGGTGTGAATTATGTATAATGTTGTTTTTGTTAGCTGTTGATTTATATCTTAAAGAGTATTGAATTTTACAAAAGTGTATATGACCTAGTAATATTAGTAGCTAATTATATGTAGAAAGAAATTTTTGGATAAAGAGTGAAATAATTACTTTGTCTCGAATATTTATGTTTGTGAAATATAAAGATAGTTAAAAAGTGTATAAGTTTTGGCTGTATTTCTTTCTTTTTATTGCTTTTCTTTTTTTCTCTTTTTTTCTCTTTTGATGCTTTTTGTGTTTACTTTGTATGTAGGTCTATTTTTGTATTTTAATATGTATTGTTTTATATTTGTATTGTTTTATATTTGTAAAAATAAAAAATTTATATAAAAAATAACATAAAAATTGCATAACAAAAGGAAATCCACAGAAAATATCGGCTCGGTTTACAGAATTTGTTTCAGAACAGATTATTTTGTTTTCAATGCATTCCTATGGAAAACAGCTTTTTGGTTAATGCATTTTGGTTTTCACTGCCTATGGGAAACTGCATTCAATGCATTCCTATGGGAAATTCAGTTGAAGTAATTTCTACTGTAAGAAACGTCCCGGAGAATACATTAATTACATTAACTGAGGTTCCACTTTGTGTCATGTGTTGAGAATGCATTTTTCCTGAAGCAGGAAAAATATCACTAGCGTGAATTTGTTTAAGGTAGATCCCATCTTGCCATGAAGTGGCCCACACACTATGATCATGGAGCTATCTCCTGTGGCACACGTGAAATGAGACATGCAGGATTTAACACTGGGACTGCAATGGACAGCCGCAGCCTTGAAGATATGGACAAGGTGTGCCTTCACAGCCAGTCCATCTGGCATGGCCTCTTCTGCCTCCATGACTGTTGGGAATCAGAGCTTCTCCTCCACTCGTTTTGCATTTGGCCCAATTTGATGGTTTCCAGTGGTATTTCCTCTACTGAGGGAGCCAAAAAAAGGCAACTTTACATCGGCCTAATGATTTAAATCATACATTGCACATAGAGTATATGGATTATATTGATGCTATAGTTCAGAGGGTAAGGAGTCACTAGTAGGAATCTGCCATTTCTTTCTTAACAGAATTCTGGGAGCCCACTGTTGTTGTTATTTCCTATAGAAACCTACATTTCACTCATCTGGACCAAAAGACTGCATGCCTTGCTTCCGATTGTTAATGTATAAAAAAGGAAGCTGGCATGGTGCTTCTTGGAAGCCACAGCCTCACTGCCCTTTAGGCACTGTACAGATCCCCAAGAATCAGCACACAAAAGTGAATAAGACAAAATCCTACTGGGTCTTCTTGAAAAGATAATGAACAGTCAGTTCATCAGTATTTTCAGGCACTTCCCTACAATGTTTCTTTGGAATTAATAAGTCGTTTGCATTGCCCACAATATTTATAATTAGAGGGAATAAAATATCTACTTATAACATTCCTGTCACCCAGTGAGGCATGAATCCACATTATAGTCTTTTACACACATTGTAAAACCAGTTAGCTTCTCTCTAAGTGTACTATAAACAGGGAAACAGATGACTCCATCTGCTGCTGGGAGTTAGGGAGAAATAAATGTTAAAACTGTTAGTGCTCAACATTTTGATACTGGGGTGTGGGAATCTAGAATATTTTTCTAGCTCTTCAATATTTCATGTGTGAGTTATACAGGCAAGTGGTTCACATATTATATAGGGATGGGCAAAATAAATCCCTCCATATGATAAAGTAAAAATAATGACTATTTCAGATGGTGGTAAAGTAAAATAGCAGTGTTGAGGCTATGGCTTGTGCCATGGATATTAAGTATCCAACAATATTGTTATTTTACCAAAATTAATAAACATAATATCTAAGGTTATTTTTCTAGAATACATGACCACAACATGTATTCTAGATAACAGCTCAAGATATATTTGTATAAAATAAATAAAACTTACTTCTCTTTCTTTTTGGAGCCTAACATGCATGTTCTTTTCATATTGAAGTGCATTTTCCCTTTTACTAATATCTTCCTTCAACACATTAATTTCATCTTCCAAACACATAGTTTCATCCTATATGGAAACATATGTGCCTGTTAATATGACTATATTTTTATATCAAACACCAACCTCTCTCTTCTTTTAATATTGGTTTTATAACTTCTTGCTGTTGACTCTACAATTTTATGATTGGTGTCTCACAGTCCATTGCATAGTCTGAGAAGGAAGGAAGGACGGAAGGAAGGAAGGAAGAGCGAGCGTCAGCAGTGAGGATGCTTCTGAACAACCAGTATAATTTTATTGAAGACTAGCTGATTACCCGGCTTCACTTGGGTTTTTCATTTCTTTAACATAGGCCATCCTTTCCCTCTTGGAAACCTTGTGGGGTGTATGTGGGTCAACCCTGCCTCCCTTCCTCCGTCTCTCTCTTCGCTCACCCACCCCGCTTCTCCATCAATGGTCACTTACCGCCCTTATCCTCCCCATACATGTGTCCAGCCACCTGGTGAGAGCAGCTCCCGCACCCTCCCGGTCCTCTCAAGGGCATCTGTCGACACCACTGTCGCCACCATTTGCCTTCCACCTACTGTGAAAACTACAGCTGAGCTCAGAGAGGGCTACAGCTGAGCTCGTCAGGTGATGTCACAATCCCAAACTACCTGGGACTATGACATCAGCTCAATTACGTCACTGGGAAACACACACATTGTATAGATAAATTGCTTCCCAATTTGGGGGACATACACCCCCCATAGGGCTTGTGACCCCTGCAGTGCTGATCTCGCCAACTCAAAGTACGTATTGGTCCAGGGGTGTGGGAGCCTTTCGAGCACATACAAACACACACCTCTGTTTTATAGATATAGATAACAAATCTAAAAAGGCAAAACAATTAGACCTGGACTGAGTTAGTAGACTGTATTTCTAAATGCTGAAGACCTGACGTTTGTTCCTCCTTTTGTATAATCATCTCTTTGACTTTGGCTCTTTTTTTAGATAGCTCAAGCATGCATGGCAATTTGCTTTCCAGTTGGCCAAAATGTCTTTTATGAGCAGCTATTTTCTCACTGTAGACATTGTTTTTCAAGAGCATCATTTGGAACTCTTCTTCCAAGGCTTCTGTGTCAAGTGTTAGCTTCACATTCTCAGCATTGTGGGCTCTGATCTGAATCTCCATATTTTCACAATGTTTTTTTGTATTTGCTATTGCTTCATCTTGATAATAGAGTTCCCTTTCTGTTGCCTTTCTTTCTGATTCAACATGCTCCATTTGTGTCTCAAGATCCTGAATATGAGTCTATGTAAAAATAAAGTAATATAATATATTAATATACTAAACAGTTAAACTATTTATTCAATAGTGCACACAGTTGCTATATATTTCACAGGTTGCTTTTCATATATTTAAAGCAAATATTTCAAAAACGTTTATATGAGCAAAACTGACAGCCATGTTTCACCTCCATGAAATAATAGCATTATGTCATAATGATGTATTAGTTCTTTAGAAAAGAGTAGAGCAGGGATTCTCAATCTGCTGCCTGTGGGTTGGATGCGGCCCACGGTGCCATTTCATGTGGGCCCCCACCGCCTCCACCACACTGGGAAGTGCCATGTGATGGAGGAAAGGCAAAATGGCTGTCCGGCCCCTGAAGCTGTCTGAGGGAGCGTGTCTCAGCCCCCGGCTTTAAAAGGTTGAGAACTCCTGGGGTAGATGATCTCATGGTTTTTAAACTGAAAAAAAACCTCCTTATGCCTTCTAGCAGCTCAAAAAATATTTTACAAAATTAAAAATAGTAGCCTCAAATTGTGGTGGACTCCATGCTCCCTACATGGCTCAAGGATACAATATGAGTAAATTTTAAAAAGTTGGGGCCCACATTTAGATTCGGGAGTTCTGTGTGTCACCTCCAGAGTCAACTCCTCTTTAAAGTGACACAATTTTTTCCATAGTTTTATCTGCAACAAAATAACATTTCAACACCTCTGGAAGTTATTTACTACTAGCAGAGGTTGCCCAGCGTTGCTGGGCTGTTTTAAATTGTGTTGGAAGGTTAAATTGTGTTAATGTTTTTTAAAAATTGCTTAGTCTGTAATTTTAATTTTTTAAATGTTTATTTATGCAAATTTTTTTGGCTTGGCTGTTATTAACTGTGATCTGCTTTTTTGGGTTTTTTTGAGGATTAATAAAAGAACAAAGTATGATATAATTTTTTCAAATTGTTTTATGTAAGCGAATAATATTTTAGTTTTCTGAATTTTTTTAATTAGTTGTACCATAGTTAATAATTTTAATAATGTCAAAGTAAATGTTTTTTACATTCAATGTTTTTAAAATGTGTTTAGATGTTTTGAGTTTAAATTTGAGTTAAAACTCAGCACAGGATTTTTAAAAGTTTCTATTGTATTTTATTGACATATGTTTGTGATTTGTGTTAAAGTGTGTTTTAGTGTAATTTTTTTTACTTGTTTTTATTGGTGTGACCTTTTGTGTAAAATTGTGAATTTGTGTTATGTTTTTGGTTTGTTTTTATTTGGAGCTGTTGTGTGTTTTTGAATTGTTTTTACTATTGTGGCGAGTAGGTGGTGCTGGTAGGGGTTATTGCATTTTGACTGTTTTTTCTCTCCTGGCCTCTGGGTGGAGCTTCCTCTGGTAAGTAGTCTCTTTCTTTATTCATTTCTTTTCCAGTCCTGGTGAAGGTAGGACATCTTTTGGTAAGTTTGCTTGTTTTCTTTCTTTTGTGTGTGTGTGTGTGTGTGTGTGTGTGTGTGGGCAGGGGGGGGGGTGTTGGAATTTGTATTTTTTGTCTGTTTGTTTTGTTTTTGATTGTGTCTTTGTTTACTTCGTATTGTTTTTAGTGTTTTTGTTTTTGTGTATTTTTGGATGTGTTTGACTGTTTTTAGTAATTTTTAAACATTTATTTATTTGGTGGTGGGGAAGGGACGTGGTCATTGGGGGTTAGGAAGGGTGGGCTAGGTGGTGGGGAGAGGGGCATGGTCATTGGGGGTTAAGAAGGGTGGGTTAGGTGGTGGGGAGGGGGGATGGTCATTGGGGGTTAGGAAGGGTGGGCTAGGTGGTGGGGAGGGGGTCGTGGTCGTTGGGGGTTAGGAAGGGTGGGCTAGGTGGTGGGGAGGGGGGCATGATCATTGGGGGTTAGGAAGGGTGGGCTAGGTGGTGGGGAGGGGGCATGGTCGTTGGGGGTTAGGAAGGGTGGGCTAGGTGGTGGGGAGGGCGCATGGTCGTTGGGGGTTAGGAAGGGTAGGCTGGGTGGTAGGGAGGGGGCCTTTATTGTGTTATGGTGCTTTGTTTGTGTAGAGTCGTGAAAGTAGATCGGGGTTTTCCCTTTAATATCAGTGGGTGGGGGGTTGCGACCCCCCTCTCCGCTGGCTCCCCTGGGGTTGGGAGGTTTGGGGGGACAAAAGGGGTATGTCCCCCCAACTCTTCTGGACCCAGGAGACCAGGGAGAGAGGATCGATTTTTCCCCCCCCCCTTCTTAAAACAACTCCGTTTTTAAAGAGAAGAAACCGCTTGGTTTCTTCTCCTTAAAGACGGAGTTTTTTTAGGAAGGGGGGAATCGATCCCCTCTCCCTGGTCTCCTGGGTCCAGAAGGGTTGGGGCAACATACCCCTTTTGTTCCCACAAACCTCCCAACCCTAGGGTAGCCAGAGGAGAGGGGGATCGCAACCCCCCCCCCCACCTACTGATATTAAAGGGGAAACTCCAGTCGGGACCTTCAGGCGCCGTGGGTGAGGGAAAGAAAGCCGGCTGGTGTTTGCTTGGCTGTGAGGCGGTGAGTTGTTTTTCTTTTTAATTTTTTGGGCACTGATTTCCTCAGCGTTCTGCGCGCTCATGGCGCGCAGGACGCTGGGGCTTGTAGTTATGGGTTGGTGCTTTGTGTTTGTGCTGCGTTTTTTTAAAATGCTTTTCTTTTGATTGGCTGCGGCGCGTGTCCGAACGCTGCGCCGTGCGAGAGCCTCTCAGCCTGATTGGCTCTGGTGCGGCGCGGCGCAAGGAATGTTGGGAAGTGAAGTTGTTTCCCTTTCTTCACGTTTGTGGGGCTGTTGCCCCACTGCCGGTTTTCTCAATCCTTCTTTGACCTGCGTACCCAGATCGGCCGTGTGCACGAAGGGTGAGTGCAGGCAAGTAGGGCGAGGCATAGCAACCTATAGCCAGTTCCAACGGTTAACCCTTAGATTTATAGGTTAAGATTAGCTTTATGAGAACATATTGCCTTTCACCTCGACATTTGGCAGTCCAATGCATTAAAATTAAACAGCATTGAACATAATTTTATCATAGTGGCCTCGATCCTCAGGACTAACTCTCTGTACACTCAATGTCTAGAACTTGTGTGCCTCAAACATTGTTTGTTATCTTTCCATTTTTCCATTTTCAACCTAGGCTATGGTTGAAATGTTAGGATAGGGTGGGTTTTTTTCTCCCTTTGAATTTCAAGGGGATTTTTTTAAAGGTTAACAATAATCTTAAGGTTCTCAGCCAGATGCTAGTTCACTTCTTTGTTGGTGGCAACTCAACTGTGAAATACCTTTCCAAAGGATGCTAATAGGGATCTAATACTACATTACGAGATAAGGGTCTTTCTAATTTTTCCAGGCTTTTCTTTATTCTCCTGTGGCTTCTATAATTTTAAAAATGTTTTTACAGAGCAGTCCTAGTTTGTGTTATGAAAAACATCCTGGTCAGATATACTAACAACAGTGGGAGAAGCCTCAGCCTGGTTTGGGGCACTGCACCATTTCCCTTAAATAATGAATTTCTACAGGAGATTGCCATGTTTCAAGATAGTACTTCTGTTGCCATCCAAATGACCCTATGTACTGCAACAAAAGATAGTGGGGGATTCACTGGCTGGCTGGCATCTTTTTGGTTTAGAACTGGGAAAAGATAATTGACTCTACTTCCTCTGAAGAGATACAATGATATGCAACACATCTCCATCTGTTTTTGCAAATTTGCAACCTCTAGCTTGAGACTTTATACAGATCCTAAATCCTCAACATCTGACCAAGCTGATTCCAGACCTTTTTTGTGCCCTTCCCTGCTGCCAAAATTCCACAATGTTTAGCCTGAAGAAGAATCCTCAAGACTCAGAAGCTCGTGTTTTTGGCATTTCAGTTGTCCAATAAAAGTGTTATCCACTCTTGGTGTTCACAATGCTCTTGTCTCCACTAGTGGAACATCTGTAAACTTTCTGTCCACATGGTTAAACCAAATGATTGCACTCCTCTGCTAGGAAATCACACAAAGAATAATTTCAAGACAATTCCATGCTAAATGACACAGTTATAATGAGAAGTCATTTTCAACGAACTATTGGCATTTTTACACCAACTTTTAGTCTTCAATACTACATAATTATTATGTTCACAACACCCCATGCATAGAATATGCCTGATAGGCACCTGCTATCTTAACCTATAAATCCAAGGGTTAACCGTTGGAACTGGCTATAGGTTGCTATGCGTCGCCCTACTGACCCGCACCCACCCTTCGTGCGCACGGCCGAAGTGGGTACGCAGGTCAACGAAGGATTTAGAAAACCGGAACGGGGGCCTCAGCCCCACAAACGGCAAGAAACGGAAAGAACTTCAATACCCCAAAAGCATTGCGTTTTGCTGTGGTTCTCCGAGTGGCAGCCAATTACGATGAGAAAAACAACGCTCTCAGTCTTTCGGTGCCGCGCCGCAGCCAATCCAAACATGCGTATTAAAACCTTGCCAACGCACGGACGCTGAAACCACAGGGAAAAATACAAATCCCAGCGTCCTATTCACGTTAATACCATTTCAGGAGTTACACTAGAAATCACACCATGCAACGTATTCACAGTAATATAGCCAATCATCAGCTTTGGAGCGAACGCGTCAAACATGACGGAAGAAATGAAGACCCAACGGTACAAAAGGAGCTCCTTTGCCTTGCAAACCCCTCATAGTTACGTACTTTTGCGTTTGCGTATTGGTACGGAGCTAAAACATTTGCGAGCTTTGACGAGAGACCGTTGACTATGAAAATATTGATTGTTGTTTTCACATTAATTTATTATTTTAAATTTACCGTCCAGTTTTCAGTTACTCATTTGCTTTTAATTATTTTAATTTTTTTATTTTATTTCATTTAGCAGAGCATAAACCAGAATTACTGTTATCTCACATTCATTTACAATTTTTAGGTTTTAACATTATACGTTAAGGTTCACATTAACTTTGTTTACGTTACACATACTTTCATTTCTTTTTATTCAATTTACTTTTACGAAAATAATCTCCAAAAACGAACCCGACTCACTTCTCAAACCACATAAGCAGAACGCGAAGGATCGATTCCTACTGAAGTCAAAATCGTTACGCAAACCGTAACGCATCGGAGCTATTTAAAAGCAAATCATCAAAAATACATTACATCAAATTTAATAAACGTTCAAATAAAGCATAAAGCAAACCCGATATAAAAATACATTGGAGAGAAAAGCAAACCACATTTAAAAACTTAAAGCAGCAGTTTGAACTAAAGGCAATTAAGGAACAAAATACCTTCGCTAACTCCAAAATAACTCCAAAATAACAAAATAACAAAATAACTCCAGGGACATTTACTAAACTTTTTACTGACTGCAATCCATTTTACTAAACTATTTACTGTCCGGAATCCATTTTTACTCTTCAAAAAAGATACAGCCCCATTTAAACACTGCAACCTTCCACTTCACAACATTTTAAAAGATCAAAAAATATTTTAAATACACCAAATTTAATAAACTGTTTACTGACTGCAATCCATTTTACTAAACTATTTACTGTCCGGAATCCATTTTTACTCTTCAAAAAACATACAGCACCATTTAAACACTGCAACCTTCGAAATCACAACATTTTAAAAGATCCAACATTATTTTAAATACACCAAATTTACTAAACTATTTACTGTCCGGAATCCATTTCACTAAACTATTTACTGTCTGGAAGCCATTTTGTCTAAACCAAACTCCATTTACTGTGCTAACAATTAGAACACCAAGAACAAAACAGCCTTTACTAAAAGAAATATATCACTTTATACCATTTCAATATTATTCAAAAATACACTTAGCTAATTTAAATTTATAGCAAAAACACTAATCAAATTTTAACTAATTAAAATAACAGAACAATTACTGTAAAACATCAACGCAGGACATATCAATCATTTCACAAGATACAGCCCCATTTAAAAATTGTTCTTCTACTGCAAAACATAATTCAAACAATTTTTTAAACACATAATACTTTACTTTACCTTAAACCACATTCAGACCAAATATTGCACAACAACAAAAAGGAAAGGAAAAAAAATAAACACTGTTCAGATTCCAGTCTGTCTCCAACACACTCCAATTACTGTACTTCAAATTAACTACAACAAATATTACACATTATCTTATTATAATAAACAAATAGAATAAATCCATTGCATTGAATATCAAAATGCCTCCAAAGAAAAGAGTAAATATAGCGCAAAGAACAAGTGAAAGATTAAAAAGAAAAATGCAAAGCACGGAACAGACAGCACAAGAAAGGGAAGAAAATCTTAGTAAACGAAGAAAGGCTTATTTAGGAAAGGCACAACAAACAAAATCAGAAGAACATGAAATCATGTTAGCAGAGCGTAGACAAATAGATAGTGCTTCAAGGGCAAAAGAAAGTAATAGAAGACATGAAAACAGATTAAAACAGAATAAGGAAACAAGAGAAAAAAGAAGGGAGAAGAGTAAAGGACAGAAATTAACATTAAAAATGGCTGCCTTTTCCTATGATCCAGAAACAGATTATTCTCAGCAATTTAATTTACACATTGGAAATCTAGACAACATCTGCAAATTGTGCAATGCAAGAAAATTTAAAAATGAAACTAAATCCTTATGTTGTAAGGAGGGAAAAATCAAAATACAGCAACAATTCCCACCACAACAACTTTTGGAATACACCAGTGGAGAAACACAAGATTCAAAACATTTCTTAAAGAACATTAGAAAATACAACTCATGTTTTCAAATGACCTCATTTGGAGCCACAAATATTATACAACACAAAGGTTTCAATCCAACATTCACCATACAAGGACAGGTGTACCACCAGATTGGATCACTACTACCACTACCAGAAGAAGATCCAAAATTCCTTCAAATTTATTTCATGGGAGATGAAGAAAAAAAACAACTCAACGATGTACATACATTGAGGGAACAAAAAAACATATAGTACTAAACATACAGAGAATGCTACATGAACACAATAACCTCATCCGCACTTTCAAGAATGCAATGGAAAATATGCCACAAGAGGAATACAAAATTATCATAGCTGCAGACAAAACACCTACAGGAGAGCATATACGAAGATATAATGCTCCAGAAACAAATGAAGTGGCAGCCCTCATTTCAGGAGGCACTTTCCATCCAAGAGATATTATACTAAAAAGACATGATAAAAAACTGCAACGAATTTCAGAAACACATCGCTCTTATGATGCTCTTCAGTATCCCATCCTTTTTCCATATGGTGAAGATGGTTATCACTTTAATTTGAAACAAATTGATCCCAAAACAGGAACAGAAACTTGCAAAAAAAATTCTGCTATGGACTACTACTCATACATTTTAATGATTAGAAATGAGGAACAAAATCACATACTACACTGCAAAAAAATTGTTAAACCAGTTTGTGGTTGATATGTATGCAAAAATAGAATCTGAAAGACTACTTTACATTAGAACCAATCAAAAATCACTACGAGCTGAACAATACATACACTTAAAAGATGCTGTAGCAAAAGATGGAAACCCATCTAATGTTGGAACACTACTCATACTGCCCGCAACATACACAGGAAGCCCAAGACATATGCATGAATACACTCAGGATGCAATGACATATGTTAGGAAACATGGAAGACCAGATTTATTCATTACTTTTACATGCAACCCAACATGGCCTGAAATCAAAAATAACCTCAGAAACAATGAGACATCTAATGACAGACACGATTTAATTGCAAGAGTATTCAGACAAAAACAAACACAATTAATTAATCTGATCACCAAAAATTATTTATTTGGTGAATCAATTTGTCATATGTTCATGATAGAATGGCAAAAACGTGGGCTGCCACATTCGCACAATTTAATATGGCTAAAAAACAAAATACATCCAACTGAAATTGATAAAATAATATCTGCAGAAATACCAGACGAAAATGAAGACAGTGAATTACATGCAATAGTGAAAAAAAACATGATTCATGGTCCATGTGGACTTCTTAACCCACAATCACCATGTATGAAAGACAAAAGCTGCACCAAAAGATATCCCAGAGCATTATTGAAAGAAATACAAACATCAGAAGATGGATACCCACAATACAGAAGACGTTCAGAAGAGGATGGAGGAAAAACAACCAAAATTAATATGAAAACACAAGGGGAAGTAGAAATTGACAACACATGGATAGTCCCATACAGTCCATTACTATCAAAAATATTCAATGCTCACATAAATGTGGAATATTGTAATAGTGTTAAATCAATAAAATATGTCTGCAAGTACATAAATAAAGGAAGTGACATGGCCGTTTATGATGTCAGAAACCAAAACAAAAATGATGAGATACTGCAGTACCAATGTGGCAGGTACATTAGCACAAATGAAGGTTTCTGGCGTATTCTAGGATTCCATATTCATGAAAGACACCCCACAGTCCAACATTTAAGTGTACATCTTGAAAATGGGCAAAGAGTTTATTTCACACCAGAATCAGCCACAAGTGTCGCAGAAAATCCAAAAGAAACAACTTTAACAGCATTTTTTAATTTGTGCAAGACTGATGAATTTGCACAAACGATCCTATATAATGATGTTGCAACATATTACACATGGAATAAAACTAAGAGATAATTCTTCCGGAGAAAGACTGGCACTTATATTCCAGAACTTGACATGTACCAAAGTGATGCAATTGGAAGACTATATATTGTGCACCCAAATAATAGCAAATGTTTCTATCTCAGAATGCTGCTACACACAATTCCTGGCCCTAAATCTTTCCAGGAACTAAAAACTGTGAATGGAAAAATTATGGAAACATACAGAGAGGTTTGTCAGCATATGGGGTTATTGGAAGCAGACCAACATTGGGAAACAACTTTGGAAGAAGCTAACATATTTTCAAAGCCACAACAAATAAGAACATTGATAGCTATAATATTGACTTCATGTAGTCCATCAAATCCACTACATTTGTGGGAAATGTACAAAAACCAACTAAGTGAAGACCACCTACTCAAAGCAAAGAAAGAGCATCCAACTTTAAACATTGACTACACACCACACATCTACAATATTGCATTAATACAAATAGAAGACCAATGCATACGCATGGCAAATAAAACACTAAAACAAGTTGGCCTTCCAGAACCAACAAGAGACAAAGGAGATGCATTAAATGCTGATTATATAAGAGAGACCACATATAACATAGACGAATTAAAACAATACATAACTCAAAATAAACCACTACTAAATGATGAACAGAAAGCTGCCTATGAAACAATAATGACACAAATAAAAGCAGAAAGTGGAGGAATAACATTTTTACAAGCAGCAGGAGAAACAGGAAAAACATTCCTTACAAATTTAATTCTGGCAGAAATAAGATCAGAATGCCATGTGGCTTTAGCAATAGCATCATCTGGCATAGCAGCCACTTTAATGGAAGGGGGTCGAACAGCACATTCTGCTCTCCAAATACCACTTGACGTAGCAAAACAAGAAACACTCACATGTAATATTACAAAAGACAGTGCACGTGCTAAGGTACTCAAAGAGGCAAAAATAATAATATGGGATGAATGTACTATGGCACATAAGAAATCAATTGAAGCTTTGCACAGAACTCTTCAAGATATTAATGACAATCAAAAAATAATGGGAGGAATTCTATTACTTCTTTGTGGTGATTTCAGGCAAACACTACCTGTAATTCCAAAATCTACTCCAGCAGATCAAATAAACGCATGTATTAACCAATCCTTTCTATGGAAACATGTGCAAAGCATAACATTGACAGAAAACATGAGAGTACGACATAACAGTAACACAAAAATCTTTACTGACTTTCTGCTAAATATTGGAGAAGGGAAGGTGCCAAAAAATGAGGACAACAACATAACATTCCCAGATTACTTCTGCACCATGGTACACTCAGAAAATGAACTGATCAATGCAATTTACACAGATATTTCCATAAATTATCATCATCATGAATGGCTAACAGAAAGAGCAATCTTAGCAGCCAGAAATGATGATGTTAACAATATTAATTACGAAATTCTAGACATGTTGCCAGACCAACCAACTGTATATAAATCAATTGATACAGTGGTTGACAAAGATGATGCTGTAAATTTCCCAACAGAATTTTTGAACTCATTAGAACTGCCTGGAATGCCATCTCACCACCTATTACTAAAACAAGGAGCACCAATTATTTTACTAAGAAATATGAATCCTCCAAACTTATGTAATGGCACAAGACTATGTGTTAAAAACCTAATGCCAAATGTAATAGAAGCTATAATTATTACAGGGAAAGGAGCAGGTGAATCAGTATGCATTCCTAGAATACCACTTATACCGACTGATCAAACAATTCCATTTAGAAGACTACAATTCCCAGTTAAACTAGCATTCGCAATAACAATTAATAAATCACAAGGACAGACACTGAAACATTGCGGAGTTCACCTCACCAAACCATGTTTTGCTCACGGACAATTATATGTTGCGTGCTCTAGAGTTGTAGCTGCAGAAAACTTATTCATACTAGCAGAAAAAGAGCAAACCAAAAACATTGTCTACCAACAAGTACTGCAAAAAATAAAACAATAAGCACCACATTAAAACATAACACATAAAACAATTTAAATACAAGCAGACATTTATAAATAGAAATAGTACAGCACCATTACAAACAATAACATGAACACACTAACACTTACCAAAACACGAGTAAAGTGAGCACCCAAACTGTACGACAGAAAGCATCGCGTCTCCTAAAACTTTCAAAAAGCCAGCCCAAGTACACTCACAGACGCTTCAATAGGAAGCAAGACACGACAAACTTAAAAGGAAAATACGCACTCACTTACAGCCATGCCTTCTACACAGACAAACAGCAACGCGGAAAACAGACACACCTCAAAACATGCAAATCCACTAAACTCACCTAGCTCTCCCTAACTCCAAAAACAGCGAGGGAAAATAACGCGATAACGAGACTTTCAAAACATACAGGCAACACACAGCTTAGAAACGAAACTAAACGATCAACGGAGAGTTGCCAAAGTGGTGGGTCAAATCTTACCAACGGAAATCAGTAGCGCAGAAAAAATGTATAAGTTGTGATGGAGAAAGACACCAACAAATCACCAAACCAAAAATCATCAGAAACCGATAATCTGGAGGAAGACAAACTTTCCACAAACCAGTACCCCACAGGACCATTGAGCGCCAGCAAACTAACTCTGCATCACTCCAACGGTAAAGAATGCACTAAAATTATTACTCATGTTGAATTTTACATGGATGATTGCAAAATAATATGCATGCAAGATTATGAGTCAGACAGCGATGAGGGAGAACAACAACAAGAAGAACAAGAGCATAAAGGAGAGGAGCTATCAAATTTCAACATTTCAAAAAACAAACCATCCTTATCAGAGGAGACCCAAAGAAAAATTACTGAAATTATAGAAAAAATTAATCTGAAACAGTCAGCATCAACAAAAAACCAAAAATGCACAACAACACAAGATGAACCAAAAACCATAAATAACCAAATAACAAAACAGGAATTAGAAAAATCACACAATGAAGAAACTAAAAATGTGCTAAAAAAGGAAACACTGGAAATCATTCATCTCATAAATCAAAAACAAACAATACATAATACTTCAAAAATTTACAGCAACAACAACACTGAACAACAACAAAAAACAACAACAAACAAACAAATGTACAACCCACAAAAGACAGAAAATAAACAACCAGAAATGCAAATTGTCAGGAAAAAAGAAACAGAAACCATATCCAAACCAAAATTAATATTACCATGGAAACAACAAACAACAGAAATAACAGACAATGACTCCAAAACTTACAGAAACTACAAAACAGAGGAACAGGAAAAAACAAACACAAACAAACAAATTTTCCAAAAAGAAGAGGCAGAAAATAAACAACCAGAAATGCTAATTGTCAGGAAAAAAGAAATACAAACCACATCCAAACCAAAATTAATATTGCCATGGAAACAACAAACAACAGAAATAACAGACAATGACTTCAAAACTTACACAAACAACTCAACAAAGGAACCAGAAAAAACAACCACAAACAAACAAAATTACAAACAAGAAGATACAGAAAATAAACAACCAGAAATGCAAATTGTCAGAAAAAAAGATATACAAACAACCTCCAAACCACACTCAATATTGCACTTGAAACAACAAACAACAGAAAATGCAGAAATAAAAGAAAAGGACACTGAATTAAAACAACACCAAAAGAAAAAAACATTAGAAGAAATACTACAGCAAATAAACAACAAACAAATACAGCAACATGAAACAAAACACTCAACCAATGAAAAACAACATGAAAAACAGCAACAACCACAACAAAACGACCCTCAGCTACAAATGAACAATGAGGTAGATATAGACTCAATCATAGAAAGACATCTCCTCATGATGACGCATCCACCATGTCCATTCAACCAGCCACTAGCAGAATTAATGCTCCACCATTTTCTGAAAATCAAATGTCAACAGAGCCAGAAAAAACAGGTAAATAACCAAAACAATTTAATTATCAAATTTTTAAAAAAACATATATATATAACTTTGTCATTATTCTCATTAAACAGATGCCCCAACAAATCAACAGTCAACAAACTGAACCACAAAAAAAACTGTTAATGAAGGTAAATATAAACTTATGCAGAAAAATTTTAAAAAGAATATTTACTAAGAACAATATTTACAGTTAAACATAAATCAAAATAAAATTTTGATTACAAATACTACATTCCAAAAAAAAATATACATCAATTAAATGGCACATAACAATAGACAAATATCAATATCTCTCCCTGTGTATTATGTTTTACAGATGCGAAAGACACATCGCTGGACCAAAAAAACAACACAAATATTTTCAGCTTAGAAATAGTTAACTGTTTAATATGTTTTAAAAACAAAAAAGTAACATACTTTACTGTGCAACTTGCAGTAATGTCACAACCAGTTTACAAAAAAATTGCTAAATGTTAAAGATGTTTTTGCCAAAAAAATAATAATAATTTCAATTGCAATCCAAAATTATTTAAACATTAAAAAGATATTGCAAAAATTACAATGCTTCTTTTTTAATAAAACACAGGGGGGAAAAGCCTGGCAACGCCGGGCAACCCTTGCTAGTATAACATAGGGATTCATCTGAGCCATTCTGAGATTTTTATGTTACTGTGCTATAGCCAAAATCCTGTTGCTTAGAGTGAGTCAAATCATAAATTTCAGCCCATTTCTCCATTGGCCGCCACCGGGATCCTCCAGCTCTCCCCGGAGCCCTCGTCACCGGCCTGGGGATGGGAGGCAGGTGTGCGCCTCCACCCTCCGAGCCCTGCCTTGCTCGGAGGGCTTGAAAAGGCACCCCCGAAGCCGCTGCCGCCACCAGGATCCTCCGCCTCTCCCCGGAGCCCTCCGAGCTGTACTCTCCAAAACAAACTTTTTGTTAACCCTTATGTGGCTACGGGGACCTTGCTTGTGAGTGTTTTTGTGGACACCGTATGTGGTGTTGCCCTAATAGACTTTCTTTATATTGTGTCTATGCTATATACATATGTTGTGTTTTGGCTATGATTGTTGAATGTTTTGTTATTTGAATTTACATGCTGTAAAGCAAGATCACCCCTTCACCAAGGGATTTTTGCAAAGAGTTAATTCACTGCCTCCCTGCCTTTCTTTCAATTATCCTGCTTGAAAGTGGCAAAGGCAAAACAGCACCCTGAGAAGCCCGCTGTGGAGGGCAGACACTTGCAAGCGAGATAATTGAAAGAAAGGCATGGAGGTAGTGAAATAACTCTTTGCAAAAATCCCTTGGCTCACCTTGAAGTTTGGGGGACAAGGAGTCATCCTCAGCCCTTTTCCTCAAAAGCCGGGAGGGAGCAAGAAATGCCCATATCTAAGAAGCCAAACCTCCACCATACACTGGGACAGATGATTCCTTCTTCAAGTGACCATAAAGGGTTAATTGCATAGGGTCAGTATTCCTAGAGAGGAAGGGAACAGGTTGGACAGAAAGTGAAGAATCCTCCATTGCAAAGGTCCTCCTCCAAAATAAGTCCCTTCCTGTCTCCTGCTTTTCTCCTTCCAGAGGGAAACGGATGCACCATGGACTGCATTGCCGTTCTGGGCCCCTTTTTAGAACTTTCTTCCAAGGAATCCTTGGGTGGGGTTAGAGCACCCGGTGAGTCTACTTCAGTGGTGTATGTGTGAAGGGGAGGATGGGGTGACCTCAGGGGGAAGAAGGGTGGTTTCAAGAGTGGCCCAAGAAATTTTATTCAAAAAATAAAAGAAAAATAGAACCATCAAAGAATAGTCTTTTGCAAGAATCACACAGGGAAAAACCTCTTGACTACACTATATTTTAAACTGTCAAAGGCTGTCCGATCTGGACGGGGATTCCGACAGTCCCATCTGATGCATGCACAGTTTGAAAAATGCAATGCTGTCACATGGCTGTCCCGGTTTAGTGGGAGAGAATTATGGCAACCATAGGTGGACTCCCAAAAAATTTACTACCACACTGTGACCATGGTATGGTGGGCGTGGCCTGGGAAAAAGCCCTGCGTTGCACCCAAATTAGGACTACTTTATTTCAAAACGGATGGGTGGGGCCAGCCAGAATTTCGGCCACCGGTTCTGGCGACGTGTGAATCTGCTGATGCCCACCACTACATGACCACAGAAACGTCTGCAGAAGCAGACAGCACTGGCTCTTCAGCTTTGAAACAGCGATGAGCACTGAACCCTAGAGTCGGATACGACTAGCTTTCTAGTAAGGGAAACAAAAAATAAATTGGGCCAAACGGTGGGAGCAATATAGATCAAGAGAAACAGTTTGTAGCTGAATCACTAAGTGCAATCACAAGTCTCAAAGCAGCCAAAAATGTAACGTAGAGTATAATTCCAAAAGGTGATCCAAAAATTTATTTATTCAACTCTCAAAAAATTGGACTTTCAAAAATCTTAAATCCAAAGCAAAACAGTCTTTACAAAAACTTATTAACAAAAATAGATGTGCATAATCTACTGAGGTAAGACATTCAGAAATCCAAAATCCAGCACAAATCGAAGCCTGTCCGGTTAAATCAAATGGCTTTTCAGAGCTTAAGTCTTGGATAGAAGTCCTTACCTTGAATACCACTCTTATCATCCTGATCACATCAGGAACAACATCTCTTATGGTCTGTCCGCAAGAGCGAAAAGGAATTTGACAACTAAGGAAGATTTTCTCAGCTCGTCTCATTTCATTAGTCGCACTCTTTTATGACAGGGATACCCCAAGCACATCATCAACCGCTTCCTTCATAGAATCAATGACTCTCCCAGGGCATTTATTATAGTAGCGATAAGGTAAGATATGTACTGACTTTGTATCATCATGCTGTTAGTAGTATTTACATGAGAGGAACACTATGTAATCATTGTCCTTACCTGTAATCATCCACCAATATTATGTGGGCTTTGAACATAACTATTTAGGCATTTTGGTATTGTACCTGAGTGCTATCCTTTACGAATCACAGTCTGTATTATTAATAATATTTTTTCAATTAATTTGTAGATTTCCTGATGAAAGACTTAAGCTCTGAAAAGCCGTTTGAGTTAACCGGAAAGGCTTCGATTTGTGTTGGATTTTGGATTTCTGAATTTTTACCTAAGTGGATTATGCACATCTATTTTTGTTAATACGTTTTTGTAACGACTGTTTCGCTTTGGATTTAGGATTTTTGAAAGTCCGATTTTTTGAGAGTTAAATAAATAAATTTTTGAATTACCTTTTGGAATTATACTCAACATTACATTTTTGGCTGCTTTGAGACTTGTGATTGTACTTAGTGATTCAGCCACAAACGGTTTCTCTTGATCTATATATGATATTTCTAGCAAGGGAAACTTTTACCTTTACCTAAACAATATGATTTCAGTGTGCATCTTTAAATCTATTCTAGACTAGCAGCTGTCTTAATGATGGTTTGCATTCATTATTGGTCTTCCACTTGGAAGAACCATAATATTCCCATTTACAACATATAATCTAAAATAAATGCAAGTTCTAGAAACAAAAGTATGATTCTCTAGTAGATCAAAAATAAATAATTTTAAAAGTAGGAGATAATAGCATGTTGATCAAATCAAATCTGTTTCTTTTGGTGTTCTATGCTGGTCTTGGATTTGATTTGATAATAGCATGTTGCTAGCCCAACATGTATAAGAAAATGGAGTCCTGATTTACATAAATGTCCCGATTTACATAACACCATTTCCTATGGGTTTGCTTCGAGTTACGTAAAAAATCATTTTTCCTATGGGTTTGCTTCGAGTTATGTAAAAAAATCATTTTTCCTATGGGGTTGCTTTGATTTACATAAATATTTTTCCTATGGGTTTGCTTTGAGTTATGTAAAAAATCATTTTTCCTATAAGTTTGCTTTGAGTTAAGTAAAAAACTGATTTACATAAAAGCCTATGGAACAGAATTTTTACGTAAGTAGGGGTTTTACTATATATAGTAATACTGTACACTGGTCTTCATTAGAAAACATTCTGCTCTGGCATAACTCTGATCCTAGTTCAATCAACTCTTTGCTGGTATTCATTGCTTCAGCGTGTCAAAAATTAAATTCTATCCATTGAAGATTAACTAACATATGTTTTGTATTATATTATTACCTTACCTACTGTCAGGATGTTTATGGCATCCACACTTTATATGTTCATTGCTAGTATTCATAATGCAGTTTCCACCTTCTGTATCCCATTTCACTTGGTTCCCCACTCAAGTACCGGTATATTGCAACCTGTGGCATCCTTACTATACTCAACGTGTCTGAAGAAGGAGATGGTAATCCATGAAAATTCACATTGAACTAAATTTGCTAGACTAACTTTGCTTCATGCTGAAACAAACACAGCTATCTCTTTTTAAATGGTTAATCCAGCTGTGCTGGCAGATATAGTTATACTCTGAGTCTGTAATGTCATGGAATTGAAAATGAATCCTCACAGCAATGCTGTGTAGTCTTGCTGTTTATTTCTTTGTAACAAGATACCAAACTGTTTTTCTTAAACCACATCAGAATTATCCACAGCACAGCCAGAAGAACATTCAAACTCAAGAGACAGACCTACAATGATAAATGTTTCCTTCTGTGAGACTCTTTGAGATGATGCTTTCGCTATGGGATGTCTGTGCAATTGTCAACCAAATGGCATTGGTCTAGTTGTACGTCTGTCTTGGGAAAACCTCTTTAACTATTACCAGAAGTTCCAGGAAGATTCATAGTTACAACCAGAGACAATTTGTCCACTGTGGAGGAGGCAGTACACCCAATTCACTCTGCATGACCTTTCCAAGAGATATGCATGTCAGCTGTTATCACCTCTGCAAAAACTGGAAGTGAGCCCCTCTCTATTTCTTGGTAGATCTTCACAGAAAATATCATCAACAAGCATCTGCCCACAAAATCACTAACTTCTGCAGTATCCAATAGCTAACTGTTTATCGGCTGACTAAAGAAACACTGCCATTATAAAAGCTGTTGGAGCAGCTTGTGTCAAGTGTAGTATGGATATTAAGGTTGTATGGTTTTTAAAACGTTTTTATGAGGTATATAGATGTTTGCCAAAGATATGGTTAGTTTGATATGTGTGTTGAATTGTGTGAAGGAAGGTAAGTGATTAGACCCTTAAGACTCTTGTCAGGTGTAAATTTCAAATGCTTTATCCCCATCCTCAGCTCTCACACACAGCCTAATGACATGAAAATGCTGAGGGATCAGAAATGCCAGCAGATTCTTCTTACAGCAGACATTCTTCTCCACAGGGAGTTTTGTTGTTCATATGGAACTCAGACAATTCTTGGCACTTAAAAAAATTTAACCCAGGCTCCCAGTCTTATGGACATATGTGGATAAATAAAATATAACTTCATGATGGGGCGGCGGTGGCTCAGTGGTTAATTCTGAAGCTTGCCTTTTTAGCTGGAAGGCTGGCAAGTTGGCAGTTCAAGACCCAAGTACTGCATGACGGATTGAGCGCCCGTCAATGTCCCAGCTCTTGGGGACATGAAAGGAGCCTCATTTGGGCGTTTCCTGAGCGGAGTTTTTCCGCAAAAATCCTTTCAACCTAGAATAATTTCTGACATGAATTTATTATTACTTCATGGTGAATCTGCCCTTGAGGACCATCCAAAGACTGCAGTTGGTTCAGGATGCGGTGGCCTGCGCGGTGGTGGGGTGTAGTCATTTCACTTGCGCCTCGCCACTGTTGCGTGACCTGCACTGGCTGCCTATATGTCTCCGGGTGCAATTCAAGGTGCTGGTTATAAACTTTAAAGCCCTTCATGGTTAGCGGACCAGGATACCTCACAGACCACATCATCCCTAGGACATCGACCCGTACCACGAGAGCAAACTGAGAGGGCACCTGTTGTGTTTGAATACAATTATGCTGTAACATTTGTGAACTATTAGGATCGTTATGATCCGCCATTTTGTCTCCTTCTTCTTGACTTGTAAATAGCGAGGGACTGCGTCCCCACCTAAACTAAGTAGTTTGTACAGTTTTCACTCCGGTCCGATAACCTCCAAGTTACCCCCTTCCTTCCTGCCTCTTCCCACCCAAGTGTATCCATTTCTCAGTGTATATAAGGAGCGGTGCTGCACCACTGTTCTCCATGTTCTGACTACCCAATAAATGGTTTAGCCCTGTTATGCTGGCTGCTTCATTCTTCCTGCAGAACATCAAAGCACCCTTCAGGTACCATCTGTTTGGGAGGCTCGTCTCTCCAGCACAAGGAGAAGGGCCTTCTCAGTCGTAGCCCCCACACTATGGAACCTCCTCTCAGTAGAACTACCCCTCCATGCCCAGTTGCTACCATTTAGGAAAGAATTGGAGACATGGTTGGCAAATGGGTCTGGGGGCCGGGATTGTCAACATGCTCCCCTTTTTGGCTTGTCTGAGGCTCCCCCCATCCTGTAATTTATTTTGTAATGTTAAAATTTTGTAGATTTTATATTTGTTTTTAGATAATAGATGGCACGGCAGGGGGCAATATTGTTACATTTTTAAGGGTTTTTAATTGTTTTGTATTGGTTTTAACTTATGTGTGTATTGTATATTGTGTATGTTGTTTGTTTACCATGTGAGCCACCCTGAGTCGGGTTCCCTCATTGGGCGGCATACAAGTGTGAAAATTAAATTGAATTAAATTAAGTTCTTCAGACATTTTGTTCTTTTATTTTACTATTTTTGAGTAGAAAATTCAAATCAACCAAGCTGACACTATTTTACATTTACTTTTGCTTAATTTATGTTTCATATAGAAAAGAAGTACCACTCAATAATGTACAAACTTGTGATCATTAAAAATTGTTGGTATACATCTTAGCCACAGTTAAAATATATAGAATAATATTCACAACCTTAATCAATTATAATTCTGACAAACATTAAACATTATAAAATGAAGTTGTCTTACCCAGAAGAATTAAACCAGCCAGCATAAGTTATTTAGCTATTGTCCATGTTGCTTTCTCTCTTCTCCTACTTATTCTTATTCTTATTACTATACAATTTATAACCGATAGTATCAACATACTGTACAATATTTCATTTCAACCAGTAAGCTCCGTAACTTCTACTTGCCATGTTTATGGGTCTATTATTTCTTTCACCAAACACTGAGCTTCTATCCATACAAATAAACTTTTTAGTGAATCTAAACATCTTTAGCCTTTGTCAAGATACCAAGCATTTAATGAAAACATTAACTATCCAATTGGCTTCATTACTAGAAGTATGCATGTCAACACAATAAAGACTTTTCATCTTCAGTTGCAGCTGAAGTTTTCAACATTTCTACTTAGAGGCTCAAGGTTAAAAATATTACATGTTCATATTTATAACTATCTGCAAAAGGCAAGCTTCTCATACAAAGAAATGAAGCAATCATTAGGGTGCTGAAATTTGCAGAACTGGGAATTTATATCCATTAGAAGTAATCCAAAATAAATTTGTCTGGCTAATTGCTAGCAGTCCCCCATTCAACCCTTCAGCTCTAGTTAGATTGGAAATTGCACTAATACCAGTAAAGATATTAGCGCATAAAGCAACAGGTTGAAATTTTCAGTTGGTTGAAAATTCTATTCTGTGCTCCTCCAGACTTTCATCACACACACAAAAAACCCTTCACTATAGCACATCTAGATATGTTGACACTTGCTGTCTCAGAAGGCCAGTATAAACAAATTTCTTATATCTAAAGAGTTTGCTCTTGTGATCACAAATCAATTGAGAACCTAGTACAGTGTAGGTGAACCTATAGAACTTGTGCCAGAGGTGGCATGCAGAGCCCTTTCTGTGGACACACATGCCATCGCAGGTAAGCCCTGACCCACCCCATCAGCACCAGTGGCAGTGCTGCTTCCTCACCTACCCCTCTCCCTCCACCAATGGGGAGACAAGAGGGGAGGCTGAAATCCCGCCCGGGAGGTGGAGGCAGCAGCGAGGTGAGGTGACAAGACACCCTCCCCCTAATCGTCACATTTCGAACGGCAAGGTTTATTTCCATTCATATAAAAGCAAAGTCTGCATCCTCTGCTGGCAATCAAATTGACAGTGAGACTAATGTTATTCAGGATCATTTGTCATTGATATATTATTTCACACTTAAGGGCATTAATTGTAGCAATGTTTATGATTAGATGGATGTGATGTATTTTAGATTTTAGAATTTTAAAACCTGAACAGAAATGTAATTTAAACCAGGGGTGCTCAAACTTTTCGGGCTGCAAGCTGGTCACGTGGTTCAGCGGGGTAGTCAAATGGTTCCTCCCACCGAAAGTGGCAGTAAAACACACCTTGCAATCTGTTTTGCAACAGGATGAGATAGATTTTAGCTGCCATTTTTTATGCTTAAACCAGGGGTGCCCAAACTATGGCCCATAGGCCAACTCTGGCCCCTGACACCAATTCTTCTGGCCCACACTATCCCCATCACTTCCAGAAGTGGGCACATTTTACTTCCACTTCCGAAAACAATGAGGGTGGCGCAGGCCAGATGCTGTCGGAAGCTGGATCTGGCCCACGGGTCGTAGTTTGGACACTCCAATTTAAACTCTCTTGTGTTGTGCTGAGTATGTGTGTATTTTTTCCTTTATTGTGTAATCCACAAAGGCTAGTGTGCCAAGGGAATAAACCAAATTCCATTCAATCATTTTTCAATATTTTACATGAAGTAGATGTCATTAAATTTTACAATCATTCTTTAACTTGTCCCATCATGTCCTACCTTTGGTCTTCTAAGACATTAACTAAGGGACCACCATAAAACGCAAGGAAACTGTCATTTTCTGGAAACTGAGTACTACAGAATAGCTTGTACTACAAAAAGACAAGACTCAGTTATCCTCTCTGCAAGTCTTGATAAACATGTCATTGGCACTTCCCTCATTGCTCTGCTGGAGTGCAAGAATGTGTTCACCTTAAAGTCACGGTTCTTATGGATCCGATTATTTCCCTACGTATACAACAAGATTTCAAGCAAGTGGTATTTGTACCACGTGGCTGGAAAGTTCCATCAACCAATATAAGAAATAAGAATAAATCTAAAGAGAATTTTCAGGCTGGCACTTTTTAATGGCATGATAAAATAAACTTTTAACAAATCTCATTACCTGTAGCTTTACAAGAATAGTCTTGTGCTTTTCTATTTCAGAGGCTTGAATATTCTGTTGGTCTGCTACTTGTTTTACTACTTCAACTAATGATAAGGAACTTGGATTAATAGCCATACCTGAAAAATAAAGACAGTATTACACATTAATCCTGTGCATTATACAAAAATTCCTGTGCTGGTCTACTTTAGTTCACTGACACCAAGAATTGCTACATTATACGTTCGATTTCTTAAGACCATAAGAACATAAGAACAGCCTTGCTGGAACAGGCCACAGCCCATCCAGTCCAGCATTCTGTCTCACACAGTGGCTCACCATTTGCTTCAGGGTATTCCCAGGCAGATGCCTTCACCTGCTTAGGATTCCCTGGAAATGGCATTGAGAAATATCCTGCCTGTCTCTCAAAACTGGAGGTTGCTCTTAGGTATCCATAATTATAGCCATTGATACCCTTGTCCTACATGACAGTTTCTTGTTTGCTTTGATTCATCTCATATTTTATGTTTCAATTATATGTGTTAAGCATCAGATTTTCCTTTCACTTCTGTGTATATAAGTCACTAGATGTCCTTTCAACTTTTATCTTTTTGTGTTGTGTTTTGGGATCAAGGAGACAGCGGAGGCTTGATTCATGAAGAGGCAATCGGGCAAGATAGCCCGGTCGGAGTTTATTTGGAATAACAGGACAAAGGAAATTCCAGAGAAGGGTATGCAATATATCCTTATTGGTTACCTGCGATAGCATAAGGTTACTTAATTGGCTAAATATCAGCATGTCTGCCTCGTGCTCACCTTGCTAATTGGACAGAAGCTGCGTGCTAGCTGAATGACTGCGTGCCATCCCTGGGCATAGTGGGGAGGGCCAAAAGGCCTTGAGTCAGAGGCCCAAACTAGGGCCTCTAAGTTACGGCGTAAAAACAGATGAGGTAAGGAGAACGATCACCCACGATTTATGGCCATGGTTTGCCATTAGCCACAGCGATCGTGCTGTGAACCTCCTCACATCTTCCCCCTTCTGTTTTTAAGAAGCTTATAAGCATAATAAATTTGGTCCTTGCGTGCACGAGGCCGGAAGCGAAATCCTTGCAGGCAGGTGGCTAGCAAAGAAAGTATGCATTGAATAAAGCAACAGGCAGTTATCAGAATGGCAAGAATAATTAAACCATACTGCAGGATGGTCCGTACCCAAGCTCCGTTGGGAAGCCAGGACCAAAGAGTGCTCCACCACGAAGGCAGAGGGTTTTGCTTAATATCAGAAACAATTTTGGTTAAAGAATCCAATTGGTTTTGTACCTTATTAGAATTATCGGATAAGTTAAAGCAACACATATTATGCACAGACTCACAACCTTGATGATGCAACATCAGCAAATAATCGATCGCGGTGTGGTTATCTAAAATGACATTGCGGAGCTGAAATTGCTCCCTGTTCAGGAGGCTAATAGCTTGGGAAGTGTGATTAATGGCTTTTACAAATGCACAAGCAAGCTTTCCAAGCTGCCTTGCATTCCCGGCTGCCAGGCCAGGCACGCCAACAAGACTGATGGCTAAGGATGTGTACTCGGCCTGGGAAAGCACCTTAACAGTGCTATCGCAATCAGAGGGTAACTGCTCAGCGGCAGTACCCCGGGTGATGCGTTTGCGGGCGGGACGCTGACGGACCAGCATAGTGCGGTTGGGCAAAGCAACAATCATACGACTAAGGCAACAAGTGGTTTCAGAGAGGTTAGCAGGAATATAGTTCCAAGTTCGTGACCCACAGGTCCAGAACCACCCAGAAGGCAACAGAATGTGCTGAAAGTTAAAATGAAGGTCCTCTGTTTCTCTCCCGGTGCAATTAAGACCGCGACCGGGCTGGAAACAGCGAGGCTTTGACTTATGTTGAGTACAGTTCACAACCCTGGCACATTTACTAGCATTACTAACAGCTACAATAGGGGTATAGAGAGACAGGGCATCAAAGGGCAGCCTTTTGGTTGCCTTTCCCCAAAAGGGGCTAAGAGCATATTTGTTTTTGACCTGGTCATTAAAGTCGGCCATATCATAACCCAACACTGACCTACTGACGTTTTGGGGACTGTAGCAAATGGGAATAAGACAGGTGCTTAACAGGTGATAGGAGTCAACGCTTTGCTTAAGGCAAAACTCAGTTTGATTAGAAATGCAGGCAAGCTTATACCACAGGTTATACTCAAAGCGTTGGGACAGCTCATCTTGGACGGCAAGCGCTCCTGGAAAGAGAAGCATGTAGCAACAAAGAATCATTATAGAATTAGCATTTAGACAAGCTATGATAGCAACAACAAAGTTCTCAGGAGTCTTTTCCACCCGGATTTTGTCCAGCACGGACTGGGCTTCATCCGACAATGCTTTCACCTGGCCCCAGGTTATCGGCGGGTTCTGCCCCCTTCGCCTTCCCCCTCGGTTCCGTCTCCTCTCCGGGAGCTCGTGCAGGTGAAGGTCGAAGTTTGGAATGGGGTTGCTGAGACCCTGATGCCATGCCATGCTTCCACGGTCGAACAAACCGGGCAGGGACCCAAAGAGGACCTTCTGGCGTAGACACTGCGGCGTAGCCCCTTCCCCAGGTGATGAGGGGAACAGGCCCTTTCCACTCCGGGTCTGTACTGGACCTGGGGGGGCAGGCAGAACCTCAAGCTGGCGGTAGTGACGCTGAGCCCTGGATAAAAATTGAGAATTAAATTGAGACAAGTTAAGGTGGTTTAGAGCAAACAGTACACTAGCAAGCCACTCCTCCTTTTCCGGAAGTGAGAGGGGGATAGTTCCCCCTTTCCTTTTTTGGTGATCCAGTGCCTCTTTCAGGGTTTTATTGGCCCGCTCAACCACGGCCTGTCCCTGAGAATTATAAGGGATGCCGAATGTGTGGACAATCTGCCAGCGGGTACAAAACTCTGCTAGGGCAGTAGAATAATAGGCGGGGCTGTTATCGGTCTTCAAACGGTCAGTTTTTCATCCATATGATGATATATAACCAAATTAGGGTAAGCCTTTCTGTACGGCATGAGAGCTGCATTTACATAAAACTGACACATGGTGGGGCTATTGAGCATTCCCATTGGCAATACCTTCCAATGGTACCGGACTGTGGGCTGGGAGTTATTCAACACTGGGACCGCGAAAGCAAAATACTTCCGGTCCTTTTCCTGAAGGGGAATAGTATAAAAACAATCCTTGAGGTCAATGACAGCCATCTCATAATCATGGGGTATCAAATTTGGGTTCGGGGTTCCACACTGGAGCGAGCCCATCGGCTCAATTATCTTATTGATCTCCCGCAGGTCATGGAGCAACCGCCTCTTCCCGGACTTCTTTTTGATGACAAATACCGGGGTGTTGAACGGACTACTAGTCGGTTCAATGTGACCCGTGTCCAGTTGTTCCTGGACAAGCTGCTTAAGCGCAGTCAACTTCTCTTGCGGAAGTGGCCATTGCTCCACCCACACGGCTTGATCGGTCTTCCACAAGAGTGGAAGAGCACAATGTTGATGGCTATTCATGAGTTATGAGGGTGGTTCCAATTTGCGCCAGCAAATCCCTCCCCCACAAGTTGAGATCAATTTGTAAAATACAGGGCTTGATGCGAGCGATCTCAGGCCCGCCAGGTTGGAGACTGACAGATAACCACTGAGCACTTTTCCGGGAGGCCTGGCTACCACCGATGCCCCAAACTGAGGGAGCGGTTTCGGTTGGCCACAAGGGATCCCAGTGCCCAGCGGCTATCACAGAAATATCCGCCCCCGTATCCAACAATCCTTCCAATAACTTACCGTTTACCCAATACTTACGGGTCGGCTTCTGCTGTCCTATCTGCTCTTGAAGGGTGGCAACCTGTGGATGATAGGTGTCTCCATCGGCCCCGGCACGGGTGGAACCAAACCCCCCTCTGCGAAGGGCGGGCTCCGCTCCCCCTGGGGTCTCATAAGAAACAATGATCAATTGTGCCCAGGAGTCCCCCTTGCGCAGTTGCAATGGGAGGTGACTCCAAAATTGTACATAAATGATGCCTGTGTAGTCTGCGTCTATCACGCCAGGAACTATCATGATGCCATGTTTGGCCGCTGATGAACGTGGCAGTACCAGACCAACGGTCCCTTTTGGCAAGGGGCCAGTAAGGTCGGCAGGCATCAGGATAAGCTCCCCAGGCAACGCAGTTGTCATGTCCTGTGTGTTGACGAGATCGAGACCAGTGCTGCCAGCAGTAGCAGCCTTGCGCTGATCGACTCGTGTCCCCTTTATTTTTACGGGGCCCGGGGAGAGCCCGGTATCTAGTTTCCCTGTGGTGAGGGGTTGACTCTGCACTGGCTAGCCCAATGGTATCCTTTGCCACACCGGGGGCACTTCTTGCTGGGGCGCCTGACATCCTTTCCACCCCCCTTATGCGCTCCCCCTCCGGGGGCGTGACAGTCTTTCTTGAAGTGGTCCGGTTTCTGACAGTTGAAACAATTGCCAGTGGGCTTGTTTCCGGCACGAAGCGCTCCAGCCAGAAGGGCCATTGCATGTGTTTGAGTGCCCACCTCCATACAGGCTTGAATCATGTCAGCTAAACTATACTCAGGGCGGTGAATGACATTTTGCAAAATCTTCTTGCAATCGGCATTGGCCTGCTCAAAAGCCAGCCGTTTCAGGAGTTCTCCTTGGGCATCAGGGTTGTCTATCTGTCTTTGTATGGCTTCCTTCAATCTATCAATGAACTGTGGATAGGGTTCAGTGGGCTGCTGCCATGTGGAAGTAAAGGAGCGTGTGGGTTTCCCAGAGACGGGGACCCTTTTAAAGGCTCTCATGACGCACATGAACGTGCGGTGGAAAGACTCCCGGGGGAGTTGCATCTGCTGTTGGAGGGTAGCAAATGCACCTGCTCCATAAATCTGCTCAGGGGTGTTTTGTGGCGTACCAGCCGCCACTGCAGCCGCTCGGAATTCACTATCCCAGACAACATACTGTGAAGCAGTCAAAATCATTCGAAACAAATCTTTCCAGTCTTGGGGTAACATGGTGTACCCGTTTCCAATTCCCTCAAGCAACCCTTGCACAAAATGTGATCGGACACCAGCCTCTCTAACAGCTTTATTAAGTTCCCTAATTACTGTATATGACAGAGCTTGCCAATGGATACGTTCCTCTGGATTCCCATCCGCCCCCGCCCCCATCTCAACCGTAATGGGAAAAGCAGAAGGACTCTCTCCTTGCCACTCTTCCGCCTCCTCCAGGGACAAAGCCCCATCGCTCTTGGCTCGATGTATGGCAGAGCGAACATTTCCCATCACACCGCCAGGGTAGGCGGGCGGCGCCTGGAGAACCAGGCTCGGGACGGGCGGCACCAATGGTGCCGTAGGTGGTAAAATAGCAGGCAGCACTTTTGGATAAGGAGGTGGTGGGTCCTCGGGTGGATGAGTCAGAGGATTGGTCAGGGATGCCTCTGCTGGTACCAATTTCCTGACTGCCTCATTAACTCTTTGCCAAATCAATAAATGATGAACCGCTGCCCTCGGTTCTTCCAATAAAATTGTTCCGATTCTTTGCCAATCATCCCGTTTGAGTGATCCAATTTCTGGGTACCAAGGACATTGGCATTCGACTTCCTTAATGAAGTCTTCTAGACTATTAAGCATGATGTCTGGACATCCGCTCTCCTTGATGAGTTTCTGCAATTCCTTTGCATGGGTCTTTTGCCCTAAAGAAAGTCCCCCCCCCCCATACTCACAATCGGGAGCTCGAAAGCTGAGAGGTGCACCAGGGGGCTATTCCAGCCAGTGAGTCGGGGAGTTGGGATCCAGCAATCACGTTGTGGGTCGCCAGATGTTGTGTTTTGGGATCAAGGAGACAGCAGAGGCTTGATTCATGAAGAGGCAATCGGGCAAGATAGCCCGGTCGGAGTTTATTAGGAATAACAGGACAAAGGAAATTCCAGAGAAGGGTATGCAATATATCCTTATTGGTTACCTGCGATAGCATAAGGTTACTTAATTGGCTATATATCAGCATGTCTGCCTCGTGCTCACCTTGCTAATTGGACAGAAGCTGCGTGCTAGCTGAATGACTGCGTGCCATCCCTGGGCATAGTGGGGAGGGCCAAAAGGCCTTGAGTCAGAGGCCCAAACTGGGGCCTCTAAGTTACGGCATAAAAACAGATGAGGTAAGGAGAACGATCACCCACGATTTATTGCCATGGTTTGCCATTAGCCACAGCGATCGTGCTGTGAACCTCCTCACATTTTTGCTAAAGGAATTTTGTTCAAATAATGAAAAATAATTATTCATTTGGGTGTTTCCAATATTAGGCCTTGAAGATTAGGGTTTGCATTCTTTGAGTTGCAAGGAATTGAATTGGAACCTTTGCTTTTGTGACTTTAAAATGGATGGTGTTGTTTCTTTCCTTCCTAAGAAGGGATGAAGAGAGGCTTGGGATTTGGCCTTTTCTCTTGGATAGTCAAAATATGCTAGGACTGTGAAAACAGAAGACATTGAATATGGAGTCTTATTGGGTAAGAGAGATGAAGAGGTGGAACAAATGATGAAATATGGTTTTTGTTATCTTAGAATGGTAGAGAAGAAATGCCATTGTGTTAAGCATGTTCAAAGCAGAAGGAAGGATGTCTACCTATGCTTGCTTGTGAGTAGAAAAATGTAATCCAGATTGTATTAGCTGGCTAGGCAAGGAAATACAGAAAGTAAGAATGTTCCTTTTTATTTTTATAACTTTTTGTGTTCTTGTTCTTTAATCTATTTTTTCTTCATATAATAAAGCTTCGACCTTTTACAGAAGACTTTTTGTACTTTTTATTTAGAGCATAAGCTGGTGGGAGAATTCCAGTTCCTATTGAAACTTTATTGGCATTTCACTACCTAATTTGCATTGCTAAATCCTACCTGATCTGGTTGGTTGGTTTGTAAGCATAAACAACCAGGGATTTAAATCTATCACAGATTTTCCTAGCCCAGGGCAGAATCTCATGTTCTCTAAAGCAGCAAAAGGTCTTATGCTAGCTTCCTAGATGGATGAAGGTCTCTATCAGGTGGAACGGATCCTGTGGTAGTGGGATAAGGGGCTTTGTTATCCTTGCAGGGGTATGAGCAGTCAGCCTGATACTTAAACAATACTTCTTTCAAGTTATTATTATTTATTAAATTTATATCCTGCCGTTATCATTTTCTTGATCTTTGTTGTAAATTACTGCTAATTATGCTACAGAATACATCCAATAAGATACAAGTGGTACCTCATACAATGATTTTAATCCGTTCCACAGGGTTCATTGTTGTACGAGCAATTGCTATACATGCATGCATCGTATAGCGATTTTCCCTATGGGATGCATCGTACAACGAATTTATTTTTTTGCTAAGTGTTTTTTCCATTGAAAAATTGTTGTACAATTTTTTCCATAGGGAAAATTGTTATGCGGGATGCCATTTTCCCTCAAAAACCTAATTGTTATGCGATTTTGTTACTATATGGAGCAATTGTTGTATGAGGTTCCAGTTTATATGAAGTATATATTTGTGAAAAGTAAAATATGTTTCAAATAATCTTAATTATTAATTTTTCCACTATTGAACCACTTTTCCATTAAGATTTCATTTAACTCTTAAAGTGAAAGTGTTCTTTAAAAATATTACTGAAAATACTTTCCATTTTACAAGTTTACATTCTTTCACATGTTTTTGGGTTTGGGATTTGTTTTCAAGACTACAATCTATAGCTATAAATCTGAGCGTTAACTGTTGGAATGTGACAAAGGATCCTGCACCTGGCCATACTAGCCCGTACCGAGCATTCGTGCACTTCCCCGAACCGGGTTCGCAGGTAACTGTCGGGTTGAGAAATGTGCCAGTGGGGCAGGAGACCCACGAACACAAACAAAAAGAAAAGACTTCTATTCCCAACGTTCTTTGTGCCACGCCGCACCATAGCCAATCAGGCTGAGAGGCGCGAGCAAAAAGAACGTTGGGAAATGTGCTGCGGCCAATCAAAAACAAGCCACAGGAAAAAAACGCTGCACAAACAGAAACCACAAATGCAAAACTACAAGCCCCAGTGTCCTGCGCACCATGAGTGCGCAGAATGCTGAGGAAGCTGGCACGCGAAAAATAAAAATACAAAGCGCTGCTGGGGTTCCCGTGTGCTGGCCAGCGAGGCCAAGCCACAGGAAGGAAAGCCCCTCTCCTCAACGCTGCCTGAAGTGCCGCTGGGGTTCCTGCAACCTGGCCAGCGAGGCCAGGCAGCGGGAAGGAAAGCCCCCCCACCGCTGGGGTTCCCATGGCCCGGCCAGCAAGGCCAGGCCACAGGAAGGAAAGCCCCTCTCCTCAACGCTGCCTGAAGCGCCGCTGGGGTTCCTGCAACCTGGCCAGCGAGGCCAGGCAGTGGGAAGGAAAGCCCCCCACCACTGGGGTTCCCATGGCCCGCCCAGCGAAGCCAGGCCACAGGAAGGAAACCCCCCCTCCCCAACACCGCTTGAAGCGCCGCTGGGGTTCCCATGGCCCGGCCAGCGAGGCCCAGCCACGGGAAGGAAAGACCCCCCCCGCCACCGCCCCCCCCCCACCGCTGGGGTTCCCGTGGCCCAGCCAACAAGGCCAGGCCATGGGAAGGAAAGGCCCCACCAATAATGGCGCCTGAAGCACCGCTGGGGCTAAAAATAGTAACAAAAAAAACACACCAAAATTATTCAAAAAATAAATAAATAAACAATTAAACCATTAATAAAAAAACACAAACAAAAACACCCACAAACACACAAAACCACTTACAAAATACCTAACAAAATGGAAAAAAACAAATTACATAAACAAACCAGAAAAAGTAAACAAAACCAAAAATAAACAAACCAATTAAACAAACCAAAAAATAAACCAAAACAAAAAAGAACAAACAGAAACACCGCCCAGAAAATAACGAAAATCAGACAACTCACCACCACCTCCTTCCTCCACAACGACCGGAACACAAATGAACAAACCAAGAGACTACGTACCAGAAGAAGCTCCACCCAGAGGCCAAGAGAGGAAAAAACAGTCAAAGTAAAAGAGAACCACTAGCAGCCCCACCTTCAGGGCAGAAAAGTAAAAACAAGTCAAAAATACACAACAGCCCCAAACAAAAGGCCACAAAAGTAAAAAAAAGTCAAAACCATAACAATACATCACACTTTTACACAAATCACAAACATATGTAAAAAATAAAATAAAAAGATTTCTAAAATCGTGTGTTGAGTTTCAACTCAAATAAAAAACAAAAACATCAAAACACAGTTTAAAAACATTGAATGTAAAAAAACATCTACTTTCACATTCCTAAAGTTATTACCTACAGTACAACTATTTTAAAAAATCACATACTAAAACATTATTTGGTTAAATATAAAAAAATGAAAAAATTATATCATCCTTTGTTCTTTTTTTAATCCACAAAAACAAACCACCAAAAAACTGATCACAGTTTATAACAGCCCGGAAAAAACAAATTGTGTATAAATAAACATTTTAAAACTTTCAAATATACACTAACCTCTTTTATACAAACACTACCAGATTTTGCCCGGCGGTGCCGGGCTGTTTTAAATTTTGTTGGAAGGTTTTTGTTTTATGTTTATGCAAATGAGGTTAGTTTTTAATTGTGGTTTTTTAAATTTTTATTTTTACGCTTGGGCTGTTATAAACTGTGATTTTTTCATTTTTGGTTTTTGGTTTTTAAAAAGAGGAAAGGATGATACAATTTTTTATAACTATTGTATTCAACCAAATAATGTGTTACTATGTGAATTTTTTTTAAATAGTTGTACCTTGGATAATAATTTTTAAAATGTGTAAGAATATGGGTTTTTTAATCAATGTTTCTATACTGTGGTTAGATGTTTTGTTTTGTTTTGTTTTGAGTGAAAATTTATTTCTTTTTTTAAATTATTTGTGATTAGTGTGAATATTTTTGAATGTTTTGATAACTTATTGCAATAATTTGGGAATTATTTTTATTATTTTGAATATTTTTGAATGTTTTTTCTCTTGTGGCCTCTGGGTGGGGCTGGTGAGCTTTTATTGTATTCTACTATTTTTCTCTACTGTCCTCTGGGTGTCACTTCTTCTTCCGGTAAGTAGTCTCTTTCTTTCCTGAGTTTAGTTCCAGTCATCATGGAGTGAGGACGTCTCCTGGTAAGGTCTCTGGTTTTCTTTTTTTTGGGGGGGGGGGATTGTTTTGGGGTTTTTTTGGGGGGGTTGTGTGTGTTTTATTTGTTTTTGGATGTTTTTGTGTTTTCTTTTTCTGTCTTTTATTTTTGCTTTTGATTATTTTTTACTGTTTTTGGATTGTGTTTTTGGATGTTTTATGTTTACTTTTTCTGTTTTTATTTTGGTTTTGATTATTTTTGACTGTTTTTGGATGGTGTTGTTTTGTGTTGAGGGTGTGGGTATTTCTGTGGTCCGGTCTCGGGGGCTGGACCATGGAAATACCCTCACCGCTTGATGCGGCGTGGGGGGGAGGTATTTCCGTGGGCCAGCCTGGGTGGCCGGACCACGGAAATTGCATCACCGCTTCATGCGGCATTGGGGTGGGGTTTTTTCCATGGGCTGGCCTTGGTGGCCGGACCACATGAATCCCATCGCTGCTTGATGTGGCGTGGGGGGGAGGTATTTCCGTGGGCCGGCCTGGGTGGCCGGACCACGGAAATTGCATCACCGCTTCATGCGGCATTGGGGTGGGGTTTTTTCCATGGGCTGGCCTTGGTGGCCGGACCACATGAATCCCATCGCTGCTTGATGTGGCGTGGGGGGGAGGTATTTCCGTGGGCCGGCCTGGGTGGCCGGACCACGGAAATTGTATCGCCGCTTACATGCGGCGTTGGGGTGGGGGTATTTCCGTGGGCCGGCCTGGGTGGCTGGACCACAGGAATTCCCATCGCTGCTTGATGTGGCGTTGGGGTTGGGGTATTTCTGTGGGCTGGGCTGGGTGGCCGGACCATGGGAATCCCATCACCACTGTATGCAGCGGTGGGAGGGTGTTTGCGGCCTGCCTTTTTTATTTTTATTTTTCGCGCGCCGGCTGCCTCAGCGTTCTGCGCGCTCATGGCGTGCAGGACGCTGGGGCTTGTAGTTTGGCATGTGCAATTTTAGTTTGTGCAGCGGTTTTTTCCTGCGGCTTCTTTTTGATTGGCCGCGGCGCATTTCCGAACATTCCTTTTGCTCACGCCGTTCAGCCTGATTGGCTCTGGTGCGGCACGGCGCAAGGAACGTTGGGAATTGAAGTTCCCTTTTTTTTGTTTGCGTCCGGGGGGCTCCTGCCCCACTGGCGCAAATTTAAACCCGACAGTTACCTGCAAACCGGGTTCGGGCGAGTGAACGGAGGCCCATTACGGGCTAGTAGGGCCTGGCTAAACATCCTTTGTCACATTCCAACGGTTAATGCACCATTTTATAGGTATAGATTAACAAACAAAAAACTTCCAACACAATTTAAAACAGCCCGGCACCGCCGGGCAAACTATGCTAGTACAGTATATGCATGTTTCCCATTGTATTCTTCCTTCAAAGCCTAAGACTACTTTTTAGACTCCAAATTAAAACAGATGCAAATTTTAAACACAGGGGAAAATCAAGTAAACTAAAATAACAAATATGGTGAGACTAACATCAGGATTTTACCAAAACAAAACAAAGTTAAGGGCCCCCGGAAGCTAAAGCAATACACCTGGAAATATTATTCTTCGGTGATTACTTCTTTAGATACATAGAGAGATAGAGAGATATAATATTTTTTTCTGAAGCTATCTCACGAACCAGAGCTTGATAAGATCACTATTCTGTTATAGCAGCAGTAAAGGTTTGTGGATTTTCTTTAGTGTAAGTAAAGTACTGTATAATAAGTAGTCACTGAGAACTGGAAAGTACAATGGAAAGTAGTTTGTGTTTAAAAAACTGACTGAAAAGTAGAAGCGATACAATTCCTTCAAAGACATTTTGAAGGCATCTTGAGGAGATGTCAATGAAAACTATAACAGCACTAAAAAGAAGATATGACCTGTTACTGTTCAATCATAGGCCTGTAATTTTAGAGGCAACTACTACTCAGTTTGGTAAAAAAAATAGTCATCAACATCTACATTGTCAGAATACCTTTTCCTTCCTGTTCTAGGTTAATCCTGTCAAATTGGGGATTTCATTACTCTGCTTTTACTTAATTTATGTCTGTTCTCGTGTGCATTGTTGATGCTCCTTCTGAACCTTTGCAAAAAAGCAAATTAGGAGTTTAAAGGAACAGCAAATCATCAGGGTCTACTCTACAGGGCCATTAACTACCCGCCTCACACTATTATATCTTGATCCTCCTTTTTGCTGGCCTAACAGAGATGAGCACTGCACCCTAGAGTCGGATACGACTGGCTTTCAAGCAAGGGAAACCTTTACCTTTACTAAACTTAATTTACATCTATTTATGTACTCATTTCCCATTTATAGTACAGTACTGTTATTCTCTTTCACACACACACACTCACAGAAACACACGCTCACTTTGTGAAACCTGGCTTGCCAATTTTTACTGTGAGTTACATTTGCTTCTCAAGCCACTAGTTAGCCAGTGTTTTTGTTCCTCAGGCCCTTACCTCATCTGGGCTGCAAGTAGTGGTCAAACAAACTGCACAGAAGAGGTCTGGTCAGCCTCCACTACTACTCCGCCTAGTCTTCATTATAGAGCTCCACACATAGTTTGATGGCATTCTCCCGCCCATCGCCCATAGCCCACAGTTTGTGCCCAGGCCCCACCAGAGGCAAACCAGGCCTGTTAACTGAGCATGCTCATACTCTGTCAGTGACAGAGGGCTTCCTCTTGGAACACCCCATTGTAGAAAGCATTACTTCAGAGTTTGGTGACAAAGTGGTTTTTTAAATTAAAAGCGCACTTCAGCTCAAGATAAATTACTATTCAAGCTGAGGACATGAAAGGAGCCTCATTCGGGCATCCCCTGAGTGGAGTTTCTCCAGCAAAAATCCTTTCAATTCAGAATTAAACCAAGCAATTTGTGGTAACAAATTATTAAAACAAAAGTGACAAAATAAATAATTGTTTAGTCATTCTATATTACAGTCCTCTCAGAATGGAAAAGAGCCTCAAAATGTTAACACAGGCACTCTTGTTTTACTCTTTTACAAGAGGTGAAAAAAATAAACTTAACATTTGAAATTAGATGTAACATAACATTTAATAGCTGATGTAAGACAGCCAACAAGAGTTGGCTATAGTTAAAATAGAATCAGTTTTCTTGTTTAGGAAGCAAAGGTTATGTTGAAGTAATAATACTGAGATAACCTTTGAGTCTTTCTGTTTATGTAAACAAGCCCCTTTGGCCTTTTGTTTTATTCCTTCTTTCCTATCGTGTCAGCTAATTAAGGCTGCAGTCATTTGCAAGATTAACTCACAGGATTTATTTCTAGTGTTGATCAAACTGCCAGACAGTATTTCCAGTAATAGACAACAGTGCATTGTGGGTATTGTAGAGAATCAGATAGATGTTGTATCTGACAGCCTGTTTGTTTGCACAAGTAATTAACTTGTTCTTGAAGTGGTTGGGGACATGTTAGACCATCTTTGGATATCTGCCCCTGTAAAAATCAGTAGCAGACTGGAAAAGTCATTGGAAAAGACCACTTGAAACAGCCAAGCAGGAGGCGAAATCATTCCCTTGTTTATGTCCCCCACCTAATGTTTTCCAGTATCAGGTTGTTTCAGATTGGGGCAATGGTGGGCTGCTCCCGGTCCGCCCCGGTCTGTGCGGACTGGTAGTAAAGCATCCAGGAGGCCATGCCCACCTGCGCACAGGTCACTGCGCCAACACCTGCCACCGAAAACCTACCAGCTGGCTTGGGTTTGCTTGCGGAGATCTGCCTCAGTGCATGCGCGCAAAGATCTGCCTCAGCGCATGCGCAAGAGTGTGGGGAGGCTCCTCCGTGTTTTCACGCATGCATGGCTGCAGATCTCTGCATGCATGCGCTGAGGTGGAGATCTGCAAGCAAACCCAAGCCAGCTGGCGCAAAACCAAGCTGACCGGGGGTTTTTTGGCGCTGGGCTTACCGACGGGTTTTTTTGGGGGGAAGAGGAAGACGCTCCTGCCTCTACCCCCCTCCCCCAGTGGGGAGAGGAAGAAGGAACCACGAGCGCCCAACGCAGCTGGGCCAAGCAGGGACCCGCCCCGCCACCAGTGCACCCTACCGCCTGCCCCTTCTGGGTAAGTCTGTTTTTTTGTTTTGTTTACTTTGGGCAGGAGTGCCCAAGCGGCTGCAGCATCGAGTGGTTGCGGTTCGGGCGTTCGCAGTGCAGTCGGGCAGTCGCGGTGCGGGTTTTTGGGCAAACCATGAGCGCCCGACACAGCTGGGCCAAGCAGGGACATGCCCCGCCGCCCAGGTACCCCACCACCTGCCCCTTCTGGATAAGTCTGTTTTTCTTTTGTTTACTTTGCTGTGTGAGAGACTCACCTTTGTGTGTGAGGTGGGTGGTGGGTGGGAGGCGTTGAGCCTCGGGCAGGGTCAGGGGAAGACTAAGGGGGGTTTCCAGGGAGGCGGAGGGCCGAGGGCCGTGGAGTTCCCTGGGCCAATTAGTCTTTAAGGTGCCACAACGTTTTTGTCTTTTTGTTTTCCTGATATGCTTGAAACACAGACTAACCCGGCTACCATTTCAAAAGTTTTATTCTGTGCAAGCATATCAGAGAATAAACAAAACAAAGACAAAAACGTTGTGGCACCTTAAAGACTAACTGCTGTATTTTAATGTGAGCTTTTGTGGACTGAATTTTGCACAAGATCTATCATGTTTTTTGTAAAAAAAAATTGTGAATATTTGTGTGCCGTGGACTGTAAGTTTTTCACTATGCATCACCGTCTCTCCATTTGAAGCCAGTGTCACACCCCCCCCTCTTTTCCGTCTTCACTGCTCATGTAATACACCTGTGTGGTTTAAGGTTTTAGTTATAAATATAGTAATAAACGGAACAATAGTAATGTTGGTTGCCCAAAAAGAAGAATCATAAGGAGGCAAAGACGCTTATGAAATTAAGTTAAATACTTATTCCGTTTCGCTGGATTGGTAAGAAAAATAAGATACAGTAGAGCATTAGTGTAAATCATTGTAAAATGTTTATTGCTGTTTTGTAAGGAAACCTTTATTAAGCTGCATCTTCTTTGTAATCTGCAGATCGTTAAAAACTTCAGCTACATTATCTTGCAAAAACTCCTGATGAAGTTTATGAAAAGAAAACTATCGAATTTTCTTTGAGAGTTTGTTTTGTATGATTTTCATCTCATAAGAAGTGAAAAATATGAGATTATAAAGAACTTAAGATATTTGCAGTTTGGACTTTAGAAAGTTAATTTATGGTGGAATAACAATACTTACTTTGAATTTGGACTGAAGAAAGTGAAATTTAAGTTTTGAAGAACATTGAAGAACATTTGAAAGTTGATTAAAATAATAGTTTTATTTTTATATAAACTGAGTTACTCTTTGATTTTTCATCATACATTCTGGAATGGATCCTTTGGATATTTTTCACTGACATTACCGTTCTACCCATATTATTCTTTTGAAATCAGAGATGAGCACTGAACTCTAGAGTTGGATACGACTAGCTTTCAAGCAAGGGCAACTTTTACCTTTACCTAATAACAGAAGATTCCTGATTGGTATTCATATTTGCTATGAGGTTTTGGCCGTGGTTAGTTGTGGTTAGTGGTTAGTAAAGCTAAAGGTCGCCCTTGCTCAAAAGCCAGTCATATCCGACTCTAGGACTGCAGTGGTCATCTCCATTTACACCCAAAGAGCCAGTGCTGCCTGTGTTTGAAGACATTTTCATGGCCATATGGCAGGCATGACTAGATCGCCGACAACATAGGCTCCGCCCACAGTGTAGTAGCAAAATTTCTTGATGCCCACCACTGGATTCAGGACAGCAGAAGCTCTACAGCAGGAGTTCTCAACCTTTTAAAGCCGGGGACCGGATCACGCTCCCTTAGACAGCTTCGGGGGTAGACGGCCATTTTGCCCTTCCTCCACCACATGGCACATCCTAGTGTGGTGGAAGTGGTGAGGGACCACATAAAATGGTGCCACGGGTCGCATCCAGCCCACAGGCCGCAGGTTGAGAATCCCTGCTCTACAGTAAGTTCACTGCAGCTCTTCTTGTGGGAAAATATATAACTCATATTGCAATGCTGAGTAATTCCCATTTATAAAGAGATTAATATCAGTGTGATGTTCAATCAATCAGTTTAATTTATATCCCGCCTTCCTCAGCCGAGGCCGACTCAAGGCGGCTAACAACATAATCCAACAAAGTAACAATAAAATGATAATACAGAGATACAATAAATTCAAAATGGAAAACAATCTAGATAAGCATAATATCCAGATACAAAAAATTACACTACATAGTTACATAATTATGTTGAGTCCTCACCTTCGGCTGCTACGCAACTAAATAGAAAATCTTTGACTTTACAGGAAATAAATTTGAATTGGTTGAATTGTTGCAATGGTAAAGTGGTAAACTTAGCATCTGATGCCTTTGAAATGTGGTGGTGGAGGAGAGTTTTGAAGAGTACCCTGGACAGCGAGAACAAATAAGTTGATCTTAGAAGAAATCAAGCCTGACTGCTCCTTAGAAGGTCAAATAGTAAAGATGAAGCTAAAGTACTTTGGACATCAAGTGAGAAGAGAGGATTCACTTGAGAAAGCCTTGATGCTGGGGAAAGTAGGGAGCAAATGAAGAAGGGGGTGGCCAAAAATGAGATGGTATTGTAGACACAATGGGCACAGAGCTGGGCGGGTTGAGGATGGTGGAGGTGCCTGGCGGGCAATGGTCCATAGGGTCGCAAAGAGTTGGAATCGACTGCGACTGAACAACAAAATTGTTGTTGTGTCATAAAGTTTGTTGATCTAACAGTTTTAGAGGTACAGTACGTGAGTTACTCAAGGAATAATTTACCATTGCTAGCCCCCAGACCCCAGTGAGTTTCCACGGATACACAGGGGTTTGAAACCATATCTCTTGAGCTCCAGGGGACAGTTCTGGAGAGCTCTTGCAAATCCTTACTGTTTCAGCCCCTGAATCCGGGAATAGAAATATTTGATAGTCCTTACGCGGCGATTTTTCAATGTTTAAAAAAATGTAAGTACTGTACTGTTGTGTGTGTAACTCAAGTGCCTAAGACGCTGACTGGGAGGCGGAAGGTCAGCGGTTCGATTCCCGAGTACTGCAGGATGGAATGAGCTCCCGTCTTTGTCCCAGCTCCTGCCAACCTAGCAGTTCGAAAGCAAGACGTTGTTGTTCAGTCGCACAGTCGACTCCGACCCTTTGCGACCCCATGGACCATTTTCCTCCAGGCACCTCTGCCCTCCCCCATTTTCCTCAGCCTTCCCAGCCTTGTGCCCACCGTGTCCACAATACCATCTAGCCATCTCATCTCATCAAGACATTGCGAGTAGATAAATAGGGACCACTTCGGTGGGAAGGAAACAGCGCTCCGTGCGCTTCGGTGTCTAGTCATGCCTGCCACATGACCACGGAAACGCCTGCAGCAGCAGACAGCGCTGGCTCTTCGGCTTTGAAAACAGATGAGCACTGCACCCTAGAGTCGGATACGACTGGCTTTTGGGCAAGGGGAACCTTTCTCTTTAAGTAATGGGTCCCCTTGCGAAGTAAAGATGTAAGGCGGAGGAAAACCCTCCCATCTTTGCTCCCTGCACTTGGTTTCTCGGCGGATTTCAAGCACAGCTTCCTAAAATCGGAGTTAGAAAGCCCGTGAGAAGATCTTGTTCCCTTTGGGCAGCTCTGTTTTCCCGCGCGAAGAGAAGCAGGAAGATCCGCTCCGCATTCGGGCGCCTTGCACGCCCTCCGGGAGAAAAGCAAGCTGACTTTTCCGGTTTAGTAACCTTGACAGACTTAATGAGATCAACACGTCCCTGCACCAACTTAGGAATTCCCCTCATTTACAACACTTGGTTGCAATGCAAGCCATGAGGGCAGAGCTTTGCCCTCCTCCTAACTTGCTTTTCTTGTTGCAATGCAGCGAGGGCAAGAAGAAATAAAGTTCCTAGCCTGGCGCGGATGTCTCTGGAGCTGTAAAGCATTGCCCTAGTATAGTAAGTAAATAAATACTGTTGTAGTAGTGCTGTTTAATGTTGAGGTTGTATTCGCTTAAACTTTCGAGCGTTGCACTTTTTGAAATCCCCGCTGCTGCTTCTTAATGGCCTGAGGGAGACTTTTCCCCCCCTTGTTCTTATGTCTGAATTGGTTCATGCTATCGTTTCTATTCCGTGCTGTTTCAGTCATTCCAGAGCGATCCTAAGCAATTTCACTGAAGACGGAAGTGCCCGTTGAACGTCTCATTGAATTCCACACAGAGCCCAATTAACGCCTTACAGATTTATCATGGCACAGAGAGTTTTTTGTGAGCTGGAATCCCTTTTCTTGATGCACCCGAAATTATGATTATTAATTTGTGGATGAACTGACAAACTCATTAATTGCTCTGGAAATTGTTCCATTTTATTCAGGTTACTATGCTTAGTAATGTACAGTATGTATTGGTTTATTTGATGCAATTTGTATAGCCGCCCCAATTGACGTGCAACTCTGGGCGGCATACAGCATTCAATCTATACCTATAAGGAAGGACGTTAACCGTTGGAATGTACAAAGGTTCCCGCACCCATCTATACTGTCCTGTACCGAGCCGCCTGCACTCGCCTTTACCCGGCCCGCACAGCGCCGCAAGGGTCCGGCAGTCGCCAGTGGGGCAGCTGCCCCACGAAGTCAAACAAAAAAAAAACTATGTTTCCCAGCCTCCTTCGCGCCGTGCCACCCCACAGCCAATGAGGCTGAAGAGCGCAAGCGTGGAGGAGGCTGGGCAGACAGAGCGGCAGTTTAAAAATAAAAACCGCGCCGAGACCCAGCTGGCAAAAGGTAAGTGTGGTCGACAGGGGTTGGGGGGGGGGAGGCATGGCCCCGGTAACCACAATGCCACCCACCGCCCCACCACCTTGCCCCCCCAACTCCCTAACTCCTACCGACCGCACTTGACTTTTGCCGGCTCCGGCTGGGTCTTTGAAAGTCTCTCTCCCGTCGCGGCCTTCTGTGTTGGGAGGCACATCAGTCTTTCCTTTCGACCTTGCAGGCATGGAGGCCTCCACGCCTGCAGAGACGAAGGACAGGCTGGTGCTTCTCGCAACGCAGAAGGCCGGGACAGGAGAAAAAAAAATTCAAAAATTGGATGCCCAATTAAAAATCTAGTTAAAAACTATTAAAAGCATGAGTGATCCTCCTCTAAATTTAAAACTATATTAGTGTTCCTGCGGTTGGTTGTAGGAATGTGTGTCCCTGAGTCCTGCTAAATTAACTGAAATAAGAAACTTTATGTAGGCTTCAATTTTAGAAAGTGAAGAAAGAGTAAGATAGAACTAATTTCAGCTAATAATAAAAGTCCATTGGTGTGTTAGTTGGCATTTTGCTTTTTTTATGAGGAAGAAAGACCCCCTAAAGTGTAAATAGCCAGAATCCTTTTGTATTACACAAACACACAAGAAGTCACTTTGCCATCTGTCTGTTGTACACTACAGTACACAATACTTTAGTTGTGCAAGGGAGTACCCAGATATCAGATTGGCAGTCAGAAATTTGTGGAAAATGTACTGTGAAGCACATTGTATTTTGCAATTGAATTTTGGCCCCAGCAATTGTTTTTAATGGCTGGTTGGAAAGCTCTGTGGTACAGGCATCTGGCTGTAGAATCAGAGGTTGGGAGTTCAATTCCCCATTGTGCCTCCTGACAGCAGAACCCACCAGAGTAGCCTTAGGCAAGCTCTACAATCCTGGGTTGCTTCCAGAGGAATGATAAATTACTTCTATTTTATCTCTACCAACCTATTTTATCTCTGCCAACCTAGCAGTTCGAAAGCAAGAAATTGCAAGTATATAAATAGGGACAGCGCCGCAGGGGTCGGTGGGAAGGTAACAGCGTTCCGTGCGCTCCGGTGTCTATTCATGCCTGCCACATGACCATGGAAATGTCTGCGGAGGCAGACAGCGCAGGCTCTTTGGCTTTGAAACAGAGATGAGCACTGAACCCTAGAGTCGGATACGACTAGCTTTCGAGCAAGGGAAACGTTTAGAAAACCCTGGAAAGGGTTGCCATCAGTCAGAATTAATTTAGCAACATGTAATTATTATTTATAATTATTCCCATTAGATAATTTTGGCACTTGTTTTTGGCTTTGCAGAATTTTAAGCTACAGTATATACACTCCTACAACAGTTGTTTATACAGAGGTGAAACAAGAATAGCAATCCGCCTCTCAAATAACTTTTGACTCTTAAAAATGAACTTCTTTGGCTACCTGATAACCAGTGTAAAGTGCGGAGGACAATGGTCCATAGGGTCGCAAAGGGTCGGAATCGACTGTCAACTACAACAACAACAACTTTCCAGTACTGTACTTCTGCTGATGGTGGTTGCTGGTGTGGTATTGCATGTATTCTCCACTCCTGCCATGTCTCACTTATACATGTTGAAATAACAGTCTTATGATCTATTCAAATGGCATATGAAGCAAGTACAGCAGCATGTACGTCATCATTCTGCTTACAAAATAGTACTATGGAGGAGAGCTCTGATATTAATGTAACCTTAATGTAATACCTTTATTGCAGTACTGAAATGTTAAAAAATGGGTATTGCAGCAGGATTCATTGGACTGGGTAATGTGAGGGCTGCAAGATTACATTGAATGCAAGGGATGCCCAAACATTTTGGACCGTGGGCTGGTCATGTGGTTTCTTCCACTGGAAGCGGAAGTAAAACGTGCCCATGCATATGCAAAACGCTGCCGTAAATGCACCTGTGGCTGTCGTAAATACGTTTACAACAGCCCCGGGTGCTTTACAGAGCATTTTTCGCATGCACGGATTACTGAAACCGTTGATATTTTGTATTCTTCTATGACAACTGTTGATGTTAACCATTAATAAGCATTGTTCTGCTGCTTTATAATCTTTTCCTTAATGGATTTTCTCTAATGATAGAAATGATGGAAGGAACAAAGAGAAAACATAGTAATGCTGCAAAATGTAGATGACAACATCTAGAATTTTTGAAGTGGTAGCCGTGTTAATCTGTGTGAGCATATCCATGAATAAATAAAACAAAACAACACAAAAGTTGTTGCACCTTAAAGACTAACTCCTGTATTTAAATGTGAGCTTTTCTGGATCACATCCACTTCATAAGACATCAAAGTAAAACATGGCACCAATTTATACACATCAGATACAGAGGCACAATGGCTGGCCAGCCTAATAGAAAAGTAACATTGTAACTCTTTACATCTGACAATAATGGAAAATCCCTGGTTGTTATTCAAACTTGCTATGAAACCTGCCCCTATTGGTTTGCAAATGATTGCAAAACAAATTTCTCTTGCAAGCTGATGCATCACATCCAAAGGATAGTTGCAAAACAAACACTGGCATTACACATTTGCCAATGAGTTAGCATCTATTGATAATGGGTTTTATCAATAAAGGCAAAATTGCAGCATATAACCTCTTAGTTGGTGCATCAAATTTGATAATGTCCCATAAAACCCAGGCTTCTGATTTTTTTCCCTCCTGGATGTCTATAACTTCTGTAGGACTCCTGCCATCAATAATTGGACCTTCACAAGTGAGTCTACTGTAGTGTTACTTATAAAAGTGGTGGTATTTCAGCTAGAATCTTAATGGTTGTGGGGGGGGGGGGTTTGGGGGGGATCTTTTTGATAATATATATTCTCTATTTTTCCCCTTAAAGGTTGATCATAAATTGCTTCGCATCTTCAGCTATTGTACACATCTTTATAATATGGCAAAAGCAGTATTGATTGATCTATACGGCCTAGGATCCTGCGTTTGGAGTGGCCAGACTCTCAAATCAATTGCCAGAACATTAGAGGCTGTTCAAGAGGAGGACCCTTTCCATACTCCATTTGTTTATCTGATGTATTACCACACCATTAGAAATGAGACGGATGGAATAGACATACACCATGGAGCAATACAAGATTTTCATTGCCTAGAGAAAGGAGTTGAAGTTGTGTGTTCTCAGAGTACAGTTGCTGCTTTGTACACTATTAAACAGAAGCTTGATGAAAAAGACATAGACACTGTAAAAATCATATTGCCACCACAGAGGAAGCTATCAATGAGAGAGTACGTCACCAAGCTTTTTACTATTGTTTATCACTTTGAGTTTAAAGATTTACTGATGAATTGTGAAGAATACAACCTCCAGAGGTCCACAGTACCTCAGAGTGAAATCTTGACACTCACAAACCAAGATGAGCAACGGATTCAAAACGAAGTAACATTATTTTTAGAAAGTCTTCCTTCTCTGAGAGGGAAACTCACTATCCTCAAGTCCTTCTTGATTCCAGGTAATAGAAATGTATTTATTTATCTGTTTACTACTACCACCTCTATTCTCTTTTTCTTTTTTTCCCCAAGAAGGACAATAGCAGCATACCAGTGCATGCATAAGTAAACAAAAAAGCATTGGCTTTTTCATCATGAACTAGTTGTTGAACAAGAGTAGTTTAAGTCTTAAGTACCCATTTTAATAGAAGAACAACTTGCATATATTCATGACAATGTACACTATTCACAAACCTGGCTTTAGGTTTGGGTAAGCTGGAAAAGGAGGACAGGGGAGGTACAGAGCAGAGTAATGACTCTGTTGCGTGTTCTGATTGCAGTAAGCTACACAGAAAATGTCTTGTAACACCACGACCACCCGGCAAATTCTGTAGTCTATTTTAATACTACATACAGTAACACTGCATCACAAAAAAAAAATTGTCTGCTACTTGATCTAATCCATGTGTCCTATAATAAATCAAGTGCGCTGAATCCAAATCTGAAGACTGATTCTGTCTGGGATGTTAGGATCTTAAGTTAATTACGCATATAGGTGCGATTGTCCAGTTTATTAACACAGCTGTGCCTAGTCATCTTTAACTCAAAACAGACTCATTATGGCCTAGCTGTACTATCCAATAAGATGGGTTCACACTAAAGCCAAACCCTTGGTCCATCTCACCTAATTATACCTATTTCTGAAATCAGCTCACTGACTTACCCAGACATGCCCGGTCACTGCTGGAACATGCATGCCACCAGGGGATGTGATTCAGTTAAGGTGGCAGCAGGCTCACTGCAACTGTTATAATGTTCCCATGTAAAAATACATTACAGCATGCCTGTAACCTAAAATCTATACATGATAGGCAAATTCTAAGTTCAGATTTGGAATCAGCACGCTTAATATCATTTTAATCACATGTGTTATTCCCAGTAGCAAAATCATTGTTGTGCATATATAAGAACATATATATAAGAACAGCCTTGCTGGAACAGGCCACAGCCCATCCAGTCCAGCATTCTGTCTCACACAGTGGCTCACCATTTCCTTCAGGGTATTCCCAAGGAGATGCCTTCACCTGCTTAGGATTCCCTGGAAATGGCATTGAGAGATATCCTGCCTATCTCTCCAACCCGGAGGTTGTCCTTAGGTAGCCATAATTATAGCCATTGATACACTTGTCCTCCATGAACTTGTCTAATCCTTTCTTAAAGCTGTCAAGTCTGACAGCTGTCACCACTTCTTCTGGCAGGGAGTTCCATAGACCAGTAATCCTCTGGGTGAAAAAGTACTTTCTCTTATTTGTTTGAGAACTAGTACCCAAAAGTTTCATGGAGTGTCCCCTAGTTCTAGTGTTGTGCGATAGGGAAAACAGTTTTTCCTTATCTACTTTGTCCACACCGTGCATGATTTTATAAACTTCAATCAGGTCACCTCTTAGACGCCGTCGTTCAAGAGTGAAAAGGCCCAACCGTTGCAGCCTCAGATGGTAAGGAAGGTGTTCCAGTCCCCTAATCATTCTGGTTGCCCTCCTCTGTACTTTCTCCAACTCCATAATATCCTTCTGGAGGTATGGCGACCAGAACTGTACACAATATTCCAGATGGGGCCTCACCATAGATTTATAAAGAGGCAAAATGACACTTGCTGACTTATTTTCTATACCCTTCCTAATGATCCCTAACATTGAGTTTGCTTTTTTCACTGCTGAGGCACACTGGGTTGACATCTTCATTGAGCTGTCCACCAGGACACCAAGGTCCCTTTCCTGGTTTGTCGCAGAGAGTTCAGACCCCATCAGTTTATAAATGTAATTGGGGTTTTTTGCCCCAACATGCATCACTCTGCACTTACTGATGTTGAAGCTCATTTGCCACTGTTTTGCCCACTCCCCCAGTGTCAAGAGATCCCTCTGGAGCTCTTCACAATCTCTCTCAGTTTTCACTACCCTGTATAATTTAGTGTCGTCAGCAAATTTGGCTACCTTGCTTTTTACTCCTACCTCTAGATCATTTATGAAGAGGTTGAAAAGCAGGGGTCCCAGTACTGAACCTTGGGGGACCCCACTCTTGACTTCCCTCCACTTGGAGAAGTGCAGTGCAATGAACTTCCACCAGTTACCTTTAAAACATAATTATTTTCTCAATGTGCAGTTTTACGCTGCTATTCATTCTCAGGCTAATCATGCATTTTACTTAGTTTGTATTATTAGTGGCAGTAGTTTGGATCTTCCAGAATTGGTATTTTTGAATGAAAACTATCATAGAAAAGGAGCTGGCATGAATTGGTCTGAAATGGCACTTTTTCCTTGGCTTTCAATAAAGTGACATTTTCTGGGTTGAGGAATGAAAAGTAAAGGTTGAAATCTGACCTTGGGTTATTTTATACTAGCATTTTTACTAATGAACTGGAATTATAATAACTTTGAGCATGGTGATAGTTTTTAAACACATTGATATGTTAAAGCAATGGCAAATATTTAACGTGCTATGGATCCAGGTATGAGACCACTTTTACTTGTTTTTGAATTACTTTTCTGTAGAGCATATCTTCTTACATGGATTCACTACGAGAACAGGTGGCATCTCATATATACCAACTCTGAGCTCCTTCAATCTCTTCAGTAGCTCCAAGCGACGAGACCCACCAGCTGTCGTCAAGGAAAACCTTCGCAGGTTAGCCACTGTTGCTGGATTCAACTATAATAAATATGACACTATAAAGGTAAGAACTAGAACACTGAAATGTGAAAAGAGATTAATGGCAAAATTGCAGCAGTTAGGACTTTCACCGTCTATGTCAGTCTTAAGGGGGTAGAATGCTTGTCTTGACTTCTTACATTCTTTCCTTATAGCTCTGTTCTGAGAACTCTCCCTTTGTCTCAGCACTTTTGTAAGCAATCTTGCTTCTTGCCTAAGAAGTCATATGAGTTCATTCTCTGCTGGCTATTGGCCTGTTCCAGGAGGAGTTTGTTTATGGGGAGAAAAGAGTGATTTCTTTTTCTTGCACCATGTTTTAGTGGCCAGCAGGTGGTCTTTACTACATTTCCCCATTCTTTAGTATAATGGGGGACTGAAGTGGCTCAAGCGGCTAAGACGCTGACTGGAAGGCAGGAGGTCAGCAGTTCGATTCCCGAGTACTGCAGGATGGAATGAGCTCCCGTCTTTGTCTCAGTTCCTGCCAACCTAGCAGTTCGAAAGCAAGAAATTGCAAGTAGATAAATAGGGACCAGTTCAGTGGGAAGGTAAACAGAGTTCTGTGCACTCCAGTGTCTAGTCATGCCTGCCACATGACCATGGAAACATCTGCAGAAGCAGACCGCTGGATCTTTGGCTTTGAAACAGATGAGCACTGAACCCTAGAGTCGGATACAACTAACTTTCGAGCAAGGGAAACCTTTACCTTTACTTAGTATAATACAGTAAAACCCCGAGTAATGAAAAAAATCGGTTCCCTGGCCTATTTCGTAACTTGAATTTTTTCATAACTCGAGGGATGCATTTAAAAATATATAAAATGGAGAGATTCCCAACCTTCTGGCTGCTGCTTCCTTTTCTTATACTTCCAGTGGTGCTGAGAGTGATTTTTAGTGCAGAAAATGGTGGCGGCGTCATTTTGGGCGCTAAAGGAACAATTGTTTCAAGATACGATTTTCCCCCTTAAACCGGGGTATTTTGTAAATCGGGGTTTTTTCATGAGTTGGGACCCCGGTTTACGAAAAACAGTTTGTAAGTCGAAAAATTCGTATCTCAAGGGGTTCGTAAGTTGGGGTTTTACTGTACTGCATTTCCCCTCAAAGAAGAACCCTCCCTCTCATGGTGAATTACTCATAGCCAGCTAATCTTTCTCACACTAGGTCAGTGAAAGGAACTGCAGAATGAACTCACCAAAAGGTTCCTTCATTTTGACAGTTTCACGTCTGGCCTAGACATGGAAGAAGAACTCATAGCCTCCTCAAGAATGATCTTCCTGCACATTTCACTACAGCAAATATAACATTTTTCATTCTCAACTGAAGAACTGAGGCAGGGGATGAATTACTGTTTGAAGGGTTTTTCTGTAAATAGTTTTTTTTTTTCCTTTTCTTTGGATCAGTTAATGAAACCATTAGATCAGGGATTCTCAACCTCCGGCCTGTGGGCCAGATGTGGCCCATGACAGCATTTAACATGGGGGTCCCCACCGCCTCCACCACACCAGGAAGTGCCATGTGGTGGAGGAAAGGGAAAATGGCCATCCAGCTTCTGAAGTTGTCTGAGGGAGCGTGACCCAGTCCCTGGCTTTAAAAGGTTAAGAACTCCTACATTAGATGTAAGCATTTAGAAGGTTCCTTTCCGTTTGAATCCTGGGTAGTTGTCCTAAATATACAGTGAATTTCAATTTTAAGAAAGTAGGATTATGCATTACATTATGAAATAATTTGATTTCATTCTTCTGGTCTCTAGTTTGAAGGTACAGGTACCCAAACTCACAATTAATATTAAATATAATGGAATATAATTGTTTAAATCTGCATAAATTTCATTGTTTGTGAACCAGTGGTTAAAGATTAACGTATCCTTTGTTTACTATGGAAGTATCCAGCAGGTGCTGCCTTTGGTCTGTGTTTGAGAGAAGGGAAAATATTTCCAAGTGGTGTTCAGTGTTTAATAGCATGCAATTATTATATAGAAGGAAGTTAATTATGTGTTTCAGTGGCTCTAATAGGACTTCAGGAAAGGATTGAAGACCTGGCTGGCAGGGCAGGTGTGGGGCCCTAATGGGAACATGGTCCCCGCCTGCTGGCTTATGTAAACAATTAAGAACTCTCTCTTCTTCTTTTTATGGTGGGTGGGATGGGTGGGTGGGATATAGGTCTTTTAAAGTGGGTGGGATATGGGTCTTTTAAAGTGTTTTTATGTGTTTTTAGAACTTGTTGTAATGCCGCCCTGAGTCGGGTTCTGCCTGAGTGGGCGGCATATATAAATATGACTATTAAATTAAATTAAATTAAACTTTCAGGATAAATTTATTTTATTTTTATTTATTTATTATTTCGATTTCTATACCGCCCACTTGGCCAAGGCCAACTCAGGGCGGTTCACAATCATAATAAAAATATGATTAAAAACTGCTTAAAAACTACCCTTCCCCTAAAAAAGGGTGCAGGGACCGAGGGGGTCAGAATTTCACTATACCAGCCACCCAACAGAAGTCACCCTTCCACTTGCACCCCATGCTTGGCCTGCCAGCCAGGTTTTAAGTTCTTTTCTGAAAGGCAGCAATTCCGTCTGGAGACGTAGCTCTGTTGCTAAGAGGTTCCAGAGTGCCGGTGCGGACACAGAGAAGGCCCTCCTCCTTGTGCTAGAGAGGCGAGCCCCTCTAGCGGATGGTACAATAAGAGAGCCCCTCCGGTCTGCCCTGGTTGGACGGACAGACGTCCTTAGGGTGATGCGGTCTGTTAGGTAGCCTGGCCCACTGTCATGTAGGGCTTTAAAGGTCAAAACCAGCACCTTGAATTGCACCCGGAGGCAAACTGGTAACCAGTGCAGCTCCCGAAGCAGTGGCGAGGCATGGGCATAATGTCCACACCCCATCACCACCCGGGCCGCCGCATTCTGGACCAGCTGTAGCCTCCGAATGGTCGTCAAGGGCAGCCCTATGTAGAGCGCATTACAATAATCTAGTCTGGAGGTGACCAGAGCATGAGTTACAGTGGATCCTCGCTTAACAAATTTAATGCATTCTCCGGGACCTTTTGTACTACGAAAATTTGTAAAGCGAATTTCCCATAGGAATGCGTTGACTGCAATTTCCCATAGGAAAATGCATTGAAAACCAAAATTTGTTAACATAACACGGTTTCCCATAAAAAAGCATTGAAAACCAATTAATCCATTCCAAAAAAATTTTGTTAACTGAGCCACTATTTTTTACGGATTTCCTTTTGTTATGCAAATTTTGTGTTAAGCGAGTCGCTTGTTAAGCAAGGGTCCACTATATTTAAGGAGTGGTTTTACCAGTTCCACTCCCCCAGTGAGATTCCATGGCTAAATTGGAATTCTAACGCTGATCTCCATGGTCCTAGTTCATCACTCTTCTCTACTACACTACATTTGGTACTTAATAGAAGTACAGTGGAACCTCGATTAACAAACGGCTCGGTTAACATTAAAATTGCATAACAAAAGGAAATCTATGGAGATAGTGCCTCGGTTTACGGATTTTTTTGGAACGGATTATTTAGTTTTCAATGCATTCCTATGGGAAATTTGGCTAAAGTAATTTTCTCTGTAGAAATGTTCCGGAGAACGCATTAATTATGTTAACCGAGGTTCCACTATACTGTACTTCTATTTAAAAAATACAGTAGAACCCCACATAATGAAAAAGCTCCGTTCCATGGAGCTCTTCGCTGTGCGGTTTTTTCGTTATGCGGTTCCCTATGGGAGATGTCCCGCAATACATTTTTTTCCAATTTTTTAATTTATTTACACACATTTGTATCCCGCTCTTTGGCGCATGTGCCACCCAGAGCGGTTAACAACATAAGACAAAATAAAACAGTAAAAACGCTAAACAGCTAAAGCCATACAAAAATGCATTAAAAACAGTTTAAACACATCAGACAGCTCCAGCAAAAACTATAATCTAGGGCAGCTAGACTAGCCAGCGAACCTGGGTCATACCGCAAGATGAGTCCCAGACCCGCTGGCACAGCCAGGTCTTAAGAGCTTTCCAGAAGGGGAGCAACTCCGTCTGGAGGCGCAATTCCAATGTCAGAAGGTTCCACAGGGCAGTGGCAGACACAGAAAAGGCTCTTCCCCTGGTCCCAGCTAGATGTGCTACTCTTGTCGAGGTGACCACCACAGAACCTCTTCGGTCTGCCCTCGTAGGACGGGCAGAATACCTTGGGGAGATGCGGTCCCGTAAGTAACCCGGTCCACTGCCATAAAGGGCTTTAAAGGTCAAAACCAGCACCTTGAATTGCACCCGGAGGCACACTGGCAACCAGTGCAGCTCCTGGAGCAGCGGGGAAGCGTGAGCATAATGCCCCCTCCCCATCACCACTTGGGCAGCCGCACTCTGAACCAGCTGAAGCCTCCGAATGGTCGACAAGGGCAGCCCCATGTAGAGCGCATTGCAATAATCCAATCTGGAGGTGACCAGAGCATGAATGACCATAAGCAAAGCATCCCGGTCCAGGAGCGGGCGCAATTGGAAGATTACACGAAGTTATGCAAAGGCCCTCCTGGCCACGACTGCCACCTGCTCTTCGAGCAGTAGTCGCGAGTCCAGGAGGACCCCCAAATTACGCACTGGATCTGTCTGGGGTAAAGAAAACCCATCAAGAACCAAAGCTGGTAGCTCCCAGGACAATGTGGGGCCCTGAACCCACAGCCACTCAGTCTTGCCAAGATTCAGCTGAAGCCCGTTGTCCCCCATCCAAACCCGCACAGCCTCCAGACACCTGGTTAGGACTTTGACTGCATCACCTGAGTCCCCAGGGGCCGAGATGTACAGTTCAGTATCCTCTGCATACTGATGATACCTAACCCCATGGGAACGAATGATCTCACCCAGTGGTTTCATGTAGATGTTAAACAGCAGAGGCGAGAGTACCGAACCCTGAGGAACCCCACATAGAAGTGGCCTAGGGCTGGACAGCTTGCTCTCTAAAGACACCGACTGGAACCAGTCCTTCAGAAATTAGGAAAACCAGGACAACACCGTGCCCTGGACTCCCAGACCTTGGAACTGGCCCAGAAGGATACCGTGGTTGATGGTATCGAAAGCAGCATGTTCGTTAACCGGGGTTCCCATTAAGCGAGTATACCCCGGTTGCCAAAAAACCCACATAACAAAAAAAAATTCGTTATGCGGTGTATCGCCATTGCATAACGAACACTTCATTGTGCGAATTTTTCACTATACAATGCGTTCGTTATGTGAGGTACCACTGTACAATATTTCAGGTGACTGTCAGATTGGGTCAGAGTGGCCAAGTAGAAGAATGAACATTGGAGGCTTCACCAGACCCATAGCAAGTGGGCTGGCTGGCAATTCATATCTGAGCTTAAATATATTCTTCAGTGAGAGACTTTTACCTTGAAAGACAGCCTATATAAGAACTTTAAAATGTTTCATTAACTAAAAGTTTCAGCCTTGAAAATAAACTAGTAACTATTGTTTTATTGAAAAAAGCTAAGTGACAGGAAAAAGGATTAAAATGATTGGAAATGGAGTTGATTCTTAGTTGTGTATCTAGCAAGATCGCATAGTTTGATCTGCAAAGAAATGAAAACACTGAAAACACTAAAACAAATACAACTTGCTGTTATTAACAGTGGTTCTTTTTTAGGGAAGGAAACACTAGGAAATGAGAGCCAATTATAATGCCTTTATAAAAGATATCACTTCTCCTTCAGTATGTGGTTATAAGCACTCTGGGTCTTATGCAGATTGATGGCTGCCAAGAAAATGCCAAAAAAGATTTCCCCCTATGTTGTCCCCATCTCAGTCTCCAGTATCAGGTGTCAAATAGATAAATCCTGAAGTCTGAAATTCGTAATCTCAAGATTTCTACAGAATGGAGTATTTAATACTAACGATTTGTGGAGCCTTCCTTCACAGAGCAGCCTTCATTCACATGTTAATCATAGCATTTGATGTAATTAACAGAAAACAGCAAATTTTGTGATATAGTGTAACAGACCTTCAGATTTTTTTGTGAAAGAAAAAGCAATTATGGCTCAAAAATCCTCTAATTTGTTATCAAACAATTCTCCCTTGTTGACAGGAATCTTAAAATGTGTCTGAGCGCTGAATTTCAGTGTTGATCTCCTAAATTTTTAAATTTTCCCAACTTTTTAAGTCAAGACACTATTTTATAGCAGCCAAGTAAGCTGTGCCACCTGCCACATTTGCTTAAACAGTCAATATTTAATAAAGAAGACACATAGATATAGATTTGTTTCAACCTCTAATGCAGCTGCTTTGCCACACAATCTGCCTAATAAAATGTCTTTATAAACTTTACAACCCTCCTGGAGGTCACAACAGGTTGGAAACTCTTGTCCTAATGATCATAGGTAATTATTGATTGTAAGAGACTTTTATCTACAGTTCTACTAAGCAGAACAATCTTCCTTTTAAAAGCTAATCTAAACTGAAAGTATGTTTCTTTTTACTAGGTTGTCCCTCCAGGCAATGCATATGTTTCAGAGCTAAGAGTCTGAAAGATCAGACAAGCAAACAAAGCCTGCTATCCCCCAAAACAAAAGCTGGTTAATTTGCCAAATGTGGATTGAGGCAAATATCAGAATAATAATTTTTCTCTCAAGGCACTATATTGGAACAAGGAAGCAGCTGCTTGTCACTGAGGAAGAGGGAAGGGGAAAAGGAGAAGCCAGCAGAATCTACTTAAGGAAGCATATCAGAGAGTTAACAAAACAAACAAACAAAAAGGCAAAATCATTTTGGCACCTTAACAACTAACTCACATAAGAGTGAGACTTCATGGTATCAATTTATACATACTGTATCAGGTACAGAGGCAGCAATAGTTGTTTGGCATAACAGATAAGTTTGCAGATCAGTGTGCTATTTACAACCAGTAGTATGGGGAACTCAACCATCCACCCCGAGTACATAAGCTTTGGCTTTGAGTATTTCTGCAGCAGAGTATGCTGCTCCAGTATGGAGCACATCCACCCATGCAAAACAACTTGACGTCGCTGTTAATGAAGCCATGTGTAGTGTGACAAGATGCCTCAAACCTACACCAGTTGAGAAAATATACACTCTTGTTGGTATCGCTCCACCTAAGGAGAGAGATTGCAGCGAACATCGAGAGAACCAAACAAGAAAATGACTCTCAACATCCTCTGAACGGATATATGCCTCAAGTCCACGAGCTCAGATCCAGGAAGAGCTTTATGGCAAGAACAACAATTCTTGAGGGAACACAAGAGCAAAACCAAATTAAAAGATGGAGGAAGGAGCTGACTGGACGAGAAATAACATTAAAGGAGAATATCGCTAAGGAACTCAACCTCCCCTACGTCACATGGAGGACTCTGAATAGGCTAAGGGTTGGAATGCCTAAATGTAAGAACAACATGCTCAAGCGGAGGCTACTGCGAGACAGCAACACGCTTTGTCAATGTGGAGAGATGCAGAATCAGGCCCATTTACTGGTCTGGCCAATTACTGCCATAAACATGCACTGATGATGACTTAAGTTTGACCAATGACAAAGCCAAGAAAGTGGCTTTGCTTTGGCAATCCAGGGTTTGATCGGGATACGAAAGAAGAACCAGTAATAACAGAAGATTGGTTGTAAATAACAGAAGATTAGTGGCTGTAAATAGCACATTAATTTGCGAACTTATCTATTATGCCAACCAACACTAACATTAAAATACAGAAGTTAGTCTTTAAGGTGCCACAACATTTTTTGTCTTTTGTTTTGTTTACTCTATGATATGCTTGCACAGATTAACACAGCTGCCACTTAGAAAATTTCTACTTAAGGGATCCTAAAATCTTGATATATTTTTCTGGCTAACATACCTAATGTTAGAGAGTGAGAGCAGAAGTGTATTCTTGTGTAGAAACACTGCGAGTTTGGTTCTAGAATTCAGAATCAATCCCTAGCTTGGAATTCTTTAATTCAAAGTGTTCGTCCTTAGCTTCCAGTTTCTGTTGGCAAATCCTGGGGTTTCAGGAAAACAACATGTTGGCCCCATAGGTCTGAACATTTTTCTATTCCTTCCCTGAAGTTAGACACATCGCATTGGATGAGATGAAATTGTGGCACCCAAAGGGGGGTCTTTGAGAAATGCTGGAATGAAAGAGCCTTCCTAATAACTTTCCTTTTTCTTTGGGTTTTCAGGTCAACCATGCCAGTGATGTCTGGGTCATGGGGAAAGCCAAACCAGAGAGCTATGATGGAATAGTAACTAACCAAAAAGGTGTTACAATAGCTGCTCCTGGAGCCGACTGCATTCCTGTGCTTTTCGCTGATCCGGTCCAAAAAGCATGCGGTGCTGCTCACTCGGGTAACAAGACCTCCTGATTGTTTTGCCTACATCAAGGACTCCATTGTGTACTATATTTGGCTTTTACAGTTTTATATGTCTTCCTATTTGAATTCCTATTTGTTTCTTTCTGGCATTAAATTAGCTCTTAGACCTTTTAGCTACTGCCTGACTTTCCTGCCACTTTCTTTTCTATTCCTTTCAGATAAATATATAGTTACAATTGGGTACCATTTTGCCTTCAGTACATTTTACAGTTATCACAACAGTGGTGGGCAGCTATGGAGGGTCTTGGCATTGTTTTTTGTAGTAATTTACCATTACTTTGATATAGCTTGCGATAAGCACTTCAATATCTCATTGTTTTTAGAAAGACTTCAATATATTTAACTTCATTTTCCCTCTTCCATTGGTCTTTTTAATCAGTTTAATTGAGAAATTAAAATAAAGTAGCAGGGGTGCCCGGCGTTGCCTGGGGCCAAATTTTCACCCAGACATATCACACACACAATACACACACACAATACACACATGACACAAAACACATGCACCCAACAAACAACCCACAGCCATCAGAGCCACACACATCATACATGACACAACACACTTGCATAACACACACACCGACACATAATGCACAGCCGACACGCCAACCCACAACACCCAGACACATCACACATGACACAACACACACACCGACACAATACCCCACACACACATGCCACACGACACACACATCAAACACAACCCACACCCACCACAGCCACACATGACACACAACACACTTGCACAACACCCCACGAGACAAAACACACACCCAGACACATCACATGACACAACACACCCACACAGGACACACAACACACACACCCATTACAGCACAACACACACCAACTTTGCCTGCTTTCGTGCATGCGCCAGGGGGGCACAAAAGAACCCCCCTCCGGTGCGTGCCTCTCCGCACGCGGCCAGCAATAGGGTGGTGGAGGAAACAGTGTGTCTTGTTGCATGTGGCAGTGGGAAGAGCAATAGCGGCATGGGTTATTTGTCGGGGTGACCCTCATGCCACCATTGCTCCTCCCACCGCCAGATGCAACAGGGTGCACAGTTTCCTCCACTACCCCATTGCTGGCTGTGTGCAGAGAGGCATGCGTTTTGTGCACCCCCGGCGCATGCCTCTCCACACGTGGGCAGCAATGGGGTGGCACAGGAAACCATGCGCCCTGTTGCGTCTTGCAATGGAAGGAGCAATGGTGGTGTGAGGGTTGCCCCGACAAAAAAACTGCGCCTCCATTGCTCCTGCCACTAGACGCAACAGGGCACATGGGAACCAACCCTCCCTTCTGCGCTCCTCGCCGCCTGCACTGCTGCTATGGTGGCCGGCCTGCCCGAAGCGCGGTGTATCGGCCTCCCTCCACAGTGGCAAGGCAGGCGCCAAAAGGGGTTGCGGCCAGCCAACACAGCAGCAGCAAGGAGAGCAGCAGGGTGTTTTGGCCAGAGACCCCTCGCTGCGGAGACGCGCAGGAGCCGACCCTCCCTGCCGTGCTCCTCGCTGCCTGTGCCACTGCTGTGGTGGCTGGCCGCAACCCCTTTCGGCACCTGCCTCGCTGCTGTGGAGGGAGGCCGATACGCCGTGCTTCTGGCCGGCCAGCCACCATAGCAGCAGCGCAGGTGGTGAGGAGCGTGGCAGGGCTGATATGCTGCACTTACGGGTGGGCACCTCCACAGCAGTAGAGGCCTCTGGAGTGCACGATGGGGCACCGCTTCCCAATGGGGCACTCACCAACGGAATGTCCTGCGTGATTCATGTGCTGTTGCTTTGACCCTGGATGTCTGGGTCAAGGCGGTGCCCTCTGTTGGGGCATGTGCAGCACTGGTCGACCTGGCTGCCGTGCATGCCCAGTCTGTGGTGACACACCCCCCCGCTGGTGGACTTCCGGGCGGGGACCAGCCCCCCATCGGCGGACTTCCGGGTGGGTGGGTGTCCCCTGGCGCAACCCCTTTTCGGGGTGAAGGACCCAGAGGGCCGCTGCCACTATCCCACGCCGACCTGGCCAGGTGCACCAGGTTGGCGGGACGCGGGTTTCTGGGGCAGTGGGGGTCAAGGTGGTGTGGCGTTTCAATAGCAAATGGCATGACACTTTGTTTTTAGTTTACACACTCACTCACACACACACACACACACACACTAAAATCAAAGTGTTGTGCTGTTTGTTACTGTCCTGTCCTTTTGTGGTGGTGTGAAGACTTGTTCCTTCCTGTTTTGCCTCAATGTTTTTTGTTAACTTCCTGGTTCTTTGCCTGGGAAGTCAAAGGACAGTAAATTCTCACATTTTTTAGAAAGACATTTACAGTTATAATAGTGCTGTTTCAAATAACTTGCTGTATCATCTGCTGTTTTCCTTTGCCCCTCATTCATCTAGGCAACAGTAGGTGTTAAAAATGAGTGCTGTGCTGCTTGTAAGCCTCTGATGTTACCTGTTGTATGAAATTTAACACCTTAAAGTTAAGGAATTGTTATTCACTCATGTTTTGCTTTAGAGAAGCCACTATTAGTGTTATGTCTCCAGATGACTTTGCAAATCCCCATTACTTGGTGGGAGTATAAATGAAAAATATCCCAAATGTCGTAAACATTCCTTTCCATGAAGAGCATTTACACGTACCCAAGCACCCTGGATTGTTGAGTCGATTTTCAGTTATGCTACTCAGCGGGGCAAGAACACTGGCAACCAGCTCAAGGCCAGGGGTGCTGAATTAGCAAAGAGCAGGAGCAGATGTTCAGCATGTGTTGCCCGAGCCAATCAGCAGCAACAAGCTTCTCTGTAGGGAAGCCTCCCTGCTGCTCCGTGCTCTCCTGGACATCTGGAAAGCCCTGATCCAGAGCACCCTTTGCTTCTTCCAGCTGAGAGATGTGAGGCCTCATGCTGTGCCCTCATGAGCTGGTTTGGTTTGGTTCATTTTGGACTGCAGCTCCCAGAATTTGCAAACAATTCCTCCAAGCAGATTCCTGTGAGATGCTGCCCAAATTGTTTAAAAAGAAGCTCTTTCACTTCCATATAATGAACCTATGTCACCATTATAATGACCTTTCAAGAAGAAGGAAACTGCTCCTGGTGTTGCCTAGGAGTAGCAAGGGATCATAGAACAATACTCCCATAAACTTTTGCCTATTAGGCTGTATAAAGGGAGACTGTCAAAAAAACTGTCCGACCCATGCTCCCTAGAGACTCATAAATGCTTACACCACACCCCGGCACCATCAGAAGCAGTTTCCTTCTTTTTTGAGAGGCCGGTATGATGGGTTTGGCGCCCCAAATGTAAGGGAGAAAAAGCTCCTCTTTAATATACTGCTTTTGGGCTGCGTGTGAATGTGGCAAAACCTTAATAGCAAATACGGTTGCTTCCTTCAATGTCTCTTTAGCCTTTTCTCTGTCCTTAATTCTTGGATCCCCCCCCCCCCCCCCCGGGCGCACATTTGTTCTTTGTCTGAATTGTAAAAAATGATAATGTTCCTTTTCTTTTGTGTTTCTCAGGTTGGCAGGGCACATTGCTGGGAGTGTCTATGGCTGTTGTCAATGCAATGATAAACGAGTATGGTTCTGACCTCAAAAATATCCTTGTGGTCTTGGGGCCCTCTGTGGGACCATGCTGTTTTAGGCTCCCACAGGAATCAGCAAAAAAATTTCACAGGATTGATCCAAAATGTGTAAGACAGTATGAAGCATCACATCCTTATGTTGATATCAGAAGAACAACACGGTAGGTTTCATCTTGCTTATCTGTCATAGTGGTTTGGATTAGGAATTCCAGAGAGAGAAACCTGATAACCTGGCAGTGGGGAAAGAAGGCACAAACAATACTTTTGGATGAATGGGTGGAATTAGATCAGGGGTTAATGTGGATGTTCTCTGTCATAATACCTGTATTCCAAATTCAGTGGAAGAAAGAAGTCACAAGCTGTGGTAGATTCCGGTACTGGGGTAAGAGAGGCTTGAGAAAGAATGATTTGGGAGCTTTTTGGTGGAGAAGAAAATTGTCATAAACATACCTGTTTTTCATTTTGGCCTCAATTTCCAACATAAGTACCTTAATTTTGGATTTCCCCCCAGTGTGTTGTATCAGAAAGGGCTTAAATTAACTGCTTAAAAACCCCTTACCATTTGTGAGCTATTTGTTGTAAAGTATCCTTCCCCATCATTACATCCTCCACGTGTGTTGGAGACGGTCCTGCCCAACATGCCCAGTAGGGTTGGTTGCTTCATTCTTGTGAATAGCTCTCTGGCATTATACACTTGCACATTTATGTCAGCATTTGTCAACTTCTTGATACCTCTGATTACATATGCCCTATAAAATAAACTGACAAAGAAAGAGAAATCGAGTGTGCAGAGTTCTTGTTATTTGAACATGTTTATACATCCATCAAGAGTTCAGGTTTCCGTTTATTTTTTAGATCATTGTCAATTTAATAAATAACAATAATAATAATAATTATCTCAACTTGAATCATTCCCCTCCTTGCCAGTGTAAGTATAAAATAGCCCATTATTCCACTATCAGGACCTATTCCACCTGACAGAGACCTCTGCCCATTTAAGAAGCCAGCATAAGATCTTTGCTGCTTCAGAATACATGAGGTTCTGCTCAAGGCTAGGGAAATTATGATAGGTTTCAATCCCTGGTTGTTTATGCTTACAAACCAACCAGATCACGTAGGACTAGATTAGATATGTTATCCTATCTCTGTTCTTGTTTGGAAAATTATTAGAGGAAATCTATATTCATTAGTGTAATATAACAATTGTATATTAATGATAGTATGTAGTCAATCCAAAAGCAATTATGTCCTTCCAAGGCATTGTGATAATTCAGAACGAGATGTAAACAATAGAGACAATTCCATCATGAAACTTCATATGAGTACCCGGTAAATACAGATTGATTGATTTATTTCTTTACAACAGAGTTGTTTGGAAGTAGTATCCTGTTCTTCTTCAACAAACGTCACCCATTAATGATCCAAAGCATAATCTTTCCTCTTTTTTTTTCTCCCACTCTCTTTTTTGATTTTCCCTGCAACAGTGTTCTTCTGGAGGCTGGAGGAATTCTGCCTCAGAACATTCAGGATGATACTGTACTGGACCAGAAACAGAATCTTACTCTTTGTACTTCATGTTGCCCTGATCAGTTCTATTCTCATGTTCGTGACGGGGAGAATTTTGGAACACAGGTTGGTTTCATATCAATTAAAGACTGAGGGCTTCTCATAAGCACAGTGTGAAAACAGTGTCATCAAAAACCATCTGAAAAACATGACAGATAAAGAGGTTACTCTGGCAGAAATGGCAGTCCTCCAGAAAGAGTCCAATTTTTATTCCTGTATGTAGAGCTAAATTATTTACTTCCATGTTTGAAATATAGGTCCTATTCAAAAGAATTGGAATTAGTGATCACTTTAAGGATGTGGGACTACAAGTATCTCTGTGAAAGAGCAGTAATGTTTAAACTGAGAGTTACTTTTACTTCGATCTTTGAGTTACGTTATTTGGGGAACCAGTTGTTTCTGATGTTGACAAGTTAGAAAAAAGTAAAATCTATACCTGCCATAATTTGAATAAATTAGAAAACCAAGCATTGTCTGTTTGAAAGGATGTAAGGATGTGGCCTTCAGATCTGCTTACAAGGGAGATGCATTGGTTATTACAGATTTGATGGTTACTCTACAGAACCCCTTAGACAACTAAATAATAACCATTACTTCCAGTACTATACAGGTTAGAAATTAAATAATATGTCTAGCGAATGAGGCAGTTGTGGCAGGATGCGTTAAAAAATTGGAATCTGCTGGAAGAATACCTAGATTTTACAGCCTTTCCTAAGTATACTGTATAAGGCAACTTTTCCAGCCCATGGGAGACCTGTAATCTCAGAATGTGGATCAGTATTGGAGCTCCTTTCTAACCTATGTGGATGGTTTTTGAAGTCATGTGTATTCAAAAACCCATCTTATATTAAAAATACTATCATTTCCCCAACATTTTTAATACTACATGGATTTATAGTTGAAATTTTTGAAGTGGTAGCTGTGTTAGTCTGTGCAAGCATATCAGAGAGTAAATAAAATAAAAAGATAAAAAGGTTGCAGCACCTTAAAGACTAACTCCTATATTTAAATGTGAGCTTTTGTGGATCAAGTCCACTTCATCAGACATACAGGTGAAACTCGGAAAATTAGAATATCGTGCAAATGTTCATTCAGTTCAGTAATGCAACTTAAAAGGTGAAACAAATATATGAGATAGACTCATTACATGCAAAGCGAGATTGTTCAAGCCTTACTTTGTTATAATATTGATGCTTATGGCTTACAGTTTATGAAAACCCCAACCCCCCAATCTCATGTACCCCATGATCATCACAATTATAACGAATTAAGGCATACCTGTCAACCCGCGGCTCCGAAAAAAACGAGACCTGCGCAGATCGCTTGTGTGCAGGTTGCTTTCCACGCATGCGTGGAAGGGTTTTACACTTGTGTAGAAAGAACCCTTCCACACATGCGCGGAAGCGCTCTGCCGCTTGCATAGGGGCTGCGCAAGCGGCAGAGTGATTCCACGCATGCGTGGAAAGCGTTTTCCCCCCGCCAATTACGGGGTTTTGGCAGTGCGGGGCGGGTTATGACGTCAATCGGCATCAAATTCCGTTGTAATCCCGGCCAAATCGGGATGGTTGACAGGTATGCATCAAGGCATGACATATCTTGCTTAGCATGTAGTGAGTCTATCTCATATATTTGTTTCACCTTTTAAGTGAAATGAATGAACATTTGCACGATATTCTAATTTTCCGAGTTTCACCTGTAAGAGTAAAACTTCATGGCATCAATTTATACACATCAGATACAGAGGCACAAAGTGCCTGGCCAGCCTAATAGAAAAATAAAATTGTAGCTCTTTACATCTGACAATAATGGAAAATCCCAGGTTGTTATTCAAATTTACTATAAAACCTGCCCCTATTGGTCTGCAAATGGTTGCAAAACCAACTTCCTTTGCAAGCTGATGCATCACATCCAAAGAATGGATTCAAAACAAACACTGTAGCATTACACATTTGTCAATGAGTTAGCACAGGCTTTCCCAACCTTTTCAGGGCGTGGGCTGGATCACTCTCCCTTGAATGGCTGCATGGGCCAGTAATGTGTTTCCGCGTGAGTTCCTGCATGAAAATGTGCATTTTCTGTGAGCTCTCGTTTTCGGTGAGGTCTTGCGCAAAACGCACATTTTTGGTGAGTTCTTACGCGTTCTTGCACAAAAACGCACATTTTTTGTGAGTTCTTGTGCATTTTTGGTGAGTTCTCACACATTTTCATGAGAGAACTCACCAAAATCGTGTGAGAACTCACCAAAAATGCATGTTTTAATTGTGGGGGTTTTGTACATTTTTGGCGCTTCCAGGTTGCGGCGGCGGGAATGGGGGCAGCGGGGGGGATGAAATGGTTTCAGGGGCCAGGCTTGGCCCACAGGCCGTAGATTGAGAATGTTTGAGTTAGCATCTATTGATAATGTTCTTTTGTGACCCAGGCAAAATTGCAGCATATAACATGTTAGTTGGTGCATCGATTTTACCATAATCCTTTGATTAATATTCAAACCCCTAAGATGAGTGTCCAGCATATGATGTCTGATGAAGTGGACTTGTTCCACAAAAGCTCACATTTAAATACAGGAGTTAGTCTTTAAGGTGCCACAACTTTTTTTTACTTTTCCCCCCTTTTTTTGTTTTTGTTTACTCTCTGATAGATTTATAGAGTACAGTATCTTACTCGAGTATCAATTTCCATTCTGTTTATTAACCAAGCAGTTGACAGCTGGAACTCACAGCTACAAAACTCATCCACCAGGTGGCACTGTATGGTTAGAAATGCCAGGTGAATACAAGTCTGGAAACATGAATTTATTCTCCCCCAACCAGGAACCCTGAGGATGTGTTTGGCTACAATTCCTGTCATTCCCAATTAACAGCTTTTGTCTAAATGCATTTTGAGAGTGCCACTTTGGGGAAAATATGCCATTACAGTTTGCTTATCAATGATTTAGCAGGTATTTTCTTTACCATGTGCGCATAAGGTAGACTTTAGTGATATGTGCCCACTGCTTCTAATTCACCACCTGCATGGCTGTTATAAGTAGGGGACATGAAACATTCTTACTGAGCGCCAGGTGTTGCACTGCTTACTTCCAGGGCCGTTTTGGATTGGGTAGGCCACTAACAACTGGCTGCAGCCCTTTCATGTCCATCCTTCAGTGGAGAGCAGGTACTGGTTACTGGTGTTCCCACCCACCCACCTGTCTGCCTTTTCACCCTATGTAGCTTCCTAAGCAAGCCAATGAGAGCTTTTGGACTCTATGGATTGGTGCCCATCATTATTTGCCCATGTATCCTCTCACTTTCATGAGCAACCACCCATTCCATGCTGCTTCCACTGCCACTACCAGAGATTAGAGGTCAGCATGGGTATTCTACAGTTTCTTTTCTGCATCCACATCTTTCTCCTAGGTTCTTCAGCCAATAAATTTAGATTCCTGCTTTCTTCTGGATCTTCTGTCAATTCTTTATTCTTGAAATATAATTTTAAAATCTGCACATTTAACAACAACAGCAACAATGTGTTGTCTGAGCCTGATGAAAGTTGTAGTTATCTCTAAAGCAAGGGTTCCCAACCTAAGGCCTGTGGGTCAGATCCGGCCTGTGGTGCCATTTCATGTGGCCCCCCACTCCTCCAAGGTAATTTGAAAAACAAAATAGCCACTCCTTTGAAGCTGTTGGGACAAAATGGCCACCCCCATCGTCCAGTCAGGGCAAAATGGCCATCCAGCCCTCAAAGCTGACTTGGAGCACGACCCAGCCCCCAGCTTGACAAGGTTGGGAACCCCTGCTCTACAGGATTGCAGGTTTCCCACATCTAATTCTCTGAATAGAAAAAAAGAAGGGCTAGCCTATGGTGTAGGAAGGACAAAAACAAACTTCTCTAAGACTTTGCTAACGGTAACAAAGAGTTAAGTTATGAATGAGGGGAAGACATTTTGCTACATTTAGCAGAATGAAATGGCCTTCATGTGTTAATTAAAAGAAATCTCCCCTTAAAGGAATTTAGGTTGTGTGCACCACCTATTTGGTCTGTTTTCACATGAGGAACTAATATATATATATATATATATATATATATATATATATATATATATATATATATATATATATATATATATATATATATATATATATATATATATATATATATATATATATATATATATATATATATATATATATATATATTCTGTTTCACTACTTGTACTATGTGTGAAATTTTCTAATGCAGAAAATAAACTAAAAATATATTTCCCAAAACATAGTCTTTACAATGGTGCTATGGATAGATTTAAAGAAAAGCTGGTTTGAGCCACATGCAAGGTCACACACTTCACAAAACAAGCTGGTATTGACATGGGAAAATGCAAACTTCAATCAGTTAGCTGCTGTCATAATGCATTTGTTTTGCAGGGCTCCTTACTAAACGCATCTGAACAAGACCTGCTGAGCTACAAGCTTTGATTTGCTTTACAGGGTCTTTGTCTTCAGCAGGGGTCTCCATAATTCTTCCTTAGGTAAAACCTTTCCAGCATTTTTTCTCAGCTTATTGCTATTAAACAGCTGCTTGAAGTGTTTTACCACGTTGCCTAAAAGCACAGACTCAGCTAAGACCACTAGTATTACCCTTGTTGATCAGTTTCAGTGTCATTAATTGTTTATTGTTATTCTTTAGAAATCAGTTTCTGGATTTTTTTTTTTTTTACTCTTTGTTTCTTAAAAATGTTGAAACCATGTCAGTCATCTTTTCTTTGTGGGAATGAAATTTGAAGAAACCGGTTTCTTTGAGTGAATCTTTGGAAAATCTTAGAGGTATTATGCTGTCCAGAAAGCTAATTTTCAACCATGTATTTTAGAATCCTTGATCTATTAATGTAAACCCAGTCTTAAATGGGATTGGATATGTTTTTTCTTTGTGAAATGATTTTGTATCAGGGTTGGGATTATTGAAATGTTTAACATGTCTTGCGACATGATATTTTGTAATTCAGGATGTATTGAACGCACAACATGTCTTGTGTTGTGATATTTTGTAACTGGAACCAGGGATTCATTGAATTGTTCGACATGTTATGATGTGATATTTTGTACTTGGGACTGGGGATTGATTGGAATGTTTTGATATGTTAATGATGTTATATTTTGTATTGTGTTATTTGTATTTTGCTTCGGTATGCCGCCCAGAGTCGCTTGTGCGAGTTGGGCGGCATATAAGTCGAACAATAATAATAATAGTAATAACAACAACAACAACAACAACAACAACAATAATAATAATAATAATAATAATAATAATAATAATAATAATAATAATAATAATAATAATAATAAATAGCCATTTACAGCCTCTCCCAGCTCCAACTAGAAACAGGACAATAGATTAGATAAACCCTAGACCTATATTTCTGTGTTGACAAAATGGTATGTGAAGCTTTGGAAATATTGCTGTGGGGAAGGGGGAATATCACCATAATTTTGCTCTGATATTAAAAAACTTAGATACCCAGAATGGTGTAGCAGATAGAGTGGAAGACTAGGGTTTAGGAAGCTTGGGTTTGAATCCCTGCTCAAATGTGGAAACTCACTGGAGGAGTAGAACCAGTAAAACCACAGCTTAAATATCTCACATACCTTAAAAGCCTTATTAGGTTGCTATAAGTCATTTCTAACTTGTTGGCACATAAAAAGAACAATCCAATGCATGGAAAGAAGCTACTGAATTAGGTCCACACACACAAAGGGTCACATTAATCATCCCTAAAAATGGAAAGGCAAAACAAATACTGCTACCAATGGCAGGCCCCTTCACTTCCATTCCATCCAGCATGGGGCACCTCTCTGGTGAAGAAGATTCTCAATCTACAGTAGAACCTCAGATAACGTCCAAACTCCGTTCCACAAGTTTGGACTTTATCCAAATAAATGGGCGATGCATCGAATAACCTCCAAAAATGGATGTTATCCAAGGCTCCTATACCAAATACCTCAGATAACATTCATATATTTTTTAGTGGTTTTGGACTTTATGCGATGCATCACATGTGCATGAAAACTGCGACTTTATCTGAATTGGACTTTATCCAAGGTACCACTATATCTATACCTATAAAAAGAGGCATTAACCATTGGGTTCGTTCAAAGGCTCCCGCACCAGGCCCAACCATCCCCGACCTAGCCTTCCGCACTCACCGTAACCCCTGCCTTCTCAGCGCCATGGGGTTTTGGTCATCTCCAGTGGGGCACCAGCCCCGCGAACGCGACCAACAAAAAATAACTACGATTCCCAGAGTCCTCTGTGCTGCACAACCCCTCAGCGAATCAGGCTCAGGGATGCAAGCGCAGAGGAGGCTGGGAAAGTGCGGCACACCGACTTTAAAAAAAACTGCCACGGGAAAACCCCCAAACACAAAAAGGAAAGTGAAAAGGGAATGATGGGGCAGCCCAGGACCCACGCTGCCCACCCGCCCCACCACTTTGCCCCCTCAAGTCCCTCTCCCCCGCCCACTTTTTAAGGTAGGTGTTTTTCCAAAAAAAAAGCCAGCCTTCTCTGCTGGAACGCGTGGCGGTCTCTCCTCCGATCCTGCCAGCCTCGAGGCCTCAACGCCAGCAGGATCAGAGAAGAAACCGGTGCGCATCCCAGCGGAGAAGGCCACGCCGGGGGAGGGCAGGGCCGAAGGACCCGGCCACTGCCACCCACGGGTGATGGGGAATGCCGCCACTAAGCTTCCCAAAGCCTGGCCTTGCAGTCTAGGCTAAGGGAAAATCCCCCACCCCCATCAGCCGGCTCCACTTTAAAAAAAAACAGAAAGCAAAGAGCGAACAAAGCCCCGTTCGCTGTCTTTCCTTACCTGGAAAATACCCCACCCCGCGCGGCCACTGCCACCACAAGGTTTCCCATGGTCTGGCCACCAAAGGCAGACCACGGGAACTGCCACCGCAGCCAAATTTACTGCATCCTGGCCAGCAAGGCAAGGTGACGGTAAACCCTCACAACACAACCCACCCCCCAACACACACACACACACACATAAAACCCAACCAACAAACCCACCCACCAACCCACAACAACAAAAAATTCAAACTTACCTAAATGGAGCCACCCTTACACACGTCCGTCCTTCATGACTGCCTCTTCCATCTGAACGTTAGTGAATGTATTCCACCAGATAGTTAGTGAATGTATTCCACCAGAGGGAGCTACAATTAGTTAGAGATACTGTTCAGTGAACACTATCTCTAACTAAATATAGCACCCTCTGGTGGACTACATTCACTAACTATCTGTCTCTTTCTCTCACACACACACGCACACACAGTGTTTTTCTATTTCTCTCTCACACAAACACACGACACTACTGTCTTAAAAAAAATTTAATGTGTGCATTGGTGCTTGAAGAGGTATTTACATAGGGGTGGTGGTTGTACAGAACCAAAACCACCAACACACACATTAAAAATACCCGGCAGGGCCGGGCAAACTATGCTACTATATATATAAAAAAGAAGTGTGTGTTTGTTTGTATGTGCTCCAAAGGCTTCCGCACCCCTGGACCGATCCTGCTGAAATTTGGCACATATTCAGCACTGTGGGGATCTTGAAACCCATGGGGGGAGTATGCCCCCCCAAATTGGGATGCAATTGATCTATACAATGTGTGTGTTTCCCAGTGATGTGATTGAGCTGATGTCATAGTCCCATTGTGACATCATGTGACTAGCTCAGCTGTAGTTCTCTGAGCTGTAGTTTTCACAGTAGGTGGAAGGCAAATGGGGGGCCTGGTCGGGCCGGCACAGAGGTGGTGACGAAGGCCCTTGGGAGGGCACGGGAGCTGCAGAGGAGGCCGGTCCTCCGAGCTCTGGAGCCGCAGAGGCGGCAGCCACGGTGAGTAAAGCTGAGGAGGGATAGAAGGTCTGAGGCTTTATCAATGGCTGCATGCCGCTCTCTCACCAGGTGTCCAGACACATGGGTAAGTGACTGTTGATGGAGAAGTGGGATGGGTGAAGGAAGAGAGAGATGGAGGACGGGAGGCAGGAGTGACCCACATACACCCCACTAGGTTTCCAAGAGGGAAAGGCTGGCCTACGTGAAATAAATGAAAAACCCAAGCGAAGCTGGGTAATCAGCTAGTCAAGACTAAAAAAAGCAACAGTTTCAAAATACAGTGACATTACTGGAATACCTAGCATATCCTAACTGTGGCCTAGATGCAAGACATAGTTAAAACAGACAAAATTAGAAAAATATTGACTAGTAATATATAACAGATACATGTTTTAATAAAAAACCTAAGTATCAATGAAATATTGGAGTAATATGTGTGCTGTTCCTAAAATTCCTGTTTTTTTGCACCTCCAATGGTGTTATTTCAGATATCTGCAGCTGATTATATGGTAATATTTTATGCAATTTCTCAACATTGTTCCCAGTGCCCCAATGGCTTTGGGGACCACTGAAATATGTTTCATCCATAGATGAATAGATATCAACAACGACAAGAATTTGCTAGCCCTTGCCTGTTTTGCTGTGTACTGTTGTTTTCCAATCTTTGCTGTTATAGATACTATATGCATATTCTTAAAATATTTAATATTTAAATATTCTCTCTATATATAAGTCTCACAGCTCCTTTTAAAGTATAGCCTTTCAGATCAAATCATTTATTGTGCACATCATATGTAGTTTGGCACCTATAAATACCACAACAATTCATAAAATGTAGCACTATTTTTATTTAAGCATACAGTAATTTGTTCAGTTCCATGTTTTAAAGGAAATTGTTCCTCCAGATTAAACATGGAACTGAGCAAATGTCAGTATATGGTTTCAACTTTACTATGGTTCCATTTCTCACCTAATCCTTATTTTCACACTTTCCCATATTAACTATGTCAGTAGTAATACAAACATTTCCAGAGGAAAAGCTGAGTAAGTGCTTTTTCCATTGAAACAAGAGTGAGTTATATATAGCAAGGCTGTAGTAATGCTTAATATATAACATTTGGCCATAAGCTAGTTAAGTGAGCTTTTTAAAAAGGCCATTCTTTACAGGCATATCCTTGTCAGTACAAAAAAAGAAGAAAACTAAGATCCTTCTTCAAGGCTTTGAAAAAGCTTTCATTTTTATAACTATATTATATGCATATGAATATAACAAAAATGAGATAATGGACATCTGACTTGGAAGGTTAGCATCTGTGCATGGCCTTGGTGAGGGATCAGCAGGTCCCAGGTTTCAGCTGAAATCTGAGGAAATTACTAGACCTTCTTGGTTCACCGGGCAGGAAATCTCAGAGCAACTGGCACCGGGGTGGGTGGGTATAGTGGCAGGGGGGAGGAGGTTGGTCGGTAGTTTGCCAGATGTGTCTGTAAAGACTCATACTTATCTCCTGAGGCTCAATTGACTCAGTGTGTGCACTGCACACATTTATTTAGGTTTAGTGCAGATTTCGCACTGACTTTCTTATTCTCCTTTTTCTTTCAAACACATGTCTACATTATTTTACTATTGTTACATAACAGCCTGTCCTTGTGGCATTGGGGTGGGGTTGTACACCCTGAGTTTCAGATTTTGTCCCTGAAATTTTAATTTGTACCCTGCCCTTCTCAGCGCAGGCCGACTCAGGCGGCTTCACAACATATGCTGCTCAATAAAAATAAAGAGAACACCTAAACAACACAATGTAACCCCAAGTCAATCACACTTCTGTGAAATCAAACTGTCCACCCTGGTAGCAACACTGATTGACATTCAATTACACATGCTGTTGTGCAAATGGAAGAGACAACAGGTGGACATCAGAGGCAATTAGCAAGGCATCCCCAATAAAGGTGTGGTTCAGCAGGAGGTGACCACAGACTACTTCTCAGTTCCTTTGCTTTCTGGCTGATGGTTTGGTCACTGTTGAACACTGGCGGTGCCTGCGCTCTAGTAGTAGCATGAGACGGAGCCTACAACGCACACAAGTGGCTCAGGTAGTGCAGCTCATCCAGGATGGCACATCAATGCTAGCTGTGACACGAAGGTTTGTTGTGTCTGCCAGTGTTGTGTCCAGGGCATGGAGGCACTACCAGGAGACTGGCCAGTACATCAGGAGACATGGAGGAGGCCGTAGGAGGGCAACAACCCAGCAGCAGGACCACTACCTCCGCCTTTGTGCAAGGAGGAGCAGGTGGAGCACTACCAGAGACCTGCAAAATGACCTCCAACGGGCCACCAATGTGCATTTGTCTGCTCAAACGGTCAGGAACAGACTCCATGAGGGTGGTATGAGGGCACCACGACCACAGGTGGGGGTTATGCTCACAGCCCAACACCATGCAAGTTGTTTGGCATTTGCCAGAGAACACCAAGATTGGCAGGTTTGCCACTGGTGCTCTGCGCTGTTCACAGATGAAAGCAGGTTCACACTGAGCACATGTGACAGACGTGTCAGGGTCTGGAGACGCTGTGGAGAATTTTATGCTGCCTGCAACATCCTCCAGCATAATCGGTTTGGTGGTGGGTCAGTAATGGTGTGGAGTGGCATTTCCCTACAGCCCTCTATGTACTCGCCGGAGGTAGCCTGACTGCCATTAGGTACCGAGATGAGATCCTTAGACCCCTTGTGAGACCATATGCTGGTGCAGTTGGCCCTGGGTTCCTCCTAATGCACAACAATGCTAGACCTCATGTGGCTGGAGTGTGTCAGCAGTTCCTGCAAGATGAAGGCATTGATGCTATGGACTGGCCCGCCTGTTCCCCAGACCTGAATCCAATTGAGCACATCTGGGACATCATGTCTCACTCCATCCACCGACGCCACATTGCACCACAGACTGTCCAGGAGTTGGGGGTTGCTTTAGTCCAGGTGTGGGAGGAGATCCCTCTGGAGACCATCCGCCACCTCATCAGGAGCATGCCCAGGCATTGTAGGGAGGTCATACAGGCACGTGGAGGCCACACACACTACTGAGCCTCATTTTGACTTGATGTAAGGGCATTACATCACAGTTGGATCAGCCTGTAGTGTTTTCTTCCACTGTCACTGTGAGTGTAACTCCAAATCCAGACCTCCATGGGTTGATTAATTTGATTCCCATTGTTAAGTTTTGTGTGATTTTGTTGTCAGCACATTCGACTGTAGTATGTGAACAACAATAAGAATACAGTATTTCAGTCATTCAGATCGTGGGCTGCCTTATTTTTGTGTTCCCTTTATTTTTTGAGCAGTATATTATAAAGTTACAAAGTACAGTTTACAAAATGCAGTTTACAAAAAAGCCATATATCAATATAACAGAAATACAATTTGTGCATATGACATATCAAAAAATACAGCATAAAATACAGCATAAAAGTATAAATACATAGCAATACATAACAGTATTAGTTGTTTTGGAAACAGTGATTCCAACAGTATTCTTAATAACCTTGGCCTAAACTTTATCTTTTCAACACTACTACATTCTTCTTCGTGTATTCTGCGAATCCCCACTTTTAGGTTCTGCACCTGTGCAGAGGAGTTACCAGAGCTTTCAAGCTAATTGGGTCAAAAGTTTGAATGTTAGGACTGCCCACCCTTTGGCACCATTTTGTGCTCTTTCCTCAGTTCTCTTCTTTCTGCCTTAGCTGGAGGAGACCGTTGAGAGCTCTCTCCATTTTTTTTGTCAATTCTTCAGAAATGACTTGCTTTAAATTCAATTTTTCTTGGTGAACTGTGGGTCAGGAGGCGCTTATCTACAAATTTTTCTTGCCTTCATCAGTCTTTTCTTCGGGAAGGGCCAGCACCCCAGGCATTTGTTCACTTTGTGGGGGACATTTGGACTGTTTCTCCTTTACTGTGAGGTAAAAGTTTGATGGCATCAGCTGCTTTTAAGTGTTGTATCAGGGACGTAGGGGGCAAAACATGCCTCACAAAGGCTCCATTGGGCTCCCAGAATGTTTCTTGGGAACACCCGGCAGGGCAGACATTGGACCCTGCGACCTGCTTGCCTTTATGAGCATGCTTCCCCCTAGCCCGATTCGCTGTTGAACAGGGTCAGAGTAGCCTTCTGCATATGGCAGGTAATATATTATTTCCTTGGCAGAAGCTAGACTTCTGAGTGCTACTTTCTCTCTGCTACTCAGCCCCTCCCTTACAGAGTATTCCCCTCTCACCTCCTTCTTCTGGAAATGCAATCAGGGTTGTCAAAGACTTCTTCCGCTGTGCTTCCTTCCTTCTTTGCTTCTTTTACAAAGGCAGTCACACAAACTACTGGCTTTTTGTAGTTTTATTGTTGGAAGCACTAATACTTTTTTTTTAATTTTTTTAATTAATAATCATAAAATACAAACAAACATAAACATATAAATACTTAAAACTAACAATAAAGAGGAAAAAACACCAAGAAAAGAGAAAGGAATAACAACAATATATCAATATCTTGTTCACTCTTTCATTCTTTCAACTTTTAATCCATGCAAAACCCTATTCTGCAGCAATTTCAATTGGCACAATATACTTAAATCTTCCAAAATTGAATCATGTCAGGGCCAGGATTACTTCCTTCTTCACTTGTTAACGCGTGCTGTATGAAAGGTTTCCAGATTTCCCAAAATTGTATTTTGATTTTAAAACCCTGTTTTAACCGAATTTGGCTAGTTAATTTTTCATTTAGTGCCAGTTGCCAAACCTCTTTATACCACCTATCCTTATTTAGATTTTCGTTACTCTTCCATTCTTGGGCTATCAGCTGTCTAGCAACCAGCAACAATGTCAAAATTAATTCTTTATTACCCTCACTCAATCTCATTTTTCCTATTTCTCCTAATATAGCTAGTTTGGGTTCTAAAATCATTGTTATGTCAAGAATCTCGTTTATCTCCTTCTCTATCACTTTCCAAAATGTATTTGTTTTCTTACAAAACCACCACAGATGCAAATATGTCCCCTTTTGTTCATTGCATCTCCAACACAAATCAGATTTATTAATATCAATTTGCTTGAGTCTGATTGGGGTAAGGTACCACCTCCAAAGTACCTTACAAACATGCTCCTTTTCCTTGATTGACATAGTTTTTGTTATTCTGTTTCCCCACTTTTTCCTCCACTCTTCTTCTTCAATTTTAATATTTAAATCTTCCTCCCAAATTCGTTTAAGTGTATAGTGTGATCCTTCCCCTGGGATAAGCATTTGGTACAGTTTACCGACTAACCCCTGAAATCTTATCTTCCCTTTCCTTATTTCCAAGACCAATTCTTCAAAGGGTGTCTTTGCCCTAGGTACTCCTATAATCCCCCTTATCGATTTGTCCCATTTCTCCATCCCCAATTCTTGTAGCCAATTTAATTTTAATTTATTATATACCTCCTTCCTTTTCTGATATGTATTGCAATTTTTAATCCATTCTGTTATTAACAACACTTTTTCTTGCAATAGAATAGGTCTTATTTTTTGTGAGGATAATAATGGGCAACTCTGGAAATCTAAAATTTCTAAAATTGGGGAAATGTCTGGTGCCAATTTCCTCTTAACCCCTTTCCATACATTATAAATATTCTTTATAAAAAAGCAGTTAATCTCTGTTTTATTATTTATTTGTGCAAGAAATGTTTCACCTTTTAATTTTTTAAATTCTTCTTGATCCCCTTCACCTATTACCTCATTTTGCTGAATTAATAATTTAATTAATTTCTTTATATGAAAGGCTTGAAAATACGCTTTAATGTTTGGAATGTTTAACCCTCCCTGTTTATTCTTCATGTACCATAATCCTTTACTAATTCTTGCTCTTTTATTATTATTGCAAATTCCGTTTATCAATTTTTGCCATTTATTTAGTTCTGACTCTTTGATTTTAATCGGTAAATTTTCAAACAAAAAATTCAATTTGGGTATAACTTTCATTTTACAAATATTAATCCTTCCAAACCATGAAGTCTTTGCTCGTTTTATCTGTTCTAGTAATGGTTTCAATTTATTTCTTAATTTATTGAAGTTAATATTATATAGATCTTTTGGATCGTTCGTCACAAATATTCCCAAATATTTCAATTCATCTCTTATTGTGATACTAAATCTATCTCCAATTTTTTCCTTTTCCGCCTGGGTTAAATTACATGTGATAGCCTCAGTTTTCGTCCAATTAATTTTTAATCCTGTTACTTCTTCAAAGGCTCTTAAATGTTCTTGTATTTTGTTTAAATTATTTAAAGGATCTTTTACAACTAATAGAGTATCATCCGCAAATAGACTAATTTTTTTATTTTCTATTCCTACTAATTTCTCATTTTGCCTTATATCATTTGCTAGCAATTCCATTGCTAATATAAATAGACATGGGGACAGTGGACATCCTTGTCTTGTCCCCGCGTTTATATCAATTTCTTTCCCCAGACAATTATTCATTTTAATTTTAGATTTGCTTTCTTTATACAATTGTCCTATCACATGATTAAATTTAGGGCCGAATTGTAATTTCTCACATATTCCTTTTATTGTTTTCCATTGAATTGAATCAAATGCTTTATATATGTCTAATGCCACTATACATACTTTTTGTTTATTATTTTTTAATTTATCAATAATATTAATTAACCGATTTATTAATTTATCCATTTGTCTTCCTTTAACAAATCCTACTTGGTCTTCTCCAATATAAGTATCTATGAATTTATTAAGCCGATTGTTAATTATTGAAGTAAAAATTTTTGCATCCTGATTTAATAATGATATTGGTCTATATGCTTCTATATTCTCTTTATCCTTTCCAGGTTTAGGAATTAAAGCCATTATCGAATTACTCCAAGACTTGGGGATCTCCCCCCCTTCCAATATATAATTATATAATTTTTTTAACTTGGGAATTAATACCTCTCGGCATTCCTTATAAAATTCCGAAGGGATACCATCCTCTCCTGGCGTTTTATCCTTTTTTAAGTTGTTAATTACCTCTTCAATCTCCTTGTCTTTAATATCTTGTTCCATTATATTTACATGTTCTTCCTTTAATTGGTATGTCAAGTTTCTATCCAAATATGCTTGAAGTACATTATCATCAATTCTATGTTCTGTATATAATTTTGTATAGAATTCTTCTGCTACTGATAATTTATTTTCCAGTTTATACTGCCTTATACCTTCTTTATTAATTAGAGCCTCTATATATCCCTTACTTTTTTTTGTCTTACTTTTTTTGCTAAATTTTTCATATCTTTATTATTGAATTCAAAATCATTTCTTTTTAAATATGCCAAATCTACCCTAACCTTTTCAACTTCTACTGCAATTGTTTCCTTTTTTAATGCCTGTAATTTATTCCAAATTGAGTTACTTCCTGTAGCTGCGTGCTTCCTTTCTAGTTCTTTTATATCTTTATCTCTTTTAATTACTTGACTTTTCATTTTTTTTTCAAATATTGCTTTCTCTTGTATATAGTCACCTCTAATAACCGCTTTCATTGCGTCCCAAAGGATATGTAATTTCACCTCACCCGTGTCATTATCTTCCCAATTCTTTATCCATTTATTTATTAATCTTTTTTTTATCTCTTCATTTTTTAATAGTTTAGTATCCATCCTCCATACCTTATTTCGATAGGTACTGCTATTCAGCCGCATCTCTATCGAGATAAATGTATGATCTGAGATATTAAAATTGCCATAATTAAAGTTTTCTAAATTCTTAAGCATATTTTCTGACACAAAGAAATAATCCAAGCGAGAGTAAGATCTATGTTTTAAGGAGCAAAAGGTAAATATATTTTTTTTACCTGCCAACACTCTCATCGCATCCTGTAATCCTAATTTCCCTATCCATTTGTCAATCAATTTATCTTGAATCTTTCTAAGATTATTTGTTGTATCTAATCCTGACCTGATTAAGTTAAAATCTCCCCCTATAATTAAATTTACTGATCTTTCTTTTTTTATAATGGGTAGAATTTTATCTAGAAAGATCCCTTGATTCTTGTTTGGTGAGTATACGTTGACAAATGTATAATCTTCCTCCTCTAGTTTACCTTTTATTAGCTGAAACCTTCCCTCCTTATCTTTAATGTTCTTGCTCAATGAAAAATCTAGTTTATTCGATATTAATACAGCAACCCCTCTTGAATTACTTGAAGCTAGGCTTTTCTCATATATTTCCATCCCTTTTACATAAATATTATTCTTATTTTCACTTTTCTGATGTGTCTCCTGAAGAAAAATGATATCCGCTTTTTCCCTTCTCAGAACTCCTTCCACACGTTTCCTCTTAATTTGGTTCCCTAGGCCCCTGACATTCCATGAGATAATTTTTAACTTTTTAAGTATACATATTTAGTGCTTTCTCTACTGTTACTGCAGAATTCCCCATAATATGTGAACCAATACCTCAACCCACAACAAGTTATACTCTCCCTCCTCCAGCGCATCTTAAATTAAATAATATACAATTATCTTAAGAAGAAGAAAATATACAAAAATAACAAAGCTTAAACAGACCAACAGTCAAACAAATAAGAAAGAAGGAAAAACAGGGGGAAAAAAAGCTCTGCCCTCCCCACTTTCTACTAAAAGTAACCTTTGAAAACCAAAGAGGGGAGGGGGGGTTGCGGGTGGCGAGTGGACCTTAATACTTAGTATCCGTTTCTTGTTCATTGTTTATTTCTTATTACAAATGGTTATCTTAATTTGTCATAATTTATTCCACGCAGTAGATTCTCTCTTTCTATCCTTTAATGACCTAGTCTTTCCCTCCTTCTGCTCCTTCAACTTCCTCCTCTTCCCGTTCTAACATGGGCACTACTCCCACATTTATTAAGCCATCTTTAAGTTGCTTCCATTCTGCAGACCCTTTTTCTATAATCTTAGCTTCCATCAAAATTTCTAAGCCATCAGATTCTTCCCTAATCCAATAATTCTTCCCCTTCACTGTAAAAATTAATTGTTTATGTGGTCTCCATTTATATTGTATGTTTTTCTCACGCAATTTTTTTGTGATTGGCTTAATTTGTAGTCTTCAAATGCGTTCTTCTAACGAAATATCTTTATATATTTCTAGCTGTGCCCCCTCCATTTTTAAAGCATCATCCCCCGAGGAGTTAACATATTTCATTATCCTTAACTTTTGTCCTAGATTTCCAAATCTTAAAAAAACATTTCTAGGTCTTTCTTGGTTCCTTTTTTTTCCTAGTCTGTACACACTGTCTATATCCTCCAATTCCATTTCCTCCCCCATTCCCATTTCGTTAATCCATTCTACCAATCTTTGTCTCAAGTTATCCGGGTTCCGTTCTGGTATATTCCTAATAACCACGTTGCACCTTCTCTCCTGATCTTCCATTCTTTCCAGCCTTTTATCATATTTTTTCTGTTTCTCCTCTTTTAACTGTACCTGCTCCTTGACCTCTCTTAACTCATGTTTCATTTCCCAAACTTCTTTCCCGATAGCATTCACCCCCTCCTTCAGTTCATCTATTTCTTTCAATAAATTGGTACACTCTTTCTTGGTGTTCTTAAATGCTTGTGTGATACTTTCTTTTATTTCTTTTTGAAATTTCTGATTATCTTTTGCTCGCTGATCTTCTAATGTTTGTAGTTTAGCTTGAAGTTCTTCCTCTAATTTATCAAACCTAAGCTCCAGGTCTCCTCTTAAATCATTTAAATCTGGACTTGGGCCTCTATCACCAACCTGCTCCTCTTCTACCTCTTTAACCCTCCCCTTGTCAAACCCCCTTTTTTTTGTAGCCATCTGTCTTCTTGACTCCTCTCCTATCAGAATCTCTTGACCCCCCACTTCTTTCTCTTCCTGATCTAAGACTTCTTGTTGTTTAATCTTTAACCTCCTTTCAGCTACTTTCTTCCTCAGCTCTTCTAGTTCTTGGATCTCGATAAGTTCTTCCTGCAACGATTTTCTTCTCCTACCCTCCTGTTCTCTTCTCTCCAATCTATCTGTTCTCACCCACTTTAAATCCTGTTCAAAATTATCAATTTTTTTGCTCATTAAACTGCTGGATTTTACCACAGGATCCTAAATTAACAGTTCAATAGTGTATTAATATACTTATAATATAATAAGTGTAGAGAAAAAAGTAGAGTATATCTGATTATATACCAAAAGAGAATAATAAATTCAAAGTTTAAATGGAGAACAATCAAATACTGCTTTAAGAGAGCCGTTCAATTTCTCTTTCTTAAATCCCCTCTTTCTAAAGAAAGAAAAAAAAACCCCCAGGTGTTCCAAAACCAAGATAAGGGGAAATATGCAAATTAAATTCCCAGCTGGTGAGTCTCTGAGTCCTTGGAGCCTTGCAACCCTATGCTCCTTTTAGCAATGCTGTATCCCTCTGTAGTCCTCTGTAGTCCTCTATCCTTCTGCTTTCCACTTCTGCTTGCAAAGTGCACAATCCTGTAACAGTCCGAATTTTAACTGGACACACAATGAAAGAGCTTTTTATTAGCTATTTAGTGTCCATAAACCGCTGGGAATCCAATAGTCCGATAATCCAATATTCACTGTTTCTTTACTGCCTTCTTATAGCCACAGTCCCGTCCTTGTAATCCAGCAAAAAGAGAATCTTTTACTGTAATATTTTAATTCTGTTAATTCTGTTAGCCTCAGTCTCTTTTGGAGCTCCGGGATCCCTCACCTTGCTCCACTCAGTGTCTGTGCCCCGCTTTTATCTACTGTACTTTCAGTTCCTCTCAGTTTCTTACATTCCTTTCATTCCTCTTTAAACCTCTTAAACCCCAGGTTTCGCTGTATGTTTAATTGTTTATATTCCCCAAAGATTGAGGTCTTCCAGCCTTTCGGTCTCGAAGTGTCTCTTAGATTACTGGCACATTTCAAACAGCCTGATCAAACAGCCTGGGCGTGGGATTGTTTCAACATCAGTTTCTTAGTTCCGCAATTAAATAACAAAGGCTGAGTGATTAGCAAGTCTTCTTAGTTCCACACTCATACCTCGCTCCCCTGCAGAGACAGCCCCAAGTTACCTCAGGCTCTCCTTGAGCATGAGAATCTGCGAAGTTGAGTGTTTGTTAAAGTCCTCTTGTTAGATCCCACTGTCCGACTTTTAATCTCCAAAGTTTCAGTATTCAGTATTCAGTATTCCAAAACTTAAGGCTTAAAGAGAAAGTTCTTAATTCTCCTTTCTTCCTTTCTTTTTCAAATAGTTTTGTATCCCAAAACTGCAGAGACCGGTAAACTCAGTCAGTCAGTCAGTCAGTCATTTCATTCTCGAAACCTTTCGAGCCTGAGAGGAAACACGCCCCAAACTCTTGCGGAGAAAGAATAACAACTTGTCCACAGCCAAAAGATCTCTGATTTCTCGGCAACCTCTCTATATTTTACCCTCCAAATTAACCTGGCCGAAGATATTGATCTCACACTCCGTTTAATATACTTTTGAGCCCAAAACGCAACTCCAAAATACCTCCTTTCCCGCTTTTAAGCGGCTCTCCCTTCAGAACAAACGGAAAACGATACCGGTCAGTCCGCCATGATGCTCCGCAACATGTAGTTTTATTGTTGGAAGCACTAATACTGAATACAGATATTACTTACACTACACTAACATAAAAACACAGTGAATAAAACATAAAAGAAACAAAATCTTACTAGCTTTTCCTAGCAGGTTCAATCTTATTAGTTTGGGACTCCATAGTCCCTCATGGCTTCTTACCCCCGAAGAGCCATTTTGGGATGCCCACCGATAAGGGCTCCCGCTGCATTCATAATTATTATGTGGAGGAGACAGAGTTTCCCCTGTCTCCGAAGTGTGTGTGTTTTACTGCTCAAACTGGGCTCTTTTTATAATAAAAAGAGAGCTTAGGAATGTGATGATCTCATGGTGATCTCATGACAGTGCACCTGTATTCCCTTGAGAAAGGAGACGACTGGTACGTGCAATGTGACATTAAGCCCCCACCTGTGCATTCTTGGGATGACTCAATTTGCAGGTGTTTGGGGTAATTAGTTTGACTGACAGGAGTGGAGACGTTTCTCCCTGGCGTCAGTATGTCCCATCAAGGGATTGCAGGTGTTTGGAATAAGTCCAAGGCTGGACACTCATTTCTCCCTCCTCCCCTCAGGAGAGTGTTCTTATCTTATCTAAGCATCATTTGTCATGTCCGGCTGTCAGCTTGGCATTTCAATGTGCTTCTAACAGAAAGCTGGCATTTCTAAACCTAAGAAAATTACAAAATGTGTTTTAACACTACATGGATTAAATGTCCTTTTAAAATCAAGGCAAGGTTGCATGTGGAAACCATGACATGTTGAACTGTCTGTAACAAGAAGTTTTCCTCTTCAGACGGCCACAGTAAGTGTTTGCTGTGTCTTAGGGAGTCCAACCAGACCCAAATGTGTGTTCACTGCAAGAAATTCACTTGTCTTGCGGTTCAGAACAGAAGTAATCATCTCAAGGCTCATCTGATGGAGATGGCGCTTTCCCCAGCTGCTGCCTCTCAGGCCTCTCAGCTTCCTGCCAAAACTCTGGCACCCAAGATAGCCACCATGGAGGGAGAAGGCTCAAAGATGGCTGAGGTGAGGAAGAAGAAAAAGGACAAGATGGGAAAGAGGAAGAAGTTTAAGAAGGTGAGCCACCATGCTTTGCCTTCTACTCCGAAACCAGGTCATTCTCCTCATCCATCATCATCTTTCTCCCCATCATCTGCAGTTTTTCAGCGGCAAATCTCACTGGTGTCTTCGAACTACAAAGGACGTTCTTCTTCGGAGTCACTGTCCAAAACACAACATTTGGCCAGCTTGTCTTCTCCTCTGCCTCCACCTCGTCCACTGCATCATTCTCCTTCACCTCCTCTGCCACCGCCTTGAGGAAGGCCTCTGCTTCATCGGGTGTCCGTCTTGCCACCAGCTTGACATGTCCCAGCTACCATTTTGGTGTCCGTCTCGCCACCAGTTGGACAAGCTCTGTCTGTCATTTCACCTCTGCCGACTCTGTCTCAGGCAGTTCATCTGGACTTTTTGCAACCACTCCTTGAGAAGGTAGTCAAGAAGATAGGTGACCAACTTTTGGCTGCCGCTTCTCACACTCAGCGACTTGGTCCCGTGAGTACTGTTCCTCTTCCTCCATCACAGGACTCCGAAGGAACTGTTGCTCCAAGCAAAGGAATGAACACTGCTCTGCCACCTTCTAGGGCATCGAGCACCCACTCCGTCAAACAGCCCAGGCTGTACTGGCGCGGTTCCAACGTAGAAGCGAGGATCCCTCAACCATCCACGGATGAGTCCGAGTCCTCTTCAAAGGATGAGGATGTGGAGGTTGAGGCAGACAAGACACCCGATCCTGTTATCGGAGATGCTGAACTGCCCCATGGTGAGGAGCAGAAGTCCTTCATGGCCATGTTGATTTGCCTTGGGGACTGCTTTAAGCCTCCAAGCCGATCACCCGCCGCTGCCATCGGAGGACCAAGTTATGGCAAAGCTAGACAAGAAGGCAATTCGCACCATCGCCATGTTTAATTTAATTTAATAGTCATATTTATATATGCCGCCCACTCAGGCAGAACCCGACTCAGGGCGGCATTACAACAAGTTCTAAAAACACATAAAAACACTTTAAAAGACCCACATCCCACCCACTTTAAAAGACCCATATCCCACCCACTATAAAAAGAAGAAGAAGAGTTCTTAATTGTTTACATAAGCCAGCAGGCGGGGACCGTGTTCCCATTCGGGGCCCCCACCTGCCCTGCCAGCCAGGTCTTCAATCCTTTCCTGAAGGGCAGCACTCTCTTCTGGACTCCGCCAAGGCCGTGTGGAAGAAACCCGTTTCATCGCACACAGTTTCAACGAGAATTGAGTCTACAGACTCCTGAGGGACAACGTGGAGTTTCTGCAGGCCCATCCTCTGCCAAACTCCATGCAAAGTAAAATGGCCATTAGTGGTTTCCCCCTGCCCTCTTCACCTGAAGGCAAGAAACTCGATGCTTTGGGGCGCAAGTTGTACACTACCATGTCGTTGTCTCTCTGGGCAGTGAACTATGCAATGGCAATGGGCCTTTAACAACTCCTATCTCTGGGAGTGGGCAAAGTCCTTTGCGGTCAAGTTACCTGCAGACTTACATGCAGATTTTAACTCCCTCTGTGATGAAGGGGACTACCTTTCAGAGCAACAGATGCGGACGTCCTGTCACATGAACGACGCAGCAGCTAAGGACATGTTTACTTCCATCCTGCTGTGTCGTCATGCTTGGCTACGCTCCACCAAGTTGGAGGAGCCAACCAAGAAACTGATAGAGGACTTACCATTTGATGGCCAAGGTCTGTTTGCTCAGGATACAGACAATGCTTTAAATGAGCTGTGTCAGACCAGGATGACTGCCAAGTTCTTTGGTCTCACATCGCCTGGCCCATCCATTTTGCAGCCGCGATACCAGCCATTCTCAAGTCGCTACCAAGGACAAGCCTTCCAGCAGCCGGGCCCTAGGCAGCAGTCAGACAACCAACGTCCAGCCTTTTACCATCCTCGCCGTCCACACGGCCATCAGCGGTACCAACCATACCAACAACATGGCAAGCATTCTGAGAGGAAGTCAAAGCAACATGTTTGACTTCCCTCTGACCGAGACTCTCTCCTTCCATCTTCCATACATGCACCTCCGGAATTTTCTTCAAGCATGGATAGGTGTCACAAACGACCGGTGGGTCTTGAAAATCTTATCTGCTGGTTACAGCATTGAATTTGACCGGGTTCCTTGAGTCGGCAAGTTTTGTCGCACACCTCCATCCTCTCATCTGCAGGAGGAAGTGGCATCGTTACTGTTGAAAGGAGCCATAGAAATCGTACCTCTGTCGAAATGGACTGATGGTTTCTACTTGAGGTACTTTGTTAGAACTGCGATGCCTCAACAAGCAAGAAAATTCCAGATGGTGACGCTCCATACCGTCCTCTTCCTCATCAACAAGGGGGATTGGTTTGCAGTGATAGAACTCAAAGATGTGTATTTCCACGTCAACATCTCAAGGAGCACAGGAAGCTCCTCCGTTTCCAGATAGGAAACCAGGTCTACCAGTACCGATGTCTTCCCTTTGGCCTTTCTACAGCGCCTCGGGTCTTCACGAAATGCATGGCACCAGTGGCAGCTTTCCTTCGTCAGAAAGGCATAAGAGTATTCACTTACATCGATGACTGGCTGATCACTTCTCCTGCGAAGAGCAAAGGCCATTCGGGATATTGCTTACACGCTACGACTCATGGAGAATCTCGGTCTATGGATCAACTTCAACAAGTCGAAATTGGATCCGTCGCATTGGGGCAATACTCGACTTGCTCAACGTGAGAGCCTATGCCCCTCCAAACATACCTGTCAAGTTTTGGATTTGGAAATAAGGGAAATTTCCCGGCAAATACGGGATACTTGACAGCTATGTTTATCCTGTGCTGCCCTCCAATGGTGGCAATAGGGCATTGCAGTCTAATTAATAAGGGATGACAGCGGGAAAGAGGGTAAAATAAGGGGTTTTCCCAGCCAATAAGGGATACTTGACAGCTATGCCTCCAAAGCACCTACAGGACATCACCAAGGTGGTCGAGCTTTTTTGGCGCAGGACATATGTATGGGCAAAGAAGGCTCAGAGACTACTAGGACTTATGGCATTGACCACGACAGGTTCCTCACGCCAAACTGAAAATGCGGTTGCTACAGTCTTGGCTCCTTTACAGCTTCAATCCGCTGACGGAGAGCCCTTCCAAATGGTTAATTCCAACTCCAGAACTGGTGGAACAGCTAGTGTGGTGGACGTCACCTCTGAATGTAGCAACGGGGAAGCACTTCTACTCCCCTCAACCAACAGTACAGGTCTCTCACTGCGAACAACCTGAGAACACAGGAGGAAGCAGTTTTTCATATAAACTTCATATAAACTACCAGTACCTCGCCATTTGGAAGACTCTGAGGTCCTTCGAAACTGTGCTGTCAGGCAAGGCTGTACAAATCGCATTGGACAATACCACTGTGATAGCCTACATCAACAAACAGGGAGGCACAAAATTGATGACTCTCCTCTACCTGGCAGTTCATCTGTGGGAATGGTGTCTGGAGAGGCACATCTCCCCCATTGGAGTCCACATTCAAGACAAGCTGAATGTCTTGGCAGATGACTGAGCAGGTTGAACTCTACGACCCATGAGTGGGAACTGGACAAGCAAGTGTTCCAGTCCATTTGTCATCAGTGGGATGTTCCGGATCTCAACCTCTTCACTTCAGAGATGAGCCGCAAGTGCCCGAGATATTGCTCCAGAGCAGGGATCAGGTTAGCCTCAGAAGGGGATGCCTTCATGAAACGGTAGAACATGGACTACCTTTATGCATTCCCTCCATTTCCCCTCATCCAAAAGGTTCTAATCCGGATGCTCCATCATCGAGCTCAAGCAATTTTGATCACACCATCATGGCTGAGACAGCCATGGTATCCTCTTGTATCCTACTCATGCTACCAAATTCTCCATCGCTGCTCCAAATGGAGAACAGCTAGCTCCTCCACTCTGACCTGCCCAGCTGGCATTCTTACAGCATGGAGGATAACTCCAGACTGGCAAGAATATTAAACATGAGTAGGAGGCCTTCCACGCAGAGCTCCTATGCCTCCAAGTACAAACAGTTTTGTGCCTTCCTTGATTCCAAGTCTGTGAGCCTGAACCGTGACAGCCTCCAGGACATTATGGAGTATTTGCTCCATTTGGCAGAAACTGGTTAGGACTTGCATCTATCAGAATCCATTTGGCGGCCATTGTGGCACTCTCTCCAGTAGGCTCCGTGGCTTCCTCGGCATTCAGGGACCAAACGGTGAAACAGTTTCTGAAGGGCCTCCGTAACACCTTTCCCCCCATAAAAACTCCAGCCACACAGTGGTCTTTATCCACTGTTCTGACTGCTCTTACTAAAGCTCCATTTGAACCATTGGCTACTGCTGACCTTCGTCTTCTGACATGGAAAGCCACTTTTCTGGTGGCCATCACATCTGCCAGAAGAGCAAGTGAACTTAGAGCACTTCGTGCAGACTCACCATTCACCAAATTCTTTAATGACAGGGTGGTTGTCCATCCAGACATCACCTTTCTACCTAAGGTTGTCTCTGAGTTCCATTTGGGGCTGTCTATTTTCCTAACATTCAAACTTTTAATCCAATTATCTTGAAAGCTCCGGTAACGGCTCTGCGCAGGCTCAGAACCCAAAAGTGTGAATTCACAGAATACATACTCAAAGAACAAAAGTTATTACTGGTAACTACAACTTAACTTTCCCACCATCCTCCCATTTTACTCAGTAAAGCTATTGACATGGCTCACGGGATGAGGCTGCCAGGTCTCAGAGCACCAGCTGATTTTCTGGGAACTTGACTCAACTTTGCAACTGAACAACAAAACACCAGACATTAAAAGAGGAGAGGATCAAAGCTGTCTCAGTAGGATAGCAAGTTTTCTTCTCTCTTGCCACAACCTTTCATTCTGCTTCCTAGGCCTGAAGGACAATATGCTTTGCTGCTGCTTCCTGTTGCCCTAAAGGTCCAATGCCTGTGAGCCAGGGGTGTCTTGTAGTCCTAGCAGGGAAAGGGCATCTCACCCAGAAGGTCAAGGTGGAGCACACACACATACACACAGTGAAGGGACCATTCCCTTATTGAGATTCATTCTAACAGGAAACACGCAATGATAATACGGAAAGGAAACATCTAACACTTGGAGCCACTGCTTTAGACTAGAAAATGTCTTGTGATGATAACTGACTAATAAATAAATAAAGTTTTTTTTAGTTCTCAAGTGGGGTTTATGTAGTTCGTGATGTAATTGTTGTTCACCGCTCAGAGTCACTTGCCGAGTGGGCGGCAATACAAATGTGACAAAAAAAAAACAAATAAATGAAACATGCTCCCTCTTTATTGACTTGGCATAAATACAGGAGCAAAGACATGAATAAGACCAAGAATCTTATCTTATTTGGATCTTCACAAATATAAAATCACCTCAATTAACAAGTTGTTTATTTTAGAATTAGTATAGCAAAAAACAGTAGATTATTTTAGTTCAGGTAATCATAGCAGGCTGTATTTATGTGCCATCAAGTCACCTCAATTTATGACAACCCTATGAATGAGTGACCTCCAAAATCTCCTGTCCTCAACAGCCCTGTTCAGCTCTTGCATACTCAAGCCCATGACTTTCTTAGTTTAGGAGGTCAAGCCATCTCACATTTAGTCTTCCTTTCTTCCTGCAACCTTCCACCTTTCCCAGTATTATTGCCTTTTACAAAGAATCTTACTTTTTCATAATGTGCCAGCCTCAGCTTTTTCGTTTTATCTCCAGAGATAGTTCAGACTTGGCTTGCTCTAGGTCTCACCTCTTCGTCTTTCTGGCAGTTCAAGGTACAGTATCTGCAAAGCTCTTCTCTAGCACTATATTTGAAATGAATCAAATTTTATCCTGTCAAGTTTTCTTTTCTGTCCAGTTTTCACACTCATGATCAGAAACACAGTAGTGTGGATGATCTTGATCTTCATCTCCAGTAACACATCCTTATACTTGATGATACCTTCATGGGTGCCCTTCCCAGTCTCAGTCTTCTTCTGATTTATTGGCTGCAGTCTCCTTTTGGACTGATGATTGGCCGTAGGTACAGTATAAAAAAATCTTTTGCTATTTCAATCACAATAGACAGCATAAAGCTATTCTAGTAGCCCTTTATGCATTTAGCCCTCCTTCACTCCCTGGCAAAAAGAAGGGAAAGAAATGGAAGCAATGACAGACTTTACCTTCTTGGGATTTGTTGTGTTTGAATACAGTTTATGTTGTAACGTTTGTGAACTAATTAGGATCATGACAATCCTCCATTTTGTTATTAATTTTTTTATGGAATTTTCTAAACAAACATACAATAAATCAACAATAATACATAAATGTAACAGAATAAGAAAAGAGAAGAAAAGAAAAAGAAAAAAAGAAAAAGAAAAAAGTATCAATGCATACAAATTTTTGGTATTTATACTGATACATTATTATGACGTAGTAGTTAGTTTCTAGTTTCCATTTTTATAATCTTGTTAACATTGTATATAGATTCAAACTCCATTCTGATCTACTTAGTTTGATAATTCTACTAAACCAAATTATTGTTACTAAACTTAAACTTATGACACTTTTAATAAAAAAATACAAATAAAAATAAAAATAAACACCCAGTGCTTTATACATTGCCCTGGAGAGCACGGAGTTTCTTATTAATTAATTCCAAAAACTGCTTTTGTCAGGTACAGGTCTATTCCTTTCATCCCCCTTAAGTGAGTGAGCCACAAATGTCTGCCAAATATTCCAAAATCTGTTCTCTTTAATAATACCCTTTTTCTTATTGATCTCCCATGTTAATTTATCATTCAATGCTAAATCCCACATTTCCTTATACCATTCTTCTATTTTTATATTCACTTCATTTTTCCAATTTTTAGCGATATACATTCTACCCGTTGTCAACATTATCTCTAATAACTCTTTTTTGTCCTTATTTAAATTTATACTTTCAACATCTGTCAACATAGTGATGATGCCTGACCCCAGTTTAATTTTCATACCCATTATTTCTCCAATCTCATTCTCAATTTTTCTCCAAAAATCTTTTACCACATTACAACTCCACCACATGTGTTCATACATTCCCATTACATCCTTACACCGCCAACACATTTTGTCTTTCTTATTATCAATCTGAAGTAACCTCACTGGGGTCAGATACCACTTCCACAACATTTTATAATTATGCTCCTTTATTCTAACCGACATAGTTCTCATAATTCTTTTCTTCCATTCCCCGCCCCCCAAATATCATCTTCTATCTTTATTTTCAAATCTTGTTCCCAGCTTGTTCTCAGCTCCTCCTGTGGATTACCCTCCTTATTCAATAATGTATATAATTTGCTCACAACACCCTTGATACCTCTTTTCCCTTTTCTTATTCTTAGAATCAATTCCTCAAACTCTGTCCTCTCTCTTTCTAATCCAGCTTCTCTCATATACTTACTATTCCATTTATTTACCAGCGCTGTCTGGAACCAATTCAATTTCAGTTGACATACAAATCTTTTTTAATCTCACTATCTTTACAGACCCGTATCCAGTCTCTCAACAGGAAAACTTCATTCTTACCGAATGCATCTTTTACCTTTTTGTCAATTTTTATTGGAAAATTTGTAATATCCTCCATTTCAATAATAGGAGACATATCCGGGGCCAATCCCTTCTTTACCTTTTTCCATACTCCCATTAATATTTTCATCATACTGTTCCTAGTTACCACTTTCCCCATATTACAACTTAAAAAGACCATTTTTCCTAAATGATTATATTCCTTCATCTCAATTTCTTCCCAAATTACTTTTTCCCTAGCTAGGATCTTCACAACATTCTTAATTTGAAAGGCTCGGTAATATACCGTCAAATTCGACATTCCTAATCCACCTTCCTTCTGGGACAAATACCAATTTTTTCCCGATTATCTGGGTCTCTTTCCTCCATTGCAAAAGATATTGATCATTTTTTGAAACTCCTTAATTTCCTTATCCTTCAATTGAATTGAGAGAGCGTCAAATAAAAAATTAATTTTAGGTAATAACATCATTTTGCTAAGTGCAATTCTTCTAAACCATGACAATTTCAACTTTTGAAATCGTTGTATTTTTTCTTTAATTTTGATTTTCAGTCTTCCATAATTCAATTTCTTAAGATCTTCAGATTTATTTGAAATATTTATCCCCAGATATTTCAAATTATCTTTAATTTGTAAGTTAGCCTTTCTCTTTATCTTCTGTTGTTCTTCTTTGCCCATATTACACAATATCATTTCTGATTTGTCCCAATTTATTCTCAAACCTGTAATATCTTCAAAATCCTTTAACTGTCTTGTATTCTAACTAATGCCTTTCCAGGGTGTTTAACTGTTATCAGAGTATCATCTGCATATAAGCTTATCTTATTTCCTAGCACCCCCTCTATTTCTTTATCCTCCCTTATAGCCTTTGCCAACATCTCCATTGCCATAATAAACAAAATTGGAGATAATGGGCAGCCCTGTCTTGTACCAGCTTCTAACTTCACTTCTTCTGTAACCTCATCATTTACTCTAACAATAGCTGTACCTTTCTGATATAATTGTTCAATTGTCTTTCTAAATTTATCTCCAAATCCGTAACATTTGACTATCTCATTAATTGTTACCCATTGTAAGGAATCAAATGCCTTAAAAATATCTAAAGATAATAATCCAACTTTTTCTTTTGTTTGTCTTACTGTATCAATTAAATCTACAGCTCTTCTTGTCAGATCTGCCAAATGTCTCCCTTTCAAAAATCCCACTTGATCTACATTTATATAGCTGCCCATAAAGTTGTTTAACCTATTTGCCAATATCGCTGTAAAGATCTTAGCATCCTGATTAATCAATGAAATTGGTCTATGCGATTCCACTTTTTCCAGATCCTTTCCAGGTTTTGGCAATAATACAATTATGGTCCTATACCATGAAGTCGGAATTTGCCCACCTTCTAATATATAATTATATAATTTTATTAATTTTGGTACCACTAAATCTTTGAATTCCTTATAAAACTCCGCAGATAACCCATCTTCACCAGGTGCTTTATCTATTTTTCAATATTAATTTTTATTAATTTAAAAAAAAACAATAATACAAAAATACAAAATTCAGAAACAATTAAAAAAACAACTTAGTAAACAACATACATTTGAATTAATCACTAAATCATTAAATTACAAAGATAGTACTCTTTCAATAGAACTACTTCTCATTAACATATAGCTCAACACTTTGTTTTTGAACTTCAATCACATTAATTATCACAGCCAATCTTCTTCCTGATTTTCCATCTCCAAAAGTATTCTCAGCTGTTCTGTGATAATCAAGTCCACTATAATCTATTATATCTTTGTTTAACAAAAATCAAAATAAATTGCAAAAGAAAAAAAATCATTATACATTATACAATTACAATAAACACCCTGTGTGCCTACATCTATAAAAGAGTCTGCGGAATGTTGCATTTTTTTATTTTATCTTACCATTTTCAAAAATATATTTGTTCCGGTACCCGACTATCCCCATACTCTCCCTTTAATGAATGATCCACAAACAATCGCCAAATTTTCCAAAATCTATTTTCCTTAACTCTCCCTTTATATTTATTTATTTCCCAGGTTAATTTATCATTCAATGCGAAATCCCACATCTCTTTATACGCTTTATCCATTTTTAAACTGGCTATAACCTCTTTTATCCTCCATTTTGTCTCCTTCTTCTTGCTATTGTAATATCGCGGGACTACGTTCCCGCCTAAACTATGTAATCTGTACAGTTTTCACTCCAGTCCAATAACCTCCAAGTTACGCCTCTCCCTTCTTGTCTCTTCCCACCCAAATGTATCCATTTCTGAGTGTATATATTGAGCAGTGCTGCGCCACTGTTCTCCATGTTCTGACTGCCTAATAAACCGTTTAGCCCTGTTATGCTGGCTGCTTCGTATTTCTACCAGAACATCAAAGGATTGAAGATCATTGCAGATGGTGACTTCTTCAAGTGCTGTATCCAATTCCGAATATTGGCTATGCTCATGGCGATCAGCCATGAAAATTGTCCTGGAAACAATATAATGTAGTAGCCTTCCATTTGCCTTCTGTGTTGCAGCGTGACACCTGTCCTGTGAGTCACTTTCTGCTCCTGAGTCTTTTTGGCACAAAAGTCCTCATTGGCCCCAGGCTAGTATTGATGAAGCTGCTGCCCTCTCTCAAGATGGATTCAAGTGAAATCCCTGTGAACTTTACCACTCAAGACCATTAGTCCTCAGGATTGTCAGGTTAGTTAACTACTGCCTGGTGATCAGCATTACGTCGCTGGCAGTATGGTCTACTCCATTACTGTAAGCGAGTCATGGATTTTGACATTTTAAAATACAGGAAAGTTGGAGGTTTTGCATTTGGCAGGACAGATTACAAGAGTGTTTTTGTTTCTGGATTATATTATTTTATTTTACTTACCTTGGCAGATGTTTTATAGTTACAGCTGTCAAAACACAATACAAGGTTCCTCTATGCTATTCTGCAGAAAACTTGCAACGTCCACTGAATTGTTAGGCTGGTGTATTGTGAGACAGTAAGAAAAGTTCACCTTACCTTGTGGATAGTATGGTATTTTCCACAAGGTAAATTCCAAAAGAGCTTTTGAGTTTATCTAGAAACACAGAAAAACATGCAGATACATTAAAATGGAGAAAGTAAATTAAATTTAAAATGTATTAAAATACTACATGCTAATCCAACTGGAGCATTTGTTCTTCCCTTTTTTGACTTATGATAACAGTTGTCCAGATAGCTCACTGGGTCAAAGTGTAACAAAAACTGTGTTTTCTCATGCTTTTAAAAACTATCTAGGCCAGGGGTTCTCAAGGTTTCCATGCCATGGGATGGACTACTCACCCCCAGACAGCTGAGTGGGCTGGATGCAATGGCAGCGGGCGCATTTGCGTGGGTGCTTCTGGGGTCATCACCATCGGCCAGATGGAACAGCGTCGGGGGCCGTACCTGGCCTGTGGGCTGTAGGTTGCAAATGTCTGATCTAGGTGGTAGTATACCACAAATTAAGAGGTGCAGGGGAGTGCCACAAGACTTACACATACACACACACATACACACATGCTATTTCCTTCCTGAACACAGGCATACACACACATTTCCATTTCCTTGCTTGGTTTGTGAAATGCTTTTCAACTACTCCCCTACGGCTTCTACCACGTCCTGTCCTTCTCAGCAGTATGACACTACTAGAAACTCTCTCTCTCCCTCTCTCTCTGAGTTGGATGTAGAAGAAGAGGGGCAAAGTTTTTTCAAGGACTCTGATGAGTGAGTTGCAGTATTGCTTCTCTTCTGGATTTTAGTTGACACCTTGTGATACTAAATTGCAGAAAGCCAAGCAGCACCCAAGGCACCCTATTCAAGGGAGCAGATAAACAGACAGGCAAGCAAATGAGAGGGCAAGCAGTCTACATCTTGGTGGTTTCACTTTATTCATACATGTGATCGTGGTCAGAAAGCAAGGGTTTATCAGATTGTCAGTTTTCGGTTTAGTTTCTGCTTAAAGAAATGGAACAAGCACAAAGATCCACCAGAGATCAAAGATTCTCTTCCAGATTTTCAGAACAGCTGTTTTTGAAGATGGCTTCTTCTAAAGTGGATTAGTAGTTGATGTCTGCTGGTTTGAAAATATTTCAATTTAGTGCTAATGTGTTAAAGCAAAAGGACAAAACAGATCCAGAAAAGATTATTTTAAAGGGGTGTAAATGTATTTCCCCAAGTTTTTTTCAAGGGCTTTCCAAGGGTTTTGACCAAGTTCTTTGAAAGACACTGATTTCTTAAAAGACAGAAGTGGGACTTTAAAAAACAAGTATAGGCAAAAATCCAGGTAAAATCTATGTTCCAAATGACCCAGAGTGAAAAGACCAAGCACATCTGAATGAGCCCCCAGTTTTAGGGAAATCTTTCTGAGGATTTTTGTTTGTTCAGTATGATGGAGAACCAATATTCTTTTAAAAATTACTTAACACGTATATGACTTAGCAGTTTGCCATTGGGCTTTGTCTTCAAATCACCTTCTCATTGTGCTCACTATTTTGGGATTTTAGAATAGAAAAACTTTCAGTTTTAAAACAAGAGTTAAGGCAATTGCCTTTATACTGAAGCATTTTGTAAACTAAATCTGACCAGATTATCCTGCTTTGGTAATAGAGTCGGCTTTACTGCCAGCAACTCAATGTTAAGTAATCTGACAAACCTGAGGCCTAATGACCTTGGGTGGCAAAGTCCACACTGATGTCCACCTGAATCCATCTTCAGGGAGGGCAGCATCAGCATCAATACTGGTCTAGGGCTGATGAGAACTTTGTGTGTCAAAAGGCTCAGAACCAGAAAGTGATTTGTAGAACTAGATCAGTGGTATTGGTGTCATACTGCAATGTGGAAGGCAAATGGAAGATTACTGCATTATATTGTTCCCATGACAATCTTCCTGGCTAATCGCCATGATTATAGCCAGTATTTGGAATCAGACATGGCACTTGAAGAAGCTATGATATCTAAAATATGGACGTTATAAGCTAAGACCTCTAAGACCTCATTCCCGATCATGTAAACAGCTTCTACAGCCTCACATCTTACAACTGAGGCTCCAAGATCTTGTAATTTCATTTGGTATCTTAGCCATAATCTTCTTTCCTTACAAATGGGTGGGGCAGGGATTTTAACTTTACTGTGGTTAAGTAATACTGAAGATTTATGCTGAATCCTGAAAGCTCTTCCCACACATTATGTCATCATCCTATAAAGGTAGGCCATTTTTACTATTATCCTTATAATATTCCTGTTTTTCCTTTTGATCTCTCTACTTGAACAGAGAGATAGCATTGCTTATGCTTGGATGGTGCTCACCCCTCTTTTCCAGAAAGGAGAATGTTTTGGTCCTCAAAGGTCAAGGTGACCTTGTTTCTACATAAATAAAATCCAGCTGTGTGACCCATCAGGAACTCAAACAATTGCAGGAAAGAAACAATACCTCTTTCAGGTCACTTTAAAAATTCAAAACTTAGCAAGCTTTCATAGTTCATGACTACTTCTTCAAGCTGACATGATATGTAGTCCAGCCAGGCTTAATCTTAGTTGTAAAATGGGGGGAAACAGCAGGAACAAACAGGAGTTTACACCTTTTAAAATTTAGAGGCAGGAAACTAGGATTAGCATATCCCCCCCCCCCCCAGATGTTCCGGCTGTTTTCCCATTTTATATCTAATATTAAGCCTGGCTGGACTACATAGTCCATGCCCCGTCAGCCTGAAGAAGTAGTCATGAACTACGAAAGCTTGCTAAGTTTTGAATTTTTAAAGTGATCTGAGAGAAGTATCATTTCTTTCCTGCAATTGTTTGCTTCTACATAGTTCTCCTTCAGCTTCCTGATAAGCAATACTTTTGGAAAACACTCCACAGCACTGTGTTTAATGTAGATGTTTGTCCAGTTTATCCTTTTCTGTGTCTTTGTTTTGGTTTGTTTTCTCTGGAAATTCCCCAACTAATTTTTCCATCAAAAATCACTAATTAGCACCTCTATAGCCCACATGATCACAAGGGAATTAGGAAATTGAACCTGGAAGGTTTGTCTTTCTATTCTATTCTGTGGGCTTTACTCCCTCCTGCATCTTTGTTGTTGTTGTTGATGATGATGATGATGATGTCGTCAGGGATTTCATAGTCGGGAAGAATTTATTTTATTCTTTACTATGTTCATTTAAAGCTTAATATGTCTATTTTATTATTTTGCTTTCATTTCGCTAGTTTAACTTTGCTTAGCATAACTGGATCCATTTTGGAAGGCTTTAATATGCAGAAGATGATTTTTCACCAGTCAGACATGGCAGGTCAGCCAGACCTCCATTCCCAGACAGCGAAGCTGAGAAAATGTCTGTTCTCAGGAAAATCACCTGGGAGAAGCAAGATTCTCAGAAAAGCCACCGGTCGGAGTGCGTGAGTCTTATGCTGAACGATGAGAACTGAGATAGGATGTTCTGGTTTCAGACCGGACTTCAAAAAGAGTTGTCTGTCACTTAAGAAAACACTGCACACATTCTCACCGAAAAACATAAAAACCGAGACTGTGAGCCCCGGAAAGGAGAAGCAGAACAGTTATCTCCGATTTCATCTCGAGATGCTGTCCTTTCGCTTCCAGCCTGTATCCGAACCATGAACCGTGAACCGCACTCTTTTAGAAATGTATTTCTTTAGAAACTTAGGTTTTCTTTCTTAGAAAAAGGTCTTTAGATTCGTTTAGAGAGGATTTTATCCTATATTTTGGAACTGATTTTTTACTTCATTAAATCTATAAAATGGACTTATTTTGTCAAGAGCGGTTTTCTAACTCCTTTTCAGACAGAAAGGAGCTAAAAGGGAATTTTTCAGATAAGGCCTAGTTTCTTTACAAAGACGGACTCTTTGTTATTCGGCTTAAAAGTACAGCTGGGCCGACAAACATGGAAGGTAATGGGGAGAGAGATTTCAGTGTCTCGCCTTCTCCGACTATGAGTTAGACTCCCACACAACTTACTGAAGGCCAAGTTCCCAAAGGAAGCCGAGATAAGGGTGGAAACTTCTAATGGGGAATCATGCTAATTATTATCCTGATTTTTTAAAATGAATTACTCTAGGGGTATGGCTAAGATGGTGCCTGGTTAACACATACATTGCTTTGCTCGTGCCGAAAATGGGACTTTAAAGTGGCTAAATAACAAAAAATTGGAACCGACTTGCTAGAGAGTTTATTTCTGGAGCTTGGGAGTCTTTTGAAGTGAGTTTATTTTCGCCGGAGACGGAGTTCGAGGAGCGGGCGGCGAGGGAAGCGCAGCGTCGGCTGTGCTGAGCTCGCGGCTCGGGTTGGACAGGCTTCTGGCGATTTTTAAAAGTGAAATGGGCTTCGGAGCTTTGGAACTTTAAGAGAGAGAAAAGGAAAAATAAAGTTAAAGAGGATGCTGGCGGCGGTGAACAGGGTCTTGGAGCCGGATAATTGAGAGGGCACAGTAAGTGTGGAGGGAAGGAGGAGGGATAAGCCTGGTAATGGAGGGCAAAGCCGGGAAGGAGTAATGGCAGTGAGGAAGAACAGAAACAAAAGTTAAAAGTTTTGAGGATGGCTTAGAGGAGAGGAGTGGAGAGTGTGAAGCGATGGTGGAATGGCTGGAATGCTGAAATTGAGGCTGGAAATGGAGGTCGGAGAGGGGGAAGGTGAAGATTTCAGCAGAGCTGAGATGGAATAAGGAAGAGACCGTTTGGAAGGCGCGGAACACGGCTGGTGTGCCTGGGAGATTGGAGGAGAGACCGGGTTCGGGAGCCACCAATGTGGCTGGAAGTATAAATATTCCTTCTTTCATCTGTGTGGGGATGCAGTCGGGTTTTCTGGAGTGAAGGAAATATAGCTGCTTCTCATCTTTTTTTTTCCCTGCCCGTTAACGCTTGGAGTTTGGATAAGTTACCCTGTGGCTCTGCTTTTTTTTTTTTCACTTCCTTTGGACATCGTGGATATAAAGTAGTTGGTCTTCCTCTTTGGATATAACAGTACAGCTCTGAGTGATTTGAAGAGCTTTTTTTTCTTTCTTCAGTTGGATTGGGGTTTTGCTTGCTTGGGGGGGGGATACTAAAGCAAGCTGGAAAAAAATCGGGGTGAAGTGCTTGTTGGGTATAAAAGTGTTTTGGCTCTGGGTGCTTTGTTTGAAGACTTTATAACCAAAATGGAGAAGAGAAAAGAAGATGAGATTGTAAGACCAAAGAAAAGAGGAGAAGAAAGCGCCATGTGCTGATGCATCTTTATCATCTGCAACAGCAGCAGTAGAGCAGACGGGAGTAATGGACCAAACCCAAATCTTGGTAGAGCTGGGGAAGTTGTTTTAAAAAATTTATAAGATGGATGAAACGACCACGAAAGGTTTCAGAGAAATGAGGGATGTAAGAGTGAAAGATAAGGAGGAGTTAATGGGTAGCCATAAGAAACTTGTTGGTATGTTTACTGATTTTTCTATAAAAGCGGAAGCTAATAGTCAGAAAGTGGATAAAGTTCTGAATCTGGTGCAAAAAGATATGAAATTAATGCAGAATGATATGAAAGGGCTTCATGAGGAACATAAAGAGGTTAAACTGAAAGTGGAGGGTTTTGGGAAGAAATTGGATTTGATGGAAGAGGTGATGAGAAAACAGAACGTGGTCATGAGAAATTTGTCGGAGAAAACGGCAGATAAACTAAAAGAAAGAATAGTGGATTGGCTGAATAATTTGAACATGGGAATTTTTTTTGTAAATGAATATTGCAAGTGTTTTTAGATTGGACCCAAGGAAGGGGAGAAAAGTCCAAAGGAATGTGTTGATTAAATTTGCAAATTGGGCGGATAAGTTGAAGGTGATGGCGTTTATAAAACAAGCTGGGTCTGGCATTTTAAAAATTGATGGTTGTGATGTTGAGGTTTATAACGACATATCTGTTGAGTGACGGGTATGGCGCTATAAGATGAAACCTGTGACACAATTATTAAGAGAACGTGAAATTGTTTATCATTGGAAGTTTCCTCAACAGCTCAGATTCTTCTATGAAAAAAAAATGCATACAATAGATATTGAAATGGACTCATTAGATTATCTGTGCCAGATTGGATTGGTTAAAACAGCATCTCGAGAGTGGCGAGCCTTGAGGAAGGCCTTGTTTGAAGCGGGGGGTACACAAAGACAGTCAGGGATCGAACAAGAGAAGGGGGCCACAGGAGGAGCAGAGGAGGAGGAGGGACAGGTGGCAGAGGTGCCAGGGTGAGGCAGGGTACTAGAGAGGGGGATTAGACGGGTAAGGGAAAGATGAGGGGCTTTAATTAGGTTAGATCTTGAAGAGGAGAGTTGGCGCTAGAGCTTTAATTAGAATGCACATCTTACATGTCTCCCCCCTCCCCCCTTTGAAGAATAAGGGCCACTTTTTGGTAAGAAGAGTGGGGAGGGCGATTTTGAATGTTAAATGTTTTTTATTGGTTTTTTTAATTAAAAAATGTAGTTATATGTATGGTGAAGATAATTACACAAAAAAAGAGTCTGTGGTGGTCAAAATGCAAGGATGTTACATAAATTATGAGGACTTTTAAAGTATTGACGTGGAATGTGGAAGGTACAGGCAGCCAAATGAAGAGGAGGAGGTTGGAATTTGCTTTGAGGAAAGATAGGCCAGACATAGTCTTTCTCCAGGAAACACATCAAAAAACAGAGGACACAAATAAGATTTATTTGGGTTGGATGCAGATTTATGAAAAGTCCCATGGAACCTCTAAAGCAAGGGGGGTGGCAGTCTTGATTTCGAAGAGACTTGGCTTTGAGATGTTAAAGAGTATTTCCAATCCGGATGGCAGATATTTAATAGTTATAGGGAAAATAAAGGATGAAGAGATAACGTTGGTAAATATATACGCCCCGAATGATCATCAAGAAGAATTTTTAAATAAAGTATTGGGTATATTGGAAAAAGAGAGATTAGTTAATATGATTGTGGCAGGAGATTTTAATTTGATAAGGGCCCCAGAGGATTGTACTAATGTAGCTAGAGCTGGAAGACCAGTCAAAATGAAGATACTAGATAAATGGATGAAGTGTTTGGGATTAAAAGATGTTTGGAGGGAAATTAAGGGACAAGAGAGGGCTTATACTTATTTTTCACAGGTGCATAATACATACTCCAGAATTGACTATATCCTGGCCACAGAAAATTTGATTAAAAATGTAGATGATGTAGAAATCGGGATCTTTAAGGAATCTGATCATGTAAAACTCTGGATGGAATTGAGATTTGATGGGGGGGAAAGGATAGGAGGAATTGGAGATATGATGAAAAATTATTTTATGATCAAAAGAGTAAAGAAAAGATAATTGAAAATTGGAATGAAAGTTGGGCCTGGGATGATAATGGAGAGGTTAGCTATAATGTGGTTTGGGATACCATGAAGTCGGTATTTAGATGGGAATGCATTAGGTTGGCTAGTATTAAAAATAAACAACGTAGAGACAAACAGTCTGAGATAGAGAACGAGACTAAGCATCTGCAAGAGGAACATATAAAGACAAATAGTAAAAAAGCATTTGATAAAATTCAAAGGTTAAAGTCAGAGTTGATAGGAAAAGATATGCAGAAGGTAAAAAAATCTATTATATTTGAAGAGAGAGTATTTTGAATATAGTAATAGGAATTCTAAATTATTGGCAAGAGCTGCTAAAGAAAAGAGGACGAAAAGAGAGATTGGAATTTTGATAAATAAATTAGGGGTGAGATGTAACAAGGCTAATGATAAGATTGAGATTGTAAAAGATTTCTATCAGAGTTTGTATACTAAAAGAGATATCAATATAGAAAAGTTGAGAGAACAGTTAGAAAAACAGGTGCAAATAAAAATAGAATTGGAACATAAAAATAGAATGGAGGAGCGAATAACGGAAAAAGAGGTAAAAGATACAATAGCCAACCTGAAGCTAGGTAAATCCCCGGGTGAGGATGGACTGACAGCGGATTTTTATAAGGAATTTAAAGATAGTGTAGTTACAAGATTAGTGAAATTGTTTAACTATATATTGGATGGGGAAAAGATACCGACAACATGGAACAAAACTATAATTGTTTTGCTGCCAAAGCCTGGAAAGGATGTTGAAAAAGTGGAATCTTATAGGCCTATTTCTCTGATAAATCAAGACGCTACGATATTTACAGCTATAATAGCAAAAAGATTAAATGGGTTCATGGGCAATTATATAAAGGAGGATCAAGTGGGATTTTTGAAAGGACGTCATATGTCTGATCTGATTAGGAGGGTTCTGGACTTGATTGACATAGCAGGGCATACAAAAGAGAAAGTTGGATTATTGTCATTAGATATATTTAAGGCTTTTGATTCTTTGCAATGGGTTACAATTAAAGAGATAATTCGATGTTATGGATCTGGAGATAGATTTTGTAACATGATAGATCAGTTATATCAATTTGGATTTGCAAAAATCAGGGTCAACGATGAAAATACAGGAGAGATGAGATTAGAAGCAGGTACAAGACAGGGTTGCCCATTATCCCCAGTATTGTTTATAATGGCAATGGAGTTGTTAGCGAATATTATAAGAGGGGATAAAGGCATTGAAGGGATGGCTGGAAATAAAATAAGTTTGTACGCAGATGATACTTTGATAATAATGAAGCATCCTAGAAAGGCATTGGAAAAAATACAAGGACATCTAAAAGATTTTGAAGAGATAACAGGTCTGAGAATCAATTGGGATAAATCAGAAATGATAGCCTGTAATGTTGAGAAGGAGGAACAAGAGAGAATTAAGGCTAAATTTAAAATTCAAGTTAAAGAATGTTTGAGATATTTAGGAATAAGTATCTCAAATAAAATTGAGGACCTTAAGCGATTAAATTATGATAAACAGAAAAAAGAAATTAAAGAGAAAATAGAATTGTATAAAAAAATCAAATTGTCATGGTTTGGTAGGGTAGCGTTAACTAAAATGATGTTGTTGCCAAAAATAAATTTTTTATTTGATGCGTTGCCGATTAGGTTGTTTGATAAGGAAATTAAAGATTTTCAGAACATAATAAATAATTATTGTAATGCAGGAAAAAAGCCTAGAATTGCTAAGATTTTTTGGTACTTATCTCAGAAAGAAGGAGGATTGGGAATACCTAATTTAAGGAATTATTATAGAGCTTTTCAAATTAAGAATATTATAAAACTTTTAGCAAGGGAGAAGGTTGTCTGGGAAGAAATAGAGATGAAGGAGTTAAAAATGGGTAAAGGGGTATTTCTAGGCTACAAGAAAGGGAAAATCAGTGTTAAAAATAGAATGATGAAAACAATGTTGGATGTTTGGAACAAGGTCAAAAAGAAATTGAGTCCAGAACTATCTCCTATAATAGAATTAGATGATATTAAAAGTTTTCCAATACAATTAGATAATAGTTTAAAGATGGTACTGGAAAGGAAAAATGTTTCTTTGTTGAAGGATTGGGTTCACGCCTGTAAAGATAGTGAGAATAAAGCAGTAATTTATTCACAGTTGAATCTGAACTGGCTTCAGAAGGTAATGTTGGATAGATGGACTGATAAATACAAGGAAGATAGTAGTTTAGAGAGGGATAAAACAGAATTTAAGCAACTGTTGTTAAAAATACGAAAAGGAGATATGGGATTAAAGGGTATAGTAAGCAGGATTTATAAAATTTTAAATAATGAAGGTAATCCACAAGAAACTTTGAAGTCATGCTGGGAACAGGATTTGAACATAAAAATTCAGGAAAAAATTTGGAAAGATAAGTGGGAAAAAAGATATATGAGAACTATGTCGGTAAGAATGAAAGAGCATAATTACAAAATGTTATGGAAGTGGTATTTGACTCCTGAGAGATTATTTCAAATGGACAATGCTAAAAGTAAAATGTGTTGCAGATGTAAAAACTCTTTAGGGACATATGAACATATGTGGTGGAATTGTAAAGTGGTAAAAGAGTATTGGGGAAAAATTGAGAAGGAAATATGTGATATTATGGGGGTAGAATGTGAATTGAATTTAAATATGATGCTGTTAACAGATGTGGAGAATTTGAAAGTAAATGAAGACAATAAGGAACTAATAGCTATTATGCTGATATCAGCTAGAATGTGTATAGCAAGGAGCTGGAAACTTGATAGAGTTCTAAAAGTAGAAGAATGGTATAAAGAGATGTGGGATCTTGCATTGAATGACAAACTGACATGGGAAATAAACAAATATAAGGGAAAAATTAAAGAAAATAGATTTTGGAAAATTTGGCAACCTTTTGTGGAATACTCACTGAATGGAGATCATTCATTCATTTCATTCATTTATTCGATTTATACCCCGCCTCACTTGGCCAGGGCCAACTCAGGGCGGCTTACAATAGGAAAATTAAATACAATATAACAAATGAACACACCAAATACAATAGTATACAATAAAGATTACAAGTTACAACTTTACAAATTAGTGCAAAATAAATATACCATAACATCATAACATTACAGAGCAGAGCTCAATGTACTTAACATCAGCAAAGAGAGATGGCGAAAGAACTATGGCTCCGGTGGTGTTGGCGGCGCGGCTTCCAAAAGTCCCGCCGCGCAACTCCAGGCAGGGCAGGGGAGGGAGCCGGCGAAAGGAACCGTGGCTCCGGTGGTGTTGGCGGTGCGGCCTTCAAAAGTCCTGCCACGTAACGCCGGTCAGCTGTGCTCCCACCTCCCCCGCCAGGCAGGGCAGGGGAGGGAGCCGGCGAGAGGAACCGTGGCTCCGGTGGTGTTGGCGGTGCGGCTTTCAAAAGTCCTGCCACGTAACGCCGGTCAGCTGTACTCTCACCTCCCCCGCCAGGCAGGGCAGGGGAGGGAGCCGGCGAAAGGAACCGTGGCTCCGGTGGTGTTGACGGCGCGGCTTTTGAAAGTCCCGCCGCGCAACGCCGGTCAGCTGTGCTCCCACCTCCCCCGCCAGGCAGGGCAGGGGAGGGAGCCGGCGAAAGGAACCGTGGCTCCGGTGGTGTTGGCGGCGCGGCCTTTGAAAGTCCCGCCGTGCAACGCCGGTCAGCTGTGCTCCCACCTCCCCTGCCAGGCAGGGCAGGGGAGGGAGCCGGCGAAAGGAACCGTGGCTCCGGTGGTGTTGGCGGCGCGGCTTTTGAAAGTCCCGCCGCGCAACGCCGGTCAGCTATGCTCCCACCTCCCCCGCCAGGCAGGGCAGGGGAGGGAGCCGGCGAAAGGAACCGTGGCTCCGGTGGTGTTGGCGGCGCGGCTTTTGAAAGTCCCGCCACGCAACGCCGGTCAGCTGTGCTCCCACCTCCCCCGCCAGGCAGGGCAGGGGAGGGAGCCGGCGAAAGGGACCGTGGCTCCGGTGGTGTTGGCGGCGCGGCTTTCAAAAGTCCCGTCACATAACGCCGGTCACCTGTGCTCCCACCTCCCCCGCCAGGCAGGGCAGGGGAGGGAGCCGGTGAAAGGAACTGTGGCTCTGGTGGTGTTGGCGGCGCGGCTTTTGAAAGTCCCGCCGCGCAACGCCGGTCAGCTGTGCTCCCACCTCCCCCGCCAGGCAGGGCAGGGGAGGGAGCCGGCGAAAGGAACCGTGGCCTTTCAGACCAATAGCCTTGTACCAGAATATATATATATTTGGAAATGGTAAAAAAGGCAATATCCCGCAGGCTCTTATAACTTGTAATTACACAGGGTGATTATTAGTGTTTATGTTATGTTTAATGTAATTGGATTTGATAAAAATTGAATATGTTTTTTTCTTTTAAATTACGTGTTTTCTTTTCTGTATTTTCTTCTTCTTTGTAATGTTTATCTTTTTATATTCAATAAAAATTTATTATCAAAAAAATAAAATAAAATGAATTACTCTTGTAATAGCTTCTATAGGACACTGGATCACTGGCATGATAGAATTTTATACTGAAAAGAAGGGTGATTACAAATCTGACATAAATATTGTAATAGTAATTGCAAGCTATCATATCAATTCTTATTGATGGTAACCCTTTTGCAGTTTGTTAGGTATAGAATTTCTTACCAGCTCTTTTTTCTGTGGCTTCTCCAGGGTTGCCTCTTCTCCTACAAGGCACACCAGAGGAATTAAACTCTGATTTGCTGAGCTATTCAGCCAGCTGAACTAATTAATGTAGATGAAAGTGAGATCCATCTACACTGACCTGATTATAAGTTATCAATCTATGCATTGTTTTAGTTTCTGTACTGCCTCTTCTCATAGTTGAATAACAACAACATAATAGCACAATTAATAAATATTCAGAATGAAGTCACATTGAAATCAACAGAGTTCATCCAGGATAAGTGTTTATACAATTGCAATCTAAAAAAATAACATTATATAGCATATACCATTAATACACGAGAACTATATTGCTAAGTAGCGTGACTTATGTAAGGAGCAGTATGGCCAGAGACAGTACTTTACAGTGTAGATTCCTTTGAGTGGATAAGAAAGCATTGAACAGTTCTGTTGTTTTTGTAATATTTTATTTTTATTATGAATACACAGTCCTTTATATGTAAGCTGAACTACTTCTAACCATGCATGGGAGTTCTTTCACTCTACTTCTAAAAAGAGCAATTTCTGCAAGCAGATGTAAATCTACATCCGACACTAATACTACGAGGAAATGTACTACCCTCTTCCTCACAGCAGTGTTATAAGTCCAGGGAAAGTACTTCAGCATTTAGTTTCCTGTGAATAAGAGAACATCATTTTACGGTGTCTTTTGATTTTGTTTCTAACTAGCATATTTTGCCCGGCCTTGCCGGGCAGTTTTTTTGTGTGTGTTTTTGGTTAGGGGTGGTTGGGTGGCGGTCACTTGGACTTTGTGGTTTTTGAATTTATTTGATTTTTTATTTGTTTTATTTTTTATCTGGATTTTTTTTAAAAAAATTGACTGTTGGATAGTCTTCCGGCCTCTAGGTGGGGCTGTGATTAAGAGTGTGATTGTCTTTGCCTCTTCAGTTCTGCTGCAGAGGCATGGAGGGAGGAAGTGTTTCGTAAGTTCTCTTGAGTTATTATTTTATTTTTTATTTTGTTGTGATTTTGGGGTGCTGGGCTGGGGGGTTTAAGTAGAGTGTTTGTTTATTTAATTTAGTGTTTTGGCTTGGTGTTTAGTATTGTTTTTTGATTTCCTATGTGTTTTTTTGTTTTTGTTTTTCTGGTTGTTATTTCTTATTTTGAATTTGTTCGTATTTATTTTTGTACATTGTGTTGTTTTTCGATTTTGAGTAAGGTTTTTTCGTGTTGTTGTTTTGTTGTAGATAGGTGGTTATAGTGAGTTTTTCATGTTTTTTCGTTAGCTTTTTGTATTTCGTATGTGTTTTGTTGTGTTTGTTGTTGATTGTTTTGTTTTTTACTTGTTTATTTTGTTTATTCATTTGTGTTTGTATTTTTTAGGTTGGGTGTTCCTGGGAGGGTAGGGTGGTTTGGCTGGCGCCCGGGGAGGATGCAGGGCCAAAGGACCCGACCACTGTCTCCTCCCCATGCGAACAGGAAGTTCGCTGCGGGTGCCTTTGGTGCCCTTGCATTCCCCGCTGCCCGTGGAGGAGGCAGTGGCTGGGTCCTTCGGCCCTGGGTTCTCGGGCAAATGGGGAGTGCGCTGTGAGCACCTTTGGCGCCCTTGCATTTTCCGCTGCCCGGGGAGGACGCATGGCTGAAGGTCTCCTCCCCGGGCTAACGGACCAGCCGGCAAAAGGTAAGGGGGGCAGGGATTGAGGGACAAGGTGGTGGGTCGGGGGGGGCATGGTTACCAGGGCCGTGTCTCCCCACACCCACTCCCTAACCTCCACTGACCGCACTTACCTTTTGCCGGCTGGGTCTTTCCCCACAAGGCACGGCCTTCTTTCCCTTGTGGGGAAAGATCCAGCTTTCAAAAGGTAAGGCCGGTCGGTAGGGGTTAGGGAGTGGGGGGCAAGGTGGTGGGGTGGGGGCATGGTTACTGGGGCCGTGCCTCCCCCCCCCCCGACCCCATGTACCTTTTGCCAGCTCCAGCTGGGTCTTTGAAAGTCTTTCCCTCCTGGCGTGGCCTTCTGCGTTGGGAGAAGCACCAGCCTGTCCTTCGTCCTTGTGGGTGTGGAGGCCTCGCTGCCCACAGGGATGAAGGACAGGCCGGTGCTTCTCCCTACACAGAAGGCCGCACCGGGAGAGACTTTCAAAGAGCCAGCTGGCAAAAGGTAAGTGAGGTCTCTGGGGGTTAGGGAGTGGGGGGCAACGTGTTGGGGTGGGGAGGCATGGTTACTGGGGCCATGCTTCCCCCCCCCCCACTCTATAACCCACACCGACTCCAGTTACTTTTTGTTACCTGGGTCTTTGGAAGTTTTTTCCTCTCGGCATGGTTTTTTAAAAACTGCTGCGCCAGCTGCCCCGCGTCCTCTGCCCTCGTGCCCTTCAGCCTCATTGGCTGAGGGATGGCATAGCGCGGAGGATGCTGGGCCTGGTAATTTTTTTGTTGGCCATGTTCGTGGGGCAGTTGTCCCACTGGCGACTGCTGGACCCTTGCGGTGATGGTCGGTCGGGGTAACGGTAAGTGCGGGTGTCTCGGTATGGGATAGTATGGACGGGTGCGGGCATTTTTGCTGTATTCCAACAGTTAACATCCCTCCTTATAGGTAAAGATGTATAAATACCCACGAAGAACATATTGGAGGCAAACAGCTCCAGAAGCAGAAAACAGCAAGGTAGCTATTTAGGCTTTCACAGCCTGCCAACCTGTCTCAGCAGGTTTTAGTCCAGCTAGCACTCTTTCTGCCTTTCTTGGCACATTATAGAAGAAACACTGATTTTGTTTCTAGAAAAAAGTACACCCCTAAGAAGGGGGAAATAATCATGGCTATTTTTGGTGCAGGCCTGTCTCAAGCCTACACATGGCAAATGTGATTGCTTTTTGTTTTGTAACTGGTCAGCTGGGAGATAATGCAGCTTTGTGTGGCTGGTATGTCAGGCAGATAGTATGGAAGGATCTAACCCACTCTCCTTTTCTATGTTTAGACTGGCTACAGGGGGACCTTCCCCACTTTCCTGCTAGATATGAGGATGTCAGTTGGTGTCACATTCTGGAGGAAGAGAAAGGTTTAGGCAGTGGTGGCCCCCCACAAAAATTACTACCACACTGTAGGTGTGGCTAACTGTGGGTATAGCCTCATTTCCCCTGAAAAATAAAAAGAAGAAAAGAAAAGAAACCAGGCAGGTACCTACCTTTGCTCTCAGAGCGTCGCTCCCAGCAGAGGTGGGAGACCCTGGTGCAGCCAGAGAGGAGGAGCTGCCACTGCTTGCCCAGAGCAGCATGACTGGGGGAACCAAGAAGAAAAGAAGGAGGAAGACGGAAGTGATGCCGCAGCCAGAGCCAGGGAGGAGGAGGAGCCGCCACCGCTGCTTGCCCAGAGCGGCATGACTGAAAGGACCTCACCATGTCGCTCTGGGATGCTGCGCCAAGCTCAGGAAGAGCCTCGTTGTCCTCTGGACAAGGAGGAGGATTCCAGGGCAGCCAGGCTCACCGTCAGGCATGCTTTCACCTCCACACTTCCCATGTGCCTTTGGGGAGTGGGTGGGGTGGGGCAAGCTGGCGGCCTCCCCCTCCCAGCAGCGCCAGCAACGCTTCTTCCCATGTACCTCACCCAGGGCCAAAGGCGCACAGGAAGTGCGGAGGTGAAAGCATGCCCAGACGGCAAGCCTGGCTGCTCTGGGACCCTTCTCCTTGTCAGAAGGACAACAAGGCTCTTCCTGAGCCCAGTGCAGCGTCCCAGAGTGGCATGGTGAGGTCCTTTCAGTCATGTCACTCTGGGCAAGTGGCGGTGGCAGAAGGGCGAAGCGGTGGCCCCTCCTCCTCCCTGGCTCTGACTGCGGCACCTCTTCTGTCTTCCTCCTCCTCTTCTTCCTGGCTCCTGGTTGCAACCAGAGTGCAGGGAGATGAGGAGGTGGTGGTGGGCGTGGTGGGGTAGGGAGGTGGGCATGGCCAGCCAAGTTTGCTACCGGTCCGGTCAGACCGGGGCGGACCTGCTGATGCCCAACACTGGGTTTAGGCCACTAAAAGAAACATCCCTAGACTTTAAGGATAATTAATGGCTGTTGTGACTACCAATTATTCTGTCTGGAAAACTATGCAGTATCAACAATTAGAATCACACTACTCAAGACAGAATAGTCATATAAATATAGAGATTAAAATTACTCCATGCTTCTTTAACAATAGCATTTAAACTCTGCCATGCTGTCTGGCATAAATGTTAAGCCAGCCCAGAAGCTGAAAATTCTAATTGAAATCACATTGTGTTTTATTGGGAAAATCCAAGTAGAAATAGAAAGGGAAATGCTACCAGTTGCTGTCATCTATATTAATGGGATTTTGCATTCTTTCTACTGGGCAAGATCCAGAACATTTGCTATGTATTATGTCAAAATTTTAAGCCTAGTTTCTACTTGCAAATTATTTTCAATTAACTCCTTTCCCCCTCATTTCTAAATAGCAAAATCGGGCTTCTTAAAATGTAAACCATTAGTATCCACATGTATTCCCACTTGTATTTCAGCATGTAGCTTGGAACAGGGATGTGAAGAGTCCAGCTACATTAATCTCAGAGCTGTCAAAATGCTGGCAATGGCAGCCAGAAAGCAGAGAAAAGGGGTGGGGGAGAGAGAGGAAATAGTCTACTTCCAATCTGGGAGCTATGACTGTCTCCATGGTAACTGCAACAGCATCTGCTTCCACGGCAGTAAGCAGAGTAATAAAACCATGGATGAAATTGGAGGCAGCTACTACGAACAGAGCAGCAAAGCCAGAATGCTGGGTTTTTTCTTGTTTTTACCCATCCTGCCATTCTCTGTCTGTATTCATCATAATACAACTATAATTACTCTTTTCTTTTCTTGGTATGTGCTGTCAAGTTACCTCCTGACCCATGGTAACCATATAAACAAATGATTAGCAAAGCACCCTGTCCCCAACAACCATGCTCTGTTCTTGCAAATTCAAGGCTGTGGTTCCTTTAGGTTTAGGGCGTCAATCCATCTCATTTTTGGCCTTTCTATTTTCCTGCTGCCTTCATTTTTTCCTAGCATTATTGTCTTTTTCAAGTGAGCCTTTTCTTCTCATTATGTGCCAAAAGTATAATACAGTACCTCCATTTTGTCATTTTTCTTTCTACAGACAATCCAAGCTAACTTGATGCATGACCCAATTATTTGCCTTTCTCCTCCAGCAGAATATTTCATTTAAAACATGTTTTAGTGTGTTCTCCATCTCAGCCTGCCAATTGTGGGTACACATTTGGACTTTACCACTAGTCAGAGTATTACTGGTTAAATATGGCTTCTTCTGATGTAAACGCTACCTGGCTACCAAGCCACAGTTTGCCAACCAGACACAAGTCACAGTCAGAACCCAAGGTTTGATGTTGTCATAGGGACAATGGCTGGTTGAAGGTGTGGCTTTCCCACCTAACACCTGAAATGAGGAGAGGAGACACAGTAATTGGAGAAAGGCATGGGCCACATTTATTTAAAATTAACCCTAACCTGCAGGGGTGGGGGTGGCTGGTAGTGTTATACTGTACCTGGATCCTGAGTGAGGGAAGCTTATCTGCCCCTCTCAGGTCCAGATGGGCAAATCCTTGTCACAGCAGTGCTGTGATCGCCTTAGAATATGCCAGCCATCCTCTGCCTTCACCCCATGGTGGCCTGGGAAAGGCATCCCCTCATGCACCAGGTAAACTGGGCCACTCTGGGGTGTGCACTTAATGATACTGGAGCTGCAGTTCTGGTTTGTCTCTGACGTTTTCCAGTGGCTTACTGTGAAAGAAATGCAAACAAAAGAGGCAAGAAAGAAAGAAACCACCTATGGGAAAGACAAGCCATAATTCATTTGGTTGTTTGCTGTGTAATTTGTGGTTTAAACAAGAAACCTTAATGTGAACCATGTGCTCAAGCACAAACTTTTTTAAAGGCAAATACATCTTGGCTTCATCATTTCTATAGTACAGAGGTGCCCAACCTTTTTGGGCTGTGGGCCAGTCATGTGGTTCTGGGAGCTGGTTGCTATGGCCCAGGGGCCGGATCCAGCCCCCAAAGGCCAATTCATTCAGCCCACAAAGCCCTTGTCACTCCTGGAAGCGAAAGGAAAATGCGCCCATATGCGCATTTTTTACTTCCTCTTCCAGGAGCAACGAGGGCTTTGTGGGCCAGATGAATTGGCCTCAGGGGCTAGATCCGGGCCCCGGGTCATAGTTTGGGCACCCCTGCTATAGTAATTCTGCACTAGTAATTCTACTCTATGCAATGCACACTTTCATTTGTTTAAACAGCAAAAGATGTGAACATGCGTCATTCAAATCAAATCACTTTATTATGGTCAAATGACTGTACAAATGCATACAAATGCATACAAATGCACATAATGGATACAGTATACATCAGTAGGGTATAAAATAGAATTACTAGTGCAAAATAGCAATCATTATAGTTGGTTTTTAACCTGTAGCTGGTTCTCTCTAATGCTTCGTACCCTGGTTGCTCTCCAAGCAAATCTGGCAACAAAGGCCGATAGATCAGTGATTTTATCTGAGAATATGGTTCTAAACATATGACTATTCAACTCAGTTTGACGGAAGGTAGCAGTGAGGTCACATCTAAGGTTATCATAAAACTGGCATTCTAGAAGTACTGTATATGTTCAGATGTCTCCACCTTCCAGCTGGAATTCGACCCGAGTCATTCTGTACTTCCCGAAGAGCATTATAGTTATGATCCTTCTGCAAGGTAGGTTAGCTGCAGAGACCCAGGACTTTCACTTTGCTCATTTCTACTGTAACAATCCACTTACTCCCAAGTAGCACTCCGGCATCCTAGCGATGGGATTGCGCCTCATCCTACTTCCCTGGCCCTCTTGGACCCAGCAGTTCAGGCTTTTCAAAAAGTGTGCCCAGTCACTACTGACCTAAATCTAGGTAGTGAACAAAGCCTTGGGTGCTAGTGAAATTAGTGAAGATTCAGGTAACGTGAGCCAAGTAATCACTCCAGGTCTCTTCTGGTATTTCAAAAGTATATTGAAATCAAATCACAGATTAAAGTCCAGCAAAAGTTCAGAAAGCATTTCAAAATAAAGAAACTGTAAGAGTGTTTCAGATGGCTCGGCCCAATAACTCCAGAGACAGTATATTATAATTAAAGTCTTTTATTCTCACTGCCCGCATGGCGGTCAGTGGCTGTATCAAGGGTCAAAGATGGAAGGGAAGAGTATGAGGTTGAGGTGGTCCTTTAATAGGGTTGGATGAGGTCAGAGGCATAAGGTTCAAAGGAATAGGGTTACAGCGGCAAGGCATTGTGGTATATGTAGTTCAGGTCAGTTTGATATTACACCTGACAAAACCCCTTCTAATATCATATGGGCTGACTACATTGAGTGCATACCTGAGCTTTTTTATTTTCTAAGACACAAACTGCCAAACAGGTACTCGTGCTGAGCTGAGGGGAGTGGTTTGGTCAGTATGTCTGCCACTTGTTCCTTTGTCTCACAATGTGTTAGCTCTATAAAGCCTTCTCTTATCATCTGTCTCACGTTTTTGCACTTGATATCTATATGTCTAGATTTCCGATTTATAGTGTCACCATTTGCTATCTCTATGGCCGCCTGGCTATCTTCGTGGATGGTGATGGGGAGCTTGGGCTTTTCCCAGATAAGGGAGATCAGTTCGTTTATCCAGATAAGGTCACATGCAGCGTTTGACAGGCAGACATATTCGGCCTCGGCGGTGGAAGTAGAAACCAGTTTCTGCTTCTCGGTGCGCCAGTATATTGGGCTGCCATTCAACATCACCATGTAGCCGGATGTGCTCTTTCTGGTTCCTAAGCATTCGCCCCAGTCAGCATCAGCGAAGCATGACAGGTTGATTTCTTCGTCTATTCGAGGGGTGAGCAGTAATTCTGTCTCCATGGTACCCTTCAGGTATCTCAGCAGTCTCTTGACGGCCGCCCAATGAAACGTCTTTGGGTTACTGGAATGGCGTGAGAGAAGGTTCACTGCCAGCGTAATGTCGGGCCTGGTTCAGTTGGCTATGTGTAACAGCGATCCAATGATGGATCTGTAGTGGCTGACGTCTTCGAACGGTTCCCCTCCCTCGTAGGCGTTTTTCAGGAAATCCGTTTGCATAGGCGTCCCACAGGGGTGAGCGTTTGACATGTTGCATCTGTCAAGGAGTTCAGCTATTTTCTCCTTCTGGGAGAGTCCAAAGCCATTGGGTATCCTTGAGACTTGTACCCCTAGGTATTTGTTCACTCTCCCCAAGTTTTTCAGGGAGAATTCATTTTGCAGTCCATGAGCGAACTCGTCGCATTTGGACTTACTTTTCCCAAAGTACAAAAGGTCGTCGACATAAACTAGGACCTTTTCAACTTCCTCTGGTGATTTTCTTAGAAATACACATTTGTCGGCTTCGGCCGGGAAGAAGTTCAATTGCCTCATTGCCTCGGCCAGACACTCGTACCACCTCCTGCCAGACTGTTTTAGGCCATAGAGGCTTTTGCTGAGTAGCCACGTTTCCCCTCTGTTGCGCCCAAAACCAGGTGGTGCTCTGACGTATATTTCCTTGTCAAGGTCTGCATGGAGGTATGCTGTCTGTACATCAAACTGGTACACTTGTTCTTCGAGGATGGTTGCCATTACTAAAGCGGCCTTTACGCTTTCTGGCTTCACTGTGGGGGAGTATGTGTCTTCGTAGTCGTCAGGGTATCGTTGGGTGAACCCTTGGGCGACTAGTCGCGCTTTGTACATTACCCCTTCATTTTCCAACGATTTTACCTTAAACACCCACTTTGTTCCCACTGTCCTCTGTCCCTCAGGGACCTCAGCAGGGGCATACACTCTGAGGGTTTTGAGGCTCTCCATTTCCCTTTCCATTGCCGCCTGCCATTTGTCCTGTTCTTCAGGAGGCAGTTTGTCTATGTCATCAAAGCTTGCTGGTGTCTCGGGGTAGGTGTTTATGCCCAGCACATACTCCTTTAACCCTCTGGGAGTTTGGCCTTTGGTTGACCTGGTTGACCTGCGGGGCGCCTCTGCTGGGGTTTTTGGAGGTTCAGTCTCCACAACACTAGTGGTATTTTGATGTGACTGCCTGGTCTCGTCCCTCTCTGGTGGCATGTCTGCTGGTCTGTTGAGCCTTGAGTTGGATGAGGATGCTTTGGTTCCTTCTTGTACCGACTCATTTGTCAGTACCTCGTTTGCGTGTATCTTACTCCAGTTCGCGTGTTCATGGAACGTGGCCGACCTGGAAATCACTATTCTCAGGTTGTGGTCTAGGAAGCGATATGCCTTCGAGCCTGGTTCGTACCCCATGAACCTTAGCTTCTTTGTTATCTTGTCCCCTTTCTTCCTTAGTTGTTTTGGTATGTGTACGTCTGCGAACACACCGAAGACGTGAAGGTGGCTCAACTTGGGCTTCTGCCTGTACATGGCTTCATAGGGCGTTTTTCCGATAACACCAGACCATAGCCTGTTCAGTGTGTAGTTGGAGTACAGCAAAGCTTCCCCCCAGTATGAGAAGCTTAGGCCTGCATCTTCAATTGCGCATCTGATCATGGTCTGGAGCACTCCGTTCCTTCGTTCGGCGACCCCATTCTGGAAAGCTGAGAATGGTGCGGTTTTGTAGTGTAACATCCCCTTCTCGGTTATCCAGTCTTGGAACTCTTTGGACAGGAATTCCGATCCCCTGTCCGTCATCAGTTTCTTTATGTTGGTGTTGTTCTGGGTTTGCACCCTTTGGTAGAACTCTTTGAACTTGCTGAAGGTCTCGTCCTTGCTTTTGAGTGTGTATACGAAACCGTATCGGCTGTAGTCATCTACTATCGTCAAGAAGAATCTCTTCTGGCCCAAAGATCTCTCGAGTGGCCCCACCAGGTCGAGGTGGACCAATTCGAAAGGGTGGCTTGACTTCCTGGAGGATGTCTTCGGTCGTGCCTCGCTTTTCGCCTTGGAGCTTTTGCACACGGAGCACTCCAGGTAGTTCTCACAATCCTTGATCCTTAGTCCTTCTGAACATCCTAGCATCTTCTTGACAGTCGGAAAACCTATGTGTCCCAATTTTCTGTGCAACAGATGCACACACTCATCATGTATTTGTTTCCCAATGGATACCCTCAGTGTTCTATGCTTTGCGCTGCCAACCCCTTCATTTCTTGTGGGGCTGTTGTGATCATTGTTTTTCCCTTCTGGGTCTTCATGTTCGGGTTCCCTGGGGTCGTCTGCGGTGCAGTCCTGCATCTCTTCATCATCAGTGCCGTCGATTAGGCCTATCGTGGCCTGTACATCCTCGGCTTCCTTGGCAATGAGGTACAGTAGGCCGCCTATGAGCTCCACTCTTCCAACCTGTTTTCCCCTTCTTTCGATGGACACCTTCTTGTTCTCGAAGACTATCCTGAGACTGGTGTCTTCTGTGAGCTTGGTGGTGGCCAGGACATTATATGGAATTTCAGGAGAGTAAAGGACGCCTTTGACCTGACCAATTCCAGGGATGAGTACGTCGCCCCTGCCTGTTACTCTTGCATGTTCCTGGTTGGCGACTTTGATTCTGAAGGAATCTTCTTCAAATGAGTTGAATATTTCCTTGTGGCATGATGTGTGGGTGGTTGCCCCGGAGTCGATCAGCCACCGCTGTAGGTGTGCATTTGAAGACCTGTCTGCCTTGTGGCTGCTGGTCCCTTCACTGTGCTTGACCACGTTCACTGAGTCTGGTTTGTGTCTATCTTGCCCCTTCTGTGGCTTAAGCTCTCTCTTTGGGCTAGGTGACCTTCGTCGTCTGTCCCCCCTGTCGTTGTCGCCCTTGTGTCTGCGTGGGTATTCATCCTGTGACTCACGTCTGGGTCTCGGAGTGTCCTCATGGCGTGTTAGATCGCGCGTGGGTTTGTGTTTCCTTGGTCCACATGTGTGACACTCGAAACTAGTGCTCCCCTGCTCAGGGAAACTGACTCTTTTGCGTGGCCTGTCCTCTCTGCGTATGGTGGCCCTACTTCTCCTAAGATTATCCTCAGCTATGAGTTTCTTAGTGATGTACCCCAATGTGGCATTGTTACTTCCCAAATTATCCAGCTGAGTCAGGAAGTAGTCCCAGCTTGAATCGAGGGAGTTGTATATAATGCTAATCTGGTGCTGATCTGTCACGATCTCCCCCCTTCTTATGAGGTCGGATCTCATGCTGCTTAGTCTCATCAGGTGCTCGCTCATAGTCGAGCCCTCTTTCATTTTGTATGCATACAACTCTCTCAATAGCAAGCAGGTCGTAGTCCTTTCATTGCAATAAAACATTTCATACAATATTCCCCAAACCTCATGCACAGTTAGCCCATCAGGGATACTCCCATACATTGAAGTGTCAATAGAGCTTAAAAGCAAACAGAACACTCTGTGGTGTAGTCTGTCCACCTTTAGGGTCCATGGCTTTCTTGGTGGGTCCTGGATCAGGTGCAGTGCCCCCTCCCTCATCAGAATTACCTGGAATTGTTGTGCCCAGTCCATCAGGTTCTCCCCAGTCATGTGAAGGATTGGGAAGTTGTGAGGTAGTTGGCTGTGCTGGCCGGCATTGCTTCCTTTGCTGGATCTGGCCTGGTGCCCTGGTCTGTCCTTATATTGGCAGTGGGGGATGGGTACACATATATTTGCTATTGGATGCCCCATTTGCAGTTTTTCTGGTCGCCTGTAGAGGGAGTTTGCTGGTCCTCTGTGCATGGAGCGACCTGAGTTGACCTGCAGTTCCTCTTCTTCGCCAGAGAGGGAGTTCTCCTGCTCCTCTTGCGCCTGCGTGAATCTCATTGTTTGCTGGCTGCCGAGGTGAGCGGATCTCTGTCTCAGAGGTCCTGCTGCTTCAGGTTGGAGCGTTGGTGAGAAGTCGCTTTCGTCGCTGGAGCTGCTTTCCTCATCGGAGGGCCCTGTGGAGCTGTCGCGTGGAGGCCGCCATCTTTGCTGGACTGATGGGGGTTCAGGTCGTCGTATCTCCGCGTGGAGTTCAGCTTCCTTCTCCGGACATTCCCTGCGCTTGGTTCGGGCAGACAGCGAGTCGTGGTAGGCCTCACTTTCTTTGTTCTGCCTTGCGTGTGCTTCCGGTCTTCCCGCGTGGATGCGTGCCTTGCGGGTCTCGCGCCCCTCCCGTTCGCGGTAGCGTGTTTCTGAGGGGGGGCTGCGTCCCCTTCGGTGTCTAGCTGGGAAGGATTTGCGGTGGCTTTCCTCCGGGGAGAGGTCGTGTCCCCTTCGGCCTTTGATTGCGAAGGGGGCCTCTGCCCATGTGAGGAGTTCGGCCCGGTTGTCAGCAGCGCCTCTCTTGGGGGCGTGGTGCCTGCTTGGGGGTCCCTGCTCCTCTTCTAGTCCCTGGGGGCTGAGGGTCGGCATGCCCCGCATTTCTAGGGTCTGTGTGTCCACCCTCCAGGGTCCCAGGGCCTTTTCTTTTCTTCGCGTGGTTGGGGCGCGCGGGTTATCTGTGGGTATTGTTGTTCCGGTGGGCCTTCCCGCCGGTGTGTTCGAATCTAGGGCCGCCGCTTGTAATTGGTCGGCTATCTCGGCTAGATTTGAACTCGGCGCGGTGCTTGGGGTTCCCGCCATGGAGGATCTCGGGGTAGAGCTTACCGTGCCGTTGGTGTGGGATTCATCTCCGGTGTTCATCAAGGCCAGTAGCTCTGCCGTGGGGATCATTTCTCTCCCGGCTATCGCCCTGTGGATTTTGGTTGTCAGGCTTTCGTCTTGGACGTCCCTTTCGGTGGGTGCCCCTCCGGTTTCGGCCTTCGTTTGGCCATCTGGGTCCATCTCCGTGATGGTCCGGTTCGGGTTGTCCTCTTCCATTACCGTTTGGGGTCGTGCGATTGCCTGTTCCGGAGTATCGGGTCCAGTTGGTCTTTTGTTTTAATTTTGGAGTTGTTTGTGGGCGAACCATCCTCTGCTACCATTTTGTAAGAGTGTTTCAGATGGCTCGGCCCAATAACTCCAGAGACAGTATATTATAATTAAAGTCTTTTATTCTCACTGCCCGCATGGCGGTCAGTGGCTGTATCAAGGGTCAAAGATGGAAGGGAAGAGTATGAGGTTGAGGTGGTCCTTTAATAGGGTCGGATGAGGTCAGAGGCATAAGGTTCAAAGGAATAGGGTTACAGCGGCAAGGCATTGTGGTATATGTAGTTCAGGTCAGTTTGATATTACACCTGACAGAAACAAAGAAAGCTGATTATTTGAGGGAAAGCCCATGCCCCCCCTTCTTTTTTTAAAATATATATAATTTTTTATTGATTTTCAAAAATAAAGTAACATACAAATACAGAAAAGAAAAACAACATAGTAAAACATGTAAGTGATACATTGACATTATCACTAAAAGGAAAAAAAGAAGAGACAAAAATCTTTAAACAATAAAGTTAGATGTATATATGTCTAAATATAACCCTTTTAAATTTTAACATTTAACTTACTATCTCGTTAATGTTTTATTATCACAATAATAATTATCCCAACTTTACTCTTAAACATTAGTAACCAATAGCTTCTTATTTTGTCTAATTTCTATTCAAATCAAATTTATCCAAAATGGTTATATTTCTATTTCTATCCTTATCAATTTATTCCAATATTACATTCTATACATCATTCACCCCGTGTATTTATATTGCCCAGGAGGATGTGGTATTTCCCATTGATTTCTACTGTACCCAAAACTTCAATTGGTCTGGTGTCAGTCTATTCTTCCCCTCTCCCTTCAAAGCATGACCCACAAACTGTCTCCATATATTCCAAAATCTATTCTCTTTAATTATTCCTTTTTTAAAATTCAACACCCATGTTAATTTTTCATTCAATGCAAGATCCCACATCTCTTTATACCAATCACCTACTTTTAATTCTTTCATTCTTCCAATTTTTTGCTATACACATTCTACCCGTAGTAAGCATTATAGCCAATAATTCTTTTTTGTCATCATCTAGGTTCATATTCTCTACGTCTGTCAACAAGATGTTACTTGGCCCCAATTTGAAAGATGTTTTCATAATATTGACCATCTCCATCTCAATTTCCTCCCAAAATTTCTCAACCTTTTTACATTCATACCACATATGTACATATGTGCCCAATGTATTTTTACATCTCCAACACATTTTATTATTATTTTTATCTATCTGATTCAATTTGAATGGGGTCAAGTACCATTTCCACAACATTTTAAAATTATGCTCTTTAACCCTGACGGACATGGATCTGATACCTCTTTTTTCCCATTTATTTTTCCACTCTTTTTCAGTTATACTTTTCAAATCTTGTTCCCAAGCATTTCTTAATATCTCTTGTGAGTTACTTTCTACATTTAATATTTTATAAATTCTACTAACCATACCTTTAATTCAAATGTCCAACTTTCTTACTTTCCATATTAACTCTTCAAATTCAGTTTTGCTTCTTTCCAAACTCTGCTCTCCCCAATATCTATTATTCCACTTATTTATCCTCATAATTTGTAACCAATTTAACTTCATTTGATCATACAGCTCTTGTTTTATCACATCGTCTCTACAAACTCATATCCAATCTTTCAACAGAAAAATCTCGTTCTTTAATAAAATTTCCTTCATCCTATCATCAATTTTTATTGGGAATTTTTTAATATCTTCAAGCTCAATTATTGGTGATGTATTCGGGGATAATTTCATTTTAACTTTCTTCCAAACTCCCAACATCGATCTCATCATTCTATTTTTAACCATTATTTTTCCTTTTTCATTCCCTAGAAACACACTTTTACCCAACTCTTTTAGATCCATCATTTCAATTTCCTCCCAAATAACTGCTTCTTTCATTAAAATCTTAACTACATTTTTAATATGAAATGCATTATAATAATTTTTCAAATTCGGTATTCCCAGGCCCCCTTCTTTTTGTGACTGGTACCACATTTTCTTTGGTATTCTAGCTCTTCTTCCCCCATTGCAGTAATTATTTATTAAAGCTTGAAATTCCTTAATTTCTTTATCTGTAAGTTGAATCGGTAGGGCTTCAAACAAAAAAAATATTTTTGGTAATAACATCATTTTAGTCAGTGCTACCCTACCGAACCAAGACAGCTTCAAATTTTTATATTGTGAAATTTTTGCTTTAAGTTCTTTTTTTTTTTGTTTATCATAATTTAATCTTCTTAAATCTTCTATTTTGCTTGAAATATTTATCCCCAAATATCTCACACTATTTTTAATCTGTAATTTAAATCTATTTTTAATTCTCCCTTGTTCTTCCTTGTCTATATTATTCAGCATCATCTCAGATTTATCCCAATTTATCCTCAACCCAGTTATTTGTTCAAATTCCTCCAGATGCCTCTGTATTTTTCCCAGCGTCTTCACCGGATGTTTCATAATTATAAGAGTATCATCGGCATATAAACTAACTTTATTTCCTAGTATTCCATCTATTTCTTTATCATCCCTTATACTATTTGCTAATATTTCCATCGCCATTATAAATAATATTGGAGATAGTGGGCATCCCTGTCTTGTTCCCGCTTCTAATGTTCTGTAAGGCCATCATTTACCCTAACATTGGCACACCCATGTTGATACAATTGTTCTATCATTTTTATAAACCTACATCCAAATCCATAACCTTTAATTATCTCATTAATTGTTATCCCCCCTTCTGGCTAGGCTACAAGATTGCAGTTAAGATCCAAGAGAGTGTCTTTTCGGCCCCCACCTTCACTGGGTTATATCCCCTCCCCCTGGGTGTACACCCCAGCCATTCCCCTAAGGGATTCGAACCAATAATCTTACAGCATGACATGTCCATCACACATTAGACTCCACCTCCTTCAACCCACAAGGCCAGCATGTTTACATTCCAATCTCACTAAGGTATTTTCTACAGCTTCTCCCCCACCATTGAAATCTTCATCTTGGATGAGGCTAAGGCACAGGATATATATCTTTTCATTACACCTACATTCAACACAAATAGAGCTCACAAATAATCTTTCCTTTTTTGTGTGTTTCGTGTTCAGGGAATGAAGAAGCAGATGAGTGAAGTAGTGAAATTCAGCTCTTTATTAGTGGGGTTTGAACACAGTTTGGATGCGGCAAAACTCGGACTTATATACACTATAAACAGTAATAGTAACAATAATACAACAAGCCCATTGGCTAACACAATGTGCACATTTTTGATCCACTTATTTGCATAAGAATAGATACATAAGAAAAGATACATTCCGCTCCTGTCAGAAAACACAGTTAACATACATAACATTCTTCCCCCCTAGGTAAAAACAAAATCCGTTAACCAGGATGGCGGGCTAGTTTCCCTTCTGGTTCGGATGCTTGGTTGAGCCAGCTCAGGGGCTCGTAGGATGGGCAACCCGACTGGAGTGAGGGGTTGACTAGAGGGGGAGAATTGTAAACCCAAATTAAAGCCCCGTTTGTCAGATGGAGGAGCAGGGGATCGCTCAAAACCAAAATCTAATTCTATGGATGAATAAGACAACTTAGGGTCCCTCCTGTGTGTACTAAGAGTGGAGGGTGACTCCAAACAAAATTGGTCATCATCAATAAAGGAATCCAGAGTGCTAGGCTGGGACAGTGTAGGGGTACACCTGGGGAGCATTCCACAAATTCCCCTTGATATCGGTTCCTAGAAGACACTTCTGGGTCAATGTTGGCTGGCTGCTGACTATTACCTCTCCCTCCTGAGTTTAAACGGGTGGGGGCCAACCATAGTGTTGAGTGTCTGTATTCATCTTGTGGGTCCAGTACTCCAGGTCTCAATTGATCCACGTGCCTCCTCCAGATCAGACCAGTGGCTGTTTTGATTCTGTAAGAAACAGGACCAGTTTGATCAATCACAAACCCAGGCACCCATGTAGGGCCACCAGCTGCATAATTGTGGCAATGTACAGGGTCTCCGGATGAGAAACCCTTCTGGTGTTGGATTGCTATATTTGTGCCTTTGTCCTCTACCCTAGAGGGATCCACTCTGTCCAGCAAGGATGACAGTTTCCTTTGCTGTAGCAATTCAGCAGGGGACAGCCCTGAGGCAAGGGGGGTGAGCCTATATGTGAAAAGAAACTGGCATAACTGGAGCTCCAAATCCCCTTCACCCACACACCGAAGTGTGTCTTTAGTTGTGCGCACCTGCTGCTCTAGCTGGCCATTGGTGGCTGGGTGGAATGGGGCGGCAGTGATGTGCATAATTGCATTCCTTTCCATGAAGGATTGGAATTCTGCAGAAGTGAACGTGGACGCGTTGTCAGACACCAGCACATCTGGAAGTCCAAATGCTGCAAACAGTCTTCTTAGGTGCATTATCATGGTGGCTGAAGTGGTATTAGGCACCCTAATCACTTCCAGCCACTTAGAGAATGAATCCACAACCAACAAAAATAGGGCACAGCTAAATAGACCTGCAAAATCTATGTGCAACCTGGACCATGGGCCATGAGCAGAATCCCATTCCCGAGAGGGAAGGTGGGATTGCTCTGGGTGAGAGGATTGACAGCTGGCACAAGTGCCAACCATTTGTTCTATGTCTTGGTCCAGTTGAGGCCACCAAAAGTAGCTACAGGCAAGGGCTTTGGAACGGACAACTCCCGGGTGACTTGTGTGAAGTAAAACCTTTTTTCTGAGAGTGACAGGAATGACCACCTGCTGGCCCCATAGAAGGCAACCTCGTTCCACTGACAGTTACAAACGCTTGCAGTGGAATGTTCTGAATTCCTCGGCTAGAGGAGAGACAGGCCAGCCTTTTTGTACCCAAGACATTACTTTAGTCAATGTTACATCCTTGACCGTAGCCTTGGCTATATCTGAGGGGACGACTGGGGATGAGTCGAAAGCCTCAATCATAAAGACCTGGTGGTCGCTTTCGATCTCGCAATCAGCTTCTCAGACCCCTGGCAATGGAGAACGTGACAGGGCATAAGCATGGCTGATGTTCTTGCTGGGCCTGTGCACCAAAGTAAAATCGTATGCATTTAGGAAAATTGCCCAACGCAACATCCTTGGGGACAGAATTTGAGGCGGAAGCTTCCCGTTCACAAAGATTCCAAGGAGAGGCTTGTGGTCAGTTATGATGATAAAAGGTCTTCCGTAAAGGTAATCGTGGAATTTCTTAGTGCCAGCCATGATTGCAACGCCTCCTTGTCTGTCTGAGTGTAATTTTTCTCAGGCTTTGAGAGCGAACAGGAATAGAATACTACAGGGGCTTCCCTCCCGTCATTTAGTACATGGCATAACACAGCTCCCACCACCACAGGGGATGCATCACACACAAGTACAACTTCCTTGTTAGGATCAAAATGAGTTAATACCGCATCCAAAGATAGCAGCTTTTTAAGTTCTAGGAACACTTTCTCCTGGCAATGGCCCCAGTGCCAAACAGTATCTTTCTTAAGAAGCCGATGTAATGGTTCAGCAACTGAGGCTTTGCAATGGAGAAAAGCGTGATAGAAGTTTAACAATCCTAGAAATGATTGCAATTCAGCTTTACATTTTGGCCTAGGTGCATTTCACACGGCCGCCACCTTAGAGTCAGAGGGCATGATACCTTGGGGTGTAATTCGGTACCCCAGGAACTCCACTTCCTGTGCCAAAAATACACATTTGTCTCTTCTGAGACGTAGACCGGCCCTCTCGAAATGTGAGAGGACTTGATCGAGCCTGGCTGCTAGTTCGACGGTGTCCTTAGCTGTGATTAGGACATCGTTAAAATATGGCAAGACACCCGGCAAAGCTATTAAAATACATTCTACAAGAGATTGAAATATTCTGGGGGCCGCATTCACCCCGAATTGTAGTCTAGTTACCTTAAATGTCCCCTTATGCGTTACTATGGTCTGGGCTATGGCAGCAGCAGGAGACACAGTCAATTCTTGGTAAGCTTGGGCAAGGTCAAGTTTTGCGAAGCAATTTCCTCCATGCAAGGAGGCAAGAAGGTGGCTTACCACGGGCACAGGATATGCGTTCGGGCGAATAGCTTTATTGATGGTACACTTGTAGTCAGCGCATATCCTGACCTCCCCGTTACTTTTCAAAGCAGTCACTATTGGTGTCTCCCACTCTGCGGAGTCCACTGGCACTAGGATGCCCTGCCCCACCAGTTTGCCCAGCTTGGCTTCTATCTTCTCCTTTAAAACAAAGGGTACCCGGCGTGGCTTCATCCGGATGGGCTGAACGGTTGGGTCAAGCTCAAAGTCCACAGGGGGTCCTTTGTATAACCCTAAACCCTTTTTGAACACCTCAGGATGTGCAGCACAAACGTCCCGGTCAGCATCTATTGCGTGAATGCCAGAAAGCCGGATTCCCAGGGGCCTAAACCATCGGGTCCCAATAAGACAGTTAGTGCCCTGCTTAACTACAACCAATGGCAAGGAGGTGCAAATGTTTTTGAATTTGACCAAGAAATTTCCCACCCCCAGGACTGGAATCTGGCAACCTTGCACATCCCGGAGGGAAGTTTTTAAAGATTTGAGCTTGGGCCGAGGGGGAATTCTCAAAAACTCCCGCTGTGGGATTATGGAAAAGGTAGTACCTGAATCTACCTCCATCTTGAAGGGGACATCCTGCAGGCTCAGGTCCGTGAAGAAATGCTCGCTGACAATGCCCACTTGGCACGGCTCAGGCTCTGGTGACACTTTGGCAATGGATGTTTTGTAGTGATGCCTCTTCTTGGACTCAGGTGCTGGAGTTCTTTGCTTTCACTGTCGGCATACTTTAGCAATGTGTCCTTGTCGCCCACAGTTGTCGCATTCTGCGGTGCGTAAGGGACACTTCCTGTGGTCATGCCGGGCTCCGCAGCCATCACACTTGCAAAGGAATTTCTTCTCCTGATTGTCACTGTGTTCTCGGCGATGCCGGAAAAGCTTTATCCTGGACCGTGCGGCCTCAGACGCTACCGCCTCTTCTAGGACAGCCTTGAAAGTTAGTGTCTTCCTGATCATGAGGCGACATTGAGCATCTTCATCCCTCATGCCGGCCAACAGATGGTCCCGGAGTGCTTCTTTGTTGTTGTCCCACTTGCACGGGGCGGCAGCAACGGGCAGAGCGGCGGCGTAGTCTGCAATGGACTCCACAGGTCGCTGCTCCCTTCTGTGGAAGGCCACCCTGGCCGGGAAGATCGAGACCTCTGGCTGCAGGTGTTTCCTCAGTGCGGACATGATTTCTGCAAGCGGCACCACATCCATGTCCCTTGGGAGAACGAGGTGGGTTGCCAGCTTAAGCATCTCAGAACCGCACTGAGTGAGGAAACAGGAGCGCTTCTGATCTTCATCGGTGATCTTCTGCGAGGCCATTGCATGGCGGAATCGGCGTTCATATGTTGCCCATTTCTCTGGACGTACTGGGTCAAATGGGCCGATGTTGCTGCTGTGTGGGGACGCCATCCCATCCTCGTCGCCAGTTTCGAGTTCAGGGAATAAAGAAGCATACGAGTGAAGTAGTGAAATTCAGCTCTTTCTTAGTGGGGTTTGAACACAGTTTGAATGGGGCAAAACTTGGACTTATATACACTATAAACAGTAACAGTAACAATAATACAACAAGCCCATTGGCTAACAGAGTGTGCACATTTTCGATCCACTTATTTGCATAAGAATGGATACATGAGAAAAGATACATTCCGCTCCTGTCAGAAAACACAGTCAACATACATAACAGTGTGATAGTCACTATTGACTTGCACCGGAATTTATATGCATAAATCCAACAGGTTAATGCTGGGAAATTTTTATTTCTCTAATGTGACATTGGTCTGTCAAATATTTTAGGATTGTCTAACCTTTAGGTTTTCATGCTTCTGTGTAATTTATATGGCAACACACATAGGAAACCCATAACACTGAAAAGCAGCCTGATTTATCAGGCTAATTTGTTTTATATGCTCTTATTTAAGTAATGTATTTGATTTTCATTTAGAGCTCAGTGCACAAATGTTATGAAGACTTTCTTTTCACTGCTCCTGCCCCAATATAGTTTTCTAGTAAGATCTACAGTAAATGACAAACAGACCATCTTATAGCAAAGGGCATTTGTGTCAATGTATGCCAAATATATTCCAGAAAGTGTGTTAGCCTGCCTATGCTGTAAATTTAATTAGTAGTGAGGAGCCTATGACATTCCAAGTATTGTTAGACTCTAACTTGCAACCCAGCCAGACCCAGCCAGCACAGTTTGTTGTCGAGAATGAACATTTGGTAGAATTTGTCATGGGAGTGGAAAAGCTTTTTCTGTGGCATTTCACTAAACTATTGAATGTTTGAGCACTTAAAAATGAAGTGAAAAACTTCTGCTGATGTCTTTCAAACAGCTCCTGAGTTGAAAGTGAATGTGTTTGGTACAGCCCAGTTCAGCTGGAACCAGACTGAAAGGAGTGTGTGTGAAATCAGCTTTAGCCTAATTGCTTACAGACATATAATTTACAAATTAGTCTGCAAATTCTTACATAGCTGACAGCTCTCTGGCAAGATATTGGTGAGTGATGAAATTATGCAGGTTTAGCAAAAGTTGAAGTGGAAATTAGCACAGTAATTTATACATAAACCATCTTGAAAAGGGCTGCAAGAATTGTTGTATGGACTGGGACAAATGTAGTCATCAGTCCTGCTAGCATCACCTCCTATGTTTAAGAGCACTTATATACCACCCCAAAGTGCTTAGTACACTCTCTGGGCAGTTCACAAGTTAATTAGCATTTTGCCTCCAATCTATGGGACATGTGTTTTTAACATATACTGCGACTCCACCTCCTTTTTTGCCTTGTCGGTTCTTTTTGAACAGTTTATAGCCTTCAATTGCTGTGTTTCACTCATGGGATTCATCCCACCTAGTTTCTGATATCCCTATCAAACCATATTTTTCTTCCTGAACTAAGAGTTCAGAGCCTCGGACCCAGCAGATGGGCCAGCAACAGTGGCAGAAACAGCCACGGGGGCATTTTTTATGATGCCCCTGTGGCTGTTTCTGCTGCTGCCCTGTGGCCGGGTCCGCAGGCTCTGAAAGGGTCTGGAGGAAAGATCCCTTCGGCGCCCACCCAGTATCCCCCAAACCAAACCGGGGATCACAACGTCTGATCTTCAGCTTGGTTTGGGTGAATGCGCGTGGGCACACCTGCCCGCTTTCCTCCAAACCAAGCCAGGGATCAGACGCTGTGATCCCTGGCTTGTTTGAGGGAAAGCGGGTGCATGTGGCCATGTGAATTCCCCCATACCAAGCCAGGGATCACAGCGTCTGATCCCCGCCTTTCTCGGCCAAGGCTGACTCAAGGCGGCAACAACATGTCAATATCAATACAAAAGTAAAACAAAAATATAATATACAGTATATAAAATACAATATTACAAGTGCAGCAAAAATACATAAAGTTACAATTTCAGAATAAATAAATAAATAAACAGAATTACAGGTTATAAAGAAGCTCTGATGGGGCAGCGTGGCGACAGTCTTTAAAGTCTGCAGTGCATTCCAGCCCCAAGGTGCTCAAACTTCCCCGGGGCCAATGCCGGACCGGGGAAGGAGCTCATCCAGTTGGCTCCCGGGGGGGCTGCAGCTGCAGAGTGCCGGTGAATATCAACATACTGGCACTGACTCCAGCCACCGGTGACATAACTCCCCTCATGGACCAAGGAGGGGATTAGTCCCGAGAGCGGCAAAAGCAGCGGAACACCGACGGTGGGGACTCGTACCCTTCCAGCTGGCTGCCGGTCGAACCTGCACTGGTCTCGGCGGTGGCGGGGAGCAGCTTTTGAGGGCGGTGGAGTGGCCCTCAGGTGCTGCTCATTCCCTCTCCGGCTGGCCGCCGGTCGAACCCGCATTGGTCTCGGCGGCGGTGGGGAGCAGCTTTTGAGGGCGGTGGAGTGTCCCTCTGGTGCTGCTCGTTCCCTCTCCAGCTGGCCACAGGCCGAACCCGCACTGGTCTTGGCGGCAGCGGGGGGCAGCTTTTGAGGGTGGTGGAGTGGCCCTCAGGTGCTGCTCATTCCCTCTCCCGCCGGCCTAAGCTATGGAATAAATGGCAAACTCCTGGATCAATCCACAGCCCCTGTGGACTCCAAATTCAAACATAATATACAGGTGAAACTCGGAAAATTAGAATATCGTGCAAATGTTCATTCAGTTCAGTAATGCAACTTAAAAGGTGAAACAAATATATGAGATAGACTCATTACATGCAAAGCGAGATAGTTCAAACCTTACTTTGTTATAATATTGATGCTTATGGTTTACAGCTTATGAAAACCCCAACCCCCCAATCTCATGTACCCCATAATCATCACATAATCTCATGTACGCTGTATGCCATGATCATCACAATTATAACGAATTAAGGCATAACATCTCTCGCTTTGCATGTAGCGAGTCTATCTCATATATTTGTTTTACCTTTTAAGTGAAATTAATGAACATTTGCATGATATTCTAATTTTCTGAGTTTTACCTGTATGTTGTGGATAAAATTGCTCTAATTTGGTGTTCTAATGTAGTTGCACCATAAGAGCTCACTAGTATGTGGTCAAGTTAAGTTTTGCTCCAAATCACATGCTATGGTACTGCATCTTTGATCCAGAATGAATGCCAACTAATGATTCAGAGTTTCTGTATTTAAAATAGCACTCATTGCATGTTGTCTTGTGAGTGAGCAAATGGATGTATGTAACAAATCTAGGGCCTAAATCATGAAATCTTAAACAACATAAATTGCTTTGCCTAAGCTATGGAATGAATTCACCAATGGTGGCTTCATTTTGGCAGTTTAATGTCTGGCCTAGACATGGAAGAAGAAGAAGAAGATTAGAATCTTCAGATTTGTGGCATAGAGGAATTAGGGTCTGGTTTGTCCAAAATATGATATTAAATTAAATATGTTATATTGTACACATATAATTAATTAACTGAGTTGGGAGAGTGTACAATAATCTGTAAAATGAAGTGCTCACTGATGGCAGATTTCAGACTGGGCTGTGGTTGTTTGCCTCTCTTTAATTTTATTTTAATTTCGGGATGAAAAAAGCTTTATCCTACCGTCTCTGTCCCAAATACATTTAAGAGAACACAACTCAGTCCCAGTCTTTCTTGTGCAGGTGCAGCCCCCATTGAGATCCAAGAGAAAAGAATTTGGCCTCAGGATTTCAGTGGCTTCTTCTTTTGTGGGCATTTGAGAATGCTGTAATTCAAACATCCTTTACCCCATTCATGGAGCAGCTTGACCTGGATTGACCTGAACAAAATATCCCCATTCCCACCCCGAGGCTCGTAAAGCCTGGGGGTGAGACTGGGAAGGAAACACTTTCCCCCACCCCCAGCTGGTGTTATTTAAGAGCTGACAGTGCCTTCTTTGTGCCAGTGTGTGGAAGCTCTGAATGATGGGGCTAACAATGGTGGGGAGAGCAAAATGTAGAATCCTCACTTTGCTTTTGGAACACCTTGTGGCCTTTCTTTTATGGGGCATTTTCTAGACTAGATCAAAATCAAAGGGTCACGCCTAAGACAGCAACCTTATTATATATAACTGCTTTCCCCATAACAGCCATACCAAAGCCACTGATGGTATGCCATCACAAGCATGCCACAAGCCAAATTCAAAACTTCAGATGCAACCTACAAAAGCATATGTGATAGGACACAGGAGGAACTGTGGAATTCTTGGCACATTCTCCCATTTTTGGTTTAAAAAGAAGAGGGTGATTTAATTTTTTGTGATTTTCTCCATTGCCAGATTCCAAGTGCCCAGCCAAGTTCCAAGGGAACTCAGCTGGGCATGGTTGCCTTCTAGCCCAGGGGTGCCCAAACTATGGCCTGTGGGCCAGATCCAGCCCCCGACACCAATTCATCCAGCTGTGCTGTGCTTGTCACTCCCAGAAGCGGAAGTAGTACGGGCACATTTTACTTCTGCTTCCGGGAGCAACGAGGGCAACACGGGTCGGATGAATTGGTGACAGGGCCAGATCTGACCCATGGTCCATAGTTTGGGCACCTCTGGTTTAAGCAGAGAAAATGGCAGCTTAAAATCTATCTCATTCTGTTGCAAAACAGATTGCAAGGCACGTTTTACTTCTGCTTCCGGTGGGAGGAAACACGTGAACCACATGACCAGCCCGCTGAACCACGTGACCGGCTCATGGCCCAAAAGGTTTGGGCACCCCTGTTCTAGCCCATCAGTGCTCCCAGCTGATGCCTACCTCCTGCTTCCTCCCAAGCCAACATCTGCTTCCTATGTCCTCCTTATGCTCTCACAAAAGCTATGATTTATAGGGGCTGTAATATGTTTCCGTTGTGTAGCAACAGACCCAGCATTCTTTGGATATCACCCCTTTTGACAGAAGAGCTGGACCTTAATTGTTATGCAGATGCAGCAGGCAGTCAGTTTCTTCCATCCCTTCCAAACACTGCATGATCTTCTTCCATACGTGGTTGACTTTCCCCAACCACTCCTACTCACAACCAACCCAGCCTGCCCTACAGTCCACAGGAAGCTCCCTCCCTTGCATTGTCTTGTGGTGGGTTTTCTTTTATTCTACTGAGCAGAGGGGAGAAAGAAGCAGCAAGAGGGGGAGGGCAATATAAATAGTATGGCTTGGCTGTTCTTGCCCAGAATCTAGACTCATACGCCCCAAAAATAGTCTTGCCAGTACTATTTGGGGAACCAATCCATTTATCACAGTTTGCATTACTGTAGCTATTTAAACAGAATAGACAACCTCTTTTAAATAGAGGATTCATATCCTAAGAATCTGAAATCAAATATACCGTTTATATTTGTTACAAGAATACAGTAACACTCTTTTGTGAAAAAAGCATGCCGTTTCTTTCTTCCTTCATGGTTATGAATGTTTATCTTAGGAAGTACTAGTCCTCATTCACCTGGGGAAAAAGATGGATCAGCAATATTCACCACTTAAATAGCATGCTTAACACAACACAGAATTTTGTTATTAAACAGCTGTCAGTTTACATCACACTTTTACAATAATGCATTCCAAAAATATTTAATTTAAAAGACAGAGTTTCCAAAAATTATTTAAAGCAATAACTAGGAAAAAGGGAAATGAACTTCTTGCAGTTGTAAAAAAAGATAGTATTATTATTTACTGACTACATTCACTGGCCTAGTACCTGTATATACCTGGATTTCCTGCACTTAATGACAAAGAGGTCAGCATTTACATATTGTATACTGTGTGTATAAACTGTAGTGACTACTGTGTGTACGGTATATATACTGTAGTGACACCGATTTCTCACCTCTTGTGGTTGAACATCTCTAACTTTCCCTTCTGTGCAAACTACAATGAATCCCCACAGAAACTGTCCAAATTCCTGGTGACAATATTTACCTATTTCTGAATCAAGAATCAGGAGAAAGAATTTTAAACAAGCATGAAAATCATCAGCAACACCTTAAGGCCCTTAAAGCACACAAAAGTCTTTTTTCTGGCACGCACATCATCGAGGGGAAGCCCCACCCTGCCCAGCCCAGCCAGCACTGCTTCCCCATCACCCTCTCCCTCCGCCAAAGGGGAGGGGAGAGGGGAGGCCCCATAGGGGGTGGGGATCACCAATGGGGGTGGGGAGCCCCTTCATGGGGTGGTGTTGTGTATAAGGATTTATTGTGTTTAAATGTAAAACCGCACCAAAAACTGGAACCCAGAAGTGCGCCATTTCTAAAGGCGCCAAATTCAAAGATATGTCAAAGCGGGAAAAGACTGAACTCTGTATGTCCTCCAGAAGCCCACCAAAATGTATCTTGTTTGTAACGGCCCAAACACTGTATATATATTGGCCACCCCTGTATATACTCCCCAGTCCGGAACCTGAGTTGGATAAAGATCACTGAGTTTAACCCGATCCTGCTGGTTAGAATACTTCTTTGTCCGGACTCAACAGGTGGGGAGCACTTGTAGGGATGTAAAGACCCTATGGGGTGGGCATACATACAGAAGGGTGGGGAAGCCCTGTGGAGATGGGGGTGGGGAGCACCAGCAGGGGGGCAGGCACACACATGACTTTGCTGGGGGCGGCACATGGGTATGCGGGCACTCATGGTGCCTGCCTGTGTACTTCCACCTCCTCCTTGGGCAGACTCTAAAAGGTTCGCCATCACTGCCTTAAGGCATCATGTAATTTAGGAAAAGATGAGGTTCTTGTGCTTCAAGGCTCCTGTGCCTTCCACATGGCAGTTGTATATGCATCTTACACACAATAAAGTAGATGACAAAACTCAAGAGTTCTTCATAAGCCTTCCCTACAGCCGAGCAGCTGGTGGCGAACTTATGGCATGTGTGCCAGATAGGACACTCCCAGTCCTCTCTGTTGGTACGTGCACTGTACCCCCAGCACAGAGTTTGCCCTGCACCTCTGGCCAGCAGCCCAATGGGAATGCTTCCTCCCTCCTCCAGCACAGAGTTTGTCTCACCCCTCTGCCCAATAGATGAAGTTAAAACTTGCAGCTTAATTAAAGGCCAAAACTCTATCTAAAGGCAGGACTCTCATTTTAATACAACACATCTCTCTCTCTCTCTCTCTCACACACACACACACACACACACACACACACACACACACACACACACACACACACACAGGGAGAATCCTTCATTTAAGAACAGCCTTGCTGGAACAGGCCACAGCGCATACAGTCCAGCATTCTGTCTCACACAGTGGCTCACTACAGTGATACCTCATACAACGGCCAAACTTGGTTCCACAAGTTTGGACTTTATACAGATTTGGACCTTGTATGAAGCATGCAAAATCCTAGCCACAATGCCTCATACAACGTCCAAATCCTTGCCGCAATGCCTCATACAACGTCGTTTCCATAGAGATACATTGTACTGTTACAGTACAGACTTCAGGGCAAAGTAAAGGAAATAGACAGGAAACTGACAGAACTTTAAGAAATCATTGTCTAAAGGCTAAATACATTACAAAAACATGTCAAACAACCCTGATTGGCCAAGAACCTGAAGAATGCTGCAAAAATCCCAGGAATGCTTCTAAAAATTCTGACGAAAAAATTCAAAAAAATCCAAAATCGCGCTCAAAACCACTCCTAACCACAATTCACTTCGTGCAAAACCCACAAGAGCAATGCACGCATGTGTCCTGCCTTTTATACTGCCCAGGCACAATGCAACCTGGGGAAAACCCTAATGCCTCATACAAAGTCGCAGTGACTTTGTATGAGGCAACTTTTTTCAAGGAATTAGGCGATGTTGTATGAATTCGATGTTGTACGAAGTGGACTTTGTATGAGGTATTACTGTATTTGCTTCAGGGTATTCCCAAGCAGATGCCTTCACCTGCTTAGGATTCCCTGGAAATGGCATTGAGAGATATCCTGCCTATCTCTCCAACCCGGAGGTTGTCCTTAGGTATCCATTTCAAGCCTTTAATTCAGGGGTGCCCAAACTATGACCTGTGGGCCATATCCGGCCCCCAACACCAATTCATCCAGGCCCACGAAGCCCTCATCACTCCCAGAAGCAGAAGTAAAACTTCCAGAAGTGATGAGGGCTTCGTGGGCCAGATGAATTGGTGTCAGGGGACGGATATGGCCCATGGGCCATAGTGGCCAGCCCCCTGAACCATGTGACTGGCCCATGGCCCAAAAAGTGGCCTTGCTTTAATTCAAAACCCTTTAATCAGCTAACAAGGATGTTCTTGTTCTTCCCATCCATTTGCTTTTTGCCAAAAAGCTACATGAGCCAAATAAATCTTTCCAGAGAAACAAGTTGTTTCCAGGGGAATAAACTAAAAAAAGAAGAAACTTTTCCTTCAAGAGATGTAAGCTCCCCTCTCCCTCAAATATTTCATACAAGTCTATTTAAAACATACCTGTCAACCATCCCGATTTGGCCGGGATTACCCCGTAATTTGACGCCGATTGATGTCATAACCCGCCCCACGCTGCCAAAACCCCGTAATTTGGCAGCAGGGGGAAATGCTTTCCACGCATGCGTGGAAGCGCTATGCCGCTTGTGCAGCCCCTATGCAAGTGGCGGAGTACTTCCAAGCATACGTGGAAGGGTTCTACACAAGTGTGAAGTCCTTCCACGCATGCATGGAAAGCGACCTGCGCACAAGCGATCTGCACAGGTCCCATTTTTTCCAGAGCCGCGGGTTGACAGGTATGATTTAAAACAGTGCCTATTTAACTTTCAAGAGAGGAAAGGCACATTACCTGAGACTGGAGGTAGGTAATGCATAATAATGAGCAATTTTGAGTAACAGTTCTTGATAGCCACATCCATCCAGGATTTGGCTGAGCCCCTTTTGTAGCCATTCAATTTGACAGTTATCAGCAGATCTTGTGGAACAGTGGTGGGATTCAGCTGGTATGCCCCGGTATGCCTGTACTGGTAGTAGAAATTCTGGCTAGCCCTGCCAGTTGCTAGAGCCTCAGTCATAGGCCTGCGCCTGCCTCCTGTACCAGTGGCGCAGCCTCCCCAGGCTTTCCCCATCTGGTTGCCATGCACATGGCCACACCCACCCAGTCACATGGCTACACCCAGCAAGTCACATGGCCACATGGCCATGCCCAACCAGTCACATGGCCATGTGGCAAAACGTGACAAACTATTCAGTGAAATACCCATGTCATAGGTTCCAAATCTGGTTGAGAATCAGTGTGTTTAAATTTTATGCTTTGTTCCTGCCTGGATGGGGATAAACTTATTTCAGTCATCTGTGCTTTGATAAACTTTCCATCTGAGTAACTACAACGCATATGTGAGCTGGCTTTAGAAAACAATTAAACAGTTGTTATTTGAGAATGTGACTGCAAGGTTTTCAATTGGGAGCAAACAATAGGAATACATTATGACAATAAATAAATATCTATCTATCTATCTATCTATCTATCTATCTATCTACATTATCCCTGTACTTTATCAGTGTAATACAAACAACTGGTGTAATTTCCGTGGCCATTTCAAAAGACCTTATATCTTTTGGGAGCACAGTTCCATTTCCTACATGCAGTCACATGCATCTTGACATTTGCTTCAGAGACCATTCTACTGGTATGCTTGTAAAATGTGGTCTAGTAGGCTGCTACTGGTTAAAAAAAGGCCTTTTAATCAGTAGCATCGCAGTTATGGGAAGCCCACAGCAGAGAAGCTTGCCTGTTGTCTGCTTAGCTGTCACTTATTTTGTCAGCTCTTTAACATCTGGTGTGTCTGTTTAACCTATTTGTTCAACAGCATCCCCTTTATCTCCGTTGGTAAGAAAGATAGGGTGCTGATAAATTGATCAAATCCTTCATCAATAAGTGTCTCTTGTAAAGTACAGCTAAAGGAAATAAGGTTATAAATGATCATGAAACATCAAAACTACATTGACTACCTTAATGGAAATGAGAAAGAAATGAGTTCTAATTGGCCACTGACTTGTAGTTGTGGAGGCATTTTTATGTCCTCCCCATAACACAGTGCACTGCTGTTGTTAGCTTGCTTGAAATTTTTAACCTGTGCTGTAAAAGTACAGCAAGTGTTTTCTCCCAGAACTTTCCATCTAAGTACAGCATTCCCTTTGTGGATTTACATAGCCAAAGTCCTACTGCCCTTGGGCTAAAAGTAGGTTTTGTTTGTTATGAGAGTTTACATAATTTCCATAAACTCTCAAATGGTCATGGAACAAAAATTTTGGGCTGGGGCCCATAGTTTTAAACATGTCATGAAAAAATACCTGCAGGAAACCTTTAGTCAAAGTTTGAGGGCTGTTCAACATTGAAATTCACATATACAAAATAGTTTCCAGATGTTAGAATGACATGAGACAACACTGGGTTTTATCAGTGTCAGCTCTGAAATGCTACATTTTTGTTGTATCTGCACTTTGCTTGAAATATACCAATGAATGTTAAACATAATATTTGCTCTACTACAGAAGGTAAGACACAGCCAGGTGATCTTCACATTTTCCCCAGCAGTTCTATGAAACTTTGTAGATTCCTTTTTTTCAGCCAGTTTATAGTTGATTTTATACAGGAACATCCAAAAGAATAATATGCAATATGGCAGTTTCCTGGCTTTACCACTGTGGAACCCTCTATTATGTCCATATAAATCAGAGGTAGTCTGTTATTCTATTATTTTATTATGTTTTATGATGAGTTTTTATTGAATTAGACTTTGTTTCATGTTTTTATTTTGTTGTATGCCATGTTGTAAACCACCCAGACTATCTGTTTGCTAAAATAGCAGGATAACTTTAATAAATAGGTAAGTAAGCAAGTTCTTGTTGGTGTTTGGAAAATATTATAACAGTATTTTTATATTTCATGCTGTTGTATAATATTTTGTACCTTATTCTCCTTCTTCCACATAAATATACCCAATCTAGGAAGGTCCTACCACTGAAATAAGCAGCTTCTGGGCACTGTTTTCTGGAGTGTTCGATGACAGCAAATTTTTTTTCTTAAGTTCAGTAGATGATCGCAGAAGTGTTGCATTATTTTCCCCCAACTGTCCCCAGACACTCAGAAAAATTTTAATTTGCTGAAATCATCACAGAATAATTGAGTTGGAAGGGGACTTTTAGGCCATTAGGTCCAACCCTCTGCTCCATGCAGGATTCCAAATCAAAGCAGATATGACAGATGGCAGCCCAATTCTCTTCTGAATGCTTCCAGTGTTGGAGTGCTCACCACCACTCAAGGCAGCTGGCTCCAATGTCGCACTGCTCTAACCATTAAGAGGTTTTTCCTAATATTCAGACATAATTTGGCTTCCTTTAGTTTTAGCCTGTTATTACGTGTCCTGCACTCCGGGATAATCCTCATTGGTCTGGTTATATCCCTAAGCTTCGATGTGACAATTAAAATCTCCAATAACAAAATTTATTTGGTCATAAGTAAAATTGTCTAACTCGTTAAAACTAAAATTTACTTCTGGCAGCTTATAGACAGAGGTAACAGAGAATTGTGGAGTTTGGATGGTGAGAATTTCAGTGTTGTTTATTTCCGTTAGTGCAGCTGATATTATACTGAGGCCAGTCTAACAAAAATTGCATTCCCATACTAGTCATGCAGTCTCTCAGTCACTAGTTCCATTCCTGCCACTTTGGGTCTGTACCTTGCAGTCCCCCAATGTGTTTCCTGGAGCAGAAGTATGACACATTTGTATTCCCTGCATATGTCCTCTAGGAGGACACTCTTATTACTTGAAAATCCCTCAGTATTTATTGTGATCATTGCTACAGTTGGTCTTGACAAGGATCATTCTTGTGGATTTATTCTTCAGTTCCTTTGGTTTGATATGGTGTTAGAAGGATTAGCCGGCAAGGTTGCCATCCAGGGTATGTACAATTATACTAACAATCTTCGAGGAGGCTCTTTCTGTGTACCCCCAATAGGTACACAACAGGTTATTATGCTTTTTTCAACTCTATGTAAAAAGGACAAAAAATGAAATACATTTCTGAACAGAGAAAACAGAGCCAAATAAATAATTGGTTTAGTTTAAATATGAACCAAGGTAATAGGCTTCCTGCCCAGTGTGGTGAAGTGGATAGAGTGATGGACTAGGACCCTGGAACCAGGGTTTGAATTCCAACTTAGCCACAGAAGCTCATTGGGGGAGTGGAACTGGTAAAACCACTCAACTATCTGAAAGCCATATTAGGGTTGCTATAAGTCAGTTCTGACTTGACAGAACATAACTCATAGTCACCCTAGCATTTTAACGGTTTTAATTTCCAGATAGGGCACAATTTGCCCACTTCTGGCCAAACCTTTCAACTACAGAATCCTACAGGGAAACATTCTGATTATGACTGCAATTTCTCTCTGACCACAATAATGAAATCTGCAGCCAAGCCCTTAAAAATATTTACAGTGCCACCAGTTGGATATTCCTGAAGAGCTGTCCTAACCTCCAGTTCAATCATTCACATGATGTAACATGATCTAGCCTTGCAAAACACATTTCTTACACAGTGTTTGCTCACTTTCATTTGGTTACTTACTCACTAACAATGCTGACTCAAGAACAGAAATTATCACTCATCAAAGGTGTGTTACTTTGGAAACAATCTGTTGAAAGAAACAAAAAAGGAGTCACTTGTTCCTTTTTTGTTGCCTATCATTTGTGTCAAATTAGATTTCCATTTCCTTGGCAACCAAGGCACAAATAAATAATAGATATTACCTGACTTTTGAGTTGGTGACTAATAACACCTTTTTAGGTCATATATCCGGAATGAGATTCATTTTCATCCCAAAACACAAAGCAGAAATGGTTGTTTGTACAGAGTTCATGTTGTTTGTCACTCTCTGTTAAAAGAGACTTTGTGTCTGACAAATGGAGTTAGATCTTCTGTTTTTTTTTGTGGGGAGAACATTAGAACATTTCCTGAACATTTTGTGGCATGTTTGTGAAAATAGACAGGGTTTCTTGTGGATATGTTGTATCTACAAAAACAAATTGTATTTTGTGGTTTTTTATTGTTGTTCTCGTCATTGTATTCCCTGCACTTAATATCCTGACTTTCATCCACTGAGCTCAATATGCCATAACTGACTATTCTCCCTACTTTATGCATTCAACAAGCTTGTCAGATAAGTCATTCTGAGAGCTCATGGCAGCCCCTTGGTCACCCAGCGAGTTCATGGTTTGGGGGGACTTGAACTTGGATCACCAAAGTCCCCAACCAGCACTCTCCGAACACCATCATCCATAGTCAATCACCACAGAGCCCCCATCTTTCTTATTGAGCCAGCTGCCCGGTGGCTCAGTGGGTAAAAGCACTGTGCTTGGAGACCGAAAGCACAGGGTTCAATTCTCCAAGAGCTGCAGGATGGGGGACATGAAAGGAGCCTCATTCGGGGGTTCCCTACAAAAATCCTTTCAACCCAGAGTAATCTCTGACATGAAAACACACACAGCTCTTATGCCATTAAGAAGAACCTAACCTAACACATTTAGCTTGGTTTTTAAAAGCATCTCCATTGTCTCTGTACTAAAGTCAGTACAGAAAAACTCTTACACACTAACCTGTGTGGCTTTTGGGCTGCTGTTAAAGGCAAAGAAGTAAGACTAATTTGGGGGCTTTTTGGGCCAGTAAGGTAAAGGTCACTGTTGTGTCTGACAATTAATTGCAATGCGACAGCAGATCAGGGGTTAACCAACAAGTCATTAATTATAGCTCAGTTTGGAGTGATTTCAGGCTTAGTTGGAACTAACAGAACTCTGGGAAAAACAGGGACGAGGTAGCAACTTATATAGAGACACAGAACGGCAGTTACAGTGATACATTTGCCTGGACATCAGTTAACGCGGGAAAACCCATGCAGAACCAATCAAGGTACAATGAAAACATATGAATAAGGCACCTTACAGAAAAAGGGCGCGAACATAGCTAAGACTTAATGATGAATGCAACTTAAGCAAACTACGTTAACAAATGTTTGGACACAACATCCCCCCCCCCCCCCAGTAAAATAATAAGAAAGGAAAACACCCTCCTCCAAAGCAGATGACCTTGGGATGGCCAGGGAGCCTACATAGTAGGACTTAGGAGATTTGGGGTCGGGACAACCAGGGTCTAAGGAAGGGCCGGTGGACACACTGGAGGACCTAGGCAGCTAGGTTTTTGTATGAAGAGTGCCGGTCAAGCCGATACTCAAGACGAGCACCCAGAAATTCCGAGTACTAGGGACAAGCCAACTCCTACGAGACTGACTTTTAAGGGAGGGGTGCCTAGGACCCTTACGACCTCCGAGAAGGTGCAACATTCTGTTGGTGTCAGAATTGGACCCAACGGAAAAGAATGAAAACTCAAAACTGTACCCATAAACGAAGGACATTCTCTACCGCAGACTAGCCCTTTTGCAGAGTTTACCCAGTGGAAAATACTTAAAATGGGTGCGAAAGCAACAGTTCATGCCCTGAAAAGGGATGAGACTGTGAAGATTACCATGGGGATGGTGCCTTGTGTTTTGCTTTCCAATCAGATTTGTTTCCCAAAACCATACCTTGGAATTACTACTAAATGCGGTGGTCTAAGCCACGTTGAAATGAACCAGCTCTATAACAATTGAGGGTGGTGGTGGTGAAGAGCTGCATCTGTGTGCAATACAGGGTGTTAGCCTTTACAGACTCCAGGGTGCCCAAAGAGCTCGTCAGAACACCCAAGCCTTCTCTGGCAAGTGTGGGACTTCTAACCACAACTGTTGCGGTATCAGAATCTTCCTCTTCCAGTATTTCGGGGGGGGAAAAACCAACTCCTGGGGGCGTAATTGGAACTCCTTGGCCCAAACCACTGAGCTCCCAGAAGGTTACTCTCACCCTCCTTGACCACGATGAGTGGGAGTTTCGTGGAGATACTCTCGAACTGCACATCAAAGGAGCCCATGCTGAGCACAGGGATAGGGTGACCCTGCACATCCCGCAGCTGGACCTGTAGAGCCCACAACTTGGGACGGTCGGCTGGCGGAATCTGGAAAAACTCACACTGGGCGAGGACTGAATACAAAGATCCCGAGTCGATTTCCATGTGGCAGTGACGACCCTGGAGACGGACTTCCACGAAGAACTGGACCGCATGAACACTGGAACTGGACCTGGACCTGGACCCTTGACCACTGTAGACCTTGGAGATACGGTGCTATCCGGACCGGCGAACTTTGTCATTTGCAAACTCTTTGAAGACCTGAAACTCTCTGGACAGACGAACTTTGTCTTTCGCAGGTACTTTGGAGATCTGAAACTCTCTGGGATGCTGGTGGCACTCTCTCACCATGTCTCCCAGTTGACCACTCTTGAGGCACTCTGCCTCTTAACTAGCTTTTTTCAATAACATTCTTGCCCTCTCAATCCTTACACAGGGCCGTTACCTTGTCAACAGGTGTGGTGGACTTGCAGCGAACTTCCCATATGTCGCTCCCTGACTCTCTGTTGACTGGGGATGCTGCAGACGGCGAATCTGGACTCTCTGGTCAGCTGCAGCCACTTTCACTGAGGAGTGTCTCTCCCGGAACTCCCTTTCACCTGCAGTGGTGACTTCGGACACTTTGAATGCCTCTTCGAAGGTCAATGTGCCCTTCTGTACCCTTTCCCTCAGGGTGTCATCCAAGTTCGGCCATGCACATGTCTCAGCTAACTGGCGCAGTGCAGCAACATAGTCGAGGACGGCCTCACCGGACTTCTGGTTCCTCCAAAAGAAGTTTACCCGAGCTGTGAAGATAGAGACCTTGGGCTTGAAGTAGTCTCTCAATACAGAGAAAATGTCCCATAGAAAAGTGTCCCTTACTTCTCTTGGCCTGAGCAGATTTACCGCAAGTTCAATTGTAGAGATGCTGTAACTCACGAGGAACATTGCCTTTCATTCCTCTGGTCTGACTCTGTTGGCTATCACCCAATTCTCGAATTGGATTTCGTAGCTTAACCAAGTGTCTGACTTTGACACGTCGAACCACCCGAGTGGCATTGCATTGGCTGATGATCCCATCCTCGTCGTCAATGTTGTGTCCGACAATTAATTGCAACGTGACAGCAGATCGAGGGTTAACTAACAAGTCATTTATTATAGCTCAGTTCAGAGTGATTTCAGCTTTAGTTGGAACTAACAGAATTCTGGGGGAAACGGGGATGAGGTAGCAACTTATATAAAGACAGAACGGCAGTTACAGTGATACATTTGCCCGGCCATCAGTTAACGCGGGAAAACCCATGTGGAACCAATCAAGGTACATTGAAAACATATGAATAAGGCACCTTACAGAAAAAGGGCATGAATATAGCTAAGACTTAATGATGAATGCAACTTAAGCAAACTAAGTTAACAAACGTTTGGGCACAACTGTCACCCTTGCTTGAAAGCCAGTCGTATCCAACTCTAGAGTTCAGTGCTCATCTCTATTTATAGCCGAAGAGCCAGCACTGTCTGCGTCTGCAGATGTTTCCGTGGACATGTGGCCGGCATGCCTAGACACCAAAGTGCACAGAACACAGGAGCTGGGACAGAGATGGGTGCTCATTCCATCATGCAGTACTCAGGTTTTGAACTGCTGACCTTCTGCCTCCCAGTTAGCGTTTTAACCACATGAGCCAGTGGCTCAAGTGGTTAAGTAACCCACTGCCTAAACATGTTGCTTAAGGGCAATTGTTGAAGTGTTTTCTTAGGCTTCATTCCAATGGGTTTCTCATCACACAAGTACTTGCTCAACTAATCTTCCAAACAAGCAAGGACAGGCATCAGACGCCAGGGAGCAAGGTGCAGGGGCTGGACCTGTGTGATGGCTGTCCATCTGCTCCACATTCAGGCAGTCGTTAGACACTTGGAGAAAATGGTCCTTTTTAAAAAGGACACAGTTTTGTGGTGCAACTTAGATCTTGGAACAAAGTGGGGAATCAATTGATGGGCCAAGTTCACTGAGCTAGCAGGGAACTCATTGTTTGGGGGGGGGGGGAGTTTATGCATAGTAACATCCCAAATGAGTGCACTTCTCCAGCTATGGCATTATCCGAAGAGCCAGGCTGTCTGCTTGTGCAGACATTTCTGTGGTCATGTGGCAGGCATGACTAGACACCGGAACACACAGAACGCTGTTTACCTTCCCACTGAAGTGGTCCCTATTTATCTACTTTCAATGTCTTGCTTTCGAACTGCTAGGTTGGCATGAGCTGGGACAATGACCGTCCTGCAGTACTCGGGAATCAAACTGCTGACATCCCACCTTCCAGCCACTTAAGCCACTGCAGTTAAAATTTGTTAAAATTTATATAAAAGGACAATTTCTAATTTACGTTGAATTGAAGTGATTTAAAGAATGTATTAAAAATAGGCATTGCTTCAGCTTCTATGTTAATTTTGTCTATTAATGGCAGGGGAGTGCGGGGAGAGGAAGTTTTAGTCTCCAAGGATGTCTGATAGGAAGGACCTCCAGCCAAATAAACTACTAGCACCACAGCATAGGCTTAGTAATAGTTGTAACATTATTGATCTATGTACTAATTTTAATACTTAACTTTGAGCAGAAATGCTCCTTTGAAGCACCCTCATTTTAACTTCTGTCTCTGGACCCTCATTTTACCTTTTGCTGTTCTATGCTGGTCTTGGACTGTAATAAAGATTTGATTTTGAACTGAGTTGGGGAGGGAATTGGCTTTCTGTTGCTTGCATCCATTTGTTAATTGAAATGGTCATAAATCCTGATTATAATAGCTGATACTACTTGGGCCAGGAAAAAAACATAAACTTATTTGTCTAGGTTTTTGGGGGATTTATGCTGCTGTTGTAAAAATTCCCTGCAACAAAGGAGTAAAAAGAACAATGCAACAAGACTCAAGAGAATAAACTTCCAAGGAATACAGGAAAATGCTCAGCCTTATTTAAAAATCAGCCACCATCACCTTAATCTTATTCCTCCCCAAGAGATTTTCCTGATAATTATTGTCGCTTTTTATGGTATAAAAAGTGAGCCTATAAGGCTGCTGCATAAGCAAAGAGAAAGAGAGATGGCAGAATTACACTTGTAATTTCAAAATAAATATTAAAATCCTTACCAGACTTTGGTGTTTGAGGAATTATGACAACTCTCATTAGAAGTGAAATACAGCTCTTTATTTGTAGGGTTTGAACACAACTTGGATGGGGCAAAACTCGGACTTATATACAATACAAATAGTTATAGTAACAATAACGAACAATGCCAATTGGTCAACAACGTGTAGACACATTTCAGTCCCCTTATTTGCATACAAGAGATACATTGCGCACCTGTCAGAATTCGAATCGCACGCCTCCCGAAATCTCACAAGACTACGCTGTCTGGTGAGATTTCGTGGCTGTCAAACAGGGACACTGTTTGACAGCTAGAAAGCGCGGGAACGTGGTGGTTTGAATAGTTTTGACAGTTACCACACAGTTTTCATACATAACACAGACGGAATAAGTTCACGTCTTTGTCCCACCTCCTGCCAACCTAGCAGTTTGAAAGCAAGAAATTGCAAGTAGATAAATAGGGACCACTTTGGTGGGAAGGTAACAGCGTTCCGGTGTCTAGTCATGCCTGTCACATGACCACGGAAACGTATGCAAAAGCAGACAGCGCTGGCTCTTTGGCTTTGAAACAGAGATGAGCACTGCGCCCTAGAGTCGGATACGACTGGCTTTCAAGCAAGGAAAACCTTTACCTTTACCTTTTACTGAGTGTAGAAATGTATCTTTTATATATTCAGGCCATGTAAAAAGAGAAGTGGGATACCCCCACCCCAGGGAACAGAGAAGTATTCAATTATGCAAACACAGACACAGTATTCCCTGTAGTATCTCTGACTGCATGAGAGAATGTGCAACATACTTCTCTTAGCTTGTCTTCAAATGGATCTTGGGTGCCTTCTTGGAAATTTAGATGCAATCTATACTGTTTTTAACTGTATGAAAACACACAAAGATTGGGTTTTGTACCCAATTAAATAGGACTGATCAAAACTGCATTGAAGAGGCCAGATTCTTTTTTTAAAAAAAATCAGCCTTTTGTGAATATAGTATCTTGTATCAAGACTTGATAGTAGTTGCCCTAGAGTCCTTCCCATTGACTATGCAAATTAAAAGCAAGGCAATCACACTTATATACTACTGCCCCATAGCACTTAGTGCACTCTCTGAACGGTTCACAAGTTATTTAGCATTTTGCCACAACAGGCTGGGTACTCATTTTAACAGCTGTGATTCAGATAACCACAGAAATAATTAGTCTAAACAAAAAACTGAATTAGCAGAACTGCAACGATGCTCCCCATCCTAAAAATATCAGAAATAAAATGGCGATCCTTATGGAAACGGAGGATAATGAGGACATTGTCGACTAGAGTTAAGGAACACAATTATAAAATGCTATGAAAGTGGTGTATAGCAAGAAAGTGGAAGGATCGGATGAAATTAAAATTGGATGATTGGTTTAAGGAAATATGGCAGCTTGCCCTGAATGATAAACTGATGTGGGAACAACTAAATGAAAAGAAAGGAATAGTTAAAGAAAATAAATTTTGGAAGATTTGGAAACCATATGTGGAATATTCTTTTTTTTAAAAAAATGGAGAAAATAAGCCGCTGCCAGAAAAAATTAATTATTGGAAACACTGATTTCTGCTGAGACAGGCCAAATTCCTCCTTGGCAATGTAATATATCACTGGGTGATTTATATTGTTTCATTATCTGTATTTTAACCTGAGAAGGAGATTTTAGTTTATAGTGAGTTGGAGTTACTATAAAGTGTTAGATATTTTACTAGTAACTAAACGTGATAATTGCTTAAGATCTCATTATTTTCCATAAGTGTGTTCAGTAGTAGATGTCATACTCTTATTACGATATAACTCAGATGTGTTAATGTTTTATTTCATGTACCTTTTTTTACTATTCTTTTTCATATATTACTCATTTATGTGATGCATATTTTATTACTTTTTATGTTGTTTCTTTATGTATATTTGAAAATTCTTAATAAAAAAATAAAAGTAATACACACACACACAGTGACATTTAATTTGGATGGGATGGGTGGGTTAGAAATGTAAATAAGAAATAAATGTTCTAGCCCAGGGTGGCCAAACTTTTCCCACTAGGGGCCTGACCATGCCTCCTCAAACAGCTGAGTGGGCTGGTCATGTGGTTCCTGCTGACACCAGTGGTGGCACGTGAATGCGCCATGTGTTTACAGGATTTTCCCCCACCCTGACCACTTCCCATGGAGGAAGGAGTGAAGGGGAAGTATTTCCACGCCTTTTAAAATGTTTAGGTGCATTTTGGTTCATTTCTTTGGCCAATTTAGGCACTTCTAGGAACAGTGCAGCACTTCTGGTGTCAGTATCAATGCGGCCCATGGGCTGGATGGTGACATCCTGTGGGCTGTAGTTTAGGCACCACCCCTGCTCTAGCCAGTCTCTTGTCATGTTATTCAGGCTTAGAAAAAGTCTTAATGTGTTACATCATGTATGCGATAAACAAGGCTAAAATGAAAGCCCAATCCCAGCTCCTGCCAACCTAGCAGTTCGAAAGCAAGAAATTGCAAGTAGATAAATAGGGACCACTTCGGTGGGAAGGTAACAGTGTTCCGTGCGCTCCGGTGTCTAGTCATGCCTGCCACATGACCACGGAAATGTCTGCAGAAACAGACAGCACTGGCTCTTCGGCTTAGAAACAGAGATGAGCACTGCACCCTAGAGTCGGATACGACTGGCTTTCGAGCAAGGGAAACCTTTACCTTTACCTTTAAGTAAGAATAGCAGAAAACTGTTGCAGCTGCTATGTACATTTTCTACTTTCTGGCTGTTGAACGGGTGCTTTTTTAAAATTTTATATTTGATGTTGCTGGTTGCTAAGAAGTCTCCCTACCCCACCCCAGCTGTGGGTTTGTCAGGATTTGCAGCTGCTCCTCTATGTTCCGCAGGACTGGAGCCTCACCTTACTGCAACTGCTAAGCCCCACTGAGAGCCCTGGAGAAAGTACTGAGCCTTCATAGGCTCTGCCTGGAGACCCTAGGTGCCTTAGCTATATAAGAACCAGCCTTTCCTCCCAGATTGGAAGCTGCCTTGAACAATGAAGGTCACTGGACTTGCAATTGCTTGACTCCTGAGTCATTTGCCTTGTTCCTGCTGTTGAAGATCTGTGCCTTGCTCCTGATTCTTGCTCTGGAAGATCTCCTGCCCAGGTCCTGCTTCCTGTGGACTGTTGCTGCGCCTGCGCCTTGCCTGAATCCTGGCTCCTGGAAGTCCATCCTTGCCTTCCTCCAGCCCCTGAAAATACTCTGCCATTTCTGTCCTAACGGACATCTGTTTTCTGGATCTATGCTTTCATCATCTGAATCTTACTTCGCTGGCTTGATTAGGTTTTGGACTCTGGACTGAGGTACAGTATAGTTACTGTTGGGTCTGTTACCTGGTTGTCCTGGCGTTCATGTTATCTGGACCCTGACAGGGCTGTTGCTATAGTGCAGGAGCTCTCAACATTTCCGCACCACAGGCCAGACCATGCCCACTCAGACAGCTGAGTGGGCCAGACACATGGGTTCCCCCTGCCATAAACATGGCTGTAAACCACGTGTGTGTCGGTGCGTTTGTGCATGTGTGGGCGCATTCCTTCCGCTTCTGGGGGTTCGTCGCTGTGGGCCAGATGATTTGCCACCAGGGGCAGGGGCTGGGCCATAGGTTGCAAATCCCTGCTATAGTGCCTTGTTCACTGGGTTTTACTCAAATTTTAGACCCAGTTATTTTGATTTGATTTGATTTATTGGATTTGTATGTCACCCAACTCGGCTACATGACTCGACTTGTTTCCCTGGTATTCATTTCTGCTCATAGCTGGTTCAAAAACAATTACCACCACCACCACCACCATTCCTTGCCTGCCAATGCTTGTACACCTGTATATGTACAGGGATGTGTGAGGTTTAAAATTATCCACCTATACTAGATATGGATCTTATAGGTATCAAGGGAGAAGAAAAGATGCCCTTTTGTTTTCTCATACAGTCTGTCTCAAGTTCCGCATTGAAAAAGAAACAACCTAGCAGCTCCCCCTCAGGTTCTGTAATGTGTGTTGCTAACAGGAGGCCTCTGCTGCTGGAGTTTGCGCAAGACTCAATCCCAACCTCTATAGAGTTTTCTCCCAGCCCCAATCCTTGCCCAAGCTTTCTGCTGCTGCTACTGGGTCACAGCTACTTCATGTCTCTCCTTGCTTTGCTCCAGGTGATACAGTGAGCTCAAGCGCATGCACATATGGTTTTCAGCCCAGCCCTCTCTCCAGCTGCTGGGTGTGGTAGTGAGGTGTAACCACAACAAACAGAAAACACCACTTCCATCCTGAAGTAATGGTACCAGGCTAGCTAAGCATGAGGTTACACTGGGGCAGGAAGAAAATCAGGCTTTCTTTCTCCTGTGGTTCTTGCCTTGAGATTTGTGTCATCATCCAGAGCTTCAGGGAAGCAATGGGGTTCCCCGAGGCTTGAGGCTTGCAGACCTGAAAATGCCATGGCCAAGCCAATTTCCTATTCTTCTGTCACATGAACTCCAAGTCACTATTCCGTGAAGGAGGAAACCTTCTAACAGTAATGTAGGAAGTGTCAACTTTTGTAGACCTTGGGAGGCGCTCAGTATTCTGAATTGTGCCCTTTGATTTTAGTGTCTTCTTTCCCTTTTAAAAATAATAATAACGATTAGTCAATTTGTAAATGAAAAGCAGTAAGACTTTAAGAGAAGATTTTTCCTTTTTTGTGGAAAGTGCATTTACACACATAACACATGTTCCTGTTACACAGAAAGCAAGCATTGTGATTACATTGATATAATGTCACATAATTCCCCAGATATATGCTAGTTTCTGTGCAGCTCTTCATGGCAGGCAGGAAAAATTTCACCTCAATCCTGCATGCAGACATTTTCTTGCTTATTTAACATCTGCATTCAACTATGAAGGAAGGTCAAGATGGCAATGAGGCATCTGAAGTACAGTATTGTATGTGTAGCTCCTATTTAGCCCACGCTGGACCACTGTAAGGCACAGCGCCTTTTCATTTGTGCTGGGTGGACTGAAATTGAATAGCGAAACTCTGCATGATCCCATACAATCATGATTTCACTATTCCAAATCAACCGATACTTTTAAAATCACAAGGAAACAGGGCCGTAGCCAGAGGGGGGCTGGGGGACGAAAACCCTCCTGAGCTAACAGGGGCTCCCACCTCACTCCGTGATGCCAATATTATATATGTGAGTGTGAAATTGTTGCCCATCCTGAAATTTGTTTGCCCCTTCTGCCCCCCCCCCCTTTCAAATCTGGAATCCTGGCTACAGCCCTGCAAGGAAACCAACATAGGAGCTTTAATAAGCACACACATGGAAGTAAAAGCCATGGGTTTTCCAGCAGGACACACTTCCTAGACTGAAATTGTAAGCATGTTAACTAGGAAGTGAGCCACACTGAATGCAGAAAAGCTTCCTAATGAATAAATATGTTTTGTGTTACGCGCTTAGGACTGGAGTACAAGGATACTGCAGCATCAACCTTCAAGTCAGTTTTCAGTATGACAATCACAAATGGCTTTCTCTCTTGTGACACTATATACAGAGGCAGCAAATGAGCCAAGAAATAATCTTATTGTCTGGCTGTCCTTAGGCCAGGCTGCTGGTACTATTTCTGAAAGTGGCCTATACTTAATCCACTTAGCCAGGCACAACCTCTCCGCTTTGTTCAGACAGATTAAAAGCTCACTTCTCTTGTCTATGTGAGTACATCCCTTCCTTCCCGCCCGCCCCCACAAGAAGAAAAATGGGGCGGAAGAAAATAGCAAAGGTGATACAGCAAATGAAAGTTATTCTTTCAAAGCTTATGGTATCCAGGTTCATACACTGGATCACTCGCCACAAAGGATGAGTGAGCTATGAGACAACTTTTCCTTCACGCTTTATATTGCCTATATTGTGTTTTTGTATTATTGTATTTTGTAATTGAGAATTGCCACTTTGTGGAAATTTCTATTGTACCTTTAATTTATTTGTGTTTCTGGGTTTACATTGTATCTTTAGCATTTGTTTCTTAAATGTTGTAAACCGCTGTGAGTCTCCCATTGGGATGAGAATAGTGGTATAGAAATCTAAATAAATTAATTAATAATAAATTCTTTGCTGCTGGTCATGTATTTGAATAGCTCAGCAGATTTACAAATACTGTACAACAATAAATAACAAAACAGGAAATGACTTCCAAAAAAGGGAACATTAGCTTTTCATCAGAAGACAATTAATTTTGCAAAAATTTATAGGTTCAACGAATTAACCAATGAAAGGGGTTTTAGTTTATTTCAAACCAACATTGTTTTAAACCATAAATTTATTACTTTTTTTATTAAAAAAACCTCTTCGCCATCACTCTGAAGTAAATGTGAGCATTTGTAGACCAAAATTCATTTATTTAAGTTAATTGAAATAAGTGTGTCTGTAGAAATGGATTTTGATCCATGAAAGTGACACTGAAATTTGTTAGTTTTTTTTAAATGCCCCAGCATTTTGTTTTTCCCCTGACCTTCCCCCTGCCCCATTTTCCCCTTTAAGTGAGGGAGAAAGTTTTAAGCATATTTGGATTTTTAAAATAAAATTAAGCTTGCCAGGTGGTTCGGAATGATATCAAAAAGTTTTTTAAAAATCTATGGTCAAAATAAATCTCATTTGGTAAGACCATGAAATAAGTTCCAGTTTGGCTACCCATAAAGTTAGCTGAACTTTCATAGATATTTTTTTTAACTTTGAATAAATTATTAAAAAATGTGATGCCACCATGACTAGAAATGATATAGGAATCAGTAAGTCCCCGCTTCTTCTTATTTTTTAAAGTGAGTATTTCCATGCAAATGGACATATATAAATCAAGGCCATTCTTTGAACATGACACCAAAACTGCATGTAGCAGTGAAATTCCAGTAACATGGACCAAACAGCATGGTTATTTCATGGAATGGTGGCAATTGTCCTCCATACTACCACCACCATTATTGTTTTCAGTTCAGCGTTTATCCTGCCCTTCCTAATGAGAACCCAGGCTGCTAACAATTTAGATAGAAAGTACAGTACAAGTAATAATATTGCACATTTACAAAATTTACAAAAATGCAATGAAAGAGATACAAAGACCAACTCATAACTACATTTTTAACTGCCACCTGAAAGGTAAAAGGAGGAGGGGAAACAAACCTTTTGGTGGAAGGGAGTGCCAAACTGGGATATCACCATAAAGCCCTACTATGCGTGACAGTTACACTACTTACTCTTTGGGCACCACAAACAGAGGGGTTTTTTTGGCTGTTCTTAAATCTTCAGCAGTTTTGTTAACTTAATTAAACGATCCTTTAGGGCAGGGTTGCCCAAACTATAGCTTGTGGGCCAAATCCGGCCCACGATGCCAATTCATCAGGCCCACAGTGCCCCCTCAACACTCCCAGAAGTGGACGGGGGACACACCCACCTGTCCGCATGCGTGTCCAGAACTACTCCCAGGAGTGGTTCCGGACGCCCCACATATGTGCAAACACATCTACGCCACTCTCGAAAGTGGATGGGGCTGCCCCCGCACATGTTCACATGCCCTCGCACCACTTCTGGGAGTGGCACAGACACATTTGTGCATGCACAGGAGCATCCAGAACCACTTCTAGGTGTGGCACAGATGCATTTGCGCATGCACGGGAGCATCCAGAATCACTTCTAGGAGTGGCGCGGGCATGCTTGCACATGGGCAAATGTGCCCGGACCACTCCCAGAAATGGTTCCAGATGTACATGTGCAAACACGCCTGTTTCCGGGAGTGTGGTCAGGCGTACCCAGCTGTTCCAGAGGCGTGGTCAGGGCCCTGGCGCAAAAAGTTTGGGCACCCCTGCTTTAGGACTTGTGTGTGAAAATTCACACCTAGAATTGAGCCTGGTGTCGTGCTGCATGTCCTACTTGATCTGGCTGGTTTGTAAGCACAAACAGTCATTGTGTGAAACCTATCACAGTTTCTCCCACTTCCTTCAGTTCCATTTCTTTTAAAAGGTGGGTAATTCTTTCTTTCCACATGAAAGTCCTGACATTCTTTACTGTTCCTTCAAAAATCATAGGTGTTCTGAAAAATCCTTGTTAAGTTTTAATTTTGGAGGGGTGGGATGGTAGTTAAAGAGTGGGTGTGCATTTGATGTAGATGCTTTGGGTCTTTCACTGTTAGCCACTACTCTCTATATGTCACTGAGTGCAATACCTGCTAGGTAACGGATTTTATAAAAAAAATCCCAGCTAAACTTGAAACTGGAGGAGTTATAAATGGTGTTCCAAAATGGTGACTATAACCTTAACATTGTAACTGTTGGTAGTTGGAATTGTTCCAGCAGTTGTTGAGGGGGACCTTCATCTGGAGGTGTAGAGCAAGATGCTTTTCTTCATTTCTAAAACGCTGGGAAAGCTGGCGTGCTGGGTTTAAAAAAAACGCACCAGGGAAAGGCCCAACTGGCAAAAGGTAAGTGGAAAGAGGGGAGGGGGAGAGGGACTGATGGGGGGGGGGGCAGGGTCCAGGAACCAAGCTGCCCACCCACCCCACCACCTTGCCCCCCCCCAGTCCCTGTCCCCTGCCCCACTTACTTTTTGCCACCCGGGGAGGAGGCCATGGCCGGGTCCTTTGGCTCTGTGTCCTCCCCAGGCGGCAGAAAATGCAAGGGCCCCGAAAGCACCCACTGCGCACTCCCCATTCGCCCCCATTCAGCGGGGAGACAAAATCATCTCCCCAGAGACAGCTCTGGCCTCTGCGTAGCTTCAGGGGGGGAGAGGCAGAAACCCTCCTCTCTCCCCCCCCGCGCCTTCGGCGAGGTAGCGGGGATGAAGGCACTCCCTCTGTGTGAGTGTGTGTGTGTGTGTTGTATGTGTGTGTATATTGTGTGCTGTTCTGGTGTGTGTGTGTGTGTGTGTGTGTGTGTGTGTGTGTGTGTGTGTGTGTGTGTGTGTGTGTGTGTGTGTGCTGTTCTGGTGTGTGTGTGTGTGAGTGTGGTTGTGGGGTGTGTGTGAAAAACCTGCCCGGCAAGGCCGGGCAAAATATGCTAGTAGTTTATAAGGCCACAAAGGTTTTTTTTCCTATCTGCTTGGCTGGACATACTCACTTAATCATTTACAGTAGCTGAGGAAGGAGAGAGTTAGGTTTCCTTAAAAAAGCACCCTCCCTAGTGAGCCAATCTAGCAGTTCTTACCTAGAAGTAAGATTTTTACAATCCTTATTTTGGAAGACTGCATATATATGTTAGAAGAGCAAGCAGCAACCAAATTAATGTGCAGATTAATAATCTGAAAATGGGAATGATTAGTAAAGCACACTTTGCCTTTTAGAAAACAATCCATTCATTCATATTTCTTAGTCTGGGAAAATAAGAATGCTAGTCTTATTTCGTTGTACAATTAATCCCATAGGGATAATTGCTATACAATGCATGCATCTCAGTTTTCTGTAATTTATTTTTTGCCCCCTCATTCATACATCTCTGATGATAAAGGCCTGAAATGTGTTAATATAAAATGATACATTTCAGTTGGGGGGGGGGGGGGAATGACACCGTTTAAGTCCTTCTGCTCAATAATTCCAATGTGAGGTGGAAACCAAGACCTGAAATAGTCTTAATGCCAGCTACTTCTCTTGTTTTCTTCAGTATTCTACTGAGAAAACAGACTCATTGCTAATGGGTTGAGAGGAGTGAGTAGGAGGCTCTGGGCCAGGGGTTCCCAACCTAAGGCCTGTGGGCTGGATTTGGCCTACGGTGCCATTTCATGTGGCCCCCCACCCCTCAAAGGACATTTGAGAAACAAAATGGCTGCCCCTTTGAAGCTGCGGGACAAAATGGCCACCCCATCATGCAGGCAGGGCAAAATGGCTATCCTGCCCTCAAAGCTGAGATTGCGTGACCCGGCCCCTGGATTGAAAAGGTTGGGAACCCCTGTTTTAGGCAAACTGGGGTTCTAAAATGTATGTGAAAGAGAATGAAGAAGATCTTGAAGTCAAGAGAAGAGCTCTGCATTTGCTTGGTTTCCGGAAAAAGGCAGAGGCCCTGGAACTAGCCTGTGCACTAAATCAATGTGGTAGATGGTCTTGGCAGGCACTGTTGGGATGGTTAATCTTGGCATATATGTCATCATTTGTGAAACACCTTGAAGATACATGATCCTCTGGCCAGTTCCTTACTGGTGGACTCAGTTCCCAAGGAGAGGTATGGGTGGCTTGCAACCCATAGAGAAGAACTTGCTTGGCTTTTTCACACATTTAACATAATCTGGAATGGCCCACCCATGATTGCCCTTCTCCGTGCTGCAAGGAAGTCACAAAGGAAACTACATATGAATGTGACAGAGGTTTTCTAATAGCTTACTAACACTGCTTATGACAAGAAATAACTGGTTAGACTATGAAAATTGCTTTGCAAAGATAGACCATGGAATATCCACTTCACCAATCTGCTTCTAACACAATGCATTGGGTAGTTTACAAGCAGGGTGGGAAGGTAAGAGTAGTTCTTATGCTTTCCCTTAAAGATAAGATTTTCAGCAACACATCACTTCTGTGCACAGGGTTTCCCTTTGCTATCATGCCCAGTAGTCACACCTCTCATCATTTTTCTAAGCCTTCTAAGGCAGTGCCTACGTAGCAAATTCAATGAGATAATGAAGCATTTAGCAAAATACTTCCTCTTGCCTGTTTGAACTTTCTGCTAGTTTTTAACAAGCTGATGCTCATAGACTTTGCTAAACTTTGGCCTTAATGTTTTGTTACTGGGGAAGAGATGATGATGCAATCAATGTTGACAAATCTATTCTACAACATCCAAATGCACTGCCACTGAGCCACATTGTACTCCTGCTGGCATCTTGTTTTATGGAAGTCTGTGGGCCTCAGCGGTAGAATGCTTCCTATCCAGTAACCATTGCTTGCCACATTTGTCTGGTCATTTATTACTGAGAAGCAAAAGAATTAGCAAATCAAACAATGGCACAGTGCATTTCCTCTCAAGCTTTAACTGTCACTGTTTAACATGTGGCCGCAAGTTTAGCTCATTAAATGTAGCTTAGGAACAAGAGTAATTAGGAACAAGAGTATTCCCAGTGGTAATGTACGGATGTGAGAGCTGGACAATTAGGAAAGCTGAACGCAGAAGAATAGATGCCTTTGAAATGTGGTGTTGGAGGAGAGTTTTGAGGGTACCTTGGACAGCGAGGAGAACAAATAGGTCAATCTTAGAAGAAATCAACACTGACTGCTCATTGGAAGGTCAAATAGTAAAGATGAGGCTAAAGTACTTTGGGCATCAAATGAGAAGGGAGGATTCACTTGAGAAGGCCGTGATGTTGGGAAAGGTGGAGGGCAAAAGAAGAAGGGGGAGGCCAAGGATGAGATGGATAGATGGTATTGTAGACACAATGGGCACAGAACTGGGAGGACTGAGGGGGATGGTGGAGGACAGAGGCGCCTGGAGAACGATGGTCCATAGGGTCGCAAAGGGTCGGAATCGACTGTGCGACTGAACAACAACAACAACAACAGGAACAAGAGTATGGGAGGGTGACTAACCACCAGGGCTCCAGTCCACCTGCCTGCCTTCTCCTCCAGATTCTTTGAGTTAGAGAGGCGTTGAGGAAGGCATTTGCGTGACCTAACGTTATGCCACTCCTGTATAGTCTCTACCTAGAAAACTCTAGAAAGACAGTCACCATACATTAAAATTGATTTGACAGTAGATGATACTGATGATGAATACAGCACGCCATCTGCTGTGGTTATCTTCTGCTGCTTTCAGAATTCTTCCAAACTTTCTTTCCCCTTCCATCTGAGGTTTTCCCCCATGGTACTAAGCAACTGACAACAACAAAAATAATTTACTGTATCTCTTAATAAAAATGAAATATTATTACTATAGAGTTGAGTTAGCACTGACAATGTTGACAAGGTTCTTTGCCCTCTGGAAACACCTCTTGTTTGGCATTGAATAAGGCTGCAATAAAATCATTTGATTAATGAGATTATCTTGAGCTATATCACTTCCTTTAGCAGTAAACTCAGTTCCTCTGTGCCACTGTACAGACTGAACAGTAGAGCCACAGCTCCAGCCAGTAGCAATCACTTTGAAAACATGAATTAGGTCACTAATATGTAGAATTTACCTCATTCATTGGAGTGCCTTGAAAATGAGAAAGCAAACAAACAGTACTTCTGCACTTGAGATGTAAACCAGGGGTGCCCAAACCTTTCAGGCCACGAGCTGGTCACTATGGCCCGGGGGCCAGATCCATCCCCTGGTGCCAATTCATCCGGCCTGCAAAGCCCTCGTTGCTCCCAGAAGTGGAAGTAAGACGCGCCCATACGGGGCTGTTTTACTTCCGCTTCCAGGAGCGACGAGGACTTCGTAGGATGGATGAATTGGCATCGGGGGGGGGGGGGGCAGATCCGGGCCCCGGGTGGTAGTTTGGGCATCCCTGATATAAACCACTGCCCTGGAGGCTGCTCGTGCAGTGTTCCTACCAAGTCATCCATGCCAACTTTCTTTTAGGACATTCTATTCCTTTCCTCCTTCCATTCAGTTCCCCTTTCTTCTACCATCAAGCAGTACTCTAGAGGCACACTCAGTCCTTAACTGAGCTATTTTGCAGGGTTTCCCTCATTCAGGCTTTCTTTCCATCCCATTGCTTGTATTTTTCAAAAGGAGCTTATAGGCTCACCGATATCATGTGTCCATACAAGCACAAAACCCATTAGTGTGGATTCACAGTGACCATGAAGAAGAATTCAAGGTCCCTGAACTATTGGCCTCGGCTGCATAAGTATGGAAGTCACAAACAGACTTCCCCGTATCTTCTTCAGCACTTTCTTTTGTTGTATGAAAGTGGGGAAGGGCATAAGACAACTGTAGAGACATACAAATTTGGACACTAATAAAAACATGTACGGCATTCCATTCATTAGTTTTCTTTTTTGAAAAATAGTAGCCAGCTATAAGAACATATAACTTTCTTGGAACAGATTATAAAATCACACATTAAAACTATGTATTCAGATAACTCAAAAACTAGCCTTTATTAGACACAAAATGTTGTAACGTATGATCTGCATTTCTGTTGTGAGGGGTCTTGTGTCACTTGGTGAGGCTATGGGCTATGCTGGACAGAGAAGCAAAGAAATCTGGCCTTACACAGAGAAATCGAAGGTCATGCATGTGAACTCCACAATCCAGATACAGGGAATGATACTCAGATCACAACAGCTAGAGAAAGTGGAGAAGTTTACTTACTTGGGCAGTGTGATTGTCTGAAATAAAGATGCAGAGGTGGATGACAAATGCCGTCTTAGAAAAGCAATAGCTGCGTTCTGTAGAATTAATAAGATCTGGTCCTCGCCATATCTATCCCTGAAAATTAAACTCCATTTGTTTGCCTCCATAGTGATCTCAACAGCCAACTATGTCTGCAAGACTTGGGAAGCATCAGCAAGTATCAACAAGAGACCTGACATCGTCCAGCAGAGGTGCCTCCACTGAATTTTAAAGATTCAGTATTTTGACCATATTATCTATGAAGAGGTGTTTCGAAGGAGTGGCTCGTGCAAATTACATTACATTTTTGCATGAAGAATACTCCAAATGGAAGGCGTAGAGCTGAGCGGCCTGCAGAGGATGGTGAAGGATAGGGAAGCCTGGTGTGCAGTGATCCATGGGGTTGCAAAGGATCAGACTCGACTATGTGACTGAACAACAAAAAATGTCCATAAAACAGGATCCCTAATGTGGCAATAATTTGGATCTTTCCTAATGCACCAACAGCCGGGGGAAGAAGCAGCCAGGGCAGGTTGAGGACTTCGCTGCCCCTTCCCCTGTGCCCGCACCAACGGCTGGGGGGGGGGGGGGAGGAAGCAAAGGCAGGTTGAGGACTTTGCCGCCCCTCTCCCTGTGCCTGCACCAACGGCCGGGGGAAGAAGCCAGGGCAGGTTGAGGACTTCGCTGCCACTCGCCCTGTGCCCGCACCAACGGCCGGGGGGAAAGGAAGCCAGGGAAGGTTGAGGACTTTGCCGCCCCTCCCCCTGTGCCTGCACCAACGGCCAGGGGAAGAAGCCAGGGCAGGTTGAGGGCTTCGCTGCCCCTACCCGAACCCCCATCAACATATTGTATTGTAATGTAATGTATTGTTTGTAAGCCGCCCTGAGTCGCTACGGCGAGTGGGCGGCAATATAAATTTGAACCCTTGCTGCCCAATAAGTAGCATATTATAGAAGGATCTACGACTAAGAATTAGCCTCCTGGATCCTAGTTCACCACTCTGTCTACTACACTACGTTAAATATCACACCCACTGGAGATCCGTTTAAGAAAATGCACTCAAGAATACAGTACCTGTATTTTCCCCTCCATTCACAATGAAAAGAAGAAAAGGGTAGAGGGAAGAACAGCTTCAAAATAAGGGAGATGCATTCGCCACATTTGTCCCTCTCCATCTTGTCAACATGAAAACTAACAAAATAATCAAGCAATTTTTCCTTGGTCTTATTAAATATTTGTTGGAGATTGTCCCAAAATACTAGTCCATGCTTTCCAAAGTATCTTCTCCATGCTGCTTTCTTTCATTGTCAACCAGAAATCTTGTTTTTTTGCAAAAAGATCAGAGTGAACCAAGTTGGACTAGATTTAGGGACTGAAATCCTTTTGCAGTGATGCACTGAACTAGATTAACATTTCAGTTTACCTTTTTATCTAGAGATTACACTGGCTAGTAAAACCATAATAATAAATTCACATATTGCCTCTCTTAACTAACAAAGCACTATTAAAAATGAATGCTATATGATCAAAGGAAAACAGCTACTAGTAATTGCACTTAAGTCTTTTGTGTTCAATTGCCTCAATAAATGTGGAGAACAACAAGAGCACTTGAGCTGATTAGTTGTTGTTGTTCAGTCGCACAGTCTACTCCGACTCTTTGCGACCCCATGAACCATTGCTCTCCAGGCACCCCTGTCCTCCACCATCCTCCTCAGTCCGCACAGCCCCGTGCCCATTGTGTTTACAATACCATCTAGCCATCTCATCTTTGGCTGTCCCCTTCTTTTGCCCTCCACCTTCCCCAGCATCGAGGCCTTCTCAAGTGAACTTTCTCTTCTCATTTGATGTCCAAAATACTTCAGCTTCATTATTTGTCCTTCTAAGGAGCAGTCAAGGCTAATCTCTTCTAATATTGACCTATTTGTTCTCCTCACTGTCCAGGGGACTCTCAAAACTCTCCTCCAGCCCCACATCTCAAAGGCATCTATTTTTCTGCACTCAGCCTTTCTAATGGTCCAGCTCTCACAACTGTACATTACCACCGGGAATACCATTGTTTTGACTATGCAGACCTTATTTCTCTACCTTACTTTAATAGTACTAATTTGAAAATGCAGGTTTTGGTTATGTATCTACAGGGATTTCTTCCAGAATCATAGAATAGTTGAGTTGGAAGAGAACTTTGAAGCCATTAATCCAACCCCTGCTCATTGCAGTAAGCAAAGTTAAAATGAATACCATATGATCAAAGGAAATAAATCTATCAGAAATTGGACCAAAAGTTGAGATGTTTTTCCTGATATTCAGCTTATCTCTGGCTTCCTGTAACTTGAGCCCATTAGAGGCAGGGGAACTTGAAATCAAATTGCCAACATTTGCTGGATCATGGAAAATGCAAGGATGTACAGTACCAGAAAAACATCTACTTCTGTTTCATTTGACTACACCAAAGCCTTTGATTGTGTAGATCACAATAAACTGTGGCAAGCCCTTAAAGAGATGGGAGTACCAGATGACCTCACCTGCCTTCTGAGAAACCTGTATGCAAACCTAGGCAGCCTAATAAAAAGTAGAGACATCACCCTGACATGATTTTTTTTTTTAAATCACCCTGCCAACAAAAGTTCACATAGTTAAAATGAATACCATATGATCAAAGGAAATCAATCAATCAGAAATTGGTCTTCCCAATAGCAACGTATGGCTCTGAAAGCTAGACCATAAGAAAGGCTGAGCACAGAATAACTATGGTGCTGGAGAAGACTTTTAAGAGTCCCCTGGACTGCAAGGAGATCAAATCAGTCAATCCTAAAGAAAATCAACCCTGATTGCTCCTTGGAACGAGAAGTACTGAACCTGAAACTCAAATACACTGACCACCAAATGAGGAGGACTCACTGGAGAAGACCCTGATGCTAGGAAAGATGGAAGACAGGCAGCAGAGGATGAGATGATTAGAGAGCATCTTTGATATAGTGGGTGTAGATCTGAGCAGAGTCTGAAGCATGGCAGATGACAGAGAAGCCTGATGTGATGTAGTCCATGGGGTCATAAAGAGTCAGACTCGACTGTGCAAATCAGAGAGTAAGCAGAACAAAAACAGTGTGGCACTTTAAAGACTAACTGTTGTATTTCAAGCAAAAATTACCATGATAAAGGACAAAATGGTAGGGACCTAACAGAACCAGAACAGATTAGGAAAAGGTGGCATGAATACACCAAACTATACAAGAAGGACAATGTCCCTGACAATCATGATGGTATGATTGCTGACCACAAGCTTGATATCCTGGAGTGTGAAGTCAAGTGTGCCCTAGAAAGTATTACTAACAATACAGCCGGTGGAGATGACAGTATTCCAGTTAGCTATTTAAAGCACTAAAATATGATGCTATTAAAGTGCTGCACTCAATATGTCAGCAAATTTGGAAAACAGCAGTGGCCATAGGATTGGAAAAGGTCAGTTTACGTTCCAATTTCAAAATAGAGCAATGCCAAAGAATGTTCAAATTTTCATACAACTGTGCTCATCTCACATGCTAGCAAGGTCATGATCAGGATCCTACAAGCTAGGCTTCAGCAGTATTTGGATTAAGAACTACCAGAAATACAAGCTGGGTTCTGAAGAGGCAGGGAAACTCGAGACCAAATTGCCAACATTCATTGGATTATGGAGAAAGTAAGGGAGTATCAGAAAAACATCTTCTGCTTCATTGACTATGCTAATACCTTTGATTGTGTGAATCACAATAAACTGTGGCAACAAGATGGGGATACTAGACCACCTCACCTCTCTTTTGAGAAATCTGTATGCTGGCCGAGAAGGACCAGCTTTGGAACAACTGATTGGTTTAGTATAAGAAAAGGAGTACAACAAGGCTGTATATGGTCACCCTTATTTAACTTATATGCAGAGTACATCATGTGTAATACAGGGCTGGAAGAAGCACAAGCTGGAATTAAGATTGCTGGGAGAAATAGCAACAACCTGAGCTATGCAGATGACACTATGGCAGAAAGTGAAGAAGACCCAAAGAGCCTCTTGAGGAGGGTGAAAGAGAAGAAAGCAAAAGTTGGTTTGAAAGTCAACAACCAAAAAACCAAAATCATGGCATCCAGCCTCATCACTCCCTGACAAATAAAAGGGGAAGAAATGGAAGCAGTGACACTTTACTTTCTTTGGATCCAAGATTACTACAGATGGTGATTGCAGCCACAAAATAAAAATGTGCCTACTCAGGAAGCAAACTACTGGAAGCAAGAAGAGTGTGGCAGAGGATGAGATGGTTGTTTAATGATTGGGTGGACTCCAGAGGATGGCAGATGACAGAGGAGCCTGATGTGCTGTAGTCCATGGGATTGAAAAGGGTCATACTCAACTGTGCGACTGAACAACACGGTCACACAATCAGAAGGCAGGAGGTAGGCTTCTTAGGCTAATATGAACAAAACATGCTTCTTCCCAAGACAGATTTATTTTGAAGTTCATTGTCACATGATGCAATGACAATAAATGTCTTAAGAGCCATAAAATTAATTTGAGAAACCACTTAACAATGATATCTGAATGAAAGCTCCTTGTTCAGAATCCTTAATGCTTGGACTCTCAGACCCACAACAGAAAGCCTTGGTGTCCACCAAGAGATCTTCCAGAGGCATCTATGTGGCTGCTATTGGAAGCAGAATGCTAAATTTAGGTTTGGCTGCCTTCCTACAGAAGGATGGAATGGAGTGTCTTACATGAGGGAGAAATCCAGCAACTGTTCACTAAAAGCAAACATCTGCCTGGAAAGAGACATCCTGTAGGCAGCTTAATTTTATCTCTTTATGGTGGATATTATTCCCACGGCTACTAGCCTGGTTGCTTAATTCTAATTTACATTACAGGATTAGTGCGTGAGGTGCCTTCATTTTGGCAGTTTCACGTCTGGCCAAGACACGAAAGACCCAAAATGGTATGAGAAAAAAGGGAAAAAGCCAAATAATGCTTGTGCATATTTTGAAATCTAGGGAAGGCAACATCTTTGTGTGACCACTAAAGTCTCAGTAAACAGGTAATAATGTTTTGGGACCCTTCATTGGGCTAGATATTGGAAAGCTAGGAGTGGTGCATAAGAAATATAAAAGCCCCCAGACATACAAACTTTGTTCAAAGCAAGTTCCAAAATGTGGACTGCAGAGTCAGCTTGGTTGCATGTTTCACCTTCCAAGCTGCAAATTAAAAGTTCCCTCTCAATCTGGTTAGATTGGGGTGCCCAAACTTTTCAGGCCATGGGCCGGTCACGTGGTTTAGCAGGCCAGACACGTGGTTCCTCCCACCAGAAGCATAAGTAAAACACGCCTTGCAATCTGTTTTGCAACAGGATGAGATAGATTTTTAGGCTGCCATTTTCTCTGCTAAAACCAGGGGTGCCCAAACTATGGCCCATACAGATGTGTTTTACTTCCACTTCTGGGAGTGATGAGGGTGGTATGGACTAGATGAATTGGTGAATATATATAGTTTTTGTGGGTGGGGGGATGCTAAGCACATGGTTCCTTGAAGGGAGGGTAGAAACAGGGCATACAGAAATGCAACAAATTTGAGATAAAATATGGTTCATGCATTACATCACACGCAATCCATTGCAGCCATTAAGACTACTACCCAATGGTGGAGGGAGATACAGGCCACTGTTTAATGTGGCCGCCTTGGGCAATGGTAAATATCTATCCTTGGTTGTAGATACTGCCCTGATCAGCTTTTTCAAGGGACCCAGCATGATGTATACAAAACACTTTGAGCTCCTGAAAGTTCCATGAAAGCATTATGCATAACTATTTCAGTCAGAGAACATCTAGTCCAACTGATATAGCTGAATAATCTGTTCATAAAGCTGCAGCAGCAACAGCACTTTCCACATTCTTATGAACTAGAGCATAAATGTGCCTTTAATTACAAGGTTGTGCTGCTAGTGTGTTGCTAAGAAACTGATGCTGCTAATGCAGTTCTTCAGGATGATTGTTGATCATTCACTACCCCTTGCAAGCTGCTGCACGACAAGAAAGGGAGCAAAAAAGGTAATAGCCTTGCAATTTGCTTTTCTTATTATTATTTTTACAGATCAGTGCCAGAATAGAAAACACACCCTACCTCCTGACATAACCCTCATGATTTCAATTACAGTCTGTGGTCATTTTACCAAAATTATTATTTATCTGATAAAAAGGCAAGTATTTAAGTCCTTCACTACAGATACATAACATATTTCAAAACAGGCTTGCAAAACCTAGAGGACTGATCATATTAGATTATGTTGGAAGATGGAAATAGAAAGTAACAATTCTCCTTCAGTCACCACTTCTAAATCAATGCTTTATTGGGAGTTGAGAAGTGCAATAATTAAATATACTGATGTTTTACAATTTTCCTCTCCCTCCTCCCAGGAACATGCACAGGAACATATGCATACTACTATACAGCTCATATGCAAAAAAAAAAAAGTAGTGAGAAGTTGTTTTTAAATTCCTCTTTTATGGACTGATCACCACTGCATGAAACTGAATTGTAGTTAACAGAGCTTAGGTTCAAATTATTCAGTTCCAATACAATTTCCCGAACTTACATAAACTGCATCAATCAGCCTACCTCTGAAGAGAGGTGTAGCTGCAATTCTTATTCATGGAGCATCAAAAATAAAATTAAAAAAAATCCTATCCAAACTTGTTCAGTTTATCCTTTTAAATTCACTCTGTACAACATGAGTTACATTTCCTATTTTACAAAGTAAATTACACTAAATACACAAATATACAGATGCAAGTAAACCTTCATTCTCCTATGTCACAGCAACATATTACCTACCTGCTCTCCTGCTACTAATACAGATTATCTGCACCCATCTTTGCTACAAAAAGCAAAGGAGCACATCTGCATTGTAGGGTTGCAGGAATTAAATAAAATTTACCCCTCCCTCCATGATTCTCTAAATGTTGATTTCCTCAGTCATTGCTTTGGCTTCTTGATGGAATGCCAGAGAATGGGTCTTCATCCCCACCTCTCCAGCCAATGTCTCCATATTTCCATACTTAATAGCACTTGCATTCAATTGCGGCACTATATGGAAGGAAGATCTTCTTATGGAAAAAAGCTTCAGGCACACAGATCCATGTGTCTTTGCAGCCACCTGCACAAACCGCTCAAATCCCCAGTGCAATTGTGCTGATTCTCTGAACACTGGTGAGACACCCCCACCCCACCCCCCAACATAAAAATACAGAGAGGGAGGAACTTAACTCCACCATTTCTGATGACTGGCTTAACACTGCAATAGTAACTGCTCTGTGGCTATGTATACAGGGCACAGAAGAGTCTTCATGACTGGGCAGCAGCATGCAGGCAAGAGCGAGTTATGGTGGTGGATAACTGGCAGTCCTGCTTCAGCATAGTCCAGAGCATTGAGGTCCAACCGCTATGCTGAAGGTCCTGAGCCTGGTGCTGCTGGCTGAGAAGGTGGCTGCGGCGGTGGTGGCTGAGCCGTCCCTTGAGGCTGAGAAGATGCAGGTGAGGAACTTGAACTTGTCTGCAACTGTGCTTGAAATTGGGCCAGTTGTTCGGGGCTGGCCAGTGTTTTCAGAAGGTTGTTTTCCTGCTCGAGCTGGTTGTTCTTCTCAATTAATTCTTTGATCTGCTCTTTGAGAACCTCCACTTCCTCTCTTACAGCATACATCAAGTGGCTCTTCACAAGATCCTGAAAAAAGCAACCCAAAAAATTGGTGGGGGTGGGAAATGTCAGGACCCAAACCACACTAAACCAGAGATAGTGGTCCATGCAATTCAGCAGCAGACCTTTGACGGGATGTTAAGTCCTGGCAATATGCCAGTTCATTTCCCCGATACACTATTTTACCACAGAAATGTTTCATATAATACATGTATAGCTTTTCTTTATGAATTTTAATAGAGTATCCTTAGAAAAGACACCTAAAAGTCTTAAAACATCAAAAACAGTCATAAATGTCAGAATTCATAACCATGCTTAACATTGTGATTTTCAGTTATTTTTAGGCTGCTAAACCCTCCACCAAATCCTCAGGACACATATGCACAATCTCTTCTTCCCCTAAACCTCATCATTTCTTATTTTCGTAAAATATTTCTAAGTTCTTCCATCTGCATATTTCTGGGGGACAAATGACACAGACAAAGCGTCAACTCCTGCAAGCAATGTCAGACAATCTAGTGCTGGAGTCTCCAAGTGGTGTTACTCTTGAAAGAAAAGTTATAGTAGTTAGGAATGAACTATGATTTCCCATCCATCCAGAACCAACATGTAACATTTTTAATGCAGTATGATGCATACTACATCCCTTCCTCTTGCTCTCTCAACCCACACCCCATTACTAGCCATCAGAGGATACGTGGGGCTGGGGCTACATCCCTGCCCAGGGCTAACAAGGGAGGACAAAGAAGGAATAAAACTGCAAAGTGGCTGAGTGGTAAGGGCAGATTGCACACCTAGAGGAGGTTACGGGTCAGCAGACAGTGTCGGGAAACCTGGATCACCCCTTGATCCCTGAAACTTTGTGATGTCCCACCTTCTTCTTCTTCTTCAGGTGCCGTATCCAAATCCGAATATTGGTGGACTCTGGTGATCAGCCATGAAGATTGTCCTGGGGACAATATAATGCAATGGCCTTCCATTTGCCTTCTGCACCGCAGTGTGACACCCGTATCCCTGATCCAGTTCCACGAGTCACTCTCTGGCCCTGAGCCCTTTTGGACACGCAAAGTCCTCCTCAGTCCCAGGCCAGGATTGATGAAGCTGCTGCCCTCCATCAGGATGGACTCAAGTGGGATTGCATCCACTTGGGGACCATCACCCTTCTTCCCAGGGGACTTCGGCACCCAGAGGGGTCAGGTTAGTTAACCGCTGCCTGACACCCGGCGGGCGGCGCTGAGTCGCTGGCAGTGGGGTCCACTCTATTACCATAGCAAGATAACGTGGACGTCCCGCCAAGGCAAGAGGAGGGGGACACCTTCCTTTCCGCTGCGATGTGTTCACACACCCACGAGGGACTACAAAAGAGTCCGCTTTTAAGAGGCCTTTTGGCGCTTCTCCTTGGAAAAGGGGGCCCTCCTTGTGGGCCGGAGCGTCTCTTCCATTCGCAAGCTGCCCCCACCCCCACCCCCTCTGGCTCTGGACTTTCGCCCGACACCGTCTGACGCGACCGGGGCGGAGGGAGGGCGCGCTCGGGGTCTTCGGGGAGGTGGGCCTGCTCTGCTTCCCTCTCTCCACGGACCCAGCCCGGACAGGTGCTTCCCGCCGGCCGCGGCAGCGGCAGCAGCAGCAGCAGCAGCGGGTCTCTCTCCTCCTCCCTCCTCCGCGGCGCGCATTGAGGGCGCTGGCCGGCCGGCCTGCCGCCTCCTCCCCGCCCCCCGCCCCCGGGAGGCACACCGGCTCCAGCTGGTTCCCTCTTAAAGGACAAGGTTGGCTGCCGCATTTCCCTCCCCCCACCCCGCGCGCTGGCTGACGTCACGCCGACTAGCGGCGACGCCCCCGAGGCCGAGGCTCAGCCAATCCGCGGCCTCGCTATTTATAGCCGGGAGTGATAGTTCAGAGTTTGCCTAGCAACAAAGGATGAGGGGATTGGGGGGGGCGGGGGAAAGGGAGAGGAGGATCCCGGGAGAACAGCTCCACGCAATTCTCCAGCAACAAAAGCAGCACGAACGCAGAGCGGAAGCCGAGCACGGAGCAAAGGCGGGGGGGGGGGGGGGGGGGGGGGACGGGAGAGAGAGAGAGAGACCGGCTGTGGTGTGTGCAAGCAAACACCCGCGCCAGGCTTGGGCCCCACCCTGCCTGACTCTCCCCCCAAATCCCTTTGCATGGGTTGCCACCCTCAAGTAATAGTTAAAATTCCTTAGCCTATTTAAAAATAAATACTGTATAGGAGATGGGGATGAGGGGGGGGGGGGCGAGAAGAGAAGCGCCTTTCCGTTGCGGAAACCGTCACCGGAAAAACAGAGGGAGAGACCAGGAGGGATCTTCTCAGCGAGCCCCCCCCCTCGCCCTCGCCCCCGCCCCCTAAACATGCCTGGCCGTGGGTCAAAGCCAACAAGTTGTTTGACCTGAAGGGGGGAAAAACCACTCTCGCAGGAGCGGCCGGACCGGAGCCTCCCCTCCCCCCACCCCGTCTCGCTCGCTCCCCCTACAGGGCGGCCTTCCCGGCTCCTCCTCGCCGACGCCACCCCCAGGACGGTGCACGTACCATGGCTTGCTCGATCTTGTTGTCTATCGCTACGACGCTGGCACCGGAGGAGCTGCAAAGACATAAAAGGGGGAGGGGGGGAGAGAAAGAAACAGCAGGTTAGCGGCCACCGAGGCATTCAACCGGGGAGGTGGCGGCAAGACCCACATACAGCCCCTGCTCCCCTATTCACCGGGAAGATGGCAGCGGGATTACATAACGCGGGAGGAGAGGGGGGCGGTGTCGCCCACTGCAGCAACGGCCCCTCGGCGACAGCGGCGGACCCGAGAGGTGTCAAGCAGGGCGGGCGACCCCTCTCCGCCCGCCCGACGGACAAAAGACGGGGTCCACCTGCACTGCCGCAAAGATGCCTGCCACACGGGGAGGCGGGAGTTGAAGGGGGCGATCTCTGGTACGCCCCCCACCCACCATCATCTCCCCCCTCCCTCCCTCCCTCCCAGGCCAGCCAGAGCCTCGAGGGGGCCCCGACCTGCCCCTATTTACCTACTGTCGAGCCTCAGGGCAGAGCTGTCGGTGCCCAACAGGGATGACAAGAAGGAAATGGAGAAGTGCCTGAGCTGGTAGACTCCTAGATCCATTGCCACCTGCCTCCTACACCATTGGGCAGTCATGCAAGGGCAGGGGAAGCGCGAGAAAACCCCCCGGCCAGCAGGAGAGCCTTCGGCCGCCGAAAAGACAAGGTGGCTCTGAGCGGCAGGAGGAGGAGGAGGAGAATGGCAGCGCAGGCGGGAGAGAGAGAGGCTGCGGGTGCCGCCGCCGCTGCTGCGCAAAATCGATCTCCCTCTTCTTCTCCCTCCTCCTCCTCCTCCTCCCCTGCGAAGCTTCCTTCCCTCTTCCCTGCCTGCTCCGCGGATCCAAAAGCGGGCGGGGCTCGTCTCCTTGTATGCAAAATAGGGAGCTCCCATTGGCTGTCTGGCCTCTGACCACGCCCCCACGCCCAATGCCTCAGCGGCCCGACTAAAACCAGTCTGGGCAGGAGCCGAGAAGCCGGTGCGTAAAAACGTCAGAGGGAAAAAAAAAACACACAAGCCTTCTCCTCCTCCTCGTCACGGCCGCCCGGCTAAACCCAGCCAAACCAGGCGGTGGCTTGGGCATCCGCTTCGTTCCCAACCCAAGATCCAGCAGCCCCTTTCGTAAATGGCAAAGCAGGAGTGCCCAAACTACAGCCAGTGGGCCAGATCCGGCCCCAAACGCCCATTCACCCGGCCCACGCCGCCCTCGTCGCTCCCGGAAGCAGGCGTGTTTTACTTCTGCTTCCGGGAGCGACGAGGGTGGCGTGAGCCAGATGAGTTGGTGTCAGGGGCCGGATCTGGCCCACTGGCCGTAGTTTGGACACTCCTGGCTTAAGCAGAGAACATGGCAGCCTAAAACCTATCTCATCCTGTTGCAAAAAAACAGATTGCAAGGCGCATTTTACTTCCGCTTTGAGAAACCATGTGACTGGCCCACTGAACCACATGGGCAGCCTGTGGCCCAAAAAAGTTTGGGCACCCCTGGGATAAAGCCTCTCACATGCCATCAGAACAATTGGCGGGACTTCAGAGCATACCTGTCAAGTTTTGAATTTGGAAATAAGGGAAATTTCCCGGCAAATACGGGATACTTGACAGCTATGCTTATCCTGTGCTGCCCTCCAATGGTGGCAATAGGGCACTGCAGTCTAATTAATAAGGGATGACGGCGGGAAAGAGGTGTAAAATAAGGGGTTTTCCCGGCCAATAAGGGATACTTGATAGCTATGCTTCAGAGTGGAGGAAGGAAACAGGGAAACACTTCTGAGCAGTGGCGGGCTCCAATTTTTTTTTACTAGTGGGCATGGTATTGTGAGTGTGGCCAGGGGGAAAGCCCTGTTTTGCACCTGAATTAGGACTACTTTATTTCAAAACTTGGATGGGTGGGGCCAGCCTTAATTTCCGCTACCGGTTCTGGAGACCTGGTGCAAACCTGCTGATGCCCACCACTGCTTCTGCAGGAAGGAGGGCTCCAGGAGCCTTGCCAACAGCACCACATAACAGAAAGAGGAAGGCCAACTACGAGGTGGACGGACTCCCTAAGGAAGCCACAACCTTGCATTTACAATTGCTGAGCAGGGCCCTTAAGGACAGGGCATTTTGAAGATCGGTCACTCACAAACTTGACAGCACATAACGCAACAGCACAAAGCACGAAACTTCTGGGCCTTGTTACTCAGGGAAGCAAAAAAAAGGGGGGGAGGGGTAATTAATTCCTGTACCACCAAGCTCTTCCCTAGTGCCGCCTAGGCAAGGAAACTGGGGCTACGTCTAAGTAGATATTGACAGTTCTTAGTTTAAAAGTTTTAGCTAATCAGCTTTCAGCTCCGATACTGGCTCCCGCGCAAGCGCAGAACCCATCAGTGTGGCTTCACAAACAATCACTCGAAGAACGACAGTTACTGGTAAGTACAACTTGTCCTTCTAGGCGGTCCTTTTCCTTTGCAGTCCATAGCACTGCACTATTCTGAGTAGGCACCGCACTCGGTGAACCAACACAGATTTTAAATGGGCAGGAAACAAACCAGGCAGAGCAGAAACAACAGCCAGAACGGAAGAGCAGCAGCCACAACACATGAGGTTCAAAATACATTTGGGGGGAAAATAAGGCAAAGGTTGCTCTTGCTTGAAAGCCAGTCGTATCCAACTCTAGGATTTGGTGCTCATCTTCGTTTATAGCCAGCAAGCCAACACAGATATTTCCGTGGACATGGCAGGCACAACTAGATGCTGGAATGCGGTTTACCTTCCCACCGAAGTGGTAGCTATTTATCTAGTTGCAATTTCTTGCTTTCAAACTGCTAGGTTGGCAGGAGCTGGGGCAGAGTCAGGAGATCATGCCGTCGTGCAGCACTCGGGTCTTGAATTACTGACCTGCCGACCTTCCAGTCATCAAGTTCAGCATCTGAACCACTAAGCCACCGCAGTCCCAAACCACTACAACATCAAATATATTTAAGATCTTTTAAAGTATTCAGTTATTACAAAACTGAAGGGAGGTATAATAGCACTCTTCAAGTACTTGCAAGGTTGTCATACAAAGGAGGAGGGGTGGCATCTGCTCACAGTTGGACAGCAACTGTGAGCTCAAGCTGAGGAAGCCAGATTCCACCTGAGTATTGGGGGGACGACGACCTCCTGTCTGTTAAAACAGTACAACAATGAGACCAAATATTTCAAGAGATGGTGAGCAAGAGATGGTGAGCTCTCCCACACTAGAGTCATTCAAGAGAAAGCTAAACAGTCATCTGTCAGATATACTTTGATTTGAATTCTTACATTGAGCAAGAGGCTGACATCAATGGCCTTATATATCGCTACCAACTCCATTACTCTATGATTTACTACAATAATTATTTCAATCTTCTCTACAACTCTTTTAACAAACAAACAAAAAACACATTGTCTGCATTAACTTGGTTGTTGTTGTTGTTCAGTCGCACAGTTGACTCCGACTCTTTGCGACCCCATGGACCATTGCTCTCCAGGCACCCCTGTCTTGCACCATCCTCCTCAGTCCGCACAGCCCCGTGCCCATTGTGTTTACAATACCATCTAGCCATCTCATCTTTGGCTGTCCCCTTCTTCTTTTGCCCTCCACCTTCCCCGGCATTGAGGCCTTCTCAAGTGAATCTTCTCTTCTCATTTGATGTCCAAAATACTTCAGCTTCATCTTTGTAATTTGTCCTTCTAAGGAGCACTCAGGGCTAATCTCTTCTAATATTGACCTATTTGTTCTCCTCGCTGTCCAGGAGACTCTCGAAACTCTCCTCCAGCCCCACATCTCAAAGACATCTATTTTTCTGCACTCAGCCTTTCTAATGGTCCAGCTCTCACAACCGTACATTACCACCGGGAATACCATTGCTTTGACTATGCAGACCTTATTTCTCTACCTTACTTTAATAGTACTAGTTTGAAAATGCAGGTTTTGGTTATATATCTACAGGGATTTCTTCTAGAATCATAGAATAGTTGAGTTGGAAGAGAACTATGAAGCCATTAATCCAACTGTACATTACCACCGGAAATACCATTGCTTTGACTATGCAGACTTTTGTTTGCAGTGAGATGTCTCTACTTTTCACTATGTTCCCCAGGTTTTTCATAGCTTGTCTCTCAAGAATCAGTCGCCTTTTTATTTCATGGCTGCAATCTCCATCTGCAGTGATCTTGGATCCTAAGAAAGTAAAATCTGTCACTGCTTCTACTTCTTCCTCATCTATTTTCCAGGGACTGATATGGCCTGTTGCCATTATCTTGTTTTTCTTGATATTGAGTCTCAGGCCAGCTTCTGGACTCTCTTCTTTCAACCTAAACAGGAGCTTCTTTAGTTCTTCCTCACTTTCTCCCATTAGGGTGGTATCATCTGCATATCTCAAATTGTTGATGTTTCTCCCAGCAATTTTGATCCCATATTGTGATTCCTCCATCCCTGCATTGCACATTATTTGCTCTGTGTATAAGTTGAATAAGCAGGGTGACCAAATACAGTCTTGTCTTACTCCTTTTCCTATTCCAAAGCACTCCGTCATTCCATACTCTGTCCTAACTGTTGCTTCTTGACTCATGTACAGATTTCTCATGAGGCATTTAAGGTGTTTTGGTATTCCCATCTCTTTAATTACTTGGCACATTTTGTTGTGGTCCACACAAAGGCCTTGGTGTATGCAATGAAACAGAAGTAAACTTGATTCTGATATTCCTTTGTTTTCTCTATGATCCAACGTATGTTGGCAATGTGGTCTCTGGTCCCCCTGCCTCTTCTGAACCCAGCCTGCACCTCTGGTAGTTCTCTCTCTACATGCTGCTGCAGTCTATCCTGTATTATCTTGGGCATCACTTTGCTAGCTTGTGGGATGAGCGCAATTGTTCAATAATTTGAACATTCTTTTTGGCATTGCCCTTTTGTGGGATTGGGACGTATACTGATCTTTTCCAATCCTGTGGCCACTGTTTTGTTTTCCAAATCTGCTGGCATATAGCATGTAATAGCTTGAGTCCATCATGTTTTACGGCTTTGAACAATTCAACTGGGATACCATTATCTCCACTGGCTTTGTTATTTGCCGTGCTTTTTAGGGCCTTTCTGACTTCACTCTCTAGGATGTCTGGTTCAAGTTCAATTTCCCCCTCATTGTTATTATCTGGGGTGTTTAGGTCTTTTTTTGTAGAGTTCCTCTGTGTACTCTTTCCATCTTTTCTTTATCTCTTCTGCATCCGCTAACTCCTTGCTACCTTTGTCTTTTAGCGTGGTCATTTTTGCTTTGAACATTCCCTTGACTTCCCCAATTTTTAAAGAGATCTCTAGTCCTGCCTCTTGTGTTGTTTTCCTCTATTTCTTTGCACTGTTTATTTAGGTAGGTTTCCTTATCTCTCCTTGCTTTTTTTGAAATTCTTTATTTAAGTGGTTGTATTTTTTTCCTTTCCTTTGCCTTTTGCGTTCCTTCTTTCCTCTGCTATTTTAAGAGCCTCATCCGACAACCACTTTGCTTTTTTGCGCTTCTTTTCTTTTGGTATGGTTTTCCTTGCTGCCTCCTGCATGTCTCGCATCTCTGTCCATAATTCTTCTGATACTCTGTTTATCTGATCCAAACCATTGAATCTGTTCCTCACCTCCACCGTGTATTCCTTGGGTATGTTGTCTAGATCATATCTATCCGGCCTATTAGTTTTCCCTATTTTCTTCAGTCTGAGCCTGAATTTTGCGATCGGTAGATTGTGATCTAATCCACAGTCTGCTCCAGGTCTTGTTTTTGCTGACTGTATGGAGGTTCTCTATCTTTGGCTGCAGAGTATGTAGTCAATTTGGTTTCGATGTTGGCCATCTGGTGATGTCCATGTGTAGAGTCTCCTCTTGTGTTGCTGGAAAAGGGTGTTTGCTATGACTAGTGTGTTATCTTGGCAGAACTCTCTCAGTCTTTGCCCTGCTTCTGTGTTCTGTGTTCCAAGACCAAACTTGCCTGTTATTCCGTCCACTTTTTTATTTCCTACTTTAGCATTCCAGTCTCCTAAGATAATGTGGACGTTGTTTCTTGGTGTCTGTTCTATGAGATGTTGTAGGTCCTCATAGAACTGGTCTACTGTGGCTTCACCTGCACTAGTGGTCGGTGCGTATATTTGGATTACAGTGATATTAAATGGTTTGCCTTGTATTCTGACTGACACCATTCTATCATTTTTGCGATTGTATCCCATTACTGCTTTTCCCACTCTTTTATTTACAATTATGGCCACTCCGTTTTTTCTGAGGTTTTCTTGTCCACAGTAGTAGATACGATGGTTTCCAGAGTTGAATTCACCCATCCCTGTCCATTTTAGCTCGCCAATTAACTTTGTACAGTAGGATAAAGCCCAAAAATATTATTTCAGGCCCAACACTCCATTTTTTAAAAACCTCTGGTGTCTTTGAAGATTCTGTGGGGAATATGTGGTCTGTGGCCCTTAAGTTGCCCACTCATGGTTCAAAATATTCTCTCTAAATATAAAAATTCAAAAAAGACCTTTTGCAATCTCATTAGTTAAGTCTGTAAACACTCCTCCTTGCTCAAGGCTGCCTGAGATGTCATGTCTGTATTATGCAATCTATTACATAATTCATACTTTAAAAAGAAAAACACCTAAGTGTGCGGTGACCACCAAATGATAAGCTTAGTGAGCCATTTGTTTCAGGTTTTCTTAAACATAACACACAGAATTTACAGGAATTGTGGAGAAGGGGCAACCCATTTGAGTTCAGAGCAGGACTCGGAAACACAGAAGCCGTATTCTGCCTACATGCATGGAAGGAGAAGGTTGCACTATGACATGAATATGGATGTATATATTCTTAGAAGATCTTTGAGAAGCTGATGAAGATTACTATACATCAAGGCAAGCTCATGGAACTTTGGTAAACAAAGATATTGATTTGAGAAATGTGCATATAACTGGCACAACAATTGCAATGACTGTTGAAGACAGAAGGCATAAAGATACAAAGAAGGACATGAACTCCCACTGCTTTTGAATACAATTGTCATTAGAAGGTGATCAACAACATCCAAATATGCATAGAATATTTTATTATTAGCTGACAACTGGAGTACACAGAAAGAGCCTCCTTGAAGATTGTGGTATTTTTGAACCACAATTGGGGGTACCCTGGTAATGGCAACCTTGTGTTGCCGACTAATCTTTCTCACACTAGGTCAGACGGTGAAAGGAACTGCAGAATGGACTCGCCAAAAGGTACCTTCATTTTGGCAGTTTCACTTCTGGCCTAGACAGGAAGAAGCAGCAGCTGTCAACTACCAGCTGCAAATGTTAATGAAGTGAATGAATGAATGTTAAGAGCACCCATTTCGTGGTAAGCAGTGAAAATAAAGCAAAAATGCAGGTTTTAAAAAATCCAAAATGAAAAAGTGGCCTAAATACAAGTAACCAGGAAGCATACAGCAAATATCGGAACAGAGGTGACACAGAGCAGCTTCTTGAAGAGAAGCCATGTGTTGTGTACCAAAAACATACAACTAAAATCAGAATAGCCATGATGATGTCCTCCTCCTCCAGTAAGGGAGAAATAACAAAAAACTAACAAGTTGTTGCCATCTTTTCAGCTTCTAGCCTGCAGTATGTATTTTCACAAAGAAATGTGCTAGCTAAAACAAGCTGCCTTGTAGCGAAAATGACACAAAGTGAATTCAAACAGAACCCTTCTTTTCCTACAAGTGGTCACACATTCAAAACCAGTTCTCATTCTCCTGGAAAAACTGATGGATCAACAATATTCACCACCTAAAAAGCATTTTAAAGAGAACCACAGCGCCTCCCCGCCCCTCCACTGGCGGGGGAGGGTTTAAAAGGAGCCTCTCGCGGCTCGAGAGGTTCGAAGACGCTGCCGTCGAGCCGCAGCCCCTTCCCGCCCCCTCCACCGGCAGGGGGGTTTAAAAGGAGCCTCTCACAGCCCAAGAGGCTCAAAGACGCTGCCGTCGAGCTGCAGCGCCTCCCCGCCCCCTCCACCGTCGGGGGTGTTTAAAAGGAGCCTCTTGCGTCCCGAGAGGCTCGAAGACACTGCTGCCACAACTGAGCCTCTGGCCCCACCAGTGGAGAAGCCCGCCCAGCGCTGGATGCCGGAGGGGGGCATTCCATCTCCCCCGGTGTCCTCGGAACCCCCCCCCCAGGGAGGTCATATTCATTGTTGTTTTCTTTTGCTGTAATTGAATTGTATATTTTGTGGTTTGAGTTTTTGTAATTGTACCTTTGGAGATGTGTTACTGTATTATTATTATTATGTATTTATTGTCCGCTGTGTAAACCGCCCTGAGTCGGGTTGCACCTGAGTGGGCGGTATATAAACGCGAAAATTAAATTAAATAAATTAAATTAAATTAAATTAAAATTTAAACATAGAATTTACTAATTAAATGACTGCCAGTTTACATCAATTCATATACGACAGAAGAAGTTTACATCAAGCTTTTACAATAATGCATTCCAAAACTTCATTTCCTCTCTGGTTTGTAAAAGCAGAAACATGGTTGGGTGAATGAATGTGTGTGTATGAGTATATGTGCACATGTACAGGCAAGCAGAGCTAAAGGTTTATTTTGATTGTCAGTGTGTATATGGCTTTACCTGATAAATTCTGTTTACCATCTATCAAAATCCTAGAAACATAGGTGCTGGTATGCCCAGTAGCTCAAATGCCTACAAACAAAATCAAAAGACTCCACTTTGCACAAGATGAAAGGTAATAGTTTGCAGGCATAAATCTCCCTGTCATCTTAGTCTTAATATTTCACGATTGCAATGAGAAAAAAATACACATTTGTATTGAAGCAACCCTTCTCTTTTGCAAAGAAAGCAACTTACACTTATCTAAGAGTGTTCTTCAACAAAATGGTTCTTCTTGGAATTTTAAAAAAATATTTGTTTTTCTAAAACGTTAAAAATTATCCACATAGCCCAAAATGTTACAGTTGCATCTTAAGCTGGTGTTCTAAATCCAAAAACACTTTAATGACATGGATGGCCCATCCCTAGAGAACTCATGGTTTTACCAGTCACAATATTAATGGCTATCGATTTTTTACCACTCAACCAAGCATCAAAAGAAACATCATGGTTCTCAGGATGGATAGGTTTAGCACTGACAGTATTAACCCCAACTGCTCTTCCCAAATAAGGCTGTGCTTTAAGGGGATCATCATATGAATCAGGAGATAAGCAAGATGCTTATATTCAAAGTTTTTTGTTGTTCAGTCGCACAGTCGATTCCGACCCTTTTCCGACCCTATGGACCATTGACCTCCAGGCATCCCTGTTCTCCACCATCCTCCTCAGCCCACTCAATACTAGCAGCTCATGGTCAAAAGAAATAAGTGCAAGAGAAGACATCACACTGCTAGCAATCACATGTTGTCTTGTTATATAAAGCACCCAGAGAGATTAAAATTTTCTTGATTAGGATTTCATTTCACAGCAGTTATATCTACCATCTTTCTGACCTACATACTTTCTCTTCCACGTCTGATAACTTATTCTCTTATCAGTCCAATGCATACCTGTTTTGGATTTGAAAATAAGGGAAATTTTGGGCCACACCCCCTCCCCACCAGGCCATGCCCCCTCCTCCCCACAATCCAGGCCACACCCAAGAGCCTAGAAGAGGAGGAGGCACCAGATCCAGGGAGGAGGTAACTACTGTAATTTTAAACCCCTTTCCCCATCTGCTCCCACATCATTTCATAATATGGTGATTTTTATGGAACTGTTTTTTACACTTATATCAGTTAACTGTCTACTGTCTTAGCCTTGTGTACCTCAACTTCATTTTTTTAAAAAAAACTGTAGTTAAGACAGGACCACTGAAATGTCCTCTTTATGTTGTATGCAAATATACTTGAAGCCGATTGGCTCATTGTCTCTTCCATTTAACACCCTCTTTCCCATGAGAGAGAAGAGACAATGAGCCAATCGGCTTCAAGTATATTTGCATACAACATAAAGAGGATATTTCCGTGAGGGAGCAACACCTCACCGCAGGGAGGCGGGGCCAGTTAAATTGGCCTGTTCCCGGCGACTGATGGATTCCGAGAGATTCCAGAGAGAACTGGGGCTGTTTCCTCCGGACTGGCTGCACGATTCGATTGAGGCCTTGGTTGCCCTCTGGAAGGAGACGGTGACATTGGCCTTGGACGTAATCATGCCACAGCGGCCTCTCCGGGCCCACTGGTTCCACTCGGCCCCATGGTTCACAAAAGAACTGAGGGGTCTGAAGTGGGCAAGCAGACGCCTAGAGCATCATTGGGTGAAGACCCAGAGTTAGTATGACCTGACACAGGTTAGAGCCGCTATTAGAGCCTACCTTGTGGCGATGAGGGTGGTGAAGCGTCAATACTTCACCACTCTCATTGCCTCCGCGGATAATAGGTCAGCCACCCTGTTCCAGGTGATCAGGTCACTCCTTGGGAAGGGGGGGGCGGAACCTGGATGACAGGGTTTGGCTGATGATTTTGCTGATTACCTGACGGAGAAAATTGCTCGGATTCGCTCGGGGATTGACCAAGATGTGGAGATGGGTCGCCTGGAGTCAGCCAGATCACAGTCTAGCCAGTTTATCTGGGATCAGTTTGATCCTGTTGTCCCTAAGGAAGTGGACAGGCTCCTTGGAGCTGTTCGTGACACCACTTGCTTGTTGGACTCTTGCCCTGCCTGGCTTATGAAATCTGCCAAGGCAGTGACAGGCAGCTGGGTCGGAGCGATTGTAAATGCTTCTTTGCAAGGGGTGTGTGTTTCCAGCATCTTTTAAACATGCACTGGTGCGCCCCCTGCTGAAGAAACCATCACTCGACCCAAAAGTATTGTCCAACTTCAGGCCAGTGTCCAACCTCCCCTTCCTGGGGAAGGTATTGGAAAAAGCAGTGGCACGGCAGCTCCAGTGGGTCCTGAATGAAATGGATTATCTGGACACTTTCCAGTCAGGATTCAGGCCCAGTTATGTAACCAAAACAGCATTGGTCCTGCTTGTGGATGATCTCTGGCGCAAGCAGGACAGGGGCAATCCCTCTGTTCTTGCTCTTCTTGACCTCTCAGCAGCTTTTGATACTGTCGACCACGGTGTCCTTCAGGGGTGGCTCCAAGGATTGGGGGTGCAGGGCACAGTGTTGTCCTGGTTTTCCTCATTTCTGAAGGGCCGGACCCAGTCAGTGTCTCTGGAGGATGGAATGTCCAGGCCTAGACCCCTCCAGTTTGGGGTGCCTCAGGGCTCGGTGCTCTCACCTCTCCTATTCAAAATCTACATGAAACCTCTTGGGGGGATCATCCGTTCCCACAGGGTAAGGTATCATCAGTATTCTGATGATACTCAGTTATACATCTCAGCCTGTGGTGAACCAAGTGATGCAGTTGAAATCCTAACAAGGTACTTGGAGGCTGTGAAGGTCTGGATGGGGGACAATGGACTTCAGCTGAATCCTGGCAAGACTGAGTGGCTGTGGGTTCAGGGTCTTGCATTATCCTGGAAATTACCATCTTTGGTGCTAGATGGGGATTCTTTGCCCCAAACAGACCTGGCGTGTAATTTGGGGGTCTTCCTGGACTCATGACTACTGCTCGAAGAGCAGGTGGCGGTCATGGCCAGAAGGGCTTTTGCACAACTCGGTGTCATTCGCCAATTATGCCCATTCCTGGACCGGGACTCCTTGCTTACGGTCACCCATGCTCTGGTCACCTCCAGATTGGACTACTGTAATGCGCTCTACATGGGGCTACCCTTGATAACCATCCAGAAGCTGCAGCTGGTCCAGAATGTGGCTGACCGAGTGGTGATGGGGTGTAGGCGCTATGCCCGTGCCTTGCCACTGCTACGGGAGCTGCACTGGCTGCCAGTATGCTTCCGGGTGCAATTCAAGGTGCTGGTTTTGACCTTTAAAGTCCTACATGGCAGTGGGCTAGGATATCTAAGAGACTGCATCATCCCAAGGTGTTCAACCCGTCCTATGAGGGCAGACCGTAGGAGCTCACTGGTAATCTCTTCAGCCAGGGACGCACATCCTGCTGGGACCAGGAGGAGAGCCTTCTTAGTGTCGGCCCTGACTCTTTGGAACCTCCTGCCACCAGAGCTGCGTCTCCAGGCAGAACTGTATCCCTTCAGGAAGGCTCTGAAAACCTGGCTCTGCCAGCAGGCATGGGATGCATCTGGCAGCACATCTCAGCTTTGCTGGCTCATTTAGCCCTGTGGGGTTTTAATTAAGGGGTTTTTTTTACAGATTTTAATTTTTTATCAGTTTTATCACTGGATTTTTAATTGTATAAGTTGTTTTATTTGATGTAAGCCACCTTGGGTCCCTGAGGCGAGGAAGGTGGCCTATAAATTGAATAAAAAAATAAATAAATCATGTCAATCAGACACCATGGCAAATCTATCAACATAATCATTATTCAGATCTATGCTCTAACTACAGATACTGAATAAAATAAAATTGAAAAGTTTTACACAAGCATTCAAGAGAAATTGATCACACACCAAAACAAGACATGCTTAGAATTATAGGTGACTGGAATGTAAAAGTAGGGAACAAAGCAGAACTAAATGTTGTTAGAAAATTTTGTCTAGGTGACAGAAATGAAGTAGGAGAATCACAGTTGTGCGAATCTAATAACCTCTTTATTACAAATACATGCCTCAAGCAACCTAAAAGACAGTACACATGGACATTAAATGATCAATATAAAAATAAAATAGACTACATAACTGGAAGCATGAGATGGAAAAGTTGTATTCTCTCTGCCTAAACAAGATGAGGAGCATGGTGCGGTAGTGACCATGCACTGTTAATATCCAACACTAGCATAAAGCTAGGGGGGATGATAAAAGAATCATAGTGCCAAAACATAATTTAAACATTCATGATAAATTTACAATCTATATAAGATTTGCATTAATAAATTCAGTTGACTGCAAACCAGAAGAACTATGGATTGAAACCAGAGATATTCCAGGGGAAGAATGGAACAAATAATCCCTGTAGTAAACAGAGAGGAAAAACCTAGATAGCTGACAGAAGAAAAGTTAAGCAAAAGAGGTGACAGAAATATGGTCACCAATATGGTTACCAAAAAGCTGAACTGTCACACAGAGACAAAAGAGAACTACTGTATTATTAGAATAACCAATGCAAAAGAGAGAGAGAGAACAAAAGGGGGAAACGAGATTTTCCAGAAGATTTATTTAAACCTTTTATTTTATCCCTTTATCTCTTCAATTTGTATGCAGAACATACAGGTGAAACTCAGAAAATTAGAATATCGTGTAAATGTTCATTCAGTTCAGTAATGCAACTTAAAAGGTGAAACAAATATATGAGATAGACACATTATATGCAAAGCAAGATAGATCAAGCCTTACTTTGTTATAATATTGATGCTTATGTCTTACAGTTTATGAAAACCCCAACCCCCCAATCTCACATACCCCATAATCATCACATAATCTCATGTACGCCATGATCATCACAATTATAACAATTAAGGCATGACATATCTCGCTTTGCATGTAGTGAGTCTATCTCATATATTTGTTTCACCTTTTAAGTGAAATGAATGAACATTTGCACGATATTCTAATTTTCCGAGTTTCACCTGTATATGGAAAGCTGGAATAAATTCAAATGAAGAAGGAATAAAAATTTGTGGGAGAAATATTAGTAATTAAAGATATAAATATGACACTATCTTACTGGCAGAAAGCAGCAATGAGATGAAATGACTTTTAAAGAAAGTGAAAGAACAAAATTCTGAAACGGGAATACAAAAATTATAACTATAGAATAACTACACACATTTAATGTTGACATTATGGAAATTGGAATGGTGAAATATTATATATCTTGATTTAATAATCAATTCAAATTGGGAGTGCAGCCAAGAAATCAGAGGAAGACAGACACTCAGAATTACTTCACTACTAAAGAAGTGTAAGAATGCATCATTGGAGACCAAGACCAAGATTGCCCACACAATTGCATTCCCAATCACTATGAATGGGCGTAACAGCCAGATAAATGTTTGAAATATGGTGCTGGAGGAGAGCTCTGTAGTTATACCCTGGACTGCCATAAATACAAACAAATGGGTCCCAGAACAAATCAAGTCAAAATAATCTCTGGAGGAAAAAATTGAGGCTTCCTACTTTGGGCACATCTTGAGAAGGCAAATTTCTCTGAATAAGACAATAATGCTGGAAAAGGTGGAAGACAGCAGAAAAAGAGGAAGACCAAATATGATACTGACTGATTCCCTAAATATGATACTAACTGATTCTTTATAAAAGCTGAGCAGGGCTGTTGAGAACAGAATATTTTGGAAATCGTTCATACATAGAGTTGCCACCAGTTGGGGGCAACCTGAAAGCATGTAACAACCACCACAGCAATTAAAGGGAAAGGGGAGGGGAGAGGAAAATAACAAAAAAGCACTCCTCATCCCCTCCTTTGCAGGAGCAGGAGGAAGCTTTCAATTTTAAAAAGTAATTTCTAAGTGGCAGAGCACTGAATTAGCTTGCCACACAACTCTTTCACCATTGGCTTACAGTGACTTTAAAAAGAAAAAACTTGCATTCTCTTCTGTCTCTCTACTTCCTAAAGCTGTTTAAGCAAAGTGACAGTTTTAGAAGCCATCTGCTTTGGTTCAATCCCAGGGATTATACATGCTGGACCTGAACCAAAACAGAGCAATCCTACCTACACAAAAATAATATTCCTGATACGGATCCCAAAAGATGCAGTTAAACATGGAGAAGGGATGGGCTGGTTTACTATTGCCCATACATCATATGGACTGCACCAGCCCTTCCTCAAAGCAGACCAAGTGACAGGTTCCTGTCTGATCACACCCTCAGATTCAAATGATCCTCCTTTATGCTGATAAAGCTGATTTTAAAACAAACAGAAAGCTGCAGAGCAACTCAAAGACCATTGCTTTCACTTCACCTATTACAGCACTGAGACTGCAGGTGAGAAGATCACAACAGTTCAAGTATCACATCTGATTTCAGGCAAGCTGCATTTGCACCAACTCATTTCCCTCTCACATTCTGAGAAGTGTGGAAGAAATACTGACTTGCTTCACATGACTGTGGTACAGATTACAACAGCATAACATGCGTCAAGTGCTTTGAACATCAAAAATGCTACAAGAAAGTTGGGAAAGTACTAAGTACCTTTTGCATTGCTGTAAAGTACTTTTTCCAAAAGTATGTGCAAGGAGGGTGATAATTAATAATATGTCATTAAATTGACTTCGACATCTGGCAGGATGTCTCAGGATTTTCTAGGTATAGAGCAGGGGGTGGCCAAACTTTTTGGACCATGGGCCGGTCATGTGGTTCAGGGGACTGATCACTATGGCCTGGCGCCTGTACAGGCGCTTTTTAATTCTGCTTCCGGGAGCAATGAGGGCTTCACAGGCTGGATGAATTGGCATTGGGGGCTGGATCCGGCCCCTGGGCCGTAGTTTGGGCACCTCTGGTTTAGAGTTTACCACTCTCTTCTTCTGGGGGTGTGCTGGGACTGTGCAGCTTGCCCAAGGTCACATGGGCTGGCTCTACTCCTAGGAAGCACAACGAAGGATAAAATTCCAGGTCCATTGCTCTGCAGCCAGATGTTCCAACATATTTATTTCTTTAATTTTCCAATTTGTATAGCCACCCAACTCAAAATGACACTGGGCCTCTCACAACATTAAAACAGCACAGCAGTCCAAAAACATTAAAAACCCATAAAAAAAACCAATTTAATTTTTTTTAAAAAAAACTTACGGTATTATCCAGCCAACTAGGAGGGTTGCCTACTCCCTTGTGTTATCTCCTTGCACTCTGTTGCCTAAGAAGACGTTTGACCTCCTAGCTCAACTAGAAGCAAGCAAGGAGTTTTCCAAGCAACCGGAGAGAAGGAAAGTAAAGGAAGTTAAGAGTAATCACAGTTCCTGAATTATAGTTCCAATTTTGGTGTAAGGAAAAGGTAGGCCGTACACCCCATATGTTGTACATTCATGACACTGACATATAAAGAACAAACAAGGCTGCTTAATTTACATTTTGTACAGTCCAAGCATAACTTAAAATATTGTTAGCATTTGCATAAGATCTTGGAAGATGAGAGCTATGGTGTTTAGACGGAGAGTGCTAAAACCTTATTACAATGAGCGCATCTCCATATGTTTGCTAATCCCAATGTATTCTCATAATTTGGTATTTTGATCCTTTTTGCCTAGACCAGCAAAACAGTAAAAAAAAAAAACACATACATGTTAAGTGAGGAAATGTATTCACTGCTTTGAAAAGACAGTCTCCAGCTACCCCTGGAAATGTTTGAAGGATTTCCATTCTATTCTTCTCCTGTCAGCTTCCTAAACTCATCAGCAATATATGCTTTCTCTATTTTGTTCTGACAGTTATAAATAGTGACAGGTTGATGCAGAGGAATTACCACTCTGGGTAAATAGTGATGTCTGATACAGATGAGTTTTAGATCTAACGGAACAAAAACATGTAGATTTACAGGGCAGAATTAAGAAACCTTCTGTTTTTTAGTAGTATCCTCAGTGATATTTGCCCACACAAATATAATTCTGATTTCAAGCCAGCATTGGCATCTTCTGCACCCACATCTCTCACAAAAATAAAAATATACAAGATGACAGAAGCTTGGGTTTTATCTGGAAGTAAATTGACACTGTTTTTTGCACTAGTCTGAATACAACTAAACTAGATATCAAGCAGTTTAGACCAGTCATGGTCCCAGCTGAAGGTTTCGAAGGCACTTTCAGTACTATTTTTCTGAAATGGGGGGGGGGGGGGGAGAGAGAAGAGAATAGAAATATGATAAACAAACAAGTAAATAAACTGTCGCAAGATGTCACAGAAATCCCTGGGCAACAATAAGATGGGAAAAAATTGAAATGAACTAGAACACACACACACATTACATTACATTACATTACATTACATTACATTATATAAACCTATAAAACCAAGCGTTAACCATTGGAACTTCGCATAGGTTCCTAAGCCAGGCCCTACTAGCCAGCACCTACTATTCGTGCACACGCCCGAACTGGGTCCGCAGGTCAACGAAGGTTTGAGAAAAGCGCCAATGGGGCAAGAGCCCCACAAATGTGAAAAAAAGGGAAACAACTTCATTTCCCAATGTTCCTTGCGCCGCACCACAGCCAATCAGGCTGAGAGGCACGAGCAAAAGGAACGTTTGGAAACGCGCCGCGGCCAATCAAAAGAAAACCGCAGGGGAAAAAAGACGCACAAGCCAAAAATGCAAACGCCAAACTACAAGCCCCAGCATCCTGTGTGCCATGAGTGCGCAGAACACTGAGGAAGCTGGCGAGCGAAAAATAAAAATAAAAAACACACCAGGAGCGCAAGTCCGCAGCAGCCAGACACAGCGCCTCACAGAAAAAAAGCCACAAAAACAGGGGGCAAGGGGGGAAAGGGCACTGCCCCCCCCCCTGAAAGTGAACCCATTCCCAGGTAAGTAAAGCCAACGGACGGCGCTCCGCCCGCTGACTTTACTTACCGCAAAAGGGTTTCGCTTTCAGCAGATAGAGGATTCCCCTCCCTCCACACACACACACACACACACACACACACACACACACACACACACACACACACACACACACACCATATTAAAGAGAAGAAAACAAGCGGTTTCTTCTCTTTAAAAACGGAATGTTTGGGAGGGGGTGGAATCGATCCCCTCTCTTGGGCCCCATGAGTCTGGAAGGTTTGGGGGGACAAAAGGGGTCTGTCCCCCCAAACCTTCTAGACCCAGAAGACCAGGGAGAGGGGATTGATTCCAACCCCCCCCCCCAACACACCGTTTTTAAAGAGAAGAAACCAAGCGGTTTCTTCTCTTTAAAAATGGAGTTGGGGGGGATTCCCCCTCTCTGATGGCTCTCCTGGGTCCGGAAGGGTTGGGGAGACAGACCCCTTTTCTCCCCCCAACCCTCCGACCCCAGGGGAGCCAGTGGAGAGGGGGATCGCAACCCCCCACCCACTGATATTAAAGGGGGAAAACCCCGATCTACTTTCACGACTCCACACAATCAAAGCACCATAAACCCCTGAAGCAGTGCTGGGATTTCCGCGGCCCAGACACTGAGCCCGGCCTGCGGAAAGGAGAAAAAACCCAAAGCCACAACATAAATACAAACTTTTAAAAATAAATAAATAAATAAATACTTAAATAAATAAATTTTAAAAAACCACAATCAAAACCATCCAAAAATACAAAAAACCAAACAAAAATAACACCAAAAAACAATAAAAAGTAAACAAAAACAAAAATTAAGAAACACAAACAGCACCCAGCCAAACACCACAAATTCAAAAACAAAAACCAGCCAAACACCACAAAATAAAGAAAACAAGCCAACTCACCCCCACGTCCTCCCTCCACGACGACCGGAAATGAAATGAGGAAAGAAAGAGACTACTTACCGGAAGAGGCACCACCCAGAGGCCAGTAGAGAAAAAATAGCAAAGTAAAGGAAATACTCAACAGCCCCACCCAGAGGCCACAATAGAAAAAAAAATTAAAAACATAACATTACATCATACATTCACACAAATCACAAATAAATCTCACAATAAACACATCTAAACACAGTTTAAAAACATTAAATGTAAAAAAATGTACTTTCACATTTTTTAAATTATTACCTAAGGTACAACTATTTTAAAAAAACCACAAACTAAAACATTATTCGGTTTAAAAAAAAACAATTTGAAAAATTTTTATCATCCTTTTCTCTTTTTTTAATCCACAAAAAAAAAGATGAACAGATTTTATAACAGCCCACCAAATATTTTTTTTTATAAATAAAAATTTTAAAAAATTCAATTATAGACTAACCCAGGGGTGGGCAAACTTTTTGACTCGAGGGCCACAATGGGTTCTTAAACTGGACCGGAGGACCGGAACAAAAGCATGGATGGAGTATTTGGGTGAACTAATATAAAGAGAACCCTCCGCTCTTTTGGATCCGTGGGCCAGATAGAACAGCCGAATGGGGCTGATCCGGCCCACGGGCCATAGTTTGGCCACAGCTGGACTAACCTCTACTTTACAAACATTATCAAAAAAAATCTTCCAACACCATTTAAAACAGCCCGGCAACGCCGGGCAACCTCTGCTAGTACACACACACACACACACACACACACACACACACACACACACACACACACACACACACACACACACACAGACGGCGCTCCTCGCCTACCTCACACTTCTGGGGTGGCCGGCACGAGGGACCGGCAGACCATCTCGGCCTCTTTCTCCCCGAAAACCGGGCGCAAGCCCCCCCCCCCCCCCCCGCTGCATGAAATGGCAGGGAGGTGGTAATACGCATGCACCAAAAATCCACGCAGGCGCAGAAGCCTGCCAGAAGTTTCCAGGTGGCAGCCTGCACGGATTCTGGCGCATGTGTATTACCGCATATATATATATCCAAGGGTTAACCGTTGGAACTTGCTATACGTTTCTGCACCTGTCCATCCTATCATGTACCAAGCCTCCTGCATTCACCCGAACCTGGCCCGCATGTTACTGCATCGTTGCCGAAGGCACCAGTGGGGCAAGAGCCCCACGAACTTGAAAAAAGGAAAAGAACTTCTGTTCCCAACGTCCTCTGCGCCGCGCCATGCCTCAGCCAACCAGGCTGAGAGGCGCAAGCAAAAAGAACGTTGGGAAACGCAGCACGGCTAATTAAAATCGAGCCGCAGGGGGGAAAACGCCGCACGAACGCAAACAAAAACGCAAAACTCAAAGTCCCAGCGTCCTACACGTTGTGAGCATGCAGAATGCTGAGAAAGCTGGCGCGTGAAAAATTAATTTAAAAAACGCAACGGGAGTGCAAGTCCCGAGTGTGACGCAGTGCCTCACAACCTCACAAAACAAACACCCACAAAAAACCACGATGAGACACCGGCTGGCCTTCTTTCCCGGAGCAACGGGGAGAAGAGGGACTCCCTCTCGTCCATGCTACCCTGCCAAAGACACGGCGAGACCACCGCCGGCCTCAAGCTACCTTGAGCTGGGGTGGGGGGAAAAACCAACAGCAGGCAGCAGTTCAATAGGGGCAGCACCCTCCCTGGCGAATGACTGGCTGCTGCCTTTGTACTTCCAACACCACTGTTTCAAGAACTAACACAAAACAGTGGTGGAGGTAATACAAAAGCAGCAGCCAGCAATCCGCAAGGAAGAGCACCACCCCTTACGGATTGCTGCCTGCCGATCTCCGGTTAGGTAAGCCAGGAGAAAAAGGAGACAGAGGAGAGAACCATCGTCAGGCAGATAGCTCTTCTCTGCCTCCTTCTCCCCCAACCTACCTAACGAACCTTACCAGGGGAAGAACGGGCTGACTGCCGACTCCTCCTTTTCCCCATTCGAAGCAGCAAAATTCGAAGCAGCAAAATTCAAAGCAGCAATGGGGAAAAGAGGAACCGACAGGCAGCCCGTTCTTCACGCAAAAGTACACACCAACAACAAACACCAACATTAATAAAAATTAATAAAAAATAAATAATTAAAAAAACCATTAATAAACAAGAAAAGGAAACCACAAACAAAAACATCCACAATACCACAAAAGCACAGACAAAACACCTAACTACAACACGAAAATACTGTACCTAACTCTAACAACACAACTACCACAAATTACACAAATAAACACCAACGACATCACAAAAATAAACAAAACCAGAAATAAACAAACCAATTACACACATTTAAAGCCCAACCAAAACAAAAAAGAACAAACAGAAACACCTCCCAGCCAACCACCACAAAATCAAAACAAAGAAAAATCCCAGAATAAATAAAACCAGAGAACTCACCAGCACGTCCTCCCTCCATGAGACCAGAACAGAAATGAAGAAACAAAGACTACTTACCGGAAGACGCCCCACCTAGAGGCCAGGAGATAAAAAACAAGTGAAATGAAAACAAAACCAACAGCTCCACCTGCAGGCCGGAATATTAAAAACAAGTCAAAAACAAAACAGCCCCACCTGCAGGCCGGAATATTAAAAACAAGTCAAAAAAATAACAATAAATCAAAAATGTACACAAATAACAAAATATGTTAAATAAATAAAATAAAAAGATTTATAGCATTCTCTGTTGATTTTTAACTTTAAAAAACCCCGAAACATCTAAACACAGTTTATAACAGCCCGGCAACGCCTGGCAACCTATGCTAGTTTTTATATAAAAAAGCAAGGTGTCACGGCCTTCGTTACTCAGGCGTCATGACACTGTAGCACCCACTGCCCCAGAATCTCGCAACCGCCTACCTTGGGCGGCTGGGGTGGATGGCCTGGGCTGCAAAGCTCCCCTCCCCGCCAGTTGGCAGAAACCAAATAGCAATGGTAGAGTGGCCCTGGTGCATCCTAGGGATTGTAGTCCCCCATTGAGACAAATGTAGAGTGGGACTACAGCTCCCAGTGGCCTTTGCGCTCGAGGACAGTGCACCCCTCCAAGAGGAGGTTCCACAATGGAGTTTGATGAGAGACCACTGGGAGCTGTAGTCCCGCTCCCCATTCTTCCCAATGGGGGCCACCCACCGAAAGACCTACACTACTTGGGATGCACTGGGGTCGCATTTCCTCTCACAGAAATACAAACTCCCAGGAGCAGGAGGCTTCGCAAGGCCAGCTAGGGCTTGGCTGCTGGGTTGGGAGTGGTAGGGAGCGCAAAGGATTTACCACCGCCCTCCCCATCCCCTTGAGAGTGCCACGGGCAAGAGGAGGAGGAGGCTGCAGCACCAGCTCCAGCAGAACAGAGGGAAGCACGAACGCCAACCTTGGACAAGCAGGTGTGCCGGCAAGGGGAAGTGCCAGCCCGTTTCGGGGGTTGGTGGGCTGCCAATCCACCCAGAGGACCCAGCCTCCAAGCCAACGGGAGGAGGCAGCAGCAGCACCCTCCAGCCTCCGATGGACCACTGTGTTCTGGGGAGGGCAGAGCAGGCATCCCTTCTCTGCAACGCCTGGGCTGAACTGCGTGCCCGTACGTCAGATGCCTTCTGGAGAGGGCAGGACACACACCCAGCCGGTGGGAGCAGTGGAGTAGGCCCTGGGCCGGGCCCAGGGCACCTGAGCAGGAGCCCGGGTGGTGGAGGATGGAGTCCCTTCCTGTGGAGGTAAGGTGGGTGCAGACTGGAGTCTGTGTTGGGGAACCTCTATCGCACTCTGCCTCCTGTGCCCTCCTGTGAGCCGCCATGGGCGGCGTGGAAGGGAACCACATGGAGGGCTGCCAGAGGCCTCTAGACCCGTGCCCCCCCTGGAGCCTCCTTTAGGGCAGTCGGCCTCCTCCACCCTCCTGGGCAGGCATACAGGGGGCTCCTTTGGGGAGCCAAGGCCGCAAGGCCTGTGGACTGCATGGCAGCAACAAGGCCGGGTAACTGGCGGTGTGTGTGTGTTGTGCAAGTGTGTCGTGTCACGTGTGATGTGCGTGGCGGCGGTGGGTGTGCATTGTGTGTCAGGTGCGTGTGTTTTGTGACATGTGTGGTTGTGTATATTGTGTGGGTGTGTGGGCATATTGTGTGGGTGTGTTGTGTGTGGGTATTTATTGTGTGGGTGTGTGATGTATTGGGTTGTGGGGTAGTGTGTGTGGGGTGTTGTGTGGGACTGTTTTCTGTGGGTGTGTTGTGTCGTGTGTGATGTGTCTGGGTATGGTGGGTGGGTGTTGTGTGTTGGGGTGTGTTGTGTGTCGGGTGTGACTGTTGTGTGTTGGTGTGTGTGTTGTATGAGTGTGTTGTAATGTGTGATGTGTGTGGCTGAGGTGAATGTGAGTTGTGTGTCAGGTGCATTTGTGTATGTGTGATGTGTGTGGGTATTGTGGGTATGGGTGTGTATTCTGTGGGTGGGCGATGTGCCTCGGTGAAAATTTAGCCCTGGGCAACACTGGGCACTCCTGCTAGTTGTATCTACAGCCTGCATCCCTAGACACAGGGAGTCCTGGCCTTATGCAGAGTGCCACAGACAGCAGATACAACATACAGTGGTACCTCGCTTAAAGAGCATAATGCGTTCCACGGGGTTGCTCTTTAAGCGAGTTTGCTCTTTAAGTGAAATACCATTGTAAGTGATCAATTGTGACTTCTGGCAGGGGGATTCCGAACCCAGATTTAGTCGTTAAGCAAGTTTTTGGTTGGTTTTAGTTGTTAAGCGAGGCAACCATTCAGAGAAATTTCTGCACTTTAAGCGAATTAGTCTCTAAGCGAGGTGCTCTTTATGCGAGGTTTTACTGTAATAGCAAGCTGCTAAAGGGGAGAGCCGTGTGCCACACAGCTTGCTCTGCATTCCCTGAATCAGACTTAAGGGGGTAGATGCTGCCCCCCCTCCAGACGGAGCCAGTTCTGCAGGCATTGCACATGGAGGGTTAAGATGTGCAAACTTGTTGTTTTCCTCAGGCAACAAAGTACCTTGGGCTGTCTCTACCCTAAGACACATATGCTTAGGTAAAGGTCGCCCTTGCTCGAAAAGCCAGTCGCATCCAACTCTAGGGTTCAATGCTCTTCTCTGTTTATAGCCAAAGAGCTAGTACTGTCTGCGTCTGCAGACATTTCCGTGGACACGTGGCAGGCATGCCTCAACACCGGAGTGCACGGAACGCTGTTTATCTTCCCACCAAAGTGGTCCCTATTTATCTACTTGCAATTTCTTGCTTTCAAACTGCTAGGTTGGCAGGAGCTGGGACAGAGACAGGAGCTCACTCCATCATGCAGTACCTGGGAATCAAACTCCAACCTTCCAGTCAGCGAATTCAGCGTCTTGACCACTTGAGCTACGGCAGTCTACCAACCTCTAATTGGCCAGTAAATCTGTTACTGCTTATAAAAGCACCACCAAACAGAGAGCAATGTACATCTTTTAGAACAGAGGTTCGCAACCTACGGCCCGCAGACCGGCCCTGGCCCATGATGCCATTCCATCCAGGCCGTTGCTGCCTCTGCTGCACCTGGAAGTGGAAGTGGACGTGTTTGTGTCAGCCATAAAACACGCCCACTCGTACACAAATGCACCCACGGTTGGTGTAAATGCGGAAGTGGGTGCATTTACGACAGCCATAAATAATCTATACCTATAAAATGGTGCGTTAACCGTTGGAATGTGACAAAGGATGTTGCAACAGGCCCCACTAGCCCGTAATGGGCCTCCGTTCACTCGCCCGAACCCGGTTCGCAGGTAACTGTTGGGTTGAAATTTTTGACCCGGGGGCAGGAGCCCCCCAGTCGCAAACAAAAAAAGGGAACGTCAATTCCCAACGTTCCTTGCGCCGCGCCGTGCCAGAGCCAATCAGGCTGAGCGGCGCGGCAAAAGGAACATTCGAAAACGCGCCGTGGCCAATCAAAAAAAAGCCGCAGGAAACAAACCGCTAAAGTATGCAAACACGTGCAAGCAAAACTACAAGCCCCAGCGTCCTGTGCGCCATTAGCGCACAGAACGCTGAGGCGGCCGGCGCGCGAAAAATAAAAGTTAAAAAAAAGCCCGCCACCGGTGCCCTTCTTCCCCATGGGCCAGCCAGCATGGCCCGTGGAGAAGAAAGCAAAAAAAAGCCCCCACCCCCACCGGTGCCCTTCTTCCCCACGGGCCAGCCAGCATGGCCCGTGGAGAAGAAAGCAAAAAAAAGCCCCCCCCCCCCCGCCCTTCTTCCCCACGGGCCAGCCAGCATGGCCTGCGGGAAAGAAAGCCACTGAAAAAGTTAACCCCAAAAAACAAACCAAAAACAATCAAAAACACTCAAAAATCCAAAAAGAAAACACAAACACAGCCGAAAGCAAACAAAAAAAACACACAGACCCCCCCCAAAAAAATCCAAACCACCCCCCCACCCCCCAAAAAACAGAGAGCTTACCAACAGACGTCTTGACTTCACGACCACCAGAAATCAAATGAGCAAAGAAAGGAAACACTAACCAGAAGCACCCAGAGGACTGAAGAGAAGAATTGTAGAGAGGAAGCAAAGCTCATCACCCCCACCCAGAGGCCACAAGAGAAAAAACATTCAAAAATATTTCAAAATAAAAGATTAATTCCCAAACAAATCAAATAAGTTAGCCAAAAATTCAAAAATATTCACACTAATCTCAAAAAAATTCCCCAAAAAACCAGAAATCAAATAAATTGCATAAACAAAAAACAAAAACCTTCAAAAACCAATTTAAAGAGCCCGGCACTAAGGAAGCCAGCGCACAAAAAAATAAAAATAAAACACACACTGGGAGCGCAAGTCCGCCGCAGGCGGATGCAGCGCCTCAAAGCCACAAAACCACAAAACCTTTCAACACCATTTAAAACAGCCCAGCACCATTTGAAAAAGAAAAAAAAAGAAACCCTTTACTATCCAACACAATTTTAAAAAGCCCGGCACCGCCGGGGAAAATATGCAAGTAATAATAATAATAAGAAGAAGAAGAAACAGCAGCAAGCAAGCAAGCAGCAGAATAACATGGAGGTTATATAATCTTCTGTTAAATCAGCAGAATGCTGACAATACTGAAGGCACCTCCCTCAAAAGAAAACTGGATTTGCAAAAACAGCACCCAGGGGCTAGAAAGGGGAAAGTAGTTGGTAGCAATGACCACAGCTCCGTGTGACAGCTTTATTCTTTCATTTAGTCCCCCCCCCCCCCGCCCCATGATATGGCAAATCTACATATAATGTAGATTCCCATTATTTCATATTCCATAGGATTGCACCTGCTCCCACTTCCACTGGATTCCACCATACTGTCAGCAGAGATCTACTAACAGATCCTGCCTTATTATGTCAAGGCCCCCTCATTACTCAGCATAAACAACATTCAATACAAACGAAGGTTCTAAAATATTAATTTGCTACTGCAGAATTCCTACTATCTTAGGCAACTCTACCAGCTAAATTAGATTCTTTAAAACATTTTTTTTACCAGAAATCTTAAATTTTAAAGGCAGGAACCTGTACCTTTGCTTATGAAATTTTAAGGACTAAGCACACTGATGATGTCCTACAAATGCTGATGATAAACAGATACTCTCTACCTTTCTATCAAAGAAACCAAAATTACTTTACTGCACAAGAGATAACTTGCTTATTTATATAATACAGGCTGTAATGAATATTGTAAAATACAGTACTAACGTTTAGCAGCTCTATGTCATTCACAAAAGAAAAGTCACCAATCAATATTATACTGATAAATCATGTGTGAACAGTACAATAATCAAAATAAATTGTTTTCTGTCACATGCATTGACCAGAACTCTGTGTGTGTGTGTGTGTGTGTGTGTGTGTGTGTGTGTGTGTGTGTGTGTGTGTGTGTGTGTGTGTGTGTGAGAGAGAGAGAGAGAGAGAGAGATAGAGAGAGAGAGAGAGAGAGAGAGAGAGAGAGAGAGAGAGAGAGAACCATCCAGGAAAACACGCAAGATAATTTATGTAACGCCAATAATTTCTGTCATATAATCTCCAAGAATGAAATGCAGAGCCCATGGATTAACACGTTAAAAGCTAAGTACATCCTGTTATTCGGCTGCTTGGACAAGTGTTGAGAAATGGATGCTATCTTTCTACTGAAACTCATGGAAGCTAAGGAAGCAGTATTTCTAGTTAGAATGACAAGGCATTTTGAATACAGAGAACGACAGCCTAGTGCAAGTTAAATATGTGATTCAAATGGATAATTGTACTTGGGTGGTTTTTTTTTTTAAGTTCAAAACATACATCATGAAAGTTGCTGCTCTTACAGTTTCTTGCCATTCACTTGCACTAAATTCCCTCCATTAAACCATCACCTTTTATATAGCATGGGTTTATACAGAAGTATATCAAATTGGGATCACTTCGGGGAGGAGGTAAACAGCGTTCCATATGCTCCAGTGTCTAGTCATGCCTGCCACATAACCACAGAAACGTCTGCAGATGCAGACAGCGTTATGTCTTCAGCTTTGAAACAGAGATGAGCACTGAATCCTAGAGTCAGATACGACTGGCTTTCGAGCAAGGGAAACCTTTACCTTTACCTTTATATCAAAGCTCTTCCGGCTGCAAAATAAAAGAAACAGGATTCTTTATTCCTTTTTACTATTTAATTCAGTGCTATTAGTTTGGGGTTGTGGGTTTAACTTTGTTTTACTATGTACTTTGCTTAATTGTATGTTATATTTTCTGAATTGTATTCTGTAATTTGTAATTTTGAAAATGTGTAATTTTTGTGATATGTTGTGAGACCGCCCTGAGTCGGCCTTGTGCTGAGTAGGGCGGGGTACAAATTAAATTGATTGATTGATTGAATAGCCAATAATGCTGATAATAAATTACAATATTTCAAGGCAGCATCAGTGTGAACTGAGATGAACTGATGGTGCCTCCTTGTGGACCAAGTGAAAATTAACCATGACCATACTCCATATTTTATTCTTCTTACATAGGTAGAATGCTTTATTATTTATTTATTTGTTTGTTTGTTCATATTTGTATTGCCACCCTCTCGCCGAGATTTCAGCTGTTCCTGAAGGGCAGCACAGCAGCAAAGTTTTTCTGTCATAGTAGCATTTCTTTTTAATGTTTCTATTTAACTTAAAGACTCAGAAGTGGTTAAAATATATTTTGCATGTTATCTTGACTTCCCCCACCCCCCTCAGGTGAGGAAAACAGAGAGAGCCTTCTCAAAGATTTTGGTATTTTTGATCCACAATTGGGCATACCCCAGGCAATGGCAACTTTGTGCTGGCTAGTCTTTCTCAAACTAAATCAGGTGAAAGGAACTACAGAATGAATTCACCAAAAGGTGGCTTCATTTTGGCCTATCTGAGAGTAAACAAAACAGAACAGCAAAAAAAGAGACAAAAAATGATGTGGCATCTTAAAGACTAACTCCTGTATAATGGCTTTTGTGCCAATTAAAACACATAAACATCTCACTCTCAAAACAAATACAGATTCCTCTATGTGCACTTTGAAAAACAGGAAAATGTAAGGATGTTTTTCATCCCCATATCTATCTTGTGAGATGAAAGAATGTAGTGAATGTTGCACTTGGCAACATATAAGAAACTCTTATTAGGTTTTGTAACGTGTCCTTTAAGACAAATAGCAAATTTAAGTCCACCTGTAGGTGGCACTCTTTGATAAATTTACATGCAGTTTATAGTTTATAAACAAAATGATTTTCAAAAGAAATTATTCCAATCACATTTTCAGTATTTCCCCTCCTAGCAAACAGATATTTTCATTTCATATCTCAGAAACCACTATTTTCTGTGCTGTTCCAACACGTATAGCCATTTGCACACACAGGAGAAATAAAAAAGAGGGATCAGTTAGAGGAATTCTTATCTAGTTCTTCTTCAACCTGATTTATTGTTTTCCTTGGTAACAAATTTAATAACAAAATAAACCCTTGAGTGATTGAGACTCCCTTTTGATAAATAAGCTGTGAACTGACTTCAAAGACCAACACTAATCATGTTTACTTAATTCAACATGCCATTAAATAGAAAGCAAATGCTATTTTTGCAAATGCAGTACATTCCAGGATTGTTGTCCATTTTTAACAACATCCAGTGCTAAAAAAAAAACACATTCCCCCTCACCCATCCCTAAGCACTGTGAGAGAGAGAACCAAGCATTTCTATATAACACACCTGTCAGATGATCAATTGTTCTTCAACTAGTATAATATATGGCTGACAGCATTACATGGGGATGAAACGAATAGACTTCACAAAAGTAAAGTACTGTAGTTTTTGTGTAGGAAGGTCAGGAGTTTTGTTTTTAAAACAATGTCTGTCCCCTTGTCCTAAATAAGCAGCACTTGAATCTGTTCCAAGCCCACAGGCATTTGATTTAATCTGTAGGCCAGAAGAAGCTGGGATGTTAGGAAGCAATTACTACGTGTGGAATTCAGTTTTGCTCCTGAACAAACCAGAAACCTGCTACAATTACTCTTTCACTAGAGAACATCATTCTGCAATTAGAATCTCGAAACCATGTCAGACAGCCAAGCAATCTTCTGTCTTTTAGCCATTAGCAGTCAAGTTATTATTAGCTGGAGCTCTGCATCCCCATATAATCCTTCTCCCCTTCTCTCTGAGCAATCACAAGTCTTTGAGACTGAGCAATCACAAGTCTTTGAGACCGAGTTTCTTCAGTACTCATCCATCCTCCAATCCATGAAGGTTTCACTTTCAACCACCAAATGTCCCTTTGCCAATAGCATCTTTCCTTCTTCCATGTTACTTAGCTGCTCAGTTTATATCTAACTAGCAGGTTTTGCCCGGCGGTGCCGGGCTGTTTTAAATTGTTTTTGAAGGTTTTTGTTTTGTTAATGTTTGTACAAATGAGGTTAGTCTGTAATTGTGATTTTTAAAATGTTTATTCATACACACGGGCTGTTATAAACTGTGATCAGCTTTTTTGGGTTTGTTTTTGTGGATTAAAAAAAGAGGAAAGGATGATATAATTTTTTACAATTATTTTATTTAACCAAATAATGTTTTAGTATGTGAATTTTTTAAATAGTTGTACCTTGGATAATAATTTTAAAAATGTGAAAGTACATGTTTTTTTACATTCAATGTTTTTAAACTGTGTTTAGATGTTTTGGGTTTTTTTTTAGTGAAAACTCTACACAGGATTTTAGAAATGTTTTTATTTTATTATTTTGTGATTTGGTTGTGATTAGTGTGAATGTGTGATGTAATGTTATATTTTTGACTGTTTGATCTCTTGTGGCCTCTGCGTGGGGCTGTTGAGTATTTCTTTTACTTTGACTGTTTTTTCTCTACTGGCCTCTGGGTGGTGCTTCTTCCGGTAAGTAGTCTCTTTCTTTCCTCATTTCAGTTCCGGCCGTCGTGGAGGTAGGACATGCTGGTAAGTTGGCTGGTTTAATTTCTTTTGTGGGTTTGTTTTGTTTTTCTTTTTTGGTGTTTTTCTGTGTGTTTTTTCTGTTTGTTATTTTTGGTTAATTTTGGATGTTTTTGTTTTTTGTGTTTTTTTTAATTAATGGTTTATTTATTTTAATTATTTTGGTGTTTGTGTTTTTTAGTTTTGTTTCTCTTTCAAGGGGAGGGAGGCACTGGTGCCTTGGCCCCCTCTTGAAAGCGAAAAACTTTTAAGGAAAGGAAAGTCAGCGGGCGGAACGCCGTCCGCTGGCTTTGCTTCCCTGGGAATGGGTTCACTTTCAAGGAGGGGGCAAGGCACCAGTGCCTTGGCCCCCGCTTGAAAACACTTTTTTGGTAAGTAAAGTCAGCGGGCGGAGCACCGTCCACTGGCTTTGCTTCCCTGGGAATAGGTTCACTTTCAAGGGGGGGGGGCAAGGCACCAGTGCCTTGGCCCCCTCTTGAAAGCGAAACACTTACTCGTAAAGTAAAGGCAGCGGCTGGAGCGCCGTTCGCTGCCTTTCCTTTGCGGAGGAATTGTTTCGCTTTCAAGGGGGAGAAGGCACTGATGCCTTCGCCCTCTCTTGAAAGCGAAACACTTACTCGGAAAGTAAAGGCAGTGGCCGGAGCGCCGTTCGCTGCCTTTCCTTTGTGGAGGAATTGTTTCACTTTCAAGGAGGGGAAGGCATCAGTACCTTCCCCCCTTGAATCCCCTGTGTTTGTGGGTTTTTTCCACCCCGGCTCAACTTTTCTTGAGGCCGGTGGTGGTCTCGCCGTGTCTTCTGCGGGGTAGCGTGGAGGAGAGGGAGTCCCTCTCCTCCCCATTTTTCTGTGAAAGAAGGCCGGCGGGTGTTTGCGTGGCTGTGAGGTGCTGCGTCCACCTGCGGCGGACTTGCCCTCACGTTGTGTTTTATTTTTATTTTTCACGCGGCAGCCTTCTCAGCGTTCTGTGCACTCATGGCGCGCAGGACTCTGGGGCTTGTAGTTATGCATTTGTGCGTTCCGTTTGTGCAGCGGTTTTTTTCCTGCGGCTCCATTTTGATTGGCCGCGGCACGTTTCCGAACGTTCCTTTTGCTCGCACCTCTCAGCCTGATTGGCTGTGGCGCGGCACGCGCATAGCATGTTGGGAAGTGAAGTTCTTTTTCTTTGTTTACGTTCGGGGGCAGTTACTTGCGAACCCAGTTCGGGCGGGCGAGTGAATGAATGCTCGGTACGGGCTAGTAGGGCCGGGTGCAGGATCCTTTGTCACATTCCAACGGTTAACGCTCAGATTTATAGGTATAGATTAGAGTCTCCAAAAGTAGCAAACTCTCATTATTCCCCATAATCTTGAATCTCTAGTTTAAAAACCAAGCCTTTTCTTCTTGTATTTTTAATATGTGTTTCTAATATGTTTTTAATATGCGAGTTAGTCTTATTAGCCATCCAGAGTGGGAAAACCTCCTAGATGGGTGGGGTAAAATGTAATAATAATAATAATAATAATAATAATAATAATAATAATAATAATAATAATAATAATAATAATAATAATAATAATAATAATAATAATAATAATAATAATAATGTTTTCCACCTGCAATCACTTCTGTGCTATGCTAACACTTCTAACCATTTGCTGGATGAGATCAAAGGCCAGTCAAAGGCTAGCATCCATCCATTTGTTTTTTTACATAAACATATGAGAAAATGTGTTCAATCTTACTGTATTACTAATTATGTTCTTCCATTCTTTATGTTCAAGTCTGTTGAATGAAGCCATGTGTATAGTGACAGGATGCCTCAAACCTACACCAGTTTAAAAAATATACCCTCTTGTTGGTATGCTCCACCTAAGATCAGGAGAGAAGTAGCAGCAGACACAAGAGAGAACTAAGCAAGAGAACAACCCTCAACACCCTATGAATGGATATGAGCCTCAAGCCCACCGGCTCAGATCCAGGAAGAGCTTTATGGCAAGTACAAACATTCTTGAGGGTAGGTATGCAAGAGCAAAACCAAATTAGAAGATGAAGGAAGGAGCTCATTGGTCAAGAAACAACATTAAAGGAGAATATAGCTGAGGATCTCAACCTCCCCTACATCACTTGGAGGACCCTGAATAGGCTGAGGATTGGAGTCCCTAAATGCAAGACCAACATGTTCAAGTGGGGGGTTGCTGGTGGACAACACACTGTGTGAATGTGGAGAGATACAGAATCCAACTCATTTACTGGTCTGTCAATTGCTGCCAGAGGCATGCACCAATGAAGGTTTGGGCAATGACAAAGCAAAGAAATTGGCTTCATTTTGGCAGTCCAGGGTTTTATTGGGACACGAAAGAAGAAGTCTGTGACTGTAGTGGCAGCAGAAAACTATCAGTAGTTAAGTGAATTCACAGAAATGAATTTGCTTTTTTCAAGAGAGGATGTATAACAATCTCTTTCAAACCAGAGGACATAACACCCTTGGTCAGAAAAGCATTTATGACATTCCTCAGTGACTCCCCCATCTCCTTTACAGATTTTAATAGCCATAATGGGCAAGGGTCAAAGTGACAGGTTGTGGGTTTACAATGTACAAGTCTAACTTCTTAGATGACACAAGCTGAAACTGATCCCATAAAATCTGATAGGAAGTCTCACTGGACTATGTGCTTTGTCAGCTGACCCAGCACACACTTGCAGAGCCCCAACTCACCAGAGGAGAAATTGGGGGGGGGGGGGAGAGGAGGTAATCCCAATTATTATATAAACCATCCCACTTTAAACCCAAACAACCAGGGAAGACACAGGGCTATGCTGCTGATTAACACTGCACAGCTGACAGTAAAATGGGTAGACATACTGTGCTTGTGCCTTCACTATATTTTTTGTCATTTTTAAACTAACTGATAAATAATGTAAGCTCACTGAGAACAGCAGCAACTCTGTTGAAGTGTGCCTTTTAGCTCCCCCACCATCTCTTAAACCCTGTACTTTGAAACAATAAAATATGTGTCTCAATCTGGTTCCTTTGACCATTTTGAAGTTAAATGACATGGATTTTAATTGAAATGCTTTCACATTTTATACTTTTATATTTTTTATTCTTTTGCTGTGTTCCACAAGATGTATTCCATTAATCTTAGAAGACTGTAGGTGTGTGCAAAGAAGTTATGCTTCAAATTATCACAGATTTTCTTCTGCTTTGCGCACTGTAGATGTGTACAAAGAAGTTATGCTTCAAATTATCAGATTTTCTTCTGCTTTGCGCCTCATAAATAAATAAATGTCTCTTACTTCCAAGTAATAAAAGGAGGGGGATTCACAAAGAGGGAACAAACAAACATGTGTTTGCATTTTAAACCCTCTAAATTTTTTCTTTTTGAATCTTTGTCATACTAGGATGGATCTAGAAGAGGAGAATGCATTTTGTGATCTATGTTTATAGCAGGGGCACACCCTGTTTCCCTCCCCTTGAATTTTAGGGCTACAATGGTCAGAGGTAAGCCCAGAGTTACAGCAGAGCTTCTCATGCAGGAACAAAGGCAAAGCACAGTGCCTAGGAGAGCCTGTGACTCATTTTGCTTTCTCCATGATCTGCAAATACACCCTGCATGCTGAAGCTGATGTACAAAAAATAGGCCTGCTGTTCACTTACCATTAAAAAATAAACACATGTATAAATACATTGATCAATTATTTACCGAGTAACAAAAGCAATATATGAATTAGTATATCTGACAGCATGCTACTTTATTGGTACATCCTTGATTTTCAAAATGGCAATTTTAAGATGCCACTAAGCCTGAACTGTAACCAACTGTAAAATGGCACATACTAATTAGATCCGTTTTAAAATAAGACACATCAATTAAAATGGTTTGAACTTGTTTTTCCTAAGGTGTCAGAAGTCACTTTACTGATCTCACTGGGCATGATCTATCTCCTTCATTTTCTTAGAACAGTAGCCCCAGTTACTATCTTTTCAAGCCTGAAGGTAATTAGCTGGAAGGCCAAATTATTTCTGTTACCAAAGTTACAAGAAATGAATCCTTGGGTCTAAGCTGCACAAAAATGAGCAAAAGTTTTGAGTCACCCTGAACTGTACTGAACAGTCTGAGAAGGTCTCAGCACAATGAAAGAAAGGTTGTCTCTGCTACAAAGCCACATAACTCGCACAGCTCTGCAAATATGTGTTGATTCCCCAAAACATCAACAAGCAGGCATTGTAGATAGCATTTTAACGTAACCAGCATGTCAAACCATTTGAATGGTAGTGGTAGCTCTTTCTAGCAAGTCTTTGTGAAACAGCTTTCTGCCTCTTCTATTGAACAGCCTTTTAATCCTCATCTAATGCAAATTCCATTCCTCTTCAGTTGTTAGGGCTGCAACCAATATGGCACCAAACTACCCCCTATGTGCCAACAGCATTGTTAATACAAAAAAAAAAGTGATGTAAGCAAATTTGTGTTCATCTGCAGAGATGGAACAAACATCTTGCTAGGTCAACCATTAATGAGGCTACATTTGGGATTCTTTCTGCTAAGATAAAATCTTACACAGCCAGCAGAGCAGACAGTATCCTCCATAAATGGATAAATAAAAACTCCCTTCAACAAAGGACCATATTAAGATGTTTTGTGCCGTCTTTGTGGAAGTTCTGGAAGAGAGACTACAAACAAGATAAATAAGATGTGGCCAATTTTATTTTATTTTATTGCTACAGAGGAAGTCCAATATTTTTCTCTATTTAAGGTGGCCATATCTTATTTACCCTGATCAAAGGTTGAGTTGTTCAGCACAAAAATACTTTGATGTGACACTTGACATGAAACTCTCTTTTAAGCAGCACTGCCTGAATACCAAAGCTAAAGTTAGTACAAGGAACATCATCAGAAACTCACATACAGTAAAACCACGCATAAAGAGCGCCTCGCTTAGAGACTAACTCGCCTAAAGAGCAGAATTTTCTCTGATTGGTTGCCTCGCTTAACAACTAAAACCAACCAAAAACTCGCTTAACAACTAAATCAGGGTTTGCAATCTCCCCCCCCCCCCGCCAGAAGTCACAAATGGTCACTTACAATGGTGTTTCGCTCAAAGAGCAAACTCACTTAAAGAGCAATCCTGTGGAAAGCATTATGCTCTTTAAGCAAGGTACCACTGTACTATAAATGGGGAACTCAACCATCCATGCTACGTACATCAGCTTTGATCCTGAGCATCTTTAGAGCAGAGTATGCTGTTCCAGTATGGAGCACATCTACACACACAAAAAAAGTTGACATCGCTGTTAATGAAGCCATTTGTATTGTGACAGGATGCCTCAAACCTACACCAGTTGAGAAAATATACCTCTTGTTGGTATCGTTCGACCTAAGATAAAGAGAGAAGTAGCAGTGGATGACAAGAGAACTAAGCAAGAGAATGACCCTTGACATCCTCTGAACAGATATGTGCCTCAAGTACACTGGCTCAAATCCAGGAAGAGCTTTATGGCAAGAACAAACATTCTTGCGAGTACATAACAGCAAAAACAAATTAGAAGATGGAGGAAGGAGCTTGAACAAGGAATAACATTAAAGGAGGATATGGCTCAGGAACTCAACCTTCCCTACGTCACTTGGAGGACCCTGAATAGACTGAGGGTTGGAGTGCCTAAATAAATGACCAACATACTCAACTGGGAGCTGCTGGTGGACAACAACACGCTATGTGAATGTGGAGAGATACAGAATCTGTCTCATTTACTTGTCTGCCGATCACTGCCAGAAATATGCACCAATGAGGACTTAAGTTTGGCCAACGACAAAGCCAAGTAAGTGGCTTCATTTTGGCAGTCCTGTGTTTAATCAGAACATGAACAGAGAATTTATTTTACCTTGATCATAGTCTCTTTTCCCCAGACCTCCCATGAAGGCTGAACAAAACATCCAGATAAAAGAAATAAATTTTGTGTCAGAAATTACTCTGGGTTGAAAGGATTTTTGCTGGAGAAATGTAAGGACATAAAGAAAGTTCCTATCTGGAATAGAACATTTCTAGCTGCAAAATAGTTCAAGAAGAAATCTTTCAAGACTTTGTCTCTGCTACATCCAGCCTATGAAATATATTGAGAAACAGTACAATTTAGCAAACATTAAAAACAGAAACCCAGAGCCACACCTACCACAACTAGAGTATAGCTACAGAAATTCCCTCAGGCTTTATCAATGAATGGCTAATACAAGACAAATCAGGGAGTAAACAAAACAAAAAAGACAAAAACATTATGGCACCTTAAAGACTAACTCCTGTATTTAAACGTGAGCTTTCATGGATGAAGTCCACTTTGTCAGACGATACAAGATAGTTCCTCATGAAACACACCTTAAACGTCATTACCACATGTAAACTGCTATATTTTAATCACATCATATGTGTACATACATAGAACAATGGCCTACAGCAACTGTCCATAGTGTGATCATAATACATGATTGCACACTTATTACATACAATAGTATATATGTGGTTTTCAAGCAAAAGAAGCAAAATAATTTTTTCAAGTCATGAATCAACTAAAGATAGGCCTATACCCCCTTCGCCACCATCTTTTTTTGAGCCTAAAGTGGAAATAAAATTTAGATTACTCCAAAAGAAGTTGTTTGAGTTCTATGTCATTCATACATGCATTAAAACAGGGACGCCCAAACTACGGCCCGTGGGCCCAATTAGGCCCCTGCATATCATTAATGCGACCCGCCGTGAGTACCCAGGCTCACCGTGGACAGCCCCCACCCCCACCACCTGACGTCAGCGGCAGCAGCAGCAGTGATCGCGCTTTGTCTGGGCTGCTCCGAGCAGCCTCTTGCTCAGTCCCATCCCCTCTGCAGCCTTTGCCAAAGCTGATCGCCGCGTCGGGGAAATTTTCAGAGTCTCCTGTGTTTCAAAATTGGTGGCACTAGGAGAACTCGTTATGCACCCAGGATGACATCACCACAGTGTACCAGGTTTACCCTTCCAGCACTGCGAATTTTGAAACATAGGAGGCTCCGGAAATTTCCCCGGCGTGGCGATAGGCTTTGGCAAAGGCTGCAAAGGGGATGGGACCGAGAAAGAGGCTGCTCGGAGCAGCCAGGACAAAGCAGGATCGCCACCGCTGCTGATGTCAAAACTGTCAGCAGCGGGAGCAGCCCGCCTCCGGGCCCCGCAGCTGTGTGTCGGGGGCGGAACCGGCCCGCCAAAAAAAGTTTGGGCACCACTGCATTAAAAGCTGGCAATATTGATTTAATGTTTAAACTATATTATAAGCCTTTGTTAAAAAGTGAAAGCGCACCTTCGGCCCTGGGCTAGGCGCATTGGAAGTGTTGCCGGTGGCGCATTCACCTCACCCAGCCAGGGCCAAAGGCGCACTTTCACCTCCGCACTTCCCACACACCTTTTGCCCTGGGCGAGGTGAATGAGAAGCATTTATGGCAGCGCTCGGAGGGGGAGGCCACCAGCCCACCTTCCAGCTGCGCCAGCGGCTGCTGCTGTTCCTCCTCCTCTTCTTCCTGGCTCCTGGTCACGTCCAGAACGTGGGGAGAGGGGGGAGGAGGAGGGGGGAGTGGTGTGGCAGGGAGGGGGCGTTACCAGCCAGTTCTGCTACGGGTCCGGTCAGACAGGACAGGACTGGCTTCAGTACATCACTGTATTTCAGGTATCAAGGGAATCCTAAAGCCAAATTAGATTATGTTTAAAAAAAAGATCACACATTTAAAAAAAGTAGTTAGGAGGGTCAGGCCTCCCTCCCATCCAGACTAAAAGCAGTGCATTTAGCCTTCATTTTTTAGATACGTCTGATTCTAGAAATAAGCTTCTGCTCCCAGATTCAATGAGGTGGAATTTTTTTCAAAAGTCATGTAGTTCAACCTATGCTGCTAGTTCAACCTATGTACAACCCCCACTACCAAAACATTCCTGATAAGGTAACTGTTCAACTTCTCTTTGAAAAAGAGCTAACAAAGAATTATTTACCATCTCTGAGATTAGAGTACAGTGGTATCTTGCTTAAAGAGCATAATGCATTCCACGGGATTGCTCTTTAAGCGAAACACCATTGTAAGTGACCAATTGAGACTTCTGGGGGGGGGGGGTGTTTGCAAACCCTGATTTAGTTGTTAAGCGAGTTTTTAGTTGGTTTTAGTTGTTAAGTGAGGCGACCATTCAGAGAAAATTCTGTTCTTTTAGCGAGTTAGTCTCTAAGCAAGGCGCTCATTATTTGAGGTTTTACTGTACTATATTGTGTTGTATGTGGAGTGTCCTTTGAAGACACCTCTCAAAACTTAAGTTATAATATAGTTACCACATCACTATTTGGGATTAGCCAGCCAGAAAACACACTGGCTGCAGATTCTCTTCCGGACACAATACAAGATCTATTGTATTGTCTTTCTCAGGTTTGGGAGTAGGCAAGTGGCAACTAGGAAGTAAGACAATGGAACCAATTATCTTGGGAGGTGGCAAGTGCTCCAATGCTGGAGGCATTCAAGAGAAAATCAGGCAACCTTCTGTCAGATCAGCTTTGATTAGGATTCCTGCATTGAGCAAGGGGCTGGAATTGATTGTCTCATAGGCCTCTTCCAACTCAGATATTCTATTACTATATTCTGTTATCTATACAGTAAATGGTTTGCATTCTGGCCATTTAAATGACTACCTTGTTTGGCCTTTCATTCATCATCACGAGCCTGGCTCGCCATCCCTCTGAGGCTTGGGGTTAGGCAAGTGGAAGAGAGCCTTCTACTACAATGCCTGTGATGTGGAATGACTTTTCCAGAGAATTCAGGGTGCTAGCCTTGATAGTTTTTCAAGCAAAGAAGATTTGTTGGTTTTTTATATAAAAAAGAAAACATATACATTAAGTGTAGGAGCAGCAGCCATAAAATCAGTAAACAGCAACAAAGGTAAATGTATAGTAAAAAAAATCACTTAGCAAATAACCTAAAGCCTGGGCAATTAAAACAACAATATACAGTATATATTTAATAGCATTTTGAACCAAAAACTGTCCAAGAGGACTTTAATGGGTTGGCTGGGCATACAGGAACTTGGTCAGTAAAGTAAAAATAATATTTTAAAGAACATAGTTATGACTCTCAACAAATCATACTGGGTGCCAAGCATTACATATCCAACACTATTCAAACTAATAACAGGGCTAAAATGCATTAATTTTTAATGGCACATTATTGTGGCTCAATACTCAGGGCTGAGCAGTTCTGCAGAATGTGAGCACATGAGACCTACCCAATAAGATTTTAAAGAGTTGTTAAGTGTCCAGCAAAACTAAACAGAAATCCCCAAACCTGTCAATTAAAGATCAGCCAACTTATGCTACTGATGGTCAGCTTTGCTTTGTTTCCCTCTACTCGGGTTGCCAATTCACCCACAGCCTAACGAGGTGACCCAATCAATACACAGAGTAGGAACTGCAGAACAAACTGGCTGATTTTAACTATTAAATGGGGTTGCTATTACTCTTCTGTGCTTCTAACACCTTTTGGGAAGAAATAATTACTTTGCTAGAAGCGGAAAGGCACTAACTGGGAGGGCAAAACATCAATTCACTTTGCTTAATATCATTGCAACATCTGTCAAATGTAATAAGGAAAAAGAGGGAGAAGATGTGCATGACCCTATCGTTAGCCCCCACTTCTACTTCATAAAACAACCCAGTTGAAGACAACAACTTAATTTGTACCAATACCAAAATACTTTGATCAGTAGTTTGGATAATCCAGTGGCAGACAGGACATTCAAAAGACAGCTGAATAAAACTTTATGTCTTCTGATGTTAAGTTTTTCAATAATAAAATCAGCGGCATGACAATAGGTTAGGTCAGTGTTTCCTTTCAGCTGCCAGTGGCCTTCCAGGATTTCATCCAGATGCCTCCTTTTCTCGGCATCTTGCTTTCCAAGACTTTTAAACTAAAGATGTTGAGTTAGAGACCTTTTGCACATGAAAACAATGTGTTGCATCTCCTCATCGTGTGTACTACAGTTGCCCCATTGTTATACTCACCACAACCCATCATGGCATTGCAGCAAGTTATCAAATGGATGTTTACAGGCACAATTCTCACATATTCATTGCAGTAACATTAACAAACTCACCGAGAGCAACTGCCACAGGAAGTGTGAGTCAAGTCTAGTCAAGGCCAGGGGAAAAAGAGGAAGACTAGAGATGAGATAATTGACTCCATAAAATAGGTTTGCAGAGCTGAGCAGGGTTGTTAATGACAGAACATTTTAGAGCTCACTCATTCATAGGATCACTGTGATATGATGGCACAAGGCAACACTAGCCTCTCTTATCACCTCAGCTCTTTAGGGGAATAACTTAATTTCATAGCTACAAATACTAAATGATTAAATCATTACTAATTTTTTTTTATGCACCCTCTGGTTGATGAATGTGGGATGTTGTGCTTCTCTAGCCACGATTCTGAGCTTTACCTAGCATGAAAGTTGAAGATACCAATGCCAGCAGTCAAGAAGTCTACAGCAGGGGTTCTCAACCTTTTCAAGTCAAGGGCCGGGTCACACTCCCTCAAACAGTTGAGGGGGTCGGACTTGTTGTCCCGCCCCTGCCGTTTACGGCTGCTGTAAATGAGTCCGCAGCTATCATAAATGCATTTATGACAGCTGCAGACACATTTACAGCTGTCGCAAATGCGTTTACGACTCCGCATTTGAGTCCGTGGCCGATTCCAGCAGTGGCAGCTGGAGCGAGGACAGGGGCCAGATCATTCAGTGCCCTGGTCTACAAGATACCTTATTCTGCTCACTACCATGACCAATTGGACTACAACTCCATGATATCTTGCCCTGTAAAGTCAACGGTGAAAATTCGGGAGAGTTTTAATCTATTGGGAACCAATAGATGCAGTATTTCCCACACTATGTTCCATGAAACACTGGTGGATTTCAATTCCCAGAAGCCTAAGTCAGTACATTGGTTGATCAGTGCTTTGGGGAACTGATTTAGGCTTCTGGGAATTGACGCCCACCAGTGTTCCGCGGAACAGTTTGGGAAATGCTGGTTTAGAGGATGCCCTCTTTTACTCACTAACATTCACAAAAAGATACCAAGAAAGGGACAATCCCAGAACCTGACTCAATTTTTCACCAGCTAGCCACTTCAAACACTAAAGCAATTGTCAGGGCTGGTTTTCAAAATGTTCTCTAGGTATCCGATACTTGGAAAATATGGATGACATTAAGTGATATGATAAAACCACAGGCTTGGGGGTGCTGACAGGAGCTTATTTATCCAGATGATCAGTCACACTCATGAGTCAACTGGCCCTTGAACTGATTGCAAGTGAGTATGGAAATAAATGGATTTGACTTCACATCTCAGATCCTGGATTTTGCCGATTCAAATGGAGGTCTTTCCTCTTTCTTCCCATCTATAATACTAAGAACTTTCCTTCTCTTTGCTCAAAGAATCCACTAAATTTGATCTTTGCTGCTGCTCTAGTTTTTCAATTCAAGATGCTGCCAATGTTTAAAACACAAAGTAATGATTTATAAATTCTGGTATTCCGGAAGAGGCTGAGAGAGTAACTGACAATATTTGCTGCTCCGTTCATCTTGATGTAGAGCAGCAAGTCAGCAAATTCAAAAAAGTGGGGGGTGTTGAACTTGATTTAACATAAATGTTTCAATCCAAAAAAGCAGCCAATCATATGACCTAATATGAACCATTTTACTTCACTCTCAAAGGTTCAAGTAAAATCTTCAGTAAGCATTATGTTGCAAATAAAAATCCACACTGCGCATCCCTGAAAGTGATTTAAAATGAGGTTTTGCAAAAAAAAAATCCTTATCTTTCCTTGGCCTTCTCTCAAAGTCTGGATGTGTTGTGTTCTACTCTTGAGCATGAAAGAATATCAGGCTGATGGAACATGGCTGGGTCTTCTTTCGTAATATAGGCAGCAAGAACAGATTTGCACTAGGTTGCATGGAGCAGATGAATCCCAAATTCATGTAAATTCCTTGGGGATTAACATTCTAATACCTTCTATTTGCATAGACATGTACTTAAGTGCAAACAGTTAATCATAAATACACATTTCTTCAATGCATTTTGATTACTTTTTGCTTCCAAGCAATTGATACTGTACCTAAAGAACCTGTTCAAGAATCAGCCAGAGAATTGTTTTGTATTTGGATGAAAAGTGGCTGGAAGATAGCAAAAGGTGAGCACATATGGTTACTAGGGGTGGATGGACTGTGGCTCTAGTCCCTCTGTGCCAAAATATATACTTTGAAGGAGTGTTTTGGATTTAATGACATGGTGAAGCAAAAGCAGAAAGGAGTGCAACCTGAACAAGGAAGAAATATACTATTTCACCTCTACAACCAGATAGAGAATGCCCTTGCAAGCATGATTCCCAAGCATCCCCTTTGACCAGGAAAGAGTTTAAAAGTTCTTATCCTAGTTGACAGTTGGGTCTTGACTAAGAGGTTCAAAAGTTCAGATTGTCCCAGAGAAGGAGCCAATTTCCCATTTGAAAAGAAGTGCTATATAACTCAACACAGCAAGGATAGGGGATGTTGCTATTCAGTCCCACAGTCAAGTTCAACCCTTTGTGACCCCATGGAATGCAGTACGCCAGGGCCCACTGTCATCTGCCATTCTCTGGAGTCTACCCAGATCCATGTTCACTGCGCCAATAATGGTGTCTAACCATTTCATCTTCTGCCACCCCTTCTCCTTTTGCATTCAATCTTTCCAAGCATCAGGGCCTTCTCCATCTTTTCATCTCTTTTCATTTGATGGCCAAAATATGCTGCTCAAAAAAATAAAGGGAACACCTACACAACACAATGTAACCCCAAGTCAATCACACTTCTGTGAAATCAAACTGTCCACCCTGGTAGCAACACCGATTGACATTCAATTACACATGCTGTTGTGCAAATGGAAGAGACAACAGGTGGACATCAGAGGCAATTAGCAAGGCATCCCCAATAAAGGTGTGGTTCAGGAGGAGGTGACCACAGACCACTTCTCAGTTCCTTTGCTTTCTGGCTGATGGTTTGGGCACTGTTGAACGCTGGTGGTGCCTTCACTCTAGCGGTAGCATGAGACGGAGCCTACAACCCACACAAGTGGCTCAGGTAGTGCAGCTCATCCAGGATGGCACATCAATGCGAACTGTGGCACGAAAGTTTCCTGTGCCTGCCAGCGTTGTGTCCAGAGCATGGAGGCGCTACCAGGAGACAGGCCAGTACACCAGGAGACGTGGAGGAGGCCATAGGAGGGCAACAACCCAGCAGCAGGACCGCTACCTCTGCCTTTGTGCAAGGAGGAACAGGTGGAGCACTGTCAGAGACCTGCAAAAAATGACCTCCAGCGGGCCACCAATGTGCATGTGTCTGCTCAAATGGTCAGGAACAGACTCTATGAGGGTGGTACGAGGGCCCGACGACCACAGGTGGGGGTTGTGCTCACAGCCCAACACCATGGAAGACGTTTGGCATTTGCCAGAGAACACCAAAATTGGTGCTGTTCACACATGAAAGCAGGTTCACACTGAGCATGTGACAGATGTGTCAGGGTCTGGAGATGCCGTGGAGAATGTTATGCCGCCTGCAACATCCTCCAGCATGACCGGTTTGGCGGTGGGTCAATAATGGTGTGGGGTGGCATTTCCCTGGAGGGCCACACAACCCTCCCCATGTGCTCACTGGAGGTAGCCTGACTGCCATTAGGTAACCGAGATGAGATCCTCAGACCCCTTGTGAGTCCATATGCTGGTGTGGTTGGCCCTCGGTTCCTCCTAATGCACAACAATGCTAGACCTCATGTGGCTGGAGTGTGTCAGCAGTTCCTGCAAGACAAAGGCATTGATGCCCATTCCCCAGACCTGAATCCGATTGAGCACATCTGGGACATCATGTCTCGCTCCATCCACCGATGCCACGTTGCACCACAGACTGTCCAGGAGTTGGGGGTTGCTTTAGTCCAGGTGTGGGAGGAGATACCTCAGGAGACCATCCGCCACCTCATCAGGAGCATGGCCAGGCATTGTACGGAGGTCATACAGGCACGTGGAGACCACACACACTACTCAGCCTCATTTTGACTTGATTTAAGGGCATTACATCACAGTTGGATCAGCCTGTAATGTTTTCTTCCACTGTCACTCTGAGTATAACTCCAAATCCAGACCTCCATGGGTTGATGAATTTGATTCCCATTGTTACGTTTTGTGTGATTTTGTTGTCAGCACATTTGACTACAGTATGTGAACAACAATAGGAATACAGTATTTCAGTCATTCAGATCGTGGGATGCCTTATTTTTGTGTTCCCTTTATTTTTTTTGAGCAGTATATTTGAGGTTCAGCTTCAGTATCTGTCCTTCCAAGGAGCAGTCAGGGATTTCTTTTAGGATTGACTCGTCTGATCTCCTTGCAGTCCAGCAGATCTGCTTGCAGTCCAGCAGACTCTGTCTTCTCCAGCACCACAGTTTGAAAACATCTTCTGTGGCTTCCTTATGGTCCAGCTCTCACAACCATACATTACCACTGGGAAGACCACTGCTTTAACTATGCAGACTTTTGTTGGCAAGGTGATGTCTCTACTTTTTATTATGCTACCTAGGTTTGCCATAGCTTGCCTCCTAAAGAAGTAAGCATCTTTTACTTCATAGCTGCAGTCACCGTCTGCAGTGATCTTAGATCCCAAGAAAGTAAAAGTCTGTCACTGCTTCCATTTCTTATCCTATTTGCCAGATACCATGATCTTGGATTTTTTATGTTGAGTTTCATCCCAACTCTTATGCTCTCCTCTTTCACCCTCATCCAGAGGCTCCTTAGGTTTTTTTTACTTTTAGCCATTTCATCTGCATATCTCAGGTTGTTATTTCACCCAGCAGTCTTAATTCCGGCTTGTGATTCATCAACCCTGCTTCATGCATGATGTACTCTGTATATAAGTTAAATATATGGGTAACAATATACCACCTTGTCATACTCCTGTTCTAAACCAATCAGTTGTTCCATATCTGGTCCTAACTGTCACTTTTTGGAGCTGCATACAGGTTTCTCAGAAGAAAGGCGAGGTCATCTGGTACTCCCATCTCTTTAAGGACTTGTCACAGTTTATTGTGATCCACACAATCAAAGGCTTTGGCATAGTCTGGTACTCCCTTACTTTCTCCATAATCCTGCAAACGTGGGCAATTTTGCTCTAGTTCCCCTTTCGGAACCCAGCAGAAGGAAACAGCTTTTTGGAGTCCGGCGGCCGATAAAACCAGTGTTCCCGCTGCCACCGGACTCCAGCCCCCCTGCCTGCCCAGCAGAAGGAGGAGGAGGACACAGCTGTTGGAGGGACAACGGCCGATAAACTGCAATATAAATTATGTTGCTGATGCTGTATGATATTCTATTGTACTGTTAGATTTTATTGTATGATGTTCTATTGCACTGTTATATTTTGTTATTTTTTTGGTATTCTACTGTTGATGTGTTAAGATTTCTGTGAACCGTCCTGAGTCGCGTATGTCAAGTGGGCGGCATACAAATCCAATAAATCAAATCAAGTCTTATACTTCTGGTAGTTCTCAATCCACAAACTGCTGAAACCTAGCTTGTAGGATCTTAAGGATGACCTTGCTAGCATGTGAGATGAACATAATTGTATGATATCTTGAACATTCTTTGACATTGCCCTTGTTTGGAATTGAAACATAAACTGCCATTTTCGAATCCTGCAGCCACTACTGCATGTTCCATGTTTGCAGGCATACTGAGTGCAGCACTTTTAACAGCATATTTTAAGGCTTTAAATAGCTCAATTGGAATACTAAAGGTAAAGGTTTCCCTTTTCCCTTGCGCGAAAGCCAGTCGTATCCGACTCTAGGGTGCAGTGCTTATCTCTGTTTCAAAGCTGAAGAGCCAGGGCTGTCTGCTTCTGCAGACGTTTCCGTGGTCATGTGGTAGGCATGACTAAGACACCAGAGCACACGGAACGCTGTTACCTTCCCACCTAAGTGTTCCCTATTTATCTACTTGCAATTCCTTGCTTTCAAAGTGCTAGGTTGGCAAGAGCTGGGACAAAGACGGGAGCTCATTCCGTCCTGCAGTACTCGGGAATCAAACTGCTGACCTTCCGCCTCCCAGTCAGCGTCTTAGCCACTTGAGCCACTGCACTTGAGCCACTGTAGTCTCCACCAGCTTTGTTGTTAATAATACTAAGGCCCACTTGAATTCACTTTCCAGGATTTCTGGCCTGAGGTCAGCGATCACATCATCATGGTTGTCAGAGGCATTAATGTCTTTTTTGTAAAGTTTTTTGTATTCTTGCCATCTTTTACTAATCTCATTTGCTTCTGTTAGGCCCCTACCTTTTTGTCCTTTATCATGGACATTTTTGCTCAAAATGTTCCCTTAATTTCTCAACTTTTCTCAAAGAGATCTCCAGTTCTTCCCCTTCTGTTATTTTCCTTCATTACTTTGCATTGTTCATTGAAGAAGGCCTCCTTATCTCTCTTTGCTTTTCTTTGGAATTGTTTGGTTGGGCGAATCTTTCTCTTTCACCTTTCCTTTTAGTTTTCTTTTCCTCATCAGACAGCCACTTCACTTTCTTGAATTTCTTTTTCTTTGGGATGGTTCTAATTGCTGCCTCTTGTATGATGTTATTGTAAGGATAAGCCTCACCAGGTTATCTCCACCATCATAAGACTCATTCCACCTTCCAAAGACCTGTCCTCTTTCCAGAAGCCCACACAACCCTTTGTGCTGCTTCAGAGTACCTATAGCATGCTCCAAGCTAGAGAAATCTGACAAGTTTCAATCACTGACTGTTTATGCTTACAAACCAGCCATATCAGGTAGGACCTGCAGTGTGAATTAACTTAATATTAATGTTACCATTACCAATAAAGGAACTAGACCAGGAGTTTTCAATCTCTTTAAGCTGGGGCTAGGTCACGCTTCCTCAGACAGCTTCAGGGGCCAGACAACCATTTTGCCCTTCCTCCACGACACGGCACTTCCAGGTGTGATGGAGGGGGGGGGCACATGAAATGGTGAAACGGGCCGCATCCAGCCCATGGGCTGCAGATTAAGAATCCCTGAACTAGACTTTCTCCCACCAGCGTAACTCTATAAGAAACAAATACGACTTTTTTGGATGCAATCAGACTTATTTAGAAGTACAATTGTAAAGATTCAGAAGAGTAGAAGAAAGGAACATATTTGCTGGTTGGTCCCTTTCCAATATAAAACAAGAAAAGCATAATTAGCTATTTTTTTCTGGTCTAGTCTGCTAACACAGTGACTACATTTTGCTATCTTTTTACTCACAAGCACGCATCGTAGCGTAGCAAGCGATCCTCAAAAGCATGGCAAAATATATTGTTTCCTTTCCACATTTCACTTTAACCAAAACACATCTTTTTTCTCAACCTTCCTCTTGCAGGGTTTTAACCAATTAAAGCACAGCACACAAAGTCAATCAACTCAGTTCCATTCCCACACTATTCAGCCTGTATGACTACATTCAAAATAAACTAATCAACACCAGCCTTGAAGGCCAAATTCAAAGACATCTTTAGCTCTGCCCAGGGAATCAAGAACTCAGGTTAACTACTTTACTCATTAAAAGCAAAGCCCTTTTCACCAATCTTTTAAATGTTGTCAAATATGTAGGGAATCCATTGTCCTAACAAGTCTTGAAGAATTGACCTACTGCCTGCTCAAATACAAATGCCTTTAACAACTGCATTTTGTTTCACAATGCCTTTTATTTTATTTTAATCAGTTTTTTCCATTGTTCAAGAGAATTGTTAAATAGATCTTTCACATTTATAGAAACTTAGCATAATGTAATTAAACCATACTAATTAATTCTATTATTAAAAAGTAAATTTATATTGCTCATGATTCAGTGGAAACAATTATCTGTTTTTCAAGTCTATATCCTTTTTTGTTTCTACAGTAAAGCTGACACCTTCACCTGTGAAACAGTTAAATGCTCAACTGTGCCAGAAGTTGGAGAAAAGTTTCTTATTTCAACTACAAATCCCAGAATCTCTCCAGTGATAAGGCTGATCAGAATTTCTTGATGCTGCAGTCAAAACAAGCAATTTTCAAAGTCTGGATTATCTTTAGTGCACTGCAAATTTTAATAGTGCACTCATAATGAAAGGGTTATGTGACTAGCTCCAATATTATGAATGCAGACAATAATTTTGTCACATGGTTAGTTCTGCAAATATGAAGCAGACTTAGATGAATGTGCAACGCTCCTTATATGCTAATAAAAAACTGAGGTACAGAAATCATTAGCAACAAGACTATGAAAAGCCCGAGTTCCACATCTTTAGCTTACTCTTGCTTTGCCAAGGACCAAAGAGTTTCCTTTTCTGGGGAAGCCAAACTTGGCCAGGATGGCAAGTGAGTGACTCACATATATCTCAACAAGGCGACTCAAAACAGCTGTGACACATCATATTGTGACAAAAACCCAAACAGAAATTAGAAGCCAACCGATGTGTATTGGGCTGCCAGTTAACTGGGAGAGTTTTTTCTTTTTGTTTCTTGCATCAGATTTTTGGCAGACAACACATTGTAGAAAGGGCATTGTTGGAAGCAGCAGCAGCAGGAATATATTTTCGTAACTTGAAATTATTTTGTGGCATTTAATGCACACATTTTACTTAAATTTACTTAAAGGCAGGTGTCTTGTCATGTGCAGAAGTCCTGAAATGGTTAGTCCACCAGGATTGTAATTAAAAGTATCCAAGAAACTGTTTCTTTGAAATACTGTATGTTGATTCTGCAATTTCTTATGCTATCTTACATAAATCAGAAGCTTCCAAAGTGACATCATCCAGCATCTTTAGTAGTGCTGTGTCACACCTCCTGAGAAGGTAGTGAGCAAAAAGTGAATATGCAGTCCATTGTCACAGCAGTAGTGGCTGTCAGTTCACTTCTGGGCCCAATGCAAGGTGCAGGTTTTAAATTTTAAACTCTTGTACAAGCATACCTCAAGGACCATTTCTCTCAAATAAGCCCATTTGCCAACTAATATCTAATGCAGGGGTGCCCAAACTATGGCCATGGGCCGGATTCGGCCCCCGACGAAGCATCATTTGCAACTTGGAAAAAATTGTTTGACATGGTACCATATAGCTACAATGATGGCAGAGGAAAATTCAAGCGACTGTCTACTGTGATTCCTGCTGGTACATTGTCCTTCACCAAAGATGAACAAGTAGCAGCCCTCTAAATCCGTTCTCAACCTTTTTAAGTTGGGGGCCCGGTCACACTCCCTCAAGACAGCTTCGGAGGCAGGATGACCATTTTGCCCTTCCTCCACCACACTGCACTTCCTGGTGTGGTGGAGGCGGTAGGGGCCCGCATGAAATGGTGCCACAGGCCGCATCCAGTTCACGGGCCACAGGTTGAGAATCCCTGCTCTAAACGGTGCTAGGCAAAACTCCCCACTCCTCCCTACTAGCTATGCTGAAGGGATGGGAGCTCAACAGTATTTGGAGGAGCCCGCCATATCCTAAACACTTTGATGTACCAAGCAGCAGGATGGGAGATAAAAAGTGTGGATCAGAAAGGATTTTTCACTCTCCGACTTCCCTTCTGTGATCCTGGCCTGGAGGCCATCCCACCCATCCTCCAATAGCACAGTAACCTTGATTTTGTATTATTTTAAAGAAGTGATCTGTGTACATCTGTATTTTAGCTTGATCACCTAATTATACAGGGTGTCCCAAAAGTCGCCATACATAACAAGAGATATCGTGGAATGTTTTGCCATGAGTGGGAGAGAAGACTTTGTGTGTGTAGAAAAAGGTGCCCAACACATTGAGAATATTTTGCAAAGATTTTGTAATAGATATTTTGTCAATAAAGGTACATTTAGCTACGATTTCCCATTTTCTCTATGTATAGCAGCTTTGGGACACTCTGTAGTTTCCTTACTTCTCTTGAAACTGTTCTTTTTTGTTTGTTGACTCCTAAAAGAGCACAGGAAAAGAATAACATGAGATGGAGCCCAGAGCATGAACAACCAGTAAGGAAAAGATCTAGTGCAGAAAGAGACAAAAGAAATGGAAGACCACGGAAAGAAAGGCAGAATATATATCAGTGCACCTTCCAAGCATCCTTCAAGGCAGAGAAGATAAAGCAAAGGAAACTCATAGACAAACAGAAGAATATAGGCCCCTTCCAACCCCCTTGTTCCATGATTTACTGACTATTAAATATCTTTAATCCTGATATCTCATTTGTGTCAGAGAATTCCCAGAGAATGAAACCTATATCCATCAAACAAGTGGAAGGAGTGAAATAGGGTCTACTTCCACTGAGGCAATGCAAGACAGGTTATAAATCTGATCCAAAAGTCTTCCCAAGATTGCCTACACAGGAGTTTTGGCAGACTCACTCAGTATGTCCTGACAGGTGTTAGGGTACCCACCATCAGACTCCACAGATACAAAATCACAATTGGCTCTTCATAATTGATACTATTCTAAATGTCATGGCTCTATTCCAGGCTTCTTCAACCTTGGCCCTCCTGCTGTTCTTGAGCTTCAATTCCCAGAAGTCCAAGAACAGCTGGAAGGACATTGTTGAGGAAGCCTGCTCTATTCCTTGGATGCATGGAATTTGTAGTTTAGGGAGTTACTTTTTCTTAGGGAGCTCCTGTCCATCTTCCAGAAATTACAGTGGATAATTCTAAGTATCTTATATATCAGGAAAGAGATTCTTTTTCTCCCATGGGATATCAGGAGGTTCCCAGATTAGTATGGTGCTAGAAATGAGCTACAGTGATACCTCATACAACGTCCAAACTTGGTTCCACAAGTTTGGACTTTATACGAATTTGGACTTTGTATGAGGCATGCAAAATCCTAGCCGCGATGCCTCATACAACGTCCAAATCCTAGCCGCGATGCCTCATACAACGTCCAAATCCTTGCCGCGATGCCTCATACAACGTCGTTTCCATAGAGATATAGTGTCCTGTAACAGCACAGACTTCAGGGCAAAGTCAAGGAAACAGACAAGAAACTGACAGAACTTTAAAAAATCATTATCTAAAGGCTAAATACATTACAAAAACATGTCAAACAACCCTGATTTTAGGGGATAAACCACACAAGTTTTTAACTTTCGAAAACTTTATGAAGTGCAGGTTTAAAAGTTAACATGTCCCATCATGCAGCACAGTGTTAATCTGCAGCCATGCGGTCGATCATCCATTTTGTACAAGCTCATGAAAAACCCACAAGAGCAATGCACGCATGCATCCTGCCTTTTGTACTGCCCTAATTGCCTCATACAAAGTCGCAGCGACTTTGTATGAGGCAGCTTTTTCCAAGGAATTAGGCGATGTTGTATGAATTCAATGTTGTATAAAGTGGACTTTGTATGAGGTATTACTGTATTTGACATACATGATCAATTTACAATAGTAAAGTAACAAACAGGCTAAAAATTGGAGTTACTTGATACAAGAGGGAACTATAGGGAAATTAAGAGACATACACAGGTAGGAAATAGTAACAAAAATAGCTCCAAGGCTATCAGGAGAGTTGGAAGTACTGTACTGTATTGCTAAAAATTCTGTAAACTTTTAGTCCCAAATAAGGAACCTCTTCAGATTAAAAAAGGAGATTGCTTTAAATATAAAAAATATTAAAATTCATGTTTCTTCATTTCTTCCAAACTGCTCACTAGTTCCTAAGCAAATATTACCATTACATTTTCAAGCTTACCTGTAAAAATGTTACTTTTGGGTGCACAGAAGAAATCTGCCAACTACACACAAGTGCAGAGAGAACAAAAACAATAAATCATCCAAAATTCTGCACACTCTGTCGAAATTATACAGAGGAACACTTGGGTCACATATTTAGTCCCAATTTCCAACTACAGCAATACCTCATACAAAGTCCGCTTCGTACAACATCAAATTCATACAACATCACCTAATTTCTTGAAAAAAGTTACCTTATACAAAGTCGCTCGACTTTGTATGAGGCATTGGGTTTTTCCCAGGTTGCATTGTGCCTGGGCAGTATAAAAGGCAGGACACATGCGTGCATTGCTCTTGTAGGTTTTGCACGAGGCGAAGAGTGTTTAAGAGTGGGTTTGAGCGTGATTTTGGATTTTTTTTTAATTTTTTATCAGAATTTTTAGAAGTATTCCTGGGATTTTTGCAGTATTCTTCAGGTTCTTGGACAATCAGGGTTGTTTGACGTGTTTTTGTAATGTATTTAGCCTTTAGACAATGATTTCTTAAAGTTCTGTCAGTTTCCTGTCTGTTTCCTTGACTTTGTCCTGAAGTCTGTGCTGTTACAGTACAATGTATCTCTATGGAAACGACGTTGTATGAGGCATCGCGGCAAGGATTTGGACGTTGTATGAGGCATCACGGCTAGGATTTTGCATGCCACATACAAAGTCCAAATCCGTATAAAGTCCAAACTTGTGGAACCAAGTTTGCACGTTGTATGAGGTATCACTGTATAGGAAACAAGGTTTTGCAACTAAAGTATTCCTCAGCCTGAGTTGTAGAATAGATACTCAAGATCTATGTGAAGCAGAAGGGACATTTACAGGCCATATTGAATCTGCAGTACATTTGGCAAGTCCCCTTGAAACTAGCATTTCGGTTATGTTCAATGTGATATAATGTGTCTGCAATTCTATAGCAATAACAATTAAATTTACCATATTTGCCGCCGTATAAGACACATATTTTCCACCTTAAAATGCAGTGGAAAATGGAGTGCGTCTTATGTGCCGGTAATCAAAATTATCATGTTGAAAATTCAGTCAGCCTACGTCTCTCAGGTTTAAAAGACCCCATCCCCAGCCACTGCTGATCCCCACCAACCGGAAAGAGGTGTAGGTGGCGACTGGAGATAGGAAAAGGGCAGCTTCAAAAAGATCCCTCTTTTGTCCTTTCCCCATCTTCAACCACCACCAATCACCACCAGTCAGGGGGAGGGATCTTTTATGCCAGCAAATACGGTATATAGTAAACCCCCATTTTAAGGAAGCCTCATTTTATGGAAACACCATTTTACAGAAGGGTTTTTTGTAGAAAACATGTCCCGTTTTACAGGAAAAAAACCATTTTACGGAATGCGATTTCCCGTTTCCATTGTGTTTGGTGGGCTCTCAAAGACCACCTGTAGCCATTTTGGACCCTGTGGGGGGCAGTAGAATGATCTGGAGAGGAGTTAGAGGGGTTAGAGTTAGGGTCAGAATTTTTTAAAAAACAATGCGTTCTTCTGGAATGCTATTTTACAGAAAAAAATCACATTACAGAAAAAGTTAGGGAACTCACTTTTTCTGTAAAATGCGGTTTTACTGTATATTGCCCCATAACACCTAAAAGTACTCTATGGGCGCTTCACAAGGTAATTACCATTTCTTGTTCCCAACATGCTGGTTACTCATTTTACCAACCTCAGGATGGAAGGCTGATTCAACCCTGATCCCCATCAGGATTGAACTCACAACATCAGCAATTTTGAGTGCAATGCTAATGTTTTAACCACTGCACCATGAGGGATCCTTCTATGCCCACAGCATCCCTGAGAAGCATTCAAGGCCTCTGTACTGGCTGCCACTTTTGATAGAACGGACATCTCCATGTGGTGAGGCACAATAAAAGCCTGGATCCACACAATGCAGAGGCATCCTGGTATCAATGCATTCCAACATCATAGCATCCTTATCCAGGTGATCAGTAAAAATCCAACACAATCTACAAAGAACTCAATATCAATTCATAATTTAAGTTATACACTTTGTTCCAACAATATTAAATAATTAATAATTGTTATTGCATGCTGTCAAGTCAATTCTGACTTATGGTGACTCTTTTCTGTTTTTACATACAGAATACCCAAAAGTGGCTTACCATTCCCTTTTTCTGGAGGTATCCTGGGACTGTGCAGCTTTCCCCAAGGTCACAAAGCCTAGTTCTCCTAGAATGCATATAGGGAACTGAACATACCTGTCAAGCGCGGCTCTGGACAATACGGGACCTGCACAGAACCGTTCTGCACAGGTCCATTCTACGCATGCGTAGAAGCGACCTGCGCAAAACTGTTCTGCGCAGGTCTGTTCTACGCATGAGTAGAAGCCTTCTATGCACCCCCTTCTGCACAGAACCCTTCTACGCATGCGTAGAAGGGTTCTACACATGCGTAGAAAGGACCTGCGCAGAAGGGATGCGCAGTAACTATTTTTTCCTCGCAGCCAAATTAAGGGGTAGCGGCAGCTCTGGGCGGGAAATGAAGAAAAGCAGCGCAAAAATACGGGGTATTCCCGGCCATTACGGGGTACTTGACAGGTATGGAACTGAATCCCCAATCTCTGGCTGCACAGCCATATACCTAACTCATTGTTCTATTCAGCTAGCTAAAACACAAATTGTTCATAAACACGGAGATTATGTAACTTCAATATTGTAACCTGCCTTTCAAACAGAACTATAAATATTATGCCCAGAAAACTTCTCAACTAGAAATCCTAATTTAACTTTGAAGAAGCTAAAGAAAGAGATGGTGATTAAAACAGAATGCAAATGGCAATAGCATACTGGCATTTGTAACAAGCAAAACCCAGCAAGGAATTTAAAACATCAGCAGGCTGAAATTATAAAAGAATGTAATCCAAAGACAAAGAGGGGTGTAATTTTTATTTGACCACTTAAAAATCACAAACATAAGCAAGTTTTCACCCTCATATGGCAAACAACAGGTAACCCAGTAAAATTGGGAAAGACATTCAAATCCATACCACCAGAAGTGAAATCACAAACCTACATCTCTGACCCGAGTCTGCAATTGCTATTTTGGCTGATTTCCTATTGAATAGCTACACTTGGGTAACTTGACATTAAGCAAGAAGTAGGGCTGTAAGAAATATTATTCATGAAGCACTTCCACAGAGACATCGCACTATTGGTCGCAATGGAAATCAATTGCTTGTACAATATTACGCAAACTTTATGCTACACAGTGACTAACAGAATTCTGGCCAAGTTGCTTTTAACGAATGAGCTTGGCTGGTACACACATCGATCAATGATTTTTGACACTTTTATGTCTCTTCTGCACTACCCATGGTGCTATCGTACCCATTTTAGTGAAAATCTGCTTATGATTGTGGCTTGTAAATGGTCTATTAAAGATATCACCCACCCTTGCCTTTGAACTGTATATAAGGACCATGTGGCTTTTTTCTTCTTTGAATTAACATTGTAAAACAAAGAGTAAAGTAAAAACATGCTTGCAGCAGAGCTTCAAAATTTTAGAGCATTTCAGAAAATAAAGTTTCATTTCAGGATAGCATTAAGGATTTCTCTAGATATACTTTGTGGAGAAACATGGCAAAGACCCACCAATTTAACCTAATGAATTCAAGCGCAGCAACAGCAGGTTCCCATTTTCAAGCAACTTCCCATTTTCCAGCAGCTACAGCTCCTGTGCATCTCCAACATGGCCAGAAATATGCTACCATGTCTCTCTAAACTGACAAGTAGTAAAAAGGCAAGAAGGATGAACAGACAGACAAATTGAGCAAGACCAAGAAACAAGGTAGCCTATTGTCTGTGGTTTCATTTTGTACCAGCTCCCTTGGAAACAGCCATCAGATTTTCAGATAAAGCCTCTCAGTCCTCATGAACTAGAACTTGTACTTAATAAATCTGGATGAATTCCCAGAATCATCAGAGAATTCTTGGCTCTCTGGGGTATTATTTTCTGAAATAATGAGTCAACAGGGGAGGTTGATGTGTCAACTTGCAACCAGCCCCTCCACAACCTATCAGACAAGACTGATTGATAGTTTAATACGGGGGTTCTCAACCTTACTGTGCCAAGGGCCGGGCAACTCCCCCCCAGACCACAGCATGGGCTGGGCGCAATGGCAGTAGGCGCATTTGCGCATCCACTTCCATCGCCACGGGCAAGATGGAATGGCATTGAGGCGGGGACAGCCCACCGGCTGTAGGTTGTGAATTCCTGGTTTAATACATACAAGCATTTAACTGCTGATGATGATCTCTAAGATTGTCCAAAAGCTTGTACGTATAAAGAGTAGAGTATGGAGGATTCCCCTTCCCATCTCTTCTGCAAAATAAGCAGAACTTCCTGCAAAAGCAGAATCAAAAAAATAAATAGGCAACAAAGTGCTGAGTAACTTAACAACAATGTAAATAAATCAAATTATCATATCCTTAAACCTGAACTCCTTCAATTAATAATATTCAAAAGACAGAATCCCTCCCCAAAAGGTAAGCTAAAACCATTTACGTTTTAAACACATTAGCATAATTTGACACACATATTATACATTAGATGTGTCGCTATGCAAAAAATCTTTTTAAAAGACCAAAACCCCTGTAACCATTAACAACCACTGTATTAACCACCACCTAATACCATCACTCCATCTAACCTAGGCATCCTCTGCTCCAAGTAACAATAGTTTTCAAGGTGTCATGAAAAGATGTCTCCTCTTAACCTGCTGTGCCAGAATGTTTAGTTGCAGTGGATGGGATTTACAGCTGAGTAATATGCAAGTGGCCTACCAACCTTATCACTGGACAAAATTACTACCTTAGATGTTTATCCTCCCATTTAGGTCATATCATAGACACCATAAGGAACAAGCATTCTGCATGTATCTACAATAAGAAGGCAGTTCTCAGAATCTCTCTCAGTTGTTTATTCTAAAATGTTCAGACTTATTTTTATTTTACATTAAATATTCACAGAGACTTCTTTTAAAAAAGGTAGTCAGGCACATTTTATTTTTTTTATTAAATACTCTACAAGACAAAAATAAATTATCTTCTGTGTTAGATCTACTAAATGGAAATTATGTCTTATAGATCTATAACCCAGGAAAAAGAACATATTGCATTTGCTTTACACTGTTATAAAGATGCATTAGCAATAATACACTTAATCCTTCTGGCAATAGCTTGTAGCCACCTTCCAAAAATAGGTGCTCATGAAAACGTTTTCAAAAGATTATCTGCACTTCTGTACAAGAACAGAACTCCTCCCACCCCACACCAAGAAAGCATTTGTAAACATGAAACCTCCTGCTGGAAATCCTGGCAGTCTTTCAAAATATGGTGATCTCTAGATATGCCCAAGTATAATTTCCATCACCAATATGCTGCTTGGTATGATAGACTACTGTTGATTACTTTTAGAGCAGTGGTTTCCAACGTGGACTACACATCCCACAAGGGAACTTCAATTTCCAGAAGCCCAAGTCAGTACATTGGCTGATCAGTGCTTTGGGGGATCAATTTAGGCTCTAGGGAATTGAAGTCCAAAAACCAAAGGTTGGGAAACACTGTTCTAGAAGATGTCAGCTTGAAAAAGAATATACTAAATAGCTGTTGTCCAATAACAATGATACTCTTGATTAATAATCATAATGACATTCATTTTAGAATTCTGAAATAGCTTCTAGAGTAAGCTGAATTCTTTTATCTTTCAGTTATGTTTGTCTTCCTGGATGTTCTTCCATTCAATGTTCCAAGACTTCCTGGACTCAGTTGTTTGCCTTTATTTTTGGTGATGTGACTTTTTCCTGTTCTAAGGATTCTAAGGAAAATACTTTTAGTAGTTTGATGGTATTTTTCAGTTATTCTTGTATTCTTCAACCTGGATTTAGCAGATTCACTATTGACTCCTTTTATCTCTGGTTCTTCATGACTTCTTTTGATGTTTATATTCTATGGAGCTCAAGATGGTGATGGTGAAATGTTAGTTTTCTTTATACACAAGTCAAAAGTGCTTTTAAAAGTTTCATGAAGACTTCATGAATTCTAGCCAGACAATACATATCAACTGAAGAGAGAATTGTTTTAATTAATGTCTTAATAATTATAAGTATAAAATTCTTCTTCTGAAAAATGTATGTGGCACTGTGACATTGCATACAATAGTTTGTTTCAATTGTGTCCAGCTCTCCAACAGCAACAATTCATCTCTTTCTGAATAATAAATCTAACAGGCTTAATTGGGGCAGCCAAACCACAATATTTGTACAACATCCCAATTTTATCAAGTTTGAACACCATCCAAAACCATCTGAGCCACAGCTAGACATATTTGAAACAATTAAATTATGTTTGCATATAACATACCAATGAACTACAAATGTAAAACAACATACCAAATAATAATTTGAGAGATTAATAAAGGTTTTTCTCATGAAAAAGAATGTATCTCTTGCAGGAAAACAATTTGTCATCATTGCATTCTGCGTTACTGAAATTTAGCCAATCTATCATACCTAGAAGACACTGTGCTGTTCATTGTCTTATATGTGGAAAGCTGATTGATCTCTGGCACTTGTTTCAAAAGAGATCAGTAGTCCAATCACATCTCATTTCCTGAATGCTTCCTATTCTTAGGTGGTTTATTATAATAACAGTGGGGCTTTAAGTGGTCTCTTTCTTTTAAATATATGAGTACTGTATATACACAGAAATGCATTCTATCACTGATTGACATGTCTGTAAGAGCATTGTTTCTTCAAGAACTGCTGCTAAAGAAACTGTTGAATAAATAATTTACATATGATTTCGGAAAGTCGTAATGGCTTCCTTACATTTTTCTTTAAGGCCTGTTGAACCAGCAGGGCCACTTAACAGCTGGCTAGAACATTTAGGAGTGGGTTAGGGTTACAAACACAGCTTCAAAATGCTAAGCACTACCTAAAGGCCTATTCTGTTCTTAAGGAAGCATGTACAGAACAATGATTCTGCATTAGTGCAAACTAGATATGTGGTTGACTTGCATCATTTTCTTCCCACATATGAAGCATTTTTACCTACCTGCTTGGCTCAGTCAGACCTCCCAGCTTTTGCACTAGATATAATTAACTTTGGCAGTGACTCTTCAGGGCCATACTACTGTGCAATGTTAGACTCAGTCATTCTGTATCTGTTGAAATATTAGCATTCATTTTAGATCACTTCAAGTTAAGAAAAAGGTGGAAAATTAAGGATGGGAAAAATCAGAGGTGCAGGGTGGATTAAATCTGCAGGCCAAATCAATCAAAAAGCAAACTTTCCCAGAAACCTAAGAGCCAGTGCAATAATGTGGACTGTGTGGTGGATGCGTTTCAACATTGGGTGTCCTTGGGGAAAGTATTTATTTCTTAGCTCAAACTAGGATTGCTGTGAAAAGTGGGATAACCCCAGGCATGTCTCCTTGAGGTCTCTACAGGAAAGCCAGGATATTACTGTGTCTAATCAATTAACGTATCTGTTTGATTTTTGTTAGAATTTGACCACCTTGGACTATGATGGCAAACCTTGGCACTCCAGATGTTCTTGGACTTCAATTCCCAGAAGCCCAAGCCCCCGTAAATCCATATGAATGGGTTTACTGCGATTCATCCAGCCCGCACTGCCCTTTTTGCTCCCGGAAGTGGAAGTAAAATGTGCCACTTCCAGAAGCGGAGGTAAAACGCTCCCAAACACCTGGAGTGCCAAGATTCACCATCACGACCTAGGAAGATTTATTGATCCCTCTCAATCCACTGTTTCAGAAGCAAACATATTATTCCTAGAAACAAACAAGCCAGAGTGAGCACGTTAATATTTTTAACCAACAGACAATATTGATACAATAATTCTCTCAAGGCTATATGGTGCCTTAAGATTCTTTAGTTTTCTATTTGTTCATAGGGCCATGCTCACTCCTGGAAAATCCGACAACTGACTCCATGACCAGATTTCTCAGAGGTGGCTCAGTATCTTGGGTACATAACTAGGGTAGCTGTCCATATTCAGATAGCATTCATTAAACAAGTCCTCAGGTGAGAGAGGAAAATGGACTCCAAAGCTGAAACACTTCTCTACCATTTCCACATTACACAAAGGCAATGACATGACAGACTACTGGGTGGTTTATTTTAACCAAGAGGGCTAAGGAAGTCAAAGAAATAATAAGAGAATAAAAGAAACTCTCAATCACAACTTAGTAGAACCAAAGTAGCTACTTTGTAATACCACCAACCATAAAGTAACAAAAGGGAGTAGATAAGGTAAATTCTACCCCAAATTCCTACAGATTTCTTTTTCTTTGACATATTCAGCCACTAAGAAAATTATCCATATTCCATCTAATTTTTCTTGCGACCTCTTCAGAAATAAATATTCAAAATTAGAGTATGACACCGCCACACACATCCATTATTTCTGCTCACGTCTTAAGACTTGACTGGGATGTAGATTGGTATGGAATATGTGCTGTCTCACTAAGCTAAATTTCTTACTAGCAACTCTGATTAAATCTAGATACAGTGGTACCTAGTACAACTATTTTAATCCATTCCACAGGGCTCGTTGTTGTACAAAAAAATTGCTATACAATGAATGCATGCATCGTATAGTGATTTTCCCTTTGGGATGCATCATACAATAAATGGGAAAATTGTACAACAACAAAATTTCATTGTACAATTTTCCCTACAGAGATGCATTGTATAACAATTTTAGTTTCATATGGGGCACAATATTTTTTCAAATCCTCATTGTACAATTTAATTGCTGTATGAGCCATTTGTTATATGGGATTCTACTGTATTGTCATGTTCTTACTGCATCCAGACTGACTTTCAAGATCATGAAATGAAATTAAGAAGGGGAAATCAAAGAACCAAAGGGGAAAGATGTGTGGCATTCAACATCTGAAAGGTACAGATGAAAGCTGACTACCTTTTCCTCCCAAATATTATCTTTGCAATGAAGAGGACTAACTGAACAAGGTCAGCTGAGAAACTGAGAATTAGTATTTCCTTCAAAAAAAGCAGCTGCAAACTCCCATATGTGGAATAAACATGGATAGAATGCCTTTAGGAAACCATAGGTTTCTTCTACAACCATTTATTCAGATATGTTTCTTAGAAATAAATAATTGTCACATAGATGTAAAAAATTTGCCTTGTTCACATAGGGACTTTAGTGAAAAGAGACCATCTTCTTGTTTGAAGAAACAATCATAGTCTCTCCTATCTCTTGCCATCTGACGTTAAGCAAAGCATTTCACAGATTTAGCTGGCCTCCAAAACACCTTTGTGTTTTGTCACTAAATTCTCCCATGGCTATTTTATTCTAGCTGTCACAATCTTCTGGAAATAAAATTCCTAGTACAGGTATAGCTCCTCAATTTCTGCAATTTTTCTTACCAACATATTCCTGGGGTCTTCTTAAAAGATAATCAGAATTATAAAGCTAGGTCATAAAGCAACTGTTCTCTCCAGAACATGCACTCAAGCATATTATAACACAAAATACTCCATGAAAAAGATTCTGAAAATTTTTCAACAATAAAAAGTAACTTGAGAGGAAAATAGTTTATTGCTAGCTAGGAATTCTGCCATCCCTACCTTGGCTTACCAAATAAGCTCTGAAAGTGAATTTATAGTGTTTAGAACAGACAAATGTCTTTATCCAGTGGACTGGTTCATGGGCAAAGTTTTATATCATTCATTTTGAGATTTGGAAAGTCAATTCACTTATAGCCATGCTTGCATGTACATGACCACTAATGTGACAGTATCACCAGAGAAAATCACCTGTATTTTCCAATTGGGTACATTCCTTAAAACACTAGCAAGAAAAGACAGTGCAACTGAGAGTACTCCTCATGTGTCCAAAGTCAAAAGCTATCAATATCCACTCACCGCCTGCAATGCTGTAGTTGCTCAGTAACAGAACATGTATATGTTGAATATTCTGATTATTCTTGCCATTGTTCTCTTTTGCCAACATGTCCATTGCTTGGTTTGGTGTCATAAACAAACCACCACAACAAAATAACAGGACAGTGGTGGTTATTGATTTAATATCTATTAAATTATCAAAGGGAAGAGCCCACAAGGAAGAACAGCACAGGAATCTTGCTTAAGTCATATAACAGCAGCTTTTTTAATCATGAAGAAATATTCTCCTTATCAGTATCATAGTAGATAAAGACACAACCAAACCTAATTTTGCATTTCTAAGCACAAATGCCATAAAGACAACGGCTACTACTACTGCAAGAGACAAAATATGTTACATATAGCACCTGTTCTATATGCACGGTTCTACGAATTCAACTACCTTCAAATCTTTTCACAATATTCTTGGAACAAAAATATCAGTATTCATGTGCTCCTTCTAGGTTTTGTTTTTTGCTTTGTTTGTTTAAGAATCTGGCTACCATTAAAATTCAGGCAAAAGAATCAACACTGTTAGGTTTGCTTTACCAACATAAAGCCAGTGTTTGTTCTCAAACTTAAACACAGTTTGATACACACACACACACACACCTGTAAGGATGGAGGGTTGTGCGCTCCGCTTTGCATTCATGTTATGGAATGCATCCTTCGTGGCAGTCTCTAAAGGCAGGGGGAAATGTTGTCTGTTGCCTCTGAAGAAGTCATTTCTCCATTCATTCTCCAGTCAGAAGTTAAGAGAGTTTAGCAAATTAGAAGAAACAACTACAAAAGAAAAACGCAGTAGAAATATAAAGCCATTTTTAAAATGTATGTTGTGTTTTCTAATCTCATAGCATCCCAAAAGATAAATACAATTAGCTTAAATTTAATGTGTTGGCATCCACGGTATGCATTAAGATCTATATAACCTTAACAGCAAATTCTATAGTTGAATCCAGGATTAAAATAAAGCTGCAAGAGCTAAGGACAATGTCAGTCTAAAAGACAATAAAAATGTAATTAGAAGAAATTAATAGCTATTTCATGTCAAGATGTTTTACCTACACGTTTGTATTTTAAACATAGCAAATGAATCATATTCAGTTGCACAACCATTCATTCTTTGTTGACTCTTCTGTGACCCACTGCTGTACAACAATAGTGGCAAATGCATTTGATCACTCACACCCAAATTCTGCGATGACCAGACAATGATATTTGGAAAAATACTCTGAGTGAAACAATTGTCTCATGCAGCTTCTTTGGTAAATAAAGATGATGCATCTGAACTGCTTCAGTTTTTATAAAAAGTGGGAAGCGCAGATACAAAGTCACTTAAAAAAACCAGCAAGACGGGGTGGGAATATGTGACTCAAGAAGAAGAAAAGATGCGGTCTGGAAAGATATGTAGATCTTACAGACTGGCTGCTTAACCTAAACAGAGAGCCAGTGGTGTCGTAGAGCTGGGGCTCAAAAGGCAGAAGCCCCAGTATTTTTAGAATGGGAGGGGAGCTATGACATCATCCACCAAACCACTCAGGCTCCCATGTTCTCTGAACCTAGGTGCCATCCTCCCACTGCTGAGAATCAATTTGCTTTCTGTTGTACTACAAAACATTTGAGGGTGATACGATTAACTTTACAAAACACACACCTATTTATTGTTATGGATTGTTCCAGCTGCCTACATTCTTGGATTCTCATTAGGTAAGATAGCTGGGTCTGGAGGAATGACATGACAGACATCTGTATTTTCAAATTTGTCACCACATCAATGTAGAAAACTCAAATCCAAACAAGACATGGAAGCCACTCCACATGAGGCACTGAAAAGTCTATTTCCACCCAGGATCCAGAGATACAAGCAGTTTGTTTTACCAGTACTGTATTAGGAAGCAAGCTCTCTACCAAGACAAAATAACACTTGAAATAAACTTGGCGCTTTTCTCTGTGTGCTGTAAGGTCAAAACCTACCAAAATTAATGTTTTGTCAAATATCCCACAAAAGTGATATGAACTCATAGGTGCTACCGCTGAAAGCTTTAGGTAGATGTAAGGAAGCATAAAGACCCCATTGCTGTCATCCACCCAAAATCTGGACAGTTTGCAATAAGAAGAAACAAGACTGGGCTAGGAAAATCAAAAGCTTAACTCTCCACAAGAGACAGCTTAATGATATTCATACATGTAAGACGAGGTATGCACAGGTGAAATTTGGGGATCCCAAAGTGCATGCTTACAAATGCAAGATTCAAGGGTATATATCTTTCATGCTGTCCCGTGTTTACAACACTCCAATAGATGTCACAACCACCTAAGTAACAGGTAGTTTAAATGAAAAATAAAATAGCAATAGCAATTATACTTATATACCACCCCACAGCACCTCAAAGCTTCTGAGAACAGCAAGCCAAGCTCTTCATCCAACTTGTGCTCTACAGTGGTCTTGCTGACACAATGTGAATTCTGATCTCACATTCTATTTGGAAAAAATCTACAAATTCACTGAAACACTGTGTTACGTCAATCGAGCTTATACTGAAGTTTATTCTAAAACTTATTTTAAACAAAAGGATAATAGCTGTATTGGGTTTTTTTTAAAAAGAAGTAACCAATCTCTGTAGCGTTTGATCCTTGAGATTAGTCGATTTTGCACAATACCCAAATTGTTCATATTCTCATTCACTATATGAAATATCAGAATCACAGCACCACCATTGACTTATTAAATAGCTATGTTATGTCCACGGTATTTTATCTGCACAACTGCCTTTCGGCCCCATTTCTCGTGTGTTGCGTATATTTGGAAAAGACTCCAGCATCAAACCTGCAGAAGGAACTCTATCAAAATAAGAAAGGGGATTTCTCACACTACAGAATCCTTGTGCTGTCTCTTGTGAAGCACTTTTAACCTAGATTTTTGGTTATTGACAACAGTCATCAGTCTACATAAACTAGATACATCAGTACAAATCAGAGTACAACATTAAGCAAGTCTTCAGTGATACATCACATTTCAACAGCACAGCTAATACTCTGACCACCACTACTAACAGTAAAAATACAAATCAAAAATGTTGTAGTGCTTTAAAGACTAACTGGTGTATTTTAATGTTAGCTTTCATGGATCAAGTCCACTTCACCAGATTGATTGGGTACCTGTCCTAGCTGGTTTAATGATGTTTCTGATGTTTGGGAGGTACATTATTGTCTTGATAGTTTATTGATCTATTATTTATGTTTTATGATGTTTGTTCTATATGAGTGTTTGTCCTTTTGCTTGTAAGCTGCCCAGGGTGGTGTATGACCAGTTGGCTGAGATATAGATATTCTTCTTCTTTTTCTGTCATTTCTGAATCCAAATATAGGCAATCATCATGACAATCAGCCATGAAGACTGTCCTGAGAATATAATGCAGTGGCCTTTCATCTGCCTTCCATATAGCAGAATGACCCCCATACCATTGATCCAATTCTGCGAGTAACTTTCTGGCCCCAAGCCCTTTTGGCATGCAAAGTCCTCATTAGCCTCAGACCAGTGATGAAGCTGCTGCCCTCCATCAAGATGGATTCAAGTGGGATTTAATCCACTCGGGGACCATCACCCTTCCCTATGGACTTCAGCACCCAACACCGTTAGTCCTCAGGGTGGTCAGGTTAGTTAACCACTGCCTGACATTCGAATTTGAGTCACTGCAGTATGGTCTACTCTATTACCATAGTGGGATAACCTGGCCAGACTCCAATAAATGTTCTAAATAAATAAATAACATTGTTTACCAAAAAATTTAAACATTCCATGAACATACAAATCATTCTACATAATTAAAAACTAATCCTTACTTCATGATGAACCACATTTGGACTATAATGTATCTTAAATAGAAAACTATCCTTAATTAAAAATTTCCTCAAAAAGCAATTTATTTAAAATCATCCAATTTAATTTTAAAATCTAATTTTAAAATTTTAAAATTATTGATTTTTATCTACTATCACCATCAGTAATAAAAATATGAGTACTATATTTCAAAAAGCTGCCTTACCTTCTATTCAGACAAGACAATTTTCACCTTCCATTTGGAAGTGTACTATCAATTACATTATTATTATTAGTAGTAGTAGTAGTAGTAATATTGATATTAATATGCTGTCCACTCGACAACATGCACTCTTTCTGTGTTGTGGCAGTGAAAAACACAAATTCTATATTAGAAATTATGACTACGGTAAATGGGGGGAAAGACAAATCTAAGATCCATTGAAGAAGAAGAAATAGAAGTCTAGAAAAATCATGAACAGTCTGACGTAAGTAGCAGAAAGACTGAGTTAAGGGATCAATTTCAGAGCTTTATCAAATTATGAGCAGTGTTGAGAAAGTAGGAACCTATTTTACTTCCGTTCAAACAAGATCAGTATCCAGAATCCTTCAATTATGGTGAATGACAGCCAAGGTCAGGTTTCATAAAATACAAACTTTATATTATAAAATACTCACACTAATATTAGATGAGCCAGCAAATAGAACTGCTAACTTAGCACGTACTGGACTGGAATCAACCAATGGACTGTAGCATTCCCCAAAATCCTACTGAATCCAGTCTGAGATTTGATGCACCCTTGGGTTTCATTCAGTTTGGACCATCCTTTTAGAGGGTCTCATAGTTTCCCGTTTTACTACTGACTATATCTAAGAGCTAGTTGGTGGGTTAAATGAAAGAAGGGATTAACTAAATATGTTTGCTAAAAACTATGTAATTTTTTTTTGTTATGACAATTTTAAAAAGATCTGTCAGCTACACTATCACTAGTTTTTCACATTTTTAGTTATGAGTCATCAATAATCTTCTTAAAGTATTTACGTGGATGAAAATTTAAGCATATTAATAAAATATTTTATATTAACTTGGCCCTTGTTTAATTGGATTTCAAAAGGAATTTTGAATAATTCCTGCATTTATTACAAGAATTAATCTCTCTAAAGAACTACAACCCAACATTCTCCACTTCTGCACTATTTAGACTTGTGTTAAAAGAAACAATGCTATAAATGAACTATAAATTACCAAGCCACATACAGTAAGCACAGCATGGGAGAGTAACAGTGCTGACAATCACACTAAATAAGGGTTCAAACTGCCCATGTAAGCAGCTGCAAAAATATCAATAGCCAGTCAAATCAATATTCACTATTACAGTGGTTAGTATATATATTCGTGCTCCTGATACCCCAAGACATACTGGGGTTACAAGTAGTTACTAATTCTTTGCTAACAAGCCAAGAATGTTAGGACTTTGCTGCCAGCTTAGCAGAGCTTTTTAAAACTTTCAAATTCCAAGACTGCATTGTCACACTCCCAAGAAGTCACATAAACAGAGATTCTTCCTTCTCCTGTAATCCCACACGACAGAGTCCATCAGATGTTTGGCATTCTGCTTTTCCTGTCCTGCTAGCAGACTAGTATTTTTCAGTTGCCACACAACTCAAAGCAACCTTATAATGAAATGCAATTAAATGCTGTCAAGCTGATTCTGATTTATGGCCACCACCCCCTTTCAAGGTTTTCTAGCTATAGAGTCCTCAGATTATTATTAACCAATCCTTTCATCAGCAGGCATTCATCTGGGATTGTGAACAGGATGGTTTGTTTCCTGGGATGCACAGCGAGGAACCAAACTCCCATCCTCTGCCTCACTCACTCAGCTACCCACACAGCAGTTAGCTTCTTCTTCTTCCGTCTCTAGGCCAGACGTGAAACTGCCAAAATGAAGCCACGTTTTGGTGGGTTCATTTTGAAGTTCCCTTCGCCTGATCTAGTGTGAGAAAATTAGCCAGCAACACGAGGTTGCTGTTACCAGGTTACACCAGATTGTGGTTCAAAAATACCACAATCTTCAAAGAGGCTCTACTAGCGCATTTTTACAAAACATTCATTTCAGCATGAGGTTTCCTGGGTTTCAATCTACTTCAAACCCTGAAATAAATCTGGTTGTGTTTTTTTCTTGTTTTAGTTTTTATACATGCTAAAACAGAGCCGTAGCCAGCAGGTCACCACCCTCAAACTCCCACCGTGAGTTAGCAGTTTGCCCACCCTCAAACTCCCGGCTGCTTATATATATGACATACTCTGTGTGTGGGGGGGTTGGGGTGTAGTAGTAGTGGTAGTATATATATAGAGATAGTTGCCCATCCAGAAAAATATATTCGCCCACCCTCATATATAATCATGGCTACAGCCTTGTGCTAAAACAAATTAACATAGCTACTTCTTTGAAACCTTCATTTTACAATGGATTTGGAGTATCAGACAGACTACTCTCACATCGGCTGCAACCTCTTTCTCTACAAAACAACAATTTTTGAAATTATGGGCCTCCCCACAATTTTGCTTCCATCAGATTACAAATGGCTTAAATGTGAATTTCGTTTCAGAACTCTCATAAATAGTAGATTTACAGGATTAAGATTTGCATTATTTTCCTTTTGAAAGAAAGTCACATTTGCTTGCCTGCGGGTGTCCTATACTGTAGTGACTTCCTTTCCACAAACACAATCACGAACAGGAACATCAATTTGAACCATACATTAAAAAGTCTTGAAGAACAAAAATATCCATATAATGCTCAAACCTTTGTTGCATGCCTAAATATGAGAGCAAGAATCCTACAAAGCTGGGCAGTTTAGGCTCTTCCCTTTAAATACGTTGACAGCACTGGCTCCTACAATGCAAGTGAGGCTCCTGAGATTCTTCTATAAGCCTCACCATCTTAACCACAGTAGTGCTTTGTACAATACAGCGAGAGGACTGAAAAACCACAAAATGCTGTCAGCACCATATACTGCCAACTGAGGGGGGGGAAATTAAAAATAACATCAACTGATTTTTCACCTTATAATATTAAATATTTTTTCTTAAAATATGGAAGTGAAAGTTTTCTCAAGCATTATTAAGAAAAGGTTACTGCAACAAAATAGGAAATGAATGGGAAAATATTTGCTAATCTTTGTACTCTAACAGATAAAAAAATACTGTTAAAATCTTCCGCAAATGGAAAGCTGAGAGATGGTGGCTTCCCTAAGACTTCGACCAAGCTCACTGGCAAACGGAGCAACTCCCCCGGTGGCTTAGTGGTTAAGGTGCTAAGCTGGAGACTGGAAGGTCAGGTTTCGGTACCCGAGCGCTACACTTGGGGACATGAAAGGAGCTTCATTCGGGCATCCCCTAAAAATCATTTCAACCCAGAGTAATCTCTGACAGGAAATTATTATTATTATTGGCAAACGTGAGATCTGATGCAGGATTTCCTGCTTGAAACTCAACCACTTATCCACGGCACATTTGTAGTTTTTAGCATTTCCTTTTGTTTTTCTCATATATCTAAAAAAACAGTAAAAGTATCTAACAAAAGAAGTAAAAGGAACTATCTCTAACTTTAAACAAGTAATCAATAGTCCTTTTGAGCTCCAGTTAATACAAACATTTTTACAATGGGCCAAAGGTAGAAAGAACTGATATAATTTTCTTTCAAACTTTCAGCTCTATGTACATGTACTTAATAGCAAATAATAATTATATTATAATTGTACTGCAACCATTTTCACTCAAGTTATCACAAAACAAAAAGTTGTTAGCACATTATTCCATTACATTTACAAAACACAGTTTCAGCTAAGTGTATCCAGTCACCAGAATCCTGTTATTCATTCCCAAAACATATGCCCACTGGTATAAGTTACACAGTGTAATTAGGTAAAGGTCGCCCTTGCTCGAAAGCCAGTAGTATCTGACTCCAAGGTTCAATGCTCATCTCTGTTTATAGCCAAAGAGCCAGTGCTGTCTGTGTCTGCAGATGTTTCTGTGGACATGTGACAGGCATTACTAGACACCAGAATGCACAGAACGCTGTTTATCTTCGCCCCCAAAGTGGTTCCTATTTATCTACTTGCAATTTCTTGCTTTTGAACTGCTAGGTTGGCAGGAGCTGAGACAAAAGGTCATTCCGTTATGCAGCACCCGGGTCTCAAACTGCTGACCTTCCAGTTGTCAAGTTCAGCATCTTAACCACTGAGCCACCGCAGTCTTCAGTGTAGATTACTGCAGCTTTAAAAAGGTGAAGCTTGTATTTCTCATTGCATACCAGTTGTGTAACTTGGCACACAACAAGAAATACAAGCTTCTTCACAGCAATTCATTGCAGTAAGAGATACCTAGGGAATTTGCCAAAAAAAAACCAGCCATGACATTGTTGTGTGTTTGTGTGAGATGTGGTTAACTGATGGAACAAAAAGCCTGGTCCAGGGACTTTGCCTTGCTCTGTTGCCCTTTGTGAATGGTAGCGAGAGCAAGCTGGGATCTTGTAGATCACACCGACTGCTGAAAATGGTGTCATCAACATTCAGGCTGGCTTTTTTCTGCTGGCAACATGGACATAATGTTACGAGGCAATACATTCTGAATGATGGCTATAGAAGCAATATTCCACATTCACGTACTGTACTTGAGATTTTCTGAAGGATTGGAAATGAGTCAACAAGAATAAAAAGTAACCTTAACTAAGAAATGTAATATTTCTGCAAGAAAAAAGTATTTGGCTTCTTTGTTGCTATATCTAATTGTCAAGCAAATTCATAGTTCTCTGTAACTAGGGTATTGGTCCAAGCCCTATTCTCAACTTTATTGTTTTCACTTGAAGAGTTGATAGTATATTGTTAATTTGTTTCTCAGCCAAGAGAATGTCAAGCATAACACCGTGTGAAAACTTAACCTGTAGCTCAAAAACTTCTTCCACTTTGAGGTCAAGCCACAGAGATACCACCCTTGGTAAGAAAATGCAGACTAGTGCCAATGAGAAGTAAACAATAGACCAAGAGAGCCTTTCTAAGATGGACCTGAATTTTAAAGTTCATAAGTTTAAGTAAAAAGGATACCACTGGAAACAGAAACCTTCACTTCTTTACTCATTATATTTCAGTCAACACTTGATGAAAACCAGGGGTGTGTTACACAGCTTGCATTTATAAGTTAAAACAACCTGGATTTTTCTAAATCTCCCACTATCAACCTGAAGCGACTAATACTTTCAAACAGAGTTTTTATTATCATTTTTTCTGAATTAACTTCTTTTTCATCATATTTAGAGAATATTTAAAATGACTGAAAAATATACATATACTTATATTAGTATCAGTTAATCTACTAGAACAGTAATAGCGTATCTTGACACTCCAGCTGATCAGGGCTTCTGGGAATTGAAGTTCAAGAACATCTGGAGTGCCAAGGTTCACCATCACTGTACTAGAATGAAGGCTGAAGATCCACAGTTCCATTCTCAAACAATGTCAATTATTCTAAAATCATATTTAGAAAACAGGAATAGATGAACAGTCAAAGAGCAGAATCAATAGGAAAGGATTTTTTTTAAAAACCACAAAACAGAATGACCAATCAAAACTATTTCATTTATCTACTTCAAAAAAAGAATCACTTAATCAAACCTAATCTCAGGGAACCACAGTTCATAACTAAGAAAAGAATACAGCTAAGACAGACCTAGCACATCTGTGTACATATACCTACCATAAAAAAATTGTACACAGATCAAATAAACAAGCGTGCTTGATCTTCAACCTCTAACTCTTCAGTCCTGGGTGACATTGAACATAGTATGGCACATATTTTCAGTCTTGATAATAAACTGGAAATAGCAACCAGCTCTATCACAGGGTTGTTGTGAGCTAAAAAGTGATTCTAAAGCATGCTATGAGTTGAGAACATCTATATATATTTTTAATTAAGAGCGAGTTTTCCCCATGCTACACCTTTAAGTAAATGTCCACTTAACAGCTCCTCGAAGAAGCAAACACTACTTATTATCAAAAACCAAACCTCACAACAGCAGCAGTTTCAAGGCTGGAAAGAGATTGAGAAGGCAACAGAATCCTATTGGTATCTTTAACAAAATTAAGCACCTGAAGAAATCTATGGAAGGACAACCACCTTACCTAGAATTCTAGAGTTCTAGGTAACCAAGCATTCAAGACCACCAGAACAAAACTGTCTTACCTAGTATAAATGGACCACTTGCCTGAGTCACAAGTAAGGTGGCCCAGAAATGTCTAGGTATTTCTAGTTGAGAACAAATAGTTTCAAATTTTTCAAAACTAGAAAAAATCTCTTCATCTTTGTCCATAACAGGTAAACATTTCTGGTTAATAATAAACAAAGACAATGATAAAAACAGGAAAATATTCTAGAAAGCTCTCTTACCACAAAGCCAGTAAGGGACAAGAAGGTCAGATTTTACAATTCAACTGTACTTCCTTACTCTACCTCTCAAGCAGCTCAACTGCTGACACTACAGTACTTGGTTTTTGGCATTCCAGCCTGTTCCAATTCATTTCTACCTCTGGCCATCTGACCTGAGGCTCTTTCCATTTTAATTAACATGATAAAGATTTCTTAGTTCCTTTGGTTTGATGTAGTGTGAGAAAGATTAGCTGGCAAAACAAGATTGCCGTTGCCTGGGGTACAACTGATTGTGGTTCAAAAATGTAAAATGTACCTACAGTCTTCGAGGAGGCTTTTTCTGTGTACATGTAGTAGAGAGCCAGACAGTACTAAACAGCACTGGACCTTGACTGAGGAGACCTAGCATCAGTAACTCTAGGTTAATTGCTCTCTTGCTCCCTCAGCCTAACTCTTCTCACACAGCTACTGTGAGTGGAAGAAAATGTTGAATCACAGCACTCTGCCAGAAGAACTCAAAGATGAACAGAATATAGGTAGAACCTATAAACAAATTGTAGATTCATACAATAATGAATTTTTATTTGTCCCCACCACCTTCTGCAGTTTAGAACTCCCGCAACATCTTATCCTGTCTCTATGAATTTGAAGACTTTATAGCATTCTCACTTATCTGCTCTATTTCTCTACTATTCCTCCTTTCTTTTTCAGTTCTCTCTGGACCAAAGAGGAGATACAAGTTCATCTCAGCATGTAAGCAACTAAGAGGAAAGGTGAAGATAATTTCTGGATAGTGACAACAAAGATAAATAAAATATTGGGCTTTAATGGGTTTCAGAAGAAATAACAGCAAAATCTTAACAGTTTCTCATTGTTCCCCCAGTCAGATCTAAATCCAATTGAACAACAATTCCAGTTTTGTGAGCTGTGTTAGTTAGGGCAACCATACTTATCGAAACCAAAAGGTGGTCTATCCTACTAGAATTGAAAACTAGCCTTCTAAAGACTCAAAAGGAAGTTACCGTAAATCTAGCCCCAGCTGTTTTTCTTCACTGGTTATTTCTCTCTTCAGAGCAGACACACACACACACAAAACAAACTGGGAAGAAAGTTTTAGAAAGGCAAAGCATATTGTGCTTTAAACTACCAGCATCCCTCTGCTTTACAGAAAACTGGTCATAATATTCTGATGTATATATCAGTCTTTCTACTATATCAGGTTTTCCCCAGAAAATTGATGTATCAGCCAGGAAAAAGGCTCTTGCATGGCTGGCTCTTACAATATATTAAAACCAAAACTGAATGAGGCAGGACTGAGTTTGGGAATAAAAAAGCAATACACAATTGTGTTTCCAAATTGAAACTTACTTGTCACTTTAGTATTGCAACCTCGCCTACCCCAGGAGACTGCAAAGATACAATGTTATTCTAAACATCTTAGAAAAAGGACTGGAATGGACCGTAATAATGGCTCAGGCCAGGCTGAGTTCATCACAAAGTCTTATACTGTTTTAGTTCTGATTCAATGAAATACTTTGAGATGACAGGAAAGAGGACTGATTCATATCTGCAAGTGATCCTGTAGTTCTTATAACTGAAAATCCACTCACAGGCATATAATTAATCCAAATATTGTATACTGTCTGGTTGCTATTGCTGACAGTTTTTAGCTTTCTCAGAGGTAGGGTGTCATAGGAATGACAAAACGAAACTTAAAAGAGTTAAATGATATCACCACACATACAACTTTTACACATAAACAAACCACATACGATCCAAATTCAATCATCCTTAGAGTAGAGCCACTGAAATATAAAGGGCCAAGATAGTTATGACCAATTTATTGCAACAGATCTATTATAAGCATGACTAAATCTGATCTAACCCATTATGTATTAAATCAAACTGATGAGTGAAATGATACAGGAAAGCTGGCTCCATTATAAGAGAGAAATACATGAAGTTATGTATTTATGCCCTTTTAAAATAGGTTTCATGTATGTCAAGTACATCATTACTTCAAAACAGTGACCACCTCCAGGACCAACTGGCCTCTGAAAAAGATAAGCAATGAATAACACATTAAAAATTCTTGATGCTGCAGCATAAATTAAAGAGATTAAGTAAAATGAAATTGTGAAAAAAGATTCCTAAATTCAGAATAGCCTGGTCAGAAAAAAGGGGGACAAGCAAAGAAGTACTTCACCAATTCACCATTTTACTTTCCCTCCCACACGTGTATGTTAACTGGAAGCACTTGGAATGAGCCTGTTTCTATAGATTCTAAGGATGCATTCTTAATAACCAAGTCAAAAGGGTGCAAGTAGGCCTGGTCTGGTATGAAACACAAGTATGCACATGAAGCAACAGATTATACGCACTGAAAATACAATGCTAACCAGAGCAACTGCAGTCCTTAGCTTTTGGGAGACTCTGTCATAGTTTGGCTATTTCCCCAAGCTCAGGTTTTCCATGTTAGTCCTTCCAGCTAACATGCACACCAAGCATTTTGGCCAAAGACCACTCCTTCATTTCTAGCAAAGAAGTTCTGGTTAACATCAGTTACTAAAACTGAAACTGTAAAGCTTGCCTTTGGTTAGAAATGGGTCAACAATCTAAGTGTGGTTTAGGGTATGTCACAACTATGATCTTACCTCTCATCCTCACCATCAACAAGCTGTGATGTCAATGGAAGTACCTTCAGAGGGAAAAGGGAAGCTGCCATGCCGCTGCCCCCATCTGGAATGGCCGATGTTGCTCCAATGCCACTTTCACCACTGTTGAGCTGGGGCAGGCCAACCAAGGTGGTTCCTGTAGAGCGCCTGGCTTCTTCCCGAGCTACAATTGACTGAGCAAGAGACTGTACAGAGTACTGAGCAGAGTTCAGTGGTACCTGCTGCAGCACACTTTGAGCTGGAGGCAAACTGATGCTAGCAGACATCAACGAAGGCTGAGACACATTTTGTACCAAGTTCCCATTCTGTGCACCTGAAGATTGTGCTATGGTCTGTGAGGGAACCAAGCTCAGAGAAGTCAGGGACACACTGGCAGCAGGCTGGCATGGTGCAGGAACAGCACCAACAGAAGGTACAGGACTAACTGGGGGCAACTGTTGACCAGCCATTCCTTGAACAAGAGATTCTGCTGTTTGCATGGATAGCAAAGCACTCTGTGGTGCAATAACCAGTGGCTGTGAGACTCCTGGTGCGCTTCCCTGCTGTCCTGGATGAATAACCCCTGCTGGAACAGGGGGTACCACTTGTGAAGGAGGAGGAGGAGGACCGGCACTTGGCACTAGGGCTGAAGGGGCGATTTGGTTTGCAGCAGGCGGTGGATGCTGCGGCTGAACCACAGGTGGTGCATTTCCTTGTTGCCCAACATTCATAATTTGCGTATTTGCTCCTCCTGTCAGCACTGGGGCTTGGACATGTGCAACAGGCTGAGAAGATGCAGCTGGCAGGTGTGCTTGTAGTGAAGGTTGCATGCTTGGTCCCTGAGTTGCAGGTAGGGGTGTACCTGTTCCTATCATCGTAGGACCACTCTGCACAGATGAAGCTGGAGTCTGAAGCATCTGGTGGTGCTGCTGCTGCTGCATGTAATCTGGCACAGGCCCAGTGGCAGAGTTTTGATTCATTTGTTGAACATGTCCTGGAGCCATCTGCATAGGCATTTGTTGTGGTGGTGCAGTGTGCTGTGCCTGTACCTGCCCATACGATAACTGCTGTGACTGTGGCACAACTGGAACAGTCTGCACAGGTTGCGTTGGTTGGGTGTAGGGCAGCTGCTGCTGCGATGCTACAGTTGGCATGGTAGACTGTGGATGGCTGCCTGCTATATTCACTGCAGAAGGAACAGCTGACACAGGTGGCAGGACCCCTTGCTTTTGCTGAGGATAATTTGCATCCTGAGGATGAAGCTGTACCTGTGCGAGGTGTGATTGAGAGATACTGTGGGGTATACTTGGTGCAGTTACAGCCTGAGGAGCAGTTCCACTAAGATCCATCTGCTGAGCACCAATTCCTTGAAATGCTTGCTGTTGAACCACAGTAGGCGCTCCCATCTCCCCACTTCCCACACTTTCCGTATAGTGACTCAGTGTGCTCACATTACTGCTAACTGAACTCCCACTGGTACTCTCCCTTTCAGAAGTCACTTCGAGCGGGCTTTGCTTCAAAGCATCTACCACTTTACTGGATGCCACTCCTTCGGGGAGCGATACAGGATTTTCTTTGTCATAGAACTCTGTACATGTCCATCTGCCTTTCTTGAAAGGCTCTGAACTGGAATCCAACTTCACAACTCTAAACCTTGAGGTACTAACTGCAGGCTGCAGGTGACTAGCTGACAAGGATGCGGCCCCAGCCACTGAATTCCCAGTGTTACTGACAGCACTGGAGGAAGAACTCATGCCATTGCTAACACCACTTGAGACGGCAACATTCACATTGCCACTCACTCCCGACAAGGCCGTTGTACTACCAGTACCAGGGATGTTACTCAGACTCTTATTACCATGACTGGGCATGCTACTTGCCACCGCAGGGCTACCGCTGCCTATACTGCTCAGGGTGCTGGCAGTAGCTCCACTGGCAGAAGTCACCCCAGGGGCACCAGCAGTGCGGAAGTGAGCCACAACACCGGCTGCAGGTGCACCAGAAGATGATGCAGCAGAAACTGGCACAGCGGCGGTTACAATACCATCAGAGCTTCCAGCTGCAGAAAGTTTCCTTAATAATGGACTGGCTGGGGCTCCTCCAGGAACTGCTGGGCCACCGACCCCGGAGTGGACCCCATGGTGATGTCCATGATGGTGGTGGTGGTGGTGATGATAATGGTGTCCATGGACGCTCCCGTTGATTACCACGCTCTGCTGCTGGGGAGGATGTGGCATAGAAGGAAGAGGCTGCTGCTGGGGAGGGCGAGGCTGGTTGGGGGAGACGGCGCCGGGGCTCTCGGCCTCCTGGAAGTTATTCAGCGTCTCTTCTGAGGAACTCCGCTCAGGTTCTCCCACGTCAGTAGCCCTGGACAAGGAAATATCCAAGATCTCCGAGGAGGACAAGTCCTCGGTGTGGGACTCGTCCAGGTCGTCGTAGCTCTCCGTGTCCTCGGCTATGCTGTTGTTGGAGCTGAGGCTGGCCGAGATCTGGGCCGGGGTCACGCTGGTGATCTGGAAGCCGCTCTTCTTCTTCATCTGGGCCCCTGCCTGGCCCAGGGGCTGGGGGGCCGGCGGGGCCGCCTGGGAGAGCAAGCTCAGGCTCTGCGGCGGCCCAGGCGAAGAGGAAAGCGAGGCTGCGGCAGGAGGAGGAGGAGGCGGAGGAGGCTGCCCCAGCGAAGGAGGCGGCGGGGGGTAATCTTCCTGGCTGCTGCCGCCGCCGCCGCCCGTCGTACCCAGAGCCGGCACGACGTTGCCGCTGCCGCTGCCCCTCCGAGGGAGCATCGCCGGGTGCGCCATCTTCCTCGCAGCACCAGCGTCTGCCGCTGAGTCAGGCTGCTGGTGGTGCATTGAGGGAGGAGGGCTATTTTAAGCAGGGCGATTCTCCCTCCGGGCCAGCGCCGAGAGGGAGGCAGGGGGGGGGCAGGCGCACACCTCGCAGCCGCCAGGGGCCACTCGACCCCGAGGAAGGGGGAGGCAGGAGGGGGCGCCACACAACACTGAGAGAGAGAGAGAGAGAGAGACACACACGCAACACGCACGCACGCACACGAGCTGCAGCCCGGAGGAGGGCCCACCACCACCACCACCACCACCACCACCACTACCTTCCTCTCCTCTCCTCTCTCTCGGGAATATGACACGCACTTTCTTCGTCGCCCAACCGGGTTCCCTCGCCGCCAGCAGGCTAACTTAATCGGCCCCGACGAGCCCAGGCGGCCTCAGGGGGGCCCCGTCGTCTCCAACAAACCCCCCGTCGAGCTCCCTGGCTAAAAGCAGCCGGCTGGGCCCCCCGTGAGGAGGAAGAGGCGGAGGGAAGCCAGGGGCCGACAACCTGAGGCGGAGGCGGCCCCCGTGCAAACAGGCGTCAGGGCCTCCGGGCCTCCAAGAAGCAGCAGCGGCCAAGGCGGTGGCGGCGAAGGGAGTAGGCAGAGTCCCGATGGAGCCGGGGGGCGCCCGAGGCCTCCCCATTAAGAACGGCGGCGGCGGCGGCAAGAGACCGGGGCCATCCTGGCGAAGGGCGGGGACCGGGGAGCCCCCCCCCCCCCGCTCCCTCTCTTTCGGTTTTTTTCTCCCTCGCCTCCCTCCTTTCTTCTTCTTTTTCTCCTCCTCCTCTTTCCTTCTGCCTGCGCCACCGGCGCTGCCTCTTCCTTGCGGCACGGGGCCAGCAAACCTCGCGGGAAAGCGGCGGAAACGTCGCCCTCCCCTCCTCCTCCTGTGGTCGGTTTTCGCTCGGTCCCTTCTCTTCTCTTCCCTTCCCTCCCCGCCGGTTTCCCTCTCCCAGAGTCGAGAGAGAGGAGGAGGAGGCGGTGGCAAAAAGATGGCGCTGGCGGCGCAAGCGCAGACGGGCCACAGACATAAAGGACTCGTCTGACGCGAGGGAGGCGGCGGCGGCCGAAGAGCTTCGGCTCGAACTGGCGGAAATTGCCGAGACGGGCGGAGGGGGGGGTGTAATTCGCTCGAGCGCCGCTATTTCTGCGGAGTGGTTGGCAATTAATAATAAGAATAATAATGACTGCAGTGACTCAAGTGGCTAAGACGCTGACTGGGAGGCGAAAGGTCAGCAGTTTGATTCCCGAGTACTGCAGGACGGAATGAGCTCCAGTCTTTGTCCCAGCTCCTGCCAACCTAGCAGTTCGAAAGCAAGGAATTGCAAGTAGATAAATAGGGACCACTTCGGTGGGAAGGTAAACAGCGTTCCGTGCGCTCCGGGGTCTAGTCATGCCTGCCACATGACCACGAAAACGTCTGCAGAAGCAGACAGCGCTGGCTCTTCGGCTTTGAAACAGAGATGAGCACTGCACCCTGGAGTCGGATACGACTGGCTTTCGAGCAAGGGAAACCTTTAATAATACAGTAATGATAACGACAACGATAACAATAATTTCTGACATTATTATTATGTGTCAGAAATTATTCTGGGTTGAAACGATTTTTGCGGAGGAAACTCCGCTCAGGGAACGCCCAAACGAGGCCCCTTTCACGTCCCCAAGAGCTGGGACAGAGACTGGCGCTCACTGAGTCCGTCATACAGTACCCGAGTCTCGAACTGCCAACTCGCCAGCTAACAAGGCGAGCTTCTTAACCATTGAACCACCGCAGCCCCTTGGTTGGCAATGAATGGCGTGGAGTGGCTAGCCCCAGAACCCTCCTTTATCTCCCATGCCTCCGTTTGTTTTGGGGTTTTTGCTTTGTTGTTCGTGTGAAAGGGGCTCGCTTCGCGTGCAGCGGGGAGGGTCGGGAATTTCTTTGCGTCAAGCCGGAGTGAGAAGGGTTGCGCTTTCGCTGGTGCCTCTTTTGTGTGGCGTCGGTTGTGCTTTTCTGCTAGACACAGAACACTGTTTACCTTCCCACTGAAGGGGTACCTTTTTATCTATGTGCAATTTCTTGCTTTTGAACTGCTAGGTTAGCAGGAGCTGGGACAGAGATGAGAGCTCACCCGTCGTGCAGCACTCAAGTCTCAAACCTGCCGACCTTCCAATCCTCAAGTTCAGCATCTTAACCGCTAAGCCACTGCAGCCACCCTGTCCTAACTAAGCCATTTTGCTTGGTTAAACTACACATCAAAATGCAATGAGTGAAGCATTATTTGAATAAATTACAGAGACTGTATTTTGCACACTTTAGTGTATGGGACCAAAGACACCAGGACAGCCGAAGAGCTGGCTTAACACAACTTTATTACATGCTGGTCAGAGGGAACATGTGGTAATGGCGGACGAACAGCTCAATATATGCAGTGGCTATACATTTGAATGTGGCTCCTTGACAGTCCATTGGCTACTGTCCGCGTGATGTCATTTCAGGTCACGCCCTTCTTGTCCAGGTGAAGGTGGTGGCGGGAATCTTAGGTGAGTCTTGGACCAATGAGCTTGGACGCTCGCTATTGCCATCTAGTGGTCACTAGCTCGCGTCCTATTATGGTTACAGTGATACAGCTGAGGTTACAATGTTACACATGGAATAGGTTGCATTGGATACACATGGATAGATACATTGTTTAAAGGCACATGCTTTAGAACACAACATCCCTCCCCCCTAGGATGAGACGAAGTCTCTTAACCAAGATGGTTTCTTGCACTCGCGTTTGGGCCGCGATGTGGGTTGGCCCCCCCGGGGGCCGCTCCCGCTTCCTTGTTCCCTGGACCCTTGTCCTGTAATGGGAGAGGGAGACTCGTTAGTGGCTTGCCGCGGTTTTGCAGCTTTAGGGGAAAGGGTAGATTCCGTTGTGGACGAACCGGGGGCACCAGGGGTTAACGTAAAACCCCTCTTCTCGCTTGGATGGGTGGGGGACCACTCCGAACCCCCCCCCCCCGGTTCTGTAACTCAAAATTAAACTTTGCTGGGGGATCCCGCGGGATATCTACGAGGACAAATTCCTTCTCCTCCCCCCTTGGTGGGGACTCTGGGGCCCCCTCTCCTCCCCCTTGGGCTAAACGGGTGGGGGAGAACCCTAACGCTGAATTCGGCTCCGCGCTTTCAGCGCCCTGCTTTCCCGGGACCCGGTTCCGTAGCTGGTCCGCGTGCCGCTGCCAGAGTAGACCTGTGTTGGTCTCCACGCGGTACGACACGGGACCGGTCTGCTCCACGACCACCCTCGATACCCAGGCTGGCCCCGCGCTGGCGTAGTTCCTGCAGTGCACGGGGGCGCCTACGCTAAAACTCTTTGTGGCCTCTAGCCCGATGTTCCTCCCCTTGTCTTCTACTCTCGTGGGGTCTAGCCTAGTGAGAATGGTGGCCAGTTTCATGCGCATTAAGAGCTCCACGGAGGAGTATCCTGACGCCAACGGGGTCACCCTGTACCCTAGCAGAAACTGACACACTTGCAGGTTGAGGTCCCCGGGGCCCATGCGCCGCAGCGCGTCCTTCGTGGTGCGGACGAGGCGCTCCACTTGGCCATTGGTGGCCGGATGGAAGGGGGCGGAGGTGATGTGCCGGATGGCGTTAATCTCTGTGAATGCCCTGAACTCAGCGGACGTGAAGCAACTAGCGTTATCGCTAATTAGAGTGTCGGGTATGCCGAACGTGGAAAAAATTCTCCGCAGATGCTTTATTGTTGCGGCCGAGGAGGTGCTCGTGACTGGGATGACCTCCAACCACTTGGAGAAAACGTCCACAACAAGGAGAAACAGAGTTCCTCGGAACGGACCCGCGAAATCTATGTGTATCTGGGACCACGGCCCTTTAGCCGCGTCCCACTCCCTGTGGGGAAGACGGGCCTCTTCCGGTCTGGAGCATTGGCAACTTTCACAAGTGCCGACCATGTGCTTGATGTCGGCGTCTAACTGGTGCCACCAAAAATAACTACGGGCCAGCGCCTTGGAGCGCACAATTCCGGGGTGGCTGACGTGCAGCAGTTTAAGCACCCGCGGCCGAAGGGATGTGGGAATCACGACCCGCTGCCCCCACAAGAGACACCCCCTCTCTAGGGACAGTTCCAACTTTTTCCTGAAAAAGGGAGCGAATTCTTCCGCTGGGGAAGACGCTGGCCACCCTTTCTGTACCCAGGAGCTAACCGCCGCCAACGTCCTGTCTCTGCTCGTCGCTTTAGCGATATCGGCGGGTACTATGGGGGGCGAATCTAAGACTTCTATCATGAGTACCTGGCGGTCCGGCTCCTCCCCGCCCACGTGGCTGTGTGTCTGGGGGAGGGGGGACCTCGACAGGGCGTCCGCATGGCTGATTTCTCTCCCGGGCCGGTACACCAACGCGTGCTGGTAGGCGTTGAGAAAAATGGCCCACCTAAGCATCCTCGGGGACAGGATCTGTGGCGTGGGCTTATCTGCGGTAAAAATGCCTAGCAGGGGCTTGTGGTCAGTCACGATGGTGAAAGGGCGGCCATAAAGAAAATCGTGAAATTTTTTTGTCCCTGCAATTATTGCCAGTGCTTCCCTGTCTGTCTGGGCGTAATTCCTCTCTGCTTGGGACAGGGACCTGGAGTAAAACGCTATTGGGGCCTCCCTCCCGTTTTCCAACACGTGGCATAACACCGCCCCCACCCCCACCGGGGATGCATCACAGATCAGTACTACCGGCCGTTTGGGGTCGAAATGGGTCAGAATGGCGTCAGACGCCAGGAGTTGTTTCAGTTCCGTGAATGCCCTCTCCTGGTCATCGCCCCACTTCCATGCCACATCTTTCTTGAACAACTTGTGAAGCGGCTCAGCCACCGCAGCCTTCCGTGGAAGGAAGGAGTGGTAGAAATTTAAGAGCCCTAGGAACGACTGCAACTCGGGCTTAGACGTGGGGCGAGGGGCTTTCTTGATGGCGGCCACCTTGGATTTGGACGGTTTGATCCCCTCGGGTGTTACTCGGAACCCTAAGAACTCAACCTCCTTCGCGAAGAAGACGCATTTGTCTTTTCGCAACCTCAACCCCGCCCGTTCGAATGCCGCCAGGACCTTGTTTAGCCTTTCAGCCAACTCAACCTCACTCCCCCCCATTATTAATACATCATCAAAATATGGCAAAACGCCATCCAGCCCTTTGAGGAGGCGTTCCACGAGCGACTGGAAAATCCCAGGCGCCGAGTTCACGCCGAATTGGAGGCGCGTCACCTGGAACGCCCCCTTATGCGTGACTATGGTCTGTGCAGCAGCTGCGGCAGGGGTTACCATGAGTTGCTGATAGGCCTGTGCCAGGTCGAGTTTAGCGAAACACTTTCCCCCATGTAACCTGGCTAGCAAATGGCTGACCACCGGCACCGGATATGCATTAGGGCGGATTGCCTTATTAATGGTGCACTTATAATCGGCGCAAATGAGAACCTCCCCATTGGCCTTCAATGCCGTGACAATTGGAGTTTCCCACTCCGCAGAATCAACAGGAACAAGAATCCCCTGGCCCACTAATTTGTCCAGTTCCGCCTCTATTTTGTCCTTTAGTGCAAAAGGCACTCTGCGCGGTTTGAGTCTTATTGGGCGGACCTCCGGGTCCAGGTCGAAAGTTACTGGGGGTCCATTGAATTTCCCAAGTCCCTTTTTGAAGACTTCGGGGTGCGCGTCGCACACCTCCTGTATTGGGTCAGACCCAACGGCGTGCACCCCCCAATAAACAGGCCCAGGGGCTGAAACCATTGAGTCCCGAGGAGGCTGCAATTACCCCCCTTAAGAACGACTAGGGGGAGTTCCGCGGCGTGCCGCTTATACTGGACCTGGAATTTCCCAACCCCCAACACCGGGATACTGTTCCCTTGCACGTCCCGAAGCGTGGACCTCAACGCTTTGAGCTTGGGCCGTACGCGGGGGGCAATTCTCAAGAACTCCCTCTGGGAAATGATAGAATATGAGGAGCCAGAGTCAATCTCCATCCTAACAGGGGCCCCTTGCACCAGTACCTCAACAAAGTAACGGGGGTGTCCCATGGACACGCTGAAAACTGGGGCGGCGGCGGCGCTGTCGCCGGAGATGCGGCCCACGCCGTCCTGCTTCCTCGTGGGCCGGGCGCCATCCTTGAGTCTCGTCGAGCGGTCTGGCCTCGCTGCGCGGTCGGGCGAGCTCCTCCGGTCCTTGCGCCGTTGTCTGCAGACTTTGGCGATGTGCCCGCGTCGTCCACAGTTGTGGCACTCGGCTTTTCTGAAAGGACACCTGGCGCGGTCGTGAGCCGCCCCGCAGCCGTCGCAGCGCCGGCCCTCCTTCCGGACCCTCCGGACGCCGTCGTCGCTGCTTTCGGCGGACGATTTCGAAATCGCCGGGCTGCGTGCACCGAACTCTCTGTTTTGTCGGCCTTCAGCCGCCAGTCCTGGAGCTCTTGCACCCCGGCCTTCGTGGCTTCCGCGGCCTGTGCCGCTTTCAGGACCTCCTGCAATGTAGGGGGCGGCTCCTGGTTCATCAGCGTGCGCTGGATCTCGGCGTCCTTCAGGCCGCATAGCACGCAGTCCCTGAGGGTGACTTCCAAGTTCTCCCATTTGCATGGGCCGGCAGCCAGACGCAGGGCCGCTATGAAGGCGGCGACCGACTCTCCAGGCGCTTGGACTCGCCTCCAAAACGCGCTCCGAGCGGGAAACATCGCCACCGAGGGCCGGAAATGGTCTCGCAACACCTTCAGGAGCTCTTTTGACTTGAATTCAGCCGCCTTTTTGGGTGCGATGAGGTCAATCAATACCCTCTTGCCGTCGTGCCCGAGCATTCTGGTGAGGATGGCTCTTTTCTTCGCCTCGTCCGTCACTTCAAACTCCACCAGCGCGCCTTGGAAGTCCATTTCGAAGAGTTCCCAATCTTGCGGTTTCTTGATGTCGAAACCGGCGTATGTCTTGGTCCCGTGGGCAGCCATTATCCCACCTTCGTCGCCAATTTAGTGTATGGGACCAAAGACACCAGGACAGCCGAAGAGCTGGCTTAACACAACTTTATTACATGCTGGTCAGAGGGAACATGTGGTAATGGCGGACGAACAGCTCAATATATGCAGTGGCTATACATTTGAATGTGGCTCCTTGACAGTCCATTGGCTACTGTCCGCGTGACGTCATTTCAGGTCACGCCCTTCTTGTCCAGGTGAAGGTGGTGGCGGGAATCCTCCCGCGCTGTTGCTCTTAGGTGAGTCTTGGACCAATGAGCTTGGACGCTTGCTATTGCCATCTAGTGGTCACTAGCTCGCGTCCTATTATGGTTACAGTGATACAGCTGAGGTTACAATGTTACACATGGAATAGGTTGCATTGGATACACATGGATAGATACATTGTTTAAAGGCACATGCTTTAGAACACAACACACACCATACATAAAAACCATAGCAGTGCTAAACAAGTAGGTCAACTCTCTTAGCTGTAGGTTTGGGATGTGCACACTATGCCTTGCAACCTGTAGCGACCCTTCGAGTCCTGTCCTTGCATCCTTGCCTAACCTCAGGATTGTCATGAGAATAAAGTGCAAAATAAAAAGAGTTATATTCACTCTGCTTTGAGCTTGTTGGAGAAAAAGTAGGATATAACTGTGCAGGGATGGAGGAATCACAATATGGGATAAAAATTGCTGGGAGAAACATCAACAATCTGAGATATGCAGACGATACCACCCTAATGGCAGAAAGTGAGGAAGACCTAAAGAATCTCTTGATTGGATTGAAGGAAGAGAGTGCAAAAGCTGGCTTGAGACTCAATATCAAGAAAACCAAGATAATGGCAACAGGCCCAATCAGTTCCTGGAAAATAGATGGGGAAGAAGTAGAAGCAGTGACAGATTTTACATTCTTAGGATCTAAGATCACTGCAGATGGGGATTGCAGCCATGAAATAAAAAGGAGACTGATTCTTGGGAGACAAGCTATGAGAAACCTGGGGAACATAGTGAAAAGCAGAGACATCACCTTGAAAACAAAAATTAGAATAGTCAAAGCAATGGTATTCCCAGTGGTAATGTACGGATGTGAGAGCTGAACAATCAAGAAAGCTGAACGCAGAAGAATAGATGCCTTTGAAATGTGGTGTTGGAGGAGAGTTTTGAGGGTACCCTGGACAGCGAGGAGAACAAATAGGTCAATCTTAAAAGAAATCAACCATGACTGCTCATTAGAAGGTCAAATAGTAAAGATGAGGCTAAAGTACTTTGGGCATCAAATGAGAAGGGAGGATTCACTTGAAAAGGCCGTGATGTTGGGAAAGGTGGAGGGCAAAAGAAGAAGGGGGAGGCCAAAGATGAGATGGCTAGATGGTATTGTAGACACAATGGGCACAGAACTGGGAGGACTGAGGGGGATGGTGGAGGACAGAGGCGCCTGGAGAACAATGGTCCATAGGGTCGCAAAGGGTCGGAATCGACTGTGCGACTGAACAACAACAAAGATAACAACTGGAAAATTAAAGAACACTGCGCAGGTACTCCAGCCATACTGGTTGTTGCAGGTTTCTCCCCACTCCCATTAATAAAGGCCTATGATTCAACTAGCTCTTACAATACTTTGAGGCCTACTGCAGCCTCTCAGTTAGCCAGATTCAGAGATCACAGTCGCTGGGTTTATAAAAACATTAGGAAGTTAATTTGTCAGCTACAAGAATACAAAAACAACCTACAGTTGTAACTGTTGCTATAGGCTTTGTCTTCAGTAGTACCATGCACAAAATAGACCTTTTTACTTCAGCTCAACCCTTCTTTCACTTCAGGAATGGCTTCACAAAAGAGATCTCCTGCTGGTGGCTATTTCTGGAAATGCAAAAGGCACAAAACCCAGCTTCCAAGTTAAAAAGGATAACTTTTGGGATTTTTTAGGCACTATGATTTATTTTACATTATAAGAAAGAGTCTAACAGTATGGTACTTTGAAGACAACTTCATGTATGGATTTATTAAAATACAGTATTGCTGACCCATACATCTAACCATAGGGATAACCCTGTTAATCTAATGCAGTAAAAACAGTAGACATTCTTGTGTTTTAAGATCAACAATTCACATTGCACCATTTTGAAGAAAAGCGATTATTTTGATCAAGCCATTTTAAAATGGAATGGATAAATTATAGAGGCAGAAATCTTAGTCACACCTGATTCTAAACTGTTTCCTTCTCTTGCCACATAAGTTGATTATATACTGTATTCTGTAAATGCCTCCAAACTGAAGGACCTGTTCAAAGAAGCTATGTTAAGAGAATTTAGATTTCAGGGGCTTTGGGCAGCATGCAAGCCTCCTCCCCCCCCCCCCCCCACACACAAATTATTAAGAAGGTCAAGAAAGTGGCCATTTTTTATCAGCAAGACATCATTGGTTAGTTACCCAAATAATACAAATAGAGTGCATGAAGGGTGTCATATGTAAAACATCATGTCAGCAACCCTCAGTGTTGTACATACTAATGAGTCTAACTGCTTTTCTTTAAGGAACTGAAAACCAGATGTTGAGATCACTGCAGAATTGGCCCTCCTTTCCCCATGACATTAACTACGCTCACTGCCTAGAGGTGCAATGGGTTTCCAGGCCCTGATAATGTTTTAAGTTTTGTTTTATTACAACAGTGATCTTGAGGCTATTTCTGCTTCAAAGATATCCTCCTCCCTCTGTAATCCACTACAGTGGTAAGATAAAGGTAAAGGTCGCCCTTGCTCAAAAAGCCAGTTGTATTCGACTCTAGGGTTCGGTGCTCATCTCCATTTCTAGCCAAAGAGCCAGTGCTGTCTGCATTAGCAGAAGTTTCCATGAACATGTGGCAGGCACGACTAGACACTGGAGTGCACAAAATGCTGTTTACTTTCCTATTCAAGTGGTACCTATTTGTCTACTTGCAATTTTTTTGCTTTTCAACTGCTAAATTGACAGGAGCTGGGAAAGAGATGGGATCTTACTCTGTCATGCAGTACTCAGGTCTTGAACTGCTGACCTGCTAGCCTTCCAGTCATCAAGGTCAGCATCTTAATTACTAAGCCACCACAGTCCCCTGAATTATTATTACTAGACTGATGACAGCAATATAGCAAGGAAGTATCTATTCAAGTGAAGTGGTAACATGTTAGCCATGGCATAGAGCATGTGTGTTTAAAGAGTTACATGTACAGTGATACCTCATACAACGTCCAAACTTGGTTCCACAAGTTTGGACTTTATACGGATTTGGACTTTGTATGAGGTATGCAAAATCCTAGCCGCAATGCCCCATACAACGTCCAAATCCTTGCTGCGATGCCTCGTACAATGTCATTTCCATAGAGATACATTGTACTGTAACAGCACAGACTTCAGGGCAAAGTCAAGGAAATAGACAGGAATTTAATTTTAATTTAATTTAATTTTCACGCTTATATACCGCTCACTCAGGCGAACCCGACTCAGTGCGGTTTACATAGCGGACAATAATACAAAATATAGTAACATAACATACAATAAATACAGCAAAAAATCAATCACCAAAAGTACAATTACAAATCTCTGTCCGCAAAAATTACAGAAATATAACTGACAGAACTTTTCAAAATCATTGTCTAAAGGCTAAATACATTACAAAAACATGTCAAACAACCCTGATTGTCCAAGAATGCTGCAAAAATCCCAGGAATGCTTCTAAAAATTCTGATGAAAAAATCCAAAAAAATCCAAAATCATGCTTAAAACCACTCCTAAACAGTCTTCGCCTCATGCAAAACCCACAAGAGCAATGCACGCATGTGTCCTGCCTTTTATACTGCCCAGGCACAATGCAACCTGGAGAAAACCCAATGCCTCATACAAAGTCAAGCGACTTTGTATGAGGCAACTTTTTTCAAGAAATTAGGCAATGTTGTATGAATTCGATGTTGTATGAAGCGGACTTTGTATGAGGTATTACTGTAATTGGCCATTCCGATGGGCCTGTACTATGATAATTTATAGTTAATTTTAATGGCACAAAGGTTTAGGCAATATACGTATGTAGAACAGGCAGTTCCGGTTCTAGTTTCCCTAGAGCCATGAAATGTACTATGTGATCTGCCCCCACTTCATCCTTATCTCTCCTTCAGTTGCTTAAAGATTCAAGTGTGGAGGAAGAGAGACATGTGATCTTGAACTCACAGGGAGCAAGGTGCAGATATAAGTACAAGTACTTACTGCTCATAAATAATCTCATATGCTACTGGCTTTCTATTCATCTGGAGCTATCCGTCCTAGAAGAATGGCCTTCTTTCTAATTATCACAAGTCCATGCCACTACTTGTTCAAACGTCAGACAGTCTTTACCAATGACAGTGCCTGCATGCTGCATAACTCACAAAAATAAATTATGCTACAGTACTTTATGACCAGCTTCTCTGCAGCTGGTCTCATGAGCAATTGGTGAGAAAAGAAGTGACTGCGAAGCTAAAGCAAACTCCCTGCTTTCCAGTCAGTTGTCCAAAGTATTCAGTTTCTGGCTTGTTTGTTTCATAGGCCACCTTTCTTCTAATGAGGGACTCAGGGTGGCTTACAATATTAAAGAAATCAATTTTTATTGCTATTCATGATTGGATCCTGCACATTCTTTGCACTATAGGTGAACAATGAAGCATGGGGGATGTGGGAGATGTTCTGGGTATCTGCTCTAGCAAGGTTTGGATGGATAGTTGGTGACTCTGTTTTATGTCTGAGCTTTCAGAAGTGGGAGAAGCTTTGTGTGGCAGTCAGAAAGCTGTCTTGGGATAACTTCTAAAGTTCCTAGAAATATAAAGGAGATTGAGAAGATATGGTATTTCTATGGGAAGGGGAGAAGGATCCTGACAGGTTTCTGTCTGAGATAATAATGTTGAAATAGCCTGTTTCTGGACAGGAATACTCTGATCACTTTAACAATTTAATTTGTTGAATTTTATCTATACAGTACAGTATTTCATATATACTCATAATTTCAAATTATGCAGCACTCTATTACAGTAAAACCCCTACTTACGAAAAAAAGTCTGTTCCATAGGTTTTTCTTAAGTTGAATTTTTATGTAACTCGAAGCAAACCCATAGGAATAATTATTTTTTATGTAACTCGAAGCAAACCCATAGGAAAAATGAAAATTTTATGTAAATCAAAGCATAGGAAAATCCATAGGAAATTGTGTAAACCGGGACATGGTTTTAGCACAAAATTGTTTTGTAAGTCGAATTTTATGTAACTCGGGGCATTTGTAAGTCAGAGTTTTACTGTACTGTACAAATAATGAAAGGAGGAATCTACTCTGGCCTGTGTTGGTTCCCTTCACCTGGCCTTAGGGTGGCTCAGGTCACTTTTCTTCCCATAAATTTCAGCTCAATCCCTTCTAGGTGTCTTTGTTCTTGATTGGTGGAGAGCCAAGCATGGCGCACCTTAGCTAAAATGAGGGATCTTATTATCTTTTCCACCACAGTGTATTTTTCTAATAAACACTTCCTTTCTTAGATTAAGAAATGTGAGCATTATTTCATATTCATTCCAAAAACATGATCTGCTAATCACTCTGATGTTTCTTCTGCTAACATAGCAGATAAGCTTTGTTGGTGCAGAGAAAGTGGTCTCTGTGGTCCCTTATTTTACCCTGGAGAGTGAGAAAGTTCTGCTTAGTAGGCAGTAAAATGCTTCTTTAAACCATCTCGCAGGCATCTGCTTTCTATAGGAGCAGTAATGTTTCACAACCAATAGGCATAGTTATATGATTATTCATAGGTTTAAAACCTCACTCTGCTTTCTGATGGCTGAACATGATAAAATCTAAAATGTGGTGGCTGTAGCTCATGTTTTTATTTCCACAGGAATTGCTTTGATGAGAATTATTCCTGATATGTTTTGAAGTGATCATGAGCCCAAGAGCTTAGCAAGCATAATAAGACCAAGAGACCACCTTGGAGCAACCTGACATAAAACCATCACCAGCTGTCTGACAGCCAAAGGTACAGGAAGAACTGGCAGGATCAGTGATTGCACTCAGCAGCGGTGTGTAAAAAAAGCCTATTAACTCTGAGACTGGAATGGCTGGACATACAGCAGTTCCCTTGATCACTATTTCTGCACCAACACAAGCTGATTTGCTATGTTAGCAGACAGGGGTGTGCAGAGCACCATGGGAAGGTGCTGGACAGGGAGTGGTGGGGGAACCCATTTGGGTAGTTGGGGTGGGGTGGGGAATCTTATACATTGCTATTGGCTCCCCAGGGCGCCAGAGGCAAGGGCGGGGTGCCTGATATACCAGCATGCTCCTGTTAGCAGAGGAAACAGCTGGAAGCAGCAGGTAAATTAACTTGTGAGCCCTTTCCCTGAACATCAGAGTGTTTAGCACATATCTGTCAAGTTTTGGACTTGAAGATAAGGGAAATTTTGGGCTATGGCCCGGTCCTGCCCCACCAGGCCATAGCCCCTCCCCACAATCCAGGCACATCCAAGAGCCTAGAAGAGGAGGAGCCACTAGAGCTAGGGAGGATAGGGTGCTGGGCTCCCCTGGGGGAGGAGGAAGCACCCTCTAGACACTCCCCTTAGCACCACTGCTGCCCCTCACAGGGAACAATACAGCAAGCCACCCCCATGGGTAAGCCTCAGCTGCAGTGGAAGAGATGAATACTGTAATTTTAAGTTCCTCTCTCCACTCACTCCCACATCATTTCATAATATGGTGATTTTTTATGGAACTGTTTTTACACTTATATCAGTTAATTGTCTACTGCCTTAGCCTTGTGTACCTCAACGTCATATTTTAAAAAATCTGTGTTTAAGACAGGACCACGGAAATATCCTCTTTATGTTGTATGCAAATATACTTGAAGCCGATTGGCTCATTGTCTCTTCCCTTTAACACCCTCCTTCCCAGGAGAGAGGAGGTACAAAAGGATAAGACAGTAGACAATTAACTGATATAAGTGTAAAAAACAGTTCTATAAAAAAATCACCATATTATGAAATGATGTGGGAGCGAGTGGGGAATGGGACTTAACATTACTGTATTTATCTCTTCCACTGCAGCTGAGGCTTATATATATATATATATATATATATATATATATATATATATATATATATATATATATATATATATATATATATATATATATATATATATATATATATATATATATATATATATATATATATATATATATATATATATATATATATATATATATATATATATATATATATATATACTTGACAGCTATGGTTTAGCAGGGGCATGCTGGCTACGCTAAAAGGGTGCTGGATAGGGAGTGATGAGGGCGGGCATCTAATCCTAACAAAAAATATGTTCCCACTTGTCTTCTAATTTTAACTCCCCTCTGGGGATTCGAACCAACAACCTCCTGCTTACAAGGCAAAAAACAAACTCTAAGCCATGGCGGCTCCATTGTCAATTGAGCTGCTTTTGATAATCTTATCTTTGGTGGCACAAGAGGAGGAAGGCAGGCAGAGTAAAATGGAGCCCTGCTCATTTGCTTGATCATTGTGGGCCTCGAAGCTTGGCTTGCCTCTGGCCATTGCCACCCCCAGAAAGGCCCAGCCCAGCACTCTGCCATCTATGGCTGCCACCCCCCAATCACCTCACTCAAACGGTCTTTGAACTTTTCCGCTGCCTTGAAAAGTTGTCTGATATCATTGTGTGGGTGGACATTGGTTGTCCGCCACCTCCATACAATGCGGAAGCTGGAATTTTTCTACCATGACTGTGAGAAACTTTTGATCTTGAGTGGGTACTTGTACATACTTTGCAAAACGGTGGTTCTGTGTGGGTTATGGGACAAGTTGTTGCAGTACATATTAATGGAGTCTACAGATATCGCCCGTTCGCAAGCGGTTGTGCGTAGCTATTTTTGGTGGCCTAGAATTAAACACAGTATGGAAGCCTGGATCTTTAAACATGGGGTTGTTTTCGCACACAAAGGGGAAGAGAGGTCTTCGGGTTCCCCTTGGGTGGATAAGGGCTCGCCATCCTCCGGGGTTGGAGGGGGCTGCAGGAGTGCTCACGTTCCCTGAGAGTCAATTGGGAAGAAAAGAATTGCCTGGGTTTGGGCTCACAATCCCTTAAGGGAGAGGAGGGGTTGCCTGAGTATTCACATTCCCCAGGGTTGGTGGGGGAGTTACCAAAGGCGCAAGGTTCCCAAGAGTTGGCAGAAAAAGAGGTTTCCACATACTGCAAAGGGGATCTTTAAGCAGCCCCTACTTTGCAGCCAGGTCTGGGAGTTGCCCCAGAAGCAATTCCTTGCAAAGGTGCTACAGCGGTGACTGTAATCTGTCTGGTTCCATTGTATTAGGTCCAGGTTCGCCTATTAGTGAATTAGCAGAAAACATAGGGGTTGGTGTTTCATTGAAATCACCACAGTTGGGCCCAGAAGCAAGCAAATCATCACACGGAATAAGAAGTTGCACACAGGGATAGATTGGTTGACAGTAGGACACACACACTCCAAGCCCCCGCGTTTTCAAAAGTTATTGTCCACACCGCAGCAGAACTCTAGCAATGTAAACAGGGAGTTAGACGCAGACCTGGCCGGTGCCGAGAGGCTGCATGACCTGAGAGTTTCAGAACTAGTTAGTTCACCAGATGGGAATGCAAAATCCTAGTTTCAACATGGGGGTCCGTACAAGAAATCTAAGGGCGGGGAGGAATGTTGTATATTCAGGTTCATTGCAGGTTGCGTCAGCAATGCTTTGCGAAGACAAAATTGCGATTTCCCGCCATCAACATTAGCCGCTAGAATTGGCACGTACTCTTCCCTTGTGGGCGCACTCTTCATGTTAATTAGAGTTCAATGATTGGGTACAACTTTGGATCCTGTTTGTGAGTGGTTAAAACTGGTATGACACAGGCATGAGAGTGTATGACTATCCTGTTTTTATACATGGGCCCTTCATTAGAAGGGGATACAGATCATACTGATCACCAGGCTATCAAGCTGTGAATATTTAAACACAATTAAATGATGATCAATACAATACTAAAACCAGGATTAATAAAGTAGAACAGCAACAGACTTCATTTTTGATCAGATTTAGTGCAGTGGAGACGTGCAAAAGATATGTTGTACTCTAGCCCCAGAGTAATTATAAACCAGTGGGACATAGTAGTCTTAGGTGGAACATGAAGTTTTTAAAATATATTATGGAATTATTGTTTTTAATAAACACTGTTATAAACACTAAAACATGTTTTAGTCACAGCTATAAGATGAGTTCCCAATACTACTACAATTTTTATATAATCTTTGAGTTTTGTAATTACTATAACACAGCAGTTATAGAATTACAGTATTAATGTTTTAGTGTGTGTGTACTGTCTACAATATTACTGATTTATCTTTTTTACCATAAATTCCATAACAAAATTTGTGTAGACTTATCTTTCTTGGAAGAAGTTAAATTTCTGTTTCTAACAGGATGGAGCATGTTCTTTGGTAGGATTACTGATGGAACATAAGAGACCAGTGACTGAAAATCAATTCCCTGAAAGGAAAGCTACTGTTGTGTATGCCAGCCATTCCGAAAACGAAGATTACTTACTGTTCAGTATGCCAGGCATAAAGCCATGCTTTCATTCCAGGGTACTGCACTTTATTTATGCAAACATTATAAACTACCCTTCAGCAGAATTTCAAGGACAGCTTACAAAAGGTAGCTTATGCATACAGTAGATAAAATATAATAAACTGTTGGAGAGATTTGGAAACAGGTTGTTCCCATTTTGGTATATATTTTTTAAAAGCATGGAGAGATATACCTGGTCCTACCCCCTCTCTTAGAAAAGGAAAGATGTTCCCTCTGGATGCCTCTTGGTTAAAGGAAGCAAAAAAAAAACTACCGTATTTTCCGGCGTATAAGACAACTGGGCGTATAAGACGACCCCCAACTTTTCCAGTTAAAATATAGAGTTTGGAATATACTTGCCGTATAAGACTACCTCTGCACACCAAATAAAAATTAACCCACACTCAACCCGAAGACGCGCAGCCCTCCGAGTCGAATGGGCAGGTTCTGGTGGAGAGCCAATCCACGCTCACGTTCTCCTCCTCGAGGTACAGGAAGATGTGTGCAGCTTGCTATCCCTTGCTTCATACTCCCCACACAGAGCAGGGACTCGGCCCACCTTCAGCCTCGGGACCCTCGCCATGTTGCGTCTCGTTCTGAAAGGTACATGTGTGCCAGGTATTACGGGATATGCTACGGGGGTGTGGAAATGCATTCCAGATACTACCGTCTACACCTCTTCCTTATAGGTATAGAAGATGTAGATACCTCTCCACACACCTGTCTTTGTAGAGCAGAAAATGGAGGAAAGAGACGAGGCAACTAACAAAGGAACAGCAAGAAGGAAGTGTCAATTTCTCGACTCAGCTCTGCTTCGCCTCCCTGGGTCGAGAACAGAGGCAGGAACACCTGCGGCGGGATGCGCCTGGAGGATGTTAAAAAGTGCCTCCTTCACCACCACCGAACTGACTCTGCCTCGCTTGCTCGGGTTAAGAACGGAAGCAGGGACACCTGTGGCAGGACGTGCCCAGAGGACTTTGAAAAGTGCCTCCTTCACCGCCGCCGAACCGGCTCTGCCTCGCCTCCCCCCGTCGAGAACAGAGGCAGGAACACCTGCGGTGGGACGCACCCAGATGACTTTGAAAAGCGCCTCTCTCGCTGCCACCAAACCGGCTCTGCCTCGCATCCCCGGGTCGAGAACAGAGGCAGGAGCACCCAGCAGTATACGCCCAGAGGACTTTGAAAAACACCTCCTTCGCCAACACCGAACCAGCTCTGTCTCACCTCCCCAGGTCAAGAACGGAGGCAGGAACATCCGGACACATCTGGAAGACTTTGAAAAATGCCTCCTTCACCGCTGCCGAACCGACTCTGCCTCCCCTCCCCAAGTCAAGAATGTAGGCAGGAACATCTGCAGTGGGACGCATCCGGAGGACTTTGAAAAATGCCTCCTTCACTGCTGCCGAACCGGCTCTGCCTCACCACTCCGGGTCGAGAACGGAGGCAGGAATATCTGCAGCAGGACACACCTGAAGGACTTTGAAAAGCACCTTCTTCGCCGCTGCTGAACCGGCTCTGCCTCACCTCCCCGGGTCGAGAATGGAGGCAGGAACATCTGCAGCAGGACACACCTGGAGGACTTTGAAAAGCACCTTCTTCACCGCTGCTGAACTGGCTCTGCCTCGCTTCCCCGGGTCAAGAATGGAGGCAGGAACACCTGCTGTGGGACACGCCGGAGGACTTTAAAAAGCACCTCCTTCACCACTGCCGAACCGGCTCTACCTTGCCTCCCCAGGTCGAGAGAGGAAGCAGGAACACCTGTGGCGGGATGCGCCCGGAGGACTTTAAAAAGTGCCTCCTTCGCTGCAGCTGAACTGACTCTGCCTCGCCTCCCGGGGTTGAGAACGGAGGCAGGGACATCTGTGGCGGGATGCACCCAGACAACTTTGAAAAGCGCCTCCTTCGCCACCACCGAACCAGCTCTGCCTCGCCTCCCCGGGTCGAGAACGGAAGCAAGAACATCTGCAGTGGGACGTGCCCGGAAGACTTTGAAAGCGTGTATGCTTTTGAAAGCGTGTATGCTTTTGTTGGGTCATTATGAGTGTTTGAAGGCTAGCTTCAGAATTTAGTGCAGCATCAGTGCCTCTTCCAGTCCAATAATCTCAACATCTCCATTTATACCCCTTTTTCTTGCTTTACTGCTCTATCCCTCTATGTCATTTTCTCCTTGCTCTTTGTCTAAATTAAGTTATGAAGGACTTGGCACTGCTGTGTTGAGAAGGCACTCAATGTAGTATTCTTCCTTCTCATAAGTATCTAATACAATCTCTCTTTTGTCAATTTTGCTGTGTTAATCAATGTAGAATAAACATCTCAAAGTGACTTCTTCACCTGTTCTCAAGTTCTTTATATTATACAGTATCCCTTTTCTAGGAACATAGCAAATTATAATAATCTGTCTGTTCTAGAAACCATCTTATTCAATTTCTCTTTTGTTTTTGTAGGCATAAACAAGGGCAATGGTGGGCTTCAGCAGGTTCGCACCAGTTTGCCAGAACCGGTAGCAGATATTCTGGCTGCCCCCGCCCATCCAAGTTTTGAAATAAAGTAATCCTAATTTGGGTGCAACGCAGGCAGTGATGGGCTCAAAAAAATTTACTACTATACTGTGGGTGTGGTATGGTGGGCATGGCCAGGGGGAAAGCCCTGTGTTGCACCCGAATTAGGACTACTTTATTTCAAAACTTGGATGGGCAGGGCCAGCCAGAATTTCTGCTACCGGTTCTGGCAAACTGATGCGAACTTGCTGATGCCCACCACTGAACGCAGGGCTTTCCCCCTGGCCACGCCCATCCTACCACTCCGACAGAGTAGATAGTAAAAAAAATTGAATCCCAGCACTGAGCAGGCATGACTAGATTGCCCACCCAGTCACATGGCCATGCCCACAGAGTAGGCTACACCTACAAAGTAAGCCACACCCACAGTGTGGTAGTAAATTTTTTTGAGCCCACCACTGAACAAGGGGGCAGCAAACTTGGCTCTCCAGATGTTCTTGGACTTCAATTCCCAGAAGCCCTGATCAGCAGATATACTTGACTTAGGATTCTGGTAATACTGTAGATGAAATGTATTTCTTGCCTGCTGTATTTGCTGAAAAATAGTATGCAGAAAATGATATACAGTATTCTGAAGTTTTCATTGGCAGTCTTGCAGAAACCACAATGCAGTTACTGTATCTTAAATTCTATCTTGAAGAGAAATATTTTTCTTTCCCCCTACGTTTCTTGACATGTATTACACAATGGTTGAAATTGTATTCAACTCAAAATCAAACTACTTTACAGCACTTCTAATATGAAATGCCTCTGCATGCAGTGCCTCAGTTAATATTGCAAATTACATTAAAATGTGTGGATGGTGTTGAGAATGTAAGTGGTTGAAAGCCTTGTCTCCAGTGTCAGAAGTAAAAACTAGAGGGCTACTTATTGGCTAATTGTAAGTTGACAGAAACCAGCAGAGATCTAATATCTTCCTGATCCTATTACACATAGTCAGGAAGAGAAAAGAAGACTATGAAGGAGAAACCAATTAATATATCGTCCATACAAGTAGACAGCAGTGTGTATGGATGGGCATGTAGGGGTTTGGATAGATATTCTTATTTTTCTTCTAGTTCCATATTCGATTCATCTTTCATCAAGATGGATTCAGGTGGGATTTAATCCACTTGGAGACCATTACCCTTCCCTATGGACTTTGCCACCCAAGGTTCCTAGTCCTCAGGGTTGTTAGGTTAGTTATCCGCCATCTGACAATTGGTGCTGAGTTGCTGGAAATATGGTCTACTCTATTACCATAGCAGGTAAGACAGATATTCTTAAGCGATGTTAGATTTAACAGACAAAAATAATAACAGAATTTTCTATTAACCCACAATATTTATACATCAATTTTCCCATAGTTACCTGCCTCCATGACCTATTGTATGTATACCCAACACTGAGAGCAGCACTTTTGTTAGTGAAAAAAATTGGTTAAGCAACTAAAGAATAAAGTTTTTGTAATTTTCTATAAAGACATTTTGGGTCACTTGCATTTTGGGTCACACTATACCACAGAATACAATTTTATTTTATTTTTATTTATTTGTCTATTAAACTTATACCCCAACCCTCTAGGAAAACACTTTTTTACTCTGAGTGGCTAACAGCATAAAACTCAACAATAAAAACAGACACAAATTTTAAAATTGTCATAAAAATACATCAAAAAAGAAACCCTAAAAGAAAAACCTATTTATGACGTAGAGAGACACAATAAAATGCCTAAAGATCAGCCATTGGTAAAATATTCCCAAAGGCCTCTTTAAAAAGGAATGTTTTCAACTGTTTTTTAAATGTAGGCAGGGATGGTAGGCGCAGCTCCACTGGGAGAGAATTCCACAACATTGGTGCTGCCACCGAGAAGGCTCTCCTCCTAGTCACGGCCTTCCTAGCTAATCTCGGGGTTGGCACCTGGAGCTACGCCATCAGAAAAGAGTGAGTGATGAGGGCAGTTGTCCTGAGGGGGAGATGTTCCACCAGGAAGGATGGTCTCAAACCGTTTAGACCTTTGAAAGTTAGAACCAACACCTTGTACCTGATACGGAAAGGAACGGGAAGCCAGTGCAGTCCTGCCAAGGTTGGGGAGATATGATCAAATTTCATTCCCATAGCCAGCCTAGCTGTTACATTCTGAACTCGTTGGAGCCTCTATAACAGGCACAGGGAGAGCCCCACATAAAGAGCATTACAGGGCCATAGCCAGGATTCTAGATGTGGGTGGGCGAACATTTTTCAGGGTGGGCAACAAAGCCTTCTTTCAGTGCATTCCTACGGGAAACCGTGCTTTGCCTGGGTGGGCAAGCTGCTAACTCAAGGTGGGCCAGGCCCACCCTGGCCACCCCCTGGCTATGGCCCTGGAGCATTACAGTAATCAATACGTGAGACTACCAGTGAGGTAACTAATGTTATGAGAGACCGTCTGTCCAAGTAGGGACACAACTGAGCAATTTGGTGCAGTTGGAAGAAAGCAGATCTGCACAATGTCTACCATAAAATTTATGAGATAATTGCATGTGTGTGAAACTGGAAACAAGCTGCAATTATCCAACTTTATAGACTAGCTCTTCTAAAAACCTGAAGGCAGCTTATGCAAAACTGTTAAAAACAATGGAACAAGCCTGAGATGAGTTGCAGTAATCAACCAGGCTGTCTTTGGATATCTTTGTTTATTTATTCCCCTGCGTAAGACTGCAGGTTGGCCCTGAATGAAGGAGAGGGTCTTCTCTGTGTCCGAATATAAAATTAGAATGTTTCACATGTTAAAGGCCACATAGCCTCCTCATGCTTGGATTTTCTATGTCAAGCAAGGTTTTGCTTCAAGCAAGACTGTAGCCCCAGTGATGGTGAACTTTTAGAGACCGAGTGTCCAAACTGCAACCCAAAACCCACTTCTTTATTGCAAAGTGCCAACACAGCAATTTAACCTGAATACTGAGGTTTTAGTTTAGAAAAAACCAACATCTTTTCTTAAAAGAAAAACACAGTAACACCATTGGAATCACCTTCATCACAGACTTAACAGGCTGCTGTCTGCATCGCACCCTCAATCCACACGTGAGCTGCATGGTGAGGGGAAGAGGAGCAGCCTGGCCCTGCATCTCTCTGGCTTTCTACTAAAAAAGCTCTGGTGAACTCTCTGCTGGGGGAATGGCATGTGTGCCCACAAAGGGCTCTGAGTGCCCCCTCTGGCACACGTGCCATAAGTTGGCCACTGCTGTAACCTTCTGAACTGCAGTTTTGAGCCATCGTTCTTTTTTAGATTTGAACCTGTTGTGACCGCTCTGTCATTAGCGGTTACTATGTTTCTTATGTGTCTCTACAATAAAATTAGGAAGTACTGTAAAATAAATTTGACAATATGTAGAAATGTGCAGAATTTGAATTCTTTAGCCTGCTGCTTTGAGTATGATTCTGCAATGTTTTAAGATTTGTTTACATACATATTCGTCTATTCTAATTCAAGTCAGAAGCATCCAGGTTATTTCAATTTTACAAGCATGGCTAGCAGCATTAGATTTTTTTTAAAATGCATTCGGTGTGGCAAGCCCACCATTCATATGAATAGCTGACCATTCATGTCACTTTCACTTATCTATGCCTTTCCAATACCTTATTCATTCTCTGTTGTTTGTTACTGCACTGTGAGAGTTGGCAGACCAGTGGGGGGCCTGCCAGAGGGAGCAGTCTTCCTGGGTTTGCATCTTCAAGCGGCTTGCTGTGTCATGGACTGTCTTAATTGGAATGATAATCAGATGTCAAGGTTAACCCAGGGAAAACAGAAGAGTCACAGAAATCACAGGCAGCTTCAATATATTATTTAAAATCTAATTTAAAGCGCATCACTTTTAAAAGCTGAAGGGACAATTTATGTAAAAGATAATTGAGTAGGTGTTGATCTATTACAACTGTGGGACATATAATTGAGACTTCATACATATTCTTCATACATACAGCTTCTCTCTGATGGAATTTCCCCCCCTCAATTTCCATCACATATCAGCAAGTAGACAGATTAGTTAAAGCAAAGTCAGTTCAGGATCCTGGAAGTGGAAAAGAGTAGGAAATGGATTGGGTTCTGTGAGGCACATGTCAGTAAATTAGATCATCCTGACATGTGCCAATCCCTTGGATCTTCACATGTTACTTACTGTAATTCTCATGTTTTGCCATGGAGTATTTCTGGCTAAGCCATATTGGAGCTGCAATTCAACAGCCTTTGTAGAGGCAAAAACTCATCTCTGGGAACTAGCCTAGCACAGAAGCTAATTTTTAAGTTTCTAGGTCTCTTTCGTAGTGACAGTAAATGTTACCAAGATGGTTTAGTTTTATGCATATGTATCTTGCTGATAACAGAAACTAGCTACGCCAGTGGTTAAACTGGACATAGTGGTGGCAGCCACATGTCTTGTTCATCTGTTTTACCAAAAAAATGGGAAAGTGAGATGAATGCTAATTTTAAGGCCCCCCAAGAGCTACACTAGTGAGGGGAGCTGAAGCTTCTCCAGCCTCACTAAAGTACAGTACAGTATATGAATAACAATATTTTCCCCTCTCCAACCAGCTTGGCTATGGCACCAGTAGTGGGCTGGACTGGGCAACATATGCTGCAGGCAACACAATCCTAGGACTGTAAGGAATAAAAGGGTCTCCTTCTCCCGCTATGTGAATTCAGCTACGATGTCTACAGCTTTTTTGTTCTTCAAGCAAACCATGCACAATGCAAATTATGTAATAAAGCATATTAACATTTCTTTAACTTAAACTCGCAAGATGAAAAAATAAACCTGTTAGAAAATTACAACAAAATCAAAAGTGTAACAAGATCAAGGCAAATGTAGGTTTCTATCAAAAGGGCAGCTTTATTTTAGACAAATTGTTTTGACAGAAGATTCATCTTAGTTACTTTCAGAAAATATCCTAAAGTGACGGCATCTTTCCATTAGCTATGATAGTAAAAAAATCAGTACTCTTTGTTACAGATTTGCGTAGTTTCCCAGATCTCCTCATCATCAGCATGCAAACTCTGTGGCATCTGAGGTTCAAAAGATGTCTCCTTGCTCTGACCTTCAAATAACTCATTCTCTTTTGTTAGTTCAGAGTCAGAATTATGAGAACTGTTAGGTTCGTTAGGCCTTTCTACCAGTAGATCTTTCACAATGGGAGATGGCTGTCTAGTCTCCAAATGAGCTGTTGTATCGGTCTGTGAATAGAGTCCAAAGAGATCAGTCCGGAGGATATAGCGAATGCATTGCAGAATCACATTCCTTTCATGTCGTATGTCCTTTGCCAACAACTAGGAGAAACAAACAAAGAAAATGGTGAATACTTCTATTGACCTTCAGACAGCTTCACCAGAACTGCACTGATGCCAGAGGAACAGAATACAGTTAAAAACCCTACTTACGAAAAAAGTCTGTTCCGTAGGCTTTTGCTTAAATTGAATTTTTATGTAACTCAAAGCAAACCCATAGGAAAAATGAAATTTTATATAAATCGAAGCATAGGAAAACCCATAGGAAAAAGAATCTTTATGTAACTCGAAGTAAACTTATAGGAAAATGTGTAAATTGGGACATCGTTTTAGCACAAAATCATTATGTAAGTCGAATTTTATGTAACTTGGGGCATTTGTAAGTCGGGGTTTTACTGTAACTGGTAAGTGAGTGTCTAACATATAGAGCAGGAGTTCTCAACCTTTTAAAGCCGAGGGCCGGGTCAAGCTCCCTCAGACAGCTTCAGGGGCCAGATGGCCATTTTTGCCCTTCCTCCACCACATGGCACTTCCTGGTACAGTGGAGGCAGTGGGGGGCCACATGAAATGGCATCACAGGCTGCAGGTTGAGAATCCCTGATATAGAGGCAGAGGATGAGATGGCTGGATGGCACCATTGATGAAGTGGGCGTAGATCTGGGCAGGCTACGGAGGATGGCAAATGACACAGGAGCCTGGTGTGCGGTGGTCCATGGGGTCTCAAAAGGTCAGACTTGACTGTGCAACTGAACAACAAACGTATAGTTTTAAAAACAAGTTATACAATCAAAACAAAAACATACTAGTTATGTAGCAAGTATCTTAGAACTACAGATTGCATATTATAAACTCAATTTAGCTTCTAAATTTATTGCAAAGCTAAAGAACCTTGATGGAACCAGAGAAACACATTGTTTGCTTGAGACTGCATTATGAAACTATATGTGATGCAAAAAGAACTATGTCTCAAATTTTAGAGCCCGGGAACAATGCAATACAACAGCATTCTCCAAAGGAAGAATAGCAATATAGAAGTAAACTTGAGAGGTGCATACTAATGGTAGACTCAAGAAAGAGAAGAGACTACATCAATGATTTTTTTTTTTTTTGGGGGGGGGGGGAGAGAAATCTCCTCATATTCAAGTCAGTTTGGTTGAGGAGCCTTTCACTATATTAGTACTGCACCTTCAACTTATTTCTTGGTTTTTCTGCTTTAGGAAGAGGGGTCAGCATTCATGTTTTTATTTTGACTTTTCTCTCCTGCACTTAGGTGTATTTCCATGTTGCAAATTGTATGCTTTGGTTAATTTTTGTGGGTTGCCTGCCTTCATTCATAGGTTTATTTGTACCCCGCCTCCCTCAGCCCAAAGGCGACTCGAAGTGGCAAAACAACAATAGCAAAAGCAATACAATAGTACACAAGTACAAATAACAATACAGTAATTAAATAAATAAATAAATAAAACGTATCAAAATAATCAGCAGAACAATATTACAGCAAACAATATCAACATTTACAATAAGGGGGACAATTACAATATATCAATAAATACGGGCGCCAGAGGTGGAAAGTAGAGGCAGTGAGTTTTTTTTAAAGTTCTGACAGGGGCGAACCCAGGACATAGGTGCTCATCTCCACCCTCCAGCCAAAGCGGTCGAGAGGGGGGGGGGGTGAGCGTCTGGGGCGAGGCAGCATCCGGAGGGTCTGAGGCAGCAGCGGCAGGTCTTCTTATGGCCGCTGCGCCAGCCACCCTCAGCTGAAGCCAGTCCCGCCAAGTCTCGCCTCCACCCTCCCGTCAAAGTGGTCGAGGGGGAGGGAGGACATCTGGGGCGAGGCAGCATCCGGAGGGTCTGAGGCAGCAGTGGCAGGTCTTCTTATGGCTGCTGTGCCGGCCACCCTCAGCTGAAGCCAGTCCCGCCAAGTCTCGCCTCCACCTTCCCGCCAAAGCAGTCGAGAGGGCGGGTGGGTGTCTGGGGCGAGGCAGCATCCGGAGGGTCTGAGGCAGCAGCGGCAGGTCTTCTTATGGCCACTACACCGGCCACCTTCAGCTGAAACCAGTCCCGCCAAGTCTCACCTCTACCCTCCCACCAAAGCGGTCCAGAGGGCGGTCGAGCGTCTGGGATCTTGTCCCTTCTTTTCCAAAGTATTTTTAAGGTCTCTTTTTAGAGTTCTCTGTTGCTTGCCCTACCTCTTTTTTATAGTGCTCCAAGGGTCCTTTAGGGTTTTTTTGGCCACTACTTGTTACCTTTTTTTAATGGCTTCAACTGGCTGTTTTTTAGACTGCTTTGCTCTGCAACAAGGGTTGTGGGTGAAAATATGGCTCCCACGTTCTTATTTCCCTGCCAACTCTCTTATGGATTATTAGAATGAGATTTTATTTTACTATAACCCAATGAATTGCTTCTAGTCATTGGGAATACAGTTGGCAAAAAATAACAATTTAGACACCCTTAGCAGACAGACCTCTTACTACTCCCATGCTAATATTTATATGATTTCCAACCAGAATTGATTTCTAAAGCCACTTGAAAACACTACAAGAAAATATGGTAAAACTAATGTAATTAAGGGAAATAAAGTTTTTTCTAATTGTCATTTTAATTTCCTTTGCTACAAAGAAAGCTTTTATTCTGTTGTTCCTGTTCTCATATTTTAATAATTCTATTTTTATTTTAAATAAAGAAGAGGTAAATGTGTGCAAATCAGTCTCATCCTTTGGTTTGTGTAATATTGTGGCTATACCCCCTTGGTCAATATACCACTTTTACCTTTATGAAGTACCCAAATCACTATTCGGAATGTTTCAGCACAATTAAAGCCTCTTCAATCTTCTTCTGTCACATAAAAAGCAGGTTCACCCAACAATATAGCACTTGACAGTTGTCAGCGCCTACGGCTCCCACGCACAGTCCTTCACCGTTGTCTTCCTCCTCTCACCCTGGATACTTTAACCCTCTCTCACACAGAGAATGAAAATGGGCTTGGCCTGTTAACTTTGCAGTGTAAGGAGGGATGCATTTTCTAGCTAATAAAAGCTAGTTGGGGTCCCAGCTGCAGCCATCATATGCAAACATGTCAATTACTTTTTAAAAGGGAAGACAAGGTAATTATTTGTAATTACACATACAAATTCTGAGCTAAGATCTCTGATGGCAACAGATATCAGAATAGATATTCCTGGCATTACTTACCTTATCTCATTTCATGACTAGCATATTGCAAACTCTGACAGACAACAATAGTTCTTCACTGTGATAAGCATCCATTTTCCCCTACAAAAAACTGCAAAGCATACACTTCCTACACACCTGTCTCTATATAGTTAAGCAGGAGTGCAGTGTGTCAAGAAATTTTCCTTAACCCTTTTGTGCGTTAGTTAAATATCGCTATATTTTATATTGACTGAGCGTATTATATATTACTGATACTTTCAAAGACCATAGCTAGCTGACCCATTTCCTATCATCCCTAGACACCACACCCAATGTCACATTGGCTAGAATAAGGGGAATTATCTATCAACACATATGGAGAAGCTCAGATGAGGAAAGACTGCTTCTAAAGTGTGACCCTCTAGATCAGCATTTCTCAAACTATGTTCTGTGGAACACTGGTGGACTTCAATTCCCAGAAGCCTAAGTCAGTAAATTGGTTGATCAGTGCTTTGGGGCTTCTGGGAATTGAAGTCCAAAAACCAAAGGGAAACACTGCTCTAGATTTTTTTTAAAATCAAGAATTTCATTGTGAAGTTCAGTCTGGCCAGGTTATCCTGCTATGGTGATAGAATAGACCATACTGCCAGCAACTCAACGGCGGTTAAGTAACCCGACAACCCTGAGGACTAATGGTTTGGTTGCCAAAGTCCACAGGGAAAGGTGATGATCCCCAAGTGGATTAAATCCCACTTGAATCCATCTTGAGAGGGCAGCAGCTTCATCAATACTGGCCAGGATCCGATGAGGAGTTTGTGTGCCAAAAGTGTTCAGGACCAGAAAGTGGATCAGTGGTACGGGGGTCATGCTGCGATGCGGATGGCAGATGAAAAGCCACTGCATTATATTCTCAGGACAGTCTTCATGGCTGATCACCATGATGATCGCCAATATTCAGAATCGAATATGGCAGAAGAAGAAGACATAGTGAAGATTTTAAAAACTACTGCCTCAGAAATGAACACCAAAATCCTCTGCCAGAGACTTCTTGGGACACCAACCCACAACCATGAGCCAAGTGTACAGAAAATTCCACTTAAGTAACAATAATGCTAAGTAAACAAAATAACATCTATAAAGGCAGTTTACCATTTCCAATAGAGTTGGACGTCGTCGGTGGTGGTTTGGTACTGGAGAAAGAAATGTTCTTGGTCTGTTTGGAGCCCTGGCACGGACTTTGGCTGGGTCTGGCTGCTGCAATGTTGCATCTGTACAATTAGCAGCTTCTTTCTTGCCTGTGTCTTTAAAGCCTTGAGGGATATTTGAAGACTGAGCAATACTTCTCAGAATCACTTTGCTTTCTTCAAGTGCTTTTGTTGAAGTCTTGCTGAGCTCTGTGTTTTTTGAAAAAAGCAAGCGGTGAACCAACTAGCCATTAAACAAATTAAGCAAGATTAATGTGCAAGACATATTCAAAGCAAAATCTGTATAAAGAGGATTATTGCAGATAATATATTTATGTTGCTGGCACCAAGATATGATTATGTTTTTGAACAGTAATTAGGAAATCACCAGTTCTGTACACAAAGAAAAGTCAAGGTCCATGCATCATATAATTACAGCTTTATTAACATTACTCTTAACCAGCTCTGTTTAAATCACGCAATTGGAGAGGGACTATAAGCAGTACATGTATTTAGTACCTGTGTTTATTCAAACTGTTACACATGGAAGCTTAATTTTAATTTTTGTATTATCTGCAAATATTTATAGCATATTGTTGTTGAACAGCTCATATATGTAATAAATGGATCATCCATTCATTTTATGTGCAATCTGAATCCCAACATCAAACCCAAATTCCTGATTTCTGATTTATTAAAAAATATTATATAAGACTAAAAAAACATAATTTTTAAAAGGTTGTATATTTTATGCACACGCAATATTCACAGACTGATATGGCATTCAGACAATTTTCTTTCAGATTCCACTTCACTGCACAAGTAAAAATGAGATTTTACCATCTGAAATGAATTAGTCCCAGTCTAACATACTAAGTAGGTTTATGCAAAATAGGAAACCCAAATCTGTCAGACCAGAATTTAGTACATATTAATTACACTGGTTCAATCTATGAATAATGTCAACCTGGGATTAAGAAATTTAATTATAGTTTGACACAGCATCTGAACTGAGCCGCTGCACGTGAACTTTGTTTTGTTTTTTTAAATGAAGAACAAAACACAAAATAGTATTTATGAAGCAAATTATATCACCTAAAAAAGGTATAAGAAATTGTAACTGGCAGGCGTGGGTTCCGCCCTACCCAAACAGTCTCACTGGCTCATCATCTGTGCGTCAACAACACTTGCTGTGTCATCAGGTTTCCAAAGTTTCCTCAGCACCTAGAGAAGGGGGGGGGGGGGGGGGGGAGAATCAATTTACCTTCTTGTTCACCTTCACTTTCTGACATGCTTCCATAGTTGGCCACCAATGAGCTCAGAGCTGAAGTTACTTGCTTTGGAATTACACTCATTCCCAGAGGGGTATCATTTGCAGATTCTACTTCTTTGTCTGAATCTGGAGAGACGAAAGATCACAACATGTCTGCAAACAGTTTTAGCTTCTGTTGGCCCTTTATACCCAAACTGCGGTGGCTTAGTGGTTAAGATGCTGAACTTGATGACTGGAAGGTCAGCAGTTCGAGACCCAAGTACTGCATGACAGAGTGAGCTCTTATCTCTGTCCCAGCTCCTGCCAACCTAGCAATTCAAAAGTAAGAAATTGCAAGGAGATAAATAGGTGCCACTTTGGTGGGAAGGTAAACAGAGTTCCTTGCACTTTGGTGTCAAGGCATGTCTGCCACATGTCCGTGGAAGCATCTGCCAACACAGACAGCACTGGCTCTTTGGCTATAAACAGAAATGAGCACTCTACAATAGAGTCGGATACAACTGGCTTTCGAGCAAGGGCGACCTTACCCTAACTGGCTGCCAGAACACATGCAGGAATCTGAAGTCATATTCAACATTTTGCTAAAAAAATAAAAAGTTTTGCAAAAGATCTCTGTAGAGCTCAGAGGACAAAGGTTCAATTTGTTGCAGACAAGCGTGAAGGACTACTTTCTTTTCACTGTAAAACCTCAAACTGACTGAGTTATAAAACACTTCTCTTTTTTAGATGCAAGACAGAAATATTCAATTCAATTCAAACTTTATTACGGTCAATGACCAGGGTTTAAGTGCATAAAATAGAGTCAAAATGCACCACCACAAACACATATATTTGAGTTAAAACAAAATAGAATAAAATCAGTTCTTAAAATCTATGGCTACATTTGGGACAGGTATCTGATTTAAAAGGAATAAAACTGCTGTACAGTACTTCAAAGGAGACATTCCTTCCTTGCTCATGGGTGATACTTGCCCCACAAATAAGCCCCCTCCCCTGAATCTTTCCCCAAGTAATAACCTCTAAGGAACTGTTAGGTGAAGTAGATCGCCATGGTCACATCTCAACAAACTCTACTAGACAGTAAGAAGAAACCAAGAGGGGAGAAAGGTGGCTCAATTAGATTGTATCACAAATGATACACCAGCAAAGGGATAAACACAAGTTCATACATACATGCAAAATAAAACAGAATATTTAAATTACAAGAAAAAATTGTGGAAGAGTAGCAACAGACATGATGAGACTCAGATATGAGACTCAGTGTGGTACAACGGATAGAGTGATGAACTAAGATTTGGGAGACCTCACTTCAAGTTCTTGTTTAGCCATGTAAATGTCTGTGTGTGTGTGTGTGTGTGGGGGTGCACGGGTGTATGGATACGCATGTCTGTGTGTTTTAAAAGCTTAAATCACTACATAAACACCTTATGTACCTCAAAAATCCTATTAGGGTCACCATAAGTCAGGGGTGCACAAAGTACGGCCTGGGGGCTGGATTAAGTCTACGACACCAATTCATCCGGCCCATTAAACCCTTGTCACTCCTGGAAATGCATATGGGCACATTTTACTTCCACTTTCAGGAGTAACGAGGGTTTCGTGGGCCAGATGAATTGGCGTTGGGGCCCAGATTCAGCCCCGGGCCATAGTGATCGACTCCCTGAACCACGTGACTGGTCCACGGCCCAAAAGGTTTGGGCACCCCTGCCATAAGTCAGCAGGCACTTGATAGCACACAGCAACAAACATGCTTGTAAAAGGGTACAGAAATCTGCAGTATATAACATATGAGCCCAAACATGGTTGTTTATATAAAATGCTTAACCAGCAGCAAAGCACACTATAAAATGCACGATGGTCAAAGACATGCACCTGATACAGGGAATTCTCATTGAATTCTAGCTGTAGTCACTGCCTTCTTGCACTGGAAAAGCTGGTTTTCATGAACCTCAAACGTGGGCCTGATTAACCCTTCCACAAGAAAATGAGCCACAACAATGCTTTCTGGTGGTAGGGGAGTGGGCTTACTCCCACCCAAACAGCCCTTCCTCTGGTTTTTGTCTACAGCTCCATCTCTTCTACCACTGATTATTTACTGTTAACTGAATTACTGGCCAAAACCAAACTAAATCACCATGGAACTGTCTTACCAGGATCATTGCTGGCCAGAATGCTAAGCGGATCTACATCTCTTGTAGAGATGTGTGTATCTCCAGGAGGCTCTTTTCCAACCTCCTTCTCCTCAATTCTGCCTGGACCAGTTGCTGCTAAAGTTGGAGCATTCCAAGTGAACTCTTTATTATTCCTCGATTTTTTCCAGTTGCGATTTCTTTGCTTTCTTCCTCTTCCTTGTTGCTTAGCATGCTCAGATTGAGGTGGCCTCCACATGCCCTTCATTTTGCTGAAAGAGGAAACAAGAACTAAGCATTTGTTCTGTGCAATCTCCTATCAGAGCTATGAAGCAAATTTTATACAGTATCTTCCCACGTCTGCAGAAGCAGACAGTGCTGGCTCTTCAGCTATAAACAGAGATGAGCACTGAACCCTAGAGTCGGATACAACTAGCTTTCGAGCAAGGGTGACCTTTACCTTTACCTTACTCTCCCCAGCATCTGTCCACTTCCAGGTTACTCACTCTTCCTGTAGGGACCGTATCTAAACCATCCACAATCTCATATACAGTGAAACCTTGCATAAAGAGCGCTTCGCTTAGAGTAATTCGCTTAAACGGCAGAATTTTCTCTGAATGCTTGCCTCGCTTAACAACTAAAACCAACCAAAAACTCATCTAACAATCACACACACACCCCACCAGAAGTCACAATTGGTCACTTACAATGGTGTTTTGCTGAAAGAGCAAACCCGTGGAACGCATTAGGCTCTTTAAGTGAGGTACCACTGTATTTTCATTCCACAATATCCGGGCATCACAAGCCAAAAAAATAAAAAACCTGCCTAGAGCAGAGGTGCCCAAACTACAGACCGGGGGCCAGATCTGGCCCCTGACACCAATTTATATACCCCATGTCGCTCCTGGAAGCGGAAGTAAAATGCAGACAGGCACATTTTACTTCCACTTCCAGGAGCAATGATGGCTTCATGGGCTGGATGAATCGGTGTCAGGGGCCGGATCTGGCCCCTGAACCATAGTAACCAGCTCCCTGAACCATAGTGACCAGCCCGTGGCCCAAAAAGTCTGGGCACCCCTGGCCTAGAGCGTCAAGAGGACAATACTTGATAGCAGAGTAACAATGCTTTTAAAAGGACAGTCAAATTTACTTTAATACCTACCCAAACTGAGGCGTTTTAAGTACCTCTCCCCGCTGTTCCTTTTCCAATTCTTGTATTTTCTTCTTTTCAATATTTGCCAAAGTAGGATAATTTCTAGAACATACATACAAGCCCTTATTAGTAATATGTCTATGGCACTGTACAGCTCCATATCCTAACCCTTCTTTGCCCTCATGACTGACTGCAACATTACTATGAAGCAGGTCAGGTGGTAAAGTGAAGCTTGAAAGCTATGAAGATCTGCCCTTAGCACTGGGGGCTCTTGAATGCGCCTCAGTCACTAGCCGTCTTCAACTAAAGACTAAGGCACATGAACTCATACTGCGGTTAAGAACCTGGGAGTGAATGGCAGGGTCATAAACTCCTTTCTCTGAGACTACTCCAGGTGTAACCCTCACTTCTGAACCCTCAACTGAGGGACTACTGTAAATAGGTGCATGCACTAGGCCGGTCTTCTCCCCAACTCAACAAGGGCAGGGAAGCCCTGTGGATTTATGATTTTATGATATGGTGGCGCCTACCACTATGTTAGCCCCTCACTCCAGGGTGTGAAATTATACAGCCCAGCTAACAGTTGACCTTTTAATGAACACTAGGACACAATAAAACCAAATGCAATCTCCAAAGGAAGTTGCAAAGTTCCAAGCTAGGGATTCTCAACCTGTGGCCCTGAGTGGCCCAGGGCACCATTTCATCTCCCCCCACCCACCCCGCCTCTTCACCAGGAAGTGCCATGTGGTGTAGGAAAGGAAAAATAGCTGTCTGGCCCCCGAAGCTATCTTAGGGAGGGTGACCCAGCCCCCGGCTTAAAAAGGTTGAGAACTCCTATTCCAAACTGAACAAGCATTAATACCAACACACACTGTCCTATAATAATATAATAGTAGACGTCATCATATTTGCTGAAAAACTAGTCAAATATAAAGACTAGTGTTTATTGCATGACACCTGAAAATGGAGGAAATAACATGACATAGAGAGTTGCTGCTAAAATATAAATCTTTGAAATATAACTTGAAATTCTAAATAGATGAAAAATATAGAGCTTTATCTAGCGCAGTGACTATTGGCAAAGGCATCTATCTACCCCATTGCTCCCAGAGAGACATATGAGCCCGGTGCACAAACAGTAAATGGAAGATCTGTTTGCGCCTCCTATATTCCCAACTAATCCCACAGTTCAGTCAGAAAACACAGCATTTGACTGAGTAGATAAGAGAAATAGGCATGGGAACATTCATGTCTCATATTCTCTAGTGACTTATATTCCTGCCATAGCTGTAAAGAGAAAGGGGAAATGATTCTGCTAACCCTTGAGGATCCCACACTTGGTCACAATTCAATTGAACGAAACCCATAGTATATCCTAAAGAAAGATGGAAATAAATAGCAGTGTTGAACATCAGAAATCTTTGTGAGGGTTGAAAGAGTAATTTCAGAAAAACTCTTTTTCTCTCTCATGATCCTATAGCTGTATTTACTCACTTTCTTCTTTCTTCTTTCCATTTAGCAATTTCCTCAGGCGTTTCTAATTTGATTCTTTTGGCACCAGGTGAATGTATCTGACAAGGACGAAATAAAGCACCTTAAGTCTTTCTGCAACCTCATTTTGGAAATTAATTTAAACAAAGAAATCTCACCCACCCACCTGGCCATGGATATACAAACTTTATGTGAAGCTCTGTAATTTCCAATTGGATGAAAAATCAAGTGGAGTAGAAACCTAGCAGGCTTTTGTTTGTGGTTTTTTAGCACCTAATACAGGGATTCTCAACCTGTGGCCCACGGGCCGGATGTGGCCTGCATCACCATTTCATGTGACACCCCCCCCCCCGCATCCACCACACTAGAAAGTGCCATGTGGTGGAGGAAGGGCAAAATGGCCCCCAAAGCTGTCTGAGAGAGCATGACCCGGCTTAAAAAGGTTGAGAACTCCTGATCTAATAAAATACTTTCCTCCACATAGGCTTTAATATTATTATTATTTTTTAGGCTAAAACTTCCAACATATTTGTCCACTCCAGGTCCAAAGAAAGGAGAATGCTACTCTTTCCTGTCAGTTTGCCTCTTACAAAGCTCTACTGAAGCTGGGAGTTGAGTGTCCCGTTACATTCCTGGACAAAATACCATGTAAGATCCCCACATATATCACCTTGAACTACACAGACAAACAAGTGATAAAATGTAATAAATAACATTTAAGACTATACAGCAGGAGTCAGCAACCTTTTAATGTCAGGGGCTGGGTCACGCTCCCTCAGATAGTTGAGGGGGCTGGACTGATAGACACCCCCCCTGTAAACGCAACTGTGGCCGCTCTTGGTAGAAGCGGAGGCAGCGGTTGGAGCAAGAGCAGGGGCCTGGTGATTTGGCATTGTGAGCAGAATCTGGCCCATGGGTTATAGGTTGCCACCCCGCTATAGAGCTTAAGAACAATACATGTGCCTGCTTACATAGGCATGATATGCTCGCAAATAGGTGACACAGGACAGAATCCTATTGATGCACAAACAAAATGTAATTGCAGCAAACTGAAAAGATGTCAGGGATTATCTCAGTCATGTGCCTGATTGTACAACTGAGATTCAAATTGGGACCTGGAGATACAGTGGTTCCACACTTTCCATTTTCTGCAGATCCACAAATATTCACAATTTTAAAAATCCCTGATTATGGTGCATTACCAGAGCTAGGCAGTAGAGAGCTAGTTTAGAAGGAAAGGATTGCATTTTATAGCAGCCATTTTATTAGCATACATGTAGAATGACAGAGGCATTTGCCCACACAGCCCACTTCTATGATTAAGGTATGTGTGCTTAAATATGGGGTTTGCTTTTTTCAGGTATCTATGGAAGATCCTGGGGCATATTCCCTGTGAATAAGAGAGGTGGCCTGTATTCCCTGGTACTTCATCAGTTTGCTACAATTACTAAACTTGGACAAAACTTTGCCTCAAGGTGCATCAATATGCCACAACTAAGATGTGCAAAGTGAACAAAGAAAGATTACAAATCAGATCTGAAGGTGACTTGGAAAAGGCTTACATTTTTCCAATGGATCTGAACCAATCTCTCATGTGCACTAAAACTACAACCATCTTCTGTACACTGCAAGAGAAAAAAGGAGACAAATATTATCCAGTATTTAAAATTATGATCAGCTAAAAGTCTGTTAGGAATCTGGATGCAACTGCAGTTAAATTTCCCACTTTGTAGTTCTTGTATTTTGATTTTCCTTCTCTGTTTCCTAAGCCTCTATTTATCTACCTCTTGATACTACTAGTCATTGGGCAATATTCTCTAATTTAGCAGTTGGTCTGTGCTACTCTTCCAAGGGAGGTAGCTGTGTTATTCAAGTCTTAGCTCTTCCATGACATCAGACAGATCTTTATTATAAACTCTGGTAACTGACAAAGTGTTATTTCACTGTGATTTTCAAAAGGCCAAGATGCAGATGAACTCTCAAAGGCTGTAAGAAATGAGTTCAGTATGACACACTGTTTTCCTATAATTAAGTATACCACTTCTTTTCAGCCCACAAAATATGAACCCAATACTCAACTGTATGCCAGCTCTATTATAAAAGGTAAAGGTTTCCTTTGCTCGAAAGCCAGTTTTATCCGACTCTAGGGTTCAGTGCTCATCTGTTTCAAAGCCGAAGAGCCAGCATTGTCTGCTTCTGCAGACGTTTCTGTAGTCATGTAGCAGGCATGACTAGACACCGGAGCGCACGGAACACCGTTACCTTCCCATCGAAGTGGTCCCTATTTATCTACTTGCAATTTCTTGCTTTCGAACTGCTAGGTTGGCAGGAACTGGGAGAAAGATGGGAGTTCATTTCGTCCTGCAGTACTCGGGAATCGAACTGCTGACCTTCCGCCTCCCAGTCAGCATCTTAGCCACTTGAGCCACTGCAGTCCCTTAGCTCTATTATCGTGTACTAAATATTTTATGAAGGAGCAAACAAATCTATTTTGGCAAGTGTATACTCATGATCAGTGAAGCATTAGAAGAATCTGATCAAGTGAGGAAGAAATGAAAGCTCATTTCACTTTCAAAACTTTCAGAATCTGCATCAAAATTATAAACCATTTACTTGGAAGCAGCTATTTTACCAGCACAAAGTAGACTGAAGGAAATTGTATATACTTCCTAATCATGAGAAGATATGAGTAGTAAAGCTGTGCAAACTCTTTCTCTGAGAATTTCAAAGTCAATTTTCAATAAGAAAATATGATTTGGATGTTTTGCATCCAGAAAATTCTATCACTGCCATGCAACTGGACGAGCTTGTCCTAGAGATCTAGTCCATTTCTACATTCTGAAGGAGTGCTGGGCCTTCTTCTTATTGAGTTCAAAGAATTATGCAACAAATAGGGTGCTCCTAAGAGGTGAAGCACTTATTTATTTAGATTTCTATACCACCCACTTAGCCAAGGCCAACTCAGGGCGGTTCACAGTCATAATAAAAACATGATTAAAAACTGCTTAAAACTACCCTCCCACTAAAAAGGGTACAGGGACCGAGGGGGCCGGAATTTCACTATACCAGCCACCCAACGGAAGTCACCCTTCCACCTGCACCCCATACGTGGCCTGCCAGCCAGGCTTTAAGTTCTTTTCTGAAGGGCAGCAATTCCGTCTGGAGACGTAGCTCTGTTGGTAATAGGTTCCAGAGAGCCGGTGCAGACATGGAGAAGGCCCTCCTCCTTGTGCTAGAGGCGAGCCACTCTAGCGGATGGTACAAAAAGAGAGCCCCTCTGGTCCGCCCTGTGTGGATGGACAGACGTCCTTAGGGTGATGCGGTCTCTTAGGTATCCTGGCCCACTGCCATGAAGGGCTCATAACCTTTTCATAACACACCTGCTTGTGCTGAGAGACATGCACCTCATATTTCTCCTTGTTTGTAAAGCCTCGATCACATGTATCACAATAATGAGTAAAAACTGGTTCCTTTCTTTTCCTTTTCTGCAAACAGAGAAAGGAGACGTTAATTACCATAACTAACTTTGATCATTATTTAAGTCAATGTTTTTACAGAAAATTTTCCAGTGATCTGGGCTAACATTTCCAATTAAAAATTAAGCACTGGAAATTTCTTCCAAATAGCAACAAGTGTTTTGAGCATCATAGCCAGACTAGGCACCAAGTGGTGAAAAAATGATGGGGGTGGATTTTGTGTCACAAGGGCTTAGGCATCATAGTAATCCTTCATGGGGTTCATCACAATAGACAATCTTGAGCTGTGGGATCATATGAATGGCATATGTTATAAAAATGGGAAACAAACGCACAGGGATGAAATATTAGGTAGCTTCACCAATCAGAGCTGCTAACATGCGTGTTCTTTAGATTTTTAGATATTTATACTATAAACAATAGCATATATGTCAAATGCAGACAGACCTCAGGCTTATACTATTTTTACTAGAACTTCAAATCCATCAAGCAAGAGCCTCGTAAAAACACATACTATACATTTAGAATTCAAAATTCTGGGTCCAGAAATTCATTTTAAGTATCGCAGGCAAATGGAACCCAATGTCATTCTACACAAAACCCCACTCTTGATTATCTCAATCTTTCCCCCTTGCAGCAATATGACTGAGGTGAGTGAAATCTATTTAGCGTGGCTATGCTTTTAATACCCATACTCAAAAATCCTTGCTGATTTACTGCAGGCCACTGACAGAGCAATACATCCAGATCTAGCTTTTGCCCACACATTTTATTGCTGCATGAAGTAGAAGCCAACCTTTCATCTTTAGCTAATCTGCAATGTTAAACTGAGCCAAGCATGATGCTTTTCTTTGCTATCTAATATCTGCCATTATGCTAGCTATACAAATTAAACTATTAGGTAAAGTAGTATTCCCCCTTACTGTAAGCACAAATATGACCTAGAATTTAAAATTAGTTACCTTCTGCCTGTGGTTCCTGCCTTGAGAGGCTTCACCATGTGGATATAGAGTTTGTTTATTTTGCCACGCTTCAGCAAAACAGCTTCTGCCTTCAGTTAAAGATTAAGTAACAATTACTGACATGAAAGGAATCAATGTTATTTCTAAAATACTGTACTGTACAAGCTTTGACTGATGGATTTTTCTTTTTTTAAATGAAAGCATTTTAATTCACATTTAGGATCTCTTGCAACTGTATCAAACAGATATAGTCTGATGGGGTACACAGAAAGAGCCTCCATGAAGATTGTAAATACAGTCGGGCATACCCTGGGTGGCAATCTTGTAGGCTGGTCTTTCTAACACTGGATCAGACCAAATGAATCCACCAGAAAGGTCTTTTGTAATTAAAGTTTTCAAAGTATTAAGATAGAGGAAAAGTGTATTAGGATAGGTAGTACTTATTTCTTTTTGATGTTTTAATGTTAGTTTGTATTCTTATGTATTTTTGTGTTTTATTATGTACTAGCAGATTTTGCCCAGCGGTGCCGGGCTGTTTAAAGTGGTTTTTGAAGGTTTTTGTTTTTGGAAATGAGGTTAGTCTGTTATTTGTGTTTGTGAAAATGTTTATTTATACACACGGACTGTTTTAAACTGTGTTGTTGTTTTTGTTTTTTTGGATTTTAAAAAGAGGACAGGTTGTTTTTTTTAAATTATTGTATTTTAAAAAAGAATGTGTTACTTTATGAATTTTTGTAAATGGTTGTACTTTGGATAATAATTTTAAAAATGTGTAAATATATTTTTTATTAAATTCAAGGTTTTTTACTGTGTTTATATGATTTTTAATTGAAAATTTATTTATTTATTTGTGAATTATTTTTGATTTTTTTGGATATTTTTGAATGTTTTTGGAATTGATTACCCTATTTTTTTGGATTAATTGAATTTTTGGAAATATTTTGGATGTTTTTTCTCCTTTGGCCACTGGGGGGTGGTGGTGAGCAATTTTTGTGTATTGCTTCTTCCAGTGAGTCTCTTCCTCTCTTCATTTCAGTTCCAATTTTCATTGAGGCAAGACGTCTAATGGTAAGCTCTCTCCGTTTTTTTAGGGGGGGTTGTTTTGGGTTGGGGGGCGTTCTGTCTGTGTTTAGGGTTTTGGCTGGGGGTTTCTGTGTGTGTCTTTTTGAATGTTTTTGGTTTTTAGGGTTTTGGGTGGGGGTTTCTGTGTGTGTCTTTTAAAATGTTTTTGGTTTTTTAAAATGTTTTTGCATTTTTACGTGTCTGTTTTTGACTTGTGTTTTGGGTATTTTTGTGGGCCAGTCTTGATGGCTGGCCCGCAGAAATACCATCGCCGCTTCATGCGGCGTTTTGGGGGGGGGTATTGCCGTGGCCCGGGCTGGGTTGCGGTGTGTGTGTTTGTGGGGTGGGTGTTTGCTTCGCCGCTTCATGCGGCGTTTGGGGGAGGGTATTGCCATGGCCCGGGCTGGGTTGCAGTTTGTGTGTTTGGGGGTGGGGGTTTGCTTGCTGGCCTTTTTTTGTTTTGTTTTTGGTTGCTGCCGCCACGGTGAATTTTTTTTTTGGGGGGTGTGTGTTTGGATTTTTTCCCAGCGAGTTTGTCTCGCTGGGCTCGCCATGTCTTTGGCGCGGCAGCGTGGGGGAGAGGGTGTCCCTCTCTTCCCCGTTGCTCCGTGCAAGAAGGCCGGTGGGTTGGCATGGTTTAGTGATGTCGGGGTTTGCGTGTTTTCGGGGCGCTGCGTCCGCCTATGGCGGACTTACGCTCACGGTGTGGGTTTGTGTTTTTATTTTTCGTGCACCGGCTTCTTCAGCGTTCTGCACGCTCATGGCGCGCAGGACGCTGGGGTTTGTAGTTTGGCATTTGTGTTTTCGGTTTGTGTGGTGGTTTTTCCCCTGCAGCTTCATTTTGATTGGCTGCGCCACGTTTTCGAACGTTTCATTTGCTCATGCCGCTCAGCTTGATTGGCTCTTGTGTGGCGCGGCGAAAGGAATGTTGGGAATTGAAGTTCCCTTTTTTTGTTTGCGACTGGGGGGCTCCTGCCCCAGGGTCAAAAATTTCAACCCAACAGTTACCTGCGAACCCCGTTCGGGTGAGTGAACAGAGGCTCGGACGGGGCTAGTGGGGCCTGGTGCAACATCCTTTGTCACATTCCAACGGTTAACGCACCATTTTATAGGTATAGATTGTACTTCCAGTAATTAGTGTCCTCCTAGCAGATGTGTGCAGGAAATACAGATGTGACATACTTCTGCTCCAGTAAACACAAGGTACAGATCCAAAGTGGCTGGAAAGTAACAAGTGATTGAGAGATCGCATGACCAGTATGGGAGTGCAATTTTTGTTAGACCTGCCTCGGTATAATATCAGCTGCACTGACAGAAACAAATAACATTGAAATTCTCAACCTCTGAAAACCACAATTCTCTGTTACCTCTGTTTATAAGCCACCAGAAGCAAATTTTAGTTTTAATGAACCAGAAATTTTTTACTTACCAAGCAGATGGGAGAAAGGGTCAGTCTCCATGTGGATTTTTCTCTAATGTCCCACCTAAACTGCTTATCATAACTAAGATTGACTTTGTGAATTGGTGTCATTTCTTTTGTTTTTACCATCTCTCCTCTTTCATTTAAATCTCCCTCTTAAAAGCAAACTGAAGAGCCAATCAGAGAGGCAGAGTAAACATGACCCTGCAGACTTAGGTTGGTTAAAACATAAACAGACACACACTAACCCTGACAGTAAAAATCTCCCTCTTCAGCTCAAGCCAGTTGTGAAGATATACCCCCCCCCCCCCGGTGATGGTGTTGTGTTGCTCCACCTAAGATCAGAAGAGAAGTAGCAGCAGATGCTGAGAGAACTAAGCAAGAGGATGACCCTCAACACCCTCTGAATGGATATGAGCCGCAAGTCCCCCGGCTCAGATCCAGGAAGAGCTTTATGGCAAGAACAAGCATTCTTGAGGGTTAAGGTAAAGGTTTCCCTTGCTCGAAAACCAGTTGTATCTGACTCTAGGGTTCAGTGCTCATCTTTGTTTCAAAGCCAAAGAGCCAGCGCTGTCTGCTTCTGCAGATGTTTTCATGGCCATGTGGCACGCATGACTAGACACCGGAGCACATGGAATGCTGTTTACTTTCCCACCAAAGTGGTCCCTATTTATCTACTTGCAATTTCTTGCTTTTGAACAGCTAGGTTGGCAGGAGCTGGGACAAAGACAGGAGGGTACACGAGAGCAAAATCAAGTTATAAGATGGAGGAATGAGCTCACTGGACAAGGAACATTAAAAGAGGCTATGGCAGCAGCACGTGCAGCTGCACGTGGAGAGAGAATTACCAGAAGTGCAGGCTGGGTTCCGAAGAGGCAGGGTAACTAGTGACCACATTTCCAACATATGTTGAATCATGGAGAAAACAAAAGTATATCAGAAACAAGTCTACTTCTGTTTCATTGACTACACCAAGGCCTTTGACTGTGTGGACAACAACAAAATGTGGCAAGTAATTAAAGAGATGGGAATACCAGAACACCTTATATGCCTCATGAGAAATCTGTACGCAAGTCAAGAAGCAACAGTTAGGACAGGATATGGAATGATAGAGTGGTTTTGGAATAGGAAAAGGAGTAAGACAAGGCTGCATTTTATCACCCTGCTTATTCAACTCATACACAGAGCACATAACGCACAATGCAGGGTTGGACGAATCACAAGTTGGGGTCAAAGTTGCTGGGAGAAACATCAACAACTTGAGATACGAAGATGATACCACCCTAATGGCAGAAAGTGAGGAAGATTTAAAGAAGCTCCTGATTAGGTTGAAAGAAGAGAGTGCAAAAGCTGGCTTGAGACTCAACATCAAGAAAACTAAGATAATGGCAACAGGCCCTATCAGTCCCTGGAAAATCGGTGGGGAAGAAGTAGAAGCCGTGACAGATTTTACTTTCTTAGGATCCAAGATCACTGCAAACAGTGATTGCAGCCATGAAATAAAAAGGTGACTGATGCTTGGGAGGCAAGTGATGAGAAACTTGGGGAACATAGTTAAAAGTATAGACATCACCTTGCAAACAAAAATTTGCATAGTCAAAGCAATGGTATTCCTGGTGGTAATGTATGGTTGTGAGAGCTGGACCATTAGCAAAGCTGAGCGCAGAAGAATAGATGCCTTTGAAATGTGGTGTTGGAGGAGTTTTGAGAATCCCCTGAACAGTGAGGAGAACAAATAGGTCAATCCTAGAAGAAATCAACCCTGACTGCTCCTTCCGTCAAATAGTAAAGATGAAGTACTTTGGACATCAAATGAGAAGAAAGGATTCACTTGAGAAAGCCTTGATGCTGGGAAAGGCGGAGGGCAAAAGAAGAAGGGGGCGGCTAAAAATGAGATGGCTAGATGGTATTGCAGGCGAAATGGGCCCAAAGCTGAGTGGGCTGAGGAGGGTGGTGGAAGACAGAGGTGCCTGGCAGGCAATGGTCCATATGGTCGCAAAGGATCGGAATCGACTGTGCGACTGAACAACAATTACTGAGGAACTCAACCTCCCCTACCTCACCTGGAGGACCCTGAATAGGCTGAGGATTGGAGTCCCTAAAATTGTTTATGCCTCGTAACTTCTAATCTCAGTTTCAATAATACTTTTGCATGGTCAGATTCTCTAAACGCTCCAACTACAATCTCATCCAAATCTCTGACAAAATTATCTGAAACAAAGATATAATCTATCCTTGATTATGAGTTATGTACTTGTGAAAAAAAAAAGTATAGGACTTTTCTAAACCATATAATTCTCTCCATGTATCTTTTAATTGCAACATTGACAGCCACCTATCTAAAATTTGCGTCTTTGCTAAATTACTACTTCTTAAAACTTAGTGCTATCAATCGGAGATCTAATCAAATTAAAATCCCCTGCTACAATGGAGGTATGACTCAAATTTATTTAAAGATATTAAGACTAAAGAACAAATTATTAGAATTTGGGAGGAAAGTTGGAAATTTAATGATAATGGAGAAGTAAATTATAATGTAGTTTGGAATACTATGAAGGCGATTTTCAGAGGAGAATGTATTAAAATGTCATATGCTAAGTATAAATTGATAAAGGCCAAGCAGGAGAATATGGAAAAAGAATTAAGACGTTTGTAAGAAGAGCATGCGAGAATAAGGAAGTATTTAATATAATGTTAAAGTTTAAAAAGGAAATGTTGGGTAAAGATATTGAAAAGGTAAAAAGAAATTTATATTTGAAGAGAGAATATTTTGAATATAGTAACAAAAATTCAAAACTCTTGGCAAATGCACCTAAAGAAAAGAAAGAGAAATGGGACATTGGTGTTCTAGTTTCAAAAACAGGTGTTAGGTTAATAGAATTGTTGAGAAAGCAGCGATTGTGAAGGATTTTTATCAGGAGCTATATACAGAAAAAGAGGTAAAACTTGAGAAATTAAAGGAATATTTAGAGAAATACATTAATTTAAAGGTATCCCAGGAATATATAGATAAAATGGAGGAATTAATCTCTGAGAAAGAAATTATAGATGTAATAAACGATCTGAAAAGTGATAAATCTCCAGGAGAGGATGGATTATCGCTAGAATTCTACAAAGAGTTTAAAGATATAGTTATTCTGAGATTGAAAAAGTTGTTTAGTTATATAATGGAAGGAAGAATGTTGCCAATTTCATGGTCTAGATCAATAATTGTTTTGATCCCAAAGCCGGGGAAAGATAAGGAAAAAATTGAATCTTATAGACCAATATCTCTAATAAATCAGGATGCAAAAATATTTACAAATATATTAGCAAATAGATTAAATAGTTTTATGGGAAGATATATTAATAAAGATCAGGTTGGCTTTTTGAAGGGTAGACATATGTCAGATTTAACTAAGCGAGTTTTTGATTTATTGGATATGACAAACAGGAGGAAAGAAAAGAGGCTTTTTATCACTTGATATTGTTAAGGCGTTTGATTCTTTGCAATGAAAAACAATTAATCAGATAATTTCCTCATATGGATTTGGGATGAAATTTAAAAATGTTATAAAACAATTATATCAACAAGGAAATGCAAAGGTTAGGATAAATGATGTATATACTGAAGATATTGAGTTACAAGCGGGTACAAGACAGGGGTGTCTATTGTCTCCAATTTTATTTATAATGTCTATGGAACTATTAGCAGAAATGATTAGGCGGGATGATGATATAGAAGGGTTGTTAGGAAATAAGATAGGCTTGTATGCAGATGATACTTTAGTTATAATGAAGCAACCATTGAAAACTTTAGGAAGGATTCAATTGCATTTGAATGATTTTGAAGATATGACGGGGTTTAGGATTAATTGGGAAAAATCGGAAATGATAACATGCAATGTAAATAAAGTTGAAAAACAAGAAATCTTGCATAGATATAGAATTAAGGTTGGAGACAATATAAAATATTTGGGAGTAGTTTTGACAAATGATTTGGAAGAAATTAAAAAACTGAATTATGACCAACAGTTGAAGGGGATTAAAGAGCAAATTATACAATTTAATAAATTGAAGTTGTCTTGGTTTGGTAGAGTGGCTCTATGTAATATGATGTTATTACCAAGAATTAATTTCCTGTTTGACGCTCTCCCGATTTGCTTGAAAGAAAGAAAAATTAAGGATTTTCAAATCATGTTTAATAAAATTTGCAATGGAGGGAAAAGAGCTAGGATTTCTAAAAGTTTGTGGTACTATACCTTCCTCAAAAAGGTGGTGGTTTGGGAATCCCCAATTTGAAAAATTATTACAATGCATTTCAAATTAGGAACATTGTGAAGATTTTAATGAAGGAGAAAGTATTATGGGAAGATTTAGAGATGGAAGATTTTGTACAGTTGGGTAAGGCAGCTTTTTTAGATAAGGAAAGAGGGGAACTTATTATTAAAAATAGGATGTTAAGATGAATGTGGGAAGCATGGAAGAGGTCAAAGGGGAGCTTGGCTCCCGGTGTCTCCCCTATGATAGAGATTGAGGATATAAAATCCTTTCCAATTGAAATAAATCAGGAAATTAGAGCAGTGTTAATTGAAAAGGATGTTATGTTGTTAAGTAAATGGATTAGAACGTGTATGGACGAGGAGAAGAGAACAGAACTTTATGTTGATTTGAAGTTTAATTGGTTCCAAATTTTGAGATTAAATAATTGGAATAATAAATATCTAAATGATCATAATTTGGAAAGGGATATTACGGATTTTGAAGAGTTAGTATTGAAAATAAGACAAGGGGAGATTGGACTGAAGGGTTTGGTAGCTAAAATTTATAAGCTCTTGAACAAAGATGCTAATTCACAAGATTCTTTGAGAAGAATATGGGAAGAGGATTTAAATATAAGAATATCAGAACTAAAGTGGCAGTCCTTCTGGAAAGAGAGGACAATGAGAACTTTGTCTGTTAGAGTTAAAGAGCATAATTATAAAATGTTATGGAAGTGGTATTTGACTCCAGTGAGGTTGAATCTGATAGATGGAGATGTAAGAAAAGTGTAGGAATTTATAAACATATGTGGTGGGATTGTAAAGTTGTTGAAGTTTTTTGGAAAGGGATTGAAAAAGAAATAGCAGAGATAATGGGGAAACCGATTAAGCTTGACCCAGCAGTTACTATGCTTATGGATCTAGAAAGTTTAATGTTAAATAAGGATGAACAAGAACTTGTAGCGATTTTTTTTTGTCTATGGGCAGACAGTGCATAGCAAGAAAGTGGAAGGATCCAGGGAATTTAGAATTAGAGGACTGGTATAGGGAAATTTGGCAGTTGGCTGTAAACGAGAAGTTGACATTGGAACTAAATGAAAAGAAAGGGATAGTTAAAGAAAATAAATTTGGGAAGATTTGGAAAGTATATCTTGATTATACATTAAGGAAAAGGGGAGGTTTTTTGCTGGTACCGGATCAATTGAATTTTTGGATATGTTTGTTGAAGGCATTGACCACAGCTCTTTCGCTTGGCATTGTATTATATCACTGGGTGAAGTATCATGTTCTTATTTGCGTATTGGAGAGGAATAGAAAATAAGATAGCTAGTATATAATGTAGTTTTATAGTAATCTGATGTGTTTTTGAAAATGTTAACAATATTATTCAATGTAATGTTTCCTTTCCTTATCAAATATTTGTTTTATTGTGTTTTTGTGTTTTTGAATATTTAGTTATGTAAGATTTTTCTTCTTTTTTATGTATGTATTAAAAACCTATAATAAAAATTTATTTACAAAAAATAAAATTGTTTATGCCTACGAAACAAAAGAGAAAGGGAATAAGCTGGTTTCTAGAATAGATTATTATAATTGGCTATGTTCCTAGAAAAGGGATATACAGTAACATAAAGAGCTTGAAAACAGGTGAAGAAGACACTTTGAGATGTTTATTCGACTGATCAACACTAAGCTGAAGCCCACCACTGCCCTAAATGCAAGATCAACATGCTCAAGTGGGGGCTGCTGGCGGACAACACCGCACGGTGTGCATGTAGAGAGACACAGAATATGGACAGCCCATTTGCTGGTCTGCCGATTGATTGCTGCCAGAGACATGCGATGCACCGATGAGGACTTGGGTTTGGGCAACGACAAAGCGAAGGAAGTGGCTTCGCTTTGGCAGCCCAGGGTCTGATCAGGACACGAAAGGAAAACAAAAACCAAAAAGCTCAAGCCCTCTATTAACTCCGGGACCCGAAAATCCTATCGGTGGGAGAGCCACGCGCTGTAACTAACCGCTAAGCCTCAAGCTACCGAGAGAGTAGCCAACCTAGCAGTTCGAAAGCAAGAAATTGCAAGTAGATAAATAGGGACCACTTCGGTGGGAAGGTAACAGCGTTCCGTGCGCTCAGGTGTCTAGCCATGCCTGCCACATGACCACGGAAATGTCTGCAGAAGCAGACAGCGCTGGGCTCTTCGGCTTAGAAATAGAGATGAGCACTGCACCCTAGTCGGATACGACTGGCTTTCGAGCAAGGGATACATTTACCGAGAGAGGAGAGAAGCGGTGCGGCGTACCTGGTGGCGGTGGCGGGCGAAAAGGAGGGGCCCCATGCCAGGGCCCAGGGGCGGGGGGTGGCCAAGGGCCCTGGAAACCCCAGCCGGAGAATGGCGGCGGCGGCGGCGGCGGCGAGTACCAGGTAGGCCGGTTCATTTGGTCTGGCGGAGGCAACCACGTGCGTGCTTACACGGAGAGACAGAGACTCCAGCTGCTGAACCCTCACCTCTTCCGACGGCGACCAATCACAGCACAGCAGGGATACCCCTCTACTACCCCCACCACCCCGGAAAAAGACAGCAAAGTCCCCGTCCCTACTTTATGACGTTTTCTGTAAGCGCCGCAAGTGGCGGCTCGAAGGGCGGAACAGAAGAATCACGAGGGGGGGGGGCGGGGACGAGAAGAAGAGAGAGCGAAGACTAGTGCGCAGGCGCCTCCGTTGGTCTCGCGGGCGGGCTGACCCTTTCATGGCTCTCCGCCGCGCGCCATGGCTTCGCGCGATCTGATTGGGCCGGCGTTGCCTCCCCATTTGGTTTGCTCTAACCTTGAGACAGACCCGGACGGCGATTTCAGCCAAGGTAACTAAGGGTGGGATGAGGGTGTGTGTGTGTGCTCGCCTCTTCTTCCCATCCTGATGAACCAATAAACTCGAGCCACCGGAAGTGGGAACTGGGGAGTGTTATTAAGCACCTAGTGGTTCTAACTCAGGGGTGTCCAAACTACGTCCCGTGGGCCGGATCTGGCCCCTGACACCAATCCATCTGGCCCGCAAAGCCCTCGTTGCTCCTGGGAGCATTTTACTTCTGCTTCCGGGAGCGACGAGGACTTTGTGGGCCAGATGAATTGGCATCAGTCAGGGGCCGGATTCGGCCCCCAGGCCATAGCAACCGGTTCCCCGAACCACGTGACCAGCCCGTGGTCCGAAAAATTTGGGTGCCCCTGTTCTAACTATTGGACATTATTATGTCATAGTGGATTTTATTTCCTTCTGTGTTATAGTTTAAATGGACTGCAGTGGCTCAAGTAGCGAAGAAGCTGACTGGGAAGCGGAAGGTCAGCAGTTTGATTCCCGAGTACTGCAGGACGGAATGAGCTCCCGTCTTTGTCCTAGTTCCTGCCAACCTAGCAGTTCGAAAGCAAGAAATTGCAAGTAGAAAAATAGGCACCACTTTTGGTGGGAAGGTAACAGCATTCCGTGCGCTCCGGTGTCTAGTCATGCCTGCCACATGACCACGGAAATGTCTGCAGAAGCAGACAGCGCTGGCTCTTCGGCTTAGAAACAGAGATGAGCACTGCGCCCTAGAGTGGGATACGACTGGCTTTCGAGCAAGGGAAACCTTTACCTTTATAGTTTAAATAAAATTGTAACAACGTTTGTGAAACCACCAGCCTGATGGAATGGGTTGATGGATTATGTTGGAGGGTGAACCATGTTTTTCTAGCTGGCGGAAAAAGACGCCTTGGCGGAAAAAGCATTGCATGCTGTGAGCTTGGTCTGTAGAAGTAGCACAATTACTCTGCTTATAAGGATTAAAATGTTGCAAAGTACCAAGAAAGTGTTGCCTTGTTTTGAGTTTTCCCAAACTTTAGTAGATGCAAAACCAAAGTTAAAACCAAATTAATTTAAAAGTGTAACAAAAGAATGTTTTTGTTGTTCAGTCGCATAGTTGAGTCCAACCCTTTGTGACCCCATGGACCATTTCACGCCAGGCACCTCTGTCCTCCACCATCCTCCTCAACCCGCCCAGCTCTGTGCCCATTGCGTCTACAATACCATCTAGCCATCTCAGTTTTGGCTGCTCCCTTCTTCTTTGCCCTCAACCTTTCCCAACATCAAGGTTGTCTCAAGTGAGTCCTCTCTTCTCATTTGATGTCCAAAGTACTTTAGCTCATTTTCACTATTTGACCTTCTAATGAGCAGTCAGGGTTGATTTCTTCTAAGATCGACCTATTTGTTGCTGTCCAGGGGACTCTCAAAAGTCCTCCAACACCACATTTCAAAGGCGTCTATTCTGCACTCAGCTTTCCTTATGGTCCAGCTCTCATAATCATACATTACTACCAGGAATACCATTGCTTTGACTATGCAGACTTGTTTGCAAGGTGATGTCTTTACTTTTAATTATGTTCCCCAAGTTTCTCATAGCTTGTCTCCCAAGAATTAGTCGCCTTTTTATTTCATGGCTGCAGTCCTCATCTGCAGTGATCTTGGATCCTAAGAATATAAATTCTGTCACTGCTTCTAAGTCTTCCCCATCTATTTTTCAGGGACTGATAGGTCCTTTTAGTGATCTTTAAATATTTACTATATTGTGACGTTCCAGGTTACCCTAGTAAATAGTTACTAGGATTGTTGTAGACAGTATTGGGGCTAGAACCATTATCTGTTCTATGTTGACTTTCTGTATGAGTTTTTAAAATGGATAACCCCGAGTTATGAAAAAAATCGGTTCCATGGCCTTTTTCGTAACTCGATTTTTTTCGTAACTCGAGGCATCCCCATAGGGATGCATAGAATTTTGTTTTTTAAAAAATAATTTAAATGAAGAGATCTCCTTATCTTTTGGCTGCTGCTGTTGCTTCCTTCCTTCTGCTCCGGAGAGTGGGAACCGCTGCCGCTGCCCCCACTGCTTCTATGGTCCGGTAGAGTGCGGGGGGCATATCCACGTGCTTGACCTCTCTGAAGCCCAAAGACTTCGCTGCGACCGAAAAATTGGGGGGGGGGGGGGGCTTTTGCGGTTGCAGCGAAGTCTCTGCTTCGGAGAATGGTGGGGACCAAGGGGATCACTTTCCCAGTGCCTACCGGAGGCAGCAGGGGTGGCGGACACGCCGGACACAGCGGCAGAAACAGCCACAGGGACATTTTTTTAGTGTCCCCATGGCTGTTTCTGCTGATGTGTCCAGTGTGTCCGCCATGCCTGCTGCCTCTGGAAGGCTCTGGGAAAGCGATCCCCTCGGTCCCCGCCATTCTGCAAAGCTCAGAGCTTTTGCTGCAATTGAAACCCCCCCCCCCCCCCCCCACACACACACACACATTTTTGGTCGCAGCAAAAGCACTGGGCTGCGTAGAAAGGTGGGGACCAAAGGAATCTTTCCTCCCAACCCTTGCGGACCCAGCGGACAGGCGATAGTGGCAGAAACAGCCACAGGGACATTTTTACGATGTCCCCGTTGATGTTTCTGCTGCTGTCGCTGGCCAGTCCACCAGGTCCGCAGGCTCCGCAAGGGTCAGGAGGAAAGATCGCTTCGGTCCCTGCCATTCTGCAAAGCCCAGAGCCTTTGCTGCGAATGAAAAAGTCCCCCCTACTTTTTCAGTCGCAGCAAAGGCACTGGGCTGCGTGGAATGGCGGGGACCAAGGGGATCCCTTTCCCAGAACCTTCCGGAGGTGGAGGTGGTGTTGGATACACTGGATACGGCGGCACAAATGGCCATGAGGACGTCATAAAAAAACCATCCCTATGGCTGTTTGTGCTACTGTGTCCGGCATGTCTGCCTCCCCCTCCAGAAGGCTCTGGGAAAGGGATCCCTTCAGTCCCCGCCATTCTCCGAAGCTGCAATTGCCGCCTCCTCCACTGCCGCCAAGGTAAGTGATTTTTTAAGATTTTCTGCATGGTGGCGGGGGTGGATTTTTAGAGCTCAAAATGTGGTGCCACCCTTTCGAGCAGTAAAAAATGATTTTTAGAGACCAAAATGGCGGGAGCACCATTTTGATCTGTAAAAATCTACGAAAACCCCTTTCGTAAGTCGGGGTATTTGCGTAAACCAGAACACCGATTTACGCAAATAACCCTTTGGTACTCGAGTTTTTCGTAACTCGAGGCATTCGTAAATTGTGGTTTTACTGTATATAACAGTTAGGCTGGAACCCCATATATGCAGTGGTGCGTGGGATTCAAATTTTTTTACTACCTACTCTATGGGTGTAGTATGGTGGGCATGGCCAGGGGAAAGCCCTGTGTTATTTCAAAACTTGGATGGGCAGGGCCAGCCACAATTTCTGCTACCAGTTCTCGTGAACTGGGGTGAACCTGCTGAATCCCACCACTGTGTATGCTTATCTGTGAGTAAGTACTGTACTGTGAATAGTCTCTCTATTTGGTGTTTAGGTGATTTTATGTATGTATGTATGTATGTAGGTAGGTAGGTAGGTATGTAGGTATGTAGGTATGTATGTAGATCAGGGTTCAATGGAGTCATGTTCCAAAATCTTGCTTTCCCATCTAACTCGGAACTTTCTTTCTGCTTTTCTGTTCTTTGAGTGGAAGGCACAGACCTGTGTTTTGAAAGAGTTTGTTTAGCTTCAGCTATGTGTTTTTACAATGTAGAGAAATAGCTTCTAATGCAGATATTAGCTGGTGCTGGCAAGATCATCAGCATAAATGAAACTTCTGGCATAAGGGAATGTCTGTGGATCATTTGTGCAAATGTTAAAAAGGAATGATGTCAGGATGCTATCCCATAGGGAGACCATTCCTTTTATTCCTCCACCAACTGTGCTTCCCTTGAAATTTAACAAAGAATATTTGTTTTTGAAGTAGAACATAAGAACATAAGAGCAGCCTTGCTGGAACAGGCCACAGCCCATCCAGTCCAGCATTCTGTCTCACACAGTGGCTCACCATTTGCTTCAGGGTATTATTCCCAAGCAGATGCCTTCACCTGCTGAGGATTCCCTGGAAATGGCATTGAGAGATATCCTGCCTATCTCTCCAACCTCGAGGTTGTCCTTAAGTATCCATAATTATAGCCATTGATACCCTTGTCCTCCATGAACTTGTCTAATCCTTTCTTAAAGCTGTCAGGACTGACTGCTGTCACCACTTCTTCTGGCAGGGAGTTCCATAGACCAGTGATCCTCTGGGTGAAAAAGTACTTTATTTGTTTGAGAACTAGCACCAAAAAGTTTCATGGAGTGTCCCCTAGTTCTAGTGTTATGCGATAGGGAAAACAGTTTTTCCTTATCTACTTTGTCCACACCGTGCATGATTTTATAAACTTCAATCGGGTCACCTCTTAGACATCGTCGTTCAAGAGTGAAGAGGCCCAACCGTTGCAGCCTCAGATGGTAAGGAAGGTGTTCCAGTCCCCTAATCATTCTGGTTGCCCTCCTCTGCACTTTCTCCAACTCCATAATATCCTTCTGGAGGTATGGCGACCAGAACTGTAGACAGTATTCCAGATGGGGCCTGACCATAGATTTATAAAGAGGCAAAATGACACTTGCTGACTTATTTTCTATACCCTTCCTAATGATCCCTAGCATTGAGTTTGCTTTTTTCACTGCTGAGGCACACTGGGTTGACACCTTCATTGAGTTGTCCACCAGGACACCAAGGTCCCTTTCCTGGTTTGTTGCAGAGAGTTCAGACCCCATCAGTTTATAAATGTAATTGGGGTTCTTTGCCCCAACATGCATCACTCTGCACTTACTGATGTTGAAACTCATTTGCCACTGTTTTGCCCACTCCCCCAGTGTCAAGAGATCCCTCTGGAGCTCCTCACAATCTCTCACAGTTTTCACTACCCTGTATAATTTAGTGTCGTCAGCAAATTTGGCTACCTTGCTTTTTACTCCTACCTCTAGGTCATTTATGAAGAGGTTGAATAGCAGGGGTCCCAGAATGGTGACCATTTCTTTTAGTCCATGATCTTCAGTAAGAAAGTTGAGCTTTGGGAGCAGCAGTTGATGATGGACAGTGTAATATGCTGCTGTAAGATCTAAAAAGCCTCTCAAAGTCCAAGCCCGCATTGTGAGAGGTGGTAACAGGTCCAATTAAGGCAGGGGTTCTCAACCTATGGCCCATGGGCCGGATCCCGCCCACAGTGCCAAATAATCCAGCCCCCAACCTCGCTCCAGCCACCACCAGAATCGGCCGTGCACCCATTTACGGCCATTGAAAATGAGTTTATGACAGCCACGGACATGTGGAATTGCTAGGACTGGGTAAACTATGGTGTGACCTTGTGCCACAGGACCACTACAGTAGCCATGAATGGTATCCTGGATTACCCTGGGAAGACCTGGCCAAAGGGGCTCTGGTGATGTTGTTAGAACCCCAGCAAGCCGGCAAAGGATAACCCATTGCTACAAAACTACAAAGGATATGGAAACAACCAAAGAAACCGGAAACAACCACGGTAATGTTAAAGGACCAAGAGATAGAACAATGTAATACAAAATGGACACTAAAGACGCAAAAGACATGGGAGTAAGAAAGTGCATAAAGAATACTTGCTTACTTACTCAGGAAGGATCGCAGCAAAAAAAAACCCAGAGTGGGCTTCTTGGTACATCCAGACATAGCAAAATGCATACTAGACATTAACAACAACTCGGACAGAATGATAATACTGAAAGTCAAGAGAGGAAAGTAAATGGAAATGAAAAGCCTTCTTACAACATCCGCCCTGCTATGGAGCACTGTTAGGGACACGCCAAGCGGAGGGGACAAGGATTGAGGTGGTGGTGGGAGCGGGAGCGGGAGCGAGGGTGTGGGCTGGATGGAATGGTGTTGTGGCCTGGATCTGGCCCACGGGCCGTAGGTTGAGAACTCCTGGTCTGAACCAAGGGAGAAAATCTTGCCCCCATGAAACTTTGAATAATAATGAAGACTTTGTTTAGTTGCAGGTCCAGCCCTGCCACCTGGCTACAACAGTAACACTGAAAGGGATCATTGTGATCAGGAACGCTCTTCTCCTCATGCACATGGAGAAACTGTTTGGGATTCAGAGGATGGTGAAGATTCAAATCCAATACCTAGGTTAGTATGCCACCATAAACCTATAAACGGCGCTCTCAGGCCATTGGTTCATACAGGCATGTATAAAAGTAGCTTTTCAAGGTTTATTCCAGTCTTGCTACCTCTGATTGAACTTGGTACCTTCTGTGTGGATAGTCTACTCTAGGGCAAAGATGCGGAAACTTTTGCCTCTGAGGTCTTTTAGGCTTCCTCTCCAAGAAGCCCCAGGTGGCATGGCTAGTGGTAAGGGAATGGGGGAGTTAAAATGCTGTGAAATGTATTAAGGGCCAAGGGTTCCTCCACCTCTAGCTTAGGCTGTGCCATTCCGCTCTCTGGTTTTACAGCTGAAGTTGCAACACAGTCTTAAGAAACCCTTTTGTGTACTCCTTGGGATGGAAGGCCTCCGATATCGGTATGATGTTTTTGCAGGGTTTAATAACCAAAAATAAGGTTAAGTAAAGGTCGCCCTTCCTCGAAAGCCAGTCATATCCAACTCTAGGGGTCAGTGCTCATCTCTTTTCATAACCAAAGAGCCAGCGCTGTCTGCGTCTGCCGACGCTTCTGTGCACATGTGGCAGGCATGATTAGACACTGGAGTGCATGTAATGCTGCTTACCTTCCCATTGAAATGGTACCTATTTATCTACAGGTACTTGCAATTTCTTGCTTTCAAACTGGGAGCTGGGACAGAGACGGAAGCTCACTCTGCCATGCAGCACTCAGGTCTCAAACTGCTGACCTGCCGACCTTCCAGTCGTCACGTTCAGTGTCTTAACCACTGAGTCACCACAGTCCCTTAAAAAAAGGTTAAGTGACCCCTATCTTTTATGAAACCTCATTGTCTCTAAAATATCTTTTGATACTTTAAAGAAGTTGAATTCTGGTTTTGAACCTTTTGATATGATACAGTATTGCCATGCTGGCAGAATTTAGTAGAGAACACCAAAAAATGATTCCTACTGCAGTAGTCTTGAATCTTTTCAAATCCAGGCCTGTTCTTTAGTCCTAGCCTGGTATTTAATTTTAAAGCCCACTTGTTTTTAGTATTTCCCCCACTCTATGGTCAGATACAACAAAACATGAGACTTTTGTGCCACTAATAGTTGTGTAAAATATATATTACAGTTTTTGCCCCATCTATAAGCTAAGTGATACAGTCCCTCTATTGTTCTTCATATCAGGCCCTTATTTTTATTTTATTTTTTAAAAAAGCAAGAATACTCTGCCTGTATTTTAAAAACAGCTAAAATAATTTCTTTTTAAAGAGGCTTTTAACAATATATTGCCAATGGCCAAGCGTTAGGTATTTTATTCTATTTCTTTCCGTCGCCAATAAGGTTTTTTGTTTCTGGTGTGTCTGTGTGGTATAAATGTCATAAATAATGATAATGATAATAATAAACATGAAAATTCACTGATCTATTCTGTCTTGAGTCAGGATGTGCCCCACTTGTTGATCCTTGTTCAGAAATTGAATATTATTACTCTAATAGGAATGGGGTATCTCTGGAATAGGGCAAGCTTTTTCTGCTATTATTTTGGGAAAGTATCCAGTGTGGTGTATTAGTTAGGGTAGTTGATAGAGACTTAAAAACCTCCAGATTCAATTCATATAAGTCACTAAGTGACCCTTAGTCTTTTCTTGGATTGACCAACCTTTAATCTCTGGAACGTGGAAAAGAGTAAAGTTTTCTTCCTAGCTTTGAGGAGGCAGTTTACATGTTCCCGTGGTTTCCAGTTTGCTAGACAAAAAATAATGTTTATTATAGTTGAATCTGACATTAATTTGAGAGCAAGGAATTCGGCAGAGGTGAGCCAGTTCTCTTATTAAAGCTCTGTTATGAGAGCTTTTAGTGTAACTTATTGTGGAGGCAAAAGACAGAGGGTAAAGCATGTTTTTCCAAATTAATTTCAAATTTTAAGTGTAGTTACAGCTACAGCTGATATATCAGTAATTGTTAAGCCTGGTCACTACATTTCAGGAAACAGAGCAAATATCAGAAAGGAGGAGAAGATGATGGATTTTTTGGGCCTGCTCTTCCACCTGGCTTTAAAAAACAAGATGAATCCCCAGAAAGGTAATTTTAATGAAAGAGTCTTTACTTCTCTTCAGTACTTTGATGAGCCCAGTATTCTTCTAGTGAACATTTTGTTGATTATGTGTTTTTTACAAATGGAATAAAATTCAAAGACTGAAGAAAATTGGGGCAATATCTACAATCATGAGCTGTGGTGCTGTTGCTCTCTAAAATGTATGTGCAGTACTGGCAAAAAAAGAAAAGGAGTTTGTCACACATTTTTCAGCTATTAGAACAAATGTTTATTTTTATAACATCTTAAAGACTCTGTTTCTGTTATCAGACTTTAGTTCAGGATTTCCTGGATTGCTTCTTCACTTGTATGAGTTTTTAACTGTTCTAAGCTACAGCAACATCAGTGTCCAGGTCAAGGCTCAATTTACCAAGCCTGAATTGAAATGACATATTGTGGCAGGAGATGGGGTGGTTTTATTGTTGACTAGTATAATCTCCTATGGGAATGGCACACATCTATTTAATAAATCTTTATTTTTTATTTCTACATGTTCTACTTTGATTCACAGTTTTTCATATTTACAAACAATGCTCAACTCAAAAACTATTACTCTGCTTTTCATCTAAGGCAGGGGTGGCCAAACTACAGCCCATGGGCCAGCCCTGGCCCACAGCACCATTTCATGTGGCCCACCACCACTGCTACCAGAAGTGGGCATGTTTACAACAACCGTAAAACTTACCCATGCATGCACAAATGCACCCACGCCTGCCATAAACGCTGCTGTAAATGCACCCATGGCTGTCGTAAACGCATTTACGATAGCCGTGGATGCATTTTACGACAACATTTTATGGTGGGAGGAACCACTCGGCCAGCCTGTTCAGCTGTCCGGGGTGTAGTCCGGCCCATGGCACAAAAAGGTTGGGAACCCCTGAAACTAGAGGACTGATCTCTGTTAAACAGGGACATGGCCATCTTAATAACCACATACCTGGTGGCGCTTTATAGCAGGGCAAATGTTGTAAGGCTTACAACATCCACCCTGCTATGGAGCATCATTAGGGAAATGCCAAGCCAAGCAGAGGAGACAAGGAATGAGGTGGTGGCAGAAGCGGCAGCTGGTGCGAGGAAGCAGGCATAATGATTTGGTGTCATGCAGCTCCTCCATACGGGGTGGGGGTAGGGGCGGCCAGCGGTTTTGGTGTGGGTGGAGTGGTGCTGGGGTGGCTCAGGGGGTGGTCCCACTGCTGATGGCGGTGGCGGCAGGACCACCCTGAGTCTCCACCACTCCCCACCCCCAGCAGCAGTGCTGGTAGTACCTATCTGGCCCACCAACAGTCTAAGGGGGCGTGATCCGGCCCCCGGCTTTAAAAAGTTGAGGACCCCTGATGTAGATGCTGTAGTATATAGCTTATATAACAGATTCATGGGCATAATTGATGGAACTTGAAGTATCTGTAGTGGGAGGAGCAGAATAGTACTCACCACCATAATAAACTCATCTCCATGTTGTTAACAACAAAACCTGAAAAAAATTATGTTACAAGAACCTTAGGAAGTATTCTTGTACCTTAATGTTAATTGTTAACTATTATTTACACCATGTGCTTTGAAGGATGACTGTGTGTTTGATTAAAATGTCACATGAATTGTTTTCTTTTTCAGGCCTATTATAGGTCCTGCTTTGCCCCCTGGCTTTAAGAAACTATCAGAGAATGCTGAGGAAAGCAACTGTTATATAGACCAGGTATGACCGAGGGAAGGAGGGAGAGCTGCTTGAAATGTAAAAGATCTGGCTTTTATTTGTGCAGCATGCTAGAAGTCTTGTCATACATTTCTTCGTGTAAGAAAATAAAGCTTTGTTTTGGTTTGAAAGGAAGTTGGCTGGTTAGTGAAATGAAAGTTATGTGTGCAAACTTTGAAGCATACTGTGTCTCTCCCTCCCCATTTCCAAAGTTCTATAGCAGGGGTGCCCAAACTTTTCAGGCTGTGGGCTGGTCACGTGGTTCAGGAGGCCGGTCACTACTGCCCATGGGCCAGATGCAGCCCCTGACACCAATTCATCCGGGCTGTGAAGCCCTCGTTGCTCCCAGAAACGGAAGTAAAACGTGCCCATACGGACACGTTTTACTTCCTGTTCTGGGAGCAACAAGGGCTTTGTGGGCCGGATGAATTGGTGTCAGGGGCCAGATCCGACCCATGGGCCATAGTTTTGGCACCCCTGTTCTATGGGATGGTTAGTTAAAGGGGAAATGTACCAGACTGAAGCGTAAAAGGAATAGTTGAGATTTTTGGATTATGTCATGTGACCAAATGATCCTCCATACAAAACCATCTCTTTCATTAGAGAACTAGCATATCAAAGAAAAGATGTGTGATACAATATATTTTTTAACACCAAGTGTTCATTTAGACCAGTGGTTCCCAAAGTGGGGCATACGCCCCATGAAGGACTTCAGTTCCCAGAAGCCTAAGTCAGTACACTGGCTGACCAGTGCTTTGGGGAATAGACTTAGGCTTCTGGGAATTGAAGTCCACAAACTAAAGTTTGGGAAACACTGATTTAGACTGTTTTGATACAGAGAAACTTTCAGTCACCAAGCCACCCCTCAGTTGTGCCACATCATGAAGCCACTTTCTTGGCTTTGTCATTGGCCAAAATTAAATCTTCATTGGAACATGTTTCTGGCAGTAATCTGCAGACCAGTAAATGAGTTGGATTCTGTATCTCCATATTACCACAGCGTGTTGTTGTCTGCCAGCAGCCCCCATTTGAGCATGGGCCTGAGGACGACTGAGGAGGACCTCGTTGCCGCCCCCTAGCCCCCACCATCGGCTGAAGGGAGGAGCTGCCATGGCCCTGAAGGGCAACTAAGGAGGACCTTGTCGCCACCCCCTAGCCCCCACCATCTGCTGGAGGGAGGAGCTGCCAGGACGCCGCTGCTACTGCATTTGTTCCAGAGACGTTGAGCCCAGGCTTCGTCATAGATGTTTATTGTTGTATTTGCTTCACACTGTAAGCCGCCCTGAGTGGTGCTTGCACCAGTAGGGTGGGGTATAAATATAAAAATTTAAAATAAAATAGTAATAATGTTGGTCTTACATTTAGGCACTCCGAACCTCAGCCTATCCAGGGTCCTCCAAATAACATATGGAAGATTGAGTTCCTCAGCCATATTCTCCTTTAATGTTATTCCTTGTCCAGTGAGCTCCTTCCTCAAAATTCTTATTTGATTTAAATAGTGTTTGTTCTTGCCATAAAGCTCTTCCTGGATCTAAGCTGGCAGACTTGAGGCATATATCAATTCAGAGAGTGTCGAGGGTCATTTTCTTGCTTAGTTCTCTCAGTGTCTGCTGCTACTTCTCTCCTTATCTTAGGTGGAGTGATACCAAAAGGGCTACAGTTCTACATTTTTACAGTCAGGGTGATATATCTTTACCTATAAGGAGGGACTAGGTTGGTGCGTGTCCGGCAAAAACAGCCAAAACACCCAACCATCCCGAACAGAGCCGTCCGCACTTACCGTACCATCCTGTGAGGGTCACTGCAAGGGTCCGGTCACCGAGAGTGGGGCAAATGCTCCACAAACTGGACCCAAAAGAAAAAAACTACAGTTCTTAGTGTCCTCCGCGCCGTGCCACCCCTCAGCCAATCAGGCTGAAGGGCGTGAGCGTGGAGGAGGTGGGGCAGCCGGCGTCGCACACATCAAAAATAAAACCACAGCAGCCCCAGAGACTGGCGCCAGCCTCTCCATAACTTGGGACGGGGAGAGGAGCCCATCCTCTAACACCCCACAACAGCTTCGGCGACGTAGTGGGGATTTTTTTAAAAACTGGGGTCCCTACTTACAAAAAACCCCAAGTTACGAAATGCCCCGGGTTACGTAAAAATTTGTAAGTCGAGATACAAAAATATTTGAGTTACGAAATAGGCCAGGGAACCAATTTTTTTGGTAACTCGGGGTTTTACTGTATACCTGCTAATCAAGGCTCTTGAGAACTGAATTCAATGAACATCTGGGGACTGAAGGTTAGAAAAAACTGCAAATAGTAAGTAGTATATGTACACCCATTTTACTGATTGAGCTGATGCAATTTATTTTTACTTCATGTTATATGACAAAGGCTACAGATAGTAGTGAAGAAGATGAAGCTGTGTTTGGCCCAATGCCTGCCAAGGAGCCGGTAGAATCAAACACATTTGCAGAGTTAGAATATCGAGCTCTAAGAATGAAAGAGAAACTTCTTGGTCAAGATGCTGTAAGTTTATTTCACTGTTTATATTAACCTTTAAGGTCTTTCTGTGTTTTTGTGTGCTTTTTTTGTTAAATTCATCTGCCCTTTTCCTGAAAACATAATGAAAACGTTAATATTTCCAATTTTGTTCACCGTTTATAGGATGGGTCCAGTCAAGTTAAAAGAGAGTCTTGGATGACAGATCTCCCACCAGAACTTAAACACTTTGGACTTGGTCCACGGACATTCAAAAGAAGAGCTGATGAAAAATCAGGAGATAGATCAGTTTGGACTGACACTCCAGCGGAGAGGGAAAAGAAAGCCAATGTAAGCTCCCCCCCCCTCTTTTCATACATGTACATAAATGTGAAAATATAGCAGATGATTTAGTTACGTGCCGTCAAGCCAATTTTGACTTGGGAACCTCTGCCAGGGTGTCTTAGTTACAAGATACTCAGAAGGGGCTTGCTGGTCTTTTCTTCTGATAGTGCTCTAGGACCAGGCAGCATGTCTAAGGCTACACAGGTTTGCTGTTTTCCCATGAGGCACATACCCATGTTAATATTTAAAAAAACAAAGATCTAACAATCACAACACAGCCAAAAGCAGTATGGAATGGCAGAGATCAATTTTCTGACAGTACCCTGTGTTCCCAGCCAGTGCTTACATTCCACAGGTTGGGAAGTGAGGAGTTAAAGAAAGGCCAGAAACTGGACAGTCTTCATTTTATTGAGTTAAGTGGGCTGGAAATGTTGTAGCCTTGGCTTGACTAGGGAGGCAGTTGAAAGACAGAAGGCATAGAAGAGACACACAGGCCACTGGAAGAATGGCAGGATGGGCATTTAGACTCTAGGGGGCACTAAAGCATTCCACCAAGGAAAGAGGTTTGGCCAATATGAGCACTACCTAAAAAAGCCAAGATAAAAAAGAAAGCCTACTTCTGTAAAGGAAAGGAACGCTTGTTATATTCTTCTCTGAACGTCTTGTGTTCTGAGGGGTTACAAGGAGTAAATCTTGCAGCCTATAAAAGTAAGTCAGCTACTGTGTGTGTTGTTCTTGCCTGTGCATTGATTTGAGATCGATAAGTTCCCCTCAGTAAGGAACAAATAGGTCCTGAGGATAGCTAGCATCTTGAGTCATTGTTGAAGCTTTTCCTTTTGATTTAAAAATAGATTCCCTCAGAGCCCAATAATAACCAGTTGGTATTTTCCTTTCTGTCAGGAACTGCAAACTCCAAAAAAGTCTGTCAGTAAAGATGATGAAGATGTTCATCTGTCTGAAAGGGACAAGAGACTGATTGAACAGTTGTCCTCATACAATGTACGTATCACCTCACCTTCTTTTGGTTCACACTCTCCCTCCCTTTCCCCTTTGGTGTTTTCTGTGGGAATATTTGTAGAGCTCAATAATTATTGCCTTTTTGGAACTTTGTGGTTGATTTCAACAAGCTCCTGGTTGAGCTACAAAAGTTTGTTCAAAGTGCTCAAGCACAATGTTATGGAGTGGTCCCCCCTCCCCCGGAAAACATGCATATGGATTTGCACATCTCCTTTGCCCCATTCACTGCATGTGTTAACAATTCTAAATACTGAGACCCAAAGTACAATGATGGGACTTGTGGTGACTTAGTGGTTAAGACACTGAATGACTGCAAGGCTGGCAGGTCAGCAGTTAGTGACCTGAGTGCTGCATAACAGAGTGAGCTCCCATCTCTGTCCCAGCTCCTACCAACCTAGCAGTTCAAAAGCAAAAAATTGCAAGTAGATAAATAGGTAACACTTTGGTGGGAAGGTAAGCAACATTCCGTGAACTGCGGTGTCTAGTCATGCCTGCCACATGACCACAGAAACGTCTGAAGATGCAGACAGCACTGGCTATTTGCCTGTATATGGAGATGAGCACTGAACCCTAGAGTCAGATACAACTGGCTTTCAAGCAAGGGTGACCTATGCCTTTAAAGTACAATGATAACCACAATTTCCATGATATGATGGCTGCTACAGAAAAGTGAGCAAATCATTTACGTCACATGCAAAAATATCTGCCAGTGAAAAGAAAATCTTCCTGTCATATTTTTAAAATTTTATTAAGCAGGGCTTGGGCATCTGACTCTGTGTTCAGTCAAAAACCCAAAGAGATGTTTTCCAATTCTAGAGAATCTTTACCTATAAGAAGGGACGTTAACCGTTGGAATCCGACAAAAACGGCTGCACCCGTCCCTACTATCCCTTGCCGAGCCGCGTATACTTGCCTTTTCACTGACCGACCATCGCTGCAAGGGTCCGGCAGCCGGCAGTGGGGCAGCCACCCCACGAATGTAGACAAAAAAAATTGAACTACAACTTCCAGTGTCCTCCGTGCCGTGACCACTTCAGTCAATCAGGCTGAAGGGTGCGAGCGTGTAGAACGTTGAAAAAGCCAGCGCGCGAAAAATAAAATAACGCCTCAAGCAATGAGAACGCAAGGCCGCCACAGGTGAACACAGCGCCTCACGCAACGGGAGCGCAAGGCCGCCGAAGGCGGACACAGCACCTCACATCCTCGCAAAACAAACCCCTCAAAAAACACAGCAAAACAACCATCGGCCTTCTTTCTCAGAGCAACGGGGAGAAGAGGGACTCCCTCTCCTCCTCGCTACCTCGCCGAAGACACGGCGAGACCACCGCCGGCCTCAAGGTAAGTTGAGTCAGGGTTCGGGGGAACCAGCAGCAGGCAGCACTTCGTCAGGGGAAGCACCCTCCCTGGCGAATGACTGGCTACTGCCTTTGTACTACCCACACCACTGTTTCGAGAACTACCATGAAACAGCGGTGAAGGTAATAGAAAAGCAGCAGCCAGCAATGAAAAGCACCACCCCTTACGGATCGTTTCCTGCCGCACTACAATTTTACAAAAAAACACCTTCACAGCCACAAACACAGATCTCCTGTTAGGTAAGCCTGGGGAAAAGGAGGCTGAGAGGAAAGAACCATCATGAAGCAGATAACTCTTCTCTGCCTCCTTCTCCCCCGACCAACCTAACGAACCTTACCAGACGAAGAGCGAGCTGACTGCCGGCTCTTCATTTTCCCCATCGCTGCATTGAAAGCTAATGTCGAAACAGCAATGGAGCAAAGAGGCAACGACAGACAGGCTGTTCCTCACTCCGGAAACCACAACCACAACAAAACAAATCAGTTTAAAAAAACAACCAACCATCAAAAATCCAAACAAAAACAAATAATTCAAATAAACCCAGTAAACAACAAAACAATAAACAACAAACTCAACAAAACACATCCAAACTACCAAAGGCTAACGAAAAACCATGAAAACTCACTAAAAACACCTATCTACAACATAACACGAAAATACCTTGCTCAAAAACTAATAAACAAAAATTACAAAAAGAAATACGAAAAAAGAAATAACAATCAGAAACTTTCAACACAATAAAACGCATAAAAAATCCAGAAAAATACAAAAGAACAAGCAAAAACACTTAATTAAATACAGAAACACTCTACTTAACACCCCCCAGCCCAGCACCCCAAAATCACAACAAAATACAAATAAAATAAGTCAAGAGCACTTACTAAAGACGTCCTCCCTCCATGCCTCCGCAGCAGAACTGAAGAAAGAAAAACAATCACACTCTTAATCACAACCTAGAGGCCGGAAGAGTATGCAACTGTCAAAAAAAATATATAATCAAAATAAAAAAAATAAAAAAATTGAAATAAATTCAAAAACCACAAAATCTAAGTCACCACCACCCAAACCACCCCTAACCAAAAAAACACAAAAAAACCTGCCCGGCAAGGCTGGGCAAAATATGCTAGTATTTTTTAAAACATGGTGACCTCCATATATGGATTGCCAAAAGTCATTGACTTGCCATTGCCCAGATTGTGGAAGACTTAAAAGTACACAGAATGACACTTTTTTGACAAATGAACAGCAAGAGCATGTGAGAAACTGGGCAGTGCTTCATCAGACTGCAGCTTCCTATCAATCAGTGGAAGAAAATGTGAAGGTTCAGCAGAGTTCAGACCGAATTCTCTTCTTAGTAAGGAAAGATCCTTAATTAATCTTTTTTCCCTGTGGGTTCCTGGAATGCTGACAGAGATCCTTTTCAAGTACAAAGATGAGCGAGGAAAGAAGTGAAGGGAGATTTAACCTGGGCTTTTGTTTCTTATTCCTCATCCCCCCCTTTTTTAGAAAGCAACCTTGTTTCTACCAAGTTTTAGCCTTAATTTCATTTGCGCTTTTCATAGGATGCTGTGCCGTGCAATTTTATACATGTTTACTCAGAGGTAAGCCCCACTAAGTTCAATCTATACCTATAAATCCAGACGTTAACTGTTGGAATTCGGCATATGCTTCTGCACCCATCCACACTATTCCGTACCGAGCCTCCTGCACTCGCCCGAACCCGGCCCACAGAGTACTGCAGGGTTGCTGAAGCCAGCAGTGGGGCAACAGCCCCATGAACGCGAACAAAGGGAAACAACTTCAATTCCCAACGTCCTCTGCGCCGCACTGCGCCTCAGCCAATCAGCCTGAGAGGTGCGAGCAAAAAGAACGTTGGGAAATGCAGTGAACCCAATTGAAATCGAGCCCCAGAAAAAAAACTGCTGCACAAACGCAAACAAAACAAACAAAACTCCAAGTCCCAGTGTCCTACGCGCCGTGAGCACTTCAGCCAATCAGGCTGAAGGGCGCGAGCACGCAGAACACTGAAAAAACCGGCGCGCGAAAAATTAAATAAAAACACACTGGCCTCACGCAACGGGAGTGCAAGTCCGCCGCAGGCGGCCGCAGCGCCTCACACCCTCGCAAAACAAACCCCCCAAAAAACACGGCAAGACACCCACCAGCCTTCTTTTCCAGAGCAACGGGGAGAAGAGGGACTCTCTCTCCTCCACGCTACCCCACCAAAGACACAGCAAGACCACTGCCAGCCTCAAGGTCAGTTGAGCCGGGTAGAAATAATACCACCAGCAGGCAGCAGTTCGTCAGGGGAAGCACATTCCCTGGCGAATGACTGGTTGCTGCCTTTGTACTTCCATCACCACTGTTTTGAGAACTAACACGAAACAGTGGTGGAGGTAATATAAAAGCAGCAGCCAGCAATCCGCAAGGAAGAGCACCACCCCTTACAGATCGCTGCCTGCCAATCTCCGGTTAGGTAAGCCAGGAGAAAAAGGAGACAGAGAGGAGAGAACCATCATCAAGCAGATACTCTTCTCTGTTTCCTTCTTCCCTGACCTACCTAACGAACCTTACCGGGGGAAGAGCGAGCTGACTGCCGGCTCCTCCTTTTCCCCATTGCTGCATTGAAACCAAAATTCAAAGCAGCAATGGGGGAAAGAGGAACCGACAGGCAGCCCGTTCTTCACACAAAAATGCACAACAACAACAAAACCAAACTACCAAAAACGCCAAACACCAAAATTAATAAAACACAAATAAATAAAAATGCATTAATAAACAAAAAAGTAAACAACAAAATCCACAAACAAAAACATCCACAATACCAGAAAAGCACAGAAAAAACACCTAACTACAACACGAAAATACCTAACAACACAACTACCACAAATTACACAAATAAACACCAACGAAATCACAAAAATGAAACAAACCAGAAATAAACAAACCAATTAAATCTAAAACCCAACCAAACCACAAAAGAACAAACAGAAACACCTCCCAGCCCACCACCACAAAAACAAAACAAAAAAAACAGAAGAAAGAAAACCAGAGAACTCACCAGCACGTCCTCCCTCCACGAGACCGGAACAGAAATGAAGAAACAAAGACTACTTACCGGAAGAAGCCCCACCTGGAGGCCAGGAGAGAAAAAACAAGTGAAACGAAAAAAGGATCCAAACTAACAGCCCCACCTGCAGGCTGGAAGATTAAAAACAAGTCAAAAAGATTCAAAGCAGCCCTCTTGCTAACAGCCCCACCTAGAGGCCACAAGAGAAAAAACAACTCAAAAAATAACAATAAATCAAAAGTTTACAGAATAAAAAAAATGTTAAATAAAAAATAATAAACATTTGTAGCATCCTCTGTTTATTTTTTACTCAACCCCCCAAAAAACCACAACACACACATCTAAACACAGTTTATAACAGCCCCCTATGCTAGTGGGATATATTCCCATGTGTGTGAGTAGGATTGCTGTCTTCTGGTAAAATATCCACCATTGCATCTTTGCTTTCTATAGTTTACAACAGGGGTGCCCAAACTACGGCTCAGGGGCCAGATGCGGCCCCTGACGCCAATTCATCTGACCAACAAAGCCCTCATCACTCCTGCAAGCGGAAGTATAACGCGCCCGTATGGGTGCATTTTACTTCTGTTTCCAAGAGCGACGAGGGCTTAATGGGCTGGATGAATTGGCGTCGGGGGCCACATCCGGCCCCCGGGCCTTAGTGACCGACGTAATTGGCCCCATAATCCAAAAAGTTTGGGCACCCCTGGTTTACATTCTTGTAACATTTTATCCTTGATCTCTCATGTTTCTCATCTAGGAGTCTCAGAGGTCTGAATCTCTGATAGATATGCACCAGAAAAAGTTAAAGAACAAAGCTGCTGAAAAGAAGAATAAACCTGAAGAAAGAAGGCCGTTTGACCGTGACAAGGATCTCAAAGTCCACCAGTTTGATGAGGCACAAAAGAAAGCCCTCATAAAGCGATCTAGAGACTTGAACACTAGATTTTCCCATGGCAAATGCAATATGTTTCTATAATGTAAACTGGTGGTAATATGGATCTACAGCTTTGTGCTGTTAAGCATCAAGTCATGCTATATAATAAAAAGTTGTTTTTGTATATATCAAAAATATATAAAGCAGATTTCCTTCAATACAGAGTTTTATAATTAAGTATTCATAGGCATTCTTCCCAGATGGATTTTTTTGGAAATAAATCACTTCAGTTTAGATTCCTAGTTTAAGAATAGAGCCATCAATATTTAAAATGAGAAAGCGATTGTGTAGATATTCCTAAACTTCAAAGGTTTGTACTTGGTAACAAGAGGGACAGACAAATGGAAATTGTTGACAGTGCGATGTTGGCTGAAATATTGTCATAGGTCACAGCTAGAATAGGTCAATTGATTGGAACTTATGGAGAAGTTAACTGATAGTGAGCCTACTCTAGTTGTGACTTAATATTGGAAGTGGACCTTTGACTCTTAATTGTGAGAGAAGATTATAACTGTTACCTACTTGTGTATTACGTAGCAGGTGAATGTATGCATAAAGCATGTCCTTCTACACCAGCATTGCTTCAGCCTATTGTATTTTACTGTGATTATCTTCCGTTCTCAGAATTTGTTCACAAAAGGAAGTGCATAGCCATTAACCAGTTGGATTGGAATGCAATATAATGACAAAGGTTTGGTTCCCAAGTGTGTGCCCTAAAAAAAAATTGTAGGCCATCTGGACTTTTTTATTACATGTGTGAAAAAGATTTTCCCATATGTAAGTTCTTACTTCAGTTTGGTTCTATGGTAATTGAAGTTGCACTTTCCAAGCTTGTTACTGTACAAGGAGTTATAGCCACATAGGAAGGAGAATGCTATGAAGAGGAAGTATTGCCTCACATAGTAAGAAAAGAGGAGGGTTGGCTCCATAAAACCTTTTTGCTGCAGAAGCATTGAGGAGTCTCATATGTTGTAGTGGTGGAGACGGGTGCCTCGCAGCATGAGAAGAAACTACTACTACTACATAGTTGTCTTTAAAGACTCTGGAGACTTAACAGAGCTAATCTGCTCAAGAGAAAAAAATCATGCCATCTCTCAAAGTTTACATGACAATTGTATCTATAAAACTGTTGTCATAACAACAAACTGGGATGACATTGTAATACGGATTTAATTTTTGTTAGGATTAATTCCTACCCTGGGGTTTCTTAAAGAACCTAGTAACCCTTGTAACAATGTAAGATACTTCCCTTGTTATTTATACTGGGCAGGGTGGTATGGTCTTCTAGTAACTAGACAAATTGTGTCTCTGAACCTTCATTAAAATATTTGTGTATACAATATGTAAATAAAATAATGTACATCTACATGAAGCCGTTGGGTGAGATCATCCGTTTCCACGGGGTCCGGTACCACCAGTACGCGGATGACACTCAGTTGTACATCTTGGCCCGTGGGGACCCCAGTGATTCTGTCAAAGTCCTCTCCAGGTGCTTGGAGGCCGTTGGGGTCTGGATAGGGGCCAACAGGCTACAACTGAATCCCAGCAAGACTGAGTGGCTATGGATAAGGGGCCCCGCGCTATCACGGGAGCTACCATCTTTGGTACTGGATGGGGCAATTTTGCCCCAGACAGACCCAGTGCGCAACTTGGGGGTCCTCCTGGACTCGCAGCTGCTGCTAGAAGAACAGGTGGCGGCTGTGGCCAGGAGGGCTTTCGCCCAACTTCAGGTGATTCGCTCCTTGATCATGGTCACTCATGCCTTGTCACCTCCAGACTGGATTATTGTAATGCACTCTACATGGGGCTGCCCTTGACGACCATTCAGAGGCTGCAGCTGGTCCAGAATGTGGCTGCCCGGGTGGTGATGGGGTGTGGACGTTATGCCCACACCTCACCACTATGGGAGCTGCACTGGTTACCAGTTTGCCTCCGGGTGCAATTCAAGGTGCTGGTTTTGACCTTTAAAGCGCTATATGGTAGTGGGCCAGGATACCTAAGGGACCGCATCGCCCCAAGAGTGTCCGTCCAACCAGAGTGGACAGGAGGGGCTCTCTGGTTATACCATCAGCTAGAGGGGCCCATCTCTAGCATTCGAAGGAGGGCCTTCTTCGTGACCGCACCAGCCCCCTGGAACCTTCTGCCAGCAGAGGTAAGATTACAGACAGAACTGCTGCCCTTTAGGAAAGGCTTGAAAACCTGGCTGGCAGGGCACGTATGGGGTCCTAATGGTAGTACGACCCCCGCCTGTTGGCTCACTAAGATAGAAATCAGGAGCCTTCTCTTATCTTTTATATACAGGGTGGGTGGGTGGGATTGTGGGGTTTTATGTGTTTTAATATGTTTTTAAAGATGATGTAAGTCACCCTGAGTCGGGTTTGCCTTATTGGGCGGCATAAAAATTTGAATATTAAATTAAAATTATTAAATTTAAATTAAATAATGCTGATACTGTCTAAAACCTCATTTCAAAATGTACATTTCCCCCCCTGTTAAATGAGATATATATTAACATGTCTGACAATGCTGATTTTGTTATGTTAGACAAGTGGGAGAAAGTATTAACAGTGATGGACTTTCCTTTTCTAAAATGGTCCTTTTTTCATCAAAACATGTCAGTGTTGGTGAATGCATCTTACTCCCAATGAAAGAGGAGAATTATGAACCCATTAGATATTCATAGCAGTGAGTGCCCGGAAGAGCTTTATGACAAGAACAAACACTCTTGAGGGTACAGAAGAACAATATGGAGGAAGGAGCTCACTGGACAAGGGATAACATTAAATGATGATATAGCTGAGGAATTCAACCTCCCCTACGTCACTTGGAGCAGTGTTCCCCAACCTTTAGTGTTTGGACTACCAGAAGCCTAAGTCAGTACACTGGCTGATCAGTGCTTTCGGGAATTAACTTAGGCTTCTGGGATTTGAAGTCCAAACACCAAAGGTTGGGGAACACTGATTTGGAGGACACTGAATTGGTTGAACATTGGAGTCCCTAAATGTAAGACCAACATGCTCAAGTGGGGGGCTGCTGGAAAACAACACACTGTGGAGAACTACAGCATCCAGCTCATTTGTGGGTCTGCCAGTTACTACCAGAAACATGTACCGATGAAGATTTAATTTTGGCCAATGACAAAGTAAAGAAAGTGGCTTCATTTTGGCAATCCAAACTTTGATCTGGACACAAAAGAAGAAGCAATGAGTGAGCCATTAAGAATTTTCAAGAGAGGAAAAAGTCAAGAGTTGCCAAAATGAGAGTTTGAGGTAAACCAAGACGAGATGGTCATAGAGCTTTTGAGTATAAGGCTGAAGTCCAGGTCAAACTTGAACAGAAAGCTATATCAACCATTTTTCTAGTATGTCAAGGACATGAACGTTAATATATGTTTGCCAGTCAGTGATGAAGACAGTCCAGGTAAGTGTTCAGCCAGGATTAGAATAGCATGAGTTATGAAGATACCAGTGATGAGGAGATACTGTACTTCAGAATTTTTCTCTGATGATGTGTAATCAACTACAAGTGAATCCATGCTTTCCTCTGTTTATATTAAACACTAGCAAGGGTTGCCCGGCATTGCTGGGCTTTTTCCCTCGTGTGTTTTAATAAAAAATGAACCAATTTTATTTTTGCAATAGTTTTACATTGTGTTGGAAGGTTAAATTGTGTTAATTGTTTTAAAAAATTGCTTAGTCTGTAATTTTAATTTTTTAAATGTTTATTTATGTAAAATTTGTTTGGCTTGGCTGTTATTAACTGTGATTTGCTTTTTTGTGTTTTTTTGAGGATTAATAAAAGAAGAAAGTATGATATAATTTTTTCAAATTGTTTTATGTAAGCGAATAATGTTTTAGTTTTTTGAATTTTTTTAATTAGTTGTACCGTAGGTAATAATTTTAATAATGTGAAAGTAAATGTTTTTTACATTCAATGTTTTTAAAATGTGTTTAGATGTTTTGAGTTTAAATTTGAGTTATAACTCAGCACAGGATTTTTAAAAGTTTCTATTGTATTTTATTGACATATATTTGTGATTTGTGTGAAAGTGTGTTTTTTTTACTTGTTTTTATTGGTGTGACCTTTTGTGTAAAATTGTGAATTTGTGTTTTGTTTGGGGCTGTTGTGTGTTTTTGAATTGTTTTTACTATTGTGGCCAGCAGGTGGTGCTGGTAGGGGTTATTGTATTTTGACTTTTTTTTCTCTCCTGGCCTCTGGGTGGAGCTTCTTCTGGTAAGTAGTGTCTTTCTTTATTCATTTCTTTTCCAGTCCTGGTGGAGGTAGCACCTGTTTTGGTAAGTTTGCTTGCTTTCTTTCTTTTGTGTGTGTGTGTGGGCGGGGGGGAGGGGGGTTGGAATTTGTATTTTTTGTCTGTTTGTTTTGTTTTTGATTGTGTCTTTGTTTACTTTGTATTGTTTTTGGTGTTTTTGTTTTTGTGTATTTTTGGATGTGTTTGAGTGTTTTTAGTAATTTTAAAAAAATTATTTATTTGGTGGTGGGGAAGGTACGTGGTCATTGGGGGTTAGGAAGGGTGGGCTAGGTGGTGGGGAGGGGGCATGGTCGTTGGGGGTTAGGAAGGGTGGGCTAGGTGGTGGGGAGGGGGGCATGGTCGTTGGGGGTTAGGAAGGGTGGGTTAGGTGGTGGGGAGGGGGGGCATGGTCGTTGGGGGTTAGGAAGGGTGGGTTAGGTGGTGGGGAGGGGGGCTTTATTGTGTTATGGTGCTTTGTTTGTGTGGAGTCGTGAAAGTAGATCGGGGTTTCCCCTTTAATATCAGTGGGTGGGAGGTTGCGACCCCCCTCTCCGCTGGCTCCCCTGGGGTTGGGAGGTTTGTGGGGACAAAAGCGTTATGTCCCCCCAACTCTTCTGGACTCAGGACACCAGGGAGAGGGGATCGATTCCCACCCCCCTCCTTAAAACAACTCCGTTTTTAAAGAGAAGAAAAGACGGAGTTGTTTTAAGGAGGGGGGTGGGAATCGATCCCCTCTCCCTGGTGTCCTGAGTCCAGAAGGGTTTGGGAAACATACCCCTTTTGTTCCCACAAACCTCCCAACCCTAGGGTAGCCAGCGGAGAGGGGGATCGCAACCCCCCCACCCACTGATATTAAAGGGGAAACTCTAGTCGGGACCTTCAGGCACTGTTGGTGAGGGAAAGAAAGCCGGCTGGTGTTTGCTTGGCTGTTAGGCGGTGAGTTGTTTTTCTTTTTAATTTTTCGGGCGCCGGTTTCCTCAGCATTCTGCACGCTCATGGCGCACAGGACGCTGGGGCTTGTAGTAATGGGTTGGTGCTTTGTGTTTGTGCTGCGTTTTTTTAAAATGCTTTTCTTTTGATTGGCTGTGGCGCGTTTTCGAACGCTGCGCCGTGTGAGAGCCTCTCAGCCTGATTGGCTCTGGCGTGGCGCGGCGCAAGGAATGTTGGGAAGTGAAGTTGTTTCCCTTTCTTCGCGTTTGTGGGGCTGTTGCCCCACTGCCGGTTTTCTCAATCCTTCGTTGACCTGCGTACCCAGATCCGCCGTGTGCACGAAGGGTGAGTGCAGGCAAGTTGGGCGAGGCATAGCAACCTATAGCCAGTTCCAACGGTTAACCCTTGGATTTATAGGTTAAGATTGATATAAACAGGAATTGATGTGGGGAGATAGAGTGGCTGGTTCAGACTCATCCCCAAACCATACTTTGTTGTTAAAGCATGTGAATATTGAGTGTGTCATCCTTTGCCTACATACAGAAAGCCTTTTCATTTTTTAAAAAAAATAGGTGAGCTATAAGTTTTATGCTGTAAGCAGGATTGAAAAATCAAGGACTGCTTCTAGTTTGCAAAGGAAATTTATATGAAATAGCAAACCAAAGACTAGCTTCACATTAAGAATGAAGAAAGTTGTCATGAAGGAAGGGGGATTTGTGGGCCAAAGGGTCTAGTTAGAGCTTCATCATGTTTCCCACCAAACAATGGTAAAATGTTATGCTTCAATCACCTCTCCAGAGCCGTAGCCAGGCAATGCCCACCCTGTTAGCAGTTTGCCCACCCTCAAATTCCTGGCTGCTTATATATATGACATACTAGTATATTTTGCCCGGCGGTGCCGGGCTTTTTAAAATATGGATACATATGTTGGATAGTAAAGGGTTTCAGGGGTTTTTTTGATTAATTTTGGAATGAATCTTATTAGTTTCAATATTTTTGAATGTTTTTTCTCTTTTGGCCTCTGGGTGGGGGTGGTGAGCTTTTCTTCCTCTCTACAATTTTTCTCTTCTGTCTTCTGGGTGTCGCTTCCAGTAAGTTTTTTCTTTATTTTCTCATTTGAGTTCCAGTCCTCATGGATAGAAGACGTCTTTTGGTAAGCTCTCTGGGTTGTTGTTGTTTTGGGGGGGGGGGGTGTCTGTGTGTTTTTTCTTGTTTGTTTTTGGCTGTTTTTGTGTTTCCTTTTTGGATTTTGGATTTTTGTGTGTTTTTGATTGTTTTTGGTTTGTGTTTTTATGTTTACTTTTTCATGGGGGGTGGCTTTCTTTCCTGCGGGCCATGCTGGCTGGCCCGTGGGAAGGAAGGGCAATGGTGGGAGGGGGGCTTTCTTTTCCACGGGCCATGCTGGCTGGCCCATGGGAAGGAAGGGCAGCGGCGGCGGGGGGGTTCTTTTTTCCCCGTGGGCCATGCTGAGTGGCCCGCGGGCCATGCTGGCTGGCCCATGGGGAAGAAGGGCAGCGGCGGTGGTTTTTTTTTTACTTTTATTTTTCGCACGCCGGCTGGCCCATCGAAAGGAAGGGCAGTGGCGGCGGGGGTGTGTGTGTTATTTTTTGTTAACTTTTATTTTTCACGCGCTAGCTGCTTCAGCGTTCTGTGCGCTAATGGCGCACAGGACGCTGGGGCTTGTAGTTTTGCCTGCGTGTGTTTGCTTACTGCAGCGGTTTTTTCCTGTGGCTTTTTTTTATTGGCCGTGGCGCATTTCCGAATGTTCCTTTTGCTGCACCGCTCAGCCTGATTGGCTCTGGCACAGCGCGGTGCAAGGAACGTTGGGAATTGAAGTTCCCTTTTTTTGTTTACATCCGGGGGGGGGGGGGGCTCCTGCCCCCTGGCCGAAAATTTCAATCTGACAGTTACCTGCGAACCGGGTTCGGGTGAGTGAACGGAGGCCCATTACGGGCTAGTGGGGCCTGGTGCAACATCCTTTGTCACATTCCAACGGTTAACACACCATTTTATAGGTATAGATATACAGTATATGACATTGTTGCCTATCCTGGGGGGTGGGTGGGTGGGGGGTGGGGTAGAAATTGTCCACCCAAATCTAGAATCCTGGCTGCGACCCTGTCTCTCTCTCTGTGTAGTTTATTGCATACTGTTAGACTGAAGCAGCTGTCCAAGAGAGCATATTATTTAAACATGTCAATTAATCAGCTATTTATTTTTTATTACATTATCTTGAGACATGGAAGAGGGGTAAACCCTTTGGATGTTTCTCCTTGGGTGTAAAAACATTTTGGGTCAGCCCTGAACACGAAAATGATTTCTGGAATCACTTAACAGTTTCCATCTAGTTTCCAACTTACAATGTATTTTATGTAGACCATATAATTTGGATCCAAAGATTCAAAGATTCAAAACCAAAGCCATGCACTGCACATTTAAGTGACCAAGTTAAGAATATTTAAAATATAGTTTTTAAAAGGCAATACAGAACAAAGCTATTTTCTACTTATAACAGTCATGGTGGCCATAGTTCTGCACTGGAAGACAAACTCAAAAAGTAGGCTTTTTTACCTTCATTAATTAGCTATATAATTAAGGGTGAAATTATTGAGAAAGCAGCAACTAAGAGACTGTAATATGGCAGCTGTTTTGTTGCACTGCTGGAACACCAGATACCCACCCACTGCTGTTCGTTCACTCATGTTCCACCTTTCTCTCCGTAGAAGGACTGCCGTATTAGCTTAGGCTGTGAAAATGCCAGCAGAACATCAGTGATCTGTGTGATGCAGGACAGCAGCAGCTTTAGGGCAAAACATATGTTTCTTGAGCCACCACTGTGCTGCTATTCACTATGTAACAGCAGTCCTTGTCCAGGTTCAAATATGTTCTCTTATTCACTGCAGTGGTGTGTGTGTGTGTGTGCTGTTGGTGGGTGTGCTTTCTTTCTCCTGTTTCTGTGTGTACGCAGTGCTCATAAACCAGTGGCTGTGTAAGGATCCTAAAAGAATCTAAACCTTCCTGTATAGGAATGTGCAGGAGAGGGTCTGTGCCTTGGAGTGAGGGTGCTGTATCAGCCCTTTCAATAATGTGAAGTTGGCATCGTCTCCGCATTAAGTCTCGGGCAGCCTCTGGGTTTTACTCCCAGACAGTCTCTGGGAATAGAAACAAATATATTTTCTAGGATACTATTGGTGTGCTTTTTACATCATATTTATACGGTGTAAGAAAATGTTAAATCAGCTGAACTGATTACATACGTATAGTATTCTGCTGCCATGAGCGGCGTATCTCAAGTCTTGGCATAATATAGCATCCTTGTTGCTAAGATGCAGGGCTCAGATGCTGTTTCCCCCAGCACTCTTGACTGAAGCCAGAAATTCCTAGAACCTTCTTCATGCCAAGCCTAACTCTGAAGCTGGGATATGGTCCCTGCCAGAGAATCACAACATGGTACAGATACAGTGCCTACATCTGTTGCCATGAGGACTGTCTTGGATACAGATATTATCTAACAGGTGCCTGTGAGACTGAAGCAGCACATTTGCACAGCACCTTCTAGAATAGAGGGACACCCACAATGAATTCATTTACCTTTTCCTCTAGCAGGAAGATAATATGTGCACTGAGAAAATTGGGAATGAAACCAATATAAAGCTAAAATGAAGTAAGATGGTAGCAATTTATGCACACAGATGTTTGCTATTATGTGTTTCTGTCTATGAAATCAGCACTATCTCATTCGTTTTTGTTTTCCTATATAAATGTTCCAAAAATCCAAGCAAGGTTCACCTCTCTGAAAAATGTTAAAGCACTAACTAGGATTTCAGCTGGTCTCACAGGGAACATAACAGTCAAGGCTGCCAAAATTTGATGTCAGGCAGCTTTGTCTCCCTAGCAACCATGATGGGGGGTGCGCGCACACAGTTATTTCTTGCTAGCAGAAGGCATCTGGAGAACTATTAATGCATCAGACCACATTGGTCAGATGCTGTTTGTATCTCTAGCAAGCAATTAAAAATCACAGAGAGTTCTGATAGCATGTCTTTAATAATCAGAATGAAAGGGGAGAACAATAAGGATAAGTAGAGTTGCACTAGTGGGCAGGCATATTCAAAATAGTACTTTGAAGTTTGTATTTAGTTAATGTGCCAAGAGAAATCTGTTCCAGGACTGACAGACAGCAAGGTTAATTCAAAATTATTTCCTAACACTGTCAATTTTATTTGCTAGAATCTATAGAGGAATATGTATACATGAAGTACTTCCTAATTAGTTTGCTGAAAGAGTTCTCTTTCTGGGGATCCGAGTTCCTCTGACCTGTTAGATGCTAGTTCAGAGGGCATGTGACAGCCTGAAGGATGGTGGGAGGAATGCTCTGAAAGCTTTCTATGCACACAACACATTGGATCCAGGCATTTATTGTGCTATGGACACGTGTAGGGCACTAAAAAAGCATAAATTTAGGCCAGGGTGCCCAAACTACAGCCCGTGGTCCAGATCTGGCCCCTGATGCCAATTTATCAGGCCCACGCTGCCCTCATCACTCCCGGAAGCAGAAGCAAAACGCGCCTGTAGGGAATGGCCTAGTAAAGGGGTCAGTAAACTTGGCTCTCCAGGTGTTCTTGGACTTCAGTTACCAGAAGCCCAAGTCAGTATACAGAGCACTTCTCTCCTTAGCTGCCACAGAAGAAACACCAACACTCATTCAGAACTATTTACCCAGCCATCTGCTTAAGAAAAGATGGTATGTCAGCAGCTATATACTGTGTTTTATGTGGTTGAACCTTTTGAGAAGACAGTCCCAATTTATCAGACAACAAGATGAAACTGTTCTCTGTATTAGACCAGTTCCTGAGCTTTTATCGACATGTTGCAGACCCACCCGCGGCTTAGTGGGTAAAATGCTGAGCTTGGAGACTGGAAGTGTGGGTTTCAATGCCCGAGGGCTGGCTGGGGACGTGAAAGGAGCTTCATTTGGGCGTCCCCTGAGCAGAGTTTCTCCAGCAAAAATCCTTTCAACCCAGAGTAAACTCTGATATGAAATTATTATTATCAACATGTTCTGAAGAGCTTTCACTCTGCAAATATTTGTAGGTTTCTTTTTCTGTCAGACTATATGGTTGGGTTATATCTATTAGCAAGTGAAAATTTTTGACACTGAAAATATGCAATTATATTTATTTCATTAACCTAAAAACAATTAAGTCAATTGAAAACAATATAAATGGCTTGGGACGTGGTAATTTAGCTAGTCATGTCCCTGTTTCACCAAGAGCAGCCCTCTATTTGAAGGCTGCCAGGAAACAGGTGTCTTCTTCAAGATGTCCTCTGAAGGTTTGTCCAATCTAAGATTTAAAGAGTTATTAAAAAAAAACAAGAGGAAGATTAGGGACCTTGAATTTGCCCTTCCACAGTTAGCACTTGAACATCAGACTTGGCAGGCACACAAGTTACTTAGTCACAATCTTATGCATTCAAATGAGATATACTGTATGCTAATTCTGTTTAACAATAACAATGATTTGTAGTTTTGCAGTAGCATATATAAACTAGTACATGGAATTTTGTAACAGCCATAGTCTCTTTTGTTCTCCTTTTTAAAGAAGCATGACCTCTTTCCGGGGATTTGTAAGTGGCCACCTTATGGGCATTTCACAGACAAATTTGTAAATCTGTATGATCTCTAAGAACAGCGGTGGAAGTCCTTTTCCAGGTACTGTAATCCCAAATCCACATTCCATTCCATGTGGAAAGGCAACTAGGAAGAGAGTACTGTTGTTGTTTCGCCCCTCAAAGAGTTAGAGGGATGCCTGTATTAGTTACTGAACTTGGTAGATATCTGCGATCTGTTCCAGTCTTTTACTGCTTTTTATTAGCAAATTTTAGTGGTTGCACAACACTAGCTTTTTTAGCTGTGTGATTGCCTGCCTGCTCCATCTTTTTTTTCTAGGATTGCTTTTGAGATTGAATATTTTAATCTATCTGTATTTTTTTAAATCAATAAAGAGCTACTTCTAATCACAAAATTATTATTATTCTGTGTCTAGGCCAGACGTCAAACTGTCAAAATGAGTTCATTCTTCAGTTCCTTTCCCCAACCTAGTGTGAGAAAGGTTAGCCAGCACAAGGTGGTCATTGCCCAGGGTACGTCCAATTGTGGTTCAAAAATACCAAAACCTTAAAGGAGGCTCTATCTGTGTACATTTCTATGCGCAAAATGAAAACATGGCATGCAACTACTGTACTGTATATAAGTAAGCAACTACCCCAAGTTTTGAGAAGAATCCTGCCCCAAGGAGGCTCTATCTGTGTACATTTCTATGCGCAAAATGAAAACATGGCATGCAACTACTGTACTGTATATAAGAAAACAACTACCCCAAGTTTTGAGAAGAATCCTGCCCCAAGTACCTTTTATGTGAAAGGTTATTCACCTCAATGCCCCTGAGGAAGTTGATACTGCTGGTTCCGTCCCTATGCATCTGCCGTTTCTCTGTCTTGCCCGACATGGCATTTGGGTGAAGCCAGGGCAGAGCCTAGTAGTAAAAAAGCAGAGCATGATCCAGCGAATGTTGGCAATAGGGCCAGGCTTTGCAGCAGGTTTGAATAACAACCTTTATTGTCAGTTGCAAAAAACTATAATGTTACATTTTTATTAGGCTGGCCAATCATTGTGTGCCTGTGTACCTGATGTGTATACAGTAAAACCCCAATTTACAAATGCCTCGAGTTACATAAAATTTGACTTACATAATGATTTTGTGCTAAAACCATGTTCCGATTTACATGATTTCCTATGGGTTTCCTTCGAGTTACATAAAGATTCTTTTTCCTATGAGTTTACTTCAAGTTATGTAAAAATTCATTTCCCTATGGGTTTGGTTCGATTTATATAAAAATTCCATTTTTCCTATGGGTTTGCTTCAAGTTACCTAAAAAAACAATTTAAGCAAAAGCCTACGGAATGGACTCCCCCCCCTCCTAAATAGGGCTTTTACTGTATGAAATTGATGCCATGAGGCCTCATTCTTATGTCTGATGAAGTGGATTTGATCCATGAAAGCTCACATTTAAATATAGGAGTTAGTTTTTAATGTGCCACAACATTTTTTGTCTTTTTTTGCTGGTTTTTTTGCTTTGTTTACTCTGATATGGGAATCCTGACACAGTTATTATCTGCCTGTGGAGTTTTGCTTTTATTCCCATGGCTCAGCATGGCCACTTGTTTTTCCAAGACCGAAAATGGATCAGTGCAAGAACCATACTGTACAGCAGTTATATCTTCCAATAGGGTGGACATCTTTCATACACCGTTCTCCAAATTGTAAAAAATGCAAAAGATGCAGAAGGCAGGTGATACCTTTATTGCAGGGGTGCCGAAACTATGGCCCATGGGCCAGATCCGGGCCCCCACACCAATTCATCCGGCCCATGAAGCCCTCATCACTCCTGGAAGCGGAAGTAAAACGTGCCCATACGATGAGGGCTTCGTGGGCCAGATGAATTGGCATCGGGGCGGGGGCCAGATCCAACCCACGGGCCATAGTGACCGGCTCCCTGAACCACGTGGCAAAACAAAGGAGCAGGCTAGATGATACAGGATGCTTAGCACAACAGAGTGGAGGAAGGGGAGGGACAGGAAAGGGGGGGAATACAGTGTTGCAAGGAGCAATACTGCATAGGGACATGGAATGTGAGATCAATGAATCAAGGTAAACTGGAAGTGGTAAAAAATGAGATGGAAAGAATAAGCATTGACATTTTGGGAATCAGTGAGCTAAAATGGACAAGGATGGGCGAATTCAGCTCTGGAAACCATCATATCTACTACTGTGGACAAGAAAACCTTAGAAGAAATGGAGTAGCCATAATTGTCAATAAAAGAGTGAGAAAAGCAGTAATGGGATGCAACCTCAAAAATGACAGAATGATGTCAGTCAGAATTCAAGGCAAACCTTTCAATGTCACTGTGATCCAGATATACGCACCAACCACTGGTGCAGATGAAGCCACAGTGGACCAGTTCTATGAGGACCTAGAACACCTCATAGAACAGACACCAAGAAATGATGTCCAAATTATATTAGGAGATTGGAATGCCAAAGTAGGAAATCAAAAAGTGGAGGGAATAACAGGCAAGTTTGGTCTTGGAACGCAGAATGAAGCAGGGCAAAGATTGTTAGAGTTCTGCCAAGAGAACGCACTGGTCATAGCAAACACTCTCTTCCAGCAACACAAGAGGCACTTGTACACATGGACATCACCAGATGGCCAACACCGAAACCAGATTGACTACATACTCTGCAGCCAAAGATGGAGAACCTCCATACAGTCAGCAAAAACAAGACCTGGAGCAGACTGTGGCTCAGATCACAACCTACTGATCGCAAAATTCAGGCTTAGACTAAAGAAAATAGGAAAAACAAGGAGACCAGACAGCTATCACCTAGACAGCAAGCCTAAAGAATACACGGTGGAGGTGATGAACAGATTTAATGGCTTAGACTCGATAGACAGAGTGCCAGAAGAATTATGGACAGAGATGAGGGACATCATGCAAGAAGCAGCAAAGAAAACCATACCAAAAGAAAAGAAGCGTAAGAAAGCAAAGTGGTTGTCTGATGAGGCTCTTAAAATAGCAGAGGAAAGAAGGAACACAAAAGTCAAAGGAGAAAGGAAAAAATACAATCATTTGAACACGGAATTTCAAAGAAAAGCAGGGAGAGATAAGGAAAACTACCTAAAAGAACAGTGCAAAGAAATGGAGGAAAACAACAAAAGAGGCAGGACTAGAGATCTTTTCAAAAAAAAATCGGGGAAATCAAGGGAACATTTAAAGCAAAAATGGCCATGATAAGGGACAAAGACGGAAAGGAGCTAGCTGATGCAGAAGAGATTAAGAAAAGATGGAAAGAGTACACAGAGGAACTCTACAAAAAGGACCTCAACACTACTGATAATCACAATGATGAAAAAATTAAACTTGAGCCGGACATTCTGGAGAGCGAAGTCATAAAGGCCCTAAAGAGCACTGCAAACAACAAAGCTAGTGGAGATGATGGTATCCCAGTTGAATTTTTCAAAGCTCTAAAAGATGATGGCGTCAAATTACTGCATTCAATATGCCAGCAGATTTGGAAAACAAAACAGTGGCCACAGGATTGGAAAAGATCAGTATACGTTCCAATCCCAAAAAAGGGCAATGCCAAAGAATGCTCAAATTATCGAACAATTGCACTTGTCCCACACGCCAGCAAGATGATGCTCAAGATAATACAGGATAGACTTCAGCAGCATGTGGAGAGAGAATTACCAGAGGTGCAGGCTGGTTTCAGAAGAGGCAGGGGGACTAGAGACCACATTGCCAACATACGTTGGATCATGGAGAAAACAAAGGAATACCAGAAACAAGTTTATTTTTGTTTTATTGACTACACTAAGGCATTTAATTGTGTGGACCACAACAAGATGTGGCAACTAATTGAAGAGATGGGAATACCAGAGCACTTCATATGCCTCATGAGAAATCTGTACATGAGTCAAGAAGCAACAGTTAGGACAGAGTATGGAATGACGGAGTGCTTTGGAATAGGAAAAGGAGTAAGACAAGGCTGCATTTTGTCACCCTGCTTATTCAACTTATACACAGAGCATATAATGTGCAATGCAGGGATAGAGGAATCACAATATGGGATTAAAATTGCTGGGAGAAACATCAACAATCTGAGATATGCAGACGACACCACCCTAATGGCAGAAAGTGAGGAAGACCTAAAGAACCTCTTGATTGGACTGAAGGAGGAAAGTGCAAAAGCTGGCTTGGGACTCAATATCAAGAAAACCAAGATAATGGCAATAGGCCCTATCAGTTCCTGGAAAATAGATGGGGAAGAAGTAGAAGCAGTGACAGATTTTACATTCTTAGGAGCAAAGATCACTGCAGATGGGGATTGCAGCCATGAAATAAAAAGGTGACTGATTCTTGGGAGACAAGCTATGAGAAACCTGGGGAACATAGTGGAAAGCAGAGACATTACATTGCAAACAAAAATTAGAATAGTCAAAGCAATGGTATTCCCGGTGGTAATGTATGGATGCGAGAGCTGGACCATTAGGAAGGCTGAACGCAGAATAGATGCCTTTGAGATGTGGTGTTGGAGGAGAGTTTTGAGAGTCCCCTGGACAGCAACAAATAGGTCAATATTAGAAGAAATCAACCCTGACTGCTCATTGGAAGGTCAAATAGTAAAAATGAAGCTAAAGTACTTTGGACATCAAATGAGAAGGGAGGATTCACTTGAGAAGGCCTTGATGCTGGGAAAGGTGGAGGGCAAAAGAAGAAGGGGACGGCCAAAGATGAGATGGATAGATGGTATTGTAGACACAGTGGGCACAGAGCTGGGAGGGCTGAGGGGGATGGTGGAGGACAGAGGCGCCTGGAGAACGATGGTCCATAGGGTCGCAAGGGGTCGGAATCGACTGTGCGACTGAACAACAACAAACAAAACAAAAACACCTTGCGCGAGTTTTCGGTGATGCACGATTACTTGGTACTGATTTGCAGTACAAAGAGCGACCATTTCCTCGCCCTTGCAGCAAAAAAGACGAGCTTCGCCTCCCTTCTGCTGGCAAGCCGCCCGGGCCAACAAGCTTGCCGGGCCGGCTCTTTGTTCTCACTTGCCCTCGTGAGTCGCTGATAGGCTGACCTCACGCCCCGCCCCGCCGCCTGGTGTCCACGCCCCCAGCCTGCAAGGCGTTTTCGGGGCAGAAAAGCTAGTTTGGCCACCGCAGGCCGCCGTTGCTTCGCGTGCACCCCCAATATCTGCTCGGGTTGCTACCTTCGCCTCGGCGTTTGTCGAAACCCGTAGTGGGGCCATGAGCGAAAAGGGGGAGCTGGACCTGACCGGGGCCAAGCAGAACACGGGCATGTGGCTCGTTAAGGTGAGAGCGGGCCGGTCCGGGTGGGCAGGCGGGCGGGGGAGCGAGCGGTGCCTTGGAAACTTAGTACTGTAGTACTGATTGCCATTGGCCGTAATAGATAGAGTTCACGTGCCGGTCCCTTTGTAAAGTAAGAAATAAGGGGGTTAACCCCAGAGTTGGCTGGGGTTGACCACCTGGTTTAGAAAGTTTCTAATACGTTTCTGAGTATCAGGCAGGCAGGCACGCACACGCATACACACACACACACGTTCTTTCTCCTTTACTCTCTCTCTCTCTCTCTCTCTCTCTCTCTCTCTCTCTCTCTCTCTCACACACACACACACACACACACACACACACACACACACACACACACACACACACACACACACACACACACACACACACACACACACACACACACTCTTTCCCCTTTACTATTAGAATGTGGATTTGTAAAATTGTCAGTAAGTTTAGAAGCCACAGAAGAAAGTTAATTTTTTTGAAGAGGTAGCTGTGTTAGTCTGCACAAGTATATCAGAGTAAATAAAACAACAACAGCAAAGACAAAAAACGTTCTGCAGTGGCTCAAGTGGCTAAGATGCTGACTGGAAGGCAGGAGGTCAGGAGTTCGATTCTCTGAATACTACAGGACAGGATGAGCTCCCGTCTTTGTCTCGGCTCCTGCCAACCTAGCAGTTCGAAAGCAAGAAATTGCAAGTAGATAAATAGGGACCATTTTGCTGGGAAGGTAACCAGCATTCCGTGCACTTCGGTCTATTCATGTCTGACACATGACCGCGGAAACATCTGCAGAAGCAGACAGCGCTGGCTCTTCGTCTTTGAAAAAGAGATGAGCACTGAACCCTAGAGTTGGCTATGACTGGCTTTCGAGCAAGGGTGACCTTTACCTTTAAGACTAACTGTTGTATTTTGATGTGTGCTTTCGTAGATCAAGTCTACTCTGTCAGACACAAGAGTGAGACCTCATAGCATCAATTTATACAGTATACAGGTCCAGAGGCACTGCAGTGGCTCAAGTGGTTAAGATGCTGAACTCGCTGACTGGAAGGTCAGAGTTCGATTCCTGGGTAATGCATGATGGAGTGAGTTCCCGTCTCTGTCCCAGCTCCTGCCAACCTAGAGGTTGGAAAGCAAGAAATTGCAAGTAGATAAATAGGGACCACTTCGGTGGGAAGGTAACAGCGTTTCGTGCACTCTGGTGTCTACTCATGGCTGCCACATGACCATGGAAACGTCTGTAGAAGCAGACAGCTCTTCGACTATAAACAGAGATGAGCATTGAACCCTAGATTCGGATACGACTGGCTTTTGAGCAAGGGCGACCTTTACCTTTACAGAGGTACACAATGGATTGGCAGCCTAACAGAAAAGTAACATTGTAGCTTTTTGCAACTGGCAATAATGGAGATTCCCCAGTTGCTATTCAAACTTGCTGTGAAGCCTGGCCCTGTTGAGTTGCAAATGGCTGAAAAACAAACTTCTCTTGCGAGCTGATGCATCACATCCAAAGGATGGATTCAACAAACATTGTGGCACTCGTTACACATTTACCAGTGACTTGGCATCTTGACGATGGGTTGAATGACCCAGGCAGAATTCCAGCATATAACAATCTGTTGTGGAGAAGAAAGTTAATTTTACATTTAATATATGGCAAGTGGTGATGGCCAATAGTTTAGGGCAGTGGTTCCCAACATTAGGTTTTCCTATTTTCTTGAACTAAAACTCTCAGAAGCCTTCACCATTGGCTCTACTGGCCAAGGAGTAGGACCACGCCATGGCCCCTTCAATATCACGTTGGGACCGCTTCACTATCACATCGGGGTCACCAGATGTTGTGATGTGCCATGGATCGGGGCCCTTCTGGTGCAGAGATAGCCCGCGGAGGCTCGGAGTGACTGGCCGCAAGGAAAGGCACGGGAGATGAAGCGTGCGGTGGAGTCCAGTCTCGATTGAAAATCGATTGGCGCATTTATTGATCCTGCCTCGCGGGTCCTCCATGCCTAAACGCATGGGACCCACGTCACAGAAGGCTGACGCAAGTGGCGTTTCTGTTGGGTAAAGATAGCACCTGCCTCCGGCCATTGTCCAGTGATTAATGGACAAACCCGCAGTATCTAAGATCTGGGTTGGCGAAACCCTATTGTTCTAGCCCTATCTTGAAGGTTAGTTAAACTGCCTTCGGGTCTCTAACTCCCTTTCCTGCTGACTCAGCCAGCCTCGCTCAGCCTTATCGAGACCAGAAGGGGGAGATGGAATTCGACCTAGGAGTCAGCAATTTTACCTTTTGTCCTTTTTCCTCCGCAATTCCTCAGCCAAGGTCTTATGAATTATGCCAATCATTAATCTAACCCACTCCCAATTTCCTTTCCATCAGAGCCTGTTAATTCTCAAGCCATGTGCTTAGTGAGTGAACCCATCAGGAAAAGTAGTGGCCAATTTATGACTGCGGGCATACTACACAATAGATTTTCTTCCTTTTGTTCTCCATCTTCATCATCTTCCACTTTTGCTCAAGCATGACAGGAATGAATCAAGACACCAACACGACTCCCAGGAGACATTGGAAAAGGAGGGATTCCTCCCAGTGATACACAGACTCTAAATGGAAAAAAACTCCCTGTGCCGGAGATAAAAGAGGCGCTATATATGCATTCAGATGGCTGTATGGCTGATCAAAGGAATGGGAAAACCAACCTGGATCTACACCTTTGTTCTAGGACAGTGATGGCAGACCTTGGCACTCGAGATGTTCTAGAACTTCAAAGAAGCCCTGATCAGCAGAGGTGCTGACTTGGGCTTCTGGTAATTGAAGTCCAAGAACACCTGGAATGCCAAGGTTCACCATCACTGCTCTAGGAGACTCCAACATGTCACAAAATGACGAGGCATGCTTGCAACTTATTTTGATGGTCAACTTTTACAAGGGGAAGAATCTCATTATGAGTCTGAGCGAGAGTACTGTGCAGCTGGTTCTAATTCATCAAAGATCATGAGTCTTACATGTTCCTTTCACTGTCCAAGACAAAAATGAAGATGGATGGATGATATTATATCTCAGTTTCCCTACTCATTTAATTAAGCAATGCATGCTGAAGATGAAGACATCATACTGCCTGGGTGTGGCATAGTCTGTTTATTTTCATTTTTTTTGGGCACCAGATAGTTTGGTTGAAGAGTATCTATACAACCCTATCTGGAAGGTTATGATACTATACGATAAAGGTTCATTTTAAATTCCATATATGGTTATTATTGATCTTTTTTACTCAGTCTGACATTAGTACTGAGAATATGTACCGAAGTGCTGGATGTGTTGGTAGCATATGTGAGGATATTTACCCTTAACTAGTCAACAGGTCTCTCCATCCTAAGCAATGCCCGTGATAATGTACCAACATCAGTTTCTTGCCTTGAGAGTTGTAGTTTTATGGTTGCTTTTATGTTCTGCTTTCATCTGAGAGGATCCAAATGGGGTGAACTCTGTGCTGGGGGAGGGAGAAAGCACTCCCATTGGGCTTCTGAGCAGAGGGGTAGGGAGAACTTTGTGCTGGGGTGACTGCATGGGTGCCCACAGAGAGGGCTCCAAGTGCCACTTCTGGCACACGTGCCATAGGTTCGCCATCACTGGCCTATAGCCTTTCTAGTCTATATCAACTCAGAAGCAGTGTTCAAGCAATAAATAACAACAGCAGCAGCAGCAGCAACAGCAACAACAGTTTTATTTATACCCCGCCCTCCTGGTGCAAGCACCACTCAGGGTGGCCAAACAGCATAGCAGAGCAATATACAATGCAATAAACAAAATATACAAATACAGCCAATATAATATAACTCAAAATTACCCCCCCCCCCCAATACACAGCACAATGAAAAATACAAACAGGCATACGGAGTCCGGCTCACACGCCCTGAAAAATCCAAAACTCAGCGCTGCAAACGGGACCAAAGCTCAACGCCCAAGCGTCCAAAGTGTCCTCAGGAGGCACAACGCCGTCCCTTTCAAGGTCCTCCGTGAGCACCTTCCTCCCATTCCTGGTGGCGAGGGCTCCAGGAAGAGGCAATCTGGATTAATTGTCTATTCATATGACTAACTAAAGTACTGTAATTTATCTGTTGTTGAAAAATGTGAACTGAACACTTCTTCTTTGGAAAATATTATTCCAGCAGTCTGATATGCTGGTAGCAATGTTACATACCATTTGTTCTAAGTGTAAAATAGAGAAATAGAGTAACTGCTATTGGACTCAGTGCTATTTGTATTTGGAATGGATGTTCCAAATCTCTAGGCTTTGACATTATTTACTGATGACAGGTATCTTCTATTTTAAATTTTTCATGAAGGTCTCTGATGAGAATTCCAGTCACCCAGAATCAACAGTACTATTGTTGTTAATTCTCTAGCTTTCATAAAAATTGATGTATGCAGATACAGTAGCTTAGAAAATGGATTTTCCATGCAATATTATATATGCAATATTATAGGATCTGGACATGGTAGAATAGAACATATTCAACCTGACCATTACAAATTGTTTCTGAGATAGTCTTACCATCTCTAAGTCTGGTTGTATATACTATACCATATACAATTCTAAAATAATTTCTTGACACGTTCTTGTTACTTTTCTTTCTATCAGAAGCTCAATTGCTTCATCAGAGCTAGGTTATTTGAGACCTTTTACTCTCTTTTCACTAACCTTTAAGCATGTCTTATATTAAACAAGCAGGAGCAAACAACCAGCCAGAAAGATAGGAAAATTGTAGGGACAATGAAAAAAGGAAGAATTGATAACTTCTCCAGGGAACCTGCTTATAAGTCTCAAACGTGTAAACGCAGTAATGTTTTTGCATCATGGCTGATGGACTAGTATTAGATTATTTCTAATTAAAAATATGCAGAATGTTTTTTAGCAGTTATTCTATCAACTGCATGTTGATCTACTCAGAATTGAACAGCACAAAAGCAACAGATGGCCTAAGCAAATTGGACAGAGACTGGCAGTTGTATCCCACTTTTCCTACAGACCAGTAATTTAACACCCTCTCAGATTGTTTTCACACATTTATTGTAGCATAAGGGGGATAGAATCAGTAGTACAGAGCTATAGATACTTGTTGTAAGGAATGTGAAGAATTTTTCTTCTTTGATTGCCACCCCCAACTCTGAATATTTTTTAATGCAGTATCACTGTTGACCACCACAGCGTGGGAAGATACATGCCACTGTTAAAAATTGGAGAGTTCTTTTGTTTTGCTGATTTATTCATTTATACACTGTGGGTTGAGTTGGTTGGATGCATATCATATAAGCAATAGTAATATCTTAGGTGTGAAAGAAAAGTCTATCTTATTGCAGGTTTCCAGGTACCGCTAGAAAAAAGTTATATCACAAACATTTTCCCCTGGCCTATAAAGTCACAAGTGGCTGAGATGCTGACTGGAAGGCGGCAGGTTAGCAGTTCGATACCCAAATACTGCAGGAGGGAATGAGCTGCCTGCCAACCTAGCAGTTTGAAAGCAAGAAATTGCAAGTAGATAAATAGGGACCACTCCAGTGGGAAGGTAAACAGTGTTCTGTGTGTGCCAGTGTCTAGTCATGCCTGCCACATTATCACGGAAACGTCTGCAGAAGCAGAAAGTGCTGGCTCTTCAGCTATGAAACAGAGATGAGCACTGAACCTTTGAGTTGGATACTACTGGCTTTCCAGCACGGGTGACATACCTGTCAACCGCGGCTCTGACGAATCCGGGACCTGCGCAAACCGGGTCTGCGCAGGTCGCGTTGTACGCATGCGCATGGAGGGCTACGCCACTTGCGTAGCCTTCTACGCAGGCGGCGTAGCCTTCTGCACATGCGTGGAAGGGAGCTATGGAAGTGTAGAGCCCTTCCATGCATGCGTGCAACGCAACCTGCACAGATGGGCTGCGCAGTGCCTCCTTTCCCCCGCTGCCAAATCACGGGGTTTTGGCAACGTGGGTCGGGAAATGGAGCAAATCGGCGCCGAATTACTGGGTAATCCTGGCCAAATCGGGATGGTTGACAGGTATGATGGGTGACCTTTACTTTTACTATAAAGTCAGTTATATCACAGGTACTCATTTATTGCAAAAGGAAAAATGGAGGCCTCAAATCTGTTTGATTTGAATGCATTTTGGTGAAGTTATGTTTAAAGTAAAGAATAATACAGTGCAATAGTGGAGGATTTAAAAACCATTTAAAAGTTCTGATAAATATCAGTTGAACATGCTGTTATATGCCATCAAGTTGCTTGTTTGATGCTGAGCAGAGATTTGAACCCGAGCCTCCTGGGTCCTAGTCCAGTGTTCTGTTCACTACAACACACTGCCTCTCACCAGTTGACTTAAACATCTTGAAAAGCTGAAGTGGATAATGGTCTTTCACTTGGTAGCAGAAGGACCTGCAGAAGGAGTCTGATAAGACTAAATAATTTGCCAGGACATTTCTGAAGTTTCCTGGCCCTAAGCTCTTTAGGGCTTTGGGAATTAATGCCAGTGCTTTGAGTTGCACTTGTGAAGGCAAACTACTGATCAGCAAATATCTTCTGAAGCTGACAAAATGCTGCTGTACTGCATCCAAAACTCTGCTCATGATCTGAGTTTGATCCTGACAGTGTTCCAAGTTGACCCAGCCTTCCATTCTTCTGAGGTCAGTACAATGAGTACCCAGCATGTTGGGGATAAAATATTAATTACCTTGTGAACTACCCAAAGAGTGCACAGGGCACTATAGGGCAGTATATAAGTGTAATTACTATTGCTATATACATATATTATTACACATATATGGTTTTTGCATCTAGAATGCTATATGCTAGATGTTGGAGACAATCCAAAATAACGTCTGTGACAAAACAGTTTAAAAGTATGAAGTATGATATAATGACAAAAATAATGAATTATAGCTAGGTAAAGGAAGTTGACAAAGATGAGATCTGTTCACTTCTGTTAAAAAATTGGGTAAAGGTAAAGATCGCCCTTGCTTGAAAGCCAGTCATATCTGACTCTAGGGTGCAATACTCATCTCTGCGCTGTCTGTTTCATGGTCATGTGGCAAACATACCTAGATACGGGAGTGCATGGAACGCTGTTTACCTTCCCACTGAAGTTGTCCCCATTTATCTACTTGCAATTTCTTGCTTTTGAACTGCTAGGTTTCCAGGAGCTGGGACAGAGACAGGAGCTCACTCTGTCGTGCAGCACTCAGGTTTTGATCTGCTGACCTTCCAGCCACCAAGTTCAGCGTCTTACCCACTAAGCCATTGCAGTCCCAAAATAAAATTGAGTATAGCCTTTATTAATTTCTGCAGTGTTAACAGACAACTGTACAGTGGTGTTTTGACAAGGGTTCTCTCTCTCTCTCTCTCTTGTAATGCATTTTAAAAGAATATTTCTCCTACTGGTAATTGGAAACTTTGTTTAGCTTGTAAAGAGATTGGATTGTGTCTGTCCACTAGCAGAATAGGCATTGATGATGGAATGGAGTCCTTGTTCCCTCTGCGATTCACCAGGTTTGACTTGGAAGAGATCTGGTGTAAGTGTAGCAGTGGATTGCCAGGAACAGACAAAGGAACAGCAAAATTGTATTGTGCAAGCAGAAATCCTCTTGTGAGACATGAATATAGTCCATTGCTTGAAGTACATCAATGAGGTTATGTTGATTTAATAATAATAAATGTGTGCTGTCAAGTCAATTCTGATTACTGACGATCCTTTCGAGGGTTTTCAAAGGAGCAAATACTCAGAAGAGGTTGACCATTCCCTTCCTCTGAGGGCATCCTGGGACTGGGCATCTTGCCATAGGTTATATAGACTGGCTCTTGGGAGGCACCGTGAACTCAGGCAGTGAGGTATCACATTGCACACAGGTGGGGGGCGGGCGGCGGCGGAAACCCTGCCATAGTTAAGTGGAGGAGGGCCCTGACCACCTGTCTATCTGCTGTGTCTGAAGCCCATGCTCTCGCTCCATGTGCTGCGCCGACCTGGCAAAGCATGTTGAGGGCAGAAAGCTGCCATCGGGGCTCCCAGGGCCACTAACCCCCGCGGCCTGGTTCAGGACAGCCTGTGGCCTGGTACCAACCCATGGCCTGGTGGTTGGGTCCCCCTACTCGAGTAGTTTTTGTACTTTTAGAAATAATTGACTACCTTTTCTATTGCTTCTTTTCATATCTTGAAGGAAGAAGTAAAGCATCTTGTTTTCAAAGGCGGCAGTAGGGGAAAGTTGTATTAAATTTTTCCTTATCTCTGTACTTTCTTTTAGGTCCCCAAATACTTGTCTCAGCAATGGAATAAAGCTTCAGGAAGAGGTGAAGTAGGGAAGCTAAGAATTGCCAAGTAAGACTGCTTACATTTTACAATTTTTAGTTGAAGATTGGATGCATCTTCTTTCTGAGAAGATGGTCATTACTGTGTGCATATGTGTCAAACTGTTACAAAATGTGCTTGACATGCAACTTCTCTTATTGGAGATGCACCTTCCAACAGAATTATGCTGTCTTCTGTTATGCCTTCTTCTTCTTGTGTATTCTTGGTTTTGAAGACTGCATATGTTACCACAACATATGTCCTTTGAGGGTGTTTCTGCAACATTTGTGTACTGTATATTAATAAAAAGAATGGATCTTTATTTGTACAGGTTAACAGGTAGCTACCACATGGTAAATTTCCTGTGCATTTGTTTGGGCATTTCTGGTGATGGGCACTATACTGCTAATTCATTCTAGATGTTCTCACTAGAGCAATATTCAGGAGCAGATGGGGGTACAGCACAGTCTGTTCAGTGGCAGAACCTTTCATTTATGGAATGGAAACTTAGGCCAATTATGTTTTTTAAAACAGGCACATGCACGTGCATATATGTAAGTGTGATTGCTTTGCTTTTGCTTTATACGTACACATGTTGGCTGCAGCTCGTATCCGAGAATGCATTTTTTTCTTGAAGCAGGAAATATACCACTGGCATGAATTTGTTTAAGGTGGATCCCAGCTTGCCTTGAAGTGACCCACACACTATTATCATAAGCCATCTCCTGCGGCATATATGAAATGAGACATGCAGGATTTAACACCAGGACTGCAATGGACTGCCACAGCATTGAGGATATTATCAAGCCAATCCATCTGACATGGCCTCTTCCGCCTCCATGACCGTTGGGAATCAGATTTCTTCCTCTGCTCTTTTTGCCATTGGGCCCAATATGATGGTTTCCAGTGGCATTTTCTCCACTGCGGGGACCATCACCCCATGTACACATGTACATATACACATTCATATGCATATATGTTCCTGTCCTGGAGGAGAAGCCCATGAGATATCAAGGCAGGCCAGTACCTGCAACAGCAAGGAAAACACTGAGCAGATTTCTCCAATAAAATCTAGGCCTGGGCTAAAATCTAGGCCTGGGCTGAAGATTTAATGCCTCCAGGGCCAGCATCTCCTTTCTAGGCTCTATTTCTATGAGTTGTTTCAGAAGGCCTCAAAGGAGCATACCTTTGGGTTTAAGACCCGCCAGTGATCTTGCACCAGTAGGAGGTGCAAGTTTCTAGCCTGGGGTGGATTGATTTATTAAAGCAGGGTTTGGGCTGTGAAGGTATGGAACTCAGTCCTCTACCTCAGGGTCAGGGCTGTGGCTTAAGGATTCTTGTACTGACAGTCTTAGGGCCAATGGTAATCCTCTGGGCCAGGATGGTACCTATTGCTTGTAATGAATTAATATAGGGCATTGGCTTTTATTTTATAAAAATATTTTTAATTCTCTTAAATCATTTATAAAACCTTTAAATCTCTTTACTTATTAATTGAGCCTTGGCTTTTAATGAGTAAAGTAGTTGCCTTGAGTTCTTAATTCCCTGGGCAGAGCTAGAGAAGACTGGGAATTCAGCCTCCAAAGCAGGTGCCGATTAGTTTATTTTGAATGTAGTCATAACAGGCTGAAAACTGGGAACAAAACTAAATTGATGAACTTTGTGTGCTGTGCTTTAATTGGTTAAAACCCTGGAAGAAGGATGAGGGAAAAGATGTGTTTTGGTTATGGGGGAATGTGGAGGGGAAAATGCCATATTTTACTATACTTTTGAGGATCACTTGCTACGATGCATGCTTGTGAGTAAAAGATAGCAAAATGTAGTCCACTGTCTTAGCAGGCTAGGCTAGGCCAGAGAAAAATAGCTAGTTATGCTTTTCTTCATATACTTAGTTCCCTTCCCACAGTTTTCAGCCTGCTATGACTACATTCAAAGTAAACTAATCAGCACCTGCCTTGGAGCCTGATTTCCTAGCCTTCTCTAGCTCTGTCCAAGGAATTAAGTACTCAAAGAAACTACTTTACTCATTAAAAGTCAAGCCCTATAAATCATTACACTGTTCAACTTCTGATTCCACGTATTCTGCAGATCTCATTAAATAATGAGGTTTGTGGTTGGAATCCTGACAGTACGGTTGTAAATTATTTCCATTATACAGTTATTAGTGTTTAGTTTTGAACACATTTATTTATTTATTTATTTATTTCAGTTTCATTGAAATGATGGAAATAATGAAAATGATGATGAACATTAAAATGATTTCTCTTTTGTTCATTTTGCAGAAATCAAGGAAGAACTGAAGTAAGTAAATTGAAGTGCAAATGCTATAGAAGTATTGTATTGGTGTGTGCTAGAAAATCCTAAAAGGGATCACCACAAATCAGAATTCACTTGGTGGCACTCTTGCATACTTTCAACAGTGTTGTAGCATCAAGGAACCCAGGTCAATAAGGAGGGCCCCGTAGAAAACATTCATACGATGTATAAGGTAGTAACCTAGAAAAAGAAGAGGAAAGGGGAATTTTGGAAATATCAGAAATGATAAATGTTAAACCACTGCCTATTTTTTAAAATCGAAGACATTGGTAAGAAGTAACTATTGAATTGTTCTTTGTTGCTTTTTCTTGAGGGAAGACGGCATTAGAAAGAGCCTCTATAAAACAGTAAACCAACTTTTCCCCTTGGACGATTCCCTTTTCAGGAATTTATTTTTTAATTCACAGTGCTTTTTCTTTACAGCATCCAATATACTAAAAATTCTTGCAACTCATAGTTTGTGCTAGATGAACAATAATGAAAACTGGAATTGAGATAAACAGAAGTGTTAGGGTGCAAAAACCTTAGTTACTGTGTCCCTTCAGTTGCTGCTTAATGCACACTTAATATGTCACACTCCAAGTTTTCAGTATTTGACTTTAATGTGCTGCCTCGCAACTATTTATACAATAAAACCTCGGGTTACGACAGAGGTCCGTTTCAACAGCCTCTGTCGTAACCTGAAATGGTTGTAAACCGGATCACGATTTCCCGTAGGGGATGCATTGGGGGCGGGGGGACCTTGACTGTAACAAAAATACTATTTAAAAAATACAAAAGCACAAAAAGTACATAAAATGCCAGATGCGATCATCCCCCACTCCCACAAAACCTCCCTACCTTTTCCACACCATTTGGGGACCTTATCCAATGACGCCGATGGGACCTTTGGAACAGTAAACACTGGATTCTGAGGTTGGGTGGGGTGGAAGGCAGCCATATTATGTCCTAAAATGGTGGTGTTGGCCATTTTGTTGTTCAGGACTACATTTCTCAGAAATCTTTGCAGAACAAAATGCTTACCCAAGGGCAAAAGAAGAAGGGGGCAGCCAAAAATGAGATGGCTAGATGGTATTGTAGACACAATGGGCACAGAGCTGTGTGGGTTGAGGCGGATGGTGGAGGACACAGGTGCCTGGCAGGCAATGGTCCATGGGGTCGCAAAGGGTAGGAATCGACTGTGCGACTGAACAACCACAACCACTCGCTGTGGCGACTCAGGGCAGCTTATAACAATACTACAACAGTAACAAAATATGGTGAACAAACACAGACAATCTCCCCTCTGGCTGTTGGTGGGGGCCCGGAGGTGGTGGCGAGGCCTCCAGCCGCCTGTCAGTCCATGGCGACTCCTCACTCTGGCTGTTGGTGGGGGCCCGGAAGTGGCGGCGAGGCCTCTAGCCACCCGTTAGTCCATGGTGACTCCTCCGTGGCTGGGTCATGCTCCCCAGACAGCCCTGGGGGCCAGACAGCCATTCTGCTCTTACTCCACCACATGGCATTTGCTGAGGTGGTGGGGCCCCCACATGAAATGGCGCCTCAGGCCGCATCCAGCTCACGGGCTGCAGGTTGAGAAGCCCTGCTTCATCTCTTTCGAGAGCTGTCAGGAAGCCAAGCAAAAAACAGGAAAAGAGGTAGATGCAGAATCGGACCCAACCTCAAGCTATTTTCCAGTGAATAATGAAAACAAGAAGTCATGGAGGACAGGTGAAGTGGCAGACAATTTGAGAAGGGTTCATGTTGTCCCTATCTTAAAAAATTAAGAATTGGGGAAATACAGACCGCTCAGCCTGACATTAATCCTAGGGGAAATTCTGGAGCAGATTGTAAAGGGGTCAACTTTGCAAACAATTAGAAAACAATGTAGTAATAACTAGAAGCCAACATGGATTTGTCAAAAACAGATCCTGCTGGACTAATCTGATTTTGTTTTTTGATCAGGTAACTTCCATGGTGGACAGTGGAAATGCTGTTGGTGTAACATATCTTGACTTCAGAAAAGTCTTTGACAAAGTGCCTCATGATATTCTGATTAGCATGATAACTGGGTGTGGCCTGGGTACATTGTATAGGTATAGCACAAGTGTCAAATGGTTACAGTTGGTTATAGAATCGTATCAAAGAGTTCTTATTAATGGCTCCTTCTCAAGATGGGAGTGGGTAACAAGTGGAGTACCACAAGGCTTGGTCCTGGGTCCTGTGCTATACCTATACCTATACAATGTACCCAGGCCACACCCAGTTATCATGCTAATCAGAATATCATGAGGCACTTTGTCAAAGACTTTTCTGAAGAAGATCATGATAGGTAACACTGGCCTTGGGCTGTAATTGTTGTTGTTGTTCAGTCGCACAGTCGGTTCCGACCCTTTGCGACCCTATGGACCATTGTTCTCCAGGCACCTCTGTCCTCCACCATCCCCCTCAGCACTCCCAGTTCTGTGCCCATTGTGTCTACAATACCATCTAGCCATTTCATCTTTGGCCTCCACCTTTCCCAACATCAGGGCCTTCTCAAGTGAATCCTCCCTTCTCATTTGATGTCCAAAATACTTTAGCTTCGTCTTTACTATTAGCCCTTCCAATGAGCAGTCAGTGTTGATTTCTTCTAAGATTGACCTATTTGTTCTCCTCACTGTCCAGGGTACTCTCAAAACTCTCCTCCAACACCACATTTCAAAGGCATCTATTCTTCTGCGTTCAGCTTTCCTAATTGTCCAGCTCTCACATCCGTACATTACCACTGGGAATACCATTGCTTTGACTATTCTAATTTTTGTTTGCAATGTGATGTCTCTGCTTTTCACTATGTTCCCCAGGTTTCTCATGGCTTGTCTCCCAAGAATCAGTCGCCTTTTTATTTCATGGCTGCAATCCCCATCTGCCGTGATCTTTGATCCCAGGAAAGTAAAATCTGTCACTGCTTCTACTTCTTCCCCATCTATTTTCCAGGAACTGATTGGGCCTGTTGCCATTACCTTGGTTTTCTTGATATTGAGTCTCAAACCAGCTTTTGCATGATAGGCTAGAGCACTGGACTGAAACCAACAGAATGAAATTTAACGGGGATAAGTGCCAAGTTTTACATCTAGGGGACAAACACCAGATGCACAATTACAAGATTGGTGATACTTGGCTTAGTACTCCTACAACTGAGAAGGATCTTGGAATTGATGTAGATCACAGGCTAAATATGAGTCAACAGTGTGATGTAGCTGCAAAAAAAGCCAATGCTGTTTTTGGCTGCATTAACAGAAGTATAGTCTCCATAACCCATGAGGTACTAGTCCCTCTCTATTCAGCACTAGTTAGACCACATCTAGAGTACTGTGTCCAAACCTGGGCACTGCACTTTAAGAAAGATGCAAATAAATTAGAGCAGGTACAGGAAAGGGCAACAAGAATAATCAGAGGACTGGAAACCAAGCAGTGTGAGGAAAGACTGAAGGAACTGGGCATGTTTACCCTTGAGAAAAGGAGACTGAGAGGGGATATGATAGCACTCTTCAAATACCTGAAAGATAATCATAAGGAGGAAGGGAAGGATCTGTTCTCCATCATCTCAGAGTGCAGGATGCCTAATAACAGGCTGAAACTACAGGAACCCAGATATAGGCTGAATATTAGGAAAAACTTCTTAACAGATACAGCAGTACGACAGTGGAACTACTTGCTTTGAGAGGTGGTGAGCACTCCAACACTGGAAGCATTCAAGAGAGAATTGGACAGCCATCTGTCAGATCTGCTTTGATTCAGATTCCTGCATTGAGCAGGGGGTTGGACGCGATGGCCCCTTCTAACTCAGTTATTCTATGATTCTATGAAATTGTCATCTTCTGCATTAGGTGTGTTAAGTAACCTAACACAGGGTTGGCTTGGCTTCTCTACTCTTATTGTTGTATTCAGCATTGGCTTTCCTGTCGTTTCCTTATGCGGAAGGCATGGTCTTGGACAGAGGCCTTTCCCAACGATGTGTATAGGATCTCTTTTAATCTTTATCTTTTGGGACATTTTCAGTTCTAAATTTTGGGAAGCTGTGGACAATCTTTTTGTTTATAAACATTTTATGTGTTTTTTGTGGTTGCCAGGTATCGTTCACTTTGAATGAAGACCTTGCAAATATTGATGATATTGGTGGGAAACCAACCTCCATCAGTGCACCCAGAGAGCATCCTTTTCTTTTACAAAGTGTGGGAGGACAGACGTTAACTGTGTTTACAGAGAGCTCCTTAGGTAAGTAGGATGGAAAAATGGACTTTAAATCCTGACAGAACTATAGAGCAGGGGTGCCCAAACAACGGCCTGTGGGCCAGATCTGGGCCCTGATGCCAGTTCATCTGGTCCAGGCCACCCTCGTCGCTCTTGCAAGCGGAAGTAAAATGCCCCTGGGCGCATTTTACTTCTGCTTCCAGGAGTGACTAGGGCAGCGTGGGCCAGATAAATTGGCATTGGGGGCCAGATGTGGCCCACGGCTTGTAGTTTAGGCACCCCTGGGCGAAGCAGGGGAAATGGCAGCCTAAAATCTATCTCATCCTGTTACAAAACATATCTGTTGCAAAACAGATTGCAAGGTGCGTTTTACTTCTGCTTCCCATGGGAAAAACCACGTGACTGGCCCGCTGAACCACATGACTGGCCGGAAAAGTTTGGGCACCTCTGCCATAGAGGTTTACCTGGAAGTTTTCTAAACAGATGTTAAATATTCAAACTTTCACTGATGAGCTATTTGGGCTACAATTCTTTTGCGATTGACTTTTTTTCTAGTTGGCTAGTCTTAGGCTAAAAAGATAACTGCCTGAAATTCCAAACTTGAAACTCCTGTTTTTGGAAATAGGCGATACCAGAATTTTGGGACTATCAGGTTGGTGCCAGAAGCTGGGTATTGTGATATAGCTTCTTTTTAAAAAGTAGAAAGCAACACAAGTGATAATTCACTTCAAATTCTAATGACTCTGTGTTGACCAAGATCCAAACTCAAACCAAACCTTGGGTTGACTTTTAAACTTTGTGTTTTTACATATTCCTGCCTTAGCGTGACACTTGTAGAAGAGCCGTGTTTTGCATTTCTCACTCCAAAATTGAATGTTGTGAATTATATATTATTTATGTTTCATTAAAAAAAACAACCAGAATTTTAATGTGTGGACTAACTAACATAAATAACGACAAGATATCTTATAGATACTGTGGGCGGCTGTCATCTAGCCCTTTTAATTCTATTTTGTTTTAGATGTGTTAATTTTAGCTTTGTATGTTATTATTTGCTGGTGGTGCATCTGACACGAATAAAAGAAGCATATTTTCTTTCTAGTATTTTAATTATACTTTCCAATATTTTTTTCATTTTCCTCCTTCAATTTTTTGTAACTTAGACTCAATACTCAAACCTCTTATAACCACCTTCATGGTATACCATAATATTTCCTGTTTAATTTTCCCATTTTCGTTTATTCCCCATATCTGCTTCCATTCTGTCTCTCGTTTATTAACTGTATGATTACTACTCAACAAGTTTAAATCCAAACTAGTGCTTCCTTATAATCACAATGGATTATCATTTGCATCTGCACCATCGCATGGTCCAAGACTTGAATTACCCCTCCATCAATTTCTACTATCTTCCTTAATATACTACTTGCTATAGATATGTAATCTTCATTTATGGGAAACTAGCATATTTTGCCTGGCGGTGCCAGGCTCTTTAAAATGGTTTTGGAAGGTTTTTGTTTTATGTTTATGCAAATGAGGTTAGTTTTTAATTGTGTTTTTTAAAAATTTTATTTTTATGAATGGGCTGTTATAAACTATGATTTTGTATTTTTGGTTTTTAAAAAGAGGAAAGGATGATATAATTTTTTATAATTATTGTATTTAACCAAATAATGTGTTACTATGTGATTTTTTAAAAATAGTTGTACCTTGGATAATTATTTTTTAAAATGTGTAAGAATATGTTTTTTTTAAATCAATGTTTCTATACTGTGTTTGGATGTTTTTTGTGTTTTTTTGATTTTTGTGATTATTTTGAATATTTCTGAATGTTTTTTCTCTTGTGGCCTCTGGGTGGGGCTGGTGAGCTTTTCTTGTATTTCACTATTTTTCTCTACTGTCCTCTGGGTGTCACTTCCTCTGGTAAGTAGTCTCTTTCCTCAGTTTAGTTCCGGCCGTCGTGGAGTGAGGACGTCTCCTGGTAAGGTGTCTAGTTTTTAAAAAAAAATTTGGGGGGGTTTTTGGTTTTTTTTGGGGGGGGGTCTGTGTGTTTTTTCTTGTTTGTTTTTGGATGTTTTTGTGTTTCCTTTTTGTGGTTTTTATTTTTGGTTTTGTTTATTTTTGACTGTTTTTGGATTGTGTTTTTGGATGTTTTTGTGTTTACTTTTTCTGGTTTTTTTTTTGGTTTTGATTATTTGTGACTGTTTTTGGATGGTTTGTTTTGTGTTGGGGGTGGGGGTATTTCCGTGGGCCGGTCTCGGGCGCTGTCCCGCGGAAATACCATCGCAGCTTGATGCGGAGTTGGGGTGGAGTTTTTTCCGTGGGCCGGCCTTGGTGGCCGGACCACGGGAATCCTATTGCCGCTTGATGCAGTGTGTGGGGGGGGGTTCGCGGCCTTGCCATTTTTATTTTTTGCGCGCTGGCTGCCTCAGCGTTCTGCACGCTCATGGCATGCAGGACGCTGGGGCTTGTAGTTTGCCGTGTGCGATTTCAGTTTGTGCAGCGGTTTTTTTCCTGCGGCTACTTTTTGATTGGCTGCGGCGCGTTTCCGAACATTCCTTTTGCTCGCGCCGCTCAGCCTGATTGGCTCTGGTGCAAGGAACGTTGGGAATTGAAGTTCCCTTTTTTTTCATCTGGGGGGCTCCTGCCCCACTGGCGCAAATTTCAACCCGACAGTTACTTGCGAACCCTGGTCGGGCGAGTGCATGGAGGCTCGGATGGGGCTAGTGGGGCCTGGCTAAACATCCTTTGTCACATTCCAACGGTTAACACACCATTTTATAGGTATAGATAATATTAGGGGCACATCTGACTCCTTATTTTAACATTCTTCAAAAGACAGATACAAACATTATCTACAACATTGTCTTTTCTGTGGTGGAAAATATCAGAATATAAATGGTCTTAAAACATATTTTACTTTTCAAAATTACACAGCTCATTCTAGGATGGGTTCTAAAGATTTCCTTTCTGCAAGATGAATCTGCATAGTTCTTGAAAGCTATAATTATTACGGAATGTATTTTATAATATTAGTTGAGTAGAAGTCAGTCAATACTTTCTGATGAATATCATGTATAAAATGTGTTTGATTAGTTTTTGATTAGGCTTTGCTCCTGCCAGACACAGTTGGGAATTGAACTGCTGTTCTAGCTCAATATCCAGCCAATTTAGGCAAAAAAAAAAATACACTAATAAATTAATTCATATCAAGTTGGAAAGAGGGAGGCAGCACCATTCAGCAAATACGGTTCTGAGCTCATGGTCATTTAAATTAGCTTTTGTAAACTGGTATATTTACACTGGAATATTCTTTCTTATTCTGGTTTGTAGAGGGTTGTGCATTTTAGGAAGCAAATCTTTGTAAAAATGTAGTGTTTCTGGTTTGCTACATTTAATTTGAGCCACTAGAGAACAAACAAACAAAACAGACATTGTTTTACATTAAATGCTTCAGCGCTCCTTACTTGGCCTGTGTTTTGTGTTTGGTTTGGAACCGGTGCACTCATTTTGGAGTTGATGTGAGTTTCTCATGTTAGTATGTGCAGTGCACAGTCTGAAGTGTGAGCCCCTTTCTTTACTTTTGGTGAATGTTCTGTGTAATACAGTATTTGACTTGGCATTTAATTTATTCTGTTCCAAATTTTTTTAGAACATAACCATATGCTGTATAACAATTGTTACATTGATTCAAATTGTCCCACTTGACTAGTTTTCAACAAATGGAATGCTAATTGTGTTTTAAATTTATAGATTGGAAATTAGAATTTTGGTCTCTACCAGGGGTGCCCAAACTATGCCCCGGGGCCGGATCCGGCCCCCAATGCCAATTCATCTGGCCCACGAGCCCTCGTCACTCCTGGAAGTGGAAGTAAAACGTGCCTGTACGGGCAGGTTTTACTCCTGCTTCCAGGAGCGACAAGGGCTTCATGGGTCGGATGAATTGGTGTTGGGGGCCAGATTTGGCCCCCGAGCCATAGTGACCGGTTCCCTGAACCACATGACCAGCCCACAGTCCGAAAAGTTTGGGCACCACGGTCTATATTGTAAGCAGCCCCTCCAGGGGCATTCAACATGTGCACAAACTTGGTTTTTTTTCCATCGTGTCTCATCTTACCACCTCTAGCTGCCCTTTATCTTCTGTTACCACCTGCTTCTCAAGGAAGCTGCTTCCGTGGTGTGGAGGGCTTGTTCTAGCAGGAGACTTCGGTGTTCCATGGCACATGACTTCATACACCAGGGGTGCCCAAACTATGGCCTGTGGGCTGGATCCGGCCCCCGATGCCAATTCATCCGGCCCATGCCATTCTCATCACTCCCGGAAGTGAAAGTAAAATGTGCCCGTATGGAAGTGGAATTAAAATGCGACGAGGGTGCTGTGGGCCAGATGAATTGGTGTCAGGGGCCGGATCTGGCCCATGGGCCATAGTTTGGGCATCCATGGGTTAAGCCTGGAGTTCTCAAACCTTTTAAGCCGGGGGCCAGGTCATGCTCCCTCAGATAGCTTTGGGGGCTGGACGGCCATTTTGCCTTTCCTCCACCACATGACACTTCCTAGTGTGGTGGAGGTGGTGGTGGACCACATGAAATGGTGCCATGGGCCGCATTCAGGCCACAGACCACAGGTTGAGAATCCCTGGTGTAGGCAGAGAAAATTGCAGCCTAAAATGTATCTCATTCTGTTGCAAAACATTTGCTGCAAAACAGATTGCAAGGCGTATTTTACTTCTGCTTCTGGTGGAAGGAACCACGTGACCGGCCTGCTGAACCATGTGACCGGCCCATGGCCCAAAAAGTTTGGGCACCCCTATCATACACTGTAGGGCAGTTTTTCAAACTACACCACACACTTCAGAGCTTTGGTCCTCTTAATCTTTTAACCACAGAAAATGCTGTTTTCCTTTTATTGATACAGCAGTGTAAGTTGTCCTTAGAAATATTTATTAAAACTTACCTCTTCCCCAAGTTGTGGTATACAACTTAAATCATTCAAAAGTCATAACTCATATATCAGCTCATATTTATTGGTCCACTCCTACTTGTTAATTCAAGAATGCCACAGCATTATTACTTACAGGAAAGTACTTTTGTTAACAAACAAACAAAAAAAAAGGCTCGGAAAAAGTTAAGGCTCCTCCTTTTTTTATTAGACTCCTTTAGAGTCCACGGTGGGACTAAAATAACTGAACACTATCATCCCTGGAAACAACATTCCTTATACTGTATATTAAATGTGCAGAAATAATTTTACCATTTCATCTTATCTTTCTGTTAATAGGTTTGAGATCTTTAGTATATTTTTTAGCCTGTCCCCCATCTTAAATTTTTTTAATAGTACTTCCTCCCTTAACTTGTACTGTATTGCGTTTTCTTAGTTGACAGAAACAAGATTCAGTGTATTTCTGTCATGTCCCACTGTGAGAGAAGCTTGGATATGGAGAGTCTGTGGCAGCGTGAGTGGCTGAGCAGCATGTTTACCGAGCCATGCCAGCCTGGAAAAGCTGATGCCAGTTCCTCAGCCCCCATTAAAATCCAAGGAAAGAATTGCATTGATACTGATTCACCTGTCTTTATACCTGTTCCTAGATAGAACTTGGAAAGTCTTTGAAAAACTTGGACAAAGATGTAACACTTTTTGCATATCTTATTTCCTTAATGAGTTGTTATATTATGCCAGTCAAACTAAAGCTAATTTGTAGCACTCCATGAGACCTAAAATAATAATGCCTGTTCTATCAAAGATCATAAAATTCTCATTTTTATTTTATTGTTCTTTCCAGAATGCCAGGCAGATGAAAAATTTGAGAGCAACAATAGTGGTAAGCATTTCCTGCAGCAACTTAATAATGAGCTAAGAAAGAAATCTTCTATTTCACCGTTTGTATTAATCTCTTAAATGTTAACCCAGAATATGCAAGGCAATATCAAGTTGTCATAGGGGGGAAACTGTTTCATTTCTGAAAATTATCCTAGAATTCAAAAAGTTGTTATTATTTTTAGATCTTTTCAAGTATTTTGATTTCATTTAAGGTACTGGTTTTACTTGGTTTACTGTAAACTTGATCTTTGTAAGAGAACTTCAGAGAAAAGTTACAATATTTTATCAGAAAAAAAGTCTACCATCACTATTTTTAATTTCAAGAAGTAATTCTAGATTTGCTGAAATCATGAAAATCCACATATCCTGTTCAACCTGAGCTAAAAGCAGCTCATATGTATTACTAGCAGGGGTGCCCGCTTCGCCCAGGTGGTCCCAACCTGGCTAGCTGAGTGCCAGTGTTGCCTGGGAAACCCACTCGCCAGGGGTGGGTCTGTGATGTCAGCTTGGCGATGACACCACAATCCCCCCCCCCTGGTTGGCCTAGCAGTGGGACAGACACAAACCCTCCTGTCGAATATACCCTCCTTTGCAGATCAATATAGGGGGCACCCCCCATTGGCTTCAGGACCCTGACAGTGACCTGCACACGTGTGCAAGGTACGTGTGTGCCGAATCTCATGGGGTTTAGTCAAGGGGTGTGGCAGCCCATTCCGGACACTGAACCCACACCTTTCCTTATAGATTACTAGCATATTTATGCCCGGCAAGACGAGCAGTTTTTATTTGTGTTTTTTTTGTTAAGGGTGGTTTGGGTGGGTGTGTTTTGCATTTGTGGGTTGTGACTTTTTTTGATCTATTTTATTAGATTTATTTGTGATTTGAATTTATTTCTTATTTTTCTGACTTGTTTTTACTCTTCTGGTAAGTAGTCTTTGTTTCTTCATTTCTGTTCTGGAGTCGTGGAGGGAGGACGTGCTGGTGAGTTCTCTGGGTTTTTTATCTGGGTTTTGTTTTTTGGAGTTGGACTAGTAGGTGTTTCTGTTTCTTCCTTTGTGTTTTTTTTTGGGGGGGTTAGATGTGTTTAATTGTTTTGTTTATTTCTGGTTGTTTTTTATGTTTCTGATTTCTTTTGTGATTATTTGTTTAATTTGTGGTATTTTTGTTGTTTGAGTTAGGTATTTTTGTGTTGTAGTTAGATGTTTTTTCTGTGCTTTCATGGTATTTTGGGTGATTTTGTTTGTGGATTTTGTTGTTTATTGTTTTGTTGGTTAATGTGTTTATTTATTTGTGTTTTATTATTTTTGGTGTTTGGCATTTTGGGTAAATGTTTGGTTTTGTTGTTGTTGTGTATTTTTGCGTGAAGAACGGGCTGCCTGTCGGTTCCTCTTCTCCCCATTGCTGCTTTGAATTTTGGTTTCAATGCAGCATTGGGGGAAAAGAGGAGCTGGTAGTCAGCTCGCTCTTCCCCCGGTAAGGTTTCTTAGGTAGGTCGGGGGAGAAGGAGGCAGAGAAGAGCTATCTGCCTGACGATGGTTCTCTCCTCTCTGTCTCCTTTCTCTCCTGGCTTACCTAACCGGAGATCAGCAGGCAGCGATCCGTAAGGGGTGGTGCTCTTCCTTGCGGATTGCTGGCTCCTGCTTTTGTATTATCTCCATCGGAAGTACAAAGGCAGCAGTCAGTCATTCACCAGGAATGGTGCTTCCCCTGATGAACTGCTGCCTACTGGTGTTTTTTTCCCCCACCCTGGCTCAACTGACCTAGAGGCCGGCGGTGGTCTCACCGTGTCTTCGGCGGGGTAGCGGGGAGGAGAGGGAGTCCTTCTTCTTCCCGTTGCTCCGGGAAAGAAGGCTGGTGATGGTCTTGGAGTGGGTTTTTGTGTGTGTTTGTTTGCGAGGCTGTGCGGTGGACTTGCGCTCCTGTTGCGGGAGGCTGATGTTTTTTATTTTATTTTTCGTGCACCGGCTTTCTCAGCATTCTGCGCACTCGCGCTCTTCAACCTGATTGGCTGAAGTGCTCACAGCGCGTAGGACGCTGGGACTTGGAGTTTTGTTTGTTTTGTTTGCGTTCGTGCGGCAGTTTTTCCCCCTGTGGCTTGATTTCAATTGGGTGCGCCGCAGTTCCCAACGTTTTTTTGCTCGCCGCCTCTCAGGCTGATTGGCTGAGGCACGCCGCGGTGCAGAGGACATTGGGAATTGAAGTTGTTTCCCTTTGTTCCTGTTCGTGGGGCTGCTGCCCCACAGGTGACGACCAAAACCCCGTGGCGCTGAGAAGGCAGGGGTTACGGTGAGTGCAGAAGGCTAGGTCGGGGATGGTTGGGCCTGGTGCGGGAGCCTTTGAACGAACCCAACGGTTAACCCCTCTTTTTATAGGTATAGATTATTCCATCTGTAATACTTAGTCTGTTACTGCTTTTCCTCTACTTCAGTATTAATAGTTTAGCCACCAGAACTGCTTAACATTTATATTAAATCCATCAGAGAATCCTCAAATTGTGTTCTAGTTGTTACTATTTCCTAAAATACAGCAGCGAATCAGTATTTGAAAAGCAAAATGGCCATCTTGTTTGTAATCCTGATTCAAACACTGACATACAGTAATACCTCATACAACGTCCGCTTCATAGAACGTCAGATCCATACAACGTCACCCAATTCTGGGGGAAAAGATGCCTCATACACCATCGCCGGACGTTGTATGAGGCATTAAGAGCCGGGTGGGAGCGAAACTGGCCCCAGCTGTGAGGCAGCCAGAGAAGCGACCATGGGGGAATCCCCCAAAATATCCAAGCGGCCCCAAGCACCCTCACCCGAGGACAGGAGGAATGGGGCGAGGAGGAGGAATGGCTCTTTCGGGGTGGCGGCGGGAGACCCGATTAGTCTCCTCCTCTTCGGGCACTGGTTGCTTCTCTTGCTCCCGCCGGTGAGTCTCGCTCCCACCTACCCTCTCTCAACCAAGGGTCGCTTCCCTGGCGAGAACGGGGAAGGGAAGTGAGAGGCAGTGTGGCGCATAAGAAGACCAGCCATGCCGGAGTCTCGCTTCCCTTCCCTGCTCTTAACCAAGGGTCGCTTCCCTGGCGAGAGCGGGGAAGGGAAGCGAGAGGCAGCGTGGCGCATAAGAAGACCAGCCACGCCAGAGTCTCGCTTCCCTTCCCCGCTCTCAACCAAGGGACGCTTCCCTGGCGAGAGCGGGGAAGCGATCGAGACTCCGGCGTGGCTGGTCTTCTTATGCGCCACGCTGCCCGCCTCACAACTGAAGTCAGTCTCGCTTCCCTTCCCTGCTCTCGACAGGGAAGCATCCCTTGGAGACTGGCTTCAGCTGTGGTCTTATGTGCCACACTGCCTCTCGCTTCCCTTCCCCGCTCTCGTCAGGGAAGCGACCCTTGGTTGAGAGCGGGTAGGTGGGAGTGAGACTTGCCGGCGGGAGCAAGAGAAACAACCAGTGCCCGAAGAGGAGGAGACTCGTCGGGTCTCCCGCCGCCGTCCCAGAAGCGCCATTCCTCCTCCTCGCCCAATTCCTCCTGTCCTCGGGCGAGGGTGCTGGGGGCCGCTTGGATATTTTGGGGGATTCCCCAACGGTTGCTTCTCTGGCCGCCTCACAGCTGAGGCCAGACTTTAGCCCCCCGCCTCCCCGCTCTCACAAGGGGAACGACGTTATACAAAGCATCAGTGGCAATAATTTGGACGTTGTATGAGGCATCGCGGATAGGATTTTGCATGCCTCATACAAAGTCAGAATTCATACAACGTCCAAACTTGTGGAACCAAGTTTGGATGTTGTATGAGGTATTAGTGTACTAATTTCCTTTTTAAAATACAGTAAACCTCGGGTTACAATAGAGGTCCGTTCAAACAGCTTCCATTGTAACATGAAAAAAATCGTAAACCAAAGCATGATTTCCCATAGGAATGCATTGAAAATAAAATAAAAGTCCCGACTGGATCAAAAATAATCCAATTTGTGGTTTTTTTCCAAAACCCACAAAATATCCCAAAAATGCCAGACATGGTCATCCCACACACACCCCAAAAGGGAAACAGTGCTGACCAGACCAAAAAAATCCAAAAAATCCAAAAAATGCCAGATGTGATCATCCCCCACCCCCACAAAAGCAACGAAACAATCTCCCTACCTTTCCCACGCTTTTTGGTGACCTTATCTGCTCGGTTCCGACCTGGGGGAGGTGTGTATTGAGCCCATTTTCTGGCCCTACAGCACGTTCTCGGCTGTAGTGCTGCCTAGGGAGCTTGGAGGAAGGTGGGAACTAACTGGATAACGTGCCCGGACTGTCCCGGTGCTGGCAGGGGCAGCAGACAGTCCGGAAATAGCATCAGAAACACCACTGGCACTTCCGCAGTGGTAAGCACTGCATTGCAACTTTGGGTGGAGGGGCGGGTGCCATTTTAAACTCTAAAATGATGGTGGGTGCCATTTTAGAGTTTAAAATAGCGCAATTTTTGGTCATAAACTGTAAAAAGGTCGTAAACCAGGGAATTATTTTAATTAGATTTGCCATCGTAAACTTGCAAACGTAAACCAGGGCACTCATAACCTGGGGTTTTACTGTAGTTCATAGATGTCTTGTCACCATTACTATTCTACACTAACAGAAGTAGTGTACCAAACTTCACATGGCTTAATACTCATCCATTGTTCTTTCTGTCCTTTCCCCAATCCACTTCCCTGAATTCTGTTTCTGCCCCATGGAGTAAAGTGGTCTTTCCTTACCCATTCTGATGCACTTTGTCTACCTTTACCCACTTGGGTAAAATTTCTCTTCCCCTTCTCTAGTTCCCGTTGTCTTTTCTGCTGCTGTTTATATTTTACCTCCACTACATATTCTTTTTCATTCTTGCCAGTCTTTCTATTCCGCACTGGTGCTTGTTCACCTTCTCCTTCGTATAGTTTGTGAATCCCCACTATTGGCTTATGCGCCTGTGCAGAACATCGATCGGAGGCTTTAAAGCTGATTGGTCTAAAATTTTGGCGGTAAGACATCCCACCGTACCGCCCACCCTTAGACGCCAGTCCACCATTTTACCTCAGTTCTCTTCTTTCCACCTCAGCAGCAGGACGATCGTTGAGAGCTTCCTCAAATTTTTCTTGTCAATTCTACGGAAAAGACTACTTTTCAAACAATTTTTTCTGGTGGTCTTGTCCCTAGGGCAGGATTGCCACCCCAGTGCTGTTTCTTCTCATAGGACTCAGTCACTTTTTGCTCAGGTCGCCGTTTCCCCCCTCAAGGGGGTGGCAAGAGGCTGGCCCTTCGGGGCATTCTTCTTGAACGTTCTCTGTTCTCTTTGCCTTCTTTGGAGGAATTTTCATGGCCGCAGTGGCTTTCAAGCAGTGCACTTCTTGCCACAAGAAGTTCCCGGCTTCGGATGGCCACGACCAGTGTGTGTTTTGCTTGGGAGAGTCACACCAGAGCCAGTCTTGTGCACACTGCAAAAACTTAACGCGCCTTGCGGTCCAAAACCGGAGTAACCGACTCAAGGCACACCTAATGGAGCTCGCCCTGGCTCCCGCTTCAGTGGCATCAACATCCGCCTCTACAAGTGGCCTGCTGCCCGAAAGGGCTCCAAAGTCCTCTTCTTAGACCCTGATCCACAAGAAGAAGAAGAAAGACAAAAATGGGGGAAAGAAGAAAAAGCACAGGGGTGAGGCTCGCTGTTCTTTGCCTTCTACCACTCGCCCGCCAATTTCTCCCCGGCCTTCTCCACCATTCTCTGTGGCGAGGTGTTCCTCTCCTGAATTCTCTGCCTGGGGTGGCCGCTCCTCTTCGGAGTCACTGAACAAGGGATGCCAGGCTGGTGCAACCGTGCGCCTCGTGCTTCTTTCACCTTCACCACCTTCGAGTGAGAAGGACCGTCCCACGACGGGGCAGGTTCCTGTGTCTCCGAGACCACGAACTCCTATGGTAGATGCCCCGGCAGCCACCGTTTCGGCCACCGTTTCGCCTCCCATCATTGCAGCCACCGTTTCGTCTCCCACCGTTTCGTCACCTATGGCTACTGTCACTGCTGGCCAGGGGAAGCGCGATCGAGACTGGCCTCAGCTGTGAGGTGGCCGGTATGGCCCATAAGGAGACCTGCCGCATCGGAGTCTCGATCCCGCTCTCACCAGGGGGAAACTTACCTTGGTTGTGAGCGGGGAGGCAATCGAGACTCCGATGCAGCAGGCAACGCCAGCCCGCCTTACAGCTGAGGCCAGTCTCGATCGCGCTTCCCCACTCACAACCAAGGGACACTTCTCTTGGTTGTGAGTGTGGAAGCGTGATCGAGACTGGCCTCAGCTGTAAGGCGGGCCAGCGTGGCCCATAAGGAGACCTGCTGCATCGGAGTCTCGATTGCCTCCCCACTCACAACCAAGGGAAGTTTCCCCCTGGTGAGAGCGTAGATTGTTATACGGTACATGTTTTTCTTGTTTGTGATACAGTTTTTCTGGTTTGTGATGACCTGTACCATATATAGGTAATAAATTTCCTTTTCCCCCAGCAATAAATGTGTACTGTATTCTTCTTCATGGAAAAATAAGACATCCCCTGAAAGTAAGACCTTGTGCTATTTTTGGAGTTTTTAAAAATACTAGCATAGTTTGCCCGGCGTTGCCGGGCTTTTCCCCCCCTGTGCTTTATATAAAACAATGAATTCTTTGTTGTTTTTTTGTAAATTTTTTATTTTTTTAACTTTGTAAAGTTTTATAGGTTAAGATCAGCATTTTTTGCCCTGCCGGGCAGGTATAACATGTGTGCTTGTGGTTGGGGTGGTTTTGAGGGGTAGACATACACACAATATAAGCATACATGCAACACAACCACACACGCGCACACAATACACACACACACAACACATACACACACACACACACACACACACAAAATACACACACAGCACACACAACACAACCACACTCATTCAATACACACATACAGCACACACAATATCACCAAACACTCATTCAATACACAAATACAAAACAATCACACACACAACCAAACACACACACAACACACACACACAACACAACCACACACTCACTCAATACACACACAACAACACACACAATACACACAGCACACACAACATAACCACACACACACTCAATACACACACACAACACAACCACACAAACAACACAAACAACACAACTACACACAACACATCCACACAAACAACACAACCACCCACACAACACACCCACACACACAACACAAACACACCCACACACAATACACACACACATGCCATAGCTCCATGGGGAGAGGATGGGCTCTTCCTCCCCCCCCGAAGCCTTGGTGAGCGCGCGCGCGCACACACACACACACACACACACACACACACACACACACACACACACGCCGAAGCCTTGCAGGGGGAGGAGGGACTCTTCCTCCTCCCCCCCTGACGCCTCAGTGAGGACACACACACACATGCCAAAGCTTTGCAGGAAGAGGAAGGCCTCTTCCTCCTTCCCCCTGAAGCCTCGGTGAGGGGACACACACACACACACACACACACACACACATGCTGAAGCTTTGCAGGGGGAGGAGGAGCTCTTCCTCCTCCCCCCAAGCCTTGGTGAGGACACCCAGGAGGCCTTTGCTGGGCGGGCGGGAGCATCGTTTGCCGGCTGGGCTGCTTGATTTTGGTGGCCCACACCCCACCGATGAAGGCCTTGGCGCCGGCATTGAGGGAGGAAAGGCCACACCATGGAGGCATGGAAGGTGAGTGGTCCAGCACAGAAGGCCGCTCTGGGGAGGCGCAGAGTACGAATTGCCCAGCTGCCAACAGGTAAGTGGGGCAGGGGACTGAGACTGGGGGGAAGGAGGTGGGTTCGTTCTCCCCCTTTCTTCTCTATGACCTGGGTGGGTGGCGTGCTCCCCAGGCCCGTTCCCCTCCTCAATTCCTCTCCCCCGCCCCACTTACCCGTTGCCAGTTGGGCCTTTCGTACTCTACGTCTCCCCAGTGCAGCCTTCTGTGCCGGGCCTCACCTTCCATGCCTCTGTGGCGCAGCCTTTTCTCCCTCTCCGCTGGTGCCGAGGTCTTCGCCGGTTGGGTGGGGGCCGCCAAAAGCAGGCAGTCCAGGATCCGACATGGCCAGCCGCCCACCGCGATGAGCTAGGGATGGCTTCCCTCCGGGAGACGAAGTGCCTCCTGGAGGGAAGTTGTTGGCGCATTGGCTTTCCCAGCCTCCTCCATGCTCATGTCCCTTAGCCTGATTGGCTGAGGGGTCACAGCACGGAGGACGCTGGGACTTGTAGTTTCTGACGTCCGTCGCTCGGCAAGGTTTTGAAACGCTACTTTTGATTGGTTGCGGCTCGTAAAACAAAGACTGAGTCCGTTGTTTTTATCATCTTGATTGGCTGACACTGGGAGAAACACGGCGAAACGCAATGCTTTTTGGGAAATGAAGTTGTTTCCCTTTCTTGCCAATGGTGGGGCTGATGCCCCAATCGCGATTTTTTAAACCATTCGTTGACCTGCGTAGCCACTTCGCCCGTGCTCTCGAAGGGAGGAAACGGGTAAGTAGGGCGACGCACAGCAGCCCATAGCCAATTCCAACGGTGAACACTTGGTTTTATAGGTTAAGATAAGACAGTGTCTTATATTCGGGGAAACAGGGTAAAAACAACTCCAAAAAAGCAGAGAAGAAAAGCAACAGGTCTAATCCAATTGTAGGCAACGGGTACAAAAGAAAGACAATTTTTAAAATTGTATACATCTTTAACAGAATAAATACATACTGTATTTAGATTGATACAAAATCAATCTAACAGGAAACTTGCCTCCCCCCCCCCCCCCCCACTCACACAGGTGGTGGGGATGGGGAATTAGCAAAGTTTAAAAAAAAAAACCAGTTTCCTCTCCCCAAAGCCAAGAAAAGCAAGCAAACAAAGGCAGAAAGAAAATTGGTCAATGCTTCCCAAGTCCAAACTGCTAAAACAGGGGTGCCCAAACTTCTTGGGCCATGGGCCGGTCATTTGGTTCAGGGGGCCAGTCACTATGGGCTGTGGGCCAGATCCAGCCCCCAACACCAATTCATCTGGCCCACAGAGCCCTCGTTGCTCCCGGAAGCGGAAGTAAGATGCGCCCATACTGCCACATTTTACTTTCGCTTCCGGGAGCAACAAGGGCTTCGCGGGCTGGATGAATTGGCATCAGGGGCTGGATCCGACCCTCTGACCGTAGTTTGGGCACCGCTGTGCTAGAATATGCTAGCACTTGAGGTCATCGTCTTCACTTCTGCATCCAGCATTCATAGGCAGCAGAATGCAAAATGGAGGGCACCTGGAGCTAGCTAGCTAGCGCAAAAATTTCTACAAGAATAACTGAAACAAAGCAGTTGTCTCACTAGATTCCATCAACTCCAGGCCCTTTTGCAGGTTCACATCCCCACTCTTCTGCTCCTGGATGTACTTGAGTGGCTTCTGACAATAGCCCTTGCAGCCCTGTTGGATGAAGAAATTCCCAAGTGACTTCCTGGGCAAGAAAGGATAAACAAAATAGGGAAACACAACTGACCATGAAACAGTTGTATATCATTTTTTTGTTTATAGAAAACATTTGTGTTTAAGAGGCTTGGGTGTTGTTTCTTTTAAATCATCCAAAAGAAAAAGAAGCAGCCTCTTTTCTTTAGAGTGTACACAAATGTCGTATCTGTGTATGGGATTATGATGATTTCTACAGATCAAACATATTAAGATTTTAACACTCTGTAATGTAAGGCTTTCTCAGCATATTTCTTAGATTAACTTTACTCTTATATCTTAAAAAGTTATGCCAAAGGATCTGAAAACCGTGGTTTGCTTGATTGGCTGCTTATTCAAGGGCTGCTTATGAAGTCTGCTTCATTCTGAAAGCACCATTATTTTTGTCCTATTATAAGTCACCATCAGGCAATATTCGGAGAATGCCCTCAGCTGTCTTCTCAAACCAATTTTAGCCTGAGATAGAAATACATAATTGTTTGCATATAATAAAACTGAAATAGTTTATGTGGCTTGTTCAGGGGCAGGAAAAACTAGAAATGTCAAATGCTTAACAGTATCATTAACATATAAATTATACAGAATTGGAGTTAAATAAAGCCTTACTTAACCCCATTTGCAGATGACAGTCTGTAAAACATCCATCTGTAGTACATTGTACCCTCAACCAAGTGTTTTTATCAGAATGTCTAATTCAAAAGATAAGCTTTTTATATGTAGTTGAGGAGGTTAATTTCCCCCACAATCTTGTCCAGAGTATTGACTCAAATATGCTTTCGGGTAAATAAATGCTACATACAAAATTATTCTGCATATTTATCAGTTATTTATTTATTTATTTATTTATTACGTTTATATACTGCCCACTAGCAAGCTACTCTGGGTGATGTACGTACTATATAATCCAAACAACAATACACAACAAGCACATAAAAATACTAATCCAGAAAAAGCAATTGATACAAAATAACTTAGAGTGACAAATATCATATCCTCGCTTTATTTGTCAGGTGGATGAGGATGAATTAGGACTAAAAGGTAAATTTCTCAGGGTCTGCTAATAAAGCGTTCTGTGTGTGTAGTATGCGTGATGTGTGCATGTGTGCGCCTGCCTGCCTGCCATCTTCCAGTAGCTTGGGATGGAAAGTCCACGAGGGATGGCTTTTTCTTTACCATTTATTTTGCTTTATACTACTCCCTTCCATTGGCTCCAGTTACAGAAAATCAATGATGCCAAGCTGGCATATTTCATAGTCATGGATGAGATATAATTATGGGTTTTCTGATCTCAGTGGATCCATGACCATTTCCAACATATTTGGATTTCACTTCTGATGACAGCAGGACATGATTGGCCTTCCTGCCTATTCAGACTGTGTAGGATCGTTAACTTTCTGATTTTACAATACAGAAAGTCTTGTTTTAAACTTGTCAGACAAGAAACAAAACAAAAGTAAAAAAGAACAACAAAAAAGACAAAAACTGTGGCACCTTAAAGACTAACTGCTATATTTTAATATGAACTTTCATGCCTCAAGTCCACTTCCTCAGATATAAAAATCTGCTGCTGGCTCTTCTTGTTTTCTTGAAAGTTCATATTTAGAAATTAATGGTTCCTGGTTCCTGAGTTCTCTAGTGCATGTTTTATTAGTATTAATTAATTAATTGTTAAAATGTTAATAGATATTAATGTATTATTTATTAAAATACTTAAAATATTGTCTGTAACATTATTTTATTATCAGTATTAAAATATTTTGATATGTTGGCTGCAGACTAAAACACCACACTTTAATTAATTCTTCTAAATACAGTGCCTATGTAGTGTTTACATGGGTGGGTGGGTGGGTGGGAGTGTGCAACACATGCCCAGTTCCTGACTTTTCTTTTATCAAAGAAACAAAAGAAAAGAAAACTCTCTGAAAGTGGAGCACAATAGTGTATATGTCTACTCAGAAGTCCATTCCACTGAGTTAATCTTAGGTAACTAGAAAAAGGATTATAAGTCTTATTTCTAGAAAGTTGATTTCTCCAGATAACATAGCAGAGAAGTGTTTAGGTCTCCAAAGTATCCTTAGCTCATTTGGAAATGCATGAAAGGGGAAAACTATTAGCTTGTACTATAAGGCATACACTTTTTTGCATACAAGGAAAATCTATACGCAGTAAGCCCAGTTTTCAGAAACTGGAATTGAAGGGGAACTTAGAGGAAGAGCATTAAGGTTTATGGCAGGAGTTCGCAACCTACAGCCTGTGGGACGACCCTGGCCCCCAATACCATTTCATCTGGCCCATGGTGACAACCCCAGAAGCAGAAGTGGGCACATTTACAACAGCTGTAAATGTGCCCACGCATGTGCAAATGCGCCCACTGCAGTTTCCGGCAGTGTTTGCAATGGGGGAAACCACGTGTCCGGCCTGCTCAGCTGTCTGAGGGTGAGTGGTCCAGCCCATGGCAGGAAAACCTTGAGAATCCCTAGTTTATAGTAATAAGGAATCCTTATCTGCATATGCAGAATACAGATCCATTTCAGAACATGATTAAGTATGTGTTGCCATGGAGTCCTTTCTTCTGTGCAAGTAGCTATAGGAATCTTTTGTTCACTTTAGTTTGTGGTACATTCATGTTGATACCCAATGTGGTGTAGTGGATAGATTAAGGGGATGGGACTCAGGAGTCCTTGCTCAGCCATGGAAGCTTACTGGGAGTGTGGAACTGGTAAAACCACTTCAGCATAGTACAGCAAAAATAATAGAAGTTAAAAATGAGGGTACTTAAAATATATTTTAAAAAGTAGCATTTCTGCTCAGAGTTATGGAGTAGTAAAACTAGTATTTAAGATTAAATAATGTTACAACTATTACTAAGCTTATGATATAGTGCTAGTGGTTTGTTTAGCTCAAGGATCTGCCAGGATTGTTCTTCTGATCTTACACAATGTGGTGCAAAACCTGGCAGTGTTGTGGGTGAAGTTGGGGTTTTCATCAGATAGCAGCCAGGGGGTGTATATGCAGACACTTGCAGAGTAGCTGAGATATGAACTTGTTCCAGATGTATCTATAAAACAGGCAGATGCAGTGAACATGTTCTATGGTTTCTATTTCTTCAGTGTCACAGGGGCATTGTCTCTCTGTCATTTGGAACTTTCCCTTGAGAACTGCAGGAGGGCCTGGTATCGGGCTAACGTAAATGCCTTCCAGTGACTAGGTATCTCAAGTTGGAGCAGATACCGGGCCTGGACAACAATGTGTCTCCAAGACTCTGGAGCCAGGAAGGTTAGGGCCGTGGCTAGGTTTGTTTGCCTTTCCATCTCTAGCGTTTTCTGTTTGATGGCCCACCTAACAACCTGGCCCTTATGGAAAGAGTGCAATTCCAAATTCTTACATGTACTCTTTCCATAAGGGCCAGGTTGTTAGGCCCTGATTGGATTCCGTAAAGGAGCTGTGACAAGATTTTGGTTTCAAATAGTTAGAGTGTGGCAGGTATGTATTGGCCTCCTTTTGTCCTCAGGAATTTAAGTATGGTGAAGGCAGATCTCTGGGTTTTAAGGATGGCATGTCATTTTATGTTATTAATCATGATTTTGAGTATGTTGTCATGTAGAGATGCTATGTGGATAATTTCGTTTAATTCTGATTAAGTACACTTAGCCTACGTGCACCCATTTTGTGAGCAACCATCTTCTAGAAGGTGATGGAAAGCTGCCTAGTGGCCAGTTTTCAAGGCCATCCCTAGGGAAAGAACCTTGAAGATGTTCTCTCTCACGGACTTAGATAGAGAACACTGATAAGGTGCGATCTGGATCTTTGATCTACGATCCCAAGTGTCAGTTTGACAAGTCAATTAGGACACATTACGTACCTTTTTCTCATCAGAAAAGGTATATAAACAGAAGCTTAATTCAAACAAGAAGGGATCTCTCTCTCTCTAAAGAGATAAGCACGCTTCCATGCATTCAATAGGCTTTCCTACCATCAAGGAAGCTATCAAACCCATCTTTTATGGGGCGCGTAGAAGCGCCACAGCTTAAGGTAGCTTAGGTTAAGGTACTGCTATGCTATTTACTTTGATTTCTGTATTATGAGCATTTATTGGAACTTTATTCTATTCTTTCTGTTAGTTTAATAAACTCGTTAAATTGGCTTTCAAGTCAGTCTCAGTTCTTCTTGCTCCTTAAGCCAAACTGGAGCAAGAGATAGAGAGGGCAGACTTTAAAATACAAAGGGCCATTATTAAAAGGAAGATAGCAACTTTCTTCTGTGAAACTCGTGGGGGGATTTTTCCAGCTGTCCAGAGGAGTCCAACCCGGCTCGCCTCTTCCCAGCCAGAAGTGGTGAAACATCTTTGAAGGAGAAGGTAACGGGCTACCCCCACACGCACACTATATTTCCAAGGCCAGCAAGTTCTCCCCAAGTTAGAGATAAGGGTGTCGTTCTGTGGGAATTGGCATTTTCTGTCCCAGAGGTCTTTACAGCCCAATTAGACCTGTGACATTAATTTGCCTTATTGCCTTTCCCCCCGGAACCCATGAGCCAGATTCGCTGGACCAGTCTTTCTCTGCTGAACTAAGCCTGAGCAGAGAAAGCACACCCTTAGGCCGCACTGACCAAGGCAGGTTCTTGCTTGCGCTGTGGTCATCGGCCTCACCAAAGTCTGAGCATCCGAGGTCTTCCGGCAAGTTGAGCGCCTGTACATGTGGTATTTCTAGATCCTAATGCTTGGAGGAATACTAAGTATTTAAAGGTAGGGAGCTGCTGTGTCTTACATCCATTTATTCTCCAGATGTTTTCTTAGGCCTTTTAGCAAAGGTTATAACTTTGGTTTTATGGTAATTGATCATCAGTTGATCAAATACAACTGGCTGTCAAGCAAGGGAGACCTTTATCTAGTCCAGGAGTGGAGAACCTTTTTTTTGGTTGGAAGGCCACATTAGATTAGCTGTAATCAAATAAGGCCACATTTAAGAAACTTTAATTAGATCTACTCAAAATTTACATTATCTTCTAAAATTCTAACTACTATGTACTTCATAATTTTAAAATAAAATAAATAAATGAAAACCACAGCCTCACTTAAGGACCCAGAAGGCCTCAGGTGTCCCCCTGACCTGGTCCATCTGAAAAAAGTGTCAAAGTTGTGAAGGCAACTCTTCTCCAGATTTTCTAAATTCCATTATGTGATAATATTTCAGTTAGTTTGAGAGAGGGAACTTCAAAGGCAGGTGGAACAGATAAGTAAATGGTTACACTGTAAATTATGACTAAAGATTGAAATACAGTGGTACCTCATACAACAATTTTAATCTGTTCCAAGGGGCTCGTTGTATGAAACAATTGCTATATGATGCATGCATCGTATAGCGATTTTCCATATGGGATGCATTGTACAACAATTTTTTCTGCTAACTGGTTTTTCCCATTGAAAAAATTTTGTATGATATTTTTTTCCATAGGGGAAATTGTTACGCGGGACGCCACCCCCCAAAAAAACAAAACAAAACAAAAAACTAATTGTTATATGATTTTGTTGCTATACGGGGCGATTGTTGTATGAGGTTCCACTGTATATTGTTTTACCCTAAGAATTAATTGTTAAGCCTAAATTTAGTATTATTGGCTTTGGAATAAACTTTTAGGCAAGGTGAAAAAAATCCTAAGATTTAAAAATTGTTTTAAAAATGTCATTAATGTTAATTACTGTAATTGAAATACCAGTATATGGGAATCTTACAGTGCTAACTTGAGACATTTTGTTTGTGAAGCAAAGAATCAAATGGCACACACACACACACACACACACCAGAGCAAAGACTTTTTAATAGCTTAGATGGCTTCCTCTAGGCATCAGTCCTTGCTTTCACCTGACATTCTGGGGAATTTTTTAGAATTCTTAATTTATACACATTGGCTTGAATGGAATTTCCAATAATGCAACTAACCCAATTTAGGTGTACTTAACAATTAAAACAGTTCTCGGGGCGAGCGTTTTACTTCAGCTTGTAATAGGTTGCTATCGGAATAGGAGAACATACCTGTGGCCTGCCTTGCCACAAAAGGGAGCAGCTCCCTCTACAAGCTCTCCTGTCACAGATCTTAGATACTGTACAGCAGGATATGTCAGTGTGCAATAGACAGAGGCTATTATTTTTCTCCTGTTGGTACAGCGTTTGTTTTCCCTTTGTAAATCCACTGGTTGTTGCATCTTGTGGTCGAGATGAATCCATGGAAATTGAGTGGCATTTAATGATGGCTCTAAGGGACTGCAGTGGCTGAAATGGCTAAGATGCTGACTGGAAGGCAGCAGGTCAGCAGTTTGATTCCCGAGTACTGCAGGACGGAATGAGCTCCCATCTTAGTCCCAGCTCCTGCCAACCTAGCAGTTCGAAAGCAAGAAATTGCAAGTAGATAAATAGCAACCACTTCGGTGGGAAGGTAAACTGCATTCCATGTGCTCTGGTGTCTAGTCATGCCTGCCACATGACCATGGAAACGTTTGCAGGCGGAGACTGCGCTGGCTCTTCGGCTTTGAAACAGAGATGAGCACTGAACCCTAGAGTTGGATACGACTGGCTTTCGACCAAGGTAAACCTTTATCTTTTACTAAGGAAGATCATTTTCCACTTTCACCCTGTGATCCTGAATGAATCCAAGTGGGAAGATGTGGTGAGCCCATGGGAATATACTTGCCCTGAGGCTTCTTGTGTCTGTGTTTGCAGGGATTAAAAATGAGTAAAGTTTTAAAAACACAAAACATGAACAACAGTAATAATGTTTCTGCATTGAACATCTGAGAAATTCTGTATTCAGTATCTTGCAAAGCCTTTTGCTGTTCAAAAAAATTAAAGATAATATGTGGTTAGTATAATGGCTAGATGATGGGCAGTCTTGGCCCTCCAGCTGTTCTTGAACTTCAATTCCCAGAAACCCTGACCAGCTGGTGTGTTGACTTGGGCTTCTGGGAATTGAAGTTCAAGAACAGCTGGAGGGCCAAGACTGCCCATCACTGGGCTAGAGTCTTATTACATGACTTGGTGTGCAATAAGAAATACAACTGCTGACTTTTTAACAAGTAGCAGTTCACCAAGGTAATTTGTGCTGCTTGATTTAATGCTGGCATATGTAAGTAATGGGCTTCTGTGTAGTTTGTGAATATGTGCCACAGACCTTTGAATTGAACAGATTTGCTGCGGCATTTCCCTAATGGATGTGATTCCAGGCAATTCCTCTTTTAAATCAAATTGTAGTGGGGGTGGGTGGGGAAGAATGATAAGTGGTTTTTTTTAGAGAAATGCTTCATTTTTTGTTGCATGGGATACTTCTGCCTTATATTTTGGAAAAAAATATGTATAATTAATTGCTGAGTATAGTGAATAGTTTCTGTTAGACAGAAATGGTACTTGCTTATTTGAAGTCAACATATTAGATTACATGTGTTCAACTGTAGTTTCCCTGCCCCAGATCAGACTCTGCTATTTTTTCCACTGTTTTTCCCCCACAATAATTTTTCAGAGTTGGCCTGATCTTGTAACACGCTGAAGTAGCTTCAAGTGGTAGAATTTGGTGAGCAGGTGAAAGCAAGAACTGATGCCTAGAGGAAGCTGCCTGAGCTATTAAAGTCTTTGCTCTGATGTGTGTGTATGTTGTGCGTGTGCCATTTGATGCTTTGCTTCACAAACAAAATGTCTCAAGCTAGCGCTGCAAGATTCCCCTATACTGTTATTTCAATTACTGTAATTAACATTAATGACATTTTAAAAACACTTTTTAAATCTTAGGATTTTTTTCCACCTTGCCTTAAGAACCCACACTTCCTTGACAGCATGATGTCCTTCTAATCAGATGGGGAAATTTTTTGAAAGTGGATAAATTTTACTGTAGTCTGTGCATTTAATAAAAATTCTGTTGTTCAAAGCTGATCATGGTATCTGGCTTTTGAGGTCAGCATAGATGGATTTGTCTCTCTGGTGTAAAAGACAATACAGTAAAACCTTGCATAAAGAGTGCCTCGCTTAGAGAGTAACTCGCTTAAAGAGCAGGATTTTCTCTGAATGGTCGCCTCGCTTAACAACTAAATCGGTGTTTGCAATCGCCCCCGCCAGATGTCACAATTGGTCACTTACAATGGTGTTTCGCTTAAAGAGCAAACTCGCTTAAAGAATAATCCTGTGAAACGCATTATGCTCTTTAAGTGAGGTATCACTGTACATGCTTTCTCTGTTTCCTGTTTGTTAGACACGGGGTTCACTTCTTTGATTCTTGTACATTTTAACAAAGGGTTAAGTTTGGAGCAGTTTAAGAATGTCATTGAAGATCTTTCCTCCTCTTTTGTTTCCTGTTTTAATATTAATTTCCTGTTTCAATTTTAATGTGCCCAGAATCTGAAACTACATTTCATGTCCTAGTTCATGGTCCTAATTTGGTAGGCAATATTCTAATTTACCAGTTTGGACAGTACAACAAACCATGTTTAGTGCTCAATATTAAAGAGGAGTCGAAGGAATGCAGAAGTGTACACCTGATTCATTATCCTCAAAGCCATTATATGAAAGAACATTTGCTCTAGTATGCAAATAATCAGTTACTTTCTTGTTTGGGAATCTTGGGATTCATATACCGTATATACTTGAGTATAAGCTGAGGTTTTTTAGCCCCCAAAAGGGGACTCAGCTTATACCTGGGTCAATGACCATGAGGATCGTGAGACTGCACTAGATTGAGATGTGCCAACAATTTAGTTAATTTTACCATATTTTCATGTATTTTGATTATTGAAACTCACTAGCAGCTGCTGCATTTCCCACCCTCGGCTTATACTCAGATCAATCTATTTTCCTGGGTTTTTAGGTAAAAAATAGGTACCTTGGCTTATATTCGGGTTGGCTTATACTCGAGTATATAGGTATTACTCACATGGTGCATGTCACTTTTCTCTGTCTTGTCATCTGTTTGGATAACACCAGTTTCATACTGTACAACCTGTGATTCACCCACGCAAATGCAGCTCCGTGGCTGTGTATTTGTGATCTTGCCAATTGTTGAACATCCCCTCTCTTTTTTGTAGATTTAGGCAGACAGCAGAGTCAGAAGATAAATAGAGCCCCTGGTGCTTGGTTTGGCTTGGTGATTCATGTGTGTTGTACATCTAGAGAAGGGACAATATGGTTGAGCAGTGATTGTGGTCCTTCTTGTGAGTGTCCTCACTCACTACCAGAATATCAATGTTGTGTCAGATTTCTCTTGCATTTCTCACACCAAGGAACAGTTGTACGTTGCTCAGGCCGGGGGGAAATCTTAATATGGATTTTGAGAAGGGAAAGCTCATTTTGTCTCAGCAAGGTAGGCAGCAACATATATTAGCATCTGCAGTGATGCTGCAAAAAAGAGAAACTCACCATCTGGTACACCAGTTCAGGGATAGTTGATGGTGTTCAGTCTCTCATAACGACTAAATAGCAAACTTCAGGCATTGTTTGTCATCTTAATGCTCTGCCATCACTTGAAAAAAACCTAATCACACCGTCATTTTAACTGATGGTTCAGTGCAAATCTGCGCAGAGAAATGGATAATGTGACACTTTTTATGATCAACACCCTCCTCCATATTTTCTGCTTACACGGTTTTTGACAGATCAGAAAATAGGGCTGCTTATGATTTGTCAGGGCAGTTACTGTGGTGAATGAGACTGTAGCGTGCCATGCATCCTGTTCTTGAATATTGGATTTTAAAGAAGACAGACTTATCCAGAGATTTAATATACAGTATATGTTTATTACAAAACTATGGTGAAATCAAACAAATGGCAGTATAGCTTCATGTAGCCATCATGTATTTCAGAGATGATTTTCATGCACAGTATCTAGACCAGTGTTTCCTAACCTTTGGTTTTTGGACTTAAATTCCCAGAAGCCTAAGTCAATTCTCAAAGCACTGATCAGCCAATGTACTGACTTAGGCTTCTGGGAATTGAAATCCCCATATGGGGTCTGGTCCCCCATGTTGGGAACCACTGATCTAGACAATAGTGATGGAAACCTGAGAAATTAAAGTGTTTCTGACCCTCATAATTCTAGACACATTTGACACTGGACTTTGCAAAATAGGAATGAGTTAGAAATAAGTACAATAAAGGGGTAAAAATAATATTTAAAAAATTGCAATAAAAAATACTGATATCTCTTTGACTTTTTTGTTGTCATTGCACTATTGAAAGGGCAGAGGATAGAATCCGGGAAGATATTTCATTTTTATTCCTAAAACAACCCAGTGAAAAATATTGAATTGAGAGAGTGTGACCTATTACAAGATCACCTGTGAAACCTAATGGCTGAGCAGGGATCCAGCTTTCTCCAGTGCAAGATATCTCAATTACCCTACCCTAGCTGTCAAAACATCTGATGTGAAAGATCTGAAAATAAATCAAAATGAAGTCATTGTGTCTTGTTGCATATCTGAGCAGTAAATGTTATTTAAATTATATGTGGGTTTTACAGCTGTCTCTTCAAATTAGCTGCAGTTTCTTCAGATGGTTTATCATTTTGATTCCCTTTTTCCTTATGTTCTTGTTTACAGCTAACACAAAACAATAACTAAGAAAATTTGTTTCCCCTTATAGCTTTTTTTTTGGTGTGGAGACTGCTTAGAACCAGCCTGTACATTGCAGGGTGGGGAAAATACCATCAAAAATGGCTTTGCCTATCAGGGCTGTTCCAGAATGTAGATGGAAGGGGAGTATTATAAGATCGGTGCATTCTCTATATTTTGTTCTGCATTTGTACTGATCTCATGCAGAAAATGAATATACTGTACTTTGGAGGAGATAGTCTAAATTGTGGTCTGCAAACCTGGCTTTCATGTTAGTACATCTGCCGATAAGGCCTTTTGGGAATTGAAGTCCAAGAACAGCTGGAGAGCCATGGTCTAGAACAGAGATGGGCAGTCTTGGCCCTCCAGCTGTTCTTGGACTTCAATTCCCAGAAGCCCAAGTCAACACACCAGCTGGTCAGGGTTTCTGGGAATTGAAGTTCAAGAACAGCTGGAGGGCCAAGACTGCCCATCACTGGTCTAGAATCAGTTGGGCAGTATTGAGTGTTTTTTAAATAACTAACTAGCTGTCCTTCCTTCCAAAGATGCAGTGCCAAACCATGGTTTGAGGTGGAGGTTCTTAACTTCTAAAGATTAAAAGATTTAAATATTAAGGAAAGCTTGGGATGAATCTGTGCTAGAGGTGACGTGAGTGAGGAAGAGACAGAGAGCATTTGCTCCTGAAATTGGTGTGTTAGAGTCAGTATTTAGTCCTTTTATCAGGCTTCATCCTCCCAATCCCTTCTGCTTCCTCTAATGTAGATTATAAACCATACGGCATAAGAACCTTTATCCAGACATGCCTGAGTCGCTGGCACCAATGGACTTGCACAGGCAGAAATGCCCTCTCTATCTCTCTTGTTCTCCTCTTCATAAAGAAAGAACAGAACCAGTCCAGTTATGGGCTAATACTACAACTTAGCATAGTGGTTAAGAGGCAGTTGCAGTTTTAAGAAGACATTCATTTACAGTGCTCAGAACTTTTGAGAAACCTTTGTCACAAACTTACTAGATAGCGCTAAGGCAAACGACTCCTTTTACCGAAACCACCATCTCCACTGTCTGGTAGTAATATTTAGGATACCTTATGCACTTACAAGCACAGTAACATGTTAGGCATGCAAATAGTCCAAAGTACAGTACCATGTAAGTGGTAAACAGTTCTTTTATTAATTTGTTGCAAATCAAAATACTGTGTTGTGTAATGAGGTTCTAGAGCTAATCTTCCCATGAACGAAAGTACAAATAGTACTCTAGACATAAATTTTCGGCATTTTTCATCTTATATCCCTTACCTGTTTCTCTTATTCAAAGGATGAAACATTTACATGGTTTTAAGTGGAATTCATGGGCAGAGAAATATAGACTATGCCTGTGCTAATATCTTGAACAGAACTGGATTTATTCCAAAACATGACAATCTTGATTTATTGGAAGACTTTCCAGATGGGTAGCTGTGTTGGTCTATTACACCGTAACTGCTTAAAGATTAACTCATTTGTTATGACATAGGCTTCCTTGGATTAGCTGCTACTTCAGGTGGCTGAGATGTTATACCTGCCAACTAGGGAAGGAGGAGGCTTCAACTAGACTTTTCCATCTTCTTCTCATTCAGGCTGCAGGCCATCTACCACTAACTGTGGAAAGGGCCCTGATGGTTCTTAGATGCTAATATCTTGTGATTATATCAATATATATATTTATTTTTATGTTGTTTGCTCAAGTGGCTAAGACGCTGACTGGGAAGCGGAAGGTCAGCAGTTTGATTCCCGAGTACTGCAGGACGGAAATGAGCTCCCGTCTTCGTCCCAGCTCCTGCCAACCTAGCAGTTTGAAAGCAAGAAATTGCAAGTAGATAGATAGGGACCACTTCGGTGGGAAAGTAACAGTGTTCCATGCGCTCCAGTGTCTAGTCATGCCTGCCACATGACCACGGAAACGTTTGCAGAAGCAGACAGCGCTGGCTCTTCGGCTTAGAAACAGAGATGGGCACTGCACCCTAGAGTCGGATACGACTGGATTTCGAGCAAGGGAAACCTTTACCTTTACCTTTGTAAATCATCTTGTAAAGATTTCTGTCCTGAAATGTGGAGTTATAAGTAGATACAATAAGAAGCCTCTCTGTTTAATATACTGCCTTTAGTTGCTGTGATCAAATAGAAGATTCCAGTGTTGCATCGTGAAAAGGAAACCCTTTGTTTTAAAAGTAAAAAGTTGGGGCTGTCAGCATCTGTGTGAGGCTACTAAGCAATCATTAATTAAATGCTGAAACATATTATGATGAGAACATAAAATTAATTACTTAAAAAAACAGATATATTAATTGAAATTAGAAATTTGGTTGTCTATTCCAGAAGTCTTTAGAAATAGGTGTGGTGCTCTGGCCGTATGTTGCCTCTGGATTAAACTCTCAGTGTATTTTTTGGTACACAAGAGTATTGTGTATTGATCTTGTTATCTTGTTGTGATTAATTGTTCCCTGAAATGTAGGGATATTAAAGTGTAAAAATTGTATATATTTTGTCATTGCAAGCCCCCGGCCCCTTAATAAATTCTTAGAGCCCTACAGTGCATTTGTATTAATTGTTCCATAGGAACTGCACCCTTTTCGCAAGAGATTGGACGAAAAGATATTTTGCTGCCTTCCAGTCATCTCAGTCTATAGCGGAAAATAAGATATTCTGAAAGCATGCTTTGTGGAATGTCCTGTATTGTTTGTTAAAATCAAGTAGACGTTTTTACATACCCCTTTTTAATTCTACTCTGTTGTAGACACAGAAGAAGAACGGTGATTTACATTTAAATCAGCTCATTAAAAACTGAAGCTGAATTCCCAACTGAAAACCAGAATGTATTTGTAAAAAGCAGACTGTATTGTGTATGTTAACTAAAGGAAAAATACTTTTATCATTCTTAAATGGAATAAAATGTACAGCATGTTAAAGCACATTCACATTGATGCTATGCTACGAGAGAGACAGACAGGAGAGGAAAGATATTAAAAATGGCATGAGCATTCACACTGATTTTTTTAATCAGGATCACTAAGTATCTTTTTTAAAATAAATAAATTTAGGCACAAAGAACTCAAGAGATGGATGTTACAGTTTACATACCATTAACTCATATTTATTCATTAGCAGCAGTGCTCTATGATGTGCAGAGCTGGAGAGATCATTTTGCGATGTCTTGAAGTTTAATGAGATTTAAAGGCTGCATGCTTGTGGCCTTTTCCTATTGAGAGAAGAAGTAATTACTTGATAAAATGAAGCGCATCACTGTGAACAATTGACCCTTTGGAACAATCCAGACTGGTCAGCAACCTAAATCCACATTTTAGTGCCATCATAATAGCTTCAAATTTAAGAGTTTCCAGGGTACAAACAAAAGTATTATCTTCTTTCAAAACAAGCCGAGTTCCATTTTCTGATTTTATAAAGTATTTAAACTGAATAATATTGGAGGAGACTGAAAACTCTTCTGGGAAGCCATCCAGCCTGCTTTTGGACACTAAAACAATGCGAGATTTTATTTTTGTTATGAAATCAGGAACACTGCAAAAAATCCGAAGTCCCTGCGAACGGTCGTGGCTGTCTGTTATTTCTAGGAAGGTAGTCTCTCTGGATGCAAGCTGTTCCTTCTCCCACCTGGATCTCAGTGCATCAGCTAATATTTTAAGCTGAAAGAATTCTGCCTCTTGTGCCAGAAGTTGGTTCTCTTTAAATCCCTCTGGTAGAAGCAGTTCTCCATTCCGTAGGAAGTTCAGGACATGCCTAAACAGCAGCCCATCTCTGTCTATGAAATAATGACCATCAGCATCGAATGGACAGAGAATTTTTCCATTGACAACTCCTTCCAAAAAAGAATCTGGATACTTGGTCAATGTTTGCTTTTGCGTAACATACATATATCCACCAACATTGAGAGTAACTGGAGACATTTTGCATTTCTTGCCTCGATCGGTGTCTTCTGAGTCGATGCTTTTTTTATCCTTCTCGGTTTCATGTCTATTTGTGTTCTGCTCCATTCTTAAGACTGCTTCCTTGCCTCTCTCTTCCTTTGCTTTGGAGAGGGATTTCATCTAAAAACACCTTTATGCAGCTCTAGAATAATAATGACAGGATGAGAGTGCAGTGCTCCAAGCATTGCATGAGCTTGTCAGCAGAGTTGTGCAGTAGGTGGCGTAGAAGCTATGTATGCAGTCTGGTATTGGGGGTATGACTGTAAAGCACAAATTTGCATTTAACTGTGTAAGGCCAAGAGAATGGCTGTGGAGAAAGTGATTTAGTTATTTCTTTTTTCCTTTCAGGCTCCAGCAGTTTAAATTTTGAACGGGTGCTTTTGTTTCAGCCAGATAGAAATGTAACTGTTGCCTGGATTGTATACATTTGAAAATTATGAGCCGCTTCACAAATACATGTACCAGCTCTTCAACTTTGTTTTGAAATACATTTTGAAAGGATAATGAACCTCCTGAAAGCCTGTTGCATTTAATGTATTTAATCATCTTCACAGCTTTTTACAATCGCGTTGAAATTTTTGATCCTTTCTCTGAAATAGCACACTGCCTTGTTAAAAATCATGTTTAAAAGCAATGCCAAAAAACCTTGGATTTATAGAACATGGTAAATTTTGTTTTTGTTGTTCAGTCGCATAGTCGATTCCAACCCTTTGTGACCCCTCAGACCATTGCCCGCCAGGCACCCCTATCCTCCACCATCCTTCTCAACCCGCCCAGCTTTGTGCCCATTGCCATCTAGCCATCTCATTCTCTGCCACCCCCTTCTTCGTTTGCCCTCAACCTTTCCCCGTATGAAGGCTGTCTCAAGTGAATCCTCTCTTCTCGTTTGATGTCCAAAGTACTTTAGCTTCATCTTCACTATTTGATGGTAAATATATTTCCATTTATGACTTTCATTTTTGATTAAATTTGCTTTTTGTCAACATGAGGGCGCAACCTGTGCCTGTGTTCTTAGAACAGATTTTAATGTCAAAATTAGTAAATAATTGCTAATTTTATACTGGTTTCAGTTTATTTGGAGATATTTACATTAAATGGCATTAGTGTAAGCATGTGTAAAATGGGAGGTGAAATGTTTGTGTATTGCCCCACATTACAGCTTAGCAACCCTGTATAATGTAAGGTGATATATAAAGATACTAGTTGAAGAAAAAAGTCCAAAAGATGCAACCGAAATTGCCTCGTTTTTTGTTATAACACTTATGGCTTTAAGGGTGATGTTTTAAAAAATGGAAACAAGAAGGGTGGGGGGAGTGTCTTTTCAAATTATTTCTCCCTTTTGTAAATATTTATGGCAAGGTAGAAGAGAAGAGAATCTGAAAGTATAGGTGTTTACTTCCTTGCAGAGGAGGCTAGATTCCAAAGGGCCGCGCCTGCCGCTTTACGTTGTACAGGAAAGAAAAGAATTAACACTTTCAACCTCCCCAGCGCCAAACCCTTTAAGAGAGTAAAGTCTTTGTGGCTTATATCTCAGTCATGAGGAATAATTCCATGACTGAGAATTAGATAGTGTTTCCATCTTGTTGAATTTAATATTTAAAGGTATCCTGTCCATGACAAAAGATGCTCATATGCTGCAGATACGGAAGAAGCAGGTTCTACTGACACTATTCATTTCCGACTGGTATTGATTCCCGCAGCCCTACTTATTTGCACTAAAGTACTATACAATAAAACCGCGACTAACATATGCCTCGAGTTACATAAAATTCGACTTACATAATGATTTTTGCACTAAAACCATAAATGTCCCGATTTACATAACACAATTTCCTATGGGTTTGCTTCAAGTTATGTAAAAATTCGTTTTTCCTTTGGGGTTGCTTCAATTTACATAAATATCCTTTTCCTATGGGTTTGCTTCAAGTTAAGTAAAAAATTCATTTTTCCTATGGGTTTGCTTCGAGTTAAGTATATTGAGACTCGGGTTACCTGACCCCTGTCTGCTGTGCCACCTGCAAACACGGGACCCGGCTCCAAGGCGGCCGCACCTAAACCTTCTCCCGTTGATCGGCTAGGCTGGTTACCTCGTCCCTAGAATGTTGGGACGGTTTGCCGACTCAATGGGGAAAGCCCGGCGGACTTTTGGTAGCGTTGCAAAAGGGTGCCTCGACTAGGTAAACCTGGGCACGGAAAACCAGTGAGAAAATAGGTGTTCTAATGGGTAATGGTGATGCATTAAAAAGTGTTGCAGTTTGAAAAACTCGGCAAAGCCCGCTGGGACTGGTAGCGTCTTCACCCATTAGAACTAGCACCCCCTTATCAAAAGAATATGGTGGGAATTTGGTGCAGCTTGAAAGAGGGGGAGTAAGACACAGTCCTGGGAAGCCTAGACTCCTGAAGTCTCTCCCCTCTAGCTTCCTTTGATTATCGGCCTCAGCTGCGCTGGCCGAAAAACAAAGCTTCGGTGTTGAAATTAATAAGGCCTTAACTGAAAAATTCCCCTTCTGCTCCTTCATGGCTGGAAGGAGACAGAATAACTTTTCTTGATGAAGAAATCATTTAAAAGATTTATTGGAATAAAAATAGAGAATTCCAACATAAAAATCCTCATTAATCTACGCTAAGCAAAATACATGGTTCTAAGAAAATAAGAAAGCCTTTCAGAAAAGCAATACTTATCTAAAGAGTGCAGCTGAGAAAGCTGCGCATCCGGGTAAAGTTACGGGTCGGATCGGTTCTGGAAGGCGGAGAGCAGCATCTCGATGTGATCTGAGATTACTGCCCTATCCCTCTGATTATCAGGCTTAATCATCCAAATATTTATACTGTTTTGGTGAGAACGCATGCGGAGATATTCTGATTGACAGACACCTGCTTTTTGAAGTCCAGTGTGAGACAGGACATTTAATCAGCACTCCCATCAGAAAGACGTGCTTCTCACGTCTACCCACAGGTGGTGAGTCTGGGAAGTGTGTGGCTCACAGGTGCTTGGCCTGAGAGCAGACATCCTCCAATGTTTACTATCTGGGAACAAGGAGCAGGCTGACCTGCAGCTTCTATTTGGTCAGAAGTCAGCCTCTGTGCATAGCAACCTTCCAAAATGGATCTGTCTAAACTAATCAAAGCTAAACATTTTAACAGAATAAAGACAGATTAATTATAAGGCACACTAGGCATTAAGTAAACAAAATAATGAATTAAAATTAATTCTTCCCTAGCTATGAAATCCTTTACAAAGTAAAAAAAAAATGATTTACATAAAAGCCTACGGAACAGACTTTTTACGTAAGTAGGGGTTTTACTGTACAGTAGTTGCTTTTGTATTTGCTCTCATTCCATATGCAAAATAAAAAACACATTTTCCTTTTATGTGTAAAGAATAGCTGCACAACAACATATTCTTAGGGATGGATGTGGAGCTGGCCAGAATATAAGAGCCCTGCAAACTGGGTGGTGAACTTCATTCAAAAGCTTTTGGCTTCAGAGTGTCATGCGTTATCTGCACATAATCAGACTTTTCAGCTGCACAGACAAATAGCATGCCATCCATTTATTATCTTGGCATGAGGGGACAGCTCATGCAGATGTAACCCTCATGCAATCTGATGGGGTATTATTTTTCATTTTGACATATAATTTGTCTTGCAGGATGTACACAAAAAATTCTGTATGTGTGTGCATGCATGTGTGTGCTAATTGTACTATACAGTGGTACTTTGCTTAAAGAGTATAATGTGTTCCATGGGATTGCTCTTTAAGCAAAACACCACTGAAAGTGACCAATTGTGACTTCGGGGGGGGGGGGGGGATTGCAAACCCCGATTTAGTTGTTAAGTGAGTTTTTGGTTGGTTTTAGTTGTTAAGCGAAGCGACCATTCAGAGAAAATTCTGCTCTTTAAGCGAGGTGCTCTTTATGCGAGGTTTTACTATATAGTCATTTGCCCTGTGGCAAATAACATTCCCACTTTTGGGCTACTTGCCATGGACCACCCAAACTATCTCAATCTACTATTTTTATTTTTGAGCTCCTTTTTGTCTCAATCAGTTTAACTTTTGGGGGAAAAACATCCCATCCCCCCTTTTGCAAATCATAATGTGTTGAAACAGAAGTGATGTGCCTTGGTTGTGAGTTGTAATTCAGGGAAAAACTGAAATTGATTTAATGGGAAGGAAACAGAAATTCATTGGTATCACAAGATGCTTCACAATGGAGAATAAAACTTTTATCTTATTGTGCTTTCTCTATTGCTTTTATTTTATTCTACCTTGTGTTTCCCATTTCTGTGTGGAGTGCATCTGACATTGGACACACAAACAATTCTCGCTGGGGGCTGACAATTCCCACAAGCAGACAATATGTTTTTATCTTAGAACAAGAATCTTAGTTTAATGTGAAGCAACTTGGCATACAAGTTTTAAGTGCATATAAAAGGCATATCTGTATAAGTATACATAGTACAAAAGTATGGTACAGGATAGGAATTAGCGATGTGGTCCTGTTTGCTTGTTATGCTGGCTAGAGTGGGGATGCTCGCTATAAAGTCTACCTGGCTGGCAGAACTGAATCATATACTGGGGATGTAAAGAATCACAAGGATAATGTGGTGCATTTATACACTGGAATGATATAACTGCAAGGATAAGGATACAATTTCTGAGGACATTTGAAAACTACTTGTAGAACAGCTAGTGGAACATTAAACCCATGTATGTATTGCCAATTAGCAATATCAGCGTATTTTGTTAGGATTCTTGATTAAACTGATCCTTATTTATAGAAAAGAAACACATGTTGCATTCAAAATATAATGTTGAAGTGATCAACTGTCATAGTTATGTGAGTCGCCTTGCTAATTTGAATCCTCTTTTGTTCCAGAAAAACTGTCATTGGAAGGAATCGTAGTCCAGCGTGCAGAGTGTAGGCCTGCAGCCAGTGAAAACTATATGAAGTTGAAAAGGTGAGCTTTTCTCGTGGTATCCATTCAATATTTTGTATGGCAGCTAAAATTAGTAAGATACAGAAAGGAGCTTCTTGTAATATATTTCCCACAATTCTGCCAAGCATGAATCTCTGAATCTTTCTTTGTGCTGTGTTTAAAAAAATGGGGACTTTTGGAGTGTTGTCCAATCTGCCCATCTGAAACTGGCTTCTCTTTCCAAGGAAAAGGGAAGGGATCTACAGTCTTCTGGCTGTTTCCTGCACCATAGGTGCCATCCTCCTCACTCTGCTACCTCCTTTAGCTGAAATACATTGTGACAGGTTGCATATACCTCTAGACTAGAGCCTCAACAGGTTCTTGTAAGGTATCTAAGTCTGTGATGGTGAACCTTGGCATTACAGATGTTCTCGGACATCAATGTCCAGAAGCCTAAGTCTCTGTGAATCCACACGAATTGGTTTACTGCAGAAATATTAAAAAATACTGTAGTATAATATTAATAGCAAATAAAAACACAAGAAAAACATAGAAAACAAAGCGAGATAGCATTTAAAAAATCTTAAAACCATAACAGTATTCAAATTAAAACACTATCAGCAACAATAAAATTAGGTAATATCCATTATACAATAATGGCCTTTGTTATCTTTACACTGAGTTTATCTGTGTTTTTGATATTTTAGATACTAATAGCATATGTAGATGCTATGGTAATGTCTTCATATGATGTGTGTTCCAAAAAGAAAGCACTATTCTGTACCTATTGATCCCTTTCCCCATCTCTCAATATTAATGTCTCCTTTGATATTTAAAGAAGTTTGAAAAGTTAGAAGAAATTGAAATGTAATGTAAACCTGTGGCTCACAGGTTACATCCATATTGCTATTGTTTACTCACAATCTTGGTAATCCAATATAACAAAACCCATCTTTTTTCACTCATCCCTCCTCTTCTTGGATTTTAACCAATTAAAGCACAGCATACAATGTCCATCATTCTTAGTTCCGTTCATACAGTTTTCAGCCTGTTATGACTACATCCAAAAGTAAACTAACCAGCACCTGCCTTGAAGGTCGTTTCCCAGGCTTCTCTAGCTCTGCCCAGGGAATGAAGAATTCAAAGAAACTACTTTACTCATTAAAAATAAAAAAACCTCTGTTTTGATTCATTACACTTGGCAATAGGGAAAACGCAGGGTAAACAGTCTTGCATGGTATTTTTTAGTATGTGTGTATGTATATATATGAAAGCTTTTAACATCCCTGCACACCAAAGAATGGTAAAATGTATCTCTCTCTCTCTTTCTCTCTCTAATATTTGGGGAAATAGAATCACTGACTATGTTGCTGTGGACGGGTGAGAGTTGTAGCTGTGCTTGGGCATAATATTCCTAAGCTACTCAACAGCTTTTAACATGAGCCTGTGCTCTTACTTGTGATGTTGTTACTCATGCATTGAAAATTAATAAAGGTTTCCCACATTGTGCTGAAGCACAATGTATCTTAGACTTCATACATTGTTGTAGCTTATTTATTGCATAAGATCCAGAGTTCTTCCATTAAAGTGGTATTATTGTTGGACATATCAATTACCGTAATTATTTCCATATTCTGAATATCAGCCAGGATTTTCATTGTACAAAGGAAGGAAGAAGCACCCTAGCCATATTCAGGAAATCTTTTGAATTCATCTGGCTTCTGGAGTAGACCGTCTAATTGGTCTGCTACCCTGTGGAAGTTCACACTTACTGCCAGTCAAAAGCTAACCAGATGGTGATATGTTGGTGACAGCAAAACATATTGACTACTCCAATTTCAGACCACCAAAGAAAATACCAGATGCGGAGAATGCCTTGCTGAGTGAGTGATACTCATTACTAAAAGAGAGAAGATTGACCAGCACTGGTCAAAGCAAATATGAAATCCTACAAATCAGTCTATATGCAGTACATACAAAAGGCTGGATTAAATTCAGTTGAAAAAGTAGTTAACATTAGTTGAATAAATATTAATAATGTAAGAGGAACAGGTGACATATTAATGCCAGAAAAGAACAAAGACTTGACATAATTATTAAGTAAGATTTAAAAAGTACAAAAGCAAGATTACAGATAAACATCAAAAAGATAAAAATAATGACTGCAGAAGAATTACATAATTTGGATGTTGACTGTGAAGAAATCAAATAGTTACAAAGATTTTGTAGGCCCCATCCAATCATCAATCCAAACAGAGACTGTGGCCAGAAAACCACAAGAAGACTGAGACTTGGAAGGGTGGGTCTGAAAGAGCAAGGAAAGATCCTCAGGCATAAGGAGATGTTCACTGGAGACCAAGGCCAGGACCATCCACACTCTTGTATTCCTGACAGTTGTGTATGAACGTGAAAAATGGGCAGTGAAAAAAGCTAACAGGACAATACAACCACCAGAATTATTTAGAATCTAATGTTGGAGAATTTATAGATATCATGGACTATCACAGACTGACTACCAATGAAGCCTGAACTTTCTCTCAATGTCAAAACTACTAAACTGAATCAATCGTACTTTGAGCATGCAATGAGAAGACAAGGCTTAGTCTGAAAAGAAGTTGAAGGAATTATGAAAAAAGAACTGAGCATGAGATAGATTCAGACAGGTATGACAGACCTGTCTGTTTGGACATCCCGCTATGGCAGTGGAGTAGACCGCACAGCCAGTGACTCAACGCCAAGTGTCAGGTGGTGGTTAACTAATCTGACTCCCTAAAGGGGTCAATGGCTATGGGCGGATGAGCCCCTTTAGGTGGGGTGATGGTCACCCTCAGTGGAGGAATTGCCACTGAAAACCATCATATCGGGCCCAATGGCAAAATGAGTGGAGGAGGAACTCTGATTCCCAATGGTCATGGAGGCGGAAGAGGCCATGCCAGATGGCTGTGGAGGCGCACCTTGTCCATATCCTCAAGGCTGTGGCGGTCCATTGTAGTCTCTGTGTTAAATCCTGCATGTTGCGCTTCATGTGTGCCGTGGGTGATGGCACGAGATCATAGTGTGTGGGTCACTTTATGGCAAGATGGGATCCATCTTAAACAAATTCACGCCAGTGACATTTTTCCTGCTTCAGGAAAAAAATATTCTCGGATACATGTTGCGGTCAATGATGAGATTGACTCAAATAAAGGGAAACAAAGGTGTTTGATTTTCACCAAGGCTATTAATGATAGGACTGTTTCTCGATCACAGATTCATAGGGATAACATACATTGGAAGTGATAGCAACAGAATCCTAACACTGTCCCATCTATTCACTCATGGTAGTATACATCAAAAATGGTAGACAGCTGTAGTGTTATTTTTGGATGTTGATCTTCAGGCATACATAAGATAAGGCCAACAAGTTGCATCCAACATTCACAGTTCTTGATAAGTGTTCTGAGTCTGATCTTTATAGTACCTCTTCATTAGTAGTATGAACATGATATGAGACATAGAGGATTCTTTTTTCTTTGTGGCAATACTTATGGCTGCTGTAGACCAAATTGAGCTCATGCGATGAAACACTGCGGACGCCATTCCAATTCGGCAATTGACGTCTTTGTTGTGCCTTCATTAGTAGATGTAATACCTGCTCAGATAGGTAAATTGTTGGACTTGTTCTATACCATGGTCACAAACTGTTATAGAAGTACTATTCTTGACACTTCTGACCAGCATAAACTTGGTCTTCTCAATATTTATATGTATACCAATCTTTCTGACTTCATTATCTAAACTGGTGGTCATTTCATGCAAGCACACTTTGTTTTGCTAAATAGTATGATGTCATCTGCATAATCTAAATCTGGTAGATGAGCTGTTATCCAAAATTAGGGTTATCCATCGTTCTACACATAACAAAGTGCATGGAAAGGAGAAACAAAAATTGTGACAGAATACATTCATTAATGTTAGAGAAGTCTGTGTTGCCAGATTCTGTTTATATGCAGCAGGTAAGGTTAACATACAGGCTCTTGAAGATGTTGATAAAGTGCTGAGGAATAACATAGGTCTTTACAATACAGTATTCTATTGTGAATCTCGATGAATCGAGTCAAACAATTTAAAAAAATCAATACAGTTGATCACCATTGGATTCTGGAATTCTGTGCTCTGTATGATGGTGTTTCTTACGGTCAAGATCTGATCATTATAAGAGTATTCTTTTCTGAATCTTGCTTGTCCTTCATGCATGTATTTTATTTATTTTATTTATTTATCATTCACATTTGTAAATGCCGCCCACTCAGGCAGAACCCGACTCAGGGCGGCATTACAACAGCTCCAAAAAATACATAAAAACATTATAAAACCTTATAAAACCCACCCAATAAAAAACCCACCCAATAAAGAAAAATCCGACATCCACCCCCATTTAAAACCCATATCCCACTCACCCGTCCCACCTACCACACAGAGGGAAAGAGAGAGAGTCTTATAAAAACCAGCCGGCGGGGGCCATAGTCCCGTTCGGGCCCCACACCTGCCCTGCCAGATTCCTCTCTGAGCTGTCAGCAGAAGTACAAGTAGCAATAGTCTGCCAATATAGGGGCATCTTTATTTGCTTAGGCTTCTCCACAATCAGGGGTACTGTCTGGGTACATCTGATCTTTTCTCATTCATTTGTATTCTGGCTGCATCCCAGCTAGATTCCTACTTTATATAATGCAGCCTTCCAATGTTAATTCATCACTCCCTGGCAAATAGAAGGGGAAGAAATGGAAGCAGTGACAGACCACCTTCTTGGGATCTAAGATCACTGCAGATGGTGACTATAGCCATGAAATAAAATTACACTTACTTCTTGGGAGGCAAGCTATGAAAAACCTAGACAGCATAATAAAAAGCAGAGACATCATCCTGCCAACAAAAATCTGCATAGTTAAAGCAATGGTCTTCCCAGTAGTAATGTATGGCTGTGAGAGCTGGAGCATAAACAAGGCTGAGTGCAGAAGAATAGACACATTTGAATTGTGGTGCGGAGGAGACTCTTGAGAGTCCCCAGGACTGCAAGGAGATCAAATCAGTCAATCCTGAAGGAAACCAACCCTGACTTTTCATTGGAAGGACAAATACTGAAGATACTTTGGCCACCAAATGAGAAGAGAGGACTCACTTGAGAAGTTCTCAGCCTTGATGCTAGGGTAGATGGAAAGCAAAAGGAGATGGGGGTGGCAGAGGATGAGATGGATGGAATTGTTGATGTGATGGGTGTAAATCTGGCTGGGCTGTGGAGGATGGCAGATGACAGAGGAGCCTGGCGTACGGTGGTCCATGGGGTCACAAAGGGTCAGACTCAACTGTGCGACTGAACAAAAAAAGGTTAATTCAAAGTGTTGGTATCAATGCTTCAATTCCTGCAAGGTTTGGGACCAAGTTATTTTAAGGACCATCTACACACATGGAAACCTATCCAAGCATTAAGACTGGGCACAGATGCCTTGCTGACTTCCCATTAACAGGGACATTTAGGCTCCTTACATAAAAGATCATATTTATGCTTTTCGGACCATATTTATGCAAAACTCTCTCTGTCAGGTACAGTTAGTTACCTCTGCTTTGTTTCCAGGTGAGCATTAACCATTTTTGCTTTGATTGCTTTAAATTAAGAGAATAGATTAATATTCATACTGCTGTGTGTTTGTTTTTCATGGCTGTTCTTGAGGAATCTAGAAATAAAGATAGAATAACTGGCCTGTAATTGTATAATTGTTCTTTCTGTTTTACATTTTAATTTTGCTATCAAAGAAACAATTGAAACTGCCAGTACACTCATGATTGGGACAGCTTGCTTTGATAATCCTTTTACTGGGAAACATCAGTAGGAGACAGGTGTTTCTCCAGTGTCCTTGTTTGCAGGCTTCCCATGGGTAGCTGGTTGACTCTGGTTGGGAGCTGATGCTGGGTTTGACAGGCAACCAGTTTAGTCAAGCAGAGCTCCTTGACTGTTTCTGAATTCTTATGTTCCTTGTTCACCCAAAGCAGATAAACCAACATAATGTTGGAATGAGAAGGTCCTGTAAAATATGAGCAGGCACAAACAAATTCTTGTAGGAATTCCACTGCTTTGACTCCAGTCCTCTTTTGTGAAAACAAGGAGAAACATGTATTTGATGGGTTCAGTTTTCTAGTTATCTCTGATATTATGATTTGTGTTTGGAGGAATACTGCTGTTACTACTGGTGTAGAGATTTTGCTCCACTTGTTCCTGTGTTCTGGATTTTTTTTTGTTCCCTGGTAGCCTAGCAGCTATTAGTAACACTGTTGTGGAGGAGGGAGAGATGTAATCCCAGTTGTCACAAAATGCAGTGTACTAGTAAAATCTGTATAGTGTGAGAAATAGTGACTGTGCAGTCTAATACTGATGGAATAACCAAGATGGAAGGCAGATTGTGTGGCTGTTTTGTATGTTCATGGTAGTGCAGGGTCAGACAGAGTGTGGTATGTAGTCATGAATGTGGGTGGACTTAACGTATGCTCATCACTTGAGTATATATAGCCCTGAAAAAAATCTGTGATTCTTCCTGGTACCAGTGATTGGGGTGGTCTATTGTGGTAATGTGGTTAAAAACAATTAGCTAAACTGTCCTTCATCTTTTTATTACCACCTTTAGTAGAGGCCAAGTACTGACAGCTTTCACTCAGAGTCACTGAAGTACGTTCAACAATGTATTATTTCTAGCATCCTCTCCACATCACGTTGCCCTTAGCTTGTTTTAATTATTTTCTTTTTCCTCTTGTTGCGTTTGCTTCCCTGGAAACCACTTGTTTGTTTCCTTTTGTGATTGGGGTTTTAAATGGCTGGAATGCTGTGGCACCTTTAGAATGCTTGCCTAACTTGACTTATGTAAGGTACAATTATTTTTATTGTCACTCCTTTTCTTGTTATTAAGTGAACATACAATGCAAGGTGAGATGGAACGAAGAGCCCTTGGCTATTAAAGGAATATGGTCAGAGAAGAGGGAAGAAGATTTAAAGGGGTTCAGAGGATACAAGCTAGAGGCTTGTGAGAAAAGAGACAAACTGTTTGAAGAGATGCGCGTAAGGAAATTTTGCATGGTTAGTTACACCATCTTCTTTGTAGAGGGTGGTATTAGCTCTTATTTCTTTTTTCTATGGGCATAGCTTGGTCATTTTGATCTTTCAGACACTTTCTCCTTTTTTAAAACTGTATTCAGTATAGTTGGACCAAGAGATCTGATCTCTGCACTTATCTGCAGTCTTCCATTATACACCCACTCAGCCCTGTGGAGTTAAGTAGTTAACTGGGTACTGAATGCAGGAGTGAGGCAGCAAAGGAATTTCTTTTATATTCTGGGAAGCCCTTTGTGCTGTTTATACTACAGTAACTTCTTCTTCGTGATCCCTGTGAATGCACATGAAATGGTTAAATTCCTCCATATGCGCAAACAACTTAGAATGTTCCAGAGATTCAAAAGAGCCACAAGCTCCTTCCATCCTTCCCAGGATGTATGTTTCCCACCCAGAAATCCCTCAGTTCTTTTTTTAATGTCACAGGGTGCAGACCTAATCACCATTCCAGAGCTCTTCACATCAATCCATACGTGAATATTCTCTGTATATGTTTTTATGCATATAGTTCTCTCTGCTTATTGTTTTCTTCTCTTTAAAAAGTTCATTTTTCTGTGTATAGAATTAGGACTGTTACTGTTTTATGGCCTTTTCATCGCCTTTCAAGAGATGCGAGGACTGTAATAACAACATTTCCTCCAATGATGGCCACTCCAAGTGCCTTTATTAAATAAATAAATAACTTTATTACAGTCATTGACCAGCAGAGTAAATAGGGTTTAAGTACACGAGATACAATTAAAATGTACTACCACAAATGTATCTACTTGAGGTTAAATAAAATAGAATAAAATCAGTTCTTAAAATTGGTGCTACATTTGAGCTAGGTAATGGAACATCACCTCTTTAAATCTGAATTTAAAAAGAATAAAACAACACTGGTTTATGCCTTTATTGCCTTAGGTCATTAGACTCAGTCTTGAGTGATTTGTAAGAGCTCTAAAGAACAGAGAGTCATGATTGAAGTTATATTTGTGGCAGAAATCTCTACAGGCTGTTGATTCTATTTCACCGAATATTTGCACACCATGTTATTTGTACTGTACCACCAAACCTAGACCTGAAATGCATGACCTGAACTCAGACCAGAGGGTATGCCCTAGTGCCATACTCCCAAGACAAGTACGCCATGATATAAGAAGGCCCCTAAACCATCTAGACTATCTCCCCAAAAGAAGACTTTTTCAGAGCCAAAGAAATGGAAAACTAAATGAAAGTCCTTACAACAGTCTAAAATGAACTCTCCTCGCACCTTTACTCCACCAGGTCTAGCCACTGACGATCATAGGCACCAGGAAGACTTAGTGTGACTTTGGATGGCATCAGAGTCAGAACCAAAGCCTTCCCCTTCCCTCTTCAGAGGCATGCCCTGCTGGCAGGTTGCTCTGGAGATTCAGGAGGAGGATACAGGGTGATCTCAGCCTTCCAAACCATCTCCAACCTCCAGTAATAGGGGATGGGTTCTTAATCCCCCCATTACACATTCCCCAGGCATGGACTCGAGGTCACCAACAATGCTACTGCCAGGAAAAAATTAAAGCTCAAACACTGATACTTTTTGCAGTATCGGATATTGGAGTTGAAAGGGCCATAGTATTTTCCAAGCCCTTATTTTGCCTATCCACCTGGCTGTTATTCAGGTGCAAATTGGCTACAATTGATCCTGTATTTTTGGGTCCATATGGCAAATATGGGATGCAGCCTGTTGGCGCTCCTTTCTATGATCCCTTGACCTCTACTCTGAACTACCAGTGTGAGGAGATGGATCACCACAGTCAGTACATCTGTCGTAGTTGACATAGGCTACTCACCCTTCCAGGTGACTCTGGTATCGGGACTCTGATTTCAAGTCATCAGCCTCTGACGCCATACATCAACAAGCAACCCAAGTGTTGGAGAGGCCTCAACACCAACAATCCCCATCATTGGAATCTGATGGGTTTCTAGCACAGATATCAAGACATTCGGCATGAAGAGTCCTGAAACACAGACCACCTGCATTTGACTCCAATTCTGAACCAGAACATATACCAGAACAATTCTGAACATAAATCATGGCACCAGACTTCGACATTGAAGTCTGCTACCTGTCCAAAACATCACCACAGAGAATATTCTCCGATGTCGACTCACTGTGCTTGGTATCATGCACACTCAAAAATGAAAAAGTAATCCAAAACAGTTTCTTCTCATGGTATTTGTCAATCAGCCTCAGAATCTTCATCCTCAACACCAGAAAACCTTCACCAGAAATCCACACTGCCACAAGAGCACATCAGCTCACACCACACACAAAACTGCCACTAAGGTGCTCAAATTCTCTGTGGTGATGTTTTGGACCGGTAGTATACTTCAATGTTGAAGGTGCCATGATTTATGTTATGGTTCAGAATTGGAGTCAAATGCAGGTGATCTGTGTTTCCATGTAAAGAGCTTCCTTAATTCCAAGAGAATCTTCGATATCGTTTTAGACCCCTGCATGCCATGAGGCTCAGCGTCTTGATGTCTAGATGGAAAGTGGACTGATCATTAAGTGTAAAGAGATTGTTGAGTCTTGGAAGATGTATGTGTTGGAGAGACATCTGGACAAGAGTAGAGAACCATGGCTGTCTCGGCCAACAAAGGGGCAATGACTTTGACGTTTGTTTGCTCTTGGAAGAGTCTTGTCACAACCCTAGCTAACAGAGGAATCGGTGGAAAAATATGTAGCATCCCTTGAGTCCAGTCAATCATGGATGCATCCCCCAGAGAATTCTGCCTACCCCTGCTCTTGAGCAGTACCTAATACATTTTTTTTGTTGTGCACTGATGCAAATAGGTCTATTGCCGAAGTTCCCCATTGTTTGGTGATTGACTTCTAGGCTATGGGTGAAAGCACCCACTGACGAGAATACATGTTGAGCCTGCTGAGATGGTCCACTATGTGTTGCTTGTACCCGCAAGATGAACTGCAATGAGAATATAGGTTTAGAGAGGCACCACTCCCATAGAGTAAGTTCCTCCTTGGCAGTTTATGTAGTGCATCACAGTTGTTCTGTCTGTTGTGATTTGCACTACTTTTCTTCCGATTAGCAGCTTGAAGGCTTTGCATAACCTTGAGAATTACAAGAAGTCTGAGGTGATTGATGTGGAGTGTCTTCTCTGATGTTGACCACCAAACATGAAATTGATAGCCTTTGCAGTGTGCACCTGACCCCAACAAGCTGGCATCAGTTGTGATTTGTACAGTTGGTCTCTGGGTCATAAACATGTTGCTTACCTATAACTGTAGTTCTTTGAGTGGTGACCCGTGAATTCACGCATCCCAACCTCCTCTCAATCTATTAGACTTTGCTTTTTATTCAGCAGTGGCGGAAATTGAACTGAGAGATTGCTGGATGGGAGATGCTCTCTGGCTCTTTCAAAGGTCTGGAACATTTCAAGTTATCTTTGCAAGCACAGGAATTTAACCCATTTGTGTGAACTCACAGGTGACCACTTGAAGAACTACAGTTACAAATAACCAACCTGCCCATTCAGAATGTATATGGGCTTTTCTGAAAAATTTGAAATAATATGATTTTATTTAGGTTGCCAAGGCTTCTTACAGAATGGGCTGGTATGTGAGTAAGGGTGGGAGATATTTTTGGCTGACATTAGGTTTGGACCTGTGATTTATTTAGTTTTAGCCACAACATTGTACCTACTCTCTGCATAAGCTAGTAATGATATTTAATTCTGCTCCTTGAGATATGTAGGCTATTAATAGCCTCAGGCAAAAAATATTTTTTTAATAGTTTTGAATAGGTTCCAAATTTGGAATGAAAGTAAGTGTTCATGAAAAATTGTACACACTCTGTATATCTATCACTGTTTGATTCCATTCTAATTTTGTAAGTCACACAGAGTAGTCTGTCATACTTGTAGATGCCTGTTGTCATTATAATAAAAGTCAAGAAAATAACAGAGTCTAATGACTCACCGCTCAATCTAGAAAGTACATGAAATGATAGCCTAGAGGAAAAACTACAGTGGTAGATGTAAAGGACATAATGCTGTGCCAGCGTGTTTCTAAAGCCACTGTGCTTTTAAAAAATAACAAAACAGTTTTTTTTAAGATTCTCTGGTGAAAGGATGGTGTCCTACATTATGTGCTAAAGATACTTTAAAGTTATCTCTTCTTGGACATCCAACACTTGATGCAAGAAAAAGGAAATTGCCTTAATCTGGGTTTAGAGGTGACATAGATTCTTCATTAGTACCTTAATACCTATACATAGGTATCAAATGCTTTTCTTTCTGTCGCCACAAAGCTCAGTCATCTATGGGGGCTCGGTGGAGCAGATGGAAGAAAGGTTGCTGATACAAGAAAGAACTGTTTACTTTATTTCGGGTATGCCCAGAAAGATTCAGTGTTGTACTTTGAATCCATAGACTTTTTTGTTATGGGAGATAGATGGCTGCATTAAATTAGGTACAGTACTGTAGCTTGGTTTCAGAGAACCAACTTGTGATTTATAGAGTTTTTCTTGCCCTGAAGTAACTCTTGCCCAGTGTACAGTTCAGAGGTTTTGCTCCATAGAAATGGTTCAAGTTATGAAATTTCATTCTGTAATGTATTTGCTAGCTATAGAAAACCCAGATGAAGTGGTTTAGTATTTTTTTTTTAAAGAGAGAGAGAGAGAGTGCTGCATTGCATATAGACAGCAGGGGATTGTTCTACAGAACCTTTGGCTTCTTGATCTGGTTTGAGACTAAGGATAGTTTCCCTTTGCATTAGACAGAAAATGTACATCAAGTTGAACTGTCTACTGCCCCCTGTTAACACACACCACTAATTCTAGTGTTTGAGGTGGTAGCCGTGTTAGTCTGCGCAAGCATATCAGAGAGCAAACAAAGGTACGGTAAAGGTCATCCTTGTTCGAAAGCCAGTCGTATCTGACTCTAGGATTTAGTACTCATCTCTGTTTCATAGCTGAAGAGCCAGCGCTGTCTGCTTCTGCAGACGTTTCATGTGGCAGGCATGACTAGACACCAGAGCGCACGGAACGCTGTTTACCTTCCCACTGAGGTGGTCCCTATTTATCTACTTGCAATTTCTTGCTTTCAAATGATTAGGTTGGCAGGAACTGGGACAAATACGGGAGCTCATTCCGTCCTGCAGTACTCTGGAATCGAACCGCTGACCTGCCGCCTCCCAGTCAGTGTCTTAGGCACACACATAATTTAGTATGAATTGTGTGGAGGAAGGATGCAGTACTGCCCTTCCTCCAAACTTGTTCTATCCTGATTTTTCAATAAATTCTGGAAAGTAAGTAGGCAGGCAGACTGATTGACTTTATATACATACATGCATATATTTAATTACTGTATGTATAATTCTTTTACATATTCTGTTGAAAGCAAAATAATTTCTATATAACCATATATATGCCTGTTTCCAACATAAATGCCAAAGTTCATATTTTAAAATTATGAGATTTCTACAGCCACTTGTACCACTTCAAAGAACAACTTAATCTATTAAATATTAATTATTAAAGAACCCAATTATTGTGGTAGAATATGTGGAATACTGAAGATGGATTGTAACTCTCTGCAGTGATGTTTCCTCCTCCAACCTCTTGACAGTGAAAATTAATGAGCTATAATTTTCTCTATGCCTGATCTCTCATTCAAAGTGTTCATGGATATGCCTGAATATTTTTTTCCAGAAAAAGCAAAAAGTGATGGACAGTAGGGAGAATAAGGGAAAATAATATATCTCCATTTTCTGTACATTCATTATATTATAGATCTTATGCATCTCTTCTTTCAGTCATCTTTTTCATAAAAACAGTCCCAGATGCATTCATCTCTCCATGCAGAAAGGGTGCTCCAGCTCTTGAACATTTTATTTGCCCTTGTAGTATTCATCTAAACCAGGGGTGCCCCAACTATGGCCCATGGGCCAGATCCTGCCCCTGACGCCCATTCATCCAGTCCACAAAGCCCTTGTCGCTCCCGGAAGCTGAAGTAAAATGCAGCCATACTGGCACATTTTACTTCTGCTCCCGGGAGCGACGAGGGCTTTGTGGGCCGTAAGAATTGGCATCAGGGGCAGGATCTGGCCCATGGGCCAAAGTGGCCGGCCCCCTGAACCACGTGACTGGCCCACAGCCCAAAAAGTTTAGGCACACCTGACCTAAACCTTTTTAAGTGGCAAAAGTGCATTTGTATTTCAGTTTTGGCCTATTGTACTCCTGTGCTGTTCTTACCGTGTTTTGCTCTTGGCATTCTTAGGTTGCAGATAGAAGAATCTTCTAAACCTGCAAGCTGGACGATGCAGTTAGAGAAAGCTGTAACAACAAACTACAAACCAGTAGCTAATCATCAGTATAATGTGAGTTTCTTTTAATAGTTGTTTCTTTTAATTGATTCCTTGCTGATACATGTTTTACAGAGGGGACAGACAGGAATCAGATTTTCCTTTTGAAAGTGAATCTTTCCTAAGCAACGCATAAGCCTCAAGTGTACCTTTGAAATGTACCTCTTGCTCTTTTTGAAGTCTCAGACAGTTATCTTACTGCTAAGATATTGTCCTGGAGTGTGAAAAAAAGCTATTTACCATCCCTGACTCCTACTAGGATTTGACACTCATTGTTCACAGTCTGGTATTCTGTGTTCCTTTATGCCAGTTATTTATCTTACTAAAGCAGTGGTTCCAATGCTTGTGTTGCGAGATGATGTTGAACATCATCCTTAGAAACCTCAACCAGCATGGCCTATGGTTAGAGATCTAAGGAGTATTATTCTAATAATGTCTCTGGACCTACCTGTACTTTTGGGAACCATTGAAGTAAAGAACAGATGATACTTTCCAGACCATCATCAAGGTGCCCAAGTTTTGCAATGCTTATGGCAGTGTTCTTGCTTCAGAATTACGAAGTATGAAGGAAGGCCCCTATTCTGCAGCTACCTTACATGACAGAACAGATAAAAACATCCAGTCTGGCGCTTGTGGCTAATATAAGAACTCTCAAATGCTATGGAGGAGGCTAAACACAATAATTGATTGAAAAAGTGTTTTGGCCAGTTAGGTCTTTATTGCTTCATTTTTAGGTGGACTCATTTCTACTTGCCTCATTTTCATTGGCTCAGTTACCCAGTGTCAGTTACACGGCCAGATAAAGCTTGCACACAATTTTGTACCTTTTAAAAGCTTAAATAGAGTATCATCCTGATACAGAATTTTGATCAGCCTTTGTTTATTGGCTGCATCTGTATTGATATTTTGTTTGACAGATTGAGTATGAAAAGAAGAAAAAAGAAGATGGAAAACGAGCTCGGGCTGAAAAGCAGCAAGTGTTGGACATGCTTTTCTCAGCTTTTGAAAAACACCAATATTACAACATTAAAGACTTAGTGGACATAACTAAACAACCAGTGGTAAGTGCTTTTTCCAAAACCCTTTCTTTAAAATAATGAAGGTTATCACTAATCACCTTTATTGATTTCTAGTAGGAGATTGTAGAGTCAGTTTCTTCAGAATGTGTATTTTAAGAGTTCCAAGTAAACAAATTGTAACAGGCTCATACAATTTAAACATGCTGGAATAGGTGTTTGTGATCTCTGTACAGTATGATGAAAAGTAATCAGGATCATGTAGGTGGTTTATGCTTTGTCAGTCTGCTTGGTTGGTGCCCATGTTGTAGTTTTGGGAACCTAGCATGACAAATTCTTCATGCACCAGCTGCTCAGTGACGAAGAGAGACTGACAAGAGTTCATGCACCAGCTGCACATCAGGAAGGGGTGGAAATGCAACTTTGATTCAGCAGTAACCTCTATACTCCCTTTAGGTTTTAGAGGCAGGCTTCTGCTTTTTTAAAACGAGCAAGAAAGAAAATACAGTAAAACCTTGCATAAAGAGCGCCTCGCCTAGAGACTAACTCTCTTAAAGAGCAGAATTTTCTCTGAATGGTCGCCTCGCTTAACAACTAAAACCAACCAAAAACTCGCTTAACAACTAAATCTGGGTTCACAATCACCCCCCACCTGAAGTCACAATTGGTCACTTACCATGGCAGCAGAGCAGTGGTGGGCTCCAAAAAAATTTACTACCACACTGTGGCCGTGGTATGGTGGGCATGGCCAGGGCAAAGTCCCGTGTTGCACCCAAATTAGGACTACTGTACTTTATTTAAAAACTTGGATGGGCCAGCCAGAATTTCTGCTACCAGTTCAGCTGAACTGGTGCGAACCTGCTGATGCCCACCACTGCAGCAGAGGTGCTTTTTCCAAGTGTTTTGCTTAAAGAGCAACTTGCTTAAAGAGCAAAAGCGTGGAATGCATTATGCTCTTTAAGTGAGGTACCACTGTAGTAATCTTGATGTAGAAATCTGTCTTGAAACTAGATGTCCTCTGTGCCTGTGGAGCGCTGGCAAGCTCCATCTGGCATGTTGGTGGAGAGGACAACTGTTGAGCAGCTCTAGGCTAATCCAAGTGGTAGAATTCTGGGTTTTATTCTTTCGGACTGCATTGTAGCCTATACAGTATTTATGTAATGCCCAACTATGGCATTAATTAAAATCTCTGCATAGTAAATTATTATATCAAGAAGAACACTGCTATATGACACAAATTTGCTGTACCAGCAATGGTTATCTCCCAGTGTTATTGATCTATTCCACCCATAGTGCAAAGTTATGAGAACTGCTGTTCCAAAACATCATTCCAAAGTGTAATACAGTTTTTAATAGAACAAGTCTGCTGTTTCATCCCAGATAATGTACCATATATGTTGTCCCTAAAGCATTTGCCCAAGGCAGGGAGAATCCAGACAGACACAACAGAGCATGTAGACCAGGGGTGGCCAACCTACGCCCCATGGGCTGTGTCCGACCCATGACACGATTTCATGTGGCCCGCCACCACTCTCGCTGCTACCAGAAGCAGATGCATTTATGACAGCCATAAAATGTGCCCACCCATGTGTAAATGTGACCGCGCCTGCCATAAATGCTGCCGTAAATGCACCCACAGCTGTCATAAACCTGTTTATGACAGCTGCGGATGCCTTTTACGGCAGTGTTTACAGCAGAAGGAATTGAGTGACCGGCCCGCTCGGCTATCTAGGGGGCATGGTCCAGCCTGCGGCATGAAAAGGTTGGGAACCCCTGATGTAGACAAATTCTGGTTTGAGAAAGATGGTTTGAACTATTTATGGTTCTTAACCGTGTTCTTCTCGTTTCATCTAACAGTTCAGATCAAAACAGTTTGAGCTCATAAATACAGAGACTTACATAATGCCTTTGGCTGAAGATGCAGGGCTATTTCTCAGTATAGCTGTCCTTTAAACATTATTACTATCTTGTTGTAGTTCCTTGTAGTAACTTGGAAATTGCGCAAGATTATTGCAAAATAGCTATCTACTATACTTTATTGTGCAACATTTAATTACAGAATATTTGCACCATAGACCACTGTTTTCCCTCTTTTGGTGGGTTTGCAATAACACCTTAGAACTTGCCATATTTTGGACTGAAGGATTTCTTGGCATCATAGCAATTAAAGTGATGCTTAAAATTGAAGCCTGGATAGGCCTGGCTGGTATAATTTAGGATTTTGGAGGGTTGGGCCAGGAAATTGTTCAGAGCTTTAACCATGAATTCCTATTAGGGTCACTGTAAGCCAGTTCTTTCTTAGCCTTTGTTCTCTGTAGGAAGTATATTCCATTCCTTGGAGGACTGTTAGAAGCATTACTAAGGTAATGCCTGCAAAGTGCTTTGAAACTTCTGAAATGCTGGTTGAAAAGCGTTCATGTTCTGGGTCACTTACTTTACTCAGCTGTTCTTATCTTTATAAATTCTGAGAAACAATATCCATGTTTATGAACTCTGCAGCTCTGAAACAAGTGCTCTTTTCACTACTACACATGAAAAGTTTGTTTTCCATTTAAAAATCTGTTTTGAGGACCTGTAATATCTTTCTTATAACAAAACAAAACAAAAAAAATCAAGGACGGAGCTTTATATAAAATGCATTTGTGGAGAAAGCTTTTGTGCTGTAAACATGTTCTTGTCATTCTTTGGAGGCTTGTTTTTCCCATAGACAAAGCAGGAAAGAATTTAAGTGGGAACAAATTTACCAACCTTGCTTTTAAAAGCAAAAGCCTCAAAGTACATTTCAATAGACTCAAACAAGGCCTGATGTTGTAAATGCTTTGCAGAGCTATTGAGAATTGTTGCCTTGCTGGCAAATCCTGGAACTATGAGATGCAAAAACGAGCACTTCAAAGGTTTTCAGCACATTTATTTCCCTGCTGAGGCTGCCAGAACACATTTCCTATGGTTTTATTTGGGTGAGAATTACTCCTACATTGCAAAAGAAAATGGTCTTAAAGCCCTCTTGTGCCATTCTGTAGGAAACTATAGAAGTTACATTTTGGTGTTCCAGAAGTTTGGTAATACAGTAGAACCCTGCATAGCAATTTTAATCTGTTCCACGTAACTGATCGCTATGCGGTTTTCGTCGTTGTACAAACTTCCCTGTGGGAAAATCCGTACAGCGATTTTCCCTGTGGAGAAAAACCGTACAACGATGTTTGGCACTAAGTGGTTTTTCCATTGGAAAATCGTTGTACGGATTTTCCCATAGGAACGATCACTATGCGAAATAGCTTTCCCCCCTCCAAGCCTCACCGCTATGCGATTTCATCAGTGGAACATCGGTTAACAAACAGCTCGGTTAACATACAAATTGCATAACCAAAGGAAATCCATAGAAAATAGTGGCTCAGTTTGCAGATTTCCCCCCAGAATGGATTAATTGGTTTTCAGTGCATTCGTATGGGAAACCATGTTTCGGTTAATGTATAATATTTTGGTTTTCAATGCATTCCTATGGGAAATTCAGTTAAAGTAATTTTCGCTGTAAGAAACATCCTGGACAATGAATTATGTTAACTGAGGTTAACTCCATGGGTAACACTCCATGAAACTTTTGGGTACTAGTTCTCAAACAAATAAGAAAAAGTATTTTTTCACCCAGAGGATCACAGCTGTATGGAACTCCCTGCCAGAAGAAGTGGTGACAGCTGTCAGTCTTCACAGCTTTAAGAAAGGATTAGACAAGTTCATGGAGGACAAGGGTATCAATGGCTATAATTATGGATACCTAAGGACAACCTCCGGGTTGGAGAGATAGGCAGGATATCTCTCAATGCCATTTCCAGGGAATCCTAAGCAGGTGAAGGCATCTGAAGGACGTTGTATGAGGTATCACTGTATTATGATAATGTGGTACCTTGTAATTGTAATTATATATTTTGTATCTTTGTTAGCTGCCCAGAGTCACTTTGTGAGTGGAGTGGCATACAAATCAAACAAACAAACAAACAAACAAACAAACAAATAAATCTGCTTCGGAATACCCTGAAGGAAATGTTGAGCCACTGTGTGAGACAGAATGCTGGACTGGATGGGCTGTGGCCTGTTCCAGCAAGGCTGTCCTTATGTTCTTATGAGGTACCACTGTAATGGCAAACTTTAGATCTCAATCTGCAGCCTGTGGACCAGATGTGGCACCATTTTATGTGCCCCCCCACCAACTCCACAATACCAGGAAGTGCCATGTGGTGGAGGAAGGACAAAATGGCTGTCTGGTCCCCGAAGCTGTCTGAGGGACCATGACCTGACCCCCGGCTTTAAAAAGTTGAGAACTCCTGTTTTAGATTAACAAATACAGTGGAACCCCGCATAAACGAAAAAACTCCGTTCCACGGAGCTCTTGGCTATGCGTTTTTTTTGTTATGCGAAGCTAATGGGAGATGCCCCTGATAACAAACAAAAAATGTTCGTTATCCGGGGTTCCCATTGACCGGGTATACCCTGGTTAGCAAAAACTCCACATAACGAACACTTTTTTTCATTATGCGAGATCACCCTTACATAACGAACGCTTCGTTATGTGAATTTTTCACTATGCAATGCGTTTGTTATGCGAGGTACCACTGTATACATTTTTAAAAAGTACAGTATATATCAAATGACTATATATGTTATATGCCAGTGATGGTGAACCTTGGCACTCCAGGTGTTCTTGGACTTCAATTACCAGAAGCCCAAGTCAGCACTTCTGCTGATCAGGGCTTCTGGGAATTGAAGTTCAAGAACAGCTGAAGTGCCAAGGTTCACCATCACTGTTATATGCTGTCAAGTTGGAACTGCCTTACAGTGATCCTACTAGGGTTTTCAAGGTAAATGAGGTATTTAAGAAGGGGTCTTCCCAATGCCTTCCGGGACTGTGGTGGCTCAAGTGGTTAAGACGCTGAACTTTAAGACTGGAAGGTCGGAGTTCTGTACCCGAGTACTGGACAACAGAGTGAACTCCCATCTCTGTCCCAGTTCCTGCCATCCTAGCAGTTCAAAAGCAAAAAATTGCAAATAGGGACCACTTCGGAGGGAAGGTAAACAACATTCTGTACACTCTGGTGTCTAGTCATGGCTGCCACATGTCCACAGAAACATCTGCAAATGCAGACAGGGCTGGCTCTTTGCTATAAACAGAGATGAGCACTGTACGACTGTCTTTTGAGCAAGGGTGACCTTTCCTTTTCCCAGTGCCATCCTTGCAGTGGGATCCCATGGGCACATGGGGATTTGCATGCAGGTCTCCTGAATCTTGACTGCCAGTCTATCCACCACACCACACTCGCTCCCCATAAAATTACTGGGGTTGCTATTTACAGTAATTAAAGGCCATGAAAGCTGTGATGTAGGCAGCATGTCTATGCTGACAGAGCATCAGGAGGTAAGGAAAAGTTTGGTTTTCCCTGCCAGCCTTTATTATAAAAGTTAGACCATACCGTCCCCAGCTTGACCTGTGTGACAAGAGCAGAGAGCAGTCACGTTGATGGTTCTGTCACCTAGCTTAGCCCTTGCAATCCCTGTTTGTTCTGCCATGACCAAACTCTCTTGGGATTGGATTTGTTAGGGCAGGGGTTCTCAACCTACAGCTCGTGGGCTGGATTCGGTCTACAGTGCCAAATAATCTGGCCCCTGACCTTGCTCCACCCACCACTGCCAGAATCGGCCATATACTCATTTACGGTCGTCCTAAACATGTTTACTACAGCAGTAAATGAGTTTGTGGCTGTCGTAAACGCATTTACTACAGCCGTAAATGAGTCCGAGGCCATCGTGAACGTGTTTATGACAGCCACAGACACATTTTATGGCAGTGTTTATGGCGGGGGAACCACCAGTCCAGGCCATTCAGCTGTCTGAGGGGGTTTGGTCCAGCCCACGGCAAAAAAGGTTGAGAACCCCTGCATTAGAGTGTTTTCCCTAGCAATCAATGACTTAACTGTTGGCATAAGAATACCATACACCTGCCAGCATGTACAGTACTTGCTGAATAATTAAGAAAAGTGCTCTGTTACAATTAAGAGTGGTTATGACCCCATCCACTATAGGGCACGTTGCAATACATTTCTTCTTATAGCAAATTCAAATTATTGTATGTTCTTTTCCTGTGTCAGCTTATTATTTTTAATTAGTATTCTTTCTCCTCTCGGTAACATATTTCACTGATTTGGATGTTTTGTGCTTGATTGTCCTTTGATTGCTAGATGTCAATAGTAATTAGCCTTAAAAGTTGATAGGTTGATACAGAGTATCTTAATTTCATCTAGGCTTTTTAATGGCCCTCTTGGGCAATTTTATATTAGCGACAATTGTTCTGACAGCTCAGCTGTGAGAGTTCTGGTTAAAAGAGACTCAGATCACATAAAATATATCAAATGTATTTTTGTACTGTGCAGAGGGATAAATGTTTGGGACTGAAATCAACCAATTGTAGGGCCCGAATACCACAAAGAATGCCCATCTCTGCCAGCAAAAGGTCTTGCTGTGCTTTAACAGGATATACTGAGAACTAGAAGTACATGAGCCTATCATTAGTAATAACCTCCCTACTGTGCAGATGCACAGCCAGCTTTTATGCCCCTCATTACATGTTACTGGCAGTCACTAGAGGATAAAAACTATGTATTTAAATGCATCTGAGGGACATTAAGGAAGTACTGTATATTATTCCATTAGCTTTACTTCTAGTCAAGAGATATTGGCAAAAACTGAAAGAATAAAAATTGATTCAATCAAAAAATAGTGCTGGAAAAGAGCTTTGTGATTATCCTGGACCACTAGAAAGACAATTAAATGACTCCTAGATAAAATCAAACCTGAACTTTATTTGGAAACAAAAATGGTGAAACTGATCCTGTCATTCTTTGGCCACATCATGAGAAAAGAATACAGTGATACCTCATACAACGTCCAAACTTGGTTCCACAAGTTTGGACTTTATACGGATTTGGACTTTGTATGAAGCATGCAAAATCCTAGCCGCAATGCCTCATACAGCGTCTAAATCCTTGCTGCGATGCCTCGTACAACGTCGTTTCCATTGAGATACATTGTACTATAACAGCACAGACTTCAGGGCAAAGTCAAGGAAACAGACAGGAAACTGACAGAACTTTAAGAAATCATTGTCTAAAGGCTAAATACATTACAAAAACATGACAAACAACCCTGATGTTAGGGGACAAACCATACAGCAAGTTTTTAACTTTTGAAAACTTTATGAAGTGCAGGTTTAAAAGTTAACATGTCCCATCATGCAGCACAGTGTTAATCATACAAACAGCAGCAAACACCAAACAATTGCCCGCCCACCAAACAGTGCTCCCCCAAAAAAGACCAACATAGGAAAAATTATGGAGCATGCAATCTGTTTTTAAAAACTACAGCAGCAAACACCAAACAATTGCCCACCCCACCAAAAAATTGCCCTCCCCCATCCACCTCCCCACCTCAAGCCAATCGGAAAAAGAAAACCTCATTTACCTACCTTTCCACTGTGCCAAAGCATGGTCCAAGAACCTGAAGAGTGCTGCAAAAATCCTAGGAATCCTTCCAAAAATTCTGACGAAAAAATCCAAAATCACACTCAAAACTGGTACTCCTAAACACTCTTCACCTTGTGCAAAACTCACAAGAGCAATGCCTTTTATACTGCCCAGGCACAATGCAACCTGTGAAAAACCCCAATGCCTCATACAAAGTTGCAGCGACTTTGTATGAGGCAACTTTTTTCAAGGAATTCGGCGATGTTGTATGAATTCGATGTTGTACGAAGCGGACTTTGTATGAGTTATTACTGTACTTACTGGAACAGATTGTAATGCTAGGAAAAGTAGCAGGCAGAGTATGAGATGTATTGGCTTTGTAAAGGAAGCTACAGTTTTAAGGTTATAACAGCTGAGGAGAGCTGTTGAGGACAGGTTGTTTTTGCAGGTCAACATAAATTAGAGGCAATTTGATGGTACAGAACAACATTGACTGGTGTAAAGCATGAGTTCTCAACCTTTTTAAAGCCAGGGGCAAGGTCATGCTCCCTCAGAAGACAGCTTTGAGGGCCGGATGGCCATTTTGCCCTTCCTCCACCACATGGCACTTCCTGGTGTGATGGAGGTGCCGGGGGCCGCATCCAGCCGCAGGTTGATGTAAACCATGATTATGGTTCAGATGATCAATTTATATATCGGGGTTCTCAACCTTTTCAAGCTGGGGGCTGGATCACACCTCCTCAGACTGTTGGCAGGCCAGATTAGTGTCCCCCCCGCCACTGCCAACACTCCCACCCAGTGCATCACCACCACTACCACTGCAAAAACTCCCCCATGCCACCAGTCGAGTCTGCAAACATCCCCCCCCCCATGCCAATGCCGCTGCTTCCCTGTTTACCAGCCTGCTGTGGGTGAAGGAGGGGTCCTGCCTGTTCTTGCCCACGCTCGGCTAGAGCGGCACCCAGGGAAGATGTGGGCGGCTGTATGCATCTGCGACTTCCGCTTCCACCGTTGTTGTCAGACAGAGGGGAAAAGGGTGGCAGTGGCAAGAGTGCGGGTCGGATCTGGCCCATGGGCTGTAGGTTGAGAACGCCTGTGCTGTATGAACCGATGGGCATGCTAAGACAGGGAAGTTGTTGGGGATGTTGCCAAGAAGGTAAATGATGGTGGTTTGGTAACTATTCTTTTTGAACTCGTTAATTCTGGAATTGCTCGCCTTCATTTACTCTGAAGTTTGTATTCCTGTGGGTTTTTTTGTGATCTTCATCGCCCTGTTCAGACCTAATATCTGATGAGAATTTTTACTTTGAGTAGTACCGGAACAACAGACTGTTCTAATGTGGAGTAACAAAATTCTACTGAGACCTTTTTCAAGGCTACCATACTCTTTGAGTCAAATTCCTGGGGAAGGTATGACTTTTTCTGTTCAGAAAGACCAAGCAATTGGAATTATTGGAAATGATACTGCTTAATTAATGGGCAGTTTGTCATTAATGCCTAGCTGTGTGAACAGGACTAAATTAGAGGTAAGCAATTCCTTCCAGAGGAGGACTGCTTTAATTAAAACTACAGTACAAGAGATTCTCCTGAACAGAGATTTCATGCAGGTAAATTTTGTATGACTCTTAGCCAAGTAATGGTATAATAAGTGCCATGTGAGACCACTATCTTAATTTCAGTTTCTGCAGATCGTGGAAAAGGCAGCCCTGCAACAGGGCTTCAAAGGCCCTTTGTATAATTGCACTTGCAGGAAGCTTTTAGCAAGACATTTTCCTAAAGGCTCCTAAAGTACCAGTGTTTCATAAAATATCTTGTTTTAGCAGGAGAAACAGTGTTAGGCAGAGGTCACACCATACCTGTCAACCCGCGGCTCCGGAAAAAACGGGACCTGCGCAGAGCGGTTCCACGCAGGTTGCCTTCCACACATGCGTGGAAGGCTATGCCGCTTGCGCAGCCCCCTACCCAAGCGGCATAGGCTTCCACGCATGCGTGGAAGGGTTCTACACGAGTGTAAAACCCTTCTACGCATGCGTAGAAGTCGACTTGCGCAGAAAGGCTGCGCAGTACTTCCTTTTCCCCGCTGCCAAAGTATGGGGGTTTGGCAGTGCGGGTCGGGAAATGACGTCAATCGGCGCAGGATTACAGGGTAATCCCAGCCAAATCAGGACAGTTGACAGGTATGGATCACACTGCCCCAGTTTCATGGAACCACACAGAATTGAAAGGAATCTTGTTTTTATCAGCCTTAGAAAAGTCATTAACTTAAAAGAAGATTGACAGATACTAGGAACTTTATTCCTTTTTCAAAAGGAAATATAGTCTGACATAACTGGTAGAGGGATTTCAGACAGGCAAGGGTCTTGCTGTATACCGGCTATGAAATAAATTGTGCAAATTCTAGATCTGTAGTGCTGAATTTCCGTTTGTTCTGTTTCTCCCATAATAGTAAGCTTGTTCCTTCCAGGAGTGGCCATGACTTAATATTCAGATATGAACAGGACTGAATTTCACGTATCAACCCTTATCCGTCTAGAACAGCTTGTACTAGTGGCTCTTGTTCATTGAGAGTTTCTTCTTTTTCAAGTGCCGTATCTGTTCCAAATATTGGCAATCATCATGGCAATAGTCTTCCTATTCTTAACTCCTCGGAACAGTTCTTCCAAGGACATGCCACACCAGTCTCTCAGGTTCTTTAGCCACGAAGTCCATCTACGTCCAGTGCCTCTCTTCCCAGGGACCTTTCCTTGCATAGAGAGTAGGTGTATTCTGTACTTCATGTCATTTCTCATGATATGCCCAAGGTACCAGAGCTCTTTGTTTAATGATCTTAAACCAGGGGTTCCCAACCTATGGTCCATGGGCCGAATCCAGCCTCCGGCCCAAATTGCTGCTGACGGGGAAGTGCCACGATGTCACTGGAAGTGCTAAAATCGTCATGTTTTTATACTGCAATGCCATGAAAATGCGTCCGAAAATTCAAAAATGGCTTGAAAATGTTCCTCCCTTGCTCCCTCCTCAAAGGGAAGTGGCAGAGGTAGGAAAATATCCAGAAACATGGTGCAAATGCATGCGCCAGTGCTGCCAGCACCACTGGGAAGAACCACATGTGTCTGAGGAGGTGTGATCAGTCCCCTGGCAGGAAAAGGTTGGGAACCCCTGCTTTAAACAGTTCTTGGTCTTTATCGATCTGGCGCAACACTTCTACATTAGTCACATGGTCAACCCATCCTTAGCAGCTGTCTGTAGATCCACCTTTCAAAAGCTTCGATTTTCTTTTCAGATTAGTCAATGTCCAAGCTTTGACTCCATATTGCAACACTGGGAATACGTAAAATCTCACTACTCGGATCTTCGTAGCAAGAGTTAGACCTCAACTGCATAACAACGCATTTTTATGGTGGATCTTGCTTTTTCTATTCACATTTTAATATCTACTTTGGGATCCCACTTTTCATTTAACATACTCCCCAAATACACCATTTTATCCACTCTTTTTGATTTCTTGTGTTCCTGCCATTAGCTTGCTGTGAGTTGGTGCTCTGCTTATAACAAAATATTGAGAATTTGAGCTAAAGATTTGTGGGCTCATACAATGAACGGCTGCCACCTGGTGGAGTTGATGGATATAAGAAATCACTAAACCATTGGAATGACGCACACAGGGGGAAAAGGGACCTGAACATATATTTGCTGCTCTGAAAATAGGAAACATTTAAGAACATCAGAAACATCCTCGGACATGTATGTTTTTTCTTTTGCTTGGCCAAAAAAGGCACTATGTAAAATTGATATAACCTGGCTTGTGGAGGTGAGGGCTAGGGGTTTGGATTCCCAATCCCTAGAGAGGGCTATCCAAGATCACCTGGAATGTGCGTGGCTGATGGGCTAACGTGCTCTGCCACTTGTGTAGCCTTGGGCAAGCGCCACAGTTCCAGAGTGTCACTAGAAAGAGCAACTAGTAAACTTCTTTATAGCTAGAAAACCCTGAGAAAGTCACTGTAAATTGAAAGCTTCGCAACGCATACTTATTATTAACAAAAATATTACTAAATACAGAGTACATTTTGAAGTTAATTCTATGACCAGTTGTGCTACCCTTGCTTCAGTTCACAAAAAAGGTCTGCCCTTCCTGAAAGGAGCAAAATAGCAAGACTTGAACTAGTCTCACGGCTGTTTAGTCAGGCTAGTGCACTCCAGGGAACCCTACCAGGAAGCTCCCCATGGCCCATATCACTTGGGTGTCTGACCCATTCAACGATCTGTGCAAGAAAGCCAAACTTTAACACAGGGGTACCCAAACTACAGCCCATGGGCCAGATCTGGCCCCTGATGCCAATTCATCCTGCTCGTGAAGCCCTCGTTGCTCCCGGCAGCAAAAGTAACAGGCACGTTTTGCTTCTGCTTCCGGGAACGACGGGGGCTTTGTGGGCAGGATGAATTGGCGTCGGGGGCTGGCCTGTGGCCCAAAAAGTTTGGCCACCCCTGCTCTAACCAGCCCACATGCTGTTCCCAGGGGATGGTTATACCCTCATCCCATCTCTTGATGTTACTCCCACCACAGTATTTTGGGGAGTGCAGGGTTATGGGACTATTTTCTTCTCAGAGATAGCCTGCCCTACAGTGAGCTAATCCCTACCTAGATTCCACCATCAATACACCCTCAGCTGTTACAATTAACACCACAGCTGGTTCCAGAGTTGGAAGGGAGCTAAAGATGTTCCTAACCAGCACTCCCAGCTGGTTACAACTTTGCCGGAAGCGTACAGGCTTGTTTTACTTCCACTTCTGGGAGTGATTAGGGCAGCGCGGGCCGGATGAATCGCAGTAAACCCATTTGTGTGTATTCACAGGGTGCTTGGGCTTTGGGAACTGAAGTCCAAGAACATTTGGAGTGCCAAAGTTCGCCATCACGGATATAGAGCATACTGCTGTGCAAATTTTGCCACCTTAAAGGCACCTTAAAATGGGCATAGTAAAAACTTTCCATCTGTCAGGAAATACAAAGCAGCCGTGATATCAGCTGGCAGTTTGGTTAATAACATTGGAGCAAAAAAGCCCCGTTCTCTGTCTCAGTTAGGGTCAATCACATGCTCAATACAGTCATTCACCAGCTGTATGTGAAATTATGCATTATTTACCTACCAGGCAGTTTCATGAATGACTCTGAGAGTCTTCTCCATGCTGGCCCTGTCCAGAGGGTTAATACTATAAGTCCAGTCAGCCCGACAAACAAGGCATGCACAAGGTTTTGTGATGGTGAACCTTACAGCCCAAACTTGCTGTAAAGATAATCAATGGGTGGGATTGGCAGGCTCAGTGGGTCACTTACTAGCTCTGATTGCAAAGAAAGTCAGCACATGGTTCAGGGGTCTGTAGTCAAGCATCAGAGGTCTTTCTGGTGCAACTTTATATATGAAAAGGGCTTGCTAATCAGGTTGCCCCTTTCCTCTCCCAATTCCTATACCTTCCTATACCACAGACAGCAGCAGGATGGCAAGGGGTAGAGTGCCTTAGTGCAGAGGTAGGCAACCTATGGCCTGTGGGTCAGATCCAGCCCATGACACCAAATAATCCGGCCTTCACCCTCGCTCCAGCCGCTGCCACCGGAATTGGCTGTGGACAAATTTACGACAGCGGTAAATGGCAGGGGGACCACCAGTCTGGCCCCCTCAACTGTCTGAGGGAGCATGACCCGGCCCCCTGATTTAAAAAGGTTGGCAACCCCTGCCTTAGCAGCCTGGGAGAATGATGCACAGGCTACAGTGGCTTTGGCACGACTCTGTAGGGATTGCAAAATTACGGGAGCTTGGCCAAAGGAGCTTGTTTCCCTTGTGTGCTTGGTACAGTCAGGAGCCACCTGTTTGTTGTGGAACAGATGTGTGGATGGGCTTCGGACCGCAGTGCACCAACATTAGAAAAGAGAGCAAGTACCAGCATGCCATGACCAGAGGCTTGGAATTTGGCCTTGGGCTCAGGTGCAAATTCTTGTCCTCTGAAGATAAAACAGAATAATCTAGGAATGTGAGAACAGAAGGGAAGAGGATGGACATTTGAAAGTAGAAGTCTTATTGGGTAAGAGAACTGAAAAGTAGGGACAAAAGATGAAGGATGGGTTTTGTTAATTTTTATTTTTATTTATATTCATATTTATATAGCCGCCCAACTCACAAAGACTCTGGGTAATGTAATCATAGAATATAATAGTAAAACACCATGACTACAGAGGCTTGTTTGTGAGTAGAAAAGTAGAGAAATGTCTTTGTGTTAGCTGGTTAGGCCAGGAAATATAGTGATGCCTTTCTTGAATGGCCCTTGGGCAAGGGTGATGCAAATTCATGAAGTGTTCCTGATTTTTGACCATACAGTATGATTTGGATTCCTTGAGCAGAAGGTTGGACTTAAAGGCCCCTTCCAACTCTATTCTATGATATTCCAGATGTGCTGATTGGGTTTACAAGGCTTGGAGACCTCTGTGTTAGATTATTTTGGTGGCGTTTTTATTCCAGAGATAAATATATATGGTGAATTCTTAATCATTTTTCTGTTTGTTTTTCAGAGCTACTTGAAAGAAATTTTAAGAGAAATTGGTATCTACAATGTTAAGGGAACACACAAAAATACTTGGGAGCTTAAGCCTGAATACAGACATTACCAGGGTGAAGACAAGAGCGATTAGTAGGATCTATTAATCAAACCAGCAGGGAATTGGCTGCTGTAGGAACAGGAAGAGCAGCTGCCCATCTCACCCTTAAAATAGTAGTAAGTTAATCATTTGTAATAAGCCCATCTTTTTTTCCCCCCAAGGAATGTTTGGTATGTTTTGTGTGTTGGGTCTGCAAACAATTTTTTATTAGAATAAACTTGTATTGCCTTTCTTGAATGGTTAGACTTTTGTTATAGTGTTATCTCCTTTTGCACTTTGTAAAATTATGACAGTTAGCAAAGTATTTAGAAGTATTATGTATTGTTAGATTTATCCCATTACTAAAAATCTTGCGTGGTTCTAAATCTTGCGGCAAACATAAAATCATGCCTTACCAAGAATAACTAGAATAGAATATGCTTTGATTTTTTTTCCTTCGAAGTGGGAAAAAAATGAAACAGTTGTTTTTGATACACATTCAGGAGTGAAAACTGTCAGAAATTAGTTGTTGAAAATTTTTAAATACAACGGAACATTATTTTTTGTATAGAAGATAAATGTCTCTGTGTTAATAAAAACAGATTTCTAATATGTACCAACACAAAGGTTCCTGCTTTAGGGTTCAAAAGTCAAGGGTTACTAGATGTCTGAAAAGTTTACTAACTCTTTAAAAACAAAAGCAAAACAGCTTTCATTATGAAAGGGTGAATGGGATTCTATGTGAAAGTTCAAATCTTGTGTTTTATGTATGTCTGGTTATAGGAAGTGCAGTTCTACAATATCACCTACTCAGCCAAGAGAGACCAATAAAATCCTGTAGATCAACTAGGGAAAAAGCTCATACTCCATCTTATTATTATTATTACGTTTAATTTCTATCCCGCTTTCCTGACACAAGTGCCACTCAAAGCGGCTTACAACATGTAAATACAATAAATGTACAAGCAGGTTCAATACAAAAAAATCAACCACAAATTACATTACAGTAACCACAAAATACAATATAGCAATACAGAGCAACATCAATAGTAATAAGAATCAGCTTGTATACACAATGGACATGTTAATATAGGTAAAACCTTATGGAAAACAACAACAAAATATAGTAAATCATTTAACAGTTCAATACTCAAAAAAAAAAAAAAAAGCTAAGGGAAGAATGAGGAGACCAGGAGCTCTGGAGGCGGCTAAGCCAGTCTCTCCTCCCCGCCCTGCTCCCACCAGGGCGGGTGTCCAGTAAGTCCCACAACTCCAGGCTTGGTGAAACAGTCCTCAGCCGCGCTCCCACCTCCCATGAGGCCAATGTTTGGAGTGGCGGCGGCAGCTTTGTCACGGCCCCTGCCGTGATGACAAACAGCTGGGCTTCGCTCCCACCTCCAGTGACCAGCAGGACCACGGGAGGGAGCCGAAGGCGCTGGTGTCCGGGGTGGCGGCGGCGGCTTTTCACAGCCCCTGCCGTGATGGAGAACAGCTGGGCTTCGCTCCCACCTCCCGTGACCAGCAGGGCCACGGGAGGGACCTGAAGGCGCTGGCGTCCGTGGTTGCGGCGGCGGCTTTTCACGGCCCCTGCCGTGATGGAAAACAGCTGGGCTTCGCTCCCACCTCCCGTGACCAGCAGGGCCACGGGAGGGAGCCGAAGGCGCTGGCGGCGGCTTTTCACGGCCCCTGCCGTGATGGAAAACAGCTGGGCTTCGCTCCCACCTCCCGTGACCAGCAGGGCCACGGGAGGGAGCCGAAGGCGCTGGCGTCCGTGGTTGCGGCGGCGGCTTTTCACGGCCCCTGCCGTGATGGAAAACAGCTGGGCTTCGCTCCCACCTCCCATGACCAGCAGGGCCACGGGAGGGAGCCGAAGGCGCTGGCGTCCGGGGTGGCGGCGGCAGCTTTTCACGGCCCCTGCCGTGATGGAAACCAGCAGGGCCACGGGAGGGAGCCGAAGGCGCTTGGGCAATGTTTCTTCCATAGTCAAGACCATAATGGATTATCACAAAGAAGTGGATCCAGAATGATTCATTGTCTTCTGCAATCCTGCTCCTAAAACATTATATTGAAGGTTGTGCATACCAGGTGGCCTCTCGTAGAATTAACAACCATCTCCTTAGCTGGGGTTTGTCTGTTGACTGGCTTAAGGATGACCGTCTGTACTTATCAGTAGAAAGTTATACAGATATTCTTAAGGATGAAAGAACCAGTAGCGCACTCTTCATTGCAAGAAAACTTTTTCCAGCACTAAGATAAGTATCTCCCCATTATGTTCACCAGGTTAGATACGATGTTACCCAGACTTCTGGGAGCAACTAGGCTCAATATGAATTAGGGCACTGTGCAGTTATGAAATGCCACCTTTTTGTAATTCATTTATAATAAAATAGGTTCAGTGCTGTCAGATGTTTCCACTCCTGATGGAACCCTGTTGGATCAATAGCCAGACCACATCTTGTTCCAGACTAAACTTTTGACTGGCACATTGGTAGAACTGGTTGCAGGGTTAAACTCTGCTCAGGATCCCTGACTTTGAGAAAGGTGTAATTGACTTTGATATCTTTCTGCACCATGAAAACCTGGGACATTTGCTATTTTGTCTTTGTCTGCTAATGAGGAAAGTGATACAAGTCAGACTGCAGGAAAACACCCAATTTTCTTCACAACAGATATTGTAGGGCGATTTTTGAGGTTTTACAGTTCAGATCCATCGATGCACATGTTCATTCTGGAGCCTTGGGACAACTTACAGTAGAAAGAAAAACTCAAGTAGCTCATACAGTTAATCCACAGAACTCAAGTTTTATCAAGAGCTGCAGGGTCACATATAGAGTTTAAGACTGAGTGAAATATATGTTGCTAATTTACACCATTACCCAGGAATAGGAACTGAAGGGATACTGTAGGAGCAGCCAAACTTGGGCCATGAATAATTGGTGTTGCCAATTGTTCCTTATTTCTTGGGTGGGGGATGGATCTTTAGCCCTTTGCAAGTTTGGTTTACAGAAACCGGGTGAAATTGATCTAGTATCAAGATAGTTAAATTACCAATAAATTGTTTTACCCAGTTGGCCACTTCAAAGCCTATTGGATAGAGTACAGGGCAACTGTGCCAAGATACTCCATCTTATTAGTTGGCTGGCATGGTCCCTTTATCAGCCAATAAAAATAAACTATAAAACCATACTGGCTTACATTTTGCATTGCACAAAATCACACAGGACTAGAGCCTTTTGAGAAGTTTTCAAATTTCTACTTGCAGCCTTTCTGAGACTTGCTACCCACTGAGGTGCATTTGGATAAAGACATGAGGGCCTTCTCTGTCACTTTCCCCAAACTCTGGAATTTCCTCTCAATGGTTACTTACATTCACCCGCAAATATTTTTTAGATCCAACTATTTTTTAGATCCAACTCACCGGTGTGTGTACGCGTGATGACACTGGTAAAGCAATTCCTTAGATATAGGGCTTACCTTTAAAATCCTATTATGATTGTTACAACGTGGATGTAACTTGATGACATAGAATTGTGGTCAAGATGTTGGCATCTTCTCTGCAGCAGACCATGTCTTGTTGCCTTCACACATGCCCCCATATATCACCTGTACTCATGTTTACCCAATACAAAGTAACTCAAAATGTCAAGGGTTTAAATCTGATTCACAACCTATGGCCCATGGGCTAAATCCGGCCCATGGCACCAAATATTCCGGCCCCCACCTCACTCCAGCCACAAATGCATTTAACACAGCCGTAAAGTTCGCGGCCATTGTAAATGCATTTACTACAGCTGTAAACGAGTCTGTAGCTATTTACGATAGCCGTAGATGTGTTTTATGGCACCAGTCTGGCCCACTCAACTGTTTGGCCCATGGCTGGAAAATGTTGAGAACCCCTGGTTTAAATGGACCTTAATCTAGTAATGTTTCCATTTTGTTCTGCAACAACTGTTTTCCATCACTGCCTTCACTGAATCCAGGTAATGAGCTACTACTACAGCAAACAACTGTGAAATTTTTGAATAGAATGCCTCCCTAGACTTTTCAAACCCCAAGGTTAAGGAAAAAGCACCACTGGATAACAATACATACCTGTCCAACTGGTGACGAACTAAAGCCCACTTGAAAATAGCAGTTAGCAGGAAGAAAGAGCCTTTTCCTATCTTGTGTTATGTTGTAATCACCACTACTCAAACAGGAATAAACAATGACTGTATAAGAATCATATAGTGACATCCACCATGACTCTTACCGTTGTTGCTTAGGACCAAAACCAAATATTGTCGCCAAGACCACAGTAAATAAGCCCATGTAAAGAGTCATTGGCAGATACAATACTTTCTTCCACATCAGTTGCAGCTTTTCCAGACAATATGATTTGAAAGACTACAGCGCAACTGGAATCTGCTGTGAGTGGATCACTAGGTCAGTTCCACTCAAGCTAGCACCCAGACGACATCACACAATGGCTTCACACCCATTTGAATATGTTGCACTGATTATATGCCATCAAGTTGAAATCTTAATGAGGGTTTTGGGGTGAAATTTAACTAGTTATTTTGCCAGTGGCACCCTCTCCTCCTCCATGAATCTCTATGTCCAAGGAGGAATGAACACCTAGGTCTGAAGTCCTGATTCATCCTCTAGATAGGGGTGCCCAAACTATGGCCCGTGGGCTAGATTCAGCCATTGAAACCAATTCATTCGGCCTGCGAAGCCCTCGTTGCTTCCAGGAGTGACAAGAATTCGTGGACTGGATGAAGTGACGTCAGGGGTCAGATCTGGCCCGTGGGTCAGTGACCAGCCCATGGCCCAAAAGGTTTGGGCACCCCTGCTCTAGATCCACAGCAAGCCAAGAATTTTACCCATTGTACACCAAAGTTCACAAGGAGTTTTGACAGCTACTTAACGTGTCTTATGAAAATTATACAGCGGTATCTATATAAATAGAGACCACTTCAATGGGGAGGTAAACAATGTTCCATGCGCTCCGGTGTGTAGTCATGCCTGCCACAGAAACGTTTACAGAAGCAGATAGCATTGGCTCTTTGGCTTTGAAACAGATGAGCACTGAACCCTAGTCAGATACAACTGGCTTTCGATCAAGGGAAACCTTTACCTTATCTATAAAACATATTAGAGGCAAGACAACTCATGTGAGTTGTCTTAAATAACATGACTTTTACTAAAGTTGAAATGCCTATCCTACAGATATATGCCTATCCACGGCATTTTGGGGCCACAAGATTATGCTATTCCTGAGCAATCTCAGAGTATCCAATAGAAATGGCTTTTAAATATGCATTCAGACATTAATGCAAGAATACACAATGTGTAACAACAGGAACAAGTATAAACTTTTCTTCTATCTTCATAATCATGTGCCTTAAGTCAGTTCTGACTCATGACAGCAATTCCCAGGGGTTTCTAGGTAGAGAATACACAGAAGTGGATTATCACTCTTTTTCCTGGAGGCCCTTGCCACAAAGATACACAGGCTGGCTCTTATCCCTGGAGGCACAGTGGGGAATTGAACTCCCAGTTATCCCGTTTCATATGTTACCATATTTGTGACATTACAGCAATGTGCTGTTTCAAGGAACAGACCTACCACCTTTTAAAATAAATACTGCAGAATTGCATGCTCCATTATAAACTTTTATGGGTAACACTCTATCCCTGTTAGTTCATTCAGATGAACACAAAGAACAAGTAATCTTTACCCACAGGAGCTTGCAGTAGTACCACATATATGAACCTATAAGCACCATGCCTAAATAAAACAGAAAAAAATACATTTATTTTTCATTAGCCCATCATGAATTAGGGCATGCCTGAGCATAAATTAAGTTCAACTACCAATTCTATGCTGAATGTTAAATAGGATGCTGTCTCAAAGTAGACAAAATAGGAAGCATTTGCATACTATGTGCTAAAAATATTTCTCCATTGTTTGCCAAAGCCTAGGAACTATTGCTCAGAGTACGTAGCATCATGTACCTCCTGCATAACAGGCACTCTATACTAGGTAAGTCTAAGAACACCTCACACACCCCTGCTATCTGCCAAGAGATAAGGGCAGATACAAAGACCTGAAGGAGTCTCCAAACAGAACCAAAAATATAAGCTGCAGAATGACAAACTATGCACGGAAGCGGATTTGGTCAGAGCTGTTAACTTCACAAGTAATTGAACTGCGCTACGGAAGCAAATCATACATGCATGACCATGGCTATGTCACAGAAATACCCAGGTAGTTTCTGTAATACAATCCTGATACATGGCACAGAAAACAGCCCATTAGTTATGCATTCCATGCCAGGTTCCATGTACTTCACACAAGTAGGTAAAAATTACCTGCTCTGGCAAAATTGATATAGTTTCCTCCCGCTCCTGGGGCAGCTCTCAACTACAGTACTCTTAACATTTGGTATGTGAAACAGTTCTGTCACAAACAAATGGCCTATTAGGGTGTAAAGCAACACATCCTCTCTTTAAACAAAATGAAAGTCTTCTGTTATATCACATGGGATGATAGCCTTTGCTAGTTTTAAGAAAAAAGTAGCTCACATCTCATTTTCAAAAGCCAGGACTGCTACACTCGATGCCGCTGTTTGACCTTGGCTGGAAAGCAAAAAATCCTAATCATTATTTGGAAAGCACATTGATTTTAGTACAAGGATGACCTGCAAAATGCAGTGTTCTTTCTTTTTAAAAAAATTCCTAAAAGAGGCAATCTATTTTCTTGGCCCACCAAGGAGATACCGATTGCAAACAAAAGGTCGAAGGGCCTCTAAGGACTCTACAAAATATGACTGAATGACAGCACATCCCTGTTATCTACTATGGATCATCTGCTTCTGCCAGTACTCAGATTTCTGATTAAGCACCAACAGATTTAAGTGTCTACCGACACCACTCAGAAAATAAGCATCCTGTGATTAATTCTGTATTACTTACATACTTGAAGTCACAATTATTTCAAACTACAACATAGTGTAATATGTATGGCCTTGCCTAATATGTTTCTTTCTGCCCCCAAGGATTAATCTTCCAGACTTACAGTCCTAAATTAACACAACAAAACGAAGGCATCCCTTTTGTCTTAATTGGTTAAGAACTCAAACCAGTATAGAATGGTGCCATACTGAGGTCTCCTAGATTGTCCTCCAATTACCTTCTGTGGTTTCTCAAATGGCAAGAAGCCAAGTCCACTTCAGAATGAAAGCCTTCTTCTGTTTTTTGTCCTTCTCTCTCTCTCTATGAAGCAGTTCAATCATGGTTGGTTGATCTTCCAAATCCCAAGGTCACCAGTATTTGAAGACAGTCTTATACATGCATTAAAGGCAGGCTATGCTACTGAGACGTCAAAAATCCAAATGCCTAAGAGCTACAGGAAGCTTGCTGAAGAGCCCTGCTCAACACATTAAACCAAGAGGCATTATCTAAGCTGAGTTTTAATGAGTTTTTTTTATTTTAGACAGCCTACACGACAGTTTTTAAAAACCAATGCCTCCACTCCAATTAAATCAGGGTCAAAATAAATCAAATTTAGCTCAATGGCATCAGTCCAGTTTTCAGACATTGTTGAGTCATGATGTTTTGTTGAAGAATACAGAGCAGCAGCCAATTATGATGAGGATGACAGATGATCCGGAAAGGTTGATCTCTTGTTACTGTTAAGAAATTAGTAACAGTTAGCCAGGGCTCAGATCAGTTTCTTATACAGTACTAATGGTTCAATCCTAATGTTAGAACTGTATTCCCTTATTCAATCTGAATTGCCATGTTAGCAGGCAGACAGAAAGCGCAAGGAAATTGCTATTGCATCTTAGTGCAAGCCAGAAAGTAATAGATACTCGTGGCCTATCAGCTGATGCTTAATATTCATGGTTTACATCTTATCTCCATCTCTAAGGCTGTCTTGTAAGGGAAGAAGCCTACACAGCCTTCTTTCCAATCATGGAATATAAATAATTAGGTCCAGCAATTGCTATAAATCATATTCTTGACACTTTTATACACTTAAAATTGCTACAAGTGAAACTCCAAAACCATGGTTGATGTATTTATGTGTAAAATGTGTGCATTCCTGCCTGTTCTTTATAAAAAAAAAATAATCTCATTTGTTAGTCATTCTTTAGTCACTACAATAAAAGCTGTTTTAGGGATATATGTTCACCAGTAATTGTTAGGCTTGCAATTTCATCTTGTCTTCTACAACCATTATTAGTTGGCCTTTTAGTCCACATTATTTTTTGATTTACATGGGGAAGCCACTAAAGTCCATATGTCCCTAAAATAGCTTTTATTGTAGTTGCTGTTTTAACTGACCGACCAAAACCTTCCAAAACATGGTGCCATATGATGGATTAAGCACCTGTTGAACAAGGAAATATAAGCTTGTAGTGCTCGCAAACAAAGGAAGCAAAGCATCAGGGAAGCCCTCCTAGGCTCTATACTGGGACTAACTTGTTTAAATAAATTTAGAATCACAGATCAATAGCCAAAGTGCAACAGCAAAATTGGATGGGGGGGGGGGGGGGGGTATTCAGGTCCCAGAAAATCCAAATAAACTGCAAATAATTCCATAAAGGTGAATGAACAAGTCTTCAAGGTCTGATTAAAATGATGCCCATGGCACATAACATAGCTAACTTCACGAGAAGTGATGTGAACTAAACAATCCAAGAAATAGTGTTCTTGTGTTGTTGCAGCTAAGTCTCTGAAAGCTCTGTATGGATGCAATAAAGCACAGGCACTGTTATCAAACAACAAAAATAATATTTTTCTTACATTATATTCTTTCTGTTATTTAGTAATCCGTTACTTATTAAAATTCATCCGACATCAGAGATGGTCAAAATGGTCTCCACTGATAGTCACTGAATATTGTGGACAAGAAGTTTGCTAGGTCCTTTAAAATGTTTATAATACAATTCGTATTGTGTTGGGCAAAAGCACAGTATGACAGACTACCAAACACTTGGCGTCCCAGTGCTGGGAAACAGGATGCTGAACTAATGGGTCCAATAACTAAACAGGGCTTTAATGTATAGTGATATATTTCTGACAGCACAGAAAACACTAAGCCACACAGCCAAATTACAAATATTGATCTGATGAGTTTATACTTACACATTTTTCCATCTCTAATCCATCTTTAAAGAAAATCATATAAGGGGTAATTCCATCCTCACGGAAATCCAGCAATCCCACCATGCCATCTGGATTCATGTTCTCTCCTACAAAAAACTTTGCAAGACAAAACTATCTGTTGACACAATTACTCAATTACACTGTTGCAAGAAACTAGTCTACAGGACATAATTAAATCTTGTGCCTGTGGTGCTAAGTGATGTGCATTTGGGAAGGGGCTGTGGTGGTTCAGTGGTTAAGAACCTCGCCTTGTTAGCTGGAAGGCCGGCAAGTCGGCAGTTCTAGACCTGGGTACTGCACGACAGTTTGAGCACCCATCTCTGTCCCAGATCCTGCCAACCTAGCAGTTTGAAAGCAAGAAACTGCAAGTGATAAATAGGGACCACTTCAGTGGGAAAAGATCTTGGGGATATGAAAGGAGCTTCATTCGGGCATCCCCCCAAGCAATTTCCCAACAAAAATCCTTTCAACCCAGAATAATTTCTGACACAAAATTATTATAAAGAAAACTCAATATACCATTCTAAACCTTTACAGTCCCAATGGTATAAGAACAAAATCTATGTCTGAAGTAACTCCTTGACAAATATGGCCCTGTTTGCTACCTTAGGAGTTACTCTCAAGTGTCCAGTCCTACAATCAGGAAGATTGAGGGACAGGAGAGATGGTGTTCCCTGTTGGTGGCCAACAGTCCCTGGAATGTCTTTCCTATTGTGATAAGACAAATGCTCCTTTTTTTTGATGGCTCACTTTGATCAATACATAATTTACATCTGCATAGCAACTGCATAAAGTGTTTTCGCATATCTGTATGAATTTAACCACATCTAATCTATTCATGTTACTCTAAGAGGGCAGCTTCAGAATGGAAATTATAAATATTTGGAATTTTACATTGTTTCCCAAATTAGTCATATCTGAGAAAATATGAAAAGTTAAGCTAGCATCAATATAAAATTTTATAATACAAAAATACTTTTGCTCCCATTACTAAATATTTTTTATTTCATGAGAAGGGATATGTGAAACTTACCTGGTAATTTTTGAAGTTTGCAAGAATATGTTTGACTTGTTCAGCTGCCCCTGTCATAAATGGCTTCACTCTCTCTGGTTTTGTTTCCTCAAGTCTGGCTTTGATTCTGAAAAAAGTAAACAAGTTCTTAACATCAAAGGTATAACAAACTACATGGCAACCTTAAATCCAATAGCCAATCTGCACCAATTCTTTGAGCGTACAAATTCACAAATACTTTCTCAATATGAGCATTGACATCTACTCTGACTGTTGCAATTTGAATCCACTCTAATCCATTCAGGCTGGGTTATGGGATAGAGGCAACTTTGGTTGCCTTGGTACATTATCTACTCTGGTAGTACTCAGGGAGCACGTCTATTGGTTCTGGTGGCCCTCTCACCTGCTTTCAGCACTATCAACCCTTTTGGGTTGTTCCCAAAAGGAAAAAATTCAGAGGATGGTTCTAGGGGACTTTGACTCAACATCCTAGGTGTTGGCCTACTACAGCATCCCACAGGGTTCTGGTTTGTCCTCCCATGTTATTTAACACACAGTATACATGAAACCAATGAGATCATCCACAGCTCTTACCAGAATGCAAATGACACCAAACTCTCATCTATCTAACACAGAAAGAGCCTCCTCGAAGATTGTGGTATTTTTGAACCACCATTGGGCATACCCTAGAAACAGCCACCTTGTGTTGCTGGCTAATCTTTCTCACACTAGGTCAGGTGAAACTGCAGAATGAATTCACTAAAAAGGTGGCTTCATTTTGGCAGTTTAAAGTCTGACCTAGACATAAAAGAAGAAGAAGCGGCATATACCAGCCAATTTATTCATTTGCAATATTAGAATGGTGCTTTTCTAGGGAAGAAAAGAGATGATGTATTGCAACAGTCCTGCAAAAAAATTAAAAATTGCATTGGTTCCAAAGAGTGCAAGTTGAAAGATGGGATAAGAAAATAAGAAGTAAAAGTTATTTGGAAAGATTGTTAACCCCATTTGAAGAATTGATATATAAAGTAAGAGGAATAATTTTAAATAAAGGTTTAGTTGATAGAGTATATGAGATTCTAAACAAAAATGAGGAACCGCAACAGACATTAAAGAAAATATGGGGAAAGGAATTGGGTATAGTTATTGGCGAGGATGCATGGAAACGAAAATGGAAACAACGGCTGATGAGATTACTCTCTATTAAAGAAAAGAACACAACTGTAAACTTATACGGAAATGGTACATGACCCCAGTATGGCTACATCAAATGTGTAAAGGAGGGACTAATATGTGTTGGAGATGTGGTAAAGAAGTTGGAACGTACTTACACATATGGTGGGGCTGTGAGTATGCTTATAAATTCTGGAAAATGATAGAAGGGGAATTGGGGAAAATTATGGAAGTTGTAATCGAGTTAAATCCAAAAATCGTATTATTAGGGGAGGATGAGGATATTAAGGTTGATATGTTGTTATTAGTGGCAAGACAAATAATGGCAACAGAGTGGAAAAATAAGTTTCTAATGAGTAACGATAGCATAAAAATGCTTGGCGCCTACCTGAATGATAAGTTAACATCGGAACTGAGATTAAAGAAAGGAATGATAAAAAAGAGTACAATTTGGGAACTATGGAAACTCTATGTCGTATATGGACTGACGAATGAGGATGGAGTCAAGCCAAACCAGGAAGCGTGTAAATTTTGGGAAATGTAAAAGAGCAAGAGGTATAGCAATAAGTCAAATAGCATATTACACCATGTATAGCACTGTGGTGTGGGTAAGGGTTGGGTGATTGTTAATTGTTAATTGTCTGTTGGTTTGTTTTACTTCATTTTGTGATGAAAATAATAAACACAATTATTTTAAAATAAAAAATGCAATGGTTGTAGAAATTTTACAGCTTCAAGACTGCTTGCCCTTTGATAATTCATCCTTCCAAGAAGTGGAGAATGGAAGGAAGTGAATATTAACACTATTTCCTATGATAACTGCTTGCCCAAGCAGTGCATGTGATATTTGTCACTTGCTGAGATGCTGTAGCTCCAGTAGGCAGTGTCAGTACTATAGTAAACTACATCACAGTGAAGAGCATTTTTGTTTTGGCAGTTTTACATCTGGCCTAGAAACAGAAGAATCTCTCCATCTAAGAAGAAGCTGTTTCTATTCTAAATCAATGTCACTGGTAATGGACTAGATTAGGGCAAACAGACTGAAACTTAATCCAGACAAGATACAGTGATGGGCCCTACATGGGGCTACCTTTGAAGCCAGTTCAATAACTGATGCAAATACTGGAGTCAGATTACTGACCAGAGGCTGGTTACAAGGAACACACAATAACTGCACAACCACTGTTGCAGCAACTTTACAGTTTACTTCCAAGCCCAATCCCGACCTATAAAACCTTGTATGGCTCAGGTTCTGATGAACTCATCTCCTCAGGCCTTAAGAGTTTTTGAAGAGGGGCCTTCTCTGTTTCATCAGCTTTAGAAATACATTTCACAGGGATCAGAGATAGACCCTCTCTTGATAATTGCCCCAGGTTATGGAATGCCCTCTCCCGTGAGGTTATCCTGGTCCTCTCTCCTTGGCAGGAACTCAGATTATTTTTTTAAATGCAAATAGGCGTGTTATACTTACCATCTGATATTAACGCAGTCAACTGCCCCACGTTTGCTGCCCACATATCCTTTCTGATGCATTTTTACGGTTTTATATTTCCTAATATTTAATTTTTTGTATTATTTAAATTACTGTTTAATTATTCTTAGCTACTGCCTGTATGTTATTTTTAACAGGAGAATGGTGACATAGATATATGCGAAACAAAACTCTTTTGTGGTTTGCTTACGCTTTCATGTAATCCTTGATGTACTTCTTGTAAGACTCTTTAGTGAAACTTGTTTCCTGAAGATGGTGGTTCATTACTATGTCAACACCAGTGACAACCGTTGCCTCTGTCCCTTCTTCTGGTCCTTCAGCAGATGCATTGCCTCCAATTAATGCTTCATCTATTTCTCCTTCTTTTCTGCTGACCATCTATGTGATTGAAATATGACACAATGTTGCAATTACAACATTTAATTCACATACAAACATACAGCTTTAGGTAAAGGTTTCCCTTGCTTGAAAGCCAGCCGTACCCGACTCTAGGGTGCAGTGCTCATCTGTTTCTAAGCCGAAGAGCTAGCGCTGTCTGCTTCTGCAGACGTTTCCGTGGTCATGTGGCAGGCATGACTAGACACCGGAGCGCACGGAGCGCTGTTTCCTTCCCACTGAAGTGGTCCCTATTTATCTACTTGCAATTTCTTGCTTTCGAACTGCTAGGTTGGCAGGAGCTGGGATGAAGACGGGAGCTCATTTCCGTCCTGCTGACCTTCCGCTTCCCAGTCAGCATCTTAGCTACTTGAGCCACTGGCTTTCTTAATATTCATCAATGTATCTTCTTAGTAAAGGGCAAACAAAATAGAGCTTGTAAGCAAGAAAGCATTTTTAACATGTCAACTCTTAATATCTGGAAAAACAGCCTTTATAAATGTTTCCCCTTTATTAGTTCTCAAACTTTTTGTTATCTATTTCACCTTAAGGACCCACATCCTTAGAATCCATTTGGAGCACTGCACTAAACGATCAGTTTATGAATAAAATTGAGTGTGCTAGATAATAATCTCTGTATATCAGAATTGTCAGATCTTGATCCCCTAAAGTCATTATAGACAAGGTTCTAATAACATATCCTTGCATAATGATGCACGCGCAAATGATGCACGGCCGGGAAGGAAGACGAGAGGCACCTGAGGGCAGTTTCGACGCCCTCAAAAGCCGCTCGCCATGCCGCCCAGACCACCACCTCCACTCGACCGGCGGCCGGCCGGGAAGGAGGACGAGCGGCACCTGAGGGCAGTTTCGACGCCCTCAAAAGCCGCTCGCCATGCCGCCCAGACCACCACCTCCACTCGACCGGCGGCTGGCCGGAAAGGAAGACGAGCGGCACCTGAGGGCAGTTTCGACGCCCTCAAAAGCCGCTCGCCATGCCGCCCAGACCACCACCTCCACTTGACTGGCAGCCGGCCGGGAAGGAAGACGAGCGGCACCTGAGGGCAGTTTTGACGCCCTCAAAAGCCGCTCACCACGCCACTGAGACCACCACTGCCACACAACCGGCGGCCAGCTAGGAGGGAAGACGAGTGGGCGGTGGGAGCGCAGCTGAGCCCAGCTGATGACCATCACAGCGGGGCCTCGAAAAGCCCAATGCTAGCATCAGCACCTTTGGTTCCCTTCCGTGGCCTGGCCGGTCACGGTGGGGTGGGAGCACCGCTGAGGCTTGTCCTGTCACTGCTCAAGTTGATGGGAGCACTCCCGGGGGCAGAAGACCGCTGCCGCTAACCAGCTGAGGTGAGTCCTCCCCTTCCTCCCATTGCCGGGAGAGGTAAAGACCTGCCTCCACCCCGAGGACCATTGCCGTTTGCTAGGAGCACTAGGACTTGTGCACGCTCTCCCCCCCCCCCCCCCCCCCCGGAAGGACTTGAAAGGGACTGTGTTGGGGTATATCTTTATATTGCTATATTGTTATTTTGTGATTATTTGCATTTGGACATTTTGAATTTTATATATTTTGTATTTTTTGATGATATTGATGTTTTACATATAATTTTATAATTGTGATTTTGTATATTGTTTGAATTGAGAAATGTATGTTGCTTTTGTACTTTGGATATTGTATTTATATGCTGTAAACCGCTTTGAGTTCCCCTAGGGGAAGTAAAGCGGTATAGAAATGTAAATATAATAATAATAATAATAATAATTGTGGAAACTGAAGTACCCTCCTTTCCATCAGGCACATCCATTCTTACCTCTGTGCCCATTGCGTCTACAATACCATCTAACCATCACATTTTCTGCCACCCCTTCTTCTTTTGCCCTCCACATTTCCCTGCATCTAAGGCTTTCTCAAGTGATTCCTCTCTTTTCATTCGATTACAGTATCTGCTTTTCAAGGCACAGCAAACTTTCAAACATTTCATTACTCTAAAGCTACCTGGAAAGTAAAAAACTAGTAACTTCATATTTAGTCTCTGAACAAGCTTATGGAACGAGGTATGTCTGACTAGCACACTTCCATTTTCAGCTCACTCATAGTCATTTTGCCAGCACACAACCTGAATGCTATTAGGCGCTCTAGGCTATTATCTGGCAACCTCCATTAAGTCCATACCTGTCAACCTTCCCAGATTGGCCGGGATTTCCCGACTGTCGGCGCCGATTTGAGGCCATTTCTCACCCGCAGCTGCCAAAAACCCGGAATTGGCAGGGGGGGGGGGAGAGAGCTACTGCGCATCCCTTGTGCGAAAGTCGCATTCCACAAATGCGTAGAAGGCTTTACATTTGCGTAGAACCCTTTTACGCTTGCGTAAAAGCCTTCTCCGCTTGCATAGGCTACGCAAGCGTAAAAGGGTTCTACGCAAGCGTAAAAGCCTTCTATGCCTGCGTAGAACACAACTTGCGTAGAACTGTTGTGCGCAGGTCGCAGTTGACAGGTATGATTAAGTCACACAGCTATTCAAACAGACATATGCCAATGTGTTTGCCCTGTCTTACTCTTCTCTCCCCAAGAAAGAGTCAAGGCTCAGCAGGAGCACAAACTGCATGCGCCTCTTAACCTGCTGTTGCCCTCAACCAGTGATGGTGAACCTTTGGCACGCCAGATGTTTTGGGGCTTGAATTCCCAGAAGCCCAAGTCTCTGTGAATCCACACGAATGAGTTTACTGCACGCACGTGTGGACTCACAGGGTGCTTGGGCTTCTGGGAATTGAAGTCCAAGAACACCTGGAGTGCCAAAGGCTCACCATCATGGCCTTAAGCCCACCTCTAGTGGCTCAAGTGGTGTGGGATGCAGGCCCTCCCTCCCCACACGTCTCTTCCTCTACTTACCTTCCCCTCCACTTCCAGGCAGAGTCCGTTGGCCACTTCTGTGATCTTGTAGATATCCGAGAACATCTCATCTTCTACACAGAGAGAGAGAGAAAAAAAACTCAGAGAGGAGACATTGAGAGACCAACCTGTGGCCTTCCTCTCTCTTCTCCTCACTCCACCGCCTCTCCCGCAGCTGCTGCGACCCACCCACGGCCGGGAGAGGGATTCAAACGCGCGGCGGCGCTGGGAAGCAGCAGCAGCAGCACAGCAGCGCCCCTTTCCGGCATGGCGCACACACAAAGGAGCGACGAAGTCCACCCCCCCCCCCTTGACCGTTGCACACCTCAGCCTCCCTCCCAGCTGCGCAAGCGCACTAGACACCGCACAGTCGGCTGGCCTCGCCGGGGCAGTGGCCAACCGCGAGACGCATGCGCGCTCAATGGAATGTCCGCTTAAGATACCGCCAGCCCTCGCCCTTCCCCCACTGCTGCCCGCAGAAGGCCGCGCAGGCGCAGTGCAAGGCGAGCGTTCTCGCGCTACGTAGCCCGGAACGCGGAGCGGCGCAGCCGCATTATGTGCCAGCAGCACCAAGCGAGAGAGAGGGGGGGGGGCAATGTCGAAACTCTTCCGCTGCTGCCGCCACTCTCTCTTTAAATAGATTCGCGCGCGCGCGGCCTCACCCCCGCAAAAAAAAAAGGCAGCGGGGGTGGGATGAATCTTTTCCTTACGGCTGATGCAGTCGCGGTAGATGATCATGGCTGAGGCGTGGGGCCAAGGCCGGGCGGTCTCAGGCAGAAGAGCGGCTCCGCGGCGGCCGCCGGGGCAAACAAGGAGCGAGGCGGAAAAGGCCGAGGCGGCGCCTCCACTGAGCTCATATAGCCAGCAGGGCACGTCCCTGTCCCCTGCACGCCGCCAATCCCCGAGCTCCTCGCCACGCACGGCGCTGTGACGTCAGCGCGCACGCCACTTTGCCCTGCCCCCTAGGTTTCCTAGAGATAAGAAAGGGAAGAAGAGCGCTTTTCGCCGCCGAGAGAGCGCGGAAGCGAGAGTGCCCGGGCACTAAGGCCCCTCTGCCAACCACCGCCTTCCTCCCGCAACGGCCACAAGGCCCTCCCTCTCTCCCAGGCGGGTAGGGGGTGTAGGCGGTTGGATTCAACAGCCGGGAGGGGAGGGGTGGTTCAGCGGCGCGGCTGCGCAGTGGGGAGGAAGAAGCCGCCCCCCCTCCTCCTTTTCCGCTCTTCCTCTGTGTCTAGGTCAGACAGGAAACCGCTGAAATGTAGCCACCTTTTGGTGAGCTCATTCCGCAGTTCCTTTCGCTCGACCTAATGCCGTGATGGCGAACCTTGGCACTCCAGATGTTCTTGGACTTCAATTCCCAGAAGCTCAAGCACCCTGTGAATCCACACGAAGGAGTTTACTGCGAGGGCACGTATTACTTCCGCTTCCGGGAGCGACGAGAGCAGCGCGGGCCAGAACATCTGGAGTGCCAAGGTTCGCCATCACGGACCTAGTGTAAGAAAGATTAGCCGGCAACACAAGATGGCCAATGGCCATTGGGGTGCCCCAGATTGCGGTCCAGTAATACCACCCTCTCCGAGGAGGGCTGTGTGTGTGTATGTGGAGGTTTTGGGTCTGTCATTAGGCCAAAGCCTTGTTGAGGCCAGTTTAGGTATTGTAGACACAATGGGCACAGAGCTGGGCGGGCTGAGGAGGATGGTGGAGGACAGAGGGGCCTGGAGAACAATGGTCCATAGGGTTGCAAAGGGTCGGAATTGACTGTGCGACTGAACAACAACAAGGCTAGCCCTGAGACCATAGTTGTCAAGTATCCCTTACTGGTCAGGAAAACCCCTTATTTTACCCTCTTCCCTGCCTTCATCCAGTATTAATTAGACTGCAATGCCCTATTGCCACCATTGGAGGGCAGCACAGGATAAGCATAGCTGTCAAGTATCCTGTATTTGCTGGGAAATTTCCCTAATTTCCAAATCCAAAACTTGACTAGGTATGCCTGAGACCCTGTCCTCCCCCCTCCCCCCAACGCAGATCGAACAACTCCAGTGATGGGCGGAAGCCTTGTGTGCTTTTTTCTTTGCCATGGTCCAGGTGTGTCATGGTTTTAAACCAGGGGTTTAAACCAGTGCAGAATTGAGGGGCTGCAGCTAACAGTCAAGGGGCTTCTCCCCACTGTGGTTATTCTGGGCTTGCTTTGGAGCAGGGATTCTCAACCTTTCCAAGCCAAGGGCCGGGTCATACTCCCTCAGACAGCTTCGGGGGCCAGACGGCCATTTTGCCCTTCCTGTATGATGGGGGCAGCCTGTACATTAAATAGGAACCACACATGGCACTTCCAGGTGTGGCAGAGGCAATGGGGGCCACATGAAATGGTGTTGTGGGCCACCTCCGGCCCGTGGTCCACAAGTAAAGAACCCCTGCTTTGGATCATAGTATTTGTAGTAGTAATTGTTGTTACAGATTTGTATAGCTCAGCCCAGTATTTGTGTCCACTGCATGGTCCCAGTACTGCCTGGAATTACTTCCTAGATTTTGCACCCCATATAGCCTGCTTGCCCTTTTGCTTGTCTGTTCTGCCTGACCTGACTTTCTCTTCCCTTCGCTGCTTCTTTTACCCACCCACCATTTTCAAACCTTCACCGTTCCCCCGATTTTTCTATTTTCTAAAAATAATTTATTTATTTATTTTATTTTGATTTCTATACTGCCCACTTGGCCAAGGCCAACTCAGGGCGGTTCATAATCATAATAAAACCAGCTTAAAAACTACCCTCCCCCTAAAAAAGGGTGCAGGGACCGAAGGGGGCGGAATTCACTATACCAGCCACCCAACAGGAGTCACCCTTCCACCTGTCATCCCATACTTGGCCTGCCAGCCAAGTTTTAAGTTCTTTTCTGAAAGGCTCAATGTTCTCAGAAAAACGGCCAAACGGTATAACTGGGTACAGGTACAACAAACCGTTGGTACTGGCGCAATGAAAATAATGATGTACTTGACTTCAGTGAAATAAAAATTATTGAATTCATACACGTGCTATAACTCTTCTGAGTCTGAATCCCACAGTAAGTCGTCTTCTATGCCGTCCATTTTATTGCTGATGCCTGTCTTCAAAAAACTCTTGATGATCATTTCTTTTGGAATATCTTCCCATGATGTTTTAACCTAGGATGTCACGAGAGCTAGGTCAGGTTTCTTGAGGTTTCCTTTAGCAGTCAATTCTTTGTCGTCGGATTTCATCCAAGTAATCCACTTTTCCCTGACTCTGTCTTTGAAGGGTTTGTTTACAATGACATCTAGTGGCTGAAGAATAGAGGTTAGTCCACCTGGAATCACAGCTTGCAATGTTTTTAGACTTTTTAGTTTGTCTTTCACAGTGTCTGTCAGGTGTGAGCGGAACTGGTCCCATACAAGCATGGATTTCTTCAGTAGTGCGCCTGGTCTAGTATTCCAAACTCTATTTAACCATAAAATGATGCCCTTCTCATCCATCCTTTAGGATGACAATGGACCACGACACCTGGTGGAAATTTAACTCCTTTTGGGATAGTCTTTCTTTTAAAAATCACCATTGGTTTAAGTTTGAATCCGTCTGCCATACAGGATAACACAACGGTGAAATGAGTTTTCTCATGGCCTGTGGTTCTAATCTGGATTGTGTGCTTCCCTTTGCTGTCAATTGTCCTGTTGCCTGGTATGTCAAAACACATGGGGGTCTCATCCATATTGCCTATCTGTGATAGTTCAAAATCAATCTTCTTGCGTTGGTTTATTATAAAGGTATGGAATGAAGCGATCTTATCTTCTAATTCTTTAGGCAGCTTCTGTGCTATCTTTGTTCTCTGGCGTATAGCAAGAGCATGCCTTTTCATAAATTTTTGTGCCCATCCATTAGAGGCTTTGAAGTTTGCATCTTTGCAAAACTTTTGGGCTTGAAGTCTTATGTGGAGTGATGTGACGATGTACCCACTACTTCTTTGGTCAATGATCCATTCATAAAGTTCCTTCTCCATGTCTGGGTACATGGCTTGTCTCCCTCGTTGTGCTTTTTTTGTTTTATTCATATTTTTCAGGATGACTTTCTGTTTTCTCCACTCTCTAACATTCGTCTCTGGTACAGTGAATTCTCGGCTAGCTGCTCGGTTTCCATGCATTTCAGCATGATCAACAACTTTGAGCTTGAACGCAGCGTCATATGCACAACGTTTACGCTTGATACCCTGAGATGCCATCTAAAGGGGAACCAGTTATATCAGTGAAAATGAGCACGCTTTAAAATATTGAGGGAGGGGGGGATAATCAGGCCCACCTGTTGCAGAAAATGCAATCCGAAACGACCCCCAGGAGCCTTGCTCGAACTGCGAGCTACCGTACCTCCGGGCCACGCCTCGTCTCCCGTGCCACCCAATCAGATCCCGCCAGCCGGAGGGAAGCGCGCCCCTGGGCCCATGGGTGGGGCAGACGGCGCATCTCAGCAGTGCCTACTGTACCCGGCGCCGGCTTCTTGAGTCGCGCGGCCCGGGTAGCGCGGAGCACGCCGCGGCCCTCCTCCCCCGGAGGGTTCCCTTCTCGACCCGGCGGGTGCGTGCAGGTGAGCGGCGGCGGCAGCGGGACCTGGGCGCCTGGGAGGAGGGCCGCGGCGTGCTCCGTGCCTACCCGGCGCCGGCTTCTTGAGTCGCGCGGCCCGGGTAGGCGCGGAGCACGCCGCGGCCCTCCCCCGGAGGGTTCCCTTCTCGACCCGGCGGGTGCGTGCAGGTGAGCGGCGGCGGCAGCGGGACCTGCCTGCCCAGGTCCCGCTGCCGCCGCCGCTCACCTGCACGCACCCGCCGGGTCAAGAAGGGAACCCTCCGGGGGAGGGCCGCGGCGTGCTCCACGCCTACCCGGCGCCGGCTTCTTGAGTCGCGCGGCCCAGTCCTCGTGTATAACGCGCACCCTAACTTTGAGCCTTTTTTTGGGTATAAAATTTTGCGCGTTATACTCGAATAAATACGGTACATCATTATTTTCATTGCGCCAGTACCAACCCGAAGACGCGCAGCCCTCCGAGTTGAATGGACAGGTTCTGGTGGAGAGCCAATCCATGCTCACATTCTCCTCCTCGAGGTACAGGAAGATGTGTGCAGCTTGCTTCCCCTTGCTTCATACTCCCCGCACAGAGAAGGGACTCAGCCGAGGCACCCCCCACCATATGCGCCGGACATAAGAAGCAAGGGGAAACAAGCTGCAGTTAAGTACCTGTCCTATAAGATGACCCCCGACTTTGGCACAGATTTTTCGGGGTTAAAAAGTAGTCTTATACGCCAGAAAATACAGTAAGTTGAAGAGAATTTATCTGTTTTTGGTTGACATTGGACTTATATTGTGAAACTGCTGAAAAGATCATAAGAAGCTTGTTATAGCACGTGTATGAATTCAATACAATTTTTATTTCACTGAAGTCAAGTACATCATTATTTTCATTGCGCCAGTAGCAACGGTTTGTTGTACCTGTACCCTTTTCTGAAAGGCAACAATTCCGTCTAGAGACGAAGCTCTGTTGGTTCCAGAGTGTTCCAGAGTGCCAGTGCAGACACGGAGAAGGAACTCCTCGTGCTAGAGAGGCGAACCCCTCTAGCAGATGGTACAATAAGAGAGCCCCTCTGGTCCGCCCTGGTTGGACGGACAGACGTCCTTAGGGCGATGCGGTCTCTTAGGTAGCCTGGCCCACTGTCATATAGGGCTTTAAAGGTCAAAAACAGCACCTTGAATTGCACCCAGAGGCAAACTGGTAACCAGTGCAGCTCCCGAAGCAGTGGCGAGGCATGGGCATAACGTCCACACCCCGTCACCACCCGGGTTGCCGCATTCTGGACCAGCTGTAGCCTCCGAATGGTCGTCAAGGGCAGCCCCATGTAGAGCACATTACAATAATCTAGTCTGGAGGTGACCACAGCATGAGTGACCACGACCAGGGAGTCCCTGTCCAAGAACGGGCGCAACTGGCGAATTAATCGCAGCTGTGCAAAAGCCCTCCTGGCCAGGGCTGCCACCTGTTCTTCTAGCAGCAGCCGCAAGTCCAGGAGGACCCCCCATGTTGCGCACCGGGTTTGTCTGGGGCAAAACTGCCCCATCCAAAACCAAAGATGATAATTCCCTGGGCAACCCAGGGCCCCCAATCCACAGCCACTCAGTTGTAGCCCGTTGGCCCCCATCCAGACCCCCACAGCTTTCAGACACCCAGACAGGACTTTGATAGCATCACTTTGTGGTATGGTGATAAAATAAAAACCAATTTTCTCTGCTCTCTACTTATATTACTTTCCCATTTTGTAATACCTCATACTATCAGACCTTCATATTTTTGCTGCTGGGGGGAAATGTTTGCTTTGTTTTTACTTTTGTTTTACAGTGCAAAAAGCAGAATGCAGGAACACCTAATATCTCCAGAAAACTACAGGAACAGTGTAAAAAAATCTAGAAAGGAATGGGTTTTTTTGGTCTCACTTTGACTCTGTTAACGTTATTTTCAGACTTGCATTGTTTGAATTCTAGGGTGCAGTGCCAGTATCATGGGTTCAAGGAAAGTTGAACAAATGCTGTCATGGTAGAGCTTACCATGGGCTCACAAGTTAAGTTAGTGAGTTAGATTAATTTATATTCATGGGGGAAACCAAAGTGTTGATTTTCCTGAATCTTTTTGAATAGTGTTGTATCTATTGTATTGTGCAGGACCGTAGCCAGGATTCTAGGGGGGGGGGGGGGGGGGGGACGACAAATTTTTTTTCAGGCGGGGCAACAATGTCACACACACATATATATCATTGGCGTCCCGTGGTGGGTTGGGGGTGTGTGTGTTAGCTCAGGAGGGTTTCCACCCGCCCTGGCCCACCTCTGGCTACAGCCCTGGTATTGTGTGAACATTTCTTAGAAAAATAAACCACAATTTCTTCGATAACTTGTATGATTATTGAAGGGAGGGGGACAGAGTAAAGCCATCTTAAGCCAGGAGAGGCCACGTTGCTACCATTCTCTCCTTTTGACATTTTCTGGGGATCACTTTTAGAGTAGATCTTCCAGGTTGTAGCAAAAAGGAAATATTTTGCTGGACCAGCACTCCATGGAAAACTGCTTGGAGTCTCAGTAGTCCCAACTTGGAGCTGCCTGTGTCTGGGAGACCCAGGAGGAGACAAGGAGACGACTGAGGTGGAGAGGATTTAGTGCCAGGTAGCGTTAAATTAACATTGGCATGTGTCCAGGAGATGCTGACAAATGCTTAATGTGAATAACTAAGTAATAGCAAGCAAATGCCACTGAGTGCCACTTTTGACGTCTGCAGAGCTATTCAGGAAGCAAGGTGGTACAAAAAAGTATGAAACAGTGAAAGAAAACCCAAAACCTAATTTCTTGGTGGTGACAGTTTAGATAGCAAACGTGGGGGTGGGTCTCCATTATACATATGAGAAGCAGTACATGTCACCAGGCTGTAAAGCCTCTAGATTGCCTTCCCTGAGGGTAGTTTTCACTTGGTATCTGGCAGACTTGCTTTTGTGTTGGGATGAGACTTCCAGTCCCTGCAAATGCATGTACAGTTGACTCTTAAACAACAAGGTATTTCATTTTTATGCAGATTTTGTTCTCCTGAAGTTCTTTGAAGCAATCTTCTAGGAGCTTCAGAAAAAAATTAAAGACTTAAGCTGCCCCTTGCTGTGGTGACTTGGAACAGCTCTGAGAGCCCTGGCTGGTTGCTGAAGTTGCCATTGCTGGGCAGACTGGGCTCCTGCAGCGCAATTGTGGCTGTGGTGGCAGGCAGAAGGACTAGCAGTCAGGGGCCAGACGTGGGGCACCAGCCATGGGTTTGGGGAGGGGAGATGGAATGCACAGTGTGAGGCACACAGATTCAACTGACTCCACCTAACTGACTCCACCTAGAGTTGACACAGAAGAATGGATTTTTGATTGTGTGACCCTCATGTTCTTCAAGTGAGCAGCTGACAACAGAAAGGCAGTAGACCTACTGATCAGAAACAGGCCCCGGCCCCAGACACCATTCCATTCGGCTCATGGCAACGACCCTGGAAGCATGCACATTTATGACAGCCATAAATGTGCCTGTGCATGTGTCCGGCCAGCTCAGCTGTCTGAGGGTGAGTGGTCCAGCCCGTGACGCAAAAGCCTTGAGAACCCCTTGTTCACACCAATGCTAACATCAAATTTGTAGGCTATAATGATCTTAAGATATTCACAATAACTTGAACTGATATGCCATGTCATGGATTCACATTTTTCTTCTCTTAAGATGTGGCGAGCCCAAAGGTTTCCTCGTTTAAAAATCTGTCAAAGATGGTTTTGCAGTCAGTCTGCAGCATCCTAAAACCCTAGACAACAAAAATGAAAGCAAAAGTGGACTTTTAGCAAAATAGGTTTTCATCATTTTTGTTTATTTTTATGGCTTCTGTTACATCCTGATTCTTCTTGGATGCACACTGCAATGTGATGAGAGGCTTGAGCATGTCAGTGAAGCTGAGAGTAATGCTGTCAGGAGGCCTGAGTATGGACTCCTAGCAGGTTTGGCCACATCAAGGCATATACTGGTCTGGGCAGCACTGGTAATTTAAAGTGCAACCAGTGGAGGAGGCAACACCAGTGACACTCAAGTTTTTTTTTTAAATTTTATTTCTCGATACACATCCAATAATTAAAAAAAACAAGAGATAACACACAGAACAATATAAGAAAATAAAAGACAAAATACACAATAATATAAATAAGCAGAGAAGGAGATAAAGGAAAAAAAAGAAACAGAACAAAATATCACCACGTGCTATATACAATGCTACGGAGACAGAATTTCCCCTTTTATCTATTATCGTCTCAAAAATGCAATGTAATCCGGCACCGGCAGTTGCCCATGACCATTAATCAAGGTATAATCTATCAAACATTTCCAAATTTCCTGAAATTTGCTTTCTTTAATTAACCCTTTTCTTAAATTTAACTCCCAGGTGAGCTTATCATTCAGTGCAGTATTCCACAACTCCTTATACCAATCCTCTATTTTTGGGGTAACATCACATTTCCAATATCGCGCTATACACTGTCTAGCACTGGATAACATAATTGCTAATAATTCCCTTTTTTGTTGCTCTACCACCTCCACATCTGTTAACAAAATTAAAATTACATCCAATTTCATTCTTACATCTAGAATTCTCCCAATTTCGTGTTCCACCTTCAACCAGAATGACTTCGTCTCTTTACACCCCCACCAGATATGCTCATATGTTCCAATTTCCCCCTTACACCTCCAACAAAATTTCGACTTTGTATTGTCAATTTGGTATAGTCGTACCGGAGTCAAGTACCACTTCCACAATAATTTATAATTGTGCTCTTTTATTCTTACAGACAAAGACCTCATTATTCTCCTTTTCCATTTAGCATTCCACTGCTCGTCTGTAATTATGATATTCAAATCTAGCTCCCATGTTTCTTTTAAAGCTTTCTGATGCTGATCTGAGTCATCTAAAACCTTATATATTTTGCTTACTAACCCCTTAACTTTTACCTGCCCACTTTTTAGACTAAGTACCAACTCTTCAAATTTCGTCCGCTCCCTATCCAAGCTCGTTTCATCTAAATATCTTTTATTCCAACTGTCAATAGACATCAATTGAAGCCAATTCAATTTAAGTTGTCTACCTATATCTAACTTTCTTTCCTTGTCTCTACATGCTGTTATCCAATCCTTTAATAAAGTTATATTATTCTTATTCAATACTTCTTCTAATCTCCTATCCATTCTCAGTGGGAATGATTTCATATCACTCAGGCCTAATATTGGGGACAACCCTGGTGCCAATTTATTTTTCAATAATGTCCAAGTTTTTAAAAGAGCTTTTAACAATTTATTTGTAACATTAATTTTTGCTTTCCCTTTGCCCAAAAACATTAATATTTCTTCACCCAGTTTCTCTCGCAATTCAATTTTTCCCCGAATCGATTCTTCTTTCACTAAAATTTTACAAATATTCTTCAATTGAAATGCCCAATAATAATTTTTAATATTTGGAATTCCTAACCCGCCCTTTTTTGTGATGAATACCATAAAAACTTTGGTATCCTGGTCCTTTTTCCACCGTTACAAAAATTATTTAATATAGTTTGAAAAACCTTTAATTCCTTCTCTTTCATATATATTTGCAGGGTATCAAATAAGAAATTTAATTTGGGTAAAAGCTTCATTTTACATAGCGAAACGCGTCCAAACCACGACAAATTTAGCTTCTTATACCGTAAAATCATTTCTTTTAATTCTTTTTCCAATTTATCATAATTTAACCTTTTTAAATCATCGTATTTATTTGAAATGTTTATCCCCAGGTATTTTATATTATCTCTAATTTGTATTATAAATTTAGCCTTTAAACTTTCTTGTATGTCCAAATCCACATTAAAAAGAATTGCTTCTGACTTATCCCAGTTTACCTTAAGTCCCGTCACCCTTTGAAATTCCTCTAAATGCCCATATATCTTCCCTAGTGCATTCTGTGGATTTTTTATTGTTATTAGGGTGTCATCAGCATATTGGCTAATTTTTATACCTTCAATTCCAATTAATTCCTTATCTTCCCTTATTACATTAGCTAACAATTCCATGGCCATTATAAATAAAGATGCCGACAATGGATCTCCTTGCCTTGTGCCCGCTTCCAATTTAATCTCCCCTGTTAATTCCTCATTTAATTTAACCCTAGCCGAGCCTTGCTGATACAACTGCTCAATTACCCCACAAAATTTTTGTCCGAATCCATATTTCTTTATAATTTCCTTTATAGTTATCCATTGGATCGAGTCAAAAGCTTTGAATATATCCAGGGAGAAGAAACCCACATGCTCGTCTTGTTCCTGAGCAATAATTGTCAAGTCAACCATCCTTCTCGTCAAATCCGACATATACCGATCCCTCATAAATCCCACTTGATCCTTATTAATGTATTTGCCACTAAAATTATTCAATCTATTAGCTAAAATTGCCGTAAAAATTTTTGCGTCCTGATTCATCAGGGAAATCGGTCTATAGGATTCAATTTTTTCCAGATTTTTCCCTACCTTTGGAATTAAAATTATAATTGTACTATACCACGATTTAGGAACTCTCCCTCCCTCCAAAATATAATTAAAAATCCTTTCCATTTTTGGTAACAACATCTCTTTAAAGTCTTTATAAAACTCCACCGATAAACCATCCTCGCCTGGAGCCTTGCCTATCCTTAACCTTTTTATGACCTCCTTTATTTCCTTTTGTGTTATCTTTTTATCCATGTAACTCCTATGCTCCAAGCTTAAATTTATTCTTGACCACTTATCTAAATATCGCTCTAATTCATCCTTATTTACGTCCTTCCTCGAATACAATTCCTGATAAAAAGCCTTGACAATTTGAATTTTATCTACTAACTTATTACACCTTCTGCCATACTTATCTATCAGAACTGAAATTCCTCTTTTATCTTTCTTTTCTTCAGCCGCTCTAGCTAATAGCTTAGAATTTTTATTACTGTACTCGAAGTAATCTCTTTTCAAATAAATTAAATTCTTCTTTACCTTTTCAATATCTTTTTCAATAAATTCTCTTTTTAATTTTTGCATTTTATCGAATATGTCCCTATCTCCCGTTCTTTCATGAATATCCTGCAACTTCTTTATTTCGTCCTCTAACTCTTTTTCCTTTTCCTTATTTTGCCTATTATTAATACAAGAGAGCCTAATGCTTTCTCCCCTAAATATTGCCTTCATGGTATCCCATAATATTCCATCATTTACATCCTTTGTATCATTAATTTCCCAGCACTCTTCCCATCTTTTTATTATTGTTTCCTTACTCTTTTGATCTCTATATAACCTTGTATCATAGCTCCATGTACCCCTTTTTTGTTTGTCATCACTTAGTTTAAATTCTGTAATTATTTTAGCGTGATCAGATTCCTTAATCATACCAATTTCAATATTTTCAACCTTATCTATCATACTTTCTGAAGCCAAAACATAGTCAATTCGTGAATAAGAATTGTGCACGTGCGAAAAAAATGTATATCCCCGTTCTGAGCCTCTAATTTTCCTCCAAACATCCTGTAATCCCGTTATTTTTAACCACCTATCCATCACCCTATTAGTACATGTACGCTTAGCCACATTTGTAGTATCCAAACCTGATCTGATCAAATTAAAATCTCCAACCATTATTAACTTGGACACCCTTTCTGATTCTATACTTTGATACACCTTATGTAAAAATTCCTCCTGTTTTTTGTTTGGCGCGTATACATTAACAAAGGTTATATCCTCATTATCAATAAATCCCCTTGTTATAAGAAATCTCCCTTCTGGATCTGCAACTGTCTTTACTTTTGTAAATCCTAACTTTTTTGATATTAATATGGCAACCCCTCTTGCCTTAGACGTACCCAATGCCTTCTCATAATATTCTATCCCCTTTATATACAATTTATTTACATCCTCACTTTTTTGATGCGTTTCTTGTAAGCATATCACATCTGGCCTATCTTTCCTAATTACCGCTTCCAGACATTTTCTCTTAATAATACTGCCCGTGCCTTTCACATTCCATGATAACACCCTAATCGATTTCATAATTCTTTATTATTTTTCGCTTGCAACAATTCCATCTCCTACAAGCATGTGCTAATCCAACCCACAAAACATAAGCAAACAGCTGAATACAAAACATAAAACAATAAATCATCACCCTCCCCGCCATTTCGAAACGAAAAAGAAAAACACCCCTGCCAAACAAGGGGGGAGGGGGGAGGGGAGACAACACTCACAAACCAAACCACCACTTCTCCTGCCTAATTACCCATTCCAAATACTATTTAATTTTCCATGCCACCATTTCCACATGAGGATTCTATTATCGCTTTATATTGTGCCTTACAGTTACTTCAATTGCAATTTTTACACCGTTATATCATTCCACACTACCTAGTTCATCCTGGCTAGACAACGCAACCCTCATATCCTTCATCCACTTTTCCTCTTCCCTGTCATATGTTGTGTAAACCCCTGCTATTATCAGCTCCTCTTTAAGATCTTCCCATTCCTTGGAGTTTCGGTCGATTATCTTTGCCTCTGCAAGTATGTCTAAGACATATGACCCATCCCTCAACACGTATGATTTTCCAGATACTATGAATTTTAGCTTTTTTAAGGCAAGCCAAAAATAAACAATTCCTTTTCCCCTCAACTTCCTGGTTACTGGTTTGATTTGTGTTCTCCATGTTCTCTCGCCAATAGAAATATCATTATAGATCTCTATACTATTCCCTTCCATTTTCAATATACTTGACCCAGATTTCCTGATATGTCGCATTAACATCACCTTCAAACCTTCACTAGCAAACCTCAATAGCACATTTCTGTCTGCTGTATTATGTTTCTTAGACCCTAATTTATGCACACTTAATACATCCTCAGCCTCGAACTTCCTATCCATACCTAAATCATTTAACCAACTCATTATTCTGGCCTTCAGCTGATCAGGGCGGGCCTCAGAAACATGCCTAATTATAATATTTCTTTTTCTAGATTGGTCTTCAAGTAACTCCAGTCTCACTTCATGATCATCCACTTTTACTTCTCTCCCTTTAGCTTTTTCCTGCACCTCTTGGACATGTCTCTTTACATTTTCAACCTCCTTTGAAATTGAACCCATTCCTTCTTTTACATCATTCACCTCTTCCATTATCTTGGCAATTTCAACTTTAGCTGATTCCATCAAACCTGTCACCACTGACAGCATTTTTTGCTGAAAAGCCTCAAAACTCTCTTGCTGCAGTTTAATAAATTCTTGATTATCCCTCGCTCGCTGCTCTTCTAAATTTTGGAACTTGGTCTGAAGATACTTCTCAAGACTATCTAATCTCATTTCAATGGAGCCTCTACATTCCTTCACATCAGGGCTATCCCCTTCCACACTTTCCTCTACATCTCCTTCTATTACTTTCTTTTTTATAGCTCCCCGAGCATTGGCCTCTTTAAATTCAATTTGCTGATCTTCTTGATTTATATCTAACTGTTGTAATTGCTGTTTCTCTTGTACTTTCTTCTTTGCTGCCATGCCTGCTCTAAGCCTATCCAGCTCCTCAGCTTCCAAAATTTCGTCCTTTAAGGACTTCCTTCGTTCCTCACCGCCTGCTCTTACTAATCTACCTGTTCTTAGCCAAATTGGATCTATTTCTATCTCTTCTCTCTGCTGCTTTCTTTTTTCTTTTCGACTCATTCACTCTATTCTAAAATAGTCCTAACCAGGTCTATACAACTTTATCGAAGCTTTTAGCCAATACCCTATACAATTATCTCCTTATGCCCCAATACATAAACAACCATAGCTTACAATCCCTTTTATAATTAACTTCAACCACTATGGACTTTCAAGTTAATCCAGCTCATTACTCTACACAAGGCATGTATACAAAACACAGATCTTGAAGAAAGAAAAAAAAATTGTTCCTATAGTCCAACCAGTTGAGCAGTACACAGCTGCACTTGATGATAAAGCAACTCCAGGGCTAGCCTTGATTTTATCACTGTCCTTGGCACAGCAGCTGTGAAAACTAATTTTCTTTTTTTTCCTTCACTTTCTCTCTTCTTTCTGCCGCAGTCAAAATCACAGTCACAAATTGCCCTCCACCACCTAAGCACCAGCTCTATTTTACACCCCCACAATGGGCTCATGGAAGGACCCTGCCCAACAGTAAATCAAACAGAATATCCTCTGCCCTTCCAGCACACCACTTGTAAAACAAGTTCAACACAATCCAAGTCCAAGTTCCAAGGATAGAAGAAATAACAGCTCCTTAAAGACTTCCACACTTTCAGCCAATGTTCAGTAGTATTTTCAGGGGACGCACATCCAACCAATGCACTGGTCAACACGGGCTGCCCAAACTCCTGCTCCGGATTAGGGCCCTTTGGGATAAATTGGGACTCACTTCCGCACCCCCCAATTGACTCCCCTCAGACCCCTATCCCCACAGAGTAACGACTCCTTCTCCGCCCGACACAACCAGAGCACTCTCCTGACCACTTTGCGTTCCAGCGTCCCCAAACTCCAAGCGGCGTCGAGACTTCAGCCGCCCACAAAAGCGCTTCTCCTTGCCGAGACCTCCCTCCTAAACTCCGTCCTCTGTTCTCCGGCAGCGCCACTCCAGCCGAGACCAAAATCGTTATTTCCTTCCTTCCACCCTGGAACTCTGCACGCGAGATCGTGCTTGACTCTCCTCCTCTCTCCTCTGCTCCACTCCGCCACTCGAGTCTCCTCCAAGCACTGCCGAACCCCAGATTTTGCCAAAATTCACTTCTCTCGAACACAGCTATTGCCAGCTCCCAAGGAAGCGCTTCTCTTTGCTGTCACCTCTGCTCATAAACTCCATTCTCCAACAGCACCACTAACTCAGCTCTCGGCACTTGAGAAACAGCTGCAACAGTTTTACTCTTTTCCGTTGTCCTCCAGGCTCCAAATACCTCCAATTACAATCTATCAACTTCACATTCCTTCCAGAAACATTTTCCTTCAAAAACGTAACAGTTTAGCATTATATATCCACATTTGTGGCTCCCCTTTCCAGGCAGTGGTGAGAAAAACAATGTGCTCAGTCTGCCATGATGCTCCTCCCCGACACTCAAGTTAACGTTGTTATACTGCACAAAAAGTGACAATGGTACATTCCTGATGAACTTACGGTACCATGAGATAACCTGTGATGAGATAATCCAAGACAAGAGATACTGCTAGAAGATCAGACTCCCAGGTTGGAGAGCATTTAATCAGCTACTAAGGAAGAGTAAACGACAAGAACAAATAGCTCCGTTAACAACACAATTAGATTAAAGCCGAAATGATGGCCAGTGACAGTTGCAGTATTTATCATGAACTGTTAATACCGATTGTTAGAGTAAGTCTGAAGAGCACTAAAAGAATTGTAATACCAAAATATAATTTAAACATTGTTTCCAATAAATTTAAAGCCCACATAAATAACAGATTTGCATTACTAAATTCAGTTGCTTGAGAACCAGAAGAACTGGATTGAAACCAGAAAGATTATTAAGGAATAATTCAGAAAGACTACTCCTGTAGTCAAAAGAAAAGAACAACCTATATGGATGGTGGCAATAATGCTTAAAAGTATAAAGACCAGGTGAGAAGCAAAAGATGGCAGAAATAAGGTCAGAACCCTGAATACAGTTTTTCAGTGACTGTCATGTAGAGACAAAGAGACCTACAATAATTTGTGCAAAGAGAAGATAATGAGAAAAACAAAATTTCTCTGAGAAGATCCAAGAAATAAAAGTGAAATTTAAACCTACCAGTAGATTAGGAATGCTGAAAGAGCAACAAGGAAACATGCTATCTGATTAGGAGAAAATAAAAAAGCAGAAAAAGTATATAGCAGACCCTTGCAGAAGAGATGAAAAGATGACAGATTCCTTTGAAGAGAGTAAACAATAGAAAGTAGGTAAAAACTGGTGTATTTTGATGTTAGCTTTCATGGATCAAGTCCACTTTGTTAGACACAAGAATGCCTTATATGATACCTTATGTCTGAGTTCGTGGGCTTGATCCACGTTAGTCTTTTTTTTAAATGATTTTTATTAAAAATTTTGACAGACATACAAAAAAAAAGAAAATAGTAACAATACAATACAATAATAACTCAGAAATAACATCAACACAATATTAACTCACATTCATAGAGGCTAGCACTTAACAATACTTGAGCTAATTATTTACCATATAACCATCATTATTAGATACCACAATATAGAATATAACACAATCAAACAATAGGAGCTTTCTGTGCTACCTCTATTATAGTTTTTTAATACTTACAAATCACCCTGTGAATATGTACAATGCCCGGAGAGTTTAGTTTCTATTTTAACTCCAAAAACCTCTTTGAGATGGTACAGGTCCTGAACAATCATTTACCATGAGAGAGTACTCCACAAACGGTTTCCATATATTCCAAAACCTATTCTCTTTTAAATTATCTCGTTTCACTTTAATCTCCCATGTCAATTTGTCGTTCAGTGCTAGACTCCACATTTCCTTATACCATTCTCCAATCTGTATATCTACATCGTTTTTCCAATTTCTAGCTATGCATTGTCTACCTGTAGTTAATACAATTTCCAATAATTCTTTTTCCTCCTTATTCAAACCCAAACCTTCCACATTTGTTAAAAGAATGGTACCTGACTCCAACTTAACGTTTTTACCCAATATTTCACCAAACTCCCCTTCTATTCTTCCCCAGAAATCCCTTATTTTTTTACAACTCCACCACATATGTTCATATGTTCCATCAGTTTCTTTACATCTCCAACATAACTTATCTCTTTTATTATCCATCTGATGAAGCCTTAGTGGTGTCAAGTACGATTGCCACAACATTTTAAAATTATGTTCTTTAATTCTTACAGACATTGTTCTCATGATCCTCTTTTTCCATTTATTTCTCCATTCAACATCCCCAATTTTTATATTCAAATTTTGTTCCCACTTATGTTTCAGGTCTTCCTGTGAATCTTTATCCTTATTCAATATAGTATAAAGTTTGCTTACAAGACCCTTAATACCTCTTTCCCCTTTTCTAATCCTTATTACAAACTCCTCAAATTCCGTCTTAATTCTGTCTATCCCTACTTACATAAGAACATAAGAACATAAGAACAGCCTTGCTGGAACAGGCCACAGCCCATCCAGTCCAGCATTCTGTCTCACACAGTGGCTCACCATTTCCTTCAGGGTATTGAGAGATATCCTGCCTATCTCTCCAAACCGGAGGTTGTCCTTAAGTATCCATAATTATAGCCATTGATACTCTTGTCCTCCATGAACTTGTCTAATCCTTTCTTAAAGCTGTCAAGACTGACAGCTGTCACCACTTCTTCTGGCAGGGAGTTCCATAGACCAGTAATCCTCTGGGTGAAAAAGTACTTTCTATTATTTGTTTGAGAACTAGTACCCAAAAGTTTCATGGAGTGTCCCCTAGTTCTAGTGTTATGCGATAGGGAAAACAGTTTTTCCTTATCTACTTGGTCCACACCGTGCATGATTTTATAAACTTCAATCAGGTCACCTCTTATACGTCGTCGTTCAAGAGTGAAAAGGCCCAACCGTTGCAGCCTCAGATGGTAAGGAAGGTGTTCCAGTCCCCTAATCATTCTGGTTGCCCTCCTCTGCACTTTTTCCAGCTCCATAATATCCTTCTGGAGGTATGGCGACCAGAACTGTACACAGTATTCCAGATGGGGCCTCACCATAGATTTATAAAGAGGCAAAATGACACTTGCTGACTTATTTTCTATACCCTTCCTAATGATCCCTAGCATTGAGTTTGCTTTTTTCACTGCTGAGGCACACTGGGTTGACACCTTCATTGAGTTGTCCACCAGGACACCAAGGTCCCTTTCCTGGTTTGTCGCAGAGAGTTCAGACCCCATCAGTTTATAAATGTAATTGGGGTTCTTTGCCCCAACATGCATCACTCTGCACTTACTAATGTTGAAACTCATTTGCCACTGTTTTGCCCACTCCCCCAGTGTCGAGAGATCCCTCTGGAGCTCCTCACAATCTCTCACAGTTTTCACTACCCTGTATAATTTAGTGTCGTCAGCAAATTTGGCTACCTTGCTTTTTACTCCTACCTCTAGATCATTTATGAAGAGGTTGAAAAGCAGGGGTCCCAGTACTGAACCTTGGGGGACCCCACTCTTTACTTCCCTCCACTTGGAGAAGTGTCCATTTAGTGCTACCCTCTGTTTCCTGTCCCTTAGCCAGTTGCTGATCCAGGACAAGACCTGCCCCTTTATTCCATGACTGGTAAGTTTATTCAAGAGCCTTTGGTGTGGGACCTTGTCAAAAGCCTTCTGAAAGTCCAGATAAACAATGTCAACTGGATCCCCCTTATCCACATGCTTGTTGACACTCTCAAAAAATTCCAACAGATTAGTGAGGCATGATTTGCCCTTGCAAAAGCCATGTTGGCTCTCCTTTAGCAGCGCCTTCTCTTCTATGTGCCTATTAATTCTATCTTTTAGGATGGTTTCCATCACTTTACCTGGGACACATGTCAAACTGACAGGTCGGTAATTCCCTGGATCACCCCTGGATCCTTTTTTGAAAATTGGTGTTACATTCGCTACCTTCCAGTCATCAGGCACAAAGCCTGATTTGAGGGAAAGATTATATATTTTGGCTAGGAGATCAGCAATTTCATCTTTAAGTTCCCTGAGAACTCGTGGATGGATGCCATCTGGTCCTGGTGATTTGTTAGTGTTTAGTTTAACAAGACATGCAAGGACCTCCTCCCTGGTTATTTCTATCTGGCTTAATTCTTCGGTTTCCCTCCCTACGAAGATAGGCTCTGTTTTGGGCATGTGGCCTCTGTCTTCTTCAGTGAATACTGAAGCAAAGAATTCATTGAGTCTCTCTGCAATCTCTGTTTCCTCTTTAATAACCCCTTGCCTTCCATTGTCATCTAATGGTCCAATGGCCTTCGTAGTTGGGTTCTTACTTCTAATGTACTTAAAGAAGTCTTTGTTATTTCTCTGAGTATTTTTAGCTATACGCTCCTCAAAGTCTTGCTTTGCTTTCCTGATTGTTGCCTTGCATTTGTTCTGCCAGAATTTATGTTCCTGCCTGCTGTCCTCATTCGGACAAGCCTTCCATCTTCTAAATGAGCTTCTCTTGCTCTTGATCACTTCCCGAACAGCTCCTGTAAGCCACATTGGAGTCCTCTTGGACCTGGCAGTGCCCTTTTTCCTTTTGGGTATGCATTCCAATTGACCCTCTGTTATTGTTTTTGTAAACAGCCTCCATGCCTCTTGGAGTGTTTGGACTCTCTCAATTTTCCCTTTCAGCTTCTTTTTTACTAGTTTCCTCAACTTTGGGAAATTTCCTTTTTGAAAATTTAAGGTCTCTGTGTTAGATTTTATCAGTGACTTGCGGTCTATGATCAAGTTAAACATAATTGAGTTGTGGTCACTGTTCCCTATTGGATCAGTCACATTAACATCTTGCACCAGATCCTGAGTATTACTCAGGATCAAGTCAAGGATTCTTGTACCTCTAGTTGGGTCTTCAACCATCTGTCCCAGGGAACAATCATTTAGCATATCTAGGAATGATAATGGTGGTAAAAAAATCTAGACTATCAAAGAAGCTTTGGTATTTGTCTCAGAAAGAAGGGGGTCTGGGCATGCCAAATTTGTTAGCATATTATCGTGCATTTCAAATTAAGAATGTTGTGAAAATCTTGGCAAGAGAAAAGACAATTTGGGAGCAAATGGAGATGAAAGAATATAGAACTTCTCTTTTATATTTTTTATTCCAATTATCCACCCTTAATTTCTGAAACCAATCCAAATTTAACTTCTCAAATATTTTTTTCTCTTAGTATCATCATCACAAGCTTTCAACCAGTCCTTCAGTAAAAACACCCCATCTTTAACCAATATTTCCTTTTTTCCCTTATCTAATTTTATTGGGAAACACACCATATCAGTCAATTCCAAAATTGGAGAAAGATTTGGGACCATATCTATCTTTACCTTTTTCCACACTTCCATGAGACCTCTCATCATAGTATTGTTTGGCCTTTTCAGCTTATCCTTTATTCCCAAAAAATTCATGTTGTCAATATTTCTATATTCTTTCATCTCCATTTGCTCCCAAATTGTCTTTTCTCTTGCCAAGATTTTCACAACATTCTTAATTTGAAATGCACGATAATATGCTAACAAATTTGGCATGCCCAGACCCCCTTCTTTCTGAGACAAATACCAAAGCTTCTTTGATAGTCTAGATTTTTTACCACCATTACAGAAACAATTAAACATCTTTTGGAACTCATTAATTTCCTTCTCCTTCAAATGGATCGCTAATGCATCAAATAAAAAAATAATCTTTGGTAGCAGTATCATTTTACAAATTGCAATCCTTCCGAACCATGACAGCTTCAACTTCTGAAACTCTTGTATTTTATTCTTGAATTCGGCTCTCAAGCTGTCATAGTTCAATCATTTAAGTTCTTCTAATTTGTTTGAAATAATTATCCCCAAATATTTCAACTTATCTTTAATTTGTATATTAAACACTTCCACTATCTTGTCCATCTCACCTACCCCCAAATTACACAACATCAATTCTGATTTATCCCAGTTTATCGTTAGTCCAGTTATAGCTTCAAATACCTGTAGATGATCTTTAATCCTGTCCATTACCAACTCCGGATGTTTCACCGTAAGCAATGTATCATCTGCATACATACTCACTTTATTACCATAATCCCTTCTATATTTAAATCATCCCTTATATTTTTAGCTAATATCTCCATTGCCATAATAAACAGGATAGGAGATAATGGACAGCCCTGCCTGGTACCTGCCTCTAGATTTACCACATCAGTAAGCTCCTCGTTTACCCTAATCCTAGCATTGCCCTTTTGATATAATAAATCTATTACCCTATTAAATCTATCCCCAAACCCGTAATTTTTAATTATTTCCTTGATTGAAGACCACTGTAGTGAATCAAATGCCTTAAAAATGTCTAATGATAATAGACCTACCTTTTCCTTTGTTTGATTAACATTATCAATTAGATCTAATACCCTTCTAGTCAGATCCGCTATATGCCGACCCTTTAAAAACCCAACTTGATCAACATTTGTATATTCCCCCATAAAACTATTTAGACGATTAGCCAGAATTGCTGTGAATATCTTGGCATCCTGATTTATAAGAGAAATTGGTCTGTACGATTCCACTCTTTCCAGATTCTTACCAGGCTTTGGCAGTAGAACGATTGTAGTGTTATACCATCAAGTTGGGATTGATCCTCCATCTAAAATATAATTATATAGCTTCACCAATTTTGGAACCACTACTTCTTTAAATTCTTTATAAAACTCTGTCAATAATCCATCATCCCCCGGAGCTTTCCCCATCTTCAACCCACTAATTACCTCCTTAACCTCTTTATCACTGATCCTTTCCTCCATTTTCTCTCTATGTTCTTGTTTTATTCCATTCCCTAACTGTCTCTCCAATATCTTTTTGAGCCTCTCCAGATCTACTTCCTTCTTTGCATATAATATTTGATAAAATTCCCTAACAATTTTACATTTATCTCTATTCTTATTACACCTTAAGCCTTGTTTATTAACCAATACCCCTATTTCTCTTTTTTCCCTTTTAGCCTTGGCTGCTCTTGCTAATAGTTTTGAACTTCTGTTGCTAAATTCAAAGTATTCTCTATTTAAATAAATCAAATCTCGTTTAACTTTATCAATATCCTTACCCATTAATTCTGCTTTAAGTCTTTGTAATTTTGTGAGGATTTTTTTATCTTTACTTTTCGCATGCTCTTCCTGTAACTGCTTTATTTCTCTTTCTTTTTCTATCTGTTCTACTTTATATCTTTTATATTTAGAACTCGCCAACTTTATGCTTTCCCCCCTAAAAATCGATTTCATGGTATCCCATACCTCATTATTGTCGTTCCACTGCCAGCTTTCTTTCCAACTTTCCATAATCTGCTTTTTACACTTCTGATCTTTAAACAGATTAGGATCGTACCTCCAACTTCTTCCTCTTCGAATATCTTTTTGTATTTTCAATTCCAAATAAACTTTGGCATGATCCGATTCCTTAATGATCCCGATTTCCATTCCTTCTATATCTTTGATCAAATTTTCCGTAAGAAAAACATAATTTATTCTTGAGTAGGTCCCATGAACATGTGAAAAAAAGAATATGCCCTTTCTGAGCCCTTAAACTCTCTCCAAGAATCCTTCAAACCCATTGCATCCATCCATTTATCCAAAACCTTCCCTTTCAAACCAATTCCACTTCTTGCTATGTTTGTACAATCTAGTCCCGACCTTATCAAATTAAAATCTCCAGCCACAATGGTTTTTGGAACATTCTCTAATTCCACTATTTTCCGAACCTTTTCTAAGAATTCCGCTTGATGATCGTTTGGAGCATAAATATTTACCAACATGATTTCCTCATCCTTTATTTTTCCTCTCACAATTCAATATCTGCCCTCTTGATCAACAATACTTTTTGTAATCTCAAATCCTAGTTTTTTAGAAATCATGATTGCTACCCCTCTTGCTTTTGAAGTTCCAAACACCATCTGATAATGTTGCATCCATCCCAAAAAAAGTTTATTCATGTCTTTTGACTTCTGATGCGTTTCCTGTAAGAACAATATATCGGGTCTATCTTTCTTCAGCGCCAATTCCAATCTACGTCTCTTAAGAACAGAACCTGTACCCTTCACATTCCATGATATTATTTTAATACTACCCATAACCTATCTCCTTTCTAAGCTCTAAACTCTCCATTGGGCGTGCCACCAACAACCCCTTACCCCTATAACACATAAAACTACATACAACACACAATATCTCTCTCCCCACCTTCTTACAAAAAAAAGCCGCCCTTGACCACCAAAGAGGGGAGAGGGGGGACATGCAAGATGTGCCTGCCTAGCGGTGCTATGCGCTATTCACCTTTCTATATCAGTTAAATGTTTTAAATTGTTATAATCTAAATCTCATTGCTCCTTACTTGTCCCCTCCTCCACCATGATCAACGACAGCTCCTCCTCCTCTTCCCTTCGCTGCGGTGTTCCACCTGTTGCCCCACCAGCTTCCTCCCTCTCATACTCCCTCCCCAAAGCTCCCGATTCCATCAATTCCTTCTTAAGATTTATCCATTCTTCCGAATCTATTTTTACCAGTTCCAACAAGCTCAAGTACTCCAATGGGTTAGCCCCTTCATCAATTACTTGCATTCTTTTGTCATAAAAAAGCGCAGTTGCTGTGGAAATCTCCAATTATACCTTATATTTTTACTCATCAACAATTTAGTTACAGGCCTCATCTTATATCTCCACGTTCTTTCTTTCAATGAGATATCATTATAAACTTCTACGTCAGAGCCATCAAATTTCAACGCATCAGGACCAACTCGTTTCAGATGGGCCATTACTTTTAGCTTATCGGCCCAATTTGCAAATTTTACCAACACATTTCTTTGAACTACCCTCCCTCTTCTTGGGCCCACCCGAAATACGCTTACAAAATCTTCCTGGACAAATTGTTTTCCCATATTCAGACCATTTAACCACTGAACCACTCTTTCTCTTAACAAGTCCGGGGTCCGTTCCACGACCTGACGGATCACAATGTTCTGCTTTCTCATCATATCTTCCACAGAATCAATCCTTCTCTCTTGTTCATCCAATTTCAGCTTGTTCTCCCGCACCACCTCCTGAGTCCCTTTTATTTCCTTTTTTATGGCAATTACCTCAGTTTGAACCAATTTCACATTTCCCTCAATTTTTTTCAAACTTAAATCCACCTTTTTTGAAAAATCTGCAACAGATGATACCACCTTATCTTGCTTTTTCATCATTTCATTTCTATCTTTCACCCTTAAATCCTCATTCTTCTCCAATTTCTGAAACAACTTGCCAATTTCCACCATGATTTGGGTTTGATCATAGGGCACTGTAGGGGGAGATGAAGACTGAGATGTTTCTTCCATTGGTACCTTTTCTTTCTTCTTAGGCTTCACAACTGGGTCTTCTTCCTTTGCTTTCCCTCTTGTACCTTTATCCATAATAATACAGTATATCAAAGTCCAATGTTGCAGAACGTTGTAGAAATTAGTCAATCAGATAAAACCTGTAACATTGCAACCCCTGGTTCCACAAGTGCAGAAGGAAAATTTGTATGTAGGAAGAAATCCAATTTAAATACTGTACTCCACTAAAAAGGCAGAAGGAATCAAAATGTACTCCCAACAGGCAGCAAAATCCACAGCAAGTCCGTTTCCCCAAGGCAAGCAAACCAACTGGTTGTTTTCCAAACTACAAAAATAAAGGCTCCAAGGAAACAGTCACCCAAAACTTCTCGTTTAAGTCCAAGTCGCCGGGGAAAAAAAGGAGGGGGGAATGAAAAGGAAAGGAAGCCCAAAATCCAAGCAGGAAAGGAAAAAGGCGTGAGAAGCTGTATACTCCAGAAGAAAAAAAGTATTTGTAATCCACACGGTGAAGGGGCAAAAAAAAGAGCCCTATTAAACCTTCTCTTGAGGCGGACAAATCAAAACGCCATTATTCAGCAGCTTCCTTAACTTCGGAGTTGAAACCCCCCTTCTTCTTCTGTGGAACCGCAAACTTTTACCACACGCTTCAAGCTGGGGAACACACTGCTACCTTCCAATATTATAGCCCAGACAATAACTTTTTAATCCACTTTGTTATCGCCAAAACGTGCCGCGGTTCTCCTGGGGTGCGAGGAAACCAAAAACCCAGATAGGATCACTTTCGTTTTCCAGGGCTGCTGCCATTAACGAAACAGCCACTCGGTTTCAACTACTTCCACCCATTTCCATTTCAAAGTCCAGGCTCTTCTAAACAAAATCCCCAGCCAACTTTAAGCTTTAATATTCCATATGTCCTTTCATGCACTTACATGCAGTTGTTTTCATGCCAAAGAGTTTCTTGCCAATTCCAGTACTCCTCCGGAGTCTCGCTGGTCCCGTTCTCAGCTCCTCGGCAGAAAAGCCGCGACTGCCGTCGCAGGCCTCACCCGCCAAGGAAAACCTCCCGAACTTCGACCATCTGACCTCAAAACTTCCCAAAATTTTCCAAAAAGGCAAGCAGGAGTCTTACCCTCAGAAATTACCACTTTAAAATTTTTCGATTTCACTCCATCTCATCGATTACCACTTTGATAAGCGCGGGCGTCCGGATCAAGATGTTACTCGTCGGCCATCTTAGCCACGCCCCCCACGTTAGTCTTTAAGGGGCACAACATTTTTTGTCTTTTTGTTTTGCTTATTCTCTGATATGCTTGCACAGACTAACATGGCTGCCATTAAAAAAATTGCTCTCAAAGCACTGTGAAGAAGCAATGTACTAGATGTAGGTGTGTCAGGGAATAAATAAAACAACAAAAAAGAAAAAAGGTGTGGCACCTTAAAGGCTAACTCCTGTATTTAAATGTGAGCTTCTGTGGATCAAGTCCACTTCATCAGACCTAAGAGTGAGGTCTCATGGCATCAATTTATACACAGGTACAGAGGCACCCATGCCTCGCTGGACATCCCGCCATGGTAATGGAGTAAATCATACAGCCAGCAACTCAACGCCAAATGTTGGGAGGTGGTAAATAATCTGACTCCCTAAAGGGGCCAATGGCTACAGGTGGATGAGCCCCTTTAGATGGGGTGATGGACCCCTCAGTGGAGGAAATGCCACTGGAAACAATCATATTGGGCACAATGGCAAAAGGAGCGGAGGAGGCACTCTGATTCCCAACGGTCATGGAGTCGGAAGAAGCCATGCCAGGTGGACTGGTTGTGAAGGTGCACCTTGCTAATATCCTCAAGGCTGTGGCAGCCCATTGCAGTTCCGGAATATATCCTGCATGTCTCATTTCATACGTGCCGCAGGAGATGATTCCGTGATCATAGTGTGTTGGTCACTTCAAGGCAAGCTGGGATCCACACCTTAAATAAATTCACCCCAATGGCATTTTTCCTGCTTCAGGGGGACAAAATGCATTCTTAGATACGAGTTGCAGGCGACAACAGAGGCACACAATGGCTGGCCAGCCTAATAGAAAAGTAGCTCTTTACTACTGACAATAATGGAAAATCCCTGGTTATTCAAATTTGCTATGAAACCTGCCCCTATTGGTTTCCAAATGGTTGCAAAGCAAACTTCTCTTGCAAGATTTGATTTTGTGAATCATGAGAAACTATGAGTTTTTCTGAAAGATATGGGTGTGCCTCAGAGTTGATTGTTCTGAGTATCTGTATATATTAAATTAAATTATATTTTAATGTCTTGTTCCTCAGCCTAACTTGAAAATGTCAGACTAGGAACAGAAAGTCCATGAAATCTGAGTCTGCCTGACGACAAATTAATTCTCCCTGGTCTCTGTGTAGATCAATATACAAACTACAAGAACTGAGCTATTAAGTGTGTGACCATTTATCTTACTCGGTGCTTCCATATTGTTGCATTTCACGGTAAGAAACCAGAGGACAGAATTGTTTTCTTTCATTTCCACAATTGCAGAGAAAAATACTTATGACCGTGGTGCAATGCTAATCAACACAATGCTAATCAGCACATTGCCCAATCTGGAGTACTGTGTACAGTTCTGGTCGCCATACCTCCAGAAGGATATTATGGAGCTGGAAAAAGTGCAGAGGAGGGCAATGAGAATTATTAGGGGACTGGAACATCTTCCTTACCATCTGTTATGTATGTTAACTGTGTTTTCTGACAGGAGCGGAATGTATCTTTTCTCATGTATCTATTCTTATGCAAATAAGTGGATCAAAAATGTGCATACTCTTAGTCAATGGGCTTGTTGTATTATTGTTACTGTTACTGTTTATAGTGTATATAAGTCCGAGTTTTGCCCCATCCAAAGTTTGTTCAAACCACACTAATAAAGAGCTGAATTTCACTACTTCGCTCGTCTGCTTCTTCATTCCCTGAACATGAAACCATCTGAGGCTGCAATGGTTGGGCCTCTTCACTCTTGAACGACGGTGTCTAAGAGGTGACCTGATTGAAGTTTATAAAATCATGCACGGTGTGGACAAAGTAGATAAGGAAAAACTGTTTTCCCTATCGCACAACACTAGAACTAGGGGACACTCGATGAAACTTTTGGGTACTAGTTCTCAAACAAATAAGAGAAAGTACTTTTTCACCCAGAGGATCACTGGTCTATGGAACTCCCTGCCAGAAGAAGTGGTGATAGTTGTCAGTCTTGACAGCTTTAAGAAAGGATTAGACAAGTTCACGAAGGACAAGGGTATCAATGGCTATAATTATGGATACCTAAGGACAATCTCCGGGTTGGAGAGATAGGCAGGATATCTCTCAATGCCATTTCCCGGGAATCCTAAGCAGGTGAAGGCATCTGCTTCGGAATACCCTGAAGCAAATGGTGAGCCACTGTGTGAGCCACAATGCTGGACTGGATGGGCTGTGGCCTGTTCCAGCAAGGCTGTTCTTATGTTCTTATTTCTGATGCCACTGTAAGGTCTTTCTAAGCAGTAGTGGTAGTTTACCAAGTTCTATGACTTAGCATCCAGGCAGCAGCTGATATTGCCCCCTCCAACTTCTGAATGCCATAATATGGTTTGAAAACTCTGTAGTAACAATTCTCATTATATTTGAAATGAAGGAGTATGTGTTTCAATGTTTCTCTGAGATACTGTGGATCCTAACAATGACAAAAACAACCTTGAGTCTTGTGGCAAAAATTAGCAAAAATAATGGTGCTATAAACTTTTGTGGATCTAAATCCACCTCATCAAATGCATGAAAGTATTATCTTAAGTTGACAGATTTATCTCAGAGAAACATTGAAACACATACATGCACAGGAGAACTGGGGAGCAGTGAAATCATTGATAAATTAAATGGAAAAAGTACAGATTATAAGAAATCTCAATGTATGCAAAATGGTGTTGAATTAAATTATCAAAATAGTCCTGCTCAGCTCTTGCAAACACAAGCTTTCCTGATGGAGTCACTCCATCTCATATTTGGTCTTCCACTTTTCCTGCTGCCTTCAACCTTTCCTGAAATTACTGTCATTGCCAGAGAATCCTTCCTTTTCATGATGTGCCTAAAGTAGAACAATCTCATTTTCATCATTTTCCTCCAGAGATAATTCAGGCTTGATTTGCTCTAGGGCTTGCTTGTTCATCTTTGGGGCAGTCCAGGATATCCTGGGGTCTGACTTTGCTTTGTTAATTGGCATGGTGGCTTTCATTTCTCTCTCTCTTTTGTCTCAAATATTTCAGTAATGAGAAACAGAGACACAGCATATTCTGCTTAGGCTCCTTAAAAATAAAAATAATTCATATGCCTTAAACACAGATCAACTTGTCTAATAACAATGATGTAATTCTGGATACAACTATGCTGCAATCTCCAGTATGTAAATATTGATAATATCAGAGCTTGTGTTTCATTACACATCTTCATGCCTTCTTATAACATTAGTGATCTGCTATATAGAGAGTGGGGTGGGCAGTGGGTTTAGGCTGTAGAGTTTACTTGGGTTGATAATGAAGGTATCAATGAGTACACCAACTGTACACCAATATGGACATGTTCTGACTTTTACACAGTGATGGGCTCCCAAAAAATTACTACCACACTGTGGGCATAGTATGGTGGGCGCGGCCAGGGGGAAAGCCCTGCGTTGCACCCGAATTAGGACTACTTTATTTCAAAACTTGGATGGGTGGGGCCAGCCAGAATTTCTGCTACCGGTTTTGGCGAGCTGGTGCGAACCTGCTGTTGCCCACCACTGCTTTTACATATTCAGTGTGAAAGCCTGAAGAGGTACTTCTAAGTATATATGACTTAAAGTACCCACAATTCTTATGGGATTGGGAGCCCTTATAACAGATTTATAGCAGTCTTAAACTGGAGTCAAGTACAGTGTTGTTAACGGAAGCTGAAAATTTAAACTTAAGTGAAGATAAAAAAGAATTGCTTTCTTCAATGCTGACAACAGGGAGACAGTGTATTGCTAGAAATTGGAAATTGGAAGGAAGCTTAAAAATGGATGTTTGGTATAAGGAAATGTGGAATCTTGTTCTGAACGATAAACTAACATGGGAGATAAATAAATACAAGGGTAAAGTTAAAGAAAATAGATTCTGGAAAATTTGGCAACCGTTTGTGGATTACTATTTGAAAAGAGAGAAGAGGAGCAGCTTAGTACCAGATCAAATAAGTTTTTTTTGGAATCGATGAAAATAAGAATTCTGCACACTTCAGGTGGCTGTAAATACACTGGGTGATTATTATTAAAATGAATTTAAAGTTTAGGATTGTATAGCTATGTAGAGGTAGAGTAATGAGATGTGGAAGCAAATAGTAATATGTTATATTGAATAATATAATAGTATTATAATGATTGAATATGTATATGAATATAGAGTAAAAGAATGTTAGGCTGGAATAAGAATATACTGAATTGTTTGGTAATTTAGAAGATTTATGTTATATATAAGCTTATACTAAAATGAAAGTGTATGACTCTAACTTTTAAAATGTATCCTTTCTTCTGTATTGTTAGAATTTTAGGATGTTTTTTATTGGTCGTTGGCTTAGTGTGAATTGACTTTTTTATTATTATTGTATAATGTTTTCTTTGTCATTGTCTTTGAAAATCAATTTTTTTTAAAAAAATAACAGATTTATAGGCATGATCAGTCTAATTAGCTCAAAAGGACCTCGTCAGACCATGACAGTGGGGGGCCCACATGAAATGGTGCCATGGGCTTCATCCAGCCAACAGGTTGAGAATCCCTAGTTTATACAGTGGCAAAAGATGTTTTCATTGTGTTGTGCCTTCTGCATTTTCATCAAGACTCCCAAGGCACAAATACCAGAATTGCTCAGTAAGGAAGAGAAACCAGAATGTATTTCCCTCCGTTTTTCTTCCCCACATAATGCGCAACACTAGGAATTAGATCAAGATTTCTCAATTTTTTTAAGCCGGGGGGCCGGGTCACGCTCCCTCAGACAGTCTTGGGGGCCCGACGGCCATTTTGCCCTCCCTCCCTCCACCACATGGCACTTCCTGGTGTGGTGGAGGCGGTGAGGGGCACATGAAATGGTGCCGCGGGTTGCGCATCCCTGAATCAGATCCACACGGGACCGGTTCAGTGCAACTTGGCTGCCGAGAGGCAGTCAGTAACGCGACGGATAGCGTTGTGAAACCTGCTCTCCGCTGCACAGGAGTCTGGGGTCGCGTTTGGCCAGAGCCGTGGGTGGAGGAGGGCTGAGCCTGTGTGCCTGCCCTGTCTAGCCCTGGATGAGGCAGAGCCCACCCCTTTCCTGGGCCAACAGGGGATGCTGCAGAGTACAAAGAGAACAGGGAAGATGGCAATGGAATATCCCTTCGATGTCTTTGATGTGCTCCGCGACGCTGCCTCCCCCCCCTTGTTCCCCAATTTCAGGGTTGAACATAACTTTAATAGGGAGGGGGAGAGGGACCTCCCCTCCCTTCCTCCTCGCCCTTTCCTCGAGGCTTGCAATCTCCCTGGGCGACTGCCCTCCCACCCCTTTCCACCATGCCCGGCCAGTGTAGGCATGCGCAGTGTTTGCCGGGTTGCTCTGTCTGCGTGCTCTCCCGTGTCTACTTTGCTGCTCGGTGCGGCTGAGTCGGAGAGGCGACCGTCGGTGCGCGGGCCACGCCGGGGTTCCTGCCAGCCAGCCAGTGGCGGGCACAAGGTAGTAGCAGGTGAGCGGGAAAGGGCTGCACTTGCAGGGCTGCTGGTCGAGCGGAGGAAAGGGGCCCCTCCATCAGGCTCCCTCCCTCCCTCGTCGGCTTCCGACGAGCGTTGAACTCCCCTTGCCCTGCTTAAGGAAAGAATGCAGGGTCATGTGAATCCATTCCGCGCCGCCTGCCGTTTGAAGTCGGGCTGGTTTTAAAAAGCTTGGGAGGACATTGTTGATTGGCTCCTAAGCAAGAAATTGCAAGTAAATAAAGAGGGACCACTTCGGTGGGAAGGTAACAGCGCTCCGTGCGCTCCGGTGTCTAGTCATGCCTGCCACATGACCACGGAAACGTCTGCAGAAGCAGACAGCGCTGGCTCTTCGCCTTAGAAACAGACGAGCACTGAACCCTAGAGTCGGATACGACTGGCTTTCGAGCAAGGGAAACCTTTACCTAGGTTTAAATTCTTTCACTTCTTGGATTTTATGGAGATCTTTTCTTTGTTATTCTCTTCAATTTCTTCTCACTGTTTATTGTACTGCTTATTTGCACTGTGTATGATTTGGTTGGTTTTAGTTGTTAAGCGAGGCGACCGTTCAGAGGAAATTCTGCTCTTTAAGCAAGTTAGTCTCTAAACGAGGGTCTCTTTATGCGAGGGTTTACTGTATATTTTGTCAGTAGGATTCTGTTAGTGTTCCTTTTAAATCTGTTTTTTTTTAATAAAAATGTTGGCAATTTGTGGTCAGTACCACAATCTGTTCTTCTTTTTGCAGCACTAATGCAGCTTTTCCATCTATCACTTCCAATTATGCAGTCTGTTTGATTTCTATATTGATTATTTGTTGAGGTCTCTTTGTATGGTTATCTGTTGTTTGACTAAAACATGTGTTTGCAATAAGCAGCTCATTGACTTCACAAAATTCTATGAGTAATTCTTCTTTATTACTGACTCCTAGGTCAAATTTTCCAAAAAGTGTTGGATTCTACTTTGCTTCCAACTTAGGTTCCAGTCATTATAATCAGCATGCCCTGTTTTGCTATTTGATCATTTTCCTCCTGGATGTTTGCATGAAAGCTTTCAATTTAATCTTCAGTCTCTGTAATAGGAACATATACTTTTATGATGGGTTTTCCAAAAAGTGTGATTGACATTGTTGTCAGAACTTGCATTGTAGCCTCCAACTCTCTGCTACATCTTTCCTCAGATTAGAATCACACAGTTTCTTCTGATTTTCTCATTTCCGTATCGTCAGACTGAAAATGGCCAATTCCTGTGTGCTTTAATTCCCTTGCATGTTGCACCATGTCCCCCCCCCCCCCCCCCCACAACGTCTAGGCCAGATATGAAACTGCCAAAATGAAGGCACCTTTTGGTGAGTTCATTCTCCAGTTCCTAAACAATATCTAAATATTCCATTTTTTTGCATTACATTTTCCTAATTGTGTGTGTGTGTGTGTGTGTGAGAGAGAGAGAGAGAGAGAGAGAGAGAGAGAGATGGATGCAGCATTGAACTTTCTTTTTATGTCTATGCACATGTCACTAGATGACCTCTTGGCTTTTATCTAGTTGTGCCGTTAGCAACAGCGTTATTTATATTTGTCATTTGCTCATCCCAAGTAGCTGACTGAGTGCTTTCTGACTTGGAGTCTCAACTTCCAGGACCCTCTCCTTTTTTTAAATTGTTACATCATAAGGTTGTCAAGGCAAGAAAGATTCCGCAGTGCTTTATCATTACCTTGTGTGCAGTACTGGCAAGGGTTAGCTTGAGTGTCATTACTGCTGTCTGTGACAGTTCTTCCACCGGTGTCACTTTTAATCATTCCTGTTGCCCAATAGTTGGTCTTCAGTTTCTTCAGCCCCATCACCGCCAGTATTAGCTGTTTTCTTCTGCTGATGTGGTCATTACTCTTGAAGAGGGTGGATGTATCTTAATCTGGTAACTCAGCTTTGACAATTCTGCCTTGGGTGACTCTGGTTAGAAGTCCTGAGGATTCATGGCTTTTGACTGTGTTGTTCTCTGTTTCTTTGACACACTCAAATCTCCCCACATTAAGTTATGCATCTGCTTGAGCTCTTAGTCACTCTATTTGCTATTAGCTTTGGAGTTTCTCTATAGCATAGGTGTTCATACATTGTCCAATATGCCCTCTTGCTTGCAAGAATATAATATAGGCATTCATATTGAATCATAGATTCTTAGAATAATTGAGTTTGAAGGGGGCCTTTGCTCAATGCAGGAATCCAGATTAAAGCAGATCTGGCAAATGGTTGTCGAATTTTCTCTTGAATGCCTCCAACGCTGGAGCTCCCAAGACAATTCGTTCCATTTTCATTCTGTTCTAACAATTAAGACATTTTTCCTGATATTCAGCCTATATCTGGTTTCTTGTAGTTTCAGCCTGTGTTTCATTACACATCTTCTTACACATTACAGTTCCTACAATCTAGGATGATTGAGAAAAGATTTTGCCTTGTCTTTTTATTACTATATTTTAAAAGTGGTATCATATTTCTCCTTAGTCTCCTTTTTTCAAGGCTAAACATGCCCAGTTCTTTCAGTCTTTCCTCCTAGGGGGTGGTTTCAAGCCCCCCCCCCAAATCGATCAGCATAGTTGCCTTTCTCTGTACCTGTTCTAATTTGCTTGCATCTTTTCTTAAAGCACAGTGTCCAGAAATGGACACAGTACTCTAGATGTGGTCTAACTAGTGCAGAATAGAGAGGGATGAGTACCTCACGGGTTTTGGAAACTATGCTTCTGTTAATGCAGCCTAAAATAGCATTTGACTTTTTTGCAGCCACATTGCATTGTTGACTCCTATTCAGCATGTGATCTACAATTTCAAGATACTTTTCACCCATAGTATTACTGAGCCAAGTACTGTACAGTGGAACCTCATATAACAATAACCATGTATAGCAATGAAATCGTATAACAATTAGGTTTTGGGAGGAAATGGCGTCCCACATAACAATTTTCCCTATGGGGAAAAAATCGTACAATTAAAAAAACCACTTAGAAAAAAAAATCGTTGTACGATGCATCCCATAGGGAAAATCGCTATACGATGCATGTATCATATAGCAATTGTTTTGTACAACAATGAGCCCCATGGAACAGATTAAAATCATTGTATGAGGTACCACTGTATCTCCTAATGTAAGTCAGTCAAGTGTTGGCAACTCTTGAGCGGTAGCAGCTCTTGGGCATGCTTCCTGAGGGTCTTTAGGCAGTGACTAAGTATGTTGTTCAGTTGCACAGTCGACTCCGACCCTTTGCGACCCCATGGACCATTTTCCTCCAGGCGCCCCTGTCCTCCACCATCCCCCTCAGCCCCCCCAGCTCTGTGCCCACTGCGTCCACAATGCCATCTAGCCATCTCATCCTTGGCCTCCCCCTTCTTCTTTTGCCCTCCACCTTTCCCAACATCAATGCCTTCTCAAGTGAATCCTCCCTTCTCATTTGATGTCCAAAGTACTTTAGCTTCATCTTTACTATTTGACCTTCCAATGAGCAGTCAGGGTTAATTTCTTCTAAGATTGACCTGTTTGTTCTCCTCGCTGTCCAGGGGACTCTCATAGAGTAATTTCTTAATTTTCGGCAAAATTGGGTAATTGATGAAGTAAACAGTGTGGTATAATTGATAGAGTGATGAACTCTGATTTGAGAGACCAGTTTCAAATCCCCATTTAGGTATGACTGGTGATGTGACATTTGTTAAATATCTCACATACCATAAAAAAACTTGTTAGGGTGGTTATAAGTAAAAATGTGAGTTGAGGGCACATAACATAACTTGATAGGGGACTCTGGAGGCCAGCTGGAACAACAACTGCAGGCATCAACACCGGCGTCCTGAGCCCTCCCTTCCTCCTCCTCCCTATGCCTTGGCCTTGAGCAGGGGCTTAAAGGGAGGCTATGCTGGAGGGGCTTCTCCATTGCCTGGGACTCTGGAGGCCAGCTGGAACAACAACTGCAGGCATCAGGGCAGACTTCACCGGCGTCCTGAGCCCTCCCTTCCTCCTCCTCCCTATGCCTTGGCCTTGAGCAGGGGCTTAAAGGGAAGCTATGCTGGAGGGGCTTCTCCATTGCCTGGGACTCTGGAGGCCAGCTGGAACAACAACTGCCGGCATCAGGGCAGCCTCCAACACTGGCGTCCTGAGCCCTCCCTTCCTCCTCCTCCCTATGCCTTGGCCTTGAGCAGGGGCTTAAAGGGAGGCTATGCTGGAGGGGCTTCTCCATTGCCTGGGACTCTGGAGGCCAGCTGGAACAACAACTGCAGGCATCAGGGCAGCCTCCAACACCGGCGTCCTGAGCCCTCCCTTCCTCCTCCTCCCTATGCCTTGGCCTTGAGCAGGGGCTTAAAGGGAGGCTATGCTGGAGGGGCTTCTCCATTGCCTGGGACTCTGGAGGCCAGCTGGAACAACTGCAGGCATCAGGGCAGACTTCAACACTGGCATCCTGAGCCCTCCCTTCCTCCTCCTCCCTTTGCCTTGGCCTTGAGCAGGGGCTTAAAGGGAGGCTATGCTGGAGGGGCTTCTCCATTGCCTGGGACTCTGGAGGCCAGCTGGAACAACAACTGCAGGCATCAGGGCAGCCTCCAACACCGGCGTCCTGAGCCCTCCCTCCCTATGCCTTGGCCTTGAGCAGGGGCTTAAAGGGAGGCTATGCTGGAGGGGCTTCTCCATTGCCTGGGACTCTGGAGGCCAGCTGGAACAACAACTGCAGGCATCAGGGCAGCCTCCAACACCGGTGTCCTGAGCCCTCCCTTCCTCCTCCCTATGCCTTGAGTGGAGGAGGTGGGGAGTTGAAAGTTCTACGGCCCACTGGGGGCGATGGGGGGAGATATGGGCCAAAAGGGGGGAGGAGATGGGGGAGGGAGGGAGGGAGAGTTAGAAGGATTGAGGGACTAACTTGCCTGCCAGGGAATAGCAGCAGCAGTCTGTCTGGGGCTGGCTTGGAGGTCCATGGGGATAAAATTAAGGTGACGATTCGAGATGGCGTTGAAAAGCCGGCCCACCGCCGTCGCTACTGCGGGTGGAATGTCTCACCCCAGTTGAGGGCTCAAGGTAGATTTGGAAGAATGCCCCACCACTTCCATCACCGCCGGAGCCTTGCGGAGGGTGGTGGGGGGGGTGGTGGGGCGGTTTTATATGGGGGTGGGAGGGAGGGAGGGAGGGAGGGAGAGACTGCCGGCCAGCCAGGAAGGAGAGGCAGCATTCTGTCCAAGGCAATCAGGGAGGCTCCGGAGGCCAATATAGAGGTTGTGATGGGCATGGGGCGATATAGCGGGTACCGAGGAGCGGGCCGCAGTCGGGGAATGCGGGGCAGATGCTTAGTATCTGTCCCTCGTTCCAGCCCCCCGGTTACGCCTCTAGGTCCTGAGCAGCTGACCCCTTAGGCTGCTGCTGATGAATGCCAGGTCGGTATGTAATAAGGCCCCCCTGATACAAGATTCCATTATGGGGGAGCGGGCCGACCTGGCATGTATCACTGAGACCTGGCTGAGACCAGAGGATGGGGTTCCTTTGTCAGAAATGTGTCCAGCTGGGTTCAGTATTTGGCACCAGCCTAGGGATGAGGATAAGGGCGGTGGCGTTGCCATCATAGCCAGGGAGTCACTGGGAGTCGCCAAGGCTACCGCTCCACAAATTCTGGGTTGTGAGGCCCTGCTTCTGCGTCTGGGCTCTAAGGGTCAGTTGGGAGTCTTACTCCTGTACCTGCCCCCTTGCAGGGTAAGGGACTCCCTGCCTGAGCTCCTCGAGGCCCTCAGTGTTGGCGTTGGAGTTCCCTAGACTGATGGTTCTGGGGGACTTCAATTTGCCTTCGGTGGGGACTGGCTCCGAGGTGGCTCAGGAGTTCATGGCTTCCATGGCAGCTATGGACCTGATTCAGGTAATTCAGGGCCTGACCAGGGGCAGTGGCCACACACCAGATTTAATATTTTTGTCGGAGCGGTGGCAGAGTGATCTGAGACTATGGAAATTAGACATAACACCTGTGCCATGGTCAGATCATTATTTGGTGGCTCTAGACTTCCTGGGTGCGACGCTTCATCGTAGGGAGGCAGGGCCTATTAGAATGGCCCGGCCCCGGCAACTGATGGATCCTGATGGATTTCAGAGGGAACTGGGGGATTTCCCTCTGGATCGGCAACACGATTCGCCCAAGGCGCTGGTTGACCTGTGGAACAGGATGACAACAGCGGCCTTGGATGAAATCGCACCACTACGGCCTCTCAGAGCTCATGGAGCTAGGTCATCTCCGTGGTTCACAGATGAACTGCGGGAGCTCAAACGGGCAAAGAGACGCCTAGAGCGCCGCTGGGTAAAGACCCAGAGAGACCCCGATTGGACACTAGCTAGAGCCGCTATTAGGGCCTATCTAGTGGCGATGGAAGTGGTGAGGCGGCAATACTTCGGCACCCTTATTGCCTCTGCTGATAATCGCCCAGCCACCCTGTTCCGGGTTACCAGGTCTCTCCTTGGTAGGGGGACCCCGGTGCCTGGTTGGCAGGGGTCGGCTGAGGACTTTGCTGACCATCTAGTGGAGAAAATCGATCAGATTCGCTCGGGGTTTAATCCTGGCGTGGATGGGGAGAGTCCGGAGGGAGCTGGAGCACAGTCTTGCCATACCATCTGGGACCAGTTTGATCCAGTTGCCCCTGATGAAGTGGACAGGCTCCTTGCAGCTGTGCGCGCCACTACCTGTCCATTGGACCCCTGTCCCACCTGGTTGGTGAAAGCCTCCAAGGCGGTAACAGGTGGCTGGGTTGGGGCTATGATCAATGCATCATTGCGGGAGGGGGTGTTTCCTGCACCTTTAAAACATGCCTTGGTGCGCCCCCTCCTGAAGAAACCTTCCCTCGACCCAGCTGTCCTAACCAACAATAGGCCTGTCTCCAACCTCCCCTTTTTAGGGAAGGTGTTGGAGAAGGCAGTGGTGCGTCGGCTGCAGTGGGTACTGGATGAAGCGGATTACCTGGACCCCTTTCAGTCAGGATTCAGGCCTGGATATGGTACCGAGACGGCATTGGTCGCACTGATGAATGATCTCTGGCAGGAGCGGGACGGTGGTCACCCATCCGTCCTTGCTCTTCTTGACCTCTCAGCGGCTTTCGATACCGTTGACCACGGTATCCTTCTGGAACGGCTCCGAGGATTGGGAATCCAGGGCACTGTGTGGTCCTGGTTTTCCTCATTTCTGAGGGGTCGGACCCAGTCAGTGTGGTTGGAGAGTGAGAGGTCCAGTCCTAGGCCCCTCAAATGGGGGGTGCCTCAGGGCTCGGTGCTCTCTCCTCTCCTATTTAACATCTACATGAAGCCGCTGGGTGAGATCATTCGTTCCCATGGGGTGCGGTACCATCAGTACGCGGATGACACTCAGTTGTACATCTCGGCCCATGGGGACCCCAGTGATGCCGTCAAAGTCCTTTCCAAGTGCCTGGAAGCTGTTGGGGTCTGGATGGGGGCTAACGGGCTACAACTGAATCCCAGCAAGACTGAGTGGCTATGGATAAGGGGTCCTGCGTTAACCCAGGAGCTACCATCTTTGGTTCTGGATGGGGCTATTTTGCCCCAGACAGACCCGGTGCGCAACTTGGGGGTCCTCCTGTATTCGCGGCTACTGCTAGAAGAACAGGTGGCGGCTGTGACCAGGAGGGCTTTCGCCCAACTTCGGGTGATTCACGCTCTGGTCACCTCCAGACTAGATTATTGCAATGCGCTCTACATGGGGCTGCCCTTGACGACCATTCGGAGGCTACAGCTGGTCCAGAATGCGGCAGCCAGGGTGGTGATGGAGTGTGGGCGTTATGCCCGTGCTTTGCCACTGCTCCGGGAGCTGCACTGGTTGCCAGTTTGTCTCCGGGTGCAATTCAAGGTGCTGGTTTTGACCTTTAAAGCCCTATATGGTAGTGGGCCGGGTTACCTAAGAGACCGCATCGCTCTGAGGACGTCTGTCCGTCCAACCAGAGCGGACCGGAGGGGCTCTCTAATTATTCCATCAGCCAGAGGGGCTCGCCTCTCTGGCACAAAGAGGATTGCCTTCTCCGTGTCTGCACCGGCCCTCTGGAACCTCCTGCCAACAGAGCTACGTCTCCGGACGGAATTGCTGCCTTTCAGAAAAGAACTTAAAACCTGGCTGGCGGGTCAAGTGTGGGGTGCAGGTGGAAGGGTAACCTCCATTGGGTGGTTGGTGTAGAAGAACTCCTCTCCATGGTGCCTTTGGATCCCGCACCCCTTGTTTTTAGGGGGTGGGTAGTTTTAACTGTTTTTAACATGTGGTTTTTTTTATTTTTATTGTGAACCGCCCTGAGTTGGCTTTGGCCGAGTGAGCGGTATATAAATGTGACAATTAAATTAAATTAAATCTGCCTCTATATAAATCTGGTATGATTTAGAGCAGGGTTTCCCAACCTTGGGCCCCCAGATGTTCTTAGACTTCAGTTCCCAGTAGCCCTGATCTGCAGGTGTGCTGACTTGGGCTTCTGGTAATTAAAGTCCAAAAACATCTGGGGGCCCAAGGTTGGGAAACCCTGATTTAGATGAAGAATGATATGTGTGATCTGGAATTACAGCAAGCAGGATTTCTTAGAGAAATCTTGGTGGTGGGCCTTGCTCAAATTTAGGGTCAGGAGGAAGATGAGAAATGAGTAAAACTGAGACACCTCTAAAGTCTCTTTGACTCCATACAAAGTCTATGTTATGGCAATTAAATCCCCTGCTTCAGAATGTTATGCATTATATTTGTTGGTCCATGAACCATGTGTTGTTTTTTGTCCTTCAGAAAGAAAAAGCATCCAAGAAAATGGCAGCTTTGAACTGGAAGCCTTTTATTTATGGAGGCCTAGCTTCAGTCACTGCAGAATGTGGTATGTAAATTACACTGTGTTTCTTTTATAGTAACCGTACTTGTCATGATACAAATCAACTATTTTTCCTTAAGTTTGGCCAGAATATATCTGTTGTTAAATAAATTATTCATGCTAGGCTTCAGTCTGATTGTGCATTGTTTTGATTTTCAGAATTAGTAAAAGTTTTTTTGATTCCTGCGTTGCTCAGAATTTGGACCAAATGACCTTTGGAAGCCTTCTAGTGTTACACTTCTGTGATTCTATGAATTCTAAAATGTGTTACTTAAATGGTCTTTCCCAGGTATACCATGGGAAGTATGATATTTTGGTAGATAAGGTGACATCCCATGTTCCAATCCCATTTTTCTGTCCTCATCATTTATTCTTAATACGTATCCTGATTAACAATTAACATCAGTTGCTTTACGGTTTACCTTATAAAGAGCTCTAATAATTGGAAACATTTGCTCTGAAATGCATTGACATCCTAACTATTATGTGTTAGAAAATAAGAACATAAGAACAGCCTTGCTGGAACAGGCTACAGCCCATCCAGTCCAGCATTCTGTCTCACACAGTGGCTCACCATTTGCTTCAGGGTATTCCCAAGCAGATTCCTTCACCTCCTTAGGATTCCCTGGAAATGGCATTGAGAGATATCCTGTCTATCTCTCCAACCCGGAGGTTGTCCTTAGGTATCCATAATTAAAGCCATTGATACCCTTGTCCTCCATGAACTTGTCTAATCCTTTCTTGAAGCTGTCAAGACTGACAGCTGTCACCACTTCATCTGGCAGGGAGTTCCATAGACCAGTGATCCTCTGGGTGAAAAAGTACTTTCTCTTATTTGTTTGAGAACTAGTACCCAAAAGTTTCTAGTGTTATGTGATAGGGAAAACAGTTTTTCCTTATCTACTTTGTCCACACCATGCATGATTTTATAAACTTCAATCAGGTCACCTCTTAGACGCCGTCTTTCAAGAGTGAAGAGGCCCAACCATTGCAGCCTCAGATGGTAAGGCAGGTGTTCCAGTCCCCTAATCATTTTGGTTGCCCTCCTCTGCACTTTTTCCAGCTCGATAATATCCTTCTGGAGGTATGGCAATCAGAACTGTACACAGTATTCCAGATGGGGCCTCACCATAGATTTATAAAGAGGCAAAATGACACTTGCTGAATCTATACCCTTCCTAATGATCCCTAGCATTGAATTTGCTTTTTTCACTGCTGAGGCATACTGGGTTTACACCTTCATTGAGCTGTCCACCAGGACACCAAGGTCCCTTTCTTGGTTTGTCACAGAGAGTTCAGACCCCATCAGTTTATAAATGTAATTGGGGTTTTTTGCCCCAACGTGCATCACTCTGCACTTACTAATGTTGAAGCTTATTTGCCACTGTTTTGCCCACTCCCCCAGTGTCAAGAGATCCCTCTGGAGCTCCTCACAATCTCTCACAGTTTTCACTACCCTGTATAATTTAGTGTCATCAGCAAATTTGGCTACCTTGCTATTTACTCCTACTTCTAGATCATTTATGAAGAGGTTGAAAAGCTGGAGTCCCAGTACTGAACCTTGGGGGACCCCACTCTTTACTTCCCTCCACTTGGAGAAGTGTCCATTTAGTGCTACCCTCTGTTTCCTGTCCCTTAGCCAGTTGCTGATCCAGGACATGACCTGTCCCTTTATTCCATGACTAGTAAGTTTATTCAAGAGCCTTTGGTGCGGGACCTTGTCAAAAGCCTTCTAAATGTCCAGATAAACAATGTCAACTGGATCCCCCTTATCTACATGCTTGTTGACACTCTCAAAACATTCCAACAGATTAGTGAGGCATGCTTTGCCCTTGCAAAAGCCATGTTGGCTCTCCTTTAGCAGCGCCTTCTCTTCTATGTGGCTATTAATTCTATCTTTTAGGATGGTTTCCATCACTTTACCTGGGACACATGTCAAACTGGCTGGTCAATAATTTCCTGGATCACCCCTGGATCCTTTTTTGAAAATTGGTATTACATTCGCTACCTTCCAGTCATCAGGCACAATGCCTGATTTGAGGGAAAGATTATATATTTTGGCTAGGAGATCAGCAATTTCATCTTTGTTCCCTGAGAACTTGTGGATGGATGCCATCTGGTCCTGGTGATTTGTTAGCATTTAGTTTAACAAGACTCCTCCCTGGTTATTTCCATCTGGCTTAATTCTTCGGTTTCCCTCCCTACGAAGATAGGCTCTGTTTTGAGCATGTTGTCTCTGTCTTCTTCAGTGAATACTGAAGCAAAGAATTCATTGAGTCTCTCTGCAATTTCTGTTTCCTCTTTAATAACCCCTTGCCTTCCATTGTTGTCTAATGGTCCAATGGCCTTCCTAGTTGGGCTCTTACTTCTAATGTACTTAAAGAAGTCTTTGTTATTTCTCTGAGTGTTTTTAGCTATACGCTCCTCAAAGTCTTGCTTTGCTTTCCTGATTGTTGCCTTGCATTTGTTCTGCCAGAATTTGTGTTTCTGCCTGCTGTCTTCATTTGGACAAGCCTTCCATTTTCTAAATGAGCTTTTCTTGCTTTTGATCGCTTCCCGAACAGCTCCTGTAAGCCACATCGGAGTCCTCTTGGACCCGGCAGTGCCCCTTTTCCTTTTGGGCATGCATTCCAATTGGGCCTCTGTTACTGTTTTTGTAAACAGCCTCCATGTTCTTTCACTGTTAGCCTCAGTAAATCCTTTGCCAGAGTCTGGGTAATGGAGGATAAATGGCTTTTGCCACAATATATTTTATTATTATGGTAGCTTCTAAGAACCATATCCAGTGATTTTCCACCCTTTCCAAAGTAGGCTAACATCAAGTTGAAGACAAGAAATCAAACCAGGAACAAAATAACTGCCTTGTATTGTTTTAGGAGAAAGGCAGAAAAAAATATTTTATATAAGTAAATAAATTAAATTTACTGTCTTCCTTCTCTTGTAAAAACAGTGATGTTGGACAAAGTGAAATGTGTTGTTCAGGCATTCCTCCTATTAGTTGTGGTTAACAACACTTGGTATGTAGGTCTAGGTTGGGTTATCCTGCAGTAAAACGTGGCTTGTATACAGTATTTGCCAGTGTATAAGATGCATTTCCCCCCCTTTAAAATGCACTGGAAAATGGAATGTGTCTTGTGTGTGTGTTGTTTTCACGTTGAAAATTCAGTAAGCTTACCTCTCTCAGGTTTAAAAGACCCCATCAGCTGGGGAGACGGGTATTTTTTAAAGCTCCCCCCCCCCCCCGGCTAGTGGGGATCGGCAGTGGCTGGAGACGGGGAAAGGGTGGCTTCAAAAAGATCCCTCCCCCCCTCCACCGGCTCCCAAACTGCTGACTTGCTGACCTTCTTTCTAGTCATCAAGTTCAGCGCCTTAACCACTAAGCCACCACCAAGCACTACAAGGTTCTAGAGGGCCAGTGCGGACACAGAGAAGGCCCTCCTTCTTGTGGAGGAGGGCCTTCTCTTCTTTAAGATAACTGTTAGTTCTGTTCAAGTCTTAAATGTAAAAACTTACTTCTATGATTTTTTGAACTAGCCACAGCTTTTGTCTCTGCATTTAAGGTACTTTTCCGATTGATCTGACAAAGACACGTCTGCAGGTACAAGGTCAGAAGCATGACATAAAGCATAAGGAGATCCGTTACCGTGGAATGCTGCATGCCCTAGTGAAGATATTCAGGGAAGAAGGATTGAAAGCCTTGTACTCTGGGTAATGTACATGGTTCTTCTGCCCTGTGTGCTGTTGAAAACTGTTTAAATCAGCATGTCAGCATGTACTTAGGTATATAGGTAGCAAACCCATGGTGAGGATGAATCTGGTTTAATTTTCCCTTTTATTTATGACATTTATTGTTTATTTGACAAACATTTTCTGTCACATCCTATATCCAAACATGTCAGGGCAGGGTACAAACAATAAATATAATAATAAAATGATTATAAACGGGTATTTTTAAAGCTGCCCTCTCCCCCATGGTTAGTGGGGATCGGCAGGGAGGGGGGCACTGGGTATACAATAGATACATGGAATTCACTTTAATTAATAGAATAAAATGAAACAGAAGACAAAACCTAGAGCCTAGTAGAGTAGCCTAGGAAAATCAGCAGGGCAGCACTGCTGTTTTTCCACTATCAGAGGATTAGTTCTTCTTCGTGGTCCCTGTGAAGCCACACTAATGGGTTTTCCTGCGCATGCGCAGTTCAGTCTGGAAATCTTCCATAGCTTTGTAGGAGTCTCAGACTCCGCCCTTCATGCCAATCAGGAGCGAGCCCACCCCAATCCCCAGTTCTTTCTTTGCCGCCGCAAGAGTCAGTCGTGACTTCGAGAGCTCCCTTTGTGCCAAGACCAATGGTTTTTCCCTCCTTTTTTTTTTTACTGAGAGTGACTTAGTGATTTTGTAGTTCTTGCTTAATATTTAAATTCTATTTGTTAAGATTGTTTGCCCGCTATGGGTCTTTTTATTTCCTAAATAGTCTCTAGTAAGTTCTTAAATAATTTCTAAATAATGTTATTTACTTAGATTTTTCACATAGGGATTGGATTTTATATCTTATTTATTTTCCCAATGCTATTTTTTGTTATAGTTAGTAATATTTGGATTAGCAATCTTCAGATTGATTTCCCTTATGGGTTTTTGCATTCTTAATTAATTTATTGAGTACTTTATTACGTTTCCAAATGCCATTATCTAGTTAGATGTTTTTATCTAATTACCCTCTTAAGTATCTCCGTTTTTGAAAACACCACCACTATGAAATAAATAAATTAAAGGATCCTAATAGTTAAAACAAACTCAATATAATTCAAATCCGGATCCACCAACTCCCCCCCCCTCCCCAGGAACCTAACTTTTCCTGCTCAAACCTGTTGAGCCAGGCTGGAGTCTTCTGCTTTCCTTACAAATGCAGATTTTATTGAGCTGTCCCTCTATTGGGGGCAGCCTCCCCCTCCCATATGAGCTTGCAGTCAGGAGTCTGCTGCTTTTCTTGCAGATAACAGAAGCTTTTCATCCATGTGAGCAGTTTCTCTATTTCAGGCAGCCTTCACCTTTGGTGTCAGCTTGCAGACTGGAGTCTACTGTTTTTACTTGCATATGGAGAAGAATTCATGTGTGCAGTCCCTCCTTTGAGGGCAGCCACACCGTCGATATCAGCTTACAGAGACTGGAGTCTGCTATTTTTCCTTGCAAATGCAGAAGCTTTTCACGTGAGCAGTCTCTCCATTGAGAGCAGTTTCCACACCGATATCAGCTTACAGACTGGAGTCGAGTCTGCTGTTTTACTTGCATATGCAGAAGCTTTTCACGTGAGCAGTCTCTCCATTGAGAGCAGCTTCCACGTCGATATCAGCTTACAGACTGGAGTCAAGTCTGCTGTTTATTTGCCTATGCAGAACATTTCAGTTATGCAGTCTCATTTGAGGGCAACCTCATCATTGATACTGGCTTGCAGACTGGAGGCTGTTGCTTTCCTTGCAAATGCTGAAGATTTCATGTGAGCAGTCTCCATTAAAAGATGCTCCACCATTGATATCAGTTTACAGACTGTAGTCTGCTGCTTTCCTTGCACATGGATAATACAAAAATAAAACTTCATGTGAACAATCTCCAATTGAGAGCAGCTTCACCATTGATAATCAGGTTAAAGAGTGGAGTCTGTCATCTCTCACTGTTTGCACTACACACAGATGTAGAAAATATGGGAGCAGTCCCTCTGATTTAAAGTTACCTCACCATTGATATCAGGTTACAGAGTAGAGTCTGTTATTAGCAGTCCCTCCAATTGAGGGCAAATGCACCACTGATGTCAGGTTGCTGAGTACAGTCTGTTTTCTCCCTTGATCTGGGATTGAGTACAGATGCAGAAAATGCTAGTGAAGTGTTTCTTCTTGAAAATATTGTCAGAACATGGGTTAGAACTTATTGACCCTCCACATGCCAACATACCATTCATGTTAAGACCTGGAGTTAATCTATTAGTTATTATATATCCCCTCTTCAGACTCAGTCTTTACCATCAACCTCGAGGTCTACCTCTTGATGTCGGGTTATGGAACGGAGCCTTTACTGTCCACATTTATATACTTTCTATATGAGGAGTTCTCAACCTTTTAAAGCCAGGGACTGGGTCACGCTCCCTCAGGTAGCTTTGGGGGCCAGATGGCCATTTTGTCCTTCCTCCACCACATTGGCACTTCCTGGTGTGGAGGTGGTGAGGAGCCACATGAAATGGTGCCGTGGACTTCATCCGGCCTATGGGCCACAGGTTGAGAATCCTAGTTCCAAATCTTATTAGTTAGGTTTCCCCACAGGTCACTTACTTTTGTTTAAAAGATAAAAATAATAAATAAATAAATAAAAAAGGACTCAACATGTTGGGCACAAAATACTAATTGGTTTGTGGTGCACCCAGATAGTACAGTGAGCGCTGTGCTGCTATATATGCCTGTGATTGTTTTGCCTTTTTTCACCAGTAATGTTAGGGTATGGAGTAGAGACCTCTCCTACCCTCTGCTGGACACTTCTAGCACTGACCCACTATTGACGTTATGCCTTGGAGCACAACCTGTTCCTTCTATTGCAGTTTTCACCAAGGGCCTCAGTTTGTGTAGCGGAATCTATTGCATCCCACTAATCTGATTCACCACGTAAAAGAGTCTACCCCACTGTTCTCCCCTATTCTCAACTGTTCGTGGATCATTTGGACAATGTTTACCCATTTCCATCTCTTTATTGAGTGGAACCTTTGGATGTTTTTCATTATTCCAGTGGCACAATGCTGCCAAGGTCTATAGGACAATGCTATAAGAGCACTCACTTTTGCTTTACTCTGCCTCACCATCCACAATTTAGAGTGGATTTGTTTCCCCCATCTATTTCATTTGGGGACATCAATGCATAAATAAATAAATAAATAAATAAATAAGTGCAGTATATACTTTTATCACACTAGAACAGTTCTTTTCTGATTCTACAAACAGTCTACTTCAAAAGCTTGACATCCTGCATAGAATGCCTGAGGGCATATTTTTTCTACGCTAATGATGTTAAAGATCTAGCTTTCTATATCACAAAAGAGCACTTACAGTGCTTACCTTTAACATCCCTAATTCTCCCTCTATATCATGGAAAAGACAATCAATAATATAATGCCAAGCTATTCCCCTCCTATGTCAAATCCACATCATAACTCTTCCTGTCTTTCTCAATCATCGTTTCCGGAACCTGAGGCCATGGGTGCTAGTTCTTCATCCCTTACTAAGGATTTCTGTTCCTACACAGATCTAATCCTAAATTTTAATAATCACTTTAGGTATGGACAGCCAAGATATTTCATCCCATCCATAGCATCCACTGGCATGATACCAGCGTTTCTGGACGTATGCAGCAGGCATGAGTACACCCATCCAAAGTGTACCTATTCTAAAATTTATAACTCTTGTATAAAGGGATTATAGGCATCACTATCGGAATCCTAACTGCACTCAACTGGATCTAACCCTGGTTGATAATGCTCCCACCAATGTGTGCTACACATGGCACTGTGTCTGACTTATCAGGGACACCTAAATTTTTTGGTTACGTTGATACCTTCATTTTATGTACATAGTTTATAAGATCCTCCTTAACCAGGAAAGGTTCTTCTATACAGGAGCAAAAAGACATACATGATCCATTAACATTCAAGTGGTCTTCAAGTTCCTAAGATATCTGAATCTGTATTTTAGCGGATTACGCATGACACCACTTCCCATTGTTCTACAAGTCACTTTACTCACCAGGCAGACAGATTTCTATTAATATGTACTTCAGTGTCTATATTGGCCTGGCCAAGAACCGCCTACCCCCGGACACCCATAATTGCAATTTCAGCATAATTCATTGGGCTCCTAACACAGACATCATCGTTATAAAATCAACCTTTAATTTTTGGTAATACTCTCCAGGAATACTTTTAAACCACTGATTTTCTACATATCTGTGATTTACCTCATGACAGAAGAATGCTATAGCAGACTAGATAGACGAGACAAACTTACAAAGGATACGTCAATGAGGCTAGATACAGGCAGTGGGTAAAGCGATGGGATCGACCTTAAATGGATTGAGTTACGTATGCAGGATAAAGGAGACTTATATATATTATCTACCAGAGCAGGATTATGCCCCAACCCAGCAAAAATGTTCCTTCCTAGCAGATAGAACGTCTCTATGTCTTCATCTTCAATTTATGACCTGGGCAATTTCTCTGTTGTATCGGTACTACCTATTATTCCCTATAGAGAATCTACACCAATATGTCCTCTGTATACTGTTAACGCTTTACAGGATTACATTCTTCCTCCAATGAATCTTATCACAAGGCACCACAAATACGTTTCACCGTCCTTCCTAGAACCTTGACTAGGATAACCTTTACTATCTATCTTAACGGCATACTATCTAATATGCCATCTACTGAGGTCTACTTATTACATGGATTTATTTTTTGCAACTAGGAGATGGGATAAGGACTTCCCCATATATTCCATGCATCAACCTGGTATCGCATACCTCCAGGTCTGTTCCACCTCAGCTGTACAGATGTCCATATTGACTACCTCTTTGCTAATACAGTACTTCATTTCGGGGTCACAGCAACCACAGTCATACCACAACTGCTCCCAACCATTCCTCATTTTAGTCCATATGTAACACATCTGCAGAATCGTGAACAGTGACCTCCTCTCCCATAGTATGTGCCATGACACCATTTAACTCATTGTAACTGGCTTTCTACACACATCCTATCTCCCAGGTAGCATACATGTCACTCAAATGACTTGTACTTTCGATCTAGAAGTTAGACCTTTCGCAGGTATTTCCACATTTTACTCCAAAGGGGAAATACAGTGTATTGTATTACCCAAAGGGGTAATATTGCGTACAGACCCCCTTTTTTCTTCAGGGATCACCATACCCCCTTTCTCACATTGGGACCAACCAATCTATAATTCCTTATCCATATATAGTGTGTGGATATATTATAACGCATGAATTTCACACATGAGAAGACGCATCATCCTCTACATTCTGGGTGGCTATTAACCTGTTATTAGGACATTAGCCAACTGAGGAGATTTTTGGTAATCATTCCAATCAGAAAGGATAAGGCTCTTTATCTCAGCTAATATTTTTACTGGATAATGGGAACTATTGAATTATCTTGCCAATTGCTGACAAATTAGCTGCATTCACTTTACCTGTGCAAATTCTATCTCTAAGTCAGCCTACTACCTGTCAAGATTTCTTTGACACTACTGTGTCAATGCCAGATGACATACTAGCTCTTGTGAGGTGTAGGGGTGTTAGCTGCGCCACTGCAGTGACAACCCACCGGCCTGGTAGTCAGCTTTTTAATCACCCATTAGTGTGGCTTCACAGGGACCACAAAGAAGAAAGGCAAGTTGCTTACCTGTAACTGATGTTCTTTGAGTGGTCACCTGTGAAGCCACACGTTTCCGCTCATCCCCACTATTATCACTGCCAGCTGTCAGACCTTTTTTCTGCCATGGCAACATTTTGAACTGGGGATTGGGGGCGGGCTCGCTCCTGATTGGCATGAAGGGCGGAGTCTGAGACTCCTACAAAGCTATGGAAGATTTCTGGACTGAACTGCGCATGCGCAGGAAAATCTATTAGTGTGGTTTCACAGGTGACCACTTAAAGAACATCAGTTACAGGTAAGCAACTTGCCTTTTTTCAGGATAACCAAAGTTGTTTCTCTCGGAGGCCCTAGAATGAAACCAGACTAAAATGGGTCCGGACAGGGTTCCCAGAATGCCTGAAGCTGACTGGCTCCTACATCTGTCTACACTTCCCTGGGAAGACGTATGTTTGCACTTGGGTCAGAGTTCTCATGGGCCTTTGTGCCCATGGAAGTAGCTGGCATCATTATACTTAGGCATTTGCCACCCTCTGGACCTACCATCTCTGCTAGGTATTATCAGTCACAATGGGCAAGTGAGGCAGACTGAAGTACCTGGCCTACCTAGTGACAGGAACTGGAGCTGATTCCAGAAAGCCTGGTTTGATTAAGTTTTGAGTATCTTCCAAAGCTTTGCAGTAACTGCACCATCAAGCCCTGAGAGAGTACCCCTATGGATCTCCTGTGCTTTGTTTCAAAACAAGAAGCTGAGTTCATCCTGAGTTCAACATTAGAACTGGTGTCCAGTGATACTTCTGAAACCCTAATCTGGCCTTGCACTTTATAATTAAGCAACAAGAGAAGAGGTAGCAGAGGTGTCCAAACCAGTCCTCCTTTCCTCAAGGTACACTCCTGGCGGCCTGGAGATCATAGCTGGCTTCCTATTAAAAGTTGTAGACCGGTACACCTGCAGGAAGGAGTGTGATGCCTTCCCTTCCTTATCCTGGTAGCCAGAAGGAAAGTGCTAGGAGAGCTTAGCTTGCATTGCAGGAAGTGGGTGGAACTTCCTATACCTAGCTGATTGCAGCAGCAGCCAGTCTGTGAGCAGGCCACAATCAATAATAGAAATCTCCTAATTGGTCCTTGTTCTCAAGTATTTTAAATGTCCTTTAGCACTGCTGCTCCTCAGCTGCTGCAGACACAATCAGGAAAGAATTCAGGATTAGTATTAGTATTAGTAGTACAGTGATACCTCATACAACGTCCAAACTTGGTTCCACAACTTCGGACTTTATATGGATTTGGACTTTGTATGAGGCATGCAAAATCCTAGCCGCGATGCCTCGTATAAGGTCGTTTCCATAGAGATACATTGTACTGTAACAGCACAGACTTCAGGGCAAAGTCCAGGAAACAGACAGGAAACTGACAGAACTTTGAGAAATCATTGTCTAAAGGCTAAATACATTACAAAAACATGTCAAACAACCCTGATGTTAGGGGACAAACCATACAACAAGTTTTTAACTTTTGAAAACTTTATGAAGTGCAGGTTTAAAAGTTAACATGTCCCATCATGCAGCACAGTGTTACTCTGCAGCCATGCGGCCGATTATCCATTTTGTACAAGCTACTATAAACAATTACTAGATGGAAGCATGGACAAAATGGATGCCAACATGTCCTATCATTCAGCACAGTGTTAATCATACAAACAGCAGTAAACACCAAACAATTGCCCATCCCACCAAACAGTGCTCCCCCCCAAAAAGACCAACATAGGAAAAATTATGGAACATGCAATCTGTTTTTAAAAACCACAGCAGCAAACACCAAACAATTGCCCACCCCACCAAAAAATTGCCCTCCCCCATCCACCTCCCTACTTCAAGCCAATCAGAAAAAGAAAACCTCATTTACCTACCTTTCCACTGTGCCAAAGCATGGTCCAAGAACCTGAAGAATGCTGCAAAAATCCCAGGAATCCTTCCAAAAATTCTGACGAAAAAATTCAAAAAATCCAAAATCACACTCAAAACTACTCCTAAACACTCTTCACCTTGTGCAAAACTCACAAGAGCAATGCACGCATGCGTTCTGCCTTTTATACTGCCCAGGCACAATGCAACCTGTGAAAAAAACACAATGCCTCATACAAAGTTGCAGTGACTTTGTATGAGGCAACTTTTTTCAAGGAATTTGGCGATGTTGTATGAATTCAATGTTGTACGAAGCGGACTTTGTATGAGGTATTACTGTAGTAGTAGTAGTAGTAGTAGTAGTAGTAGGATGATGATGATGATGATGATGATGATGATGAAATAACACCTAGATTTTGGCTCACTTTTTTCTTTGCAGAATTGCCCCAGCTATGCTACGCCAAGCTTCATATGGGACCATAAAAATAGGCACTTACCAAAGCCTGAAAAGGCTGTTTATTGAACGGCCAGAAGGTGGGTGAATTTTCCATCCTGAACTATATTATACTTTTTCTATTGTGAAGAATGACACCAGTATTTCTAATACAGACTCATTAGCTCTGTCCTATTGGATACATACTCATGGATGTATGTTTTGAAAAGGCTCTATTTGTATTATGCCATTTAAAAAACATGGAGAGTTATTAATGTAGGTTTGTAAGAAACGAAACATGATGTTGGGGCATCGGAATTTAGATTCTGAGATGGCAGAGGTCCCTCTGACATATTGCAACAGATGAAACAAATGTGTGGCCAGAACCACCGTAATATAAAAGCAAATTAGATTAGAGGCCAAGATGACAGAAAGGAAAGGTCCATTGCTTTAATAGAACCATGGGTATTTAGTCAAATAAATGGACTAATCAACTTAATTTTCTAACAATGTTGTGAAATAAATGGTTTCAGAATGATTGAATATGACTATTTGCAAATTACTTTAATCCCACTGTAAGATAGGATTTTGTTTGAGGACACTAATTGGAAAAAGTATTCTTAAAATGACAGACTGTATAAAGTAGTGTTGTTGTTGTTTTTTTAACTTCAATTTCTAGAAGCCTAAGTCAGTTCTCCAAAGCATTGATCAGCCAATGTTCTCACTTAGGCTTCTGGGAATTAAAGTCCCCCACATTGGGAACTAATAGTATAAAGATTTGTCATTAATTGATCTATCTGAATTTGCCATCTGATTGTAAACCATGCCTAGATTGTGTGGCAGAGGCATTAATGTTGGGGGAGGGGTCACTGGGTATACAATAGATAAATGAAATTGTGCATATTTAGCACAATCTTCTGCATGAGTCAATCCTTAAACCATCTGACATGCTACAAAGAACCTCATAGCAAATCAGCTGATCCTCTTAGTTTGAAGTGTCTTTTATAGCTGTATAGTAGTGATACTGTCCATGGGGTTTTCTTGGCAAAGACACTGGAGTTGGTGCTAATTCCTTCCCGAGTGGATTGTGTATAATCTCCCTGGCAAAGAGAAGGGAAAGAAATGGAAGCAGTGACAGACTTTACCATCTTGGGATCTGAGATCACTGCAGGTGGCAACTGCAACCATGAAATAAAAAGAAGCTTGCTTCTTGGGAGGCAAGCCATGGCAAACCTAGGCATCATAATAAAAAGTAGAGACATCACCCTGCCAACAAAAGTCCGCAGTGTTTTCCCCAGGAGCAATGTTTTTCCCAGGAGCTGGACCATAAGGAAGGGTGAGCGCAGTAGAATAGATGCCTTTGAACTGTGGTGCTGGAGGAGACCCTTGAAAGTCCCCTGGACTGCAAAGAGATCAAGTCAGTCATTCCTGAAGGAAATCAACCCTGGCTGCTCCTTGGAAGGACAAATACTGAAGCTCAAGCCACTAAATGAAAAGAGAGGACTCACTGGAGAATGCCCTGATACTAGGAAAGATGGAAGGCCAAAGGAGATGGGGGCGGCAGAGGATGAGATGGTTAGACAGCATCGTTGATGCAGTGGGCTTAGATCTGGGCGGACTCCGCAGGATGGCGGATGACAGAGGAGCCTGGTGTGCTGTGGTCCAAAGGGTCAGACTCAACTGTACAACTGAACAACAAAGCAGTGATAGCTCTGTGAAGAGTTCTGGATTCATGTGGTTGTACTTTGCAACATTCATAAAGAATCTCCAGAGGAAGTAAATAGAAATGCCACTATTTCTTAGAAAGTACATTAAAGCATGTGAAATATTGGTTTCTTTGCTGAAGTCAAACACATAAATGCTTTTGTTTCTGGGACAGATGAAAACGTGGCCATAAATGTGTTGTGTGGAATTTTGTCTGGTGTGGTTTCGTCATCTATTGCCAATCCTACAGATGTTCTGAAGGTAAGATTTCCAAAAAAGTAGATTTTCATTACATCCAAATGTGTCAAAGACAGGTTCCTGTGTGATTTTGAAGGTTGCCTCAAATGAAGCATGATATAGTTTATTTATTGTGGCATAGTCTGTGAGTTGCCAACATTTCTCCTTTAAAATTGGTACGATAATGCATTTATTTTTCTTCAAAATGTCAAAGAGTTTACAGATTCAAGAGTAATTTTTTTCTGGAGTGTTGTTTTATTGGTAGGTTGGCAATTCCATATTACAATGCTTAGTGCTATAAATAATGATACAGTAGAACCCCGCATAACGCTATGCGGTTTTTTCGTTACACGGTATGACAGACAGGCTTTGACCTGGTCTCGCCTAAGGGCCTCTCCTGTTCCCAGCAAGCGGCTTTTACCAGCCTGCGCTGTGGAACTTGCACAAAGACTCCGACCCAGGAGGCCTATGTGCCGTCCAGCCTAAACCAGCCGCAGCAACCTGGGACTTATCTGCCTTAAGCAGAGCCCAGCAAGTGATATGGAGATAACTGTATTAAATGTGGTAGCGTGTGGCTATGGCTTAGTTAACTCTGTCTTACCTCCTCTCCCAAAGAACAGGCGTTGTTGATGAAATAAAGAAGTTTATTGTTCTCGAAGCATCTTGAAGAAATAACAGTTCTTGCGATGATTCAGGATACAGCAGTACAGCATACAAAAAGACTAATCAAAAAGAATGGTTAGGGAAATCCACACTCAGGCTTTCTCCCAGAAAACAAAAGAAAATCTGACGAAGCTAAGTAATCATTATTACCTGGGTTAGAGAAAGGGCCAGGTATTAGAGGCCCCCTCCCCTTCTGATGTGTCCATCTCAGAAGCCAACCAGACTCCAAATCCAACTAACTCCCAAACCCGTGTGCCTACAGGAAAGAACATGAGCTTGGCCTACCTAATTATCATACAGCCAATTAGAGCCCAGGGGTTGTGTAAACATACCCTGGTTCCCATAACTATTGTCTGCTGGTCGCAGGGCCTGGATTGTTGACATAACGGACATTCCAGAACTGGGAAGAAAGCCTAAACAATTAGGGAAGCTTGGAGAAGATTCTACAAGCTGCTAGGCTTGATAAACAATGCAGAGGCCTTTGCTAAGAGCAAAGCTACATTTTAACACAGTTTAAAAACCAAAGAGACTCCATGTTGAATAACTTGTGACTCAGACTGTTACATGCGGTTCCCTATGGGAGATACCCCGCATAATGGAGGGGGAAAAAGTTTGTTAACCAGGGATCCCATTGGGCGGGTATACCCTGGTTACCAAAAACCCCGAATAGTGAACGATTTTTTCGTTATGCGGGGTATTGCCCTTGCATAACGAACGCTTTGTTATGCGAATTTTTTGCTATGTTATGCATTCGTTATGCGAGGTACCACTGTATATTGTTGTGCTGAGTTTGTTGTTAGCTAATCTGTATATCAAAGATCAGGCAAAAAGGGGACACATACTTATTTAAATTCAAATGAATGAGAAGCACATTTTCAAAGGATTGTCATTTGAAATAATGGCATTTGATTGGGACAGAAACAGAGCTATGTATGACAATTAGTTTGAATGTAAAATGCCTCCAGAAGACATGACTATTTTAAAAGGTCCACATTGGAGGCTTGTTAGCTATGAGTTGAAGATATTATTTTAAAATTATGTGCAAAGTTTTGTTCTTTTTCTGCTTGGTGTAGAAATATATACTGAGTTATTTCTATGATTCATTGGAGAAGTTGGGGAGAAGAGGAGATGTGTTCACTTTAAACTAGTTATACAGCACTAATAGTTATACATTTGACTCTTGAATTAGATCCCATTGGGAGCATGTCAGTGAATAGCCGGTGGTGTTTTTTCAGCATTCTATTTTTCTTCTATACCCTTTAAAATCAATAAAACAAACCCCATCAGGAGCCCCCTGAGGGGATGTAGAATGGGGCAGAAGAACTCCTCTACTAGTGGTGGGAAGCTTTGCTACTTGGAGCCTCCACCTTCCTCAGAGGCATCAGTAGATCTACAGAAATGTCCTTGGTTGCAGTAGAAGAGCTGGTTGTAGAGAGTCAATCAACTTGGATCTAAGGGCATTCCAGGGTTCCAAATCTCCTTAGTGTTGCCCTGGTTCAGGCACTCTACCAGTGCCACCATTGAAATAGCCTGGGTCCTTTTGGCACAGAAATTTAAAAAATAAATCCAAGTTTTGATGGGAGGCTAACAGGAATTTTTTTAACCATCTCCAACACATTCTGCCTTGACCTGTGTGAACTAGCAGGGCTTTTGGAACTGACTAGTCATCTGTTGTGCAACTCTACCCACCTTAACCTCATACTTTTAGGATTACTGTGTAAAATATCCTTACGTTAAAAGTAAAGGTAAAGATCGTCCTTCCTTGAAAGCCAGTTGTATTCAGCTCTAGGGTTCGGTGATCATCTCCGTTTACAGCCAAAGTGTATCTGCATCTATCTGCATCTACAGATGTTTCTGTGGTCATGTGGCAGGCATGACGGAGCACTGTTTACCTTCGCACTGAAGTCATCGTCGACTGCAACTCGTATCCGAGAATCCTTTTTTTTTCCTGAAGCAGGAAAAAATGTCATTTTCGTGAAATTTGTTTAAGATGGATTCCAGCTTGCCATGAAGTGACCCACACACTATGATCATGGAGCCATCCCCTGTAGCACACAGGAAATGAGACATGCAGGATTCAACACTGGGACTGAGAACCTTCTTTAAAAAAGGAAAATGATCTCCCAGTGGCAGTAACCCATTTGTTAGAGACAAAATATCTCTCTGAGTATTACAGCTCTTTTGAAGTTGTTTTGTAAACCGTTTAGATTTGTGGCACAGGGGCACAATTTGATTTTTAAGTGGGCAATTCGAAAATGAGTTATTAACAGTGAATTCTTTGGAAGCTTGTTTAGACCAATTTAATGGCCTTTTAGGCTTCCTCCATGTGAATAGAACAGGGATTCTCAACTTGCGGCCCACGGCACCATTTCATTAGGCCCCCCACTGCCTCCACCACACCAGGACGTGCCGTGTGATGGATGAAGGGCAAAATGTCCATTCGGTCCCTGAAGCTGTCTGAGGGAGCATGACCCGGCCCCCAGCTTAAAAAGGTTGAGAACCCCTGGAATAGAAGTTCACTTTTTGAATACAAGTGATACCTCATACAAAGTCTGCTTCATACAACATCAGATTCATACAACATCGCCTAATTCCTTGAAAAAAGTTGCCTCATACAAAGTCGTGTGACTTTGTATGAGGCATTGGGGTTTTTCCCAGGTTGCATTGTGCCTGGGCAGTATAAAAGGCAGGACACATGCGTGTATTGCTCTTGTGGGTTTTGCATGAGGTGAAGAGTGTTTAGGAGTGGTTTTGAGCGCGACTTTGGATTTTTTTGAATTTTTTCGTTAGAATTTTTAGAAGCATTCCTGGGATTTTTGCAGCATTCTTCAGGTTCTTGGACAATCAGGGTTGTTTGACATGTTTTTGTAATGTTTTTAGCCTTTAGAAAATGTTTTCTTAAAGTTCTGTCAGTTTCCTGTTTATTTCCGTGACTTTGCCCTGAAGTCTGCTGTTACAGTACAATGTATCTCTATGGAAACAACGTTGTACAAGGCATCGCGGCAAGGATTTGGACGTTGTATGAGGCATCGCGGCTAGGATTCTGCATGCCTCATACAAAGTCCAAATCCATATAAAGTCCAAACTTGTGGAACCAAGTTTGGACGTTGCATGAGGTATCACTCTAATAAGAATTAGGTGGGGCATGGCCAAAAACGGGTTGGGAACCACTGGTCTAGAGTGTTTTCTAAAACTTTAAAACTATTGCATAAGTTTCTTTGTATGACAGATACTATAGGTGTCTAGAGACATATCCTAGGAATTTGGGGCGGTGAGGGGGAGCGACTATCCATTTTAATAACGCAGTGACTGTGCTGCGCATATCTCTGTTGAACATCAAATAACAGACAGATTTCATCATAATTGGTGTTGGTGTAATTTTGCCTTTCTCTTTTTACGTGTAAGTAGTACATTCCTGGGAGAACACCCTGTTGGAAATATTACACAATATTGTCCCATCTGACTTATCTGTGGTGCTGCATGTCAAGGGGAGCAAGTATTTGGTTGCATAGGTAGTGTCTAATTTAAGAATGAGTTCAAGTTCACATTCCATTATATCCAAATATAGCAGCTACGTTTGCTGTAATGGAAACAGTCTGGCAAATTTCAAATGTAAGTTGAGTTGCAGAATGCAGACTTTAAAAGAGCATGCAAATTTGTTTTAAACAATTGTAATTAAGATCTTTTGCAAATGTCATTTCTCTTCCTGCATGCATTTGTGATTTGCCTTGTAGCTGACACCAAACAAGCATAAGAAATCCATCTCAAGAATGCAATCGTCTTTTCAAACAAAAATCATTTATTCTTTCAAAAATATGTAACTCAAATTCCTTGCATCAGGTATATAAAGCTCTCTTAAAAATCAAGAAAACCGAAGTTAATCTGGTTGTAGTATCCTTTCGAGTCGCTTACTCAGGGTCTTCTATAAGTTTGATAAAAATGAAATGTCAATATTACATATTTACAACACACCTATATACACATCTTTGTTGTTGTTCAGTCGCACAGTCGGTTCCGACCCTTTGCGACCCTATGGACCATTGTTCTCCAGGCGCCTCTGTCCTCCACCATCCCCCTCAGCCCTCCCAGCTCTGTGCCCATTGCATCTACAATACCATCTAGCCATCTCATCCTTGGCCTCCCCCTTCTTCTTTTGCCCTCCACCTTTCCCAACATCAATGCCTTCTCAAGTGAATCCTCCCTTCTCATTTGATGTCCAAAATATTTTAGCTTCATCTTTACTATTTGACCTTCCAATGAGCAGTCAGGGTTAATTTCTTCTAAGATTGACCTATTTGTTCTCCTCGCTGTCCAGGGGACTCTCAAAACCCTCCTCCAGCACCACATTTCAAAGGCATCTATTCTGCGTTCAACCTTCCTAATTGTCCAGCTGTCACATCCATACATTACTACTGGGAAAACCATTGCTTTGACTACTCTAATTTTTGTTTGCAATGTGATGTCTCTGCTTTTCACTATGTTCCCCAGGTTTCTCATTGCTTGTCTCCCAAGAATCAGTCGCCTTTTTATTTCATGGCTGCAATCCCCATCTGCAGTGATCTTTGATCCTAAGAAAGTAAAATCTGTCACTGCTTCTACTTCTTCCCCATCTATTTTCCAGGAACTGATTGGGCCTGTTGCCATTATCTTGGTTTTCTTGATATTTAGTCTCAAGCCAGCTTTTGCACTCCTCCTTCAGCCCAATCAAGAGATTCTTTAGGTCTTCCTCACTTTCTGCCATTAGGGTGGTATCGTCTGCATATCTCAGATTGTTGATGTTTCTCCCAGCGATTTTAATCCCATATTGTGATTCCTCCATCCCTGCACTGCGCATTATGTGCTCTGTGTATAGGTTGAATAGGCATGGTGACATAATGCAGCCTTGTCTTACTCCTTTTCCTATTCCAAACCACTCTGTCATTCCCTGTTCTGTCCTAACTGTTGCTTCTTGGTTCATGTACAGATTTCTCAGGAGGCATATGAGGTGCTCTGGTATTCCCAATGCTTTAATTACTTGCCACATCTTGTTGTGGTCCACACAGTCAAATGCCTTAGTGTAGTCAATAAAACAAAAGTAAACTTGTTTCTGGTATTACTTTGTTTTCTCCATGATCCAGCGTATGTTGGCAATGTGGTCTCTAGTCCCCCTGCCTCTTCTGAAACCGGCCTGCACCTCTGGTAATTCTCTCTCCACATGCTGCTGAAGTCTATCCTGTATTATCTTGAGCATCACCTTGCTGGCATGTGGGATGAGCGCGATTGTTCGATAATTTGAACATTCTTTGGCATTGCCCTTTTTTGGGATTGGGACTATACTGATCTTTTCCAATCCTGTGGCCACTGTTTTGTTTTCCAAATCTGCTGGCATATTGAATGCAGTAATTTGACGCCGTCATCTTTTAGCGCTTTGAAAAATTCAACTGGGATACCATCATCTCCACTAGCTTTGTTGTTTGCAGTGCTCTTTAGGGCCTATGACTTCGCTCTCCAGGATGTCTGGCTCAAATTCAATTTCTTCATCATTGTGATTGTCAGGATTATTGAGGTCCTTTTTGTAAAGTTCCTCTGTGTACTCTTTCCATCTTTTCTTAATTTCTTCTGCATCAGCTAGCTTCTTTCCGTCTTTGTCCCTTATCATGGTCATTTTTGCTTTAAATGTTCCCTTGATTTCCTCGATTTTTTTGAAAAGATCTCTGGTTCTGCCTCTTTTGTTGTTTTCCTCCATTTCTCTGCACTCTTCTTTTAGGTAGTTTTCCTTATCTCTCCTTGCTTTTCTTTGAAATTCTGTGTTCAAATGATTGTAGTTTCTCCTTTGACTTTTGCGTTCCTTCTTTCCTCTGCTATTTTAAGAAGCCTCGTCAGACAACCACTTTGCTTTCTTACTCTTCTTTTCTTTTGGTATGGTTTTCTTTGCTGCTTCCTGCATGATGTCCCTCATCTCCGTCCATAATTCTTCTGGTACTCTGTCTACCGAGTCTAAGCCATTAAATCTGTTCATCACCTCCACCGTGTATTCTTTAGGGATGCTGTCTAGGTGATATCTTTCTGGTCTCCGTGTTTTCCCTATTTTCTTTAGTCTAAGCCTGAATTTTGCAATCAGTAGGTTGTGATCTGAGCCACAGTCTGCTCCAGGTCTTGTTTTTGCTGACTGTATGGAGGTTCTCCATCTTTGGCTGCAGAGTATGTAGTCAATCTGGTTTCGGTGTTGGCCATCTGGTGATGTCCATGTGTAAAGTCGCCTCTTGTGTTGCTGGAAGAGAGTGTTTGCTATGACCAGTGCGTTCTCTTGGCAGAACTCTATCAATCTTTGCCCTGCTTCATTCTGTGTTCCAAGACCAAATTTGCCTGTTATTCCCTCCACTTTTTGATTTCCTACTTTGGCATTCCAGTCTCCTAATATAATTTGGACATCATTTCTTGGTGTCTGTTCTATGAGGTGTTCTAGGTCCTCATAGAACTGGTCCATTGTGGCTTCATCTGCACCAGTGGTTGGTGCATATATTTGGATCACAGTGACATTGAAAGGTTTGCCTTGAAATCTGACTGACATCATTCTGTCATTTTTGAGATTGTATCCCATTACTGCTTTTCTCACTCTTTTATTGACAATTATGGCTACTCCATGTCTTCTAAGGTTTTCTTGCCCACAGTAGTAGATATGATGGTTTCCAGAGCTGGATTCACCCATCCCTGTCCATTTGAGCTCACTGATGCCTAAGATGTCAATGCTTATTCTTTCCATCTCATTTTTTACCACTTCCAGTTTACCTTGGTTCATTGATCTCACATTCCATGTCCCTATGCAGTATTGCTCCTTACAACATTGCATTTCCCCTCCCCCTTTCCTGTCCCTCCCCTTCCTCCCCTCTGTGGTGTTAAGCATCCTGTATCACCTAGCCTGCCCTTTGTTTTGCCTTTTGTTTTGGTCAATAGGGTTCTCTTGGCAAGCTTTGTGGCGTGGTTTGCCGGTGTCTACGCCATTTTTCTCTCCTCATACATTTTATCACAGTTTTTAAAAGTTTAAAACATTTAAGACAACATATTATGCATATTATCACACTTTAAAACACAGTCTCTATGTCAGTTTCTATGTTTAGTCAGTATAAAGTCTCTATGTCAGTTGTTATATTAAGTCTTCTACATTTGCATATCAGCTACTTATCCTTTGCCTGGGACTCTGAGTCTCGCCCCCTGCTCTTCCTCCTCTGCCCTCTTCCCTTCTGTCAGTTGGTCTTCTCCTGGCCTTTTCGCCGCTCGCCCGGCTCTCCTCCTTACCCCCCCGGCTGGGGGTGGCTGCCCGGCGGCGGCGGCGGCTGGCCTTTTCGCCGCTCGCCCGGCTCTCCTCCTTACCCCCCGGCTGAGGGTGGCTGCCCGGCGGCGGCGGCGGCTCATATACACATCTAATAACTTCAATACATTAAATCAAAGGAGCAACGGTCCAAAATTAGTGTCCATTTTCCAACAAACTCTTTGTTGTCTGAAAATAAAGTTGGACTTTTCTGAATGCTCAAGCCACGCGGGATATGTGAGCACTTGAGTGTATATTCAGAAGAAGAGAAGGATACAATCCTGGGGGACATAACTTCATACAGATAGAACCGTGGGACTCTTACCTGATTTTGAACTACTAGAACGTTTGGAAAAGAAACGACTTCGTTTTCAGTTACTCTCGTGCTTCCTAGCAGACTATTACAAGTGCTCATGTATCCCGCGCGGCTTGAGAAAAGTCCAACTTTATTTTCAGACAACAAAGAGTTTGTTGAAAAATGGACACTAATTTTGGACAATTGCTCCTTTGATTTAACTGTGTTAATTATCGAGCAGTCAAATAAAGAGGCATTGTCTCTAATGGCTGAAATATAAACTTTAAAACAGGAAATAGCAACTTGTCATCCTGGCTCTGCCTCTGGCTCGCAACTCTCTGACATATCTACTAAACTTGATGAATTTAGGCAATCACTCATTGATTTTAAGACACGGGAGTTTGACAGAGACCTTATGGACTATAATACCTCTAAAACATATCGGTGGCAGTTTTCCAGCAGTGGGGTTCAGCAGAAATGAGTGACCTTGAAAAAACATATCTAGCTCAGAGTTCGAATCGCCGGATAGTGATAACCGATCCTCGTCAGCAGATTCCAGGTCCGCCAAGCCCTACGGTCTTCGGCAACATAAGGAGAGATCGGAACCATCCACTTCTGGGGTGGTGGTACTTTTTTAGAGCAGCGCCGCTGTCGCAGGAGAAAGAAAACATGATTTTCAATTTGTGATCGAAGAGACTTACACCGGAGGAGGTACGTGTGCTTTCTCTCGGTTTGAATTATGTTCCAACACCATTATATCATGGATTCACCACAAGGGTGGACTTTTTAAAACTTACCCGGTTGCTCAAACTCAAAGTTTTTTATAGGGGTATGGAGTCTGTAACTAGAGAGCAATTTAGACCTGCTTCTACATTTTTACCGCAAGTAGATCATCCTTCCATTGAAGCGTTTCATAACTTAGTGTTAAAGGCAATTTTGAAAATTGAGTGGGAGCAAAAGAGAGTTTATAGGAATGTTACTTATGCTGAGAGGAGAGTGCTGAAAGCCTTGGCAGAGGACCTTACCATTACCATAAAGTCAGCGGACAAGGGAGGGGGATTGTGCTACAAAATACTGCTGATTATGAACTAGAGATAACTCGTCAGTTGTCAGATGATCTTTCATATAAGAAATTGGATTCGGACCCAACCCCCAAAGTTTCGACAGTTGTTAAGACAGTACTTTATAAAGGGCGAGCACTGAATTACATCATGGAGAGAACGTTTCAGTATTTTTATAATAGGTTTCCTAAGGTACCTGTTTTTTTTACACTTTTCCCAAAATTCATAAGGTCACCACAACTCTCCATCATTCCAGGACGTCCCATTGTAGCCGGGATTGGCTCCCTTCTTGAACCCATACCCAAATATGTTAATTCATTTATAAATCTGTTTGCAAAAGACACCCTCCTTTGTGAGGGATTCTGTAGATTTGATTGGTCAATTAGAAGGTATGGATGTACCTGGGAATTCTGGGCTCCTAACCCTCGATGAACAATCCCTGTACACTAATATTCCTCTAGACAGTGTAAGACCTATTGTTGAGACAGTTTTGGACACCAGGGCATCTCCTTACCCACCCACCCACTTTTTGCTTGATTAGTGGTATTAGAGAATAATTTCTTTAGGTTTAAACACAATTTTATATGCAAATTAGGGGTGTGGCTATGGGAAGTTCACTGGCGCCTGCAGTTGCAAACTTATACATGGTCTACTTTGAGAAGACTTTTATTCATGATGTCACTGTTGATCCGTTTTTCAATCACATTATTGTTTATAAGTGTTTTATTGACAATTTATTTTTTCTGTTAGATATAGTAGAAATAATTGCGGAATTCACTGAATTGATTAATTGTCTGGACAGTAATTTGAAATTTTCAGGACAGTCTGATGCAAAATGTGTACCATTTCTGGATGTGTCTATATATGTATCGAATTGCAAACTTGGGATGTGCCTCTATAGGAAGCCCACTGACCGCAACTCATACTTAGACTATCGTTCTTTCCATCCAGCACATTTAAAGACTAACATTCCTTTTAGCCTCTTCTCGAGGGCTAAAAGGAACTCAACATGTGAGAGTGATTTTTTAATGTCAGCCCGCAACATTAGCTCCTTGTCTGAAAAGGGATATCCTAAACATATTATCGATCGTCAATTGCATAAGGTTAAGAAGGTATCTCGGTTGCAGCTTTTGACACAAAAACAGAAGATATCTCCAGCTAGGATTTTTTTGCTCCTTAGAGTACTCTCCTGTAACCTTGAAAGTAAAAAAAGCAATTTTGAAACACTGGCATCTCTTGGAGGATGTACATGGCTGTTCGGAAAAGCCTATTGTTGGCTTTAGATGTATCAAGTCGCTGCAAAACATGTTAACTTCATCGGACTCCCATTCATTGTCAACTCCTGTCCGATCTATTATCAAAGGGCATTACCGCTGCTCGGGCTGTGCGGTTTGTAGGTTTTCATGGGAGACAAAGGTTGTAACTTTTACTGGCAAAGATTGTACACTTAGGTTACAGAGTTTTACCAATTGTAACTCCCGCTTTATTATCTATACTAGCAGAGGTTGCCCGGCATTGCCGGGCAGTTTTAAATGGTGTTGGGAGTTTTTTTTAATAATGTTTGTAAAGTAGAGGTTAGTCCAGCCATGGGCAAACTATGGCCCGCGGGCCGGATCCGCCCTGTTCGGCTGTTCTATCCGGCCCGTGGTGTTGGAAGTTTTTTTTTGATAGTTTATAAAGTAGAGGTTAGTCCAGCCGTGGGCAAACTATGGCCCGCGGGCTGGATCCGGCCCGTTCAGCTGTTCTATCCAGCCTGCAGATCCGAAAGAGTGGAGGGTTCTCTTTATATTAGTTCACACAAACACTCCATCCATGCTTTTGTTCCAGCCCTCCGGTCCAGTTTAAGAACCCATTGTGGCCCTCGAGTCAAAAAGTTTGCCCACCCCTAGGTTAGTCTATAATTGAATTTTTAAAAATGTTTATTTATCGGGGGAAATTGGGCGGGCTGTTATAAAATGTGTTCATCTTTTTCTGGGTTTTTTTGTGGATTAAAAAAAGAGAAAAGGATGATATTTTTTTTCAGATTTTTAAAAGACTGAATAATGTTTTAGTTTGTGGTTTTTTTAAAAAAATAGTTGTACCTTAGGTAATAATTTAAAAAATGTGAAAGTACATTTTTTTTACATTTAATGTTTTTAAACTGTGTTTAGATGTGTTATTGTGAGATTTATTTGTGATTTGTGTGAATGTGTGATGTAGTTATGTTTTTGACTGTTTTTTCTATTGTGGCCTCTGGGTGGGGCTTTTGAGTATTTCCTTTACTTTGGCTGTTTTTCTCTACTGGCCTCTGGGTGGCGCTTCTTCTGGTAAGTAGTCTCTTTCTTTCCTCATTTCATTTCCGGTCGTTGTGGAGGGAGGGCGTGGGGGTGAGTTGGCTTGTTTTTTTTATTTTGTGTGTGGGGGTGTTGGATTTTGTGGTGTTTGGCTAGTTTTTGTTTTTGAATTTGTGGTGTTTGGCTGGGTGCTGTTTGTGTTTCTTAATTTTTGTTTTTGTTTACTTTTTCTTGTTTTTTGGTGTTATTTTTGTTTGGTTTTGTGTATTTTTGGATGGTTTTGATTGTTGGTTTTGTGTTTTTTAATTTATTTAAGTATTTATTTATTTTTAAAAGTTTGTTTTTATGTTGTGGCTTTGGGGGGGGGGGTTCCTTTCCACGTGCCGGGCTCACAGTCCAGGCCGCGGAAATCCCAGCGCTGCTTCAGGTGGCATTGGGGGGTGTTTATGGTGCTTTGATTGTGTGGAGTCATGAAAGTAGATCAGGGTTTCCCCTTTAATATCAGTGGGTGGGGGGTTGTGATCCCCCTCTCCGCTGGCTCCCCTGGGGTTGGGGGGAGAAAAGGGGTCTGTCTCCCCAACCCTTCCAGACCCAGGAGAGCCATCGGAGAGGGGGAATCCCCCACTTAAACTCCATTTTTAAAGAGAAGAAACCGCTTGGTTTCTTCTCTTTAAAAACGGTGTGTTTTGGGGGGTGGAATCGATCCCCTCTCCCTGGTCTTCTTGGTCTAGAAGGTTTGGGGGGACAGACCCTTTTTGTCCCCCCCAAACCTTCCAGACTCATGGGGCCCAGGAGAGGGGATTGATTCCACCCTCTCCCAAACATTCTGTTTTTAAAGAGAAGAAACCGCTTGTTTCCTTCTCTATAATACGGTGTGTGTGTGTGTGTGTGTGTGTGTGTGTGTGTAGGGAGGGGAATCCCCTCTCTGCTGAAAGCGAAACCCTTTTGCGGTAAGTAAAGTCAGCGGGCGGAGCGCCGCCCAATGGCTTTGCTTACCTGGGAATGGGTTAACTTTCAAGGGGCCCCCAGTGCCTTCCCCCCCCCCTTGGACCCCCCCTGTTTTTGTGGCTTTTTTTCTGTGAGGCGCTGTGTCTGGCTGCTGTGGACTTGCGCTCCTGGTGTGTTTTTTATTTTTATTTTTTGCTCGCCAGCTTCCTCAGTGTTCTGCGTGCTCATGGCACGCAGGATGCTGGGGCTTGCAGTTTGGCGTTTGCGTTTTCAGCTTGTGCGTTGGTTTTTTCCTGCGGTTTTCTTTTGATTGGCCGCGGCGCATTTCCGAACGTTCCTTTTGCTCGTGCCTCTCAGCCTGATTGGCTCTGGCACGGCGCAAGGAACGTTGGGAAATGAAGTTGTTTCCCTTTTTCGCGTTTGTGGGGCTCTTGCCCCACTACTGCTTTTCTCAAACCTTTGTTGACCTGCGGACCCAGTTTGGGCGTGTGTACGAATGGTAGGTGCGGGCTAGTAGGGCCTGGCTTAGGAATCTATGTGAAGTTCCAACAGTTAATGCTTGGTTTTATAGGTTACGATGATGATTTGTCCTTGTGAAAAATACTATATTGGCCTCACTTCACGACCCTTGAAGGTATGCATCATGGAGAATTGCTCCCGGATTTGGAGTTAGATACACACTGCCCCATTAGTAGCCCATTATTTGGAAAAGAACCACACTGAGGATGACATTAGATTTGTGGCTTTGGAAAAAGCCAACTTCAGGAAATATGAGAAAATTGGTGTGGATAGACATTTACTACGTAGGGAGGCTTTCTGTATCCATTTCTTCAACTCCTTATCACTTTATGGGTTAAACCAAGATTATGATTTGAGCTGCTTTTTGTAGGAATGTGTTCACTTTAAGAAGCTGTGTCTGCAGTAGAAGGGAGGCTCAGCTGTCAGGACAACATTGTAATTACATTGTATAAATAAGGGAGTAAGGACTATAGCAACGTCATAGGCACTAAAGAACTAACCAAGAGGCTTAGACGCATAAAAAAGACATTCAGAAATAAATAAAAAAGATTATTCAGAATTACGTTAAGAATTATTACAAGGTAAGCACTGTATTATACAATTGAGAATATATCATATTGTAATATAAGAATTTATTGCATTTGATAGTAGAATGAAAGGAGATAGTCACCTAATGTTCTGTTTTGAAGTAATTATGTGTGTGTGTGTGTGTGTGTGTGTGTGTGTGTGTGTGTGTGTGTGTGTGTGTGTGTGTGTGTGTGTGTGTTTAAATGATTTTTGTTTGAAAACACGATTGCATTCTTGAGACGGATTTCTTATGCTTGTTTGCTATCTATCCTCTGGCCATTGCTAATTGTAGCTGACACCACACAAAAGGAAACTTCATAGCATGAGACAACTGTAACCAAATGCCAACTGCGAATCACAGTTCCTCTGTGAACCTCTGCTGGATATTAAGTATGGGACAATGAGATTTTTTGCATTCCCTCTCCTAGAATTCACCAAGAATTCTCTAGTCAGAATTCTTGAAGGTGCAGCACAGTCGTCGGCAGCTGCAACTCGTATCCGAGAAGGCATTTTTTCCTGAAGCAGGAAAAATGCCATTGGCGTGAATTTGTTTAAGGTGGATCCCAGCTTGCCATGAAGTGACCCACACACTATGATCACGGAGCCATCTTTTGCGGCACATGTGAAACACAACATGCATGATTTAATACCGGGACTGCAGTAGATTGCCGCAGCCTTTAGGCTATGGACAAGGTGCACCTTCACAGCCAGTCCATCTGGCATGGCCTCTTCCGCCTCCATGACTATTGAGAATTAGAGTTCCTCCTCCACTCATTTTGCCATTGGGCCCAATATTATGATTTTCAGTGGTTTTTCCTCCATTGAGGGGAGAATCACCCCACCTAAAGGGGCTCATATGCCCGTAGTCATTGACTCCTTTAGGGAGTCAGGTTATTTACTGCCACCCAACACTCAGTGTTGAGTTGCTGGCTGTACGGTCTACTCCATTATCCACTAGCACAGTAACACAGATCTAAATACCAGCTGAATTTACCTCCATTGGTACTTTCCTCAACCTAGGAGGCAAAGATCTTAACACCAGGGCAATGTTTTATCTTTAAAAAAAATATAAAAATAGAAACAGTCCAAAGCTGACACAGATAGCGGTAAATATAGCTGGCCTTTAAACTTGTGTTTCCCAGAATTCTGTCTGAGGAATAGATGGTGAATTCTAGTGCTCCTGTTGGCTTGAGATACTAGATAGTATGAAGCATCTGAAAATTAGAGTCTTAATTTACTAATTACCCAGCCTTGCCCGTTTTTTTTTACTGTAGGCCAGCCTTTCCCATGGAAACCCCATGGGGTGTGTGTGGGTCACTCCTGCCTCCCTTCCTCTATCTCTCTCTTACCTCATCCATCCCTTCTCTGCCTCCCTCACTCGTGCCTACCTGGGACTGTGACATCCCTTCCTCTGTCTCTCTTCCCTCACCCTTCCTGCTTCTCCGTCGATGGTTCACCCTTATCCTTCCCATACATGTGTTCCCTTTGCATCTACCTGGGACTGTGACATTAGCCAGCTCAATTACATCATGATGATGTCACAATCGGGTGACCTACCTGGGGCTATGACATTAGCATCACTATGACATCACTTGGACACACACACATCCTTTGCAGTATACTTTCCTTTGCAGATCAATTTAGGGGCATACACCCCGACATGGGCTGCCGGACCCCCGTGGTGGCTATCTCACATGCGCAAGGTAGGTGTGTGCCAGGTTACAGAACGATTGGTGCAGGGGTGTGGATTTGTATAAAGAACATACAAGACCTCACCTCTTTTATATATGTAGACTAGCATAGGTTGCCCGGCGTTGCCAGGCTGTTATAAATTGTGTTTTGCTTTTATTGGGGGGGGGGGGGGTTGAGTTAAAAATCAACAGAGGATGCTATAAAAAATTTTATTTTATTTATTTAACATATGTTTGTTATTTGTGTAAACTTTTGATTTATTATTTTTTGACTTGTTTTTACTGTTGTGGCCTCTAGGTGGGGCTGTTGTGTTTTTGACTTGTTTTTAATATTCCGGCCTGCAGGTGGTGCTGTTGGTTTTGGTTGCGTTTCACATTTTTTTCCTTCCCCGGCCTCTAGGTGGGACTTCTTCCGGTAAGTAGTCTTTGTTTCTTCATTTCTGTTCTGGTCTCGTGGAGGGAGGACATACTGGTGAGTTCTCTGGTTTTATTTCTTCTGGGATTTTTCTTTGTTTTGATTTTGTGATGGTGGGCTGGGAGGTGTTTCTGTTTCTTCTTTTGTGGGTTTTTTTGGGTTTTAGATGTGTTTAATTGTTTTGTTTATTTCTGGTTGGTTTTTATGTTTCTGATTTCTTTTGTGATTATTTGTTTAATTTGTGGTATTTTTGTTGTTTCAGTTAGGTATTTTCGTGTTGTAGTTAGGTGTTTTTTCTGTGCTTTCATGGTATTTTGGGTGTTTTTGTTTGTGTATTTTGTTGTTTATTGTTTTGTTGGTTAATGTGGTTTTTTAATTATTTATTTATTTGTGTTTTATTATTTTTGGTGTTTGGCATTTTGGGTAAATGTTTGTTTTTGTTGTTGGTGTGTACTTTTGCGTGAAGAACGGGCTGCCTGTCGGTCCCTCTTTTCCCATTGCTGCTTCGAATTTTGGTTTCGATGCAGCAATGAGGAAAAGGAGGAGCCAGCAGTCAGCTGGCTCTTCCTCTGGTAAGGTTTGTTAGGTAGGTCAGGGGATAAGGAGGCAGAGAAGAGCTATCTGCCTGACAATGATTCTCTCCTCTCTGTCCCCTTTCTCTCTTGGCTTACCTAACCGGAGATCGGCAGGCAGCAATCCATAAGGGGTGGTGCTCTTCCTTGCGGATTGCTGGCTGCTGCTTTTGTATTACCTCTGTCAGAAGTACAAAGGCAGCAGCCAGTCATTCGCCAGGGAGGGTGCTTCCCCTGATGAACTGCTGCCTGCTGGTGGTTTTCCCCCCACCCTGGATCAAGGTACCTTGAGCCTGGCGGTGGTCTTGCCATGTCTTCGGCGGGGTAGCGTGGAGGAGAGGGAGTCCCTCTTCTCCCTGTTGTTCCAGGAAAGAAGGCTGACGGGTGTCTCGCGGTGGTTTTTTGTGGCTTTTTGTTCTGTGAGGCTGTTGAGGCGCTGCATCTGCCTGCGGTGGACTTGCGCTCCCATTGCGTTTTTTAATTCTAATTTTCACGCGCCGGCTTTCTCAGCATTCTGCGCGCTCACGGCACGTAGGACGCTGGGACTTTGAGTTTTGCATTTTTTGTTTGCGTTCGTGCAACGGTTTTTTTCTGCGGCTCGATTTTAATTGGCCGCACCGCGTTTCCCAACGTTCTTTTTGCTCGCGCCTCTCAGCCTGATTGGCTGAGGTGCGGCACGGCACACAGGACGTTGGGAAGTGAAGTTCTTTTCCTTTTTTCACGTTTGTGGGGGGCTCTTGCCCCACTGCCGCCTTCGGCAACCCTGCAGTAACCTGCTTACCGGGTTCGGGCGAGTACAGGAGGCTCGGTACGTGATAGGATGGACGGGTGCAGAAACGTATAGCAAGTTCCAACGGTTAACCCTTGGATTTATAGGTATAGATTGGGTTGCGTTGTCCAGCCACACTGTGAGTATCAAAAAAGGCATCTTTGTTTTCATGGCTACCAGTTTGAGATGTTTCCTTTCTTGATTTCAACTTAGATCAGAATGCAAGCCCAGGGCAGTGTGATGCAAAGGGGAATGATTGGCAACTTCATGACCATCTATCAAAATGAAGGCACCAGAGGATTGTGGAAGGCAAGTTCTTAAAATATGTTGTCAGTTATGTAGATCAGGGTAACAGATAACAAGGTGTTCTTTGTGTCTCTGTTGCGTGAATAGTTGATCTTTGTTTTAATCCTTGTGCACTAGATTTTTTTAAAATTGCATTGTATGTTTTGCTGTAATTAGAATTCCAGTATATTGCAGGTTGTAAAAATGTTCCATGGCACTTTGAGGGGTGTTCATATGTGTAGAATAAGTTGCACTTCAGCAAAATACCCCAAATCAGAAGACACAAAGTAGAATATAAATAAAAATTGACAATAATTATTGTGAGACAGCAGAGGCTCATTTATTTCAAAATATAATCATAAAGCCATAATTTGTTGTATTGTATTGGAATTTTCCAGCAAAAAAAATTATTTTTCTTGAATGTGGACCAACATGCTGACATCACTTTTGCTTTAACTGTGTCAGAGCTTGCTGGAAATTGTCAGTAAATCAATAGATATAAAGTAGTAGTCTATCACTATTCTATGCCAGGTACAATATGGAGATTAAAGAAAACAGGCCAAATCTGGGAGATCAAACTTATCCTGTACATGATAAGAAAATAACTGCTCATTCTTCCCAGTTTATTTGAATCAAACTTTTAGTTTAAAAATATTTTTCAGAAAATGTTCCCGATTTTTCTCACTACACTGTGAATTAATGGAAGGGAAAAGAAACCTAGATTTTTGGCTCATACTCTGTTCAAGGTGTGATCGCAATTGCAGAAATAGTTTAGGTTCTCTGGTTGTGTACCTGAGCATATTTGTATAACCAGAGGGTGTATACTTTCTGCTTGCCATGTTAAGGAGAGACTCCAAAGCAGTGAAAGTTTGGCAGGGAGCTTATTGACCTGTGTAACTATGGTGTTCTGCATGTCTTGGCTGCAGTCTTCTTCCCCACAGAAGTGCTGGGACTGGACTGGTACCACAGGGCAACTGGTGACCACTGCAGTTTCAATACTGGAAAGAAGGAAGTGTGGTTGTATGAAAGGCTAAGAAAGGGTGGCATCATATTTGCCATGGTGAGCAAAAATGGAATAGCAGATACGCAAAATATATTAAAATATATTAATTTTTCCAGAGAGCATTTTTGAAAAGAAAATATAGTGTGCTGGGGAAAATAATCCCTGCTGAACATTCTCGGGTTTTAGATTTTATTCTCTTGCTGTTTAATATGAATGGAAAGGAATCAGATTTTATCCTTTTTATACCCCCTGGTGTTAGGCACCTTAAATAAACCATTTGTATGGGGTGGGATGGGAGGGAGATTTTGATAAGAATCCAATATCCAATAAACAATTCAATACAAAAAGTAAAACTATGGGAAAGAGTAACTTTAAATAATGCTTTGTTTTCCAACTTTTTTTGAGACAGGGAGTGGGTTTGACTGCTCAAAGAGCTGCTGTTGTTGTTGGAGTGGAGCTGCCAGTCTATGATCTTGCCAAGAAGCACATAATTATGTCTGGATTCATGGGAGATACAATAGGCACTCATTTTCTGTAAGTTTTAATAGATCATGATAAAAAAAATTGGGTAGAGCTTCTGGTTCTCAACAAGAAGAGTTCATCTTCTGTGTCTAGGCCAAACGTAAAACTGTCAAAATGAAGGTACCTTTTGGTGAGTTCATTCTGTAGTTCCTTTCACCTGACCTAGTTTGAGAAAGATTAGCTGGCAACACAAGATTGTTGTTACCAGGATACGCCCGATTGTGGTTCAAAAATAGTGTACCACAGTCTTCAAGGAGGTACTTTCTATCTACCCCAACAAGAACAGTTCAGCAGATCATATGTTTGCTCATCTTTTGCTTCTTCTGAGAAATCCTGAATAGCTTATATCTATAAATATAAAGCAAGGACGTATGTTTGTATGTCCTGAATGCGTGACCACCTCTCGCCACCCATCCCCCTGACAAATGGACGGGACCTACCTTGTTCGTCCCGCCGGTCAAAGAGGGGGGTCCGGACACCCCGGGTGGAGCGCCAACCCCACCGGAGAGGATCACGGCGGTGGCACTGGTGCGCTTGCATCGGGCGACCAGTGGAGAGGTGATGCGTGCGTCGCAGGACTGCACAAGCAAAGATCACGGCGGTGGCGCTGGTGCACATTATTGGGTGTCCGCCAAGGTCTCCCGCGGCCGGGCACCTGCCGAGCAGGTGGGGGGAGTCCTTTGATCACATCGCCCCCTCCCCTAAGCAAGGCAGAGTGCCTTGCTTAGCCCCCAAACGCGGGCACCTGCCTTGCGAGGGGGAGGGGGAATGCACTCGCATCACCCCCTCCCCAATGCAAGGCAGCCAGCCAGGCTGAGAAGCCCCCAAACCCAGGTGCCTGCTTTGTGAGGGGGAGGGGGGGAAAACACCATTGCATCGCCCCCTTCCCTTCGCAAAGCAGAGAGCTGGGCGCCTGCCTTGTTTTTTTTAAATTTTTTATTAATTATAACAACAATACAATAATAATTAAAAAATTAACAAATACCAAACTACAATTCAAATAAACAATACAATTATCAATAATACAAATAAAGTACATTACACAAACTACATTCTTATAATTTCACTTAAAATGCTAACTTAATAGTATAGCGGGAACCCTCTCTTGCTTATATTGAACTAGCAGGGATTGCCCGGCGTTGCTGGGCTTTTTAAAATATTGTTTATTTTTTAGAAAGGAAAAATGATGAGTCTCTGTAAAGTGTAATAAGTTGTTTATTTTTTACAATGGGTTTTTTTTGTAAATTGTTTATTTTTTACAATGTTTTTTTGTAATTGTAATTGTTTTGTCAGAAATTTGTTTTGTAATTAACTTGTTTGTAAGGTTAAATTGTTATTTTTTAATTTATCTTAGTGTTTTTCAGGTAATTTGTCAGAAAAAATATTCTTTTAACTAAATGCAGTAAAAATTATTTGAAAGTCAATGTTTTTAAACTGTGTTTAGATTTTTTTGAGTGAAAACTGTAAACATGATTTAATAAATGTTTTAGGAATGTTATATTATTTCTTAATATTTTTGACTGTTTTTTCTCCTGTGTCCTCTGGGTGGTGCTGTTGCGCTTTTATTTTTCGTTGACTTTCTTTCTCGTCTGGGCGTCATTTCATTTCCGCATTTCATGCCGGAAGGTCGTTTGGGTGAGTTCTCTTGTTTTATTTCGGTTGGGGGTTTGTATTGTAATTATTATTATTATTTTTTTTTTGGGGGGGGGGGTTCTGTGTGTTTGGTCTTTGTGTTATTTTTGGGTTTGTTTTTGTTTGTTTGTTGGATGGTTTTGGTTTTGGTGTAATTTTTCACTTTATTGTTTATTTTTGGGGTAAGTGACGGCACCGTGCGGAGATGCGTCCGGTGCCTTTGCTTACTTGGGATTTTTTTTCGCTTTCAAGGGGGGGAGGCAATGATGCCTTCTCCCTCCCTTGTAAGCGAAACACTTCCTTGTAAAGGTACCGGGCGCAGCGCCATCCGGTGCCTTTGCCTTGCGGGGGAATTGTTATGCTTTCAAGGGGGGAAGGCAATGATGCATTTCCCCCCTCTTGAAAGCGTTGTGGGTAGGTGGGGGTTCCCTTCGAAGGCCAATGGCGTTTTTCTCTTGTGGCCTGTGGGGGGATGCGTTGTTGTGTGTGTATGGCGGGGTTCCCTTTCTGTGGCCTGGCCTCGTGGGCCGGGCCGTGGGAACCCCAGCGCCGCTGTAGGCGGCGTTGGGGGGGGGGTCTTCCCTTCCCGTAACCTCAGCGCCGCCTCAGTTGGTCTTCCTTTCCCGCAGCCTGGCCTTGGTGTCTGGGGCGTGGTAAGGCAAGCGCTGCTTTTCAGGCAGCGTTGGGGGGGTGTCTTCCCTTCTCCTTCGTATAGTTTGCGAATCCCCACTATTGGGTTATGCGCCTGCGCAGAACGCCGATCAAAGGCTTTAAAGCTCATTGGTTAAAAGTTTTGGCGGTAAGACCGCCCACCGTACCGCCCACCCTAAGGCGCCAGTCCGCCATTTTACCTCAGTTCTCTTCTTTCCGCCTTGGCAGCAGGACGATCGTTGAGTGCTTCCTCAATTTTTCCCCCGTCTTTTCTGAAGGAAAGTCTTCGACGAACTTTAACAATTTTTTCGGCAATCTTGTCCTTTGGGCAGGATTGCCACCCCGTGGTGTTTCTTCCTTCTGGTGGACTCAGTTACCTGCTCGCTCCGGTCACTGTTTCGCCCCTCAAGGGGGTGGCGGCTGGCTTGCCTTTCGGGGTGCTCGCCTTCTCGAACCTTCCGTCGGGAAAATTTTTTGATGGCTGCAGCCTTCAAGCAGTGTTCTGCTTGCCTCAAGAAGTTCCCTGCCTCTGACGGGCATAGCCTCTGTCTTTTCTGCCTGGGAGAATCACACCAAAGCCAATCCTGCGCTCACTGCAAGAACTTTACACGACTTGCAGTTCAGAACCGGAGCAACCGGTTGAAAGCGCACCTTATGGAGCTCGCTTTGGCTCCCGCCGTGGCTGCTTCCACGTCCGCTGGTGCCTCTCAGCCCTCTCGGCCTCTGTCGCTACCTTCTTCTTCCACCCTCTCCATCCAAAAGAAGAAAAAGAAGGAGAAAAATGGGGAGAAGAAGAAGAAACATAGGTCGGAGGAAAGGTGATCACTCCCACCTACGCCTCGCCCTCCTATCTCTCCAGGGCCTTCGCCTCCTTTTTCGGTCGCGAGATGTCCTTCACCCGGATCCTTGATATGGGGCAGACGGTCCTCTTCAGGATCTCCTGCAAAAGGTCGCAGGGCTGGGGTTCCAGCTCGCCCACTGCAGGTGCTCTATTCTCCGCCTCGTGAGAGGGGCCGTCCACCCACAAGGTAGGCATCTGTCTCTCCGAGGCCTAGGACTCCGACAATAGACGAACCGGCAACCACCATTCCGGCCACCGTTTCGTCTCCTATTATTCCGACCACCATTTCACCTGCCACCGTTTCGTCCCAGCCATCCGCGGTGGATGCATCCCAGGTGGAATTCTTCAAAGGGATGTTCGAGACCATGGCGAAATTGTTCGCCCAACAGTTCAAGGCCTCCATGCCTGCGGCCTCTGCGGCTCCGGTGCCGACCACCGCAAGCCCCAAGGATGTTGGTCCTGCTGTTGCTCCGCCGACCTCTCAAGGGTCGAGCGTTCGCTCCGCTGGCCCACTCATATCGTCTTGGTGTGGTCCAGGCGTCGATGCGGTGAGCTCCCAGCCCGTCGACCCACCCAGGCCGTACTGGCGCGGTCCCGACGTGGATACCAGGATTTCTCCCTCATCCTCCGATGATTCCAGCGCGTCTTCGGAGGAGGACGAGGGAGACGTCGATGCCGACAAGACGCCGGATCAGGCTATTGGCGCGGTTGACCCACCGCGTGGTGAGGATCAACACTCCCTTACGGCGATGCTCACCCGTTTGGGGACCGCTCTTAATCTGAAGGTGGACCAACCGCCACTGGAGGGCGAGGACCAAATGACCGCCAAACTGGATAAAAAGGCGATTCGACCGGTCCACATCACCATGCTTCCTTCCATGTTGACGTCAGCGAAGGCAACATGGAGGAAGCCGGTGTCGTCGCACTCTGTTTTGTCCAGACTCGACGGAATGTATAGGGTCTTGGACGAGAACGTTGAGTTTCTCCAGGCGCACCCTTTGCCGAACTCTTTGGTGGTCAAGGCCTTCCAGCATAAAACGGCTGTCAGCGGTTTTCTGGTACCTTCGACTCCGGAAGGGAAGAAACTGGACGCTGTGGGCCGTAAGTTTTACGCCACCGGTTCCCTCTTCCTGCGAGCTGCTAATTACTCAGCGGCCATGGGCCTTTATCAGTCCCACCTCTGGGAGCAAGTGAAGATCCTTGCTGCGACATTGCCTGCCGATGCCCAGAAAGGATTCGACTCTCTGGCTGCAGAAGGAGACTTTCTGGCAGAACAGCAGATGCGGACTGCCAGGCACATCAACGATTACGCGGCCAAGGACATGTCTGGTGCCATTCTGCTCCGTCGCAATGCCTGGCTCAGGGGCACTTCTCTCGATGACGCCATGAAGAAGCTCATCGAAGAGTTTCCATTTGATGGGCAGGGCCTGTTTGGATAAGACACCGATAAGGTGCTTAACGAACTGCGTCAAACGAATTCGACGGCTAAGTTCCTGGGGCTCACCACGCCGGCTCAGCCTACCAAACCGCGGTTCCAACCCTTTACGCATCGATATCGGGGGAACCCACAGCAACAGGGCGGCTCGACTGACCAGCCCAGGCCCAGTTTCTACAAACAGACGCCGACACAAGCCTCGCTACCAACCTTACAGACAGGGCAAGCGGTCCGACACAAAATCCAAGTCCCGGGTTTGAAACTATGAAGGCCAAGGCTCTCTCGCTCCACCTCCCATACCTCCCCCTCCGGAACGTCCTCCAGGTGTGGTCAGGCATCACGAACGACCGGTCGGTCTTGCAGATCTTGTCCGCTGGTTATGCCATCGAGTTCGTGCGAGTGCCTCGGGTAGGAAGACACTGTTTCACCACCTCGTCCCCCCATTTGGAAGAAGAAATCTCGACTCTTCTGTCCAAGGGAGCCATCGAGCGGGTAACACCGACCGATTGGGACAACGGTTTCTACTCGAGGTACTTCGTGGTTCAGAAGAAGGACGGAGGACTTTGCCCAATTCTGGACCTGCGCCGCCTGAGCAGGTGCATCCACACCAGGAAGTTCCGGATGGTGACCCTGCAGACCGTCCTCCTCCTCATCAACAAAGGGGACTGGTTCACAGTTATAGACCTCAAGGACGCTTACTTCCATATCAGCATCCTCGAGGAGCACAGACGGTTCCTCCGGTTCCAAATCGGAAACTCTGTGTACCAGTACCGGTGCCTACCGTTCGGTCTGGCTACGGCACCGAGAGTCTTCACCAAATGCATGGCTCCGGTGGCTGCCTTCCTCTGCCAGAAGGGGATCAGGGTCTTCCCGTACATCGACGACTGGCTGATTGTCTCCCCCACCAGCTCATCGTCCATTCGGGACACACAGTTCACGGTTCACCTCATGGAGAGTCTTGGCCTCAGGATCAACTTTGCCAAATCAAAGTTGAATCCTTCTCAGCGTGTCGAGTACATTGGAGCGGTACTCGACTCGCTAGTTACCAGAGCCTTCGCCCCCCCAGAAATGCTTACTGGACATTGCACAAGGGGTGAGCGATTTCAGGAACAAGCCCTTTGTCAGGGCGAAAAAGGCGCAGAGACTTCTAGGCCTCATGGCCTCAATGACGGCGGTAATTCCTCACGCCAAGTTAAAGTTCCGGTCCCTGCAGTCATGGCTCCTCCACGAGTTCAACCCGCTCGGAGAGCCAGTCCAAACGGCTGACTCCGTCTCCAGAACTGATGGACCAGCTACTGTGGTGGACGATGCCGCTCAATGTAGCCACGGGGAAGAGTTTTTACCCCCCACAACCTTCGTTGCAGGTTTTGACCGACGCGAGCAACCTCGGCTGGGGGGCTGCCTGCGGGACTCTAACGGTCAACAATGCTTGGTTGCCCCACGAGATGGTGCACCACATCAACTATTTGGAGCTGCTGGCCGTTTGGAAGGCCCTACATTCCTTCGAGGCCGTGCTCACCGGCAATGTGGTTCAAGTGGCCTCGGACAATACCACAGCGGTGGCATACCTGAACAAGCAGGGAGGAACAAGGTCCACCATTCTACTTTACCTTGCGGTGCAACTCTAGGAGTGGTGCCTGGAAAGACACATCTTTCCGATTGGAGTACACATTCAGGGCAAGCTGAATGTTCTGGCCGACCACCTCAGCCGTCTCACCTCGACGACCCACGAGTGGGAGCTGGATGACGAGGTGTTTCAGTCCCTTTGCGGGGCTTGGGAGACTCCGAGCATCGACCTCTTTGCGTCGGAGTCCAACAGGAAATGCCACAGGTACTGTTCCAGGGCAGGCATCGGACTGAACTCCGAGGGCGATGCCTTCATGAAATGGTGGGATCAGGACTACCTCTACGCCTTTCCCCCGTTTCCTCTGGTTCAGAAGGTCCTCACCAGGATGTACCAACACCGAACCAACACAATCCTCGTGGCTCCAGCATGGCCTCGCCAGCCCTGGTTTCCGCTACTGTTACACATGTCGTCGCAGTATCGCACACTGCTGGAATCGCCAACGCTTCTCCAAATGGAGCACGGCCAGCTCCACCATTCGGACCTACCCAGCCTCCACCTCACCGCATGGAGGATAACCCCAGACTGTCCAGGATCTTGGAACGAGCATGGCATCCTTCCACAAGGAAGTCTTATGCTTCCAAATACAGATGCTTTTGTGCTTTCCTGGCATCTCAGCAGACGTACCCTCCGCAGGTGGGACTACAGGACATCATGGCCTACCTCCTCCATTTGGCGGAGTCTGGCCTTAGCATTACCTCCATCCGGGTCCATCTCGCAGCTGTGGTGGCTCACTCTGCAGCTAGTTCGCCTGCTTCTGCTGCCTTTCGCGACCATACGGTAAAGCGTTTCCTCAAGGGATTGCGAAACGCCTTTCCGCTGGTCAGGACTCCAACAGCACAATGGTCCTTGTCTGCCGTTCTCAACGCGCTCACCAGGACTCCTTTCGAGCCTATGGCTACCGCGGATGTTCGTCTCCTCACGTGGAAGATGGCATTTCTGGTGGCTATCATGTCTGCTCGACGAGCCGGTGAACTGATTACTCTGCGGGCAGACGCACCATTTCTTCAGTTTTTCAATGACCGCGTGGTGCTCCACACGGATATCACCTTCCTTCCTAAGGTAGTCTCCCAGTTTCATATGGCACAGACTATCTCGCTTCCAGAACCCCACCAACGCCCAAGAAAAGACTTGGCACACGCTGGATGTGAAACGAGCTTTATTGTTTTACACCAGCAGGACAAGGGAGTTCAGGAAGTCACAGCGTTGCATATGGTGGAAAGTCCAAGGGCGAACCCATCTCTGCCCAGAGGTTCTCCAAATGGATCACATCTACCATCTACCTGGCCTACGAGTCGGTCTCACTGCCACCTCCGCCGCATGTCAGGGCGCATTCTACGAGAGCGAGAGCGGTTGCCACATCCACTGCCTTTTTGGAGGGCACCCCGCTTGAGGACATATGTAAGGCTGCCACCTGGTCCAGAGCTTCTACATTTGTCCAACATTACAGAGTGGACACCAGAGCCACTGCGGACGCCAGACTTGGTCGTGTCGTTCTCGCCAGAGGGCTCTGGGCTCCTCGCCCCTGACCATCATACTCATCGTGGGATCATCTCATCCGACTGCCCACCGACCAAGTAAGTGTGAGCTTGCTAATCTCCCAATAGTGGGGATTCACAAACTATACGAAGGAGAAAGTTCGGTTTCACTTACCAGTGATAACTTTCGTTCTTCGAGTGTATAGTTTGTGAATACACACTACCCCCCCTGCCTCCCCTCTTGAGCTGCACGGATGAGATCAATTGGTTTATCCTGTGCTTGGCTTAAGTATGGAACTGAGGTAAAATGGCAGACTGGCGCCTTAGGGTGAGCGGTATGGTGGGCGGTCTTACCGCCAAAACTTTTAACCAATGAGCTTTTAAGCCTCCGATCGGCGTTCTGCGCAGGCGCATAACCCAATAGTGTGTATTCACAAATTATACACTCGAAGAACGAAAGTTATCACTGGTAAGTGAAACCAAACTTTCCCGCAAGCTAGGCAGCCATGCCGTGTTGCGGGAACCCCAGCGGTGCCTGTATTTTTATTTTTCACGTGGCGGATTTCTCAGAGTTCTGTGCACTCATGGCACGCAGAACTCTGGGGCTTGTAGTTTGTGGGTATTTTTCCATTTGCATTGGCTTTTTTTCTCTGCGGCTCATTTTTGATTGGCCTCGGCGCCTTTTCCAACGTTCTTTGTGGTCGCGCCTCTCAGCCTGATTGGCTGTGGTGCGGCGCGACGCAAAAAACGTTGGGAAATGAAGTTGTTTCCTTTTTTTGCGTTTGTGGGGCTGTTGCCCCACTGCCGCTTTTCTCAATCCTTCGTTGACCTGCGGACCCAGTCCGCCCGTGTGCACGAAGGGTGAGTGCAGGCAAGTAGGGCCAGGCGTAGGAACCTATAGCAAGTTCCAACGGTTAACCCTTGGTTTTATAGGTTAAGATTATGAACATTCTAATTCAATTCATATTTCCAACTGTTTCATAATCATTCTCATTATTACCTCAATATTTCCCGCTAACTCATATTAGTCTTTACCTCTGTAATTTGCTATAACATTACCTTACATAAACAAAACTCAATTTACTAAATTTGTTAAACAATATTACAATAATCATCATGTGTATTTACACCATATAAGAGTCTGCGGGATGTCATATCTATTTTCACCATTTCCAAAAATGTATCTGATTTGGTACACAGCAGCTACCCTATTCTCCTTTCAAAGAATAATCCACGAATGGTTGCCAAATTTTCCAAAATCTATTTTCTTTAACTTTACCCTTATATTTATTTATTTCCCATGTCAATTTATCATTCAATGCAAGATCCCACATCTCTTTATACACCATCGCATCGCCCCCTGCCCTTTGCAAAGCAGAGAGCCGGACTGAGAAGCCCCCAAACCCGTGTGCCTGCCTTGTGAGGGGGAGGGGGGGGAAACACCGTCACTTTGCCCCTCCCCTTCACAAAGCAGGGAGCCAGGCTGAGAAGCCCACAAACCCGGGGGCCTGCCTTGTGAGGGGGAGGGGGGAAACACCATCCCATCGTCCCCTCCCCATCGCAAAGCAGGGAGCCAGGCTGAGAAGCCCACAAACCTGGGGCCCTGCCTTGCGTGGGGGTGGGGGTGGGGGTGCACTCACATTGCTCCCTCCCCAGCGCAAGCCAGTGAGCCGCACTAACAAGGCCCCACACCCGGGGCCCTGCCTTATGAGGGGGAGGGGGGAAACGTGAGCGCATCGCCCCTTCCCATTAGTGAGGCAGGGAACCGGGGTAAGAATCAGAGGGGGCAATGCGATTGCATGTCCTCCCCTCCCCATTGTAAGGCAAGCGCCCAGGTTTGAGCGCTTCTTAGTGCGACTCCCTGCCTTGCATAGGCGAGGGAGCGATGCACCCAGCGCCGATTGCGACCAGCCATGGGGGAGTGCGCCCGACACGGCCCAATGGCCGCTTCCTCATCCGTTGTAGACAGCCTCCTCAAACCACGGGCAGGTGAGCTGGCGCCATAGGCACCACCTCAGCCCTGCAGCACCGCTCAGCCACAGCCAGGGACAGCCGGGCCCACGACAGCGCGTCTTCATGGGGGACATCAAAAACTACAGCCCCACCCCCACCTCATAAGGTAGGGCCCCTGCTGTATCCCCAGCCCGGGTTGGGTCCATCCCAAAGAAAGGATGGGCACCTCTGCTAGTTGTCTATAAATAGGTATACATATTTGTGTAGATGTGTTTGTGTGTATGAGTGAGCACTAGGGTTCCAGGGTCGCTCCAATGAAGCAAAATTGGCCCAAGATCCTAGAGAGTACAATGGGATTTTCTAATCTAAGCCCTGCAATTTTCCCCAAAAAACATTTTAAAGGTCTTTTTGAGTGATATTGGATGACTGCTTATGAGCCCCTGTGGGCCACTTGCCCCCCCCCCCTTTTGACCTAATCATGATCAGAAAAAAAGCATTTCAAGTGAAAATGTAGCAAACAAGGATTATTTTCTTTTGAATCAGTTTTTCTTGTGAAGCTTTGGGTTTATGTGTTTTCCATTACCTGCTCATCATTATATTTTGGGACCATAAAATAGACTATGGGTGTTACAATGTGGTATAATCCTTGCTAACTGTTAGGGAAAGAGTAATTTTGATAATGATAATGTGAATTTCTGTTAGAGCAAGTTTTACCTGTGGCTTAGCTGGAGCTCTTGCATCTAATCCTATTGATGTTGTGAGAACACGTATGATGAATCAGTGCACCTTACAAAACGGAACACAGTGTGGCTACAAGAGTACTTTAGATTGCTTGCTTCAGGTAAGAGGAACTTGCATAGTAGTGGGAACAGATCTGAATGAAAGGGATATTTTGTATTGTAGATGAAGGCCAGGTTCAGCCCTTCTAGCAATCATACTCTATGGTTGCTAATGTTTGAATGTAGAACTATCATAATTTCACCTCCCTCTGTGCGCATAAAGAGAGAATAAATTTTTACGTTCATTTTACATCAAATAATGAAATAACAACTTGATGTTTCTTGTTCTAAATCTGGCTAGTTAAAACATACCAAGATCAAAGGGTAGTTATTAACCAAAAGCTTCATATACTCATCCTTCCATTCAAGAGGGGGAGGGGAGTCTACATACTGAAGATTTGTATAGCCCATCCATGACAATCAAAGACAATTATTATTGCTAATGATCTGAAATGTTTGTATTAGAAATAGATTGTTCCATTATTGTATCTGAAATATGAATACATTTTATGTGCTACATAAAATTTCTGCTTTATTTTCCACAGCAGTTCACTTAAATGAAGGCTCTTACCTAAGTAGAACAAGTAATAAGACATGTTCAGATTTAAAATTTTCAAAACTAAAACACTGTTGGATATGCTTTCCACTGAGTTTTTGTCAGCTACTCTGAAACAGAACATACCTGTCAACCATCCCGATTTGGCCGGGTTTACCCTGTAATTCGGCGCTGATTTGCGCCATTTCCTGACCCGCGCTGCCAAAACCCCGTAATTTGGCAGCGGAGGAAAGGAGGCACTGCGCAGCCCATCTGCGCAGGTCGCATTGCATGCATGCGTGGAAGGACTCTACACTTCCGTAGCTCCCTTCCACGCATGCGCAGAAGGCTACGCTGCCTGTGTAGAAGGCTACGCAAGTGGCGTAGCCCTCCACGCGCATGCGTACAATTCGTCGGAGCTGCGGTTGACAGGTATGAAACAGAAACACTAGTGCTGATCTAGATGAATATGTAACAGTTTGTAGATTGATGGGTAGAGAAAGAGATTGCATGTTTGCCCCTCTCCCTGCTAATGATTGTAGATTCCTTTCTATGTTACATTGTTTTTAAAATGCTTTTTTCTCGTTAACAGACATGGAAGCATGAAGGGTTTTTTGCCTTTTATAAAGGATTCTGGCCAAACTGGCTGAGGCTTGGTCCCTGGAATATTATTGTATCCTTTTCAGAAGTGTTGAGATATATTAAACAAATCTGCAATTTGGCAAGAATATATAGCACTATCTATAAATACAAAAATATCTTAAGATATTGTTATGTTGATAATCTCAATCTTAAACCTATTTTATCATCCATGTACTGTGAAGTACTTCCAACTTGAAATAACTCGTCAGTAATAAGAGAAGTTCACAATGGATTTTTAAAATTTCTGCTTTCGTAAGTTAACTTGAGCTCTTCATTCATGTTCTTATTGTTTAGTGACAATGGCAAGATAGTGATAGTGGAGGTCTACAGTTTTTAAGGTGGAATTATTCAGCCTTTATTAACTTGCAATAATAACCAGGTTATAGTATAACTATTATGGAGATGTTATGGGAAGAGATATCTTTGCTACTTGTATTAGTTTCTAGTATGGAATAGTTTCATCTGGCTTTTTTGTTCCAAGTTATACTCCTAGTGTGCCAATTAGTGCTAGAACATTCCACTTCATATTCATACCAATTGAATGCATATGACTGTCACACTTTTGCAAACTTCTAGCCGGCACTTAAGGCAGACAAGATCACTGGATATTAGTCAGTTTATGCAGTGTTTCAGAAAAACTGTTAAGAGTTTTTTGGGATGAGAGTTTCCTCATGTATCTGGGAAATACTGGCTAGAGGGTGAGAATTTCAGTTTTAATATATCTATAAGGCACAAAGTTGGGGAAAGCTGGGTAATGCCATTGTACCCCCACCCCAATCTAGCTATCTACATTTGTATTTTTCCTTAACGACAACTACTAGTTCTTCATTACATATGAACAGCTGAAGAAACTGGAATCCTAACAAATCAACACACTGGAATTTCAGTCCTTTTAAGTGAAGCCATTCTCCAAGTGCTCTTGTGTTTCATTCCACTGTAAACTGTAATATTGACTTAATGGAAGTGTCAGTGTGGAGAGGTTAAAATGTCTCAAATGTTGTGGAGCTGAAACAAGGTTTAGCAAGCATAATAATTTTAAATGGTTTTGAGCAACTTTAATGATGATAGCATTTTGGGCTGTTTAGAAACAAAGGACGATTCTGCTCCTTAAAAATTTCTAATTGTGTAGTTTTGAGGACTGCTGTTTCACACCAATGGATACACAGTGGTCTAAAACACACTTCATTAAGCAGCCTTCTGTTTAGTGCAAGATTTCATGCCTTATGGTCACAGCTTAGAAACCTATTTGTAATGTGATTTGTGTACTGTTTTGGGATGGAAACCCCAATTCTCTCCCACTCCCAAAATGTGTTAGTACACCATTGCTATTCATTTAGGATTTTAGTCTTCTGTGAGGCAGTACTTTTCAACACGATTCTGAAACAAAACCCATGATATAATACAGAATTAAAAACTGGGACATTATGGTTTCATACCTTGGTTTGGAAATGTTCCAGATACAGTGATACCTCATACAACGTCCAAACTTGGTTCCACAATCCGACTTTATACTGATTTGGACTTTGTATGAAGCATGCAAAATCCTAGCTGCGATGCCTCATACAACGTCCAAATCCTTGCCGCAGTGCCTCGTACAACATCATTTCCATAGAGATACTGTAACAGCACAGACCAAGGCAAAGTCAAGGAAACAGTCAGGAAACTGACAGAACTTTAAGAAATCATTGTCTAAAGGCTAAATACATTACAAAAACATGTCAAACAACCCTAATTTTAGGGGACAAACCAACCTGGGGAAAAACCCCAATGCCTCATACAAAGTCGCAGCGACTTTGTATGAGGCAACTTTTTTCAAGGAATTAACCAATGTTGTATGAATTCGATGTTGTACGAAGTGGACTTTGTATGAGGTATTACTGTAAATTAGTTCAGGCATATAGTTTATGAGATTACAGCTCTTTGGAATGTATGGATCAAGTAATTTATCAAACATTGCATCTGAGTCAGTGTTTCTCAATAATGGGTTCTCAACCTACGGCGCCAAATAATCCAGCCCTTCCTCCAGCTGCTGCAAATGGAATCAGCCATGGACTCATTTATGGCCATCTTAACTTTGTTTATGACAGCCATAAATGAGTCTGTGGCCTTTGTAAATGCCTTTACGACAGCTGTAAATGGTGTGTGTGTATGTGTGGGGGGTGTCAACCAGTCCTGTCCCTCAACTGTTTGTGGGAGTGTGACCCGGCCCCCAACTTGAAAAGTTTGAGAACCCCTGCTCTATAATGTATGCCAAGACTCCAGGAAGCAATCTATAATATAGTATTTTCTAAGAGTAAGGAAATTCCTACCTACAAGATACTTAGTTTAGATACGTAATAGGGGATTATGTAGCTAATTAGATCACTGTAATGACAGACAGCTAAGTAGGATTTTCATATTCTGATTCCATTACAAAATGCTTTCTTTGTAGGATTGCATTCAAGTGTGATATGGCACTGAGATCTCAGGGATGTTGAGATAAAAATCTATGATCACAAGAAAAAACTAATCTAGGTGAACCTTTTTGCACCGGCTGTAATTAGGAGTTCCTGGAGGATTCCACGAAACAAGATGCTGAAGATTACTTGAGAAGAAGTTGAAAATAGCAAACATGAGACTTGCAGTTTAGGGTATATTGCCCACAGCATATAACGTGTGTGTGGTGTTACAAACAAAAGAACTCACAGACTTGGTCCTGAATGTCATCTAAATTCATGTACATACCAGGCCTGTTCTGCTAAAATGGAAGTTACTAGCTCTCTCTGAGAAACCGGCTTTTGAGTAGACAAATATAATAGTCTATCTGTGTATAGGAAGTGAGTATATATGTCTCTATTGTATATGAAAATGTCTTGTTGAAGTGCCAGTTCATGTTACTAATTACACATTCCACTTAAAGCAGCAGTCAATTTGACAGCATTTCAGCTTTATATTCAGTATTATTAAAGATGCACAGATGCACAAGCCACTTTTTACATTGATAATAATGTCTCTTTACCATGCTTTAAGGATAAAATGATGTGGACTTTGTTGATAGGGTACTTTTTGGGCAAATTATGAAAATACCAATTTTGATATCTCACTTGAACTATTATAAATTTAGGAAGGAATAATGTAGCCTGTCTTTCTTTCTTCTCAAGAAACGTGATTAGTCAATTCTGATCTTCAATTTGTTTAAAGAGAGAATTAGTAGTTACTACAATGACTAACAACAGAAATATTTAGATGGGATGGCAGCATGTTTTGGTATTCACATTTGGCTGCTCTGAATCAAAGTATGCTGTAATCAGATTGGTAGTTACAGAATACAAAGAAAGTAGTGCTCCGAGATCAATGATATTTCATAATGTTTCCCAGATTGAGAAAAATAACATCTCAGGTTTGTCTGTCTATTCCGTTATTATATTTCTGTTCAAATCATTGACAAATGAATGATGCCCTGATATTTTGAATATAAGTGCCTGACTACTGGTGGTTTCACTTGTTTGGTCAGATCAGTGTGCTCTTAAGCATGAAGGGAGGTCAATTGTTGCTTTGCCAGCCTGCTATAAATGATGCTTTTTAAGTGTTTTGCACTCAGTGACATAAATTGCAGATGATGTTCTGTTTAATAGAATAATATGTCATGCCAGTAACAGTGTTCTTAGTGGTGACTGCCCTGAGATACACAAGTGATGCAGCACTTGGATATACAGTACTGCAATCTGATTTGAGGTTGGTGATCTGAATGTTGCTCTCAGGAATAATCTCCACAAATGTGGGGGCTGGCAGAAAGCTGTTACAGGAGGATTGCTTTTGAGAGGTTAGTGATTTATAGCTTTCTCTGTTAGCCATATGGTAGTTAGAATACTGAACAATTGTGTAGTTGAGTATCTTAAGAAAACCTTTTTAGAAGTTGAAAAATGTTAGTTAAAATTCAGTAAAAAGGACTAGCTTCACTGTTAACCATTCCCCTCTTCCCAGAACATACTGTGTTTGCATCAATTCTCCACTTTCAAGACACGAATAGCATCTATAGTATAAAATTGCCCTGCTGAACCTCTTTTTCTAAGAGCAAAGGTAGCTTAATATTTGCATTCATGGCAGTCACGTTCTACTTATCCTGGTATGGCACCAAAGTCTTAAAGGGCTTGCAATATAATCCAGATTTTTAGCAATTGGAATAATCCTTCACAATTTTTTGAGGGTTTATTCACTAGAGCAGTTCTTTCTCTATACTTCTGTTTCCACTTAATCTAGATCTAGAAGCCTTGAGTGAAAACAGATGTAATCTCTCTTCAGCTGTATAAAATAATAATGTAATGAAGGACCAGGCAGAGTCTTGCGTCTGACCATTGAAGGTGCTTCAAACCATTGTGTATTTCTTTCATCTGAAAGCCTGCACAAACTCCTGTGGGGAACACTATTCTGGATTCTCAGCCACATGGAGATTCTACATGTATGCAAGCAAACATAAAAGATCATGGTGACTATATGATGATATGAAAGTTCCTTCCTGCAGTGATATCAGGAGGGAGGCTTTTGAAAAGCCAGATAAAACTTTTGTGCCTTTCATAAAGGGGGGAAAATTCCCCTTCTTCCAGTCACTGGAGTCTGGAAAAGATAGTTCTCTGAGCTCAGGTTGTATAAAGGGTATTCTTTTTTAAAAAAAACTTGATAAGGTTAAAATTGTTTATTACAAATACTGTATATGAGTTACCACTGATCTAGGAACTTAGCAGAAGCAGCAAGTAGATGAGACATTTTGAATGGCTTACATGCTTGTGTGCATAGGCACTAGTAGATTGCACTGAGAGGCGTTCTTTGCTCCTTTTTGTGGTGCAGCCAATCACTGTAAAATGAACAGTCATTTTTATGAAACCCTTCTCCAAGGTTGTGTTAGCACAGTAGTTTTAGATATTGTACTATTAATATAGTTAAACGATTACTCATGAATGTATATTGCTTGATTTATCAGGCTACGAGTAGTTGTTATGGTAATATTTAATTAAACAGGTTCAATGTACTTTTCACAATATATGTCTCCACTATGTTTTATTACATTCAAATTTGACATTCTGTGTATTACAATACAGTGGTACCTCGCTTAAAGAGCATAATGCGTTCCACAGGATTGCTTTTTAAGCGAAACACCATTGTAAGTGACCAATTGTGACTTTGGGTGGCAGGGATTGTGAACCCTGATTTAATTGTTAAGTGAGTTTTTGTTTGGTTTTAGTTGTTAAGTGAGGCGACCATTCAGAGAAAATTCTGCTCTTTAAGTGAGTTAGTCTAAGCAAGGCGCTCTTCATGCGAGGTTTTACTGTATTCTAGTTTTTTGAATTTTAAGAGAAGCTGCTTAATGTGTCTGTTAACTTTTCCCTCTCAATGGAAATGTATGTACTGTTGGCTGTAGGGATACCTGGTTGTTGTGCTAATGTTTACAACATGTATAACTTCTGAACAAGGCTCTTGAATAATAAAGGAATAATTAGTAAACACAAACTGGATATGGTAAGAAAGATGTTTACTCAGCAATGCTGACTGTCCTTCCCAAACACACATATATAGGTGAAACTCGGAAAATTAGAATATCGTGCAAATGTTCATTCATTTCATTTAAAAGGTAAAACAAACACAGTATATGAAATAGATTCACTACATGCAAAGTGAGATGTCATGCCTTAATTCGTTCTAATTGTGATGATCATGGCATACAGCATACATGAGATTATGTGATGATTAAGGGGTACATGAGATTGGGGGGTTGGGGTTTTCATAAGCTGTAAGCCATAAGCATCAATATTATAACAAAGTAAGGCTTGAACTATCTCACTTTGCATGTCTATCTATATCGATAAAACAGAAGTCTGGGTTTGTATGTGCTTCAAAGGCTCAAGTTTGGCACATACCTTCCTTAGGCTTGTGAGATCAGCACTTGGGGGAGGGGGTCCCGAAACCCAATTTGGGGTGTAAGCCCCCCAAATTGGGAAAAGGTGTGGGAACTACAACTCTCATGGTGCCTTGGGTGAAAAAAGCCAACAGAAAAGCTGTACTATGCATGTGCAATGGCGCGAGGGCTGCGGCACTCCCCAGCGCCACTGTGTGTCTCCTCACCAGAGAGGGAAGAGGGCGGGGTCTGAATTACTGTTGGTCTCACAGCGGCGTGAGCTCGTGAGCTCCCATCCACCGGAGCTGCGCTTTCTCTACGCCCAGTTGGCTGGGCCCTGGGCAAGAAAGCCATTCATGAGTTTGCCAAGGCAAGATCCGGAGTCAGTGTGAGGAGTAGCAGCAGTGGCAAAGGCAAAAACAGCTAAGGGGGTGCTGGGCAGGTGGCAACGGCATGGTGAGGAGCAAGACCCACGACAAGCTGGCCGGGGTGGAGCTGGAGGGCGGCATGAAGGGAGAGCCGGGTGGAGGAGACCACAGCACCTGTGGAAAACGGGTGCCCCAGCGAAGGTGCCAAAGGCAAGAGGCCAAAAGGGTACGGGGGGGGGGGGGGCTCTTCAGCATGGGGTGGCGCCGGAGGAAGAAGCCATGATGTTAGTGAGCAGCTACACGAGTCCTCTAACATCCAAGAGCACTTACAGAGTATGCAAAAGAGGCTCGTGGGATGCGCATGAATCAGGTATTGTAGATATGAATACAATGGGGAAGGTATGTAGGATTTATATTGTTTAAATTGAATTAAGACTGATAGTTGTGTTTTGTTCTACAGATAGATTTCCAGTTTTCTCCTGAAGAAATCGCTTGAAAAGCTATGTAACTAGTCTGGCTTTGAGAAAGTGGAACTCACAGACATTGTTTCAGTGGAGATTATACTTGTAGTAAAAGATTTTGGGCTAAAACAGGGATTTTCCTGCAAGATAAAAAGTATATTTCCTGTATGTTGGAGCTGGAAGACAATATACTTACCTTTAAATATGATTGAATAATCTCGTGCTGTTTAACAAGTTACCTTGAAGACTACATAGAGATTTTTGAAGATACTGAATAAGTATAAGAATCTTGTGGTGATTAACAAGATCAACATAGATGGACAATAAATATTTTGACTGAACTTCACCTTGTACATTGTTTAGCCTCAAGCGGTTGATTTTTTCATTTTGCAGTAGTCATGAAGGGCAAATTACTGTTGCCAACTGCTTGTTTGTATTAGTTGTCCCCTAATGAAACTGCTCTTAATCATAAAGGGTAGTAAATAAAAAAAGACAAGAAACATTGTGGCACCTTAAAGACTAACCACTGTATTTTAATGTTAGCTTTATTATGCATGTGAGGTTTCAATTGCAGGCTGAAAGTGACAACCAGTTATGTTCGATTATTTTCTCTTCTGGGTCTACAAAATGCCCCTTTCAGACTACAATACCCACCCAATATGGTTAAAGAACAAATCAACCAGTCTAGAAGCAACCTACTGCAAGACAGACCCAAAAGAGAAAGCAATCAAACACTGCTGCTTGTCACTTTCAACCCACAACTGAGATCTCTAACACGCATAATAAAAGATCTCCAACTCATCATTGACAAGAATCTTTCACTCTTCCAAGCTCTTGGTGGCAGACTTTTTACTTGATTATAGACAATCCCTCTATCTCAAGCAACTATTGACACACAATAGACTATGCAGCAGTGAAACAGATGGGTGCTAAACCCTACTTCTCCCAAATGCCAGCTATGCCTCCACATTTTCTCTGGCAACGCTATTGCAGGACCCAACAATGTCTCATACAACATTAAGGGCAGTTTTACTTGTTCTGCTAATGTGATTTATGGCATCTCTTGCCAACAATGCCCTTCTGCACTCTACATAGAACAAACAGGACAACCGCTGAGTAAAAGAATTAATGGACATAAATCAGACATCAGGAATGGCAATACAATACAAATCATTTCAATCTACATGGACACTGGACAATACTTGAAAGTTGCTATTCTGAAACAGAAAAATTACAAGACAAAGATCCAGAGAGAGAGAGCAGAGATAAAATTTATACACATTTTGGACACACCCATCTCAAAGAGTTGAATATTAGTCAAGGGTTTGAGGGACTTTAACAATATTGAAATGCCACAATTAACAGTTATATGCTGTAATTTCCCATACCACCTTTACAGAACAAACCTCAGAAGAATGGTAAGTTATTCTCATCCATAGCCTCAGGCCACCAAAAATGACCCTTTCTGTTTGTTTTATGTACTATCTGATATGCTTGCACAGATTAACATGGCTACCACTTCAAACATTTCTCTTAATCAGTGGCTTTCTAGAACGTATCAGAATCTTAGTCATTTCCTATGTGAGGGACTTCATGTGGAGGAATAGGCACAGCTGGGCTATCTACCTAACATGGAAAAAGGCAGCCCTGGTCACAGCAGACATTTGTTTCTCCATGGAGAAGGCTGGGTCCAGGATAATGTTCAGATCCTAGAGTGACACTCAAGCTGAACTCTGTGGACATGCATGATCATTAAGGGCCAGTCCAGAGCTGATCCCCTCTTTGATTCCCAACTCTGCTAACCTGTCCAGAAGGATATTGTGGGTGAAGATCTTGAAGCTGCTGAGAGATCCAGGAAGGGCGGTCAGGGACATACTGCCCCCACTGGCCTCCTGGGGGTGGTCATCAAACAAGCAACCAATGCTGTCACCATCTCGTGCTGAGGCCTGAACCCAAACTGAAACAAATCAAGGCTATCAGTATCCTTCAAGAATGCCTGCATAAAGGGCGATGTTAGAAACTAGAGCAAAGTTGTTAAGGTCCTTGATCTTGATTTTTTTAGTAATGAACGAAAGTTGTTTCCTTCAAACAGGAGGAAAAATACCTCTTGTAGAGAAGTATTATGATCATTTTACTATCATCTTAGCTGCTTTCACAAACCAAAAAGGAATAGAACCAAGTGAGGAAGTGAAGGCATTGCATCGTGTACATCATCTTGTCTACATCATCAGGTGTCAAAGGTTGAAAGTGATCCAACACATTTGAGAAAGACAATATGTTAGACATCTCTTCACAATTAAATGTCCCAGCAGAAAAGTCAAGATCCCTTCTGATGACTATAATCTCTTGCAGATTGAAGTCCTAAATCTTCCTGACCAAAGTAAGTGAGGTTTCTATGAACTCTAAACAGTTCTACCTGCCAATTCTTGGCCTCACTTATATGTTCAATGAAATAATTGTTTTGGCAGATTTTAAACCCTTTTAATATTCTCTGGATGTATTACTTACTGCAGCTAGGTTCATCTCAGAGGCAGCTTTCCTCCATTTGCACTGCAAACATCTGTTTTGCTTCATCTCTTAAAACTCATCTGCGAACAAAGCAGGCATTTATATGTTATTGTGTCAGATGGGGGACATGAAAGGAGCCTCATTTGGGCATTCCCTGCAAAAATCCTTTCAACCCAGAGTACTCTCTGACATGAAACACAGCCACCTTGACCACTATAGTATTCCACCTGGTGATCAAAGCTTGACAATGATCAAGGCTTTGATGGGAGCACCAGCTAGATTAGTTAGAAACGCCCCTAAGGCCTTCTAGAACACCATTAGGTCCAAGAGCTCTCTAAAATGGACCAACTTAATTGGCTCCCTCTCCCTGTGGATAGGGGACAATATTACAAGTCCAAACTGAATAACAGGTTAAACCACTTAAAACAGGAAGTCACTTCAGCTATGCTTTAATTCATGCTGTCACAAAGACTGTCTACAAGATGCTGCCAAAGTAATACAGTGGCTCCAAATTTCTTTTCAAGCCTGTTCAAAAGAGAGCTCCCATGACTTTATAATTCATACTAGCATATTTGTGCCCGGCCTTGCCGGGCAATTTTTATTTGTGTTTTTTTAGTTAGGGGTGGTTTGGGTTGGGGTGTTTTGCATTTGTGGTTTGTGATTTTATTTGATTTATTATTTTAATATTTGTCATTATAATTTTGATTGTTTTCATTTTTTGACTGTTTTTACTTTTCTGGCCTCTAGGTGGGACTATTATTAAGTTTTTTTGCAACTTTCCTTTCTCTTTGTTCAGTTTAGTTCCGGGGCCCCATGGAGGGAGGACGTGTCTGGTAAGTTCTCTTGATTGTTTATTTATTTTATTTTTTGTTTTGATTTTGTGATGTTGGGTTGGGTGGTTTAATTAGAGTTTCTACTTAAACCACCCAAAGTGTTTTGGCTTGTTTGTTGGTTTTTATTTAGGATTTTAGATGTGTTTGTTTGTTTCCGATATTTATGGTTGTTTTTTTTAAGTTTTCCATATTTATTTCTTTAGTTTGTGATATTGTTTGTTGAGTTAGGTATTTTTGTGTTGTAGATTTTAGTTTTTAGTGTTTTTTTATGGTTTTGCGTTAGCCTTTGGTATTTCAGGTGTTTTTGTTTATTGTTTTGTTGTTTAATGGGTTTATTTTAATTATTTGTTTATTTATTTGTGTTTTATTAATTTTGGTGCTTTGCATTTTGGTTTACTGTTTTGTTGTTGTTGTGTTTTGTTATGTGAAGAATGGCCTGTCTGCCGTTTCTTCTTTTTTTCCCATTGCGTCGAAATAAGGTTTTGATGCAGCAATGGGGAAAAGGAAGAGCCGGCAGTAAGCTCGCTCTTCGACTGGTAAGGTTTGTTAGGTAGGTCAGGTGAAAAGGAGGCAGAGAAGAGCTATCTGCTTGACGATAGTTCTCTTCTCTGGGCCTCCTTTTTCCCATGGCTTATCTAATGGGGAGATCGGCAGGCAACAATCCATAAGGGGTGGTGCTCTTCCTTGTGGATTGCTGGCTGCTGCTTTTGTATTACCTCCACCGCTGTTTCATGCTAGTTCTCGAAATAGCGGTGTGGGTAGTAGAAAGGCAGAATCCAGTCATCCGCCAGCAAGGGTGCTTCCCCAGACATAAGAACATAAGAACAGCCTTGCTGGAACAGGCCACAGCCCATCCAGTCCAGCATTCTGTCTCACACAGTGGCTCACCATTTCCTTCAGGGTATTCCCAAGGAGATGCCTTCACCTGCTTAGGATTCCCTGGAAATGGCATTGAGAGATATCCTGCCTATCTCTCCAACCCGGAGGTTGTCCTTAGGTAGCCATAATTATAGCCATTGATAGCCTTGTCCTCCATGAACTTGTCTAATCCTTTCTTAAAGCTGTGAAGACTGACAGCTGTCACCACTTCTTCTGGCAGGGAGTTCCATAGACCAGTAATCCTCTGGGTGAAAAAGTACTTTCTCTTATTTGTTTGAGAACTAGTACCCAAAAGTTTCATGGAGTGTCCCCTAGTTCTAGTGTTGTGCGATAGGGAAAACAGTTTTTCCTTATCTACCTTGTCCACACCGTGTATGATTTTATAAACTTCAATCAGGTCACCTCTTAGACGCCGTCGTTCAAGAGTGAAAAGGCCCAAACGTTGCAGCCTCAGATGGTAAGGAAGGTGTTCCAGTCCCCTAATCATTCTGGTTGCCCTCCTCTGTACTTTCTCCAACTCCATAATATCCTTCTGGAGGTATGGCGACCAGAACTGTACACAATATTCCAGATGGGGCCTCACCATAGATTTATAAAGAGGCAAAATGACACTTGCTGACTTATTTTCTATACCCTTCCTAATGATCCCTAACATTGAGTTTGCTTTTTTCACTGCTGAGGCACACTGGGTTGACACCTTCATTGAGCTGTCCACCAGGACACCAAGATCCCTTTCCTGGTTTGTCGCAGAGAGTTCAGACCCCATCAGTTTATAAATGTAATTGGGGTTTTTTGCCCCAACATGCATCACTCTGCACTTACTGATGTTGAAGCTCATTTGCCACTGTTTTGCCCACTCCCCCAGTGTCAAGAGATCCCTCTGGAGCTCTTCACAATCTCTCACAGTTTTCACTACCCTGTATAATTTAGTGTCGTCAGCAAATTTGGCTACCTTGCTTTTTACTCTTACCTCTAGATCATTTATGAAGAGGTTGAAAAGCAGGGGTCCCAGTACTGAACCTTGGGGGACCCCACTCTTTACTTCCCTCCACTTGGAGAAGTGTCCATTTAGTGCTACCCTCTGTTTCCTGTCCCTTAGCCAGTTGCTGATCCAGGACAAGACCTGTCCCTTTATTCCATGACTGGTAAGTTTATTCAAGAGCCTTTGGTGTGGGACCTTGTCAAAAGCCTTCTGAAAGTCCAGATAAACAATGCCAACTGGATCCCCCTTATCCACATGCTTGTTGACACTCTCAAAAAATTCCAACAGATTAGTGAGGCATGATTTGCCCTTGCAAAAGCCATGTTGGCTCTCCTTTAGCAGCGCCTTCTCTTCTATGTAACTATTAATTCTATCTTTTAGGATGGTTTCCATCACTTTACCTGGGACACATGTCAAACTGACAGGCCGGTAATTTCCTGGATCACCCCTGGATCCTTTTTTGAAAATTGGTGTTACATTCGCTACCTTCCAGTCATCAGGCACAAAGCCTGATTTGAGGGAAAGATTATATATTTTGGCTAGGATATCAGCAATTTCATCTTTAAGTTCCCTGAGAACTCGTGGATGGATGCCATCTGGTCCTGGGGATTTGTTAGTGTTTAGCTTAACAAGACATGCAAGGACCTCCTCCCTGGTTATTTCTATCTTGCTTAATTCTTCGGTTTCCCTCCCTACGAAGATAGGCTCTGTTTTGGGCATGTGGTCTCTGTCTTCTTCAGTGAATACTGAAGCAAAGAATTCATTGAGTCTCTCTGCAATCTCTGTTTCCTCTTTAATAACCCCTTGCCTTCCATTGTCATCTAATGGTCCAATGGCCTTCCAAGTTGGGTTCTTACTTCTAATGTACTTAAAGAAGTCTTTGTTATTTCTCTGAGTATTTTTAGCTATACGCTCCTCAAAGTCTTGCTTTGCTTTCCTGATTGTTGCCTTGCATTTGTTCTGCCAGAATTTATGTTTCTGCCTGCTGTCCTCATTTGGACAAGCCTTCCATCTTCTAAATGAGCTTTTCTTGCTCTTGATCACTTCCCGAACAGCTCCTGTAAGCCACATCGGAGTCCTCTTGGACCTGGCAGTGCCCTTTTTCCTTTTGGGTATGCATTCCAATTGAGCCTCTGTTATTGTTTTTGTAAACAGCCTCCATGCCTCTTGGAGTGTTTGGACTTTCTCAATTTTCCCTTTCAGTTTCTTTTTTACTAGTTTCCTCATCTTTGGGAAATTTCCTTTTTGAAAATTTAAGGTCTCTGTGTTAGATTTTATCAGTGACTTGCTGTCTATGATCAAGTTAAACATAATTGAGTTGTGGTCACTGTTCCCTATTGGATCAGTCACATTAACATCTTGCACCAGATCCTGAGTATTACTCAGAATCAAGTCAAGGACAAATTGCTGCCTGCTGGTTTTTTTTCCCCACCCCGGCTCAACTTACCTTGAGGAAGGCAGTGGTCTTGCCGTGTGTTCGGTGGGGTAACGGGGAGGAGAGGAAGTCCCTCTTCTCTCCATTGCTCTGGGAAAGAAGGGCAGCGTTTGTCTCATCGTGGTTTTTTTGTTTGCGAGGTCGTGAGGCACTGCGTCCGCTTTGGCGGCCTTGTGCTCCCATTGCGTGAGGTGTTTTTTATTTTATTTTTTGCACGCTGGCTTTCTTAGTGTTCTGCGCGCTTGCGCCCTTCAGCCTGATTGGCTGAAGTGATCATGGTGCGGAGGAAGCTGGGGCTTGGAGTTTATTTTGTTTGCGTTTGTGTGGCGGCTTTTTTTCTGCAGCTCGGTTTCTATTGGGCACGCCGCATTTCCCAATGCTCTCTTTGCTCTCGCCTGTCAGCCTGATTGGCTGAGGCACGGCGAACGTTGGGAATTGAAGTTGTTTTGCTTTGTTTGCGTTCGTGGGGCTGTTGCTTCACTGCTGACTGCGGGACCATTGCAGCGCTCTGCGGGCTGAGTTAGGGCGAGTGCAGGTGGCTCGGTATGGGATACTATGGACGGGTGCAGGCATGTATGCCGGAGTCCAACCGTTAATGTCCCTCCTTATAGGTAAAGATTTGTGCAGTGCATATGATAAAATGAATGGTGTGACATGTCAATACAAAAAAATTCCAAAACATGAAAGGCCTTTCACTTTAAAAAGAATTCATAAAAATTGGGAAAACAATGAAAATTCTGAAACTTCAAAACTTGAAATCAAGTTTTCCACATGCAGTTAGAAGTTTGTAGTTGAAAATGTAAAGTGATTCCTACAGAACTAAAACCATCAATTGACAGTGAGTTTTTAGAAGGAAAAGGACACAATTACTCAAACAACAGATGGTTTGGTGTGCCAGAATATAAATAGTTAAAATTATTTTACATTTAAATCTTTGTTCCAGAGCTTTAAGAAAGGTTTCATTAAAACGTGTTATTGTTATTATGAAAAGGGCATTATGCTCCAAGCTTCAGATGGTTCCAAACCACAGGCATCAATGTCTTATATTTAAAATTAGTTCAGTACCAGACGGTGTTTTGATTTTACAAAATGGACTATTCAGAATACATTGCATTAAATTGCAGTATGCATCTTATGTGACAGTAATTTTACTTCCGCTTCCAGGAGCGATGAGGGTGGCGTGGGCTAGATGAATTGGCGTTGGGGGCCAGATCTGGCCCATGGGCCCTAGTTTGGGCACCCGAGTTATATGATAGTCAACTATTTGAACTGACATTCCTTGAACTCCTTTTTTTTCTCCCCTTGTCACTCCAAACTCTCAAAAATGATAAGCTTTAAAAATACTTAATTCAGGAATAAGGAAAATAAGAGTGTTGCTTGGAGAAGAAAATAATCAATTTATTAGTATCTTACATGCAAAATGGTGCAAAATTCTCTAGGAGGGACGATTGCCATGTGTCAGTGTACATCTTATATAGTGAAGAACAAACAACTTACGCTATTACAAACAACACGCAATAGCTTCTCCCATTATTATATTCTCAAAATATGATAAACGTTGCAAACACTAAATATATGAACCTCTTAACAAGAAATACTAGAATATTAAACTTCTACAATCTAATAAGTAAAAAGCGCATGTCCAACCTTCAAACAGATAAATACGTGGACCAATTATATAAATCAACGTGTTCAAGCCTGTTTACGCCCTTTGAGCTTATGTTTTAGGTGTCAGGCCTGAGTTTCAGCTGTTTCAAAGAGGCCTCTGTCTTCCTCGGCTGTTAGAATATCTGTAACTTAGAAATGAATTTCATCATTTCAAAATGGCTCTGCTTTTGCTAACAATCACACCCCCACCCATCTTGCCCAGCCAGAATGTTTTTCTTTGAATTCAGTGACAAGTGAAAAGAAGTTGGATAGTCTCTTCCCACTTTGGCTAGAACTGTTTTAAGGAAGAGCATTCTATGTCAGCCTTTTCTAGGCAAGAGAAATCTGCACTTGCAACTTCTTCAGTTATTATCTCCTCAGAGGATTTTTGTCGTTGCTGTTCAGTGGCACAGTTGATTCCGACCCTTCGCGACCCCATGGACCCAGTGGTGGGCTCCCAAAAAATTTACTACCACACTGTGGGTGTGGTATGATGGGCGTAGCCAGGGGGAAAGCCCTGCATTGCACCCGAATTAGGACTACTTTATTTCAAAACTTGGATGGGTGGGGCCAACCAGAATTTCTGCCACCGGTTCTGGTGAACTGGTGTGAACCTGCTGATGCCCACCACTGCATGGACCACCACACACCAGGCACCCCTATCCTCCACCATCCTCCTCAGAACACCAGCTTTGTGCCCATTGTGTCAACAATGCCATCTAGCCATCTCATCCTCTGCCACCCTCTTCTTCTTTTGGCCTCCACCTTTCCCAACAAAGGCTTTCTCAAGTGAGTCCTCTCTTCTCATTTGATGTCCAAAGTACTTTAACTTCATCTTCAATATTTGACCTTCCAAGGAGCAGTTAGGGTTGATCTCTTTAAAGATTGACCTATTTGTTCTTTGCTGTCCAGGGAGCTCTCAAAATTCCCCTCCAACACCACATTTCAAAGGTGTCTATTCTTCTGCGCTCAGCTTTCCTAATTTTTATGTATTTATTTATTTATTTTTCACACTTATATACCGCCCACTCAGGTACAACCCAACTCAGGGCAGTTTACATAGCGGACAGTAAATACATAAAAAAAACCATGATAAAACAAAGTTAAAAGTTAAAAAACCCACCCCTAAAAGGTGCGCAAGTACCAAAGGGACCTTGGGGAAGGCACACTTCTCTATACCAAACACCCAACGGTACCCACATCCCCACCCGCACCCCAAACTTGGCCCGCCAGCCAGGTCTTTAGTTCCTTCCTAAAGGGCAACAACTCTGTCTGGAGACGCAGTTCCACAGGCAGGCGGTTCCAAAGGGCCGGTGCGGACACGGAGAAGGCCCTCCTCCTTGTGCCAGAGGCGAGCCCCCCTGGCTGACGGCATAATTAGAGAGCCCCTCCAGTCCGCTCTGGTTGGACGGACAGACGTCCTTAGGGTGATGCAGTCTCTGAGATACCCTGGCCCACTACCATGTAGGGTTTTAAAGGTCAAAACCAGCACCTTGAATTGCACCCAGAGACAAACTGGTAACTAGTGCAGCCCCCGAAGCAGTGGTGAGGCATGGGCATAACGTCCACACCCCATCACCACCCGGGCCGCGGCATTCTGGACCAGCTGCAGCCTCCGAATGGTCATCAAGGGCAGCCCCATGTAGAGCGCATTACAGTAGTCTAGTCTGGAGGTCACCAGAGCGTGAGTGACCATGAGCAAAGAGTCCCGGCCCAGGAGCGGGCGCAACTGGCGAATCACCTGAAGTTGGGCGAAGGCCCTCCTGGCCACAGCTGCCACCTGTTCTTCTAGCAGCAGCCGTGAATCCAGGAGGACCCCCAAGTTGCACATCGGGTTGGTCTGGGGCAAAACAGCCCCATCCAAAACCAAAGATGGTAGCTCCCGGGTTAACGCAGGACCCCCTATCCATAGCCACTCAGTCTTGTTAGGATTCAGCTGTAGCCCATTTGCCCCCATCCAGACCCCAACAGCCTCCAGACAGCTGGAAAGGACTTTGACTGCATCAGTGGGGTCCAGCTCTCACACCCATACATTACCACCGGGAATACCATTGCTTTGACTATGCAAATTTTTGTTTGCAAGGTGATGTCTCTACTTTTCACTATGTTCCCCAGGTTTCTCATAGCTTGTCTCCCCAGTTAATCGTCTTTTTATTTCAAGGCTGCAGTCACCATCTGCAGTGATCTTGGATCCTAAGAAAGTAAAATCTGTCACTGCTTCTACTTCTTCCCCACCGATTTTCCAGGGACTGATATGGCCTGTTGCCATTATCTTAGTTTTCTTGATGTTGAGTCTCAAGCCAGCTTTTGCACTCTCTTCTTTCAACCTAAGCAGGAGCTTCTTTAGGTCTTCCTCACTTCCTACCATTAGCGTAGTATCATCTGCGTATCTCAAATTGTTGATGTTTCTCCCAGCAATTTTGATCCCAACTTGTGATTCGTCCAGCCCTGCATTGCACATTATGTGCTCTGTGTATGAGTTGAATAAGCAGGGTGACAAAATGCATCCTTGTCTTACTCCTTTTCCTATTCCAAACCACTCCGTCATTCCGTATCCTGTCCTAACTGTTGCTTCTTGACTCATGTACAGATTTCTCATGAGGCATGTAAGGAGTTCTGGTATTCCCATCTCTTTAATTACTTGCCACATATTGTTGTGGTCCACACAGTCAAAGGCCTTGGTGTAGTCAATGAAACAGAAGTAGACATGTTTCTGGTATTCCTTTGTTCTCTCCATGATCCAACGCATGTTGGCAATATGGTCTCTAGAGTGCCCCTGCCTCTTCTGAAACCAGTCTGTGTCATACCTGTCAACCTTCCCGGATTGGCCGGGATTTCCTGGTGTTCGGCGTCGATTTTTGCCCTTTCCCGCTCTGCGCTGCCGAAACCCCGGATTTAGGCAGCGGGGGAAAGGAGGCACTGCGCAGCCCATCTGCGCAGGTCGCGTTGCACGCATGCGTGGAAGGGCTCTACACTTCCGTAGCTCCCTTCCACGCATGCGCGGAAGGCTACGCCGTGTGCGTAGAAGGCTACGCAAGCGGCGTAGCCCTCCACGCGCATGCGTACAACGCGACCTGCGCAAACCCGGTCCGCGCAGGTCCCGGATTTGCCGGAGCCGCGGTTGACAGGTATGGTCTGTGTACCTCTGGTAGTTCTCTCTCCACGTGCTGCTGCAGTCTATCCTGTACTATCTTGAGCTTGCTAGCATGTGGGATGAGCGCAATTGTTTGATATGCCTGTTGGTGGCGATCTCTCTGCCCATGCCCACCGGTCTTCCGTGGTGCAATGCGGAAGAGGCCGGCCTGGCCGGGGCAGAGTCCGTCCTCGCAAGTAGGGCGCAGGTGCCACCGTGGAGGGTGGGTGGGTGGGGAGGCAGCCTGCAGAGCCAAGATTGCCGCGAGCCGCGGGAGGGAAGGCGTGGCTTGGAGAGGTGGCCCCGCACGACGGTTCCTAAGCAACAGGGGGTGGGGGGAAAGGGAGGGAGCGTTTTCCCGTCTGTCCCCGCGCGGGGGCGCTTGGCAGAGGAGGGGAAGATCCGGTGATGCCCGGACCTCTGGGCTGCGCGGGCGGCTGCCCTTTCTTCGCCCACACTTGTCCCCGATTCGAGAAGCGCGTCCTCTTCTAATGTGCAAGAAGCCAGGGTGAAGCTTTCCAGGCTGGAATCATTCGCTAGACAAAGCAGCATTTGTGGCGGCGCTATTTTTAGACCCGTCGGGATCTTGTGATGGTCATGGAAAATATGCAAGGGCAGAAATGAGGGTCGGGCTCGGGCGGCTTTGCAAACGAATGCTCCCGTGAGTGCAAAATGGAAACCGGTGTCTCTTGCTGGGGGTGAGGGGTGGGTGGGATCGATGTTCACGTCTTGCTTGCGCTTTGCATCTGTGAGCATTTGATAAGAGTGGATGAGAAAAGGTCGCTAAATGGCCTTGGAAAATCATCATCATCACCACCACCCTAGGCATCTTTACTGAAAAGTAGATTGAACTGTGGAGCTTACTTGGTGGTAGTAAATGCTTTGAGGATTGTAGCCCAAGTGCTGTAGTAGGGTGGTGGTGTGCGAAGTGTTCTTTGAAGGATTTTTTTTTTACCCTTGCTCTTCAGCTGGAAACGATTCCCAGAGGGACTTACAAAGGCTAGTAGCAAGGCAAGCTTAGGCAAAAAGGTAAAGGTTTCCCTTGCTCGAAAGCCAGTCGTATCCGAATCTATGGTTCAGTGCTCCTCTCTGTTTCAAAGCCGAAGTGTCAAGTGCTGTTTTCTGTGGTCATGTTGCAGGCATGACTAGACACCGGAGCGCACGGAACGCTGTTTACCTTCCCACCGAAGTGGTCCCTATTTATCTACTTGCAGTTTCTTGCTTTGGAACTGTTAGGTTGGCAGGAGCTGGGACAAGGACGCGAGCTCATTCCGCCCTGCAGTACTCGGGAATCGAACTGCTGACCTCCCGCTTTCCGGTCAGCGTTTTAGCCACCTGAGCTACTGCCTGCAAGCTTACACTCTAAAAAACTTAACAGGGGAGACAGATTGAGGGGGACACGCAGAAAAAGCAAACTCAGGTGTGAGTCCTTAGCTTGCACTGCAGCATTCTTATAACGACCAGGAGGAAGAATGGAAAGCAGTTCAAATGCAAGCCCTAAAATTGAGTGTGTCTCAGTGCAGCAGTTCGATTCCCGAGTACTGCAGGGCAGAATGAGCTCCCATCTTTGCTCCAGCTCCTGCCAACCTCCGTTGGAAATAGCTTCTCAGCAATGCTGTCAGTCATTTTTTATTTCTCTATAAATACATTATATGGTCTTGTAACTTCTTTTATTTGTTAAGAAGAAAAGTGCCAATTACAAGTGCTTCGTATGTACTGCATGTTTACTGAATTTCAATACATATGCTATGGATTTTTAAAGCGTTTTTCAAAACTAAATATAAATCGCGATTGACTTTTAAAATTGCCTTTCTACAAATAAGGTCCCAGAATTTCTTTGCTCTTTGGTAGTAGGATCCATAAGTACAGTAACAGTTAACATCACAGTCCTATTTATATATTATACTTGGACAAAGTTCCATTGCGCTCAATGCAATTCACTCCCAACTGAATGTTTTAAGGCTGGTGCTCTGAAGTACCCTAAGGTGTTTTGTATTCTGAATCCAATCTTATGCTTACTTACTTGGGAGTAAAGGTAAAGGGTCGCTCTTGTTCGCCTTGTTCGCCAATCGTACCCGACTATAGGATTTGGTGCTGATCTCTGTTTATATGTAAAGTTACACAGAATGGGATAATGTCTGAGCTGAAGGAAAAGTTACAGAAATTGGTTGTTTTCGGGAAGCTCTTATCAGCAAGTGCAGACACGCTGAGTGCATTGTCAGCAATGGCTGAGGTAATGATTAATGAAAGTGTGAGAATGTGCAGTGGGAAAAGGAATATCATGTTAAAGCAGTTCTCAACCTTTTAAAGTTGGGGGCCAGGTCACGCTCCCTCAGACAGCTTTGGGGGCCGGATGGCCATTTTGCCCTTCCTCCACCACATGGCACTTCCTGGTGTGGTGGAGGAGATGGGGGGCTACATGAAACGTTGCTGCGGGCCACAGGTTGAGAATCCCTGTGTTAATGCTTTGATTGGTTAATTTTGGTGAGACGTGCGATGAGTGACAGTTTACACTGGTTCATGGGTTTTAGGGTAGAAAAGAGTAATGAGTCTTAGTGTTAGCTTTCTACGCAAAGGTTAGGTATGTAAGCCCGAATAGAAATGGATTAGAAATCAATACATGATTACCTAGTTTAGAATTTGTTACTTTCTTGGGAAGGGAAAATTGATGGTTGTTTCTAATATGTTTTGATTAACTATTTTTAATTATTCCTATTTTTATTAATGGAACTTTGTAACTCTGAAGATTTCTACATTTTTGATACTATCCTTTTTTTAAAATAAATGAAATAATTCTATAACGTGCATCATTTTTGGATACTGGGGTTTGAGTATTGCAAGAAGGTTTTGCCTTTTCAACAAGGAGGCCTATGCTACCATATTTTTGTATCTCTCAATCAGAGGTGGCTTAACGGAGGAAGCCTACCTCAGAAGGGGCTGACAGTCAGTTCAGCTAAGTAAGCTTTAGACAGATTTCCCAAGTCCTGATGTTTTCACACGTGGGGCTGTTTTAAGGTTAACAGGCCCATTAAAGGTGGTAGACAGAGAAAGGTCAAGGCAGGGGGTCCTGTTCTAGCCATTGCCGGTTCCAGTGACTTTGACAGAACCTGAACTGGAACATTACAGATATGACTACACATATGGTTTAAAAATCTAAAACACCATCTTGGAATTATTCTTTAATGGGGCTTCTTACAATATTAAAGCTAGGCAAAGATAAGTCTCAAATTGAATCGTACTGACCCATGTTATTCTTCTTCCATGTCTAGGCCAGACGTGAAACTGCCAAAATGAAGGCACCTTTTGGTGAGTTCATTCCATAGTTCCTTTCACCTGACCTCATGTGAGAAAGATTAGCCATCATTGATAAACCAAGATGCTAAAATATTTACTGCAATAATGGCAACAAGATTGAATTTGTACGAGATTATATTGAAGTAGACCAGTGTGGATTTATAAAAAGAAGATATGTAGCACGTTTAAACAGTGGAGTTTTAAATATGACTTATATAAATGAGAATAAATTGAGAGTCCTCCATTGCTGCGGGCATAATTTTCTATCTCCCAGACAGGTGGGACTGGGAGAGAAACAACGGCGCCCCCAGCTGAAGCAGCTCCCATCCCCGTGCTGGTGGTGTGAGCACTGGGCAGAGCGGGTACAGATACCCTGAGCTGCAAGGAGGATCAAGCTCAGATACATTTTATAAGGAAGGTAACCTGAATAAATGAAAGAAGAGTGTATGACAGTGATGGCGAACCTTGGCCAAACATCTGAGAGTAAATAAAGTAGAACAGACAAATTAGAAGAGGAGCATGCAAGGACTAATAGTAGGAAAGTCTACGACAACTGGCAAAAATTAAAAATGGAATTAGTGGGGAAGGATATTGAAAAGGTAAAGAAAAATTTGATATATTTAAAGAGAGATTATTTTGAATATAATAATAAAAACTCAAAGTTATTAGCAAGGGCAGTTAAAGGAAAGAGAGATAAAAGAGAGATAGGGTTTTTAAACTCTAAAACAGGGAGAAGATGTAACAAGATTAATGATAAAATTAAAATAGTTAAGGAATTTTATCAGGAGTTATATTCAAAAAAGGAAGTTAATTTAGATAAATTAAGGAAATTTTTGGGAAAATATATTGGATTAAAAGTGATTAAAGAACATAAGGAGAAAATGGAAAATAAAATAACAGGAAAAGAAATAAAAGATGCTATTTTAAAGCTTAAAAATGATAAGTCACCAGGAGAAGGTGGTCTGTCAGCAGAATTTTATAAGGAATTTTTAGATAATGTGACTCCGAGATTGACAAAGTTGTTTAACTACTTGTTAGATGGTGGACAAATCCGACTTCATGGTATAGATCAATAATAGTATTAATTCCTAAACCTGGGAAAGATTTGGAAAAAATAGAATCATACAGACCCATATCTTTTATTAATCAAGATGCAAAGATTTTTACTGCAATATTGGCAAGTAGGTTGAATAGTTTTATGGGCAATTATATAGGTACAGATCAAGCTGGTTTTTTAAAGGGGAGAAACATGGCTGATTTAACGAGGAGAGTTTTAGATTTAGTGGATAATACTTTTCAAAATAAGAATAAGGCTGGATTGCTATCATTACATATATTTAAGGCATCTGACTCACTTCAATGGGTAACTATTAATGAAATAGTAACGGGGTATGGATTTGGAGAAAAGTTTTAAAAAAATATAGAACAATTATATCATCAGGGAAGCACAACTGTTAAGGTGAATAACACACATACAGAAGATATAAAGTTGGAAGCCGGTACTAGACAATGTTGTCCGTTATCTCCAATATTATTCATAATGGCGATGGAGATATTAGCAACTGCCATTAGAAACGATACTAGCATTGAGGGAATTCTAGGTAATAAAATAAGCTTATACACAGATGATACATTGGTAATTGTGAAGGACCCAATGAAGGCATTAGAAAGAATTCAGGTGCACTTGAAAGACTTTGAGGAAATTACAGGACTAAGGATAAATTGGGAAAAATCCAAAATGATTATGTTTAATACAGATAGAATAGAGCAACAAAGAATATTGGATAAATATAAAATTCAAATCAAAGAAAGTCTGAAATATTTGGGGGTTAATATTACAGACAAATGGGAGAATATTAAGAAATTAAACTATGATAAACAAGACATGGATCAAAGAAAAAATTCAATATAAGAAAATAAATTTGTCATGGTTTGGTAGGGTAGCTATATGTAAAATGATGTTGTTTGATGCCCTACCAATCCAAATCACGGATAAAGAGATTAAGAAGGTGCAGAATTTGATAAATGATTACTGTAATGGGGGAATTAGATCCAGAATTCCAAAAAGTCTGTGGTATCTTCCTCAAAGTCAGGGTGGATTAGGAATTTCATATCTTAAAAAATATTATAGGGCATTTCAGATTTAAAACATTGTTAAGCTTTTGATGAAAGAAAAGGTGATTTGGGAGGATATAGAGATAGAAGAATTAGGTCCAATAGGAAAAGCAGTCTTTCTTGATATGGATGTAGGGAAAATTAATATTGGAAATAAAATGTTAAAGTCAATGTGGGAAGTCTGGAAAAAGGTGAAAATAATATTAGCTCCTGATATATCCCCAATAATTGAAATAGAGGAGATGGCAAATTTTCCAATTAAAATCGATAAGAGAGTGAGAGATGTGTTAAATAGAAATTATTTGGTTCTGTTGAAGGACAAACAACCCCTAACCAAAAAAACACACAAAAAACTGCCCGGCAAGGCCGGGCAAAATATGCTAGTCAACTATATTAAGGGAGAGGACTTCAGTTTGTTTCGGTTGTTTATCTTCCTGTATCTCGTAAAGTGTGATGAAGGAGAGGTCCTCAGGTGGAACCAGTTGTTCCTCTGTGTGTTCCTCATCAGGTGTGACTTCAAACTGATTCTGTAATTTCAGACTTTCAGAATGATCCCTTGCCTTTCTACTTCTTCGAGTCATATTCCTCCATGCATCTACATCTTGAGTTAGTGAAATGACTTCTTCCTCCAAACTGTGCCCACTCTTTTTTTTCCAGGATAGTCTGCTCTGCTCTGACCAAGAACAGCTCAAGCTCCTTAATTTGTTGATGATTAGATATGCGGGACTCTAGCTGCTGGACCTTCTCTTCTAGTAGTGCAACCAGCTTGCACTTGCTGCAAGTGTAGTTCTCCATGTGCTTTGGAAAGATCACAAACATAGCACAAGTGTTGCAGGTAACTACAGCTGATCCCTCAGAATCCATTTTAACAAGTGCAGTGTTCTGGGCCTCAAAAATTTACACGTTTACTACCTTTCTATCTAGTAAGAATATATTCTTCCTTTGTTTTTTGTCCGAAAAAACACTGGAAGAGCTCAGAGCTTTTAAAGGCTAGTGTGGCTTCGCCCCACTGAGTCACAGTTCAGGGAAGGGCCTGGTGTGGCTCTGCCCTTCAGGAAGCTTCTAGCTGAAGAGCTAGATGGGATTCTCATCTTCCATCATTGTCTCCTGTTTCATGTTGGATTATCTCATCATAAGGTTTTAAGGTAAATCACTCCTGAACATTTCTTATCATTTCTTTATTCTATACTGTTCTGACAAATGTTAACTTGAGTGTCACTGCTGTTGTCTGCAAAAGATCCTCTGTCAGTGATACCTTCAGTTATGGGTGCTGCCCTTCTGAGGTTTCTTCATTTGAACTATCTAGTCTCTCGTACTGATGCAGCCACCACCTTGAAGTGGGTGGATGCGTCTTAATCTGGTGCCTCTGCTGTGAACATTCCAAGTTGGGTGATTGTGCTAAGAATCCAAGTTTATAATGGAGTCTAACCTCATGACGCCATTACTCTTGGCTTGTCTGACACATTCGGACCCCTATCAAATTCGAGTATCCAAAACGGGGTAAATACACAGCTCTAAACTGCGCTCCGATGTCTAGTCATGCTTGCCACATGACTACGGAAACGACTGCAGAAGCAGACCGCGCTGGCTCTTCAGCTATGAAACAGAGATGAACACTGAACCCTAAACTTGGATTTGGTTGGCTTTCGAGCAAGGGTGACCTTTACAAAGCTCTAAAGAATTGTGGAGGGATACTTTATTGAGTTATGGTGGTGATTAAATTCTAAGTCGATTGCCTGAACTGAGCGTGCAATAGATACTGTCTATAAAGGTTTCTTACTTAGCTAGTTTGCATCCAGTATAATTACTGTATAATTACGCAACAGGAGTTCATCCAGTCTGTTATTATAAATGCTCTAGAGATAATAGTCTTGAGTGAAGTTGAGAGAATCTGGCGTTGGGTATGTCTGGATCACAGACTCACTTAGGGAACCATGCAGTAGCCCCACCTCACATTACACTGAAACAGTTTTAGGGAGTGTTTTCTCTTAAAATGGACAGTGTACCTTTTTAACATAAAATGTTTCCCTTTGCAGAAAAGCAAAGTGAAGATAGCTCTGTTAACCTGAAAAAGGAATCCTCTTCTCTGCCATGCTCAAAGTTAGGTGTGCATGAAGATGAAAAGACCAAATGGGTTCTTTAAAGGTACTTGCAAGTAAGTGTTTCTATCATAATGTTAGGCATATGCGTTTGTTTTAGTTGAAAGATAGTATTATAGGCAAGGAAGAAATGCTGAGTGATTTGGAAAATACGCAACCAATCTTGAAATATCAGTTATAAAGCTTTGGTTAAGTGATGACACTGACAAAACCTTAAAATAGGAAGAAATGCTGTATACAGTACTGTATACTGTATATACAGCCAGCCGGGCGAGCGGCGGAAGGGCCAGCTGCGGCCGTCGCCGGGCAATCACCCCCAGCCGGGGGGTGAGGAAGAGGAGGAGAGCCAGCCAGCCGGGCGAGCTGTGGAAGGGCCAGCCAGGGCCGCCGCCGGGCAATCACCCCCAGCCGGGGGGTGAGGAAGAGGAGGAGAGCCAGCCAGCCGGGCGAGCGGCGGAAGGGCCAGCCGCCGCCGCCGCCGGGCAACCACCCCCAGCCGGCGGTGAGGAAGAGGAGGAGAGCCAGTCAGCCGGGCGAGCGGCGGAAGGGCCAGCCGCGGCCGCCACCGGGCAATCACCCCCAGCTGGGGGGTGAGGAAGAGGAGGAGAGCCAGCCAGCCGGGCGAGCGGCGGAAGGGCCAGCCACGGCTGCCGCCGGGCAATCACCCCCAGCCGGGGGGTAAGGAAGAGGAGGAGAGCCAGCCAGCCGGGCGAGCTGCAGAAGGGCCAGCCGCAGCCGCCGCCGGGCAACCACCCCCAGCCGGGGGTGAGGAAGAGGAGGAGGAGGAGAGCCGGTTGAGCGGTGGAAAGGCCAGGAGAAGACCAACTGAAAGAAGGGAAGAGAGCAGAGGAGGAAAAGCAGGGGGAGAGACTCAGAGTCCCAGGCAAAGGATAAGTACCTGATATGCAAATGTAGAAGACTTAATATAGAAACTGACATAGAGACTTTATACTGACTAAATACAGAAACTGACATAGAGACTGTGTATAAAGTGCGATAATATGCATGATAATATGTTGTCTAAAATGTTTTAAACTTTTAAAAACTGTGATAAAATGTATGAGGAGGGAAAAATGGCGTAGATACCGGCAAACCACGCCACAAAGCTTGCCAAGAGAACCCTATTGACCAAAACAAAAGGCAAAACAAAGGGGCAGGCTAGGTGATACAGGATGCTTAATACCAAAGAGGGGAGGAAGGGGAGGGACAGGAAAGGGGGAGGGGAAATGCAATGTTGCAAGGAGCAATACTGCATAGGGACATGGAATGTGAGATCAATGAATCAAGGTAAACTGGAAGTGGTAAAAAATGAGATGGAAAGAATAAGCATTGACATCTTAGGCATCAGTGAGCTCAAATGGACAGGGATGGGTGAATTCAGCTCTGGAAACCATCATATCTACTACCGTGGGCAAGAAAACCTTAGAAGAAATGGAGTAGCCATAATTGTCAATAAAAGAGTGAGAAAAGCAGTAATGGGATACAACCTTAAAAATGACAGAATAATGTCAGTCAGAATTCAAGGCAAACCTTTCAATGTCACTGTGATCCAAATATACGCACCAACCACTGGTGCAGATGAAGCCACAATGGACCAGTTCTATGAGGACCTAGAACACCTCATAGAACAGACACCAAGAAATGATGTCCAAATTATATTAGGAGACTGGAATGCCAAAGTAGGCAATCAAAAAGTGGAGGGAATAACAGGCAAATTTGGTCTTGGAGTACAGAATGAAGCAGGGCAAAGATTGATAGAGTTCTGCCAAGAGAACGCACTGGTCATAGCAAACACTCTCTTCCAGCAACACAAGAGGCGACTTTACACATGGACATCACCAGATGGACAACACCGAAACCAAATTGACTACATACTCTGCAGCCAAAGATGGAGAACCTCCATACAGTCAGCAAAAACAAGACCTGGAGCAGACTGTGGCTCAGATCACAACCTACTGATCGCAAAATTCAGGCTTAGACTAAAGAAAATAGGGAAAACACGGAGACCAGAAAGATATCACCTAGACAGCATCCCTAAAGAATACGCGGTGGAGGTGATGAACAGATTTAATGGCTTAGACTTGGTAGACAGAGTACCAGAAGAATTATGGACAGAGATGAGGGACATCATGCAGGAAGCAGCAAAGAAAACCATACCAAAAGAAAAGAAGAGTAAGAAAGCGAAGTGGTTGTCTGATGAGGCTCTTAAAATAGCAGAGGAAAGAAGGAACGCCAAAGTCAAAGGAGAAAGGAAAAAATACAATCATTTGAACACAGAATTTCAAAGAAAAGCAAGGAGAGATAAGGAAAACTACCTAAAAGAACAGTGCAAAGAAATGGAGGAAAACAACAAAAGAGGCAGAACCAGAGATCTTTTCAAAAAAATCGGCGAAATCAAGGGAACATTTAAAGTAAAAATGACCATGATAAGGGACAAAGACGGAAAGGAGCTAGCTGATGCAGAAGAAATTAAGAAAAGATGGAAAGAGTACAGAGGAACTTTACAAAAAGGACCTCAACACTCCTGATAATCACAATGATGAAGAAATTGAACTTGAGCCAGACATCCTGGAGAGCGAAGTCATAAAGGCCCTAAAAAGCACTGCAAACAACAAAGCTAGTGGAGATGATGGTATCCCAGTTGAATTTTTCAAAGCGCTAAAAGATGACGGCGTCAAATTACTGCATTCAATATGCCAGCAGATTTGGAAAACAAAACAGTGGCCACAGGATTGGAAAAGATCAGTATACGTCCCAATCCCAAAAAAGGGCAATGCCAAAGAATGTTCAAATTATCGAACAATCGCGCTCATCCCACATGCCAGCAAGGTGATGCTCAAGATAATACAGGATAGACTTCAGCAACATGTGGAGAGAGAATTACCAGAGGTGCAGGCTGGTTTCAGAAGAGGCAGGGGGACTAGAGACCACATTGCCAACATACGCTGGATCATGGAGAAAACAAAGGAATACCAGAAACAAGTTTACTTTTGTTTTATTGACTACACCAAGGCATTTGACTGTGTGGACCACAACAAGATGTGGCAAGTAATTAAAGAAATGGGAATACCAGAGCACCTCATATGCCTCCTGAGAAATCTGTACATGAACCAAGAAGCAACAGTTAGGACAGAACAGGGAATGACAGAGTGGTTTGGAATAGGAAAAGGAGTAAGACAAGGCTGCATTTTGTCACCATGCTTATTCAACCTATACACAGAGCACATAATGCGCAGTGCAGGGATGGAGGAATCACAATATGGGATTAAAATTGCTGGGAGAAACATCAATAATCTGAGATATGCAGACGATACCACCCTAATGGCAGAAAGTGAGGAAGACCTAAAGAATCTCTTGATTGGGCTGAAGGAGGAGAGTGCAAAAGCTGGCTTGAGACTCAATATCAAGAAAACCAAGATAATGGCAACAGGCCCAATCAGTTCCTGGAAAATAAACGGGGAAGAAGTAGAAGCAGTGACAGATTTTACTTTCTTAGGATCAAAGATCACTGCAGATGGGGATTGTAGCCATGAAATAAAAAGGCGACTGATTCTTGGGAGACAAGCAATGAGAAACCTGGGGAACATAGTGAAAAGCAGAGACATCACATTGCAAACAAAAATTAGAATAGTCAAAGCAATGGTTTTCCCAGTAGTAATGTATGGATGTGAGAGCTGGACAATTAGGAAGGCTGAACGCAGAAGAATAGATGCCTTTGAAATGTGGTGTTGGAGGAGGGTTTTGAGAGTCCCCTGGACAGCGAGGAGAACAAATAGGTCAATCTTAGAAGAAATTAACCCTGACTGCTCATTGGAAGGTCAAATAGTAAAGATGAAGCTAAAGTACTTTGGACATCAAATGAGAAGGGAGGATTCACTTGAGAAGGCATTGATGTTGGGAAAGGTGGAGGGCAAAAGAAGAAGGGGAAGGCCAAGGATGAGATGGCTAGATGGCATTGTAGACACAATGGGCACAGAGCTGTGAGGGCTGAGGGGGATGGTGGAGGACAGAGGCGCCTGGAGGAAAATGGTCCATGGGGTCGCAAAGGGTCGGAGTCGACTGTGAGACTGAACAACAACAACAAAATGTTATTTGGGTGTGCCACCAGAGAGATTTGATAGTTATTTTGAAATTTCAACTTTACCTCTCACGTGAGAGTTTTAAATAATAACTTCAGATATTATCTCTTAAGCAAGCAGAGTTTCCTCTTACTAAAGTGCTGTAGTAATTCATGGTTCAGGATTTGTCAAGCAGCAGACTGTGTTGACTATAGCACAATTAAAAGTATGGGAGGCACAGCACATGTTGATTTGATCGTAAAATCTTGCTTGTTTCAGTGGACTTTCCTTCTAATAAATGTACAGTGGAATTGGGTTAATACTGTCTTAGCCTTTCCCATCTTGCTCCAATATCTAGGTCAGTTTTCTTTTGAAACCAGACAGCCTTGAAGAAGGAAATATAAGCAATTAGTATTGGTGGTAAATTTTAGTGGAAATGTGGTATGATTATTTGCTGCCATAATTAAACTCAGTCTGAGAGCCTCAAATCAGGAAAAGTGTCTTATACAGTATTCATTTCAATCTCATAAATACTAAAGCTCAAATCTTCCCACCAGTTGCCTGCCAGTTCTCTTACCATTGCTAAGGAAGGACGTACTTGCCACAAACTAGAGCTGCTGAGGGAAAGATTTATAAACTTACTTTCTCTTCCCTCCTTATTTTTGTCATTGTTTAGTTAGGTTATAGTTTTGTTTTCCTCACCCTTCTAATTCCCTCACATTTCCCCCTTCCCTTTCCTCACTATTTTATGGCTTTTGCAGGAAGAGATGCGTCAGCTGTTTAAATAAGATACTCCTCACTGACAGTCACCAAAAGTGCTTGTATTGTCTTGATGAGGGAGGCTCATCACCCATGAAATTACAGTTACTGCACAAATTTGCTGAAATAGCACTTAAAAATGGGTAATCTAGGCTCCACCTTTCCCAGCATCAAGGCTTTGTCAAGTGAATCCTCTCTTCTCATTTGATGTCCAAAGTACTTTAGCTTCATATTTACTATTTGACCTTCTAAGGAGCACTCAGGGTTGATTTCTTCTAAGATCGACCTATTTGTTGCTGTCCAGGGGACTCTCAAAACTCTCTTCCAACACCACATTTCAAAGGAATCTATTCTTCTGCGCTCTGCTTTCCTAATAGTCCAGCTCTCACAACCCCCGGGAATACCATTGCTTTAACTATGCAAATTTTTGTTTGCAAGGCGATGTCTCTAATTTTAACTATGTTTCCCAGGTTTCTCATAGCTTGTCTCCCAAGCATCAGTCGCCTTTTTATTTCATGGCTACATTCCCCATCTGCAGTGATCTTAGATCCTAAGAAAGTAAAATCTGTCACTGCTTCTACTTCTTCCCCATCTATTTTCCAGGGACTGATAGGGTCTGTTGTTATTATCTTGGTTTTCTTGATGTTGAGTCTCAAGCCAGCTTTTGCACTCTCTTCTTTCAACCTAAGCAGGAGCGTCTTTAGTTCTTCCTCACTTTCTGCCATTAGGGTGGAATCATCTGCGTATCTCAAATTGTTGATGTTTCTCCCAGCAATTTTGATCCCAAATTGTGATTCCTCCATTCCTACATTGTGCATCATGTGCTCTGTGTATAAGTTGAATAAGCAGGGTGATAAAATGCAGCCTTGTCTTACTTCTTTTTCCTTTCCTATTTAGAGATGTAAAATTTCCAGAATTTATGAAGCTATAGGAGGAGGGGGGAGGAGGGAGAGAATGTTTTTTTAAAAATAAAGTAATGTGGGATAGCAAAGAGGGATAGCAAAGAGCAATGCCAGAATTCTAAAATACTACAGAAATTTAAAGCTTTTTAAAAAGTCATTTGTTTCTATATGCACAGGTAGCTTGTTCTTAGCCAAGTGTATTTTTGTGATTTTCTTCTTCTCATTCTCCAAAGACCTTCAACTTACCCACTTCCCTTTCTCTCGACATACTGTACTTCTATATTTCTCATATGCAGCTGATGGTGGGATAACTCCATTTTTCTCCTCAGTCCCAGTAAAATATTTTCTTTACCTTTTATTTCCAACAATTTTTATGTGTGCGTATGTGAATTTGGACAACCTCCCTGCCTCCCCCAATCTGCCTTTAGATATACTAGTATTGTTTCATTATCAGTAGATGAAAGGATCTGGCAGATGTCGGTTGGTGCTAGGAGCATGCACAGTTCTAGGAGCCATAAGCAAGCGATTAATTTACTTTTAATTTAATTTAATTGTTAGATTTATATACCGCCCACTCGGCCGAGGCCGACTCAGGGCGGTTAACAATTCCAGATAAAAACAGGTTAAAATTTCTTAAAACTACCCACCCTCTAAAAAAGGGTGCAGGGACCGAAAGGGACCATGGGGGAAGGCATTCTCTTCTATGTCAGCCACCAAATGGAGGTTACCTTTCCACCTGCACCCCACACTTGGCCCCCCAGTCAGGTTTTAAGTTCTTTTCTGAAAGGCAGCAATTCAGTCCGGAGATGTAATTCTGTCGGCAGGAGGTTCCAGAGGGCTGGGGCAGACATGGAGAAGGCCTCCTCCTTGTGCCAGAAAGGCGAGCCCCTCTGACTGATGGAACAATTAGAGAGCCCCTCCGGTCCGCTCTGGTTGGACGGACAGACGTCCTCAGGGCGATGCGGTCACTTAGGTATCCTGGCCCACTACCATATAGGGCTTTAAAGGTCAAAAACAGCACCTTGAATTGCACCCGGAGATAGACCGGCAACCAGTGCAGCTCCTGAAGCAGTGGCGCGGCATGGGCATAGCGCCCACACGCCATCACCACCCGGGCTGCCGCATTCTGGACCAGCTGTAGTCTCCGAATGGTCATCAAGGGCAGCCCCATGTAGAGCTCATTACAATAATCTAGTCTGGAGGTCACCAGAACGTGAGTGACCATGAGCAAGGAGTCCTGGTCCAGCAGCGGGTGCAAATGGCGGATTAACCAAAGCTGTGCAAAAGCCCTCCTGACCATGACCACCACCTGTTCTTCAAGCTCCAGCCGTGAATCCAGGAGGACCCCCAAGTTGCGCACCGGTTTGTCGGTGACAAAACTACCCCATCCAGAACCAAAGATGGTAGTTCCCGGGACAGCACAGGGCCCTCAATCCATAGCCACTCAGTCTTGCTGGGATTCAGTTTTAGCCTGTTGGCCCCCATCCAGACCCCAACAGCCTCCAGACAGCTGGAAAGGACTTTGACTGCATCACTGGGGTCCAGCTCTCACACCCATACATTACCACCGGGAATACCATTGCTTTGATTTTAAGAGTCTGTACTGATGAAACTAAAAGGAAGGCGTTATTTGTAGAATTGAGATTGAATTCGCTGCAAATTGCAACGGTGAATAAATGGAACGGTAAATATTTGACGGATCCCGGTTTGGAAAGGAATAAGTATTTGAAGATCTGTTATGGAAGGTTAGAAAAGGAGAAATAGGGGTGAGGGGCTTGGTAAGTAAGATATATAAATTATTTAACTCTGAATGTGACTCACAAGATAAATTAAGGATAAAATGGGAGCAAGATTTAAATACAAAAATATTAGATATAAATTGGAAATTAATATGGAAGAGAAGGATTATGAAAACGATGTCTGTTAGAATTAAGGAACATAATTACAAGGTGTTGTGGAGGTGATACCTGACCCCGGTGAGATTGAATCAAATTGATAAAACTAAGAATAATTGATGTTGGAGATGCAAGAAAAGTGTAGGGACATATTTACATATGTGGTGTCATTGTGAGGTAATAAAGGGGTATTGGGATGAGATAGAAAAAGAAATGGTGGGAATAATTAGAGAAGAAATCAAGTTGGAATCGGGTACCATCATGTTGATAAATTTGGAGAAAATTAACTTAGACAAAGATAAAAAGGATTTGCTATCAAATATGATGATAGGGAGGTTGTGTATTGCAAGGAAGTGGAAGAATGATGAGAGTATTAAATTGGAGGAATGGTACAAGGAAATGTGGCAATTGGCTCTGAATGATAAACTAACATGGGAACTGAAGGAAAAGAAAGGGTTAATTAAAGAGAACAGATTTTGGAAAATTTGGAAACCGTTCATGGAGTATGCGCTTAGAAAAGTAGGTGGCAGCCATCCAGTACCAGATCAAAGGAAGTTTTGGATGCAATAAAGTATGGTTGAAATACGCCGTATCCCCCTAGGGCTTTGTATATATCACAGGGTGGAGTTAATTGTGATGATATGTTTGGTTATAAAAGATGTATACTTCAAATTTTTTACATGTATAAGGTTTAGAATATATTATTTAAAAAATGGGGAAGATAATATAGCGGGGTCGATTGGTATTATATTTCTCTTTTTTTCCCTTCCCTAATGAGAATAAATAATGTGATTAATAATTGTTTGAATGAGGTTATATGTCTTTAATACATTTTTGTATTTTTTTCTTCTTGTATTTTTTTATATTGTAAAATCATGTTGTTTGTATTGTTTTATATGTTTATTTTTGCAAAATTCAATTAAAATTATATAAAAAATAACAGACAAGGTTCACCATCACGGGTGTATGACTAAGTAATTGCACAACTCTAGTCTAGCAAAATGAAACTGAGCGGAGCAATAAAATGAGGCAGTTCTTTGACCAGGAAGACACTAGACTTTAATCAAGAGCCTTTGGTGCGGGACCTTGTCAAAAGCCTTTTGAAAGTCCAGATAAACAATGTCAACTTATCCACATGCTTATTGACACTCTCAAAAAATTCCAACAGATTAGTGAGACATGATTTGCCCTTGCAAAAGCCATGTTGGCTCTCCTTTAGCAGCGTCTTCTCTTCTATGTGCCTATTAATTCTATCTTTTAGGATGGTTTCCACCACTTTACCTGGGACACATGTCAAACTGACAGGTCAGTAATTTCCTGGATCACCCCTGGATCCTTTTTTGAAAATTGGTGTTACATTTGCTACCTTCCAGTCATCAGGCACAAAGCCTGATTTGAGGGAAAGATTATATATTTTGGCTAGGAGATCAGCAATTTCATCTTTAAGTTCCCTGAGAACTCGTGGATGGATGCCATCTGATCCTGGTGATTTGTTAGCATTTAGTTTAACAAGACATGCAAGGACCTCCTCCCTGGTTATTTCTATCTGGTTTAATTCTTCGGTTTCCCTCCCTACGAAGATAGGCTCTGTTTTGGGCATGTGGTCTCTGTCTTCTTCAGTGAATACTGAAGCAAAGAATTCATTGAGTCTCTCTGCAATCTCTGTTTCCTCTTTAATAACCCCTTGCCTTCCATTGTCGTCTAATGGTCCAATGGCTTTCCTAGTTGGGCTCTTACTTCTAACGTACTTAAAGAAGTCTTTGTTATTTCTCTGAGTGTTTTTAGCTATACGCTCCTCAAAGTCTTGCTTTGCTTTCCTGATTGTTGCCTTGCCTTTGTTCTGCCAGAATTTATGTTTCTGCCTGCTGTCCTCATTCGGACAAGCCTTCCATCTTCTAAATGAGCTTTTCTTGTTTTTGATCACTTCCCGAACAGCTCCTGTAAGCCACATCCGAGTCCTCTTGAACCTGGCAGTGCCCTTTTTCCTTTTGGGTATGCTTTCCAATTGGGCCTCTGTTATTGTTTTTGTAAACAGCCTCCATGCCTCTTGGAGTGTTTGGACTCTCTCAATTTCCCCTTTCAGATTTTTTTTTACTAGTTTCCTCATCTTTGGGAAATTTCCTTTTGAAAATTTAAGGTCTCTGTGTTAGATTTTATCAGTGTTAAACATAATTGAATTGTGGTCACTGTTCCCTATTGGATCAGTCACATTAACATCTTGAACCAGAGCGGGATTCAAGTCAAGGATTCTTATACCTCTAGTTGGGTCTTCAACCATCTGTCCCAGGGAACAATCATTTAGCATATCTAGGAACTATATCTCTTTCTCCTTCGTATAGTTTGTGAATCCCCACTATTGGGTTATGCGCCTGCGCAGAACGCTGATCGGAGGCTTGAAAAGCTATTGGTCAAAAGTTTTGGCGGTAAGACCGCCCACCGTACCGCCCACCCTGAGGCGCCAGTCCGCCATTTTACCTCAGTTCTCTTCTTTCCGCCTTAGCAGCAGGACGATCGTTGAGAGCTTCCTCAATTGAGCTTCCTCAATTTTTTCGTCTTTTCTGAGGGAAAGTCTTTGACGAACTTTAACAAGGTGGCGGAGGAGCTGGCTAAGATGGCCGCTGTGTAACATCTAGTTTCGGACGCTCGCGCTCAACAAAGTGGTAAACAATGGAAAGGAGCAGAACAGAAAAAATTTAAAGTGGCAAAGCCTAAAGATAAGATCCTTGCCTGTCTCCGTGGAAAGTTTGGTGAGCTTTTGGGGCTGGTTGATCGAAGTTCGAGAGATTCTCTGGCAGTGGAAGCTACGGCGGCAGTCGCGGCTTTTCTGCTGGAGCTGTGGAACGGGATCAGCAAGATTGTGGAGAAGGCGTTTGGAATCGGTTTTGAAAGGGGCAAGAGGAGCCTGAGTGCGAAGTAATTTGCATGTAAGTGCCTGTGAGGAGCTACATTCTCAGTTGCAAGCTATAAAACTAGTTGGGATCTTTTTTTTCTAAAGAAAAAAAAAAAAAAAAAGAGAGAGCTGAGTCTTTGAAATGGAAAAGGTGGAGGCTTGAAATGGCGACGGTCAGGGAAAACGAAAGTGACTGTGCGAGGGTTGTGATTTTTTTCTATACTCCAGAGGACCGCGCCACGTTTTGACATCAACAAAGGTGGATTAATTTTTGTTTTTTCTCTCTCTCTCTCATCTCTGGGCTGGAATATTGGAGAAACTGTGGGAGTTTTTTTTTTTTTTTCCTTTCCTTTGTTTAAGCTGCCTGCTCCTTACAGGAAGGGGGGAAGAGGGGGGGCCTCTTCTCACTTAAAAGTTAAGGCACTCGCTGGAGAATGATGCTTTAAATACTCATCTCAAAGGAAGGAATGTATGGCTTTGATTGCTGGTTTCTTTACCGTGTGGATTGAGGAATATCTTGCTCATCACCTCAACTCCTCAGAAGCTGGATTTTTCTTTTCCTCCTGAGCCCCCCCCCCCTCAACAACTGGGCTAACTGTTTCTCTGAAGCCTTTTTTTTTTTTTTTTCTGTGGCTGGAAGACGTTTGTTTGGACCGCTGGCTTTGGGGGAAAGGATCTGTTGTGGTCAATAATTTTTTTTTATTTTTAATTTGCCTGCTTGGAGAGTTGCTTCCTTTAGTTCCATTGTTGTGGATTACAGTATTTTGGTACCTTCTGCTGACATAAGAACTTTCCTGCTGTAACTGTGGAACCAATGACTGCAGTGTTGTAAGCCCTACTATATTGACAAATTGTTATAGCGATCTGCAACATTGGGTTTGAAATACAGTGGATTATTATGGAAAAAGTTACAAGAGGAAAAGCGAAGGAGGAAGAACAAGTTGTAAAGTCTAAGACGACTGGAAAAACAACAGTGGGTGAATCTGCTCAACCATCATCTATGTCTACAGTGCCAATGGACCAGACGCAACTTATGGTGGAAATGGGCAAATTGATGCAAAAATTCGAGAAAAGTGAGACTTTAAGGGTGAAAGATAGAAGTGAAATAATTAAAGGGCAAGAAAAGGTGATGTCAACATTGAATGATTATACAAAAAAAATGGATTTAAATTTGAATAAATTTGTGGGAATGCTGAAAGTGGTTCAAATTGAGGTGGATACTGTAAAGAGTGAACTAAAAGGGACCCAGGAGGTGGTGCGGGACAGTAAGCTAAAAATGTTGGAACAAGAAATGAGGATTGATGCTGTGGAAGATTTGATGAGAAAGCAGAATATTCTGATCCGTCAGGTACCGGAACGGACTCCGGATTTGTTAAGAGAGAGGGTGGTTCAGTGGTTAAATGGTCTAAAAATGGGGAAGGAATTTGTTCAGGAGGATTTAGGAAGTGTGTTCCGGGTGGGTCCAAGAAGAGGGAGAATGACACAAAGAAATGTGCTGGTTAAATTTGCAAATTGGGCAGATAAACTAAAAGTAATGGCTCACCTGAAAAGAGCAGGTTCTGATGCGTTGAAATTTGATGGTTCAGAGGTTGAAGTCTATAATGATATTTCATTAAAAGAAAGAACATGGAGGTATAAGATGAGGCCTGTTACTAAATTGTTGAGGAGTAAAAATATAAGGTATAATTGGAGATTTCCACAACAATTGCGCTTTTTTTATGAAAAAAGAATGCAAGTTATTGATGAAGGCACTAACCCATTGGAATATTTGAGTATGTTGGGATTGGTACAAGCAGATTCAGAAGAATGGAAAAATCTTAAGAAGGAAATGATGGATTCTGGAGCTTTGGGAAGGGAACAAGGGAGGGAGGAAGCTGGCGGGGCAACAGGTGGAACACCTCAGCGAGGGGAGGAGGAGGAGGAGTTGTCTTTGATTATGGTGGAAGAGGAGATAGGCAAGGAACAATGAGATCTGGATAGTAGCAAGCTTAAGTACTTAATAGAGGTAGAATGGGCAAATAGCGCATAGCGCCGGCAGTAGGGCACGTCTTGCAGGTCCCCCCTCTCCCCTCTTTGGTTGACAGAGGCGACTTTTCGTTGGAAGGTGGGGAGAGTGAAAATGTGTGTTATATGTAGTGGTATGGTGGTAGGGTTGTTGGTGGCACGCCCGATGGAGAGTTTAAAGTTGGAAGAAGGAATTGGATATGGGAAGTATTAAAATAATATCATGGAATGTGAAAGGTACAGGTTCTGTTCTCAAGAGACGGAGGTTGGAATTGGCGTTGAAAAAAGATAGACCAGATATTTTGTTTTTACAGGAGACACATCAGAAGTCAAAAGATACGAATAAACTTTTTTTAGGTTGGATGCAACACTACGAGATGGCGTTTGGAACATCTAAAGCAAGAGGGGTGGCAACTATGATTTCTAGAAAGTTAGGATTTGAAATCACAAAAAAGATTGTTGATCAGGAGGGTAGGTACTTGATGTTAAGAGGAAAATTGGAGGATGAGGAAATCTTGTTGGTAAATATTTATGCTCCGAATGACCACCAAACAGTGTTTCTCGAAAAAATTCGGAAAATAGTGGAGTTGGAAAATGTTGCTAAAACTATTGTGGCTGGTGATTTTAATTTGATTAGGTCAGGATTGGATTGCACAAATATAGCTAGAAGTGGAATTGGTGTGAAAGGGAAGGTGATGGATAATTGGATGAAAGTTACGGGTTTGAAGGACTCATGGAGAGAGTTCAAAGGTTTAGAAAGAGCATATTCTTTTTTTTCTCACGTGCATGGGACCTATTCGAGAATAGATTATGTTTTTCTTTCGGAAAATTTAATTGGGGATATAGAAGGCACGGAAATTGGGATTATTAAGGAATCGGATCATGCTAAAGTATATTTGGAATTGAAAGTACAAAAAAATACTCAAAGAGTCAGAAATTGGAGGTACGATCCTAATTTGTTCAAAGATCAGAAAAGTAAAGAGCTAATTATGGAAAGCTGGAAAGAAAGTTGGCATTGGAACGATAATAATGAGGTTAATTTTAACGTCGTGTGGGATACCATGAAGTCGGTATTTAGGGGTGAAAGCATAAAATTGGCAAGCTTTAAATATAAAAAGAACAAAGCAGAGTACACAGAAAAAGAAAGGGAAATAAAACAATTACAGGTAGAACACGCAAATAGTAAGGATAAAAAAATTTTTTTGAAACTACAAGGACTTAAGGCAGAAGTAATGGGTAAAGATATAGACAAAGTTAAACGAGATTTGATTTATTTAAATAGGGAATATTTTGAATTTAGTAATAAGAACTCAAAATTATTAGCAAGGGCAGCTAAGGTTAAAAGGGGAAAGAGAGAAATTGGGGTGTTAGTGGATAGGCAAGGTTCAAGGTGCAATAAGAATAGCGATAAATGTAAAATAGTTAGAGAATTTTACCAGGAGCTATATGCAAAAAAAGAAATAGATAAAGAAAAACTTAAGAAGATATTGGAGAGGCAGTTAGGAAATGGGATAAAACAAGAGCATAGGGAGAAAATGGAGGAAAAAATAACTGATAAAGAGGTTAGGGGAGTAATAAGTGGATTGAAGATAGGGAAAGCCCCGGGGGATGATGGATTATCAACAGAGTTCTATAAAGAATTCAAAGAGGTAGTGGTTCCGAAATTGGTGAAATTATACAATTATATATTGGATGGAGGATCAATTCCGACCTCATGGTATAACACCACAATTGTTCTTTTGCCAAAACCTGGAAAGAATTTGGAAAGAGTGGATTCGTACAGACCAATCTCGCTTATAAACCAAGATGCGAAGATCTTCACAGCAATATTGGCTAACCGTTTAAATAGTTTTATGGGGGAATATATAGAGGTTGATCAAGTTGGGTTTTTAAAAGGACGACACATGGCGGATTTGACCAGAAGGGTATTAGATTTAATAGACAATGTCAATCAAACAAAGGAAAAAGTGGGATTACTATCATTGGATATTTTTAAGGCATTCGATTCACTGCAGTGGTCTTCAATTAAGGAAATAGTTAGAAAATATGGGTTTGGGGATAAATTTAATAGGGTTATAGATTTACTATATCAAAAAGGAAATGCTAAGGTTAGAGTGAATGAGGAGCTAACGGACTTGGTAAAGCTAGAGGCGGGCACTAGGCAGGGTTGTCCTTTATCTCCTATCTTGTTCATAATGGCAATGGAGATTTTAGCTAAAAGTATAAGGGAAGATTCAAACATAGAAGGGATTATGGGTAATAAAGTGAGTATGTACGCAGACGATACATTGCTGATGGTGAAGCACCCGGAACAGGTAATGGATAGGATTAAAGATCATTTACAAATATTTCAAGCTATAACTGGATTAAAGATAAATTGGGATAAGTCTGAATTGATGTTGTGTAATTTGAAAGTGAGCGAGATGGGTAGGACGGTGTCGACACTTAATATACAAGTTAAAGAGAAGCTGAAGTATTTAGGGATAATCATTTCAAATAAATTAGAAGATCTTAAACGATTGAACTACGACAGCTTGAGAATTGAATTTAAGAATAAAATACAAGAACTCCAGAAGTTAAAGCTGTCATGGTTCGGCAGGATTGCTATGTGTAAAATGATATTGTTACCAAAGATTAATTTTCTATTTGATACACTAGCGATCCATTTAAAAGAGAAAGAAATTAATGAGTTTCAAAAAATGTTCAATGGGTTCTGTAATGGAGGAAAAAAATCTAGGCTTCCAAAGAAACTATGGTATATGTCTCAGAAAAAAGGGGGTTTGGGTATGCCTAATTTGCTAGTATATTATCGAGCATTTCAAGTCAGGAATGTTGTGAAGATCTTGGCAAGAGAAAAGGTGATTTGGGAACAATTGGAAATGAAAGAGTACAGAAATATTGGAAACTTGATTTTCCTGGGAATGAAGGATAAGGTGAAAAGGTCAAACAATACTATGATGAAAGGTCTCATGGAGGTATGGAAGAAGGTAAAAAAAGACATGGTTCCGAATCTCTCTCCAATTTTGGAATTGACTGATATGATGTGTTTCCCAATAAAATTAGATAAAGAAAAAATGGAAATATTGGATAAAAATGGGAGGTTGTTATTGAAGGACTGGTTAAAAGCATGTGAAGTTGATGACGAGCGGAAAAAAATGTTTGAGATTTTAAATTTGAACTGGTTTCAGAAGTTAAAGGTGGATAATTGGAATAAAAAATATAAAAGAGAAATAGGGATAGATAGAGTATATACAGAATTTGAGGAATTGGTAAGGAAGATTAGAAAAGGGGAAAGTAGTACTAAAGGTCTTGCAAGCAAGCTTTATAATATATTGAATAGAGGTGCAGATCCACAGGAGGACTTGAAACGGAAGTGGGAACAAAACTTGAATATAAAAATTGGGGAGATTGAATGGAAAAACAAATGGAAAAAGAGAATTATGAGAACAATGTCCGTAAGAATTAAAGAACATAATTTCAAAATGTTGTGGCAATGGTACCTGACACCATTAAGACTTTACCAGATGGATAACAAAAGAGATAAGTTATGTTGGAGATGTAAAGAATATGACGGAACATATGAACATATGTGGTGGAGCTGTAAAAAAATAAGGGATTTCTGGGCAAGAATAGAAAATGAGTGTGATGAAATATTGGGTAAAAGTGTTAAGTTGGTGTCGGGTACCATTCTTTTAACGAATGTGGAAGGTTTGGGTTTAAATAAGGAGGAAAAAGAACTATTGGAAATTATATTGACAACAGGTAGACAATGTATAGCAAAAAATTGGAAAAACGATATAGACATACAGATTGGAGAATGGTATAAAGAAATGTGGAGTTTAGCACTGAATGATAAATTGACATGGGAGATTAAAGTCAAAAGAGATAATTTAAAAGAGAATAGATTCTGGAATATATGGAAACCGTTTGTGGATCACTCTATTATGGCAAGCGATAGTTCAGGACCAGTACCATCACAAAGAAGCTTCTGGAACTGAGTAGAAAATAAACTCTCCGGGCATTGTATATATACACTGGGTGATTATTATTTGTTAAAAAAGATTAGTGCTAGTACAGAAAGTTTTTTCTATCATTTTGGATATTGAAATAATGGTTTTTAATATTTGGTGGTTAAATAGTAGTTAACGAGTATAGATATTGTTATGTGCTAGCATATAGTAATGTCTGTTAGTATGATATTAAGAATTTGTTAGTGTATTGTATCGTTAATGTATTGTTAATGTTTTTTTTTCTTTCGTTTTTTGTATGTCTATTAAAAATTCAATAAAATTTAATAAAATAAAAAAAAAAAAAAAGAAAAGTAGGTGGCAGCCATCCAGTACCAGATCAAAGGAAGTTTTGGATGCAATAAAGTATGGTTGAAATACGCCGTATCCCCCTAGGGCTTTGTATATATCACAGGGTGGAGTTAATTGTGATGATATGTTTGGTTATAAAAGATGTATACTTCAAATTTTTTACATGTATAAGGTTTAGAATATATTATTTAAAAAATGGGGAAGATAATATAGCGGGGTCGATTGGTATTATATTTCTCTTTTTTTCCCTTCCCTAATGAGAATAAATAATGTGATTAATAATTGTTTGAATGAGGTTATATGTCTTTAATACATTTTTGTATTTTTTTCTTCTTGTATTTTTTTATATTGTAAAATCATGTTGTTTGTATTGTTTTATATGTTTATTTTTGCAAAATTCAATTAAAATTATATAAAAAATAACAGACAAGGTTCACCATCACGGGTGTATGACTAAGTAATTGCACAACTCTAGTCTAGCAAAATGAAACTGAGCGGAGCAATAAAATGAGGCAGTTCTTTGACCAGGAAGACACTAGACTTTAATCAAGAGCCTTTGGTGCGGGACCTTGTCAAAAGCCTTTTGAAAGTCCAGATAAACAATGTCAACTTATCCACATGCTTATTGACACTCTCAAAAAATTCCAACAGATTAGTGAGACATGATTTGCCCTTGCAAAAGCCATGTTGGCTCTCCTTTAGCAGCGTCTTCTCTTCTATGTGCCTATTAATTCTATCTTTTAGGATGGTTTCCACCACTTTACCTGGGACACATGTCAAACTGACAGGTCAGTAATTTCCTGGATCACCCCTGGATCCTTTTTTGAAAATTGGTGTTACATTTGCTACCTTCCAGTCATCAGGCACAAAGCCTGATTTGAGGGAAAGATTATATATTTTGGCTAGGAGATCAGCAATTTCATCTTTAAGTTCCCTGAGAACTCGTGGATGGATGCCATCTGATCCTGGTGATTTGTTAGCATTTAGTTTAACAAGACATGCAAGGACCTCCTCCCTGGTTATTTCTATCTGGTTTAATTCTTCGGTTTCCCTCCCTACGAAGATAGGCTCTGTTTTGGGCATGTGGTCTCTGTCTTCTTCAGTGAATACTGAAGCAAAGAATTCATTGAGTCTCTCTGCAATCTCTGTTTCCTCTTTAATAACCCCTTGCCTTCCATTGTCGTCTAATGGTCCAATGGCTTTCCTAGTTGGGCTCTTACTTCTAACGTACTTAAAGAAGTCTTTGTTATTTCTCTGAGTGTTTTTAGCTATACGCTCCTCAAAGTCTTGCTTTGCTTTCCTGATTGTTGCCTTGCCTTTGTTCTGCCAGAATTTATGTTTCTGCCTGCTGTCCTCATTCGGACAAGCCTTCCATCTTCTAAATGAGCTTTTCTTGTTTTTGATCACTTCCCGAACAGCTCCTGTAAGCCACATCCGAGTCCTCTTGAACCTGGCAGTGCCCTTTTTCCTTTTGGGTATGCTTTCCAATTGGGCCTCTGTTATTGTTTTTGTAAACAGCCTCCATGCCTCTTGGAGTGTTTGGACTCTCTCAATTTCCCCTTTCAGATTTTTTTTTACTAGTTTCCTCATCTTTGGGAAATTTCCTTTTGAAAATTTAAGGTCTCTGTGTTAGATTTTATCAGTGTTAAACATAATTGAATTGTGGTCACTGTTCCCTATTGGATCAGTCACATTAACATCTTGAACCAGAGCGGGATTCAAGTCAAGGATTCTTATACCTCTAGTTGGGTCTTCAACCATCTGTCCCAGGGAACAATCATTTAGCATATCTAGGAACTATATCTCTTTCTCCTTCGTATAGTTTGTGAATCCCCACTATTGGGTTATGCGCCTGCGCAGAACGCTGATCGGAGGCTTGAAAAGCTATTGGTCAAAAGTTTTGGCGGTAAGACCGCCCACCGTACCGCCCACCCTGAGGCGCCAGTCCGCCATTTTACCTCAGTTCTCTTCTTTCCGCCTTAGCAGCAGGACGATCGTTGAGAGCTTCCTCAATTTTTTCGTCTTTTCTGAGGGAAAGTCTTTGACGAACTTTAACAATTTTTAGGCGATCTTGTCCTTTGGGCAGGATTGCCACCCCGGTGCTGTTTCTTCCTTCTGGTGGACTCAGTTACCTACTCGCTCCGGTCACCGTTTCCCCCCTCAAGGGGGTGGCGGCTGGCCTGCCCTTCGGGGTGCTCACCTTCTCGAACCTTCCGTCGGAAGAATTTTTTGATGGCTGCAGCTTTCAAGCAGTGTTCTGCTTGCCTCAAGAAGTTCCCTGCCTCTGACGGGCATAGCCTCTGTCTTTTTTGCCTGGGAGAATCGCACCAGAGCCAATCCTGCGCTCACTGTAAGAACTTTACACGACTTGCAGTTCAGAACCGGAGCAACCGGTTGAAAGCACACCTTATGGAGCTCGCTTTGGCTCCCGCCGCGGCTGCTTCCACCTCCGCTGGTGCCTCTCAGCCCTCTCAGCCTCTGCCGCTACCTCCTTCTTCTTCCACTCTCTCCATCAGAAAGAAGAAAAAGAAGGATAAAAATGGGGAGAAGAAGAAGAAACATAGGTCGGAGGAAAGGCGATCACTCCCACCTACGCCTCGCCCTCCTATCTCTCCGGGGCCCTCGCCTCCCTTTTCGGTCGCGAGATGTCCTTCACCCGGATCCTCGATGTAGGGCGGACGGTCCTCTTCGGGATCTCCTGCAAAAGGTCGCAGGGCTGGGCCTCCAGCTCGCCCACTGCAGGTACTCTCTTCTCCGCCTCGTGAGAGGGGCCGTCCACCCACGAGGCAGGCTTCTGTCTCCCCGAGGCCTAGGACTCCGACAATAGACGAACCGGCAACCACCATTCCGGCCACCGTTTCGTCTCCGATCATTCCGACCACCGTTTCGCCGGCCACCGTTTCATCCCAACCATCGGCGGTGGATGCGTCCCAGGTGGAATTCTTCAAAGGGATGTTCGAGGCAATGGCGAAATCGTTCGCCCAACAGTTCAAGGCCTCCATGCCTGCGGCCTCTGCGGCTCCGGTGCCGACCACCGCAAGCCCCAGGGATGTTGGTCCTGCTGTCGCTCCGCCGACCTCTCGAGGGTCGAGCGTTCGCTCCGCTGGCCCACCCATATCGTCTTGGTGTGGTCCAGACATCTATGCGGTGAGCTCCCATCCCATCGACCCGCCCAGGCCGTACTGGCGCAGTCCCGACGTGGATACCAGGATTCCTCCCTCGTCCTCCGATGATTCCAGCGCGTCTTCGGAGGAGGACGAGGGAGACGTCGATTCCGACAAGACGCCGGACCAGGCTATCGGCGCGATAACCCGCCGCATGGTGAGGATCAACGCTCCCTCACGGCGATGCTCACTCGTTTGGGGACCGCTCTTAATCTGAAGGTGGACCAACCGCCACTGGAGGGTGAGGACCAAATGACCGCCAAACTGAATGAATGAATGAATGAATGAATGAATGAATGAATGAATGAAATTTTAATTTATATACCGCTTACTCACCCAATGAGCAACTCAAAGCGGTTCACAAAACAAGCATTACAGCATATAAGAACAACATAATCAATACAAAAAACGAACACAGGTGATGCAAAATAGCACCAAGCATGGTTATACAATAATAATTATAACAATTACAGCAATTAAACATATCAAATATCATAAAAAGAATTACATCAAACGAATAGGCAAAACAACATCATCGATCCTCATAAACACTATAAGAGTAAAGCGCCCCGGTTTTTGCATCCCCGACTGTCTGGGGGTAGAGGCCCGAGGGTGTGGTGGCTCACCCACAGCTGGGGCAGGAGCCGGCAGAGTTCCTCGCCGCCGCACCATCCCTCCCGGCTTTTTAGGCCCTGATGGCGTGGGGGCGGAGGCGGAGGCCCGAGGGTGTGGTGGCTCACCCACAGCTGAGGCAGGAGCCGGCAGAGTTCCTCGCCGCCGCACCATCCCTCCCGGCTTTTTAGGCCCCGATGGCGTGGGGGCGGAGGCGGAGGCCCGAGGGTGTGGTGGCTCACCCACAGCTGAGGCAGGAGCCGGCAGAGTTCCTCGCCGCCGCACCATCCCTCCCAGCTTTTGAGGTCCCGATGGCGTGGGGGCGGAGGCGGAGGCCCGAGGGTGTGGTGGCTCACCCATAGCTGAGGCTGGAGCCGGCAGAGTTCCTCGCCGCCGCACCATCCCTCCCGGCTTTTTAGGCCCCGATGGCGTGGGGGCGGAGGCGGAGGCCCGAGGGTGTGGTGGCTCACCCACAGCTGAGACAGGAGCCGGCAGAGTTCCTCGCCGCCGCACCATCCCTCCCAGCTTTTGAGGTCCCGATGGCGTGGGGGCGGAGGCGGAGGCACGAGGGTGTGGTGGCTCACCCACAGCTGAGGCTGAAGCCGGCAGAGTTCCTCGCCGCCGCACCATCCCTCCCGGCTTTTTAGGCCCCGATGGCGTGGGGGCGGAGGCGGAGGCCCGAGGGTGTGATGGCTCACCCACAGCTGAGACAGGAGCCGGCAGAGTTCCTCCAAAAAGGAGGACAAACTGGACAAAAAGGCGATTCGACCGGTCCACATCACCATGCTTCCTTCCATGTTGACATCAGCGAAGGCAACATGGAAGAAGCCGGTGTCGTCGCACTCCGTTTCGTCCAGACTCGATGGAATGTATAGGGTCTTGGACGAGAACGTTGAGTTTCTCCAGGCGCACCCTTTGCCAAATTCGTTGGTGGTCAAGGCCTTCCAGCATAAAATGGCCGTCAGCGGTTTTCCGGTACCTTCGACTCTGGAAGGGAAGAAACTGGACGCGGTGGGCCGTAAGTTTTACGCCACCGGTTCCCTCTTCCTGCGAGCCGCTAATTACTCAGCAGCCATGGGCCTCTATCAGTCCCACCTCTGGGAGCAAGTGAAGATCCTTGCTGCTAAACTGCCTGCCAATGCCCACAAAGGTTTCGACTCTCTGGCTGCAGAAGGGGACTTTCTGGCAAAGCAACAGATGCGGACGGCCAGGCACATTAACGATTACGCGGCCAAGGACATGTCTTCTGCCATTCTGCTTCGTCGCCATGCTTGGCTCAGGGGCACATCTCTCGATGACGCCATGAAGAAGCTCATTGAAGAGTTTCCGTTTGATGGGCAAGGCCTGTTCGGACAAGACACCGATAAGGTGCTTAACGAACTGCGGCAGACGAATTCGACGGCTAAGTTCCTGGGGCTCACCACGCCGGCTCAGCCTGCCAAGCCGCGATTCCAACCCTTTACGCATCGGTATCGGGGGAACCCACAGCAACAGGGCGGCTCGACTGACCAGCCCAGGCCCAGTTTCTACAAGCAGAGGCGCCAACACAAGCCTCGCTACCAACCTTACGGACAGGGCAAGCGGTCTGACACAAAATCCAAGTCCCCGGTTTGAAACTACGAAGGCCAAGTCTCTCTCGCTCCACCTCCCATACCTCCCCCTCCGGAACTTCCTCCAGGTGTGGTCAGGCATCACGGACGACCGGTGGGTCTTGAAGATCTTGTCCGCTGGTTACGCCTTCGAGTTCGTGCGAGTGCCTCGGGTAGGAAGACATCGTTTCACCACCTCGTCCCCCCATTTGGAGGAAGAAATATCAACTCTTCTGTCCAAGGGAGCCATCGAGTGGGTAACACCGTCCGATTGGGACAACAGCTTCTACTCGAGGTACTTCGTGGTTCAGAATAAGGATGGAGGACTTTGCCCAATTCTGGACCTGCGCCGCCTGAACAAGTGCATCCACACCAGGAAGTTCCGGATGGTGACCCTACAGACCGTCCTCCCCCTCGTCAACAAAGGGGACTGGTTCACAGTCATAGACCTCAAGGATGCTTACTTCCATGTCGCCATCCTTGCGGAGCACAGACGGTTCCTCCGGTTCCGAATCGGCAACTCTGTGTACCAGTACCGGTGTCTACTGTTCGGTCTGGCTACGGCACCGAGAGTCTTCACCAAGTGCATGGCTCTGGTGGCTGCCTTCCTCCGTCAGAAGGGGATCAGGGTCTTCCCGTACATCGACGACTGGCTGATTGTCTCCCCCACCAGCTCGTCGTCCATTCAGGACACGCAGTTCATGGTTCACCTCATGGAGAGTCTTGGCCTCAGGATCAACTTCGCCAAATCAAAGTTGATTCCTTCTCAGCACGTCGAGTACATTGGAGTGGTACTCGACTCGCTAGTTACCAGAGCCTTCGCCCCCCAGAAACGCTTACTGGACATTGCACAAGGGGTAAGTGAATTCCGGACCAAACCTTTTATCAGGGCGATAAAGGCACAGAGACTTCTAGGCCTCATGGCCTCAACGACGGCGGTAATTCCTCACGCCAAGTTAAAGTTCCGGTTCCTGCAGTCGAGGCTCCTCCACGAATTCGACTCGCTCAGGGAGAGCCAGTCCAAATGGCTGACTCCGTCTCCAGAGCTGATGGACCAGCTACTGTGGTGGACGATGCCACTCAATGTGACCACGGGGAAGAGTTTTTACCCCCCACAACCTTCGTTGCAGGTGTTGACCGACGCAAGCAACCTCGGCTGGGGGGCTGCCTGCGGGACTCTCACGGTCAACAATGTTTGGTCGCCTCACGAGATGGTGCACCATATCAACTATTTGGAGCTGTTGGCCGTTTGGAAGGCCCTACATTCCTTCGAGGCCCTACTCACCGGCAATGTGGTTCAAGTGGCCTCGGACAATACCACAGCGGTGGCATACCTGAACAAGCAGGGAGGAACACGGTCCACCATCCTACTTTACCTTGCGATGCAACTCTGGGAGTGGTGCCTGGAAAGACACATCTTTCCGATTGGAGTACACATTCAGGGCAAGCTGAATGTTTTGGCCGACCACCTCAGCCGTCTCCCCTCGACGACCCACGAATGGGAGCTGGACGACGAGGTATTTCGGTCCCTTTGCGGGGCCTGGGGGACTCCGAGCATCGACCTCTTTGCATCGGAGTCCAACAGGAAATGCCACAGGTACTGTTCCAGGGCAGGCATCAGACTGAACTCCGAGGGCGATGCCTTCATGAAACGGTGGGATCAGGACTACCTCTACACCTTTCCCCTGTTTCCCCTGGTCCAGAAGGTCCTCACCAGGATGTACCAACACCGGACCAATGCAATTCTCGTGGCTCCAGCATGGCCTCGCCAGCCCTGGTTTCCGCTACTGTTACACATGTCGTCACAGTATCGCACGCTGCCGGAATCACCAACGCTTCTCCAAATGGAGCACGGCCAGCTCCACCATTCGGACCTACCCAGCCTCCACCTCACCGCATGGAGGATAACCCCAGACTGTCCAGGATCTTGGAGCTAGCACGGCGCCCTTCCACAAGGAAGTCTTATGCTTCCAAATACAGACGCTTTTGTGCTTTCCTGGCATCCCAGCAGACGTCCTCTCCACAGGTGGGACTACAGGACATCATGGCCTACCTCCTCCATTTGGTGGAGTCTGGCCTTAGTATTACCTCCATCCGGGTCCATCTCGCAGTGGTGGTGGCTCACTCTCCAGCTGGTTCGCCTGCTTCTGGTGCCTTTCACGACCATACGGTAAAGCGTTTCCTCAAGGGATTGCGGAACGCCTTCCCGCCGGTCAGGACTCCAACAGCACAATGGTCCTTATCTGCCGTTCTCAACGCGCTCACCAGGACTCCTTTCAAGCCTATGGCTACCGCGGATGTTCGTCTCCTCACGTGGAAGACGGCATTTCTGGTGGCTATCACGTCTGCTCGACGAGCTGGTGAACTGGTTGCTCTGCACCGTTTCTTCAGTTTTTCAATGACCGCGTGGTATATAGTTTGTGAATACACACTACCCACCCTGCCTCCCCTCTTGAGCTGCACGGATGAGATTAATTGGTTTATCCTGTGCTTGGCTTAAGTATGGAACTGAGGTAAAATGGCGGACTGGCGCCTCAGGGTGGGCGGTACGGTGGGCGGTCTTACCGCCAAAACATTTGACCAATAGCTTTTTAAGCCTCCAATCAGCGTTCTGCGCAGGCGCATAACCCAATAGTGTGTATTCACAAACTATATACTTGAAGAACGAAAGTTATCACTGGTAAGTGAAACCGAACTTTATCATGTGCTGAACAACAGTGAGGGTAATTGAAGTCCCCCATTATAACCAGACTTCACTTCTTGGATGCCTCCTTTACAACATTCTCCAACTGCCAGTCTCCCTCAGGGGTTTGGGTCAGAGGCCGATAGTATATGTCTACTGTTAGACCATCCTTGAGGATGGTCAGTTTTAGCCTGTTGGCCCCCATCCAGACCCCCACAGCCTCCAGACACCCAGATAGGACTTTGACAGCATCGCTGGGATCACCACAGGCCGAGATGTACAACTGAGTGTCATCCGCGTACTGATGGTACCACACCCCGTGGGAACAAATTATCTCACCCAGTGGCTTCATGTAGATGTTAAATAAGAGAGGAGAGAGCACCGAACCCTGATCCTAGGGCTGGACCTCTCACTCTCTAACCACACTGACTGGGTCCGACCCCTCAGAAATGAGGAAAATCAGGACCACACAGTGCTCTGGATCTCCAATCCTCGGAGTCTTTCTAGAAGGATACTGTGGTAAAATGTTTGCTTTTGTTGATAATCTGAAATATCGCCTCAGCACAGTCCTGTTTGATCTGTAGTTAGTGTCAAGATCTTTGTACCTTGGTTTATGAACTTGGCTAATAAGGGTCTCCAGAATATTTGTGTGATTCGGATTCGAAGCCTGTGTAACCCTGTTTTTAATTTTAAAAAGCAAGGATTTCAAACTAGTGCAAGGGCTAGTAAAGAAATCTTTGTTGAATTTGTGAATAAAATATTAATAAAATTTATGGGTCGCATGTTACTTTGAGCTAAAAGATACTTAATAGTTTAACACAGGGTTTCTTTTTAATTTTAGACGTGTTATCCTAATTGTGATTGGCCTATGGTTCATTTACATGCTCAAGATAAGCTTTGATTCTGATGAGTGCAACATGACAACAATTCATTATGTATATCCAGAACGTGGAAAGGTTGGTTGCAGACATTATTTTAGTAAATGTCACTAAGACATAATGGGCAATTGCTAACAAGAGATAAGAATGAGTTGTATTTTCCTCTCTGTCACATACCCAAGAACTAATTACCAATAGTACTCAGGTTTTTTTGAGTATGAAGAAATCAGCCTCTGATAATTATTAGTCTAGTCTTGAAGTAAATGGTAGCAAACTTGGTTATGAAAAGCAAGACCTGGAAAAAAGGGTAATATTTGCTCCAAAAAAATCATATTGTTGATGCCGAAACTGCTGCCTGTCTTGTCAAATGTATATCTTAAATTTACAGAATCCCTGTACATTGTCGACCAAATAGCTTGTAATAAAACCAACAGATAAACCCCCTTTACTGCAGTTGCATTCCTAGAATATACCAAACAACCAACCAATCAATCAATCTTTATTATGATCCAAGAACAGCTTAGTACAGCAAAAGGAACAAGTTAAAATGAGGATACTGTACTTAAAATATATTTTAAAATGGAGTAGCAGAATTAGTACACAAGATTAATAATGTTACAACTATTACTATGCCTATAATGTAGTGCTAGTAGTTTATTTAGCTGAAGAACCTGCCAGGATTGTTCTTCTGATCTTACACACTGGCACAGAACCTGGCAGTTTTTGTGGGTGAAGGTGGGCCTTTCATCAGATAGCACCCAGTGGGTGTATGTGCTGTTTAACTGGAGCTAGAATATACTGATATAATGTAACTTGACTTCTATGTCTTGATGTTTTAGAGAGCAAAGAAATATGCTGAACAAATTCTACAGGCCCAGTGTCGACCATCTTTTGTGAAGAAAGAAATGGGCAGGTTATTTGTAGACAAGTACAGTATAAACACATCTCCTTTTATAAGAAAAAACATAAATGCACAAGATGTCTTCAAATATGAACCACCCTTTGGATTCCACAAGCTTTCTAAAAAACTTCAGGACCTGTTGGAACTTTTACCTGAGTATGATTTACCAGAAGGCTTGCTGTCAAAGCACTGCAAGCATTGTGTTGTTATTGGGAATGGCGGGGTACTTCGTGGGTTGGAGTTGGGCTATGCCCTGAATCAATTCGATATTGTTATAAGGTAAGAAATTTCCCTTCAAATTCTAAGATAAGCATAATATTTTAAAGTAATCCAGATTATGAAAAGTATTGGCCTGTGTTGAAATTATCTGGGTGAGCAGAAAATGTTTGCCTCATAGGTGTCAGCTGAGGGAGTAGAAAGGGGTCTTCACTTCCACCCTGGAATCCTTGTTTGTTTGTTTATTGCAATGTACACAACCTGTTGTACATTTAACTAGTCAGCAAGAAGTTTAACGTCAGCAAGAGTCTGAGGGTTAAGGTCAGCAAGAGCCTGGTTGTGAGACTGACTGTACTTACTCTTCCTTGTGACTGACTGTACTTACTCTTTCCTTGCCTTCTTCTACATCAGCGCCTTTCAGGACCAGCAGGTAGTTCAGTTGAACACTGTTTGTACTGATTTAATAACACTGCTTCTGCAAATTTTAGCAAAATATGGTACTGTACATTGGTAATTTATTTATTTATTTAAAATATTTCTCTCCTGCTTCCCTCACTTGAGAGTGACCCGAAGCGGCAACTATGTTATAAATGGTATACACTTTCTAGGTTTTAAAGTCCTTTAAAGCCCTAAAATTGGGCAATTGGGGCAAAATTAAATGAAAAATTACATCCCCAGACACTTATAGATAGCATGATTTGCTGGGTTTTTTTTTTTTGGGGGGGGGAGATCATGTTTAGGTATTTCCAAGGTATTTAAAGATCTGGGAAGGGCAAAAATGACTCCCTTAGAGATTGATTACTTCTGTTTTGCAGAATGTTTCCAAGACAAAGGAGGTAATTATAGAGTGTGGGAATCCTTTCCTTAACTGCTTTTTTCATTGGTGTCAGAGATAAGGGTAGTCATATATTCTTAGGCCGTGAACTTCCCTCCACATAAACATTTGTTAGTATCCTATAAGGATAACTGAACCCATTATCCCACTATCACACGACCCATTCCACCTGACAGAGACCTCCACTCCTTTAGGAAGCCACCATAAGGCCTTTGCTGCTTCAGAGTAAGTGAGGTTCTGCTCCAGGCTAGGGAAATCCATGATAGGTTTCAATTTCTTGTTGTTTCTGCTTGTAAACCAACTAGCTTTGGTAAGACCTTCAGAATTGGTAGTGATTGCCAAAAGGTTCAAAAGGGACTGGAATCCACCTATCAGCCTAGACTTCAAATAAAAATACAAAAGGTCTTCTGTAAAGTTCAAAAGCTTTATTATGTACTAGCAGAGGTACCCGCTTCGCTGGGCAGTGCAGGCTTACCTGCCCTCTGCGCGGTGGCTGCCTATGGCGGCCTTGCCTCACCTAGCGGTGCCATGGTGGGTGCCTGCGGTGGCCTTGCCACTGTAGTTTCTCCCGCCTGTGGTGGGCTTGACTCAGGTGCTGGTGCTGCGTTGGGCCTACCCCCCCATCCTGGACCCTGCCCCCCATGTGGGGCCTAATGTGTGGGACCCTCACCCACCATCCCTGCCGTGTGGTCCCCCTCCCCACCCCCCACCCTCAATGTGTTTGGGAAGGCCTATTTGTTGCTGCTCCAGGTCTCCCTTCCCTGGGCGTCCATGCAGTGGGCCCGAGTCTTCCTCAGCTGAGGCTTCTCAGCGACGGCAGCTCCCGGCGGCTCTCCTCCTCTGGCGTCCGGGTCCTTGGCATGGCGGCGAGGTCCAGCTCCCTGGCAGCTTTGGCTTCCGGGGGGCGTGCGCAAGGTCGGATATCCAGCCTGGCGTGGTCCCTGGTGCCTTGTGGGTGGGCGCACACCACACATGCGTGCTGGGATTCTGGGTGGGCGCAGTCCAAGGCCTTGACGCCACGCCCCAGGCACTGGGGGCACCCTCTTCATGGCTCCTTTTCGGGGTGATGGCCCCCAGAGCACGTTGCCAGTACCCCGCGCCGGACACACCAGGAGTGCAAGGTAGGCGGTGCTGGCGTTGTCCGGGCGGGGGGTGCAGGTCTGGCGCTGTGTGTTGGTAACATACTGCGCTGGACCTTGATTTTAGTTATATAGATAAAAATAGATTCAAATCAGGAATACAAAACAAAAATAAAGAGGAACATTCTTCTCCCCGCCTTTCCCATTGTTAAAACAAGAAAGGTACCACTATCTATTTATATTTCGTGGCCTAGCCAACTAATACAATAAGGATTTAATTTCTCTACGTTCTACTCACAAGCCCCTGTAGTCAGCCTCCTCCTGCTTAAGCATTTTATTTCTTCTTCTCTGTCCTAAGACTAACACTCCTATCTTCTATCCTTTGCCTCAACCTCTCTAGCTTATCCAGTAAACTTCCAACTTTTAATGTCTATCAACTTCCCTTCCATTCTCACGTTCCCAGGTTGTTTTGACTATCTCCAGAGGATAAGAATTTGTATCTCAGCACACTTTAAGGCCTCTGGTTTCTCCAGGAATTAGCCCCCTCTGAGGAAGGAAAGTGAATGAACAGAATCCATTTTAAATCACAAAGTCGAGACCCCCTTTTAAATTCCTTACATATTCAAGATGCCTATTGTGTTCTGAGTTAATCATGTCAAGTTCCAAACTCCCCTCCTATTGTTTATAGCCTTCTAAATGTCATTGAATGTGATGCTAAGGATGAAAGCATCAACACAAATAAACAAGAAAAATACACCAATGTGTTGTGGTGGTGCATGATGTTAATGCAAATTATTCCCACCTACATTTGAGCAGTTTTGCACTCTTGAAAATGTTTTGCAGACACCCTAGTTCTCTTTTCAATGTACAGGTGAAACTCGAAAAATTAGAATATCATGCAAATGTTCATTCATTTCAGTAATGCATCTTTAAAAGTGAAACAAATATATGAGATAGACTCATTACATGCAAAGCGAGATATGTCAAGCCTTACTTCGTTATAATTGTGATGATTATAGGGTATAGCTTATGAAAACCCCAAATTCACAATATAGAAAATTAGAATATTACATGAAATCATTAACACAAGGATTGGAAACAGAACAATAAGCATGCATATGTACTCAGTACTTGGTTCGGGGCCCTTTTGCATCAATTACTGCCTCAGTGCGGCGTATCATGGATGCTATCAGCCTGTGGCACTGCTGAGGTGTTGTGGAAGACCAGGATGCTTCAATAGCAGCCTTCAGCTCCTCTGCATTGTTCGGTCTCATGGTTCCCATCTTCCTCTTGGCAATGCCCGATAGATTCTCTTATCGGGTTCAGATCAGACAGGTTTGCTGGCCAATCAAGCGCTGTAATCCCATGGTCATTGAACCAAGTTTTGGTACTTTTGACAGTGTGGGCAGGTGCCAAGTCCTGCTGGAAAATGAAGTCAGCATCCCCATAAAGCTCATCTGTGGAAGGAAGCATAAAGTGCTCCAAAATCTCCTGGTAGACGGCTGCGTTGACCCTGGACTTAATGAAGCCCAGTGGACCAACACTAGCAGATGACATGGCTCTCCAAATCAACACAGTGGAAACCTCACACTGGACTTCAACCATCTTGCCTTGTGTGCCTCTCCATTCTTCCTCCAGACTCTGGGTTCTTGGTTCCCAAATGAGATGCAAAGGTTGCTCTCATCAGAAAAGAGGACTTTGGACCACTGAGCAACAGACCAGGTTTTTTTTTTCTTTAGCCCAGGTAAGACGCTTCTGACATTGTTTGTTGTTCAGGAGCGGCTTGACAAGAGGAATACGACATTTGAAGCCCATGTCCAGGATCCGTCGGTGTGTGGTGGCTCTTGATGCACTAACTCCAGCCTCACTCCACTCCTTGTGAAAGTCCCCAACACTTTTGAATGGCCTTTTCCTCACAATTCTCTCTAGGCTGTGGTCATCCCTGCTGCTTGTGCACCTTTTTCTTCCACACTTTCCCCTTCCACATAACTTTCTATTAATGTGCTTTGATACAGCACTTTGGGAACATCCAGCTTCTTTTGCAATTACCTTTTGGGGCTTTCCCTCCTTATGGTTTTCTGCATAACTGTCAGGTCAGCAGTCTTTCCCATGATTGTGATTCCTACAGTACCAGCCTGAGAGACCATTTAAAGGCTAAGAAACCCTTTGCAGGTGATTAGAGTAGGACACTTTGAGCCTAGAATATTGAACCTTTTCTCACTATTCTAATTTTCTGAGATTGTGAATTTGGGGTTTTCATAAGCTGTACCCCATAATCATCACAATTATAACGATTATATCTCGCTTTGCATGTAATGAATCTATCTCATATATTTGTTTCACCTTTAAAGATGCATTACTGAAATGAATGAACATTTGCACGATATTCTGATTTTTCGAGTTTCACCTGTAGATGGGTTGGTTTTCAAATAAGAAACTTTTTTTAAAAAATATTTTGTACATAGCATATATTTTCAAGATCAATCTAAAATTGAAGGCCAGTGTAGTACTGTATAGTATAGTATAGTAGTACTGTATAGTACTGTACAAGTACTCGGGAGACCAGAATTCAAATCTCTGCATAGATATGGAAACTTGGTGTGTGATGACAGTGTTAAACTACTAGTTCAACATCTCATATACTTTGAAAATCCTGTTGGGGTTGCCAACAATTGGAATTGACTTTAATGATACATAAAACACATATAGTTAAAATCAGGGGATCTCAAATGAAGTGTTTTAATTATTTTAGTTTATCTTATGGTATCACTGATTTGTGATCTCTTTGCTCCATAGATTAACTAATGCACCTGTTCAGGGGTTTACAGATGATGTTGGTAATAAAACTACCATAAGGATGACCTATCCAGAAGGTGCCCCTTTATCTCCACATGAATATTACCCAAATAGTTTGTTTGTTGCTGTTTTATTTAAAAGTGTTGATTTTGGTTGGCTTCAAACAATGTTGAAAAATGAAACACTGGTAAGTAATATCAAAAAATATCTTGCCACATTTTGGTTTTGTGTTACTTAAATATTAGCAATAGCAATTACACCTATATAACATACCATAGTGCTTAGTGCACTCTCTGGGTGGTTCACAGGTAATTAGCATTTCACCCCCAACATGCTGGGTACTCATTTTACTGACCTCCGAAGGATGGAAGACTGAGTCAACCTTGATCCCTGTCAGGATTTAACTCACATCAGTAGTTTTGGTTGCAGTACAGTTTAGACCAGGGGTGCCCAAACTTTTCGGGCCATGGGCCAGTCACGTGGTTCAGCAGGTTGGTCATGTGGTTCCTCCCACCGGAAGCAAAATGCGCCTATGCATGTGCAAAACACTGCTGTAAATACACCTATGGCTGTCATAAATGCATTCTGCAAATGCACAGGTGCATTTTACTTTGGCTTCTTAGGGCGGTGTAGGCAGGATGAATTGGTTTTGGGGGCCGGATTTGGCCCACAAGCCATAGTTTGGGCACCCCTGGTTTAGACAGATAATTTTTATGGCTTCGTGTTTACCACATGCAATTCTCGTTTGGAGTTCATGTAGTTTTTTAAATGTTTAGCTACCATTACTTTCTTGCCTGTTGTGCAAGAATTTTGGGGTTCTTCATGATAAATATGTATAATGTCTTACTAGTGTCATAATAGGAATTCTGCAACTTAGATAAGAACCATGTGCAGGGGTATAGTGGTCAAACTGGGAATTGTTGGAAAGGAATGGAGTGAAAATAAAATAAATCAGAGTAGACAAGATACTCTGCTTCATAAAGAGGTGGTTTGTTTTATACAAGAACAGAAATACCGTATTTTTCGGACCATAAGACGCACCTGACCATAAGATGCACCCAGAAAGTAAACAAAACAAGACAAAAATGTTGTGACACCTTAAAGACTACATGCATGCGCGTGCACACACGAAATACACACACATGACACACAGCACCCACACCCGACACACAACCCACAACCACCACACCCACACACATCACACATGACACAACATACCCACACAACATTACACACACACACACCTTGGAACTAGAAATAGAGACTTACTGTTAAGGTATTTCCAAATACCTGTTGTTGAATCTTCTGAAGAACTGCGGCATAAATAACGCTCAGAAGTCTTTAGTTCCTTTTTCATTAAATTATTTAACAAAACTAACCAAATTCTCTAACTATGAGAACAATACAACTAACACAGTCACCTTCTCACAGGTGAGTGAGAGGAACGGAACTTAACACTTGATGACAGTTACTTGGTGATGTCATCAGGTAGGTAGGAAAATAACGATCACTGATTGGTTCTTTCCGGACATTTGAAAATATGTTGAGCACTCATAATACAGCATAGTGCTGACACTTACCCAGAAGGGGTAAGGGTCATGGAGGCGGCTTGGCCTGCCCCTCCCCCGCGATGACGTTTAAGGCCAAGCGGTGAGCAAAGCGCGCAAGAAAAGCGGCGGCGGAGGGAAACCCCCGGCGGAGGCCACACCGCCCTGGGGGGCGGCGGCAGCATCAATGGGGCCTTGGACATCTACACAGGCCTCGAGCCGGCCACTGCGGAGACCACCAAGGCAGCAGCTTTATCGGCGGCAACACCGGTGGAGGTAGCGGAGGCCTAGGTAGGCGCAGTGAGGCTCTGGTGCACACCAGGTGCACACCAGCCGCTTCTAGCAGCAGCAGCAGCAGTGCCTGTAGTTCAATCCAGGTGGGCAGGTAGAGGGTCAAGGGTTGAGCCGCTCAGGCGCTGCTCTGCCTCCACCGGTGTTGCCACCGCCAAAGCCGCCTCCAGGCTTCCATGCTCCACTCTGCCTGCTACCTCACTCAGCTCCCAGGCAGGCACCTCCTCCGCCTCCATCTCTTCCACTGCCGCTGGATCAGCTACTGAGCAATGGAGCATGCACGCTGAGCAATGGAGTCGGCAAGTGGGTGTGGCCGGCCAAGTGGGCATGGCCTAGGGGAACTTTTGCTACCGGTATGCTGTCTAGAAAGGCTGTTAAAGGATATTTGTTTGCCTGTAGTGTCCCACACACTACGGGCAAACAAATATCCTTTAACAGCCTTTCTAGACAGCATTCGGACTATAAGATGCACCCTCATTCCCCCCCCCCCCCCCACACACACACACTTTTTTTTGGGAGGAAGTGCATCTTATGGTTTGAAAAATATGGTACTTGGATGACTTCATTATAGTAGGGAATGACATGCTTTTATCTCAATAAACCTCCAAAGTCTGAAAAACAGGAGTTTCATTCTCCTTAAAGCATTAGTTCTAGCTGGAGGTAATGACTGTGGGGAATTACAATTCAAAAACATATGGAAGTCTACAGTTGTCCAGCCATTATGTATTTAGTGCCAGAATTTTAGTATTATACTAGGAAAGGTTGCCCGGCGTTGCCGGGCTGTTTTAAATGGTGTTGGAAAGTTTTTGTTGTTAATGTTTGTAAAGAAGAGGTTAGTCTATAATTGAAATTTTTAAAATTTTTATTTATACAAATTTTTTTGGTGGCCTGTTATAAACTGTGATGAGTTTTGTTTGGTGTTTTGGTTTTGTGGATGAAAAAAAGAATAAAGGATGTTATACTTTTCCCAAAAAAATTATTTAACCCAATATTTTTAGTATGTATTTTTTTAAATTGTTGTACCATAGGTAATAATTTTAAAAATGTGAAAGTACATGTTTTTCACAATAAATGTTTTTAAACTGTGTATTGATGTTTTTGCTTTTTATTTGAGTAAAAATTCAGCACATGATTTTTGAATAGTTTTTATTTTATTTTATTGACATCTGTTTTTGATTTGTGTAAAATTGTGATTTTGTGTTATTTGTTTTTACTTGTTTTTACTCTTGGGGCCTTTTGTGTGGGGCTGTTGTGTCTTTTTGAATTTTTTTTACTATTGTGGGCAGCAAGTGGTGCTGGTAGGGGTTATCTTGTATTTTGACTGTTTTTTCTCTCGTGGCCTCTGGGTGGAGCTTCTTCCAGTAAGTAGTCTCTTTCTTTATTCATTTCTTTTCCAGTCGTTGTGGTGTGAGGTCGTGTGGTGGTGAGTTGGCTGTTTTTCTTTATTTGGGGTGGTGGTGGTGGTTGGATTTTGTGGTGTTTGGCTGGGTGCTGGGTGTGTTTGGAAATGTTTGTTGTTGTTTACTTTGTATTTTTTTTGGTGTTATTTTTGTTTGTTTTTGTGTATTTTTGAATGTTTTTGATTGTTTTTGTGTTTTTTGGTGTCCTATCGAGGGATCCCCTCTCTGCCATCTCCCCTGGCTCTGGAAGGCTTGGGGGGACAGACCCCTTTTGTCTCCCCAAACCTTCCAGACTCCTGGGACCCAGGAGAGGGGATCGAATCCAGGCCACCCTCTGATATTAAAAGGGAAATCTCAATTGTGGTTTCCCCTTTAATATCAGGGGGGGAGGGTTTGTGATCCCCCTCTCCGCTGGCTGGTTGGGTGGAGAAAAGGGGTCTGTCTCTCCAACCCTTCCGGACCCAGGAGAGCCATCGGAGAGGGGGATTCCCCCACCCAAAACTCTGTTTTTAAAGAGAAGTAACCGTTTGGTTTCTTCTCTTTAATATGGGGCGTGTGTGTGTGTGTGGGGGGGAGGGGAATCCCCTCTCTGCCAGTTCCCCTAGGGTCAGGAGGGTTGGGGAGACAGACTCCTTTGGTCCCCCCAACCCTCCCAACCCCAGGGGAGCCAGTAGAGAGGGGGAGCACAACACCCCCCCACCGAGTGATATTAAAGGGGAAACTCCGATTAGGAGCTTCAGGCGCCGTTGGGGAGGGGGGCTTTGGTTCCCGCGGCTTGGCGGACTTGCTCTCCCGGTGTTTTTGTTTTTGTTTGTTTTTTTGCGCGCCGGCTTCCTCAGCGTTCTGCGCGCTCATGGCGCGCAAGACGCTGGGGCTTGTAGTTATGGGTTTGTGCTTTGTGTTTGTGCTGCGTTTTTTTAAAACGGTTTTCTTTTGATTGGCTGCGGTGCGTTTCCGAACGTTCCTTGCGCCGCGCCATGCGAGAGCCTCTCAGCCTGATTGGCTCTGGCGCGGCGCAAGGAGTGTTGGGAAATGAAGTTGTTTCCCTTTTTTCGCGTTTGTGGGGCTATTGCCCCACTGCCTGTTTTCTCAATCCTTTGTTGACCTGCGGACCCAGATCGGCCGTGTGCACGAAGGGTGAGTGGAGGCAAGTAGGGCGAGGCATAGCAACTTATAGCAAGTACCAACGGTTAACCCTTGGTTTTATAGGTTAAGATTTAGGGTGATTTTGGGAGGGAAACTGGTTATGATGGCCTTAGCCAATGTGTGTTGTACTTCTTATAATAGATTTCAAAGCTTGTAATCATATTTTCTCCGCTCTTTAGCCGCTCTGGATGAGACTGTTCTTTTGGAAGCAGGTGGCTAAGAAAATACCTGTGATGCCTAAACAGTTTCGCATCTTGAACCCACTGATCATTAAAGAGACTGCTTTGAATATTCTGGAGTATCCTGAACCTCAACGAAAGTTCTGGGGATGGGATACGGTATGTGTATATTTTGTGGATGAAGATAGATCTTATAGTTTTCTTTTTGCTACTGTTTAGTCATTATAAAATGCTATTTGCAATTTATTTAAGCATTTCTGGTTTTTTTTTTCAAATGGCATGTTCTTGAAAATCTAGAAGCTCCTATATTTGAAGTTACATTCTCTGTTATAGTCTGATATAATATAATATAACATAACATATAATATATAAAGCAAAATAACTGAACTGTTTCAAGAGTTTAATGAAAATTAAGTGGAAATAGTTTCATTATCCCCTAACTTGAATCTTGACATAATAAATTTAGTGACTTGCTAGAAGGTCATATATGTACAGTAATACCCCGTATAAATGAAAAGTTTGGTTTCATGATGTCTTTCATTGTACGTTTTTGTTGTTGTACGATACATGTATCGTATAACGAAAAACCCTATGGGATGTATCATACAATGAAAAACTCCATAGAGATGCATTGTAACCAGCACAGACTTCAGGGAAAAGCCAAGGAAACGTGCTGGAACCTTTAAAAACTTTAAGAAATGATTGTTTAAAGAAACATGCCAAACCACCCTGACGTTAAGGGGGGGGGGCATACAGTATTTGAAAACTTTTAAAAACTTTATGAAGTGCTTTTTTAAATGGTAAAAACAGTACTGTACATTGCAAAAACATGTCAAAATACCCAGAATTTAGGGGAACAAACCATGAAACATTTTTAAACTCTTAACTTTATGAAGTGATTGTGTAAAGGATACATTCTCTACACACCTTCCAAGATCACCAAAACACACCACAAAAACTGATGAAAGCCACCCCCACCCCCCAAAAAAAACTTTCCACATGTCCTGACAATAGTAAGCAAACCACAGTGCACTGCTGGGTGAGGATCTAAACATGCATAGTCAGAGAATGAATCCACCCCATTGGACATGCATGCCATTTGCTAACCAGGGTAGCAATGCCCAAAGGATTTTTTTAAAGGCCCCATAAACATGGGGCAGACTTTGAAGCTCATACCTCAGAGATGCATGCATTGTGCCCACATGAAGCCATGTGCAGAGGACTCCATTTTAAAAGCTAACAGTTTTAGCAGCAGGCCCAGAATGGATGACAAAATCCCCCCCCCCAAAAGCAGTACCCCAAAACAACACACAGGACAAAGGAATTTCTTTTAAAAAAAATTTTACCAGCAGCCCAAAGATTGCTCCAAAAATACCCCCCCCCCAAGCAGTGCCCCAAAACAACACACAGGACAAAGGAATTTCTTTTTTAAAAAACATTTTGCCATCAGCCAACATATTAATCCCTACCCCCCTTCCATCCACCTCCCCACCCCCAAGCGATTCGGACCCAAAATCTTATCTGCCTACCTTTCCACTGTGCCAAAGAGTGCTCCAAGAATCTGAAGAATGCAAAGAATGCTTTCCAAAAATGCAGAAGAAATAATCCAAAAAAATCGAAATCTCACTCAAAAACGGCTCCAAACAACTCCACCTACTCACTCCTTGCCTCCTGCAAACCCACAGTCAAGCATGCACTTTTGAAACCGCCCAGGCACACAGCAGCCTGGGGGGAAAAGCAATGTATCGTACAATGAAAAAATTTGTTATACGGAACAAAATAAATTCAAAATTCTTTTTGTTGTACATTTTTTTCGTTGTACGATGCATTCATTGTACGGGGTACCACTGTACCCTTAAATGCATTGAAGCCCAACAGGTTGATTGTGTTTTTAAATGTCCTCTGAGACCATTTAAATCCAAGAATTGTCTTCCATTTCAATTCTTGTTTTATATTTTGTTATAGGCCAAAATATGCCCACGCTAGTCAAACTTTATTCTGAAGGAAAAGCAGTTACATGTGACTCAATACAGTGTACTTCTGATCTAAACGAGGGTCCTGTGCTTGCTATCCACAAAATACCCATCCAACTGACAGCTGCATTGTGTTTCTAAAGGTGTAGTTTACCATAAATAAATTTGGGGGTGGGGTAGAATTTGTAGATGGTGGTGCTGTGTATTTCAGTGAAAAATAGGTGAGGATCTTAATCAAGAGCAGTGGTGGCCAACTACAGCCTGCGGGTCGGATCCGGTCTGCAATGCCAAATCATCTGGCGCCTGATGCCCTCACCACTCTCGGAAGCGGAAGTAAAACATGCCATAAACATGCGCAAAACGCTGCCATAAATGCACCCACGTGACCGGCCCGCTGAGCCATGTGACCGGCCTGTGGCCCAAAACGTTTGGCCACCCCGATCAAGAGTATAATCTGTATTGGATCCCACACAATTGTTTTCTTTCAGAATAAAAGTAGCTGTCTAAAACCAAGCATGTTTGATGTAACATGTTCTTAAAGCTTCCAGTAGCTCATTTCATTTTTCCTTTGTCATATTTGTCCCTTTGAATTTAATGGACCTTCTTTCCCAAATTCTTTCAGTTTTTATTGCCCAGTTTGGCTTCTCCATGTTGAAACTCCAATGTAAGGTTGCCAGTCTAATACTCTTTGAATGTTGAGAAATGTATGTCTGGTTTTACTGTTAGTGCTTGCCTTCTCTCACATAAAGTAGGCATTTTGACCCTGAGAGGATTTGCATTTTTAGCTGTGGGAAAGAGAGAAGAATTTTTGGCAAAGTAATATGGCAGCTAGTGAAATATCAAATTTTTCATTTTTCTGTTCTTAAAAAACACACATAGGCAAAAAACATCAACTATGGTTAAAGTCTAGATTATTTTGTGATTATAATATTGTGAACAAGAACTGTTCATTTCTTCCTCTCTTTGGTTCTATGGAATGCCTATAAGTTAGTTGATTTTCAGCACAGAGCAATAGTATATACTCCATTGTCTATGCCGCCATGTTTTTCTAAATTTGGGAATGTTCTTTTTGCCCATGTAGAATGTACCTACAATTGGAGTGACAGCAGTTGTTCTGGCTACGCATTTGTGTGATGAAGTGAGTTTAGCTGGCTTTGGATATGACCTTGATCAACCAAACACACCATTGCATTATCATGATAATCTTTGTATGGCAGCAATGAATAGACAAACGATGCACAATGTGACGACAGAAACAAAATTTCTTCAGAAGCTGATAAAGGAAGGTGTTGTGAGAGACCTGAGCGGGGGACTACATTGCGACTTCTGCAGAAAAACAAACTTGTGATCGAAACTCAGCCCAGTGACTGTATTCTTTATATTCTTTCTCTCTGGAAGAGATCCTGACATTGTTTCCATCAGGCACAGCACCCTGAAGAACAAACATCTCAAGGACTTTCTGTTAGTAGTAGTTTTTATATCCTCAAAAATAACATTTTACTTTCCACAGTAATCATCTGAGATCATGTCAATTTAACATGTTTTTAATATTTTGGGGTGAGATCCAGAATTCTGGTCTTACCTGGTTATTATAGCAGGGGTGTGTTTCCAAACCTAATTAAAAGAGCATTTCTTAGACTGATGATTTGTTCTCATGCACAGCATTTTGATTTCCCTCCCTTAGGAATATGGAGAATTAGGTGAGTAGCATTTGTCGGAAAAGTAATCATTGGCATACCACTACTATTTATTTCATTTTCTTCATGCATGTACTGTACTTGTTAGGCAGTAGAGACAAAGGATTACAGAGCATTTTCACTGACATGGCTGGAAGGTCCAATACCCCAGTCCCAAAATAATAGCTGTGGCCATTAGTAGTAGGTCAGGTAGAGCCAGATTTGTATTAAATTCCAGACCTGTCTGTTACATACTATTTTATGACTGGGTATTGCAAAATTGTATGCACCTTTGTATGCAAAGTGTGAATATGACAATAAGCTACTTTTTCATTTGGAATACAAGGTATTTAATGTTTTTGTTTATGATCAAACTTTGAGAAGGGGTTTAAGTTGCTACTATTGATTTGGTTGTTTTAAAGTATTGGTGCATTGAAACAATTGTAAAAATATTTTCCCAAAAAAATATGAATGTAACGCAACAGGTGCAAAGTAGCGGAAGTGCTTTTGCTGCCGATTCTCTTTGCTGAATCAAAACTCTATTTCTGTGTTATCATAGGAAGATGTTTTTGGTATACTTTCTGGAGAAGGTATGCAAGAGTAGCAAATAATCCTGATAGTGTTCAGTATGCTTCCACCCTGTCTGCACGTTTCACAAAATTGAAAGAAACTGAATTTAATAGGAAACTGATTAAACGTAGTAGACACAAAGGGATCCTGCACTCTTTTACAGTGTAGCATATTGTCTCTCACACAGTCCAACAGCAGTCCAGGTAAGTTAGCTCTCTCCCTTTCCAGGAGTCTGTAAGAGGCTCTGGTTTGCCATCTGACCTCTGTGCCCATCTTTTCCATTAAAATGTATTAGAATTCATATGGTTCTGAAAGAAACTTCTGTTTTGCACATGCTTTACTTTGTTTGTGGAATTGTATTGGAATCCAAGATGCCATTGTCTTTCTTCCATGTTAGTTTTCTGTTTTCTCAATGCTTCTGTTCCTCCCATTAAGAAAAAAAAAGTCAAGGAAAAAAGATGGAATAGTTGTACAGTGCTAGGAACCTTGTGCCTCTCAGAGCACTACTAGAAGCCACTGAGTATGCTGAGTATTCATTGGATTGTTCTGTGTTGTTTGATTGTTCTATTCATGGCAGTTACTTATAGTCCTCTTTGCAGGATGCTAATGTTCCAAGTGGGATAATAAAATAAATTAATAAAATCATAACACTAAAAACAATACATAAGGATTTTCCCCAACTTATTGGTACATAGGAGGCCTACCGTAATGGGTGGAGGGGGAGGGAGAAGGGAGAACAATCTAGTCGAAGCAAAGGTTGTGAGGCTTTGATTGACTGCCTTCCCATCTCTTTCTTTAAATCTTTTGTGAAGGGCAGTTGCCTTGTGGTGGAAAGGTAAGTCTAGCTGGAGCAAGCCCCTGATCTGATCTTTGCCTTTAAGTATCATTCTTCTGCTTACATCAGTATGAACCTAGCACCAGAAGCCCAAGTCACCACTCCTGCTGATCAGGGCTTCTGGGAATTGAAGTTCAAGAACACCTGGAATGTCAAGGTACACTATCATGGTATGGATGTCTCCCTATGCAAGTTACATTTATTTTCTGTTGGACTGATCAGTGCATTGTTGCTTTAAATGGGATGATATATTTAATGTTGGAAGTACTTTTCACTACAATGCATGTTGAGAATACTAAAGCAATTTCTTCTCAAGCCAGAAACTGTTGCTTGCAATTGTACAGCTTGCTGTTTTAAGCTACCCTTGAACATTTAAAATTCTGTGTGTTATGCAGAATGAGACACTTTCAAGGTTTGTGCTGGATTCCACTCCAGTTTTGGAATTTTTAATCGCATTTTGGCTCCAGCAGAAGCTCTCAACGCAACCAGGAAGTGCCGGAAATTCCCTCTACTCCTCATCAGCTGTTCGGTGGCATTTTTCCTGCAATTACAAGGGCTGGCCATTAGATGACGATGTCGAAAATGTGATGAATATGCATTGAAAATAGAAAATATCAGCTCCGGAACTCACTCGCCAAGAAAGAAAGAAACCCACGTTTTTTTCTTTTCCAAACTCTTTCTAAAGGTCATTTAGGAATTTGTCACTGTGTTTTCAACACTTTAGAAAGAGTTTTCAACAGAAAAATTTTTTTTTGGCTCTTTTCTAACCTCCAGAACATTTTTTGTTTTTCAATGCATTCCTATGGGAAACCATGCTTCGCTTCATGGAAAAATCGCTATAAGCAAAACCCCTCAGAACTGATTAATTCCGTAACCCGGGGTTTTACTCTACAGGTTTCAGTTTGGAAGCGTCCTCCTCAGATCGAGCCCTTTCTCAGTGGAACAATCAGGCACTTCCAGCCAATTCTCTGCCTGTTAGACTTTGAACTTATAAGGCAGCTTCTCTGATGTGAAACATTCTTCTTTAGTTATTGGGAAGTCCAATTCTGAACATCCCTGCATGAAAGAGGTAGAATCCGAAATATGTATGCTTCTCCTTGCTGCTACCTTGCTTTAGCTGTGCATATAAATGTTGAACTCAGAGTCCTGAGCCTTAAGTTTTAAAATATTTTGTAAACTTTCAGCTGGGTGGTGTCTTTCAGTGCTCCATGCTAAACTACAGTATCAGCAAGTGTGCACTCTCTCTTCCGGACAACTTTGCCTCTGTATGGGCTTTCTTACAGCCCTGAAACAGGACTTGTGGGCTGAGCCAATGCAAATGCTTTAGCTAATCTTGTTCACTAAGATTTAAATCAAATCATTATTTATTACGGTCCAAGACCAGCATAGAACAGCAAAAGGAACAGAAGTTAAAATGAGGGTACTTAAAATATATCAAGAGACAGAAGTTAAAATAAGGGTGCTTAAAAAGGAGTGTTTCTGCTCAGAGTTAGTAAAGGTTTTCCTTGCTCAAAAGCCAGTCGTATCAGACTCTAGGGTTCAGTGCTCATCTCTGTTTCAAAGCCAAAGAGCCAGCACTGTCTGCTTCTGCAGACGTTTCCATGGTCATGTGGCAGACATGACTAGACACCAAAGTGCATGGAACGCTGTTTACCTTCTTACCAAAGTGCCCCCTATTTATCTACTTGCAATTTCTTGCTTTCGAACTGCTAGGTTGGCAGGAGCTGGGACAAAAAGGGGAGCTCATTCCGTCCTGCAGTACTCGGGAATTGAACTGCTGACCTGGCTAAGAGTCAGCGTCTTACCCACTTGAGCCACTGCAGAGTTAAGGAGTAGTAAAATTAGTATATAAAATCAATAATGTTACAACTACAGTGGAACCTCAGTTAACAAATAGCTCGGTTAACATAAAAGTTGCACAACAAAAGGAAATCCATAGAAAATAGTGGCTCGGTTTATGGATTTTTTAAAAAACTTTCATCAGATAGTGGGTGTATGTGCTGTTTGGCCGGCCAGGTTACTTGCAGAGCAGTGGAGTTATGAACTTGTTTCGGATGTCTCTATAAAAAGGGCAGATGCATAGAATATGTTCTGTGGTTTCAATTTCTCCAGTGTCACAGGGGCATTTTGTCTCTGTCATTGGTGTCCTTTGGAACTTTCCCTCGAGAATCATAGAAGGGAGGGCCTGACAGTGGGCTAAGGTAAATGTTTTCCAGTGACTGGGTATCTCCAATTGGAGCAGGTACAACAATGGGTCAGGGTCAGGGCAACAACGTGTCTCCAAGACTCTGGAGCCAGGAAGGTAGGAGCCCTGGCTAGGTCTGCTTGCCTTTCCATGTCTAGTGTTCTCTGTTTAATGGTCTGTTTTGCCTGGTTGTGACTCATGGCCTGTATGAGAGGTTGGGAGAGGACAAGATACTGTAGTCTGGATTGGATGTTTCTTCTCCATGTTGATTGGTAGTTGTCCTGGAGAGTTAGAAGGGCCAGGCCACTGGGATTAAACAGAATTTTGAGCCATTGTTGAGGGTGGCTAACCAGCCACAAAGGCAACACCGTTGCCCCGTCAGTGCAGGGAAACAAATCCTTGTTTCCCTTCATTGACGGGCGGTGTGAATTTTGGTCTACAGAGGTCTGCTTGCCTGGGAACTGTGTTTCCAGGCAAACGGACCTCAGTAGATACCTTCCCTGAAGAGCGCTGGGCTGCCTTTTTCCTGGGAACATGCTGCCCAGGGCAAAAACAGCTCAGCACTCTTCGGGGAAGGTGTCTTTGGAGCTCCACCTACCTGGAAACATCCCCCATCCAGACCCCAACAGCCTCCAGACACCCATAACATTTTTGTCTTTTTTTTGCTGTTCTGTTTTCTTTACTCTCAGATATGATCTCCAGTTGGTTGCTGTTGCAGTAATTAGCTAGAGTTGCCAATGCTCTTCTGAGACCTATTGTAGTCCTAGAGATAATTACAGCATCATCCGCATATAGGAGCATGTGTATGAGTTTTTCAGCAAGCTTGGGAGGGCGGAAGGCAGGTCAACCATATCATTGATGAAGAAGTTAAATAGAAGTGGGGCCAGTACACACCCTTGCTCGACACCTTTCTGTGTGGGTACCACTCTAAGGTATCCCTGCTGGAAGTCTCTGCCGTTAAGGTTAGTGTTGGTATGGAGAGCGCAGATCAGGTGGAGCAGCCGGCGGTCAACGGAAGTTTTTTCTAGCTTTTCCCACAGCTTGATCCTGGAGATTTAAATTTTCTCCCACTGTAAAAAGTTGTAATAGTGGTTAGGAGTGTCACAATTAAGCATTTAGTTTAAGAAAACACTTGACTAGTATTTCTGTTTTCTAAATGTGGAGTGAAAGGAAAATTGTTTAAGCATTCCTCCTATTTCCATTAGTTTCTCATCCTGTGCCCATTCTCACACAGCTATGCCCATGGTTCCCATCCTTGGGTTCCCAGATGTTCTTGTGCTACAACTCCCAGATATACACTGGATTGGATTTAGACTTGGTTACACTTAAGTCCCCTTGGAGTCTGTGGAAACATAGTCAAGCTATCTTATGGTCTCCTGATTTCTTTTGGATGAGATGCAACTCAGCCTGCTGTTCTTAAACTGTAAGTTATGTCTGTATTTGATACTATGGAGGAGAGCTAATTAAACTTCTAATCACAAAATCAAGACATTTTATTTTTCAGAAATGAACTGGATCTTTGTGGTTTTGTTATTTATCAATGTCTTGATCTTCATCATGTGAACCAACAAGGGTTAGTGTGGTATTTAACGTGTTCGAGTGAGACTCTAGGTCAGGGGTGCCCAAACTATGGCCTGTGGGCCAGATCCAGCCCATGCCAATTCATCTGGCCCACGCTGCCCTTGTTGCTCCCAGAAGCAGAAGTAAAATGCACGGTAGCAACGAGGGCTTCATGGGCTGGATGAATTGTTGTTAGGGGGCAAATCCAGCCCACAGGTCATAATGACCGGCCCAAAACGTTTGGGCACCCCTGGCATAGACAATGCTAAGGAAGGATAGGAACTGCTGACCAACAGCAGCCTTGAAAGCTACATGTTTTCGACCCTTGGCCTTGTCCCAATAAACATTCCTAACCTTTATCTTAGTCAGATCCTGGAAGCAGAACCTCCAAGGCAGCCATGGCCCTACCAGGTTTACAGCCAACTGGTTGGGAGGGAGGGGGGGTATTCCTGATCCTTTTGCAATAGTATATTTAGGGTGTGATGCAGCCCTGCTAGCTGACAGGTGCCAGGAGGCAGGGAGAACAGCTGAAATCACAGAGTACTTAAAGAAAGAGGCGCTATCTGACACCTTGGAACAAAGCAATACCAATGAAGCACACTCAGCAGGCTAGATGAGGAGAGAAATCACTGTGGTCAGTTGGAATTGTATCTCTGATCCCCATGTTATGTGGCTAGGCATTCCAGTAATCCCAAAAGGCAGGGGCCTGCTCAATCCCATTGTACGGGACTTCCCTGCTATTGGGGCTCTAATGCTCTGTAGAGGACAGAATGTGGGCTTTCTAGGTTTTGTGGGGGTGGGATGGGATGGCAGGCTAGATTTGGCACTGTGGGCTGCCAACAGTGCCCTTATCCCCCCAATGGTGAACCTAAATCCTAACAGGCATACTGTAAACCCATTTTGTTAACTAGCTCCAGTGCAGAATTTGTGCTTTGTTTTAAGAAGCTGTATTGTATTATATTCAAGTCTGGCCAAGTTATCCTGCTATGGTAATAGAGTAGACCATACTGCCAGTGACTCAGCACCACTCATTAGGTGGTAGTTAACTAACCTGCCAACCCTGAGGACTAATGGCCTTGGATGGCAAAGTCTACAGGAAAGGGTGATGGTCCCTAAATGGATTAAATCCCACTTGAATCCATCTTGATGGAGGGCAGCAGCTTCATCAATACGAGCCTGGGGCTGATGAAAACGTTGGTGTGTCAAAAGAGCTCAGGACCAGAAAGCGACTCACAGAACTGGATCAGTGGTATGGGTGTCACACCACAATGCAGAAGGCAAATGGAAGGCCACACTGCATTATACTGTCCTCAGGACAATCTTAATGGCTGATCACCATGAGGATAGCCAATACTGTACAATAAAACCCCGGGTTATGGAATTAATCCATTCTGTAGAGTTTTCCTTATAGGAAGAATTCCTTATTGCGAAGCACCCATAGGAATGCATTGCTAGCTTTCCCATAGGAATGCACTGAAAACAAAAAATGTTCCAAAAAATTCCGTAAGCCGAGGCATTATTTGCAATGGATTTCTTTCCATAAGTTCAGTTTTCCATTACCCAAAGCAATCCATTCCACTGTACAGGTATGTAGCTTTCTAAGACCTAGGAGGGCTAGCAGAATGCCCTTAGGGAAATGCTTTTCCTTAGCTCTGGGTTTTAGATAGCTTTTTATTATTTCCCTTGGGAAATTAAGACCGCTCAAGCTCCTGCTAGGTGAGAGCCTTGTCGGGGTGTAGGGGCTTGAGTGGTCTTAACTAGGCAGTGTTGCCCATCTCTTGTCAATGATGTTAGACCGGGACTAAAATTCACCAAAGCATTCTCTGTCAGATCCCTTGGGCAAGGTGAAAGCAGAGGGCACACGTCATGGTCCGCCTACCCAGCGGGTGACGTGATATCCAAATGGCTAAAAAAACACATGGAAACAGACTTGATTTCTCATTTGCATGTGCAGAATGTCGTCATGTAGATGTCTACCAATGTGCAGACTCCTTGCCAAATAATAACTCCAAAGTCCAAGGGGAGAAGTAGAAATTGTCCTGCTTTTGTTTTAACTTTGACTTTTTGAAATGCTTTTTTTCTTTTTTGTACTCATTTAAATTTTTTAATAAACGTTTAAACTTTTCAGCAAGTTGTCATCTTTTGGAAGAAAGGTTGGATGTAGCTAATGAAGGTTGCCTCAGCTGGTGGGCTGTCCAATACTAACTAATGATATACTACCTGGTCTGATTGGTGTTCAACTGAGAACAACCAAGTACAAGAAACCTAGGATAGATTTCCCTAGCCCTGGGTGGTGATTCTACACACTTTGAAGCAGTAAAGGTTTTAAGCTGGCTTCTTAAAAAGGTGGAATCAAAATAGGGTGGAATGGGTCCTATCTTATTTGGATCAAGACAATAAACTTCCTTGTACCCGTTACAGGCTGCCATTTTGCTTCTCATGATTGAAGCTTGGCTGACAGTCAGTGATGTGTATGTGCAACCCTTCATATAATTTGAGGCCAGCTTAATGATTGGTTTCCTTTATTAATTGATTAGTCAGTTGACCATATCAAAATATTAGCATCTATTGTAGTAAATAGAGTGTGGATACAAGGAAATACAATATATTAGACTACAGTAAAATGAATTGGATAAACCAACTTTGCAACATATCCTTTGTGGGGAGAGGTTTCTTTTAAAAAATTCTTTCTACCTATTTATTTTATTTATTTAAAATATTTCTATCCTGCTTCCCTCACTTCGGAGTGATCTATCCTTTTGAGGGACCCGAGTTTTTAAATTATTAACATGTTAGATATAAATCTCAAGGCAGTATCTTAGTATTCAATGTGGGATACACAGAAAGAGCCTCCTCGAAGACTGTGGTATTTTTGAACCACAATTGGGTGTACCCTGGTAACGGCAACCTTGTGTTACCGGCTATTCTTACTTACACTAGGTCAGGCGAAAGGAACTGCAGAATGAACTCACCAAAAGGTGCCTTCATTTTGGCAGTGTCACATCTGGCCTGGACACAGAAAAAGAAAAAGTATTCAATGTACTCAGGATTGCAACTCTGTGATCTGATAGATCAGATTTGTAATCCATTTTAGCAAAGTCTTCCTAGCTCAGTGATGGCTAACCTTGGCACTCCAGATGTTCTTGAACTTCAATTCCCAGAAGCCCTGATCAGCAGGAGTGCTGACTTGGGCTTCTGGGAATTGAAGTCGAAGAACACCTGGAGTGCCAAGGTTAGCCACCAGGGGTCTAGCTCTTGCATATGGCCCAATATTTCTGTAAACGGCGGAAAAGTACAACTGCAGAAAACATTTCCTCATTCTCCTCTGAAGTCATTAAGCACTCTAATCCAGCCTCCAAATCTCAGAAGCTTAGGCACCAGTGAAGTAGATCAAATAATCATAAACTATATACTGTAAAACACAGACAGCTTAAATGCTCTGACTATACAGCATAAACAGAAATGAAAAGTACAGATTGTTACACACAATTGAAGGCTAAAATAATAATAGGTGGACATACAAGAGGAACCTGGGAAACTAATTTGGATGCAGTGGGACATCATTGTTTAGAGCTGCTGCTATACAATTAGAATGGTCATGATGAAGATCAACCATAGGAGGAAGCCTAGTTTTGTATATCTAGTAGTTACCACAAGGTGGCACAGTAATGCATGATCTAACCATTTTCTAAAGTAGTAGATTTAGTAGATAATAATAATTTCGTGTCAGAGATTACTCTAGGTTGAAAGGATTTTTAGAGGACACCCAAATGAGGCTCCTTTCATACCCCCAAGTGCAGCTTTTGGGTATCAAAACCCAACCTTCCAGTTTCCAGCTCAGCGCCTTAACCACTAAGTCCCCGGGGGTTATTCAAGAAAATAATGGCTTAGAGCAGGGGTTCTCAACCTTTTCAAGTTGTGGGCTGGGTCATGCTCCCTCAAACAGTTGAGGGGGCCAGATTGGTTGTGCCCCCCATTTACAGCTGTTGTAAACACATTTACAACAGCCGCGGACAACACATTTGCGATAGCCGTAGATTCATTTACGGCTGTCACAAATGTGTTTACGACAGCCGTAAATGAGTCCACAGCTGATTCTGGTGGCGACAGCAGCTGGAGCAAGGGCGGGGGCTGGATTATTTGGCTCTGCGGGCCATAGGTTGAAAAACCCTGGCTTAGATGATTCCTTGAATTTCTGTGTCCACCTAATGAGTAAACAGAAGGAAGGAAACACTTTTGTTTTAAGAAATAATAATCTTGTGCTGTTAAATTGATTTTGACTTATGGGTGACTCTTTCCAGGGTTTACTAGGTAGAAAATACACAGAAGTGTTTTACCATTCCCTTCTTCTGGGGGTGTCCTGGGGACTTTGCAGGAAACATAGGCTGGCTCTTCTCCCAGGAGGCACAGTGGGGAATTGTACTCCTAATCTCTGGCTCTGCAGCCAGATACTGTACCTAAACCTCTGAGTTACTGCTGAAGTATTAATTTTAACTTTATGGTGTCAAGAATTTTTCTTTTCAACTAAAAATTGAACAAGAGAACAATTTAGGACTTCTGCAGCACCCTTTACTTTTTGGGGACCATCCAGATGCCTTCAGATTCACCACAGCTGTTAAATTATGTACACAGTGTAGAAAAATGTGAAGAGCAGATTGGAAGGCAAAGCCATGCAAGTGACTAAGGTCTCTGTGCAAAACATAAGGTGTACAAGACAGAGATTCAGATTGTTTCATCAGAATCTCCATTGTCTTGTATCAAATTGAGCATGACAACTGTCATTCAAGAGCCATAGTTTCTGCAGTACTTTTATTAACAAAAGTATTAAATTAAACCCCCAACTTACATATGCCTTGGGTTACATAAAATTCAGTTTACATAATGATTTTGTGCTAAAACCATGTTCCGATTTACATGATTCCCTATGGGTTTGCTTTGAGTTACATAAAGACTTTTCTATGGGTTTGCTTCGAGTTACGTAAAAATTCATCTCCCTATGGGTTGGCTTTGATTTACATAAAAACTTCATTTTTCCTATGAGCTTGCTTCAAGTTACATGAAAAAATGATTTAAGCAAAAGCCTACGGAACAGACTTTTTTTTGTATGTAGGAGTTTTACTGTACCTACAATGGTGTTTAACAAGAGAAAGCTTTGTCTGCTATCCCTAAAATCAGGGAGAAATAACACATTGTAGGGATTGTTACATGTATATTTGCAACATTTTATTGCTTAAAAGCAATACAAGCAAGAGAAAGGGAGGAGTGTTTATGCCCTTTCCTGCTGACTCAAAAAAACCACCTTCTCTCTTATTTATCTAATCTATCTATCTGATTTATACCCTGTCCATCTGGGATACACTCCCACTCTGGGCAGCTCACAATGTTAAAAAGAGCAAAACAAACACCATAAAACCATTAAAAGACACCACCCAGTCCAATCAGCACCAAGGAACGCTAGCCCGAGTGGCCAACGATGGGAGGGTCTCCTATTTAAGCTTCAACAAGCTGCCAAAGGCTGCCTCAAAAAGAAAAGTTTTCAATTGCTTCTTAAAGGTCCCTAAAGAGTCAATCGCACACAACTCCCCAGGTAGAGCATTCCAGTTAGCCAGAGCCGCCACTGAGAAAGCCTTCTGATAGGTAACAGACTTTCAAGCAAACCTGGAAGTTGGTATGTGGAGTTGAGTTGTAAGAGAAGAGCGGGTGTATTGGGCCTGATTTCTGCCTTTTCCCCAAGAGGTAAAAAGTATATTCTGAGGATGGAGACATGGAGGCCCCTGTTGGCAGGCCCTTCTGCCTCCCCTTCAGGGTCTGCTGAGATCTGGGTGGTGTGTTCCTCAATAGATTTGGGCAATAGAGGTTTGTGGATGCACCTGAAGAGTTCTGACCTGTCGAACTCAAACATTGGGAAGAAGGGACTCAAACAGAAGTCTCAGTGGGAGAAATGGAGGACATTCCCAGCATATGATGATAGCTGTCCAGGCCTCCCTCTGCCTCCGACTCCCCTTCATTCTGAACTGGGAATTCTCATGGTCAGGGCCTATTAATCCAGACAAGGGTCATTTTCTTTCCACTCCCAAACACTCCAGCCCTTTAATCTGCCAATGTTCTCCAGGGAGTTTAACTCATAAACATGCTGCCACCATCCCCGGATATTTTATGATTTAATCTCTTTAAGATCTCAGGAGCTGGTGAGGTAATAACACTCAATTTAGTATCAGGGCCCATTCTTTTACAAATTCAACCAACAACAATTCTGGATTTTATAAATTTTATTAAAAAGAAGAAAGAAAATAAATAGGCGAAAAATAAGGAAAATAGGACAATTGCAAACTCTTACTTCAGAAAAAAAAAGTCACATAAGCAAGCGCACAGTCAGATTATGTAGAGTCCCACATAAAAACAATAACTCCATGAGAAGTCTGCTTCTCTTACAGAGAACTAAAGAGCTTAGGTTTAACTTGGCAAATAGGCACTCAGCTTAGTCCAGTGATGGTGAACCTATGACACACGTGCCAGAGGTGGCACTTGGAGCCCTCTCTGTGGGCACCCATGCAGTCACCCCAGCACAGAGTTCACCCCGCCCCTCTGCCCAGAAGCCCAATGGGAGCGTTTCCTTCCTCCCCTGTTGCTATGTTGGCACTTTGCGATAAATAAGTGGGTTTGGGGTTGCAGTTTGGGCACTTAGTCTCTAAAAGGTTTGCTATCACTGGCTTAGTCCATGGAGGTAACACATTTCCTTAGAGAGCCTGCAGACACTCCAAGCACTTTCCCTATAACATGACTATTTAACTTGTTTTATTGGGTTATCAAGGTGATTGTTCTTAATGATTTTAATCCCTTTTAATATCCCTAGGAAGGCTAGGAGTACACATTTGCTCAGAGGTAACAGACTTGTTTGGCCATTGTTTTGACTTACAATAAAACTACTCTTGATATGTCTTATCCATGGGGGTCCTTTTTGAAATGCAATACTATTACCAGTCACCAAAGAAAATGAGGAATGCATTAGTTCCTCTTAGCGTTCTTCAAAGAGCCAGATATAGCAGGATATGTCAAAGAGGTGTTAGCTCTTTCCTTCTTTCCCAAGTCTATTCCACATTGCCAATAGAAGACTCCTAGACAGGTGTCTTGGTGCAACTTCGGGTTCCTCATGAAGAAGCAGAGTGACATTCACCTGCTTCATTGCCTTTCTTATTCAAGTGAGAAAGAACACAGTGAATGGAGACAAAGAGAATGTGAAAGTCACCCAACAGAACTGATGGTGACCCAACATAGATGCTGGTGGAGACAATGGCAAAAAGCAAGAAAGAACCAGAGAACATTGGGCAGTGAGAGTTTCCACTATAACCCTTTCCGCACTGTCCTAATTGTGGACAATATCAAACTCACAACTTTTTGGCTGCAGTACAGCAGTTTAACCACCACATCACAATTGGTTCCACCTTGGGATCTGAGCTTGAAAGACATCATTCTTTATGGAAGTAAAGCACATTTGGGCTGGTTCATACTTAAATCCTGAGTATGTCCTCCCCAACTCGAGGTCACAGAAACATCCTTTTTAATGAAGAGGGGAGTTGTGCCTTCACCGGTGAAATTAACTGGAAAGGAAAAAAAACTGGGCATTGGACCAGGTAGCTCCAGAGTCCAGCTGGATGGAAAACTAGCTCAGACATTTTGAGTAGTTAATTGTTGTTTCTAACCCTATTGCAATAAATCCCTGTTTTTATTCAACCTAACTCTTTACTCTCTATAGAACAAGGAATGGCAAAAGAAAGTCTCACTGATCCTAATTAGGTCAATAGGGCTCACAGGTATAAATGGAGAAAAGTCTCCAGCTACTGCATCTGATTTAAACAGGCAAAATACCAAAGAAGTGGCAGCAACACATGGACCATTACATTTATGTGTGCATGTGCGTGCATGAACATTTGTATATGCACACTTCATCACAAAATTTTGCTCTGATCATGAGCTGCATGCACTTGGATGGAAAACAGACCATTATAAATTTACAGCCATAGGCTAGGTTTTTTTTTTTAATTTCCATGATTCTTCATCAAGTTGAATGGTACAGAAAAAATACAAAGGTTTCAAAAATCATGACCAGATATGTTTGTTAGGCTCCTTGGTTAAAAATCATGTTTCAAAATAAAGGCTGCAGGCTCAGGCCTAAGGTACAGGTTTCAGATTTCGCCTCTGGTGGAATGGTTTGGGATCTCTCTCAGGGGTTCCCAACCTAAAGTCCGCAGTGCCATTTCATGTAGTCCCCCACCCTTCCAAGGGCATTTGAGAAGCAAAAATGGCCACCCCTTTGAAGCTGTTGGGACAAAAGGGCCACCCTCATCATGCAGGCAGGGCAAAATGTCTGTCCGGACCTTGAAGTTGACTGAGAGAGCGTGACCCGGCCCCCAGCATGAAAAGGTTTTGAACCCGTGTTAGAAAAAGGCTTGCCAGGCATTCAGCAACTCCCCTTGTCCATTCCCATAGAGTGCAGATTGAATTGTATCCTAACTTCCCTGGCATTGGGTTTGCCATGTTTCTGAAAATAAACTTTGTGTTTCAGTACGGAACTCTCTGGTCCCAGCTTAAAGAAGACTGATATTGGGTCTTCTTCCATGTCTAGGCCATATGTGAAACTGCCAAAGTGAAGCCACCTTGGGGGAGTTAATTCTGCAGTTCCTTTCACCTGACCTAGTGTGAGAAAGAATAGCCAGCACAAGGTGCCAGTTGCCTGGGGTACACCCTATTGTGGTTCAAAAATATCACAATCTTCAAGGAGGCTCTTTCTGTGTACCCCGTATGGGGTCAAAAGACTTTATTAGAGACAAAAAAAAGTATCGCCCACTCTTGCCTTTGGATTGTGTACAAGGACCCCACAGCTTTTTTCTTTTATGTAAAGCACACAGTTAATCTTGAAGAGGCGTCCATTCCTTTAAGTCTTTGGTTCTTCACATCTCTAATGAACTTGCAAAGTATCTCACTGACTAAAGTGCCCAAGAGGAAACAGACTATCACTTCCTTCCACTGCAAAATGTTTTAACAATGGGAGGATATGGCTATAAGGCACCCAAAGTGAGATGAAATGGGAACTGGACCAAGCTGGAGGTGAACAGCAGAGCTAAGAAACCAGAAACCAATTGTCCTGCTTTAAGTTCCAAGGTTTTGTTTGGCCTTTTTCTTTTACCAGGCAAGAGCACTCTAGTCAACATTATCAAAGACAGAAGGGCCCAGATCACCTGCATCTAGATGCACACTTGAAATTGCTTCAATGTAGAGAGTAACTTAAGGGTGGGTGTTCCTGGTGAAATAAACCTACACAAAGCTGGTAAGAAGCTTCAGTTCTGCACTGCAGATATCCCAGTTGCTGCCATACATTTCTAGAATGGACCATAGCAAATTTCATTAGCAAAGCAATCACACGTCTATACCGCCCCATAGTACTTAGTGCACTCTCTGGGCGGTTCACAAGTTAATGAACATTTTGCCCCCAACATGTTGAGTACTCATTTTACCAACCTTGGAAGGATGGAAGGCTGAGACAACTTTGAACTTTGGCCAGGATCAAACTCACAACCTTTTGATTGCAGTACAGCAGTTTAACGACCACGCCACAATTGGTTCCACCTTGGGATCAGAGCTTGAAAGACACCATTCTTTATGGAAGTAAAGCACATTTGGGCTGGTTCATACTTAAATGGGAGACCATTAGGGAATACTAAAGATCATCAGGCAGGACTAGAGAAGAATCTTGCTGGAAACCCTGCAGTCAGTCACAGATGACAATGCTGGGCTTGGTGGACTAATAACGAGACCCAGCACAAGGATGCTAAAAGTTTACCCATCATGAGAGAAGGTGTGAATGTCATTTTGCATGCACTGAAGGCAGTATTCCCAAAATTTCATCAGCACATTAAATGTGCAACTAGGGGGGGGAGGAGAATACTCTTGACAAGGTGTATACAAACATTAAACGGGCATATGAGGTTAAGCCCTTGGCACACCTTGGCAGGTCAGATCATGTGTCCCTGCTTTTGACACCAGCATACACACCCCTTAGGAAACAAGCTCCGATACAAACACGGACTGTTACTGTGTGGCCTGATGGAGCCTCTCAACAGCTGCAGGACTGTTTCCAGGAGACCGATTGGAATGTGTTTGACCATCAAGATCTGGAGACCTACAAATCAACGGTCCTGGGTTATATTAGATTCTGCACAGCCAACGTCACCAGGGAAAAGCATGTAAAGATGTATCCGAACAGGAAGCCCTGGATGATGAGTGAAGTTCAGAGACTGTTGAAGGCCAGAAACTTTGCTTTTAGAACTGGAGACCGGGTATTGTATAGTATAGAAAGGGCGAACCTGAAGAGGGGTATAAGGAAGGCAAAAGCTGTGTAAAGAGGGAAAATTGAAGATCACCTGAGTAGTCACGACACCAGGCAAGTGTGGCAGGGGATCCAGCACCTTACTGACTACAAACCCAGTAATTCATCACCTGTAGAGAGCAGTGCTTCTCTGGTGGAGGAGCTAAATACCTTCTTCACCCGATTTGAGGTGACACCAGCAGTGGATCCAGCAGTGTTGCCAGAGTCATCGTCATTACTCCCCATAGGGAATGTTGCCAGGGTGGAAGAGGGAGAAGTGAGGCGAATATTAAAAGGGATAAACGTGAGCAAGTCTATGGGTCCTGATGGAGTGGCTGGTAGGGCACTGAGAGACTGCTCAGAACAGCTGGCAGAAACTTTTATGAAGATTTTTAATCGGTCTTTGGCCCAAGCCACTGTCCCACCTTGTCTGAAATCCTCTACTATTATACCTCTGCCTAAAAAGCCTAACATAGATAGTCTGAATGACTTCCGCCCTGTGGCGCTTACACCTGTCATAATGAAATGCTTTGAAAGTTGGTGCGGAACCGTATTATGGCTTGTTTACCAGTTGGACATGACCCTTGTCAATTTGCATATAAGAGAAAGAGATCCACGAAGGATGCTGTGGCTACGGCCCTACATGCTGTTCTGACCCATTTGGAGAAACAAGGGACTTAAGCGAGACTGTTATTTGTAGATTTTAGTTCTGCTTTTAATACTATTCTTCCGCATAGACTGGTGCCCAAATTATTAGATCTGGGGCTTCCGCCATGTTTATGCAGGTGGATACTAGATTTTCTATCAGATCGTTCCCAACGGGTCAGGATGGGCTCTCATGTCTCTGTGGATCTCAGTATAAGTATGGGGACGCCACAGGGGTGTGTGCTGAGCCCGCTTCTGTACACGCTTTACACATATGATTGTGTTCCCAGTTACCCCAGCAATAAGATCATCAAGTTTGCAGATGACACAATGGTGGTTGGTCTGATTACTGCTGGGGAGGGAGAGTCGGCTTACAGGAAGGAGGTTGAGATGCTGACGGAGTGGTGTAGGGAAAACAATTTATTCCTCAATGTAAAAAAGACAAAAGAGATCATTGTGGACTTTAGAAAATGAAAATTGAACATCCAGCCACTTATTATTGAAGGGAATTGTGTGGAACAGGTCTCCATGTCTCGATTTCTGGGAATGGAACTGAGGGATGATCTAACATGGGGTAAAGGTAAAGGTAAAGGTTTCCCTTGCTCGAAAGCCAGTCGTATCCGACTCTAGGGTGCAGTGCTCATCTCTGTTTCTAAGCCGAAGAGCCAGCGCTGTCTGCTTCTGCAGACGTTTCCGTGGTCATGTGGCAGGCATGACTAGACACCGGAGCGCAAAGATCTGATGAAGAGAGCACAGCAGAGGTTATACTTCTTGAGAATCCTCAGGAAGAACAATCTTTCAATGGACCTGTTGTTGGCATTCTACCACTGTACCATATAGAATGTGTTAACCTATGGTCTGTGTGTATGGTTTGGGAGTTGTACAGCTAGGGAAAGAACAATGCTGTCCAGGGTCGTAAAGACTGCGGGGGTGATAATCGGCCATACTTTTCCCACTCTAGATCAAATCTATGCCACCAGGTGTTATAAGAAAGCTGTAGAGATTGCGCAAGATAGTACGCACCCCGGAAATGATCTCTTTCAGCTTCTTCCTTCTAGAAGAAGGTATAGGGTCATAAAGACCAGGACCAGCCGCTTGAGAAATAGTTTCTACCCAAAAGCGGTTCTGGCTTTGAATGCAATGCAATTCAGTCTATGAGGGAGCTTCTGTATATAGTTTTTAGAGTTTTAGAGTTTTTAGAGTTTTAGAGCTTTTTAGGGGTTAAATGTGTATATGTGGGGTGGGAGTATGTTGATAATTTTGTATAGTTGTGTTTTGTTTAGGTTTTGTTGGGTTGATAAGTGTTTTTTCCCCCCAGTCTCATTGTTCTGTGCAGGACAATGACAATAAAGATTTATTTATCTATCTATTGGGAGACAGAGATTACTTTTGAACAGAGCCAGTTCATTTTTTGTTAGACGTGATGGGTTCATTTGTGATGAAAAGGAAGGGCATTATGGGACTGCATGCACTGAAATGGAAGCTGGGTATTTTTTTTCTAGGTACATATAACTTCAGTTAGTTCATTTTTGCAGCATTATTATTATTATTATTATTATTATTATTATTATTATTATTATTATTATTATTATTATTATTATTATTATTATTATTATTATTATAGTTCTGTGCCGCCCAATCAACAAATGTGACTCCGGGCGGCTCACAACAGTACACAATACACAATAAAATCACAATAAAAACACTCGCAATAAAATACCGATCGTCCAAGTACAAAAGTTCAAAAGCGGCCACAGACAGTCCAGGGGCTACCCTGGCCAGGGGTGGGGTGTGTGTGTGTGTGATGTAATGAGTTTTTTTTAGGAAGAGTCTAATTACAAACTAAGAGTTTGTAATTCTTCCATGAAATGACATTCTCTCTCTCTCTCTCTCCACACACACTCTCTCTTGCAAGCACGCACACATGCACACAGGGACAAAGAGTGAGCGCACATGTCTGCCTTTTAAAAATGGGTTTCGTCCTCATAAGAAAAAATGTATGTTATGTGGACCAGCTTTCATAAATCAATATTTGGTTTCAGCTTCTGGTAGAAGCTTATTTAAAGGTCCCATATGTTCTTCTATAAAGGGTTGAGGTCCCCTGACACGCCCCCCCCCAACAAAAAAGAATAAATCCTACAGCCTTTAAATGGGGTAAAGCTTTATCCATGACTGAGTTCTTAATTTTCATGGAATTTCTTCCCCTCTTACAGACAGAAGTTGTATATACAGGATTCTAGTATTTCCTCTCCGGCTCCAACCTCAATTTGAAGGACTGTAAAACTTTGACTAGATTCCAGTCCTGTGCGGTTTTCTGTTTTCTGGCCTTGGCTGTGCAGCAGAGTAAAAGCAGGCTGCACAGTAACAGGCAAGCAGTAAATCTGCAAAAAGAGTATTTCCTTTCTTCGTTCACAGTACTGGCCTGTCATTTCAAAATACTGATATCTCTACAAGAAAAATCCATTTAATATTCCTTGGAAACCACTGCCCTTTGCTGATGAGCAGATTTCAATTTGTTCAACATCCAAGACAATAAGCTTGACGTATTTAGTCAGAGTCTGATGTGAATGCTTCGAATGAGAGCTTGAGGGTTTTTCTTTTTTTTTTGGACTGTGTGTGCGTGTGCGTCACATCTGACTTCCAGTAATCTTAATAGTGGCTCAAGTGGCTAAGATGCTGACTGGAAGATGGCAGTTGAGCAGTTCGATACCCAAATACTGCAGGATGGAGTGAGCTCCCGTCTCTGTCCCAGCTCCTGCCAACCTAGCAGTTCGAAAGCAAGAAATTGCAAGTAGATAAACAGGGACCATTTCGGTGGAAAGGTAAACAGCATTCCCTGTGCTCCAGTTTCTAGTCATGCCTGCCACATGACCACAGAAGTTCGGCTGCTGGTTGAACTCCGTGGGGCCTCCAAGCTGCAAGTCCAAACTCCCGTGGAAACCCTAATACCTCATACAACATCCGGCGACGTTGTATGAGGCACCTTTCCCCCCAGAATTGGGCGACGTTGTATGGATCCAACGTTGTATGAAGCGGACGTTGTATGAGGTATTACTGTAAGTGGGTCTGATATATAAAGACCCACCACAATTATCTGTTATGTATGTTAACTGTGTTTAACTGTGTTATGTATGTTAACTGTGCTTAAACAGTCAAGGCAATTCAAACCGCCATGTTCCCGCGCTTTCCTAAGCTGTCAAACAGCATCCCTGTTTGACAGCTATGAAATCTCGCAAGACAGCGTAGTCTTGAGAGATTTCGATATGACGCGCAAATTAGAATCTGACAGGAGTGGAAAGTATCTTTTCTCATGTATCTATTCTTATGCAAATAAATGGATCGAAAAATATGCACACTCTGTTAGCCAATGGGCTTGTTGTATTATTGTTACTGTTGCTGTTTATAGTGTAGATAAGTCCGAGTTTTGCCCCATGCAAACTGTGTTCAAACCCCACTAATAAAGAGCTGAATTTCACTACTTCATTTGTCTGCTTCTTCATTCATTGAATACTAAAATGGCGACGAGGATGGGATGGCGTCCCCACACGGCAGCAACATCAGCCCATTCGACCCAGCGCGTCCAGAGAAATGGGCAACATACGAACGCCGGTTCTGCCATGCAATGGCCTTGCAGAAGATCACCGACAGAAACCAGAAGCGCTCCTGTTTCCTCGCTCAGTGCGGTGCTGAGACGCTTGAGCTGGCAACCCACCTTGTTCTCCCAAGGGACGTGGATGTGGTGCCGCTCACAGAAATCATGTCTACACTGAGGAGGCACCTGCAGCCAGAGGTCTCGATCTTCCTGGCCAGGGTGGCCTTCCACAGAAGAGAGCAGTGACCCGGTGAATCTATTACAGACTACGCCGCCGCGCTGCGCATTGCTGCCGCCCCGTGCAAGTGGAACAACATTGAAGAAGCACTCCGGGACTGTCTGCTGGCCGGCATGAGGGACAAAGATGCTCAATGTCACCTCATGATCAGAAAGATGCTAACCTTCATGGATGTCCTAGACATACCTGTAAAGTTTTGGATTTGGAAATAAGGGAAATTTCCCAGCAAATACGGGATACTTGACAGCTATACTTATCCTTTGCTGCCCTCCAATGGCAGCAATAGGACATTGCAGTCTAATTAATACAGGATAACGGCAGGGAAGAGGGTAAAATAAGGGGTTTCCCCGGTCAATACGGGATACTTAACAGCTATGGTCCTAGAAGAGGCAGTAGCGTCTGAGGCCACATGGTCCGGGATAAAGCTTTTCCGGCATCGCCACTCCACCACCAGTGCCACCGCCTCAGCTGAGCAAGCTCAGCAAAGTTCACCTTCATCCTCCTCAGCATCGCCTGGTTCCACCTCTTCATCGGAGTCCAGCAACTCAGAAGGAGAAGTCCGAGCTGTCCGACGAAAGCACTGAAAGCACTGTGATGATCAGGAGAAGAAATTCCTTCACAAGTGTGATGGCTGTGGAGCCCAGCATGACCGCAAGAAGCGCCCCTTTCACACAGCAGAATGCCACAACTGCGGGCGAAGAGGGCACATTGCTAAGGTATGCCGACAGAGAAAGCGAAGATCTCTAGCGCCTGAGCCCAAGAAGAGTCATCACCACAACATGTCCATTGCCAAAGTGTCACCCGAGCCTGAGCCGTGCCAAGTGGGCATCGGCAGCGAGCGTTTCTTCACAGACCTGAGCTTGCAGGACGTCCCCTTCAAGATGGAGGTGGATTCAGGTACTACTTTTTCCATAATCCCAAAGTGGGAGTTTTTGAGAATTACCCCTGCCTCTCGGCCCAAGCTTAAATCCTTTAAAACTTCCCTCCGGGATGTGCAAGGTTGCCAGATTCCTGTCCTGGGGGTGGGTAACTTCTTGGTTAAATTCAAAAACATTCGCACCTCTTTGCCATTGGTTGTAGTTAAGCAGGGCACTAACTGTCTTATTGGGACCCAATGGTTTAGGCCCCTGGGAATTTGGCTTTCTGGCATCCATGCAATAGACTCTGACCCAATCCTGGATGTTTGTGCTGCACATCCTGAGGTATTCAAAAAGGATTTAGGGTTATACAAAGGACCCCCTATGGACTTTGAGCTTGACCCAACCATCTGGCCCATTCGGATGAAGCCACACCAGGTGCCCTTTGCTTTAAAGGAGAAGATAGAAGCCAAGCTGGACAAACTGGTGGGGCAGGGCATCTTAGTGCCAGTGGACTCCGCAGAGTGGGAGATACCAATTGTGACTGCTTTTAAAAGTAACGGGGAGGTCAGGATATGCACTGACTACAAGTGTACCATCAATAAAGCTATTCACCTGAACGCATATCCTGTGCCTGTGGTAAGCTACCTACTTGCCTCCTTGCATGGAGGAAATCGCTTCACAAAACTTGACCTTGCCCAGGCTTACCAACAATTAACTGTGTCAACAATTAACTGTATCTCCTGCTGCTGCCATAGCCCAGACCATAGTAATGCATAGGGGGGCATTTAAGGTAACTAGACTACAATTCGGGGTGAATGCGGCCCCTGGAATATTTCAATCTCTTGTAGAACATATTTTGAAAGGGTTGCCCAGTGTCCTGCCATATTTTGATGATGTCCTGATCACCGCTAAGGACACCATCGAACTAGCAGTCAGGCTCTATCGAGTCCTGTCATGTTTCGAGAGGGCCGGTCTACGTCTCAGAAGAGACAAATGTGTGTTTTTGGCACGTGAAGTGGAGTTCCTGGGGTACCGCATTACACCCCAAGGCATCATGTCCTCTGACTCCAAGGTGACAGCCATGCAGAATGCACCCAGGCCGAAATGTAAAGCCGAATTGCAATCATTTCTAGGATTGTTAGTGCATTGCACTAGAAGGGCGGGGTAGAAATCAATCAATCAATCAATAAAATCACGCTTTTCTCTATCGCAAAGCCTCAGTTACCGAACCATTACATTGGCTTCTTAAGAAAGATACTGTTTGGCAACTGGGGCCATTTCCAGGAGAAAGTGTTCCTAGAACTTAAAAGGCTGCTATCTTCAGATGCTGTATTAACTCATTTTGATCCTAACAAGAAAGTTGTAATTGTGTGTGATGCATCCTCTGTGGGGGTGAGAGCTGTGTTACGCCATGTACTAAATGACGGGAGGGAAGCCCCCGTAGCATTCTATTCCCATTCACTCTCAAAGCCTGAGAAAAATTATGCTCAGACAGACAGAGAGGCATTGATAATCGTGGCAGGCACTAAGAAATTCCATGATTACCTTTACGGAAGGCCTTTTACCATCGTAACTGACCACAAGCCCCTCCTTGGAATTTTTGTGAACAGGAAGCCCATGTCTCAAATTCTGTCCCCAAGGATGTTGCGTTGGGCAATTTTCCTAAATGCATACATTTTTACTTTGGTGCACAGGCCCGGCAAGGACATCAGCCACGCTGATGCCCTGTCATGTTCTCCACTGCCAGGGGTTGGGGAAACTGATCGCGAGATTGAAAGCAACCACCAGGTCCTCATGATTGAGGCATTCGACTCGCCCCCAGTCGTCCTCTCAGATATAGCCAAAGCTACGGCCAAGGATGTAACATTGACTAAAGTAATGTCTTGGGTACAAAAAGGCTGGCCTGTCTCTCTGTCGTGGTTTCCACATGCAATCTTGTCTTAATTTTAAACCATGTTGGAATGCCAGGCTGTTAGTCTGACATGACAGTGATGCATAGTTAGAATAGTTGCCTCCCCAAAGGGAGGAGGGAAAAGTGAGTTCCAGGACTGGACACATTCCAAGAACCACCTGCAGTACCACAAGGGAACTGAGTGACAGCTAGACCAGCTGACCACACCACGAGGGAGATGATGTTTCCACTCACGTCAATCAAACTCTAACTGCCAGGACACCTGCAGAATGGAATTTTCCCTGGGAATGCAAAGGTGGGGGGCCACATGCCAAACAGATGGCACTTGCACCTGCAAACTGTCCATGAGGACAGCACATCCCATCCCCATGGGAACACAGGTGCTTTCCCATTAGATCACCACATTCCAAAGCACCTTTTCTCAATAAAAGGAGCCCAATTTGAGCACTCAGGGGGCATTTCTGGAGCAAGGGTGAAACTCTTGTCTCTGAACACCATGATCTTGATTTCAGCAGGAGCTTTTGTCCGACAGCTCCTCAACATGACTCTTCAGGGCTAACACTCAGCCATGAGGGGCAGAACCGCCCCAAACCAAGAAGCTTGGGCCTGCTAGGGAGCTAGCAATAATTTATTTCATTTATTTGTTTTATTAGCTTGTGTTTTATGTAGTGTAGATTAATTTAAGATTTGTATCCAGTATTGTGTTTCCTTCAATAAATCTTCAAAAGCCAGTCATGTTTTGCCTGCCTTTGTTAAGAAGGAGAAGGAAACCCAGCAGAGCAGAAGTGGCTCCACTTGTCCTCATCGCTTCAACACCAGAAGCCTTCCAGAAGTCAGTAAGAGGGATTGCTCTGTCTGTTAAGGGGAGGAGGGGGTGTACCAAGTCATAAGCTGTGTGTCATAGGCATCAGCACTAAGAAGCCTAGCTTATGCCAAGTGATCAATATTACCTGCCATATGCAGAAGGCTACTCTGTCCCTGTACCCAGAGAATCGGGCTAGGGTGAGGAGTGCTCATTAAGGCATAGCAGGATGCTGGATCGAAGGTACACCTTGCTGGGTGTTCCCAAAAAGAAATATTCTGGGTGCTCTACATAGCCTTTGTGAGGCATTTTCCTCCCCCTACGACTCTGATATCCTCTAGCCGAGGAATTCAGAACATTCTACTGCAAGCGTTTGGAATTGTCAGTGGAACAAGGTTGCCTTCTATGGGGCCAGCGGGTGGTCATTCCTGTCACTCTCAGGAAAAAGGTTTTACATTTACTTCACACAAGTCACCCGGGAATTGTACGTTCCAAAACCCTTGCTCGTAGCTACTTTTGGTGGCCTCAACTGGACCAAGACATAGAGCAGATGGTCGGCACTTGTGCCAGCTGTCAATCCTCTCGCCCAGAGCAATCTCACCTTCCCTCTCGGCAATGGGATTCTGCTAGGGGCCCATGGTCCAGGTTGCACATAGATTTTGCAGGTCCATTTAGGGGTGCCCTATTTTTGTTAGTTGTAGACTCATTCTCTAAGTGGCTGGAAGTGATTAGAGTGCCTAATACCACTTCAGCCACCACAATAATGCACCTGAGAAGGCTGTTTGCAGCATTTGGACTTCCAGATGTACTGGTGTCCGACAACGCATCCACGTTCATATCTGCAGAATTCCGATCCTTCATGGAAAGGAATGCAATTAGGCACATCACTGCCGCCCCATTCCACCCAGCCACCAATGGCCAGGTGGAGCAGCAGGTGCATACAACTAAAGGTGCGCTTCGGCGTATGGGTAAAGGAGATTTGGAGCTCCAGTTATGCCAGTTTCTTTTCACATATAGGCTCACACACACCCCTTGCCTCAGGGCTGTCCCCTGCTGAATTGCTCCAGTGAAGGAAACTGTCATCCTTGCTGAACAGATTGGATCCCTCTAGGGTGGAGGACAAAGGCACAAATATAGCGATCCAACACCAGAAGGGTTTTTCTTCGGGAGAACCTGTACATTGCTGCAATTATGCAGCTGGTGGTCCTATGTGGGTACCTGGGTTTGTGATTGATCAGATTGGTCCTGTTTCTTACAGAATCGAAACAGCCACTGGTCTGATCTGGAGGAGGCATGCAGATCAATTGAGACCCAGAATACTGGACCCACAGGATGAATACAGACACTCAACATTAGGGTTGGCCTCTACCCGTTTACACCCAGTGGGCAGAGGTAATAGTCAGCAGCAAGCTGACCCCACTAATAAAGAGCCCACTAATAAACCCCACTAATAAGGAGCTGAATTTCACTACTTCATTCGTCTGCTTCTTCATTCATCGAACACTAAATTATCCCAATAAGTGGGTCTCCTATAAAGACCCATGGATACCAGCTCAGTTAAGGGCCTTGCCCTGTTTTCAGGCATGTCCAGGCTTGCCTAACCTAAGGCAAGCTGAATAACCCAGAAGGAGGGGGACCTCAAAAGTCAGTCTGGGCTTCTGCCCTGTAAGCCTGCTAAACCACAGGAATGCTGTGTGAGTTTGCAGAGCTTGCAAGAAAGCCAGGTGCATATCTTCATTTACATGTTAGGCAGAACACATGTTCCCGCCTCTTATCAACATGTCCAGTAGGGAACATGTTTGCCTGTTATATAAAACACTCTGTACATGCTAGCCTTTCTCACGTAGGTTAGCAAGATTTCTTTCTAGTCTAGTCAGCAAGAATACTTTCTCATGAGGGGGGCGACTCTAGAAGGTGCATGGTTAACTGTCAATCACACCTTTGATGTACATCTAAATTACTATGGTTACCCAAGAACCCTATAAGGGAGAGAAGGAAGGAGAAGAAGGAGGGGGGAGAGAGAACATCTTTCAGAGGGTGAAACTTTGTCACTGATGCCCATCTAGATATGGGGGGCTCAGAAGCCCCAATCTCTTATTACTTAGATTGATTATATATGTTTTTATTTTATTAGAAATGTGTTCTAAGTGTAGAAGTAGGTTAATAAAAATTATCTGACAAGGCATTTTAGCTGTCTGCCTGTCTGTGCTTCTTATCTGGATTCCAAGGCACATAACCAATAAGGAGAAGGCTTTGGCTGCACTCCCAGAAACACAGATCTCCCATAGAGAGAAACGGGAGCTGACATGGCTCAGCTCGGCCACTTGACTGGTGAGAACATGGGGAGCGATGGAGGGAGAAAGGGGATTCTAATTTGAGACCCCCTCGGATACCTATCAGCCCTCCTCCCTCAGCCACAACAAGGGCTGCTCCTGAGTCAACTTCATGAGCCACCTGCAAGGAAGGGCTTGCTATACATTCTCCTATACAGCCTAAGGAAAGCTTTCTTTGCCTCAGCATTTGGAGACCTTGCGTTCCCTGCCCTTTCCCCTCCAACCCCAGGAGATGTGAGTGCTCCCACAACCCCTCCTTTTCTCCCCGGGGATGCAAGCCCGCACCCAGGTGCTCTTTCTCTTCCCAGTCTATTCTCGAGGGCAATGAAGACTCCTGTGGCTCCCCTCCAACCCCAGGGGACGGTGAGCCCTTACCCACCCCACGGGAACCTGAAAGCCACCCAGCAGTGTGTGGTTGTAGCTCACAAATTTCCATGGCATTTTTGATTCCCTGCCACCAAAAATAGCTACTCATGACCTCTTTCGCCTGTATGCTATCCGTGGACCCCAATAACATGTGCTGCAGTATTTTGTTCTGCAACCCACATGGAACAACAGTTTTGCAGAGTCTGTACAAGCACCCACCCAAGACCGAGAATTTTTTGTGTTCCTGGTAGTAGACATTCGCCTCCGCATTGTAGAGAGGAGGCGGCCACCCAATGTCCACCCACACAATAATATCAGACAGCAAGGGGCCATTTTTAGATGCTGCGGAAAAGTTCAGGGACAGTTTGAGCGAAGTGATAGACTATTCGTCCCAAAAGTCAGGGTTTTCAGAGTTCAATGCATCCATGAGCAAATGTTCTTGTAACTTGAACAGTTCCGGACAGTCACTCTGTTTGGTAAAGTCACTGTCTTTATGCGCAACATGCACGTGTCAGGAAAACATGGCACTTAACTCTTCAGTGGAGGAGTCGCTTCCAGGGGGCCCTTGGGACAAACCCTCCCCGGGTGAAAACAATGCTTGGGGCTTGTCCTCTATGCTAAGGACCGGCTCACCTCCCCCCAAGTGAATCCCTATAAAGTGAATGCCTAGGGGACTGAACCACTGGGACCCTAGAATGTTTGTCTTACCCATTTTCGCAACAACAAGGGGAAAGTTCGTGTAGACGTAGTTATAATGCACCTCGAAATTCCGGATCCCCCTCACTGGAACGTTGCAGCCCCGCAAGTCCACCAACTTGCCTGGTAGCCCCTTTAGTTTTGGCTGCAAATTCGGCGGAATGTGATGATACTCATCCTTGGTCATGCCGGAGATGAAGGAACCCAAATCCACCTCAAGACAAAAAGGAACCCCTTCGATGCGGACGTCCACGAAGAACCCGTCCTTCAGGTCTCATCTCTCGTCGACCCCGTGGCTCGTGAAGACCTTGGCGATGCAGAACTGTAGTGTTGGCAAACTGTCGATGCGCTGCTTACACACTTTGGAGATATGGCCTTTCTTTCCACACCGATGGCACTGCACACTCCTGAAGGGACATTCGCAAAGGTGGTGTTTCCCGCAACCTTGGCACGGCACAACCAAACCCAGCATTGGCGTTAGTGCCCGTAGTCCCTGAAGTGAGCTTGTGAAACCTTGGTGGACGCGGCCAGAGACTGGCGAAGGAGCGTCTGCAGTTGTGGCTTGACCCAGTGGCTCTTTACCTTTGCGGGCCAACTTGCACTGGAAGTGTTCATGCAGAGTGTGCAGCAGGGCCGACAGGGAAATTTTCTGTAGCACGTCGGGCGGCAAAAATTTCGAGAGTCTCTAACCTGCAGTGGGCCAAGAAGGTTGCCTTTCACAGCGACAGCTCAAGTTTTCTTACTTTGAAGTAGCTCTCCTGCTGAACTTCATAATAGGGCCACAGACGAGGCTTGCACGTGTTGAACGGTTGCAGCCACAATGGGATTTGGTCAGCCATCTCTTTTCTTCAATCCCATCCTCGTCGCCAATGTCGCATCTGACCCTTATAAGCAATAGTCGAGGCAACAATGAACAGAACAGCAACAGGCGTTTATTAAACAGTCTTTCAGATACAGCTTACAAGGCGCTCCAGACACAAAGATGGCTATATGAATCCCATGAAATCAGTTCCTCCGGAATCTGCCATAGAAGATTGGCAATAACTAAGCTACACTAGCAGTGTTAGCGTGTGGAGGAGACTCAGGCTTAGCACGTACTGGCTACCTGTGGAGAATGTGTAGTATAGATCCGGTCCGGCCCCACCCTTGTTTACCTGTGGGGCTTATATAGTGTCTCCCCTGTGGTAGCTCCTTGATACAAAGTAGGGACCCACCGGACAAGCATAATCGACTAATCATAACACGATATATATGTATTAACCAACGGGGAACTGGATCCAAAACTGTAACCAATCACGGAAGTCTGATTAGCATACTGGGCACGCTTAGAGGGAGATTTTGCGCCACTTTTAGCTCCTAATTTGGATGGCGGGAAACTGCCATTTTCTCCTTACAAGGCGCTGCCCGTGCAACCTGCAAATTTGCCTTAATACACAACAGACATTTAACATGTGTATGCCTTCTCTATTTTTGTATGTTATGTGAAAATAATTCTGCATTTAGAATTTTCTTTCTTACATGGAGCAATGTTTGTCTCCAGAGGGTGCTGTTAACACACAAAATGCTAGGGATTCCACACTTCCCACTTCCTTTAACTCTTATCTAGGGGGAATCTCAACAACCATAGTTTTGTTTCATTTCAAGAAGGGCGTCCTTAGCTAGCCTCATTTTGTTCACTTGGAGCTTCTTCAGGAAAGACTCTATTCTGTGCTGCTGCGCTATTAATCTACCAGGCTCACACAAAAGGGGGAAAATCAAAGACTTGTAAGACTCCTCCACAATAGCAAAAGTTAAGCAATGCCACCTGAAGGGTGCAGAAAATTGCCTGCTGAAAGTTGAGAAGGACTTAGTCAGGCCTTAGAAGTGACTACTTGTGTCTAATTATTTCTCCTTTTATCAATAATGCAGATACTGTATAACTACAGAGAATGCAAAATGTATAACATTTTAAGCAAGGGAAAATCTGTATTAAAGTTGTAATACTCAATATATATCAGTTACAAAAGATGAATACAATCCACGTTGGACTTCTGCAATTACAAGAAGTGCTCCAAGTGGTTACCATCAGTGTCCAGAGATTGCTGTCCAGATGCTGTTTCAATTCCTTCCCAAGGTACCACCAGTGTAGCCAGTTTTCTATGGTATACCAAATCCTTTAAGGTTCCCCATTAGTAGAAGTCAAGCTGGGGTGTTAAGTCAGGAGAACATTCTCAAATTTCACTTCATCTTGTGTTCCTCGAACGACAGCTGTGCTTCTGCCATTTTCTTTGACCATCCTGCCTGTCACATGGTGATGCTTGTAATAAATTAAAATGGAGCCTTAGCTTTTAGTGAGTTAAAGTAGTCGCTGAGTTCTTTGCTCCCTGAGCAGGGGTTGAAGGAAGCCTGGGAAACGGCCTTGAAACTAGATACTGATTAGTGTACTTTTGAAAATAGTTAAAACAGGCTGAAAACTGTGAGAACGGAATTAGGAATGATGGGTATTGCATGCTGTGATTTTATTGGTTAATATACAGGAAGAGGTGGGATGAGAGAGATGAAAAAGGGGTTTCTGTTATACTGAAATATGAAGAAGCCCCATGATTCTGATTAGGATTATGATGGCTATGTGTTGCATATGTGCCTATCCGTGCTCGCAAGTAAACAGTACAAAGATTTAATCAAATGTATTAGCTGGCTAGGCCAGGCCAGAAAATATAGCTAGATATGCCTTTCTTGTTTTATCCTGGGAAAATGGAAAAGTAAAAATGTTCCTTTTTATTTTTGTACCTGCCTTTTAGTAATTCTGAACTTTGAAACTATTTTTCTTGTAAATAAAAGTAGTGATGTATGGTTGTGAGAGGTGGACCATAAGGAAGGCTGAGCGAAGAAGAATAGACGCCTTTGAAATGTGGTGCTGGAGGAGAATTTTGAGAGTACCCTGGACAGCAAAGATAACAAATAGGTCGATTTTAAAAGAAATCAACCCCGACTGCTCCTTGGAAGGATATTGAAGATGAAGTTAAAGTTTTTGGGACATCAAATGAGAAGAGAGGATTCACTTGAGAAAGCCTTGATGCTGGAAAAGGTCGAGGGCAAAAGAAGTGGGCGGCAGAGAATGAGATGGCTAGATGGCATTGTTAACGCAATGGGCACAGAGCTGGGCGGGTTGAGGAGGATAAGGGTGCCTGGCATGCGGTGGTCCATGGGGTCACGAAGAGTCGGAATCGACTATGCAACTAAACAACAACAACAACAAAAAAGCTATCTTGATACAGAAGACATGTACTTATTTATATACAGCATAAGCTGGTGGGAGATTTCCAGTTCCTTTGTTTATTGGCAATGCTTTGTTGTTGTTGTTGCTACATTTTGCTAATTCACACTGCATGTCCTACCTGATCTGGCTGGTTTGTAAGCATAAACTGTCAGTGATTGAAACCTTTCATAGATTTCTCTAGTCTGGAGTAGGGCCACAGGTATTCTGAAGCAGCACAAAGGTGATATGGACTTCTGGAATGGGTACAGATCTCTGAAGGGTGGAACGAGTCCTATGGTAGTGGGACAATATGGGTGTGTTATCCTTACAATGCTAGCATTCATTCTTTTGAGCAAACATCATACTACACATTGCTACCATAATTCAATTCAACTTCAAAAAGTAAGACATAGTATAACATCATTTAAAATGTGTATACATTTTGCCACCTTCTGTATATTACGTTAGCCTGTCATAGTGATAGGATGCCTCAAACCTACAGCAGTTGAGAAAATATACCATCTTGTTGGTATTGCTGCACCTAAGATAAGGAGAGAAGTAGCAGCAGACAATGAGAGAACTAAGCAAGACCCTTGACATCCTCTGAACGGATATGAGCCTCAAGTCCGCCGGCTCAGGTCCAGGAAGAGCTTTATGGAAAGAATAAATTAGAAGATGGAGAAGAAGCTGACTGGGCAAAGAACAACATTAAAGGAGGATATAGCTGAGGATCTCAACTTCCCCTATGTCACCTGTAGAACTTTGAATAAGATGAGGGTTGGAGTCTCTAAATGTAAGATCAACATGCTCAAGTGGAGGCTGCTGGCGGACAACAACACGCTGTGTGAATGTGGAGAGAGACAGAATCTGGCTCATTTACTGATCTGCCAATTCCTGCCGGAAACATGTACTGTTGAGGACTTAAGTTTGGCCAATGACTAAGTCAAGAAAGTGGTTTAATTTGGCAGTCTAGGGTTTAACCAGGACACAAAAGAAGAAGAATCTCATGAAATCATTTAAACTGCAAAATGTAATATGTGAAGCTTTGTTTGGAATTTGTATGACTACAATTGTAATATGGAGTTAAATGCTGTTTAACTATGCTGTTAAAGAGAAACTGGAGAAGAGAAAGGGAAGAAGAAGAAGACGAAGAAGAAGACTGTTGGTGGGCAAAGTAGCCAAAATATATTTAAAGAGGACATGAATCATGTCATCTTTTCAAGGTATAAATGCAGTTCCTTTCCCATAGATAACAAGCAGACCATGTTTGAAGAGCAACAATGCTACAAGGGTGATATGTATGATAATGTGTCATGTTTCTGCTGTATTGTTTTTATTTCTCTCTATATTCTAAATAGATAAAGTTATTTCACTGAAAACAGAAATGACTGAAGGAAAATATAACTGATTGGAGAACTGTGTCTGCAATGCCTTTTGAATAGGAATACTTTCTTTTCCTTGACCCATTGGCAGAAGGGTTTTTAGGCTAAAATCCTATGGGCATTAATATAAGGTCTGTATCATTTACACAGGCTAATTAATGAAGTGCTGGGAAACATCTTGGTAAGGTGCTGGCCATTGTGGGACTGTACAAGTGAGATGCACCTTGGCAGTTTGTCAGTTAACCAGAAGGTCTATGCAAATAGCAACAGGATTCCAGTCCCTACTTAATGTAGGGTGTCACTTCTTTTCTGGTGCGACAATAACTTTTAAATTAAATTTATGGCAGGGATGGGCAACTTCCAGATGTTTGTGAGCTGCAAATCCCTTACCGTACATTGGAATATTGCACCAACTCCTGCAGCCGGTTTGCAAGCAATATATTTTATTTAAAACATTTTCATACTTTTAAAAAAAGCCCCCTTGCACCCTCTAGTATTTTTCTTTTAAATTAAATGCTGTTGGGGAAGATTTGTTTTGTTTGTTTCAGGGGAATGCTGCTGGTGGTTGTGCAGGGTTGCTGGAGAAAACGTTGGAGCTCCTGGGGACACATGAAGCCCGTGGGCCACCCTTTGCCTAGCCATGCTTTATAGTTTTGGGAAGTAGCCTCAGGGAATGATGTAGGAGAAATGGTATATCATGTAAAGGTGAGCTCAGGCACTGTTGTGTCTTGCACTGCTTCCTCGTTGCTGCTTCCTCATCGCTTTTTGTTGGTGTTGAGCAGTGGTGGGCATCAGCAGGTTCACACCAGTTCGCCAGAACCAGTAGCAGAAATTCTGGCTGGCCCCGCCCATTTAAGTTTTGAAATAAAGTAGTCCTAATTCAGATGCAACACAGGGCTTTCTCCCTGGCCACACCCACGTGTGGTAGTAATTTTTTTTGGAGCCCACCACTGGTGCATATCTGTCAAGTTTCGGGAAATTTCTGTCAAATAAGGGAAATTTCTCGGCCAAAATGGGAAACTGGACAGCTATGCTTATCCTGTGCTGGTCTCCAGTCTAACTCCAGTCTAATTGCAGTCTAACTAACACGGGATGACGGTGGGAAAGAGTGTAAAATACGGGGGTTTGACAGAAATTTCCCGAAACTTGACAGGTATGCACTGGTGTTGAGGCAATTACAAAGTGGGCCGGAAGACAGTAGGCTTTACATTACGGGCCGGCAACATTTAACACTTAGTTGGGAGAAACCAAGCCTCCAAAGCACTTACTTTACTTATTTTTCAAAAATATAAAAGTAAATATTTTTAAAAAATTTATCAGTCATGGCAAATGACTACCTCTGGTGATTTTGCACTATAACAGCAAGTATTTGTTATTTGTAAGCAGTAGCTTTCCAGGCTCTGTAGCTTTGATCTTCCAATATACAGTATAAGGGTTTAAAATTTATGAGGTCTCCCAGCCAAGAAAGCACAAAGGGTGGGATCTTCAAATCCATTGCTCTTTAAGAAAATCAAACATGAATACACTCCACTGATAAAAGAATTGAAAGTTTAAGTAAAATATATACTGTAGCTCTTACATATGGCCATTTGACAAAGTATGGCAATCTCTTTTCTTTAGAAGGCTGTGTAACTTTGTTGTTAACACTTAATCAGGTTTTTTATGCTTATTAAATGTGACATGCGTTATTTATAAAGCTTACTTACTCCAAGAGAGTTTCTTCATATTTTGTTTTACTTCAATTTGAAGTGAAAGATACAACATAGAATTCAAACGCCTCTGCATTATATGAATTTCTTATTTAACATTTCAAATTTCCATAATGTGCCTTCGCTAACAGCTTTGGAATTGTTCTGCCACTTCACATCCTGGTGCTTGGAAATCAGTTTATCCCGCACCAACTACAGTAATACCTCATACAAAGTCCGCTTCGTACAACATCGAATTCATACAACATCGCCTAATTCCTTGAAAAAAATTGTATGAGCATTGGGGTTTCCCCCCAGGTTGGTTTGTCCCCTAAAATCAGGGTTGTTTGACATGTTTTTGTAATGTATTCAGCCTTTAGACAATGATTTCATAAAGTTCTGTCAGTTTCCTGTTTGTTTCCTTGACTTTGCCCTGAAGTCTGTGCTGTTACAGTACAATGTATCTCTATGCAAATGACGTTGCACGAGGCATCGCAGCAAGGATTTGGACGTTGTATGACGCATCGTAGCTAAGATTTTGCATGCCTCATACAAAGTCCAAATCCATATAAAGTCCAAACTTGTGGAACCAAGTTTAAATGTTGTATGAGGTATCACTGTATTTCTTAACAACATGAATTCTGCCAAATAAACAGAACAACAACCTTCTTCAAATAAAGAAAATCAGTCTGTAACTGTGGAACAAGTATTGTTATACCCTGGCTGATTCTTGCTTCAAATACTGGTTTCTCTGTTTTAGGCAGATCCACAGTTATTGATAATTTAAATAAAATGACCAAAATGAGCACTGGTGGTGGGCATGGGTAGGACATCTACCTACTCCAGAATGGTGAGATTTTAGGGGAGGAAAGAGGTGTTGGTTCTCCACTCAAAAGCAAATTTCTGTATATATACATTAGAAAAAGAAGTGTAAATCTAACTGAATTGTCTACTTGATCCTCTTACTTTCAATGGGATGTGCACTTCCATTCAGTCTCAAATTCCAATGTTATCTCATTGGAAGTAACCAGTGAGCACCATACTTGTGGGTACATAACTAGCTTGTGCTGGTGGCTCCTGAAAACATATTAAAGATGTATGTTCCATAATCTATGGTTAAAAGAACAGTGCAGAAATCCCATTAGATCTTTGGCATTAACAATGACACTGCAGTACACTATGAACAGACGGTAATATTTCCTAAGGAAGAAAAGGGAAAAGTGCTCAATACATTGCACAAATTAAAGTATGATTGGTTTTCATAGGAAATATAAGAAGAAAACATTATCTTCTCAGAGGGATTTTTTCACAACATCCAGTCCCATTGTCAGTCTCCGTCTTAAAGAAAGATGTCCTTTAAAGACTGCTTACTGTTTTCGATTGGCCAAGATGCACTTTGACAACACATGATGGAACGTCGCTGATGGATGGATCCCCACACTTTTGTTATCACTCCTAGAAATAAATGACATTTGTTAAAACATTTCAGAATAAATAAAGAACTATTAGAAAGGAGCTGAAATAAAGTAGGTACACTCTAAAATTATTACATTTATTTTTTGCTATAAACATTGGAAAATAAAAAGTATGTGTTTACTTTTATTTTCCCATGTAAAATATCACACATTAGGCTAAATCTAATTATTACTCCAAACTAGATGGATTAATTAAACCGATGGGACTTGCATTAGTGTTGACATGTTGAATCCCTTATATTCTTTGGGTTTTCTTTAATAATATTTTTTATTTTTATTTTATTAATACTACCAAGAATAACAACAGCTATACAATACAATAAACAATAAAAAAACACAACTGCTACATCATCTTAACCTATAAATCCAAGGGTTAACCGTTGGAACTGGCTATAGGTTGCTATGCCTCGCCCTACTTGCCTGCACTCACCCTTCGTGCACACGGCCGATCTGGGTACGCAGGTCAACGAAGGATTTAGAAAACCGGCAGTGGGGCAACAGCCCCACAAACGCGAAGAAAGGGAAACAACTTCACTTCCCAACATTCCTTGCGCCGCGCCACAGCCAATCAGGCTGAGAGGCTCTCGCACAGCGCAGAATTCGGAAACGCGCTGCAGCCAATCAAAAGAAAAGCATTTTAAAAAAACGCAGCAAAAACACAAAGCACCAACCCTTAACTACAAGCCCCAGCGTCCTGCGCGCCCGCGCAGAACGCTGAGGAAACCCACAGCCAAGCAAACACCAGCTGGCTTTCTTTCCCTCACCCGCGGCGCCTGAAGCTCCCGACTGGAGTTTCCCCTTTAATATCAGTGGGTGGGGGTTGCGATCCCCCTCTCCGCTACCTACCCTAGGGTTGGGAGGTTTGTGGGAACAAAAGGGGTATGTTTCCCAAACCCTTCTGGACTCAGGACACCAGGGAGAGGGGATCGATTCCCACCCCCCTCCTTAAAACAACTCCGTCTTTTCTTCTCTTTAAAAACGGAGTTGTTTTAAGGAGGGGGGGAGGGAATCGATCCACTCACCCACTGATATTAAAGGGGAAACCCGATCTACTTTTACGTCTCCACACAAAGCACCATAACACACTAAATCCCCCCTCCCCACCACCTAGCCCACCCTTCCTAACCCCAACGACCATGCCCCCTCCCCAACACCTAGCCCACCCTTCCTAACCCCAACGACCATGCCCCCTCCCCAACACCTAGCCCACCCTTCCTAACCCCAACGACCATGCCCCCTTCCCAACACCTAGCCCACCCTTCCTAACCCCAATGACCATGCCCCCTCCCCACCACCTAGCCCACCCTTCCTAACCCCAACGACCATGCCCCCTCCCCAACACCTAGCCCACCCTTCCTAACCCCAACGACCATGCCCCCTCCCCACCACCTAGCCCACCCTTCCTAACCCCAACGACCATGCCCCCTCCCCACCACCTAGCCCACCCTTCCTAACCCCAACGACCATGCCCCCCTCCCCACCACCTAGCCCACCCTTCCTAACCCCAACGACCATGCCCCCTCCCCAACACCTAGCCCACCCTTCCTAACCCCAATGACCATGCCCCCTCCCCACCACCTAGCCCACCCTTCCTAACCCCAACGACCATGCCCCCTCCCCACCACCTAGCCCACCCTTCCTAACCCCAATGACCATGCCCCCTCCCCACCACCTAGCCCACCCTTCCTAACCCCAATGACTATGCCCCCTCCCCACCACCTAGCCCACCCTTCCTAACCCCAACGACCATGCCCCCTCCCCACCACCTAGCCCACCCTTCCTAACCCCAATGACCATGCCCCCTCCCCACCACCTAGCCCACCCTTCCTAACCCCAACGACCATGCCCCCTCCCCAACACCTAGCCCACCCTTCCTAACCCCAATGACCATGCCCCCCTCCCCACCACCTAGCCCACCCTTCCTAACCCCAACGACCATGCCCCCTCCCCACCACCTAGCTCACCCTTCCTAACCCCAATGACCATGCCCCCCTCCCCACCACCTAGCCTACCCTTCCTAACCCCAACGACCATGCCCCCTCCCCACCACCTAGGCCACCCTTCCTAACCCCAATGACCATGCCCCCCTCCCCACCACCTAGCCCACCCTTCCTAACCCCCAATAACCACGTACCTTCCCCACCACCAAATAAATAATTTTTAAAAAATTACTAAAAACACTCAAACACATCCAAAAATACACAAAAACAAAAACACCAAAAACAATATGAAGTAAACAAAGACACAATCAAAAACAAAACAAACAGACAAAAAACACAAACTCCAACCCCCCCTCCCCCCCGCCCACACACACACACAAAAGAAAGAAAACAAGCAAACTTACCAAAAGAGGTGCTACCTCAACCAGGACTGGAAAAGAAATGAATAAAGAAAGACACTACTTACCAGAAGAAGCTCCACCCAGAGGCCAGGAGAGAAAAAAATCAAAATACAATAACCCCTACCAGCACCACCTGCTGGCCACAATAGTAAAAACAATTCAAAAACACACAACAGCCCCAAACAAAAGGCCAGAAGAGTAAAAACAAATCAAAAACATAACACAAATTCACAATTTTACACAAAAGGTCACACCAATAAAAACAAGTAAAAAAAATTACACTAAACACACTTTAACACAAATCACAAATATATGTCAATAAAATACAATAGAAACTTTTAAAAATCCTGTGCTGAGTTATAACTCAAATTTAAACTCAAAACATCTAAACACATTTTAAAAACATTGAATGTAAAAAACATTTACTTTTACATTATTAAAATTATTACCTACGGTACAACTAAAAAAATTCAAAAAACTAAAACATTATTCGCTTACATAAAACAATTTGAAAAAATTATATCATACTTTCTTCTTTTATTAATCCTCAAAAAACCCAAAAAAGCAGATCACAGTTAATAACAGCCAAGCCAAATTTTTTTTACATAAATAAACATTTAAAAAATTAAAATTACAGACTAAGCAATTTTTTTAAAAAATTAACACAATTTAACATTCCAACACAATGTAAAACTATTGCAAAAATAAAATTGGTTCATTTTTTATTATAACACACGGGGGGAAAAGCCCGGCAACGCCGGGCAACCCTTGCTAGTACAATAATACTATGTGCTCCCTTCACCCAGCAGGACAGTACTGTATATGCTTCTTTACTTTGTTTAATCTACAGTCTCTTTAATTTATATTTTATCCTTCTTTCCAAAATGACATTTCCCTTTTACCAGTGCATAGTCCAAAAACTCTCCCCATATTTCTTTAAAATTCAATTTCTTTGAAATTCATTTTTTGACTCTTAACTCTGATGATAATTTATCATTTATTGCTATATTCCACATTTCTCACCTTTTTTCTAATTTAATTTTACTATCAGATTTCCATTTCTTAACTATAGCTAGTCTCATCGCAGCTACCATGATACTGATCATTTGTTTCTTTTCTCTCTCTATTTACCTCCATAATCCATCAGTAGAGCTACTCTAGGACACATCTGGAGATGTAGTGAGAGAATTTGTTCAATTTCTATAAATACTCTCCCCCACATTTCTTTCACAAAAGAACAATCCCACCATATATGTAAATAAATTCCCAATTCTTTTTTGCACCTCCAACAATTCTTATTGCATTTCGGATCATAATACCTTAATCATATTTGAATCGGATACCATCTCCAAATTGTTTTGTAGCAATTTTCTTTAATCCTAACTGACATATTTTTCATTATTCTTTGTTTCAAAATTCCATTCCATTCCTCTTCTTTTAATTTTTATCCTTAATTCCTCTTCCCACATTGATCCTAAGTTGTTTCATGCTTGCTGTTTCTCTAATATATTGTAAATCTTATTAAGTAACCCTGTTGATGTAATTTCCTTCCTCTCCAACTGTGTAATTACTGTATTTCCTCAAACGCTGTTAATTTCCTACATTCTCCGTGTTGTTTTATCCAATTTTTGACAATTTTTCCAATTGCAATCTTTTATACCAATGTAACTTTATTTCTTGCAATATTCTTTCCCTTTCTTCCTTTTTAGAGCATTTTCTCATCCAATCCTTTACTCTAAATACTTCCTTTCCATCTAGATCAGAGGTCGGCAACCTTTTAAAGTCACGGGCAGGGTCACACTCCCTCAAATAGTTGAGGGGGCCAGACTGGTGCCCCCCCCCCACTGTAAACACATCCATGGCTGCCATAAACACGTCTGCAGCCACTTCCAGCAGTGGTGACAGTTGGAGCGAGTGTAGGGGGCAGATGATTTGGCACCATGGGTCAGATTCGGCCCACAGGCCGTAGGTTGCTGACCTCTGATCTGGATTCTTACTCAGAAATTTCTTAAAACCTCTGGAAATTTATCTCTGTGTTATATGTGTTAATGGGGAAATTTCTGGACTAAGAATCTTTTTATTTTTATACCAGATTTCTAATGTATTTCTACAAAAAGGATTTCAAACCTCTTTTAATACTTTACTTCTTTGAGTTTTAAAAATCAATTTTTAAGCTTTCCATCATAATTCTTTCCTATATCCTGGGCCTCTATGTTTCTCCAAATCAGTTCCTTTTCTGTAAGTATATTAAGAATTCTTTTACTTTGGTAAGCCATGTAATAATTTATTAAATTAGGAATACCCAAACCTCCTTGTTTCTGAGTAAAATACCATAATCTTTTATTAATTCTTGCTTTTTTTTGTCCCCATTACAAAAACTATTAATCATATCTTGCTACTTCTTTAATTCTGATTCTGTTACTTTTATTGGTAGCATTCTGTATAAAAAAATTATTTTAGGTAAAATTTTCATTTTACATAGCACTATCCTTCCGAAACACTATATATGTATATTTCTGTTTATTTCATCTTTTAGTTTATCGTAGTTCATTGCTTTCAAGTCCTGTGTATTCTTTGTAGTATTTATTCCTAAATATTTTATGGAAGCCTTTATTTTTATTCCCATTCTGTTTTTAATTTTCTCTACACCTTGCATTTTATTGTTGAATAACATCAACTCTGTTTTAATCCAATTTATTCTTAACCCCGATATCTCCTCAATTTTTTCTAAATGCGTTTGTATTATACTTGCCCCCACTTTAGAGAAAACTGTATTTTAAAATTACCAGCCCATAAAATATTTAATGTCAAATTTTGATGTAAACCAAATAAATTTTGTTACTGATTTCTAAACTGCACTTTATTGGGATCTAATAACAGAATCTGGCTGTATGTAATATATGTGTAAATTCATTACAGGACAGATTTTATTTTAGTTCTTTGTTCAGCCATCATATAAATTAATTACATTCTTGCCAATACACATGTTTCTTTTCGTCCAAAGGAAAACCAAAGATACCTCCTTATAATGAAAATATGAGGAGTCAGTAGAAACCAACCAGTCAAAACATTACCCCATGTGTAGACAAAATACTGACATCAATACTTCAAGTAAATAATTTCCTGGATCTCTCAACTTCCCATCCTCAAAACTTTTAAACCAGAACTAATGTATGAAACCTTAAATGAAAATAATCAATATGTGTGTCCCCCCGCCCCTGCAGAATGCTGTACACTTTACATAACAAATAATTATTTCAAATCAAAGTTTCTTAAAGTTGTTATAAATAATCCAAATGATAAAAATTAACATTTCCCTGTATATCAGGATTCCAAACCATTTAGCACTCTAAAAATGAAAAACAGCAATAATTAAACTAGCCTTGGAAACAGACCAAAAGTCAGGGCAGACTGAATAGGACCTGCTCTCAAAAATGCCCTCCCACACATTCTACCTAAACACCCACTATCAGATGCACATTCAGATTCAGAACGCTGTAAAGAGCAACTACACAAAAAAAATCACTGCAATAGCATAATCTGGAGGTAAACATCTCAGGCCTGACAGCAGTGGCTGACTGTGCCTGAAACACACTAAATATGGTGCGCTGATCAAAGCTGGGAGAAAGTATGGCTGACTATTCTTCTTACTTCCTTCAGGAAAGTCATGACCAAAAGCAGTCCTAAACCTACTATAGTGGGAATGGAAGCCCAACCAAGAAGGTTGAATCTCTAAATCTGTACTAATTTCTTACTGCCCTGTTTTGCCTCTGTTCAGTATGGAATATATCATTCATTGTGTGAAGTGCGCAAAGTATGGCTTATTTTTGCCTCTCTATTCTTTTAGAAATGAAGGTATCCCATCACCCTTCCAAAAAACCCTGGGTGCATGTGTGTGTGTGTGTGTGTGTGTGTGTGTGTGTGTGTGTGTGTGTGTGTGTGTGTGTGTGTGTGTGTGTGTGTGTGTGTGTGTGTGTGTGTGTGTGTGTGTGTGTGTGTGTTGTAATCAGACACTTAACAGCTGTTCCAGCTCCCTCCACATATTTAGGACTAAAATAGCTTTTTAAAAAAATGACCTGGCAAATTCCATAATGTGGCCTGCCAAGGTCTGAAGAGGGCAAAAAAAATGGCTTCCATGCTCCTAGTGGCCACCCATTTCTGCCCTAGACACTGGCTCAAGAGGTTTTATATGCCTGCCTGGAAGCCGAAGGAAAAAAGAGAGTGCCACATGGACATGCCATACTCCACATCCCTAAATGACCTCTCCCAGGCAATGTCTGGCACATATTAAATGGCACCTTAGGGGAAAAGTGGAACCCTGTTTAACTTTATTATGGACTAGCATATTTTGCACGGCGGTGCCGGGCTTTTTAAAATTGTGTTGGATAGTAAAGGGTTTCGTTTTTTTCTTGAACCAATGGTGCTGGGCTGTTTTAAATGGTGTTGTAAGGTTTTGTGATTTTGTGGCTTCGAGGGGCTGCGTCCGCCTACGGTGGACTTGCGCTCCCAGTGTGTTTTTTTGTGTGTGTGTGTGCCAGCTTCCTCAGTGCTGGACTCTTTAAATTGGTTTTTGAAGGTTTTTGTCTTATGTTTATGCAAATTTTATTTTAATTTTATTTATTTAATTTTATTTAGTTTAAAATTTAATTTTGGTTTTTTAAATCTTTATGTTTACGCATTTTTTTATTTTTTGGGGGTTTTTTTGAGTGAAAAGTGATTTCTCGTTTTTTTGGTATTTCTTGAGATTAGTGTGATTATTTTTGAATGTTTTTATAACTTATTTGATTAATTTTGGAATTAATCTTATTAGTTTCAATATTTTTGAATGTTTTTTCTCTTTTGGCCTCTGGGTGGGGGTGGTGAGCTTTTCTTCCTCTCTACAATTTTTCTCTTCTGTCCTCTGGGTGTCGCTTCTGGTTAGTTTTTTCTTTATTTTCTCATTTAAGTTCCGGTCCTCATGGATAGAAGACGTCTTTTGGTAAGCTCTCTGTTTTTTTGGGGTGGTGGTGGTTGGGATTTTTTTGGGGGGGGGGTCTGTGTGTTTTTTCTTGTTTGTTTTTGGCTGTTTTTGTGTTTCCTTTTTGGATTTTTGAGTGTTTTTTATTGTTTTTGGTTTGTGTTTACTTTTTTAGGGGGGTGGTGGCTTTTTTCCCCACGGGCCATGCTGGCTGGCCCGTGGGAAGGAAGGGCAATGGCAGGGGGGGCTTTCTTTCCCACGGGCCATGCTGGCTGGCCCGTGGGAAGGAAGGGCAATGGCGGGGTGTGTGTGCTTTCTTTTCCACGGGCCATGCTGGCTGGCCCGTGGGAAAGAAGGGCAACGGCGGTGGGGAGTTTCTTTTTTTTCTCCGCGGGCCATGCTGGCTGGCCTGTGGGGAAGAAGGGCAGCAGCGGCAGGCATTTTTTAACTTTTATTTTTCGCGCGCCGGCTGCCTCAGTGTTCTGCGCGCTAATGGCGTGCAGGACGCTGGGGCTTGTAGTTTTGGCTGCACGTGTTTGCTTACTGCAGCGGTTTTTTTCCTGCGGCTTTTTTTTAAATTGGCCGTGGCGCGTTTCTGAACGTTCCTTTTGCCGCACCGCTCAGCATGATTGGCTCTGGCGTGGCGCGGCGCAAGGAACGTTGGGAATTGAAGTTCCCTTTTTTATCGTTTTTGTCCGGGGGGCTCTTGCCCCCCGGCCGAAAATTTTAACCCGACAGTTACCTGCGAACCGGGTTTGGGCGAGTGAACGGAGGCCCATTACGGGCTAGTGGGGCCTGGTGCAACATCCTTTGTCACATTCCAACGGTTAACGCACCATTTTATAGGTATAGATGGTGAAGGAGAAAATCTATGGTTTCTGTACATCACTTTCTGAGACTTGGCTTCTTCCCTGGTTGGACTAGAAACAGTATGAAACAGGTGCTCTGCAATCCTGCTCTAGCTAGGCACTCCAGAATGATCTTATGGGAAGTGGCTTCAAACACTAGCAAAATGCCCACAGCAGAGTCAACAGGGCAGTGCATACCTCCCGCCCAAGTCCTGTATTATATAATTTGACAGGGTGACCAAGGCAATTGCAGTCTCCAATATGGGCTTGGACAGGACACTGAAATACATTCAGATTAGCTACATTGCAACTGGCAATATACAGCACCAAAGAACGCAGTGTTGTTTTCCCATATGCCTTTAGTATCAAGATTCTTATGTCAAAGGCTGTAAAAATAAAGAAAACCCATATCTGGACGAATGAGAGGGCTGAGATGGGTGGGGATCCCAAACTATCTCCTCCACTCTGCCTGGCTTGTAGAGACAGTAGATACAGTATTCTATACAATGGCTCAATGCTGAGCTAGTGGCTATTGAACTGTAGTATTGATTTCTTAAGCTGATTGAATACCTTCTAGAAAAGGGGTTCTCAACCTTTTAAAGCTGCCCCCCCCTTCAGTCTGTTTGCAGGCTGGACTGGTGTCCCACACCAACCCCACCACACACCCAAAAGCCCCCCTCCCCCACTGCTCCCCTGCTTACCGGCCTGGAGGAGCTACATGGCATGGGTGAAGGACCCCCTGGCAGCTGCTGAAAATGTGGCCATGGCTGCCAGAAAAATCCCACTGAAGCCGCTGGGAATGCATCCACAGCTGCAGGGAATGTATCCATGGCTGCTTCTGGTGGTGGTGGTGGTGGAAGTAGTGGCTGGAGCGAGGGTGTGGGCTAGATGATTTGGTACTGTGGCTGGATTTGGCCCATGAGCTGTAGGCTGAGAATCCCTGTTCTAGAGTTTCAGGCACCCAGTCAGTCATCCAAATGGTTGCCTCTAGTTTACCTGGTAAGAAATAGTGGTCTCTGAATACAAGAGTTTTTGGTTTCAATCTTACCAAGAGCTCCTGGAATGCTGTGGAAACACCTGGCCATGTACCAACAAAGCATGAAGCTAATGAGCAAAAAGCTCATGGTGACTTCATCTAAATAAATAAGGAATAAGGCACTATGGGTGGCACTATGGGTGGTAAAACCTGAAGCAGCAGAATTCGCTTATTTTTCCTGCTACCTTTGAGTTTCTTCATCAACAAGATTGTAGTAGCCATGGATCTAGCCTTGTAGAAGTTCTGGTTTTTCTTTCCACAGCTTTTGGAGCAATAAAGTATTGCCTCTTCAGAAATGGCAAAAGTGTTTGCAACTCTCTAAAGATGAAATGCTTTACTGTGGAATAGTTTTTACCGACTGGAGCCTGCTTCAAATTTAAATGCAACTTGAAAGAAAAGACAAAAATATAGTTGTAAATAATGGACCAAGAAGGCCATGAAATGCAATACTTACTACAGACATGTAACATTTCTTTCCTCAAGAGGATGCAAACAACTGGCACTGGGGCCAAGCATGAACAGTGTGTCCCGAGGACATGGAATTTAGCATTATCATTAGCAAATGAAATGTCTTCACTTACCTTCAGAAATATCTATTTTCCAAGCCCGTAAACCAAACAATGGTGAAGTGACAGATTAATATAACCAGATTAGTTTAATTCCCCCTCAGGTTATGACCTGAATCCCATCCTGCACAGCACTGAAGGCACTTAGATTGTGCAAGGCTTTTAACAGAAAGTAACAGAAATTTGTGAAGGGAAGGAGGATTTTCTCTATTCCAAAGTGGGTGCTGAATTGTGCTTTCACTGTCCCAAGGAAACACAGAAAACATCCCTCTGTGTGTTATGGCTGTGTATTGCCCAGAGATGTCTCCTTGGCATTATAGCATGGTTGCTTATGTATGTGCAAGTGACTCAAGAGGAGATGGGAAATGTGCTTTGTTAAAGCACTGCTTTGTGTGGAGAGAGAGAGAGAGAGAGTGTATGCTTGCATGCATGTACATATGCACACATACACATTTGCTTGGTCTTTTCTTGCTTTATCACACACTTTGAATTGAACTGAAAACCTTCCATTTTAAAAAAATTAGAAGTTTCTCTCGTGGGGAGGAAAAGCTATGGATTGGACCTATGGTACTCTGTGCTGTGTAATAGTTAAGCCACAGTCAAGATCTCACATCTGGCTGTTACGTTCGGTAGCTAGTCACAACACATCTATTTCCCACAAACACAAACTGGTGAGGTTAATACGCCAAGGAACCTGACTACAACTTAGAGGTAGGATCAGGCTGAGCTATGAGATATAAGCAAATTCCTTTGAATTCACAATTTTCACACTAATAGAACAGACTAATGCACTGTCAATTCATCCCCTAACACTATATAAAGCTAATTTACCCCACCAATTGTATGTCTAAAAAGAGGAAGATCACCCCAAACTATACACAACTATCCCACACACCACATAGTAAACACACAAGAATTCCTGCTGAACCTTTTGGACAGTATCCTACTACCTAAACATGCAGTGGAAGAGCAATTGCATATGTATCTCCTCTGCTCTGACAGACTTCCCATTGTGTGAACAGCTGTGCAATTGATCTTACAACCAGTGCAAGAATGGTCACATATCAGGAAACCTGCCAGAATGGTGAGGATGCTTACTGAATTCCCCCTTTTTTCTGCAATTAGTCAACAAGATACTGGCCTTTATATCTTTTACAAACATGCACTTGAAAAATTTCTCTTTCCCATGGCTTTCCAACTCTTAGAATCATAAACTCATAAACTACTGGAGGTGGAAGGTACCCATAAGGGCCCCCCTGATCAATACAGGAATTAAGTTAAAGAGAGAGTGTGTTTTCGTGTCAGAGATTACTCTGGGTTGAAAGGATTTTTGATAAACAAATGGAATGAAAAATATAGAGAAGAACTTAGTTTAAAGAGAGCTAAAACCAAATTTGAGGAGATAATTTGTAGGGTAAGGAAAGGGGAAATGTTGATAAAGGGATTAGTAAGCAAAATATATAAAATTTTAAATAATGAGAAAAATTCACAAAATATAATCAGAATAAAATGGGAACAGGATTTAAATACTGTATAAAGATTTCAGAAATGAATTTGAATAATAAATGGAAGAGAAGAATTATGAGAAGTTTATCAATTAGGGTAAAGGAACATAATTATAAAATGTTATGGAGGTGGTATTTGACTCTGATTAGACTTCATCAAATGGATAATACTAAAACAAGAAACTGTTGGAGGTGTAAAAGCAATACTGGGACATATGAACAAATGCTTTTTGGAAACAAATAGAAAAGGAGATTGTGGAAATTTTGAAAGGGGATATAAAATTGGAGTCAAGTGCCGTCTTATTGACAGAGATAGATGATATGAATATATGTAGAAATAAAAAAGAATTGCTTTCTATAATGTTGACTGCCGCAAGGCAATGTATAGCTAGAAATTGGAAAAATGATGTAATTCTAAAAGTGGAAGAATGGTATAAAGAAATGTGGGAAATTGCATTGAATGATAAATTGACATGGGAACTGAATATAAAAAAAGGGATAATGAAAGAAAATAGGTTTTCGGAAATATGGAGACCCTTTGTAGAATACCTATTAGTAGATGACAAAGGAAACAAACCAGTACCTTCTCATATGAGTTTTTGGAGAAATTAGAAATATAAAAGATTGTGATCCTCAAGGATTGTAAATATCAATGGGTGTTATTATTATTATTATTTTTATTTAGCTTATTAAATATGATATATGCTTCTTTATATAATATTAAAGTAATAGATAAATATATGGTAATTATAAAATATGGATTTAAATGTATAAGAGATAAATAATAGAAATGTTGTTTTTTAAAAGAATATATAATTGATATGATGAAAAAGTTAAAAACAAGGATGGATAGAAATTGAGGAGCATGTTAAACGTAATACTGTATGTGTAATGTTTCAATATTTTAGCATAAAAGTTATTTTATTTTCCCTTGTTTTCTTTTAATTTTATCTTTTTTTCTGGTTATCATTATTATTATGTTATTTTAATTGTATAGTGTTGATTTTATGCATGTTTATTCATTTGAACATTAATAAAAATATCTAAAAAAAAAGAAAGGATTTTTGCAGGGGATGAAAGTGCATTTGACAGATGGCTGTCTATGTTTTTCTTGAATGTCTCCAGTGTTGGCTCCACCATAGCATCACCACAGCATGCTGAGACCCCTTGAGGTAGTCGGATCTCCTAGATTCTTAATAAAACAAGACCCCTGTCTCATTTTTCCTGGTCCCCCATGTTATTTTATACAAGAAATTGCCATACTCTGTACCACTCCATATCCATTCTGGAAAAAGTAGCAAAGGAAAGTTGCCATTTTGTTCAGTAATTGTAAAGTTTCACCACAGATTGGAGGGGCGCACGCGTGCGCGGAAATGAAGATATAACATCGGAGGAATCTCACAAAATTTCTTGTATGATATTTATGGAGGGAAAAGAATCTCGGGTGTGTGTACACAGTGGGAAAAATATGATATGATATGCTGTTTGCAGATTATCAAATCAGGTTTCCCTGATTAAATCAGTGCAGCTGACTGTTTGACAATTTGTAGGAGTCAACAAGGCAGAAGCAAAGAGCTCCATTTGCATGACACTACAACAGGAATGAGCTACCCAGTATGATGGGATGGATAGAGTGACAGACTAGGATTCAGGAGGCTTTGGTTCAATTCCCTGCTCAGCCATGAAGACACTGTGTGAAGCTAGTAAGACTTCTTCAGTATCTCGCATCCAACGCTCTTTTAGGGCTGCTACAAGTCAGTTGTGATAATATGTAATAGCAACAAAATACAGCAGAAGCCCTAAGTTACTAACAAGATGCTGACTGACAATTTCCACCTCCCCCCCCCCTTTATTTAGTTCCCCCAAGTGCCCTAATGAAACTCTGCTCCAGTGCTGAGTTGAAACTTTTTGTTTTAATTACACAGAAAGTAGAGGCATTTTGTTAAGGGGAACTAACACCCCCATAAGTGCCTCTTTGCATTGGGTCTGGCAATCTCACTGGGCAGATAGAGGAGAAAAGTGATGTCAAACTAATCAGAACAAATTTAAACCACCACTAGCAGCTCAAAACACCACCCCAATTCTTGGCTTAAAAAGGACAGTTTCACAATGGCTTTTTCTGCATTGAGCTTTATAATTGGTAATCACTGAGTTTTAATTCACATTGATCTGCGGCTCAATCCGATGCAAATTATGAGAAGAACGATGAAGCTATGTCCTCAAACAGAGAAATCTCACAATGAAGACAAAAGAGAAATGTTTTTTCTCCTTAGTCTCTGATTGAGAATGTGAGGCTGTGAGATTCACCCTGATAATAAACCACACTCACATAATGAACTTAGTAATGCGAGCAGTAATGCGCACATATACACCATTCATCCTCCCATCAGACAAAAATCTGCTCATGTACATGCACAACTCTTTCTTCTCCACTCCAAACCATCATGGAGAAATGGAACCAAGTTGTTATAATAATAATAATAATAATAATAATAATAATAATAATAATAATAATAATAATAATAATAATAATAATAATAATAATAATAATAATAATAATAATAATAATAATAATAATTTCATGTCAGAAATTATTCTGGGTTGAAAGGATTTTTGTGGAAGAAACTTCACTCAGGGAATGCCCAAATGAGGCTCCTTTCATGTCTCCAAGAGCTGAGACAAAAACGGGTGCTCAATCTGTCATGCACAACCCGGGTCTCGAACCGGGTCTCGAACTGCCAACTTGCCGGAAAGCTTCTTAACCACTGAGCCACCACAGCCCCATTTTAACCATTAAACATTGATACAGTAATGTGATTAGCACTTAAAATTAACAACTGGGAATGCACAGGGCTCAGGAGCCTCTTGTTACACTTACAAATAAGAAGTATAATCCAACTATATTTTCTTGAAAAGAATGATTCAAGTGATAATTTCAAAAGTTGCAGTGCATAGACACTTTTGTTAAGATAACAAAACCTACATGGGAGTACACTTGAAATGGTCTGCCCTTAGGCTCCAATCTTCAGCAATTTAAAAAACAACACAAGCCAAATTAAATTCAGTGACATTTGCTTCCAAGTAAATATGCACAAGATCAGGCTACATAGCCATTTTTTTGGATTCTGGGCTATGAAAATAATTAGAAAAATCACTAATTTAACTAACTGTAGGAGAGACTAGAGCAAGGGTGCCCAAACTTTTGGGGTCATGGGCTGGTCACGTGGTTCAGGGGGCTGGTCACTACGGCCCGGGGGTTGAATATGGCCCCCGATGCCAAGTCATCAGGCCAGTGAAGCCCTCGTTGCTCCCGGAAGCAGAAGTAAAACGCACACATACAGGCGCGTTTTACATCTGCTTCCGGGAGTGACGAGGGCTTCATGGGCCGGATAAATTGGTGTTGGGGGCCAGCTCCAGCCCCCGGGCCGTAGTTTGGGCACCCCTGGACTAGAGTATGCATCTCTGTAACATAGCTCCAATGCTTTAAAATATTGACTTTGCATTACAGTACATCCTTTTTTAAAATAAAAAAAAATATAAACACAAAATTTACATTCTTGCAAAGAAGTGTCAAAGAAACCCTGATTTTAAAAATTAAAAAGGATTGGGTTATTTTTGCTTTATTTTCTTTCATTCTGAAATCTAAACAAGATTTAGACCAAGTAATGTAATTGTAGTGATGCCTAACCACCCTAACTTTTACATTTACAATCCTTTCATTTTTAATTCTCTACAACTCTGTGTGTGTGTGTGTGTGTGTGTGTGTGTGTGTGTGTGTGTGTGTGTGTGTGTGTGTGTGTGTGTGTGTGTGTAATTAAAAAACAGAAAACAAATCCTAGCCAAACGCTTTTATGGAGCCGCAACTGTTTCTGCTGTTATTTATAAGCCCGCTTCCTCTCTCACAAAGGGACCTTTTGCATGGCTTCCCCCCCTCTCTCCTGCCTCCCTAACAGCTGCTCTCAATGTTGTATCCTGAGTGATGAGGAGGCTCTGAAAGTGTTTTTTTGGAACAGATGGCTAGGAGAGAGCTGGGGAATGTGCCAGCAGAAAGCTGGGGAGCTGCCAAATCCTGCAGTGACTGAGTACTTTGGGTTCCAACTCGCGTGCCTTTCCCCTGCCCTCTGCCCTCAGTGGCGCCAGCAGGACTTCCCAACTAGCGCTCTGAACATCTGGAGTCTGCGACTGCCAGGAGAGCAAGAGAGGCGGGGGAGGGAGGAAAACCCTCCCTGGCTCCAGCTCTGCTTCCCTCTACACAGCAATGTTACTCGCTTAGCGAATAAACCAAAACGGAGCACTGTGTGTCTCTATGCGTGCATGTGTGTATATCCCTGTGTGTTGCATACTTGCGCGCACGCATGCACACATCCCACACACTTGCAAGGTAACCAGCTGTAGATCAACAAACACTCCCAACTGCTAGTCACTGTTATGTTCAGAAAACTAATGAACCAAGCAATATTATCTTTCAAGTACTGGAGTCAGAATGGCTGGATGGTGTGGAAGAGGAGACGCCAGGCTTCTCTGAGTTTCTAAAGTAATCCCTGTAGATCAGGGATTCTCAACCTGCGGCCCATGGGCTGGATGCGGCCCGCGGCACCATTTCATGTGGGCCCCCACCCATACCTGTCAACCATCCCGGATTGGCCAGGATTTCACGGTTTTCGGCGCCAATTTGCGCCATTTCCCACCCCGCGCTGCCGAAACCCCGGAATTTGACAGTGGGGGAAAGGAGGTACTGCACAGCCCTTCTGTGCAGGTCACCTTCTATGCATGCGTAGAAGGGTTTTACACTTGCGTAGCCCCGTTCTACGCATGCGTAAAAAGCGACCTGCGCAGAACCGTTTGCTCAGGTCCCGTATTTCCCGGAGCCGCGGTTGATAGGTATGCCCCCACCGCCTCCACCACACCAGGAAGTGCCATGTGGTGGAGGAAGAGGGAAATAGATGTCCGGCCCCCGAAGCTGTCTGAAGGAGTACTCCTGTTGTAGATGAACGATTGCAACTTATGTAACATACTTTTTGAGTCACATTCTGGTATTTTATTGGTCAGAGGGTTGGGGGGGATTTAAGGGGAGGCCAAAGCAATTATTGTTATTTGTCTGGTGTTTCAGAGATGATATAAAGCTCATTGTTCCCAGGTCAAGGCACACACACACACTGGTATCTCTCTGCTCTTGTCCTTTATATATGGTGTTGAAATGTTTGAAGTGGTAGCCGTGTTAGTCTGCACAAGCATATCAGAGTGTAAACAAAACAGTAAAAAAATAAAAAGTGGTACCTTAAAGACTAATTCCTGTATTTAAATGTGAGTTTTAGTAAATCAAATCCACTTCAGCAGACATAACGATAAGAGTGAGGCTTCGTGACATCAATTTATACAGATCCAAGCACATAGGCACACAATGGCCATCCTAACAGAAAAGTAACGTTGTAGCTTTTTACAACTGGCAATAATGAAAAATCCCCAGTTGCTATTCAGACTTGCTGTGAAGCCTGGCCCTGTTGAGTTGCAAATTGTTGCAAAACAAACTTCTCTTGCAAGCTGATGCATCACATCCAAAGGATGGATGCAACAAACATTGTGGCAAGAGAAATTGTAAAAAAGCTACAGTGTTACTTTTCTGTTAGGCAGGCCAATCATTGTGTGCCTGTGTGCCTGATGTGTATAAACTGATGCCATGAGGCCTCACTCTTGTGTTTGATTAAGTGGATTTGATCCATGAAAGACCACATTTAAATACTGTACAGGAGTTAGTCTTTAAGGTGCCACAACATTTCTTCTTCTTCTTCTTCTGTTTCATTTTGTTTACTCTCTGATATATATGGTGTGTGTATACAGGAATAGGAGTACATACCCCTCAGTGGTGGCAGTCAAATCTTAAAGAGACAGAGACAGTCAAATCTTAAAGAGACAGAGGGGAAGGGGAGGGAGAGAGTAAGACCATTGGGCTGCATATAGCAGTTGGGTGGGCTTGATGGGGACTGATTATTCTCATTCACTGACTCTTTTAAGAATGCAGAAGACCACACCACAACGGATAATTTCCTGAAGCTGAGTAGTGAGTAGAGTTTACAAATAACAAATACAGAATATGTCACTTAAAGAGGGAAAGAAACTATGTCTTTGCTTGAATATCAAACTCCAGTTCTAAGAAACCTTCTCAACATTGCAGTTTTGTGTGTTCTGTACAATCAAAGGTAAAACCTATATCCCATTACTACCAGAAAAAGGTCACAGAACAGTTTTATTTAATAATATCCTATAGGATGACCTATCGTCACTATCATCATGATTATTGTTGTCATTGTCATCATCATCAATTCCTCCCAGTGGTGGGATTCAGCAGGTTTGCCCCAGTTTGCCAGAACTGGTAGCAGAAATTCTAGCTGGCCCAGCCCATTGAAATTTTGAAATAAAGTACAGTACTGTAGTGGCTCAAGTGGCTAAGATGCTGACTGGGAGGCGGAAGGTCAGCAGTTCGATTCCAGAGTACTGCAGGATGGAATGAGCTCCCATCTTTGTCCCAGCTCCTGCCAACCTAGCAGTTCAAAAGCAAGAAATTGCAAGTAGATAAATAGGGACCACTTCGGTGGGAAGGTAAACAGCGTTCCGTGCACTCCAGTGTCTAGTCATGCCTGCCACGTGACCACGGAAACATCTGCAGAGCCAATGCTGGCTCTTTGGCTTTGAAACAGAGATGAGCACTGAACCCTAGAGTCGGATACGACTGGCTTTCGAGCAAGGGAAACATTTACCTTTACCTTTACTAGTCCTAATTTGGGTGCAACGCTGGGCTTTCCTCCTGGTCATGCCCACCCATAGCAGTCAAGTATCCCGTATTGGCCGGGAAAACCCCTTATTTTACCTTCTTTCCTGCCATCATCCCATAGTAATTAGACTGCAATGCCCTATTGCCGCCAATCGAGGGCAGCACAGGATAAGCATAGCTGTCAAATATCCCATATTTGTGGGGAAATTTCCCTTATTTCCAAATCCAAAACTTGACAGGTATGTGCCCATCATACCACGCCCACAGAGTAGGTAGTAATTTTTTTAAATCCCACCACTGATTCTTCCCCTTCTTCTTCTGAACCATTTATTCTAACTGGCTGAAAGGCAGTTCTTTGTTGTCATGGGGTCAACCAATAAGTCCCCACCCAGTTTTCTCCTACTGCAAATGGGCAGCATTTTCTGGCATTGAATCTGTTCAAACCCACTTTGTCAGCCCCCATTCCTCCTATGCTACTTAAGATATGGAAATGAAGTGTCATTGTTTTTACTTATAAACTAGATTCCTAAAAAATATTTACTGAGATTAATTAAAACACACACACACACACTGTTGTGCAGAACAGATTGATTTTAGTAGGGTAAAGACAAAACTACTTTTTCAGCTTTGCTATCCATTTGTCCATTATTATTCAGCTGATTTATTACCCTGCATGAAAACCAGATCCTGAATACAGACAGGAAGTTCACTTGAAGTTTGCAGATATCTTTTAGTAATAAAACCATGAGCATAGGCATCAATCTCTCACCTAATGTACCCTTGTCACTTTCCAGGAGAAACACTGGCAGAATACTTGGTCTCCTCTATAGCAGAGCTTGATGATAATGTGGTTATTGATTCAGGGTTAAAGTAACCTAAAGGAATGCAAGCATGGCTAGTTTGACTCTTGTTTACTTACGAGACTACACTTAGTTATCAGATCATATAGCGCTGTGCTTGAGATTTGTGCCTAAAGGGATCTCTAGAGCCCAATCTTAAAACAATGTGATGCATGGGTTAGAATGTGATAGCAGACAAGCATTGGGGAAATTCAGGCTCAAATCCCCACTAAGCAATGAAATTCAGAGCTTCACTAGACAAGTTGCTGATTCTGCTTCTAGAGGCCCTGTACCCTTAAGCACAAAAAACAAAAAACAAAAACCAGAATAAAAAGACAAACCACACTTCCCTCAAACTGCATTTTGTTCCATAACTAGTCAGCTGGTTTTGCTTGATTCTTTGATGTTTCAGGCATGTAGCACTGAAAGACTTTTATCTGACCCTCACCGGCTGACTTTAGGCCATACGCTATCTGCCCAGTTTAACCTACCTTACAGAATTATTGTAATGATGAAAATGGGGTGAGTAAATAAACATAAAACATACAGAACCAATTGTAAGACAGAGCCGACTACAGCAGGGGATTCATACATAAAACCTTTTCAAACTTATTTGATTGCAATATGCAACCCTCAATAATAAAGTAATTTTGCAACATCTTTTATATATTGGTGCATTTTGTTCCTCACAGTTCCCCTTTGGACTTACTACAAGGAAAGAAAATACAATAACAAAATCAAAAAACAACAAAACACAACACACACACCAAAAATGAGATTTTAAGATAAAACAGACTTCCTCCACCTTCCCTGAATTTTAACTTACATCGTATTTTATTAACTTTTTTGAATACACAGTACATTATATACACTATAGTATTTGACTTCTTGATTTAACTTCAAAATTTAACGTTTTTAAACCAACACTCATCTAATGATTATCATAGCATCATATTATCCCATATATATATTTCAAATATTCTGTGAGGGGGTTCCAAGTCTTTTGGAAAACTTCCCTTATTTTTTCCCCAATTCACACAATATTTTTTCTTTTTCTCTTAGATCTAGTAGTTTCACTATAACTTCTTTGACATTTGGGGTTGTAATGAATTAATATATAGGGGCTTTGCTTTTAATGTGTAAAGTAATTTGGACAGAGCTAGAGAAGCCTGGGAAATGACCTTCAAGACAGAAGTTAATTTGAATGTAGTCATAACAGGCTAAAAACTGTGGGAATGGAACTAAGTGGATGAACATTGTATACTGTGATTTAATTGGTAAAACCTTGGAAGAGGAGGGATGAGGAAAATATGTCTTTTGGTTATAGGGAAATGTGAAAAAGAAAGGGAAAGCTTTTGTGATGTGTAGTATCGCTTGCCACGATGAGTGCTTATGAGTAAACGATAACAAAATGTAGACAGGCCAGAGAAAAAAGCTAATTATGCTTTTCTTGTTTTATATATAAAAATGGGGTCAGCAAATATGTTCCTCTCTTCTATTTTTCTGAATCTTTATAATTTGTACTTCTAAATAAATCTGATTGTATCCAGAAAAGTCTTATTTGTTTCTTATATGGCTAATCTGGTGGGAGATAGTCCAGTTTCTTATTGGCAACGCTACCTTTAGGTCAATGGTACTTTTGACTTATGGCAACCCTTTCCAGGGTTTTCTAGATAGAGGATTCACAAAAGAGGCTTACCTTTTACCTTCTTCTGGGAGTGCACTAGGACTGTGCAGTTTGTCCGATGACTACACAGACTGACTCTTATCCAGGAATGGGAGTGGGGAATTGAACTCCCAACCTCTGGCTCTTCAGTCAGAATCTCTTTCTTCCACACTTTAACCATGCAATGGCATGGGAGAACATTGCTCTATGTCGAGATTGCTATCTTCTTTTTTTATCATTTTAATTGTAACTGCACAATCAAACTGTAAGCAAAATGCATTTTTTCTATTTAAGCTGCTTTGAGACTGTTTTTTTTTAAATTGTGTAAGTTGGGGTTCTCAACCTTTTTAAGTTGGGGGCCAGGACACACTCCCTCAAACAGTTGAAGGGGCCGGACTGGTTGTCCCTCTACCATTTACGGTTGTTGTAAACGTTTTCTTCTGCTGTTACATTCTTCTGCATTATGCTCTGTTAACTATGAAAGAAATAGCCAGATTCCAAAATTACATATTCAACAGAAAATATGATTCCCCACTGTGCCTCCTGGGAGAAGTGACAGCCTGTGTAGTCTGGGGCAAATTGCATAGTCCCAGAAAGGAATAGAATGGTAAACCATTTCTGAGCACTCACTATCTAGAAAAACCTGGAATTGACTTGACAACACAGGAAACTGTTATTGAATCAATTTAATTCAAACAACAATATTTTCAAAAATGATTGAGAATAAAGGAAAATAATCCTTTTACAAATTAAAGGAAATGTGAAATGATATAAACTTCACATCCTTTTACATTTTCTTTATATTACAAGGACATAAAAGTGGAGGAAGTTTGAAGGTTGGAAGTACCCCTATTATTTCCATTTTTACCCATACTCCATTTATTTGACATGAAAAAAAGAGATAAATAACAGCAAAAAGAAGCCACAAATTTTCATTAGATGAAGAACTATAGGAGTTGCCCATTCACTTCTATCTGGCTAATTTCTCTTCTCCTCTCAAACATACCTTCCTTTTTTTAGACCTTCCTTCGGCTTGCAAGGTCCTAGTGCACTGCTCCACACATTCTGAGAAGCTCACGTTACTGTGGTCAGCGCTGTAATCCAGGTCAGCAAGTTTCGCCAAGGAGAGGATATAGTTACATGCTATCCTTAGGATGGCCAGTTTAGATAATTTCTGTCCATATGAATAACAGGGAACCTAGAAAAGGTAAATAAGAATACATTAGCAAAGATCATCACAACTCAGTGCTTTGAAATAAGGTATGATGAGTCAACTTCCTTACTACCTTTTACCACAATGATAACTGGACAGTAAGTCACATAAATTCTTGCCATATATAGAAACCCAAATACTATATGAGATTTTGTATGGAATACAAGTGTTGCGAAAAAGAAAAAAGGGGGGAAACAGCTACTATTTATAATAAGGAACATTACTGAAGAATTGGGGACTTGTCAGCTGGAAGGTCGGAGTTCGAGACCTTAGTACTGCAAGACGGAGTGAACACCCATTGTTGTCCGAGCTCCTGCCAACCTAGCAGTTTGAACGCAAGAAATTGCAAGTAAATAAATAAGTACCAACTCAGTGGGGGAAAAGATCTTGGGGATAAGAAAGGAGCCTCATTCGGGCATCCCTTGAATGGAGTTCCTCCAGCAAAAATCCTTTCAACCCAGAAAGCACCTTTGTGTGCTTCTGACATGATCAAAGTATTAAAACATTCAGAATGTGTAATGAAACAATGATATTTGGAAATGGAAGACTGTGTTTTCCAGACTAGAGTATCAAGGCTCTATGGCAGGAGTGATCAAACTATGGCCCGTGGGACAGACTTGCCCATAGTGCCAAATCATCCAGCCCCTGATGACCTCACTGCTACTGGAAGCGGAAGTAAAATGGACCCGCACTTGCGTCAATGCTAACAGAAGCAGAAAACACACCCACACAAACACATTTACGACAGCCACAGATGCGTTTTATGGTGAGAGGAACCACGTGATCAGCGTTCTCAATCACGTGACCATCCCGCTGCATGAAAAGTTTGGGAAACCCCGCTCTATGGTAAGCATGTGAATGGCAAAAAGTTTTGTTTTATTTTCATTTTGTTTCCCATGCCTACTCTTAGTATTGTGACTTCTAGCAGAACCAGAACCATTTTGATATGAAGAAATTTATTTCCAAAGTACAAAAGTTGTTTTTCAAAGTAAGCTAACTGAAGATCCACACCCTTTCTTATCTGGATTCTAACAGATGTTCTAACAGCACAAGGAAACAGAGGCTTGATCACTTGTTTACAAGTTAACCCCTTTGGAAGAGTTTAGTGTATGGGACCGAAGACAATGAAACAGCCGAAGGGTTGGCTTAACACAGGTTTATTGCATGATGATCCAGGGGAACATGAGGTAATGGCGGATGGGTAGTTCAATATATACAGTGGCTATACATTTTGAATGTGGCTCCTCGACAGTCTATTGGTTACTGTCCGCGTGACGTCACGGACGGTCACGCCCTTCTTGTCCAGGTGTAGGTGATGGCGGGAATCTTCCCGCGCTGTTGTTTGCTGGTGAGTCTGGGCCAGGAGAGCTTGAACGCTCGCTATTGCCACCAGGTGGTCATTAGCTCGCGTCCTATTGTAAGGGCTACAGTTAAGCAGCTGCTGGTTATAATGTTACACAAGCATGGTTACATTGGATACACGTGAATGGAATACATTGTAAAAAGGTACAGTAATAGAACACAACATCCCTCCCCCCTAGGATGGGACGAAGTCCCTCAGCCAAGATGGCTTATTGCAAACGCGTTTGGGCCGCGATGTGGGCTGACCTGCCCCAGGGGCGCTACTGCTTCCTCGTTCCCTGGTCCCTTGTCCTGAAACGGGAGAGGGAGACTTGTTAGAGGCTTGCCGTGGTTTGGCGGTTTTGGGGGACGGGAAAAACTCCATTGTGGGCAGACCAGAGACACTCGGGGCTAACGAAAAACCCCTCTTCTCGCTTGGACGGGTGGGGGACCACTCCGCAAAACTTCCCCGGTTCTGAAAATCAAAATCTAACTCTGTTGGGGTATCCGTATCTATGAGATCGGCTTCCCTTCTCTCTGCTGACCGATCCTGCAGGATGTCTACGAGGACAGATTCCCTTTCCTCCCCCCTTGGTGGGGACCCATGGCCCCCCTTTCCTCCCCCTTGGGCTGAACGGGTGGGGGAGAACCCTAACGCTGAATCCTGTTTCCCGCAGTCCGTGCCCTGCTCGTCGGGGACCCTGCGCCGGAGCTGGTCTGCGTGCCGCCTCCAGAGTAGACCTGTGCTGGTCTCGACGCGGTACGAGACGGGACCGGTCTGCTCTAAGATGACGCTCGGTACCCAGGCCGGACCCGCGCTGGCGTAATTCCTGCAATACACGGGGGCACCCTCGTCGAAACTCTTTGTGTCCCCTATCCCAATGTTCTTCCCCTTGTCCTCTACTCTCGTGGGGTCTAGCCTAGTTAGTATGGTGGTCAGTTTCCTGCGCATTAGCAGCTCCGCGGGGGAGTATCCTGACGCTAGGGGAGTCACTCTGTAACCTAGCAGAAACTGGCACACTTGATGGTTTAGGTCCCCGGGCCCCATGCGCCGCAACGCGTCCTTGGTGGTGCGCACAAGGCGCTCTACTTGGCCGTTTGTGGCAGGGTGGAAAGGAGCGGAGGTGATGTGCCGAATGGCGTTGATTTCTGTGAATGCCCTGAACTCAGAGGACGTGAAACAACTTGCGTTGTCGCTTACGAGGGTGTCGGGTAAACCGAACGTGGAAAAAACCCTCCGCAAATGCTTTATGGTTGTGGCCGTGGACGTGCTTGTAACCGGAATGACCTCCAACCACTTGGAGAAGGCATCCACCACAAGGAGAAAAAGCGTCCCACGGAACGGGCCAGCAAAGTCTACATGAATCTGGGACCACGGCCCCTTCGCCGCGTCCCACTCCCTGTGAGGCAGGCGGGCTTCTTCTGGCCTGGAGCTTTGGCAGGGTTCACAAGTGCCGACCATGTGCTCGATGTCGGCGTCTAGCTGGGGCCACCAGAAATAGCTCCGTGCCAGGGCTTTGGAGCGCACAATTCCAGGGTGGCTGACGTGCAGGAGTTTGAGTACCCGCGGTCGTAAGGACGCCGGGATCACTACTCGCTGGCCCCACAGAAGGCACCCCCTCTCAAGGGACAACTCTAACTTCTTTCGAAAAAATGGGTCGAACTCCGCTGCCGGGGAGGACGCTGGCCACCCTTTCTGCACCCAGGAGCTAACCCTTGCTAAAATGTTGTCCTTGCCGGTCGCTTTGGCGATGTCGGCGGGCAGTATTGGGGGCGAGTCGAGGACCTCTATCATCAGCACCTGGTGGTCTGGCTCCTCCCCGCCCACGAGGCTGCTATCCTGGGGAAGAGGGGACCTCGATAGAGCGTCCGCATGGCTGATCTCCCTCCCGGGCCTGTACACTAACGCGTGCTGATACGCGTTAAGAAAAATGGCCCACCTAAGCATCCTTGGGGACAGGATCTGTGGCGTGGGCTTATCTGCAGTAAAAATGCCTAGCAGGGGCTTGTGATCGGTCACGATTGTGAAGGGGCGGCCATACAGGAAGTCATGGAACTTTTTGGTCCCTGCGATTATCGCTAACGCTTCCCTGTCTGTCTGGGCGTAGTTTCTCTCCGCTTGGGACAGGGACCTGGAATAGAACGCTATCGGGGCCTCCCTCCCGTTTTCCAGCACGTGGCACAGCACCGCCCCCACCCCCACCGGGGATGCGTCACAGATCAGGACCACTGGGCGCTTGGGGTTGAAATGGGTTAGGATGGCATCAGACGCCAGAAGCTGCTTTAGCTCACTAAATGCCCTCTCTTGCTGGTCGCCCCACTTCCATGCCTCGTCCTTTTTAAGCAATCTGTGCAACGGTTCGGCCACGGCTGCTTTCCGGGGAAGGAAGGAGTGATAAAAGTTCAGCAGCCCTAGGAACGACTGCAACTCGGGCTTGGAGGTGGGGCGAGGGGCTTGCTTGATGGCGGCTACCTTAGACTTGGACGGCCTTATTCCCTCAGGAGTGACACGGAACCCTAGGAATTCGACCTCGGTCGCGAAGAAGACGCATTTGTCTTTTCGCAGTCTCAACCCCGCTTTTTCGAATATCGCCAGGACCTTGCCCAACCTCTTTGCCAATTCGGCCTGACTCCCCCCCGTTATCAATACGTCATCAAAATAAGGCAACACCCCCTCGAGCCCCTTCAGGAGGCGTTCCACGAGTGACTGGAAAATTCCAGGCGCCGAGTTTACGCCGAATTGAAGGCGCGTCACCTGGAACGCCCCCTTATGGGTGACTATAGTTTGGGCAGCAGCGGCGGCTGGGGTCACCGAGAGCTGCTGGTAGGCTTGTGCTAAGTCGAGCTTAGCGAAACACTTTCCCCCATGTAACCTGGCCAGCAAATGGCTGACTACCGGCACCGGATACGCATTAGGGCGAATTGCCTTGTTGATGGTGCACTTGTAATCAGCGCATACGCGCACCTCCCTGTTGGCCTTTAGTGCTGTTACAATTGGAGTTTCCCACTCCGCAGAATCAACAGGAACAAGAATCCCCTGGCCCACCAATTTGTCCAGTTCCGCCTCTATTTTGTCCTTGAGCGCGAATGGCACCCGGCGCGGTTTGAGTCTTATTGGGCGGACCTCAGGGTCTAGGTCGAAGGCTACTGGGGGTCCCTTAAATTTCCCAAGTCCCTTTTTGAAGACTTCGGGGTGCGCGTCGCACACCTCCTGAATCGGGTCAGTCCCAACGACAACGGCATGCACCCCCCCAATGAACAAACCCAGGGGCTGGAACCATTGAGTCCCGAGGAGGCTGCAATTCCCCCCTTTAAGAACAACTAGGGGGAGAGTTGCGGCGTGTTTCTTGAATTGGACCTGAAATTTTCCAACCCCCAACACCGGAATGCAGTTCCCTTACACGTCCCGTAGCGTGGACCTCAAAGCTTTGAGTTTGGGCCGCACGTGAGGGGCAATTTTCAGAAACTCCTTCTGGGGAATGATGGAATATGAGGACCCCGAGTCAATTTCCATCCTAATGGGGGCCCCTTGTACTAGTACCTCAACAAAGTAACGGGGGTGTCCTGCGGACACGCTGAACACCGGTGCGTCGTCCTCGCTGTCGTCGGCGAAGCGGCCCACGCCGTCTCGCTTCCTTGTGGCCTGGGTGCCATCCTTGGGTCTCGTCGCGCTGTCTCTCGAGCTCTTCCGGGCCTCGCGCCGTTTCCTGCAGACCTTGGCGATGTGCCCGCGGCGGCCGCAGTTGTGACACTCGGCCTTTCTGAAGGGGCATTTGGCGCGGTCGTGGTTCGCTCCGCAGCCATCGCAACGCCGGCCTTCCTTCTGGACCTTCCGGACGTCCTCGTCGTCGCTGCTCTCCGCGGACGACTTCGAAACTCGCCGGGCCGCGTGCACCGGAACGTGCACCGAAGTCTCTGCCTTGCCCGTCTTTGGCCGCCAGTCCTGGAGCTCCTGGACCCCGGCCTTCGTAGCTTCCGCGGCTTGTGCCTCCTTCAGGACCTCCTGCAACGTGGGGGGTGGCTCCCGGTTCATCAATGTGCGCTGAGTTTCGGCGTCGCTCAGGCCGCACAGCACGCAGTCTCTTAGTGTGATTTCTGCGTTCTCCCATTTGCATGGGCCGGCCGCCAGTCGCAGGGCCGCTGCGAAGTCGGCGACCGTCTCCCCGGGCGCTTGGACTCGCCTCCAAAACGCGCTCCGAGCGGGGAACATCGCCGTCGAGGGCCGGAAGTACTCACGCAGCATGTGCATGAGCTCTTTCACCTTGAATTCACTCGCCCTCCTCGGCGCGATCAGGTCCACCAAGACCCTCTTGGTGTCTGGCCCCAGCATCCTGGTGAAAATGGCCCTTTTCTTTGCCTCATCCGTGACTTCGGATTCTACCAGGGCTCCCTGGAAGTCCATCTCGAAGATGTCCCAGTCTGCCGGTCTCCTGATTTCGAAACTGGCGCATGTCTTGGTCCCGTGGGCAGCCATATCCCATCTTCGTCACCAATTTAGTGTATGGGACCGAAGACAATGAAACAGCCGAAGGGTTGGCTTAACACAGGTTTATTGCATGATGATCCAGGGGAACATGAGGTAATGGCGGATGGGTAGCTCAATATATACAGTGGCTATACATTTTGAATGTGGCTCCTCGACAGTCTATTGGTTACTGTCCGCGTGACATCACGGACGGTCACGCCCTTCTTGTCCAGGTGTAGGTGATGGCGGGAATCTTCCCGCGCTGTTGTTTGCTGGTGAGTCTGGGCCAGGAGAGCTTGAACGCTCGCTATTGCCACCAGGTTGTCATTAGCTCGCGTCCTATTGTAAGGGCTACAGTTAAGCAGCTGCTGGTTATAATGTTACACAAGCATGGTTACATTGGATACACGTGAATGGAATACATTGTAAAAAGGTACAGTAATAGAACACAACAAAGAGCTAAGGGCGAGCCTGACATGAAGGAGATAAGATGAAACTAGGTAAACCAACTTAAACACATTGCTTCATATGATTGGCCCACGTATTTATCTGTTTGAAAGTTGGATACTGTATGCACTTTTAGTTATTAGTTTGCATAAGTTTAATATTCTAGTATTTCTTCTTAAGAAGTTCATATATTTGGTGTGTGCAATGTTTATCATATTTTGGGAATATAATAATGGGAGGAGCCATTGTGTACGTTGTTTGTAACAGTGTAAATTGTTTGTTCATCAGTATATAAGATGTACAATGGTATATAGTAAGGGTTTCTCCTCATAGAGAAGGCACCATTTTGCATGCAAGATACCAATAAAATTGGTTTCTATTTTCTTCTTCAAGAAACACTGACTAATTTCGTATTCCTGAATTAAGTATTTCTAAAGGTTCGCCATTATTAAGAGTTTGTAGTGACAGTGTGAAGGTTGGAAGTGCCCCTACTATTGTATAGTTTTTACCCATACTCCATTTATTTGACATGAAAGAACCCAAATCTTCCAGGTCCTTTTGTTTTATTTTCATTTTGCCCTAGAAGAACCCTTGAAAACAAAAATCTGAGAAGTGAGAAGCAACAGAGAGCCAATCAAATTAATCTACCAGAAGCAGACAACAATACAAGAATGATCATCATAAAACCTATGCAGATGACACTTGTTTATATTTTTCACCACCACCACTACTGTAATCAAGCAACAGTAATGAGAAAAAATCATATCATAAAAACAGGAAATCACTAATAAATCAATCCATAATAATAAATTTAAAACAAGCAGACAGGACCTGCCATGCAAAATAAAAAGCACAGCTGTCCGTCATCCTATAAAATGATGAGAGGAAGAATACAAATTGGCAAGGGACGGGGGGGGGGAGATATTGTAAAGCCCTGAGTACAGTGGTACCTCGCTTAAAGAGCATAATGCATTCCACGGGATTGCTCTTTAAGTGAGTTTTCTCTTTAAGCAAAACACCATTGTAAGTGACTAATTGTGACTTCTGGTGGGGGAGATTGTGAACCCCGATTTAGTTAAGCGAGTTTTTGTTTGGTTTTAGTTGTTAAGTGAGGCAACCATTCAGAGAAAATTCTGCTCCTTAAGTGAGTTAGTCTCTAAGCGAGGCGCTCTTTATGCAAGGTTTTACTGTAGATTTTTTCCTCCTTCCTACTACTGGATGATTTCTCTTAAGTCTAGCACCAGTAGCAGAACAAGCAGGGGTGTGCAGGGCACCATGGGAAGGCACTGGACAGGGAGTGGTGGCGGCGCCTATTTCGGCGGGAATCCCATACATTGCTATTGGCATCCCAGGGTGCCAGAGGCAAGGGCGGGGTGGGACATGCTTGAGAACAAGAGCATTCAAAGGAAGGAAATGGGAGGATCTCCATAATAATAAATTTAAAAAAGATTGGGGAGGGATCCAAAATGGCAGCATAGATGAATTCAAAGAGCAAGCACCTCTGCAGATGCAATAATCCCAGGGAAACAACTAAAACCAAAGAGTATTCCTGAATGTTTCCCCAGCTCTTTTAGAGATTTGAAATTCTCACCCCTCTGCCTTCTAGGTGTTCTGATTGACTGCTAACACTCCTTACAGCCCTCGGTACAAAGCTATTTGCTGCAACATCAATCAGGCCACTAGATCAAAGTAAGAAGAAACAAAGGAGAGAAAATGAAATAAAAAATAAAAAATTTGGCGCTAGATCTATCATTCCCATGAAGCCTTCATTTCTTACAGGTTCTCTATCAGAACATACTGAAAGCCTAAAAAGTGTGTGTGTGTGTGTGTGTGTGTGTGTGTGTGTGTGTGTGTGTGTAGATCTCTATTGTTGCATTTACCATTTGTTACCAAACAAAAGTCCCACGCCTACTCTTAGTATGAAGGTTACACATCCATCCTCAACACAATCCAAATGAATAGGAATGGCTTCGGAGCAACTGCTGCTCTTACACGGCTCCCATTCATGTCAATCAGGCTTGTATCCTGAGTCCTGAGTCAGGCTGGGTTGTACCCACAGGTTCATGAAAAACCAAAAGGCTCCAACTTAAGAGGGCCTGGCTGTTTGTGCCTAGTTCCTATGCAAGTAAGGCTTGGAGGCAGAGCATAAGAGACAGATGAAAGTTGCTGTGGAGATTCCAGTGTTGGGGTCCTACCACAACAAAAGCCCCTTTCCTTCACAATGCATTCCTAAGTGAAATCATTCAGGAAAAACCTCATCCAATGATTTTTATGTATCGAGAGCAGAGAGATTTGAAGTGTCGTGAAATTTCAGTTTATATGGTTGGGGGACAGAAACAGGAGCTCACTCCATCATGCAGCACTCGGATCTTGAACTGTTCACCTGCCAACCTTCCAGTCATGAAATTTAGCATCTTAATCACTAAGCCACTGCAGTCACAGATCCTGCCAGCCTAGCAGTTTGAAAGCAAGAAATTGCAAGTAGATAAATAAGTGCCACTTCGGTGGAAAGGTAAACACAGTGTTCCATGCACTCTGGTGTTTAGTCATGCCTGCCACCCACCCATGGAAACGTCTGTAGATGCAGACAGTACTGGCTCTTTGGCTATAAACAGAGATGAATACCAAATCCTACAGGTAGAGTCAGATAAGATTAGCTTTCGAGCAAGGACAGCATTTACATTTTTTATGTTTACTGTTGTGGGAGGAGGATTTTATGCCTTTAATAACAAAACATATTGACTGACTGCAGATTCTTTTTCTTTTGGGGAGGGGAGGACCAATAATTCTGTTCTATATATCAGGCAGAAAAAAATGTATTTGCCAGTCCAAACAGGGAGACTGGTAAGAGAGGTGGTGCTCCTGTGTATTTAATGCTTATGTTCAATCCCCTTCCTAGCTGTGGCATCCTTAGAGACTTCAGCCACATGTAAACTTATTCAGACAGTTAAGGCGGTGCTAAGGTCAGCTCCGCCAGTGATTGTGTCAGGTGATGGGGAGCTTGGTACATTACCCCAATCCCCAGCCTGTCTCTAGGCACCCACGCCTACATGGATGGCCTTCCAGCCTGAGTTTGAGGCCATAGAGACCCCACTTACCATGATGGAATATTTATGAATGACAAGAACCCCAACCCCCTCACTCAGTTCTGCCCTGATGCTGTAAAGACTACCCAGGATGACACATTAAGGACAGTGAAACACGATCCCCACCTCCCACCCAGGTTTCCGTTATACATGCCAGGTCAGGGTGTTCCTCTAGCAACAAGTCCCAAATCAATTGAGACTTGTTCTTAATAGACCTGGCATTGATCAGCAAACAGGACAGTTCTGAAGGTTGGCTGAATTGGCCAAAAATGAGTGTAGGGATAGTCAACGTGAAGGGCATTTATTTCACTGACTCTATTCTGAAATATCTCCTTGGCAGTGGAATCTTTAGGTGGAAAGCTCCTATTGCTACCAAATAAACTCAGACCAATGATAAAGATAAACCTTTTTCTTTCAGGTGTTAGAGAAAATGGAGTACAGTAAACATCGCAGCAGACAAGTATCTTTGGTTAACAGATTTGTCAAAGGAAATAAATCTTTGCCACATGCAAGAATAGGATCGGTGAGTTGAGCTTTTGTTATATTTCAGACTGAAGAATTTGGCTGGTTCTCTGCATCAAGAGGTAAGGTATGTTCTGTAATATCATATGCTCAGATGATAGAGTTAGAAGGTGGACAAATCGTGTTTGCTTCAGTCAACATGGTGTTATTAGAATTACATTGACGTAACACATTAGAAGCCAGAGAGCACTCTGTTTATCAGAGGAAAGGGAGGAAAGATGTAGAGAGTCTCTTCTTCCCAAGAATGTAAGAAGGCGTCTCCCAGAGAGTTCATTCCAATCCCTGTTCAGGAGCAATATTATTCACAATGTCTGGTTTTCTGGGATGCAAATAGGTTGATTGTGTTAAGTTTTTTATATGCATGCACAGCAGTAGGCAGGGCAGCTTTACAAATTATATCATTTGCAGGTTCTCCAAGCATTACACTCCCACTCTGGCCCAGCAATTAAACTCTCCACACCATACCTATCAACTGCGGCTCCGGACAATCCGGGACCTGTGCAGAATGGTTCTGCGCAGAATGGTTCTGCGCAGGTTGCTTTTTACGCATGCATAGAAGCCTTCTACGCATGCGTAAAAGTGACTTGCGCAGAACTGTTCTGTGCAGCTCACTTCTACGCATGCGTAGAAGGCTTCTACGATTCCCTTCTGCACAGAAGCCTTCTACGCATGCGTAGAAGGGTTCTACGCATGCGTAAAAGCCTTCTACGCATGCGTAGAAGCAAGCTGCAAAGAAGGGATGCGCAGTAATGCCTTTCCCCCTGCTGCCAAATTCCGGGGTTTTGGCAGCTCCGGGCGGGAAATTGGCGAAAATCGGTGCCGAAAAAAGGGAAATCCCGGCTAATCCGGAAGGTTGACAGGTATGCTCCACACTTGTTTTTTTGAAGTATATAAAAAAAGTTCTTTACTTACTTGCTTTTAGAAAGATTAGTAAACAGTTGTTTTACTTGATATAAGAGTTCTTTATAATAAGTTTCTTCTTAGACAAACATACTTTGCTTGTAAGGAAAAATTGGAGAGAGAGCAAGAATAACAAAATAATAACTGGAACAAGACACACTGAATAAAGCAACTGATTGAATAATCACGAACAGCAAGCAGCCTAATGCTATGTACACTGTAACTTCTGTCTTCTTCTTTTTTAGTTAACAACTATACTAAATTATAAACACTAACACTAAGCCATTTCAGAAGAATATAAGAAAAGACCTGTTAGGGTTTTTAGAAGAAGTTTTTTGACAACTCTTCTTCTAAAGTGGTAAGAGAAGAACTGAGGAGAGCCTCTGGGCAGTAAAGGAGGATAGTTGGGAGGGGAGACCATTGGCTCTCTGAGCTCTGATTGGTTCTTACAGCGCTCCTGCAGAATGGAGGTTAACCATTGAATGTGGATTCACAGAGACCACGAAGAAAAACTTATCTCTATGTTCTATCCATTCCTCTATATGTGGAGGTGTACTTAAAATTCATGAAACCACTGCTTGATGGGATTACCCAGAGTCAATTTCTTGTAAACTGGGGTGGGTTAAGATTTCTTGGGGCTGAATAATAAAGGATTCCACTGCTGTGTTGTTAAACCAAAAGTTGAAAAGATCCATAAAATTGCTAAATTTGGTAGGACTATATGATGCTTCCCTTCCTGGTCAGGTTATCCTGCTATGGTCAGTGGTGGGCTCCAAATTTTTTTACTGCCACACTGTGGGTGTGGCATAGTGGGCGTGGCCGGTGGGAAAGCCCTGTGTTGCATCCAAATTAGGACAACTTTATTTCAAAACTTGGATGGGCATGGCCAGCCAGAATTTCTGCTACCGGTTCTGGTGAACTGGTGCGAACCTGCTGATGCCCACCACTGAACGCAGGGCTTTCCCCCTGGCTAGGGTAATAGAATGGACCCTACTGCCAGCAACTCAATGCTGATCAGCAGGACCAGAAAGTGACTCATGGAACATTGCAATGTGAAAGGCAAATGGAAGATGTTATGTATGTACAATGTTGCTTTAAGAAATGTATGAATGTAACCTGACCATAATTACAATGTAGCTCAGCTATTAAGGAACGCGAGCAAGCTGTCCATAGAGGGCAGCTGCGAGCATTCAACTCACATGGTTCACATTCCCCAAATCACCGGCAGCCGCGGGAACTTTCCCGCACTATCACTACCTGCAGATGATGGGCGTGACTTGGAACGACGTCACGCCGGTAGCAGCCAATGAGCTACCGTGCAACAAGATTCAAATGTATTGTACTGCTGTATATAATGTGATGTAGCTCCGCCATTACCACATGTTCATCCTGATCATCACCCAATAAACCTGTGTTAGTCCTCACTGCGACTCCTTCTTTGTCTTCCGTGCAAGACACGAAAGAAGACCACTTCATTATATTTTTCCCAGGACAATCTTAATGGCTGATTACTAAGATGATAATCAATATTCAGAATCAGATATGCCACTTAAAGAATAATAGTATGATGCTTGGGAAACTAAGTGTGATGTAGTAGATAGAGTGATGGATTAAGACCCTGGAGGTCTGGGTTTGACTAGCCTTTCAGCCACAGGAGATCACTGGAGGTGTGGATTCTTTCTCACACTGGGTCAGGCGAAAGGATCTATGGAATGAATTCACCAAAGGTGGCTTTGTTTTGGCAGTATACTATCTGACCTAGACGTGAAAGTAGAAGAACTAGTGAGATAAAATTATATAGTTAAGAGGAGGTTGTGTCTTTATGTTTTTGAGAATTTTTGCAAAGGTCTTCTTTGTGTGATTTTTACATTATTAAGTAGAATGTAAATAAAGTACAATCTGTACATAAGTCAAGAAGCAACAGTTAGGACAGGATATGGAACAACTGATTGGTTTAGAATAGGAAAAGGAGTACGACAAGGTTACATATTGTCACCCTGCTTATTTAACTTATATGCAGAGTACATAATGTGCAATGCAGGGCTAGATGAATCACAAGATGGAATTAAAATTGCTGGGAGAAGAATCAACAACCTGAAATATGCAGATGATACTACCCTAATGGCAGAAAGTGAAGAAGATTTAAAGAATCTCTTGATTAGGGTTAAAGAAGAGAGTGCAAAAGGTGGCCTGAGACTCAACATCAAAAAAACCAAGATACTGTAATGGCAACTGGCCCTTTCACTCTCTGGCAAATAGAAGGGGAAGAAAAGGAAGCAGTAACAGACTTTACCTTCTTAGGATCCAAGATCACTGCAGATGGTGAATGCAGTCATGAAATAAAAAGACGATTAATTCTTAGGAAGTAAGCTATGAGAAACCTAGGGAACACAATAAAAAATTAGAGAATCACCCTGCCAACAAAAGTCTGCATAGTTAAAGTAATGGTCATCCCAGTAGTAATGTATGGTTGTGAGAGCTGGACCATAAGGAAGGCTGAGCACAGAAGAATAGACGCCTTTGAAATGTGGTGCTGGAAGAGAATATTGAGAGTACCCTGGACAGCAAGGAGATCAAATAAGTCGATACTGAAGGAAATCAACCCTGACAGCTCCTTGGAAGGACAAATATTGAAGATGAAGCTAAAATACTTTGGAAACCAAATAAGAGAGGACTCACTTGAGAAGGCTTTGATGCTGGGAAAGATCAAAGGCAAAAGGAGAAGGGGCAGCAGAGGATGAGATGGCTAGATGGAATTGTTGATGCAGTGGGCATAGAGCTGAGCAGGCTGCGGAGGATAGGAGTACCTGGCGTGCAGTGGTCCATTGGGTTGCAAAGGGTCGGACTTGAATGTCTGACTGAACAACAACAACAACAACAACAACAACAACAACAACAACAACAACAACAACAACAACAACAACAACAAAAGTATTTCTATTGTGGCCTGAATTTATTTTCCAAATGCATTTCTAAGAATTGAGTGCAACATGTGGAATCCAGGTGCTCTCCTTGGCCAAACTGTTATTTATAGTCATAGTAAACAAAGGAGTACATCCAGTATGTGTCTATATTTATGACTGATTCCAGTAATGCTTATAGTTTAACAGATCTTATTGGAAACAGTTACCCATGCAGCTTACTCAGAGAGAATACTGTCCCTAAGCATTATCCCTGTCCTTTGGCAGCTCATGGGAGAAAAACTGATGTGGTTGGCAATCATTATGGAACAAAGAAGGCATCTATCTGATCTTCTCCTTTAGGCTGCAATTTAAAATGGGATTCACCTCTAACCAGATGAGAGCAGGACTGTCCTTTGTGTGATCATAGTAGAGTAAAACCTCGCATAAAGAGCGCCTCGCTTAGAGACTAACTTGCTTAAAGAGCAGAATTTTCTCTGAATGGTCGCCTTGCTTAACAACTAAAACCAACCAAAGACTCGCTTAACAACTAAATCGGGGTTCACAATCCCCCCTGCTTAAAGAGCAAACTCGCTTAAAGAGCAATCCCGTGGAACACATTATGCTCTTTAAGCGAGGTACCACTGCAATTGTTTATCTTTAAGGTGGTTATTATTATTATGTTTGGGGTTTTTTTGTATCTCTGTGAGATGGTGTGGGCATCTGGTGTGAACACTGTTTCTAACATAGCCTCATAGTTTCATAAGAAGTCTGTCAAGCAGACATGGAATGTGGAATGATCTTCACAGTTCTTTAGATCCTGGCCAGTAAATGTGCAACTTAAAAGGCAACAGAAATCATCACATGGTGTTGCTTATGGAGCAGGTTTTCTTATAATGCAAAAGGAAACAACATGGGGGGAAATGAAACACTTGAAATTCACACTTAACTCAAAGACAACAATAACAGGAAAATGATACAGAAAGGTTAAATTGTTTGATGGCCACCTTTGAAATTCATATTTCTAGTTGCTGCTTCCTAAGACTATCATCCATCTTGCCTGTTTGCCTTCCATTTTAGGACTTCATTTTAAACTAAACAACCAAATAACTGAAGAAACAAAAAAGGAACTGGTTTAACACAAAGAGATGCCCCAAAACTATACGATGCAGATTTGGCTCTAGGTTGTTTTTTTTAAAATAAGAAGTATGAAGATGGCAAACTTAATAGCATTAATTATGTTAGCTTTGTTTTGACAATAAGGGACAGGTTTTTTTTAAAACCGAAACCATTCTCTATATAATAGCATTTAGAATTTGGAAGATTTAACATAGCCAATTGTATGATATGCTTGCAATACTATCTGCTTGGGGTAAACTGCAGTCTAAAGTTACAATCCATAATTAAACGTGGCCCAGAGTAACCACTGTTAAAGCCATTGAGGGTTACTTCCTGAGGAAATGTACATTAGGATTAGGGTCTTTTAGACTTCCGCCACATGAATAGTTCACTTTTTGAATAATAAGAATTATATGTCACCAGGGGGGGGCGGGGACAAGCTTATGGGGAACAAGCCAGAACATCAGTAAAAGCTAACCAATCTGCCCTGCCTGCAAGCAGAACTAGCTAAATAAACCATAGACCTTCCAACCATGGTTTGCTTCTTGTGACATCCAAAGTACTTTTCTCTCTCTAGACATACCATAGTCATAAGCCAAGAACAAGCTATGGATTGAATTCTAAATAATTCTGTCCAAATGCACCCAATGACATAGTATTATCTTCAAAAAATTTCTTTGTCAAACTGATGTGTGGATGTGAATGAGGCACGTACAGTGTTAGAGACAGTAGTTGTAGTGATATGAAATGCGCCTCAACATAACAGATGGTTAGCAATGGGAGTGAACAACGTTGGCAGTTTTCAAGGGAAACACGCATACACACCACTTGTTTTGGCAAAAAATGGTTTTGCATTTAAAAACTTAGCTGTCAGACTTTGTGCCATTGTTTCAGAGGACAGTTGTGCTTCCCAGAGGCTTTAGGGCAGGGATTCTCAACGCCTGCAGCCTGTGGGCTGGATGTGCCCCCCCACTACCTCCACCACACCATGAAGTGCCATGTGGTGGAGGAAGGGAAAAATGGCCATCTGGCCCCCGAAGATATCTGAGGGAGCATGATCTGGCCCCTGGTTTAAAAAGGTTGAGAACTCCTGCTTTCGGGAATTTGATTGCCTATTAAAAGCGGAAACCCCCACTTTTATTTCTTGCGGGGGCAACACTGAATTTGGCAGATGCTCCCAGTAAGGCTGCAGAAGTTTTGAAAAACACCTCTTCTTGCCTGAGTGAGGGCCAAAGCAGGACTGCAGTTGAACATTCAGAAGATTAAAATTATGACTACAGAAGAACTATACAACTTTAATATTGACAATGAAGAAATTGAAATTGTTAAAGGTATTGTATACTTGGTTCAATCATCTGAATCCTAAGGGAGACTGCAGCCAGGAAATCAGAAGAATGAAACTCAGCAGGGCAGCACTGGAGGAATTCAAGAAGATCATCAAGTGTAAGGTTGTGTCACTGGAGACCAAAGACAAGGTCATTTACACTATCATAATCCTACTCACCATGTATGGGTATGAAAGAAGGACAGTTAAAAAAAAGCTGATAGAAAAAAATTAAGAACATAAGAACAGCCTTGCTGTAGCAGGCCACAGCCCATCCAGTCCAGCATTCTGTCTCACACAGTGGCTCACCATTTGCTTCAGGGTATTCCCAAGCAGATGCCTTCACCTGCTTAGGATTCCCTGGAAATGGCATTGAGAGATATCCTGCCTAGCTCTCCAAATTGACTTTTTGAAATATGATGCTGGAGGATAGCTCTGCAGATGCCCTGGACTGGATGCGAATGGCATCAGGATTTTAGAGATACTTAGGTGGGGCATGGCCAAAAAAAAAAAGGTTGGGAACTGCTGCTCTATAGGAAACCATGGCATTGAGTTAGCAAGAGCTGAGCAGAGTTATTGAGTACTGGGCCTCCGAAATAGCCTAAAATCGCTTAATTTCATGGCTGAGTAAGGATTTGAACCAACCTTTTAATGAATTATTTGGTAGATAAAGATCGCTCTTTCACTAGATTGTCATAAGTCAGAGATGACTTGATGACATGTAACAGCAATAAAAAGTCTAGTTTAGACAAGGTGGTATATGACTGGCTCTGGAGAACCCCAGAAATGACAAATGCATATTTCAAAGTGACTTAGTTAATGTTATCCCATTGACATCAACTGGGTTGCTAGAGCCAGCCAAAGATTTTGCTGCCTAAAGTTAAATAAGCTCTTAACTTGAACAAAGTGCAAAATACCTAAGACTGACTAACAGTTGAGGAAGAAAATGCATTAGTGCCTGTCCAAAGAATAAAAATGCTGTGGCAATAAATCATATAACTAATAACTACCTCATATTTCAATTCAGCTGCCTGAGATAGCTGCCTCACACTGATGGCAGGTGGTAGTGGATTCATTGCAGCCAAACTTTTGTCCTGACATTCACTCTAGATTTAGTGAATAGAATATGTAATATATCTCAGGACACAAAAACATGTTGATTTTGACCGTATCTGGTTTGGTTTGTGAAGAGAGTATTTTCTATCCTGTTTTGAGTAACTGCTCAGAATGTATAGTAATGTATTTGAAAGGCAACATCATAATCAATCAAACATCTTAGAATGTAGCACAAATATATCATTGTTTTGGCATGAGAATTGGGAAAAATTTGCAAAAGATGCAGGTGATTAAACTTTTAGCTTTATAAGAGGCAGACTGATGAGAGAAGCCTGTCTCTTCTGTCCCATTCTTCCAAACATTGTGCAGGTATGTCTTTGAGGAGGCACAGGTTATTTTGGATATTTTGTGGGAAGCATCTCCAACCTCAGTTACAGCCTCCACTTTAGCCTCTTTGCTGGAATCACTGGTTAGTTCTTTGTTTAAAGAATACCACTTCTCCATCAGTGCTGCTGTGCAACACACTTCCAATCCCACAAAAACTACTTTGGGAAATTCATGTTGGATGCTGCATTTGCATTCCATTCCTTCTTCAGGGAACACAAGATGATGTACATGTACTGGGGCTCGGAAGTAGCCTAAGATCACTTAATTTCATGGCTGAGTAAGGATTTGGACCAGGCTTTTAATGTACAGTATTATTTGGTAGAGAACAAATTCTTCTCCAAGATTACTCACTACATCTACAGATTGAACAGAGATCACTACTGTACAGCTAAAAGTGGGCTGCTACCACAGTAGGAAGAAAGCTTGGTTTGTATCATAGATTTTCAACCTGCAACCCATGGGCCAGATGCAGCTCATGGCACTATTTCATGTGCCCCCTGCCTCCTCCACACCAGGAAGTGCCATGTGGTGGAGGAAGGGCAAAATGGCTGTCTCCCATAGCTGTCTGAGGGAACGTGACCAGGCCCCTGGCTTAAAAAGGTTAGAACTCCAGGTTTATATTCTTGACTAACTCTGAAACCCAAAGGGAACCCTTGGACCAGTTCCAATTAATTAGTTTAGTGTACTTCATGCAGCTTTTGTGCAAAGTTCAAAAATGACACTACAGCTCTGAGGTGTGATCATACAGACGTTTGTCCAGGATTTATATGAATTTGTCTATACTGACCCCTGGCATTCAAAAAGCTGGTGTGGTTCACACAGAAATCTTCTATTATCTTGGGAAAGTGAGTTTCAAGTGTCCACAGGTAGCCTTTTCTACAGAGTGTGATGATTGGTTCATTTAGCCCAGTATTGTCAAATTTGTCTGGCAGTAGTACAGAGTTTTAAGAGGATTCTTTTCTAGCCACACATAAAATCCTTAGTTTTTACCCCGGAGGTCTCCCACCCATACATGTTCAAGATGATGTGGTGTAGCTGTAACACATGTAGAAAAAGAGATGTACAGTGTCTCAATGCTGTGGTTATACACGGGGAGGAAAAAAATCACTCCTCAGAAAACTTTGCAAAGCTTTTCATGCTGGGCTGAGAATGTAGAAAAATAAACATGGCCAATAACATAGGATATGTGAGCTCTGGAGCACAATTAAGTTATAGATTGAGGTCTGGTGAGCCCTGCCTCAAATGGAAGCCCAACCACACCCTTGCCAAGTTACAGAACTTATTCCAAATCTCACATTTTCAGAAAGCTTTATTGAAAAGAATGTGCATTTCTAAAACAGTCCCAGCAGGACAAATCTGATTTGGTTGGACTATGTATTAGTGTGTGTTTCTTTGTACTGTGATCATCAAGTAAAAAAGAAATTGATCCTTTCCCATCTGCTCCTTGTAATGAGGAAAGAGCTCTCCATTGGAACCTGGAAATCCAGTTAGGCAGCAAGAAGAGGAAGGCAGAAGAAAAGAGACAGGAATCTTCTGCCAGGTGGACAATGTAAGGGAGGCAAAAGAAGAACTGGAGTCAGTCAGCAAGAAGGAGGAGAAAGACAGTGAGGTGGAAGACTGGGCAGATGCTCCAGAGTAGATTGGGGAAGAGTGGACCCTGCTGTATTTGTTGGTTTTGCAGCATCCAAAAGAAGTCTTCCCTTGGGTTTCTTCCTCCCTTATTACCAGCTGAGCCTCAAAAGACCCAAACTACACCAAGGGTTGCACCTGGAATCAAGAAGAAAGGTCCACTTGAATGGAATTTCTTGACCCTGACCCAGCAATATCATTTGCAATACTTATGCAAGTTGGTAAAGTACATTAGAGAAGGGAAACTCAGGTTTTCTAAGCTTTGACTATCAGTTGAACTATATAGATGAGAGGTGTGGTCAAGGTAATCCTCCTCTATCTCCTGAGAAAAGAACTCGAGTCCTGTCTGTCACTCTATCCACTATCCACTAAACCACATTGCACACACACTATGAACTATGATCACACACACACTCTGTTTATGTAGTCTCTTCACAACATTAATTTTATAAAGCAGTATTACAACATAGCTGATATTTGATATTTCTTTGTAGGGAAGAATTTTGATGACTTGATCATTTTTGATTGCCCCCCTCCCCTTTGCTCTCATTCCAGGAATATAACATATCAACATAACTACAGCATATGTGCATCCCTTGAACCTCCATGATTTGCTCCATTGTCCTAAACTAGGACCCTTACATATGCTGTTTCTCCCCTTTATTTCACTGACTGAGTCCTTCCCGTGTTCCACTATCAGAAGAGGACATTTCTTTCGATTCTCAACTCTCTTCCCTGATTCCTTGAGAACTGTTAAGCTGTATATGTGGCAGTGAGTTAGGTAGCATTCAGAGAATCTGATTAGTAGATTCATCCTATCAAGATTTCCTCTCCCCTCATCACATTAGACAAAAGGAGGGTGTGTAAGTTCTGTCTAGAAGAACCCTCTATTTTGGATATGTGATACTGAAATCCTTCTTGCTGATAGGTCTGTTCTACTTGCTTTCTTCTGCAGTCAATTGTTTTCCTTTTTTCTGAGTTACTATCACATCTTCATATTTCTGGAGGGAATCTGACTCTTATCAAGATTCTTCCAAGCAATCTCTTTAGTTCTGAAAATTCTGCTCTTCTGAAATTAAATATTACTGTGTTAGTCTACAGTGAGGCAGTCTTCCAGCTGTATGTCAAATCTGACAGTTTTGTGGTCATTGATCTCAAGTAGTTTGTTAACACATCTCAATCAACATGACAGGCACTTCTCAGTTCTAAGTCAAGAGTCACCTTTCTTCCTGTCTGCCCCATGGTTAACTGTTCTAAGGCACAACCATTTATCTTTCCCAACTGTAACAGCTTTCTAATGACCATGAAAGTCTGATTACCAATTGAATCAAAGGATAGCTGAATTCACAACCTTTCATCCTGTTCTCTCATTGAATTCTTGTTCCATCTTAAAATGTAAAAAGGGGATCATTTCTCCAGTGAATGCACTCTACATTACAAAACTGATCCCTTCTTCAGTACATCCTCTTAAAAAAAGTTCCTGTAGTACCCTATCCTACCCTACCCTAGGGAAGTTCACTTATTTATTATGCAGGCTTCATGAGCATACATGCCTCCTAGACTATATTGTTGACAGCCCTCTAGTTTACTACACAGAGGGAAAAGGAACTTCAAGTGAATTTGCTGATTTTAGTTTCTCCAGGTGAATTATATTATTCCATAGTTAATGCAGAACATCTTTCATAATAGTGATAAATATGTTATTACAATAAAATAAACATGGTATTGAAAGAATGGCATATTACTGTATATGAGGTGCACACACAGACATATCTAGGCTATTTGTCTCCTTGTTCTGCAGCCTTATTGGACTGTCTCCCTTGACCAGCCCCCAGTTTTGAGGGAGACAAGAGGCAGCGGGGTAGAGCAAACGGATGGATGTGGGAGCTCCGCAGCTGTCGCTACTGGATTCCCCCCCCCCCCTCGGCCAGCCCCCGGCCTTGAGAGAGATGAGGCCTTTCTGGATGAGGTCTTTTGCCTTAAGTCTGGAGGGAAGGAGTTGGTCTGAGTCTAATTTTATGTATTGTTTTTTGGCTTTTTCTTAGGATATTATTTGAAATCTTAATTCTGTGGTGTATATGATATTTTTGGAATTTTTGCACTGTTGTATTTTGTATTGTATTGTATTTCCATTGTATTGTATTATTGATGTGCTGTTAGCCGCCCTGAATCGGCGTAAGCTGAATAGGGCGGGATATAAATAAAAATATATCTATCTATCTATCTATTTCCAGGGCTCAAGCAAATTAGATATACACAAAGACTTTCAGGCCATTTCTCTGAATCTCAAAAGCTTGTAAACTACCTAACCACAGTTCAACACAAAGTTGAGGCCAATCAGGCCCACAGAGATAAGTGGTCTTAAGCACACCTGGCACTGTACTGGATTGCAACCCACATGAAAACCTTTTAAAGATTGTTTGTATTTTGTGAGCTATGCCCATAATATGCTCACAGAGCATTTTTCCACCACCCCCTTTCTGATACTTGATGCCAAATAAATGTTTGGTTTAGCTGGATTTCAGTTCAGATTTATCTTTACAAAAACTTATCTTTTTTCCTTTAAGAACTCAATGCTCAAAATTCTTTAGCATAAAGTAATGCTCATGAAAGTTATGTATGTCATAAGAACCTAAGAACAGCCTTGCTGGAACAGGCAACAGCTCATCCAGTCCAGCATTCTGTCTCACGCAGTGGCTCACCATTTGCTTCAGGGTATTATTTCCAAGCAGATGCCTTCACCTGCTTAGGATTCCCTGGAAAGGGCATCGAGAGATATCCTGCCTATCTATCTCTCCAACCCGGAGGTTGAACTTAGGTATCCATAATTATAGCCATTGATACCCTTGTCCTCCATGAACTTGTCTAATCTTTTCTTAAAGCTGTCAAGACTGACAGCTGTCACCACTTCTTCTGGCAGGGAGTTCCATAGACCAGTGGTCCTCTGGGAGAAAAAGTACTTTCTCTTATTTGTTTGAGAACTAGCACCCAAAAGTTTCATGGAGTGCCCCCTAGTTCTAGTGTTATGCGATATCTACTTTGTCCACACCATGCATGATTTTATAAACTTCAATCAGGTCACCTCTTAGACGCCGTCGTTCAAGAGTGAAGAGGCCCAACCGTTGCAACATCAGATGGTAAGGAAGGTGTTCCAGTCCCATAATCGTTCTGGTTGCCCTCATCTGCACTTTTTCCAGCTCCATAATATCCTTCTGGAGGTATGGGGACCAGAACTATACGCAGTATTCCAGATGGGGCAATGTCATTAGCAACAGATTTTTATTGGCCATTAAAAGTTTTGTATTCCATCATCCCAAATTCTGAGGCCCACCCAAGATCACTTTTGGCTTCGGGAAGCCTTTGGGGGCATTGGGATGGGAGGTGGTGGAAGCAGTGGTGGGCATCAGCAGGTTCGCACCAGTTCACCAGAACCGGTAGCAGATATTCTGGCTGGCCCCGCCCATCCAAGTTTTGAAATAAAGTAGTCCTAATTTGGGTGCAACACAGGGCTTTCTCCCTGGCCACGCTCACCATACCCCACCCACAATGTGGTAGTAAAATATTTTGGAGCCCACCACTGGGGGGAAGCCATGAATGTCCAAAAATTGCCATTGTGATCAGAATCATGAGCAGCAATGTTTGGGCATTAAAGACTTCCTCAGGTCAAAAGGGATTTCAACAGGGCCTTGGAACTTCTTGAAGGAGGTTAGGAGGAAACCTTTAATAAGTGATTTAATTAATTTAATTTAATTTAATAGATTTATATACCACGCTATCCAATGGACTCTGGGCAGTGTACACAAGTTAAAACCTAAAAACCCTTAAAAACATAGCAATATTACCCACCCACCCCCGCTGTGCCATTTACTATCTAAAAACAAATATAAAATCTACAAAACCTTCACATTAAAAAAATTAATTACAGGAGGGGGGAGCCTCAGATAAGCCAAAAAGGGGAGCTTGTTGACAATCCTGGCCCCCAGACCCATTTTGCCAACCACAGCCACTCAGTCTTGCTGTGATTCAGCTGTAGTCCATTGTCCCCCATCCAGACCCTAACCACTTCTAGGCAACTGTTCAGGACCTTGACTGCATCACTGGGATCACAATGGGCAGAGATATGCAACTGAGTATCATCAGCATACTGATGATATCTCACCCTGTGGGATCAGATGATCTCACCCAGCGGTTTCATGTAGATGTTAAAGAGTAGGGGTAAGAGAACTAAGCCCTGAGGCACCCCACATGTGAGCTGCCTTGGACTTGACTCCATGCCCCCCACCCACACCAACTGTGTCCAGCCACTCTGGAAGGAGAGATAATGATGCCTTTAACTTGCATGGAGATAGCTTTAAGCAAGGGGATTTTGGCCAATATCTCTTTAAGAAACCTTGAAAAATCTTTTTTAAAATAAGCATCTCTGCAGAGATTTATTATTGTTGTTGCTTTTTATCAACTTCAGGGGGATGAGATCCCCCCCAGGAGCCTTGCCTGATTGAAGTTGGGTAATAAGAGAGTTAATTTCAGACTTAGAAACTGGTGGCCAGTTAGGAAGGTCTTGCAGAATGACAGTTGGAGAATGTTTCTGTAGCTGCATCCTCATACATCAGTCTAAAATGGTTCCCCCATACCTCTGGAGTGATATGGGTGTAGGTTTTAAGTTGGTAGTAATATTGATGGTACTCCAAAATAGAGCTGATTTTTGGATCTGGCTGTCCAGATAAGCTGTGACCAGGTGGCCCTCATGGCCTCTTTTTTCTTGTAAAACAATAGCCATTTATACTTCTTCTTGAGATCTAGAAAGCAGTGGATGGACCTGCATCCACTGTGCAGTGGATGGACCTGCAATACATCTATGTGAGAGATAGGTGGGAATCAGCTTTCTTTTGGCCTCTATACAGTCCTTATCAAACCACAGCTTGGAAGGCTGCGTGATTGGCTTGGCATGTGGACTGATCTTACATTTTAAATGATGCTGGTTGTGGCAGATATACATTTATTGCCAATAATGTGATGGGTCCAAACTGTATCTTGACAGCCATTGCCAATTGGTCAAGAGAGCTGAGTGGAGTTATAGTCGCATGCAAAGAGGTGGAGGTTAGTATTCCCAATCCACATTTGAGCCATCCTCAATCCAGTCTTCTGGGGCTATTCAACAATTACGTGATCCTCGAGGGGGAGGGAGGGGGTCTGCCATCTGAATTACGGAAAATTATGGGTGTGCGTGTGTCAGGCCAAAGATTACATAATCCATTTGGAGCTGCTGTGGTTTCGAAACATGGTGCTTTTTTAGGTTTAAAAATTATCTCTGGGAATTTTGATCTGTTTTGAGATTATTGAATCCTCACCGATACATTTTGCATTAGGCACCAATAGTGAAAAGCTCTAAAAATTAGAGTTTTGATACAAAAGCTCTGGATTATGTAATTTTAAAGGGGGGGGTTTCTAAGCGAAAATTACAGTTGGATTACATGGGGGGTCAATTTCCCCCCAAAAATGGATCACGTAATTGTTGAATAGCCCCTATGGATGCCCCTATTGCATGGGAATGGCATCCATTAAGAGGAATGTCTGTCCATGTCCAAGTTTCCTGTACTAAAATAATATCAAACTGAGAGAGAAAGTTAAAAGTATCTGCATCCTGATATCGATGCCATCTCGCAACATTAAGAGATAATTTTTATCCTATGCTGGTTGGTAAATAGTCATTAGGTAGACTGGGAAATATCAACTTGGGGGAAGGCATACTCTATTTGTGCCTTCACTTCTTCAATTGGTCCCAGTGCCATAGTTTGGGATATGTCAGAATTGGTAGCAATGGTTCTCCTTTCTTCTTCTTCAGAAAGCCTGTCAGCCCTTGCTGCCTCTGGGGTAAGGGCTATTGAGATTGCCTTGTTAGGCTGGGTTTTCTCCCTCCCACATGGATCTTGCTCTTGTATTATGTCTGGGTCTACTGATAGAAGCAATGTTGTATCTCTTGGAGTAAGGTTAGAGTAGAGCTTGTTGGTATGGGCTGGCTTTCAGGCAATAGGAGTGCAGTTAGCTTATCAAAATTTAGGTCTCTAGCAAAGATGGTTCCTGGTCTTAATTCTGTGGAGTTGGTTACTGCCACTCTTGGGGTGAGTGGGTAAGGATATTTACTAGCAGTTTTATTTATATAATTGATGTTGTTTGTTTCCTCTTCCTTTGGATTAAAAGAAAGGGAGTTACAAAACATAAAAATATTATTAGTCAATGGCCTGAAGGGCTAGCTCTGCTTCTGACACATTGCCAGAAAAAGTAAGAAAGGTGGATGGAAAAATTGACAATCTAGGTTTATGTTGTTGAGAAAAGAATTGAGTTCTATCAAGAGGTAGAGATAGAAGACTGAGCCGTGGCATAGGCTCTAAGTGTAATATGAAAATATATCTATTCTTCTCTTGGCATGAGCTCTGGAACAGCACCAAATCTTCTGCACCTTTTGAGAATGTCTAGATGGGGGAAAGCTAGCATTGGTTGGCACTGAACGGCCAGTGCTAGTAACATCATTTAAAAGTTACAACAGTACTACAAGTGTTTTTAGAATACTTATTTAAAAAGACAAAAGTAAAATGCACATCACCATGACCATGACCATGACCATGACCATGACCATGACCATGACCATGACAATAATAATAATAATAATAATAATAATAATAATAATAATAATAATAATAATAATAATAATAATAATAATAATAATAATAATAATAATAATAATAATAATAATAATGTAGTTTCATGTCAGAAATTATTCTGGGTTTAAAGGATTTTTGTGGAAGAAACTCCGCTCAGGGAACACCCGAATGAGGCTCATTTCATGTCCCCAAGAGCTGAGACAGAGACGGGCACTAAATCCGTCATGCAGTACCCGGTTCTCAAACTGCCAATTTGCCAGCCTTCCAGCTAACAAGGCGAGCTTCTTAACCACTGATCCACTGCAGTGCATGTGTCACTCAAAGAAAGAAAGAAATTACAGCATGAGAAACATGATATAAATTTTCCGCATTAACTGTGTTCATGTATAAAACAAGTTGCAAGATTAATCTGGAGTTGGGTTCTTGCTAGAAAAGAATCCAATGTGACAGCTGTTGACACCTGTCTTTGTTAGGTCAATATACAATAGTATGTAATGATTTATAGACAGACAACATTCTTATTAGCTTTTCACATTCTTTATTCTGCACTTCAATATAGCATCAAAATTGTATAGGGCCAGAAATAATGTATGATCAGCCCTTTAGACAAAACAAAATCCTCTTCAATTATAAAGAAAGAAGGCCCAAGTCTTTGAACCCTCTGCTTCAATGCTCACAGGAAGGATGTTTTAAAATTTGTGATTCTGACTTCCAATTAAACTTGAAAACAGTTGGGTAGTCAGTATAGCCACCAATCCTACCTTTGGTGCATGCTATTCTCCATAACATCCACTCTGAAAATTTTGTTTTGTATGGGTAAAATTTTACTATGTTTCTAGTTTGGTCTTAAATATATGAGTTAAACAATAAGTAGTGTCATTACTATCCTATGATTTATTATTTATTGCTTCTATTTATATCCGGTTCCTTTTATGGAAGGTCAAATATGGCTCATATGCTTCTATTGCGCAAGACTCCCATTCAGACACAGGAGGGAAGTTTCAATGCTACTTCAGAACATCTTGCCAAATCTAACCAATATCCTATGGCGTGAACACAACCAATCCACATTCCTGCCACTTCCTCTTACTGATGCTGAAATGCAAATGAGTGTTTATGTGTGCCCATGTGTGCATGCATATGTGTGCAGTACAACACTAATGTCCGTATGTAAGCTTGTCACAGTAGTCCTGCTATTGAAAGGGGTACAACCTCTCATTCATGGGCTCAGTGTTATGTGAACACTGAAATATTTTGATGGGATGAGGTCATATCAGAGATGTTTCATACTCTTATCATTGATTCCAACCATCAGTACCTGCTGAGAAAAATGTTGCAACTCTACTATAAAATAAGCTTTCTCAAAAAGTCTAAAGAATATTTGAAGTTCACGAATGGCCAATATTTTGGGCTTTTCAATTAAGTTTAACTGGAAACTTTCTTTTCTCTGTGATGTTACAGTCTTAAGAACACTCATAAGGAAGCACTGTAAGTCCCTTTCTTTCAGTGAGATTTACTGTACTTTTCAAGATGTGTTTCCTGAACTACAACCTTAACACTTTGATTCCTCAATTGTTTATAGTCTTTCAGACTGACACCAAACTCTTTCAGCTTTGCCAAGATTTGCCTTTCCTTTGTGTCGGTGCTTTTTATTTTTATGACTTTTAGATTACTATGATGCTTATGATGAAAACATGACTAGCAAAATGTAGTGATCATTAACTGGCCTGTCAATTTACCTTCTCCTGTATCTAACAGGCCATGAAGCCAGTGTAGTGGTGCCATGGGACTTGAAAACAATTACACTTGGATTTTAGAGCTTTCCTTTTGGAATAAAAAAATAATGTTATGAGCGCAGAGCCAGGTAACTGACAGGAAAGTGCATTTGATTAACAGGAAAGTATAATTTACACTCGGCATGAAACTTGTGTGAACTTTTGATAACACTGTAGCAGTATTTCATCCAAGTTCACTTGTTTTGGCATGGGGTGGAGGGGAAGGCAATTACAGGTCATGTAAAATCACATGGTGCTAAGTAATTAGCTGCATACCATGCATTGTTTAAAGATCCTAGCAGAGGACCCAATGTTCCTTCCTAGTTTTCTGCCCAACTAAAGCAGCCCCTATCCTGTAACCTGATAATGAGATTAGGAGTTAAAACCAAACTCTTGTGCACAAAAGTTGGAGTGGCCTTCCCTGCTAGAAAAGTCCCTAACAATATCCCTTCTCAGCCCAGCAATGCTGTATCCCAAGAGTGCCCAAACTATGGCCTGTGGGCCGGATCCGGCCCCAATGCCAATTCATCCAGCCTGCACTGTCCTCATCGCTCCCAAATGGGTGCATTTTACATCTGCTTCCAGGAGCAATGAGGGTGGTGTGGGCTGGATGACATGGCATCAGGGGCTGGATCTGGCCCATGGGCCATAGTTTGGGCACCCCTGGTTTCAACAGAGAAAATGGCATCTTAAAATCTATCTCATCCTGTTGTAAAACAGATTGTAAGGCGTGTTTTACTTCCGCTTCTGGTGAGAGAAACCACATGACCGGCCCACTGAACTATGTGACCGGCCCACGGCCTGAAATGTTTGGGTGGGCAGGCACCCTTCCTGTAGCCAGTGTCAGCATCTCATTCCGTAGCATACCTGTCAAGTTTTGGTTGTGGAAATAAGAGAAATTTTCAGGGCGTAGGCGTTCGTCATGTGCACCGCTGCCTCTGATGGGCATGCATGCACAGTAACCCCTTTTCTGGGCATTCCTGCATGAGCAGTAACCTTTTTCTGGCTGTTATAATACCGGAAGACGGTGGAAAAGAGGGGTGAATTACGGTATTTCCCGGCCAAAACGGGATACTTGACAGCTATGTTCCATAGTGGAAAGGCCCCTTGGGGGGAGGCGCCCGAAAGCGGTGTTGGTACTCCCTGGAGACACCGTCTGACCCAGGGAGTGCCAGTTATGGACTCAGGCAGAATATGGGCCCCGTTCTTCGCACCCCAAAGGCTGCCTGTTCTCGGAGAGAGTCAGTCAGCCCGCTCAATGAATGGGACCTCCTCCTCTGCTGCGAAGGGAACAAGGCGTCCAGGGACACGGAGGAGCCTCAGTCAGTCGTGGGCGAGGAAAAAAGAGTGTCGCTGAGTCTGAGACTACGGAGAATGCACTGGTCGCCCCCCCTCCTCCCCCTCCCTGCACTGGGTTCGAGAGCAGACGGGACCGTTTCCAGGCGCCTCGTTTCAATACTGTCCTGATCGCATCCCGAAATTTGGCACCGGGAATGGGAAGAATGGGGAGGATCGAGTAGCCCCCCCTCCCGTCCCCCACTTGGGCCACGACGCCTCACCCACCCACACACCCCCTCTCGCCCGAGCACTGGTCGGACTGGGGGATCGGGACGGGAGGGCATACTTATTACCTGCTTCCTCAGAGCCTCGAAGGCGGCGCTGATGGTGTGGACGCGGGTCCTCTCCCGGGCGTTGGCCAGCAGGCGCCGGGTCTGCTGGATGGCTTTGATCTCCGTCGAGACACCGCCGCCCGCCGCCTCCCCCGGCCGTTTCCTAGGCGACAGCGAAGACTCGGGATGGCCGCTGCGGTAGATTACATGGGGAACCGACGCGTAGGCACTCTCCATCGCCCGGTGGTGGTGCTGGTGCTGGTGCTGGTCGGGCGGCGGCGGCGGCTGACACGCCATCCTCCTGGGCGGCAAGTTCGCATCCGGGAACGCCTGGCTTTCTGCCCCGTTCAGAACAACAGACCGAAGACACGTGTCTTTCCTCGAGGGCTGCGGGTGGGATGCTGCTGCGAGCAACCCGGCGGGGAAGACGTGCTTCCTCAGGTCGACCGCCTCCCCGCCGCAGCCTCCGCCGCCGTCCGGGCACTCCGCGGACCCCGCCGGCGCCGGGGTCCCGTCGAATAAAGCCCCTGCCGGGACTTCCAAGCGCGGAGCCGCCGGGCCGCCCACCATCCCGGCCAGCACGTGCTCGCGGACCTTGAAGTCCGCCGGGAAAGCCCTGGCGCCGTCGAGGAGCGGGAGCTTGGCGGGCTCTTTGCTCTTCCGCCGGAGCTTCTTGATGCCGGCGCCGGCGCCGAGTTCCCGGCTGAAGCAGAGGCGCTTCCACCGCTGGTGCGGCTGCGGCTGCGGCTCCTCCTCGTCCACCAGCTGCATGTTTTTCATGGTGGGAGCCCCTCCGAGGTGTCTGCGCCTGACTCCGACTCAACAGCCCGCGTGTCCTCCTCTCTCGTCCCTGCCGGCCCGGCAACCCCGGCGCCTTCCCTCAGCCCAGCCCAGCCCAGCCCAGCCCACCCCCTCTCCCCGCTCCCTCTGGAGACCGCCGCCTGCCCGCCCGCCCGCCGTGCTGCCGCCGCCGCCGCCGCCGCCGCCGCCGCTGCTGCTTTGGCGGCGGGGCTTGCGGAGCAGCTGTTGTCCTCCCCAGTCCCGCTTGGCTGCTGGGGAGGGTGAGGGGGGTGGGTGAGAGAGCAGGCGGCGGCTCAGAAGGTCATCTCCAGCCCCTGCCGCATTGCCCGCATTTTTTGGGGAAGGCGCGCGGAGAGACCCATCTGTGTTTGTTTAGCCTCAGTTTACACAGAAGCCCCTGTTCGAGGCGAGATGATATCAGTCGCCCGGGGCCGCCTGCCTCGTCGCGCAGCAGCCCCGGAGGAGCCTCTTTCTGCCGCTTTGAGAGAGCAAACCGCACTCGGGAGCGTCTTTAAAGGGCCGGGAGGATCAGGAAGCGAAGCGCTTTCCGAAACAGCTGCGCTGCCAATCTCTCGTCTCCCTCTCCCTCCCTCGCACTGCCCCTCCCCTCCCTGTCCCCTCTCCCCCTCCCCGACGCCGCCACTCTTTTCTCATCCAGGCGCTTTTTGCGCTCTCTCTCGTTCCCGCGCATTCTCTCAGGCGCCCTCTCCTCTCACAGAGCTGTGGCCAGGGTGGGCGTTGCCCACCCTGTTAGCTGTTTGCCCACCCTCAAACTCCCGGCTGCTGTGCTTATATGTCATATGTGTGTGTGTGTGTGTGTGTGTGTGTGTGTGCGTGTGATACATAAAAAATATTCGCCCACCCACATCTAGAATCCTGGCTACGGTCCTGCCTCTCCACACCCCGGTTGCCCTTCTAAAGCCGCCTCGGCCTTTCTAACGGAAAGGCCGGAGGGCATTTCGGAGGAGGCGCCCGCACGGGAACCCTGCGCGGGGAACAGGCGCCAAATCTGGCCCAGAGTCAGATTTTTCCGAAGCTCTTGGCGGTCTTCACAGAGGACCTGAAGTCCGGGAGAAGCCGTGAGGAGGGCTGGGCTGGGCTAAGAAGATACTGTAGTATAAAACATACATTATAATAATTTTTGCTGGAGAAACTCCGCTCAAGGTACACCCCCGAATGAGGCTCCTTTCATGTCCCTAAGAGCTAGGTCAGAGAGGGGTGCTCAATCACTCATGCAGTACCCGGGTCTCAAACTGCCGACTTGCCAGCCTTCCAGCTAATAAGGCGAGCTTCTAAACCACTGAGTTACCTTTGATGTTTGCAGATTGATACACAGTAGGCAGCATTCATAAGACCAAACACATCTTTATTTCAGGGTAAGCAATCTGAACATGAGGTTATGGCGGAGGCGCAGCTCCTTATATATGCTTTTACAGTACAATTGAATGTTGCATCAGGGCCGCCAATTGGCTGCCTGCTACAGATTACCTGTGGCTGCAAGGATGCCGATTGGCTGCTTGCTACAGGTTACTAGTGGCTGCATGGTTGCCGATTGGCTGCTTGCTACAGGTTACCTGTGGCTGCACGGGTGCCGATTGGCTGCTTGCCACAGGTCACCTGTGGCTGCAAGGGCGCCTACTCTTTGATTGGGTGATTTGCAGCATTGTGGGCTGAGCCCGATCAGCTGCCTTCTGCAGGCAGCTGTATCGGTAGCAAGGACAGCTGCATTTGAATACAAGGTTGCATCTCTTAAGGAAACAGTTATCTACACAAAGGAAACAGTTACATACACAACATCCCTCCCCCCTAGGATGGGTCAAAGTCCCTCAACCATTGTGGTGTCCTCATGATCATTTGGGCCGTACAGCAGCTTGGCCAAACTCGGGTGAACAAGGGGCCCTGTGTTCCGCAGACTCTCGTCCTGCAATGGGAAAATGAGACTCGTTAACTGCCTGACGGGAACACTGCTCTACTCTCGAACTTGGGGGTGAGAAAGGAACAAATAACTGCGACTTGAAACCCTGCTTTGCCCCTGCAGCGGCCGGGGACTCTTCTAGCACGAAGCTCAGGAGTGAGGAAGAATACCTTAATGCAAGGTTCCACCTGTTACTCTGTGTAGCGGGCGGTTCCATGGGCATTTGTGTCGCAGCTTGGGAAGGGGTGGACTCAAAACTTGGAGGATCGGGGGTACCCGGGACTAAATTAAAACCCCGCTTCTTGCTCGGATGGGTGGGAGACCACTCCACAAACTCCCCTCGGTCCTGAAACTCAAACACTAAATCATTGGGCTCTTCCCTTCCCGGTAGGTACAAAGGACATGGATTTGTACGTGCACCTCTGCTGTGGAAAGGAAGGTACTCCGTGTCTCTGTGGGAGTCCCCTTGTGGAGGGTACTCCGTGTCTCCCCCTTGGGATAAGCAGGTGGGGGAGGACCCTAATGCTGACTCATCCCGGCTGTCCCCCCCTTGTTGTTTGGATCTCTCAGGCTGACCTCCCCCTGAGTGTCCGTGACCCGTTGTCTGAGTTGGTCAGCATGTCGTCTCCACAGTAAACCCGTGCTAGTTTCTACTTTGTATGATACTGGCCCGGTCTGTTCGATCACAACCCCTGGGACCCATGCTGGGCTGTTGGCCACATAGTTTCTGCAATACACCGGATCCCCTACTGCGAATACCTTTGTATGTCCCATCTCTATATTCCTCCCTTTCTCCTCCACCCTGGTCGGATCCAACCGATCAAAAAGTGTTACTGTTCTCCTGCACATTAGGATCTCAGCAGGTGAGAGTCCGGATGCCAGGGGAGTTGCTCTGTAGCAGATGAGGAATTGACACACTTGCAGGTTCAAATCCCCGGGACCCATTCACCGAAGTGCCTCCTTGGTGGTTCGCACTTGGTGTTCAACCTGCCCGTTTGTTGCGGGGTGGAAAGGGGCTGAGGTGATGTGCTGAATAGCACATGCTATGTCTGGAATGCCTGGAAGTCGGCGGACGTGAAAGTACTGGCATTGTCGGAGACAAGTACATCGGGCAGTCCGAAACAACTGAATACCTTGCTCAACTGTTTGATTGTTGTGGCTGAGGAGGTGTTGGGCATTGGGATAACCTCCAACTACTTTGAGAAAGACTCGACCACAAGGAGGAACATAGAGCCTCGAAACGGGCCAGCAAAGTCAATGTGTAATCGAGACCATTAACTGCGGGCTGTGTCCCATTCTCTGTGAGGAAGTCGGGACTCCTTGGGTTGAGAACTCTGGCAACTTTCACAAGTGCCCACCATGTGTTCAATATCAGCATCTATCTGGGGCCACCAGAAATAGCTCCTGGCCATAGCCTTTGAGTGCACGATTCCCGAGTTGCTGGTATGCAGCAACTTGAGCACCCTTGCATGTAGTGCCTCGGGGATGACCACCCATTGGCTCCAGAGGAGGCAACCCCTCTCTAACGAAAGTTCAACCTTTTTCCGGAAGAACGCTTGGAACTCCTCGGCTGGCGGAGTCATGGGCCAGCCCTTCTTAACCCATGTGATTACTTGGGACAGAACCTTGTCCTTCACCATGGCCTTGGTGATATCTGCGGGCACTATGGGCAGTGAGTCGAGGGACTCGATTAGCAACACCTGGTGGTCTTCCTCCACCTCGCATTTGGGTTCCTCTAGCTCTGGGAGGGGAGACCGTGAAAGTGCATCAGTGTGGCTGATCTCCTTGCCTGGGTGGTGAACCAGTGTGTACTGATAAGCATTTAAAAATATTGCCCACCGAAGCATTCTTGGGGACAGAATCTGGGGTGTGGGCTTACTCGTGGTGTCCCCCCCTTGTTGTTTGGATGCGCAAAAATTCTTTTTGGGAAATTATGGAGTAGGACGAGCCTGAGTCCACCTCCATCCTAACCGAGACCCCTTGCAACAGTACCTCAACAAAAAAACGTCGGTGCGCCAGGGACACGCGGTTTACCGTTGCCTCGTCAGCGGAGACCTTCCCGATGCCATCTGCTCCCCATTGAGGCTGGTCTGCGGCTCCTGGTCTCCTCTGTGCCATTGCCTGCATGCCTTGGCGATGTGGCCTTGCCGTCCGCAAGTGTGGCACTCGGCTTTCCGAAAAGGACACTTCTTTCGGTCATGTGGCGCTCCACAGCCATCACATCGGTGGCCCCCCTAGTTGCTGGCGCTGGTCTCGATCGTCTTCCACACCTTTTGGATGTTGTCGTTCTCGCTTGAGCAGGAACCCGCTGGAGCAGAGGCCTCCGAAGATGAGGAAGGGCTGGCTGGGGGTCAGGGCAAGTGCCATGCGGCCTGAACAGATGACCGCAGCCCCTCCGGTGCAGCATGCCTTGCTCTGAAGGTCCTGACCCTGGACCTCACCACTTCTGCCACCTGAGCTTCTCGCTCTTGGACCATCAACCTCCACTGTACCTCTTCATCCCACAGACAGGCGCCAAATCTGGCCCAGAGTCAGATTTTTCCGAAGCTCTTGGCGGTCTTCACAGAGGACCTGAAGTCCGGGAGAAGCTGTGAGGAGGGCTGGGCTGGGCTAAGAAGATACTGTAGTATAAAACATACATTATAATAATTTTTGTGGGAGAAACTCCGCTCAAGGTACCCGAATGAGGCTCCTTTCATGTCCCTAAGAGCTAGGTCAGAGAGGGGTGCTCAATCCCTCATGCAGTACCCGGGTCTCAAACTGCCGACTTGCCAGCCTTCCAGCTAATAAGGCGAGCTTCTAAACCACTGAGTCACCTTTGATGTTTGCAGATTGATACACAGTAGGCAGCATTCATAAGGCCAAACACATCTTTATTTCAGGGTAAGCAATCTGAACATGAGGTTATGGCGGAGGCGCAGCTCCTTATATATACTTTTACAGTACAATTGAATGTTGCACCAGGGCTGCCAAGTGGCTGCCTGCTACAGATTACCTGTGGCTGCAAGGATGCCGATTGGCTGCTTGCTACAGGTTACCAGTGGCTCCACGGTTGCAGATTGGCTGCTTACTACAGGTTACCTGTGGCTGCACGGGTGCCGATTGGCTTCTTGCCACAGGTCATCTGTGGCTGCAAGGGCGCCTACTCTGTGATTGGGTGATTTGCAGCATTGTGGACTGAGCCCGATCAGCTGCCTTCTGCAGGCAGCTGTATTGGTAGCAAGGACAGCTGCATTTGAATACAAGGTTGCATCTCTTAAGGAAACAGTTATCTACACAAAGGAAACAGTTACATACACAACAACATCACAGCAGCACAGCTAAAACACACAGCTGTGTGAGCACTTTTTGCCCTCACACCGAGGCACTTGAGGCAGCTTGTGTTTGGTGTGACAATGTGGCTGACGCGGTGCAATAGCCCCAGTGCAGTCAGTTCCCGTGTGTCACTGCTGTGGAAAAAACAAATCCCATCATGGGGATGTTTCCAGGATGTTGCCCTCTGCCTGGAGTCCTCTGCCCGCCGGGTAGCGAGCTGCCATGGCGAGCTGGTGAGGACCCTGTGCCAGTAGATGGCTGGGTATAGTTTGGTCCTGTCACCCCAGAAGAAATAATGTCCAGTTGGCAGGGAAGGCAACCAAGGCCGTAGCCAGGGGGTGGAAGGGTGGGATTGGCCCACCCTTGGTTAGCAGTTTGCCCACCCTCAAACTCCCGGCTGCTTATATATAGTACAGTTTATGACATTGTTGCCCATCGTGAAAAAATATTCGCCCACCCACATCTAGAAACCTGGCTATGGCCCTGGAGGCAACATGATCTGGCTGCTGGAGAAGCAATCCTGGGGTGGAGTGGGGGGGGAGGGGGAGGTACAGTATTTGCCCCCCCCCCTCACTCAGCCAAATCAAGTTGGAGGACACACCATAGTACAAGCTATGAACTCTTGCACAGTGTTCTGAAAGTCAATGGGGAGAAATACGTTTTCCAGAGTGGCCCACTGAAACTGGATAGTGGGATATCAGAGAGTAAACAAAACAACAACAAGACAAAAACGTGGCACCTTAATGACTAACTCTTGTATTTAAATGTGAGCTTTTGTGGATCAAGTCCACTTCATCAGACATAAGCATTGAGACCTCATGGCATCAATTTATACACATCATGTACAGAGGCACACAATGGTTGGCCAGCCTAACAGAAAAATGGCATTGAATTGTGGGAGATTCAGCATGAATAAAATGAAAGGCTTCCTGATGCAAAGCAGTTTAATTGTGGGTTTCACTGCCAAACGATGTCCAGCTTCCAGACTGGATGGCTTTGGAAGTTGACTTGAGAAATCACAGCACATGCACATCACCCATTTCCAGACTTCCTGTCCAAGGACAGTCCCTAGGCACCTGATGAGACTTAGCCCACTGCCTAGCTACCCTGTTTCCCCTTCTCCTTTTTTGCACAAGCTGCTGGTGCTGCAGCACATGGTCTCTCAACCTTGGGTTCCCAGGTATTCTTGGACTTTAATTCCCAGTAGCCCAAGTCAGTACACTTGCTGACCAAAGCTTCTGGGAATTAAAGTCCAAAAACATCTGAGGGGCCAATATTGAGAAACCCTGCTGCAGTGCAAATGCTGACTTATAGCACGAAGGTCAGCAGGAAAAAGATGGACAATTACTCCCAGAATCCCCATGCTGTTCTCAACTTCCATGCTCCATGTAACAACTAGAAGCCAAGCTAGAAAATCATGAAATGATATCAAGTGTGGCAACATCTGTTTAAAATGTTCCTTTTTAGAGAAAGTCTTTTAAGTTTGTGCCACAAATCAGTATCCCTTTAGTTAAGAAATCATCTCAGGTACAGAGAAGGGCAACAAGGCTAATCAGAGGACTGGAAACCAAGCCATATGAGGAGAGACTGAAAGTACTGGGCATGTTAGCCTTGAGAAATAGAGGGTGGTGGTGGAGAGAGAGAATATGAGAGCACTCTTCAAATACCTGAAAGATAATCAAGTCCAGGGCAGAGTGCAGGACATGTAATAATGGGCTGAAACTACAGGAAGCCAGACATACGCTGAATATTAGGAAAAACTTCTTAATAGTTAGAGCAGTATGATAGTGGAACAAATTGCTTTGAGAAGTGGTGAGCGCTCCAACACTGGAAGTATTCAAGAGAGAATTGGACAGCCATCTGTCAGATCTGCTTTGATTCTGCTTCCTGCCTTCCTAAAAGGCCTCTTCCAACTCAGTTATTCTATGATTGTTGCGTATGGAGTTGTTCAACTCAGCAGTGACCGGTAATGTCTACAGTGATTTCTTTGTTTGGGAAATTGCCTCCAAAGGTTACACTTTTTGTATAGTTACACAAAAGGATTTGGCAATTAATTACAATTATTGCTGTGTGCACATATACTTACGTTCACATGTAAGAAAATCTGGTAAAACAGGGTTGGAAAAGATGCAGCCTACCACATGTTCTTGGAATGGGACTCCCAGCATCCTTCATCCTGCTGGTAAGGACTGGTGGGAATTGCAGCCCAGTGACATTTGGAGGGGCTGCATATTCCCCATCCCTAGGCTGAGGCCACAGGACAAAGTGTCCTCTAGGGGGCAGCATCTGTCTCTATGATAGATTGGAATGGCTTCAAAAGGGTCCCTTGTCTGGGTGAGATTTGTCTTCTATTGCCATTAAATTGTTATTTTCATTTGCACGCAAAAGTATGTTTCTTCTGGAATGAGGAAACACACTATGCCTCAGATGGTGGCAATTCTCCCTGGGAATCTCGTGGCTTGCCCATCATCCTCTGTCATCAATACTACCCTTTCTCCTGCCCCTTTCCCACCCACCCCTTTTTTTTGCATTTCAATCTTTGTTGCTGTTGTTCAGTCACACAATCGAGTCCAACCCTTTGCGACCCTCTGTAGCCTGCAGAGATCTACACCCACTGTGTCAATGATGCCATCTAGCCATCTCATCCTCTGCCGACACCTTCTCCTTTTGCCTTCGATCTTTCCCAGCATCAGGGCTTTCTCCAGTGAGTCTTCTCTTCTTATTTGGTAGCCAAAGTGCTTGAGGTTCATCTTCATCTGAAGATGAAACTCAAGCTTGAGCAGTCAGCAAATCAGCTGAATTATTAAGAAGATAATGACAATTTTGTTTTTATGGTTCCATGTGCATACCTAGTGAAAATGCAAAACTCATGTTTCTGCAATCTATTCCATTTTAAAATATTCTTATGTTTTGGGAAGTGAAATAGCACTAAATTGAGATAATACATCAAAAATGTAAATTAGCATGGAAATTGAACAAACTACAGTGGTACCTCGCTTAAAGAGCATAATGCATTCCACGGGATTGCTCTTTATGCGAGTTTGGTCTTTAAGAGAAACATCATTGTAAGCAACCAATTGTGACTTCTGGCGGGGGGGGGGGCGGATTGCAAACCCCGATTTAGTTGTTAAGCGAGTTTTTGGTTGGTTTTAGTTGTTAAGCGAGGTGACCATTCAGAGAAAATTCTGCTCTTTAAGTGAGTTAGTCTCTGAGCGAGGCACTCTTTATGCAAGGTTTTACTGTATTTTAAAAAGGGGCAGCACAGATAATAGAAGCAGTGGAAGTTCTTTTAAAATTATGCCTGGAAATGCTAGTTTGCTTTATATTTGTTAAATAATAGAGTGAAGGCAGGAAAGGGAGAACATGACTGAGCCTTTGGTTCACACAAACAACTAGTAGTGTTGATAGTTACCAAGGAAGCAGGTATCTTGGCTGGTTTGTGGTGGAAGAGAAGCTCTGTCATATTAAGAGGTTGGTCCCTTGCCTGTCCTCATGTGTTCCCAGCTAGTATGAGGACATATAAGCTCTCCAATTTTAGATGTCATGGTAGGGGTGGGGTGGGGAGAAACAAATCCCTTTTCCTAGAGGAATCCCTCTCTACCCTTGCTGCCCCCTTGCATACTCTCTCTCTCTTTATTAATATTTTTTGGAAGTTACATAGTACTGATTGGACAAAAAATTAAAAATGCCATGCCACACCTGATTCAAGACATCAAAACTTGTAGGAATCGGGGCCGCTAGGACGGCCGTTAGGTCCCAGAGGAGACTGATCAAGAAACGATACGAGGCAGTATGGAGCGAGATCAGATCAGTGGTTTATTGAGGAAAAGACATCAACATTTATAGATCAGAAGGCAAGGCAGGAAAAAACCATCATCGGACAGAAGATCACATCACCCATCTACCCGGGTTAATGGGAAATCTCTCTTGGGGAAGTTAATTAACGTGGGCAAACATTGACAGGGGAAACACCATTGTCTAGGGCTTAGACCGGGGTAAATATGGCCACTATTTGCACCAAGGATTACGCTAAACTCGGAGATGAGTGTTTGCCTTAATATGTAACAGGAGTTGGCGATCTGCTTACTTGGCAGAGCCGTAGGTCAGGTCAGAATTGGGTGAATCAAACCCTATCATAAATCCACCCCCCTTAATTTCCGTACTGGCAAAGGCCAGCGGCCAGGAGTCTGCTCAACTGGTTTAACCTCTGCCAAGGTTCTGTGCCAATTGGGCATGCGGAATCCGCATCTCCCCTTTTCTTTTTACTTAAGGACCTGACCGGCAACTCTGCGCAAGAGGGGCATCAGCTGATGAGCGGGAATGACGCTTCGGGGTTTCTTCTTGGAGAGGCACTTAGATATCAGTGAGGGAATACATTGCGCGAAGCAGCATATGGCTATGCCTAGTATAATCACCCCCACAATCACTTTGAGCACCGTCTGAAGCCATCCCCATGGGATCCACGACCACATCCAGTTCCACAATGAACTCAGCCAAGTTCCCCATGCAGAACCCTCCCTGATGCCCTCGACTATGGTGTGGAGGTCTGTAAGATGGCTCTGTACCTTACGGGAGTTATCAGTGAGATTAAAACAACACATACCATGAAAAGAATCGCAACCCAGGTGATGTAGCAATAAGAGATAGTCTATAGCCGCTCGATTGTCAAGTATGGCATGGCGAAGCTCTGCCTGCTCTTGGTTGAGCAGCGCTATCGCAGAGGAGGTATGGTTAATGGCTTTAGCTAATCCGCAAGCCAATCGACCAATTCTCCGAGCGTTGCCGACGGCTAAGCCTGGCACGCCAAAAATGCTGACTGCCAACGAGAGATATTCGGCTGAACTCATTACTCTAAAGCTGCTCTCACACGAGCTGTCTAACTGGGTGGTGCGAGTGTGTCGTACCAGTGCTGGAACATTTGTAACATTTGTGCTTGGGGTAACCATATCCTTAGTAAGGAGTAACAGTGTCAAGCGACTGATACAACATATAGCATCTGATACATTTGCAGGAATGTAGTTCCAAGTGTACTGATTACATGTAAAGAAACAACCAGATGGTAGGGTAACATGAGCATACATTGAGCCAAGTGTCACTGGGTTATCGCAAGTCCAATTGCCACTGCCAACGTTGAGGCAGCGGCGCCGGGTTCGACCGACTGAGGCGCAGCCGGTCATTCGAGCACAAGTAGAGTTCGGGCTGACCGCCACTCGAGGAGTGTGGAGAGTGGCTGCATCAGCCGGCAAAGTCATGGTGAGCCGCATCTCCCAACGGGCGTATTCTGAAGAAGCTGTTGGGATGTATGGGCTGAAAATCCGTTTCACGAGCCAGTCCCCATCCCTGGGGTGCGCGCCTGGAGAGTGGCACACTGGGATGAGGCAGGTGCTCAAGATTGAGGCAGAACCAATGTCCTGCTTCAGGCAAAAATCGGACTGGTTGACGAGACCCGCCAACCTTTCCCATATGTTGTAATGCATCCTGGCAGAGAGGTCTCCACCGGGCATCAAATCGTTGGCCTTCAATGAGGCGGCCTGAACGCCTCCCCCAGCAAGTAGGGAGAGGATCAGGATGATGGTGAATGCCACGGAGTTGGCATTGATCTGGGCAAAGACTGCGGCTACAAAATTCTCCGGTGTCGGCTCCTTCTCCTCGCGTTGGAGGGTGTCCCGGGCCTCACTGCAAAGGGTCTTGATCATCCCCCAGGTGATCCTCGGCGCTGCCGTCCACAGGCGCCGCTTCTCCCGCCGGGTCCCCTCGGTCAGGGTGAGGTCCTCCATCTCCGGGATCGGACTCAGGTCGGTCTGGGTCCACGCCATGTGGTTCCAAGTGAGGTTTGACACACCGAGCTGGAATCCAAACGACACCTGTAGGAGACATAACTGCAGCATACCCTCTTCCCCAGGTTACGAGTGGTGCCGGGCCCCTCCATGAAGGGTCCGGTGGCACCCGGTATCGGACCATCGGTCGCGGGAGAGCTTCCGAATGGCGGAAATGCTTCTCCTGTGGCGTGCAATCCGAAAAAACATTAAGGTGATTGTATGTGAACAATACCTTATTCAGACAATGCTGTGCCTGAGCCTGTGACTTGGGGAGGGCTGGTGGCTCCCCCCTTTCTGTTTGTTTGTCAATATAGGACTTGAGTGTCCGATTGACTCGTTCCACAATCGCTTGCCCTTGCGGATTGTAAGGAACGCCAAAAGTATGCTTGATGTCCCAGGTGGCCATGAAGGCGGCCAACTGCCTAGAGCAGTAGGCCGGGCCGTTGTCGGTTTTCACATGCCATAGTTTGCCCATAGCCGCGATGCAGGAAAGGAGGTGCTGCTCCACGTGGGAAGCAGTCTCCCCTTTCTGCGCCGTTGCCCACACGAATTGTGAAAAGGTATCTATGCAAACGTGCATGTACTGCCATCTGCCAAACTGCGGAACATGCGTGACATCCATCTGCCACACCTGGTTAGCCTCTGTCCCTCATGGGTTGACCCCCCACGAGGCCCCCCCGGTGCCCCTGCACAATGCTGGCAAGAGTGAACTATGCCTTGGGCTTGAGAAAGGGGCAGATTGAACTGTCTGGCGAGCGCCTTGGCATTTTGGTGAAAGAATGCATGACTCTGAATTGGCGTAGTAAAAACACCTAACACTGAACGTTGCTGAATTTCCTTTGCCGCCGCATCCGCTCTGCTATTGCCTGCGGAAATCGGACCCGGTAGGTCTTGATGACTTCGGATGTGGGCAATATAGAGCGGCTCCGTGCGGTTTCGCAAATGAAATTGAGCAGTGAGGAACAGACTAAGCAAGTTCTTGTCTATCGCGGGAGTAATGTATGCTCCCGGTAGACTGTGAAGCAAATTCCTAACATACTGACTGTCAGTAATGACGTTTAGGCGCTCTTTGGCGAAGGTGCGCAAAGCAAGGTTCACCGCTGCCAACTCTGCCCGCTGCGCGGACTTCTGTGGAAGAGTTAACAGCGTGCGCCAAGCCTGGCCCTCCTGCCAAGTTAAGACACCATATGTGCGACCCCCATCCGTAAAAACTGTCCTGGCCCCCTGAAGCGGAACCAGCGAGAGCGATTCGAACAAGCTGACTGTCTGCGTTTGAAGTGAGACAAGTCTGGGGTCCTTTGGCAAATGGTATGCCAAGCATCCGGTGAATCCCTCCAAAGCAATTGGAAGCGAGTCACCGAGCTGCATCAACTGCTGAATCTGTTCCTTGGTGAACGGAACTACAATTTTGGCTAAGTCGTGCCCTGAGATGTCCCTAGCTCTCAGCCTTCCGCGGTAGACCACCGCGGAGACCAATTCTTGGGGAGGAACAATGTTTCGGGAAGAGGTGTTCGGCAAGTACACCCATTCCACGATACTCGCCCCTTTCTCGGAATCTACTCCGAGGGCTCCGGTGAACATGGATCCTGCTCGAACGATGTACAAGTTCAGGATCGGAGCATATGGCCCTGGGGTGATCCTATCTACCCACCTCTGGCTGAGAACTTGGTTGACTTTCTCGAGAGCCAGGCGTGCTTCTCGAGAAATTTGTATCCGGTCTGCCGGCTGCTTACCTAAGGTTAGCAGCGAGAAGAGCGGTTTTAAGAGATCCGTATCCAATCGGAAATACGGTCTGGCCCAATTAATGTTCCCTAAAACCTGCTGCAGTTCTACTAAGGTGACTGAATCCTTCAAGTTGACTTGGGGCAAAACTGGTGCTGCGAAAGAGCGGAGAAGCCGATGACCCAAGTATGAGAAGGGCTCAGTTCTCTGCACTTTCTCCGGGGCAATGAGTAACCCTTTCTCCCCCAGGCTGGCCTGGAGGTCTGAAAACATTTCGTTGCCGAGTTGCGGCACCGCGACCAAGATATCATCCATGAAATGACAAACTAAGGCTTTTGGGTAAAGGTTTCGAAACTTTGCCAGTGCGTTGTGAACATAAATTTGGCACAGGGTGGGCGAATTGAGCATGCCCTGTGGCAAAAATTTCCACGCGTAACGCTGCGTGGGCTCACTGTGGTTCACAACCGGCACCGTAAAGGCAAACCTTTCCCGGTCCCTGGGGTCTAAGGGAATCGTGTAAAAACAATCCTTGAGATCTACGACTAGGATCTCCCACCCCTCGGGAATCATATTAGGATTTGGGATGCCGCATTGAAGCGGACCCATTGGCTGTATGCACTTATTGATCTCTCTGAGATCGTGGAGGAGTCGCCACCTCCCTGACTTCTTTTAGATGACAAAAATTGGCGAATTCCAAGGACTAGTGGACTGCTCTATATGTCCTGCATCTAGCTGTTCTTTGACCAGCTGCTTAAGGGCAACTAGTTTCTCTCCCACTACAGGCCATTGTTCTACCCAGACCGGTGTATCGGTGAGCCATTTAAGTGGCAATGCCATTACCCGAAGGTAAGCGTAGCACCGTACTGCTGCAAGATGTCTCGCCCCCAAAGGTTGATGTGCACGTCAAGAATGTGCGGCCGAATTACCGCTGTGCCATCAGCCTTTGGGATTGTGACTTCTACCCACTCCCGGCTCCTAAACGCTTCCTGAATGCTGCCTACCCCCCACACATCGGAGACCGGCTCAATGGCCCACTCCCGTGGCCACTGGCTTCTGCTTATCACGCTCACATCAGCTCCGGTATCTAACAACCCTGAAAATGATCTTTTATTCAGAAATACCTCAATAACTGGGCGCTGTTTCCACTCAATGTTGGTCTCCACTGTCGCTAAGACCTGGTATCCTTGTACTGCCTCACTGGCGCTCGAGCGGTCCTCTGACCCGGACTCTGAGCTGTTTCTGAGCCTTCCCTGGCTATCTGCTGGCGAGTGACAAGGAACCATAATCAGTTGCGCTAATGTGTCTCCTTTGTGAATGGTTTGGGGCAGGTGTGTCCAAAGCTGAACTTGGAGAACGCCTGAAAAATTGGAGTCAATGACTCCTGGAATTACAAGAATTCCGCGTGCTCCAGCTACACTGTGGGGCAAAACTAAACCTATAAAGCCCTTGGGCAGTGGACCCATGTACTGGGAATCCACCAGATAGACCGTGCCTGGCAGGTCGCATGTAACGTCTGCCTGACAAGTCAAATCTAGCCCTGAACTACCCTTGGGGCTGGCCTGCGCCCTCGCAATGCCTGGAATGTGACCGGATTCTAGTCTAGCTCTGGCGAGCTCTGAATGAGGGAAGCCTCTGTTTGGACCGGGGCCAGAGACATGCCTGCGCTCCGGTTTCCCGAATTCGGACAGTTTCTGGCCCAATGGTAGCCTTTCTTGCACTTCGGACACAGGGTGTTTGGAGCCTTGGAACGGCCGGAATTTTGTCCACCTCCCTTGGATCGGCACTCCCTAGCGAAGTGACCGACCTTGCCACAAGAGTGACATGCTCCTTGGTTCTTACTTTTGGGTCTTCTACCCCCTTGCACCGCTGCCGCTAGCAAACCCATTTTATAGGATTCTGTGCCAACGTCGGCGCAAGCTCTAATCATGTCCGTGAGAGTCAAGTCGGGACGATTGCCCAGGGACTGCAAGATTTTACGGCAGTCTAAATTGGCATTGTCCTTGGCTAACTTCATCATGAGCTCTTGTTGGGCTTGCTCATTATCGATCTGCCTACTGATCGCTTCCTCCAAGCGATTGATGAAGTCCATGTAGGGCTCCTGGGCTCCCTGCTTAATTGCGGTGTAATTCTTAGCCGCTTTGCCGGTCGCAGGGACCTTGAAAAAAGCCCTAAAGGCAGCCTCTGCTGACATCTGAAGAGTGGCGAGTGGCAAGTTGATCTGCGCATCGATGGATTCAAAGGCACCTGAACCATATAACTGGTCAGGAAGTACTGCGCCTCCCATCCTGGCAGCCCTTGTCTGAGCCTCAAGGCGAAACTCGCTGTCCCAAATCAAGTACTGGCTAGGGTTGAGCATCATTCGCATGACGGCTTTCCAGTCATGTGGAATGAACATGGTGTTCTTGCACACTTGCTGAAGCGTGCCCCTAGTGAAGCGACTTTGGAGCCCTGTCTCTGAAATGGCCTTCCGTATAGCCAAGAGAAGCTTATACGGGACTGGTGAATGAACTATCTGCTGGGCCCCCATGAGGGCATCCATTTCCATGCGAATTGGACAAATCTGACTAAACTCAGCTAGTTCTTCTGCTGGCAAATCCCCCTTCCTAATCTCCTCTTCAATTGTGCGCTGAAGGGGACGCTTGGTAACTCGGGAACCTGGAGCTGTCAGAGAAGCGCCTGCGCTCCTCATTCCATGCATTCCATCGGTGACGTCTGCAGCTGTCACCGAGGGAAAGCTCCCTACGATACTCTGCCTAAACTGCAATGACGGATAGAGCGCCGTGGGTGCCGATGGTTCGGCTGGTGCTGGGGGTTCTTTGGCCTCTACCCGGACTGGTTCTATCTCCGCTAAGAGTTTCCTACATTTACTCCATGTGCGAATTATGCCTCCTGGAGCTTTCGGGGGTTGCTGAATGCAGTCTCCTATCTGATCCCAAAGCTTAAGGGTTAACGTACCTACTTCTGGGTAAAACAGGCAGTGTTCCCTTAGGTACGCCAAAAGTCTCGCTAGCTCTCTGCTGTGAAGACGTAACTGAAACACCCTGGCCAGGATTCTGAACTCTTCCTCATGAGTTGTTTGGCTAGCGGATGGACCTTGTCGCTGAGGACAGGTCCCCATATTACCTGCGTGGGTCCTCCGAAGTTTCCTCCTCGGGACGAGTCGACGCATCTTTGGGCAAGGTAATAGGTTCTGGCGACGATTCTCTGGGTAGAGCTCGGAGCGTGGACTGCTGCCACGGGCCCTCGGTGGCCTCTGCGCTGTCGGGTTCACAGCTGACCCTGAGCGGAACGCGTTTCCGTGCTGCAAGCCGCCGCGAAAGTCGGAGCAAGCTGTAGGATGCCTCTTGGTAATGCCTCGTCGCAGGACCGTCTTCCCGACCGGCTGGTTTACCGGCCGGGCTGCCACGCTGTCCTCCAGGATGATTGGACGCGGTTCAAGCGCAGAACCGGACCGTGTGATCGCTTACTCACGAGTAAATCACGTCGGGGTCACCAGATGTAGGAATCAGGGCCGCTAGGACGGCCGTTAGGTCCCGGAGGAGACTGATCAAGAAACGATACGAGGCAGTATGGAGCGAGATCAGATCAGTGGTTTATTGAGGAAAAGACATCATCATTTATAGATCAGAAGGCAAGGCAGGAAAAAACCGTCATCGGACAGAAGATCACATCACCCATCTACCCGGGTTAATGGGAAATCTCTCTTGGGGAAGTTAATTAACGTGGGCAAACGTTGACAGGGGAAACACCATTGTCTAGGGCTTAGACCGGGGTAAATATGGGCACTATTTGCACCAAGGATTACGCTAAACTCGGAGATGAGTGTTTGCCTTAATATGTAACAGGAGTTGGCGATCTGCTTACTTGGCAGAGCCGTAGGTCAGGTCAGAATTGGGTGAATCAAACCCTATCATAAATCCACCCCCCTTAATTTCCGTACTAGCAAAGGCCAGCGGCCAGGAGTCTGCTCAACTGGTTTAACCTCTGCCAAGGTTCTGTGCCAATTGGGCATGCGGAATCCGCAAAAACTCACTCTCTGCTTTGCAGTGGTATAAGGAATCACACATGTTGGAACTTGAAATAAAATGTTGCAATCCCATTTTCTCCAAAAAAGGAGTAACCTCTGTCATGGCAGCAACCAAGGGCTGAATGGGTGTGTAGAAGGGCTGGGTTGGTTCGTGCTTCACTGTGTGCTTTGTAATCATTGGAAGAGGGATCAAACTCCACCTTCCCAACAGTGTCTCTCTTGCAGGACTAAGAAATTTGCTGGCCTTTCAAAGCTGAGTAAATGTCATTGTCCCACACATTTTTGGTCAGGCTGACTGTGGCTGGTGGGAACTGCAAACCAAAAACATACAAAGAGTCACAAATTGCTCTGTTGGATTACAGATTAAAACAAAAACAAAGGCATTCCATTATGGCATATCTGATTTTTTTAAAAAGGATTACAGTTCAGTATTCATGTATTTTGAAACTCTGTTTCCCCCGCTGTTGTGTATGTAACCTTGTACCTTTAAGAATGTAACCTTGTAAAGGAGTCTCCCTGTAACAATGTAACCCAATGTAAACCAGCTGCGATTACAAGTGATTCAGCTGCTGGTAGATGGCAGCTGCAATAGCTCAGCTCACATGGTCCAAATCACCTAATCACAGTGTACCGTGGGAAACATTCCTGCCACAGGTAAACCTTATAAGGTGTGCAGTATGTCCCAATGACGTCACTGACACCACAGCCAATGGGTGCTCTTGGAGCAGGATTCAAATGTACTGTATCGTATAAAAGGAGCTGTGCCTCCGCCATTACCGCATGTTTGGATTGCATACCTTGCAATAAAGATGTGTTTGGCTCTGTGATGCTGCCTGTTGCATATCAATCTGCATACATCAAATCTGCCCAAAGAAAAATGATAGGATCCACTCAGAAAAAAATATTTCTATCTCTTCTGTTTGAAAGTCACTGTAAGTTAGCTATTTTGTGTATTCCTGTGTCTTTCATATTAAATGTAAGATCATTGTTAAGAACAATTCATCTTTACTTTATGAAACAGAAATATTTTTCAGTGAAATGAAAAATGAACACTCCCTTCATAAAGCCTTGTTCTTGTTGCATCAGAATTATTATCTTGGAGCCCACCATTTCTCCAACTCTCCTAATTCCTTTTAGTGTTACTTTGCACATTTCTTTATTTCTTCTGGTAATTTTAACATCACTATTTAATGTCATTCTAGTTGATAGATTTTTGTTTTGTATTTTATTTACTTTATTGGGGGCGACCTCAGCTTCTGTTTCTAGTACTAGAAGCCATTCTGCTGCTTGTATTTCAGACATACAAAAAGAAAAAGCTGATGATTAGCATTGATAGTTGGATACTTAAATATACAGTACTCCATTGTGTTGGTCTCACATGTGGAGAATCCCCCTTTCTCTTTGTGTATATACAGTATCTGTGAGCACATGCATTTTCTCATCTAGGCTATGAAAGTTTACCATTTCTGGGATACATGTAGCTTCTTTCTTCTGCTCTGGAAGCTTTGGAATGAATCACACTGTGTCTCAAGAAGGAGTGAAGGAGAAGGCATGATGCTGCCAGTCTCAATACAACTTCTTAAATTACTTAGGGATTGATACTTCGAGGAGAAAGATTGCAGTGGTGTGGAAACTATAGTCTTCCAGCAGCCTTTACATTATACCTCCCATCTGCCCTGGACATTGACAATCCTGGCTGTGGCAAATGGAAATCAAGCAATATCTGAAGGGCCACAGGTTCTCAACCATTGCTGTGGAATCATTGCTTTTAAGCCAATCCTTCTTCAATAAGGTGGCACACTAAGAGCTTTGGTGACACAGAGACAATGAGGATTGTTTCCTATGAAAACAAGTCACTCCCAAATCAAGAATTTTCAACTTATTTCCAATTAAAGGAACACATCTACCCACGCTCTTCAATTATCAGAAGTTGGGAAAACGTTGCTCAGTTTATTATGGGATAGGTCCTTGACATATACTCCTTACACTCCCATTTCCATTTGTGACCAGCTTTTAAAAGCACATTAAAAAGCATACACTCCCACACACCTAAATGCCGGTGTTAAAGAGGAAAGACTCCGGCACTAATTTTTAATCATGGTGCCACACATTGCAACACTAGTGTTAACTGTGCACCAGCATAAGCATTTCAGATAGATAGATAAATCTTTATTGTCATTGTCTCCTTGCGGGAACAACGAAATTTATCGGTTGCTATATATCAACTCGAATAAGGCATATCCCTTAATTTCAAAGTTTCTCTTTTTGAATGCTATAGGAATTTAACATTAACTTTTTCCCTGAAGTATTGAGACATCATTAAAAATCCCTAACAACTATATGAAATAATCTGTCAGCCTCGAATGTATATGATTTTTATGTATCTATTAAAATGCATTCATAAAAATCAGCAAATTGAAAATAGAACCAGAGAAGACCACAGATTTATTATGTCTGAAAATACATTTCTCTTTTGTTAGGAAAAGCCTTGTAGAATCTCTTAATAACCATAAAAATGTATTGAGAGGGTTGCTAGAAAATGTAAAGTTGGTGCAAAGGAGCCCATGTCTCTCATCCTTGAAGTAGCCCGTGCTATCTGTTCATCTCTTGTGAAAAGCTTGGCTGTAGTCCCAAGGATCAGCCTTCAGAAGGAGCTGTAAAACAAAACAAAACTGCATAGGGGCATGGATTAGGCCAGGTATTTCAAACGGGATGCAAGTAAAGCTTGGGCATATGGATTCCATGTGTTGATGTGGCAGAGAATACTCTGTATGTGAATTATCCCTGTGGTGCCATTGAAAAGTAAGTCAATACTGTCAATAGGGTAATTATTAGAAAAGATCAAGGGAGCACTTTTCTTGCTCTTCCCTGGCTGTTTTTGCTATAATGCTTCTCCCTGCCCAGGACAGAGAAGCTAAGGGTCTTTGTTTCTTTATTAAGTTATAACTCAGCTTCTCACCCTAAATGGTTTTGTTCCTCCTTCTCTTATCTTTTTATTCCTTATTTTTAAACTTTATGTATTTACAATTTTATGCTGCTTCTCAGTTCTTTAATGGGATTCTCAATGGTTGTTGATTAGGATTGCAAATCAAGCCCGCAACCTCAACAGCCGCGAAGTGGAAGGCAAATGGAAGACCTCTGCATTATATTGTTCCCAGGACAATCTTCATGGCTGATCGCTATGATAATAGCCAATATTCAGAAACAAATATAGCACTTGAAGAAGAAGAAAGGCCTTACCTGATGAGCTAATAGTTTATCTTCCAATTTATGTTGCCTTTTACTTTCTTTATCTATTAACAGCTCTGTTTGCCCCTTACTTTTTTGTCTGACTTTTTTTTGCTAGATATTTCATATCTTTATTGCTGAATTCAAAATCATTTCTCTTTAAATATGCCATATCCCTCCTAACCTTATCAATTTCTGCTGCAATTATTTCCTTTTTTAATGTTTGTAGCCTATCCCAAATTACTTCACTTCCTGTATCTGCATGCTTTCTTTCTAGCTCTTTTATATCTTGATCTCTTTTAATTGCTTGACTATTCAATTTTTTTTCATAGATGGCTTTCTCTTGTATATAATCCCCTCTAATAACTGCTTTCATTGCATCCCATAGAACATGTATTTCACTTCCCCATTATAATTTTCCCCCAATTCATTGTCCATTTATTTATTAATCTTTTTTAATATCATCATTTAGTAATTTTGTATCCATCCTCCATGTCTTATTTTGATAAATTCTATTTTAACTGCAATTCAAGAAATATCATTGCAGAGTCTAAAATTTCCTGAGTTGAAATTTTCTAAATTTTTAATAAATTTTCTGATACAAAAAATAGTCCAAACGAGAGTATGATTTATGTTTTAAAGAAAAACAAGTGTATACTCTTTCTTTGCCCTTTACCACTCTTAACGCATCTCTAAGCCCTAACGTTCCCATCCATTTGTCAATTGTTTTATATTGAGTCTTCCTAGAGTTATTTGTAGTATCTATTTCTGTTCTTGTTAAATTTAAATCTCCCCCTATAATTAAGTTTAAAGAGCTTTCTTTTTTATAGACAAAATTTTATCCAAAAATAACCCCGATCCTTGTTTGGTGCATAAACATTAACTAATGTGTATTCCTCTTCCTCTATTTTTCCCTTTATTAATTGAAATCTGCCTTCCTTGTCTTTAATGCTGTTAGTCATCAGGAAGTCTATCTTGTTTGATATTAATATAGCTACTCCTCTTGAATTACTTGTTCCTAGACTCTTCTCATAAATTTCCATCCCTTTTACATATATATTATTTTTATTTTCGCTTTTTTGATGAGTCTCCTGGAGGAAAATGATGTCAGCTTTCTCTCTTCTCAAAGTTCCTTCCAAACATTTCCTTTTAATCTGGTTCCCCAGGCCTCTGACATTCCATGAAATAATTTTTAACTTTTTAAGTATGAATAATTAGTGCTTCCTCTATCATCACTGCAGATTCCCCAATAATGTGTAAACACATACAATAATAAACAAGAAAAATATATTTTCCTTCTCCCAATACATAGTAAATATCTTATTAAACATATAATTGCAATCAAGGAAGAAAAAAAGAGAGAGAAGAAGAAAAAAGAGGGGGAAAAAAGAAAATAAATAAAGACAATTTTTTCTACCCTCCCCACTTTCCTACTGAAAGTAACCTTTGAAAACAAAGAGAGGAGGGGGGTGCGGATGGCGAAAAAACCTTATAATTTAAAATCCGTTTCTTGTTCATTACTTGCTACTTTATCATCAGCGGTTAGCTTATTTTCATCAACACAATGGTCTTTACATTATTCCCTAATCACTTCCTCCTCCTGCGGACTCTTCCTCTTCCTTCTCTGCCATGAGTGTTGCTCCTGCATTTATTAAAACTTCCTTAAGTTGTTTCTATTCTTTTGACCCCTTTTCTATTATTTTAGCTTCTACCAAGGTCTCCAGGCCATTAGAGTCTTCTCTTATCCAGTAGTTTTCCCCCTGCTCAACGAAAGTTAATTGTTTGTGTGGTCGCCATTTATATTGCATATCTTTTTCTCGTATTTTTTTGGTTATTGGTTTTATTTGCATTCTCCAAATGCATTCTAGCACGATGTCTTTGTAAATTTCTAGCTTTGCTCCCTCCATATCTATGACTTTAGCTCCTGAAGCGTTAACATGTTTCATTATTTTTAATTTTTGGTCTAGATTAACAAATCTTAATAGAACATTTCTGGGTCTTTCTCGATTCCTTTTTTGACCTAACCTATAAACACTTTCTATATCTTCTAGCCCCAGTTCCTCTTCCAATCCCATTGCATTAAACCAGTCCACCAGTCTTTGCCTTAGATTGTCCGGGTTCCATTCAGGAATATTCCTAATAATCAAGTTATTCTTTCTAGCTTGATCCTCCATTCTTTCCAATCTTCTATCATACTGTTTCTGTCTTTCTTCTTTTAACTGTGCCTGATCTTTCACCTCTTTTAACTCATGCTTCATTTCCCAGACCTCTTTCCCAATTGCATTGACTCCTTCCTTTAAGTCATCTATTTCCTTTAGCAAATTACTACACTCCTTTTTAGTATTTTTAAATACCTGTGCAATACCTTCCTTTATTTCTTTTTGAATTTTCTGATTATCTTTTAATCGCTGATCTTCCAATATTTGAAGCTTACTTTGAAGTTCTTCCTCTAATTTATCAAACCTAGCTTCCATATTCCCCCTTAGATCAACCAAGTCTGGACTTAGTCCCCTATCACCAGTTTGTTCTTATATTTTCTTCACCCTCCCTTTGTCTGTCCCCTTTTTTTGGAAGCCATCTGACTTTCTGTCACTTCTCCTCTAAACTCCTCTTGACCTCCCTCCCTTCAAATTTTTCGTACCTTTCTTGTTGTTCTTGGGATTCTTGTTGCTTAATTCTTAACTTTCTTTCCTCTACCTTCCTCCTCAACTCTTCTAGTTCTTGAATCTCATTAATCTCTTCCTGTAATGATCTTCTCCTCCCTGCCTCCTGTTCTCTTCTCTCTAATCTTCCTAGCCTGGCCCATGACACTTCTTGTTCAAAAAATGTCTACATTTTTACTCATTAATATAACAACCCTATATTATTGATAATTCCAAAGTCTTATGACTATAATTAACAAAATGCTTGCTACATATACAGAAATTATTGAGAAGAAAATGTTCTGAGATTATATAAATTATGTAGAGGGTAGTCCAAGATTAGTTATTTATTTTTACAAGCAGTGCCCAAATCTTCTTCTTTTCCCTCCCTCCTTTGAAAATAAACCCAGGTGTTTCAATGTATAAGTTAAGAGAGGCTTGTGCAACTAAATTTTCAGCTGGCAGATTTCTGTGTCCTTGAAACTTTGTAACCTTTATCTCTTCATCTCCCTTCTCTCCCCTCTCATTCCTCCAGGTGCACTGTCCCAATCCAACTTGATTTTCCAAATATTTATTCAGCAAGAATCTGTTTAATTTGTTGATCAGCAAAGGTCCGATTGTCCACTTATCCTTTTTTCTTTTTCTTTTAATTAATCTTTAATTAACCCAGTTCTTCTAAAAGTCAAATGTTTTCGCCGGTCACTTTTCACTTTATTCACTGTTCTCTAGTATATGCTGACCTCCAGTTTTTACGTAGACCCCTCAGTAACCACAAAGAGAGAGAGAGAGAGAAAAGGGAATCCTTTGCTATAGTATCCAAACTTCTGTTTTATCTTCCTCTTGTCACCACCACGCCGCCTGCGCTGTCTCCGCCTCCGCTATCTCCAAGAAAAAAACTGTCACCAATCGCCTCTCTCCTCACCGTTGCCTCTTTCGCCTCATTGTCCCTCTGGTCTTTCGATCCTCCTCCAATCCTCTTCTTCTTCCCTGTTTCTCCTACTCACTGCTTCAGTCGGGCAGGGGAATAAAGGTGTGGTGGTGTTTCTCCTTCTTTGTCTGTCCACCCAGTCTGTGGCTTTAAGCAAAAAGTTCTCTCTTTTCTCCCTCCTACAGTCCTCACTGTCCTCACTGTGTCAATAATTTAGTATTTAATGTTATTTAATGCTCGGCTTCAGTCCTGTACCTCCACATTCAAGCCCTGCTCCCCGCTCCCCGCTGAAGACAGTCCGAGTTTACCCCAGCCTGCCCTCGATCATGGGAATCTGCAGAGCCGAGTGTCCAAGGAAAATGTAGACAGCCGAGGTCCTCACTTAGTCTCACTTGCGCAGAATGATATGAATTAGAGAGATTATTGATTGGGGTTTCTTCCCCCCTTTTACCAACTCACGATTCAAAGTCACCAGTCTTGCCGCCTTTCCACTCCCCGAAGCGTCCCTTGGTTGCAAGTGGGGAAGTGCGATCGAGACTGGCCTCAGCTGTGAGGCAGCCGGTGTGACCCATAAGAAGACCTGCTGCGTCAGAGTCTCGATCCCGCTCTCACCAGGGGAAACTTCCCTTGGTTGTGAGTGGGGAGGCAATCGAGACTCCAATGTGGCAGGCTTTCTTATGGGCCATGCCAGCCGCCTTACAGCCAGGAGGTAAGGAGGTCTTATTTTTGGATGGGGCCTTATATTTCAAAGGCAGGGGGAAAAGGGTGTGTGTGTCCTATTATGGGAGGAGGTCCTATATTCGGGGAAACACGGTAGAATCCACCAGTGACTTGCGATTCCTGAGTAGATCAGCTCCTACCTTACTCTGCCCAGAGATATTTATCTCAAGATTCTATCAACATGTTTTAGAGTCCAAATTAGACCTCAAAAGCGCCTCCCCCCCCCCGCTTCACGTGGCTCACCCTTCAGAACTAACAGAAAACGCTGCCGGTCAATCCGCCATGATGCTCCCAACCAGAGCTAATCTGTTTAAATAGGATGTTAAGCTGTTAAATCAATTCAGCCTTATGTCATTTCAGGAAAAAAGTGTCAAAGTAGTTCAGGGCAGGGATACAAATGTTATATAGTACCTCCACACTTTGTGGAAACATGGAAGTTAACATTGTCATATGGAAAATGGGGATCCATTCTTTCTAATCCATGCACTCACAGCAAAAAGCTACAATAGTTGACCCAAGAAGATGGATAAAAGGGAAGGGAGGAAGGCAAGGGATGGGGAAAGGGAGCATTATTAATATGGTTAGTATGTGATCTCAGTACCCGATGTGGTGTAGCAGACAGATTGATGGATTATGACCCTGGAGACCCCGGTTTCAATTCCCTCTTGGCCATGGGAACACAGCAGGGCAGTAGAGCAGGTAAAATCACCCCTTCAAATAGCTCACTTTCATTGAAAGTCCTATTAGTCTTTAAGGTGCCACAACATTTTTTGTTTTGTTTACTCTCTGATATGGTTGCACAGACTAATGCGGCTACCACTTCAAAAATCCCTATTAGTTAGTGATCTGCTCCAACTTGACAGCAGATAACTGACCATTATCAGCTGTGATCACATTAGTTAGTTATCTGCTGTCAATTTGGAGTAGATAACTAACTAATGTGATCACAGCTGATGAGGAAGGACAATGTGGAAACTTGCAACAGGGCAATTTATTTTACTTGTATAGACCTCTAGAGCAATGTCAGTAGTGGAAGCTACTTGGGACCCAGTTTTAAAAACTATGAGGCAAACCTATTTAGTCCAGTTTTCCTCCCCTGTTTAGTCACTCCCACATTTAGGCTCCACTGACAAAAGTTGTGTCCAGATCAAGGGAAGTAAAAATGAACTGCTGGAGAGCTGATAGTTTGATCCCCATGATGCCTCCTTGACAGGGGGCTGGACAATGTTCCGTAAGGCCCCTATCAGCTCTGAAGTTCTAAGATTATCATCATTATGAGTATGTTTATGACTATGGCTGCACAACTTTAAACAAAGTCTTGACTTCTAGTATGAAAAATCTGAGATGACAGGTCTTTTTGGAGGTTATTGACTCATAAAATCATCAGTTGTTGGAATCAACCTGATACTTATGACATTTCTCTTTTAGCCAGATCTCATCTGGAACACTGTGTCCAATTCCAACATTTGTGCACTTGTCTTTGGATCCTTAGACTTATGTCGGGAACCCCCCCCAAAAAATGTGTACTTTTTGGGGGGTTTCCCTCACAGCCAAAGTCCCCCCAAATAATAATAATAATAATAATAATAATAATAATAATAATAATAATAATAATAATAATAATAATAATAATAATAATAATAATCTTAACCTATAAATCCAAGGGTTAACCGTTGGAACTGGCTATATGTTGCTATGCCTCACCCTACTTGCCTGCACTCACCCTTCGTGCACACGGCCGATCTGGGTACGCAGGTCAACGAAGGATTGAGAAAACTGGCAGTGGGGCAACAGCCCCACAAACGCGAAGAAAGGGAAACAACTTCACTTCCCAACATTCCTTGCGCCATGCCGCGCCAGACCCAATCAGGCTGAGAGGCTCTCGCACGGCGCAGCGTTCGGAAACGCGCCGCAGCCAATCAAAAGAAAAGCATTTTAAAAAAACACAGCACAAACACAAAGCACCAACCCATAACTACAAGCCCCAGCGTCCTGCGTGCCATGAGCGCGCAGAACGCTGAGGAAGCCGGCACCCAAGAAATAAAGCAAAAACAAAAACACCGGGAGAGCAAGTCCGCCAAGCCGCGGGAACCAAAGCCCCCCTCCCCAACGGCGCCTGAAGCTCCTGATCGGAGTTTCCCCTTTAATATCACTGGGTGGGTGGGGGGTGTTGTGCTCCCCCTCTCTACTGGCTCCCCTGGGGTTGAGAGGGTGGGGGGGACAAAAGGAGTCTGTCTCCCCCACCCTCCTGACCTCAGGGGACCCGGCAGAGAGGGGATTCCCTCACCCCCACACACACACATACGCCCCATGTTAAAGAGAACTGGTTTCTTCTCTTTAAAAACGGAGTTGGGGAGGGGAAATCCCCCTCTCTACTGGCTCCCCTGGGGTTCAGAGGGTGGGGGGACAAAAGGAGTCTGTCTCCCCCACCCTCCTGACCTCAGGGGACCCGGCAGAGAGGGGATTCCCTCACCCCCCCACACACATACGCCCCATGTTAAAGAGAAGTGGTTTCTTCTCTTTAAAAACGGAGTTGGGGGGGAAATCCCCCTCTCTACTGGCTCCCCTGGGGTTCAGAGGGTGGGGGGGACAAAAGGAGTCTGTCTCCCCCACCCTCCTGACCTCAGGGGACCCGGCAGAGAGGGGATTCCCTCCCCCCCCCCATACGCCCCATGTTAAAGAGAAGAAACCAAGTGGTTACTTCTCTTTAAAAACGGAGTTGGGGGGGGAATCCCCCTCTCTACTGGCTCTCCTGGGGTTCAGAGGGTGGGGGGGGGACAAAAGGAGTCTGTCTCCCCCACCCTCCTGACCTCAGGGGACCCGGCAGAGAGGGGATTCTCTCCCCCCCCCACATACGCCCCATGTTAAAGAGAAGAAACCAAGTGGTTACTTCTCTTTAAAAACGGAGTTTTGGGGGAAAATCCCCCTCTCTACTGGCTCCCCTGGGGTTCAGAGGGTTGGGGGGACCAAAGGAGTCTGTCTGAGAGAGGATCCCCCCCCCCCCAGGACACCAAAAAACACAAAAACAAACAAAAACATTCAAAAATACACAAAAACAAACAAAAATAATACCAAAAAAGTAAACAACAACAAACATTTCCAAACACACCCAGCCCCCAGCCAAACACCAAAAAATCCAACCACCAACACCACCCCAAATAAAGAAAAACAGCTAACTCACCACCACACGACCTCACACCACAACGACTGGAAAAGAAATGAATAAAGAAAGAGACTACTTACTGAAAGAAGCTCTACCCAGAGGCCACGAGAGAAAAAACAGTCAAAATACAAGATAACCCCTACCAGCAGCACTTGCTGCCCACAATAATTAAAAAAATTCAAAAAGACACAATAGCCCCACACAAAAGGCCCCAAGAGTTTTTCAAAAAAGTATCTCATCCTTTATTCTTTTTTTCATCCACAAAACCAAAACACCAAACAAAACTCATCACAGTTTAAAACAGGCCATCAAAAAAATTTGTATAAATAAAAATTTTAAAACTTTCAAATATAGATTAACCTCTTCTTTACAAACATTAACAACAACAAAAACTTTCAAACACCATTTAAAACAGCCCGGCAATGCCGGGCAACCTTTGCTAGTAGTAGTAGGAATAATAATAATAATAATAATAATAATAATAATAATAATAATAATAATAATAATAATAATAATAATAATAATAATAATAATAATAATAATAAATTTCCCCACAGAATCTTGTGAATTATAACCCATGAGCATATTGGATGAGTGTGTTTGTAAAACCTGTGCAATTTATGAATAATGCAGGATTACCTTTCACTAGAAATTGTGTCTATTGATAGAAAATCCTATCAGACAGAATTGTTATCTGAGCAGGTCACCCACAATTAGGGTTGTGTTGTGTATTGAATGTATTTGTAACCACACGAATGAGTGGATGTAACAATCTCTAATTGTAACACTGTAACCTTCTGTATGAGGACGCGAGCTAGTGGCCACTGGGGGCAGTATCGAGCGCCCAGCTCACATGGTACACATTCTCCAAATGCGTTCAGCTGCGCGGGAAAGATTCCCGCGCTCACCTCACCTAGACAAGAAAGGCGTGACCAAGGATGATGTCACTTGGACAGTAGCCAATGCCTGTCGAAGAGCCATATTCAATTGTATAGCCACCGCATAAAAGGAGCTGTTTGTCCGCCATTACCACATGTTCGTACTGTACTCCATGCAATAAAGATGTGCTAGGCTAGCTTACAGCCGTTTCCATTGTCTTGATTCCCAAACACCAAATTGGCGACGAAGGTGGGATAATGGATTCCCACGGGGCCAAGACAACTTCACAGCAACCGGTGTTCGACGTGACCCATCCCGAGCGATGGGACTGGTTCGAGATGCATTTCAAGAGTACGGTAGCGGTTGCCGGCATCACCGACGTGGGAAAGAAGAGAGGTCTTCTCATCACGATGCTCGGTTTCCACGCAGTGCAAGCGCTGATGGACCTGGTGGCACCACGAGAGGTGGAACAGGTTTCTGTAACCGAATGCTGGCGTCTCTGAGAAACCACTTCAAGCCCAAGGTACCCATCTTCTATGCCAGGGCGGCATTCACGAGGAGGGACCAAAAGCCGGGTGAGTCCGTATCCGAGTATGCGGCGGCCCTCCGTTTGGCGGCAACCCCATGCGAATGGCGGGAAATTCTAGACGTGGCCCTGAGGGACAGGATGCTCTGTGGGATGTGAGATGGGGAAACCCAAAGGAAGCTCATGACCCGAGGCCACGACCTCACCTTCAAAGAGGTACTACAAGAGGCCCTAGCTGCTGAGTCCACGAGGGCCGGGTACAAGCTTCTCAAACCAAAGCCACCACAAGTAGAGGCAGCTGCATCCGCAGTCCAGGTGACTTGGAGGGTGCCCCCTGCCCCGCGCTCGCCCACATCCTCAGAGGCCTCCGCCACCCCAGGCTCCAGTGAAGATGAGGGAGTCCGGAAAGTCAGAAAGGGGCTGAGCGAGAAGAAAGGGAAAGGGGGTCGGCGCTGCGATGGCTGCGGAGCATCCCATGAGCGGATCAAGTGCCCATTCAGGAAGGCTGAGTGCCACAACTGTGGACAGAAGGGCCACATCGCCAGGGTCTGCAAGCAATGCCGGGACGAGAGCAAGCGCCCCACGAGGAGACGGGATGGCGTCGGCAGAGTCTACGATGGCGGCGACGACCCAGAGGGGGACCATGTGTACCGAGGAGTACATGCCGAAGACAACTTGGCCGTCCACAGCGTGCCTCTAGGGCAACCACGTTTTTATGTTGAGGTACTGTTGCAAGGGGTTCCTGTTAAGATGGAAATAGACTCGGGGTCTGTATACTCCCTCATTTCCCATAAGGAGTTTTTGCGCATTCCCCCCAAGGAGCGACCCAAACTCAAAGAGATGAGGGCGAACTTAAGAGATGTGCAGGGAAATGGGATCCCAGTGTTGGGGGTCGGGGACTTCGAGATACAGTATAAGGGACTCAGGAGAAAACTCCCTCTAGTAGTTCTAAGGGAGGGGGGGTGTAATCTCCTGGGAACACAATGGTTCAAACCCCAGGACATTTTCATAGGCGGCGTCCATGCCATCGGGGGGATGAGATCCAGGCAGTGTGCGACGCGCACCCCGAGATATTCAAGAAGGGGCTCGGGAAGTACAAGGGGCCCCCAGTTCCTTTTGACCTAGACCCGGAGGTCCGCCCAGTTAGACTCAAGCCACGTCGGGTTCCATTCGCCCTAAAGGACAAAATTGAGGCGGAACTGGACAAACTGGTGGGTCAGGGGATTTTAGTGCCTGTGGACTCTGCAGAGTGGGAGACTCCTATTGTTACAGCGTTGAAAGCAAATGGGGAGGTGCGGGTTTGCGCTGACTACAAGTGTAAAATTAACAAGGCAATCCACCCTAATGCCTATCCGGTGCCGGTAGTTAGCCATCTGCTAGCTACTTTACATGGGGGAAAGTTTTTCGCCAAACTAGATCTGGCGCAGGCGTACCAGCAGCTTTCAGTAACCCCAGCCACAGCTACTGCGCAAACCATAGTAACTCACAAGGGGGCATTCAACGTAACGCGCCTACAGTTTGGGGTGAACTCGGCGCCGGGGATATTTCAGTCCCTTGTGGACCGTTTGTTAAAGAAGTTACCGGGTGTCTTGCCATACTTTGACTACATATTGATATCTGGGGGGAGCGAATCAGAACTGGCCCAGAGACTAGATAAGGTCCTTACAGTCTTCGAATCCGCGGGGTTGAGGCTGCGGAGAGACAAATGTGTGTTTCTGGCAAGGAAAGTTGAGTTTCTGGGGTTCCGTATAACCCCTGAGGGGGTGAAACCCACTGAGTCCAAAGTCTCAGCCATTCAAAATGCCCCTCGCCCCACCGCGAAACCGGAGCTACAGTCCTTTCTGGGGCTGCTGAATTTTTACCATTCTTTCCTGCCCAGGAAAGCGTTGATTGCAGAGCCCCTGCATAGGCTGCTGAAGAAGAATGCGGTTTGGCGGGGGGGGGGGGGGAATCAGGAGCGGGCTTTCAGGGAACTCAAGCAGCTCCTCTCCTCAGAGGCTATTCTAACCCATTTCGACCCAAAGAAGCCGGTAGTCTTGGTCTGCGACGCCTCACCAGTGGGGGTGGGGGCGGTCTTGTGCCACGTGTTAGAGGGCGGGCGAGAAGCCCCAGTTGCCTTCTATTCGAGATCATTGTCCAAGGCAGAACGAAATTATGCCCAAACAGATAGGGAGGCCCTTGCTATCGTGGCGGGCACAAAGAAGTTTCATGATTTTTTGTATGGTCGTCCATTCACCATTGTAACCGACCACAAGCCACTATTGGGTATTTTCACCTCAGACAAGCCCACTCCACAGATCCTCTCCCCCAGGATGCTTCGGTGGGCTATTTTTCTCAATGCATACAAGGGTTCATTAGAGTACCGCCCCGGGAAAGACATAAGCCATGCTGACGCACTCTCAAGGTCTCCTCTTCCCCAGCTGGGAGACCCAAAGTGTGAGATAGAGCAAGACAGCCAAGTCCTCCTCATAGAAGCCCTAGATGCACCCCCCATACTTCCCGTGGAAATCGCTGCAGCCACGGCAAAGGATAAAACTTTAGCCCTTGTTAGATCCTGGGTACAGAAGGGGTGGCCCATGGCTCCCCCCGCAGACGAGTTTGCCGCGTTTTTCAGGAAGAGGGTTGAGTTGTCCACAGAAAGGGGGTGCCTCCTGTGGGGGGAGAGGGTGGTGGTCCCAGAATCATTAAGGGCAAGGGTGCTACGGCTTTTACATGTCAGCCACTCAGGGATCGTGCGCTCTAAGGCGCTGGCCCGAAGCTATTTCTGGTGGCCACAGCTTGATGCAGACATTGAACACATGGTGAACACCTGCGAAAGTTGCCAGAGCTCTTGCCCTGAGGAGTCCCGCCTTCCACACAGAGAATGGGACACAGCTAGGGGGCCGTGGTCCCGCCTCCACATAGACTTCGCAGGTCCATTCAGGGGTTCCCTTTTCCTGCTGGTAGTGGATGCATACTCCAAGTGGTTAGAGATGATTCCAATGCACAGCACCTCATCAGCTGCAACCATAAAACACCTGCGCAGGCTGATAAGTACCTTCGGGATACCTGACGTCATTGTGAGTGACAATGCGAGTACCTTCACGTCGGCCGAGTTCCAGGCGTTCTTGGAGTCCAACGCCATTCGGCACATTACCTCAGCCCCCTTTCACCCTGCAACAAATGGCCAGGCAGAACGCCTGGTGCGCACAATGAAAGAGGGGCTGCGGCGCATGGGACCAGGGGATCTGGACTGGCAGCTCTGCCAGTTTTTGTTGGCATACCGGGTGATGCCATTCGCGTCGGGATTCTCCCCCGCTGAACTCCTCTTGAAAAGGAAATTGCACTCATTGTTAACCAGGTTGGATCCCACCAGGGTGGAGGATAGGGGAAGAAACATTGAGCACAGCCCCACAAAAAACTTCCAGACAGGTGAACCTGTACATTGCAGAAACTACGCTACTACAGGGCCAGCCTGGGTGCCGGGTGTAGTCATTAATCAAACGGGACCAGTGTCATACTGTGTCGAGACCAACACGGGTCTCCTCTGGAGAAGGCACGCTGACCAACTAAGGCATCGAGTGATTGGGGGGCCGGACAGAGGGGTCCAGCAGCAAAACTCAACGTTAGGGTCCTCCCCCACCCGCTTATCCCAAGGGGGAGAAAACGAAGGGCAACAGTCACAAACAAGGGGGGGAGCACAGGCTCAAATCCGTATCCTTTAGATACACCAGTTCTACCCAGCCCTTTGAAAGAGAGGAATGAGTTTGCCCCTGTTGCCCCTGAATTAGATTTTGAGTTACCAAACCGGGTTTTTTTCCCGGAGTGTTCCCCCACCCGTCCAAGCGAAGAGCGGGGTTTTTCTTTAGCCCCTAGTGCCCCGGGTTTCCCCACATCCGCATCAGAAACCCATCCTCCCCCTTCTCCTACCTATACCAAAGCTGCAAGTCTGCAGCGAGTCACTAACAAGTCATCCTCTCCAATTGCAGGACAAGAGCCAGGAGGACACAGACGAGGGGGCACGGCCGAGTCAAGCATAACGGCCGCACGCCCAAAACGCACATGCGGAAAACCAGTTTGGTTGAGGGACTTTGCCCCATCTTAGGGGGGGAGGGATGTTGTGTATTGAATGTATTTGTAACCACACGAATGAGTGGATGTAACAATCTCTAATTGTAACACTGTAACCTTCTGTATGAGGACGCGAGCTAGTGGCCACCGGGGGCAGTAGCGAGCGCCCAGCTCACATGGTACACATTTCCCAAATGCCTTCAGCTGCGCGGGAAAGATCCCCGCGCTCACCTCACCTGGACAAGAAAGGCGTGACCAAGGATGACGTCACTTGGACAGTAGCCAATGCCTGTTGAAGAGCCATATTCAATTGTATAGCCACCGCATAAAAGGAGCTGTTTGTCCGCCATTACCACATGTTCGTACTGTACTCCATGCAATAAAGATGTGCTAGGCTAGCTTACAGCCGTCCCCCTTTACTATAATTTGTCCCCCTTTACTATAATTTGTCCTCCCATAGTAGGTAAGGGAGGATGGGAGGACAAATTATTGAAAAGGAGGACATGTCCTCCTTTAGGATACCATCTGGCAACCCTACCCCCAATGGTCAGGTCAGGTTTGTCTGTGCAACTTAGGTAAACATGACTCATTGTCATGGTCCTCCTTTGCTGAGTGAGCTTCAGATGAGGAGGAAGGCCTTTTGCAGATGGCTCAGTGGACTCACCAAGTGTAAGATACTTTGTTGTATTCCTGTCTACATGCCTTTCTCATAATTGACATGTTATTTGTCAATAAAACACCACCACCCAGGATAGCTGCATGCAACATTTTCTCCTAGAAATTTGCATCTCTTTTATGTCAGTTTTGGCATAGTTTCCCTCCTGACAGTGTTGAGAATGCAAGCGCGGCGCCAAAATGGCCGCCGCGCTCTTTGCGGGCCCCCCCCCCACAGGACGAAGAATCCGGGTAGTTTAGGGCGTGGCCAGCTCCCTTATAAAAGGGGTGGCCACGAGGCAGCCGCGCTGCCATTTTACCTCAGCGACGGAGCGGAGAAGTTTTTCCCCTGTGTCTCCGTCGCTCCTTACGGGAAGCCTTTTGGCGGCGAATCTTCTTTTCGGCTCCCCTCTTCTGCGTTGAGATGCCTTCGAAGAAGAAGGCAGCTTCGAGTGCGGCTCGAGCTGTGAGGAGGCGCAACCCGGGTCGGAGGACCACAGCTGCACCTCCCCAGCAGCCGCCTGTCCAGGCCCCCGGCGGAATGGGGTCTATCGCCCCTTGGCCGGACGCGGGGGATCAGAATGCGGGCATGGCAGGGGCTTCGGCCCGCGGCCCGCGAGCGGTGGACACCGCTACTCCCTCTGCCCATCTTGTTGGGCCTGCCTCTATTCCTCCTGGGCCTTCTAGCCTGGGTGGGTGGTGTGGCCCCCCACCTTGGCAGGTTCCTGCACCGACCCTACCGGGCTTCGGTATTGGGCAATGGCCCTATTCGGGTCCTGGGGTACAGGGACCTGTACCTGCGCCCGGACTTGGCGGGCCGGCCGGCCCTTGGCCCCAGATCGACGTGCAGGCATTACTGGCCCGCCTTGCGGCCCTCGAAGCGTCTTTAGCTCGGGCCAGCCAGGCTGGGGCTCCTTTTGGCGTCCCTTTTGCGGCGCCGTCGGCGGGAGGACAACAGGCGGCAGGCAGGGTTGAGCTGCCTCAGGCGGGTGGCGTGGCTTCGGCCACTGCCCCGCAGCTCCCCAGCCAGCATACGAGTGCAGGTCAGGCCCCGATGATGAGCTCTACGTCGGTCGTGAGCTCCGACGCCCCCAGTGGGCCGGAACCCCCGGTGGGGGCGGCCCGCGGGGGTGCAGCATGTGAGTATGCGGTCCAAGCCAGTACACCTACACACGTTCCTTCTATGGGGGGAGCTTTTCAATGGCCTTGGCCTCGCTCGGGTGGTGCGGTGGCACAGCAGCCGGCACTCCACTCGGCGACGGTAACTGCCACCCAGGGCACTGGGGTGGGTAGTTTTTCTCACAATCCGGGGAATGTACTGGGGGTGGCTGGGTTAGCTCAGGCCCCTTTCCCGGTGTCTGTGGTGCCTTTTTCGGCCTTGCCAACTACGGGGTACTCCTTGCCACTGGGTGACCACTTGGCACAGACAACCAAAGAAAAGATTTGGCGGGGGGAGTATGTAGATATCTTCTCACTCCTGAATAGAGAGCCCACCAAGGAGGAAAGGGAGGGACTGGATGAGAAGGATAAGGAGCAGGCGCGCCGTCGTAAGCCGCCACGTACCTGGGCCAACTGGCTGCCGGCTTATTTAATTTACATGGCAGTGTATCTGAGGGCGCGGCCGGAGTTGGCTATTCCGATGGTCCAATATTTGGACAACATATACAGGGCAATGGTTGATTTTCCGGGCCCTTCGTGGCTTGCTTATGACGAGGAATTCCGTATGCGGATTCCACTCCACCCGGAGATGAGGTGGGACGAGCCGTGCCAGAGGCTCTGGCTTCTGTACATGACACCCACACGCCCTGTCCCAGGAGATAGATACCATTGCGGACATGCGGTCCAGCGAGCTGTCCCAGCACAGGCTACCCGCCAAGCGGCGGGGCAGGGGGTTCCAGCCCGCCTGCTGTGCTGGGCTTTCTCGTCCAATGGTTCCTGCAATAAGAAGAATTGCAAATACCGACATGAGTGTCCCACATGTTCGGGCCCCCACGCAGCCTCTGCCTGTCCCAGGCCTGGGGGGACACGGGGCAGAGGAAGGGGCGGACAGTGGGCTGGCAAGGCTGCCACAGATGGAGCTGGTTCACCGAAAGGCCCCCTCCCCAATTAAGGTGGACATGTTGGAGCGTTGGCTCACAGTGTACCCGAAGGGGGAGGATGGGGAGTATCTTCTTCAAGGTTTTAAGTATGGGTTCCGCATCCCTTTCATGGGTGATAGGTCCCCTCAGGATGCCCCCAATCTTTTGTCCCTCAAGGGGAGGGAGGAGGTGGCTGCTGCCAGTATCAGGAAGGAGTTGGATGCGGGCAGGGTCGCCGGCCCTTTCCCTTCACCCCCGTTCCCCAACCTTAAGGTGTCGCCCCTAGGCTTGGTTCCCAAAAAGTCTCAAGGCGAGTTTCGCCTTATTCATCATTTATCCTACCCAGCCGGCCGGTCGGTCAATGACGCTATCCCTGATGACCTTTGTTCAGTCAGGTATACGTCTTTTGACCACGCGCTGCGCATGGTGCGCTCGTGTGGCCCGGGTGCCCTGCTGGCCAAGTGCGACATTAAGTCGGCCTTTCGCCTCCTGCCGGTGCACCCGGGCGACTTTGAGTTGCTGGGTTTCAAATTTCGGGGCGAATATTATTTTGATAAGGCCATGCCTTTTGGCTGTTCCATATCATGCTCGGCCTTTGAGCGCTTTAGTACCTTCTTAGAGTGGGCTTTCGTCCGCAGGTCAGGGTCCCGGTCTGTAGCCCATTACCTGGATGACTTTTTATTCGGGGGTGAACGGGGCTGGGACACGTGCGCACGTCTCCTTAACACATTTCAGACGCTAATGGAGGAACTCGGTGTCCCTTTAGCGCCCGAAAAGACCGAGGGCCCATCTACCAAGCTAGTATTCCTGGGGTTGGAGATTGACACGTTAGCGCAGGCTTCTAGGTTACCGGAGGATAAGGTGTCCAGGATAGTGGCCCTTATCTCGGAGTTGATGGCCAAGCGCAAGGCATCACTGAGGGAACTGCAGGTGCTACATGGTCACCTGAATTTCGCTTGCAGGGTGGTCGCTCCGGGCAGGGCTTTTGCTCGACGCTTATGCGACGCCATGGCAGGGTTATCCAGGCCTCACCACAGAGTTAGACTTACCCGGGGTATCAGGGCAGACATGTTTGTCTGGTTACAGTTCCTGAGGGAGTTCAATGGGGTCTCATTTTGGAGGTCTGACCTCCTGGCATCCCCCAATTTTCAGATCCAGTCTGATGCCTCAGGATCCCTGGGTTATGGGATGTACTTCAGTGGGAAGTGGGCCTATGGTGGTTGGCCACCGGCCTGGGCAGGCACGGATCGCCTGCGTGATCTCACATACCTTGAATTTTTTCCTATACTAGGGGCTTTGATGCTATGGGGCGAGGAATGGGCTAACTCGGTCGTGCATTTCTGGTGTGACAACGCTGCTGTTGTCCACATTGTTAATGCACAGACTTCCTAATCGCCCAGGGTTATGGAACTAGTGCGCCATTTTGTGCTGCGCTGCCTGCGCCTCAACGTTTTGTTCAGAGCCAGGCATGTCCCAGGGATTAATAATGATATTGCTGACGCTTTGTCCCGCCTGCAGATCTCCCGGTTCCGTGCCTTGGCCCCGGATGCGGAGGAATTTCCCTCGCCACTCCCGGACGAGATATGGACCATTGGCAAGGAGAGGTGAACCGGGCGATTGGCCTGTCACTAGCGCCACGCACGCGTAAGGCGTACCAACAAGCATTTAATTCTTTCAGGGCATTTGCTGCTCAATTTCAACTGCCAGAGACCTGGCCTATCCCGGTTGACCATGTTCTGCGGTTCATGGTCCACCTGCACGCTCTCGGCCTCGCACCTCGCACCATAGCATCCAAGCTCTCGGCGCTGGCTTTTATGGCCAAAGTGGGGGGTCATGTGGACAACACCTCTGACTTCCGTGTGAGACATGTTTTGGAGGGGTGGGTGCGCGAGCGTGGGCGTTGCCCGGACGATCGGCACCCTATTTCCCCAGGGGTTCTTACCCAGTTGGCCCGGGGCTGGCCAAGCCTCTGTTTTGATCATTATGAGGCAGCCCTTTTTCATGCAGCCACAACGGTGGCATTTTTTGGAGCGCTCCGCATCAGCGAACTTGTGATGCTGTCTAAGGCGGATGCAAGTTGTAGGGCACTGGAACTCGGAGATGTATATGTTGCCAAAGACTGGGCCCAGTTGAGGATACGTTCCTCCAAGTCAGATCAGCATGGCGTAGGCAGTGGTGTAAGACTGCTACGGTGTTCTTTGGCAGACATCTGTCCGGTTGGTGCCCTACAGGAGTTCCTGGCACTGCGTGGCATGCACCATGGCCCGTTTTTCTGTCACCAAGATGGGTCTCCCCTTACTAAATTTCAGTTTTGGAAGGTGACAGGCAGAGCCCTCGCCAGGGTGGGCCTACCAGGTGCCCGTTATGGCACACATTCGTTTCGTATTGGGGCAGCCTCTACAGCAGCTGCTTTTGGGTACTCCGGGGCTGACATACGCAGCATGGGGAGGTGGGGCTCGCAATGTTTTCAGTTTTATGTGCGCCCACTTCCACCGTGAGTACCAATCCTATCACCTTACCTTCCCCTTTTTTCTTAATTTTCTTACAGACCCTGGGTGTCGTGTTACACCGGTGACAGTATGGCTGGTGGGCCACAGCTATGTGCACAGGGCAGCGCGTTACGCTGCGGCGACAGAGTGGGGACCCCGACTGGGACTGGGTGAACACGCCAGTCTCACATGGCATGGTAAGCCTGGGATGTTGTGGCGGGAGCTGCTGCCTTTCCTGTTTTCCAGCAGGAGTGCTGACCCGCCTGACATTCTCATCATACACCTTGGGGGCAATGATTTGGGTCAGGTCACCGGCTTATCGCTCAAGCATGCGATTTGCGGGGACCTTGCTTACTTGCACTACGTCTGGCCTGCCACAACCCTGGTTTGGTCGGACATGATCCCGCGCCATTCTTATAGAGGGGGCATTGACCTCCTGGCCCTTGACCGCGCTAGGCGCGCGGTCAACGGGGCGGTGGCGCGGTTCCTTGCCGACAAGGCTTGGGGACGGGTCAGTCGTCACCCCGCTATTAGCCTACGAAATTACGACTTGTATGCAGGGGATGGGGTCCATCTGTCGCGAGGAGGTATGGACCTCCTGTTGGGTGATTGGCGAGCAGGCCTGTTGACCGAGCTGACGGTCTGGGGGGGGGGGCGTCAGGCCTTCTTTGAAGCCCCTCCGTGTGGCGGGTAGCACTGGTAAGGTAAACAGTATGACCCACAGGTATCCGGCAGGTTCGCAATTGACTGGACAACACTATACAGGAACAAATTAGTTAAACGTTGTCCGGTCAACGATGAACCAGGCGACGGGGTGATGGCGATAGCTAGCCAGCATGCATCACCCCGTGATTTTACGGATACGAGTCAGAGGGTGGGGTCATGAGTTAGATATTGACTACGGTCAACAATTTGTTTGTTGTCAACAAACAAATTGATACAAATTGATACATTGTAACCAATTGCCGTTGGCAATTTTGGGGTGGTACCTTACCAGTGTTACTTCGGCCTGCTTGCCTTAAGAATTATGATTGGTCGTTTTACCAATACAAATTTATAATTCGGATTAGGGCATTGAATCAATAAATGTGGCCCTATGCTGTTATCCACTTTCAATGTTGTCTGAGTCCGTTATTGGGGGGGTGTGCCTGCAATGCAAGCGCGGTGCCAAAATGGCCGCCGCGCTCTTTGCGGGGCCCCCCCACAGGACGAAGAATCCGGGTAGTTTAGGGTGTGGCCAGCTCCCTTATAAAAGGGGTGGCCACGAGGCAGCCGCGCTGCCATTTTACCTCAGCGACGGAGCGGAGAAGTTTTTTCCCCTCCACCCCCTCCCTAGTTAACAGTGTGATATTTTGGTCGCTTCGGGGCCGGGTGGGAATTTTTGGTTGGGACCCACATTGGCTTTCGGGTCCTGGCTTTTTCGCCCATCCTACACTGTTGCTATGGTTTGATATAGGGGTTCCTTTCGTTTCTACTGTTGACTCTGGTCACATTGGCGGGTAGCACTGGTAAGGTAAACAGTATGACCCACAGGTATCCGGCAGGTTCGCAATTGACTGGACAACACTAGACAGGAACAAATTAGTTAAACGTTGTCCGGTCAACGATGAACCAGGCGACGGGGTGATGGCGATAGCTAGCCAGCATGCATCACCCCGTGATTTTACGGATACGAGTCAGACGGTGGGGTCATGAGTTAGATATTGACTACGGTCAACAATTTGTTTGTTGTCAACAAACAAATTGATACAAATTGATACATTGTAACCAATTGCCGTTGGCAATTTTGGGGTGGTACCTTACCAGTGTTACTTCGGCCTGCTTGCCTTAAGAATTATGATTGGTCGTTTTACCAATACAAATTTATAATTCGGATTAGGGCATTGAATCAATAAATGTGGCCCTATGCTGTTATCCACTTTCAATGTTGTCTGAGTCCGTTATTGGGGGGGTGCGCCTGCAATGATGTAGGTATAGGGCAGTGATGACGAACCTTGGCACTCTAGGTGTTCTTGAACTTCAATTCCCAGAAGCCCAAGTCAGCACTCCTGCTTATCAAGGCTTTTGGGAATTGAAGTTCAAGAACACTTATAGTGCCAAGGTTGACCATCACTGGTATAGGGTATTTTATTAGGACATCTTTACCCTTAAATGCAGATCTACAGATCCTCAGGTTAGGGAAAGAGAAAATTGCTATTAAAGTAGCTTACATCTGTGATATAGATATGGCCACAGGGTAGAACTGTTCCTTCAAGGTAGGTATTGGAAAGTTTCTTATTGGTTTGAGCAGAGACATATTCCCCCCTTCCCTCCCCCCCTCTTAGACTGCTAGAGATCTGTGTAAGGGGGGGGAGGGGGAGAGAGACAACACAACCATATTTTTTTTTAAAAGGAAAGACTGAAGGCATCCAGTTGCTTCCAGGCAACTTGCCAGTGATTGAGTGACCTGCTGCTTCCTCTCCCTATTACATTCCACTGGCATGTCTGTTGCCCTGACTGACGCCAGCCTTCTAGTTCACCCCCAAAGCAAACATTTCCAGTTGGCACTGTTGCCTTGTTTTTCTGAGGAACCCATTCACAGCTCCTTAAAAAGTTTGACTTCTTCAGATGGTGTGTGTGTGTATGACGTTTTGTGAGCAGAAACCACAGAGAGATCCTGTCTTATGGAGGATTCACATCCTCCCCCCTCTGGTTTTTTGAAACAGTTTTATAATCCGTTTCAAGTATGTGTTGAATTACTTGAATATCTCTTACCTAAAAGAGTCATTCTGCCTCTAATTCAGAGAACATTGTTGCCCAAAGGAAGCAGCTCTTCCCCTTTTGCTCATTAAAACATGATGAGGAACAATAAGCTGGATGCAAACAAACAAACACAAACTTTTTTTTAGCATCACTGATTTGTAAATATGAAACTCAGTTGATTTTGTAGAAATGGAGTGTTGTCAACTTTTCTTTCAGGCACCCTGAGCTTTCTCACTTAAAGTAGCACATGTTTAGATTTTAAATCTGTTGGTCTTCCAATTTGTTTCTGAATATTAATGGCATTGCTTTTTTTTTAAGCACATGGAAAGAATGACTGCTGCAGGAACACAGTGTTCTTGCCTGCCCAGAGGGAGTAAAGGGTCAGCCCTGGCTCCTGGCTGGAGAGGCCTCATGAACATTACCAAGTTGGGAACCAAGCCAAATGCTGTTTACCAAAGCGAGCTAAAAGAATATGTGGCTACAGAGGGTATCTCTAGGAATGGTTGTAGTATAACTGTGACAGGACAAGAAGGACACTTGCCCCATGTATATAACCTGTCCAGGACAGAGGTACAAAAAGGGGTATGAGAGAAAATGTAACACAGCAGCAGCTGTTAAAATAAATGCTATACTCTGAAATGTAATTTTAATTTAATTAATTTAATTTAATTTTCACATTTGTATATATAACAATACATGATTATTGTGTGAGCCCTAAGTCGGGCTTCCTGATTGCTAGAGCACTTCGTCAAACTCATATACCATGTCTCAATACTGCAGTGGCCTCTCTGCCCCAGCTGCAAGTAAGTCTGGGGGCGGTGGCAAGTAAGTCCAAGGGGGTGGCGGTGAAGTCCTGCAGCGGCCATTTGAGCCACGGCCAGGGGCGGGGCCCAGGGCACCGGTGGTTGGGTAGTCCTGGTGTCTGTCGCGGCGGCAGCCTCTCCGCCCTGGCCACAGGAGTCTGAGGGCGGCGGTGAAGTGTAATGTGTGTGGTCGCATGTTTCATGCCAGGATCAGTTTATTGAGTCACCAGAGACACATCCATCAACTGAGAAAATGACTTCCAGGGAAAATGTATGCTCGGATACGAGTAACAGACAACGACAGCTAGAACACTTAGAAGAACAAGAGAGCTGTATACTAACAATTTGCTCCTTGTTGGCATCTTTCCACAGCTTCTGCTTCTGGAGTTCCATGCAAACTAAGATCTCTGCCCATCTACCTCTTGAAATGTTTTTTATTGGAGCAAATGGACATGTTGCAGATTAAATGTCAGATGTCAGGTTCTTGAGAGGCTTATTTGGCAGGGCAGTGTGGCTGCAGCTTCATCTTGTCAGTGTACTTGGTTATTATTTATTATTTTCTTTCTCTTGCAACTCTTCTGTCTGAATAAGCCCAGAATGAGTTACATCATGTTTCAACAAAACATTTAAATATATAATCAGCATGACAATCTAAGAATGCCACAACACAGAGAGAAAAATACAATTTACTTTGCTCTCCTTTGTGTCTATAGAAATCAGGTTTCCAGAGTTGAGACTGCTGTAGCCATCGAGATGATAATTTGTGGAAGTCAGCAGGGGCAGAGATCTCAGTTTGCATGGAGCTCCAGAAGCAGAAGCAGAAGCTGCAGAAAGATGCCAACAAGGAGCAAATTGTTAGTATACAGCTCTCTTGTTCTTCTAAGTGTTCTAGCTGTCATCGTCGTTGTCTGTTACTCGTATCCGAGCATATTTTTTTCCTGGAAGTCATTTTCTCAGTTGATGGATGTGTCTCTGGTGACTCGATAAACTGATCCTGGCATGAAACATGTGACCACACACATTACACTGACTAGATGGTGGAGGGCATAGTTGAGTTTGATGAAGCGCTCTAGCAATAAATTGTAAACACCACCACCCCTTTATAAAAGAACCAATTTGGAGACAACCTTCTCAGTTGAAGAGAACTGACATCCAGATGAGCAGCACCCTTTTTATTAGATCAGATGATAACATTGACAGAATGCAGATAATAACAATCCCAACCTGATCTGAACGAATTTAATTACAACTGCCAGTGGGGGAAAAAAAGACATTTCCCTGCTCAAAACAGATGATTTTACAAAAACCTTTACTGCATTGAGTTTTACATCACGTAGTCAGCAGTTTTTAACTCACATTCATTTTGTGGAGAGATACAGAATCCTGCTCCTTTACTGGTATGTCAATTACTGCCAGAAACGTGCACTGATGAGGACTTAAGTTTGGCCAAGAAAGTGGCTTCGGTTAGGCGCCCAGGGTTTGATCGGGACATGAAAGAATAACTCAAATTCATCTGTGTCCTATTCAATCCAAATTGCAGAAGAATAGGCCAATGTGGTCACCTCTTATTGAACAAACAAAAATGGTGTAAAGTGGTAAACACTTAGTAAATTCTTATATAGCTCCCCCCACCCTCGGGCTCTCAGGTGGAGCTGACTCTGTTCAGAGTGGCCTTCTTTGCAGCTAGAGCCCTGAAGCTGCCTTAGACTCTGACAGCAATTCATGGCACTACCATTATTCCTTTCACCATAGTATATTTTTGTATCTGATATTTGTGTATAATTGTGCACATAACTGTATATTCTGGCCCCATATCTCCCCTATCTCACTCAGACACACTGTATCTTACTGAATTATTGGTTGAAATCCCATTGTGCGCATGGAGCTGTGCAATGGGGATGATGTAATCAACAATGGCAAATCACCATTGATTAAAGTCTTCCTTTAGCAATTCCTGGGTATGTATGACTTCATCACATGTGTATGAGTCATGTACTCCTTGAAATTGCCCTTAATCAGGGCACACACAAAGGTGCACCACAAGATTTCAGCCAATATGTGTCTGCTTGGTATTTATGCAGCCCCTTTTAAGTGTTCAAAAAGTGTTCATTCATTCTTCTGGCTCATTTTGTGTCCCTAATCTGTTTTTTCCCAACAAAATCTCCACAGGCTCCTTTTCCTTTCTTACTATAAAATCCATCATTATGAGATTTAGATGTTGTGTTTTTGTATCCTGATTAAAAGCTTTGAGTTCTTCATAGATTTTCTTACTCACGCTTTCTTCATCTTTATCAGCAGTTTGGGCATGTAGTTTTATACAATGTTGATGTTGGGGTTGGGGTTGGGTTTTCCTTTGTTTTGTGAGCATTATTACTTGCCCAGAGTATGGAATGAAAGTTCCAGAGACAAGTCCATAATATTGCTGTGCATGGTTCCTGTCCAACCAAATCACAGTGAACAAAATCCTGATCCACTTTTCTGCTTGCACAGACAGCTTGAAATGTGAGGAGGTTGTGTAAGGAGGTACCCTATGCAAGCAACTCCCTATGCAAGCAAAACACCTGGTTTCAACAGGTGGTCTGTGCTATCTGTGTTTGCATAACTGAGATCAAAGGGATGTATGGCAGGGGAAAGTTATGTTCTGTCAGCGTTCAGCAGGATTCTGTCCAGCATGCCCAGTATCAAATTGTATTAGATTGGATGCTGGCCAATGAATTTCAGTCACTCCAATGAACTGAATGTTTATCCTTCTCTTTGTAGATTTTGCTATATCTTGTACTTATTTCATATATTCCAAGTGCCTAATCTAGCTTTCAACTCAATAGATTCTTAGTAACCTCTGGTCATCTGAAACAAGACAGAGACTGATGACCTTTTTATATTTCTATCTAGCCATGAGAAACATATTACAATCAGTACCAAGTTAATTCAAATTCAAGGTATTACCACATTTTAATTACTACTAAGGAGACTGTACATGAAGATCCAAGCACTAACAACAATATTATAAAGAATCAAATATTTGTGTTAACTAGAAGTGCTGAAACAAAGTTAAGTTGATGAAAACATGTCCTGGAGCTGTTGTAAATCCAGAATAATCCTATCATCACTATTTGTTGTTGGTATGTGCCATCAAGCCAGAACTGACTTATAGCAACCCTAATACAGTTTTCAACATAAGAGAGGCATTTAAAGAATGGTTTAAACAGTTCCACTCCACACAAACTGGTCCCTAGCATACCTGTCAAGTATCCTGGATTGGCTGGGATTTCCTGTATTTCAGCACTCATTCCTCCAATTTCCTGCCACCAGCCGCCACCATCCCGTAATTTGACCGACAGGGGGAAGTAGTTACTGTGCATGGGTTCTGTGCAGAAGTGTCCTGCGGATGTGTAGAAGGGTTCTGCACATGCACAGAAGGAGTTGTTGCTGCGCATGCATGGTCGGGCTGGAACACTTCCCGGATTTTCCAGAGCCGCGCTTGACAGGTATGATCCCGAGTGAGTTTCCATGGCACAGCCAGGGAGTTGAACCCATATCTCCTTCTTCTTCTTCTTCCATGTCTAGACCAGACATGAAACTGTCAGAATGAAAGCACCTTTTGGTGAATTTCTTGCTTTCGAACTGCTAGGTTGGCAGGAGCTGGGACAGTGGCAGGAGCCCAGTCCTATCATGCAGTACTCGGGCCTCAAACTGCTGACCTTTCAGCTAACAAGGCAGGCTTCTTAACTACTGAGCCACGACAGTCCCTACTGCAAGATGATCTCTTAAGTGAAGGAGACAAGGAATGTAGTAACCTAGTTGGCTGTATTTTTAAGGTAGTTTTTTGAAGGCAACATTTTTTGTTGCAAAGGTGATGATGTGATATGTGTTAATTGTTGTGGATTTATTATTGCAACCTGTGTTATATGTTTCTTGTCATATATTGTGGTGAGTTGTCCAGAGTAGTGCTTGAACCAATTGAGCGGGGTACAAACAAACAAACATTACTGATTCATATGTATGAAGGAAAACCACTGTTGTGCTTCCTGGGAGTTAAGGTCTTGTTGCCCATCAGGAGGTAGACAGGGCACCCCCAAAGGACAATGACTCCTAGGGGCAGTGTTGCATCTTCCTGTTTGTATGGTGAGTGAGATGTGTAACACAAGAGATCTGGAGGGAACCTGTTTGGAAAAGTCTGTTTTATGAGCTGGATAATCTACACCTATAAAATTGGATTCTGGCATGCACGCCCGCACCCGTCCTTACTATCCCCTACCGAGCCACCAACACTTGCCTTCACCTCGATCGACCATCGCCGAAAGGGTCCGGCAGTCACCAGTGGGGCAACCGCCCCACAAACATGGCCAACAAAAAACCTACAAGGCCCAGAGTCCTCCACGCCATGCCACCCCTCAGCCAATGAGGCTGAAGGGGGCGAGCGTGGAGGAGGCTGGGCAGCCGGCGCGGCGGTTTAAAAAAAGGCCCAATCCGCAAAAGGTAAGTGAGGAGGGGGAGAGGGACTGAGGGGGGCAGGTCCTGGGAAGCACGCCACCCACCTGCCCCCCCACCTTGGCCCCCCCAATCCATAACCCTCACCTTACCTTTTGCGGTTTGGGCCTTTCCCTACATCATGGCCTTCTCCGCTGGGATGTATGTCCTCCGATCCTGCTGGCATCGACACTGGCAGGATCGGAGGACAGACCGGTGCACATCCCAGCGGAGAAGGCCACGCAGGGGAGAAGGGGCCAGCCAGCAAAAAGCTGGGGGGGCAGAGACTGGGGGGCAGAAACCTTGCCACCCTTGCCCCCAATCCCTGCCCCCTTATCTTTTGCCAGCTGGTTTGTTAGCCGAGGGAGGAGGCTGTGGCCGGATCCTTTGCCCATGCGTCCTTCCCGGGTGCCAAAAAACACAAGGGTGCCAAAGGCACCCGCAGCACACTCCCCATTTGCCCGGGGATGCAGGGCTGAAGAACTCAGCCACTGCCTCCGCCATGGGCGACGGGGAACACAAGGGCACCAAAGAGGCCCGCAAAGCACTCCCCGTTCGCCCGGGGAGGAGGCCATGCCTGGATCCTTTGGCCATGCATCCTTCCTGGGTGCCAACCAAACCGCCCTACCCTCCTGGGAAGCCTTCACCTCCCGGAGGTACTTATCTGGCCAGGGAAAGAAGGAAAATGGTAGCCTCTTCTCTCCCTCCCTCCCTCTCCCTCCCTCTATCTGTGAATCTGCCTCACTCACTGCTTCTCTCACACACACACACACACACACACACACACATGAGTCACCCCTGCCTTGCCAGACCATTATTATCTCTGTGTTGGTGGTTGACATAATAACTGCCCAGCAGGGCAGGGCAAAAAAAATATGCTAGTTTCATATAATTCCAGGTGGCTACCAGAAGTCAGGCAGTCGTTGCACTGCAGAAGGACATATACTCCTGATCTGATGAGATACAGCTCTCAGTGGGAATAATAATTGTAGGTGAGATATTTTGTGAATCAGTGACTTACAAGTCCTTTGAGTATGCTCAACATTATCCCATCTCTTAGGAAGGATTCTGAATTATGTTTAAGGTTATAGTTAAAGGTAGCTTTTTTAAAGGCACAATTTTATTTCCTTTTTGGGACTGCGGTGGCTGAACTTGGCAACTGGAAGGTCAGCTGGTCAGCAATTTAAGACCTGAGTACTGCAGGATGGATTGAGCTCCTGTCTCTGTCCCAGCTCCTGCCAACCTAGCAGCTCGAAAGCAAGAAATTGTAAGTAGATAAATAGGTACCACTTCAGTGGGAAATTAAACAGTGTTCTGTGCACTCCGGTATCTAGTCATGCCTGCCATATGTCCACGGAAATGTCTGCAGACGCAGACAGTTCTGGCTCTTTGGCTATAAACAGAGATGAGCACTGAACCCTAGAGTTGGATACAACTGGCTTTCGAGCAAGGGTGACCTTTACTTTTCTTTCCTTTTAGTTGGGTCTGATCTGTATTAGTGGGAAACCGTGCTGCTAAGAATGGGACTTAAGACACGTTTGGGCTAAAATAGTGTCATAAATTGTAACCTTAGTAAGGCCATTGAATCAGTGGGTGATTGGTGAGTCAATGCCTCCCTAGTATATTCCATTGATTTATTCTAATTGTGACTTCCCAGGAGAAACAACAGAACTTCAGCCACAGAATTACACTGCTTTACAACTGATCAGCTAATTAAAGAAAAATTGGTGACAGACCAAATTCTGTTTGGTTCATTGGATTAATTTATGTTTGCAAAAAGAGTATAACTGAGAATTTGTTTCAGACACCTGTGCAGATTTGGTGTTTCACATCCAAAGAGAAAGAAAGATTTGATTGTCAGGTTTTTGTTAAAATTAGTCTCTAGCACCATCTAGTGTTTCACACTCCTCCAATGATTAGATCATTCCCCATTTACTCAACCTCTTAGCAACAATATTTCAACAAGCCTTTTCCTGGTGTGTTTGTGTTGTGTGTGTGTGTCAGGTTTTGGAAGGGATTTAAAAATATTAAGATGTCTCCTTCAGCATTCTAATAGAACAGTAAGGTGAACTGTTATTTTGACATTGAGCTATAGTTTACTGATCAGAAATCATTAAGCTAGGGAGAAATTTGTTGTCAGACAGTTGTCACTATTGTGACAGGACAAATGAACTTACTAAAGTATTAGGTTAGGTAACATTTCTAGCACATCATTAATATAAACTACAAGTTTGTCCATAATACTTTTCATTCAAGAAAAAAGAGACTGTAGCTTGAATTCCTCTAATTCAGGGGTGACCAAACTACGGGCCATGGGCTGGATCCAGCCCGTGATGCCATTCCATCCTCCCCATGCCGCTCTCACCGCTCCTGGAAGCAGAAGTAAAACACACATGTGCATAATGTGCCCACGCATGCGCAGAATGCTGCCATATAAATGACCCACGGCTGTTGTAAGTGCTTTTATAACACTGTGGGCCATTTACTTTTTATATATATATATATATTATTAATAATCATAAAATACAAACAAACATAAAAAATATAAATACTTAAAACTAACAATAAAGAAAGAAAAAAACACCAAGAAAAGAGAAAGGAATAACAACAATATATCAAAATCTTGTTCACTCTTTCATTCTTTCAACTTTTAATCTGTGCAAAACCCTATTCTGCAGCAATTTCAATTGGCACAATATACTTAAATCTTCCAAAATTGAATCATGTCAGGGCCAGGCTTACTTCCTTCTTCACTTATTAACGCGTGCTGTATGAAAGGTTTCCAGATTTCCCAAAATTGTATTTTGATTTTAAAACCCTGTTTTAACCGAATTTGGCTAGTTAATTTTTCATTTAGTGCCAGTTGCCAAACCTCTTTATACCACCTATTCTTATTTAGATTTTCGTTACTCTTCCATTCTTGGGCTATCAGCTATCTAGCAACCAGCAACAATGTCAAAATTAATTCTTTATTACCCTCACTTAATCTCATTTTTCCTATTTCTCCTAATATAGCTAGTTTGGGTTCTAAAATCATTGTTATGCCAAGAATCTCGTTTATCTCCTTCTCTATCACTTTCCAAAATTTATTTGTTTTCTTACAAAACCACCACAGATGCAAATATGTCCCCTTTTGTTCATTGCATCTCCAACACAAATCAGATTTATTAATATCCATTTGCTTGACTCTGATTGGGCTAAGGTACCACCTCCAAAGTACCTTACAAACATGCTCCTTTTCCTTGATTGACATAGTTTTTGTTATTCTGTTTCCCCACTTTTTCCTCCACTCTTCTTCTTCAATTTTAATATTTAAATCTTCCTCCCAAATTCGTTTAAGTGTATAGTGTGATCCTTCCCCTGGGATAAGCATTTGGTACAGTTTACCTACTAACTCCTGTAATCTTATCTTCCCTTTCCTTATTTCCAAGACCAATTCTTCAAAGGGCGTCTTTGCCCTAGGTACTCCTATAATCCCCCTTATCGATTTGTCCTATTTCTCCATCCTCAATTCTTGTAGCCAATTTAATTTTAATTTATTATATACCTCCTTCCTTTTCTGATATGTATTGCAATTTTTAATCCACTCTGTTATTAACAACACTTTTTCTTCCAATAGAATAGGTCTTATTTTTTGCGAGTATAATAATGGGCAACTCTGGAAATCTAAAATTTCTAAAATTGGGGAAATGTCTGGTGCCAATTTCCTCTTAACCCCTTTCCATACGTTATAAATATTCTTTATAGAAAAGCAGTAAATCTCTGTTTTATTATTTACTTGTGCAAGAAATATTTCACCTTTTAATTTTTTAAATTCTTCTTGATCCCCTTCACCTATTACCTCATTTTGCTGAATTAATAATTTAATTAATTTCTTTATATGAAAGGCTTGAAAATACGCTTTAATGTTTGGAATGTTTAACCCTCCCTGTTTATTCTTCATGTACCATAATCCTTTACTAATTCTTGCTCTTTTATTATTATTGCAAATTCCGTTTATCAATTTTTGCCATACTGTGGGCCATTTACAGCAGCGTTCTGCACACACACGGGCATGTTCTGCACCCTGGCATGTGTGTTTTACTTCCAGTTCTGGGTGGGAGGAACCATGTGACTGGCACACTCGACCATATGACCGGCCCACGGCCCCCAAAATTTGGGCACCCCGCTTTAATTTGTCATACATTTTCATTCATTAGAGCCCTGGTGGTGCACTAGCTAAACTGCTGTACTGCAACCAAAAGGTTGTGAGTTAGATCCTGGCCAGGACTCAAGGTTGACTCAGTCTTCTATCCTTCTAAGGTCAGTAAAATGAGTCCTCAGCATGCTGGGGGGCAAAATGCTAATTAACATGTGAACTGCCTAGAGAGTGCACTAAGCACTATGTGTGATTCCTTTGCTTTTGCTTTTTGCATGCCAGACGTTCTGAAGCAGAATGACATTCCCTTGGTAAACTGAATTGTACAATGTAATGATAGAAGTCTCTTTAACTAGAGATTTCCTCATTCCTTCCTGCCACACTTCACCCTCTGCCTCCTTACCATCTGTGTCTGTCACCTCCTTGTGGGGCAACCCGGGCCTTATGGGCTCCCCTGTGACTCCACATGGCCCCAAGACTAGTGAGTGTGCAGAGCTTAGATTACTCAAATTAGGTAGCAAAAGTGGCCTGCGTAGTCCAATCAGCACCTTATCCCAATTCAATAGACACAAAGGATCTATATTTTATGAAGTTTATTTGAGTGAACTAAAGAAATGAATAAAGCATAGGAAATCAGACTTGCAAACCAGTCATTTAAAGAATACATATAAAAATAAAAAAACCTTAAATTGTCTTGGCCCTTCTGGGCCCCTTTGTACTCACAGGCCCATCTGTGAGGCTCCCTCCCTGGACTTCCATGGCAAAAGAGGAAGTAAAATTCCTCACACTCTGGTTTTGTTCTTTTGATATCAACCTCCCCACATGTGGAATCTCATCCAATTGAAATTAGTTTCCATTTCAACCAATCTCTCTCTCTGGAATGTGTCCTAAAGGGACTCCCACACATTTAAATCTCCATCTTGGATGGGCTAAAGCACAAGGTAATTTAGTGAGCAAAATCTCATGAAAAAGTGCAGCTCAGAAATGGACTTTTTCATGAGATACAAAACACAATAATTCAACATCACTAAAACCTTTATTACTTTTCCTTGAAGCTGTTCAAGATGTCAGAACTTAATAGAAGTGATAGCCACCACATGTATAATCATACTCAGTTTTCACTGTGTTGTTGAGTGTTGGATCGGGGCCGCGAAGCGGCGGTTGGGTTCCGGAGGAGACTGGTCAAGCAATGAGACACGAGGCAAGATGGAGCGAAGACCAGTGATTTAATGAGGCAAATCATCAGTATTTATCATGTACCGGCTGCATGCAAAAGAACTGTGATCTGGCAGAATCCATATGCCATGTTTACATGAGTTAATTGGGAAACTCTTCAGGGGAGTTAATTAACTAACTTAATCAATGACAGGGGAACTCCATTGTTCCAAGCTATCTGGGTAAACATGTGGCTGGTATTGGTTTTAGGATTTAAGGTAATTCCGCAGATGCGAGATTACCCATTACATGACAAGCGAGTTAGTCATTAGCTTCCTATTGTCCGAGCTGCTTGTCAGGTCAGCTGTGGGTGAATTAAACCCTATCTAATATTCTGCTCCCCCAATTTCTGTCCCTTCAGGAACCCCTGGTAACAAGGTGATCACCCATCACCGGGGTTCTGTCAGGGCCAGTATACCAATTGTGTGCGCGGATACCACAGTTGAGAATTTACATAAGAATGCCCTTTTATATCACACCATGTAGATCAACTTCCTTTCTCCATGCACAGGAAACCTCAGGAAGCCTATAAGCTAGGCACAAAGAGTAGTTTCTTACTCTTGTTTGTCCAGAACACGTGATACTCAAAAATATACTTCACCTGTATAGGAAAGTCTCAGAGGTTGGACTAGGTAGCTCATGGAATCTGTTCAAGCTATACATTCCTACAAATCTATGAGTTAATTATCATATCTTGCTTTTTATAAATTAATTTGACTATTTTATTAGACTGACCTAATAGTTATAGTGTTGGAAAATGATAGGGTTAAATTTGAGGGCTTGGGACCTGTTGAACAACAGCTGAGCAAAAAGCCCGGCTGGTAATAGTAAGGCAAGATTGTTGGTACTTCTGTTGTACAAAGCTTGATCCCCACTGAAACAACGCAATTGCCACTTTTTAGGGCTACAGTTTTTAACTTAGCTTCCCTAGGTTTGGGGTGCACTTGTGTATCCTGAACGCTGTTGCCCCCTTTTGAGGGTTATAGTCTGGTATCACATTCCCCTGTTTAGGAGTACTGTACAGCCATTATTCTGGCTTCCCTGGGTTTGGGGTGAACTTGTGTACCATGAAACCTGTTGATCCCCCTTTTAGGGGGTACAGTCTGGTGTCCTGCCCCATTTTTAAGGGTACAGTCCTTATCCCAGCTTCCCTGAGATTAGGGTGCACTTGTGTTTCCTGAAACCTGTTGGCCCCATTTTTAGGGGTATAGTCTGGTGTCCTATCCTCATTTTTAGTTGTACAGTCCTTATCTTGGCTTCTCTGGGTTTGGGGTAAACCCATGTACCCCAAAACCTCTTGTCCCCCATTTTAGGGGTCCAGTCTGATGTCCTGTCCTCTTTTTTAGGGATACACTCATTATCCTGACTTCCTTGGGTTTGGGGTGCACTCCGAAACCTTTTTACTTGTTATAAGGTAGAGCATGTGACCCCTCTATGCATTTGTCTCATTGCCCCCAACCAACGGACATATAACTTTTAGAACTACTACCAGTCTGTGGTGGCTTAATGGTTAAGATGCTGAACTTGACGACTGGAAGATCGGCAGGTCAGCAGTTCAAAACCTGAGCACAGCACAACAGAGTGAGCTCCCGCCTCTGTCCCAGCTCCTGCCAACCTAGCAGTTCAAAACAAGAAATTGCAAGTAGATAAACAGGTACCACTTCGGTGGGAAGATAAACAGCATTCCATGCACACTGGTGTCTTCTCATGACTGCCATATCTCCCCAGAAACGTCTGCAAACACGGACAGTGCTGGCTCTTTGGTTATAAACAGAGATGAGCAGTGAACCCTAGGGTCAGATACAACTAGCTTTCGAGCAAGGATGACCTTTACTTTACCACTCTCCAAAAATAGTTTTAAAATGTTTAAAATAGCTTAAGGATTGATAAGGAGGCTTTCTTAAATGAACAGTGCAAAGTAATAGAGGAAAACAGCAGAAGGGGAAGGACTTGAGATCTCTTCAAAAAAAAAATTGGGGAAATGAAGGGAACATTTCAAGCAAAAATGGCCATGGTAAGGGACAAAAATGGTAGGGATCTAACAGATGCAGAAAAGATTATGAAAAGATGACAAGAATACACAGAAAAACTCTACAAAAAGGACCTCAACATCCCTGACAAGCACAGTGATGAGAACATTGACCTTGAGTCAGACATTCTGGAGTGTGAAGTCAAGAGGGCCCTAGAAAGCATTGCCAACAGCAAAGCTAGTGGAGATGATGGCATTCCAGTGGAGTTATTCAAAGCCCTAAAAGATGATGCAATTAAAGTGTTGCACTCTATATGTCAGCAGATTTGGAAAACAAAGCAGTGGCCACAAGATTGGAAAACGTCAGTATATGTTCCAATCCCAAAGAAGGGCAATGCTAAAGAATGTTTAAACTATTGAACAATTGTGCTCATTTTACATGCTAGCAAGGTCATGCTCAAGGAAATACAGGCTAGGCTTCAGCAATATGCAGATCCAGAACTTCCAGAAGTACAAGCTGTGTTCCGAAGAAGTAGGAGAACTAGAGACCAAATTGCCAACACTCACTGAATCATGGAGAAAGCAAAGGAGTACCAGAAAGAAGTCTACTTCTGTTTCATTGACTATACCAAGGCCTTTGATTGTGTGGACTACAATAAACTGCGGCAATAATTAAAGAGATGGGAATACCAGACCACCTCATCTGTCTTCTGAGAAATCTGTAGATAAGTCAAGAAGCAACAGTTAGGACAGGATATGGAAAACTGATTGGTTTAGAATAGGAAAAGGAATACAACAAGGCTGTATATTGTCACCCTGCTTATTTAACTTATATGCAGAGTACATAATGCACAATGAAGGGCTGGAAGAAGCACAAGCTGGAATTAAAATTGCTGGGAGAAGAATCAACAACCTGAGATATGCAGATGATACTACCCTAATGACAGAAAGCAAAGAAGATTTAAAGAACTTCTTGATTAGGGTGAAAGAAGAGAGAGCAAAAGTTGGCCTGAGACTCAACATTAAAAAAACAACAACAACAACACCAAGATAATGGCAACTGGCCCTATCATTCCCTGGCAAATAGAAGGGGAAGAAATGGAAGCAGTGACAGACTTTACCTTCTTAAGATCCAAAATCACTGCAGATGGTGACTGCAGTTATAAAATAAAAAGACAATTAATTATTGGGAAGCAAGCTATGAGAAACCTTTTTGTTGTTGTTCAGTCGCACAGTCGATTTTGACAAATGTGGTGGTGGAGGAGAGTTTTGAGAGTACCCTGGACAGCGAGGATTACAAATAGGTCAATCTTAGAAGAAATCAACCCTGACTGTTCCTTAGAAGGTCAAATAGTAAAGATGAAGCTAAAGTACTTTGGACATCAAATAAGAAGAGAGGATTCTCTTGAGAAAGCCTTGATGCTGGGAAACATGGAGGGCAAAAGAAGAAGGGGGAAGGCAAAAATGAGATGGATAGATGGTATTGTAGATGCAATGGGCACAGAGTTAGGTGGGTTGAGGAGGATGGTGGAGGACAGAGGTGCCTGGAGGATAATGATCCATGAGAAACCTAGGGAACATAATAAAAAGTAGAGACAGCACCCTGCCAATAAAAGTCCACAGAGTCAAAGTAATGGTATTCCCAGTAGTAATATATGGTTGCAAGAGCTGGACCATAAGGAAGGCTGAATGCAGAAGAATAGATGTCTTTGAAATGTGGTGCTGGAGGAGAATTTTGAGAGTACCCTGGACAGCAAGGAGATCAAATCAGTTGATCCTGAAGGAAATCAACCCTGACTGCTCCTTGGAAGTACAAATACTGAAGCTGAAGCTCAAGTACTTTGGCCACCAAATGAGAAGAGAGGACTCACTTGAGAAGGTGAAAGAACTGTAAGAGTAGAACTAGTATGATGGACATTGTATGCTGTACTTTAATTGGTTAATACCCTGGAGGGATGGTATTCCTCATGTGCTAATTGTTTGATCCTTTACTAACATGTATTTCTTCTCTTTTTTAGGACTAATAATCTACAAGATTGCATAGCTGGAACTGTATTAAAGTTAATTATGTTAAATGGGAAGACTATAAGTCCCGTGTGCCAGTGATAAAAATGCAAAATTGTAAACTTTTGGGATTTCTATTTCTGAAGGAAGAGTGTGTAATGAATTAATATAGGGGCTGATAGGATGTTGTGGTGCTGGGGGTACCTCAACGAGGCTTGGCTGTGTTTAGCAGAGCAAAGCATCTAGCTGTGTATACAGCGAGAGCTGGGAGAAATTTCCACCCAGACAAGCAGGAAAAGAAAATAGCTTTACTTTTCAGCAAAAACACAGGAGAAGCAAAACACATGCCTGAGATAAGCAGCTCTCAGTACAGTTGGCAGCAGTCCAAAAGATATAGCAAATGTCCAAGTATAAACACTATTTAGAGAGATTACCTCTGGGCAGATGCAGAGAGCAGTTTCCTTCCAGTTGCAATAAGCAGGTTTAGTTATTCAGTTGCAAGCATGAGGCAAACAGAGTTCAATCCTCAGAAGCATTTAGCAGTATCATAGCAGTCATTCAGTATTCAGCCTCATAGCTTATAGTTCCAAAGCTTACCATAGCTTCCAGCAGCATAGCAGTATAGCCCCGAAGAGACTGTAGCCCTTAGAGAATATTCATAAAATAATATTCCCAAGGGAATGCTCAGAGTGCATTTCTTTTATAGTAGCAAAACTGCTGAGCCACTCTCTGATTCAGTTCAGCTGGGGCAGAGCACAGAGAGGCTCTTAAAGGAACAGACTGTGATCCAATACAATACACAGTGGGGACTACATAAATCATGTATCCTAACATTCTCCTCCTATTGTATGGAGCACAGTTGACAAAAGTACAGCAGGTAAATTACATACACATGTCACATTTACACCAACAGCTTTATGCCCAGTTTAGTACACATAACACTGTGTCTTTCTCCAGGGAGAGCCTTTGTAAGGATATCTGCAATGTTGTTTTCAGACTCACAGTAAGCAAGCTTTATAAGCTTGTTTTGTACACATTGCCTGACATTGGCATACCAGATATCTATGTGGTGTGACCTGCTACTAATGCCAGCGTTGGTTGCAATAGCAATTGCTGCTTGATTGTCCTCAAACACAGTAACTGGGGACAATACCTTTACACCCAGATCAGACAGCAACTTTTTCAAACAGACTGTCTCGGTACAGGTCAAGGAAAGGCAGGACATTTCTGATTCTGCAGTTGACAAGCTAACATGCTGTTGTTTAAGTGAACGCCAGTGGATGAGGGATCCACCAAAGAACACAGTGAAACCAGATGTAGACTTCCTGGTCTCCATGTCAGAGGCATATGAGGCATCTGAAAAGATCTCTAGCCTCAAATCCTTGCTGGGCTCTAAACACAGGGCATAGTTGGCAGTGCCCTTCAGATACCGCAAAACCCTTTTGGCGGCTTGCCAGTGTTTCTCACACAGACTATCACACTTCCTAGCCAGCTGGTTGACCGCATAGGAGATGTCAGGCCACGACCATTGGGCCAAGTGCCCAAGACTACACAATAGAGATTGGTATAGTGTCCTATCAAACGCGGGACTGTCAGATACGTCATGGCCAAACGCCGTGGTCATAGGAGTTCTGACCGGGTTGCACTCAGTAAGCTTATACTGGGTTAATAGCTGAGCTATCTTGTCTGCCTGCGATAGCTTAAACCCATTGGGAGTTCTGGTAACATTGATACCCAAATAATGCTTAATGTCACCTAGATCTCTTAACTTAAACCTCTTCCTTAGCTGAGCAGTTAAACTTAAGGAAGTTACAACAGTGGAGGAAATTACAGCGATGTCGTCTGTGAACAAAAACAGAAACTGATAGCAGTTGTTTAGTCTGCGAGAGAACAAACACGGATCAGCTTTTGCCTGCACAAAACCGATCTCTTTCAAATGAGACACTAAACATTTGTTCCATTCGTGAGCACTCTGTTTTAAACCATAGAGGCTCTTATCCAGTTTCCAGCAGTGCGTGTGCGATTTGGCATCAAAACCAGGGGGAAGACGCAGATATATCTCATGACTAATTGGGGCATTCAGATAGGCTGTCTCTATATCTAGATGTCTTACATTATACCCATTCTTAGCTGCCCATGTCAAAGCAGCTCTTAAAGTACTAGCTTTCAAAGTGAGCGAGAACACCTCATCATAATCGTTGCTAGTCTGGGCAAAACCTTGAGCGACCAGACAGGCTTTAAAGATAGAAGTGCCCTCAGTACTTCAGTTTGTAAACCCATTTGGACCCAATCACCTTGTGGTCCTTTGGAATGGGGACTTCAGTATAGACAGCTAAATCTTTCAGAGACTGCAGCTCTCTCTCCATGGCTGCATACCAAGCCTTTGCCTCTGCAGCTGGCATGTTCTCCAGCTCATTAAAGGAACTTGGTTCAATTACACAGGATCCAGCAAATGATGCTTGGTATCTGTCTGGCGCCTGCCTGGGTCGAGTTGACCAGCGTAAAACTGGACTCACTTGATGGCTTACTACCTCGGTCAGTACTGGCTCGGAATCAGAACCTGAGGGAAATGGAGATGGAGATCGCTCCTCCTCCTCTTGCTCATCCTCTTTTACAGTTGGCTCAGTTGGCTCATCAGACTGGGCCGGAATGGAACTCGTGCCAGATTCAGACTTGGGAAGATGACCTTGACTAATATGGTCCCATCGGTTATGCTCCAGAAACTTAGCTGAAGCGCTATAGACAATCCGATTGTTATCTTTGTCCCAAAATCTGTAGTTCTTATGATTGGAAGAGTAACCAACAAAACATAATTTACGTGCACAATGCTGCCCTTTCCTTCTCAACTGAGATGGCACATGCACCCACACTGGACAGCCAAACATTTTAAGGTAGTCCAGGTGTGGTTTCCTACCATGACATAACATAAGAACATAAGAACATAAGAACAGCCTTGCTGGAACAGGCCACAGCCCATCCAGTCCAGCATTCTGTCTCACACAGTGGCTCACCATTTCCTTCAGGGTATTCCCAAGGAGATGCCTTCACCTGCTTAGGATTCCCTGGAAATGGCATTGAGAGATATCCTGCCTATCTCTCCAACCCGGAGGTTGTCCTTAGGTAGCCATAATTATAGCCATTGATAGCCTTGTCCTCCATGAACTTGTCTAATCCTTTCTTAAAGCTGTGAAGACTGACAGCTGTCATCACTTCTTCTGGCAGGGAGTTCCATAGACCAGTAATCCTCTGGGTAAAAAAGTACTTTCTCTTATTTGTTTGAGAACTAGTACCCAAAAGTTTCATGGAGTGTCCCCTAGTTCTAGTGTTGTGCGATAGGGAAAACAGTTTTTCCTTATCTACCTTGTCCACACCGTGCATGATTTTATAAACTTCAATCAGGTTACCTCTTAGACGCCGTCGTTCAAGAGTGAAAAGGCCCAACCGTTGCAGCCTCAGATGGTAAGGAAGGTGTTCCAGTCCCCTAATCATTCTGGTTGCCCTCCTCTGTACTTTCTCCAACTCCATAATATCCTTCTGGAGGTATGGCGACCAGAACTGTACACAATATTCCAGATGGGGCCTCACCATAGATTTATAAAGAGGCAAAATGACACTTGCTGACTTATTTTCTATACCCTTCCTAATGATCCCTAACATTGAGTTTGCTTTTTTCACTGCTGAGGCACACTGGGTTGACACCTTCATTGAGCTGTCCACCAGGACACCAAGGTCCCTTTCCTGGTTTGTCGCAGAGAGTTCAGACCCCATCAGTTTATAAATGTAATTGGGGTTTTTTGCCCCAACATGCATCACTCTGCACTTACTGATGTTGAAGCTCATTTGCCACTGTTTTGCCCACTCCCCCAGTGTCAAGAGATCCCTCTGGAGCTCTTCACAATCTCTCACAGTTTTCACTACCCTGTATAATTTAGTGTCGTCAGCAAATTTGGCTACCTTGCTTTTTACTCCTACCTCTAGATCATTTATGAAGAGGTTGAAAAGCAGGGGTCCCAGTACTGAACCTTGGGGGACCCCACTCTTTACTTCCCTCCACTTGGAGAAGTGTCCATTTAGTGCTACCCTCTGTTTCCTGTCCCTTAGCCAGTTGCTGATCCAGGACAAGACCTGTCCCTTTATTCCATGACTGGTAAGTTTATTCAAGAGCCTTTGGTGTGGGACCTTGTCAAAAGCCTTCTGAAAGTCCAGATAAACAATGTCAACTGGATCCCCCTTATCCACATGCTTGTTGACACTCTCAAAAAATTCCAACAGATTAGTGAGGCATGATTTGCCCTTGCAAAAGCCATGTTGGCTCTCCTTTAGCAGCGCCTTCTCTTCTATGTAACTATTAATTCTATCTTTTAGGATGGTTTCCATCACTTTACCTGGGACACATGTCAAACTGACAGGCCGGTAATTTCCTGGATCACCCCTGGATCCTTTTTTGAAAATTGGTGTTACATTCGCTACCTTCCAGTCATCAGGCACAAAGCCTGATTTGAGGGAAAGATTATATATTTTGGCTAGGATATCAGCAATTTCATCTTTAAGTTCCCTGAGAACTCGTGGATGGATGCCATCTGGTCCTGGGGATTTGTTAGTGTTTAGCTTAACAAGACATGCAAGGACCTCCTCCCTGGTTATTTCTATCTTGCTTAATTCTTCGGTTTCCCTCCCTACGAAGATAGGCTCTGTTTTGGGCATGTGGTCTCTGTCTTCTTCAGTGAATACTGAAGCAAAGAATTCATTGAGTCTCTCTGCAATCTCTGTTTCCTCTTTAATAACCCCTTGCCTTCCATTGTCATCTAATGGTCCAATGGCTTTCCTAGTTGGGTTCTTACTTCTAATGTACTTAAAGAAGTCTTTGTTATTTCTCTGAGTATTTTTAGCTATACGCTCCTCAAAGTCTTGCTTTGCTTTCCTGATTGTTGCCTTGCATTTGTTCTGCCAGAATTTATGTTTCTGCCTGCTGTCCTCATTTGGACAAGCCTTCCATCTTCTAAATGAGCTTTTCTTGCTCTTGATCACTTCCCGAACAGCTCCTGTAAGCCACATCGGAGTCCTCTTGGACCTGGCAGTGCCCTTTTTCCTTTTGGGTATGCATTCCAATTGAGCCTCTGTTATTGTTTTTGTAAACAGCCTCCATGCCTCTTGGAGTGTTTGGACTCTCTCAATTTTCCCTTTCAGTTTCTTTTTTACTAGTTTCCTCATCTTTGGGAAATTTCCTTTTTGAAAATTTAAGGTCTCTGTGTTAGATTTTATCAGTGACTTGCGGTCTATGATCAAGTTAAACATAATTGAGTTGTGGTCACTGTTCCCTATTGGATCAGTCACATTAACATCTTGCACCAGATCCTGAGTATTACTCAGAATCAAGTCAAGGATTCTTGTACCTCTAGTTGGGTCTTCAACCATCTGTCCCAGGGAACAATCATTGAGCATATCTAGGAACTTTATCTCTTTATCATGTGCTGAACAACAGTTCACCCAGTCTATGTGAGGGTAATTGAAGTCCCCCATTATAACCAGGCTTCCTTTCCTGGATGCCTCCTTTACAACATTCTCCAACTGCCAGTCTCCCTCAAGAGTTTGGGTCGGAGGCCGATAGTATATGCCTACTGTTAGACCATCCTTGTGGCCTGGTGCTCTTACCCACAGAGCTTCTAATGGTGACTCCAAATCACCTAGATATTCCAATTCATACGATTTTATCACTTCTTTGACATACAAGGCTACACCACCTCCTGTTTGCCCCTTCCTATCCTTCCTGTACAGTTTGTAGCCTGGGATAACTGTATCCCATTGGTTATCATCCGTCCACCAGGTTTCAGTGATACCAATAATATCAATATTTTTATCTATTGCTAAGTATTCCAGCTCCCCTATTTTGTTCCGGAGGCTTCTGGCATTTGTATACAAGCATTTATATATGCTTTCCTGATACAGTCTTTTGAGTCTAGTTGCATTGTTAGACTGCCTCTTGCATCCTTCTGCTAGAGTGCTGGTGACTAGCTCCTTGCTCTGCTCAGTAATTTTTGCATCCTCCTCACTACTCAAGTACACACTTTCCCGAACCGGATGCTGCCCAGCTCCTGTCGGCTTTCCCCCAGTTATCAGTTTAAAAGCTGCTCTGCAGCCTTTTTGATGTTGAGTGCCAGCAATCTGGTCCCATCATGGTTTAAATGCAACCCATCCCTCCTGAACAGATTTGGCTTGTCCCAAAATGTTCTCCAGTTCCTGACAAATCTGAAGCCCTCCTCTCGACACCACCGCCTCATCCACGCATTGAGGCTTCTGAGCTCTGCCTGCCTGGTAGGTCCTGCGCGAGGGACAGGCAGCACTTCTGAAAATGCTACCTTGGAAGTCCGGGACTTCAATCTTCTTCCTAACAACCTAAATTTGGCTTCCAGGACAGACCGCTTGGCCTTCCCAACATCATTAGTACCAACGTGTACCATGACAACTGGCTCGTTCCCAGTTCTCTCTAACAATCTATCTAGATTTCTTGTGATGTCTGCAACTTTTGCACCTGGCAGGCAAGTCACCATACGGTTATCATGTGCATCACAAATCCATTTCTCTGTATTTCTAATTATTGAATCGCCTAGTACAAGGAGCCTCTCTCCTGCAATCTGTTCATCTACATGCACCTCATCAACCATATTAAGGGAGAGAACCTCAGTTTGTTCCTGTTGTTCATCTTCCTGGATCTCATCAAGTGTGATGAAGGAGAGATCCTCAGGTGGAACGTAACGTAAAAGGGATTTCATTGATACCTGAATGGAAGGTATTGTTTAAGATATGATTGGTGCACATTGTGGCTTCTCCCCACAAACCCTGTGGTAGACCACAATCACTTAGCATAGTGTGCATCATACCATACCTGTCAAGTTTCAGGAAATTTCTGTCAAATAAGGGAAATTTCCCAGCCAAAACAGGAAACTGGACAGCTATGCTTATTCTGTGCTGGCCTCCAGTCTAATTGCAGTCAAACTAATACGGGATGACAACGGGAAAGAGTATAAAATACGGGGGTTTGACAGAAATTTCCCGAAACTTGACAGGTATGCATCATATTCTGCAAAGTTTGCCTGCACCGTTCTACATAGGCAGTATGCTGGGGCCTATAGGGCGACACCCTTTTATGATTGATACCAGCTTTCTGGAAGAAGTCTTTGAACTGGCTGTTTACAAACTCCAAGCCATTGTCAGAAATTACCGTTACTAGCTTATTGCTGGACTTCCTTTCTGCAAAAGCTACCCACATTTTAAATGCATTAAATGTGCCTGATTTGGACTTGAGAAGGTAGACAAAACCATACCTAGAGAAATGGTCTACAATGCTTAAGATATACCTTGCACTGCCAAGTGAAGGATTCTTTGGACCAAGAAGATCTACAAACATCAACTCTAGGGGCTTTGTGGTATGAAAACCACCTGCTCTATTGGCCGGACTGGCCTTGCTCTTTTCCTGATCACAGGGAGTGCATTGAACAAACTTGTCACATGGCTTGATGTTAATCCCAGTAGAGAACTGGACTGTGCACTTCACATCCTTGTAGTTGACGTGACCTAAGTGCCTATGGGCCAAATGGATGAACTCATTGTGCACTGGCTTGTTATCAAAAGATGAGTTCACCTGAACTGCATTGGATGAATTATCTCTAAGCACAAACAAGTGATCAGACATTAGCACATTCAGGACGGAGCTATCCTTCTTGATACAACAGACATCTTAACCTATAAAATCGAGGGTTAACCGTTGGAACTTTGCATAGGCTCCTTAGCCAGGCCCTACTAGCCTGCACTCACCATTCGTGCACATGCTCGAACTGGGTACGCAAGTAAACGCAAGATTGAGAAATACGCCAGTGGGGCAAGAGCCCCACAAACGCAAAAAAAGGGAAACAACTTCATTTCCCAATGTTCTTTGTGCCGCGCCGCGCCGCACCACAGCCAATCAGGCTGAGAGGCACGACCACAAAGAACATTGAAAAACGTGCCACGGCCAATCAAAATCGAGCCGCAGGAAAAAAAACGCACCATAACCACAAATCACAAACCCATAACTACAAGCCCCAGAGTCCTGCGTGCAGAATGCTGAGGAAACCGGCACCTGAAAAATTAAAAAGAAAAACAACTCACCGCCTCACAGCCAAGCAAACACCAGCCGGCTTTCTTTCCCTCACCAACGGCGCCTGAAGGTCCCGACTTGAGTTTCCCCTTTCATATCAGTGGGTGGGGGGTTGCGATCCCCCTCTCCGCTGGCTACCCTAGGGTTGGGAGGTTTGTGGGGACAAAAGGGGTATGCCCCCCCCCAACCCTTCTGGACCCAGGAGACCAGGGAGAGTGGATCGATTCCCCCCTCCTAAAAAACTCTGTCTTTAAAGAGAAGAAACCAAGCGGTTTCTTCTCTTTAAAAACGGAGTTGTTTTAAGGAGGGGAAAAAAATCAATCCACTCTCCCTGGTCTCCTGGGTCCAGAAGGGTTGGGGGGGGACATACCCCTTTTGTCCCCCAAACCTCCCAACCCCAGGGGAGCCAGCAGAGAGGGGGGTCGCAACCCCTCACCCAGTGATATTAAAGGGGAAACCCCGATCTACTTTCATGACTCCACACAATCAAAGCAACATAACACAATAAAGCCTCCCTCCCCACCACCTAGCCCACCCTTCCTATCCCCCAATGACCATGCCCCCTCCCCACCACCTAGCCCACCCTTCCCAACCCCACCGACCATGCCCCCCTCCCCACCACCTAGCCCACCCTTCCTATCCCCACCGACCATGCCCCCTCCCCACCACCTAGCCCACCCTTCCTAACCCCCACCGACCATGCCCCCCTCCCCACCACCTAGCCCACCCTTCCTAACCCCCAATGACCATGCCCCCTCCCCACCACCTAGCCCACCCTTCCTAACCCCCACCCACCACACCCCCTCCACACCACCTAGCCCACCCTTCCTAACCCCCAATGACCACGCCCCCTCCCCACCACCTGGCCCACCCTTCCTAACCCCCAATGACCATGCCCCTCTCCCCACCACCTAGCCCACCCTTCCTAACCCCCAATGACCATGCCCTCCTCCCCACCACCTACCCCACCCTTCCTAACCCCCAACGACCATGCCCCCTCCCCACCACCAAATAAATAAATAATTTTTTAAAAATTACTAAAAACACAGTCAAAACATCCAAAAATACACAAAAACAAAAAACAATACAAAGTAAACAAAAACACAATAAAAAACAAAACAGACATACAAAAAATACAAATTCCAACCACCCCCCCCACACACACACACAAAAGAAAGAAAACAAGCAAACTTACCAAAAGATGTCCTACCTCCACTAGGACCAGAAAAGAAATGAATAAAGAAAGAGACTACTTACCAGAAGAAGCTCCACCCAGAGGCCAGGAGAGAAAAAACAGTCAAAATACAATAACCCCTACCAGCACCACCTGCTGGCCACAATAGTAAAAACAATTCAAAAACACACAACAGCCCCAAACAAAAGGCCACAAGAGTAAAAACAAATCAAAAACATAACACAAATTCACAATTTTTACATAAATAAACATTTTTAAAATTAAAATTACAGACTAAGCAATTTTTAAAAAAACATTAACACAATTTAACCTTCCAACACAATTTAAAACAGCCCGGCAACGCCGGGCAACCTCTGCTAGTCCTTGCTAAAATTGACTGAGTACCCTTGCTTGAGCAAAGACCCTACAGATAATAGGTTAAGGAGCAAGTTAGGCACATATAGCATAGGCATGCTGCATTTCAATGAAGGACAATAGGCTAAGCCTTCCCCTACCACCTTAAGTTTCCAACCATTGGCCAGAGCTATAAACGTTGTGCTCTTGGCAAATGTGGTGCACAGATTTCTGTTCCGAGTAATGGTCTTCGTAGACGCACTGTCAACAATCCAGCATCCTGAATCAGCTTTTTCAGACCCAAACACACTTACAGTAGTGGTTACATTTGAGTTCAGCTTTTTCTTACCCCTTGCTCTCTTGTTTTTAACAGAACAACTTCTAGCAAAGTGACCAGCCTTATTGCATTTAAAGCATCTTTTTACAACCAGAGCTGTTTCTTGCTGTGGCTTCTGAGTTTTAGGCGCAGGGGGGGGGGGGGAACTCTCCGCAGCTGTGCGGTCTCCTCTCTCTGCCTGCTAAATTCCAGCAAGCAAGCAGCTACATACTGAAAGGTAACATCCTGCCTAGGAATAGCTTCCATTGTAGCTACTAAAGTATCATAAGACTCATTCAGTGAAGACAGCAAAATAAAGGCTAATTGCTGGTCTGAGAATTGCAGACCAGATTCAGTTAAGGCTTGTACAATTTCCCTAAACATTTGCAGGTGAACAGTCATTTCTCCACCATTGGGCAGTCTGAGGTGGAACAGTCTCCTAGCAAGGTAAACCTGTGAACCAGTGGAGGTATGGACATAAACCCCCTTCAAAGAATTACAGCAGGCTGCTGCTGAAGACTTTCCCCAAATAAAGGTTAACTGGGAGCTTTCTAGAGTTAACCCAATAATAGCCAGGGCTTTCTCATTGCTGCTTTTGAAAGCCTGAAACTTCCTTGCATCCTCATCATCTGTGGGATCCAAAAGAGCAGTGTTGAGAGGATTTTCAACTGCCTCCCACAGACCCTCCTTTTTCAGATAGAGGGAACATTTCAGAGCCCAAGTTTCATAGTTGGTCCCATCGAACAGGGGCACCAAAGAAATGCCTGAGGCAGCCATTCCTTCTGCTGATAGCAGCCTCAGACAAACTGCTGGCACAGACCCAAAGCAGGGAAATGAAGAGACGAAGAGTGAGCATAAACCATGACGACCTTGCAACTGATGTTAGTCAAACTGTAGTGGGGTGCACTCCTCCAGGCAGCTACTATGGTGAAGAAAGAACACAGGGCGTGGCAGCAGACTGCAAACAGTCCCTCAGAGCTCGGCTTCTGGGCATGGCAGCCACACAGCAGGTATGCAGGGCTCCAAACTGACTTTCTCCAACCACTAGCACTCAGGGGCTCAACCCTGGGGCCCTCTGGGGCTCCTAGGGGCTCCTCCTGGGCCCATAACCCAATGATAGGATGTTGGGGTGCTGGGTGTACCCCAATGAGGTTTGGTTGCTGTTGGAATGGTGGGTCAGAAATGGCCTGCTGGGTCACAGAGTGACTGGACACAAGGAAGGCACTCAGGCAAGGATGAGGTGAAAGTTCAGTGTTTATTGATCAGAAGGCTCTAATCTTTATACCCTGCCTAGCTCGACCGCGTGCATAGGTTGTGCATGGCCGTTACAGGAAAACTGCAGGTCTGCACTTTAAGATTACACAAGTTGCTAATCAGGGATGACTTCACTGGGGGGAAGTTCCTTATCTATCTAATTTACTACCAGGGGGACATGCATTGTCTACTGCTATCGGGAGTAAACATCTGCCTAGGTTGACTCTTAGACTCAGAGTCTCTGCGGATACAAGATTACCCATTACATGCTGATTGAGTTCATCACCCGGTGATCTTTTGCCCTCTACTGTCCAAACTGCCTGCCAGGTCAGCGATCGGTGAATTAAACTATGACTATTAATCCGCTCCCCAATGTCTGTCCCTTCGGAACCAGGCTCCAAGGAGTGTTCCCCCAAGCCGTGGTTCTGTCAGGGACAGTATGCCAATTATGTGCACGGATCCCACAGGCTGTGTTTAGCAGAGCATACTAGCTAGCTGTGTAGCAGCGAGAGCTGGGAGAAATGTCCACACAGACAAGCAGGCTGGATAAGGAAAAGAAAATAGCTTTACTTTTCAGCAAAAACACAGGAGAAGCAAAAACACATGCCTGAGATAAGCAGCTCTCAGTACAGTTGGCAGCAGTCCAAAAGAGATAGCAAAAGTCCAAGTATAAACACTATTTGGAGAGATTACCTCTGAGCAGATGCAGAGAGCAGTTTCCTTCCAGTTGCAATAAGCAGGCTTAGTTATTCAGTTGCAAGCATGAGGCAAACAGAGTTCAGTCCTTAGAAGCCTTTAGCAGTATCATAGCAATCATTCAGCCTCATAGCTTATAGCTTATAGCTTATAGTTCCAAAGCTTACCATAGCTTCCAGCAGTGTAGCAGCATAGCAGTATAGCCCTTGGAGAATATTCCCCGGATAATATTCCCAAGTGAATGCTGAGTGCATTTCCTTTACAGTAGCAAAACTGCTGAGCCACTCTTTGCTTCGGTTCAGCTGGGGCAGAGCACAGAGAGGCTCTTAAAGGAACAGACTGCGATCCAATACAATACACAGTGGGGACTACATAAACCATGTATCCTAACAGGGGCTTTGCTTTTAATGAGTAAAGCAGTTTCTTTGAGTTCTTAATTCCCTGGGCAGAGCTAGAGAAGCCTGGTAAAACAACCTTCAAGGCAGGTGTGGGTAGTTTACTTCGAATGTAGTCATAACGGGCTGAAAACTGTGAGGACAGAACTAAGATGATGGACATTGTTTGCTGTGTTTTAATTGGTTCAAACCCTGGAAGAGTAGGGATGGGCGGGAAAATGGGTTTTGTTATATTGGAATGGAGGAAAGAAACACCCAGGGTTGGGCATGAGCCGGTTCGCCCCGGTCCACCCAGACCAGTAGTAGAACCGGCTGGCCATGCCTCCTCCCCACCCGCCCACCTCCTCCCAGCTCCTCCTCCTCCTCCAGCGGCTGCTGCTGCCTCCTTAAGAGGCTGCGGGTGCCGCTCAGGTGGTGGCGGAGGTGGCGGGGTGTGCGGCTGGGGGAAGGGGAGGGGGAGCTCACACTGCACCACCTGAAGCAGCTCACTCAACCCACTGCCAGTCCTTCTAGCAGCAGCAGCAGCAGCACAACTCTCGCGATGCCTGGACCTCCTGCAGGATGTCTGTCTGGGAAGCAAGGAGAAAGAGGAAGCCGCCTGACATGGCCTGGCCAAGCTGCTAGCGCCGCTGCTGTGTGAACGCTCCTGTCCCCCCGTGGGCCCGGGGGGCGAGGAGGAAAAGGAAGGAGCTGCCCGATGTGGCTGGACCAAGCTTGGACGTGCTGCCGGCTCCCGGGCGCCCTGCCACTTGCCCCTTTTGGGTAAGTCTGTGTCTTTTTGTTTTGTTTACTTTCCTGTGTGTGTGTGTGTGTGTGTGTGTGTGTGTGTGTGTGTGTGTGTGTGTGTGTGTGTGTGTGTAGGGGGGCAGGGTCTGGACCAGGTTAAAGGGATTTTCCAGGGAGGGGGGAATGAGGGCCGTGAAGCTCCCTGAGCAGAGGTTAGTCTTTAAGGTGCCACAGCATTTTTGTCTTTTTGTTTTGTTTACTTCCTGATCTGCTTGCACAGAATAAAACTTTTGAATTGGTAGCCATTTTAATCTGTGCAAGCATATCAGAGAGTAAACAAAAAAATGTTGTGGCACCTTAAAGACTCACTGCTGCTTCGAGGTAGACTGCAGCTGGCCCGGGAAGCTAAAATGGTAAAACAGAGATGACCACTGAACTCTAGAGTTGGATATGACTGGCTTTCAAGCAAGGGATACCTTTACCTTGCTCGAAAGCCAGTCATATCCCACGCTAGGGTTCAGGTTGCTCATCTCTGTTTTAAAGCCCAAGAGTCAGCTCTGTCTGGTTCTGCAGATGTTTCCATGGTTGTGGCAGGCATGACTAGACACCGGAGTGCACGGAATGCTGTTTACCTTCCCACCAAAGTGGTCCCTATTTATCTACTTGCAATGTCTTGCTTTCGAACTGCTAGGCTGGCAGGAACTGGGACAGAGGCAGAAGCTAACTCCATCCTGCAGTATTCAGGTATCGAACTGCTGACCTGCCACCTTCCAGTCAGAGCTTTAGCCACTTGAGCCACTGCAGCTCATGGTTAAGAAGCTCGCCTTGTTAGCTGGAAGGCCGACATGACCGTTTGAGCTCCCGTCTCTGTCCCAGCTTCTGGCAACCACAAGTAGATAAATAGAGACCACTTCAGTGGGAAAGGTAACAACATTCTGGTGTCTTGTCATGCCTGCTACATGTCCACAGAAACATTTACAAACAGACAGTGCTGACTCTTTGGCTATAAACAGATGAGCACTGAACCCTAGAGTCAGATACGACTGGCAGCTTTGGATCTAACAATAGGTAAATCTAAAGGTTGCCCTTGCTCAAAAGCCAGTCCTATCTGACTCTAGGGTGCAGTGCTCATCTCCATTTACAGCCAAAGAGCCAGTGCTGTCTGTGTTTGCAGACGTTTTCATGGCCATGTGGCAGGCATGACTAGATTTGCCACACAGTCACATGCCCACCGATTTGGCCATGCCCACCAATTAGGCCACACCCACAGATTAGGCCAGGCCCATCGTGTGGTAGTAACTTTTTTGGTGCTCATCACTGGAAACACCATGCCGTGCCTTAGATTTGCTTTGCCACGATGTGTGCTAGTGAGTAAACCATAGCAAAATGTAGTCAAATCTGTTAGCAGCCTAGGCTAGGCCAGAGAAATATAGCTAGATATGCTTTTCTTGTTTTATTCTGGGAAAGGGGTGAGCAGAAATGTTCCTTTTTTCTATTTTGTGCCTGATCCTTTATAATTGTTCTTCTAAATAAACCTTATTGTAACCAGAAGTTGGGTGTTGTTGTTGTTTTTTGTCTTATAGAGCTAATGTTGAGTCCGGTGCTTAAGAAGTATTCTGACCAGCAGGATTGGGTCAAACACAAGTTGTTTATTATTCAGCTCAGAGATACTGGACTGGGGAACATGTACAAGTTGGCCAGCTTATATACAGTGAGAATGGCAGTTACACAGGTTGATACATTTCGGCGGGCTTCCAGCGAAGCGGGAAGTTTGTACTAACAAATCAGCTATTTTGACGGCAGTTTGAAATTGGTGGCTTTGCAAAAGGCATGCTATTCTGCCGTAGACTTTACGGTGCTAATAGCGGTTTTAATAAATAACCCTTGGACACAACATTCCTCCCCCCCAGTGAGGAACCCACTCTCCCAACATTTTTGGTGGACCGCAGGTCTGTCTAGGGCACCTGAAATTCACAGGACTTAGGGAAAGGGGTCACTGGTCATCCAGGAACTCTGGGACTGTGGGTTGACTCGCTGGACTGCCTAGGGGACCCCTGTCTTTGAGGGGGTTCTCCAAGAACTGGAATTGCTTCTGCAGCTGTACCTGTAGAGCAAGGGACTCTCTCTAACACAGACTTGGCAGCTGTCAGTTCTGGGCAGTTTCCAGGGAGGGTGGTCCCTGTACAGAGTCACTTGGCAGTGGCTGAGTGAACAACTCTTCCTCCAGATTGAAATCTGGAAGATCATTTCCATTTAACGAAAGAACTGGCTCTAGAGGCTGGCAAGCCTCTGTCTCTGTAGTGGTGTTGTGCCCCAGAACCCGGGAACGCATCTGATCTGTGTGTCTCCTCTAAATTAAGCCATAAAGACTTTGTATGACACTGGCCCCGTTTGCTCCAAGACTTCACCTCCCAACCAAGGGGAACCTGGTGCATAGTTGCGGCAATGGACAGCTTGCCCAACCTGGAAATTTTTAGTATTACTAACATCTATGTTGAGACCTTTGTCCTCAACATGAAGTGGGTTTAAACGGTCAAGGACCGTAGACAATTGCCTCTTCATTAAGAGGTCCGAGGGCGATAAGCCCGAAGCTAGCAGATACTGGCAATTCTAAATTCCCTGTGCCCATATGCTTCAGTGTTTCTTTTACAGAGTGAACCATTCTCTCTACTTGCCTGTTGGTGGCAGGGTGAAAAGGGGCAGCAGTAATATGCCTTACGCCATTGCAGCTAAGGAAATCCTGGAATTCTGCCACTATGAAAGTAGACACGTTATCGGAGACAACAATGTCGGGCAACCTCCTGGGGCGAGGCACAGTGAGTTTAAAAGGACTCTAGCTGCTAGCTCCGCTAATGCCTTCACCGCCCACCCTTTGGCCAGCCGGGCTAGAGGGGCCGAGAAACACCTGGGGCGAGGCACAGTGAGTTTAAAAGGACTCTCGCTGCTAGCTCCGCTGATGCCTTCACAGCCCACCCTTTGGCCAGCCGGGCTAGAGGGGCCGAGAAACACCTGGGGCGAGGCACAGTGAGTTTAAAAGGACTCTCGCTGCTAGCTCCGCTGATGCCTTCACCGCCCACCCTTTGGCCAGCCGGGCTAGAGGGGCCGAGAAACACCTGGGGCGAGGCACAGTGAGTTTAAAAGGACTCTCGCTGCTAGCTCCGCTGATGCCTTCGCATCAGGAACTGTTGTCAGACTTTCTCCCCCTCAGCTGTTTTAGCATGAAGGGAAGTGGACTGAGTCTTCGTAATGTATTTATTGTATAGTGTTGTGTACTGCTTTGAAATATGTACTGTTTAATCTTGAATTGGGTATTGTTTATTGCTTTGAAATTTGTATATTGCATTATGATGTTTATTATTGTATTATACTGATTTTGTTTTCTAACATTATGTTTATTATTGACTATTGATTATTGTACTGAATTTACTTTTCATGCTTCTTTATTATTGTATTGTATTCTGACGTATTATTTGTATCATATTTTATATTGTTTGGCATTATTGTTGTAAACCGCTTCAAGTTCCCTTTATGGGAAGGAAAGTGGTATAGAAGTCTAAACAACAACAACAACAACAACAACAACAACAACAACAACAACAACAATAATAATAACCCAAAAGTACAAAAAAACCTTCTTAATTTACGAATTGTGACAGCTGATGAAGTCCCTGATATGGGCATTACCTCTAACCATTTAGAATATGAATCAACAATAAGCAAGAAGGTGGCACTCCTGAATGGGCCAGCGAAGTCGATGTGGTCTCACAACCAGGGGCCCTTTGCAGTGTCCCACTCCCTGGTGGGCTGGTGGGTTTCCTCCAGCCTGGAGGACTGGCACTCTCTACAGTGGCCCACCCAAGCTCAATATCTAAGTTGAGCTTGGGCCACCATAAATAACTCCTGGCAAGTGCCTTAGAGTGGACAATGCCTGGATGACTAATGTGTAATGTGCGTAAAACCTTATCCCGTAATGTAGGCAGAATTACCACTCTGTCCCCCCACACCAAACTTCTTCCCACAACAGTGACATTCAGCAGATTTGAAGGGGCATTGGGTGTGGAGGCGTCTGTTCCCGGAACCCTGGCACAGCACAACGGTGCCCTTGGTTGAAACTTCTACGATGTACCTCTTCAGAGCTGACTGAGGATGCTGACGGGCTGGATGCGTGCTGTTGCTGGACAGCCGATCCCCTCTGGACCGGAGCTGCAGATGTGGCTTTTAGAAATTTGATCCCGGCAGTGGCAACTTCAGCAGCCTGAGCCTCCTTAAGAACTTGGGTAAACGTTAGAGCGTCCCTCTTCATAAGGCGACGTTGTGTAGCCTCGTCCCTGAGGCCTACAAGGAGCTGATCGTGAAAAGCAATGCTGAGGTTTTCCCATTTGCAGGGAACTGCGGCGTGGCGGAGAGCAGCCACATACTCTGCGACTGATTCCCCGGCCTTCTGGTCTTTCCTGTAGAAGGCCACTCTAGCCAGGAAAATTGAAGTTTTCAGCCTGAAATGGTCCTGGAGGAGGTCAAAATGTCTCCCAGAGGGGTATCCTTCAGTAGTCTGGGCAGAAGCAAGTCTGTGATCAGCTTGAGCATGGTCAGTCCGCAGTGAGCCAGGAATGTAGCCTTCTGCAACCCCTCGTCTGCTATTTTCTGTGAGATCACGTAGTTGTCGAACTGGATCTTGTACATAGGCCATGAATCTGGTCTGGAGGTGTCGAATGGCCCAAATGAAGCAGGAACGGCGGCAGCCATTGGGATCCCACCTTCATCGCCAATGTTGAGTCCAGTGCTTAAAAAGTATTCTGACCAGCAGGATTGGGTCAAACACAACTTTATTATTCAGCTCAGAGATACCGGACTGGGGAACATGTACAAGGTGGCCAGCTTATATACAGTGAGAATGGCAGTTACACAGGTTGATATATTTCGGCGGGCCTCCAGAGAAGCAGGAAGTTTGTACTAATGAATCAGCTATTTTGACGGTAGTTTGAAATTGGTGGCTTTGCAAAAGGCGTGGTATTCTGCCATAGACTTTACGGCACTAATAGCGGTTTTAATAAATAACGCTTGGACCCAACAGCTAAGCTGGTGGAAGAAGGTTGAGTTCCTTTATTTCATTATTGGTAACACTACCATTAGGTTAATTTACCCTGCATGTCCTACCTGATTTGGCTGGTTTGTAAGCACAAACAGTCAGTGATTGAAACCTATGATAGATTTCTCTAGCCTGGAGCAGTGCCACGGGTACTCTGAAGCAGCACAAAGATTGGTGTGGGCTTCTAGAAAGGGGTACAGGTCTCTGGAAGATGGAATGAGTCCTATAATAGTTGATAAGGGTGAGTCTTATCTTTACAGTTTGTGCTGGAGAGAAAGATAGCTTCCCCAGCTCAGAAATGTCCCTCTCAATCACTCTTCCCAGTCACTCCAACTATAGGCAGCATGCGAAGTTGGGAGAAAACCCCCTCCAACATATCATAGCTAACAGTTGAAAAACTAGAGTGCCTAGTTCCGGTGAGGCACAATTTACTGATTGGGCTGGAGTGGCTTGTGCCAGAAGAAAGACAACAACTCCTTGTTGGGCCCCACAATTTGCATGGATGCCCTTTAAACTTGTAGTCCAACCCTGCTGAAGCATGCAGACAAAGAGGCCATCGCTCCCCCACCCCTAAGTAAAAGTCTATGAGTAGATTCATAGAGGACTGCAGTGGCTCAAGTGGCTAAGACACTGACTAAAAGGCAGGAGGTCAGCAGTTCGATTCCTCAGTACTGCAGGGCAGAATGAGCTCTCATCTTTGTCCCAGCTCCTGCCAACCTAGCAGTTTGAAAGCAAGAAATTGCAAGTAGATAAATAGGGACACTTTGGTGGGAAGGTAAATAGCATTCCGTGCGCTCCGGTGTCTAGTCATGGCTGCCACATGACCACGGAAATGTCTGCAGAAGCAGACAGCTTTGGCTGTGAAACAGAGATGAGCACTGAACCCTAGGGTTGGATATAACTGGCTTTTGAGCAACGGAAACCTTTATCTTAGAATCATAATGCTGGAGCGACATTAGATGACACTAGTTCTAAAGCTGTAATATACAGTACTATTACTGCATTCTATAGCAATCCTAGCGGGCAGGTTTTTTTGTGTTTTTTTGGTTAGGGGAGGTTTGGGTGGTGGTGACTTGAATTTGTGGTTTTGAATTTATTTTATTTTATTTATTTTTGATTTTGATTTTTTTAGATTTTTTTTAGACTGTTGTATACTCTTTCAGCCTCTAGGTTGGGGCTGTGGTTAAGAGTACTGTGATTGTCTTTCTTTGTTCAGTTCTGTTCCAGAGGCATGGAGGTAGGACGTGTTTGGTAAGTGCTCTTGATTTTTTATTCTGTTTTTATTTTGTTTTGATTTTGGGGTGTAGGGTGAGGGGGTTTAAGTAGAGAGTTTCTACTTAAACCCCCCTAAAGTGTTTCTGCTTGTTCTTTTGTTTTAATTTTGGATTTTAGATGTGTTTTGGGTATTTCTGGTTGTTATTCATTTTTCTGATTTTTCCGTATTTATTTTTTTAATTTGTGGTATTATTGTTTGTTGAGTTAGGTATTTTCGTGTTGTAGATTGGTGTTTTTAGTGAGTTTTCATAGTTTTTTGTTTGGTATTTTGGGTGTTATTTGTTGAGTTTGTTGTTTATTGTTTTGTTGTTTACTGGGTTTATTTTAATTATTTGTTTATTTATTTGTGTTTTATTATTTTCGATGCCTGACGTTCTGATTAACTGTTTTGTTTTGTCATTGTTGTGTTTTGTGGGGTGAAGAATGGCCTGCTTGTCGTTTCCTCTTTTCCCCATTGCTGTTTCGAAATTAGGTTTTGATGCAGCGATGGGGAAAAGGAAGAGCCGGCAGTCAGCTCACTCTTCATCTGGTAAGGTTCATTAGGTTGGTCGGGGGAGAAAGAGGCAGAGAAGAGCTATCTGCTTCATGATGGTTCTCTCCTCCCGGCCTTCTTTCCCCCAGGCTTACCTAACGGGAGATCAGCAGGCAACAATCCGTAAGAGGTGGTGCTCTTCCTTGTGGATTGCTGACTGCTGTTTTTGTATTACCTCAACCGCTGTTTCGTGCTAGCTCTCAAAACAGCGGTGTGGGTAGTACAAAGGCAGCATCCAGTCATTCGCCAGGGAGCGTGCTTCCCCTGACGAACTGCTGCCTGCTGCTTGTTTTTTTCCCCACCCTGGCTCAACTTACCTTGAGGCCGGCAGTGGTCTTGCCGTGTCTTCAGCGGGGTAGCAGGGAGGAGAAGGAGTCCCTCTTTCCCCCGTTGTTCTGGGAAAGAAGGCCAGCGGTTGTCTCGCTGTGTTTTTTTGCAGGTTTGGGTTAGCGAGGCTGTGAGGCACTGCATCTGCCTGCGGCAGCCTTGTGCTCCCATTGTGGGAGGTGCTGCATCTGCCTGCAGAGGCCTTGCATTCCCGTTGCGTGAGCTGTTATTTTATTTTATTTTTCGCGCGCCAGATTTTTCAGCATTCTGTGCGCTTGTGCCCTTCAGCCTGATTGGCTGAAGTGGTCATGGCGTGGAGGATGCTGGGACTTGAAGTTTTGTTTCTTTTATTTGTGTTTGTTCAGTGGCTTTTTTTTTCTGCGGCACATTTTGGATTGGGCTCACCGGCTTTCCCAACGTTCTCCTTGCTCTCTCCTGTCAGCCTGATTGGCTGAGAGGTGGCACGGCGCGGAGGACATTGGGACTTGAAGTTGTTTTGTTTGCATTTGTGGGGCAGTTGCCCAACTGGCGACTGCCAGATCCTTGCAGCAATGGTCGGGCCGGGTAAAGGCAAGTGCAGGCGGCTCGGTATGGGATAGTATGGAAGGGTGCAGGTGTGTATGCCAGAGTCCAACGGTTAACATCCCTCCTTATAGGTAAAGATTATGAATGCTAAATTGATCTGTAGCCTCTTTCTGCCTTTCACTGTTCCTGCTCTTCAGAAGCAGTCTGGCAATAGTACACCACATTTTTGACAGAAGGGCATATGTATCAGTTGTTCCTATATAATATACTAGCATAGGTTGCCCGGCATTGTGATCAGCTTTTTTGGGGTTTTTTTGTGCATTAAAAAAAGAACAAAGGATGATATAATTGTTTCAAATTGTTTTATTTAACCAAATAATGTTTTAGTATGTGACCTTTTTTGTTAATAGTTGTACTGTAGATAATATTTTTAAAAATGTGAAAGTACATGTTTTTACATTCAATGTTTTTAAACTGTGTTTATATGTTTTGGGTTTTTATTTGAGTTAAAACTCAACAGAGGATGCTATAAATCTTTTTATTTTATTTATTTAACATATGTTTGTTATTTGTGTAAACTTTTGATTTATTGTTATGTTTTTGACTTGTTTTTACTCTTGTGGCCTCTAGGTGGGGCTTTATTGTTTTTGAGTTGTTTTTAATATTCTGCCCTGCAGGTGGGGCTGTTAGTGGTTTTGTTTTCGTTTCACGTGTTTTTTCTTGCCTGGCCTCTAGGTGGGGCTTCTTCCGGTAAGTAGTCTTTGTTTCTTCATTTCTGTTCCGATCTCGTGTAGGGAGGATGTGCTGGTGAGTTCTCTGGTTTTCTTTCTTCTGGGGTTTTTCTTTGTTTTGTTTTTGTGGTGGTGGGCTGGGAGGTGTTTCTGTTTGTTCTTTTGTGGTTTGGTTGGGTTTTAGGTTTGTTTAATTGGTTTGTTTATTTCTGGTTTGTTAAATGTTTGTGATTTTGTTGTTGTTTATTTGTGTAATTTGTGGTAGTTGTGTTGTTAGAGTTAGGTATTTCCATGTTGTAGTTAGGCATTTTGTCTGTGCTTTTGTGGTATTGTGGATGTTTTTGTTTGTGGATTTTGTGGTTTAATTTTTTTGTTTATTAATGGTTTTTAAAAATTATTTATTTATTTTTGTTTTATTAATTTTTATTAATTTTGGTGTTTGTTGTTGGTGTGTACTTTTGCATGAAGAATGGGCTGCCTGTCGGTTCCTCTTTTCCCCATTGCTGCTTTGAATTTTGGTTTCAATCCAGCAATGGGGAAAGGAGGAGCCGGCAGTCAGCTGGCTGTTCCCCCTGGAAGGTTCATTAGGTAGGTCTGGGGAAAAGGAGGCAGAGAAGAGCCATCTGCCTTTTATTTATTTATTTATTTATTTTTCTATAACATATAACATAACATATAACCCTCCACCCACCAACACGCAACACTCAAAAATCTCATCCTCCCCCCCTGCCAGGCAAAATATTGCCCGGCCGCTCCCATTTAGGGAATGGGGGAGGAGGAGGAGGGAGAGCCTATCCCTTCTATTCTTAATTCCTCCCTTCACTATTCCCCATCTCCTTCTCTTTTTAATTCTTATTTTAATTCTTTTGGTCCCTATGCTATTCGTATTCATATTCCTAAATTGTTAACACTTTCTTGCCTGTGCCTATTTATATTTATATATTATTTTTACTTTTTGGCTTTTGGCTTTATCTTTGCACCAGACAATTCTGCATCATTTTTTCCTCTTATTTCCCCTCCACTTCCATAACCCAAAGGTTTCTCCCTTTGTTTCTCCCTTGAATGCTCTCTCCCCTTTGCTTGATACTCCTCTTTCCCCTTTGATCCTTCTGAACCTTCTCCATAGAGATTTTTTTACCAGTTTTTCCGTTTGGATCTCCCAGCGCTATAATTTTAAATAATTCAAGTTGCCTCATTGCTCCCTTTGGGTCCTCTGCTCTAACCACCTTCCCATCATGAAATATCTTTAAGAAGATAGGGAAACCCCATTGATATCTTATATTACAATTAAACAAAATTTCAGTTATCGGCTTCATCTGTCTTCTCCATTGAATAGTCTCATTACTTAAATCATGATATGCTTGTACTTTTACTTCTCCTATCTTTAATGCAGAGTCACCATGCTTCCTTAAATAGTCCATTATTTGATTTTTTTATAACCTGATACAAAAGTAATTATCATATCTCTGGGGCATTGACCTCTCTTGAAACCGACCTTAAAAATTCCTTCGATCTCTCCTTCTTTAATTGGGCCAGAGTCCAAAGCAAAGGTTTGTAACCATTTAACCACTTCAATTTTTAAATTGTCGTTATACATGTCGGGGAAAAACTTAATCCTGATGTTTTTCTTTTTCAATTGATCCTGTAGCTTCACCAGTTGCTTAAATCTTTTGTCCATAGTATTTTCATGCCTTACTGCAATCTCCACCAAGTCCTTAACCTCTGACTCCAAAGTATTGGTTCTCATGTTTAATCCAGAAATTGATTTTTCCAGAGATTGCACTTCCTCTCTGACCACCTCTTTAACAAACTGTTTAATATCTTTTTTATCTTCATTAGATTTTGTAGTTATAGAGTCTTTTAATTCCAACAGAGTCAGATCTCCACTCGATTTTTCCTTAGAGGGTGGTCTTGCATCCATATTTTCAGATTCTTCTTTGTTTATTGGGCTGTCGTCTTCTCTGACAAGACGTCTATATGCTTTATCTGATACAGTCTCTTTTTTCCAGACTCTCCTCTTCATTTATTTTGATCCACCACCGCTGCAGTAACTCTTGTAAAAAAAAAAGTCTCTTACTGTTGTCTCTCTTCCAGTACCTGATATTGTTTGCTCAGCAACTTGCAGATATCAATAGTCCATAAATATTTTTCCATCAGCTACTAAGAGACTGCAGTTTTATTTTAATTTAAAATCACAAAGCTTTATCTTATCACAAAAAGCACCTGGCTTACTGCCAGCTCTGTCGGCTCAGCCCAATATGGCGGTTCCTCCCTCTGAAATTAGGACGACAACAAAAAGAAACAGCTGTAGTGGATAAACTGTAAACTTTTCCAAACCAATCTTGTCTGAAGCCTTTTCCTCCAAAAATTGTATCAGAGGCAAAGAGGTGAAAAAGAAAGCCCTCACAGCAACAAAAGGGAGATGGCAGGTCTATTGCTTTAAAAAGCCTTGCAGCCAAAGGCCCTCTGCTTCTTAGCACTTTTCTCTCCGGTATTTTTCAACAGAAGATTTATCAGCAAATAGTTTTTCAACAGGACCTTCAACACCTCCCACGGTACCTTATCAACCAAAGGACTGCAGTAGCTATCTTTTGGCAAATTCCATGGTACTTTTAACCCAAATAGGACCTTTTTTCTTTGTCTGGAGAAGGAGACGGCAGAAATCACTCCAACCAGCTACCTTAGGCTCCTCCCTCCTCCCTATTTGCCTGATGATGGTTCTCTCCTCTCTGTCTCCTTTTTCTCCTGGCTTACTGTTATGTATGTACATTGTTGCTTTAAGAAATGTATGAATGTAACCTGACCACAATTACAATGTAGCCCAGCTGTTAAGGAACGCGAGTAAGCTGCCCATAGAGGGCAGCTGCGAGCGTTCAACTCACATGGTTCTCATTCCTCAAATCACCGGCAGCCGTGGGAACTCTCCCGCACTATCAACAACTACAGAAGAGGGGCGTGACTTGGAACGACGTCACGCCGGTAGCAGCCAATGAGCTACCGTGCAACCAGATTCAAATGTATTGTGCTACTGTATATAATGTGATGTACCTCCGCCATTACCACATGTTCATCCTGATCATCACCCAATAAACCTGTGTTAGTCCTTACTGCGACTCCTTCTTTGTCTTCCGTGCAAGACACCAAATTGGCAACGAAGGTGGGATCAATGGCGAATCCCAAGGTCAAGCCGTACCAGTTCGATGTCAGCGAGCCTGAACAGTGGGAACTGTACGAGTGCCAGTTTCGGCACGCGATGGAAGCCGCGGGCGTCGACGATGACGCGAAGATGCGCTCCCATTTCTTGGCTCAGGTGGGGCCGGCCACGCTGCATATCCTGATGAACCTGGTGGCTCCCCGGAATGGTGGCTCCCCGGAAGGTGGACGTGGTGCCCATCGACCGCATTCTGGAGTTGTTGGGCGAGCATTTCCAGCCTCCCGTTTCAATTTTCCCAGCCTGGGTTGCGTTCCACAGGCGAGACCAGCGACCGGGCGAATCCGTATCCGCCTACGCGGCGGCCCTCAGGCTTGCAGCGGTGCACTGCCAGTGGGATGACCTGGACCAGGCCCTCCGAGACCGCATGTTGTGTGGTCTGAGGGACGAGGAGCTCCAGAGGAAGCTGATGACCCGCGACTACCGCCTCACGTTCAACGAGGTACTGCGGGAGGCCCAAGCGGCTGAGGCGGCCAGGAGCGGGGTCAGGGTGTTCAAGTCCCGAGGGGCCATGTCCGAAAGGGCCAAGTCACTAGTACAGGCGGCCCGGCGGACATCAGCGAAGATGGCCTGGCGGGCCCCCAAGCCGCCCGCCGGCACACCAGCGACGTCCGAGGAGTCGTCCACGATGGCGGACTCCTGCTCCAGCGAGGACGACGACGTCCAGAGGATCAAGAAACGAGGAGAGAAGCGGCAGACTCGCGAACGGCAAGACTGCCACTGCGACGGTTGTGGGGCGGCCCACGACCGCACGAGGTGTCCGTTCCGAAAGGCCGAGTGCCACAACTGCGGCCGAAAGGGACACATCGCCAGAGTATGCAGGCGCGGGCGAGCCGAGGACAAGGGCGTTTCGAGCCACCCCCAGACACACCAACGGAAAGCGGCCGGCACCAGGAAGGTCTCAACCAACCATGGCGAGGAAGGCGTGAACCGCGTGGGCCTGGAGCACCGGCGTTTTTTCGTAGAGGTACTGTTACAGGGGCTCCCAGTGAGGATGAAGATAGACTCGGGGTCATCCTATTCCATCCTGTCCCAAAAAGAGTTTATGCGTATTCCCCCAGATAAGCGGCCCAAGCTGCGGGCCATGAAGTCACACCTACGGGACGTGCAGGGAAATGGGATCCCAGTGTTGGGGGTGGGGAAGTTCAAGGTGAAATTCAAGAATTACTCCGAGAAACTGCCCCTAGTAGTCCTCAAAGGGGGGAGGTGCTGCCTTTTGGGAACGCAATGGTTTGCTCCCCTGGGAATCGAACTGTCCGGCATTAACGCCATCGAGACTGACCCAATGCGGGACGTGTGCAATGCACACCCGGACGTTTTCAAGAAGGGGCTCGGGACGTACAAGGGCCCCCCAGTTTCCTTTGAGCTGGACCCAGAAATCCGGCCCATCCGCCTCAAGCCAAGGAGAGTGCCCTTCGCCCTCAAGGACAAGATCGAGGCAGAACTGGACAAATTGGTGGGGCAAGGGATTTTGGTTCCAGTTGATTTGGCGGAGTGGGAAACGCCGATTGTTACGGCCCTTAAGTTGTGCGGACTACAAATGTACGATCAATAAGGCCATTCGGCCAAATGCATATCCGGTGCCTGTGGCCAGCCACTTACTGGCCACGCTACATGGGGGGAGGTGTTTTGCCAAGCTAGATCTCGCGCAGGCATATCAGCAGCTCTCTGTAACCCCGGCTGCTGCCGCTGCGCAAATGATCGTGACGCACAAGGGGGCATTTAAGGTTACGCGCCTTCAGTTTGGCGTGAATTCAGCCCCCGGAATTTTCCAGTCCCTCGTGGAATGCCTTTTAAAGGGGCTTCCAGGCATTCTCCCATATTTTGACGATGTGTTGATAACGACGGGGAGCGAACTAGAGTTAGCTAAGAGGCTAGACAGGGTCCTCTCAGCATTCAAGAGAGCAGGGGCTTCGACTGAGGAGGGACAAATGTGTATTCTTTGCGAGGGAGGTCGAGTCCCTCGGTTTTAAGATAACCCCGGACGGAATCAAACCCTCCGAGTCCAAGGTTGCGGCCGTGAAAAACGCCCCTCGTCCCACCGCGAAACCGGAGCTGCAGTCATTTCTAGGGCTCCTAAATTTCTATCACTCCTTCCTGCCTAGGAAGGCATCGGTCGTGGAGCCACTGCACGCACTACTAAAAAAGGACGCGGTTTGGCGGTGGGGGGACAGGCAGGAGAAAGCGTTCAAAGAGCTTAAGGCACTCCTATCCTTGGACGCTGTCCTGACCCACTTTGATCCAAGAAACGCCATCAGGCACATTACCGCTGCCCCGTTTCACCCCGCCACAAATGGTCAGGTAGAGCGCCAAGTGCGCACTACGAAAGACGCACTGCGACGCATGGGTCCCGGTGAGTTGAACCTTCATCTGTGTCAGTTCCTCATCTGCTACAGGACAACCCCCCTAGCTTCAGGATTTTCCCCAGCCGAACTCCTCATGAGGAGGCGTCCGGTAACACTTTTTGACCGGATGGATCCGTCCAGGGTGGAGGATGAAGGGAGAAATATTAATATAGGGGTAGAGAGCTCCAAAAGTTTTTCAGTAGGGGACCCGGTTCACTGCAGGAACTACGCGGCCTCGGGGCCAGCGTGGGTACCAGGGACGATCATTGAGCAGACGGTGCCAGTATCCTACAGGGTCGAGACTAGCTCAGGTCTACTCTGGAGAAGGCACGCCGACCAACTCAGAAGACGAGTCACCAGTGAAGGGGAATCAGCGTTAGGGTCCTCCCCCACCCGCGTTACCCAAGGGGGAGACACAGCGGCATCCACGGATACAAATGCATATCCTGGGTTCTCAGCCACAGAGGAGGATACTTTGGAAGAGAGGGATGAGTTTGATTATGAGTTGCAGTACCAGGGGGGTGTCGCGGAGTGGTCCCCCACCCGTCCTAGGGAGAAGAGGGGTTTCAGTTCAGCCCCTGGTACTTCCAGTCCCCCCAGCTCTTTTGTTTTAGAATATACCATAGCTCCAGCTCCCCGGAGACAAACACCCCCAAGACAGGCAACAGGGGGGAGTCCGCCCACCACAGTCTCTAGAACACCCGGACAGGTAACAGGGGGTGGCGAGGCCAAGAGGGCCTCTTCGTCGGTCCCGAGATTCGTACTGGGGGGGACCCCAAGCTCCTCAAACGGTAGGCAGGGGTTCACGTCCCAACTGTTCATTCCATTCCCGTCCCCCAATGCAAGGTTACCGCAGAGTCCCCACCGAGCCACTAATGAGTCCCCCCTTTCCGTTGCAGGACAGGACTCCGTGGAACCAGGAGCCTCCGGCTCCCCTGTGTTAAATCAAGCGGCCGCACGCCCCAGACGCACGTGCGGCAAACCACAATGGTTGAGGGACTTCGTCCCATCCTAGTGGGGAGGGGTGTTATGTATGTACATTGTTGCTTTAAGAAATGTATGAATGTAACCTGACCACAATTACAATGTAGCCCAGCTGTTAAGGAACGCGAGTAAGCTGCCCATAGAGGGCAGCTGCGAGCGTTCAACTCACATGGTTCTCATTCCTCAAATCACCGGCAGCCGCGGGAACTCTCCCGCACTATCAACAACTACAGAAGAGGGGCGTGACTTGGAACGACGTCACGCCGGTAGCAGCCAATGAGCTACCGTGCAACCAGATTCAAATGTATTGTGCTACTGTATATAATGTGATGTACCTCCGCCATTACCACATGTTCATCCTGATCATCACCCAATAAACCTATGTTAGTCCTTACTGCGACTCCTTCTTTGACTTCCATGCAAGACACCAAACTTACCTAACCGGAGATCGGCAGGCAGCGATCCGTAAGGGTTGGTGCTCTTCCTTGTGGATTGCTGGCTGCTGCTTTTGTATTACCTCCGTTGGAAGTACAAAGGCTTCAAAACTTTGTTCCAGTACTTTAAGGGCATTCAAGGTTTCTCAAAGCTTTCTCTTTTCTCCCCTTACTTTCCAGGGCTTATTTCAAGCTTGCTTTCTCCACCTTGCCTTTGAAACCCAATCTTTCACTCTCTTCCACAATTCTGTTTTTCCTTCTCAGTCTCATCAATCACACCTTCCTTAATTAGGTGGTCTTTACAGACTAAAATAAACATTAAGAGAAAACGGAGGACTTACAGAGGCTTGCAAATCTGAGTCATCCCATTCAATCGGCGTCTCCTTGCCTTTTCGAGCCTTTTCGAGCCTTTTCAAGCTCTGTCACGCTGTCCCAGACTCTCTTGTCCCCTGAATTCTTCACCCTCTTCACCCCCACATAATATGTAATATTATCAAAGAAGGATCAGAAGAATGAAGGAAACTTAAAGAAGAGCTTTTAATTAAGGGAGGTTAGCCCAGAACATAAAATAACAATGTAGAGTATGATGTTTTGGAAATTGTTTCCTTTAAAAAAAAAAGATTCTTTATTTGCTGTGATTTTGGTTTCTATATTTTCTCTGCCCTAAGATGGAGGTAGCTTGGTTCTAGAAAGAGATTGATTGATTGAAATATGTAAATAATCCTCTGGCAAGGTGTGTTAAGATTAACTAGATAGATAGATAGATAATAACTTATGAGGTGATATATGTTAAGGAGGTTCGCAGAGAGCATTGGATGTGCAGTATATAGATAAATAAAAATACAAGAGTAAGAATTTGCAACTGGTTATAGAAAGAAAATTGAATAATCTTGATTATTATAGCAACTATAGAAAAAAAGAAGGAAAAAGGGGGGATAATTTTGGGATCAAAATTTGAATAGAAATGATTCGAAGGAAAGGTAATAAAATGAGTAATGGTATGACAACCATTAGCAGGAGGGAAAGAGAAACAGCTGCTTTGCTATGAACAATAAAATTCACTTAACGTCTTAAATATCAGTAAGAACCAGCTCTAGTTCCGGTCTCCCTCCCCTTCTTCGGCACTTCAGAGGCAGTCCTTCAATGGAAGGATAAGGGGAGTGAAGAAGACAGAAGAAGGTGAAGGGTTGGGTGAGGGTGATTAGAGAAGTCTGTATATGTTTTTATATGTTATTGTGGGTTATAGGAGGTGAAGGGTGGGTGAGGGTGAATGTATTCAATGTATATCTGTTCATTTGTACTTTTTATCGTATTGTATTGTAATGTAATGTTATAAATGTTTATGTTTTTTTACATGTTATATGTTATGCAATAAAATCTATTTAAACAGGGGGGGGAGGAAGTACAAAGGCAGCATCCAGTCATTCACCAGGGAGCATGCTTTCCCTGATGAATTGCTGCCTGCTGCTTGTTTTTTCCCACCCCGGCTCAACTTACCTTGAGGCCGGCAGTGGTATTGCCGTGTCTTCAGCGGGGTAGCAGGGAGGAGAAGGAGTCCCTCTTTTCCCCATTGTTCCGGGAAAGAAGACCATTGGTTGTCTCGCCATGTTTTTTTGCCAATTTGGGTTAGCGAGGCCATGAGGAACTGCGTCTGCCTGCTGGGGACTTGCGCTCCTGTTGCATTTTTTAATTTTATTTTTTGCACGCTGGCTTTCTCAGTGTTCTGCGCGTAGGATGCTGGGACTTGTAGTTTTGCATTTTTGGTTTGCATTGGTGCAGCTTGATTTTAATTGGCCACGCCACGTTTCTTAACATTCTTTTTGCTCAGCCTGATTGGCTATGGCACGATGCGGTGCAGAGAACGTTGGGAAGTGAAGTTCTTTTCCTTTTTTCGCATTCGTGGGGCTCTTGCCCCACTGGCGCCTTTCTCAACACTGCAGTAACCTCCGGACCGGTTTCGGCTGAGTGCAGGAGGCTCAGTACGGGATAGGATGGACGGGTGCAGAAACGTATAGCAAGTTCCAACGGTTAACCCTTGGATTTATAGGTATAGATCATGCATAACTATAGACCTTTAAAAATATTTCAAATATTTATAGTGATAAAATCAACAGGGTTGCCACAAATTCCTATTGACAAAATTCCCTGACTCTTCCAGGATTTCCAGGACAAAATTTTAGATTTTCCCTGACCTCCAGACCCCCCCCCCCCCCATTTCTTTGCTTGAAGCACCAACAGAGTGACTTTTCTAAACATTTGAAACAGTCCCTTGATATTGTAAAGCTAAAATGAGTATGTGGATGGTGAAAATTATAAACAAGACAATTAAATGCATGAACTTGCAAAACATTTTAATGAAAATAAAACAATGAACAGCATTTATAAATGGCACATTCTACTCCCAGTAGGGTAATGCGCCTGCACCGGACTCTGTTCAGAATGTACCAGAGCTTTGAAAAATGGAGGGAAAGTATGTTAGTACATGGCCCCTCCCCTTCCTTATATATTCCTGGTGCTATACCTTGCTGCCTTAGTCCATTACAAGCTAGCACCAGGAACCCCTCCAGACCAGAGAGTGGGGAGGTAGTGTGTGTGTGTGTGTGTGTGTGTGTGTGTGTGTGTGTGTGTGTGTGTGTGTGTGTGTGTGTGTGTGTGTGTGTGTGTGTGTGTGTGTGAATACACAGACATTCTCTTGAAGAGCAAGAGTTGCAGGTAAGTAACCTTCTCTTCTCCTTCGAGACATCTGTGATTCACATAAATGAGTGAGTAGCAAGCTGCTTACCGGATGGAGGGTCCGCGTCTGGTCACCATACCTCTGGATTTAAAGGGTCGAAGACAGCACTGCCCTCCTGAAGTGGGTATCCCTGGTCGACCTCGTGTCCAGCCTGTAGTGTTGGATGAAGGTGAATGGTTGGGACCAGATGGCAGACTTGCAAATGTCTTCAACTGGTACTCCTCACAAGAAAGCAGTGGAGGACGAGACAGCCCTGGTGCAATGGGACCTGACTTGATCCGGGGGCAGTAGAGAGGACAGTCTGTATGCCAGGTCAATTGTCATGGCAATCCACTTAGATATCCATTGGGATGTAACAGCAGCACCCTTCCTTGGGCCACCATAGGCGACAAAGAGTCTGCTTGTTGATCTGAAGGATTTGGTCCTGTCAAGATAGAACAAGAGGGACCGTTTGACATCTAGCATATGAAAGGATCTTTCCACGGGCATAGATGGATTAGGGAAGAAGACCGGTAAATTCACTGGTTGTGAGATGTGAAAGTTGGAGACGACCTTCGGGAGGAAGTCCAAGTCCAGGTATAGTGTGACCCTGTCATGAAAGAATTGCACAAAGAGTTGGTCGGACCGAAAGGCCACAATTTTGGATGCCTGGCGGGCAGACGTAACTGCTACCTGGAACACCGTTTTCAGCATAACCCATTTAATGTTGATGGATGCCATAGACTCGAATGGTGGGTAGCGTAGGTGGCAAAGAAGTAGACTTAGAAACCATTGTGGAACAGGCCTTTTCAGATGAATAAACTTGTTCCAGAGGCCCTCGAGGAATTTTTTGACTGTCGGGTTCTGAAATAGTTGAGAGTGGATTGGATGATGTTGCTGATGCACAACTATGGCAGCAAGAGTGACCTTGATGGATGAGTGGGCTTGACCAGATTCAGCAAGGTGTAACAGGTAAGTAAGAACTGAGCAAACTGTAAACTCTTGAACAACTGTGCCTCCGTGAGAAACAAACTGGAGGAACAACTTGTACTTGTAAGAATAGTCTGTTGGTGGAGGGTTTTCTGCTCACAACCAGGATGCTGGTGATCAGAGGGTTATCCTCCACGCAGTCAGGTGGAGCAAGGGGAGATCCACGTGCAATTTACGGCCCCTGTCCTGGTGAATCAGGTCTGGTTGACTCTGAAGCCTGATGAAGTCTACCGTCATCTATTTGAGAATCGGAAAACATGGTGCCTGGGCCACCATGGTGCGATCAGGATGATGTTGGATCTGTCCCTTTGCACCTTCACCAAAGTTCATGCGATGAGTGGGATCGATGGAAAAAGGTACATCAAGCAGTCCATCAATGGCAGCATGAAGGCATCCCCCAGCGAGCAGCAGCCGGCTGCCACCCGGGAACAGTACAGGCAGAACTTTCAGTTGGACTCGGTGGCAAACATGTTCACTCCGGGTGTCTCCCACTTGTGGCACAACTTGAGGAACTGGAGATGGTGTAGCTGGCTCGCACTCATGCATCGAGTCCCTCCTTCGACTGAGATCATCGGCCAGTGTGTTTTCCATTCTGCTGATATGCACAGCCACAGGAAAGATCTGGTGGACGATGCACCAGTCCCATAGAGCTGAAGCTGTTTGGAGTAGCCTCCGGGACCTGGTGCCTCCCTGCTTGTTCATGTAGGAGGCAGCTGTTGTGTTGTCCATCATGACTTGCACCACCTTTATTTATTTATTTATTTATTTATTTATTATTTTTAATATTTATATTTAATTTAATTTAAATTTAATTTAAAATATTTCTATCCCGCTTCCCTCACTCAAGAGTGCCCCAAAGCAGCTCAACAACATAATTAAAAAAACAATAAAACAATTTAAAGACCCCATTAAAAATCTCATTTTAAAATAATCTAAAAATCCCTACCCTCCCAATACAGTTAAAAAGTGATCAGGACAAAACCAGTATAGGCTAAATAAGCCAGTGGGACTGGGAAGTTGATGCACCCATGTCCCATATACGCTGGCATAGCCATGTTTTCAGTTGTTTCCTGAATGGGAGCAGCTCCATCTGAAGGCATAGTTCAAGTGGTAAGCGGTTCCCAAGGGCCGGGGCTGACATGGAGAAGGCCCTCCTCCAGGTTCCTGCAAGATGGGCTTCTTTTGATGAAGGGACCATAACTGAGCCCCTCTGGTCTGCCCTCATAGGACAGGTATGACACCTTGGGATGATGCGGTCTCTTAGGTAACCTGGCCCACTGCCATGAAGGGCTTTAACGGTCAAAACAAGCACCTTGAATTGCACCCGGAGGCACACTGGCAACCAGTGCAGCTCCCAAAGCAGCGGTGAGGCACGGGCATAACGCCCCCACCCCAGCACCACTCAAGCTGCAGCATTCTGGACCAGCTGAAGCCTCCGAATGGTCATCAAGGGCAGCCCCATGTAGAGCACATTACAGTAATCCAATCTCGAGGTGACCATGAGCAAGGAGTCCCGGTCCAGGAGCGGGCGTAATTGGTAGATGACATGAAGCTGTGCAAAGGCCCTCCTAGCCACGGCTGCCACCTGCTCTTCGAACAATAGCCGCGAGTCCAGGAGGACCTCCAAGTTACCGCCAAGTATACCGCCTTCCTCATCCTGGGGCAACTCAAGGCAGTTTACATGTCATAAGATATACACAGGGCCCCCCAACGGCTCTTCTTCTGCCCATAGGGCTTTCCAAATTGTCAATAGCTCCAGTTCGTTGATGTGGAGCTGCTTCTCTTTTGAGGTCCACAAGTCGTCGACCGTGTGATGGCTGCAGTGGGCGCCCCAGCCCCCAAGATTCGCATCTGAGATGACTCTGGCTGTGGGTATGGGTGGTTGAAAGGGAAGGCCACCGGTCAGATTCTTGGGGCATGCCCACCAGCAAAGCTGAAGGGCCTGGTGCCTTAGGATTGTGAGACGTTTGAACTGTGGGTCGGAATGCGGTCTGAAATTCTGCAGCAGCCATGCTTGCAGGGGTCGCATTCTGAGACGGGCATGTTGAACCACTGACACCATAGAAGCCATGCACCTGAGAAGCTTTTTGGGCAATGAGGGCTGTAGTTGTGTGACCCAGCAGGAAACAGTTCACAAGCTTCCTTATCTTCTGGATTTGTGGGGTGGGGAGGAAGGCTTTGTCTGCCCAGGAATCCAGGGTTGCCCCTATGTACAACCCCACCCATTGAGGAGTGAGAATGGACTTCTGCTGATTGATGGTGAGTCCTAGCCACAACATGAGGTTGACGGTGAGACGCACAGCTTTGAGCACTTGTGTTTGAGATGGCACTGACAGGAGCCAGTCATCTATATACAGGAAAATCACTATCCTCATGGGCCAGAGGTGGGCTGCTACTGGCGCCAGGCATTTGGTGAATACGCGTGGGGCAGTAAAAAGGCCAAATGGAAGGGCCCTGAACTGGAATACATGCTGCCCTAGCGCAAAGCAGAGGTAGCGGCGGTGGCAGTGCCATATTGAAATATGAAAGTATGCGTTTTGAAGGTCGATGACTGCGAACCAATTATTTTGCTGGAGTAGTGGCAGGATGCCCTGCAAGATGACCATTCAGAACTTTCACTTGCTGATGAATTTGTTCAGATGTCTGAGATCGAGGATGGGATGCAATCCTTCGTCCTTCTTTTCGACCGTGAAGTAGCGGGAGAAGAAACCCTTTCTGTTGTGTGGATGGTGGATGGGTTCTATGGCATGCTTGCCCAGCAAAGTGATGACCTCTTCTTGAAGAACCTGAGAGGAAGTAGTGGTTCGAACAAATCCAGTAGGCGGGAGCCATTCGAATTCTATGGCATACCCATGTTTTATAATGGTGAGGACACATTTGTCTGTAGTGATGGACTCCCATCCTGGTAAGTACGGCCAAAGAGTAGGAGGATGTGATTGCAGGAAGGGGAGTGGGTAGGGAGATGTGGGTAGAAAGTCAGTTGTGGCTCTTGTGCTTTTTCTCCCAGCCTTTGTTGCCATGCTGAGGACAAAAGGGTTGCTTCTGATGTTGTTGGCGCAACCGGAACGGAGCTTTGGACCTGGGTCCGGAGGAGGAGTGATGCTGAGTGGTGTAGGATTGAAAGGGCTGATACTGGCAAGGTTGATAGCCTTAAGAACATAAGAACAGCCTTGCTGGAACAGGCCACAGCCCATCCAGTCCAGCATTCTGTCTCACACAGTGGCTCACCATTTCCTTCAGGGTATTCCCAAGCAGATGCCTGCTTAGGATTCCCTGGAAATGATATTGAGAGATATCCTGCCTATCTCTCCAACCCGGAGGTTGTCCTTAAGTATCCATAATTATAGCCATTGATACTCTTGTCCTCCATGAACTTGTCTAATCCTTTCTTAAAGCTGTCAAGACTGACAGCTGTCACCACTTCTTCTGGCAGGGAGTTCCATAGACCAGTAATCCTCTGGGTGAAAAAGTACTTTCTCTTATTTGTTTGAGAACTAGTACCCAAAAGTTTCATGGAGTGTCCCCTAGTTCTAGTGTTATGCGATAGGGAAAACAGTTTTTCCTTATCTACTTTGTCCACACCGTGCATGATTTTATAAACTTCAATCAGGTCACCTCTTAGACGTCGTCGTTCAAGAGTGAAGAGGCCCAACCGTTGCAGCCTCAGATGGTAAGGAAGGTGTTCCAGTCCCCTAATCATTCTGGTTGCCCTCCTCTGCACTTTTTCCAGCTCCATAATATCCTTCTGGAGGTATGGCGACCAGAACTGTACACAGTATTCCAGGTGGGGCCTCACCATAGATTTATAAAGAGGCAAATTGACACTTGCTGACTTATTTTCTATACCCTTCCTAATGATCCCTAGCATTGAGTTTGCTTTTTTCACTGCTGAGGCACACTGGGTTGACACCTTCATTGAGTTTTCCACCAGGACACCAAGGTCCCTTTCCTGGTTTGTCGCAGAGAGTTCAGACCCCATCAGTTTATAAATGTAATTGGGGTTCTTTGCCCCAACATGCATCACTCTGCACTTACTAATGTTGAAACTCATTTGCCACTGTTTTGCCCACTCCCCCAGTGTCGAGAGATCCCTCTGGAGCTCCTCACAATCTCTCACAGTTTTCACTACCCTGTATAATTTAGTGTCGTCAGCAAATTTGGCTACCTTGCTTTTTACTCCTACCTCTAGATCATTTATGAAGAGGTTGAAAAGCAGGGGTCCCAGTACTGAACCTTGGGGGACCCCACTCTTTACTTCCCTCCACTTGGAGAAGTGTCCATTTAGTGCTACCCTCTGTTTCCTGTCCCTTAGCCAGTTGCTGATCCAGGACAAGACCTGTCCCTTTATTCCATGACTGGTAAGTTTATTCAAGAGCCTTTGGTGTGGGACCTTGTCAAAAGCCTTCTGAAAGTCCAGATAAACAATGTCAACTGGATCCCCCTTATCCACATGCTTGTTGACACTCTCAAAAAATTCCAACAGATTAGTGAGACATGATTTGCCCTTGCAAAAGCCATGTTGGCTCTCCTTTAGCAGCGCCTTCTCTTCTATGTGCCTATTAATTCTATCTTTTAGGATGGTTTCCATCACTTTACCTGGGACACATGTCAAACTGACAGGGCGGTAATTCCCTGGATCACCCCTGGATCCTTTTTTGAAAATTGGTGTTACATTCGCTACCTTCCAGTCATCAGGCACAAAGCCTGATTTGAGGGAAAGATTATATATTTTGGCTAGGAGATCATTAATTTCATCTTTAAGTTCCCTGAGAACTCGTGGATGGATGCCATCTGGTCCTGGTGATTTGTTAGTGTTTAGTTTAACAAGACATGCAAGGACCTCCTCCCTGGTTATTTCTATCTGGCTTAATTCTTTGGTTTCCCTCCCTACGAAGATAGGCTCTGTTTTGGGCATGTGGCCTCTGTCTTCTTCAGTGAATACTGAAGCAAAGAATTCATTGAGTCTCTCTGCAATCTCTGTTTCCTCTTTAATAACCCCTTGCCTTCCATTGTCATCTAATGGTCCAATGGCCTTCCTAGTTGGGTTCTTACTTCTAATGTACTTAAAGAAGTCTTTGTTATTTCTCTGAGTATTTTTAGCTATACGCTCCTCAAAGTCTTGCTTTGCTTTCCTGATTGTTGCCTTGCATTTGTTCTGCCAGAATTTATGTTTTTGCCTGCTGTCCTCATTCGGACAAGCCTTCCATCTTCTAAATGAGCTTCTCTTGCTCTTGATCACTTCCCGAACAGCTCCTGTAAGCCACATTGGAGTCCTCTTGGACCTGGCAGTGCCCTTTTTCCTTTTGGGTATGCATTCCAATTGAGCCTCTGTTATTGTTTTTGTAAACAGCCTCCATGCCTCTTGGAGTGTTTGGACTCTCTCAATTTTCCCTTTCAGCTTCTTTTTTACTAGTTTCCTCAACTTTGGGAAATTTCCTTTTTGAAAATTTAAGGTCTCTGTGTTAGATTTTATCAGTGACTTGCGGTCTATGATCAAGTTAAACATAATTGAGTTGTGGTCACTGTTCCCTATTGGATCAGTCACATTAACATCTTGCACCAGATCCTGAGTATTACTCTAGTTGGGTCTTCAACCATCTGTCCCAGGGAACAATCATTTAGCATATCTAGGAACTTTATCTCTTTATCATGTGCTGAACAACAGTTCACCCAGTCTATGTGAGGGTAATTGAAGTCCCCCATTATAACCAGGCTTCCCTTCTTGGATGCCTCCTTTACAACATTCTCCAACTGCCAGTCTCCCTCAAGAGTTTGGGTCGGAGGCCGATAGTATATGCCTACTGTTAGACCATCCTTGTGGCCTGGTACTCTTACCCACAGAGCTTCTAATGGTGACTCCAAATCACCTAGATATTCCAATTCATACGATTTTATCACTTCTTTGACATACAAGGCCATACCACCTCCCATTTGCCCCTTCCTATCCTTCCTGTACAGTTTGTAGCCTGGTATAACTGTATCCCATTGGTTATCATCTGTCCACCAGGTTTCAGTGATACCAATAATATCAATATTCTTATCTATTGCTAAGTATTCCAGCTCCCCTATTTTGTTCCGGAGGCTTCTGGCATTTGTATACAAGCATTTATATATGCTTTTCTGACACAGTCTTTTGTGTCCAGTTGCATTGTTAGACTGCCTCTTGCATCCTTCTGCTAGAATGCTAGTGACTAGCTCCTCGCTCTGCTCAGTAAATTTTGCATCCTTGTTGCTTATTGTAGTAGGGCTGGTTCAGCCCTAGCCTCTTAGCTGTGTTTTCCTTTTTCTGCAGGTTTTCCATGATTTCATCTGTACCTGTGTTAAAAAGGCCTTCACTGTCAAAGGGAAGATCCTCTATGTGATGTCTGGCATCATCAGTCAGGCCAGCGGAGCGCAACCATGAGTATCTCCTAGTGACGATAGCGGTCTCCAGGCTTCTAGAGGCAGCATATATGGAGTGGCTAGCAGACCTGATTTGTTGTGCAGCTAGTAAGGAGCCCTCCTCCATAAGTGCCTTTGCCGCAGACCTGGAGTCCTCCAATATGGATTCAAGCAAGGGCTCCAATTTGTCCCATAGGTGTGCCTGATATGTGCCCATCATAGCCTGATAGTTCACTATGCGGATAGATAGTGATGAGGACGAAAACAAGCAATGCCCCAAGTGATCTAGCTTCTTACCCTCTTTTGAGGCTGGAATGGTGCCCTCGCGATTCCTAGCCTTGCCCTGGGCTGTCTTCACTACAATGGAGTTGGGAATTGGATTCTTTAATAGAAAACCAGATTCCTGATCGAAGACTCTGTAGAATCCTTCGATGCGTCGAGAAACATTCTGAGAAGTGGAGGGTTTTGACCAGATTTCCTTTCCCAGGTCAATGAGGGACGGGAGCATCCCCACGGAATACTCACTGCATGCCTTGCTGGGAGAAAGCTGAGTCCTGCTTTGTTGTGACGTGCACTGACGCGCACGGCCACCAGCCACTGCAGGCGCACTGCCATGCGGCCCCCTGCTTTCCAACTCTTGCTGCGTTAGCGTCTAGTCTCACCGCCACCACCTATGAGTGCAAGTGGGTGAGAGGCAAACTCCAACAACATGGATATGAACTAACACAACCAAACTGATCATGGGCGGTACCTTACGCAACGCTTCACTAACATAGTCAAAATCCAATTTTTTTCCTGACTAGCTACATTTCCCCCTGATTTTCCTCTGATTTCCAGACCATTTTTCTTTTTCCTGACTTTCCCCTGATTTCCAGGTTTTCCAGATTTTTGGCAACCCTGATCAAAAATTCTATTCAAGAGTCAATCTACTTGCCATCTTTACAATCTCAGCCTGCTTTCTTAACAGTACATTTTAGTGTATCTGATCAGTCTACCAAAAGGTATTTTCCTGAGAGACAGAATTTAATGCTGAGGTAAGAATTCAGGGAGGTGGAGCAGAGCGACTGGCATAACTATTGTGGTATATGTCACACAGTGCTGGACCAAAGCATTTTAACCATCTGTCCACTCCTTATCGCTGTGGCTGTTTAGTTTTCTTGAGATATCAGCTCTTCCTGTGTTCTGCTTTTTTAAAAAAGGGTTTTACCTTTGCACCATAGCACAAAACTGAAAACTCAAACAAAACAACATTAAATTAGAAAGCACTGTGTTGAAAACCTGAAGATTTGAGAATGAGGAGAAAATAAACAAGGAGGGAAAGGAAGAAAGAGTGAGGAAGGTAGAAAAGGCAGAGCAGCAAAAACTTATCAGTCTGTATTTGGAGAGAGATATCAGAGAACTATATGTGTGTGGATAGACAGCACTTGGAGGAATCAGCGCATCACAGAACATGCAAGAATAAAAATCCTCTGCATGAGTGGATGCCAAAATCAGGATGAGCTGTTCAAATGTGCAGCAACAAAATACCAGAACAATTAAGAGCAACTCCAGAATAGCCAGAGACAGCACCGCAATGAAGATGAAACCTTCATTGCCCAAGAGTCCTTCAATGCCGAGCTTTTGTTCCACTCTCCTTGCATCCATAATCTGGCACTTCATCCTGGAAGAAACTTAGTATGACAAAGGCAAACTCCTTTGTTTGGATGCACCTCAGGACAAATCAACAAATAGTTCCCTGTCCCCCAATTCCAGGTACATTGTGGCAAAGTTATCTTGGCACCTGAGGTAAACACAAATAAATTGAATAATCATTTTCTGCCCTTTTGTGATGTCCATGTCACCTGCCACTTCCCTCTTCCTAACGGTGGGGCTGGACCTGCTCTATTGAGTGCCAAGAAATGTTGATCAGTCAAATATTTTTCCTCTTTATTACACTGACAGCTTCCTTTGCCTGTGATCTATAATGCAACCTCTCTTTTAATCAATTTTACTTTTGACAGGTTGTTGACACTTTAAGAAAGGGACTGCAGTGGCTCACGTGGTTAAGATGCTGAACTTGCTGATTGGAAAGTTGGAGTTTGATTCCCAGGTACTACATGACAGAGTGAGCTCCCGTCTCTGTCCCAGCTCCTGCCAACCTACCAGTTTGAAAGCAAGAAATTGCAAGTAGAAAAATTGGGACCACTATGGTGGGAAGGTAAACAGCATTCCATGCGCTCTGGTGTTGAGTCATGCCTGCAACATGTCCTCGACTCCTCGGAAATGTCTGCAGACGCAGCCAGACAGCGCTGGCTCTTTGGCTGTAAATAGAAATGAGCACTGAACCCTAGAGTCAGATACATCTGGCTTTTGAGCAAGGGCAACCTTTACCTTTACTGACACTTTATGGCAGAGGTGACCAACCTTGGTCAGGCTTGGGGATGAGCAATTTTGTTCACCCAGGATCCTCTGGCAATTGCACTGATTACAAGGAGGCAGTGCCGGATATTAGTCATATATAGCAAGAATAGCAAATGCTATGGGCACTGCATCTCTGGGGTCCACCCACCCACCCTTCCCTGCCCCAGTGCATCCTGGCTTTATTCCCCATGGAGAGCGGGAGGAGGAGAAGCCTGCTCTCTCTCTCCCACCAACTCTAGGCAGCCGGCTCTTGCGCTCCCAGGAGCGAGGCTGCCTTCCTTGCCTTGCCTGCCAGCCTGCCTTGTCGCCTGCCCAGTAGGCATGCAAGGCTGGGGAGGGGGGACAGAGAAGGGGAAGGAAAGATGTTTCCTCAGTCAAAAGCAAGCCAATGCATTTAAAGGGGAAAAGCCCTCGCTACCACCACCCCTTAGGCATTCTTGCCTCTGATCTTCTCTTCCTTCCTCCACTTGTTCCGCCCCTCATGGAACCACTTCAGTGGGAACTGGGAAGGTAAACAGCATTCGGTGTTGAGGTGAGGCATGGCTGCCACATGTCCATGTTAATGTCTGCAGATGCAGACAGCGCTGGTTCTTTGGCTAATAAACAGAGATGAGCACTGAACCATAGAGTCAGATACTACTGGCTTTCGAGCAAGGGTGACCTTTACGGTACCTTTATTTTAATGTTAGTGCACCCCCTCAACCTCTTACATGAAAGTAAACGAATGGGAGAGGTGGGAAAAGGGGACCCTTCTTTTTTGATCATATTAGAGAGTAACCAAAATAAAAACAGTAAACAAAACAGAAAAAAAAAGACAAAAATATTGTGGCCCCTTAAAGACTAACTCCTATACAGTATTTAAATGTGGGTTTTCAAGGATGAAATCCACTTCATCAGATATAAGAGTGAGGCCTCATGGCATCAATTTATACACATCAGTTACACAATGATTGGCCAGCCTAACAGAAAAGTAACATCAATGTTTTACAGTTTTGATTTTTGAATTTTAAGAAGTTGTATATCTTAAGTGATTTTTTAATATTAAAGAGACATAAATTTATTTAAATTAAAAAATATGTTTAAATTAAATGCTGTTGTATAATGCAGCCACACCTTTATTAATAAATATTGTTTCATGTACCTTTGATATTACATTTAGATTCTTATTTTTACTCTCCTACATGTAGTTTTCATAATTTCAAATATATACAGTAATATACCAGCACAGTATGTTATGAACTCAGATATGTTATATTTTTAATACATTTTAAGTATTTTGGGTTTTTTAAATGTAGAAGTAGTAGTAGTAGTAGTAATAATAATAATAATAATAATAATAATAATAATAATAATAATAATAATAATAATAATAATAATAATAATAATAATAATAATAATAATAATAATTTCATGTCAGAAATTATTCTAGCACCTGCCAACCTAGCAGTTCGAAAACAAGAAATTACAAATAGATGAATAGGTACCACTTTGGTGGGAAGGTAAACAGTGTTCCGTGCACTCCGGTGTCTAGGCATGCCTGCCAAATTACCATGGAAACATCTGCAGACACAGACAGAGCTGGTTCTTTGACTATAAACAGAGATGAGCACTGAACCCTAGAGTCAGATACTACTGGCTTTCAAGCAAGGGCGACCTAATGTTAGTGCCCCCCCCCAAAAAAAACCCCCTCTTACATGAAAGTAAACGAGCATTGAATGTGATTTACTTAGAGAAATTAACTTGACTAGTGTTATCTCTAAATTTTCCCACATTAAATCGAGAAACGTTTGTTTTTACTAGTGGTATTTTATGGGTATCCTAAATCTAAGCAAGGGCTCCTTGACATGATTTGCTATGGCCCCCGTGCTGACTTAATCCAGTATTGTGAGGAGGAAAGGAATGAAATATAAAATTAGAAATTCAACTCAAGATTTTAAAATGTTAGATTATGTAGGAAGATCTTGGAGGAGGCTGACCGAGGACTGGGAAGGGGGCACAAAAACAGCCTAGTGGCCTGCGTGAAGCCCCAAGGACGGGGCAGCTCTACCTGAAGGGGTTGTTGAGCTGAGGGTAAAGCATTGGATGCCAGATGCTGCTGCACACCTGAGCAAATAAGGAAACCTTCCCTTTTCAAAAGGAAAACACTATGCAAATGTCCAGGGCCATAATTTCTGAAGTCTTTGTGAAAGACTTCTGTGTTGGGATGAGGTAGTGCTTGCACTTTAGGAGAGACATTTAGGGCTAAAGGCTGCCATTATAAATATAAATGTCATAAACAGCCTGCAAGTAATTGCAGTATCACATCATATACCCCACATATAAAGGTCTCTAAATAAGAGTGCACCCAGGACAGAACTTTAGTGTAGATGTTCAGGGCCACACCCAACCAAATAAGCAGGACAGCCCTCTCCTCTTGGCACACCATCTGGCTTACTATCTTTTGAAGCAATTAACAAGGTGCACCAATTGATTCCCAAAGACTCTTTTCTTCTTTGTGAAAGTTCCTCCATTGTTGGCTGAACAGCTTGCCTACAAAGAGTACAGAGCTGGTGTCTCTCATTTTTTGCCATATTGTATCTGGTAAGATTCATCTTGTATTTATCTGTTGAGTCTATAGATCCATGTGTCCATTGCTGCTTTACTTCTTATAGTATGATTTCCTAGTTTATAGGAGTTTTGCATAAATTCCTGGATACACACTCAAATTGCTGGCTTGCCTAAAGGTGCCTTGGGACTAGAACAAAAAAGTTGTCTAGTCACTTTTTGGAGTGAAATCTCTCTCATGCTTGGATCACAAAACGTCCATGGTTAAAGATTAGTGTCACTGAAGGCTTTGCTCAGGGAGGCAGTTTGTGGATTTGAGATAATTCAGCTAGTGCTTAACTTCTTCGATGGAGCAAAGCTTATGCTTGCTGGAATGTTTGTTTCTTAACCATTGATTTTTTATGATGCACATTTGTGGCAATTAGTTGTATAGTCTGGTTATAGGCAAGAGTTCTTCGCATATCAGCAAAAATCTAGAATACAGCATCATCCTGAGGGACTGACTGGTAAAATGTCTCATCGACACTATTGTTATATTTACATGTTTGGCTTTGTGGAGAAATGGCTAGATTTACATGTTCCAGGTAAACTGGTAGTAGAAAGAATCAGCAGAGCTTTGGTAAAACCAAGGTCTATTGCAAGCCTGTTGATGTTAAAAGTTACCATTTTAAGTGTGGAAGAAGACTGGCAGAATTGGTGTGATTAGTTGGGATATCTTTAGGAGGCTGTTTAATGAACCTTTTCTTTTAGGTTCCCCCCTATTTTCTTCAATACAAACTAGGCACACCAGTTTAGGAAGGATATCAACAAATTGGAATGTGTCTAGAATGGCAACAAAGATAGCAAAAAAGTCTGGATACCTGTGAGGAATAATGATGGGAGTTGGACATGCTTAGACTGGAAAAGAGGGGACCCGAGAGGTGATATACCCATATCTTCCATATTGAGGACTATCACATGGAAGATGGAGAATCTTGTTTTCTGTGGTTCTAGAAAATAGGATGTAATGAATTGAAATAGGGAATTTTGCTTTTAATAAGTAAAGTAGTTTCTTAGAAGTCTTAATTTCTAGGCAGGGCTAGAGAAGCCTGGGAATTTGGCCTTCAAGGCAGGGGCTGGATAGTTTACTTTGAATGTAGTCATAACAGGCTGAAAACTGTGAGAACGGAACTAAGATGATGGTCATTTTATGCTTCGCTTTAATTGGTTAAAACCCTGGAAGAGGAGGGATGAATGGAATAGATGGGTTTTGTTATATTGGAATGTGGGAGAGAAACTCCATAATTTTGCCATGCCTTAGGATTGCTTGTCATGATGCGTGCTGGTGAGTAAACAATAGCAAAATGTAGTCAAATCTGTTAAAGCCTGGGCTAGACCAGAGAAATATAGCTAGATATGCTTTTCTTGTTTTATTCTGGAAAAGGGGTGAGCAAATTGTTTCTATATTCTATCTTATGCCATATCACGAACCTTCCTAAATAAATCTGATTGCAACCAGAAGAAGCCGTATTTGTTTCTTATAGAGCTAAGATGATGGGAGAAATTCTAGTTTCTTTATTTCATTATTCATAAAGCTCCCATTAAGTTAATCCACACTGCAGGTCCTACCTGATCTGGCTGGTTTGTAAGCATAAACTGTCAGTGATTGAAACCTATCATAGATTTCTCTAGCCTGGAGCAGGACCGCAGGTACTCTGAAGGAGCAGAAAAGTTGTTGTGGGCTTCTGGAAGGGGTACAGATCTCTGGAAGGTGGAATGAGTCCTATGATAATAGAGTAAGTGTTGAAGCTTATCCTTACAAGGACCTGTAGTGATGGGTTCAAATGACCAAAAAGAGAATTCCAGTGAAACATTAGCACAAATGTCTGACAGTAGAATGGATGGCCACATAAAGTTATGTGCTGTCATCCAATGCAGGTTTTAAACTGAAGTTGGACTGCCAACCTGTTGGGGCTACTTTAGCTGTGGATTTCCTATACCGACAAGTGTTTGGAATACATGACCATTGGGATACCTCCCAACTTTACAATTCAGTGATTCTCTGATAATGGGAAAGGTTTCCTTCCTCTTTTCCCACCCACTGCATATTCCGTTCTACTCCTTTAATCATTGTGCCTTATGGCTCACCTTTCCAGCCCCACTGTAAGGTTTTTTTCCCTCAGAACTCACCTTTTTTTACTCCCTCAACTGCCTTCCTTTTTTCCTCACAAACTTTTTCATTTACTTTCCCCTCAAATTCCAATTTCTCTGTGCATTAACTGCCTTGTGCTCTTCCCTTGGACAGTATGCATCTAGCTTCCTTTCTTCTCAGCTTTCTTCCATCTCCACCGCCCCTGGATTTTCTTGCGGCTGGGGCGAAGAGGTTGCTGCGGTGCCGGGACCCTCCACCATTGCTGGCGTCCTATGCCCCAGGCCAGGGAACAAAAAGCTGCTAAGGCGGTGCACGGCAGGACTTCGCTGCTGCCGCCCTCGGATTTGCCTATGTTCGGAGTGGAGAGGCCGTTGTACTATTGTATTGTTGTATTGTTTTATATTATGATATGTGCTTTTGTAGGATGAATATGGTATAATTATTGTCTATATTGTATATTGTATTATTGTGTTTACTGCATAATATTGTGTGAGCCGCCCGGAGTCGGGTTTCCTGATTGGGTGGCATACAAGTGTGAGAATTAAATTAAATTAAATCTCAGAATTGTACAAGATATTCAGCCTAGTCTATATTACAGTTTTGTCTTGCTTCATAAAAAGCTATATTAAAACTACAATACAGCTTTGAAGAACATATTTATCAATCACTGGTGATGTTGGGGTACATGGAAAGAGCTCCCTCTAAGACTGTGGTATTTTTACACCACAATTGGGCGTACCCTGTCGATGGCAACCTTATGTTGCCTGCTAATCTTTCTAGGTCAGGTGAAAGGAACTGTAGAATGAACTCACCAAAATGTGCCTTCATTTTGGCAGTTTAACATCTGGCCTAGACATGGAAGATGGAGAAGACCCGTGATGTGGAATGATAATGTGTATTCCATCTTATTGTACCATCTCAGCCACTAGGTGTCAGACGTTTCACTTCTACAAAATAATACAATATGTATTTTAGGAAGAGAATTCCAAATAATTAAATCATTAAAATGAATAATAATAAATAATTATAATGGATTGTTTAGTATTATTTTAGCTGTATACCAGTTTTACTGTGGATTGGAGGTCAAGAAATAATACAGGGAAGGAAATATTCACCTATATGTTATATTTGTAATATTTTTCTGGATAAATTCAATAACAGTTTAGTTTGAGCTACACAGAAGCTGCTGGTTTTTGTGTGTGACTTTTTCTGAGTTGTTAAAATTATATTTTTCTACTATTATGTGTCGTTCTAATATTTTATTTCAAACTGCTATCAATACCTGTCAAATAAACTATTTTTAAAAGTTATATCTCAGTGTTTTCTCTCACTGAATGAATTAGGAGTTGCCAGCCTGAGGAAAAGTGAAGTATTGAATTTGGAAACAACATTTCAATGGGTAATAAAGCCACCTCTGGGGATAGGTTGTTCACTCTTTACCAATAAATACCCCATGGTAGGGGCAGTGTACTTTCAGAGATTGGGAAAGTACTTTACAAATAAAAGTAGTTCCTCTTGCTCATTAAAGAGGTTTAAAAATGATTTGTTGTTAAAATGTTTAAAAAGTAACTTGTGCTAAGCATGCATGCATGTTTTATTTCTATTTTATTTTTTTACCTCTCTCTGCTTCTTTCTTTGCAGGTGGATGGGAGGGAACTTAGTATTAGCAAGAAACCTTGGCTGGTTTTACCTGAGATAACACTAAGCTCTGCCAAAGCAGTGACAAAACAATCACACAGGGAGCAACTACATTGGCCACGTAACCTGCAATTTCCATCAGATTTGGCAAGGACTATATCGAATTTAAAAAGCTACACAATGTAAAGTTAAGTCCTGTCAGGTTCATCTCTGTTCATCAGGGAATTGTCACTTTCTGAAAGGGGTGACTTTATTTTCCTTCGATTTGGCTTTCTGGCATATGTAATTCCCTGATCCACTCTGCCAGTTAAGAGATATGTCACTGTAGACGAGAAATAAAAATAAATTTTGAGAAGATTAGTTGGTACCACAGCTGCTGCCATACCAGTAGTCTTGGGGGCAGCACAGAGCAATGATTAACTAGGGACCTTCTCATTGCCATCAGTCAAGAGCGTGATCAGAAGAGGCAAAGAGGGGTCCCGGCCTGCAGCTTTAACATCTGGTCTGCAAGGGGCTGTGGTGGCACAGTGGTTAAGAAGCTCACCTTGTTAGCTAGAAGGCAGGCAAGTTGGCAGTTCAAGACCTGGGTACTGCATGACAGATTGAGTGCCTGTCTCTGCCCCAGCTCTTAGGGACAAGAAAGGAGCCTTATTTGGGTGTTCCCTGCTTCTGTAAAAATCCTTTCAACCCAGAATAATTTCTGACACGAAATTATTACTATCTGGTCTGCATTCCACTACTGCCTCCTGGACAAGCTTGACTCTCCCCCTGCTTTCCTTTTTTTTTAGATCCACGAAGCTCCACATACTTTGAAGGAGCCCCGCTGGGCAGTGTCAAATATCCTGTATTGCCCAGGAAAACCCATAATTTAGAGCCCCTCTTCCCACCATCATGTATTTTTTAAATAATTTCCCATATTTTTTAAAACAATCCAGGGGCATGTAAAACTCCCATATATTATTGTGTTATATCTTTATTCATGAGGTGTGTGGCTCATACCAGAGCAGAAGAGTGTTGGGCTCCCCCTGGTGGAGGAAGAACCACCACATAGGCATGACTACTTTCCCTCACGGGGGGGAAAAAGCAGCCAACAAGCCAGGCTTACTATAATAATTCTATTTTAAATTTCCCTCTATTCTCCCCCTATTCGACTTCATTTCATATTATGGTGATTTTTCATGGAACTGTTTTTTACACTTTAGTCAGTTAATTGTCTACTGTCTTAGCGTTTTGTGCCTCAATTTCATTTTTTAAAACTTTGTATTTGAGAGAAAACATGGAAGTATCCTGTTTATGCTGTATGCAAATATACTTGAAGCTGATTGGCTCATTGACTTCCCTTTAACACCCTCTTTCCCAGGAGAGAGAGGGCTTTGAGTATATTTGCATACAATATAAACAGCATACTTCCATGGTTTTCTCTTAAATACAGAGTTTAAAAAATGAAATTGAGGCACAAAATGCTAAGACTGTAGACAAAAAGAAAACCTCATTTACCTACCTTTCTACTGTGCCAAAACATGGTCCAAGAACCTGAAGAATGCTGCAAAAATCCTAGGAATGCTTCCAAAAATTCTGACGAAAAAATTCAAAAAATCCAAAATCACACTCAAAACTACTCCTTAACACTCTTCACCTTGTGCAAAACTCACAAGAGCAATGCATGCATGCATTCTACCTTTTATACTGCCCAGGCACAATGCAACCTGTGAAAACCCCCAATGCCTCATACAAAGTTGCAGCGACTTTGTATGAGGCAACCTTTTCCAAGGAATTAGGCGATGTGGTATGAAGCGGACTTTGCATGAGGTATTACTGTACTACCACTTTTCAACCCATCCATGTTCCAGCCTGAACTTCTGAAGCCCTGGAGTTAGAGGGAGACACCCAGAGTGTCAGGCTATTGGAAATATGATTTGAACCCAGGAAAGTGAGACCTTGCGAGGGAGTAGGGACAATTGTTGGGAGTTCAACGGCACAGCTCAGTGCTAGTGGCTGGGCAAGAGGGAGAGGAGAAGAACATTTGTGGGGACCAAGAGGAAGGAAGAAGCTGAGAAACTGGGGATGATATTGAACCCAGTGCAAAATTTATAGTTTGGAATATTGCAGTGGTATAATTAATTATTTTCTGTGCAGACTATTAAAATGGTATCAGCAACAGAAATTGCTGCACCATGGTTTAAAACAGGGGTGCCCAAACTATGGCCTGTGGGCTGGATCCGGCCCCCGACACCAATTCATCCGGCTCACAAAGCCTTTGTTGCTCCCGGGAATGGAAGTACCGTATTTATTCGTGTATAACGCGCAAAATTTTATACCAAAAAAAGAAATCAAAGTTTGGGTGCGCGTTATACACGAGGACTGGGTGAAGGGGAGGCGGGGGGTGGCTTTGAACCCCGGGGGAGGTGCTACCGCCAGCCACCCGCGCTCCCGGGCCGCGCAACTCAAGAAGCCGGCAAGGGTAGGCACGGAGCACGCCACGGCCCTCCTCCCGAGCGGCGGGTATCCCCCATGAACCGCTGCCGTCACTCACCCGCACGCACCCGCCGGAACGGTAAGGCAACCCACCGGGGGGAGGCGCTAACGCCAGCCACCCGCGCTCCCGGGCCGCGCGACTCAAGAGCCGGCGCCGGGTAGGCACGGAGCACGCCACGGCCCTCCTCCCAGGCGGCGGCAGGCGCCCAGGTCCCGCTGCCGCCGCCGCTCACCTGCACGCACCCACAGGGACGAGACGGGAACCTTCCGGGGGAGGCGCTACCGCCAGCCACCCGCGCTCCCGGGCCGCGCGACTCAAGAGCCGGCACTGGGTAGGCACGGAGCACGCCGCGGCCCTCCTCCCCGGGCGGCGGCAGGCGCCCAGGTCCCGCTGCCGCCACTCACCCGCACGCACCCGCCGGAACGGTAAGGGGGAGGCGCTAACGCCAGCCACCCGCGCTCCTGGGGCCGCGCGACTCAAGAGCCGGCACCGGGTAGGCACGGAGCACGCTGCGGCCCTCCTCCCCGATTGTCGTCTAGCGCCCAGGAGCTCCACCCGCCGCTGCCCCACTGGAATGGTACGGGAACCCTCTGGGGGAGGCGCTACCGCCAGCCACCCGTGCTCCCGCGCCGCGCGACTCAAGAGCCGGCAAGGGTAGGCACGTTTCTTATGTCAATTTCAATGCGTGGTGTGAAACAAAATTTTATACCGAGGTTTCATGGAAAATTAGGGGTGCGCGTTATACACGAGTGCGCGTTATACTCGAATAAATACGGTAAAACACGCCATACGGGTATGTTTTACTTCCGCTTCTGGGAGTGATGAGAGCTTTGTGGGCTGGATGAATTGGTGTTGGGGGCCAGATCCAGCCCACAGGCCATAGTGACTGACCCCCTGAACTACGTGGTCAGCCCACAGCCTGAAAAGTTTGGGCACCCCTAGTTTAAAAACTCTTAATCAACTTGAATAAAATGCACCAAACACTATTTATGTAGGGAAGCCTTCTGTGTATATATACTGCAACATTATGGCAGTTTTATAGCAGTTTAACTGTCACAGGTATATCCTGTTGAATCCAGACATCTGAAGTTTGGTGAGGCCCTTGGAATTCTTTGACAGAAAGCCTTATGGCACTTATCTGAACCACAAATTTAGAGAATGCAAAGTACCTTTCCAAACAATAAATCCCAGGATTCTGTAAGACAGAACCATGGCAGTTAAAGTGGCATTAATCTGCTATCAGTCTGTAGTGTAGATGTACTCTTGCTCAAGTTCATCCATTGAAATTCCTGGCACTGGAAAATGGTTTCTCACAGACAAACCTAATATTTCAGATGCTATTCTACCCTGGCTCTGTTCTATAAAATATGCAGACATAGGTTGTCTGGAATTGGAACCTATTCTGTTCATGAGGATCTGAAGATCATCCTAGTCTCACTTGATGCTTAGCTTTGGAATTGTTCAGATCTACAGCCAAACACTATGATGGTGGCCCACTGTGGATATGAAACTGCTGGGGCTTAACTGAACCTTCTAGCTTTTGCTCATCCCCTGGGGCAAAATCTGTCAGTGTTATCTGATGTCATCATTGTTTCTTTGCATTGTTAAGAAGCACATCACACCATGTGCATCCTGAGTTTTGATCCTAGCCATTCTGCATTTCCACTTTCATCTCTGGAATGGCAGGCTATAAATAAGAATCCTGCTTGGGATTGACATTTTAACTGATGAGGAAGAATGACTGACATTTAGACAAATAGAGGGGTGTGTGTATGTGAGTCTATGTGCTGCAGCTTTGCTATGTCCTTCCTTGGTAAAAAAAGTTGTGTTCTACTGAGTACCAGCCATAACCATCAGCTCAAAATGCTTCAAAGGCTATTGAAGCAATACCATAGATGGATATGGTATTGTTTTGTTTTCATCTTGGATTTTTTGTATATTTTTAAAGCAAAAACCAAATTAGCCTCCCCCAGGCTAGAATTTACATTTTCATGAAAGAAGAAATAATTCTGTTTTCCATGTGCCATACAATTCCACTTTTCTTTTGCAGATTAATGATTATTAATTGTAGGTATTTACTCCCTTCCTAGGCTTATCCTGTATTAAACCACAGTTGGTGCAGATTGAGTGGATATTTATGATCATTCTTTTGCTGTCTTACACTTTTAGCACTGCTTTGTAAACTTATTCATTTGGGAGACTACTTCATTTCTTCATGTCTGAGAGAGCTTTTTAAAATTAATATCATGTGCTTTACATGAGACTGTTGTCAAAAAAAGATCTTTCTAGGGATTATAATTGGTCAAAATGTCGTTACCATGATGTTGCCTTACACAGTTACCAGGGTGGAATCATGCAATGCTATGTCTGAAACAGTGCTACTGGTTCACTATGTGTTTCTGAGCCAAATTCAGGATGCTGATTTAATTACTTCTTAGACTTAGACCCTCCCATGCTATGTAGCATATTGGGCAGCTAGGGATCTCCAGCAGCTTTAATCTTGGGCAAGTGCTTCAGCCTCCTCCCATGTCATTTTCAGGGTCTTCAAGTCTCCCATGAAAGTTCTGCACCATGTATTTTGAGGGCATCTTTGTTGTCATTTGGCATTAGGAGGAGTCCAACCCATTGCCACTTTAGGGATCCTGTTTTTCTCCATATGGAAAATATGTCTAGCCATTTGGAGTCTCCTTCATGCAATGATATTACTGTAATTTCCACTCCTTTGAAGCACCTCCTCATTGGTAACGTGGTCAAAATATCAATTCTTTAAAATTAGGCAGAGGCACCTCTGCTGGAAGACACCAACTCTCCTGTTGATACTTGATGCCTTTCAAATCTCGCAGGCATAGATGACTATCTGGGTCACTATGGAAATGAGAAAACAGAGTTTAGTTTGATGATTCCATCTCTGCATCTCCATTTTGAGCAATCACACTGTCCAAATAAGTATATTTCTCCACTTTCTTTAGCTGTTGTGACCTGAGTATGATTCTGTGCATCCCAGTTGTGGAGTTCACATGCATGACCTTCGATTTCTCTGCATTTATCGTAAGGCCAATTTTCTTTGCTTCTTTATCCAGGGCAGTTTGTCACCTGTTGTAGTTTCATCTCACCTTCCTCAAGGAAAGTGATGTCATTAGCAAAATCTACGTCACCAAGGCAATTTTGGTCAGAGCAAGGAATGCCTATGCCATTACAGGCTGGTCATCGTATAACTTAGTCAGGGGCCATGAGGAAGAGGAACGGAGATAAAACACAGCCTTTCCTAACCCCAGTAGTAATCGTGAATAAGTCTGTATGACTGTTCTCAGTCTTAACACAGCAGCTTGATCATAGGATGTCTTTAAAAGTGGTAATGAAGTTTTTTGGTATGCCGTTCAGACGCAGGATCTGCCAGAGAGACTCTCGATGCACACTGTCAATGCTTTCTTGAAATCAATGAAATTAATGGCCAGTGGATGCCAATACAGTAAAACCCCTACTTAGGAAAAAAAGTCTGTTCCATAGGCTTTTGCATAAATTAGTTTTTTATGTAACTTGAAGCAAACCCATAGGGATTTTTTTTATGTAACTCAAAGCAAACCCATAGGAAATCATGTAAATCGGGACATGGTTTTAGCACAAAATCATTATGTAAGCTGAATTTATGTAACTCGAGGCATTTGTAAGTCAGAGTTTTACTGTACTCAATACACTGTTCTATGATGTTTTGTAAGGTGAAGATTTGTTCACTGCAGAATCTTGCACTGTGGAATCCGGCTTACTATCAGAGGTTGGTTTAAGGCACTTTGCAGCCGCCTAAAGAGGACTACACAAAAGGCCTTGCCAGACACTAAGAGGAAGGTAATGACTTGCCAGTTTATACATTCAGAGATGTTACCTTTCTTATGGACTTTGACAACTGCTGCTCCTTTTCACCAGTCTCCTGGGACTATACCACTTTGCCAACATCTATTAAACAGTTTTGTCAACACTTTCACCATAGCCTGGCCACTCTGTTTTAAGATCTTTGCAGGCATTTCATCCAAGCCAGCTGCCTTGTTGCTTTTAAGGCTTTTAATAGTGATCGTTACTTCTGTGGTGATCTTGCTAGTATCTACTTGGTGCTCCTGTTGGGTATGCTCATCCTTAAAACTACAGTAAGGCCCTGGGTTACGGATACCTCGGGTAACAGAAAACTCAACTTATAGTAGGAAATTCTGAGGAAATCATGTCCTGATTTACGGAAAAAACTCGTGTTACAGAATGGGTTTCCCCAGAATACATTGCATCCAGGAGGGTTTAAAATGGCAGCCCCATGCCATTTTTGAGTCTCTGGATGGCATGAATAGTCCTGTCTTTGGGAGGAATTTGAGTGGGGTTTTTTGTGAGGAAGCCGCCAGCGAGCGAGGGGAGTTCCCTCGCCCGCTGCTGGCTTCTTTAGCAAGTGAGCCCAGAATGTGGGCTCCATCAGTGGCCGGGCAAACCACTCCTGTTTGTAACCCTCCCAGACAGGGAGGCACGCCCGATGCTGACCCTCAGGATGAAGCATCAGAAAAGGTAGGGAGCTTAGCTTTGTTGTTTGCATTGTGTGCTCTGCATTTTTTGCCTTTTTAAAAAGCTTGATCGATCTCCCCAGCTGGTGAGTGGCTGGTGGAGGAGGAGGGGGTGTTCTTAGAGGATTCCCCTTTCTCTCCCACACCTCAATCAATCTCTAAGAACCCCCCCCTTCCCCACCCCAGCCGCTGACCAGCTGGGGAGATCGATTGAGGTGCGGGAAAGGGGAATCCTCTAAGAACACCCCCACTTCTCCACCCCAGCCAGTCACCAGCTAAGAAGATCGATCAAGGTGCAGGAGAGAATCGTGTCTGGCATTTTTTTATGGGGGGGGGGGGGGGGTTGAATATTTTTGGAGGGTTGGGAACATTTTTTAAACATTTTAATGCATTCCTATGGGAGATTGTGTTTCGGGTTACAGAAAAACCTCTTTATGAAAACTTTCCGGAATGGATTAAATCCATAACCTAGGGTTTTACTGAATGTGTAATGGTTGGGTCTGGCTGATTAAGAGTTTCCTGGAAATATTCAAACCACCTTTTATTTTGTTCTTGGGTGGTCAAGGGCTTCCCGCACTTATCCTTGATTGGAACACTGGGCCTGTTTCTTGTTCCAATCAATTTGCTGGCAAAAAGCTTTCCCAGACACTGAGAGGAGGGTAATGCCCCACCAGGTGGTACATTCAGAGATGTTACCTTTCTTAGGGACTTCGACTATTGCCCCTTTTTTGCCAGTTTCCTGGAACTACTGTAAAACACTTTGCCAGCATCTATTAAACAGTTTTGTCAACTCTTTCCCCATAGCCTGGCCATTGTGTTTTAAGATCTCTTGTTGCTGATTTACCTTGCCCTAAACAACATGGCTGTTATGTATTGAATGAATGTTGCAAGGTTCCCTTTAACAGATTGTATCCAGTCAATGTATCCAATTGTATCTAATCAGAGACACATTGTAACAAGCTGTATAAGGATGTGAGCTAAGTGGCCACAGGTGGCAGTAGCGAGCATCCGGCTTACATGGTACAGATTCTCCAAATACCTGCAGAGCGGGAAACCTTTCCGCCACACCGCACCTGGAGAAGATGGGTGTGACAATTCATGACGTCATGTGGACAGTAGCCAATGAGCTACCACACCGGGATATTCAAATGTACAGTGTACTATAAATAGAGCTTTTTGTCCGCCATTACCACATGTTCACCCTGACCATCACGCAATAAAGTTGTGTTAAGCCCTACTGTGGCTCCTTCTTTCGTCTTCTTTGCAAGACACCAAATTGGCGACGAGGATGGGATGGCGTCCCGAAAAGTGAACATCGCGCCTTTCGACACCACGAAGCCAGAGAAATGGGAACTCTACGAACAGCAGTTCCTATATGCGATGGACCTCGAGGGCATCAAGGAAGAAGCCCAGCGCCGAGCATTCCTGCTGGCCCAGTGCGGCCTGGAAATGCTAGAGCTGGCAACGAACCTCCTGACGCCGAGGCCGCTCAGGGAAGTACCCCTAGATGAGATCCTCACTGAGCTGAGGAAACACTTTCGCTCGAAAGTGTTGGTGTTCCCGGCAAGGCTGACCTTTCAGCAGCAGTGCCAGCGGGCCGGTGAGTCCGTGGCCGACTTTGTGGCAGCTCTGAGGGTAGCTGCCGTGCCTTGCCAGTGGGGAGCGTCCCTGAGTGAGGCGCTGCGAGACAGGCTCCTGCTGGGCCTGAGAGATGAGGGGGCCAGGAAAAAACTACTGGCCAAGGACAAGAGCATCTCCTTCAAGCATTGCCCAAGCCGCCAAGTCAGTGCAACAAGGCAAGTGGGTGTGCCAGGCGAGGGCCGTGGCAGCTGGGGCCCCCCCGCCAGTGGTCCCAGTCCACAGCTGTTCCTCCCATGGAGAGCAGGGGCCCTCCGAGTCCACCACGTCCGCCTCCGACTTCAGCAAGGACGACGACATGCAGCGGGTGCAGAGGAGACCAGAGGTTCGAGACCATGCCAGAGAGGACCACCGCTGCAACGGATGTGGGGCATCCCACGACCGGAGCCGATGCCCATTCCAGAAGGCGGAGTGCCACAACTGCGGGCGGTGCTGGCACATCGCAAAGGTCTGCAGGCGGCGTCAGGACGATGGCAAGGGCCAGGTGGAACAACCCCAACGGAGAGCAGACAGGGTCAGCAGGATCTTCGACGACAATGAGCTGCAGGAGCACCACGTGTCTCGACAAGTTCCCGACAACCACGACCAGGCAGTTCATAGCATGCCTTTGAGGCACGCCCTTTTTTGTTGAGGTACTGATACAAGGGGTCCCAGTTAGGATGGAGATAGACTCGGGGTCGTCGTACTCCATCATCTCCCACCGGGAATTTTTGCGCATTCCCCCAAAGTCACGCCCCAAGCTGAAGGCCCTAAAGTCTAATCTATGGGACGTTCAAGGGAAAAGTATCCCAGTGTTGGGGGTGGGGGAGTTCAAGGTGAAGTTCAAGGGGCGCGCCGCGCAGTTGCCCCTAGTAGTCTTAAGGGAAGCGTCCTGCTGCCTCCTGGGGACACAGTGGTTTGGCCCCCTGGGGGGTTTCATTGGAGGCATACACGCCGTGCAGGCTGACCCGATCATGGAGGTGTGCAACGCGCAACCTGCCATCTTCAAGAAGGGCCTCGGGAAGTTCAAGGGGCCCCCAGTTTCATTCGACATGGATCCCGACATCCGGCCCATCAGGCTCAAGCCACGGAGAGTGCCTTTTGCACTAAAGGACAAAATTGAGACTGAACTGGACAAACTGGTGGGTCAGGGGATTTTGGTACCTGTGGACTCCGCCGAATGGGAAACCCCCATCGTTACGGCGCTTAAGGCTAATGGGGAGGTCAGAATCTGCGCTGACTAGAAGTGCACGATTAACAAGGCAATTCACCCAAATGCGTACCCGGTGCAGGTAGTAAGTCACCTGTTAGCAACTTTGCATGGGGGGAGGTGTTTCGCCAAGCTAGATTTAGCATAGGCATATCAACAATTAACGGTGACCCCAGCTGCAGCCGCCGCTCAAACCATTTTTACCCATAAGGGAGCCTTTAAAGTAATGCACCTTCAATTCGGCGTGAATTCAGCTCCAGGAATTTTCCAGTCCCTCATGGAAAGATTGTTGAAATGGCTCCCAGGTGTTTTCCCTTACTTTGACGATGTTTTGATAATGGCAGGGGGGGGGAACAAGAATTGCCCAAGAGGCTAGACCGGGTACTAACCGTGTTCGAGAAAGCGGGGCTCAGGTTGAGAAAGAGTAAGTGTGTGTTTTTCGCTGAGGAGGTAGAGTTTCTGGGTTTCTGGATAACCCCTGAGGGCATCAAACCAGCAGAGTCAAAGGTGTCGGCAGTGCAGGATGCTCCTCGCCCCACCACCAAGGCCGAACTACAGTCCTTCCTAGGACTCCTAAATTTTTACCACTCCTTCCTGTTGGGAAAGGCGTTGGTAGCAGAGCCGCTACACAAACTACTCAAGAAAGATGCGGCTTGGCGGTGGGGGGGACAGCCAGGAACGGGCATTCCGATGGCTCAAGCAGCTTCTATCCTCTGAGGCTGTCTTGACCCACTTTGATCCCAAGAAACCCGTTGTGTTAGTCTGTGATGCCTCACCGGTGGGGGTGGGGGCAGTCCTCTGCCACATGCTAGAGAGCAGGCGAGAAGCCCCGGTGGCGTTCTATTAGAGATCCCTGTCCAAGGCAGAGTGCAACTATGTGCAAACAGATAGGGAAGCCCTGGCAATTGTTGCAGGAACCAAAAAGTTCCACGACTTCCTGTATGGCACACCATTCACAGTTGTGACCGACCATAAGCCCGTTAGGAATTTTTACCACTAACAAACCAACCCTGCAGATCTTGTTCCCAAGGATGCTGCGATGGGCCATTTTCCTCAATGCGTACCAGTATGCGTTGACCTACTGTCCCGGCAAGGAGATCAGCCATGCTGACACCCTTTCCAGGTCACCCCTCCCACAGGCAGTGGACCCAGAGTGCGAGGTAGAGCAGGACCACCAGGTGCTCCTGATTGAGGCCCTAGAGTCGCCCCCAATACTGCCAGTGGAGATCACTAAAGCTACAGCGAAAGACAAGTCGCTGGCCCTAGTCAGTTCATAGGTACAAAAGGGGTGGCCGGCAACCTCCCCTATGGAGGAATTCAGGATTTTTGGCAGGAGAAGAGACGAACTCTCCCTAGAAAGGGGCTGCCTACTCTGGGGGCAGCTGGTAATAATCCCCAAAGTTTTGAGGTCTCGGGTGCTGAAGATGTTGCGTATCAGCCACCCGGGGATCATGCGCTCCAAGGCGCTAGCTAGGAGTTACGTCTGGTGGCCCAAGTTGGATGCAGACATAGAACACTTGATTGGCACGTGCGAGAGCTGCCAAAGCACCCACCCTGAGGAGTCCCGACTTCCTCACAGAGAATGGGACACAGCCCGGGGGCCATGGTCGCGTCTGCATGTAGACTTCACGGGTCCCTTCAGGGGCACCCTATTCCTCATAATAGTGGACGCTTACTCCAAGTGGTTGGAGGTAATTCCAATGGCCAGTACATCGTCAGCTGCGACGATTAAACAATTATGGAAGGTATTCAGCTGTTTCAGGTTACCTGACATACTTGTGAGCGATAACGCCACAACTTTCACGTCAGCGGAGTTTCAGGGTTTCATAGAGATAAATAAGATCCGCCACATCACCTCTGCCCCTTTTCACCCCGCTACAAATGGTCAAGTGGAACGCCTAGTGTGAACAACGAAGGATGCATTGCGTCGGATGGGCCCCGGGGAATTGAACTTGCAACTGTGCCAATTCCTGTTAAGGTATCGGGTAACCCCTTTAGCGTCGGGTCTGTCACCCACCGAGCTCCTCATGCAGAGGAAACCCACCACGATCCTCTCGCGCTTAGACCCAACCAGGGTGGAGGACACGGGTAGAAACATAGAAACGGGGGGCAAAAAGAGTTTCGGGATCAGCGAGGCAGTACATTGCCGGAATTACGCTACCGGCGGACCCACTTGGGTGCCTGGAGTAGTGGTCGGGCAAACAGGGCCAGTCTCCTACAATGTCGAGACAAGCACAGGACTCCTCTGGAGGAGGCATGCCAACCAGCTCAGGGGAGGATAGTAGGTAGGCAAGACAGGAGTGACCAAGCAGAGAATTCAGCGTTAGGGTTCTCCCCCACCCGCTTATCCCAAGGGGGAGATGCAGACCACAGGGGGGAGGGAAATGACACAAATCCGCATCCTTTTGAACCCCTGGGTTACAGGAACAACTTGGAAGAGGGGGATTTTGAAGAGTTATACTTTGAGTTAGGAAACCGGGGGGATTTTTCGGAGTGGTCCCCCACCCATCTGAGCGAAGAGCGGGGTTGTGCTGGAGCCCCTGGATTCATGTCCCTGGAGTTTACTCCTACACCCAGACCTCCCCAATCCCCGGGTCAGAACTCGCAGCCAGTCGCTAACGAGTTAACCTCTCCCATTGCAGGATGAGGACAGAGTAATTAAGAGCATGCAGGGACCCCAGGTCAAAGTATGGCTGCCACTAGCCCAAAGCGAACATGCGGGAAGCCTCAGTGGCTGAAGGACTTCGTCCTTACCTGGGGGGAGGGGTGTTATGTATTGAATGAATGTTGCAAGGTTCCCTTTAACAGATTGTATCCAGTCAATGTATCCAATTGTATCTAATCAGAGACACATTGTAACAAGCTATATAAGGATGCGAGCTAAGTGGCCACAGGTGGTAGTAGCGAGCATCCGGCTCACATGGTACAGATTCTCCGAATACCTGCAGAGTGGGAAACCTTCCCACCACACCGCACCTGGAGAAGATGGGCGTGACGATCCATGATGTCACGCGGACAGTAGCCAATGAGCTACCACACCGGGATATTCAAATGTACAGTGTACTATAAATAGAGCTGTTTGTCCGCCATTACCACATGTTCACCCTGACCATCATGCAATAAAGTTGTGTTAAGCCCTACTGCGGCTCCTTCTTTCGTCTTCCTTGCAAAACACCAAAATGGCACAAGGAACACAGCCTGTCTATGTTCTCAGACCTGCGGAGGGGCTTGTCTGCTTGCCCTACCAACAGGAGAAGCACATCAGACAGTGACATAGAATAAAGGTAACACATTGACTGCAGAAAATTTCTCCCTCTAAAGATATGCCTAGTATCAATTTTATTGACATTTTTGTTGCCAAGCCAAAACTCATCTGCTTACTCAAGCATGTGTGAGTGGTCAATTGGTGCTATAATAGCATATGAACAGATTTAGTGGATCTATTATTATTTCTCTCTCCTCATTATTTATTGTGCATATTAGATGTTTTCTTGTATTGCTAGTTTGTTTCTATGTTGTTGTGATTTTAATAAAGGGTGAGGTGTAAATTGAAGATAATGACATATTAAATACCGTAAATAAAAGCGAGAGAGCAAGCAATCCATGTTTTTAAGATGTCACAGAACCCTTTTCCTGTTGCTGTGAAAGACTAACGCACTATGATCCAGTGAGTTAAAAACTGGGGAGAATGTGAATAAAATGCTCACTCCCCCTTTACTGAATGCAAGTACGTATTCAAAGTACAGTATTAGTAAATGGTGGTGGGAGTGGGAGCTCCCTATTTAGCTCCCCTGGAACAATTGTACTGCATAAAGATACACTATGCCATAGTATCACATAGTATGCATACAGACTATTTAATATACCGCTGTGTTGTGTCCCCACCCCACTCCCACCTGCCATTGGAAAATTCCTGCAGATGCTCTTGATTCAGTGAAGTTGAAGGGTGAGAGATTAAGTACAAAGGGAAGTACATCTTCACTCAGCAGACAATTAAAGCCATGAAATTTGAGAGCCCGAGATAAAAAAATGGCCACCAACCTGAAGAGCTTTCAAAGAAAGGGGTGGAAGGGTGAGATAGGCAAATGTGTGGAAGATAAACTATCAATGACTGCTAGTCATGATGGCTATATGTTATCTCCAGTATTTCAGGCAGTAGGCCTTTGAGCACCAGCTGCTAGGTAACATGAGCAGCAGGTCACTGTTGCCCTCCTGTCTTGGTCGGAAACTTCCAAACAACATCTGGCAAGTCACTGTAGGAACAGAATGCTGGGTTAGTAAAAACTTTGGCCTTATTCAGTAGGGCTTTTCTTAAATTAGAATCCCAGTACCAATTAGTACATGGATGTGAGTACTGGGGAAAGAATTTGAAGAGAAAATGTATGTTGCCCAAAATAATAATGATTCAATTTTTAAATCTTAAATTCTGCAAAGTGTGAGTGTAGAACATTAGAATCTATTTTCCTTTGGGTATGGGTACATTGTGCTTTTTTATAAACCTTATGTTAGATGCAGTGGTGAGTCTGTATGAAAGAAGAACAAAACAAGAGTACTGGAAAATGTAACAGTGGGTTATTGCTTATAAAGAACAGCCACCTTACTGCTGACACTGAAGGCTGTATATTTAAAAGGTCTCTGTTTACATTTTCTCAGTATGCCAAGATATGCTGAAGAACTGGCCACAGAAACACAGTGCAGGAAGTACATATATAACTTTTGAATTTCACTTCTTTTGTTACATAAATAGTAGCCAGATTTTTCTCAAATTCTGGCCTCTTGCATGTTCCATATTTTCCCTCTTTCCCCTGTTCCCCTGCTTTTTTCCAGTGGCCAGAATACACAACGGGTCTGAGACAAGGGAATGAGAGCAGTTGTTTATCTGCCAGAATTACTAAGGTCAAGGGGAACCGTCTGGAGAAAGAAGCACCCTTACTTAAACATACTTACCAGGATGTCCTATTGAGGTAATGGGACTTTCCGCTGTGCAAACACGCACAGGATTCGCCTCTAAAGGCTATTTACACTTTTGTTGGCACTGGGAACCGGTCAGTGTAAGCTTTCAGTTCAGAACCAGAAATTCACAGCTATGTGTCACTCCCGTTAGTTTTATCTCAGCATTATTTTGAAAAGTCATTTTAAAACTATCTTTACTTTAGGGAATAAGTAATGATAGAGCTGTCAGGCTCTGATCTGTTAGCTAATGCACATCATATAGGGTCAGTGCAAGCTTCTGCTTTTGCTTCTGTGGATGGGACTGGGGCCTTTGGCACTGGATGTATTGATATAATACTGTCTGTCTCACTTTTCTTTACATTAGTGGACTGTCATTGCGTTTGGATCTTAGTGAGGCATTGTTGTGTATTTAATAAAATGATTCGTCATTTTGGGTTCTCCTCATTCCAAAGTCCAGCTAGCAGGCGGTCACCGGGGCGTCCTTGATGTTCGGCCACTGACAAGGGGCAGCTGCAAGTCGAAGGGCGGCAGCATAGTCGGCCACAGACTCCCTGGGGCATTGGTCACGGCGGTGAAACATGACCCGGGCGGTAAAAATGGAGACCCTTGGCTGGAAATAGTTTCACAGGGCCGTCAGGATATCGGTGAGGGGAACATCGTCAATATCCCTCAGCAACACCAGATGGATGGCCAACTCGAGAGTAGCCAGACTACATCTCACCAGGAAACATGACTGCTTCAGGTCCTCCTCTACAATTCTCTCAGCCGCCATGGCGTGTTTGAACTGCTTCTCGTAGAGGACCCATTTTTCTGGCATTGCAATGCCGAAGGGACTGGCAGATTTCTTTTGGGATGCCATCCCACCTTCGTTGCCAATTTAGTGTTCGTGATATAACGAGCAGCAGCCAGCATAATGGACCAAAACACATAACTTTATTCAGGGATAAGAACACGATTTTAACTGTGCCACAGCGCCTTATATACAGGTCAGGAAAGATACATTTAAGTGGGAATTAACAGGATTGGTTGATGGTACTCAGGAGAGAATGGGGTGATCCTGGACTGGATACCACTTGCGCTTCTCGAAGTAAAATGGCGCGAACCCCAATCTCACATTACTTTAAAACTGAAGAGAACTCAAAATGGCGAATCATTTTATTAAATACACAACAGGTAGATATTTCTCTGTCAATATTGGAGGTGACACATTTGGCATGAGTAGAATTTTTGAGCAGAATCTCTCTGTACAAGTTTAAAAGAACAAGGAACTTTTGTGCAATAATACTATTCTTCCATGTCTAGGCCAGTTGTGAAACTGCCAAAATGAGGGCACCCTTTGTTGAGCTCATTCTGCAGTTCCCTTCGCCTGACCTAATGTGAAAAAGATTAGCCGGCAACAAAAGGTTACCATTACCAGGGTACACCTGATTGTAGTTAAAAAATATCACAATCTTTGAGGAGGATCTTTCTGTGTAACACCCTATTTATTCTAATATGGCACAATCAGAAACAATTTAATCAGCCATTCCTGAGCAGGAGAAGTTCCCAATAAATCACGGAATTGCAATGTTGGAAGGAAGCCCAACGGCTGTCCCACCTCCACAATGCAAAAAATCCATAGCTGGAGCTATGGCCATCAAATATATGTACATAAATATCAAGGAAGGAGAGTTCATCACCCTCTGAGAAAGTCTGAATTACCATTAAGCAGCCCATATAATCAAAAAGTTCTTCATAATGCTTATTTAAAATCTCCTTTCTTCTAATATGAATATTGGCCCATTCATGTGCTGCAATAGAAGACAAGCCATCCAATATTTGAAGAGGACTATCATTTCTTATAACAATGATCTCAATAAATATTGAGGAACTTTTGAGTAATAAGAGTGTCCTCCTAGCGGACATGTGCAGGAAATACAAATGTGACATACTTCTGCTCCACTAAAAACATCAGTGGACCACAAGGTACAGACCAAAAGTGGCTGGGCTGGAGCTAGTGATTGAGAGAACGCATGACCAGTATAGGAGTGCAATTTTTGTTAGACCTGGCCTGACTATAATATCATCTGCATTGACGGAAACAAACAACCTTGAAATTCTCACCATCTGAACCCCACAATTCTGTGTTACCTCCGTCTATAAGTCACGAGAAGCAAATTTTTGTTTAATTGAACTGGACAATTTAACTGATTACCAAATAAATTTTGTTATTGGAGATTTTAAATGTCACAGTGAGGCTTGGGGATATAACCAGACCAATGAGGATTGTGCACAACTTGTATCTTGGGCAGACACCAATGACCTCCAACTTGTCAATGATCCAAAACAAGCCAGCATCCTTTAACAGTGGTAGATGAAGAAGGGGGTATAATCTGGGCAACATCTTCATTAGCAAGAAGATATCAGCACAGTGCATGATGATGCTGATAGGGTGTTGGGGTACAGGGGTACACCCAATGAGGCTTGGCTGTGTTTAGCAGAGCAAAAGCGGCTAGCTGTGTACGCAGCGACAGCTGGGAGAAATTTCCACACAGACAAGCAGGTTGAAAGTAAAAGAAAAAACAGCTTTACTTTCAGCAAACACAGAAGCAAAAACAGCAGCCTGAGATAAGCAGCTCTCAGTACAGTTGGCAGCAATCCATAAGAGATAGGCAAAAGTCCAAGTAAACAGTCTTAGCAGAGATTTACCTCTGAGCAGATGCAAACAGTAGTTTCCTTCCAGTGCAGTAAGCAGGCTAGCAGTTCAGTAGCAAGCATGAGGTAAACAGTTCAGTCCTTAGGAAGCCTTATGCAGTATCACGTAGTCCTTGGAGAATAAACCCATGAAGGCTCCATAGCTTCTAGTTCCTAACTTACAAAGCTCCAGTTCAAAGCTCCATCTTACCCAAGAGCTTGCTCAGAGTGCATTTCCTTTATAGTAGCAAAACTGTCGAGTCACCCTCTGATTCGGTTCAGCTGGGGCAGAGCACAGAAAGACTCTTAAAGGGACAGACTGTGATCCAATACAATACACTGTGGGGACTACATAACCATGTATCCTAACAGTTGCAATCCCACCAACTCAACACAGACCCATTGTGTTCATAGTAAATGCTGTAATGAAACCCTAGGAGATCCCTTTTTGCAGTTGTTTTAACTTTAAGAAGGCAAAATGGGTGAATTTTTTAGAGTAGCTGGATAAAAGTGTGGAGAAGATTCTCCCCCCACCCCCCACCCCGGATAAATATCATGAATTTGTCCATCTTGTGAAAGAAATATCAAGGGGGAAATATTCAAAGAGGATGCAGCACCCAGTACATCTCGGGCCTGAAGGACAACATCAAACCTCTGCTGGATAGGTATCAGGCACTCTACAACCAGGATCCTTTCCAGGAAGATACTGTTGAAGCTGGGGAAGAACTGTTACAGGCTGTAGCTGAAAATCAGAAATCATGATAATGCATATTAGTCGAGAACCTGGGTATGAAGCAGAACACTAGACGATGTTGGGAACTCCTTAAAAATTTAGGCAGAGATTTAACCCAGCCACAGCAAAACTATACTGGAGTAACAGCAGACCAAATAGCTACTCAGTTGCTAAAGAATGGAAAAACACAAGGCAAAAAGGTGCCGGGGGGGGGGGGGAGCCATCCGACAGGAAAAACAAGAGGGGGGGGGTACTTAAAAGCCCTTTTGTGGCACCTGGATTAGAGGAAGCTATAAACAGCATGAAACTGAATAAAGCAGCACGTGGTAGAACAGGGGTTTCCAACCTAAGGCCCGTGGGCCAGATCCAGGCTGCCAATTACTGCCAGAAGGATGCACTGATGAGGACTTAAGTTTGGCCAATGAAAAAGCTAAGAAAGTGGCTTCACTTTGGCAGTCCAGGGTTTGATCAGGACACGAAAGAAGAAAAAACCTCACTATCTTCTCCAGACTAACTATACCCAACTCCTAAACTGTTTATTATTGGACTTTGTTTCCAGGCTCTTTACCACCTAGTATGCACTCTTCTGAACACTTCCAACTTTGTCAATATCCTTGTTAAACGAGGGTGCACAAAACTGTACACAATAATGGCCTATCCCAGGCAGGCTGGGAGAGTCTTGGAGCTGTAGTCTCAAACATAACATTTGCAATGCATTCTGTGTAGGACTGCCTGCCACTGAATTACATCTACACAATAATTCTGTTAAAGCCATGCCTAGTAATTGACATAGACAGAATCTTATCTGTGATGTGGAAGAGCTGTTTTATTTGAACTAGAAAAAGCCGTTGTTTCTGCTCTGACCAATAAGGAGTGAAAACATCACCCAAACAGCTGCTTTGAATACATGGGGAGAACTGGGTGGATCCCTGAAGCCACTTTAGCTGCATACCTGTCAAGTTTTGGATTTGAAAATAAGGGAAATTTTGGCCACACCCCTCTGTGGGTGTGACCACATATGTGGGTGTGGCCAAATATAGCCATGTGACTTGCTGGGCTCTAGTCACGCCTGCCACATGGCCATGAAAATGTCTGCAAACACAGACAGCACTGGCTCTTTGGCTGTAAATGGAGATGAGCACTGCACGCTAGAGTTGGATACGACTGGCAGATTTTACTTTCTGAGGATCAAAGATCGCTGCAGATGGTGATTGCAGCCGTGAAATAAAAAGGTGACTGATGCTTGGGAAACAAGCTATGAGAAACCTGGGGAACATAGTTAAAAGTAGAGGCATCACCTTGCAAACAAAAAATTGCATAGTCAAAGCAATGGTATTCCCGGTGGTAATGTATGGGTGTGAGAGCTGGACCATTAGGAAAGCTAAGCACAGAAAAATAGATGCCTTTGAAATGTAGTGTTAGAAATAGGTTGATCCTAGAAGAAATCAACCATGTCTGCTCATTAAAGGTCAAATAGTAAAAATGAAGCTAAAGTACTTTGGACATCAAATGAGAAGAGAGGATTCACTTGAGAAAGCCTTGATGCTGGGAAAGGTGGAGGACAAAAGAAGAGGGTGGCCAAATTAAGATGGCTAGATGGTATTGTAGATGCAATGGGCCCAAAGCTGTGTGGGCCAAATAACCCTTTTCCCATCTTCTTTGGGGACTTTTGTTTTGTTTTCTTTCTTGTTTACTCATTTTTAATTTTAAAAAAATTCTGGGAAGCAAAGAGCAGAATAGTAAACCAGTCCCCTAGGGTGAACTAGTCCTGCACGTGGCTAGACACCCCCCCCCCCCAATTAGGGTGAAGGAGCAAGGGATTAATTCCCCCAAATTAACCAATCTATTTGTTCCTCACTGCAACCAGTTGAAGCACCAACACCTGAGAATGTCAGATCCAGCTTAAGGAAGGGAAAAAGTAAAGTAAAAAAGCAACCTCTGTAGTTTCCAAGCCTCCCAGCAGCTGAGGAGTTAATCTCCATATATGAAATATTGCTCACCTAGAGTAGACTGACTCCCGTCCCATAGTGGCTCTGACCAGCAGCAGCAAAAACGAATCCTTCATGACCATGTGACAGGGAAATGAAAGAGAAACTACAGAAGGCTCCCACCACCTTCTCTCTCTCCTTCCACAAACAAAAAGCCACAGTGACCTCTGGTGGCAGGAAAAACATAATGCAGTTTCACCTGTGAGGGCTCTGGTCAGGATTTTTTTTTTTTAAAAAAAAAAAAGGGATATTACGGGGAAATTAATAAAATGGGAGGGGGCGGGAAGAGGAGTAAAAATAAGGGGTTTCCCCAGGAAAAACGGGATACTTGACAGGTATGTTCAGCTGGTTTCTATTGTTGAAGAGCTAAGCCATTGTTTCATGGTAAAAGTGGCTTATGCACAATATATATGGCCAGGCCCAATCAGCATTCTCTGCTCATTTGCTTAGAAGTTGATCCCACTGTGGTCAGAAGAGCTCTCTCCAAGGCAGGTATGCTAAGAATTGCAGGCTCAGTTAATGTTGTGTATGCATGTCTTGTACTGTCAGAATGTAACCACCCCAATTACAATGTATTGCAGCTGTAAAGGAACGCGAGCAAGCAGCCCATAGAGGGCAGCTGCGAGCGTTCAATCTCACATGGTTCACATTGCTCAATCACGGACAGCCGCGGGAAAACCTTCCCCGCATTCAGCAGCAGGAAAGAAGAACTACGGAAGAGAGGCGTGCCTGGGCGAGGCCACGCAGGTAGCGGCCAATGAGCTACCGTGCTACAAGATTCAAATGTATAACCCTACTGTATATAAAGAGATGTATCACCGCGATTACCTCATGCTCCACCAGATCCCTATGCAATAAACCTGTGTTAAGCCAACCCTTCGGCTGTTCTGTTGTCTTTGGTCCCATACAGTAAACTGGCGACGAAGGTGGGATATGGCTGCCCACGGGACCAAGACATGCGCCGGCTACGAGATCAGGAAGCCGGGAGACTTGGAGCTGTTTGAGATAGACTTCAACGGAGCGCTGGTGGAGCTCGAAGTCTCAGATGAAGACAAGAAGAGGGCCATCTTCGTCCGCATGCTCGGACATGAGACAAAAAGGACTCTGGTGGACCTGATCGCGCCGAGGAGGGTGAGCGACTACAAAGCCAAGGAGCTTCTGGCTGTGTTGCGCGCCCACCTCCGGCCCGCGATAGCGATGTTCCCCGCTCGGAGCGCGTTCTGGAGGCGAGTCCAAGCGCCCGGGGAATCGGTCGCCGAGTTCGCCGCGGCCCTGCGGCTGGCCGCCGGCCCCTGCAAGTGGGAGACCCCAGAAGTCACCCTCCGCGACTGCCTGCTCTGCGGCCTGAGGGACACCGAGACCCAGCGCGCGCTGATGAAACAGGAGCCGCCTCCCACGTGGCAACAGGTCCTCGACACGGCGCAGGCCGCAGAAGCCACGACGGCCGGCGTGCAAGAGCTCCAGGACTGGCGACCCAAAAACGCCAAGGCAGAGAGCTCGGTGCGCGCGGCCCGGCGGGTTTCGAACTCGTCCACGGAGAGCGGCGACGACGAGGACGTCCGGCGGGTCCAGAAGGATGGCCGACGCTGCGACGGCTGCGGCGCCGCCCACGCCCGCGCCAAATGCCCGTTCCGCAAGGCCGAGTGCCACAACTGCGGCCGGCGCGGGCACATTGCCAGGGTCTGCCGGAAGCGGCGCGAGGCCAAGAGGAGTTCCCCAGACCGCTCGGCGAGGCAGGACCGCACCACGAGGCCCAAGGACCACGGCACCCGGACCACGAGGAAGCGGGACGGCGTCGGACGCATCTCCGACGACAGCGAGGACGACGCTCCGGTTTTCAGCGTTTCCACGGAGCATCCCCGATACTTCGTCGAGGTAGTAATACAAGGGGCCCCTGTTAGGATGGAGGTGGACTCGGGTTCTTCTTACTCTATTGTCTCTCAGGGAGAGTTCCTAAAGATACCCCCCCACGTGCGGCCCAAGCTCAAGGCGTTGAGGGCCACACTAAAGGACGTGCAAGGGAACCGCATCCCGGTACTGGGGGTTGGGAAGTTCCAGGTCCAGTTCAAAAAGCGCGCTGCAACGCTTCCCCTAGTCGTCCTCAAAGGAGGTAAATGCAGCCTCCTCGGGACTCAATGGTTTCAGCCCCTGGGGTTGTTCATCGGGGGGGTGCACGCCGTGGGAGTACACGCCGCCGGGACTGATCCAATACAGAGCGTGTGTGAGGCGCACCCCGAAGTCTTTAAAAAAGGACTCGGAAAGTTCAAGGGCCCCCCAGTGACTTTCGACCTGGACCCTGGAGTACGTCCAATCAGACTTAAACCGCGCAGGGTGCCTTTCGCCCTAAAAGACAAAATAGAGGCGGAGTTGGACAAATTGGTGGGCCAGGGGATTCTTGTTCCTGTTGATTCTGCGGAGTGGGAAACTCCAATTGTAACAGCACTCAAGGCCAACGGGGAGGTCCGCATATGCGCCGATTACAAGTGCACCATCAATAAGGCGATCCGCCCTAATGCGTATCCGGTGCCGGTAGTCAGCCACTTGTTGGCCAGGTTGCACGGGGGGAGGTGTTTTGCTAAGCTCGACCTGGCCCAAGCCTACCAGCAGCTCCCGGTCACCCCCGCCGCAGCTGCTGCGCAGACCATAGTCACACACAAAGGGGCGTTCCAAGTATCGCGCCTCCAATTCGGCGTGAATTCGGCGCCCGGGATTTTCCAATCACTCGTGGAATGCCTCCTAAAGGGACTAGAGGGGGTGTTACCCTACTTTGATGACGTATTGATTACAGGGGGGAGCCGGGCAGAATTGGCAGAAAGGTTGGGAAGGGTCCTAGAAAAATTCGAAAAGGCGGGGTTGCGGTTGCGAAAGGACAAATGCGTCTTCTTTGCAACCGAGGTCGAGTTTCTAGGGTTCCGCATTACTCCCGAGGGAATAAGGCCATCCCAATCCAAAGTGGCCGCCATCAAAAAGGCCCCTCGCCCCACCTCCAAGCCCGAGCTGCAGTCGTTCCTTGGGCTGCTCAACTTCTACCACTCCTTCCTTCCTCGGAAGGCAGCCGTGGCGGAACCGCTACACAAATTGTTAAAAAAGGACGAGGCATGGAAGTGGGGCGACGACCACGAGAAGGCCTTCAATGACCTGAAGCGACTCCTGGCATCAGATGCTGTACTGACCCACTTCAATCCCAAACGCCCAGTGGTCCTGATTTGCGATGCATCCCCGGTGGGGGTGGGGGCGGTGTTATGCCACGTGCTGGAGAACGGGAGGGAGGCCCCGATAGCGTTTTACTCTAGGTCCTTGTCCCAAGCGGAGAGAAACTACGCCCAGACAGACAGGGAAGCACTAGCGATAATTGCGGGGACCAAGAAATTTCATGATTTCGTGTATGGCCGCCCCTTCACCATAGTGACTGACCACAAGCCCTTGCTAGGCATCTTCACCGCAGATAAGCCCACACCCCAAATCCTGTCCCTGAGAATGCTCAGGTGGGCCATTTTTCTCAACGCGTATCAGCACGCGTTGGTATACCGGCCCGGAAAGGAGATCAGCCACGCGGATGCCCTGTCGAGGTCCCCCATTCCCCGGGATTGCTGCCACGTGGGCGAGGAAGAGAGAGACCACCAGGTTTTAATGATAGAGGTCCTAGACTCCCCTCCAGTAGTACCGGCCGACATCGCCAAAGCGACCAGTAAGGACAAAACGTTAGCTACAGTTTGCTCCTGGGTACAGAAAGGGTGGCCCGTGTCTTCCCCAGCAGCGGAATTCGACACATTTTTCAAAAAGAAATTAGAATTGTCTCTAGAGAGGGGTTGCCTTTTGTGGGGACAGCGGGTAGTGATCCCCACGTCCCTCCGGCCGAGGGTGCTTAAACTGCTGCACGTCAGCCACCCCGGAATCGTCCGCTCTAAAGCACTAGCCCGTAGCTACTTTTGGTGGCCCCAGCTAGATGCCGACATCGAGCACATGGTCGGCACTTGCGAAGCGTGCCAAAGCTCCAGGCCAGAAGAGGCTCGTCTGCCACATAGAGAGTGGGACGCAGCGAGGGGGCCCTGGTCCCGGGTACACGTAGACTTCGCAGGGCCGTTCAGGGGAACGCTTTTCCTCCTAGTGGTGGATGCGTTCTCAAAGTGGTTGGAGGTCATCCCAGTCTCGAGCACCTCCTCGGCCACCACAGTTAAACAGTTACGGAGGGTCTTTTCCACGTTCGGTTTACCCGACACCCTCGTCAGTGATAACGCTAGCTGTTTCACGTCCGCCGAGTTCAGGGAATTCGTAGATCTCAACGCCATTCGGCACATCACCTCCGCCCCTTTCCACCCGGCCACCAACGGCCAAGTAGAGCGCCTCGTGCGCACCACTAAAGATGCGCTGCGGCGCATGGGCTCCGGAGATCTAGACCGACAACTATGCCAGTTCCTGCTAAGGTACAGGGTCACCCCACTAGCGTCAGGATACTCCCCCGCGGAGTTGCTAATGCGCAGGAAGCTGGCTACGGTAATCTCCAGGCTAGACCCCACCAGAGTAGAAGACAGAGGGCGAAATGTGGAGATGGATTCCTCAAAGAGTTTTAGCGTAGGCGCCCCCGTGCATTGCAGGAACTACGCCAGTGGGGGACCAGCCTGGGTGCCCGGCATTGTAATAGAACAAACCGGCCCCGTCTCATACCGCGTGGAGACCGATACAGGCCTCCTGTGGAGGCGGCACGCGGATCAACTCAGGCGTAGGGTCCCCGGAAAGCAGGATGAAGACGAGAGCAGCATCGAATCAGCGTTAGGGTACTCCCCCACCCACTTAACCCAAGGGGGAGAAAAAGGGGGACATGGGTCCCCACCAAGGGGGGAGGAAAGGGAATCGATCCTCAGAAATCTTTTGCGGGAGTTTGCGGCGGAAAGGAAGGGCCCCGATCCCACACACATCCCCCGGGAGCGTCCCCAAAATACAGACTTCCCAAGAAGCTTAGACCTTGATTTACAGTACCAGGGGGAGTTAGCGGAGTGGTCCCCCACCCGTCCTAGCGAAAAGAGGGGTTTCAGTTCAGCCCCTGGTACTTCCAGCCCCAGTAGCCCCTGTGAGTTAGAGTGCAACATAGCGCCAATGTCCCGGAGACCGACACCCCCAAGGCAGGAGGCGACGGCGAGGCCGTCCGCCACAGTCTCAAGGTCCCCCGAGCGGGGGACAGAAGGGAGCAGAACCACAAGGGCATCCTCATCGGTCCCGCGGTTCACGATCGGAGGGTCCCCGGGGTCCGAGGGAAACAGACAGGGGTTCACGTCCCAGTTGTTCATCCCATTCCCTTCCCCCAGCGCAAGGCAGGCACAGACGCCCCACAGAGCCACTAATGAATCCCCGTTTCCCGTTGCAGGACAAGCACCCACGGAGTCAGGGATCACAGGCTCTCCTGTACTAGGTCAGGCGCAAGCACGCCCCAAGCGCACTTGCGGCAAGCCACATTGGTTGCGGGACTTCGTCCCATCCTAGGGGGGAGGGATTTTGTGTATGCATGTCTTGTACTGTCAGAATGTAACCACCCCAATTACAATGTATTGCAGCTGTAAAGGAACGCGAGCAAGCAGCCCATAGAGGGCAGCTGCGAGCGTTCAATCTCACATGGTTCACATTGCTCAATCACGGACAGCCGCGGGAAAACCTTCCCCGCATTCAGCAGCAGGAAAGAAGAACTACGGAAGAGAGGCGTGCCTGGGCGAGGCCACGCAGGTAGCGGCCAATGAGCTACCGTGCTACAAGATTCAAATGTATAACCCTACTGTATATAAAGAGATGTATCACCGCCATTACCTCATGCTCCACCAGATCCCTATGCAATAAACCTGTGTTAAGCCAACCCTTCGGCTGTTCTGTTGTCTTTGGTCCCATACAGTAAAGTTAACTTCTCACAAAAATCAGTAATATGATTTGCCAATGTACCTTTTGCTTGAGAAGATTTCCTGCCTCTTGTGTTGGACTTGCTATTGCTGTATTCAGTATCTGTTGCATTGCTGTATTTGGCTTATTGTGTGATTTTTGATGCTTGTGATTTTGTATATTGTTATTGTTTCTTGCACTTTCCTTGCTGTAAACTGCTTAGAGTCACCTCTGGTCGAGTTAAGCGGTATACAAAAATAAAGTGAAATGAAATGAAATGGACAGGCATTTTTCTGGCCCTTGGAAAAAACTGTGTCTGGCAACCCTAAAGTTAGCATTAGCAATTTATTTAGGAACACTGCTGAAACTATGCAGGAATGGACCTGGCCTGGTCAGTCCCTTGGAGAGAGAGAAAGGAGGGAAGGAGTAGAACCAAGAAAGGATGGTAGGTTTGAGCAACAAGAGAACAGAAGGTACTCCTACTAACTACATAGAAGGAATAAAACCCACGCTTGAAGCTGATGAGCACGCTTTGTTTAGTCCCATCTTACACTGCTGTTATTTTCCTAGCACTCAATGTTGCTTATAAGGTAAATTTACAAATGGAATCATGAATGTTAACAATTTGATCAAATAATACAGTAGCACAATAGGAAGTGATGACAAATACAGTAAACCTGGAATTTGCCCCATCAGTAGAAATAATTTTAGGGGTAGAAAAAGACTTTTAAGTTCTTATGCCATATTAAGGCTTGCTCACTATCTAAGTGCCAAGATAAAGTTTTGAGAGTAAGACAAATGTAAATACAGGCCATTTTTTAAAAAATCTACAGTTTCAGACAACAAGGGAAATTTATGAGATGTTTCATTCTACATACATATCAGAAAGAAGCTTATTTCATATGTATGTCTAGCTGGTTCTTTCTGAGAGCACAGAAATGTGAACATTGAAAGCTATTTTGAATTTTTTGTGTTACTGGCTTTTTTAAAAAGCAAAGTGATGCACAAAATATTTGTGCATTACTTTGTCTCTGGAGACAGACTTCCAAACAGAAACTAACATGTAACAGTAGCACACTGAATGTACACTTTACAGAAGTTTCAGTTGGCGACATACAATTGCTTTTGTCATAGAAGGAAACATTATCTTGCATCTCATGGGAGTATTAAATTGTATGAATGCCAATCATTTGAAAATTTATTGTCTCAGATGCAATATAATAAATCCTTAAAAAAACTGGTGGAGCCAGTGGTCCTAAGCTTAGAAAAGTGAGATTGAAATTTGAACTAATTCTATTTTCTGAAGAAACAATTTCCCCCTGTGTTATTTTATCCAGCAGCATTCCTGCCATCTTTTGTTCTGGTCAATCAATGAATCACTTCCCCTGTATTAACTTTTCTGTTGAAAGCGGGCCTTAGGGGATGACAACATGGACATTTAGCCCACTGTTTGGTCTACTGGGAGAAAGGGCTGGTTCACTCATAAAGCTGGTGTTAAGGTAACACCTTTGCTGTAGTGAGCCAAGAGCATTTCCTATCTGTCCCAAGAGCATTTCCTATCTGAATCTTTCTGAATCACTGTTAGGGGCTTCTACTTTTTTTTTTTTTGGTTTGTTTGAGTAGGATTGCTCTGTTTTAGATTACTTCCCGCCTGCGTGATTTCTGGAAATGAATCAAAGTGTCTTGGCCAGTTGACACTTCCTCTTTCAATATGCCACCTAAGCAAATATGATATTACTGAGCCAATTATACACATCTTAGAACTGTGCATTTTGTTACCTTTTTTCTAGGTAAACTGTCTGTTAACAGTTGCAAACCATATTATTAGTTTAACTGTCAGGTTCCATCATGTTTGACAATTTTTACATCTTATAATGGCTCCTTCTCCAACTGGGAAGGAGGTAACAAATGAGGTACCACAAGGCTCAGTCATGAGCCTGGTGCTCTTCCACATTTTTAATGGCTTGAATTAGGGAGTGCAGAGAATCAAATCTGCAGATGATATGAAATTGGGTGGAATAGCTAACACACTGTAAAGCAGAAACAACATTCAAAAATATCTTGATAGGCTCAAGCATTGGGCTGGGAACATTAGAATGAAATTTAACAGGGATAAGGGCAAAGTTCTGTAACTAGAAAAAAAGTAACCAAATGCACAGTCCTAAGATGGAGAATAAATGGTCATGTAAAACTACATGCAAAAAGGAACTTGGAATTGTTGTAGATCATAAACTGAATATGAGCTAAGAGTGCAATGCAGCTGCAGAAAAGGCCAATGCTATTTTAGGCTGCATTAACAGAAATATAGTCTTCAAATCACATGAACTGCAAATTCTCCTCTATTTGGCACTGGTTGGGCCTCATCTGGAGTACTGTGTCCAGTTCTGAATATCACACTTCAGGAAGGTTGCAGATAAACTGGAATAGGTTCAAAGGAGGGAACCAAGGATGATCAGGAGACTGGAAACCCAGCCCTGTGAGGAAAGACTGAAAGAATTTGGTGTGGCTGTAATGAAGCAAAAGGGAGAATTGCTTTTAGTGAGTTAAGATGGTCACTGGTCCTTTGCTCCCTGAGTGGAGTATGTGTATGTAAAGAAAATCTGGGAATATGTCTTTTAAAGCCAGGTGCTGATTAGATTCCTTTCCTCTTGGAAGTCATAACAATCTCAAACTGTGAGAATGCAAGTAGGTATGATGAACATTGAAAGTGAAGACTTATTGGTTAACATACAGGAAGAGGTGGAATGAAATATGAAAAATGGGTTTGGTTATCTTAGAAGGAAGCAGAAACGCTGTGATGATTATTATTATGTGTCTGTTGTGTATTGAATGTAATTGTAACCACACGAATGAGCGAATGTAACAATCTGTAACCACATGAATGAGCGATTGTAACAATCTGTATCTTGCAATAGAAACAATGTAACAAACCACAATAGAACGTGAGCTAGTGACCACTAGGGGGAAATAGCGAGCGTTCAGCTCACATGGTACACATTCCTCAAATACCTTCAGCTGAGCGGGAAAGATTCCTGCCCTCACTTCACCTGGACAAGAAGGGCGTGACTAAGGATAACGTCATATGGATAGTAGCCAATGCGCTATCGAGGAGCCACATTCAAATGTAGAGCCACTGCATAAAAGGAGCTGTTTGTCCACCATTACCTCATGTTCGTGCTGTACTCCATGCAATAAAGATGTGTTAGGCTAGTTTACAGCTGCTTCCATTGTCTTGATTCCCAAACACTAAAGTGTCACATGTACTTATCAGCAGGCCCGTGCTGGCCATTTGGGACACAGGGACAAGTCCCAGTGACTGGCGCCCCCAGAGGTGGGCAGAAGTATGTCACCTGGCAGCTACATTAGATTTCCACCACATCCCCCCACCAAACCGGAACCTTCCAGGTGGTGGGGCGCTATTTCCATGGGGCGGGTATCTGATGTGAACTGGCTAGCACCTACCAGCCTCCCCCCCCCCCAGTTTAAAGGAAATAAAGGAACTGGAATACTTCCCCCAGCTTATGCTGTATATCAGGGATGTCCAAACTACAGCCCGTGGCCCAAATCTGGCCCATGGCATCAATTAATCCAGTCCGCACCACTCCCAGAAGTGGAAGTAAAACATGCATGTGTGTATGCAGAATGTACTTGTGCATGCACAGAATGCTGCCGTAAATGACCCGCAGCTGTCATAAACGTGTTTACAATAGCCACGGGTCATTTATGGCAGCATTCCTCACATGCGCAAGCACGTTCTGCACACACGCATGCATGTTTTACTTCCACTTCTGAGAGCAGTGTGGGCTGGATTTAATTGGACCACAGGCTGTAGTTTGGGCATCCCTGATATACAGCATAAGCTGGGAGGAGTATTCCAGTTCCTTTATTTCTTTATTGGTTATGCTACATATTGCTAACTAATTTACATTGCTATTCTTATCTGATCTGGTTGGTTTGTAAGCATAAACAGTCAGTGATTGAAACCTATCATAGATTTCTCTAACCTGGGGCAGAACCATGTGTCCTCTGAAGCAGCAAAAAGGGTTTGCGCTCGCTTCCTGGATGGATGCAGGTCTCTGTCAGGTGGAATGAGTCCTGTGGTAGTGTAATAATGGGCTTTGTTATCCTTATAGTGTTTGGCCTTGAGGAAAGAAGACTCAGGGGAAATGTGATAGGACTCTTTAAAAACATGGAAGGAGCAAGATCCATTCTTCTCAATTATGCCAGAGTGCAGGACAAATACTAATGAACTCATATTACAAAAAGCCAGTTTTTGGTTGAATATCAAGAAAAACTTTCTAACTGTTAGAACAGTGTGACCATGGAAACAATTACTTCAGGAGGTAGTGAGTCTCCAACAGTTGAGATAGCAAGACAGGCATCTGTTCAATATACATACTTTAACTTGGATTCATGCTTTGGACAGGAGGTTGGACTTGATGGCTTTCTAGGCTCCTTCCAACTTCTATGACTCTGTGATTCTAACATGTTATAAACAGTCTGAGTTTTTTGGCTTCTTCTGAACTTGTTCGGTGTAGCCTTCAATCTTGGTGAACAGAAAACTATATGGAGCTGAATACACATTGCCAATGAGTTAGCATCTATAGATACAGTATTGGTTTTTTGTGGCCCAGGCAAAATTGCAGCATATAACCTGTTAGTTGGTGCATCAAATTTGATAATGTCCCACAAATTCTTGACTAATATTCAAACCTCTGAGATGGGTGTCCAGCATAGCATGTACTTAATTTCTGCTGTCTCTCTCTGGATTCTAGTCTTATAATTCCTCTGCTCTCTAGAATCCAGGTGTAGTGGCAGTGGTCGGCTGATCATTCTAACAAAGTTATTCCAAACCTTTTAGACCAGGCTTCCTCAATCTTGGCCCTCCAGCTGTTCTTGAACTTCAGTTCCCAGAAGCTCTGATTGGCAGGAGTGCAGGTGGGCCAAGGTTGAGTCCAGCTGGAGGGCCAAATTTGAGGAAGCCTGTTTTAGACCAAGATGTTCTTGGACTACAGTTCCCAGAAGCCTTCACCATTAGCTATGTTGGGCAAGATTTCTGGGAGCTGTAGTCTAGGAACATCTGGGCCCCCAGGGTTAAGAACCAATGTTCTATTAGATCACCTTCCTTTCCTGTGGAAGTTAATTAAAGCAACACTAGACCTCTCTTTAGTTAACTTAAGTCATGATAGCACCAATGTAATGCAAAATCTTTGAAGCAGACAGCACAACAAATTTTCTGGTTTCCTGTTTCTTATTTTGTATATTTCCTGGATGATTTTCAAATGAATTTTGTATACAGAATGGTGAGCTGTGAAAAAGTGATGATCTGATAGAAACAAAGAATGTATGAGTGAGATCCCTTTCTGGCAGCAACTGAAACAGCAGCAGGAATTCTTGAAATCTAAACTTGTAGCATGCTGTATCAGTAAGAAAAACAAAGCAAAAAAACAAACAACAAAAACAAATGTGGCTTCAGGAGCAAATTGCTAGCCAGTTCACATCAGATATTTTCTATCACATAACAGCATCAGCATCAGTTCTTCTCCTCTTTATGCTTAAAAACCCTTTCTTTGTAGTCTATTTCATGAGATTGGGTTTAAATTACTTTTAATGAGATGGAACACTTCAGCCCAGTAGTATGTATCACTAAATTAAAATGAAATATTCGGCACTACATGATTTTACTTTATTACAAAACAGAAGTTTCTTTCTCTTCAGATACATTTTCTACCACTTCTTTACCATACGGTTGGCTCATCATATTCAAATCGTATTTCTCTGACAATAATATCACTATTGCTGTTTGCTATCACATGTTATCTGCTTAGATTGGTAATTAATTACTGTTGATCAGATAATCTTAATAGTGACACACTTTGGAGAAGGTTGCTATAAAACTTCAGGCAATATTTGATTAATCTAACTTCCTTGAGTTATTTCTGTCACAGTTTAGAGTTGATCTTGGTCCTCAAAGGTATGATGCATGATCTCTGGTAGGGAAAAAGGGGTAGTGTGAACCCTGTTGATTTGTCTGGGCCTCTGAGTGGTTTCTGATATTCACCAACCATGGCGTGTTTCCAGATAGACTATCTGCAGTGGAAACTGGAGGGCAATGTATTGTGCCACTTCTATTTTTGGCTTAATGTTTGATTCTAGGAGATGGTACCAGGAGAAAACAACTATTAGACTCCTATACGCTGCAAGTACTATATGAGCCCACTTTCACTGTTAGACCACTACATGAGAGTGCTGAGTGAGTTAATTTGGAAATATGGAGTATAATCAATTACAATGTATTGGATGAAAATTGTCAAAACAATGGTCCAGTTAGGTAATGTGGGTGGACAAACCTTTTGCCCTGGATAGCAGAGGCTCTCTTACATTATATATTCCCAATGAAGGAAATCATGTGCAGCTTTTAAATGATACGAACTCCGTCCTTGTCACAGCGAGCACAAACTAACTTCTAATTGATTGATTAATTTTCTACCTTGTTCCTTGCCCACCCATGCTCAAATGTAGAAAACTTAAACAGGCACAAATAAATTGATAATGATTAAATAAGTACACACAAAAAGAAAACAAATTATTATTCTATGATTCTATAATGTATCTCTCTCCCATTATGTTTGCCCAACTTTGGAGTCTTCTAAGATGATTTCCAGTCCTATCCTAGCAGATGTTCAAGGCAGGCTTCCATCATTCCACTGCTTTTTCTTTCCCTTCTTTCCCTCTACATCATGACTAGGCTGAAAAGGAGAATTTGTTACAAACACAATGCACATGACATATCTTTAGAGGACTGGGACAGTAGAATAAAAGAGGCAGAGCAAGGGATGGAACAAAAAAATGGTCTCATATAATTGGAAGTAATAAGAGAGAAAGTGGTTCTGTATAGTCAGAATATCTATTGTTTCATACACATCTCCTCTCTGGAAAGGTTGAAGGTGACTGAGTCAAACTTCTTAAAGGAAGTGATGGATGGAACTGAGATACTTACAAAAGCAGTTGATTTTTTTACAAGACCATGATTTCATGTATTTGTTTTCCATAATGAAAATGTTGAGAACTATGTGACCCCTTTGAATAGCATGTAGTTTACCTTTGGGAAGTAATAAGATAGCAAATATTTTGTAGCAATAGCTGGAATTTGAAATCTTATAGCTCAATAAGATTTCCCCCATAACCTTTTTTATTTTTTGCCATAGTAGCCATATAGTTTTCCACCACTGTTTGCAAGTAAATATCTACAAGATTCTAGTAGATTTTCTGTTCACCTCCTAGTAGTGTAGCATAAAGGTCTCTGTATAAGCAACAACCAAGTTTAAATGTCAATCAAAATGTACATTGATAAATATGGAACTCTAATTGCTATAATGTACTAATGTGAAATGCCTCCACCGGCAGTAACTCCAATTTGAATTATTTACAGGATCAAATGTGAAAGTGGGCAATATCTTAAATAGGCTATTAAAAATAAATAATCCACTAGTTTTTAATGGTAATATATTTTCTTCAAGTTGTGTACCAAGATATTGTGGAAAGTTCAGAAACAAATATACATGAGAGTCTCAACCATGGCACATGATTGGAACATGTTTGTTTCTTGAAGTGAATTAAAATGCTGGCTGCAAAAAGCTTTTGAGGTGTGTGTGGTTTCAAATTCCAGCTTACTTAGCATTTGACTGGATTTTTTTCTCTCAACTCTTCAAATAAAGAACCAGCAAACCCCATGATAATTCCTGGGTTTAAGGGGGTTCCCTCTCAGCCACAGATTGTCCAGAGGCAGGTGAGTTCAGGAGACAGTCAATTGTGTTGATACTATGGAACCTGCCTGGCACCAGTGCCTCTAGTCAACCTGGACTTAATTAGCAGGGCTTCCAGGGAGTCCCAAACATCCACACTTAAAATTTATACATCAACTTTGCAAGTAGAGCTGTAGCCACACCCACATAAATATCAAAATTCCCCAGTAGCTGGTCAAAGCAAGACCTAGCTTTAGTACCACAACCCCTCTGAGCCCAAAATTCAGGTAGTTGAAGAGTTTTTAAATATTTTATTAAAAGGGTAAAAAGGGAAAGAAGAGTCAAGAGGCAAAGAGCAACAATTTTTCAAGACAAACTATGACAATTCAAGGGGACAAATCAGAAAACAACAAAGCCACAATAATCTACTTGATACTCACATTGTAATGTGTAATCAGCATAATTCTAAACATACACCAAGTGCCTTGTTTAAGGCATCATGGGACAGTGGCAGAACAAAGCTTCCTGCTCAGAGGCAGGCTAGCTGAAGAGTTTAAAGGAAAATTCCAGCCAATGAATACCTGGAGTGGGGTTTGAAACCACCACCTTCAGAAGTTGTTCGCTGAAGAGGGGAATGGTAAATCGTTTCTGTACATTCTCTCCCTCAGGAAAGGATTGCCATAAGTCAGAACTGACTTGGCAGCACCAATTATTATTTAAAAAGGTCTTATTTGCTTTTGCATCTGTATTATTTTTAAGAACCATAGTTCTTAAAGGCCATGTGGCCTTTTTCTATTATTATTTTTACATGATCAAGGAGCAGTTAGGAATTATGACTTGTCTGATGCATAGGAAATGGTATGGCCCAAAGACTCCGATCACAGACCATACACAATATAGTGAGTAATACTATATATAACCACTGTAAGAACACTATTGGTAGAATTCGAGGAAGGAAGGAAATTGACCAACACTCAGGATTTATTATCCCACAGTGATCATATTATAACTTCCAAAACTTACTTCTCTTACTCACCCCCTCCCCAAAGCATCCATTTACTAAATTTCTCTTGAAAATGTATTGGGGGTGGGGTGGGGGGCATTCACTTTTTACAGGAAGTAGGAGTTTTTGGTATCAGCCAAATGAAACCACTACTTCATAAAGAAATGCTACAAAACTAGACAAAGGACCAAAAGTTAAAAGAAGAGGGGAAGAAACGTACAGTATTTAATTTGTGATCCGTAAGCCAGAAACCAAGGAACATGAGGATCCCTTCTCTGTGAATTAGAGGAAGTCTTCAACTTCTACAAAAAGAGAAAGTGATTTATATGATGTTGTGACCTTTTTATTATTATGGTATTGTATTTCATTGTATTGTGATATGTATATTTTCTGATGTGATATGTATAATGTGTATTGGATGCTCTATTGTTGTGTGAGCAGCCCAGAGTTGCATTGTCTAGTGGGCAGCATACAAATTCAAACAACAACAACAACAATAAAGTGCTTAAATTCCGGGAAAACATGGGGGAAAGCACCCGACAAGAAGCGATCCACGTTCTTACCCAAAGCTATTCAAAAAATCACAACTGAGGTGTGCCATAGAGAAAATAGCAACTGTTCTGATACATCGGGCGGGAGGGGTTGCTTGGGGAGTAGTTTACTGCTGTGCTGCCGATGTTCACAATCCGCAGCCGCCGTTTGCTTCTTACTGTCAGTATTTTGTAGGTAGCTTGAAAGCGGTCCCAAACGTTGCCCGCGAGATCGGGCGGGGACCCCACTTTCCAGGAGTGAGTCTGGCTCTGGAAATGGCCCTAGGGTAGAGATGGCAAGCCTTGGCACTCCAGCTCTTCTTGGTCTTCCGTTCCCAGAAGCCCAATTCCCTGTGAATCCACATGAATGGGTTTACTGCACGTGTTCTTGGGGCTTCCAATTCCCAGAAGCCCACGTCTCTGAATAAACATGACTGGGTTTACTGAGCATGTTCTTAAATCCCAGAAGTCAAAGTCCCTGTGAATCCACATGAATGGGTTTACTGAGCTTGTCCTTGGGACTTCAATTCCCAGAAGCCCAAGTCTCTGTGAATCCACACGAATGGGTTTACTGGGCGTGTCCTTGGGACTTCAATTCCCAGAAGCCCAAGTCTCTGTGTATCCACACAAATGGGTTTACTGGACGTATCCTTGGGACTTCGATTGCCAGAAGCCCAAGTCTCTGCGAATTCACACGAGGGGGTCTACTGCGCGTAGTCGTTGGGGCTCTAGGACCTTCGCACCAGCAGCGCCGCACCCCAGGGCGCAGGGCTCTAATCCGGCTCCTCTCCCTGGCCTCGGATCCTTGGCCAGCCTCCCCTCCCTCCTCCTCCGCCGGGCCCCGAGTGCAGCAGCCTCCAGAAAGCGCCTACTAGGCAGGAGGGAGGGAGGGAGAGGGGAATGAGCAAAGCAGGCGAGGCGAGGCGAGCATCCGACTGTGCGCACCTCGGTCTGCGCACCTCGGTCTGCTCTCTCCGCCTGGCCTGCGACCTGTGCCGTTGTTCCGCCCCGGGTGGGAAGCCATGGCGGCGCTTTCCGAGGCTACGTTGTTAAGGTGTGCAACTCAGCTTTGTTTCAAGTGCACGTCCAAGCCCTGCAAAGTAGCAGGCACTGACAGGATCCCGGGGGTGGGGTGGGGGTGGTTGCGGGCAGGGCAGCGCAGGGCTCTGGCAGCCCTTCCTCCTCCCAAGCAAGGAGTGGGGTGTGGGTGTGTATTGCTTGCTTCGCTGCGCCCTCTAACCAGGCCGCCCCTACCGAAGTACTTCCCCAGCTTCTCCCCCGCCCCGTCCGGGCGCCCCTGCGGCTCCGGCTCCTCCACTCCACTCCAGCTCCAGGCAACAACCCGGGCGAAGCAGCGAGAAGGGTTAAAGGCAGGGAGGGAGGGCGCCCCGAGGGGAGGGACGGACAGGATTGGTCCGAAGTTGGGAGGTGGGCGGGGCCCTCCTGCCCTGGGCTCGTTCTACTCCCTCCCTCCCCATGATCGTAGCCGTCACGGGCGGGGCGCTGCGCTGGGGGGAGTTGTGAGTGAGTCGTTGCTCTTGGCCGCGCGCTCCTCCTGCCTTTGCCCCCCAGCAGCTGCTGCGGTGGTGCCGCCACTCTCCGCTCGGACTTCCCCCTCCCGCGGCGAGATCTCCGCGCCGACCAAGGCTGGCCGCCGCTCCCCCCCCCCCCGCCCGCCCTTTAGACCGGAGGACGGTACCCGGCGTTTGGCCGCCCCCACCAGTCCTCCGGCATCCTCGACGCCCGGTGTCAGGCGGCGCTGGTAGCGGCGGCGGCGGCGCACTGCCTCGAGAGGTCCCGAAGGTGGCGGCGGCGGCGAGGGCTGCCTCCGGTGGAACCGCCGCCGCCCGGCTCCTTTGTGGGCAAGGATGAGGAGGATGGCGGGAGCCGAGGCGGCGTTTTGTACAAGTGCGCCCGCCGAAGTCCGTCGGTGAAGGGGAAGCGCGTCGGAGCCTCTCGGGGGGCGAAACGCTCGGGTTTCTCCCTGGCAGACCTTCGGGGCGACTCCGCGGGCTTCCTCGCGCAGGGCGACTGTCAAAGCGCAGACGCCCCCTCGGGTTTTCGGCGGCGGCGAGGTTCGCAAGCACATGGGACGAAGCGGCGGCGGCGGCGGCGGCGCGACGGCCCCCGGGGGTTCTTGGCCGGCGCCGGAGGAGATGCGGAAGGAAGGGGCTTGAGCGGCGGCGTGGCAGACAGCTCCGGTACCCGGAGAACGAAACCCCAGGTGCGCCTCGGGGGGAGGGAGGGGGAAAATCGTTCCTCGCCTCTCCCGAAGAACTTCGGCCGCAAGGAAGGAACACACAGCCGGGCGGGTGGAGGAATGAATGAAGCCCGAGGAGGAGGAGGGCGGGGGGGGGGTGTCCTGCTGTCTGAGCAAGCGGTGGCGCCCACGTGGGGAGGAAAAAAAAAGACGCGCATCCTCCGGGGAATCCGCGGCTGCCGGGAGGGACCCCCTAGCCTAGCGGACTGGCGTTCCGGAGAGACGGGAGAGGGCTGGGCGGCGGACGCTCTCCCGTCCCTGCTTTCCAGACGCCCTCCCCGTCCACCCGGTCCCTTTATTGGAGCCTTCCTCTCGGGGATCCCTGCGGGCGGAAATGGGCCCTCGCCCCGGCCACCTTTCCCCGCGATGGGGCTGTCGCAGATGTGGCGGCGGGGGAAAGGCGGCCGAGCGTTGCCTCCGTCGCGGCGGGGCGAGAGGAAAAGTTACCGGCGAAGTTTGAGCAGATGCGCCCAGGCGCATGGCCTGTCGCCGAGGGATCCCCCGACCATCGGGTGGGATCTCGGCTGGTGCTCGGTGTGTGTGTGAGAGAGAGAGAGAAAGAAAGAAAGAAACTGAAGGCAAATTCCCCGTGGAAACGGGACCCTTTTCTTCTGGGCGACCTCCAGCGACGGCGCAGGCCCCCGCCCCCCGTCCCATGTGGTGGTGGGGCGCCACGCACCGCTCACGTCGTGGAAGGAGAGTGTGAATTGATGTCTCGGGCTTTGTCCCTGTGAACTTGCCTTCTCTCTTTATCTCTCCTCCACCCCCGCATCCCCTCCTGCGGCCCTCAGACAAATTTGTAAGCGGAGGGGCCGTCTGTAATTATTTGCTTTGCTGGATGCTTGACACGGATTGTTGTCTGGCCCGAGGGCAGGGAACGTTTAATCGAGGGAGTTTACAAGAGGCAGGAATTCAGACGGCGTTTTAGGTCGCGGGAGGCTTCGGAGACCAATAGAGCGGTACTCATGGTCGGGGCGGTATCCCTGTCAGCATCTCTCTGTGCTTGTTTAGCCCAGCAAACAACGATTTATGTCAAGGGTGCCCAAACATTTCGGGCCGTGGGCTGGTCACTGGTCGGGGGGGGGGGGGCTGGATCCAGCTCCCAACGCCAATTAAACCGGCCTGCGAAGCCCTCGTTGCTTCCCGAAGCTGAAGCAAAATGCACCCGTATGGGTGTGTGTTACCTCCGCTTCCGGGAGCAATGAGGGCTTCACGGGCTGGATGAATTGGCGTCGGGGCCGGATCCAGCCCCCGGGCCATAGTTTGGGCACCCCTGATTAACATTCATGGGGTTGAAGGACACAGTTTCCCCCTTAAGCAGCTTTTTGAACTGAAGAAAGAAGATAAGACAAAACTCAGCAGGGTTAGAGAGAAGGATAGTTTTTCCTCACCACAGATGGGAAAATAACCCTTTTCTTATTCCTCCCCCCTCCTAGGTTTTTTGTTTAACATTGAATTCTTATTTTATGGCTTTTCCTTTCTTTTATTGTCATTTTTGTTTTGCTACAGGACGCCAGGTGTTAAAGCTTCAGCTGTTAAATGTAGGGGTCTTTTGGACTTTTTATAGAATTTTTTTTTGGGGGGGGGGGCAAGTAGAAACATATGAAGTCTTTAGTTAATTATTTTTTATATTATAAACTAATGTGCATTAGTTAACATTTTGCAGTAGTGAACTGTGATTGTTCTGAGAATTAAATCCATTGCTAGCTAAAAATAACACAATTGGTAGATTTCAGCGGGTGTTCTCTTGTTACTCCCAAGTAGAGCAGACCCACTGAAATATTTTGGAATTTGTTACTTGCAACTAACATTGCTTTCATTTGATTGGGTCTGCTCTGGTTGAGGCCAATGTCAATTTTAACTCCATATTTGATTTTTAAATTTTTATTATCATTACAGTTTTCATTTTACCTTTCTTCATTTTTTAGATTGGAAAGAAGAAGAAACGGGAAGCCGGAGACGATCCATCATTCAGAATGGATTTCCAATTTGTGCTATTTTTTGTGGGAGCTGTTGCACTTGTGGACTCTGCAAGAGGTAAGCAGTGTGATCTTCAAGTTGCCTGGAAGTGTTTTTACATTCTGTTTCTCCCAGTGGAACGCATGCTCTGTTCAAGCCCTTGGAATTCCTTCCAGAGACCCCCTAATTGCATGAAAATCTTTCTTGCTCCTTCCAGTTGGGAGTCTTGTATCTCAAAAAGCAATTACATTAGCTTGAGGTCCTTCTTTCCTGCCGTGCAGGTGTGCTCTGGGGGCTTTCCATTACTGTTGTTTCTTAGGTGTGAAAATAGGCAGTTGGCTTCCAAATTTCAGTCCGGAGTAAAAGGAAAACAATTGCATTCCTTGGTGGCTCAGGAGAGCCTCTCCCCCTTCTGTAATCTCTTCCAACTGCTCTGTATTCCCAGTAGTACAAACTAAACAAACAAATCCATTAACTTCCCCCAAGTGACAGACAAATGACAGTTCTCAACAGCTAGCACATATTTTAGCATTGGGGCTCCAGCCTGCGATCAGATTCCCCTGAACAGGTTGCATTACCAGGAAGAGGCTGGAGAAGGAACAATAGCTAAAATAGTAGAACACTGGATTCTTTTTAAAGAACACAGCTCAGACAACAAGTCTTGAAGAGCACTTAATGGGAGCCATTGGAATCCCATTCATTATCAGAGGTGTAGCACAGCTGTTGATGAGAGTTTTATCTTGCTGACCCTGAGGAATTGTTCCTGTTGAACTGATATGTTTAACTGAAATGGTCTCTAATTTACTTTGCTATGTTTTTCCTGAGTTGATGTTGGAGGATTGATGCAGTTCAGCCCATTAAGATTGATGTGAAGCCTCTGCTTTAGAATTATGATGACTGTCAATTGCAGAAATAGGGAAGGGAGTTAACTTGGTGGAAGAGTTTGAGTTTTGCACACTGAGAGTCCCAGGTTCATCATGGGGTAGGGCTGGGGGAAAAAACCTATTGCCTGTAACTCCGAAGTTGTACTACTGCCCATCATTAGAAAGAGTAGTGAGGGAGATGGTTTGTAAGTCTTTGACGTGGCGCAGTAATAAGGTAGCTTCTGAATTAGCTTACAGTTTTAATTTGCTGCTGATTGCAGTATTGAAAGCCTAGCAGAAATAATGCATGCTTGGTTGCTGTGTATCCCTCTGATGTACTCACTTCATAGCAAATATTTTATAGAAGCAGTAGCAGTGTAAGTTGATCCTGCTACCCAGTGGATGAAAGGCAAACAGTATATAGTTTTTTAAGACCTAAAAGTCTGAGCAGATTCAGTCTTAAGATGGAGACAGCAGACATAGTGGATAAATTAAGTCCTTTTACTTTTATAGGAATTTCACAGATCATAGATTGATATTCTGTTTGGAGCTCAGTGAAGTCCAACAGAATTTTGAAGACATTCTAAAAAGGCAATGGATTTTTATTGCTAATTTTACCACCTTTATTTTGATTATTTGATTGAATGTATGTAATGTGACATTTTTTGTTAGCATTTTATGAGTTTACTAAGGCTAAAAAAAGGTAATGATTGTTCTTCTGGACGTAGTATGAGAACAAAACACAAAATAAGCACGTATTAGATCTACAAGAAAGACATATGACCCAAACAAAATCAAATTGCAAGAAACATTGTTTTACTCAGGATGATAAACAGGGAAACAGAATAAAAGTGAGGTTTTGTCCAGAAAGATATATTCAATAAAACAAGATATTTAGGGACCTCTTCGCAAAAGTTATGATGATGTTGCTGATGTCTGAAAAAAACAACACCACAGTATTTTAAAAGGATTGGTTAAACATCTGGTACATTATAAAAGATTATTGTTTTTAAAATTCTGCCCTCTGTTTTTAAGTATCAGTTTCTAAAGTATGTCTGTAGATTATAATAATAATAATTATTATTATTATTATTCCCAGAGATGGAAAAATTTACATCTTTGGACCACAACTCTCAAAACACCCAAGCCAGAATAGTCTGTGACCCTGATGACTTAGCTGTTCTGGAAGATCTAGTGTCACTACCACTCTCTGCTCAAGATGGGTCTCTGTAATTTATGTGAAACATGTCTAGTGCTGTTTCCTTTGGGACACACGGCAAGTACAGAAGACTGGATGATTGTTTTAAAAAAAGATACCGATAATATATGTAGTATTTCCAGTTCTTAAATAAAGCAGCAATTATCCTATTATCAGGTTTCTAAAATGCATGCTTGTAGAATTTAACATTTTAAAAATGTTTTTCACAAAAGCATTTTGTGAAGAATCTAATTTTTATAATGCAGGGATACTGTCAAATACCCTAGAAAATTGCTTACTGTCTTTGATGACAAGAGTTTGCAGTTCTCTGTCTTTTTCCATATGGATGAGACAGGCAAGGATTTACATCCCTAAAAGAAACTTCAAGAATTCATTTTATCTATCAGCATATAGAGAATTAACATCACCAAGAGTCATTTGGAGAGAACATGCCAGTGAAGTATCGTTGGACAGGAGAGCAGTGGCATGTCCTCAGATTAAACTGGTCATCTGTCCATATGATTGACAATCTAGATAACAAGCCTTTGATTGGAACAAATTTTTCATATTTTTCTGATCTCATATAGAAAGTCACAGAAGTGATGTAAAATACTTTGGTGTTTGAGATGGAAATACCCGTCCCTCAAAGTAACATTAAAGGTAAAGGTTTCCCTTGCTCGAAAGCCAGTCGTATCCGACTCTAGGGTGCAGTGCTCCTCTTTGTTTCAAAGCCGAAGAGCCAGCGCTGTCTGCTGCAGCAGACGTTTCTGTGGTCATGTGGCAGGCATGACTAGACACCGAAGCGCACGGAGCACTGTTACCTTCCCACCAAAGTGGTCCCTATTTATCTACTTGCAATTTCTAGCTTTTGAACTGCTAGGTTGGCAGGAGCTGGGACAAAGACGGGAGTCATTCCGTCCTGCAGTAACATTAGGTCTACTTAATTTGCTCAAAATTTTGTAGGTTTTACTAGAGTGAACAGAAACTACACCAGATGTGTGTGATCCATGTAAAAGTATTTTAAGAATAATCTATCTTGTTTGATTATAATGGGAATTGTGTTGTACGTTCAAACGTCTCCTTTGACTTTAGGTAGGGTTTCAGGTATTTACAGTTCAATATTTTCAATGTGGCTTTAAACTTTTATCTAATCCAGGGATTCTCAACCTGGGCCCGTGGCACCTTTTCATGTGGCCCCCACTGCCTCCACCACACCTGGAAGTGCCATGTGTTGGAGGAAGGGCAAAATGGCCGTCCGGACCCCGAAGCTGTATGAGGGAGCTTGACCCGGCCCCCAGCTTTAAAAGGTTGAGAGCTCCTGGCATAGTCAAATCTTGTTCAGACTATGGTCTAACCCTTATGTGTAATGGTAGCCAATAAGAAATGCTCCCACAAGGATTTTATTAGACCTTGGAGGCTTGGATTGTGTGTAATTATTTCTGATACCCGACTTGGGGTGGTGGCAATGATTAACATGAAGTAACAACACAGTCTTCCTGACACAGTAAGATCTGAGCCTTTATTTGCTTTTTGGAGCAGCATGGACTAGTTCTCAGTCCCCACACCCCATCCCCATTGTGGCAAGAAATGGACATAACAGTAATCAATGCACAGAACATAGATTTGGTGAAGATCATCATTCTGTGACTTGCCCATTTCACAGGTACAGCTAATAAAGACTGGAAGGTGATACTGTATTGTTTACCTTATTTTGTGAGGTGTAGAAATTAAACAGATTATCTTCTAGTAAATATGCTGGCAAATAACTGTGATTTAATGAACAGTTCCTTTGTGCTGGAACATTCAGATTTAAATAGCTGTAAAGTGAGGTGGACTTGAATACTGTATAGTAGATTTGTTTTCAGGAACATGATGCAGATCTGCAACTGCTAAGTGGCTATGTCCACTCTTCCGCAATAGAGCAGCAATCAGCCTATTATCAGCCAGTTTGCAAAATGCTGGTGGAAACTGGGTGTAGTACCTTTTTTGTTGTTCAGTCGCACAGTCAATTCCGACCCTTTGCGACCCTATGGACCATTGCCTGCCAGGCACCTCTGTCTTCCACCATCCTCCTCAGCCTGCCCAGTTCTGTGCCCATTGCATCTACAATACCATCTAGCCATCTCATTTTTGCCTTCCCCCTTCTTTTGCCCTCCACCTTTCCCAGTATCAAGGCTTTCACAAGTGAATCCTGTCTTCTCATTTGATGTCCAAAGTACTTTATCTTTACTACAGTATTTGACCTTCTAATGAGCAGTCAGGGTTGATTTCTTCTAGGATCGACCTATTTGTGAATTATTTAATGAATTGTCCGACATGTAACATATGGATCTAAATGCAATACAGAAGAGGAGCCATTATTTTGTATTACTTGTAATGTCTGATTAAGTGGCTACATAGATATATGCTGCCATGGATCCTTTGATTAAGTTTTATGTGGTGCTTTAAAAAAAACCTGTTGATTAATACATGTTTCATGCTGTGATTTGTCCCATACAGTCTTTATCTGTGCATAAGTGATGAACACTAACTAGAGGTAGCAGAGGCTACAGGATACCACTAGCTTGTGGTATTCATGTTCAAGCATTTTTCACTAACTTCTGTATCTCATCAAATACTGGTAATCTAATCTGATATTTCTTTGCACATGGTATCTTGGTGACATATAGTCTGATATTTGTTCCAATTCTGTCAAGTTGCCATCCTCTTCGCCTTAGTGGCTATATATGGTAAGGTTAGGTCGCGCTTGGCTAGCTGCAGTAGTTTGTAGTAGATATCATGTGGTATGTTTAGAAGTTTTGGCAAAAGAAGTAGGAGCTTCTCTGTTGGTCAGTAAATGGATACTTTTCATGAAATTAATGGATTTGAGTATCAATTTCATTTTTGATGAGATTTTAACTAATCTCTTCCGTAAGTAGTTTTTATGTGATTGAAGATCATCATACATAGGTTATTCAAATAACCTTAAATATTAGTTGATAATAAAAGAACTATCGTTTAACGTTGAATAGCTTGTTCCATTTGTTGAAGAAGACTGGGCTCATATGTAGATATATAGGCTTTTAAATATTCTAAAGCTGCTTTGGCTTTTAATACAGTTTAATATACTGTATAGTATTTTCTTTGAGTATATTGGCAGTAAAATAGAGTTGATATGCTAGATACTCACTATGGCAGTTCAATATGAGGTTTTCAGTTCACATTAGCAATGATTTCAATGATATAAAATTTCTTTTTCTTTTGAATTAGTGATTTGTAAGACCCAGGCTGAAACTATCTGTTAAATCTGAATTTTATTAACTTGATTGTACTTTGGATAGGAATATTAAATCTACTGGATCGTCTGTTGAAATATATTTTGCTACATAGTTTCACAAAAAATAATTGCCATATTGAAATTTGAGGCTTAATTTTCCATAATTAATTATCTTGTGTAATTTATTTTAAGGTGTACTTTATCATTTTTAAAACTTTGATTTGAAAATTAGGTAGGTGTTTGTAACATGTAAAACGGACAATGTTGATGACAAAATAAGATCTTTGAAGTGGTAACTGTGTTAGTCTGTACAAGCATATTAGACAGTAAGTAAAACATAAAAAGAAAAGAAAAAGGAAACAAAAAAGACAAAAAAGTTGTGGCACCTTAAAAGACTAACTACTATATTTTAATGTTAGCTTTCATGAATCAAGTCTACTTTATTAGACATAAGATTGAGACTTAATGGCATTAATTTATACTTAGCCCCATGACTAGTTGGGGATGCAAAGGTACACAGTGCTTGGTTACAATTGCAAGTCAGTGTTGGCATTTTATACCTGGCATTGACCAAAGATCCCTGATTGATATTTATGAAAATTAAATCTGAATGTGACCGAAGATAATGATTAGTATTTGTTAAAAATAAATCTGAATATCAGTCAGTAGTCCTTGGTCATTGCCACCTGTAAAAAGCCACACGGATTTGTAGCTTCATCTATTATAGTAACCAACCATTGTGTTCTACTGTATCCCCACCTGATCATGTGCAAATTTACACCATGAAGTCTCACTCTTATGTCTGATGAAGTGGACTTCATCCATGAAAGCTAACATTAAAATATAGTTTCTACTTCGGAAAATCGTTAACAGATAACAGGAGAACAGCCCACACGAACATTTTTCAAGGTAATTAAAAGTACAAAAGAGAGGAGAATTATAATCATTATAATCACTTTGAAATAGTTAATGACAAGAATGAAAGACCACTAATAGATCCCCGAGAAGATATAGAAAGGTACAGACAACATTTTAAAGAAGTCCTAAACCCTATAGGAGAGTGTCACAGCAAAACAACACAAGACTACAAAACAACAGTGCTAGGACTGGACATATTAATTGAAGAAGTAGCAAGTTAAACAAACACCTAAACACAAAGCACCAGGAATAGATGGACTATCAACAGAAATAATTCAATCAGCAGGGGAGAGCAGCATCAGATTTCACAGAATCTTCAATGCAGCATGGACACAATTAATTACTGCACCCATTGATTGGCAAGAAGCAATAATAATACCATTGTGGAAAAACAAAGGGACAAATGAGAGAGGAAATGTATGCCAAAATAATAGAAACAAGATTGAGACCAGTTATAGAACTGCAACGAGCAGAAAAAAAGTTGGGTTTCCAAAAAACAAAACAGAAGCTGTACAGATGTAATTTCATGCTTAACCAACTAGTAGAGAAAATATAGAATACAACAAGAATCTCTATGTTGTATTTATAGACCAAAAGAAGGCCTTGCTTATGTTCACTCATGCTCTGGTCACCTCCAGATTGGATTATTGTAATGCGCTCTACATGGGGCTGCCCTTGTCGACCATTCAGAGGCTTCAGATGGTCCAGAACGTGGCTGCCTGGGTGGTGATGGGGCGTGGGCGTTATGCTAATGTGTCATCACTGCTCCTGGAGCTGCACTGGTTGCCAGTGTGCCTCCGGGTGCAATTCAAGGTGCTGGTTTTGACCTTTAAAGCCCTTCATGGCAGTGGACCGGGTTACTTATGGGACCGCATCTCCCCAAGGCATTCTGCCCGTCCTACGAGGGCAGACCGAAGAGGCTCTGTGGTGGTCCCCTCAACAAGAGTAGCACATCTGGCTGGGACCAGGGGAAGAGCCTTCTCTGTGTCTGCCCCAGCCCTGTGGAACCTCTTACCATCAGAAGTGCACCTCCAGATGGAGCTGCTCCCCTTTTGGCCCTCAAGACCTGGCTGTGCCAACGGGTCTGGGATCAATCCTGTGGTACGTCCCAGGTCCACTGGCTAGTCTAGCTGCCCAAGATTACAGATCATTGCTGGAGTTGTCAGATGTTTTTTATGTAGCTGTTTTTATGCATTTTTGTATGGTTTTAGCTGTTAGCTTTTTTATACTGTTTTTTATTTTGTCTTATGGGTTGGGGAGGGTCTGGGCTGGGTTTTTAGATGTTTTTATGATTGTATGTATTATCTTATGCATATGTTGTTAGCCCCTCTGGGTGGCACATGTGCCAGAAGAGCGGGATACAAATATGAACGAATAAATACATAAATAAATTTGATAGAGTTGACAGGAAACTGCTATGGGAAGCACTGGCCCATTATGGAGTAAGTGAACATTTTACAGTAAAGCCTCACATAAAGAGTGCCTTGCTTAGAGACTAACTCGCTTAAAGAGCAGAATCTTCTCTGAATGGTCACCTTGCTTAACAACTAAAAACAACCAAAAACTCACTTAACAACTAAATCAGAGTTCACAATCCCCACCCCCACCCCCCCCACCCCGGGCCAGAAGTCACAATCAGTCACTTACAATGGTAGCGGCGGCACTTTTTCCAAGTGTTTCACTTAAAGAGCAACTCACTTGAAGAACAATCCTGTGGAACACATTATGCTCTTTAAGTGAGGTACCACTGTATCAGATTATGTAAAAGCTTATATAGTGTCTTATATAGTCTTGGAATTCCATACCTTAAAAGGCATATTTGGAAATAGGCGAAGGGCAAAGACTATGAGGCAGACCCAAAGAAAGGTGGTGAGATAATATCAAAGAAATATTACAAGAACACCTGACCGGTGGAGGCCGCTAGAAATGCCAGAACAAGAACCTTGTATCTCCCTCAACACCCGATGGGATAAAACAGGAAGCAAAGAAGAGAAGAAGTTAAGTCTTTAAGATGTCACAAACTTTTTCTTTTTATTTACTGTCTGATAGATGAGAGATAATAGTTGAAAGATTACTTTCTGTATTTAGAAATGGTGGCCAGAATTCTGTTTGTTTTCCTGCACAAAGTTTAATATGTGCATGGTTATTTTCCCACTCTGTTTGCACAAGAAAAGTATTTATCACTCTGTTGCTGAAGCAGGAATTTCTGTTGCCATGACCTGAGCAACCTCAGGCTCACACAACTGACTTGCTGGAAGTTTCAGAGTAATCTTAGATCTGATGGGCTGGAAGTGACCCTCTGGATCAGGGGTGCCCAAACTATGGCCCGGGGGCCGGATCCAGCCCCTGGGCCGTAGTTTGGGCACCCCGAACCATGTGACCGGCCCATGGCCCAAAATGTTTGGGCACCCCTGCTTTGGATCATCAAGTTTAGTCCCTGTGAAGGAGGCTGGGGAGAGTGGGGGGAATCAAACACCCAACCTTTGGCTCTGCAGCCAGTTATCTAAATCAGTAGTTCTGTTGTGTTTATCAGCAAGATGCTGCACCTTGTATTCATGTTTTTGAATTGCTACATTTCCCAGTATCTACAAAAATTACAGGACATTTTACAAACCAAGAATATGCCATTCCGTATGGCCTCAAGTTTTATTCGTAATGCTTTTTTGATGCAATTTTCTAATGTCACTGATTCAGTTACAATAATGCCCTGATCTGATGGAGTTAACAGATTAACTATAGAGTTATGGTGTTATCCGATGCATCCCATAGGATTTTAGCATTACCTGATGCATGCATCGGATAACACTAAGACTTGTGGAACCAAATTTTAGCATTATCCGAGGTATTACTGTATGTCAAAAAAACCTTGCATTTGGGCAGTTCTCCATACCTTTGACTGTATCTCTGAATTTTTGGTTATTCACACAGTTCTTCAGCTATAGTTGGTATTCACTAGCTGTTGACCAGTCACTGGCTGTAATTTTATTGCTTAGTGTGATAAATACAATTGAGTAAGGATTTAGTTACTCAATTCCTCTGTAAATTCAGTTGATTCGAATGAACTTACTCTATGACGTACAATGCTATGCTCTGTAACATGTATATTTGCAGAGCAATTTTTCTCCTCCTCTTCCACTCTCCCTTTTACGTGAGGGCATCTATTGGATGATCAGTTGACTCCAACCAGTTCAATTTTCTGCTACATTTGGTGCTTCCTCTCAGAAGACTTGTATATTATTCATATCTTCTCTGAAAGTTGATCTCCATGTTTTCTTTGCTCTACCTGATTTCCTTTTACCCCCTTGTGGCACCCAGTCCATCACTATTTTTGGATGCTGGTGCTCAGGCAACTCATGATATGTCCTACAAACCTCCCTCTTTGTTTTGGTATAATATGTCCCAGGGTGCATGGCCCACTTCTGTGCAAAGCCCACATATAAATACTGCACAGGAGTTAGTCTTTAAAGTGCCATAACTTTTTTGTTGTTTTGTTTACTCTGATACACTTCTATGCAGAATCTCTTAATCTGTAATCTAATCAAAGTACTGTATATGATCCCAAAAATCTTTCTCAACTGTCACTGTTGGAAAATGATACAGCAAACAACTGCTTGAGCAATGTTGACCAAAGTGTCCACTTGTATCACTGTGCCGTTTCAGTTCCTTTCCAAAGTACTGCCAATGTAGCTGGTTTTCTGTGGTACACCACATCCTTGAAGGCAGGGGTTCCCAATCTAAGGCTTGTGGGCCAGATGTGGCCTGCAGCACTATCTCATGTGGCCCCCCAACTCCTCCAAGGGCATTCGAGAAACAAAATGGCCACCCTTTGAAACTGTTGGGACACAGTGACCACCCCTATTGTGCTGGCAGGGCAAAATGGCCATCCGGCCCTAACAGCTGACTGAGAGAGTGTGACCTGGCCCCTGGCTTGAAAGGAACCCCTGCTTTAAGGTCTATAGATAGAAGTCAAGGGGTGTTAAGTCAGGTGTACTTAAGTTGTACAGTGGAACCTCATACAACAATCACTCCGTATAGCAACAAAATCGCATAACAATTAGGTTTTTTTGTGGGGGAGGCATTCCGCATAAATTTTTTCCCTATGGAAAAATTGTACAACAATTTTTCAATGGGATAAACCACTTAGCAAAATAAATAAATCATTGTACGATGCATCCCATAGGGAAAATTGCGATACGATGCATGCATCGTATAGCAGTTGTTTCGTACAACAATAAGCCCCATGGAACGGATTGAAATTGTTGTATGAGGTACCACTGTACTTCCACAATATCCCCAAATTCCAACTACCACTTCAAAATGGTCTTGAATTCCTCAAACAACAACCGTGCTTCTGCCATTTTCTTTGACTGTCCTGCCTGTCGCATGGTGACATTAGTATTAATTATTTTGAGAGAATGTCATATTACACATTGGTACCAGAATTCAATCCAACTCCAGAAAGTAAGACATAGCTAACCTCTTTTAAAATGTGCATACGTTTTTGGCACCCTCTGTATATATGGGCTGTTCTTGGTTTTTAAACAAACTCTGGGTAAGCTTCTAGAAAGTCATACAAAGGGCTTCTTTAGTTTGCCCTGGAAAAGTCTTCCTTTTATTTATTCAGTTTGTACAGTATCAACAGAGTTGTTTCCATTGACGTGCAACACCCGACCTGCGTCTGCAGTGGCTTGTAAAATCATGCTTTTCAAAGTGTCTGCTTTCAAATTAATCCCAGTGTTGCAATATTTAGTGGAAACTCCTTCTCCAGGTTTTACTAGAAACAATAGTTTAAATTGATGTCAAAATGCTTGCCTTCTGTTTCATTTTACATCAAGGACTGCACTGAAATACATATGGTTTCATCTGGAATCCTTTTAATATTTATCTTCCTTTTTTCTGTGTAGATTTCTCTTTAATCAAGAGTTGGTGGATTTTACTGAAACATTTGAAGATTTTAAAATGTATAACACCCCCCCCCCAAGTCTGTGGGTTGGGGGGGAGGGAGGAGGGAGACTTTCACGTTTATGTGGAGTGAATATTCCATCATGTCCTGGATTGTATTTGTGAAGTAATCTGAACACCTGTTTGGTAAAAGAGTGGGTATAAATTGTCCAAATAAATAATGTTTATTATTTGTATCCAGTTGTGCTTAATATATGAAGGCATGTCTAAAGGACACGACTATAGTAAAAACATTTCTTCTTCTACTGCCTACTAATTTAACTAAATTTTTATATTTTTAAAAACTTTCAGTAAGGTTTATACTGATATCCATTTTGTAAATTTGCCTCTAAGTCTATACTGAAAGATTAGTGATACCCTTTGCCCTCTTTGGTGATATTTTTCAGTTTAGGATTAAAATCCAGTACCCTCGTAACGGCTCTGCATTTCTTATTTTCGGTAGGCATTAAGTCTTCCAGAGTTACAGCGTGTATCATTTTAAAAAAAAAATATTAAGAATTTTCAAATATACATAAGGAAACGAAAAAGAGTAATAAGACATACATTAACTAAATAAGAAAAAAGAGAATGAAAAAAACCCCCAAAATATAACCTTAACACACCTAAAGTAAATCATTATAGAAGTATAACATCTGATAATAAACTCACTTATAAAAATAGTGAGATTTTAAACAATTATCACGTCTAATTGCTAGTTAAATCTTATTTTTTTAAAAAAACAATTTAGAAGGATAAAAAAGAATAACCTCTTAATCATTTTTGAAGAGGTATCCATATTAGTTTGTGCAAACATATCAGAGAGTAAATAAAACAACAAAAGCAAAAAAAGTTGTGGCCCCTTAATGACTAACTCCTGTATTTAAATGTGAGCTTTTGTGGATCAAGTCCACTTCATCAGACATAAGAGTAAAACCTTATGGCATCAATTTATACACATCAGTAACAGAGGAACACAATGGCTGGCCAGTCTAACAGAAAAGTAACATTGCAGTTCTTTACAACCGACAATACTGTAATGGAAAATCCCCAGTTGTTATTCAAACTTGCTATGAAACCTGCCCCTATTGATAAAATCAAATCAATCTTTATTACCGTCCATGACCAGCATAGTACAAAAAAAAATAGCAGAAGTTGAACTATATTGAGTCAAAAGTTAAAATTAGGGTACTTAAAATATATTTTTAAATTAGCATTTCTGATCACTGTTAAGGAGTAGTAAAATTAGTATTTAAGATTAATTGTGTTACAGTTATTCCTAAACCTATGATGTAGTGCTAGTGGTTTGTTTAGCTGAAGGACCTGCCAGGATTGTTGTTCTGGTCCTGCACGCTGCAGTGCAGAACCTGGCAGTGTTGTGGGTGGGTGAAGGTGGGCCTTTCATCAGATAGCAGCCAGTGGGTGTATGTGCTGGGGAATAATACCTTGTGTTGTGTTAGGGCTATGGTCTGTGAGGCAAGACACTTTGTATCGCACTGTATAGGCTTATGATCTGTTGTACATTGTATCTCTGAGGATCTTATTTATTGTTACTATGTTATTGATTATATGGATTTGATTGCATTATTTTGTATGTATTTATCTTTTATTTTGCTGATTATTGTATTGTTATTGCTATTTGTTCTGATATTGTAATGCTGTATTTTGTTTTAGTGTTTATTTTACTGTTGTGAACCGCCTTGAGTTGCCCGTTGGGGAAGAAAGGCGGTATAGAAATAATAATAATAATAATAATAATAATAATAATAATAATAATAATAATAATAATAATAATAATAATAATAATAATAATAATAATAATAATAATAATAATAATAATGTGCTGTTTGGCTGGCCAGGATGCTTGCAGAGCAGTGGAGATTTGAACTTGTTCCGGATGTCTGTATAAAAAGGGTAGAGGCAGAGAACATGTTCTATGGTTTCAATTTCTCCAGTGTCACACTTCTTCGCCTGCCTCTGTTGATTTGCAAACTTCTCTTGGAAGCTGATGCCTTACATCAGGCTTTCTCAACCTTGAGTTCCCAGATGTTCTTGGACTTCAATCCCCAGAAGCACTGACCAGCAGATGTGCTGACTTGCTGCTCATCTTGTTCCCAGAGGACACAATTTGGGAAGAAAACAAATACTGTAGTTTAATTTCATCAAGAGAGATTATTTTGTTTGTCTTATATTAAAACTGTAATCCTATACAGCAGGGGTTCCCAACCTTTTTATGCCATGGGTCTGACCCTGGATAGCTGAGTGGGCCGGTCACATGGTTCCCCAGCCATAAATGTTGCTTTAAAACATGTCTGCGGCTTTCGTAAATGTGTTTATGACAGGCGTGGGTATGTCCACTTCTGCTTCTGGTGCATTACTGCTGCCGCTGCTGCGGACCACATGGAAAGGTGCTGTGGGCTGGGTCCAGTTTACGGGCCACAGGTTGGCCACCCCAGCTATACAGCATTGTTACGGAACCTATAGCATCCCCTCCATTTCCTATCAGCCCCAGCATGCAAGGCCAATGATGAGAAATGGTGGAAGATCATTAGCATGTGGATTAGCCCAGTTCCCCTATCTCTCTTGTATACACTTCTCGGTGAGTAAGTCCACTTGAATTCAGTGAAACACTGGTGTTCAGTAGACAGGCGTGTGTTTGTACTGTTCATCAGTTTCTCAGTCTGCAGTGATGGAGAACAGCAAATAGTTTGGCTGTAGAAAACAGCAGAGAGTGGTGACCAAAGTAGCTAAAAAGCTTAAACCAAATATATTATTTTCCCCAAACATACTCCTGAACAGCACATTTAATCCCACTTGTGACCCACAGAGGGAAGGAACCTCTGATGGTGTAGTTGTCATTGCATTTGCAAAAAACACTCACTACCAATAATGCACTAGTTATAATTATTCATAAATTATTGTAGTGGTAGCTGTATTAGTCTATGCAGACATTCTCAGATAAAAACAAAACAAATGTGAAAACAAACAAAAACATTTAAGTAAAAATGTGGCAACTTAATGACTTAATTGCTCTATTTTAATGTGAGCTTTCATGGATCAAATCTACTTCCACAGACATAAGATTGGGACTTCATGGCAGTCATTTATACATCACCTGAAGATACAGAGACAGTGACTGGTTGGACATGGGTTGCAAATTGTGAGTCAATGGGTAATTTCCCACCTTGTGCTGAAATAAGATCCTTGTTTGCTATTTAGGCCTTTTCCAGTGAGGAGAATAACAATGGTAAATGGGTGCAGGTACCTCAGGCTATAGATTACAATACAGATACAAATTGTATGAGTCAATGTATAACTGATTCCTAAACTGATTTCTTCTTAACCAGCTATAGGAATTCAACTTTAAGCCAAGATGGTAAAATCTGCCTGGATAAGCTGGACCCACTCCTGTACCACCCTACCCACGTGCTCAAATCTTCAGACACAGGCTTTCTTTGAGGACTTTCAGCAGGAGATGGACATTACAGATTTTCAACATGAACAACCATATTTTGGGTAGTGCCCAGCCTTGAAATGCTTTGAGAGAGAGATGTGCTAAGCACTTGCTGTGCTTTTTATTTTTAAATGTTTGTTGTATTTGTTGCTACCTTTGTTTTAGGATAACTGGAGATACTGGGTGACTAGCTTAAGGAAGGAATCAGCCCCTTGTTTTTAAAACAGTAATGGAATGAATTCTTAAATTTTGCCAAAACCTTTCAAGGCATAACTAAAGAAACATGGATGGTTCATCTGGCAAGATTCACTATTGATATTTGTGCAGGAAAGGAAAGGAAAGGAAAAGAAAGGAAAGGAAAGGAAAGGAGAGGGCACAAATGCAGAGCCAACAGGATAATTATTTTGGGATGGTATAGAACAAGGATGGCAAACCTTTTAGAGACTGAATGTCCAAACTCAACAGGCTGCCGCCGGTGCCACAGAGAGGCGGTGCGAACCCTGTGCTGGGAGGGAGGGAGGGAGGAAGCACTCTCATTGGACTGCTGGGCAGAGGGGCGGGGTGAACTCTGTGCTCGGACGACGGTGCGTGTGCCCACAGAGAGGGCTCTGAGAGCCCGCTCTGGCACGCATGCCATAGGTTTGCCACCACTGGTATAGAAGAATGCTTTGTTTCATAAGTGGCCTGATGAAAAGTCATTTACTTTGAACACTTTGGACTAAACAAATATAATTTGCCCTTAGCCAAGTAGGTCAGTAGAGGAAGATAGAGCAGGACCAAAGTGAATCAGGTCTTTGGTAGAGGATAAGCTGAAAGAGATCCACGAGAGATATCTTTTGCTTACTTTGTCTTAACATTCCTTCAGTGGTAGTTATATCCTCCTTTTGGGATGTGTGTGTTAATAATGTTTTTTCCAGAGATTAAGTAACTCCAGCAATTTTCTAGTTTCCCAATGTTGGAAAGAGATCTTACTGATTCTATATATTTGCCATGGTGTTATCTGCTTATATTTGAAGCAGGTACACCTGGCTTATTCTGAGGGGGCGGGGGGCAAAGAAGCAGCGGCAAAGGACCTGGGTGGTTCTGTCTTCACTGTCTCCACCTCCGCCGCCCCTAACACCGTGGGAGCCGAAGAGGCGGGGAGGAGGAGGAGGACTGAACTCAGTCCACCTGGGGGACTCAGGCAGCATAAAAACCGCTGCCGTCATGGTCTCCTCCTCTTCCTCAAACCAGTCCCCAGCACCCCCTTGGCGGGATAGCTGAGGGGGCAGAGAGGCAGTGGCGGGGGGCTCAGGTGGCTCTTTTATCACCACCGCTGTCGTCGCCCCTAACACCATGGGGGCCAAAGAGGCGAGGAGGATCTATGAACTTTCTGGCTCTTCCTCCTGCTCCCCTTGCGGCGAGATGGGTGGGAGTTGCAAAGGAGCAGTGGGGGTTCCGGGTGGCTTTGTTGACATCACCACCAATGGTTGCTGTGCCTGGACATCAGGAGGCAGCATGGGAGGAGGGGCAATGGGGATTCATCAGGCCATGGGATGGGGAGAGCTCTCTGTTCTGGAGGTGGTCTTAAGGTTCCGGAGGCCCACATCTCTGTAGTGATGGGTATGGGTTGATATGGCGGGAACTGAGGGGCTGATGTTTATTACCTGTCCCCTGTTCCAGTCCCCCGGTTCTATCTCTGGTTCCTAGACAGCAGGTTTGGAGTGCGGCTCTGTCTTTATTAGGCTGCTGGTAATGAATGCCAGGTCGGTATGCAATAAAGCTCCCCTCTTATGTGATTCGATCTTGGGGGAGTGAGCCGACCTGGCATGCATTACCAAGACCTGGCTGACATCAGAGGACGGTATCCCTTTATCTGAAATGTGTTCAGCCGGGTTTAGGGTTTGGCATCACCCTAGGATTAAGGGGAGGGGTGGCGGTGGCGCTGTTATAGCACAAGAATCACTTGGAGTTTCCAGGGTCACTGCACCACAGGTGTAGGGCTGTGAGCTGCTGCTTCTGAGGGTGGGCCCTAAGCGTCAGTGGGGAATCCTACTCCTATTCCTGCCCCCTTGCAGGGTAGTGGATTCCTTGCATGATGTACTCGAGGCGGTTGCAGTGTTGGTGTTGGAGTTTTCGGGGCTTATGGTCCTGGGCGACTTCAACTTGCCTTCGCTGGGGCTGTCCTCTGAGGTTGCTTGGGAGTTCATGGCTACCATGGCAGCCGTGGGCCTGGCTCAAGTAATTCAGGTTTTGGAAAGGGCAGTGGCGCGATAGCTCCAGGGGGTTCTGGATAATACGGATTATCTGGACCCTTTCCAGTCGGGTTTCAGGCCCGGTTATGGTACCGAGACTGCATTGGTTGCACTCATGGATGATCTCTGGTGGGAGCGAGACAGGGGAGATCCTTCTGTTCTCACTCTCCTTGACCTCTCAGCGGCTTTCAATACCGTTGACCACAGTATCCTTCTGGGCTGGCTCCGAGGTTTGGGGGCCCAGGGCACTGTGTTGTCCTGGTTTTCCTCATTTCTGAGGGACCAGTCCCAGTCGGTGTTTTTAAAGAGCGAGTTGTCCAGCCCAAGGTCTCTCCCATGTGGGGTGCCTCAGGGCTCGGTACTCTCGCCTCTGTTATTTAACATCTACATGAAAACGCTGGGTGAGATCATCCATTCCTACGGGGGAGGTACCATCAGTACACGGATGATACTCAATTGTACGTCTCGGCCCGTGGGGACCCGAGTGATGCAATCAGAGTCCTGACCAGGTGCCTGGAGGCTGTTAGGGTCTGGATGGGGGACAACGGGCTTCAGCTGAACTGGTAAGACTGAGTGGCTCTGGGTTCGGGGTCCCGTGCTATCCAGGGAGCTTCCACCTTTGGTCCTGGATGGGGCAGTGTTGCCCCAGACAGACCTGGTGCGTAATCTGGGGGTCCTCCTGGATTCGCGTCTGCTGCTTGACGAGCAGGTGGCGGCCAGGAGGGCCTTTGCACAGCTTCGTGTCATCCACCAGTTATGTACGCTCCTGGACCGGGACTCCTTGCTCACGGTCACTCATGCTCTGGTCACCTCCACATTGGATTATTGCAATGCGCTCTACATGGGGCTGCCCTTGATGACCATTCGGAGTCTTCAGGTTGTCCAGAATGTGGCTGCTCGGGTGGTGATGGGGTGTGGGCGCTATGCCCATGCCTCACCACTGCTCCTGGAATTACACTGGCTTCCTATATGTCTCTGGGTGCAATTCAAGATGCTGGTTTTGACTTTTAAAGTCCTATACGGCAGTGGACCAGGATACTTAAGAGACCGCGTCGCTCCAAGGTCCTCTACCCGTCCTACGAGGGCGGGCCAGAGATGTTCCATGCTGGTCCCATCAGTGAAGGAAGCACATCTAACGGGGACCAGGAGGAGGGCCTTCTCCGTGTCTGCCCCGGCCCTTTAGAACCTTTTGCAAACCAGAATTGCGCCTCCAGACGGAGTTGCTCCCCTTTAGAAAAAATCTGAAAACATGGCTATGCCAGTGGGTATAGGGTGAGAATGACTCTACTTCTCCACCCCGCTGGCTTGTCTAGCCTTATGGGAGTTTGGCCTGTCCGTCATTTTTTGTTTAGCCCTTTTCTGTTTTTTAGTTTTTGTTATTTTAATATGGATGGAGGGTGGGTGAGGGTTGTTTTTGAGGTTTTAAATGTAATTTTTGGATTGGGGTTTTTAACTGTGTTTATATTTGATTGATGTTTTAACTGTGTTGTTTTGATTGCTATTTTATATGCTGTTAGGCCACTTTCGGTCTCCCTTGGGAGAGGAAAGCGGGGTATAAATGACGAAAATAAATAAATAAATATTCAATGTCAGTTTGAAATGTGGCATTTGTAAATCTTGGAGATCTTTTGCATGACATCAGACTCTGGAATCCCTTTGAATCTGTTCAAGAAGCCGCAGCTGGAATCAACCTGCTAATGATCAGTGTGCCTTTATCACCAACTATTAATTTGTTACACTCATAGATTGTATTTTTAAGTTCTCACTTGAAAGAAGTTTTCCATCTCTGAAAGTAATACACCTTTAGGGCAGGTTGTTTGTTGAATAGGGATGAAAGAGTGGGGGCAAGAACACAGCTTTAGAAGAACCTTAGAAACTAACATTTATGACTGGATATGAAGCCTTTCAGTTGAATAGTGTGAATAAGTGCCATATTCTCAAGTGAGTGATGTGAGTTTGTATTACTTTGCTAGGTCAAAGTTTGTATTTCACGGATTAAATGTATTGTAAATGGTCTGCCCACAAACCCAAGACCCACTCTCTTTTTTCTCCTCTTCCCAAATCAGATAAATGTTGGCTGCCTTGCATTTGGTTGGTTGCCCTGATTATACAGTCTCCCCATTGTATTTTTGTAAACATGACATCTAGCAGTGCTTTGAATAACCTAACAGTTTTATTTCATCAAAACCCCATCCAATTTTCAGGAAGAAATCCAGCCAATAACTCCAGGCTACTTTTTACATTAAGTGCTCAAACTTAATTTTGAGCGTCAGTAAGGGAAGAAAAATGTAAATTGGGAACAGAGACTTCTTGGAGAAAACGTAGATTTGTCTTGATTTCTGTACTTTTCTAGCCTGCAACCTCTCTTTCTCCCTCTGTCTGTCATAACTGCAGAATAAAAGTTTCATTCTTGGCAGGAAACATTTCTCTCTATGTCTGGCAAATTTATTTCATGAAAGATTTACACAATCTTAGGTATCCTGTCAAGTGACTGTGGAGGGAGTAATGGAAGACTAGATGCCTCTCAGGTTCTCTTGCTTTTTGATGGGTATTTTTGGAACTGTCAGTATTTGAGTTTGGAAGCCTGGAGAGCTGATAACTCCAGAAATAACTTGGGAAAACATTTGTGGTGTGTAAGTTAAACTCTGTCTTTGTAGGGGCTGGACATGAATAATTCTTTCACCTATATTTTTCACTTGTCTATCTGTGCATGCTGATAATTGCTTTTCTTATTTTGCTTTCCAGGCTTGGTGGTCTATCATATAATCAGTTAAAATATTAACTGGGAACAAATGCTAGTTTGCATAATTTGACACATTCTTTCAGTTGTTTTCCCAATCATAGAGAATGTGTTTATTTATTTATTGGACTTATATCCCGCATTTAACTTAGTTAGATGATTGAGTAAACACTGAGTTGTGGTGGCCTCCTTGAACCTATCCCATATGAAGGAAGGAAGGAAGGAAGGAAGGAAGGAAGGAAAGAAAACCTGGTAAGCTTTCTTGCAGTTAATATGAACGAGTACAGATTGGGAAGCAGGTGCTAAAGAGTCACAGTGTGACTAGAGATGGGCAGGTGCAGTCCCCAGGCAGAACCAAGAAATGCCAGGAAGACATCTGGTGTAGTCAAGTGCTATGGATTCTCTCTCTGGAAACTCCAAATATAATTCATGATTTCTCATGCTTTTTCAAATTAGAGAGTTCACAACTTCCTAGGTTGCCTGTAGAGCACACATTTTTGTTGCTTCATTCATTTGGGCCTCTTGTTAAAGCAATGATAGGCCATTTTCTTTTCCAGTACATGTAAAGCATAAAAAATAAGGAAGAAGGCATATACTGGCAAAATTTTTGAAAATTTGAGTGCTTTTGAAAATTAGAATTTAACAGGGAAGCAAGCAGTGGGTAGATCCTGTTATGAAGTAACATTTAGCCCATATTTCCTTCCAAACAATCCTTTAAATAGCTATAAACCGTCACTGAATGTTTAGGTGGCATTCTAGGTGGGAATTGTCGGTTTCAGTAATTTTAGTCTTCTGAGTAGGGTTCTCCAAAGAACATTTTAATTTGAATTTCTTCTTTAACTGCAGAGAGGAAGAAAGAGACATGGCAACAACAACAAAGACCTGCAGTAACAGGTTTCTGCTTGTTGGATGGGCATGTCAATGGAAGTAATTGAGTCAATCGGAAATACTGCATTGTCCACGCTAATTTAATCAAGGATTAATGAGATTGGGGCTTCCTGCTTAGTGAGCCACAGAAAAAGGTTTGTGTCCCCCCCCCCCCAATATGTGGAAATTGGCTTAGAAGTGTTTAATCAAATTCTTGTATGTTGCATTTAGGAGTGCTTCTTCCTGTGCTGGTATCTGTTATGTAATGCTTTTTCTTTGTTACTGAAGCAGGCCATGAAACTTGTCAGGCCTAAATGCTAGTCTAGTTTGTGATGGTGCCTTAGGAGTCAGCTGCTTCAAGAACTGTCTCTATTGCTATCATGGAATGAATGTTAGGTTAATATACCTGTAGTGGGAATAGTCATTTTGATTTAGTAGTCTTACTGTTCATGAGATTAGATTTGATGCTAATGCATACCTGTCAACCATCCCGATTTGGCTGGGATTACCCCATAATTCGGCGCCGATTTGTAGCTCCCTTCCACGCATGTGTGGAAGGCTATGCCACCTGTGTAGAATGCTATGCAAGTGGCGTAGCCCTGCACACGCATGCGTCCAACGCGATCTGCGCAGGTCGCGTTGCACGCATGCGTGGGAGGGCTCTACACTTCCGTAGCTCCCTTCCACGCATGCGCAGAAGGCTACGCCGCCTGTGTAGAAGGCTACACAAGTGGCGTAGCCCTCCACGTGCATGCATACAACGCGACCTGCACAGACCCGGTCTGTGCAGGTCCCGGATTCGTTGGAGCCGCGGTTGACAGGTGTGTGCTAATGCAGTGAAGCAAACACAGGCTGTTTAACTCTGGGCTCAGTGTACTGTTCTTTCACTAGAAAAGAAACACTTCAGAGCAGGAGATTGAGACAAATAGATTATATAAATCTGTTAAGTAAAATCAGTTTGTTAAGCTAAAATCTAGTTCAGATAAACTACACATGAATGGGAAAACAGGCAGTGACTTTTCCCCTCTGATGGGCTGCCCTTTACACAATCATTCATGTGCCCAATTTCATAATCATTGTGTGATCAGTCACGCAAAGCAGGAGCTTTTGGGGGGAAGGGGGAGAATACTTGTGCCATTTTACTTAATCCAATTGCATCAGTGAGTAGGAGCCAGGCCTATATGTGCCAGAAGATGTTTCCCTTTGTTGTTATTATTTAATACACCAATACTTTTATTATTTAGTATACCAATATATACATAGACATCACTTGTTTTCCCAGGAACATTTGCACAGTAATACCTGTGTTATTAATGACTTTGTTTCTGGCTCCTTCCTTTTCTTATGATTCCGGTGCAAGTAATACATCACAAGTGCATAATCTTTTCTGATGGCATCATGTTTTGGCAGTTCTGTTCCATGATCCATTACTGCAAATAATTATGGATGACTCAGTATGTAAAGTATTTTACCTTTAAGCTAACTATATAATTTTCTTTGAGAGGGAAGAAATAACCACAGCTCTAGAGGAGGGAGAGGTGGTGGTGGTTGTTTCTCAGGGCAGCTGACCTCTGACTGTGCCTTATCCCATAAAACTTCCTCAATCAACTCATTAGGATATATATGTCAGAATGTTTATTCCTCAAACTGATTCCCATCAGAGACTTGCCTGACAAACTGACTGCATTTTATTACCGGTTGTAAATAACTCATTGATTTGCATGTGGATCTCCTGAACCAATCAACTTTGCCCAGCCACTCTGGGTCTCTATACCCAAACCTTTTGGGCTGTGGGCTGGTCACGTGGTTCAGGGGGCTGGTCAATAAGGCCTGGGGGCCAGATCCGGGCTCTGACACAAATTCATCTGGTCCGTGACGCCATCGACATAGTCCAGATGAATTGGCATCGGGCTGGATTCGGCCCCCGGGCTGTAGTTTGGGAACCCCTGATGTATACCATGATATTCACTCTTATGTCTGATGAAGTAGACTTGATCCACGAAAGCTAACATTAAAATACAGGAGTTAGTCTTTAAGGTGCCACAGCATTTTTCTTTTTTTGTTTTGTTTGCTCTCTGATCTGGTAACTAAGCTGTTTGCACTTTCTCTTTATTTATTAGTTAGCTGATTAGTGACATTTATACAGTAATACCTCATACAACGTCCACTTCATAGAACGTCGGATACATACAACGTCGCCCAATTCTGGGGAAAAAGATGCCTCATATACCATCGCCGGACGTTGTATGAGGCATTAGGAGCCGGGTGGGAGCAAAACTGGCCCCAGCTGTGAGGCAGTCAGAGAAGCGACTGCGTCTCGCTTCCCTTCCCTGCTCTCGCCAGGGAAGCGTCCCTTGGAGACTGCTTCAGCTGTGAGGCGGGCAGCGTGGCACATAAGAAGACCAGCCATGCCAGAGTCTCGATTGCTTCCCCGCTCTCGCCAGGGAAGCGTCCCTTGGTTGAGAGCGGGGAAGGGAAGCGAGACTCCGGCGTAGCTGGTCTTATGCGCCACACTGCCTCTCGCTTTCCTTCCCCGCTCTCACCAGGGAAGCGACTCTTGGTTGAGAGCGGGTAGGTGGGAGCGAGACTCGCCGGCGGGAGCAAGAGAAACAACCAGTGCCCGAAGAGGAGGAGACTTGTCGGGTCTCCCGCCGCCGTCAAGGAAGCGCCATTCCTCCTCCTCGCTCCATTCCTCCTGTCCTCGGGCGAGGGTGCTCAGGGCTGCTTGGATATTTTGGGGGATTCCCACATGGTTGCTTCTCTGGCCACCTCACAGCGGGTCTCCCGCCGCCACCCTGGATGCGCCATTCCTCCTCACCCCATTCCTCCTGTCCTTGGGCGAGGGTGCTTGGGGCCGCTTGGATATTTTGGGGGATTCCCCCACGGTTGCTTCTCTGGCCACCTCACAGCTGGGGCCAGACTTTAGCCCCCCCCCACCTCCCTGCTCTCACAAGGGGAACGATGTTATACAAAGCATCAGTGGCAATAATTTGGACGTTGTATGAGGCATCGCGGATAGGATTTTGCATGCCTCATACAAAGTCGGAATTCATACAACGTCCAAACTTGTGGAACCAAGTTTGGATGTTGTATGAGGTATTAGTGTATTGCACTTTTGCCCCAATGGGCTCAAAGTGACATATGACTCTTTCCCACCATATTATACTTGCTACTACACCGTAAAATGGGACAGGCTGAGAGAGTCACTGGTCCAAGATTGCACACTGAATTATGTACTCAGTAGCGATTAGAAGCCATATCTTTCAGGTCTCAGTGGACATCCTGCTTGCTCCTGTTTTTGTGGTAATGGATTAGGAGTTCATTTCTCCCTGGTAAAAATTGCAGAGGTACAATCACACCCAACAGTAGTTCTGGTTGTAAGTGAGAAGGAACACTGGGACATGTATGAATATTATCTCAAAGGAAGAATAGGGGCAGAAGAATTTAGTTCTCTGAGATTGGCACTGTTCTCTGGTTTGTATTTTTGTAATGTTAATTCACTTGGAGGGGGTAATCAAGATGCAGCTCTAGTTACTACAGTTTTTTTACTCTAGAAAAACCCAGGAGAACTTTTCTTTCTGAACAATACAGGCTCACTAAGAGGAATCTGAGGTTTATATTTCTTTTATCCTCCTAAAACCACCAAATTCTTCTAGTGCAGTTCTCCAAGAGTTTTTCTGCACTATTTTATTAAGTTTGGGATTGAACAAGTTAAACCCCAGGAAGAGAATGTTGCTCTTTCCTCAAATTGCACTAATCAAGGTGCTGGAGTCCTCCTGCTTAGGTGGCTTACGGAGGAAATGATTTTCCTGACAGAAAACAACAAACGTGGCTCCAAGGCCTGCATGTTGAGCAAAGCAGCCTTTGTGCCTCAAATAGTACATGGAGGAAAGCTCCTGGGATGAAGGACAAGGCTTGCGGATAATACAGTCTGGTTTCCTGGATCCTGTGAACTTACAAGCTGTCCATCAAATTGAAAACCAGGAAAATGGTTACTTTTATGCTTTATTGACTACAAGGAACGCTTCTGAACTCTGAAATCAATGCCCTTTTCTAAAGAGGTATTTGGCCATGTTATCCAGTTACCCCCTCTCACTTTCTTGTAATTGACTCCTGTTTACTTTTTCCTCCTCCCTTCCCCAAGTTTATTACTGCTGTTTGGCCAGAGGAAATGAATTAACATAATTTACTGTTTTAAAAACAAAACACACACCCTCCTTCCCTGGCACTGTGCTGAGAAGCATGTTTGCGGAGTCTGGGTCCATTTAGAGAGAACAATACCCTGATTATGGAAATGCAGCCTCCTATTCATACAATCCATCACAGTTTTAAAAGAAGCTACTGCCTTTTACTGTGAGGTACATGTAGCAAGAGCTGTAAAAATCCAAACTGCTGTTGATGCTGAATAATAGTCATTGTTCTTGCTGGAAGATGATTTTGGATGATTTCGGAAAGGAAGGTTGGCACAGAGAGGGTGGCCTGTACAGAAACCAGCTGTGCCAAATGTGCCTACTAGCAGCCAAAGTTTTATCACGACTCCAAATATGATTTTCAACAGTAAGTAACTGGTGGAAATCCGAAAGCGAGATTTCTTGGTGGCTGTCCCCAGGTTGTGGCATCTCCTTCCATTGAAGGTTGGGTTGGCCTACTCTGTGCTTTTATTGAGGAAGGCTTTTGTTGATTGAATGGTTGCCGATGGTATTTCTAGTATTATAATTTGTATGTGTTTTAATATTGGCTGAAACCCTGTTGGTTCTGCTCTAGGTGAATAAGACTGGTAATATCATCACCTTATATCAATAATTAAAAGTTTTCAATGGCTTCTTAGTTTCCAAGGCTCCAAGGAGAAGCTTTTTTTGGGGTGGGGTGGGGGTGGGGGGGTGGGGGGCTCTGGATGAGACAGGAGTCTTTAATATATGAAAATTGCCATGGCTAGTCTAAGTGTCTCTGTTAGGATTGGCAGCCTGAATTTTTGGATATTAAAGACACCCACTTCACCCTCAGATCCTACCCCAGGATGAAAGGAGTCCAGCAGCCAGGGCTGGGTCCTCAGGCCACAGCTGAGGACATAATTAACTTTGCATATGTGGAGCTGAATGTCAGTCGTTATAACTTTTTGTGTTTTTGTCTGCACCCTTGGGATAAGATGTGACCATCAATTTGTCCCAGATTTCTAGGTTCTGGCGGTTGACTAAAAGAGAAACAGATGAATTGTAATGGTGCTGGTATTCAAAACATAGCCAAGCCACTCCATTAACTTGCAGCCACCCAGAAGGAGTTAGCTGCTTCAAGAACTGTCTCTATTGCTATCATGGAATGAATGTTAGGTTAATATACCTGTAGTGGGAATGGCCATTTTGATTTAGTTGTATTTGTGGAGAGGGGGCTGAAAATATTCTGTTTCTTTTTGGGTTGAATGGGGATCCTTTAGACTACAACTGCACATTACATTATAGTACTTAGGATGGCTTTCTCTTCCAAGTTCAAATTAAATGTTTTCTGCCCAGATCTGAAGAGGAACCATTATGTGTAACATTATGTCAAGCCTCACCTTTCCCATCAGTTTTTATTTCCAGGTTTGCTCGTCACCTGTATGGAATCTAACCCTCTCACTGTCGCAAATTGTTTCTCAGTTTCTTTGGACCAAACTAGAGGCAGCTCTGTGTGTTCAGCAATGAGCCTTTCATATTAATGTATAAGAGAGAATGAGCAATGACTGTCTAATCCAGTGGTCGGCAACCTACGGCCCATGGGCTGGATCTGGCCTGTGGTGCCAAATAATCCAGCCCGTGCCCTCACTCCAGTTGTCACCAGTGGAATCAGCAGTGGACTCATTTACGGCAGCCATGGATGCATTTACGACAGCTGTGGACATGTTTACGGCAGTTGTAAAAAGCGGTGGGGCCATCAGTCCAGCCCCCTCAACTGTCTGAGGGAGCGTGACTCAGCCCCAACTTAAAAAGGTTGAGGACCCTTGGTCTAATATGTAGAGCAAACAGTAACTCCTATCTCACTTCTTTGAGACTCTGAGAACCTTCATCCAAGCCTAGCCCCTTTTGGTGACAAACAATAGAGCATTTCAGTTCTTGTCACCTCACTACATGTGTGAATATATGTGCATGTGTATGGGGCAGCTTTGTGAACAAATGCAGGACAAAGACAAATGGTACATTGGTGTTGCTTTGGTGGATAGAGGTGGTGAAGTCATGAATGCCACCTCAGATTGATGTTTCCCCACATACAAAAATTCCCCTCACACTAGAGAGAAGGTTTACAGTGGGAAAATCTCTCTCTCTCTCTCACACACACACAGACACACACAGACAGACAGACAGATAGATACACACAGACACAGACAGACAGACAGACAGACAGACAGACAGACACACACACACACACACACACACATGAATTTTCTCTGTACTGTACAACACTTGTACCCTACATTTAGGGACCCTTTTAATATGAAGCTATATTTAAAAAAATAATGACATCCCTAACAATGCAGTCTGAACTGATAAGGCAAATTCTTGCCTTCCCAGTTAAACTGGAGCTTCCTTTTTTGCTTTTCTGTTCTTTCATTGGAAGGAACAGACTTGTGTTTTTGAAGGGTTTGGTTTCAGCTGCTTGTTTTTGTATAAAGAAGGATCTTCTAATGCAGAGGTTAGCTGGTGCTCAGTTGACTTAATGGTTTCCCCCTGGATTGTCTACGCAAGATCATACTTTGTGTAAATGTTAAAAGTAATGGGCCCTGCACTGTGGCAGACTAGTTCTCTAGTGACTGTGTCTTCTTGAAATTCAACAAAGAATTTTCAGTTTTGAAACAGAATGATGATTTCTGTTAGTCTGTGACAGGGGTCAGCAAACTTTGCTCTCCAGATGTTCTTGGACTTCAATTCCCAGAAGCCCTGATCAGCAGGCATACTGTCCTGGGCTTCTGGTAATTGAAGGCCAAGGACACATAAAGAGCCAAGTTTGCTGACCCCGGTCTATGATCTTTAGTACCCTCATTTTAACCTCAGTTCATTTTGCTGTACTATGCTGGTCTTGGACCGTAATATAATAAAGATTGATTGGTTGTTTGGATCTTTAGTAAGAGTGGGAAAATATCCCAGATGGGTGGGATATAAATATAATAAATAAATAAAAATAAGTAAGAAGTAGAGATTTTTGAGCTGCATTTGATGGTAGATGGTATCATATGTTGATGTAAGGTTGACAAATGCTACTCCAGTTATATTTTGTGTATCAAAACCATCTTCCATATCCTGGGTTAAATTTAAGATTTGAGCCATTTACCTCTCTTAAGGCCTAAAGCTTGCGTGTTCTATAATTAGAAGAGGTTCAATTTTAAGGGCTAGACCAGGGGTCAGCCAACCTGGCACTCCAGATGTTCTGATCAGCAGAAATTTCTAACAGACTAGACAATTTAATATTACTTGGTCAAATGCTTTGTATAAATGGCATACTAAGTACTGTAGATTGGCATGTAGTCTTTGGAATTTGATGATTGTTTCAATAGAACAATTATTTTTGTCTTCCACCATATTTTTTGAATTTTTTGGCTCATCTAGTAGTTATGAAAGAGTTGAAGAAGCTGTACCTTTCTGTCTTGCCCAAAATGTTTAATTTGCTCAGTCTGGATATCATTGAGTCCTACTGTTTTACCGTTCTTAAATCTTTTTATGGATTCCTCTAGTTCCACCAATATGAAGACAGTAAAAAGTTCATTAGATTCACTTTGAACATCCTTTGATATTTTATATTTTTAGTCTTCTAAAAATTTGTCTTCCCTTCCAGGAGCAATTTGTACTGTTTAGGTATGTTGTTTGGTTTGGAGTTATATTTGTATACAATGTCCTTTTGTTTGGATTGATGTTCAAGTCTTTTCAGTAGTCTCCAAGCTTTCTGGCTGCTTCTTGCCATGTCAAATTGGCATGGAACCACAGAATGGGTCTATGCTGAGTGTTTGGGATTGAGTTACCTACTTGTTTAATCCACTGTTGAATTTAGATTCACCAGCAAAATTAGATCTGGATTGTAGCCTCTCTACCACCTCCCACTGTTAAATGAACTTAATAATTTAGGATCAAGTACATTGAGTGTGATTCTGTCTCTTTTTATAATGGCTTTGCTATCTTCATTGTCCTGTTCATAGCCCCAAATATTGCAATGGCTGTTGAACACACACACACACACACACACACACACACACACACACACACACACACACACACACACACACACACACACACACACACACACACACACACACACACACACACACCTGAGCATCACTCTGGATTGAACCCAGACCTACAAAATAGTGTATAAACACTAAATGGAAAGTTGCTGCCAGAAATAATATACGTAGGAAACTGTCTGGTTCAGACTGAGGTGCAGTCTCATGAACAATAAGAATAAGATCTTTGTCCCCGTTCTTCTCTTCAGCAGAATGTACTAGTGTTGTATGGTATAAATCAGCACATACCAAACAAGCGGGTGTACTGTAGCTCTTTTTGGACTTCAATTCCCACCAGGAGGGCAGGATATAAACAAACAAACAAACAAACAAATAAATAAATAAACTCACCCGATTCGTCAGAGTTCATTTATGGCTGTTGTTGTTGTTGTTCAGTCGCACAGTCGACTCCGACCCTTTGCGACCCCATGGACCATTTTCCTCCAGGCGCCTCTGTCCTCTACCATCCCCCTCAGCCCTCCCAGCTCTGTGCCCATTGTGTCTATAATACCATCTAGCCATCTCATCCTTGGCCTCCCCCTTCTTCTTTTGCCCTCCACCTTTCCCAACATCAATGCCTTCTCAAGTGAAGTCAGGGTTAATTTCTTCTAAGATTGACCTATTTGTTCTCCTCGCTGTCCAGGGGACTCTCAAAACCCTCCTCCAACACCACATTTCAAAGGCATCTATTCTTCTGCGTTCAGCCTTCCTAATTGTCCAGCTCTCACATCCATACATTACTACTGGGAAAACCATTGCTTTGACTATTCTAATTTTTGTTTGCAATGTAATGTCTCTGCTTTTCACTATGTTCCCCAGGTTTCTCATCGCTTGTCTCCCAAGAATCAGTCGCCTTTTTATTTCATGGCTGCAATCCCCATCTGCAGTGATCTTTGATCCTAAGAAAGTAAAATCTGTCACTGCTTCTACTTCTTCCCCGTCTATTTTCCAGGAACTGATGGGGCCTGTTGCCATTATCTTGGTTTTCTTGATATTGAGTCTCAAGCCAGCTTTTGCACTCTCCTCCTTCAGCCCAATCAAGAGATTCTTTAGGTCTTCCTCACTTTCTGCCATTAGGGTGGTATCGTCTGCATATCTCAGATTATTGATGTTTCTCCCAGCGATTTTAATCCCATATTGTGATTCCTCCATCCCTGCACTGCGCATTATGTGCTCTGTGTATAGGTTGAATAAGCATGGTGACAAAATGCAGCCTTGTCTTACTCCTTTTCCTATTCCAAACCACTCTGTTATTCCATGTTCTGTCCTAACTGTTGCTTCTTGGTTCATGTACAGATTTCTCAGGAGGCATATGAGGTGCTCTGGTATTCCCATCTCTTTAATTACTTGCCACATCTTGTTGTGGTCCACACAGTCAAATGCCTTAGTGTAGTCAATAAAACAAAAGTAAACTTGTTTCTGGTATTCCTTTGTTTTCTCCATGATCCAGCGTATGTTGGCGATGTGGTCTCTAGTCCCCCTGCCTCTTCTGAAACCAGCCTGCACCTCTGGTAATTCTCTCTCCACATGCTGCTGAAGTCTGTCCTGTATTATCTTGAGCATCACCTTGCTGGCATGTGGGATGAGCGCGATTGTTCGATAATTTGAACATTCTCCTTCGTATAGTTTGTGAATCCACACTCATGAATCCACACTCATGGTTATGCGCCTGCGCAGAACAGCCGATCGGAGGCTTGAAAAGCTATTGGTCAAAAGTTTTGGCGGTAAGACCGCCCACCGTACCGCCCACCCTGAGGCGCCCGCGCGCCATTTTACCTCAGTTCTCTTCTTTCCGCCGTAGCAGCAGGACGATCGTTGAGAGCTTCCTCAATTTTTTCGCCCTTCTGAGGGAAAGTCTTTTTGGCAAATTTCAACAATTTTTCTCGGTGATTCTGTCCTCCGGGCAGGATCGCCACCCCGGCTCTGTCTCTTCTTTCGAGTGGATTCAGTAGCCAATTTTTCTTCGCATCGATCACCGTCTCCCCCCTCAAGGGGGTGGCGGCTGGTCCGCCCTTCGGGGTACTCGCCTCCAGAAACTTCCACTGGAAGAATTTTTCCGCGGTTCATGGCTGCAGCGTTTAAACAGTGCAGGGCTTGCCTTAAGAAGTTCCCAGCTTCCGACGGACACAGCCTGTGCCTGTTCTGCTTGGGAGAGTCGCATCAGAGCCAGTCTTGCCCGCATTGCAAAAAGTTTACGCGCCTCGCGGTGCAGAACCGAAGCAATCGCCTCAAGGCGCATATGATGGAGCTCGCTCTGGCTCCCGCCACTCCCGCTTCCACATCCGCCGCTGCCGCCCAGCCGCCGCCGGCCTCTTCCTCCGTGCTTCCGATTAGGAAGAAGAAAAAGAAGGACAGGAACGGCGAGAAGAAGCGCAAGCATGGGTCGGAGAAGATACGGTCGCTTCCTCCCACCCCGCGCACACCCGCCTCTCCCGGGCCTTCGCCGCCGTTCTCGACTGCCCGATGTCCTTCTCCGGGATCCTCCATCTGGGGAGGACGGTCGTCTTCCGGGTCACCTGATAAAGGACGCAGGGCTGGGGCTCCAGCTCGCCCACTTCAGGTGCTCCCCTCTCCTCCTCGGGGAAGAAACCGCTCGCCGAGGCAGGCCTCCGTCTCTCCAAGGCCCAGAACGCCGACGGACGACGCGGTCGTCACCGTTCCGACGACCGTTTCGCCGACACCGACGCCGGCCACCGTTTCGACACCCACCGTTTCGTGGACCACCAACCCGCCGGCTACCGGGGCTCTGCCTCCAGCGGACTCGGACGGATCTCAGATGGCCCTCGTCCGAGAGATGTTCCAGGTCATGGCGTCATTTGCGGCCAAGCTCCAAGCCCCCATGCCTGCGGCCTCTGCGGCTCCGGTTCCGACCACCGCAAGCCCCGGGCATCCCGGCCCTGCCGTGGCCCCACCGACCTCTCGTGGGTCGAGTGCCCGCTCCGCCGGCCCACCCAACCCGTCATGGTGTGGTCCGGACGTCGAGGCGGTGGAATCCCATCCCGCCGGCCCGCCCAGGCCGTACTGGCGCGGTCCCGACGTGGATGAAAGACTGCCTCCCTCGTCTTCCGATGAGTCCAGCTCGTCATCGGAGGAGGACGAGGGAGACGTCGACGCCGAGCGCACGCCGGAGCAGGCTATCGGCTCAGTGGACCCACCGCGTGGTGAGGACCAACGCTCACTGACCGCCATGCTCACAAGGCTGGGCACCGCACTCAACCTCAAGGTCGATCAACCGCCGTTGGAGGGTGAGGATCAGATGACCGCGAAGCTCGACAGACGTGCTGTGCGGCCAGTCCACATAACCATGCTCCCCTCCATGATGACTTCGGCGAGGGCGACGTGGAAGAAACCTTTGGCGGCCCACTCCGTTTCGTCCAGGCTCGACAGCATGTACCGGGTCCTGGACGAGAACGTCGAGTTCTTGCAGGCTCACCCCCTGCCGAATTCCCTGGTGGTCAAGGCCTTCCAGCATAGGACGGCCACCAGCGGGTTTCCGGTCCCATCGACGCCGGAGGGAAAGAAACTGGACGCGGTGGGGCGTAAGTTCTACGCCACCGGCTCCCTATTCTTCCGTGCCGCCAACTACTCGGCCGCCATGGGCCTGTATCAATCTCACCTCTGGGAGCAGGTGAAGGTTGAGATGGCGAAACTGCCCGCGGATGCCCAAAAGCGGATTGACGCACTGGCCACCGAGGGGGACTTCGTCGCCGAGCAACTGATGCGCACTGCCCGGCATATCAACGATTATGCGGCAAAAGACATGGCCTCCGCAATCTACCTCCGTCGCCATGCTTGGCTCAGGGACACCTCCCTCGATGACGCTATGAAAAAGCTCATCGAGGAGTTTCCCTTCGACGGGCAGGGCCTCTTCGGTCAGGACACCGACAAAGTCCTGAATGAGATGCGCCAGACCAATTCCACGGCGAAGTTCCTGGGGCTCACCACGCCGGCTACTTCCGCCAGGCCGAGGTTCCAACCCTTCACACGGCGGTTCCAGGGCAATCCGCAGCAGCAGGGACCGACGGAGCAGCCTAGATCCAGCTCCTACAAACAACGGCGGCAGCACAAACCCCGTTACCGACCCTATGGACAGGACAAACGTTCGGGCGCGAGGCCCAAGCCCCGCGTTTGAAGCTGCGACGGCCGAGTCTCTCTCGCTCCACATCCCGTACCTCCCCCTCCGGAACTTCCTCCAGGTATGGTCGGGCATCACGGACGACCAGTGGGTCTTAAAGATCTTGTCCTCTGGCTACGCCATCGAGTTCGTGCGGGTGCCTCGGGTAGGAAGACATCGTCTCACCACCTCGTCCCCCCATTTGGAGGAAGAAATATCAACCCTTCTCTCCAAGGGAGCCATCGAGCGGGTAACACCGTCCGACTGGGACAACGGCTTCTACTCGAGGTACTTCGTGGTCCAGAAGAAGGACGGAGGCCTTCGCCCTATCCTGGATCTGCGCCGCCTGAACAAATGCATCCACACCAGGAAGTTCCGGATGGTGACCTTGCAGACCGTCCTCCCCCTCATCAACAAAGGGGACTGGTTCACAGTCATAGACCTCAAGGATGCCTACTTCCACGTCTCCATCCTCGAGGAACACAGACGATTTCTCCGCTTCCGTATCGACAATTCCGTGTACCAGTACCGGTGCTTACCGTTCGGTCTGGCCACGGCACCGCGGGTCTTCACCAAATGCATGGCTCCGGTGGCTGCATTCCTCCGTCAACGGAGCATCAGGGTCTTCCCGTACATCGACGATTGGTTGATCGTCTCCCCCACCAAATCGTCAGCCATTCGGGACACACAATACACGGTCCACCTTATGGAGAGTCTCGGCCTCAGGATCAACTTCACCAAATCGAAGTTGACTCCCACTCAACGCGTCGAGTACATCGGAGCGGTACTCGACTCGCTTGCTACGAGAGCCTACGCCCCCCAGAAACGCTTACAGGACATTGCGCAGGGGGTGAGCGAACTACGCACCAAACCGTGCATCCGGGCGAAGAAGGCTCAGAGACTTCTAGGCCTGATGGCCTCAACGACGGCAGTGATTCCCCATGCCAAGTTGAAATTCAGGTCCCTGCAATCGTGGCTCCTTCACGAGTTCGACGCACTTCGGGAGAGCCAGTCCAAACGGTTGACCCCATCTCCAGAACTGAGGGACCAACTGCTGTGGTGGTCTACACCACTCAACGTGGCCACGGGAAAGAGTTTCTACCCCCCGCAACCCTCGTTGCAGATACTGACCGACGCGAGCAACCTCGGCTGGGGCGCTGCTTGCGGGACTCTCACGGTCAACGACACCTGGACACCACACGAAACGGTGCACCACATAAATTACTTGGAACTGCTGGCCATCTGGAAGGCCCTGCGTTCCTTCGAGACGCTGCTCACCGGCAAGGCGGTTCAAGTGGCCTCGGACAATACCACGGCGGTGGCGTACCTCAACAAGCAGGGAGGAACACGGTCCACCACCCTCCTGTACCTCGCAGTGCAGTTGTGGGAATGGTGCCTGGAGAGGCACATTTTCCCAATTGGAGTGCACATTCAGGGCACACTGAATGTTTTGGCAGACCACCTGAGCCGTCTCACCTCGACGACCCACGAATGGGAGCTGGACGACGGGGTGTTCCGGTCGCTTTGCGAGGCCTGGGGGACGCCGAGCATCGACCTCTTTGCATCGGAGTCCAACAGGAAACTCAGCAGGTACTGCTCCAGAGCAGGCATCAGACTGAACTCCGAAGGCGATGCCTTCATGAAACGGTGGGATCAGGACTATCTCTATGCCTTTCCTCCGTTTCCTCTGGTCCAGAAAGTACTCACCAGGATGTACCAACACAGAACCAATGCAATTCTGGTGGCGCCGGCATGGCCGCGCCAACCCTGGTTTCCGCTACTGTTGCGCATGTCGTCACAGTATCGCACACTGCCGGAGTCACCGACGCTTCTCCAAATGGAGCACGGCCAGCTGCACCATTCGGACCTGCCCAGCCTCCACCTCACCGCGTGGAGGATAACCCCAGACTGTCCAGGATCCTCGAGCTAGCGCGGCGCCCTTCCACAAGGAGGTCCTACGCTTCCAAATACAGGCGCTTTTGTGCTTTCCTGGCTTCCCAGCACATGCCCCCCCACAGGCGGGACTGCAGGACGTTTTAACATACCTCCTCCATTTGGCGGAGTCTGGCCTTAGCATCACCTCCATCCGAGTGCACCTCGCAGCAGTGGTGGCACACTCCCCGGCTGGTTCGCCCGCTGCTGGGGCTTTCCGTGACCAAACGGTGAAGCGCTTCCTCAAGGGACTACGGAACGCTTTCCCTCCGGTCAGGACTCCTACGGCTCAATGGTCACTGTCTACCGTGCTCAACGCGCTCACCAGGACCCCATTCGAGCCCATGGCTACCGCCGATGTTCGCCTCCTCACATGGAAGGCGGCATTCCTAGTGGCTATCACGTCTGCACGACGAGCTGGTGAGCTGGTTGCCCTGCGAGCAGACGCACCTTTTCTCCAGTTCTTCAACGACCGCGTCGTCCTCCAAGCGGACATCACCTTCCTGCCCAAGGTGGTCTCCAAGTTTCACATGGCACAAACTATCTCCTTGCCAACCTTCTTTCAGAACCCCACTAACGCCCAAGAAAGGACTTGGCACACGCTGGATGTGAAACGAGCTTTATTGTTTTACACCAGCAGGACTAGAGAGTTCAGGAAGTCGCAACGCCTCTTTGTGGCCTATGGGGGAAAGTCCAAGGGTGAACCCATCTCTGCTCAAAGGTTCTCCAAATGGATCACCTCTACCATCTACCTGGCCTACGAGTCAGCCTCACTGCCACCTCCACCGCATGTCAGGGCGCATTCCACCAGGGCGGTTGCCACATCCACTGCCTTTCTGGAGGGCACACCGCTTGAGGACATATGTAAGGCTGCCACCTGGTCCAGACCTTCCACATTTGTCCAGCATTACAGGGTGGACACCAGAGCCACTGCGGACGCCAGGCTTGGCCGTGTCGTCCTCACCAGAGGGCTCCGGACTCAACGCCCCTGACGGGTCCACCTAGGGGATCTTCAGCTCATCGTGGGATCATCTCATCCGACTGCCCACCGACCAAGTAAGTGTGAGCTTGCTAATCTCCCATGAGTGTGGATTCACAAACTATACGAAGGAGAAAGTTCGGTTTCACTTACCAGTGATAACTTTCGTTCTTCGAGTATATAGTTTGTGAATACACACTACCCACCCTGCCTCCCCTCTTGAGCTGCACGGATGAGATCAGTTGGTTTATCCTGTGCTTGGCTTAAGTATGGAACTGAGGTAAAATGGCGCGCGGGCGCCTCAGGGTGGGCGGTACGGTGGGCGGTCTTACCGCCAAAACTTTTGACCAATAGCTTTTCAAGCCTCCGATCGGCTGTTCTGCGCAGGCGCATAACCATGAGTGTGGATTCATGAGTGTGTATTCACAAACTATATACTCGAAGAACGAAAGTTATCACTGGTAAGTGAAACCGAACTTTCTTTGGCATTGCCCTTTTTTGGGATTGGGATGTATACTGATCTTTTCCAATCCTGTGGCCACTGTTTTGTTTTCCAAATCTGCTGGCATATTGAATGCAGTAATTTGACGCCATCATCTTTTAGCGCTTTGAAAAATTCAACTGGGATACCATCATCTCCACTAGCTTTGTTGTTTGCAGTGCTCTTTAGGGCCTTTATGACTTCACTCTCCAGGATGTCTGGCTCAAGTTCAATTTCTTCATCATTGTGATTATCAGGAGTGTTGAGGTCCTTTTTGTAAAGTTCCTCTGTGTACTCTTTCCATCTTTTCTTAATTTCTTCTGCATCAGCTAGCTCCTTTCCGTCTTTGTCCCTTATCATGGTCATTTTTGCTTTAAATGTTCCCTTGATTTCCCCAATTTTTTTGAAAAGATCTCTGGTTCTGCCTCTTGTTGTTTTCCTCCATTTCTCTGCACTGTTCTTTTAGGAAGTTTTCCTTAGCTCTCCTTGCTTTTCTTTGAAATTCTGTGTTCAAATGGTTGTAGTTTTTTCTTTCTCCTTTGACTTTTGCGTTCCTTCTTTCCTCTGCTATTTTAAGAGCCTCATCAGACAACCACTTTGCTTTCTTAGTCTTCTTTTCTTTTGGTATGGTTTTCTTTGCTGCTTCCTGCATGATGTCCCTCATCTCCGTCCATAATTCTTCCGGTACTCTGTCTACCGAGTCTAAGCCATTAAATCTGTTCATCACCTCCACCGTGTATTCTTTAGGGATGCTGTCTAGGTGATTTATGGCTACCTGAGGCCTTTTAAAGAGGTGTGAGTCATGCAAAGCAAAAATCCCGCTCACAGACCACCATTCAAAGTGCCTCTATTGCCTAGGACAGTGATGGCGAACCTTGGCACTCCGTTTTTGAACTTTAATTCCCTGAAGTCCTGATCAGCAGGTGTGCTGACTTGGGCTTCTGGTAATTGTAGTCCAAGAGTACCCAAAGGGCCAAGGTTTGCCATCACGGACCTAGGAGAAGGGCACCAGATTGCTTTTTGCTCAATTTGCAGGAGCGTTACCAGGATAGCGTTGAGAATTCGCCAATCGAGACTTCGTTTGCACCTTTGGGAAAAGTCTCTGCATGCAGCAGACACACTTCCCCTGCAAAGGAGCAACTGCTCCAAATCTGCAAAACAAATGTGAAAAAGACAATGGGAACTCCTACTTTAGCTCAGGAAGCACCACTTGCCACAGATCCTGCTCCTTCCTTGGCTAGCCTAGAAAAATTAGCAGCAAAGAAAAACGTGAAAAAGCTTAGAGCTAAACCTCCAAAATGTACGGACGCCGAAAAGAGAGCCTCATCCTCGGCAGACAGCACAGCTCAATTTTCTCGCCCTCTCTGACTACCTCGCCATGTGAGTCCTTATCAGTGTGCAGCCACTGATCTCGTACCCGTGTCTTCCCAATCTCAGTGCAGGGCAGACACTGAATTGTTGAAACAAACTGGAACCTACGCATAAGTCCAGCAAAGGGAAGAAGGGGAAAGAGCTGGAACTTGCTTCCCAGCCTATGATTGGGGAACAGGCTCTAGCCCGCCCCAGGGCTCTGTGAAAGGGCTCTCTATGCTCTATTCGATGCCTGGGTCACAATTGTTGACTGATCTCTACTTCGGGCCATCGACCCCGAAAAGGCATGGACTCTGGGCTCTTAGCTCCACAACAAATCATTGCTATCCCAGTTCTGGAACACAGAGATCCAATGTCATCATCATCTGGCTTGATGCACACCACCGCTCCTGCAACGGCATCGAAATACACAACTGAAACTTGATGTCAGACTCATTCAAGTCGGGGTTACCAGTCCACCATTGATGTCACAAGAAGGCACCTAAGGACAAGTCAACGTCAAAGAGGAAGCGTAGCCCCGACTCTGATTCTTCTGAGTCTTCCTCACAAAAGTCAGACTCGGAGCAAAACCTCTAAAAGTTCCAAGTCCACTAGAGATCAGAACAAGCAGAGTTAGTCTTCGAAATTGGGTCCCGTCTGGATTTGCTGGAGGACTTCGAGTTCGAAGTTTTACTCTGCTTCTTCTGATCCATAGTGGACAGACAGGACCCATTCCAAATGGACCTTGCTGACTGGGACTCGGACTCAGCCTTGATATCATCTGCTGGTTCATCTTCGGTGTTAAATCTGACAGTTGACTCTGATGTCGGAGACTCTGACCCAGCATTGCCTGCGGAGGACCTGTGTTCATACCCAGATCTGGTTAGGAGGATGGCCAAATCGTTGCACATTGAAGTGCAGAAAATGGACCCACCTAAGAAGGACCACTTGTACGACCAAAGCTCCAAAGATTCCTCATCGCCTGTCCATATTTTCATGCTGCTGGAGAAAGTCAAAGAACTGTGGGACAATCCATCCTCTTCATCTGCTATCCCAAGGAAAATCCAGAACCTATATCACATACAGGATTCTGATGCAACCTTCTTACACAAACACCCTGCTCCCAACTCCATTATAGTTGAGGCAGCGGTCACAAAAGGATGTGGTAAGGCCTTATTCCAACCTGTCTCACGGGATGCCAAAAAATGTGACACCTTCAGATGCAGAATATACACTAGTGCAGTGCTAGGCATTCACATCTCTAATTATTAAGGAGCAGTGGGTGCTTACCAGTGTTTTCTCTGGGACAAAGTGCTTCCGCTTATAAACGGCCTACCGTTTATAAGCGTGTTTTGGACCTAACATTTCACCAAGAAAGCAATGACATTTTCGACACAACAGAGATTATCTGCAAGACACTTCTTGAAATGCCATGCCAGAAACCTTGCAACAAGAGTGGCAATGCGACGGAACTCTTCAGGTTTACCTGAGGAATCATGTTCCTGCATCGAGGACCTCCCCTTTGATGGGGAAGGACTGTTCCATCAGAATACTGATGAAACTATGGACAATCTTTACAAGAAACAGCAGCTTAATGGTTAAGACACTGAGCTTGGAGACTGGGCGGTTGGGTTTCGGTACCTGAGGGGATATGAAAGGAGCCTCATTTGGGCATCCCCTGAGCAGAGTTTTTCCAGCAAAAATTCTTTCAACACAGAATAATCTATGACATGAAATTATTATTATTATTTACAAGAAATGAGCTACAGTCCAAAGAATGGGGTTCTAGCCCTTTGGATCTTCTTACAGGCTGTACAAATCATATTGTAAGAAACCTCATTTCCAACACAACAGGCCATACACCCCGCATCCTCCATCTACGTTGACTGCCCCATATACACAGTCTTCAAGGCAAAGATCCTGGTCCTTTAACAAGAATTCCAATCGGAAGCCGAAGCATTCCTTTTGACTCTATCGAGTCTCAGGCAATGTTCATACCCAGATTATCCTTTTGTTTTCAAAATTTTCACATGTGGCAACAAATGACAACAGATGATTGGGTATTGAACAATGGCCAATTGGGATACAAAATCGAATTCCTACATCTTCCAAAACTGGGACACATAAGACTGACTCGACCATCCCAACCCCGAAAAGAGGAAATACAGCAACTACTTCAAAAAGGGCGCAATCCAGAGGGTCAACCCTGTCAAACTTTGAAAAGGCTTTTACTCAAAGTATTTCACAGTTCCAAAGAAGGACAGAGGTCTGCGGCCCATTCTAGACTTAAGAAGACTAAACAAACACATCTGGATTAAAAAATTCAGAATCGTCTCTTTGCAGACAATCTTCCCATTCATCCCAAGGGAGGAATGGTTCACTGTCATAGATCTGAAGGACACATACTTCCCGCTCAATCTCTGGGTCTTGGTCAGCAGGTTCGGAGTGACCTCTCCCTTAGGCTGCTGCTGTTGAACGCTAGGTCAGACTGTAACAAAGCACCCCTTCTTTGTGATTCGATCGTAGGGGAGCGGGCCGACATGGCATGTATCACCGAGACCTGGCTGACACCCGAGCATGGGGTTCCTATATCAGAAATGTGTCCAGCCGGGTTCGGGGTGTGGCATCAGCCTAGGGGTATGGGGAAGGGCGGTGGCGTCGCGATTGTAGCCCGGGAATCACTGGGAGTTACCAGGGCCACCACTCCACAGGTGCAGGGTTGTGAGCTGCTGCTGCTTCGGTTGGGCCTCGAGTCAGTTGGGAATCCTACTTCTGTACCTGCCCCCTTGCAGAGTTGCAGATTCCCTGCCTGACCTGCTTGAGGCAATTGCGGCATTGGAGCTCCCGGGGCTTATGGTCCTGGGGGACTTCAATTTGCCATCGCTGGGATCGGCTTCTTGGGCTGCTCAGGAGTTCATGGCTTCCATGGCATCTATGGGCCTGACTCAAGTAATTGGGGGTCCCACCAGAAGTAGCGGCCACTCCTCTGGCTTAGTTTTCCTGTCGGAGCTGAGTGATCTGATATTACATCATATTGAGATAACACCAGTGCCATGGTCAAATCACTATCTGGTCTCTCTTGATTTTCGGGGAGCGACACGTCACCATAGGGAGGCTGGACCCACTAAATTGATCTGACCCTGGCGACTTATGGACTCCGAGAGATTTCAGACGGAGCTGGGACACTTTCCTCCGGACAGGCTGCACGATTCGACTGAGACCTTGGTTGCCCTCTGGGAAAAGGAGGTGGCATCGGTCTTGGATAGAATCGCGCCAGTGTGCCCTCTCCCTTCTCGCAGACCGTGTTGCTCTCCCTGGTATACTGATGAGTTGAGGGAGTTGAAGCGGGTTAGGAGACGCCTTGAGCGCCATTGGGTGAAGACCCAGTGTGAATGCGACCAAACACGAGTTAGAGCTTCTATTAAAGCCTACCACGTGCCGATGAGGGTGGTGAAGCGCCAGTACTTCACCTCCCTCATTGCCTCTGCTGATAATCATTCAGTGGCCCTGTCCGGGTTACCAGGTCCCTTCTGGGTAAGGGGGGGGGCCTGGTCCTGGGTGGCAGGGATCAGCTGACGATTTTGCTGACCATCTTGCAGAGAAAGTTGCTCGCATCCGTGTGGGGTTTAATCCTGACGTGGAAATTGATTGCCTGGGGTGGGCTGGAGCGGAGTCTAGCCATGTTATCTGGGATCGGTTTGATCCCGTTGCCCCTGATGAAGTGGACAGGCTCCTTGGAGCTGTGCATGATACCACTTGCTTACTTGACCATTGCCCGGCCTGGCTGGTTAGAGCTGCCAAGGCAACAACGGGCAGTTGGGTCAGTGCGATGGTGAATGCCTCTTTGCGGGAGGGGGTGGTTCCGGCAGTTTTCAAACATGCGCTGGTTCGCCCCCTCCTGAAGAAGCCATCGCTCGACCCTACTGTTATTTCTAATTTCAGACCTATCTCCAACCTTCCCTTTGCGGGGAAGGTGTTGGGAAAAGCAGTGGCTCGTCAGCTCCAGGGGGTTCTGGATGATACGGATTATCTGGACCCGTTTCAGTCAGGATTCAGGCCCGGTTATGGTACCGAGACGGCATTGGTCGCACTCTTGGATGATCTTTGGCGGGAGTGGGATGGAGGCAAACCCTCTGTCCTGGCTCTTCTTGACCTCTCAGCGGCTTTCGATACCGTCAACCACGGTATCCTGGGCCGGCTCCGAGGATTGGGGGCCCAGGGCACGGTGTTGTCTTGGTTTTCCTCATTTTTGGTGGGCCGGACTCAGTCGGTGTCTTTAGAGAGTGGGTTTTCCAGCCCTAGATTGTTCCCATGGGGGGTGCCTCAGGGCTCGGTACTCTCGCCTCTATTGTTTAATATCTACATGAAACTGCTGGGTGAGATCATTCGTTCCCATGGGGTGAGGTATCATCAGTATGCAGATGATACCCAGCTGTACATCTCAGCTCGTGGGGACCCGAGTGATGCAGTTGAAGTCCTGACCAGGTGTCTGGAGGCTGTTCGGGTCTGGATGGGGGACAACGGACTTCAGCTGAATCCTGGCCAGACTTAGTGGCTTTGGGTGCGGGGTCCCATGTTATCCCGGGAGTTACCATCTTTGGTCGTGGCTGGGACATCTTTGCCACAGTCAGATCCGGTGCGCAATTTGGGGGTCCTCCTGGACTTGCGGCTACTGCTTGAAGAGCAGGTGGCAGCTGTGGCTAGGAGGGCCTTTGCACAGCTTCATGTCATTTACCAACTGCGCCCGTTCCTGGACCGGGACTCCTTGCTCATGGTCACTCATGCTCTGGTCACCTCCAGATTGGATTATTGTAATGCGCTCTACATGGGGCTGCCCTTGGTGACCATTCGGAGGCTTCAGCTGGTCCAGAATGCAGCTGCCCGGGTCATGATGGGGTGCGGGCGTTATGCTGGTTGCCGGTGTGCCTCCGGGTGCAATTCAAGGTGCTGGTTTTGACCTTTAAAGCCCTTCATGGCATTGGACCAGGTTACTTAAGAGACCGCGTCGCCACAAGGAATTCAGCCCGTCCTACTAGGGCAGACAGGAGGGGTTCACTGGTGGTCCCATCATTGAAAGAAGTACATCTTATTGGGACCAGGAAAAGAGCCTTTTCCGTGTCTGCCCCAGCCCTGTGGAACCTCTTACCACCTGATTTGCGTCTCTAGATGGATCTACTCCCCTTTAGAAAGAGGCTGAAGACATGGCTCTTTCAGCAAGTTTGGGGCACGCTTGACTCTACCAATCAGGCCCGGTGGCTGATTTAGCCTATGTGAGGGGCTGCCCCCCAGGCTTGGTTATTCTGTTTTAACAGGGCTAGGGTGGGGGTGGGTTGTTTTTTTAATGACGATTTGTTTGTGTTTTAATGTTGGTTTTAATTGGGGTGTTAGGTTTGTTTTTAGTTATTGTCATTGAATTGTTTTTATTGTAATTTTTATTATATTGTTAGCCACCCTGAGTGGTGTACCCACCAGGAGGGCGGGATATAAATGTGCATAAATAAATAAATATTGGCATTCACCACACCCATATTCGATTCCTGAGATTCTCCTTTGGAACTGAATTTTTTGAGTTCAAGGTTCTACCCTTTGGCCTGTTCACCGCGCCAAGGGTATTCATGAAGGTGATGGCCCCCATTGTGGTGTTCCTAAGAACATGAGTCCAGCTGTATTCCTACATCAACGACTGGTTCCTTGTGGCCACTTCAAGAGAAGAATTGCTCTCCCATACTTGAACTGTCTTATCGCTCCTCTCCAATCTAGAGCTTCGTATGAACTTAAAAAAAAATCCCTTCTGGTGCCCACTCAAAAAATAGACTATATAGGGGCAGTCATAGATTCCACAACAAAGGAAGAACAAGCTTTTCACCTTATTAGCAAAGCTCCGACCAGAACACTCAGTTACTGCTCTGACTGCTCAAAGACTATTAGGATTGATGGGGTGCGGTACCATCAGTACGCGGATGACACTCAGTTGTACATCTCGGCCCATGGGGACCCCAGTGATGCCGTCAAAGTCCTTTCCAGATGCCTGGAAGCTGTGGGGGTCTGGATGGGGGCTAACGGGCTACAACTGAATCCCAGCAAGACTGAGTGGCTATGGATAGGGGGTCCTGCGTTAACCCGGGAGCTACCATCGTTGGTTCTGGATGGGGCTATTTTGCCCCAGACAGACCCGGTGCGCAACTTGGGGGTCCTCCTGGATTCACGGCTACTGCTAGAGGAACAGGTGGCGGCTGTGACCAGGAGGGCTTTCGCCCAACCTCGGGTGATCCGCCAGTTGCGCCCTCTCCTGGACCGGGACTCCTTGCTCATGGTCACTCACGCTCTGGTTACCTCCAGACTAGATTATTGCAATGCGCTCTACATGGGGCTGCCCTTGACGACCATTCGGAGGCTACAGCTGGTCCAAAATGCGGCAGCCCGGGTGGTGATGGGGTGTGGGCATTATGCTCGTGCTTTGCCACTTCTCCGGGAGCTGCACTGGTTGCCAGTTTGTCTCCGGGTGCAATTCAAGGTGCTGGTTTTGACCTTTAAAGCCCTATATGGTAGTGGGCCGGGTTACCTAAGAGACCGCATCGCCCTGAGGACGTCTGTCCGTCCAACCAGAGCGGACCGGAGGGGCTCTCTAATTGTTCCATCAGCCAGAGGGGCTCGCCTCTCTGGCACAAGGAGGAGAGCCTTCTCCGTGTCTGCACCGGCCCTCTGGAACCTCCTGCCAACAGAGCTACGTCTCCGGACGGAATTGCTGCCTTTCAGAAAAGATCTTAAAACCTGGCTGGCGGGTCAAGTGTGGGGTGCAGGTGGAAGGGTAACCGCCATTGGGTGGTTGGTGTAGAAGAACTCTTCCCCGTGGTGCCTTTGGATCCTGCAGCCCTTGTTTTTAGGGGGTGGGTAGTTTTAACTGTTTTAACTGTTTTAACTTGTGTTTTTAATTTTTATTGTGAACCGCCCTGAGTTGGCTTTGGCCGAGTGAGCGGTATATAAATGTGATAATTAAATTAAATTAAATTAAAAATGGCATCAACAAAAGCTATCATCCCATTGCAAGACTAAAAATGAGACCGTTACAGACTTGGTTCCTAAGACTGTTCAACCCATATTGCTATTGTCCAGAGAAAACATTGTAAATAACAACAGTATTGGACTCCCAGTTGGACTGGTGGAGGTCACATGTGACATTCTACGGCCACACTTTCAGAGACGCAGCCCCCACCACTCAGATTTGGACAGATGCAAGTACAACCATTTGGAGAGCCCATTGCAAGGGCTTGCGGGTCCATGGCAGATGGTTCAAATTGGAATCCTGCCTACATATCAACCTGCTCAAAATGCTGGCTATCATCAAGGTTTTCAAAGCCTTCAAGACTCTGCTCATTGGACAAGTGACCCAGGTCACTACAGACAACACAACAGTCCTTTATTATATAAACAAGTAGGGAAGGACACACTCATTATCCCTGCTCTCCCTATGCACCCTTTTGTGGGAGTGGAGCATCCAGTACTACTACATATTTTTAATATCAGAGCATGTGTTTGCAATGGACAGTTACATAGTAGACAGCCTCAGCCGCCAACATGAGGGTTCCTACGAGTGGGAATTGAACCAGACCATTTTCAACTGACTTTGGGACAGATGGTGACCATTCTCCCTCAATCTTTTTGCCTCCAGGGCGAACAAGGAACTGACACAATACTGCTAGAGGCCAGGAATTAGTCAAGACTCATTGGGGGGATGCATTTCTTCTCCCATGGACTGGGGAAAAGCTGTATGCCTTTCTCCCTTTCCTGCTGATAGGCAAAATGGTGTCCTGGTTATTGACACCAACTTTCCGCAGTGATAATCACGCTGTGTTTGCCAAGGCAAACTTGGTTCTCCTTCGTATAGTTTGTGAATCCACACTCATGGGTTATGCGCCTGCGCAGAACAGCCGATCGGAGGCTTGAAAAGCTATTGGTCAAAAGTTTTGGCGGTAAGACCGCCCACCGTACCGCCCACCCTGAGGCGCCCGCGCGCCATTTTACCTCAGTTCTCTTCTTTCCGCCGTAGCAGCAGGACGATCGTTGAGAGCTTCCTCAATTTTTTCGCCCTTCTGAGGGAAAGTCTTTTTGGCAAATTTCAACAATTTTTCTCGGTGATTCTGTCCTCCGGGCAGGATCGCCACCCCGGCTCTGTCTCTTCTTTCGAGTGGATTCAGTAGCCAATTTTTCCTCGCATCGATCACCGTCTCCCCCCTCAAGGGGGTGGCGGCTGGTCCGCCCTTCGGGGTACTCGCCTCCAGAAGCTTCCACTGGAAGAATTTTTCCGCGGTTCATGGCTGCAGCGTTTAAACAGTGCAGGGCGTGCCTTAAGAAGTTCCCAGCTTCCGACGGACACAGCCTGTGCCTCTTCTGCTTGGGAGAGTCGCATCAGAGCCAGTCTTGCCCGCACTGCAAAAAGTTTACGCGCCTCGCGGTGCAGAACCGAAGCAATCGCCTCAAGGCGCATATGATGGAGCTCGCTCTGGCTCCCGCCGCTTCCGCGTCCACATCCGCCGCTGCCGTCCAGCCGCCACCGGCTTCTTCCTCCGTGCTCCCGATTAGGAAGAAGAAAAAGAAGGACAAGAACGGCGAGAAGAAGCGCAAGCATGGGTCGGAGAAGAGACGGTCGCTTCCTCCCACCCCGCGCACACCCGCCTCTCCCGGGCCTTCGCCGCCGTTCTCGACTGCCCGATGTCCTTCTCCGGGATCCTCCATCTGGGGAGGACGGTCGTCTTCCGGGTCACCTGATAAAGGACGCAGGGCTGGGGCTCCAGCTCGCCCACTTCAGGTGCTCCCCTCTCCTCCCCGAGGAAGAAACTGCTCGCCGAGGCAGGCCTCCGTCTCTCCAAGGCCCAGAACGCCGACGGACGACGCGGTCGTCACCGTTCCGACGACCGTTTCGCCGACACCGACGCCGGCCACCGTTTCGACACCCACCGTTTCGTGGAACACCAACCCGCCGGCTACCGGGGCTCTGCCTCCAGCGGACTCGGACGGATCTCAGATGGCCCTCGTCCGAGAGATGTTCCAGGTGATGGCGTCGTTTGCGGCCAAGCTCCAAGCCCCCATGCCTGCGGCCTCTGCGGCTCCGGTTCCGACCACCGCAAGCCCCGGGCATCCCGGCCCTGCCGTGGCCCCACTGACCTCTCGTGGGTCGAGTGCCCGCTCCGCCGGCCCACCCAACCCGTCATGGTGTGGTCCGGACGTCGATGCGGAGGAATCCCATCCCGCCGGCCCGCCCAGGCCGTACTGGCGCGGTCCCGACGTGGATGAAAGACTGCCTCCCTCGTCTTCCGATGAGTCCAGCTCGTCGTCGGAGGAGGACGAGGGAGACGTCGACGCCGAGCGCACGCCGGAGCAGGCTATCGGCTCAGTGGACCCACCGCGTGGTGAGGACCAACGCTCACTGACTGCCATGCTCACGAGGCTGGGCACCGCACTCAACCTCAAGGTCGATCAACCGCCGTTGGAGGGTGAGGATCAGATGACCGCGAAGCTCGACAGACGTGCTGTGCGGCCAGTCCACATAACCATGCTCCCCTCCATGATGACTTCGGCGAGGGCGACGTGGAAGAAACCTTTGGCGGCCCACTCCGTTTCGTCCAGGCTCGACAGCATGTACCGGGTCCTGGACGAGAACGTCGAGTTCTTGCAGGCTCACCCCCTGCCGAATTCCCTGGTGGTCAAGGCCTTCCAGCATAGGACGGCCACCAGCGGGTTTCCGGTCCCATCGACGCCGGAGGGAAAGAAACTGGACGCGGTGGGGCGTAAGTTCTACGCCACCGGTTCCCTGTTCTTCCGTGCCGCCAACTACTCGGCCGCCATGGGCCTGTATCAATCTCACCTCTGGGAGCAGGTGAAGGTTGAGACAGCGAGACTGCCCGCGGATGCCCAAAAGCGGATTGACGCACTGGCCACCGAGGGGGACTTCGTCGCCGAGCAACTGATGCGCACTGCCCGGCATATCAACGATTATGCGGCAAAAGACATGGCCTCCGCAATCTACCTCCGTCGCCATGCTTGGCTCAGGGACACCTCCCTCGATGACGCTATGAAAAAGCTCATCGAGGAGTTTCCCTTCGACGGGCAGGGCCTCTTCGGTCAGGACACCGACAAAGTCCTGAACGAGATGCGCCAGACCAATTCCACGGCGAAGTTCCTGGGGCTCACCACGCCGACCACTTCCGCCAGGCCGAGGTTCCAGCCCTTCACGCGGCGATTCCAGGGCAACCCGCAGCAGCAGGGACCGACGGAGCAGCCTAGATCCAGCTCCTACAAACAACGGCGGCAGCACAAACCCCGTTACCGACCCTACGGACAGGACAAACGTTCGGGCGCGAGGCCCAAGCCCCGCGTTTGAAGCTGCGACGGCCGAGTCTCTCTCGCTCCACATCCCGTACCTCCCCCTCCGGAACTTCCTCCAGGTATGGTCGGGCATCACGGACGACCAGTGGGTCTTAAAGATCTTGTCCTCTGGCTACGCCATCGAGTTCGTGCGGGTGCCTCGGGTAGGAAGACATCGTCTCACCACCTCGTCCCCCCATTTGGAGGAAGAAATATCAACCCTTCTCTCCAAGGGAGCCATCGAGCGGGTAACACCGTCCGACTGGGACAACGGCTTCTACTCGAGGTACTTCGTGGTCCAGAAGAAGGACGGAGGCCTTCGCCCTATCCTGGACCTGCGCCGCCTGAACAAATGCATCCACACCAGGAAGTTCCGGATGGTGACCTTGCAGACCGTCCTCCCCCTCATCAACAAAGGGGACTGGTTCACAGTCATAGACCTCAAGGATGCCTACTTCCACGTCTCCATCCTCGAGGAACACAGACGATTTCTCCGCTTCCGTATCGACAATTCCGTGTACCAGTACCGGTGCTTACCGTTCGGTCTGGCCACGGCACCGCGGGTCTTCACCAAATGCATGGCTCCGGTGGCTGCATTCCTCCGTCAACGGAGCATCAGGGTCTTCCCGTACATCGACGATTGGTTGATCGTCTCCCCCACCAAATCGTCAGCCATTCGGGACACACAATACACGGTCCACCTCATGGAGAGTCTCGGCCTCAGGATCAACTTCACCAAATCGAAGTTGACTCCCACTCAACGCGTCGAGTACATCGGAGCGGTACTCGACTCGCTTGCTACGAGAGCCTACGCCCCCCAGAAACGCTTACAGGACATTGCGCAAGGGGTCAGCGAACTTCGCACCAAACCGTGCATCCGGGCGAAGAAGGCTCAGAGACTTCTAGGCCTGATGGCCTCAACGACGGCAGTGATTCCCCATGCCAAGTTGAAATTCAGGTCCCTGCAATCGTGGCTCCTGCACGAGTTCGACGCACTTCGGGAGAGCCAGTCCAAACGGTTGACCCCATCTCCAGAACTGAGGGACCAACTGCTGTGGTGGTCTACACCACTCAACGTGGCCACGGGAAAGAGTTTCTACCCCCCGCAACCCTCGTTGCAGATACTGACCGACGCGAGCAACCTCGGCTGGGGCGCTGCTTGCGGGACTCTCACGGTCAACGACACCTGGACACCACACGAAACGGTGCACCACATAAATTACTTGGAACTGCTGGCCATCTGGAAGGCCCTGCGTTCCTTCGAGACGCTGCTCACCGGCAAGGCGGTTCAAGTGGCCTCGGACAATACCACGGCGGTGGCGTACCTCAACAAGCAGGGAGGAACACGGTCCACCACCCTCTTGTACCTCGCAGTGCAGTTGTGGGAATGGTGCCTGGAGAGGCACATTTTCCCAATTGGAGTGCACATTCAGGGCACACTGAATGTTTTGGCAGACCACCTGAGCCGTCTCACCTCGACGACCCACGAATGGGAGCTGGACGACGGAGTGTTCCGGTCGCTTTGCGAGGCCTGGGGGACGCCGAGCATCGACCTCTTTGCATCGGAGTCCAACAGGAAACTCAGCAGGTACTGCTCCAGAGCAGGCATCGGACTGAACTCCGAAGGCGATGCCTTCATGAAACGGTGGGATCAGGACTATCTCTATGCCTTTCCCCCGTTTCCTCTGGTCCAGAAAGTACTCACCAGGATGTACCAACACAGAACCAATGCAATCCTGGTGGCGCCGGCATGGCCGCGCCAACCCTGGTTTCCGCTACTGTTGCGCATGTCGTCACAGTATCGCACACTGCCGGAGTCACCGACGCTTCTCCAAATGGAGCACGGCCAGCTGCACCATTCGGACCTGCCCAGCCTCCACCTCACCGCGTGGAGGATAACCCCAGACTGTCCAGGATCCTCGAGCTAGCGCGGCGCCCTTCCACAAGGAGGTCCTACGCCTCCAAATACAGGCGTTTTTGTGCTTTCCTGGCTTCCCAGCACATGCCCCCCCCGCAGGCGGGACTGCAGGACGTTTTAACCTACCTCCTCCATTTGGCGGAGTCTGGCCTTAGCATCACCTCCATCCGAGTGCACCTCGCAGCAGTGGTGGCACACTCCCCGGCTGGTTCGCCCGCTGCTGGGGCTTTCCGTGACCAAACGGTGAAGCGCTTCCTCAAGGGACTACGGAACGCTTTCCCTCCGGTCAGGACTCCTACGGCTCAATGGTCACTGTCTACCGTGCTCAACGCGCTCACCAGGACCCCATTCGAGCCCATGGCTACCGCCGATGTTCGCCTCCTCACATGGAAGGCGGCATTCCTAGTGGCTATCACGTCTGCATGACGAGCTGGTGAGCTGGTTGCCCTGCGAGCAGACGCACCTTTTCTCCAGTTCTTCAACGACCGCGTCGTCCTCCAAGCGGACATCACCTTCCTGCCCAAGGTGGTCTCCAAGTTTCACATGGCACAAACTATCTCCTTGCCAACCTTCTTTCAGAACCCCACTAACGCCCAAGAAAGGACTTGGCACACGCTGGATGTGAAACGAGCTTTATTGTTTTACACCAGCAGGACTAGAGAGTTCAGGAAGTCGCAACGCCTCTTTGTGGCTTATGGGGGAAAGTCCAAGGGTGAACCCATCTCTGCTCAAAGGTTCTCCAAATGGATCACCTCTACCATCTACCTGGCCTACGAGTCAGCCTCACTGCCACCTCCACCGCATGTCAGGGCGCATTCCACCAGGGCGGTTGCCACATCCACTGCCTTTCTGGAGGGCACACCGCTTGAGGACATATGTAAGGCTGCCACCTGGTCCAGACCTTCCACATTTGTCCAGCATTACAGGGTGGACACCAGAGCCACTGCGGACGCCAGGCTTGGCCGTGTCGTCCTCACCAGAGGGCTCCGGACTCAACGCCCCTGACGGGTCCACCTAGGGGATCTTCAGCTCATCGTGGGATCATCTCATCCGACTGCCCACCGACCAAGTAAGTGTGAGCTTGCTAATCTCCCATGAGTGTGGATTCACAAACTATACGAAGGAGAAAGTTCGGTTTCACTTACCAGTGATAACTTTCGTTCTTCGAGTATATAGTTTGTGAATACACACTACCCACCCTACCTCCCCTCTTGAGCTGCACGGATGAGATCAGTTGGTTTATCCTGTGCTTGGCTTAAGTATGGAACTGAGGTAAAATGGCGCGCGGGCGCCTCAGGGTGGGCGGTACGGTGGGCGGTCTTACCGCCAAAACTTTTGACCAATAGCTTTTCAAGCCTCCGATCGGCTGTTCTGCGCAGGCGCATAACCCATGAGTGTGTATTCACAAACTATATACTCGAAGAACGAAAGTTATCACTGGTAAGTGAAACCGAACTTTCTCAACCCTTTGCACTCTGGTGGTGGAGTATCTTTCCCTTCCTGGTTGGTCCCACTGCCTGTCTCAGGAAAGAGGACAGATCCTTCATCCAGAACTGGAGACCCTAAAGTTGACAACCTGGAAGGTATTGACATCATAAAGGATATTCTGGTTAATTGTAGTAACTTCAGCTCGAAGGGTGAGTGAGCAGAATGCACTCCGAGTAGACTACCCTTTTGCGCAGTATTTTCTAGACAAACTTGTGTTACATACTGATGTTAACTTTTTACCCAAAGTAATGTCAAGTTTTCATGTTAATCAGCCTATTGTGTTACCTTTGTTTTATAAAAGCCTTCAAGATAATTTTGAAAGATCTTTTCACATGTTGGATGTTTGCAGAGCTATGGCATTTTATGTGGACAGAATTTCCTCCTTTAGGAAGTCTATCAGGCTCTTTGTGTCATATCTGGGGCAAAATAAAGGATTTAACATTTCTTCGCAGAGACTATCCAAGTGGGTGGTTTACTGTATGTCATTTAAACTTGTTACCATCTTGCTAGCCACCCACTGCCTGACCAGATAAGATGTCACTCTGCCAGAGCAGTGGCTACCTGGTCTGAGCTGATGACCTTTGTGAAGCATTACAGGCTGGATGTTCGAGCTAAGGCTATAGCTGCCTTTGGTAGAACCATGTTCTTTGAAGTTGTTCTCTAATTCAGTAATGTTATAAATTGTCTATATGGCTTCCCATTAATCAGTCATGTACAGTAGAACCTCGGATAAAGTGCAAACCCCGTTTCACAAGTTTGGACTTTATCCGAATCAAATGGGCAATGCATCAGATAACGTCCAAAATGGACTTTATCCAAGGTTCCTATACAAAGTACATTTTTTAATGCGATGCATTACGTGCGCATGAAAACCGCGACTTTATCTGAATCAGACTTTATCTGAATCAGACTTTATCCGAGGTACCACTATACTTTCTGTTTACAGTGCTGAAGGTTGACAGTAAAGTTTGTTTGTGTTTTTATAGTTATACTATGTTTGACATTTTTCTTCCTAAGCTACTATTTTTAATGTGGCATCCTTCCTGCCTTTGGGAAGCTTGTTAGTCAGCACCCATTAGTGTGCATTCACAGAGATCATGAAGATGAAGGACAGGTTACTTACCTGTATTTGTAGTTCTTTGAGTGGTCATCTGTGAATTCACACGTCCTGCCCAACCTCCCCTCAGTCTGCTACATTTACCATATTGAGTAGAACTGGGGAGAGCCATTGCGTGGGAGGGTAATATAGTCAGAAGGGGAGGGCCCTCCAGCTCTCTAAGCTCTGATAGATTCTGATAGTGCTTGCATGGGAAGGAAGGTTAACCCATTAGTGTGAATTCACAGATGACCAGTCGAAGTACTACATTCACAGATAAATAACCTGTCATTATAAAAGATCATAGTAACTTTGTGCCTGCTTCTTCTGTTGTAGTGAAGTTGATATGGCTTGAAGATATATGCTGGTTGAGTTGATACAGAGAGTCAGAAGTGTATATTTGGAGAAAAAGCTATGGCATCCAGGCTTTAAAGTACACTGTTCTGAACTTTACTGGGTATTTTCTGCCTAGACTTGTACCTGCTGTTCTTGGGCAAGGGTATGTGATAGAGTAGTAACACCTCAGTTCTAAGTACAGTGAACAACGCATTCAAGTAATGTCATTTTCGTACAACATCGGTTTTTTTTCTGCAAAGTCTCCTCGCGCAAAACAACGTCATGTCATTGTGCGGGAGATGACTTTGCAGAAAACCATACTTCCTGCAGTGGGGAAAAGAGTTTTCCCCACTGTTTTGCCTTCCAGCAGTCTGGGCAGGGGGAAAATCCGAAGCAGCCCCACCAGCTCCCTCTAGCCTCAGAGAGGCACCTGAGGTGCCTCTGCCCACCCACCTCCAAAAGGACGACATTGTCTCCTACCTGTTCACGCTGGTTGTGGAGGAAAAAATCTCCCCCTGTTTGATGTTTGCAGATTGATTTTTATACACAACACCCTGCCCCGCCAAACAGCTGATAAAAGTTGCGGTAGCCATCTTGCTTTTTGCTTTTTTGGATTTCAATTCCCAGAAAGCCAAAGTTTCCTGTACAAGAAAATGGCCACCACATGCATTTTTACAGGAAGCTTTGGCTTTCTGGGAACTAAAGTCCAAAAAACCAGTAATAAAAATGGCCATCACAACTTTTATCAGCTGTTTGTCGGGGCAGGGAGAGATTTTTTCCTCCACAACCAGCATGAACAGGTAGGAGACCATGTCGTCCTTTTAGGGGTGGGTGGGCAGAGGCACCCCAGGTGCCTCTCTGAGGCTAGAGGGAGCTGATGGGGCTTTGGATGTCCCTGCCCAGACTGCTGGAAGGCAAAACAGTGGGAAAAATTCCTTCGCCGGCTGCAGTTTTTGGCTTGCAACAGCCTCCAGGCCTGGGGTCGGAAAAAGCCCCGATTGGCTACCCCAACCCTCCTAGAGGTAGCAGGGGTGGCGGAGACCCCAAAATGGGTGACAAAAAAATCTGCTTGAGCAACGACGAAATCCGAATAATGACGCGACTTGGGGAACCAAGTTTTGTTGTTATTCGGGGTTCCACTGTATTTTTGGATTAAAAGGATTATTTAAACCCATTTCAATCTGGCTTCAGGTCTGAGTTTGGACTGAAACCTTTATTGCTTTTCCCTGTTATCAATCAATACATTGCTATGCCTCAAGACATATATTTAAAGTGCTTTTGCATTCTACGCTTCTCAGATCAGGCCAGTGTTTTTTGCACCCATAACAAAGGGGCCTCTTACCGTTTTTAAAATTTAAAGTTTGAGCCAATGTGTACAACACAGTGAAGCAAGAAAAATGGACTGTGGCCTTCTTGAGGCACAGCAGTGACAAGGAGGTGTTGCAATTGCTGAGTAAGATTTGTGAGGCTTCTCTAGGGGTGGAGGTCAGGTCAGAGGTAGAAGCCCACTCACCCTTTACCAGAGGCTTTTTGAAATAACAAGGCAGATTCCTGGTGAGGTTACTTCTGTCCTCCTGTCACTTTTCCATTGACAAAAAGCAGATTGTCTGCTTCCAGCTGTTCCTTCTGTCACATTACAAATGAGATGTTGAAAGGCAATTCTTGGACTTCAGACAGCTTTTCTCTTTCTACTTCATTCTACCCGTCAGTTAATGTCAAACAATAATGTTTTATAACTATTTTATATGTTTCTAAAGAGCAGGAACCCCTCTAAGGAAAAGCTATACAGTACTTCCATAGGGGGCAGCAGTTGAGACCTGAGCAGGAGCTGTTTCAGAGAAGAAAAGGGAGCTTTGCCTTTGTGGGGACGAAAAGCTGCTTGGTTTTGCTGCTCCCACAAAATTTATGTGTACAAACAGAGAACAAACCTTTTCCAGTTCTGCATAGCTGGCGCAAAGCAAAATCCTGCCTCAGTAACTTTTAAAATCACTGTTTTCAAACATCTGTGATCCTATGCAGACATTATATACTTGGGTTTCCAAAAAGCATTCCATTAGTCCTCCTAGGTAAACGTAGTAGTCATGGCATAAGAATATAGCAATGGAAAGCAGAGGGTAGAAGAAAGTGATCAGTTTTCGCAGGAGACAATGAGGTTCCCCAAGGATCTGTATTTGGGAAGAGTGGCAATGCTTCATTTAGCCATAAACAATGTAGACTTAAAGTAAACAGAGAGGTAACTAAGTATGACAAAATGTTCAGAATGGTAAGAAAGGAGGCAAATCAAAATGTCTCTCTGGATTAGGTTCTATTTATCATATGATGAGCTTCAGTTGTCTACATTAATATACCAGGGGTGGTCTTGGGCTTCAATTTTCAGAAGGCCAAGTTAACACACCTGCTGATCAGGGCTGCTGGGAATTGAAGTCCAAGAACTGCAGGAGCACCAATGTTAGTAAAGTAAAGGTAAAGGTTTCCCTTGCTCGAAAGCCAGTCATTTCTGACTCTAGGGTTCAGTGCTCATCTCTGTTTCAAAGCCGAGGAGCCAGCGCTGTCTGCTTCTGCAGATGTTTCCGTGGTCATGTGGCAGGCATGACTAGACACTGGAGCGCACTGAATGCTGTTACAAAGCTGGGACAAAGACGAGAGCTCATACTGTCCTGCAGTACTCGGTAATCGAACTGCTGACCTTCCACCTCCCAGTCAGCGTCTTAGCCACCCCTAATATATACAATAAGCACAAATTGTCTGCATTAGGTGAATCAATAACCAAATGGCACATGCAGTGCAGTTTACTCTAAGGAGCAGAGTGACTTATATTGGAGCAATAATTCTAATTTTGCATACGTAAAGAAGATCTGAACTAGGGGTGATAAGAAATGAATCAAGAATTGTGGTGGATGGTTTGGTGAAAATACTGGGTTAGTTTGCAGCAGCTGTTAAAATGCTACAGATTTTTCCAGTATGGCTGGATTAGTGTTTTGTCATTAGTATACTTCTGAAAAAACAACAAAAGGAAATGCTTTTGAGATCACTTTCAATGTGCTCTGCTTCACTGTGTAATTAGCATTATAATAACTTATTATGTTTTATTACCTTTTCTTTTATTGTTATTAATTATTATTTCCTGTAATTATTATTTTCTTCCTGTCTAGGAATGCACTTGGATTCCTAAACACGGAAGAAAAGTACCACACAAATTGAATTCATTCAATCTGGACAGTTAATAACATACTCATACAATCACAAAAAATAATACAACACAAAATATAATATAAAATGTATCAATAAACAGTAGACAATAATAAACAGTAATATATTTATTACTTGAACATTTGCCGATGCTACTACATGATATACACTATAAAATTATAGGTAATGAAGTGTAAGTTCCCCCATTCCAATCTTAGCCTTGATCTCACAGAGTGGGCTGTTGATAAACCACCATTTAGCTCTGCTTCAGCTCCTTTTAAAACACTGTGGGCCATTAATATAGTAGAGCTATATGGTTATTCCAATAGTTTGGCAGTATTCTCTCTGACCAGTTGTAGTTTAGCCTACAAGTAGGGGAAGTCATGTTTTAATGTACCTTTCAACTATTCCAAGTTGCCAAATCTAGGTAAACTAATTTGCAGATTATGCAAATATGTGTTTAATGTACATCATATAGACTTTAATTATTTTGTTGCTTTTCTACTGGCATGTTTCAATCTTGCAATTATTCATATACTATCCACTGAATTGAGAGACTCAGAATAGTGTAATTGTTTAAGTGGGGAGTAGGTTATTCCATAGTTCAAATTCCAGTTTATGGAATTCCAGGGCATGGGCAACAGGCAGGTAACACAAAGACCAGGACCCAAGGCAATCAGGTAATATGCCAAACAGTAACTGTATCTTAGTCCAGAATCCAAGTCAAGCCAGAGATGCAAAGCCTTTAGGGACTGTAACAAGGCAAGGACAGAATTCCAGGAAAGGCAAAACCACAGTCCATAAGAACCAGGAACAGGGACTAGGTAGAAGATCTTCTGTAACAGGAACCAGGAGCAAGGCAAGGATTTTCCACAGCAGGAACAAAGCATAAAATTCAGAAGTCAAGTGATTGCAAGTCCAGTGTTAAAGGCTGCTTCAGGGAGGAAGGGCCTGTTCTTATATAGCTAAGCCACCCAGGGTCTCCAGGTGGAGCCTATGAAGGGCCAGAAACTTCCTCAGGATTCTCAGGTGGGGGCTTAGCAGGATAAGGGTCCAGTCCTGCAGGACTTAGAGGAACAGCTGCAAGTCCTGGCATGGTGTTGTGACAAAGAGCTTAGATCAGACAAATGAAAATTTCAGAGCTGTTTTTTAAAAAAAAATTAGGAAGAAGGGAAGTTTGTAAAGCCTTCATCTGTGTTTCTGTTGTATATAAATTAATGCCATTTGACATGCAAGGGATTTCTAATGACATTCTAATTCAGTGACTCTCCCTCCCCCATCAGAAATGTAATACCAAGCTGATTCAGATTTATGGAGATCCCTAGATATTTAGTGCTCAAAAGTAACTACAGTTCATCATTATCTTCTAATGGAGCTGCAAAGACTGGCTGTTCCACAAACACAATGAGGAATAGAACTCCAAGCTCCTGTCTTTGCAGCCAGGTTCTCCAACTCACTGAACTATCCAGCCAGTTTAGAAGCAAAAAAACAACAACACTGCAGATGTATATGAATGCCTATAAGTTGGTATGCTGAGATTGCTTCTCAGGGAAAATGTCAAAGAAAGCCTGGGCAAACTGTAGCAAAAATTATATGATTTCCACCTAAACACCTTATTTTAACTAGAAAATATTTTAGCCTACACATAGACGAAAAAGGAAGGAAGGCAAAAATCAAAGATGAAAGAGAAAGATTCACCCAATTGAATGCAGAATTCTAGGGAACACCAAGTAGAGATGAGGAAGCCTTCTTAAATTAACAGTGCAAAGTAATAGAGAAAACAATAGAAGGGAAAGTACTAGAGATCTCTTCAAGAAAATTGGGGAAATTAAGGGAATGTATCAAGCAGAAATGGCCATGATAAAGGCCAAAAACTGTAGATACCTAACAGATGCAGACGAGATTAGGAAAAGATGGCAAGAATACACAGAAGAACTCTATACGAAAATGACCTCAATATCCCTGACAATCACAATGGTGTGATCATTGACTTTGAGCCAGACATTCTGGAGAGTGAAGTTAAGTGGGTCCTTGAAAGTATTACTGGCAACAAAGTTAGTGGAGATGATGGTGTTCCATTTGAGCTATTTAAAGCCCTAAAAGAAGATCCAATTAAAGGGTTGCATTCAGTATGCCAGCAGATTTGGAAAACACAACAGTGGCTACAGGATTGGAAAAAGGTCAGTCTGCATTCCAATTCTAGAGAAGGGCAATGCCAAAGAATCTTCTGATTATCATACAATTGCGCTCATCTCACATGCTAGCAAGGTCATGCTCAAGATCTTACAAACTAGGCTTCAACAGTAAGTGGATTGAGAACTTCCAGAAGTACAAGCTGGATTCCGAAGAGGCAGGGGATCTAGAGACCAAATTGCCAACATTTGCTGGATCTTGGAGAAAGCAAGGGGGTACCAGAAAAATGTCTACTTCTGTTTCATTGACTACACCAAAGCTTTTGATAGTTTGGACCACAATAAATTGTGGCAAGTCTTTAAAGAAATGGGAGTACCAGACCACCTCACCTGTCTTCTGGGAAATCTGTATGTGGGTCAAGAAGCAAAGTTAGGACAGGATACGGAACTACTGATTGGTTTAGAATAGGAAAAGGAGTACGACAAGACTGTATATTGTCATCCTGCTTATTTAACTTATATGCAGACTACATCTTGCAGCAGGGCTGGAAGAAGCACAGGCTGGGATTAAGATTGCTGGGAGAAATATCAACAACCTGAGCTATACAGATGACACTATCCTAATGGCAGAAAGTGAAGACCTAAAGAGCCTTTTCATGAGGGTGAGATGAAAGAGCTGGCCTGAAACTCAATATTTAAAAAACCAAGATCATGGCATCCAGACCCATCACTCCCTGGCAAATAGGAGGGGAAGAAATAGAGATGGTGACTGCAGCCATGAAATAAAAAGACGCTTACTTCTGGGGAGGCAAGCTATGGCAAACTTAGGCAGCATCATAAAAAGTAGAGACATTACCCTGCCAACAAAGTCCGCATAGTTAAAGCAATGGTATTCCCAGTAATAATGTATGGCTGTGAGAGCTGGATCATAAGGAAGGCTGAGTGCAGAAGAATTTGAACTGTGGTGTTGGAGGAGACTCTTGAGAGTCCCCTGGACTGCAAAGAGGTCAAATCAGTCCATCCTAAAGGAAATAAATCCTGACTGCTCCTTGGAAGGACAAATACTGAAGTTGAAGCTCAAGTACTTGGTCACCAAACGAAAAGAGAGGATTCACTGGAGAATCTTTCCTGATGCTAGGAAAGAGCAAAGGCAAAAGGAGAAGGGGCGGCAGAGGATGAGATGGCTAGATGGCATCATTGATGCGGTGAGCGTAGATCTGGGTGGACTATGGAGGATGGTAGATGACAGAGGAGGCTGGTGTGCAGTGGTCCATGGGGGCACAAAGGATCAGATGTGACTGAACAACAACTTTGCCATATCTGATTTTTCATCAAACACATCTATTGATCAGCTCATCTGTGATGAATTTTCAGTTGTGCCAATCAATTCTCCTCTGTTAATGACCACAGTTTTAAGTGTAATGATCAAAATTCATTTTTTTTGCATTTTTGTTTCATTGTCCAAATAATTAAATGATTGTATCTAACATGTGGGGACTGCAGTGGCTCAAGTGGTTAAGACGTTGAACTTGAAGACTGGAAGGTCGGAGTTCGATACCCAAATACTGCAGGACGGAATAAGCTCCCATCTCTGTCCCAGGTTTTGCCAACCTAGCAGTTCGAAAGCAAGAAATTGCAAGTAGATAAATAGGTACCATTTTCGTGGGAAGGTAAACAGCCTGCCACATGTCCATGGAAACGTCTGCAGACGCAGACAGCGCTGGCTCTTTGGTTATAAACAGAGATGAGCACTGAACCCTAGAGTCAAATACGACTGGCTTTCAAGCAAGGATGACCTTTACTTATCTTACATGTGTTTTATTATTTCTTTTAACTTACTTATTTTTAACAATTTGAAACACTTTATTTCAAAATTGTTTAATCCTTTTAAAATATTTAATTTGTACTGGTTTTTAAAAATTAGGTTTTATTGGAGATACCCTACCCTGTGATTTGACAATACAGGATGAGCTAAAAATATCTTAATAATAAATAAAGTCATGTAATAATTTGCAAACTGAGGCAATGCTCTGTGTATCTGGTGAAGTAGGCTGCTGTCCATGAAAGTTTATACCAAATCATGGTTGCTAGTCTTTAGGGTATGACAAGATGCTTTGATGTTTTCTGTATCACAAATTCACACAGCTACCCCTCTGGAAAGTTTGACAGGTACTTCCTTGCATGAGGTATATTTGCATGAATATACATAACATAACATACTGTATATATAAGCAAGTGTGAACTTAGTGTAGCACTATCTTAACACAACCCCCTTCTTCCCCTTTTATTTTACTTCTGCTTCTCAGTATAAATAATTTCTATACTTCCATCCCCTCTGAGCTGTTGTTATGTTTCACTGCTATGGACTGCATTGTGGTGTGGAAGCAGATTCATAGAATTTGGGCAGTTTACCTGCTTGGGCTGTAACATACAAAATCCTAATGAATACTAGTATGTCTATTTCCCTATGCATATGCATACAGCCTTTGTGTATCTGAGACAGATTGAAAGACACCAAGATTGCTGTAAGGGTGAACAGGTCAAAGACCCCTTGCCTTTACCCTACCATATCACATAACTCATTTTTATTTATGTATTATCAAATTTATATCCCACTCTTCCACCTTCAGCGACTTGTATTCTTCTGTGAAGCCTACACCCCCTTGGTGCCACTTCTGAGTACCTATGGTCCTGCTTCAAGCTGGAAAAACTGTGGTAGATTTCACCCACTGACAGTTTGTGCTTACAAACCAGCCAGATCAGGTCATACATCCAGTGTGCATTAACTTAATGAACTTAATGGTAGCATTACAAACAAGGTATTAGATTTCCTCCCACCAGCTTAGCTCTATAAGAACAAAGATGTATTTTCAGGATATAGTCAGATTTATTTAAAGTACAGTTTATAAATTGCAGAAGATTATAACAGAGGAACATGTACTCAGGTATCGAACTCCAGCCTTCCAATATAATACAACTAGCAGGGGTACCCGGTGTTGCCCGGGTGGGGTCCAACCCAGGCTGAGGAGAGACCCAGGCCCATCCCCCCCCGGGCCTGCACCCATGCTGCCTTACCTTTTTGTCTGCTGTCATCATCCTCATGATGGTGCCGGTGCCGGTGGCCTAGACCTCGCCGGGTGCCGCATTGCTGCAGCCGGCCCCAACGCCGGACAGGCCTGGAGGCAGTTCCGGGGGCTGCTCCACATGGTGCCGGGCTGCATAGACATCACGGCCTGGTGCCTGGGCAAGCCAGACTGAGGGCCAGTGGCCTCCAGCGGCCTCCCCAGCAACTACAGTTGGCAGGCAGCCATCGCAGCCCAGCTCCTCCATCATCCCAAGGGTTGCCTCAGGTGGGAGGGAGGATCCATTTGAGGGGACTGGACAGAAGACGGGGCTGGGCCGCAAGGACTGCAGAAGGTGGTGGCCCGGTCCCGTCCTCTGCCCGCCCTCCAGCTGTGGGTTCTCCCTTCCCCCTGAGGGACACTTCAGGAGTGTGGAGGAGCCAGGCCACATTGGCTGCCCACTGACAGTAGTCGCTGGGGTAGTGACCCCTGTAATGGCCGCCTGGAATGCCGGGTGGCTTTGGTGCATGCCACAGCCAGAAACATCAGGGAGGGCTAGGCACGTGCGTGGATTTTTGCGCATGCGCAGTCACCTCCCCTGGTTGTTTCTGGTGGCTGGTGGGGGCCTTTGCAGCCTGTTTTGGGGGAGAAAAAGCAAGGGGAAAAAGCCTACCAGGGGCGATTGTGATGTCATTGCCAGAGCTCAACCAATCCCTGGCTGACTGGGTCTAGGGCTCCATGACATCATCATCATCATCATCACATTATTATTGTTGTTGTTATTCCCCATCCAGTTGCCACGGCAACCCAGTCAATAATGATGATGATCTTGTTGTTGTTGTCATGGAGCCCCAGACCTGGAGCCGGGGATTGGTTGAGCTCTGGCGATGACATCACAATCACCCCTGGTTGGCTTTTTCCCCTTGCCTTTTCTCCTGTCAGTGGTGGCATCCCCTTTGGTCAAGGGGTGAAGCCTTGTGATGTCATGGAGCCCCAGACTTGGTCAGCCGGGGATTTGTTGAGCTCTGGAGATGACATTACAATCCCCCCCCCCCCGGTTGGCTTTTTTCCCTTGCATTTTCTCCTGTTGGTGGGGGTGTCCCCTTTTGTGGATCAATTTCAGGGGCGTACCCCTCCCCATGGGTCTTGTGACTCTTACAGTGACCGTCTCTCCGGCCCAAGGTATGTGTGTGCCGAGTTTCAGTGTGATCAGTGCAGGAGTGTGGATTTGTATAAACAACTCACGCCAGGAAACCTTGGTTTTATATATATACACTAGCAAAGGTTGCCCGGCGTTGCTGGGCTGTTTTAATTGGTGTTGGAAAGTTTTTGTTGTTGTTAATGTTTGTAAAGAAGAGGTTAGTCTATAATTGAAATTTTTAAATTTTTTATTTATACAAATTTTTTTTGATGGCCTGTTATAAACTGTGATGAGTTTTGTTTGGTGTTTTGGTTTTGTGGATGAAAAAAAGAATAAAGGATGATATACTTTTTCGAAAAACTCTTGGAGCCTTTTGTGTGGGGCTATTGTGTCTTTTTGATTTTTTTTATTATTATTGTGGGCAGCAAGTACTGCTGGTAGGGGTTATCTTGTATTTTGACTGTTTTTTCTCTCGTGGCCTCTGGGTGGAGCTTCTTCCAGTAACTAGTCTCTTTCTTTATTCATTTCTTTTCCAGTCGTTGTGGTATGAGGTTGTGTGGTGGTGAGTTGGCTGTTTTTCTTTATTTGAGGTGGTGGTGGTGTTTGGATTTTGTGGTGTTTGGCTGGGTGCTGGGTGTGTTTGGAAATGTTTGTTGTTGTTAACTTTTTTTGTGTTATTTTTGTTTGTTTTTGTGTATTTTTGAATGTTTTTGATTGTTTTTGTGTTTTTTGGTGTCCTACGGGGGGGGGATCCCCTCTCTGCCGTCTCCCCCTGGCTCTGGAAGGCTTTGGGGGACAGACCCCTTTTGTCTCCCCAAACCTTCCAGACTCATGGGACTCAGGAGAGGGGATCGAATCCAGGGTGTGTGTGTGTGTGATCCCCCTCTCTGCTGGCTTCCTTGGGTTTGGGAGGGTTGGGTTGAGAAAATGGGTCTGTCTCCCCCACCCTTCCGGACCCAGGAGAGCCATCGAGAGGGGGATTCCCCCCCAACCTCCGTTTTTAAAGAGAAGTAACCGCTTGGTTTCTTCTCTTTAATATGGGGCGTGCGTGTGTGTGGGGAGGGGAATCCCCTCTCTGCCAAGTCCCCTGGGGTCAGGAGGGTTGGGGAGACAGGCTCCTTTGGTCCCCCCAAACCTTCCAGACTCATGGGACCCAGGAGAGGGGATTGAATCCAGGCCACCCTCTGATATTAAAAGGGAAATCTCAATTGTGGTTTTCCCTTTAATATCAGGGGGGGGGGGTGTTGTGATCCCCCTCTCCGCTGGCTTTCTTGGGTTTGGGAGAGTTGGGTGGACAAAAGGTGTCTGTCTCCGCCACCATTCCGGACCCAGGAGAGCCCTCGGAGAGGGGGATTTCCCCCCCCCCAACTCCATTTTTAAAGAGAAGTAACCGCTTGGTTTCTTCTCTTTAATATGGGGCGTGTGTGTGTGTGGAAGGGGAATCCCCTCTCTGCCGGGTCCCCTGGGGTCAGGAGGGTTGGGGAGACAGGCTCCTTTGGTCCTCCCAACCCTCTCAACCCCAGGGGAGCCAGTAGAGAGGGGGAGTACAACACCCCCGCCCCCACCCAGTGATATTAAAGGGGAAACTCTGATTAGGAGCTTCAGGCGCCGATGGGGAGGGGGGCTTTGGTTCCCGCGGCTTGTCGGACTTGCTCTCCTGGTGTTTTTGTTTTATTTTTTGGGCGCCGGCTTCCTCAGCGTTCTGCGCACTCATGGCGCGCAGGACGCTGGGGCTTGTAGTTATGGGTTTGTGCTTTGTGTTTGTGCTGCGTTTTTAAAAACGGTTTTCTTTTGATTGGCTGCGCCGCATTTCCGAACGTTCCTTGCGCTGTACCGTGCGAGAGCCTCTCAGCCTGATTGGCTCTGGCGCAGCACGGCGCAAGGAATGTTGGGAAAGGAAGTTGTTTCCCTTTTTTCGCGTTTGTGGGGCTGTTGCCCCACTGCCTGTTTTCTCAATCCTTTGTTGACCTGCGGACCCAGATCGGCCGTGTGCACGAAGGGTGAGTGCAGGCAAGTAGGGCGAGGCATAGCAACCTATAGCCAGTTCCAACGGTTAACCCTTGGCTTTATAGGTTAATATATATATATATATATATATATATATATATATATATATATATATATATATATATATATATAGATATATAGATAGATAGATAGATAGATATAGATATAGATATAGATATAGATATAGATATAGATATAGATATAGATATAGATATATAGAGAGATAAAAGCATTACTAGCTGTTTGCCTGGCCTACCCAAGCCTATTAACATAGTGACTACACTTTGCTAGCTTTTACTAACAAGCTCTCCATCAAGACAAGCAGCCCTAAAATCTGGCGAAAAATCTCTCTTCTATATATCAAAACACATTTCCGCCACTTGTCCCTCCTCTTCCAGGGTTTTAACCAATTAAAGCACAGCATACAATGTCCATCATATTAGTTCTGTTCTCACAGTTCTCAGCCTGTTATGGCTACATTTACCGTAAACCACCCACCACCTGCCTTGAAGGTCAAATTTCTTCTCTGCCATGGGAATCAAGAACTCAAAGAACTACTTTACTCTATAAATGCAAAGCCCCCTCTCCTATTTCCTTACAGTTGCGCACACTGCTTGTGCTGTTGCTGGTTTGTACTGCATGCATACTATAAGATTACATAAAGATGATTACATGGGCCTAGATGGTCTAGATGAGCACTTGGTGGCATCTCTTGAGCCTGAGTAGAACCTGGCCAACTGGGTAAAATGGTAACCCTAATGCAGGTGGCCTGAAAATGTAGCTGGTTGCTGCCCAGGGAAGTGACATTCTGGCACTGGTCCTGAAGCCTTTTACTTATAAAAAAATAGAGAAGAAGAAGAAAAGAAAGCAGAAAAAAGAGAAAAGAAAAAAGATGGGGCGGGGGGTTGCTGGACTAAAACTCTTTACCACTGAGGACAGGAGACTTGCTAGCATGGGAATGATCTGCTTACTAAATTGCTACCATTTAATTTCTAACCTTTATTTATATATGATCTATAATATTTTGGTTTTCCTTATATGATCCTTAAATAACACATGTTTTGAGATTGTCTTGAATTCCACAAAGGCCAGCAATTTGTCATTGTAAAGCAGGGGTCCTCAACCTACGGTCCACAGTGCCAAATAACCTGGCCCTTGCTCTAGCTGCCGCCACCAGCGGTAGAATCGGCCATGGACTCATTTACGGCTGTGCCCGATTCCGGCGCCAGTGGCTGGAGCACCAGCCCAGCCCACAAACTGGTTTTGGAAGTGTGACTCGAAAAGTTTGAGAACCCCTGACTTGAAAAGGTTGAGAACCCGTGTCGTAAAGGATAGGATCATATGTGCCCTCCATACAAATACCCTTAAGAGATTTGTGGTTTTAACTTCAAACTGTTTTATTAGATATGACTGTATATCTTACCGAGCTAGAAACACTTCAAGAAGAAGCTTTCCAGAAAACAATGTAAGAATTGCTCACAAATCAAGATCTGGATTAATAGGCTGTCTAACCCAGAAGTTTATAAAAGGAAATATTAAAGAAATAGGGCCATTGTGATCTGACAGTGTGGCATACGTCCAGGCAGTTGTGCATAGGATTGCAGACTGAGATTTAACAAGTGGGTGCCAGCCATTCAACCAACCATGCTGTCTGTACTGGATAGTGATTAACATCTCTCCTACACTCTCAGCGCTTTGGTTTCTAATATGCCTTCTAGTAGTCTGCCAACATTCCACAGCCACTAGGCGTATTTTCTTCTTAGTTACCTGCTTTTACCTGTTTCTTTCTTTAGAGGTTTTCCCCAAACAGATTTGTTTGCATTTTTGTCAAAAATTGGGCTTCCCCCGATCCTACTCATACCTCCTTCTCGTACATGGATGGTACTGTTTGGGCCTTACTTAGACCCACATTTGGCATGCGATTTCACTGTTTGGCTATAGATTCTTGTTGAAGCAAAATTTATCCCTGTGATTAGATAAATGTATATGATTCTAGCCATTTGTGCATCCAATAGTGAGAAACTTGCCAATTTGTCCACTGTAAACCCCCACCCCCACATCTTGGATGGCGATGAGAAGGTGGTTCTGCCTCTGTGTGTGCAAGTTTTTCTCCATCAGGAACCCAGGTTTACCATTTGATCAGCTAGAGAAAGTACTGTATTTGCTGGTGTATAAGATGTACTCCCCCCCTTAAAATACACCATAAAAATGGAGTGCGTCTTATACATCGGTAACAGCCCTCCTCAGCTGGTGCAGTTCAGCGGTTAGAAAAGAATGGAGGCTGGAGACAGGAAAGAGTTATTTTTAAAGCTGTCCTCAAACACCCCCCCCCCCAACCGGGCTGGTGGTTTCCCTGCCAAGCCGCCACGGCTGACCATCGTAGCCAGGGAGGGCAGGCTCGCCATGGCTGACCGTCCAAAGCCAGGGTGAGCAGGATCAGCCGAGCAAGATAACTCCTTTTGGAGCCTTTTGCCCAGATGATCCCAACGCTGCTGACTGTCAGGAGGCAACTGTGCAAGAAAGCTCTTTTGGGAGCTGCCCTTTGTCTGGCTCCTAGCAGTGGTGTGTTCACACTTTCATGTAACTTTTCTTTCACCTTTTGTATGTAACCTTTCTTACATACTTTTCATATCAAATTGCCTTTTCTTTATTGAATAACATTGTGAGGGTTATTGCAAAGACCTGGTAATGTGACCTGAGAGCTCTTAGCAGCCAGTCAAAACATCTGGGACTGAGCGGAAAATCCTGAGTATGTTGAAGGCTGTGGAATCCAGTGAGGAATGTTCTTTTTGCTTCACAGTTCTCCCTTGGGAATATTATTACTATGAGCTGCTGAGCTCGTGGTGCCTTCCATTTTGGATTCCCTCCCCTGCTTTCCTGTTTCTTCATCTTGGACCTTTTTTATTTCCTTTTCTTTCTTGATTTTCTGGAGGATTTCCCCCATTTTTTGCAGCTGCCAGCCAGCCTGTCTGTACCGGTATGACTCCTTGGCATTTTAAAAAATTATTTCTACTTCTTTGGAATTTTTCCTTCTCTTTGTCTTTTTTTTTGAGGGGCCTTCCTTCTTTGGGTTATTTTTGCTGTTGCCTGGGTCTAGTCTTCCCATTGCAACCTGCCAGAATCAAAGAAGAGAAGAGAATGCATCAAGTGGTAGTGGGGAAATAAAACTTCCCATAATCTGGTTTGAGAGGTCCTTTGATTATATATCTACTGTATCTCTCTCTCTCTCTCTCTCTCTAGTAAAGGTAAAGGTTTTCCTTGCTCGAAAGCCAGTCGTATCCGACTCTAGGGTTCAATGCTCATCTCTGTTTCAAAGCCCAAGAGCCAGTGCTGTCTGGTTCTGCAGACATTTCGGTGGTCATATGTCAGGCATGACTAGACACGGAACACTGTTTACCTTCCCACCGAAGTGGTCACTATTTTATCTACTTGCAATTTCTTGCTTTCAAACTGCTAGGTTGCAGGAGCTGGAACAAAGACGGGAGCTTATTCCGTCCTGCAGTACTCAGGAATCGAACTGCTGACCTCTGGCCTTCCAGTCAGTGTCTTAGCCACTTGAGCCACTGCAGCCTATCTGGTCTTTATTTGCTTGTTTGTTTTTCTTGGTTTTTGGGAGAGAGTGCTATGTGTTTGTTAATTTTCCTCTGTGTATGAGGGTGTTTGGTTAAAATGGTTATTTGATTGATTTGCTAAGTGTTTACTCTGCTAAGGATGTGTATTTTGATGGTTTAAAAATGATCTTTCTCATATACTATTGTCTATTTTTGGAGTAGATTGGTCCTTTGTTACCTTGCCTTGGCCTGATATCTGAAATAAAGCATAATAGAACTCATGTTATATAGTAATATGTTATGACTATCATGGTAATCTTTTCTGTTGAGATAATTGACCTATGTATATCTTTATGTAGACGCAATTCAAAAGAAAAACAAATTACTGTATTTACAGTTACTGCCAATGAACTTGTGCTTGTCTTAAAAAATCCTCAGTCCACACCCCACAGGGGCACTTCAATTCCTAGAAGCCTGGGAATTAAAGTCCAAAAAACAAAAGGTTTAGAAACAGTAAAACCTCGCATAAAGAGCGCCTCTCTTAGAGACTAACTCGCTTAAAGAGCAGAATTTTCTCTGAATGGTCGTCTCGCTTAACAACTAAAACCAACCAAAAACTCGCTTAACAACTAAATTGGGGTTCACAATCACCCGTCCCCCCACCGCCAGAATTCACAATTGGTCACTTACAATGGTGTTTTGCTTAAAGAGCAAATTGCTTAAAGATCAATCCCGTGGAACGCATTATGCTCTTTATTCGAGGTACCACTGTATAGTTCTGTTTCTGCAAACTTTCCCACCCATCATTCCTTCCTCCTTTGTGATGCATTTCTCCTATTCTATCTCTTCTTTTAGTACTTAAAATGAGGAACTCTTAATGGAGGAAGAAGGGAGTTAAATCTAAGCAACCTGTGGAGTGGCAGCACTCCACAGAGATGCTGTGATAAGGATTGCTTGTTTGGATAAGATCCTTTAATCCATCTGAAACTGATTTTTTTTCCTTAAAGCAAAAGAGGGTGCCCCTTACCCTCCTCCTAGGAGCATTATGAGTTCAATGGGCATTGTTATGTATTCTGAGGTTTCCGAATGAGAGATGAAAACAAGAGCACAGTTTTGTATATTCCATTGAGGGATTAATGTAGATGCCACTAGGGCTTTTGATAACAGATGACTAGACCTGTCAAAATCTAAACAAAAAATTGTGCTTTGAGGTTGTCAGCTGGAGACCACTTGCTGATCTTTGAGATCTCCAAATCAAGTTAATTGGGTTATGTCTGACTGCTTACTGTACAATGGCAACCTAAGAGGGGGTTTAGTCTCCTTTTTTCTTTCAGAAAATTGGTTTGACACATATATAAATTATGCGCCCATGTATTACTAATGGTAGATTCCTCTCTGTATCCTGTGTCAGTCTTTCCCTGGAGACAGGCAGTCTGTGTTATTTTAATGAAATGGAAAAAGATTAGCAAGAAGGTTCTGCTGAAGCTTCGAACAGAAAGGAAGGATTTTGAGTCAGGGGCCAGAAAGCATTGAAATCTTTACTGTCAGCCTTTTCTCGTGCGTGTTGTAGCACCATTATTTTATGTGGAGGAGTGTTGCTTTCATAGCATGGGATATCTTGGTTTAGTAAATCTAGATAGCTGTTACCTGTTTTGGAACAGACTGAAATCTTTATTCAAATCAAGATATAAGGTGCTGGATAATTTTGAACCATTAACCATATTATCTTGGGCCGTACAAAAGAAAGTTGAATTACTGGTTAATTAGAAACCACAGGTCATTTTCTAACATTATCATTTCCCCTATTTTGTCTACAAGGCCTAGAACAGCAATGGCCAACCTTTTTATGTTGCAGGCCTGGCCATGCCCCCAGACAGCTGAGTGGGCTGGACCATGCTCCCTGGAAGTGGGCATATTTACGGCTGTCGTAAATGCGTCCACTTCTGCATTTATGACAGCTGTGGGTTCATTTGCACATGTGCAGGTGCATTTTATGGCTGATGTAAATGCATCCGCTTCCACTTCTGGGTGCAGTGGACGCAGTGACGGGCAGGATGGGATGGCGTCACATCTGAATGGAGCATGGGTTGCCCTTGAAGTGTGGCCATGAAATTAAGAATTTGAGCATGTAATGGCTCTTTGTTTAGTTTAATCTTCAAGGAAGCACTGCGTGTATAAAAATAGTGAAGTTGCTCCTGTACCTTTGGATTATTTGGCATGACTATTTGGCATGTTTGCTGTCCAGCTGTTGTCTGCATCTCAATCCATTCCTCCTGTCCTGTTGGTAAGGAGTGTACAGTTGTGCACACGTCTGTTCTTTGATTCATTTTAAGCTGCTTTCTCACTCCAAGTTTAGAACCTTCTTTCCCTTGAACTTGTTGTTTGGTTTCCTTGTTCCACACAACCTTAAGCTTCAACCTTGGCTTTTGATAGGACTGTGCATTTTGGTGTGTAATGCTAGTACTGTATTGAAGAGTGCATCTTCACATAGACAAGCTTCATTTTTGCTCTTACTTAAAAATCATTTTTTGTTTTGTTAATTAATGTTACTCTTGCCAGTTTCGGTATAGCTTTGTAGCCAGTTTACAAGACAATGATGGCTGTTTCATTTTCATCTCCTAGAATGCCAATGACAATGAAAAGAAGCTGAGTAGGCGGAAGGAGTGTGTGTGTGTGTGTAAAGACTGGCTCAGTTTTGGGGAGTATGTGGTGACCACTGGGAAGCATGTTGCTTCAGTTGCTAGGTGTCCTCTTTCCCCATTCAACTTGTGCACTTATAAATAATAATAGAGTCAATACAGAGTAGTAAGCAGCATCAAATCTCATCATGGGCAGGGAAGACCTTGAATGCTTGCAAGGTTCAAACCTCTGTTTTAATTTCCTTTTGCCAGATTATTGGACAAATGATGTAAAATGCCATGGAGTTGCTTCGGTGAGGGAGGCAGCAATACAAATACAGTGGAATCCATTATAACGAAAAATATTGGTTCCACGGGGTTCTTTGTTATATGATTTTTTTCATTATATGGGGTTCAGTTGGCAGCGCATGCGCATGATGTGTGTGGGCTTTCTGAAGAAAGGTTCCCCCAGCTGCCTGACTTGCACTGGACGATTGCCTGGTGGCCAGTTTGATTTTGGAGGGGCTGGGAAGAGCCCAGCGCCGGCCAGGGCAGCTTCTAGGAGCTCCCCCCTGCCCCTCCAAAGTCAAACCAGCCACCGTGCGATCGCCCAGCACCAGCTGGTTTGTCTTCGGACAGGCTGGGGGGAGCTCCTAGAAGCTGTCCTGGCTGGCGAAGGCTATCGCACGGTGGCTGGTTTGACTTCAGAGGGGTTGGGAGGAGCCCAGCACCGGCCAGGCCAGCTTCTAGCAGCCCCCACCCCCCCGGCCCCTCTGAATTCAAACCAACTTTTGGAGGAGGGAGGAGACACTTTCACCTCCCTCCCCTGAAAGCAAGCCGGGGATCAGACACTCCGACCAGGTTGCTTTTGGAGGAGGCAGCTGGCCCGTTCACCAATCTCCTCCGAAAGCAAGCTGGGGATTCAATGCCCCAACCGGGTTGCTTTCTGAAGAGGCAGCTATCTCCTCCGAAAGCAAGCCAGGGATCAGATGCTCCGACCGGGTTGCATTCGGAGGAGGCAGCCGACCCGCTCAGCTACCTCCTCCTCCACTGCATTGTATGAAAAAAATCATACAACGAAGAGGATTTTGGAAAATGCACACATTTGTCCCAAAATCCTCTTCGTTGTACGATTTTTTTCATTGTACAATGCATTCATTAAATGGGGTTCCACTGTACAGTAATAAATAATAAATAAATAAATATCTGAAACTAACATGTCCTGTTGCATATGTGCCCCATCTGCCTGTGTGGCTTTCCATGTGCATCTCTTAAGTCCCTGTGGGAACAAAATGATACAATAGACAAATGTGTTTGCCACACTGAGAGAGGGAAATGAATTCTTCAGGTGTATGAAATATTTATTGGGGGGGGGGGAGAGCTATGTGTGTGAGAATGAGAGTTTCTTCCTAAACTCATATTTCAAACCTAAAACTTGATCTACCTTTTAATTTTAAAGTATGGATTATAGAACATAAGAACAGCCTTGCTGGAACAGGCCACAGCCCATCCAGTCCAGCATTCTGTCTCACACAGTGGCTCACCATTTCCTTCAGGTGATCCCAAGCAGATGCCTTCATCTGCTTAGGATTCCCTAGAAATGGCATTAAGAGATATCCTGCCTATCTCTCCAATCCGGAGGTTGTCCTTAGGTATCCATAATTATAGCCATTGATACCCTTGTCCTTCATGAACTTGTCTAATCCTTTCTTAAAGCTGTCAAGACTGATAGCTGTCATCACTTCTTCTGGCAGGGAGTTCCATAGACCAATGATCCTCTGGGCAAAAAAGTACTTTCTCTTATTTGTTTGAGAACTAGTACCCAAAAGTTTCATGGAGTGCCCCCTAGTTCTAGTGTTGTGCAATAGGAAAACAGTTTTTCCTTATCTACTTTGTCCATGCCATGCATGATTTTATAATCTTCAGTCAGGTCACCTCTTAGATGCCGTCGTTCAAGAGTGAAGAGGCCCAACCGTTGCAGCCTCAGATTGTAAGGAAGATGTTCCAGTCCCCTAATCATTCTGGTTACCCTCCTCTGCACTTTTTCCAGCTCCATAATATCCTTCTGGAGGTATGGCGACCAGAACTGTACACAGTATTCCAGATGGGGGCTCACCATAGATTTATAAAGAGGCAAAATGACACTTGCTGAATTATTATCTATACCCTTCCTAATGATCCTTAGCATTGAGTTTGCTTTTTTCACTGTTGAGGCACACTGGGTTGACACCTTCATTGAGTTGTCCACCAGGACACCAAGATCCCTTTCCTGGTTTGTCGCAGAGAGTTCAGACCCCATCAGTTTATAAATTTAATTGGTTTTTTTTTGCCCCAACGTGCATCACTCTGCACTTACTAATGTTGAAGCTCATTTGCCACTGTTTTGCCCACTCATCCAGTGTCAAGAGATCCCTCTTGAGCTCCTCACAATCTCTCACAGTTTTCAGTACCCTGTATAATTTAGTGTCGGCAGCAAATTTGGCTACCTTGCTATTTACTTCTACTTCTAGATCATTTATGAAGAGGTTGAAAAGCAGGGGTCCCAGTACTGAACCTTGGGGGACCCCACTCTTTACTTCCCTCCACTTGAAGAAGTGTCCATTTAGTCCTACCCCCTGTTTCCTGTCCCTTAGCCAGTTTCTGATCCAGGACAAGACCTGTCCCTTTATTCCATGACTGGTAAGTTTATTCAAGAGCCTTTGGTGCGGGACCTTGTCAAAAGCCTTCTGAAAGTCCAAATAAACAATGTCAACTGGATCTCCCTTATCCACATGCTTGTTGACACTCTCAAAAAATTCCAACAGGTTAGTGAGGCATGATTTGCCCTTGCAGAAGCCACGTTGGCTCTCCTTTAGCAGCGCCTTCTCTTCTATGTGCCTATTAATTCTATCTTTTAGGATGGTTTCCATCACTTTACCTGGGACACATGTCAAACTGACCAGTCGGTAATTTCCTGGATCACCCCTGGATCCTTTTTTGAAAATTGGTGTTACATTCACTACCTTCCAGTCATCAGACACAAACCCTGATTTGAGGGAAAGATTATATATTTTGGCTAGGAGATCAGCAATTTCATCTTTAAGTTCCCTGAAAACTCGTGGATGGATGCCATCTGATCCTGGTGATTTGTTAGCATTTAGTTTAACAAGACATGCAAGGACCTCCTCCCTGGTTATTTCTATAGGCTCTGTTTTGGGCATGTGGTCTCTGTCTTCTTCAGTGAATACTGAAGCAAAGAATTCATTGAGTCTCTCTGCAATCTCTGTTTCCTCTTTAATAACCCCTTGCCTTCCATTGTCATCTAATGGTCCAATGACCTGATGTAGGAATCGGGGCCGCAGAGGGCCGGAGGTCCCGGAGGAGACTGATCAAGAAACGATACGAGGCAATATGGAGCGTGATCAGCTCAGTAGTTTATTGAGGGAAAACTTCAACATATATAGGAGAAAAAGCGCAACGGTGGCAAAACCGTCATCTGACAGAAAATCACATCACCTGTTTACTCGGGTTAATTGGGAATCTCTCTGGGAAAGTTAATTAACTTGGGCAAATACTGACAGGGGAAAACACCATTGTTTAGGGATTGGGCTGGGGTAAACATGGTCTCTATTTGCGTCCGTGATAAGGCTGAGACTCGGAGATGAGTGATTAATGGGTAACAGAGTTAGATATTCGCTCTCTCAGCAGGTCCGCTGGTCAGGTCAAGGAATTGGGTGAATCAAACCCTATCATTTATCCACCCCCCTTAATTTCTCTGCCCGCAGAGCCCACGGCTCAAGGAGCGTTCTCCCGAAGTGGCCTCTGCGCGGGCCGTTCCATGCCCACCGGGCATGGGGAATCCACATCTCCCCTTTTAATTTCATTTAAGGACCTGACCGGCGACTCTGCGTAAGAGAGGCATCAGCTGCTGAGCGGGGATGACGCTTCGGGGTTCCTTCTTGGGGCGGCACTTTGATATCAGTGAGGGAATACACTGCGCCAAGCAGCAGACTGCTATGCCTAGTATAATCACCCCCACAACCACCTTGAGTACCATCTGGAGCCACCCCCACGGAATCCACGACCACATCCAATTCCATAATGAACTCCACCAAGTTCCCCATGCAGAGCCTTCCCTTATGCCCTCGACTATGGTGTGGAGGGCCGTGAGCTGACTCTGCACCTTGCGGGAGTTGTCAGTAAGGTTGAAGCAACACATACCATGGAAAGATTCGCAACCCAAATGATGAAGCAATAAGAGATAGTCTATGGCCGCTCTATTGTCCAGTATGGCATGGCGAAGCTCTGCCTGCTCCTGGTTGAGCAGCGCTATCGCCGAGGAGGTATGGTTGATGGCCTTAGTTAATCCGCAAGCCAACCGACTAATCCTCCGGGCGTTGCCGACGGCTAAGCCTGGCACGCCAATTATGCTGACTGCCAACAAGACGTATTCGGCTGGACTCATTACTCTAAAGCTGCTCTCACATGAGCTGTCTAACTGGGTGGTGCGAGTGTGCCATATGGGTGCTGAAACATTTGTAACATCTGTGCTTGGGGTAACCATATCCTTAGTGGGGAGTAACAGTGTCAAACGACTAATACAACAAGTAGCGTCTGATACATTGGCAGGAATGTAGTTCCACGTGTACTGATTACATGTAAAGAACCAACCAGATGGTAACGTAACATGAGCGTACATTGAACCAAGCTTCACTGGGTTATTGCAAGTCCAATTGCCACTGCCGACGTAGAGGCAGCGGCGCCGGGTTTGACCGACTGCGGAGCAGCCGGTCATTCGAGCACAAGTAGTGTTCGGGCTGACCGCCACTCGAGGAGTGTGGAGAGTGGCTGCATCAGCCGGCAAAGTCATGGTGAGCCGCATCTCCCAACGGGCGTATTCTGTAGAAGCCGCTGGGTTGTACGGGCTGAAAATCCGTTTCACGAGCCAGTCCCCATCCCTGGGGTATGCGCCTGGAGAATGGCACACGGGGATGAGGCAGGTGCTCAGGATTGAGGCAGAACCAATGTCCTGTCTCAGGCAAAAATCGGACTGGTTGACGAGGCCCGCCAACCTTTCCCAAATATTGTACTGCATTCTGGCAGAGAGGTCTCTGCCGGGCACCAAATCGTTGGCCTTTAACAAGGTAGCCTGAACGCCTCCCCCCGCAAGTAGGGAGAGGATCAGGATGATGAGGACTGCCACGGTGTTGGCGTGAATTCGGGCGAAGATTGCAGCCGTGAGGTTCTCCGGTGTCGGTTCCTTCTCCTCGCGTTGGAGGGCGTCCTCGGCCTCACTGCAAAGGACCTTGACCATCCCCCAGGTGATCTTCGGCGCTGTCTGCGCCGTCTCCTCCGACGGGTTTTCTCGGTCAGAGTGAGGTCCTCCATCTCCGGGATCGGACTCGGGTCGGTCTGGGTCCATGCCATGTGGTTCCAAGTGAGGCTTGACACACTGAGCTGGGATCCAAACGACACCTGTAGGAGACATAACTGCAGCATACCCTCTTCCCCAGGTTATGAGTGGCGCCAGGCCCCTCCATGAAGGGTCCGGTGGCACCCGGTATCGGACCATCGGTCGCGGGAGAGCTTCCGAACTGCGGAAATGCTTCTCCTGCGGCGTACAATCCGAAAAAACATTAAAGTGATTGTATGTGAACAATACCTTATTCAGACAATGCTGTGCCTGAGCCTGTGACTTGGGGAGGGCTGGTGGCTCCCCCCTTTCTGTTTGTTCGTCAATATAGGACTTGAGTGTCCGATTGACCCGTTCCACAATCGCTTGCCCCTGCGGATTGTAAGGAACGCCAAAAGTACGCTTAATATCCCAGGTGGCCATGAAGGTGGCCAGCTGCCTAGAGCTGTAGGCCGGGCCGTTATCGGTTTTCACGTGCCGTGGTTTGCCCATGGCCGCAATGCAGGAAAGGAGGTGCTGCTCCACGTGGGAAGCAGTCTCCCCTTTCTGCGCCGTTGCCCAAACGAATTGAGAAAAGGTATCAATGCAAACGTGCATGTACTGCCATCTGCCAAACTGTGGAACATGCGTGACATCCATCTGCCACACTTGGTTAGCCTCTGTCCCTCGTGGGTTGACCCCCCACGAGGGCCCCCCCAGTGCCCCTGCACAATGCTGGCAAGAGCGAACTATGCCTTGGGCTTGAGAAAGTGGCAGATTGAACTGTCTGGCCAGCGCATTGGCATTTTGGTGAAAAAAGGCGTGACTCTGAATTGGCGTAGTAAAACACTGAACGTTGCTGAATTTCCTTTGCCGCCGCGTCCGCTCTGCTATTGCCCGCGGAAATCGGACCCGGTAGGTCTTGGTGACTTCGGATGTGGGCAATATAGAGCGGCTCTGTGTGGTTTCGCAAATGAAATTGAGCAGTGAGAAACAGACTAAGCAAATTTTTGTCTATCGCGGGAGTGATGTATGCTCCCGGTAGACTGTGAAGCAAGTTCCTGACATACTGACTATCAGTAATGATGTTTAAACGTTCCTTGGTGAAGGTGCGCAAGGCGAGGTTCACCGCTGCCAACTCTGCCCGCTGCGCGGACTTCTGTGGAAGAGTTAACAGCGTGCGCCAAGCTTGGCCCTCCTGCCAGGTCAAGACACCATGTGTGCGGCCTCCATCAGTAAAAACTGTCCTGGCCCCCTGAAGTGGAACCAGCGAGAGCAATTCGAACAAGCTGACTGTCTGCGTTTGAAGTGAGACAAGTCTGGGGTCCTTTGGCAAGTGGTATGCCAAGCATCCGGTGAATCCCTCCAAAGCGATTGGAAGCGAGTCACCGAGCTGCATCAACTGCTGGATTTGTTCCTTGGTGAACGGGACTACAATTTTGGCTAAATCGTGCCCTGAGATGTCCCTAGCTCTCAGCCTTCCGCGGTAAACCACCGCAGAAACCAACTCTTGGGGAGGAACGATGTTCCGGGAAGAGGTGTTCGGCAAGTACACCCATTCCACGATACTCGCTCCTTTCTCGGAGTCTATTCTGAGAGCTCCAGTGAACATGGATCCTGCTCGAACGATGTACAAGTTCAGGATCGGAGCATATGGCCCTGGGGTGATCCTATCTACCCAGCTCTGGCTGAGAACCTGGTTGACTTTCTCGAGAGCCAAGCGCGCTTCTCGAGGAATTTGTATCCGGTCTGCTGGCTGCTTACCTAAAGTTAGCAGCGAGAAGAGCGGTTTCAGCAGATCCGTATCCAATCGAAAATACGGTCTGGCCCAATTAATGTTCCCTAAAACCTGCTGCAATTCCACTAAGGTGACTGAATCCTGTAAATTGATCTGAGGCAAAACTGGTGCTGCGAAAGAGCGGAGAAGCCGATGACCCAAGTATGAGAAGGGCTCGGTTCTCTGCACTTTCTCCGGGGCAATGAGCAACCCTTTCTCCCCCAGGCTGGCCTGGAGGTCTGAAAACATTTCGCTGCCGAGTTGCGGCACTGCGACCAGGATGTTGTCCATGAAGTGACAAACTAACGCTTTTGGGTAAAGGTTTCTGAACTTTGCCAGTGCGTTGTGAACATAAATTTGGCACAGGATGGGCGAATTGAGCATGCCCTGTGGCAAAAATTTCCACGCGTAACGCTGCGTAGGCTCACTGTGGTTCACAACCGGCACTGTAAAGGCAAACCTTTCCCGGTCCCTGGGGTCTAAGGGAATCATGTAAAAACAATCCTTGAGATCTACAACTAGGATCTCCCACCCCTCGGGAATCATATTAGGATTTGGGATGCCGCATTGAAGCGGACCCATTGGCTGTATGCATTTATTGATCTCCCTGAGATCGTGGAGGAGTCGCCACTTCCCCGACTTCTTCTTAATGACAAAAATTGGCGAATTCCAAGGACTAGTGGACTGTTCTATATGTCCTGCGTCTAGCTGTTCTTTAACCAGTTGCTTCAGGGCGACTAATTTCTCTCCCACTACCGGCCATTGTTCTACCCAGACCGGCGTGTCGGTGAGCCATTTAAGTGGCAACGCCATTACCCGAAGGTAAGCGTAGCACCGTACTGCTGTAAAATATCTCACCCCCAAAGGTTGATGTGCACGTCAAGAATGTGTGGCCGAATTACCGCTGTGCCGTCAGCCTTTGGAATCGTGACTGTCACCCACTCTCGGCTCCTAAACGCTTCCTGAATGCCGCCTACCCCCCACACATCGGAGACCGGTTCAATGGCCCACTCCCTTGGCCACTGGCTTCTGCTTATCACTGACACATCAGCTCCGGTATCTAACAGGCCTGAAAATGATCTATTATTCAGAAATACCTCGATAACTGGGCGCTGTTTCCACTCAATGTTGGTCTCGATTGTCGCTAAGACCTGGTATCCTTGCACTGCCTCACTGGCGCTTGAGCGGTCCTCTGACCGGGACTCTGAGCTGTCCCTGAGCCTTCCCTGGCTTTCTGCTGGCGAGTGACAAGGAACCATGATCAGTTGCGCTAAGGTGTCTCCTTTGTGAATTGTTTGGGGTAAGTGCGTCCACAGCTGAACTTGGAGAATGCCCGAAAAATTGGAGTCAACGACTCCTGGAATTACAAGAATTCCGCGTGCTCCTGCTACACTGCGGGGCAAAACTAAACCTATAAAGCCCTTGGGCAGTGGACCCATGTACTGGGAGTCCACCAGATAGACCGTGCCTGGCAGGTCGCATGCAACGTCTGCCTGACAAGTCAAATCTAGCCCTGTACTACCCTTGGGGCTGGCCTGGGCCCTCGCAGTGCCTGGGATGTGACCTGAATCTAGTCTACCTCTGGCGAGCCTTGAATCTGGGAAGTCTCTGTTTGGACCGGGGCCAGAGACGTGCCCGCGTGCCGGTTTCCCGAACTCGGACAGTTTCTGGCCCAATGGTAGCCTTTCTTGCGCTTCGGACACAGGGTGTTCGGAGCCTTGGAACGGCCGGAATTTTGTCCGCCTCCCTTGGATCGGCACTCCCTAGTGCAGTGACCGACCTTGCCACAATTGTGACATGCTCCTTGGGTCTTTCCCTTAGGTCTTCTACCCCCTTGCACCGCTGCCGCTAGCAAACCCATCTTGTAGGATTCTGTGCCAACGTCGGCGCAAGCTCTAATCATGTCCGTGAGAGTCAAGTCGGGACGATTGCCTAGTGACTGCAAGATTTTACGGCAGTCCAAATTGGCATTGTCCTTGGCTAACTTGATCATGAGCTCTTGCTGGGCTTCCTCATTATCGATCTGCCTGCTAATCGCCTCCTCCAAGCGATTGATGAAGTCCATGTAGGGCTCTTGGGCTCCCTGCTTGACAGCGGTATAATTCTTAGCCGCCTTGCCGGTCGCAGGGACCTTGAAAAAGCCCTAAAGGCAGCCTCTGCCGACATCTGGAGAGTGGCGAGTGGCAAGTTGATCTGCGCATCGACGGATTCGAAGGCGCCTGAACCATACAACTGGTCAGGAATTACTGCGCCTCCCATCCTGGCAGCCCTAGTTTGAGCTTCAAGGCGAAACTCACTGTCCCAAATCAGGTACTGGCTAGGGTTGAGCATCATCTGCATGACGGCTTTCCAGTCATGGGGAATGAACATGGTGTTCTCGCACACTTGCTGAAGCGTGCCCCTAGTAAATCGGCTTTGGAGCCCTGTCTCTGAAATGGCCTTCCGTATAGCCATGAGCAGCTTATACGGGACTGGTGAATGAACTATCTTCTGGGCCCCTGTGAGGGCATCCATTTCTAAGCGAATTGGACAAATCTGACTAAGCTCAGCTAGTTCTTCTGCTGGCAATTCCCCCTTCCTGATCTCTTCTTCCACTGTGCGCTGAAGGGCACTCTTGGTAACCTGGGAACCTGGGGCTGTCAGAGAAGCGCCTGCGCTCCCCATTCCTTGCATTCCGTTGGTGACGTCTGCAGCTGTCACCGAGGGAAGGTTCCCTACGCTACTCTGCCTAAACTGCAATGACGGATAGAGCGCCGTAGGCGCCGATGGCTCGGCTGGCGCTGGGGATTCTTTGGCCTCTACCCGGACTGGTTCTATCTCCGCTAAGAGTTTCCTACATTTACTCCATGTGCGAATTACGCCTTCTGGAGCTTTCGGGGGTTGCTGAATGCAGTCTCCTATCTGGTCCCAAAGCTTAAGGGTTAACGTACCTACTTCTGTGTAAAGCAGGCAGTGTTCCCTTAGGTACGCCAAAAGTCTTGGTAGCTCTCGGCTGTGAAACTTTAACTGAAATATCCTGGCCAGGATTCTAAACTCCTCTTCACGAGTTTTTTGGCTAGCGGACGGACGCTGTCGCTGAGGACAGGTCCCCATATTACCTGCGAAGGGTCCTCCGAAGTTTCCTCCTCGGGACGGGTCGACGCGTCTTGGGCAAGTAATAGGTTCTGGCGACGATTCTCTGGGTAGAGCTCGGAGCGTGGTCCCCTACCACGGGCCCTCGGTGGCCTCTGCGCTGTCAGGGCTCACAGCTGACCCTGCGGAACGCGTTTTTCCGTAACCTGCAAGCCGCCGCGAAAGCCGGGAGCAAACTGTAGGAAGCCTCTCGGTAATGCCTCGCCGCTTAGGCCGTTCTCCCGACCGGCTGGTTTACCGGCCGAGCTGCCGCGCTGTCCTCCGGGATGAGTGGCCGCGGTTCAGGCGCAGAACCGGACCGGGTGATCGCTTACTCTGAGGTAGACCGCTCGGGGGTCGCTTACTCACGAGTAGATCAAGTCGGGGTCACCAGATGTAGGAATCGGGGCCGCAGAGGGCCGGAGGTCCCGGAGGAGACTGATCAAGAAATGATACGAGGCAATATGGAGCGTGATCAGATCAGTAGTTTATTGAGGGAAAACTTCAACATATATAGGAGAAAAAGCGCAACGGTGGCAAAACCGTCATCTGACAGAAAATCACATCACCTGTTTACTCGGGTTAATTGGGAATCTCTCTGGGGGAAGTTAATTAACTTGGGCAAATACTGACAGGGAAAAACACCATTATTTAGGGATTGGGCTGGGGTAAACATGGTCTCTATTTGCGTCCGTGATAAGGCTGAGACTCGGAGATGAGTGATTACTCTAATGGGTAACAGAGTTAGATATTCGCTCTCTCAGCAGGTCCGCTGGTCAGGTCAAGGAATTGGGTGAATCAAACCCTATCATTTATCCACCCCCCTTAATTTCTCTGCCCGCAGAGCCCACGGCTCAAGGAGCGTTCTCCCGAAGTGGCCTCTGCGCGGGCCGTTCCATGCCCACCGGGCATGGGGAATCCACAACCTTCCTAGTTGGGTTCTTACTTCTAATGTACTTAAAGAAGTCTTTGCTGAGTGTTTTTAGCTATACACTCCTCAAAGTCTTGCTTTCCTTTCCTGATTTATTCTGCCAGAATTTATGTTTCTGCCTGCTGTCCTCATTCGGACAAGCCTTCCATCTTCTATATGAGCTTTTCTTGCTTTTGATCACTTCCCGAACAGCTCCTGTAAGCCACATCGGAGTCCTCTTGGACCTGGCAGTGCCCTTTTTCCTTTTGGGTATGCATTCCAATTGGGCCTCTGTTATTGTTTTTGCAAACAGCCTCCATGCCTGTTGGAGTGTTTGGACTCTGTCAATTTTCCCTTTCAGCTTCTTTTTTACTAATTTCCTCATTTTTGGAAAATTTCTTTTTTGAAAATTTAAGGTCTCTGTGTTAGATTTTATCAGTGACTTGCGGTCTATGACCAAGTTAAACATAATTGAGTTGTGGTCACTGTTCCCTACTGGATCAGTCACATTAACATCTTGCACCAGATCCTGAGTATTACAAGTCAAGGATTCTTGTACGTCTAGTTGGGTCTTCAACCATCTGTCCCAGGGAACAATCATTTAGCATATCTAGGACCTTTATCTCTTTATCATGTGCTGAACAACAGTTCACCCAGTCTATGTGAGGGTAATTGAAGTCCCCCATTATAACCAGGCTTCCCTTCTTGGATGCCTCCTTTACAACATTCTCCAACTGCCAGTCTCCCTCAGGAGTTTGGGTTGGAGGCCGATAGTATATGCCTACTGTTAGACCATCCTTGTGGCCTGGTACTCTTACCCACAGAGTTTCTAATGGTGACTCCAAATCACCTAGATATTCCAATTCATACGATTTTATCACTTCTTTGACATACAAGGCTATACCACCTCCGGTTTGCCCCTTCCTGTACAGTTTGTAGCCTGGGATAACTGTATACCAATGGTTATCATCCGTCCACCATGTTTCAGTGATGCCAATAATATCAATATTTTTATCTATTGTTAAGTATTCCAGTTCCCCTATTTTGTTCCAGAGGCTTCTGGCATTTGCATACAAGCATTTATATATGCTTTTTTGATACAGTCTTTTGAGTCCAGTTGCATTGTTAGACTGCCCCTTGCATCCTTCTGCTAGAGTGCTGGTGACTAGCTCCTCGCTCTGCTCAGTAATTTTTGCATCCCTCTCACTGCAGTGGCTCAAGTAGCTAAGACGCTGACTGGGAAGCGGAAGGTTAGCAGTTCGATTCCCGAGTACTACAGGACGGAATGAGCTCCCGTCTGTCCCAGCTCCTGCCAACCTAGCAGTTTGAAAGCAAGAAATTGCAAATATATAAATAGGGACCACTTCAGTTGGAAGGTAACAGTGTTCCATGCACTCCGGTGTCTAGTCATGCCTGCCACATGACCACAGAAATGTCTGCAGAGGCAGACAGCGCTGGCTCTTCGGCTTGGAAACAGAGATGAGCACTGAACCCTAGCGTCGGATACGACTGGCTTTCGAGCAAGGGAAACCTCACTACTCAAGTATACACTTTCCCGAACCGGATGCTGCCCTGCTCCTGTCGGCTTTACCCCAGTTATCAGTTTAAAAGCTGCTCTGCAGTCCTTTTGAGCAATCTGGTCCCATCATGGTTCAAGTACAACCCATCCCTCCTGAACAGATTTGGCTTGTCGCAAAATGTTTTCCAGTTCCTGACAAATCTGAAGCTCTCCTCTTGACACCACCCTCTCATCTACGCATTGAGGCTTCTGAGCTCTGCCTGCCTGGTGGGTCCTGCATGAGGAACAGGCAGCACTTCTGAAAATGCTACCTTGGAAGTCCAGGACTTCAATCTTCTTCCTAACAACCTGAATTTAGCTTCCAGGACTGACCGCTTGGCCTTCCCAACATCATTGGTACCAATGTGTACCATGACCACAGGCTCAAGCTCCTTAATTTGTTGATGGTTAGATATGCGGGCCTCTAGCTGCTGGACCTTCTCTTCTAGTAGCGCAACCAGCTTGCACTTGCTGCAAATGTAGTTCTCCATGTGCTTTGGCAAGAACACAAACATGGCATAAGTGTTGCAGGTAACTACAGCTGCTCCCTCAGAAGCCATTTTAACAAGTGCAGTATTCTGGGCCTCAAAAATTTACATGTTTACTACCTTTGTTTCTAGTAAGAATATATTCTTCCTTTGTTTTACATTTCGCGCGCCGTTAGGCGCACAGGCCTCTAAACCAGCTCTACTCCAACTGTAAACATGCCCAAAACTTACCAGTGCTTACTTCCTTTGTTTGGCTCTCCTCAGCAGCAGCTCTGCCTAGGAGCACATGCAGAATCAAAAAGGCTGACCCTGAAAGAGCTCAGAGCTTTTAAAGGCTAGTGTGGCTCTGCCCCTCTGAATTACAGTTCAGGGAAGGGCCTGGTGTGGCTCTGCCCCCTGCTCTCTGTTTCAGGAAGCTTCTAGCTGCTTCCTCTGTTTGAACAGAGGTGTCTCTTAGCTGTTTAAATTATCAATTTAAATTAGTGGAGGCCTCTAAAGCAGCTCTACTCCAACTGCAAACATGGCCAAAACTTACCAGTGCTCACTTCCTTTGTTTGGCTCTCCTTAGCAGCAGCTCTGCTTAAGAGCACATGCAGAATCGAAATGCTGACCCTGGAAGAGCTCAGAGCTTATGGTAAAGAAGAGGTGGAAAGACATGAGGGTTTCTGAAAAATCATAAAAGGAGATGGGATGCCAAAACATTTGGGAACTGTGGAGAAGGCTGATCTCATCCAACATTATTCTTGGAATTTCTTACCATTTTGGGAATTGGGAAGCATTAAACTCTCACTAAGGGACCACAGTGGAGGAGGCCCTTTACAAAGCAGAGAGTACTGAATTGGAATTCAGACTATTCAGTTACCTTTATTATCAAAACCTGGGAACATCACTGGTAAATACTCAACTGTGAGGAGCTTTGATGGGCAATAGAAATGACAATGATCTATGATATTTCTGCAGGGAAGGCAGGATAAAGCTACCATCTATATCAAGCATTCACAACCTATAGCCTGCAGGCCTAATCAGGCCTGCAGCGCCAATTTATCTGGCCTGTGGTGAGAACCTGGGCACCGCCGGAAGATCCCCCAGCCACGAGAAGTTCCAAGATGCCAGTTTCCATGGTGGCGGCGCACTCATTCATGCCATTTTTTCAGCTGCTTTGGCAGCCTCCGCCACTCCCCATGGTGGCAGGAGGGTGTTGGGAGCATTTTCGCTCTGTTTTTGGAATTTTTGGCTGCATTTTAGCTGTGTTGTCACAGCTAATATGCCGTGATTTGGCACTTCCGGTTTCAGCTGTATTTGCAAGCCGCCGCCACCTCTGCTACTTTAGAAACCAGAAGTGCTAAACTGATGTGTTTTAGCTGCAATAACGCAGATAAAATGTGGTGAAAAATTCCAACAATGTAGCAAAAATGCTCCGAAAACCCTCCTGCTACCATGGGAAGCGGCAGAGGCTGCCAAGGCAGCTGAAACAAACAATCCCGCGTGCTGCCATGGCAGCAGAAAAGGAAAGCACCAGGAGTTGTGGGAGAAACCATGCCTCTGTGCCCCCTCTTTGTGAGGGGGGCATGACCGACCCGCAGTGCAAAAACATTGTGAACCCCTGATCTATATAAATTCTGTGTTTGGTGTGCTGGATTGACTCTGGCTGCGGCCTTAACTTTTATCTTTAATGGTTTAAAAGGAAATTAAATCAGTGCCAAAGAGCTTCAGAGTCTTTCAGTACAGCAAAGAAAATGCTCTTCTCCCCTTTTGGCACTGTACAGCTAATCGCTATCACCATACTGTACTTTTATTTTCCTCATTGGCCTTCCTAAGCAACATTAGAAAGCATTATATAGTTGCATTTTTCCTACTAGCATTTTACTCGTCTTTGGCATTATTTATATAGTTTGAACTGATCTGAGAGGACAAGTACAGTGCAAACCTTAGAGTGCTGAATTTGGAACAGGGAGAGACTTTCTAAGTGCTCTGTTGCAAATCTTTCCAGTCCTTAAGAAGGTGCAAGGTTCTTTGTTGGCTATGCCTCTGAAAACTTTAAAAGATGTTTCTTTGTGTGATACATATACAGAGGGTGCAAAAATGTATACACATTTTAAGAGATGTTATCTATGTCTTTTTGAAGTGAAATTGAATTATTGTAGCAATTGTAGTATGATGTTTGCTCAAAGGAATTAATGCTAGTATCACCAGGCAGGACATTCAAAGAAAATGGCGGAAGAAATTTGCCAGGACAATGGATAGGACAAAGAGGTGCAGTTGATTTCCCCCCATGTTCTCCTGACTTAACACCTTGACCTATGGGGGACCTTAAAGGATGTGGTGTACTGTAGAAAAGTGGCTACACTGACAGTACTGTACTTCGTGAATGAATTGAAACGGCATAAGCAGCGATACAAGTGGATACTTTGGTCAATGTTGCTCCAGCAGTAGCTCATCATAATCTTAAGTGTCTGGACGCTGATGGTAACCACTTTGAGCGCCTCTTGTAATTACAGAAGTCAGCTTATATTCATCTTTTGCTATCGTTATATGTTGAGTATAACAATTTTAATACAGTTTTTCTTTTCTTTTTGGCACCCTCTGTATATGTCTTACATAAAGAAACATTTTCAAACCTTCCAGTTTACGGTAGGGTTTCTCAACCTGTGGCCCATGGGCTGGATGCGGCCTGTGGCACCATTTCATGTGGCCCACCACCACCTTTACCACACCAGGAAGTGCCATGTGGTGGAGGAAAGGCAGCATGGGCGTCCATCCCCTGAAGCTGTCTGAGGGAGTGTGACCCGGCCCCCAACTTAAAAGGTTTGAGAACTCCTGGTTTACGTCTTAGGAATTGCTCAGATTCTTTGAAAGCATGGCAGGCTCTACGGGAGCGGAAAAATGGGAATATGTTTAGTTTGCAGCAGAAGCCAGAAGGAGCAGCTGGAGACTGTATTGCTTCTTTCAGAGTTCAGGACAATTTTAGGCCTATTCCAGTTTAAATTCCCATACACCAGATTATGTTCTGTGTTGTAGGTTATAACAGTACTTGACAGCAGCTGTGTGTTATGCAGCTTCTCTTCAGGGATTCCTTCTTGCAGTCTGAAGTAGTAAAGTCCAAGGACAGGACCTCAGCAAGAGGAACTATTTGCTCTATTTTCCCAGTTATCTGTAATGTTAAGAGTTTACTGTGTGACCTGACAACAGGAAAAATAACTGCTGTTTGTTTTGTTTTTAGGAGATAGGAGATATCTTCATTTCCAGTTTAAAACTGGGTTAACTTGAGAGGTTGTGTTTCTCATCCTTCAGTTAAGCTGCCACAAGCCTTCTCTACTCTTGTGTTGGGCTTAACTAGCAACTTTCTGGTTTGGTCACCTCAAACCAGCTTACTTTGGTACGTGCAGTTCTTCTAGATTTTGCAAACCCACTTTGAAGGACTTGTGCAAACCCTACTTTTGTTTTGCTATTTTGTAATGTGGTGTATAATGATGATTTGATCAAATGTAGGAGTTACTCATTAAGCCAAGAGGGGAGGAAGGAAAAGACCAACAATGGAGCCTGTTCATTAGCTTGTCGAGTATGTTGTGGTGGTCTGGAAATATGTCTAAACAATCCCTGTCCTGCATTTTGAAACACCTGTTAATGTTCTTTGCAATCTTTTTTGCTTTTTTTAAAAAAAAGAATGAGTCGCATTAGTGTAGCATATATATTTGTTTCTGGTGCAATATCCAGTGTTGGGATTCAGCAGGTTTGCCCCAGTTCACCAGAACCAGTAGCAGAAATTTTGGCTGGCCCTGCCCATCCAAGTTTTGAAATTATGCAGGGCTTTCCTCCTGGCCATGCCCATCATACCATGCCCACAGAGTAATTAGTAAAAAAAATTGAATCCCACCACTGACAATATCTCTTTGTGTATCTAAGTCCTAGCATTCAAAATCATTTATGGAAGGGCCTCTGATAGAGACCTTAACACATGGAAAGTTACCTTTATTGATGGTATGAACTGAATAGTATTACATGAGATGTCACTATATACTATAACAGCTTGGAAAAACCCAGCTAGAACCCTATTGATATACAGTAGTAACCTGCATAATGAACAAGTTACATGAATTTTTCCATTATGCGAATCATATTGGTGATACCCTGCATAACAATTTTTTTTGTTATATGGGGTATACCCTGTATAATGATTCCCCCCCCCCCCGTAGTGGTGTGGTATCGCAAATAGCGCCAAAACGCTTCATTATACAAATTTTTCTTTATATGAAGTGTTCGTTATATGGGGTGCCACTGTATTGCAAGGTTTACATAACTTGTTGCCACTCATTGTGGTTAATTGCTAAGCTCTATTTCAAGTGTAAGCTTAAGAACTCACCTGATTGCATAACAGATGGGCTGTAGCATCTCATCGGATAGCTATGATTCTTCTTCAAGTGCTATATCCGATTCCAAATATTGGCTATCAAATTCAAATAACCTTTATTGGCATTAGAACCAGCACTACAGTGACAAGAGCATCACAGGCAATTGATACAACAAGGTGTGGTACAAATAAAATCATGGGGAACCTGGGATCAACTGCTCCTACCTCTCAGGTGGAGTTTAGAAGCACACATTAAAATAAAACAGCCACTCTATACATAAAACCAGTAGAATCATTGCTTAAAAGACATTTTTGTCTCTTTTTTTTGCTATTCTGTTTTATTTACTCTCAGATATTCTTGCACAGACTAACACGGCTAACACTTCAAACATAAGAGTATATTGTTAGCTAGCTCTAATAAATAAACCCAGTTTCCACATCCTTTTTGGAAAACATGTTTTATAGCGAATAATCTACAGTGATTTAAAGACACTGTAAAAAAATCTCCTAGATTCTTTTTTGTGGTTGCAGTGAAGCCACGGTAATGGGTTAACTTCACGCATGTTCAGTTAAGCTTGGAATCTTCCAGAGTTTTTTTTTTTTGAGTCATCAAACTGATGACTCCAAAAAAGCTTCCGAATATAACTCTGCATGTGTAAAGTTAACCCATGTGTGAAGTTAACCCATTAGTGTAGCTTCACAGGTGACCACTCAAAGAACAATAGTTACAGGTAAGCAACCTGCCCCTCCCTAACTAGATGGAGCAGCGTGACTTGTCAGACCTTCTGTCATGCTAACCTCTGCCTGTTTACTAGCTTTCCTGCCACAGTTGTGTGGCTCCCTGAATTTGTCTTAAATGTCTGAGGAAGGGACCTGTTAAAGGGGAGACCAAAGGAGCAGACATCTAGTGCTCCGTTTGGGGATGTCCTTATGCTTTGTCTCCCTCTCTTTGGCAAGATAAGGAATCTGCAAAAGACTCTGCAAAGCACCATGTCGTTACAATCAGTACATGAGGGAGAAACCAAATATGCCTTGTTAGCATGGTCTCAGGCCAAGCTTCCAATCCAAGGGAGGTGGGTAGAGCCACAGGAACTGGGTTAGTCTGGGGGCATTCTGGCTTCAGGGGAGGGGGACTGGATCATTGTCCTGGAAGAAAGCTTTCTGGAGCCAGGGTTGAAGCTTCAAATCTGCGTCTAGCAGCTCTCATTTACAACTCCAAGTGACTCATCCTGGGAGTTTGTATGGCAATATTAAGTAGTGGTTTGGGAATGACTGTAATTCTAGTTATAATTTGATGTGAAATGGGAAAGAGGAAGGTAGAATAATGATTCCTCTGTTTACCCAAATGCTTTGTGCATTGTACAGGCTGCTTCCCTGCCTCCCTTAAATTATGAAAGATTCTGTAAATTCACCAATGTATTTGTAAACTGCTTTCCCCCAACTGCTGTTTTTGCCTTAGCCTTGTCCAGCCACTTTGTTTTAACTCTTCTGTAATGGAGTGGCATGTGTTTTGGTACCACTTACTTAGCATGAACTTTTGGCTTTTAGGTGTTGCTAATTAACAAAGGCAGAAGCACTTAATTTGGTTCAACAACATTAGATAGACATGAAGATTTTGTTTCTGGACTCCAGAGGATTTTCTGCTAGACAGCTAAGAATTGGCATGGACCTGCAGTTCTTACCACTTCTCCAGATGTTAGGAAATCTATACCTAGAGGTGTGGCCGTACGTATGCGGAATACGTTTCCACACCCCGCGCACAGACCAACTGCCGCCCACAAAGCATAGCGCGGCCGAGAAACACAGTGGCACCCATGGCTGGAACGCACAGGGCCGCAGCTGCAAGGCCACTGCAGGTGGCCGCTGTGCCCAGCACAGCAATGGGGGCCAAGAAGCCGCCCATAAAAATAGCCGAGAAAACCTCAGGTGCCCCTAGCCAAGGGGCGTGGAGCCACTGCGGCAAGGCCCCTACCAACCCTGCGTGAAACCCCAAAACCTATATGGATTTACCGTGCCACCGGAATCACCTCCACCAGGCCCTCAGAGAGGGAGAAGGGGAAGAAGATGAAAATGGGGAGGATGGGAGAGGAAAGAGGGGGAGGAAGGAAACACAGGGAGAATGAGGAAAGAGGAGGAGGGAAGGAAAAGCCACCCCCTCCTTTCAAACACATACCCGGACAAGCTGGCAGTGGCCGCGGCCTGGCTGGCAGGCCTGGGGTAGAAGAGGCTTCTGTTGCTGTGGCAACAGGAGCCTCCGGACAAGCAGACTGCCTGCAGGATAGGGAACGGGGCAGGGGTGCCTGACACGGGACTCTCCTCGCCCAGGATTGGGTCCAACCTGGGCACAGCCTGGTACCCCTGCTAGTTTGTCTCTTTAAAAAATCAATACAGTTTGTCTCTCCATTAACACAGTGGAGATGTGGAGGGTTAATTGGTTTGTCTTGCAGCAGAGACTGCTTAGGAAAGAACTTGGCAGAAGGCAGTAGAAGTATGAGGAGCTTAGCTTCTTCATCTTTTCCGTTGAAGGGTTAATTTGGCCTGCTTCTCTGCTATGTGTAACTTTGTGCACAACTGTGTGTGTGTTTATTACACTTGTTACTGAATTTGCCCACAATGTCTAATTTTAGTGTATAAACTGATCTGATCTGATCTGTCACATGGAATTCGCATAAAATGTGATTTTGCTACCGAACACTTGCACTTCAGCGCCTGTGTGTCAAAAAGCGAACTGCTAGCCAATGTCTTGTTCACCACAGCCAGAGCATAAGGCTTTGCCTGTGGTGCTCTAGCAGCTTGCTTTGTGCTTTGCTCAGCAGTTGATTGGTGCATTTGGCAGGAAAATGGCCAAGTCAGGAGTAACTTGGAGGTGAGGGGAAGCAAGTGATACTAATGCATCTTTTTGCAGCATTAAATAAAATCAACTTGCAAAAACATTCACTTGCCTCCCTTTCATTCCTTTCTCCCAAGCAATGCTGGCACTGTTCACTTCCAGATCTAGCCTTGTTCTTTTTTTTTTGTCTTGCCACATGCCCTCATTGACTTTAGGCAACACTGGGTATTTATTCATTTATTTTAGATTTATATACCGCCCTATCCAGTGGACTCTGGTGTGGTGTACACAAGTTAAAACCAATATAAAACAATTAAAATAAACCTTAAAAACATAACATTATTCCCCCCCCCCCCCCGCTGTGCCATTTACTATCAAAAAACAAATATAAAATCTACAAAACCTTAACATTAAAAAATTAAGCTATGGGATGCCTCTTCCCACAAGCTCCAGAAAATCCCTTTGCATGCACTACTGAGCAGTGATGCATTCCCAAAAAATTTTACTACCACACTGTGGGCGTGTCTAACTGTGGCCATGGCTAACTGTGGCTGTGACCTCGTCTCTCTCCCCCCCCCCAGGAAAAAAGGAAAGAAAGAAAAGTAACCGGGCAGGTACCTACCTTGCTCTCGGAGCATTGCTCCCAGCAGAGGTGGGAGACCCTGGAGCAGCTGCCCCAACCTCCTGATGCAGCCTGCCTGGCCGGATAAGGATCAGGTATGGGTTATGGTTGCATCTAGGCCTCGATGGCTGCCACCACCACTTCACCCATTGTCCCAGAGACAAGAAGGAGGAGTCCCAGAGCAGCCAGGCACTACTGGCGGCTCAGCCCGTCACCGTGCGGGTGCACTTTCACCTCTGCACTTCCTGTGTGCCTTCAGCCCTGGGCAAGGCACATGAAGAGTGTTGTCGGCGCTGCTGGGAGGTGGGTGGGGCTGGGGCTGGTGGCCTCCCCCTCCTAGCAGCGCTGGCAACGTTTGCCATGCGCCTTGCCCAGCTAGGACCAAAGGCGTGCGGGAAGTGCGGAGGTGAAAGCGTGCCTTCGGCCCTGGCTAGGCGAGGCGTATGGGAAATGTTGTTGGTGCTGCTGGGAGGGGGAAGCCACCATCCCACTGCCCTGCCCACCTTCCAGCATCGCTGGTGGCAGCTGCTCTTCCTCCTTTGCCTCTTCTTCCTGGCTCCTGGTCGCGTCTGGAGTGCGGGGAAAGGAGGAGGAGGAGGTGGGCGTGGTGTGGCAGGGAGGTGAGCATGGCCAGCCAGTTCTGCTACCAGTATGGTCGGACAGGACAGGACCAGCTTCAGTGCATCACTGCTACTGAGTGTTGTATGCACAGTACAGAGCAGTATGGCTCTGGCCATCATCTGCATACCTTAGAAATGTCCTTTTCTTCTTTATATTACAAATCAGCACATAATGCTTTCTTGGTTGGTTTAGCCTACCTTGATTACAGTGCTCATTTTGTTATCATTGTAGTATTCCATAAATCCTACTGTTGGGGCAGGCTAGTGATGTAAATAAATTGGTGTAATGAATTCTCACTTTCTCCAAACAATTTTGTACAAACAGTATTGCAGGCGCACCCCCCAATAAAGGACTCAGACACTAATGAAAGTGGATAACGGCATTGGGCCACATTTATTGATTCATGCCCTAGTCCGAATTATAAATTTCTATTGGTAAAACGACCAATCATAATTCTTAAGGCAAGCAGGCCGAAGTAACACTGGTAAGGTACCACCCAAAATTGCCAACGGCAATTGGTTACAATGTATCTATTTGTATCAATTTGTTTGTTGACAACAAACAAATTGTTGACCGTAGTCAATATCTAACTAATGACCCCACCCTCTGACTCGTATCCGTGAAATCACGGGGTGATGCATGCTGTCTAGCTATAGCCATCACCCCATCGCCTAGTTCGTCGTTGACCGGACAACGTTTAACCAACTTATGCCTGTCTAGTGTTGTCCAGTCAATTGCGAACCTGCCGGATACCTGTGGGTCATAAATGTTTACCTTACCAGTGCTACCCGCCACACGGAGGGGCTTCAAAGAAGGCCTGACGCCCCCCCCCAGACCGTCAGCTTGGTCAACAGGCCTGCTCGCCAATCACCCAACAGGAGGTCCATACCTCCTCGCGACAGATGGACCCCATCCCCTGCATACAGGTCATAATTTTGTAGACTAATAGCGGGGTGACGACTGACCCTCCCCCAAGCCCTGTCGACAAGGAACCGCACCACTGCCCTATTCACCATGCGTCTAGCGCGGTCAAGGGCCAGGAGGTCGAAACCTCCTCTGTACGCATGGCGCGGGACCATGTCCGACCAAACAAGGGTTGTGGCGGGCCAGACGTAATGCAGGTAGGCGAGGTCCTCGCAAATCGCATGCTTGAGCGATAAGCCGGTGACCTGGCCCAAATCGTTGCCCCCTAGGTGTATGATGAGAATGTCAGGCGGGTCAGCATTCTGGCCTGAAAAAAGGAAAGGCAGCAGCTCCCGCCATAACATTCCGGGCTTACCATGCCATGTGAGACTTGCGTATGCACCCAGTCCCAGTCGGGGTCCCCACTCTGTCGCCGCAGCGTAACGCGCTGCCCTGTGCACGTAGCTATGGCCCACCAGCCATACTGTCACCGGTGTAATACGACACCCAGGGTCTGTAAAGAAAAACGAGGAAAAGAGGTAAGGTGACTGAACTGGTACTCACGGCGGAAGTGGGCGCACATAAAACTGAAAACATTGCGAACCCCACCTTCCCATGCTGCGTATGTCAGCCCCGGAGTACCCAAAAGCAGCTGCAGTGGAGGCTGCCCCTATTCGGAATGAATGGGTGCCATAACGGGCGCCCGGGAGGCCCACACTGGCCAGCGCTTTGCCTGTCACCTTCCAAAATTGAAATTTAGTAAGGGGAGACCCATCATGGTGACAGAAAAACGGGCCATGGTGCGTGCCACGCAGTGCAAGGAACTCCTGTAGGGCACCAACCGGACAGATGTCTGCCAAAGAACACCGTAGCAGTCTTACACTACTGCCTACGCCATGCTGATCTGCCTTAGAGGAGCGAATCCTCAACTGAGCCCAGTCTTTGGCAACATATACATCCTCGAGTTCCAGTGCCCTACGACTTGCATCCGCCTTAGACAGCATCACAAGCTCGCTGATGCGGAGCGCTCCAAAAAATGCCACCATTGTGGCTGCATGAAATAGGGCTGCCTCATATCCATCAAAACAGAGGCCTGGCCAGCCCCGGGCCAACTGGGTAAGAACCCCTGGGGAAATCGGGTGGCGGTCATCCGGGCAAAGCCCGCGCTCGCGCACCCACCCCTCCAAAACATGTCTCACACGGAAGTCAATGGTGCTGTCCACATGACCTCCCACTTTGGCCATAAAAGCCAACGCTGACAGCTTAGATGCTATGGTGCGAGGTGCAAGGCCCTGTGCGTGCAGGTAAACCATGAACCGCAGAACATGGGTTACCGGGATCGGCCAGGTTCCTGGCAGTTGAAATTGGGTACAGAATGATCTGAAAGAATTAAATGCGCGGTGATACGCCTTACGCGTGCGTGGCGCTAGTGACAGGCCAATCGCCCGGTTTACCTCTCCTTGCCAATGTTCCATATCTCGTCCGGGAGTGGCGAGGGAAATTCCTCCGCATCCGGGGCCAAGGCACGGAACCGGGAGATCTGCAGGCGGGACAAAGCATCAGCGATATCATTATTAACCCCTGGGACATGCCTGGCCCTGAAAAGAATGTTGAGGCGCAGGCTGCGCAACACAAACTGGCGCACTAGATCCATAACCCTGGGCGATTTAGAAGTCTGTGCATTGACAATGTGGACAACAGCCGCATTGTCACACCAGAAATGCACAACCGAGTTGGCCCACTCCTCGCCCCATAGCATCAAAGCACCCAGGATAGGGAAAAATTCGAGATATGTGAGATCCCGCAGGCGACCCGTGCCTGCCCAGGCCGGTGGCCACCCACCATAGGCCCACTTCCCATTGAAGTACATCCCATAACCCAGGGATCCTGAGGCATCGGACTGAATCTGAAAGCGGGGGGAAGCCAGGAGGTCAGACCTCCAAAATGAGACCCCATTGAACTCCCTCAGGAACTGTAGCCAGACAAGCATGTCTGCTCTGATACCCCGGGTAAGCCTGACCCTATGGTGGGGCCTGGATAATCCTGCCATGGCGTTGCACAGGCGCCTAGCAAATGCCCTGCCCGGTGCGACCACCCTGCAAGCGAAATTGAGGTGACCATGGAGCACCTGCAGTTCCCTCAGTGATGCCTTGCGCTTGGCCAGTAAGTCCGAGATGAGGGCTACTATTCTGGACACCTTATCCCGCGGTAACCTAGAAGCCTGTGCTACCGTGTCAATCTCCACCCCCAGGAAGACTAGCTGGGTAGATGGGCCCTCGGTCTTTTCGGGCGCTAAAGGGACACCGAGTTCCTCCATTAGCGTCTGAAATGTGTTGAGGAGACGTGTACACGTGTCCCAGCCCCGTTTCCCCCCGAATAAAAAGTCATCCAGGTAATGGGCTAGAGACCGGGACCCTGACCTGCGGACGAAAGCCCACTCTAGGAATGTGCTGAAACGCTCGAAGGCCGAGCATGATATGGAACAGCCAAAAGGCATGGCCTTATCAAAGGCATGGCCTTATCAAAGTCATCAGGGATAGCATCATTGACCGAGCGGCCGGCTGGGTAGGACAAGTGATGAATGAGGCGAAACTCGCCCGGTGACTTTTTAGGCACTAAGCCCAAGGGCGATACCTTAAGATTGGGGAACGGGGGTAAAGGGAAAGGGCCAGCGACCCTGCCCGCAACGACCTCCTTATTAATGCTGGCAGCAGCCACCTCCTCCCTCCCCCTAAGGGATAAAAGATTGGGGGCATCCTGAGGGGACCTATCCCCCATGAAAGGGATACGGAACCCCTGCCTCAAACCCTGAAGGAGATAATCCGCATCCTCTCCCTTCGGGTACAATGTGAGCCAACGCTCCAACATGTCCACATTAATTGGGGAGGGAGCCTTTTGGTGAACTAGCTCCATCTGCGGCAGTCTTGCCAGCCCCCTGTCCGCCCCTCCCTCTGCCCCGCGTCCCTCCAGGCCTGGGACAGGCAGAGGCCGCATGGTTGCCAGCACAGGCGGGACACTCATGTCTGTATTTGCAGTTCTTCCTATTGCAGGAACCATTAGACGAGAAGGTCCAGCACAGCAGGCGGGCTGGAACCCCCTGCCCCGCCACCTGGCGGGGAACCTGTGCTGGGGCCGCTCGCTGGACCGCATGTCCACAATGGTACCTCTCCCCGGGCGCGGGGCGCGTGGGCGTCATGTACAAAAGCCACAGCCTCTGACATGGCTCATCCCACCTCATCTCGGGGTGCAGGGGAATCCGCATACGGAATTCCTCGTCATAAGCCAACCACGATGGGCCCGGAAAGTCAACCATCGCCCTATAGATGTTGTCCAAATACTGGACCATCGGAATTGCCAAATCCGGCCGGGCCCTGAGGTATACCGCCATGTATATGAGGTAGGCCGGCAACCAGTTGGCCCACGTGCGTGGTGGCTTGCGACGACGCGCCTGCTCCTTATCCTTCTCATCCTGCCAGATCTTCTCTTTGGTGGTCTGTGCCAAATGGTCACCAAGTGGTAAGGAATACCCTGCCGTCGGCAAGGCCGACACAGGCACAGCAGGAACTGCGGGCATCTGAAAAGGGGCCTGTACTAACCCAGCCACCCCCAAAACATTCCCCACAGGGTAGGACACCCCCCCCACCATGGGGCCCTGAGTGTTAGTTGTCGTCGCCGGGTGGGGCGTCAGCGGCTGGACCGGCGCACCACCCGCGCGAGGCCAAGGCCATTGAAAAGCCCCCCCCCCAACGTGGCCATGTGTGTAGGTGCACTGGTTTGAACCGCATACTCACATGCTGCACCCCCATAGGCCGCCCCCACCGGGGGTTCCGGCCCACTGGGGGCGTCAGAGCTCACGACCGCCGTAGAGCTCGTCGATGGGGCCTGACCCGCGCCGGTCTGTTGGTTGGGGAGCTGCGAGGCAGTGGCCGAGGTCGTGCCACGCGCCTCAAGCAGCTCGACCCGTCCCGCCGCCTGCCGCTGCCCAGCAGACGACGCGTCAAAATGAACCCCAAAGGGAGCCCCAGCGTGGCTAGCCCGGGCCAGGGATGCCTCGAGGGCTGCAACGCGGGCCAGTAAGGCTTCCACGCTGACATGGGGCAAAGGGCCAGCCGGCCCGCCTACTACAGGCATGAGTACAGGTCCCTGTACCCCGGGGCCCGAATAGGGCCACGACCCTACACCCGGGCCCGGTAGGGCCGATGTAGCAACCTGCCAGGGAAGGGGACCAGACCACCCCCCAAGGCTGGAAGGCCCCGGAGCGAGCTGCGCCCCTACGGAGGAAGGCCCAGGGGAATGAGCAACACCAGGAGCGGTGCCCACCGCTTGCGGGCCGAGGGCCGCAGCCCCCACTGGACCCGTGCGTGGGCCCCCATTATCCGGCCAAGGGGGAATAGACCCCATTCCACCGATCCCGGTGGATGCAGGCAAAGGCGGCTGCTGGGGAGGCGCAGCCGCGGTCCTCCGACCCGGATTGCGCTTCCGAACCGCACGAGCCGCGCTCGCAGCCGCCTTCTTCTTCGAGGGCATCTCAGCCAATCGATGGAAAGCCGAAAACGAGAAAATTCAGCAGCCAAAAGGGTTCCCGGTAAGGGTAAAAGCGACGGAGGTAAGAGGGAAAAACTTCTCCGCTCCGTCGCTTCGTAAAATGGCAGCGCGGCTGCCTCGTGGCCACTCCTTTTATAAGGGAGCTGGCCACGCCCCCTAACTACCCGGATGCCTTCGCCCAATGGGGGCCCCCCGCAAAGAGCGCGGCGGCCATTATGGCGCCGCGCTTGCATTGTTCATATATTTTCTACATAGATTGCATCAAATGTGGCCCAATGGTATATAGTACAGTCATTGTGTATGGGATGACTCCAGGCTGAATTACTGTCACGGTCAGCCTATCCTAGGGTTCCAGGTTTGGGGGAGTACCAGATTAGATGGGAAGTGAATTTTTCCCATTTGCCCCCAACAAAAAGTATCAGATATATTTGTAGAACAGTGTGTCATTGCCATATCACAAATTAAGTTGAAGTATTTATTTCATGTTGTGGAAATTGTCATATAATTTTTTTAAAAGCCAAAGCAATGTGTTGTGTTCATTATTACATGAAATTAGTAATGTGCATAAAAATGATTCAATTTTTCTAAACAGTGGTACCGCTAATGCCCTAGTGCCTTTTATTCCAAACTTTGCTCTAGCCACCCTGTTTCCTCTCTGTTTGTCTTTTCTCAGTTAGTCCTTGTCTGCATTTCCCCTGCCTGCCCCTCCATTGGGTCAGATCAGGCATTGCTGGTACTTTCTTTTACTGAGACCACTGCCAGCCACTTCAAAATGGATATAGCAACAAAGGCCAAGCAGAAAAGCTAAAGAGACCCTTTTAATCAGATATGGTGATGTTGGGAAATCTTCTGTAGAGAAGGTGACCTTGAAAAATTAGTGCTAATTGAGACTAGGCAAAAATAAAACATTTGGTATGTGAGAAGTGGACAGGCTAAGTTTTCCAAAGGCTCCAAGAATTACTGGTCTAACACTGACCTCTGGCATCTCCAGTTACTTGATTTCCAGTAGAACTTCATACAACAATCGCCCTGTATAGCAACGAAATCGCATAACAATTAGGTTTTGGGGGGATATGGTGTACCACATAACAATTTTCCCTATGGAAAAAATAGTACAACAATTTTTCAATGGGAAAACTACATAATTCAACAATTACGTGATCCTCGGGTGTGTGTGGGGGAGGGGGTCTGCCATCTGAATTACGGAAAATAATCCATTTGGAGCTGTTGTGGTTTTGAAACATGATGCTTTTTTAGGTTCAAAAATGATCTCTGGGAATTTTGATCCGATTTAAGATTATTGAATTGCTTGTGCAGTCTATTTCTAACCGACAAATTTATAATCCTTAAAAAGAAGATAGTAGAAGAACACTATCGGAATTTACCTGACATCCTCATTCCTCCCTGAAAAAAAAATCTCTTCACAAAGGGTGTGATGCATCGAGAATCCTCACCGATACGTTCTGCATTAGGCACTAATAGTGAAAAGCTCTAAAATTAGAGTTTCGATACAAACGCTCTGAAGTACGTAATTTTAAAGGGGAGGGGGGGGTGTTTCAAAGCGAAAAAATATAGTCGGATTACATGGGGGGGAGGGAGGCAATTCTCCCCTCCCAAATGGATCACATAATTGTTGAATGGCCCCTTAGCAAAAATAAAAAATCGTACAATGCATCCCATATGGAAAATCTCTATGCTGTGCATGCATCGTATAGCAATTGTTTCGTGCAACAACAAGCCCCATGGAATGGATTAAAGACGTTGTATGAAGTACCACTGTATTAGGGCACAGACAATATGCAAGATTTGGCTAGGCAAAATAGACAGTGCTAAGGGAGATTGGGTAATGATTTTATTTGCCACAGGGGAGTTTTGTTTGTTCCATGAACTGAAGGCTTACAAGATATCTTTATCTCATAAAACTCTGTAATGTAGGTTAGCCTGTGAGATAGCAACTTGTACATTTAGATATTTCACTGTGTTGTGTGTATTTACTGCTTTCCAAACAGATTTATCTAACAAAGACTAAACATGTGTAGGCTGCTATCAAACACTTGGTACCTTTTATCACTAAAGAAGAAAAGGGAATAATTGCTATAGGGAAGCAGAATTGATGCAGCAGATATTTAGTTTGTACCTCAGTTGTGCTTTCCTCACACAATTATCTGTACTCTTGGAACTTAGGAAGAAACTTATGGTGTGAGTATGAGTATGATTAATTCTCTGTGGAATTTTACTCCTTTGATAATCACTAGATCTTGATTCCATTTTGGTATTCATTTTCTTATCTGTTGCAAATATTCTGGTTTTTCCTTCTGCATGGTGGTTGACCCGATCTCTTTCCTAGTTTTTGATGATCCTAGACCAGTGGTGGCGAACCTATGGCACACGTGCCAGAGGTGGCACTCGGAGCCATCTGTGGGCACCCATGCATTCACCCCAGCACAGAGTTTGCCCGGCCCCTCTGCCCAGCAGTCCAATGGGAGCATTTCCTACCTCCCCCCAGCATAGGGTTCACCCCACCTCTCTGCCCAGCAGCCCGATGGGAGTGTTTCCTTCCTCCCTTGTCGCTGTGTTGGCCATCTTGTTTTTGAATAATAAAAAAATAAGATGGTGGCTGCAACTTTTCTCAGCTGTTGGGCGGGCCAGGGAGGTGCTAGGAAGACAGGAACAGTGCAGAATAGGTCTTCCCCGCTTCCCAGACACTCCTGGGTAGGTGGAGAGCTGGACACAGGGACCCAAAGATGACGATTTTTTCGTCTCCAAACATCATGAACAGGTAGGAGACCAAACACGATGCGCCCAGATAACGATGTAATGTCGTTGTCTGGGAGATGACTTTTCAGAAAAACATGCATTGTTGTCCGAAAACGACGTTGTCCAAACGCATCGTTATCCGGGGTTCTGCTGTACTGCATAAAAGAGTTTTGGTTGTTCTCACAACCAAATGGTCGGGTCACACTCCCTCAGACAACTTTGGGGGCCGGACAGCCATTTTGCCCTTCTTCTACCACTGGCACTTCCAGGTGTGGTGCAGGTGGTGGTGGGCCACATGAAATGGTGCCATGGGCCGCACCTGGCCCATGGGCCACAGATTAAGAATTCCTGATTTAAACTGTGACCTCAAACACTTTCTGGATTCTCTCTGGCTCATGAAAGCTTGCTTCTGTTACCACCAGTTGCCATTTTCTTTACTTGTACAGTAGTTGATGTGTAATTATTATTTAAGGTGTTTTAATAACTTGCTTTATTTAGCCTTCAGAATTTTGCTTTATAGATCAAGCTATTATTTCAAACTGTCTTTCAATTCTTGAAATTTTTTGCATCTGTAACTTCAGTAAAATACATGTACATTTGATTTAAAATGTTAGTTCTTCTATTTCATGCATGAATAGCAACCACACATTATTTAAACAAATCCAAGGGATTAAAGAATTTAGAGGAACACTCTCAAGCTCCTGGCAACAATTTTTGGCATGCTTTATATCATTATTTGTTCTCTAATGCGCACCACCAACAACTAATTAATTTTACTGTAAATGTAATCTTTCTTATTAGAAGTTCTTCTAACAAGCTTCAGAAGAATGTTGTTCATTCAGGAGATCACTGTGGCTTTAGCGGAGACAGACATCAGCAGTTGGCCTCTCCCTAGCTGCAGCTATGATAAATGATGTCTTTTAAGTATTATTCCCAAAAGGCTGAAAATTCCGCCTTTCAGAAACTCTAGATGGCAAACCTGGTTTCTCCTCATGGGAATGACTGAAATTTAGATTCTCTTTCATTCTTCTACTGGTAATTCACTGTGGCTCAAGAGAGCAAAACCATAAGGTGCATGATTACTGTAATCTCAAATAATTACTCAGAAATAAATTGTTTTAAAATTGGTTGGATTTGCTTTAAAATAAATCTGATTAAGACTGTGATGTTAAAACTGACAAAGTTTGTTGTGTAGTAGTTTTGTAGTTACCAAAATCAGATTATGCTCCTATAATTGGAATTTAAGCAAAGCAAAGCTTTGACATTGAATGAAGCTCTGGCATACATATTCCATACGCAGAAAAAAGGAATAAATGGAGTTATCTGGTCATTTTACCTACAAGAAAATACAGTAAAACCTCACATAAGGAGTGCCTCGCTTAGAGAATAACTTGCTTAGAGAGCAGAATTTTCTCTGAATGGTCGCCTTGCTTAACAACAAAAACCAACCAAAAACTCTCTTAACAACTAAATCAGGGTTTGCAATCGCCCCCACCAGAAGTCACAATCAGTCACTTAAAATGAATGGTGTTTTGCTCAAAGAGCAAACTCGCTTAAAGAACAATCCCGTGGAACGCATTATGCTCTTTAAGCGAGGTACCACTGTATGTGACTTTTTGTTAGGTTTTCAGGTTTGTTGAGAATTTTCTTCTACTGTTCACAACCATGGTTTCAGCTTTGGTGGGCTCATCTTTGGTTGTCCAGAATCCCTCTATAATTTTGTGGTCCTTCTGTAATGTTAGAACTTGCAAACTACTTTCTATAATTACAGAGTATAGAGCAGAGAAACTTTAGCTTTAAGAACTATCCAATTATACTTCAGATCAAATAAAAAAGATCCAGGAATTCTTCATTTGTACACAGGAGATTGTGATTGGATATGTTGAAGGCACACAAATAAATTTAGAACAGATTATGTTGTCCTTAAATATAGCACTGGAGTGTGTAAACATCAAATTTGACCCACCCACCCTTTTTTGTAGTCTGTTGTCTATTTTCTACTGACTGCATGGAACTGGAGGCCTGCATGCCTTAGATCCACATGATAGAATAAGGTCCATTCAGTTAAACTCCTCATCATTATTCAGGTTCAAAAATGTGTGGCTTAGATGCTCAATAAATTTTTCTATTACACATACTCCAGAGGAATTATGTAAAGGTAATCCTCTGTCTATTGCATGGATAACCTAAAAAGTCAGGGTGGTGTAGTGGTCATAGGGTTAGACTGATGCATGGAGGGTGGGGATGATGATTCCAACTAAGACTTGACTCTCACTAGATAATTTTGGCTGAGTCACTCTCTTTTACGCAAAGTTCTGTGAGTGGTAGTGAAGTGGCAAATTTGGATGTGCAAGTGCTTATCACATCAGTCCCCATTGTCACACCACCAAATCAAAAAATGCTGCATTGCCTTACCCCCTCATCTTTTGGAACATCCCCAGTTTTCCTAATCCCTCAATATTTCCCTCCTGTATCTCCCTTCTTACCATCTCTTCTACCCTGTCTTTCTTTGCAGCCAAAGGAACAGCACTGTCTACATCTGCAGATGTTTCATAGAATCATAGACTGGAAGGGGCCTTTAGAGTCCAACCCCTTGCTCAAAGCAGGAATCCAAATCAAAGCTGATATGACAGATGGTTGTCCAATTCTCTCTTGAATGATTCCATTATTGGAGCGCTCACCACCTCTCGAGGCAGATGATTCCACTGTCGTACTGCTCTAACCGTTAAGATGTTTTCCTAATATTCAGCCTATATCTGGCTTCCTGTAGTTTCAGCCTACTGTTACGCTTCCTGCACTCTGGGATGATGGAGAACAGTTCCTTCCCTTCCTCTTTATTATTATTATTATTATTATTATTATTATTATTATTATTATTATTATTATTATTATTATTATTATTATTATTATTATTATTATTATTATTATTATTATTATTATTATTATTATTATTGGGGAACAATTTGTAACACAATTTCTGTTGAGTCCGAGTGGTTAAGAGGCTTGAACTCACTGAACTGGAAAGTCATCAGTTCGAGACCCGGCCACTGCACAACAGAATGAGCTCCTGCCTCTGTCACAGCTCCTGACAACCTAGCAGTTAGAAAGCAAGGAGATAAATAAGGACCACTTTGGTGGGAAGATAGACAGCGTTCCGTGCACTCTGGTGTCTAGCCATGTCTGCCACATGTCCACGAAGATGCCTGCAAATGCAGACAAGTGCTGGCTCTTCGGCTATAAACAGAGATGAGCACTGAACCCTAGAGTTGGATACGACTGGCTTTCGAGCAAGGCCAACCTTTACCTTTACCTAAGGGAAAGATCCCTGATTGGTATTCAAAATTGCCACACCCACCAATGTGGCCACACCCGCCAATTTGGTCACGCCCACCAATTTGGCCACACCCACAAAATTTCTGTTATTTTCAAAACCAAAACTCGAAAGGTATGAGCGAGACGTTGTGTGCTGCTCTGATATAGTGAGCACAATTTAACTTACAGTAACTATATACAGCTTTGTATGAATAAAACTATTCTTTGTGAACAGCATGTTTGGTAAGTTTCCCCTTTATTTTCCTTTATATGCACATTTTGTATGATGTTTGAGACAAAGAGAAGGTATCCTGTAGTTTAAAAAGTTGACGTGATAGACAAAAACTGCGGTTATTTTTGGATCCAGAGGCCAGACGTTAGTCTAAAACAGGTCATAGATCTAAGACAACGAAATTGCTGTTCCCCGGTGATATATTTATTCATTTGTATCCCGCTCTTCTGGCGCAAGCACCACGCAGAGCGGCTAACAGCATATACATAGAAATACACACAGTCATAAAAACATCTAAAAACCCCAACCCAAACCCTCCCCAACCCCTTAAGAAAATAAAAACAGTAAAAAACTAACAAGATAAAAACCATACAAAAAACAACAACAGCAGCTATATAAAACATCTGACAACTCCCAGCAATGACTTGTAACCTTGGGCAACTAAACTAGCCAGCGGACCTGGGCCATTCCACAAGATGGATCCCAGACTCGCTGGCACAACCAGGACTTGAGTGCCTTTCTAAAGGGGAGCAGCTCCGTCTGGAGGCGCAGTGGTATGAGGTTTCACAGGGCCAGGGCAGATACCGAGAAGGCTCTTCTCCTGGTCCCAGCTAGATGTGCTTCTCTTGTCGAAGGGACCACCACAGAGCCTTTCTGGTCTGTCCTCGTAGGATGGGTAGAATACCTTGGGGTGATGCGGTCCCGCAAGTAGCCCAGTCCACTGCCATGAAGGGCTTTAAAGGTCAAAACCAGTACCTTGAATTGCACCCGGAGGCACACTGGCAGACAGTGCAGCTCCCGGAGCATGAGCACAACGCCCCTGCCCCATCACCACCCGGGCAGCCGATTATCTTTCAGGTATTTGAAGAGTGCTATCATCATATCTCCTCTCAGTCTCCTTCTCTTAAGGCTAAATGTGGCCAGTTCCTTCAGTCTTTCTTCCAATGGCTTGGTTTCCAGTCCTCTGATCATCCTTGTTGCCCTCCTCTGTACCTGCTCTAATTTATTTGCATCTTTCTTCAAGTGCGGTGCCCATCATTGGACACAGTACTCTAGATGTGGTCGAACTAGTGCTGAATAAAGGGGGACTAATACCTCATGGGTTTTGGAGGCTATGTACCCTAATGCAGCCTAAAATAACATTGGCCTATTTTGCAGCCACATCATATCGTTGACTCATATTTAGCCTGTGATCTAGCCGGTGATGTACAACAATTCTAAGATCCTTCTCGGTTGTAGTATTACTAGGCCAAGTATCCTCCATCTTGTAACTGTGCATCTGGTTTTTGTTCCCTAATTGTAAAATTTGGCACTTGTACCTTTTGAATTTCATTCTTTTTGTTTCAGCCCAGTGTTCTACCCTGGGGTTGCCAACCTTTTGAAGTCAGGGGCCAGGTCATGCTCCTCAGACAGTTGGCGGGCTGGACTGGTGCTCCAGCCGCCACCGGAATCGACTGCAGACTCATTTATGGCTGTTGTAAATGAGTCCGTGGTTGATTCCAGCAGCAGCAGTGGTGGTGGTGGCTGGAGCGAGGGCGCAGGCTGGTCGATTTGGTGCCACGGGCCGGATTCAGCCTGCAGGCAGTAGGTTGCCTATCCCTGTTCTAGCCTATCAAGATACAGTATTTCTGAATTCTGTTCCTGTCTTCCAAGGTATTAGCTATTCCACCCAGTTTTGTGTCATCTGCAATTTTGATCAGAATGCCCTCCACTCCCTCATCCAAGTCGTTTATGAAAATGTTGAATTCTGTAAAGGTAAAGGTCATCCTTGCTTGAAAGCCAGTTGTATCCAACTCTAGGGTTCAGTGCTCATCTCTGTTTCATAACCAAAGAGCCAGCACTGTCTGCTTCTTCAGACGTTTCTGTGGTCATGTGGCAGGCATGACTAGGCACTGGAGTGCATGGAACGCTGTTTACCTTTCCCACCGAAGTGGTCCCTATTTATCTACTTGCAATTTCTTGCTTTCAAACTGCTAGGTTGGCAGGAGCTGGGACAAAGACGGGAGCTCATTCCGTCCTGCAGTATTCTGTAACCAACCGTATATCCATCCACCTGACACTTATGCTATCCAGGCCACACCCAGTTAGCTTGCTAATCAGAATATCATGAGGCACTTTTTTAAAGGCTTTGTTGAAGTCAAGATATATTACATCAACAGCATTCCCACTGCCCACCATAGAAGTTACCTGATCGAAAAATGAAATCAGATTAGTCTGGCAGGATATGTCTTTGAAAAATCCATGCTGGCTTCTAGTTATTACTGTACTGTTTTCTAGTTGTTAGCAGAGATGTCATGTGACAGGCATGACTAGAAACTGGAGTGCATGGAACACTGTTATTTTCCCCACAAAGGCATTATCTATTTATTTACTTGCAATTTCTTGCTTTTGAACTACTAGGTTGGCAGGAGCTGGGACAGACAACAGGCACTCACTCCATTGCACAGCACTCAAACTGTTGACCTGCCAACCTTCTAGTCTTCAAGCTCAGTGTCTTAACCACTACACCACTGTGACTCCTGAAGTATGTAACTAGATACTCAATGACTTGTTCAGGCCTGGGTTTCATGCAGAAAATCACATCAGTTCTTGACAGATCTAAACTGTGAGAAAGATTTCTCTCAAGGTGTTGCCTACACTTCTACCTTCTGGAATGAAGAATTTGCATGTCAGTAAAGTTAAAGGAGTTGATGGTAACTAAGTGGAGTCATAGTTTTCTGTTCACTAAGAGCATTAGTGATTTTAATGTTTCTGTTATTTTCAGTTTCTATGATGCAAATTATTTCTGTCTTGTAGTTTGACTCTTAGGACTGTGGTGGTTCAGTGGTTAAGAAGCCTACCTTTTTAGCTGGAAGGCCAGCAAGCTGGCAGTTTGAGACCCGGGAATACTGCATGATGGATTGAGGGTCTGTCTCTGTCCCAGCTCTTGGGGACATGAAAGGAGCCTCATTCAGGCGTCCCACTGAGCAGAGTTTCTCCAGCAAAAATCCTTTCATCCCAGAATAATTTCTGACACAAAATTATTATTATTACTCTTGGGAACAGGTTGTTTCAAACTACAGTATATGATCTAGCTTTGTAACAGTATGAAACTGTCATTATTTTATTTTAGTAGGAGAGCTGATGTGTTTGGGTAGACAGTTTTTAAATATTTGGCCATGGACCTTTTAGTTCAAATAAGCTATTATGTTTTGTCCATCCTTGCATAATAAAATATTAGTGGTAGCGCTTTGATAGTGGTGTCCTGGGATTTAATGAAAGAGCCTGTGTATGTTAAAAGTAGTTGAGTAATTAAGGATAGCTGTAAACAAAACAACCCAGTCCGTTCAGAGAGAGAATTGTACTACATTTTTATTTAATCTATCTTTTGCGTTTTTCCTCTGATTTACATTTTAAGAGAATTGAGGTTACTTTTCCTGTAGGGATCTCACGCCTTCAAATACTTCATCTTATTTTGGCAATCCAAACTTCAAAATATACCAGGATTCTCTTTTCTTTTGCTTATATAACTTTTCTTTCTTACAGTAGGTCTGTGTGTACTCATATAGCTGAGAAAGCAAGTAGTGACCAGGGTCCCTGCGTTGTCCAATCTGATTACACAGATAGAATTGTCCTTACCCCCACCATTCTTTATTATGAGTGAACTCACACTCTGAGATGTTGATAATTTAAAATATATAGACCCAAGTGCTTTCATGGACATAAACTGTTAAATTCAGGGGTCCTCATATAATGCCCTCATAACAAGAGTATAGAATTTAAGGAGGCAGAGATGTTGTTTGGTCCTTGTTCTAAGACAGGATCCAGCATGCATGGTATGTTGGTTATATACACACGTGTGACTATCATTTTTATTAATTCCAACTTATTGTTTCCCTCCCAAATACAGTAGATGCTTTCCTTCTTTTGGCTCTCAGTTTACTCACCAACCACTGCCATAGTACTCCAAAGTATTCAGGGCCATGGTGTGTTGCCATGGTGATAGGGCCAGTGTGATCTCCTGGAGTCATCAGTGGCTCACTGGAGACTTGAAGAGGCACAGAAGGCACATCTGTAGCATGTCACACCAAGTTAGAGGATGAAAATACAGAGAGTGCAGTCGAGTCCTCTTCACTCCTAATCTAATATTCCAGGGCTTGACATCTGAGAGTATCATGTGGCAGTACATGTAGTCTGGACAGGCAAAGAGTAGATTTGCTATATTATATCATGCTGTAAGAGACGCTGTGGTTGGCTGCACAATGTAGACCAGATTGTTCAAGCTAGGAAAAGATGCCACATGTTCCACTGAAAATATTTTGTAGATAAACTGGCAGTAGCTAATTAATATCACACAAAGGGGCCCCTTTTCGTAGCAGGGTTTGACACACTTGGATGGGGTTATTTCATCCTCTTGCTCATTGATCCAGATTTTTAACCTGAGAAGTTTGGATTTCAAGTATGAGTCATTTTAAAAATTGGCTGAGATACGAGTTTGAGGAGTTTAGGAGCTAAGCCAAGTTTGTGGTAATATCTTTCGCCAAGGTGGCTCAGCAACAGTTGACAAAAGCAGCTTTCAAGAAATACAACTTCTCTTTGTTAAACCAATTTTGAATAGTCTGATATTAAGTTTTGCTTTTTAACGGTATCGCCCCAACCACATAATAGAAGATGAATGGGGGAAGAGATGAGTTAGAAGTTCAGTCAGAGGAGGTGTTTTGTTTTGTCCTCAGTACAATGTCTCTGATCTATTGACTAATGTTACCTATTAATGTGACATTATTAAACTGGTATTTAATTGTTTCTTGCACTTCTTTCAGGTGGGAATGAAGTTCTAATGGGAGACACATGTCACACTGAAGGATAATTAGGCTATTACATTAGGAGGCTAATTGATAGAGGTTGCAGTCTTAAATCTACACTACAGGTAAAACTCGGAAAATTAGAATATCGTGCAAATGTCCATTTCACTTAAAAGGTGAAACAAATATATGAGATAGACTCACTACATGCAAAGTGAGAGATGTCATGCCTTAATTCATTATAATTGTGATGATCATGGCGTACAGCGTACATGAGATTATGTGATGATTATGGGGTACATGAGACTGGGGGATTGGGGTTTTCATAAACAGTAAGCCATAAATATCAATCTTAACCTATAAATCCAAGTGTTCACAGTTGGAACTGGCTATAGGTTGCTATGCGTCGCCCTACTGACCCGCACCCACCCTTCGTGCGCACGGCCGAATTGCCTACGCAGGTCAACGAAGGATTTAAAAATCCGGCACGGGGGCCTCAGCCCCACAAACGGCAAGAAAGGGAAAGAACTTCACTTCCCAACATTCCTTGCGCCGCGCTGCGCCAGAGCCAATCAGGCTGAGAGGCTCTCGCACGGCGCAGCGTTCGGAATCGCGCCGCAGCCAATCAAAACAAAACCATTTTAAAAAAACGCAGCACAAACAGAAAGCACCAACCCATTACTACAAGCCCCAGCGTCCTGCGCGCCATGAGCACGCAGAACGCTGAGGAAAACGGCGCCCGAAAAATTAAAAAGAAAAACAACTCACCGCGTCACAGCCAAACACACACCAGCCGGCTTTCTTTCCCTCACCCACGGCGCCTGGAGTTTCCCCTTTAATATCAGTGGGTGGGGGCTGTGACCCCCCTCTCCGCTGGCTTTTCTAGGGTTGGGAGGTTTGTGGGGAGAAAAGGGGAATGTTTCCCAAACCCTTCTGGACTCAGGAGACCAGGGAGAGGGGATCGATTCCCACCCCCCTCCTTAAAAAAACTCCGTCTTTTCTACTCTTTAAAAACGGAGTTGTTTTAAGGAGGGGGGGAGGGAAACGATCCCCTCTCCCTGGTGTCCTGAGTCCAGAAGGGTTTGGGAAACATTCCCCTTTTCTCCCCACAAACCTCCCAACCCTAGAAAAGCCAGTGGAGAGGGGGGTCGCAAGCCCCACCCACTGATATTAAAGGGGAAACCCCGATCTACTTTCACAACTCCACCAAACAAAGCACCATAAAACAATAAAGCCCCCCTCCCTACCACCTAGCCCACCCTTCGTAACCCCCAACGACCATGCCCCCCTCCCCACCACCTAACCCACCCTTCCTAACCCCCAACGACCATGCCCCCCTCCCCACCACCTAACCCACCCTTCCTAACCCCCAACGACCATGCCCCCCTCCCCACCACCTAGCCCACCCTTCCTAACCCCCAAAGACCATGCCCCCTCCCCACCACCTAGCCCACCCATCCAAACCCCCAATGACCACGTACCTTCCCCACCACCAAATAAATACTTTTTTAAAAATTACTAAAAACACTCAAACACAGCCAAAAATACACAAAAACAAAAACACCAAAAACAATAAGAAATAAACAAAGACACAATCAAAAACAAAACAAACAGACAAAAAATACAAATTCCAATCCCCCCCCCCGCCCACACACACACACAAAAGAAAGAAAACAAGCAAACGTACCGAAACAGGTGCTACCTCCACCAGGACTGGAAAAGAAATGAATACAGAAAGACCCTAATTACCAGAAGAAGCTCCACCCAGAGGCAAGGAGAGAAACAAAAGTCAAAATACAAAAACCCCTACCAGCACCACCTGCTGGCCACAATAGTACAAACAATTCAAAAACACACAACAGCCCCAAACAAAACACAAATTCACAATTATACACAAAAGGTCACACCAACAAAAACAAGTAAAAAAAATTACACTAAACACACTTTCACACAAATCACAAATATATGTCAATAAAATACAATAGAAACTTTAAAAAATCCTGTGCTGAGTTATTATATCATACTTTCTTCTTTTATTAATCCTCAAAAAACCCCAAAAAAGCAGATCACAGTTAATAACAGCCAAGCCAAACAAATTTAACATAAATAAACATTTAAAAAATTAAAATTACAGACTAAGCAATTTTAAAAAAAAACAACACAATTTAACCTTCCAACACAATGTAAAACTATTGCAAAAATAAAATTGGCTCATTTCAAATTAAAAAACACGGGGGGAAAAGCCCGGCAACGCCGGGCAACCCTTGCTAGTATTATAACAAAGTAAGGCTTGAACTATCTCGCTTTGCATGTAATGAGTCTATCTCATATATTTGTTTCACCTTTTAAGTTGCATTACTGAACTGAATGAACATTTGCATGTTATTCTAATTTTTTGAGTTTCACCTGTATGTCCATTTTTCCACTAAACTCTATGGAGCTAAAACTGTAGCTTGACGTCTTCAGCATGTAATACTTTGAATTGTATTGACTAGCATATTTGTGCCTGGCATTGGCGGGCAGTTTTTTTGGTTTTTTTTTTTTTTTTGTTAGGGGTGGTTTTGGTGGTGGTGATTTGAATTTGTGATTTATTTATTTATTATTTGGTTTGTTTAATTATTTTTTTGACTGTTTTTACTCTTCCGGCCTCTAAGTGGGGCTGTGGTTAAGAGTACTGCTTTTGCTTTTTTTAATTTAATAATTATTTGTTTGATTGTTTTTACTCTTCCGGCCTCTAGGTGGGGCTGTGGTTAAGAGTAGTCTTTCTTTGTTGTTTGTTCAGTTCTGTTCCGGATGCATGGAGGGAGGACGTGTTTGGTGAGTTCTCTTGATTTTTTGTTCTGGGGATTTTTTTGTTTTGATTTTGTGGTGTTAGGCTGGGGGGTTTAAGTAGAGTTTCTACTTGAACCCCCCCAAAGCGTTTCTGCTTGTTCTTTTGTTTTTATTTTGGGTTTTAGATGTGTTTAATTGTTTTGTTTATTTTTGGTTGTTATTTATTTTTCTGATTTCTTTCGTCTTTATTTGTTTAATTTGTGCTATTTTTGTTGTTTGAGTTAGGTATTTTCATGTTGTAGATAGGTGTTTCTAGTGTGCTTTTATGGTATTTTGGGTGTTGCCAAAAAAAAAGGGGGGGGGACAAGGATGAGGCAGTGGCAGTTCTGCCCATAGTACCTGTGTATGTTTTGTCCACATTGTTTAGTGAGGTGTTGCAGATAGGTTAATTAGCAATGTACAACCCTCATCAATGGTTCAGGCAATGTCAATTTCAAGAACTGATGACAGTGAACCTGAGTCTGTCAGCTAGCAGCCTTTTGGAGCCAGAGCCTGCTTTTGGAACCACAGGGAGGGGTGGTCCCTGAGCCAGATTCTTCCCTCATCCCAGTCCAGGCACTGCATACGGTATGAACTGAATGAAAGGAGTTCAAAGCCTAGGCTTTCGGTCATTTTACCTACTTTGAGGAAAGCTGGAGCCCAAGAGCAGAAGACATGAGAACAAACATTCCTGCATTCAAGTTTTATGGCATTACCAGTGAGCCTACAGCTCTAGTCACTCCCACCTCCTCCTTTCTTGTCCAAACCACTTCAAGCCTCATGGCGCCGTTAGGCTCATACTAATGATTGGGACATGAAGGATAATGCTTATTTTTTTTCTAGTCTGGTTGTGCAGTCCTGCATATCTAGAAAGCTGCTTTCTTGATTAAGGGCTAATCCTCTTCTGCTCCATCATTGTTTCTGATAGAAAACAACAAAAGTGAACTTCTGCATTGCTTCTGTTTATTTAAATGCTAAATTACATTAGCTGTCAACTGTGGTGCGGATGTGCAATTTATGCTGTTGCTTGCTATGAGTTTGATGTATTGGATTCCATTTTAAAAATGCATGAGGCCTCCACCATTCCCCTCTCCAATGTACTTTTACCAGTGGAGCCCCACACAAGTGATTGCTGGGTGATACAGGAGTCGGTCCTAAAGGGTAACACATTACATTTATTTCTGGCCTTGCTATTATATAGTTGACTTCCTTGCTGGCTATGCAAAGAATCAGTTATCTTTAGCTGATTGTTATGGCAGCCAAGCAACATAGATGTGTTAACTTGTTAAAATAAAAACAAGAGATACAAATTTTATTTGTGGAGTACAGAGCCAGAAAAGGTTATTAATCTTTAAAGTGGCATAACAGTAAGGAGATCAAATCAGTCAATCCTGAAGGAAATCAACCCTGACTGCTCCTTGGAAGGACAAATACTGAAGCTGAAGCTCAAGTACTTTGGCTGCCAAATGAGAAGAGAGGACTTACTTGAGAAGGCCCTGATGCTAGGAAAGATTGAAGCCAAAAAGAGGTGGTGGTGGCAGAGGATGAGATGGCTAGACGGCTTCATTGACGCAGTGGGCATAGATCTGGGCGGGCTGCAGAGGATGGCAGATGACAGGGGAGCCTGGCATGCAGTGGTCCATGGGGTTGCAAGGTGTCAGACTCGACTGTGCGACTGAACAACAACAAGATCTTTCCTTGCTTTTGTTAATGATTATCACACTGCATTCACTAGCATAATGAAACAATAGGAGTGACTTATTTGATAATAATATTATTCATCAAATAAGAGAACTAACATTTTCTTTTTTCTGGTAGTGGCTAAGTTTCAAAAAACTTGGCACTGGAAACTGAAAATGTTTCCCAAAGTTAGAGAATAAGATGATAAAAGCTTGGGAATTCCAGTAATAGAATACAAAATAAAGCATTTTCCCACTTTGCATAATGTCTTTTATTGTAATCGTTTCTGAATAATCCAGTTTGTACTGTTGTTCTGACTTTGTTAGTACTGAGAGAGGAAATACACACAGCACTAAAGTTGTACCTTAATCTTCTGAGAACATTGTTCAGCACCATTTACTGAGACTTTACTTGGAGTTATCATTCCACTTTTGAGCATATTTTGGCAGCTGTAAAGATTAGGAACTGAAATTCTCAAAGCTCTGCAACTGCCACTCTCCTTCAGCACACCCTGTGGAATTGTGGCATCCGCACATCGCCCTGTTTCATATTCTCGGCTAATTTATTATTCTATGTTTATTTTCTCAGTTATTTGAGATCTGTGAACAGAGTCATAGCTAGAGATTTGTGCATTCAGCATATGCATGCAGCTAATAGGACAACAGTGCTGTGAACTGTTAGAGTTTTACCCTGCAGCTAGTGATGACTGGTCCCTCAAGAAAGAGTCATACTGCATTGTTATCTCATGTGTAAGCCTAGGGTCCATGTACTTCTTCTGAGTACTGTACTCTCCTATTCCATAATAGGGTAGCAAGGAGTGGAGTGGGGTAGAAAATAAACTATTTCTCAAGAAAGCAGGGCAGAAAAAGAATCTGTGCATAGTATAAATACACATTACAGTGGAACTTCAAGTTATGAATTTAATGCATTCCTTGGGACACTTTGTGTTACGAAAAATTTGTAACTCGAGTTTCCCACAGGAATGCATTAAATGCAATTTCCCATAGGAATGCATTGAAAACCAAAATTTGTAACTCGAAACATGGTTTCCCATAGGAATGTACTGAAAACCAATTAATCTGTTCTGAAAAAATTCGTAAATCAAGTTATTATTTTCTATGGATTTTCATCCATAACTCGAACCATTCGTAACTTGAGGTTCCACTGTACTTATGCATAAAATTGTGTGTGTGTGTGTGTGTGTGTGTGTGTGTGTTATTTGTGTGTTAGAATCACCCCTCAAGACACAAAACTATTTCAGCTCAATGCTAAATATTCTGCCTTACATGTGGTATCTCTACTTCCTGGGAGTATGCTGGATAGTATGTGGCATCTTTTATATGAGAGGAAACCAAATTATCCTGTGAGGATACTCAAATGAATTAGTCTCTTAGGAGTCTCTTCCTTATCTGACTAGTAGTTTTTCTTTGGCACCATGCATCTTAGCTTCTCTTTGTTACCAGAAGGAATCATAGGGATGAGATGAAGAGTGGGATGAGCTCTCAGGATTCTGTGTACAAATCACCTCTAAAACTCAATTCCTCTTTCTCTCATCTTATCTATAAATATAAAGCAAGGATGTACGTTCGTATGTCCTGGATGCAGCCCCACCCCTCGCAACCCACCCCTGTGACAACCGGACAGGGCCTACCTTGCACGTCCCGCTGGTCAAAGGGGGTTATGGAAGCCGCGGGTGGGTGTAAGCCCTACCAGCAAGGATCGCCAGTTTCATGTCGCCGGTATGACGTCAGCATGCGTCATCACTGGGCAACTACAGCTGGCAAGGGTGCTTCTTTGGTGCGCATGCACACACCAGCGCGCATGCGTCACCACCAGGCTTTTGCAGCCCGCAACAGACTGAAGGCCGCCTCCTGATGCTGCCACCTGCCAAGGCGCCAACCCAGCCTCCACAAACTGCAGCCTGCCGAGGCGGCCCCATAGGCTCCGCCTCAGCCCTGCACCACCACCCAGTCTCAGCCAGGTATGGACAGCCCACCAGGACAATGAAAGAGCGCACAAACTACCGGGGGGGCCCCACCTCGGAAGGTAAGGTCAGCGCGGGAGAGGGGGGCCCTGCTTTCTCCATGGCCCGGGTTGTGTCCATCCCAGACGAAGGACGGGCACCTCTGCTAGTCCGTTATAAAGATAGGCTCCCTTTTGCCTTTGAAAGGGTTGTGAAAGTAGGGGAAATTGGGTTCCCCCTGAAAAGGATGATAAAAGAGAGGATACTTTCATTGTAGACAGAACATTCCCAAAGGCCTCCTCAAAGAGCAATGTTTTCAGCTGTTTTTTTGAATGAAAGCAAGGATGGAGCCTGGCGCAGCTCAGCTAGAATAGCATTCCACAGCATTGGTGCCGCCACTGAGAAGGCTCTTCTCGTAGTCACGGCCTTCCTAGCCAATCTCAGGGTCAGCATCTGAAGTTGCGCCAACAGAGAGGAGTGAGTGATGTGGGCTACTGTCCTAAGGGGAAGAGGTTCCACAAGGTAAGAAGGTCCCAAACCATTTAGAGCAATACTATAAACAGTATTGGGAATAAACGGTACCCTTGTCTGGTTGTTCGGCTTAGGTTGATTTGTTCTGTTACACTAGCATTGACCAATATTGAAACCCAGGTCTTTGAATTTAGTTGTTTTATTACCTGCTGAAATTTTCTTCAAATCCCATAACCGGAATTATTTTTTTTTTAAGGCTGGCAAGTCCACCAAGTCAAAAGCTTAAAAAAATTCTTTTAAATCTACTAAACCTGCTTTCAATTTTTTCATTTATATAATTAATTACATTTAATACTCTCCTTTTTAAATCCACCATTTATCTTTCTTTAATATAGCCACTTTATAACAACACCTGCATAGTATTAGCAACCTTTTTGCTATTGTTATTGTTCAGTCACACAGTCGATTCTGACTCTTTGCGACCCCATGGACCATTGCCCTCCAGGCACCTCTATCCTCTACCATCCTCCTCATCATGCCCAGCCCTGTGCCTACTGGGTCCATGACGCCATCTAGCCTTCTCATCCTTGGCCATCCTCTTCTTCTTTTGCCCTCCACCTTTCCTAGCATCTTTTTTTAAAATAAAATTTATTAATTACTTTACAATACATATATCCAACAAAATAACATTGCATACAATACATACAACATAACACCTCCACCACCCAACATCCCACGCCCAACCCTATACAAAATAAAAAATAACTACCCTTGTCACTCAATTATTATTTATAAATCCGCCCAAAATTCATATTCTTCTTGTACAGATTTTATTCCGTCTTTACTTGACATACCATACACTACCCATGGTTTCCAAATTTTCCAGAAAAGGTTACTCTTAACCTCTCCTCTTTCTACTTTCATTTCTGATGTTAGTTTGTCATTTAACGCCAACCGCCATATTTGTTTAAACCATCTTTCTCTGCATTTATTTATTTTATTCTTCCATTCCAAAGCAATTATTTGCCTTGTTGCGGTGAGCAGAATGGATAGCAACTCCTTTTCATTATTATCAATATTTATATCTTCTAACTGTCCCAGCAGAGCAATTTTAGGGTTCAATACTATGTTTTTATTAAAGATGTTATTTATTTCCTGTTCTACCATCTTCCAATAGGTCTGTGTATATTCACAGTCCCACCACATGTGAACATAGGTACCTAAATCTCTATTGCATCTCCAGCACTTATTTGATCTTGCTTTATCCATATGTTGTAAAATAACCGGGGTCAAATACCACTTCCAAATTAATTTAAAGTTGTGTTCCCTTTCCCTTATTGATAACTGATTCATTATTCTTTGGTTCCATCTTCCTTTCCATGCCTGTTCACTTATCTTTATATTTAATTCTTCTTCCCATCCGTTCCTTATTAATCTTTGTGGATCTTCCTTTTTGTTTATTATTTTATATAATTTACTTACCAATCCACTCTTAACCACAATCCCCTTTCTTATACTGTATATCAATTCTTCAAACTTTGATACCTCTCTAATTTTCTGTCTCTTCTTTCTTATTTTGCTATCCCGTTTTTCAAGCCGAATTTTTTGAAACCAATTTAACTCTAACTTTTGATAAATTTCTTCCCTCATTTGGGATGTAGACCCCTTTGAAATCCACTCATTAATTTGTATTAAGTTGTTCAACCTTAATTTCTTTTTCATATCCTTCATCTCATTTAATGGACAATCTGCAAAATCCGTCACTTCTAATATTGGAGAATCTCCTCTAACTAGTTCTTCTTTTATTCCCTTCCAAAATTGATACAATTCTCTTAGTGTCTTAGTTTTTAATTGTATTTTCTTAACTTGCGTTTCTAAGAATAAACTGCAATTATATTTTTTATAGTCAATCTGATTTATATCTTCTAATTCATCCTTATTATGTACTAGCAAATTTACAATTCTATTTAATTGAAATGCTTTGTAATAATTTGTTATGTTGGGGATACCCAGCTCACCGTCCTCCTGACTTTGGTACCATAACGATTTCATTATCCTTGGTTTCCTTCCTCCATTACAAAACTCTTTTAACATTTTTTTGCCATTCCTTTAATTGCTTATTACTTATCTTAAGAGGAAGGTTACCTATAACAAAATTTAATTTTGGTAAAATTTTCATTCGCCCCAGACTTACTCTGGCAAACCAGGACACTTTTAATTTATTAAGTTTAGCTATGTTTGATTTTATATCTTGCCTTAGTTTGTCTATGTTTAACTTATGGAGCTCCTTAATATTCTGTGTTATATATATGCCCAAATACTTCAAACTTTTCTTTATGTCTATTTTATAACGTTTTTTTAATCTCTTCCTTGTCCTTTTCATTATAATTACAAGCTATTGCTTCAGTCTTTTTCCAATTAATTCTTAGGCCAGTTATTTTTTCAAACCTGTATAGATGTTCTTGAACTTTACCAATTGTGTTTTTAGCATTTTTTAATACAAGTAACGTGTCATCAGCATACATACTAATTTTTTGACCATTTAAACCCTGAATGTCCTTATCCCTTCTGATAACATTTGCTAATAGTTCCATAGATAAAACAAATAATAACGGGGACAGTGGACACCCTTGTCTTGTTCCTGCCGTAATCTCAATCTTTTTAGTGAATCCATCATTTACTTTTATAACTGTTTGCGATTTGCTCTATAATTGATTGAATACATGTAAAAATTTATCTCCAAAGCCCATTCTCTGTACTATAGTTTGTAATGTTTGCCACTGTATTGAGTCAAATGCCTTGAATAGATCAAGTGAGAGAATACATAGTTTTGTTCTTTCCCTTTTCGCTATTTCAAGTATGTTAATTATTCTTACTATGTGTTCTCCTAGCTGACGTCCTTTGAGAAATCCTACCTGATCCCTCTGAATATATTTTCCTAAAAACGTACACAGTCGATTAGCCATCACGGCTGCAAATAATTTGGCGTCCTGATTTAGGAGCGAGATCGGCCTATAATGATCAATTATTTCTGGATCCTTGTTTGGCTTTGGGATTAATACAATTATTGATTTATTCCAGGAATCTGGGACCTTTCCTCCATCTAATATTGAATTATATAAAATGCATAACTTTGGGGTAATAATTTCTTGAAAGGCCTTATAAAAGTCAGTCGTATACCCGTCTTCACATGGAGATTTCCCTAGTTTAAGCTTCATTATAGCCTCCTTTATTTCTTTCTCAGTAACTCCTCCATTATTTGTTTATGATCATCCTGTATTTTTAACATTGTTTCTATTTCCAATTGCCTTTTCAATTCCTCCATGTCTATAGGTTTTTCTGTGTATAACTCACTAAAGAATTGTTCTACTATTCTTAATTTCTCCTCCGTTTTTACCATACGATTACCCTTATCATCTACTAATACCTTTATTTCCCTCCTCACTTTCTTGTCTCTGGCCGCTTTTGAAAGTCTTTTAAGACTTTTATTACTAAATTCGAAATTATCTCTGTTCAAATAAATCAGTTCCCTTTTAACTTTCTCCATATCCTGTCCTAAAAGCTCACTTCTCAACTTCACTAGTCTCTGATATACTTCTTCCTTCTGACCCTTAGCATGTTCTTTTTCTAAACATTTTATCTCTTTTTCTATATTCTGCATTTTTAACTTCTTTTGCTTATTCAACATTATTATTTCTTTAATGCAATCCCCACGAAACACTGCTTTCATAGCATCCCAAAGTGTGTGCATCTCTACCTCTCCTGTATCATTTAACATCCAGTCTTCTTGCCATTTTGATTTTAACTTGTTTAATATCTTCTTATTCTTGATTAAATATGTACCAAACCTCCATTTCCTTTGTTTATTATTATCCCTATTAAACAACAATTCCAACTTGAGTATTGCATGATCTGATTCCCTGATTATTCCGATTTCTGTATCCTTCAGCCGTCCTACCAAATTGCTTGAGACCATCAGGTAATAGATTCTTGAGTATGTTTTGTGCATTTGAGGAAAAAAAGTGTAAGCTCGTTCAGTTCCTCTTAAGATCCTCCATGTATCATTAATCCCTAAACTCTCTATTCAATTTTCTAATCCTGATTTTTTAACTTTCTTTCCTGCATTATTTTTTATAGACGTATCTAATGCTGATGCGGTCAAATTAAAGTCTCCTCCTATTATCAAGTTCTGTATATCCTCATTTTGCAAAATTATCCTTATTTTTTCTAAATATTCCTCTTGTTTTTGGTTTGGAACATAAATATTAACCAATGCTATTTCCTCTTCCCCGATCTTTCCCTTTAGTAACAAAAATCTCCCCTCTTCGTCCTTTACTACTTTTGTTATTGAAAAATTTGATTTTTTGGAGATGAGGATAGCTACACCCCTTGCTTTCGACGATCCAAATGATTTTTCGTATACTTCCATCCACCCCAAGTAAAGATTATTCACTTTATCCATTTTTTGATGTGTTTCCTGTAAGAATAGAATATCGGGCATCTCCTTTTTAAAATGCATTCTCAATTCTCTTTCTCTTTATCACCGTTCCCAAACCTTTCACATTCTACGATATTATCTTTATTGTACTTGACATGAGTAATTTTTTAAAACTAATTAACTTTCGTGTGAATAAATAATATAGAATTATAAACTTAACTTTACAACTGACGGTTGGACAACAATATCACTATACATTAACTGTGGATTGACACCCTTCCCTTCCCTCCACCCACCTATTTTGACAACAAAAGACAACAACAACAAAAAACTAACAAATAAACAAAGAACCTGCCTCTCAGTTGCCACACGAGCAACCGCCTTCAAATGTAGAAGTTTGAGAGGGTTCGAGCTTCCTTGCTGAAACTTTCTCACCCCCTTGAGTGAGAATTAGATGAACAGAACCCATTCCAACTACATTACTCGTTTACTAGGAGTTTCATGCCATTTCAACCCTCCACCCTTCAAAATACCTAATTTTAAACTAAAACTTTTTAGTTACTGGGCTGAATTCATTATTAGGTTAAAAGGAAAAGAGAGAGCGAAAAGAAATGAAATGAATAAAACCCATTGATATTGACTTAGTCTTCGAACTTGAGGGTTTAGAAGCAGTTTGTGACTGATAATATGAGCTACTTTGGACTATGTCCCCCTGATCTTGTTAATTCTTCCTTTAATTTATCCCATTCAACCGGTTCCTCTTTTATTAAACCGCATGATTCTAGAATGTCCAAGCTATCCGTTTGTTTATTTACAATTGAGGTTTTCCCTGCATAAAAAAATATTAGCTTCTGGGGTGGTTGCCAATTGTATTTCAGCCCTTTTGCAGACCAAAAGCTGGTAATTTAGCTCTCCATTGCCTTTCTTCTTTAGGAATGTCCTGGTACCCCTCAACATTTCCTGATTCAAGTTTCAATGCCTCTTTACCATGCAATCTTATGTACTTCATAATTCTTAGCTTCACATCCAGATTAGAAAACTTAATTACCACATGTCTATTCATTTCCCCATGAACCCTTTGCCCTATCCGAAAAACAGACATGATATCCTCATCACATATTTCTTTATCTAGTTTCATTTCCTTTAACCACTTAGTTATTTTTGCTCTTAACTGGTCTGGATTTTTCTCCCGAAAATTTTTAACAATAATATTTTTTTTGTCTCAAAGCATTCTCTAAAATATATAACCTTTCATCTTGCAATTCCATTTTTTGCTCTTGTTCTTTATTCCTATCCATTATCTGTTTAACTTCATCTTTAATTTCTTCAACACTTTTAACCCCTTCCTCAACCATTTTAATCTTAGATTCCATCTTTTCAAATTTTGATTCTATATTTTTAGTGTAGTTGGCCATCAGATCTTTCCCAGCATCAAGGCCTTCTCAAGTGAATCCTCTCATCTCATTTGATGTCCAAAGTACTTCATCTTCATTATTTGTCCTTCTAAGGAGCAGTCAGGGCTAATTTCTTCTAATATTGACCTATTTGTTCTCCTCGCTGGTTTTCTTGATATTGAGTCTCAAACCAGCTTTTGCACTCTCCTCTTTCAACCTAATCAGGAGCTTCTTTAGGTCTTGCTCACTTTCTGCCATTAAGGTAGTATCATCTGCATATCTCAAGTTGTTGATGTTTCTCCCCGCAATTTTGATCCCATATTGTGATTCCTCCATCCCTGCATTGCACATTATGTGCTCTGCGTATAAGTTGAACAAGCAGGGTGACAAAATGCAGCCTTGTCTTACTCCTTTTCCTATTCCAAACCACTTCATCATTCCATACTCTGTCCTAACTGTTGCTTCTTGATTCATGTACAGATTTCTCATGAGGCATATAAGGTGTTCTGGTATTCCCATCTCCCTAATCACTTGCCACATATTGTGCTATAAATATCCTAGCTTCTTGGGATGTTAAGAAAATTGATCGATATGAATTTATTTTTGCTTTATCTTTCCAAGGCTTTAATTTTAAGACTGTCATAGAATGATTCTAGGATGGTGGTGGCGGCGGCCACAATTGCACCATTTTTTCAGTTGCTTAGGCAGCCTCCGCCACTTCCCACGGTGGCGGGAGGGTTTTCAGAGCATTTCCGCTCAATTTTGGGAAATTTTCACCATGTTTCTGCTGCATTTTGGCAGTTAAATTGCAGTGTTTGGCACTTCTGGGTTCTGCGGTGGGAACCCAGGCACCGCTGGAAGCTCCCATCACCACCAGAAGACCAAAATCACCACATTTTAGCTGCAGAAATGTGGCAAAATATTCCCAAAACAGAGTAAAAATGCTCTAAAAACCCTCCCGCTGCCAAAACAGCTGAAAAAATGGCACAATTGTGTCTACCGCCGCTGCCAAAAAGTAAGCACTAGGAACAACCACTCTTCCGGCCTGTATAGCTGAGTGTCAGGGGTGGGTCTGGCCTGTGGCAGGAAACCGTTGGGAACCCCTGTTGTAGGGGATTGCTCTGTGACTTTGATATAACAGTTGGATCACATTTTGATGAAGTATATTTTTTCTAGAAGACTTTTACTTTGGAGAGACAAGGACCTGCTAGAAATGCCTGGAGGCAAATGAAATAGGAAGGGTTTATGGGAGGACAATCTTTGCACAAAAAAGTTAATAGACATAAATCCAGACATCATGAATGAAAAACATGTTCATACCATTTCAGTCTACCTGGACACACTATCCAAGACTTGAAAGTTGTTATTCTGGAACAGAGAAATTACAGGACAAAGATCCAGAGAGAGACAACAGGAATAAAATGCATTCATTTGCCGGACACCCATTGCAAAGGTTTGAATATTAGTCAGGGGTTTCTGGGACATTATCAGATTTGATATCACAGGTTTTTATATGCTGCTATATATGTTGTATGTTGTTATATATAACAGAAAATTTTCAGTCAAATTCTCATTTATAACATATCTGACAGAACAAAGAATGTACTCAAACAATTGCCATTAGATGCTGAAGGTTAAACTCATTAGCAAATGTTCAATGCCAGGTGTTTTTTTTTTGCATCTTCCCAATATTTGCAATTAAAATAGTACCTTCCCTTATGCAAGCGACGTAGCACTTCCGCGCATGCGTGGAAGGGATAAAACCCTTCCGCACATGCGCGGAAAGCGTTTTCCCCGCTGCCAAATTACGGGTTTTTGGCAGCGGGGGCCGGGTTATGACGTCAATCGACGTCAATTTACGGGGTAATCCCGGCCAAATTGGGAAGGTTGACAGGTAAGTTGGGAACCCCTGCTTTAGTGGAAAGGAAGAGATGAATAGTAGAGCTTGTTCCCTGTGGTGGTTCCAGTCTGGGGCAGACATTCCACTCCTACAATTTTTATTGGTTGCCACATCAAGAAAAATAAAAAATATATTGTTTATTGACACTAATATTTGCAAGAATAGGGACTATGATTTACATTTACCACAAAGTAGGGGGACATAGGATTAAAGTCTCCTCCCTACAGTGGTACTAACTTGGACTCGGTCTCTTTGGCTTTGAAGGAAGACAGCTGCTAGGTGTGTTGTCTGTTATGGCTTTTACATGCTGTGTGTTCTGTTCTCTGTTTAGCTTTGCTTACAGCAAAATGCTTATTCTCAATTAAGTGTTCATTATTAAATATGTGGCTGGTTTTACACAATCTCTTTGGCTTCTACATCAGCACTCTTAGTTTTCTAGAAAGAAAGATGGTAAACGACTGATTACATGTGAATCTGTGTACAAACAGGCACAAGTATGTATCATTGAACATTTTTGTTGTAGTTGCTTGACATAAGATCCAATTTGGCTTAGAAGCAAAAACTAACATTCAGTGCCACCACTGCTACAGACAGTTCTGTAACCCACTTTTGGCTGTAAATAATATGCTATAGTAAGGCCAATCATTCTTAAAACTTGTCTCTCATGTCTGTCTGCTAGATTTATTTAAAAATGCAAGTACAGTAGTTAGACCATGGAGAAAGCTCAACAAAAATCAATAAAGATGCTTTGGTGATTTCAGTTTGCCATCTGAGTTGGTCATCATGTGCAGCAGAGAGACTGCATTATTCTTAAATTGCTGGCATTCTTGCAGTTTCAACATACCCTGTTTAATCTCATCCAGCCTCTGAAGGTTTCCAGTGAGTTCCCAAGCCTCGTGCTCTCTTGTGCCTGATAACTTTGTCATTGCTTGGATTCCAGAAAGTCTGCTTTGCATAGTTTAGCTATCAACTAAAATATAACAAGATAAAGGGCATAGTTTAGAGTGAATATCAGAGGTGATGCAGATATTAGGGATACATGACATACTATTGTGGGCAGAAGGAAAATGTAAATATGTCTGAGCTGTGGTTTTTTTGAAACAGTTGGCAACTTTTGGGACACTATGGTGAAAAACCTGTTGGATTATAAAATAGCATGAATGTTAATAGATCATCAGATCTTTGGATGTTCTCTATCGACCAATTATCTTGATTATATTTTAAAATAAGATACAGGTTTCAAAAGCGTTCCGAAAATTTACATGTAATTCTTTGGAAGAGTTGGTTTATAGTTTGAGTAGAGATTAGACTGAAGGATATATGGCTAAGAACAGAACAGATACAAGGAGACAAGAAAGGAAATGGTGTACTATTAATTAATTGTGTGCCTGTGTACTAGATGTGTGTATAAATTGATGCCATGAGGCCTCACTCTTATGTCTGATGGAGCGGACTTAATCCACGAAAGCTCACATTTAAATAATGTACAGGAGTTAGTCTTTAAGGTGTCACAACATTTGTCTTTTTGTTTTGTTTGTTGTTGTTGTTGTTCAGTCGCACAGTCGATTCCGACTCTTTGCGACCCCATGGACCATCGCTCTCCAGGCACCCCTGTCCTCCACCATCCTCCTTAATCCACACAGCCCCGTGCCCATTGTGTCTACAATACCATCTAGCCATCTCATCTTTGGCTGTCCCCTTCTTCTTTTGCCCTCCACCTTCCCCAGCATCAAGGCCTTCTCAAGTGAATCCTCTCTTCTCATTTGATGTCCAAAATACTTCAACTTCATCCTTGTTATTTGTCCTTCTAAGGAGCAGTCAGGGCTAATCTCTTCTAAGATTGACCTATTTGTTCTCCTCGCTGTCCAGGGGACTCTCAAAACTCTCCTCCAGCACCACATCTCAAAGGCATCTATTTTTCTGTGCTCAGCCTTTCTAATGGTCCAGCTCTCACAGCCATACATTACCACCGGAAATACCATTGCTTTGACTATGCGGACCTTTGTTTGCAGTGAGATGTCTCTACTTTTTACTATGTTCCCCAGGTTTTTCATAGCTTGTCTCCCAAGAATCAGTCGCCTTTTTATTTCATGGCTGCAATCTCCATCTGCAGAGATCTTGGATCCTAAGAAAGTAAAATTTGTTACTGCTTCTACTTCTTCCCCATCTATTTTCCAGGGACTGATATGGCCTGTTGCCATTATCTTGGTTTTCTTGATTTTGAGTCTCAGGCCAGCTTTTGCACTCTCTTCTTTCAACCTAATCGGGAGCTTCTTTAGGTCTTCTTCACTTTCTGCCATTAGGGTGGTATCATCTGCATATCTCAAATTGTTAATGTTTCTCCCAGCAATTTTCATTTCTCCATCCCTGCATTGCGCATTATGTGCTCTGTGTATAAGTTGAATAAGCAGGGTGACAGAATGCAGCCTTGTCTTACTCCTTTTGTTTTGTTTATTCTCAGATATTAATTAGTTGTTGGTTGCTATTTGTCTGCATTTGTGCTGAGCAGGGGCAGATTCAACCATCTTGTTTCTATCTTTGTTTCAAACACAACTTTATTTCTTCAAACATCTGCTCTACTTTTTTAGTTTTTCAAAATCTACACAAAAATCTCTTAGTATTGCTGTGTGCATGAAAATACATATGCATTTTTGTACCATTTTTCCTGACAGACACAATTTTACAAACACTTACCCCTAATATATTCATTTCTAACCCATGCATTTTTGCCATTTTCCATTGTGTGCATTTGAATTGAAAATTTGCATTGCAGAATTGAGTTACATGTGATATCTGTCTTATCAGTAGAGAAAGGCAACTGTGGCCTCTAATCTGCATTTGGTGTTTTTAAGGAATATTTGTGAGGCCCAAGAGCTTCTATGGGATCCTCCAAGTTAACCACTGTGCAAATTCCCCAGCCTCCAAAGGAAACTATTTTTTCTGTTCCAGGAGATAATTCATTTTCTTTTCTTTGTGGACTTCAGTTTGCAAAAACCATGAATGTCCAGACTTCAGCTAGCCTTCTGGCAGTTAATAGTTTGCATCCCAGATATCCTTTAAATATCATCATCTCCTCAGTCTTTCTTTAATTTTTACTTAGGCACCACCAGCATAAAATAACATTAACAAAGCTAAGATTAACACATCTAAAAACAAAATAGCATTAAAAAGGGCTAGATGACATCTGCCCAATATCGGATCACATCAACAACATTTCCTCTTGCCAACATAAGGTCCTCCTCAGTGCACGTTGAGGGACATCATGCACATTGTATCGTATAGGAGATAGTTTGTACTTCTCTGCATTCACATAGGCTGTCATCTACAGGTAAACCTCGCTTTCTCAGATTAGCCCTTGATCATCCTACCCCTGCACACAGTCTATTTAAAGCTTCCCACACAGGCCATGTTTGTTCTTGGCCAACCCGGAAGTGCCAAAAATGTGGCAAAATGTTTTTAAAAATTGAGCGAAAATGCTCTGCACACCCTCCTGCTGCCATGGGAAGTGGTGGAGGCTGCAAAAGCAGGTGAAAAAATGCCATGCCGCCACTGCCGTGGAAATGGAAAGTGCTAAAACGCCACATTTTTGGCACTTCTGGAGGCAGCGGGGAGCTTCTAGCAGTGGTGTGGTTCTCACTGTGAGCCGAATTGATTGGCACCATGGGCCGTAGGTTGTGCATGCCTGGCCTAATGGGATATCTTGGTATGACAGGAAGGCAAGCCTGCATTTTATGCTCTGGAAGGAATCAAAGTTCTACCTCCCTTCCCCCAACTGTTTTTTATGCCTTTGAAAAAGAAGGCAGTTTTGCCAACACTCGTTTTCATAAAGTTGCAAAATGCAGAACACAGTCTTCATGGTTGTTGAAAGTGTAAAGTTTTCCATTTTTTAGCTAGCTTTAAGTTTAGGAGACTAATCTGGCAGGATTTTGAACAAGTATAATAGTAGAAAAATTAAATGGTTTCATGACATGCCTCTAACATAGCCATAGCAGCTGAGTGTTTGGTCTTAGTATGTCTTCGGTAGGATATTAGAGAAATAAAAGAAAAATTATACAGGTTTTCTTCTATATTCTTCTTCTTCTGCTGTATCTGAATCTGAATATAGGCGATCATTATGGCAATTAGCCATGAAGACTGTCCTAAGAATACAATGCAGTGGCCATTCATCTGCTTTCTGCATCACAGCATGATGCCCGTACCATTGATCCAGTTCTGCCAGTCACTTTCTGGTCCTGAGCCCTTTTGGCATGCAAAGTCCTTATCAGTCACAGGCCAGTATTGATGAAGCTGCTGCCTTCCATCAAGATGGATTCAAGTGGGATTTAATCCAATTGTGGACCATCAACCTTCCTTGTGGACTTTCGCACCCAAGGCCGTTAGTCCTCAGGGTGGTAAGGTTAGTTAACCACTACCTTGCACTCAACGTTGAATTGCTGGCAATATGATCTACTCTATTACCATAGCAGGATAACCTGGCCAGACTTGTGTTCCTCTATATCAGGGGTTCCCAGCCTTTTCAAGCTGGGGACCGGGTTACGCTTTCTCAGTCAACTGAGGGCTGGACAGCCATTTTGCCCTGCCTGCATGATGGGGGTGGCCATTCCGTTCCAACAGCTTCAAAGGGGTGGTCATTTTGTTTCTTGAATGCCCTTGAAGGCGTGGGGGGGGGGGAAACATGAAATGGTGCTGGGGGCCGGATCCTGCACATGGGCATTAGTTTGAGAATCCCTGCTCTATATGCTAGAGTTAATTAATTATATGACCTCCTCTTCAAGTGTTGAAAATTATGTTGCATTTAATTGGTGTTTCTAATTTTTCTTTACACTGTATTTTAGAAATACTGAGAGATATTAAAAATAAAAGTATTAGTATGTAACTGCCAAAGAGCTATAAAATGATAGGACTAGGCTGGAGTTCTGTTTAACAAATCAAAGCATCTATTCCAACATTAATTTGGTGTTTCTCTTGTGGTTGGAAGCTAATGTTGGCTTAGGATCTGAAAGAAGTGGTCCAAGTCATAGCTCAGCTAATGTAGAAATGGGAACAGAAGTCTCTTTAGGGAGTCTCACAAACTGCTCTTTAATTGGACACAGTGGCTCCTTTACACACTCACCCAGCCATATGGAAATTGTTTTCCTATGCTGCTGTCATTCTACATGGCTACAGTATATGTGCATAATGAAAAAATGTTAAATGAATTGAGACATCACATGAGAGGAGCCTGTGACATGAGTCACTCAGTCCTAATTGGCTCTGCCCCTCATGACCTCATCCATAATGATATTTCCCTTACATTGTGCAAGTACAGTACTAGAAGGTGGCTGCCACACAACAGGGTATTGTCAAAAGTAAGTTGAGAAAGGAAACATTTGATGACAATAAAGATTTGGAAAAATAGGGATTGCAACTTGAAAAATATTTATTTCATTTTCAGACATCATGGATTCAGTTATGTATAATACATAAATACTCACTTGCAAAGGAACGTGTGGCAAGAGTGTGCAGTTAGAATGGAGAGGTCCAGAGTGATACACAGACACCATTGTATTAAGCAGGTCTGTCTGTCTGTCTGTCTGTCTACATGGGTGTCTCAGACCTGACTGCAAATTTCTTTCTCCCACCTACAGTCCCACAGTCTCCTATCTACAGTCTGACAAGAGTGCTGCAGCATTCAGATTTTAATTATGGAGATAAAGAAAGAAACAAAAGAGACTAAGAGACTGCCTTTGAAAGAAATATGGAAATTTAAGTAGGTCCAGAATGTGGCAGCCCGGTTGATCTCGGGTTGCACAATAACTCCGCTGGTTATAGCGGGGAAAACTTATGTACTGTAATAAAACAAATGAAAATTGTTGAGTCACAAAAATTCTTTACTGGCTTAATATTTCTTTAATCACTTTTTCAATGTTTCAAAAATGTCCAAAAAACAAATGGTACTTTTCTTCAGTTATATATATATATATATATATATATATATATATATATATATATATATATATATATATATATATATATATATATATATATATATATATATATATATATATATATATATATATATATATATATATATATATATATATATATATATCCTTCAATGTTTCAGGTAAATAATAATTCCAATAAAGTTCATATACTATCACAAGTAATTTTCAAGTAAGTAATTCCAATAAAGTATATTTTCCTTTCCGAATAGAATTCGATAAATCTCTTTTCATACACTATCATCAGGAAAAGGAAAATGTTCTGTAGAAGATACAATAACAAACATTAATTACCAATATCAACACTCCCTGTATATTTTCCCATCTTGCACAATGCATAATACATTGGCTAATACCTTAACTCACCTACGCAGTTCTCAATATTTTTCCCCGTCTTAGCCTCTTAATGTTTTTTCTTTCTGGGCCATGACGTTAAGTCCTCTACTCCCCCTAACTAGCCTATAGGCTCAGGAGCATCAAAATTTGACTATAGCTCCCCAATCCTGGTTCATGTGTACTGGCTCCTTGTCAGCTTCTATGCTGAATTCAAGGTTTTGCTTCTACCCTATAAAGCCCTATAACAGGGGTGCCCAAACTACGGCCCAGAGGCCAGGTCTGGCCCCTGATACCAATTTATCCAGCCCACGAAGCCCTCATTGCTCCTGGAAGCGGAAATAAAACGCGTCTATATGGGCATGTTTTACTTCCACTTCCAGGATCAACAAGGGCTCCACAGGCTAGATGAATTGGTGTCAGGGGCCAGATCCGGGCCCCGGGCCATAGTGACCAGCTCCCTGAACCACATTACCAACCCACAGCCCAAAATGTTTTGGGCACCCCTGCCCTACCCAGTGTGGAATCTTGCTCCCTGCTGGAATGTCTCTCCTGAAGAATAACTACCTGGTTCACCATCTCCTCCCAGGCCTTGCTCCTCAGGATGGCCATTCTAAAAGAAGTCAAAAGAGCCTCAACTAGGAATTGGACTTTCTCAGTTGTATCCCCACCCTAGAGAATGGTCTTCCTTTGGAGTGGCCTCTCAGGCTTTGTCCTTTGGTCTTTTTAGAAAATTACTGAAAATGGAACCTTACAAAGAAGTTTTCAGTACCATCCTACCATTGAGGGGTAATTCCTATGACCTACAAATTTAGGGTTTATCTTAAATGTTGCCATATGATTTGATTCCCCCCCCCTTTAATTATCATCTTGGTCATTTTTTTGTTAGTTTGGATATTGTTATTTTACATGTTGGAATTGAGTGTTTACATTTATTGTTTTTTTTGTTCAGCATCCAGAATACTGGTTTACCACCAAGTGGGGTGGTATATAAATACAATCCATCCATGTCATTAATTAGTAACATTATAAAGTATTCTATTTTTAGGATACCCCATGTAGTGTAGTTGTTAGAGTAACAGACTAGAACTCCGGAGTCTTGGGTTTAATTTCCCAGCTCTTTCAAGCCAAGGAACTCGTGGAGGGATGGAACTGGCAAAATGACTCCTTAAATTCCTAACTTATCTTGAAAATCCTATCAACCCAGAATAATTTCTGCATGAAATTATTACTATTGATCCCTTTGAAAAGGCTTGCAGTAGTCCTTTATTTGAGAGTTCTCAGAATATATTGCCCTTCCCCAATTTTGCCCTTCTCTGCAGGCTGCAGTACATTGACTTTCTTGCTTTGTAATTAATTGGATTTGTACTTAATTGGCTTCCATTGTACTTAATTACAACAAAGAACAATTTTGAAATTGTTGGGGATAGGCAAGGTTGGCTGAAGGCTTTTTTTTGGACCCCTGGACAAAAGTTCACATTTCCCTACTCAGCCTGTATTTGCCTACATTGCTACAGTGAGGAAGAGGAGGAGCTGCTGCCAGTTCAGCAACACCAGCAGCCTTCTGCACATCCCACCTCCAAGAGTTAACGGCACCCATGCCTTCTTAACTCAGATATGGCTGTGGGGGAAATGGTGAAGAAGAGATGGACAAAGAATAGCATGAAGCTCAGACTACACTTTTTGGAGGAGGAATGTGAGCAGGTGCAAAAGCAAAGCAATCACACATATACTGTCACATAGCGTTTAATGCACTCTCTGGGCGGTTCACATGTTAATTAGCATTTTGCCCCCAACATGCTGGGTACTCATTTGGTGGACATTGAAAGGATGGAAGGCTGAGTCAACCTGGTCAGGATCAAACTCACAATGTTTTGGCTGCAGTACAGCAGTTTAACCACTGCACCACCAGGGCCCACTAATTTGCCTGAGCATTCAGACTATCTACATAAGCTACAAACACTTCTGGTTAGAATTGCCAGGTCTCATAGTGTTGGTTGGAATTGTTCCACTTTTCTACATCTCCCGGCAAAGAGACAAATTCCAGGATGAGTGGTACTGGAGAAAAAAAGGTTTATTTTTGTGTATGAAGTCGGTTTAAGGTCTGGAACCCATCTCAGTCCATTCCCAGCTGGGTCCAGGGCTCACTGGTTTAGCATTGAAGGTGCTTGGGTATGTATTGCTGCAAATGGTACAGTGGGTTGAAGTACATGCCCCAGCACTAGCTCTCCTTGGGGCCAGTGCAGGCCCCAATTTTCAATCTGTGTTATGGCAGCAATTAGACCATGAATCATCTTTTTACACAAACCAGGACAGCATTGAAATAAAGCCTCTCTCTCCCCAACAATTGCCTTCCTTCGCTTTTCTGATCTCATAATAAATTACCTCTGCGTGTCCACTAAAGTCTTGTTTTGTAGTTTGGTACAATATATACAGAATGTGTACACATTTTTTAACAATAGCAATTACACTTACATATTGGCCCATAGCATTTAGTGTACTCTGGGCAGTTCAGAAAGTAATTAGTATTTTGCCCTACAACATCAGTAGTGTTGGCATGGAGATCAAGGGGGAAGGCCTTCAGTGCCTTTCTGGCATCATGGGTTGGCTTTGTTTTGGTGTCAAGATAAGAGGTCTTTTGTTTATCAGAACTTATGGTCCTTAAAGTTTGCAATTTAAGCAGGTTGTGCAGTTTGGCATATAATTTTTAAAAAGCTTTAAGATTGTTTAGATTGTTATATATGTTTTAATTTTTTTTTCAAATGGCCTCTTATCGTACCTCACCTGGCAATGTTCTGTTCACTATAACTCTTAAAAATAAATAAATTAAATAGATTTGGATTCTGAAACCCAGTTTCTGACTACCAGGGATTTTATTTAGTTGTGTCTCTAGCTGCTGAGTTTATATTTTCCTAAAGTGGTAGCATATTCATTGCTGTCTTGAGACAATATAGTGCTTAGAGTATTTCTGTTTTCTAGTTTGCAGTAAGTCATAGTTTGCTGGAACCATAAACTGTGGCTTCCCAAAAACCAGAAAAAAGATTGTTCGAATCTTTTTTTGGCCATGTGCAGGTGACAAGGGATGAGAAATATCAAGAACACATGGTTTCAGTCTGCATGGATTTATAATGGTCTTGGAAAATGTAGTATACTAGAAATTCAGGGCAGAATCTCATAGGGATGCTAGCTTTTATATGTCACTAATTCCAAGTTTGTTGCTTTCAGATGACAAATTAAAATGTTGTTAACTTAAAACTATAAATCACTTTGCCTCTGTGGCAAAGTGTTGGATACCCAAGAAACAATTCCCTCGGCTAATGGGGAAAACCCCTTATTCCCATTAGGGAATAGAAGTAAAGAATTTTTTTGTGCAAAGATGTGTTCACTGCCAGAATGAATGACAAGGGTAGGGATATGAGGAATACTAGAGTTACAATATAATCTATGAACATTATAACCTTTTTCTGTGCTTTCATGTTAAAGTACTCCTAATTTCCATAACTTTTTAGTCTTTACTGCGTTTGCTTTTATAACAGTAGGTAACTGTTCCTCCTCTGAATTTATGCCATGGAATTATGCCTTGGCCACAGCTAGCAGAATAGATGAATGACAGAGACAGGTTACAAAACAGTCCATGTCTAATGGGACACCACTAGACCATGTGAAAATCTGTTTTTCAACCACTATTAGGATGCTGCACATTTGACCTAAATTCTGTACAGCATTAATTAGGAAACCAGAGAAAGACAGGTTAAGACAGAGAATAAAATGGTAAATCATTTGAGATTTTCCCCATAGCCAGGAACAGAAATGTACAACCTTTAATGTGAACTAAAGAAACCTAAGACCTCTTCCCTTGTTTCTTGTGCTTTGAAGACAATACATTTTGTACTCTCAGCAATTACCATTTGAATCAATAAAAATCCGGCATCTTGATAAAGCACCCAGGTACACTTTAGTAGACCTCACCCCATAAGGTAACTGGAGCAGCTAATTTTGCAGTTGCCATTGTGGCAGCTCACATTATGTTCTTCAAAGACTGTCTTGCTTGTGCAAACAGAGGGTCCATATCTTGGTTGCACTTTAATGTTACTTGATAGGGCTCACGTACAGCTCCACCTTGCATTTCCCCATACACTAGCTTTTATAATAATAAGTACAAGGAATAAAGGTCTTTTTGTTCTTCTGTTTGGTCCATTCTATGAAACTGATCAGGGACTAGGATCAATTACCAACAGCCAAGCGAGGAACTGATAACCTGCAGGAGTCCTATGGAGAATCCTTTCTAATATTTCAGGGTTAGTAATTCTGGCTTTGGGCTTAAAAAACAAAACAGAAAAAAAAGAAACACCTTGAAGATCAAAATAAGATGCTGAGCAACCTGGAAAGAAGTATCAAATAAACAGTAAAGAAACTTTCTTTAGAGTCTGAGAATTTTTTTTTTTTTACAATTTTGATCAAACCATGATTTTTTGTGTGTGCTTTTTTGTCTTTGTTGTGCAATTGTTGATTATTCAAAGCTGGCACACACCTTATGTGTCATTGCTATGGCATTCCTGCTGTACTTTTTCAATTGAAGGACAATGAAGAAAGTTTACTTCTACTGTAGTAGAGGTCCCATTCCCCGAACTACTCTATACCACACTAGGTGGATGAGGAAGAGGAAGTTGCAGAAGTCATGAGAAAGGGACAGGGAATATTCTCTACTGTGTGGGCTAGTCAGGCAACTCAGGCTCCCTGACATGGGAAACGTGCCAGAGTGATACGCTCAGACCATTTTAGGTGTAGAGCCTTGCTTTATAGCTTTTTGAACTGAAGACACCTCAGCAGAACCAGTAACCAATTCCTTCTGAGCTAGAAACCTTCTTGACCCTGGGGCCACTAACCTTACCACAGACCACAAGCCTATGATTAGATATTTTTATTTTCACCAAGAAAATTACTGGAAATCATGCAATGTAAAGTGACCCAACTGTAGGAGGTAGGAGCCCTAGATTCCATTTTTAGGTGGGTTCAGTGATTTGTATTCATTTTTGTTTCATTTTCAAGCTGATTCAGACTGGATTTGATCTGATTCAAAAGCAAAATGAAAGAGAAATTGAATCTTGACATTTTAATTGACTGTGTCAGGTGGTGGGAGAGGAATGTCTACAACTTGTTTGTCTGTTTTTTCATGCACATGCATAAAATTTGGAACATGGAATCCTCTCTCAGGGAGTTTAATTTTGTCAAATTTCAATGAAAACTCTTTGGGGCTATTTAAAATTTCACTCAGATATAAACGTTGCCAATAGATTTGTTAATATGCTTTCAGTATTTTGAGTAGAATGAAATCAGAATAAAAGCTAAACTAAAAACTAGGGCATAATGATAGATTTCATGCTTCATTCTCTTGAAATGCAATATTGTTGTTTCTCTGTGTCTTACTTACGTTCTTGCTTACTGTGTGTGTGGCCGTCTCCTGGTAATTAACCTGAGGGGCCACTTTCCTTTTCTAATTTGTAAGAAGTGGCTCATGACATCTGTTTAGGCCCTAGGGCTACTTCTTAAAAACTTTTAGCTGTTTCCCAGTTTCTTTCTTAAGTAGGAGAACTATAAAGATGGATAACAACTGGCAGACTTGATCCATAGCTTAAGGGGGGAGAAAACCTTTTCAGATTATAAAGAAATTACTAAAAATACATATACTAAAAGCTTTTATTAGAATGAAGAAATAAAACACAGAGGTGAATGCCTGCATTGCTTAAAGAAGCTTTATGCTTCTGTACAATACTGAAACAGCCTTTGTTGTGGATGACTGTTGCTAGAAATGTACAGTACTTGAATAACCTGAAAGAGTTCCAGTAGTAGGTTTCTGCTTGTTAGGGATTCAGTTCACCTGGAAGCTCTCCATGAAAGCCTTATTTAAATGAATGGATAGAAGCTTCCCAGGAAAACCATTCATTGCAGTGGGGCTTGTGCAGGAGACTTTTCTGGTGGGATTTGCTTTAGGTCTGCCCTCTCATCCCAAATGTAGGTTATCTACGTTTGGTCTTCTCCTAAATGGCAAGTAATTGAGAAAGTCTTTCCAGTTATCATAGTATATTATTTTGTGCAGAAGAGAGGTGAAATGCTTTAATTGTTATTAACTGTCTAAATTAAATCAGTATAATCAATATAATTTGGAAGACCATTGAACATCAGTCAAGAGGAAATCTTTTACATTTCCAGGTAAAGGTTCCCTTTCTTGAAAACCAGTCATATCCAACTCTAGGGTTCAGTGCTCATCTCTGTTTACAGCCAAACAGCCAGCACTGTCTGCGTCTGCAGACATTTCCATGGACATGTGGTGGGCATGACTAGACACCAGAGTACATGGAGTGCTGTTGATTTCCAGACTGTACAATAAATGTGCATTTTATACATTTACATATAGAGAAGAGGGGGTCAGACCAGTCTAACCTTCCTCAGAGGGAAGTTCCAAAATCTGGGAGCAACTGTATTATGATATGCTGTCTTGTGTCCACATTCCTGTGATAGCAGTGAGACAAAAAGAAAGCACTTTCCTGAAGATCTTAAAAAGAAAGCAGGGGGAAAGACATTGGAAACACCAAGAGAGGGATTGGAAAAGATGAAAGGGGGAGGGAGGGAGGAAGGGAGGGGAGGAGAGGGGAGGAGAGAGAGAGAGAGAACTACTTTGCACATGATGTTTACTGTGGTTCAAGTGTGAATTGATTGATCCAGAAATATTAAAGCCAAAATCACACCTGTCTAAATCACCTAGAGCAGAGAAGTAAAACCCCAATTTACGTAAAAAGTTTGTTCCATAAAATCGATGCATCTCCATAGGGGATGCATTGAAAAAATAAAAAAACTGTCTTGAAATGGGTGTTTAATGCATCCCTATGGAAAATCACGGTTTGCGCCTGTTGAGTCCGGAACAAGAAGTATTCTAACCAGCAGGATCGGGTTAAACTCAGTGATTCTTTATTCAGTTCATACTTCGGACTGGGGACTATGTACAGGGGTGGCCTCTATATATACAGTGATTTGACCATTACAGAACTAGATACATTTAGGCGGGCTTCCGGAGGACAAACAAAGTTCAACATTTACCGCGCTGACAAACTTTTACAATGGCGTGCTTTATTTTTTGCGCGGTTTTACTTTTGAAAAGGAATTAAGCTTTGGACACAACATCCCTCCCCCTTAGCAAGGAACATAATCTCCCCAATGTTTGGGTGGACCGCAAGTCTGTTTGGGGCACCTGAGAATCTCAGGTCTCGGTACCAGCTCTGTGGGAACTCTAACTGGTTCTAGAGCGGACGGCAAGCTGGAGGCAGCCTCGGTTGCTGCTCCAGCTTCGGGTATCTCTGCTGGAGTCCCGGGTGAGGGTGGTACTGGTATTGAGGGAAGTGGCTCGTTAAATAACTCCAACTCGAAATTCTGCTCATTGTTAGCAGCAGCTTCTCTTTGTGACTCCCTTTCTATACTAATGTTCTGACCAGGCACTTGTGGCCAAATATGGTCGGCGTGCCTTCTCCACACTGTGCCATTGTCCAATTGGACCCTGTATGACACTGGACCTGTTTGCTCTAAGAACTCACCTCCACCCCAAGGGGATCAGGGTGCGTAATTCCGATAATGGACAGGTTGCCCGACTACAAAACCCTTTGCATTGGCAATGTCAATGTTGAGACCCCTGTCCTCTAAACGGTGGGGATCTAAACGGTCCAAGAATGTGGACAACTTTCTCTTCATTAACAGATCGGCTGGCAAAAGCCCTGACGCCAGGGGGGTGATTCTGTTGGACAGTAAGAACTGGCATAGCTATAATTCTAGGTCTCCATCCCCCATGCGCTTAAGCGCGTCCTTGACAGTTCGGACCTGTCTCTCGATCTGTCTGTTTGTGACGGGGTGGAAAGGTGCGGCAGTAATATGCCTGATACAGCAAAGAAAATCTTGAAAACCTACTGACATGAAGGTCGATGCGTTGTCTGACATGACGATGTCGGGTAAACCAAAATTACAAAACACTCACCTTAACTTGCGAATCGTTACTGCAGAGGAAGTCTCGGACACAGGGATTACTTTCAACCATTTGGAATAGGAATCTACAATAAGCAGAAATGCGGCTCCCCTGAGGGGACCTGTGAAGTCGATGTAGACTTGCGACCAGGGACCTCTGGCGGTGTCCCACTCTCTGCTGGGAAGAAATGTCTCCTCCGGCCAGGAGGTTTGACATTCCCTACAATGCCTGACCCATGCCTCGATGTCGAGGTCTAATCTGGGCCACCAGAAGTAACTGTGCTAGCGATTTGTCCGGACAATCCCCGGGTGAATAACATGTAGTGTACGAAGAACCTTGTTCTGTAGCACTGACAGACTGACCACTCTGTGCCCCCATACCAAGCAACCTCGCTCTAAGGATAGTTTGTTACGTTTACTGTAAAACACCTTGAACTCGTCAGAGACCGGTGGCGATGGCCATACTTTCTGAACCCATATTGAAATCTTTGACAAGAGGGGATCTTTCCTTGTCTCAACCGCAATGTTCGCGGCGGACACTGGTGGGGAGTCTAATACCTCTAACATGAGGACCTGATGGTCCATTTCAATCTTGTCCACAGTCGCTACTGGGGAACTGGACAGTGCGTCTGCATTACTAATATTGGCACCTGGGCGATGCTGTAGGTCAAACTGGTATGCCTGTAGGAACATCACCCAGCGCAGCATATATGGCGAGAGAATTTGTGGTGTAGGTTTGTGTGGCACGAAAATGCCTAGCAATGGCTTGTGATCAGTGACGATCATGAAAGCCCTCCCGTAGATGAAATCATGAAATTTCTTAGTGCCGGCAATTATCGCCAATGCCTCTCTATCGATCTGAGCATAATTTTTCTCAGCCACAGTCAAAGACTTGGAATAATAAGTGACAGGTGCTTCTATCTCTCCCCCCAGGTTGTGGCAGAGCACAGCCCCTAACCCCCCCAGGCGAGGCATCACACACTAGGATAAGGGGTTTCTGGGGGTCAAAATGCGTAAGGACAGCATCTGACGTTAAGAGTTTCTTGACCTCATGGAATGCTTTGTCCTGAGAAGGACCCCACCACCAAACAGTTTGTTTCTTTAGTAACTGGTGCAGTGATTAGGCTACAGTGGCCTTTCAAGGTAGGAATGAATGATAGAAGTTCAGGAGCCCCCAAAAGGCCTGCAGTTCTGTTTTTGAAGTCAAATGGGGAGTGTCCCACATAGCTTTCACTTTGGTGTCAGAGGGCTTGACACCTTCCCGCGCAAAAAAAAAACAAAACAAAACCTTTCTTTCTTTATACGTATCCCTGTAGTTTGAAATCACTCCAACACCTTACTTAGTTTGGACGCAAGGTCCACCCTGTCCTCCCTGGCAATAAGGACATCATCGAAATAAGGCAGCACCCCTGGGAGCCCCTTCAGCAACCTTTCAACCAGGGCCTGGAAAATGCCAGGAGCAGCATTGACACTGAATTGTAAATGCTTAACACGGAATGCACCCCTATGGGTGGTGATGGTTTGACACAATGCGGACTCGGGGTGACAGGCAATTGTTGATATGCCTGAGCTAAGTCTAGTTTAGCAAAACACTTTCCATCATGGAGGGTGGCTAGTAGGTGGCTGACCACCGGAACAGGATACGAATTGGTGCGGATAGCTTTATTAATTGTGCATTTATAGTCCGCACAGATGCGGATGTCCCCGTTGGCTGTCCCCGTTGGTCTTGAGTGCGTTGACAATTATTTATTTATTTAAATTTCTATACCGCTTTTTTCATCCCAATGGGTGACTCAAAACGGTTTACAACATTCACAGTAACCAATAACAAAGTACAATGTAAGTAAAGAGGAATAATACAAATAAGTTACAGTAGAATCTCCACAATTACAAATGAGTTACAATTACAATAGAACTCTCCACAATATGGCAAATTCTACAATATTAAAGATACAAAATTACAAAGTCTAATACAAATCCTAACACAATACAAATTAGCATTTAAATACCAAATAGTACCCTCGGCTGCTACAAGTCCAAGACGGAGCCCAAAAAACTCAGCCGTCCATGGCGGAGTTCAGTGGCTCAAAATGCCCCAGCTGGAGAGGATGTCCCACCACACAGCAGCTGTGCTCCAGCAACAGCTGTGCTCCCAACCTCCTGACTAGGGCAAGTCAGCAGAGGGAGCCGACAGTGTTGCGGCAGCTTGGCGGCGGCTCTTTTGTAGCCCCACGGTGGGAACCCAGGGCAGCTGTGGGATGTCCCCCCCCCTGACCATGGGAATCTCCCACGGAGTGGAGTCCACCGGCTCTAGGATGCCCTGAGAAACCAGTTTATCAAGTTCTGCATCAATGCTGTCTTTGAGCGCAAAGGGCACCCATCAAGGCTTCATGTGAATGGGCTGGACATTTGGATCCAGCACGATGTTAACAGGGGGCTCTTTGAATGTACCCAGTCTCGCACAAAAAACATCAGGGTAGCGTTCACATGCAGCTTGAATGGGGTCAGCCTGAACCCCATTAATCCCAGAAAATGCAATTCCCAGGGGCCCAAACCACTGTACCGACCTTCACCACTACCAGAGGAAGTTTCACTGAAATGCCTTTGAAGCACATGTCTAATGTGTCGATCCCTAGGACAGGAATGTGCTGGCCTTGCACATCGCTCAACAGGACCTGGAGAGCCCGCAACTTCAGACGGGCAGTAGGAGGGATTTGTAGGAATTCTTTCTGTGAAATAATAGAGTACGACGTACCCGAGTCGATTTCCATCTTGATGGGGCACCCTTGTAGACAGATGTCGCCGACGAACCTTTCGGACACTGCCTGGACACCGGTAGATGCTCTCTGCCTTGTGCAGACCTTGGAAATTGGGTGCTCCTGCCAGTGACGACCCTTGTTACCCAGATGACCCTCTGACCATTGACGGCACACTTTCGTAATGTGCCCCTTTCCTACTGCACTTGTGGCACTCTGCGGTCTTGAAAGGACATTGGGCGCATAAATGTCTGCTCCCACAGCCATGAACACGGAGCGAAGAAGCACTTGAAAGTCTTGGCAGGCTTCTGACGAACTTTGCCTATGTTGTCCCCCTCTTCGCTGTCATCTGAGGATGACAATGAACTAGATCAGCGTTGCTTTTGGATGGTTGATTCTTTTTGGGCAGGAACAGCTGGCCTGGACTGGAAGAATTTCACCCCAGCATCCACAGATTCTGATGCCAGGGCTTCGTTTAGGACTTGGGCAAAAGTCAATGTGTCCCTTTTTACCAGCCTACGCTGGGCTGCCTCGTCTCTTAGGCCCAGGAAAAGTCTGTCCCAGAGAGCCTCGTCCAAGTTGTGCCACTGGCATGGCATGGCAGCATGGTGGAGGGCCACAGCATAATCGGTTACCGATTCTCCCACCTTCTGGTCCCGTTGGTAAAATGCCAGTCTCGCTGGGAAAATGGAAACTTTCGGCCTGAACTGGTTCTGGAGGATGGCAAGGATGTCCATCAGTGGGATGTCCTTCAGGGCCCGTGGCAGCAGCAGGTGCACGATCAGCTCCAGCATGAGCAACCTGCAACAGGCCAGGAAGGATGACTTCTGCCGTTCATCCACCTTGACCTTCTCCGCAACTACAAAGTTTTTGAACTGGATCTCGTACATGGTCCACTTCTCTGGGTTGGAGATGTTGAACGGCTCGATGGAGAACGTGGCTGCGGCTGCCATCCCACCTTCATTGCCAATGTTGAGTCTGGAACAAGAAGTATTCTAACCCAGCAGGATTGGGTTAAACTCAGTGATTCTTTATTCAGCTCATACTTTGGACTGGGGACAATGTACAGGGGTGGCTTCTATATACAGTGATTTGACCGTTACAGAACTAGATACATTTACGTGGGCTTCCGGAGGACAAACAAAGTTCAACATTTACCGTGCTGACATGTATTTGAATTTTGTGCCTTTTACAATGGCGCGCTTCTGTGCTTTATTTTCGGCGTGGTTTTACTTTTGAAAAGGAATTAAGCTTTGGACACAACAGCGCCCCTAGTGGCTGAGATGGTAATGACAGGCATCCCCACACCCCTTTTTAAGCTCTTCTCTGAGGCACATTCACAACTAAGCAGAGAAACAGGGGGGACCAAACGGTGTGTATAAGCAGAGCAGGAAAGCCGCTTGGAGAAGGCACAAGTAGTGATTCTAAAAGGTTTATTCACATCCAAATAATGCAAGTCAAATATTCATAAAGCAAATCCGAATGCCTTCCAGTAAACTGGAATTTTCAAAGGGAAATTTTCCTCAGGAATCTACAAATGATGAACAATAACAACTCATAGTTATAAGGACAAAGTAACAACCAATATATACATATATACAGAGTGGACACTATATACAATATAACAATCTCGGTTTCATTAAACAGTAAGACCACATGAAACATCATAATTACCTGTAAAGGTAAAGGTTTCCCTTGCTCGAAAGCCAGTCGTATCCGACTCTAGGGTGCAGTGCTCATCTCTGTTTCTAAGCCGAAGAGCCAGCGTTGTCTGCTTCTGCAGACGTTTCCGTGGTCATGTGGCAGGCATGACTAGACACCGGAGCGCACGGAACGCTGTTACCTTCCCACCGAAGTGGTCCCTATTTATCTACTTGCAATTTCTTGCTTTCGAACTGCTAGGTTGGCAGGAGATAATTACCTGTATTACCTTAGAATATCCTCAAAGGTAAATAACATCGAGTCTTACTTTAAATTGTTTGAATTTATCCTTATTTTTCATCACATCCCTGACCTTATTTGTAGTTTCTTACAGTGTTGACAGACGTCAAAAGCAAAGACGTAGTCCAGTTACATATATAGCAAGTTACAAGTGAGAACAGCTGGGTAGTAATCAGTGAAATTATAAAAAACATGAGTAATCCATATCAGCATTCAGACCATGCGGGTATAAAGTATTAAAATGATAGATATAAAAACATTCCCGTTGTCTCAACATCTGTTCTATATTGCAACCAACAAAAGGGTCAGGTTTGTGACATTCCAAAATTACAAACTTAAAATCGCGATTGCTGTGTTTTGAGTCTATGAAGTGACTAACCAAAGGGGCTGCCATGTTACCATTCTAAGCTTGGAGCGGTGTTCCCCCGCCCTGGTTCTCATCTGCCGGGTGGTGAACCCGACATAGCCCAAGCCACATTTGCATAAGAGTAGATACACACAGTTGTAGGTTTTACAATTAGAGAAATGTTGTAATTTCAAAGTGAAGTTGCTGCTGGCTATCGATACCTCTTTAGTCTGCCAGGATTGGGGGCAAAATACGCAATCTTCACAATGGAAATGTCCCACAAGGGAGGGATGGGTAGAGCGCAATCGCGCTTCATGATCAGATGACGTGACCATTTGCCTAATATACTTGGTCTTCCTTAAGCCAATCATTGGTGTAAGTGAACAGTCTGGGAGATGTTGGACAATGTGCCAGTGCTTATTTATGATACCTCCATTTTTATCTGCCATGGGCGAATACTGAAAAGAACAATAAATTTTGTCTACATTAGTTCTAACTTTCTTGGAAAACAGTTGGTGTCTAGGTAAAACCCGTGCTTTATTAAAGTTAGACACTATCACCTGATCCGGGTAACCCTTTTGAAGCAAAAAGGTGCTAATCATCTTCGCAGAGGCTAAAAAGTCAGTCTCCGTGGACGAATTGCGCTTTGGTCTTAAGAACAGCCAAAAGGGTAAATTCTGTTTAAGATGACGTGGATGGTACGATGCGAAATTCAAATACGCGTTTCTATCTGTGGGTTTCCTGAAAAGCCTGACCCTGACATCATGTTGAGTGGCTATGTAAGTAGTTACATCTAGAAAAGGGATGGTGTTGCTGCTAGAGTTATGGGTGAATCACAGGTGAGGATTGAGGTTGTTAATCCAAGTGACAAAATCATCCACCAGTGCCAAATCATCCAAAATGAAAAACAAATCATCGATAAAAAGTTTATAAAATATAATATGGGGGGAAATGGATTCAAAGGTGAATTGAAAATAAACTCCTCTTCAAAACCAATCATATAAACATTAGCCAAACTCGGAGCCACAGAACTCCCCATAGCCACTCCGGAAATCTGCAAATAAAAGGTGCTCCCAAATCTAAAAAAATTATTGTCTAAAACTATATCCAAAAGATCTAACAGAAAGTGCGTTGGTGGGTGTGCGTCCAGTCTGGTGTCTAATAGTTTGTGAACCACCGTTCTAATATCATCCAATGGAATGTTGGTATACAGAGCTTGGACGTCGAGGGTGAGAAACCCACCTCCACTGTGACACAAAACCCTCCACCTGCGCAATGAAATCAGTGGTATTTTGTATATACGAAGACATGTTTTGAGAAAAGGGATTGATGAAGTAATCCAAATACTGAGAGATGGGTTCCAACAAAGAATTAATGGAAGCCATGGTGGGTCTTCCTGAGGTTAAACCATCTGGGGTCCTATCTTTATGAATTTTAGGTAACAGATGAAATAAAGGCACCTTCGGGTGTGGATTCAATAAAAAATCAAAAGTCCTATCCTGGATATATCTCATCACCAAACCTTCATGGAGCACCGTTCTGATAAGGGCCAAAATCTTATTAGTTGGATCCGTATCCAAAGTCCTATAATGTAAACCATTAGCCAATTGTTTCTGTGCCTCCCTAATGTAATCAACAGTATTCAGAATAACTTTACGCACATATAATATGTGCACATGAATATTTGACTTGCATTATTGGGATGTGAATACACCTTTTAGAATCACTACTTGTGCCTTCTCCAAGCGATGTTCACAACTAAAGCATGTGCCCCAGAGAAACCTCTTGCGAACAGCAGAAGGAAACAGATATTGCCCCTGCACTCTCCCAGTCCCAGCAGAAGCAAGTGGGGACTGCAGAAAATTGTTGCTGCCGCCACCTCCGCCTCCGCAGTAAGTGATGTCTTGCAATTTCCTGTGGTAAGGGCAGGGGGCGATTTTAACTTTTTAAAATGGTGGTGCCACCATTTTAAAATCTAAGCACACCAGGAAACCCCTTATGCAACTCGATTTTTGTGCGTAAATCGGGATGTGATTTATGCAAAAAAACAACAACCCTTACGTAAGTCAACTTTCACGTAAGTAGAGGCATACGTAATTTGGGGTTTTACTGTAGTGTGAGAGGAGAAGGAGGGGATAAGTGAAGATGGAAATTATTTTTAGTGCTGAATTATAGAAATCAAGTTTGAGTTTTGTGAAAAGCTGAGAAAAACACATTACATGCCAACAATTAAATTTAGGTTAAGAAAAACCATAAGAAAGCCTTCCATTTCTTGCTTGTTGAGGCTTTCTGATGTTTTTCTGTGCATCTGGTGTTCAGAGGTATACTTCCCTTGAGCATAGAAACATCATTTAAGGAGACTCGTTTTTTAAGCCAACATGGTACTGAACCCAACAAGGATGTAATTTATAACTTTTAGTGCTCACCCTGTTTCTAATGAACAAGCAGGTGGACTTCTATGGCAGTGGTTCCCAATCTTTTTATGCCACGGACCTGACCATACACCCCAGAAAGCTGAGTGGGCTAGACCACACACCCTGGAAATGGAAGTAAATGTGCCTGCTTCCACATTTATGACAGCAGCGGGTACTTTTACAGCTGACGTAACCTTGCTTATGCATACACGGATGCATTTTATGGCTGTTGTAAATGCGTCTGCTTCTACTTCCAGGTGCGGCAGCAGCGGTTGGCCACATGAAATGGTGCCACGGGTCAGGTGTGGCCTGTGGGCTGTAGGTTGGGAGCCCCAGTTTTATATGAATGAATTTTGCTAAATGTATTCTCCGCATTGTACTCATACGAAATGCCACTCAATAGAAATCTAGTCATCCAGGTAGTATGTTGTTGAATTGTTAATCCCATCCCATGTCCCAACTGAATTGCATGTAGTGAGGTTCATAGCTTAAGACAGCTGTGAAGAAAGTGCCAAGAGAAGCTTTATTTGTGCTTTGCATAATATTTTCAATATACAGTGAAAAGAATTGGCCACTTGAGGGAGGGAAACGGCAACCATTTTCTGTATTTTCCAGCGCTGCACTAGTAAGAGTAATGTGTTAGTAACAAGCATGAAACAAGTTACTTTTACAGCTGAATATTGGTAGTGATAATTATCTGCTCCGTATTCAAAATATCTATTTATTTTATTTATTTGTTTGTTTCAACTTGTATTCCGCCCAATCACCAGAATAACTCAGGGCGGCTAACAAAGTATCACAGAGTATCACAGAGTATCACAGAGTATCACAAATGCATCAAAAACACAATATATCCCAATACAACCCACCACAGAAAAAGTTTGAAAGAACACCCAACAGGAAAATCTAAGGCTCGGCTAGCCAGGGGACAATGTCCGGCCCCCAGCCATGATGGCCAAGTCCCGACAATAGCATCCCCCCCAGCCATTGGTGGGGCTCAGGGTCCAGAAGTCCTCTGCCAAGGCGGCGGTGCATCTTCTCCACCCACAGCAACTGCGGCTTTTCAGCTCCGGCCGTGGGTGAGCCCTGGGGTTGGCAGAGAAATCCAGCATCTTCCCCACCCGTAGCGACGGCGGCTTGTAGTGAGCAACAGAAGGAGTTTCTTTTAAGCAATGTTCTGAACTTTGGGTTAGTGCAAATATTGTCTTCAGAAGTGAAATAGCAATAAACGGAAGGAAAATTAGTTAAGAAAAGGAAGGGGAAAAGGCTATTTTGGAAATCATTAAGACAGGAGTGGCCTTTTTGATACATTTTATTTGCCCAATGGGGTCTAACAAAATGTGAGTTAACACTGCTCTGCCCACTAAACCTAAGGTACAGTAGAACCCCATGTAACAAAAAAAACTCAGTTCCATGGAGCTTTTCGCTATACATTTTTTTTCATTATACAGATCACTATGGGCGATGTACCATATAACAAAAAAGTTCGTTATACGGATCGCTATTGGTGATACCCCATACGAGGAAAAAAATCCATTGTACAGGGTATTGCCAATAGTGATCCGTATAACAAACATTTTTTGTTTTTATATGGTACATTGCAAATAGCACATGAATGCTTCGTTGTACTGATTTTTCGTTATATGAAGCGTTCGTTATATGGGGTACCACTGTACTCCATACCTGTCAAGTTTTGGATTTGGAAATAAGAGAAATTTCCTGGCAAATAAGGGATACTTGACAGTTATGCTTATCCTGTGCTGCCCGCCAATGGCGGCAATAGGACATTGCAGTCTAATTAATAAGGGATGACGGCGGGAAAGAGGGTAAAATAAGGTTTTTCCCCAGCCAATAAGGGATACTTGACAGCTATGCTGTACTCTGAATAATTCACTCTGAGTATTTTTAATTAATATTAGGAAAATGAAAAGGGAGTGTTGGGAATTGCTCATTAATAATGCAAGATTCTATGTTTGTTCAGCCCAGGATAATTGTAAAGGGTTCCAAAGAGTAGTCTATTGCAGGGAAAACTAGAGAGAATATTGTGGCATCATACAGAGGTTTGTTGCAGCAAATATGCAGTAATATTGATATGCTTGCATGATATAGTGATCTTCCAGAATATTTGTATACTTAAATTCATAAACTCAGTAGTACAGGGCAAGGTTGAAGTTGATTTTAAGATTTCCAGATGCATTTTCTTAGCTTTTACTACAAACTTCCTGTACCTCTTTAGGAAAGAGCTCCAGGGATTTCACATTTCTAGACTATGAGGTAATTGAGCTATGTTAAATGGTATTCCAGTTTGCTTCTATATCCATATTCATCAGGTAAGTGTATCCCACTGGTTTTCTGCCAGTTCAGTGATGTCATGGAATTGTGTCTTGGATCCATGGCGACAATACTCACACATACTCTATTGTTACTAAGGTAGCATTCATGGAGATTTTATGTGAAGCTCTCACCTTTCTGGCCACTTCCTGGCATTTTGGTTTTTTATTATTTTTGAGAAATGTGTCACACTAAGAATGATAAACAAGATGAGGAACTGGATTAGGTAAGAGCAGTTTGCTTTAAACCTTTCCACACTCCTAATATCAAATCAACTTTTAACTTTGGGGGGGGGGGGGGAGCAGGCACCCAGTTCAACAATTAACTGTTGGTTATAGTCCAGGTAAGGAATTGCTTGCCATCTTTACCTCTAGAAAAAAGTTAGCAGGTTTCCTTGTCTGCTGGCATCAACTTAAAGGGCAGCATAATATAAATTCTCCTTAAATTTTCCACCACCACTGCTGTTGTTGAACTCTGCTAAATTTTTAAGTTTCTCTCAATATTACTCTGTAATTGACCTAAGGTTGCCTTTGTGTTTGTGGAGAAAACAAATGGAACCTGTTACTAAATTAGAGAAGACCTACAACTAGTGTATTTGAGCCATCTAAAGACAAATTGCTTGAATAAGATTTTGTACAGTACAGTATCTTTATTAGTCCATGGTTGAGTAGTTTTTGTTGTTTTTATACAAACCTGTCTCTACCCCTCAAATTCCATATAATTCATAGAGCTATAAATAAAACCAAAATGTGACAGTTCACATTTTAATGTCAGAAATTCTCACAAGCCAAGACACAAGGCTTGACCAACTGTGGACTAAACTAAGCATTAGTTTGAATCAAGAATTGAGGTTTGGCTGAGAGCAGAAATTATTCTTGGTCTTCATAGTGTAATACAGGTATACCACAATAGCATGCATAGGTTGCATACCCCTTGAACAGTAATCCTTCCAGTAGGGATAAGCTGATGATGTCACACCCTGATGCTGGGAACAGCTTTATTGCAAATACTGTTCCTTCGTGTGATCCAGCTGTAGGGAAACTACTTCACACCCTTGGGTTCTAGACATAGGAAGTGAAGCTGACTATCTGCAGTAGCTAGTAGACAGGATTCCTCTTCTAGAAATTTCTTAGCTTCATTCTATTACCTAAATGTCTAGTTTTCTGTATATTATTGTACATTTGTAAAAATCATGGTATAAACTATACTTTTTAATGCATATCTTATGTGTACTTTCTTCTAAAATATTATAATAGTACCTTAGCCTGAAGTATTCAAGTTTGCAAGAGTTCTACTCTTAAGTTGTAGGTCCTTCTCATGCTGTGTGCGCCCATCTCCGCACTACAGCATATCGGGCAACAAGGCTCTTGCTTCTGCAGCAATAAAGTTTTACGGGGTCAGGGTGCTATCCCAACACCCAACCCTCCTCCTTTCTCATCTGGGCTTGGAACCAGCTATGGTGGAGTTTCTATTCTTAAAGGTGGTCTAAAATAACTTTAAATACAGTAAATACAATAATTTACTTCTAGTATTTTATGGTGTTTCATGGCTAATCCTAGCCCAGTGATGGTGAACCTTGGCACTCCAGGTGTTCTGGAACTTCAATTCCCAGAAGCCCTGATCAGCAGGAGTGCTGACTTGGGCTTCTGGTAATTGCAGTCCAAGAACACCTGGAGCACCAAGGTTCATCATTGCCTTTGCAGGATTTTTATCCAATTCTCATAACTCTCTAGAACTTTAATGAGTTATTTACATGCTTTTCAAATGTATTTATTAAATAGGTAAAGGTCACCCTTGCTTGAAAGCCAGTCATATCCAGCTCTAGGGCTCAGTGCTCATCTATGTTTCATAACCAAAGATCACTTGTATAACACTAAAACAAAATAAAGCAGATGAATATTGACATACTAACAAAACATATACCTATACCATATATTTTCTTAAGTGTATGTTGAGCTTCGTCTCCTGGGATAAGAAGTTGGTATATTATACCTGTCATGCCTTGAGATTTTATTTTCCCCTTCCTTGCTTCTGCTATCAAGTTTTCAAATGGTGTTGTTGAAGTCCTTTCCCAATTTAATTTTCCTAAGGATTGATCCCATCCCTCCATTTGCATTACTTGTATCCATTTTAAACTTAATTTATTATATATTTCTTTTCTTTTTTTGTATGTGTCACAGTTTCTAATCCAGTCTATGCTTAAAAGCGTTTTATTTTGGTTTAAGGTATTTCTTATTTCCTCTGTTGGCGTTAATGGGCAATTCTGAATATCTAAAATTTGCGTTAAAAGGTGATTGATTCAGGGCTAACTTACTTTTTATTCCTTTCCATACACTGTATATGTTTTTAAGAGAAAAAATATTAATTTTTAATTTCTTGCTTGTTTGCATTAGGAAAATCCCTTTCTTAGCTTTTAAAACTCCATATGTTCAGTTTCATGTGAAGTTTTGTATTGACGAATCATCAAATTTATAATCCTCTTTAAATGAAAAGATTGATAATAAAATGTGACATTAGGTATGTTTAATCCTCCATGTTTATTTTTTTGTACCATAATCCTTTACTGATTCTCGCCTTTTTTCCATTATTGCAAATTTCATTTATCAAATTTTGCCAGCTACGAAGTTCCGATTGTTTAATTTTGATTGGAATATTCTCAAATTAAAAGTTTAATTTTGGCATGATTTTCATTTTACAGATGTTTATCCTCCCAAACCATGATACATTTGTCCGTTTTATTCGGTCAATTAATGGATTTAGATCCTTTCTTAGTTTATTGAAGTTAATCTTATATAGTTCCTTTATATCCTCCATAACATATATTCCTAAATATTTTAATTTATCCTTTATTATAATATTATATTTTCCTGTAATCTCTCTTTTTTCCACCTGAGATAAATCACACACAAAGGCTTCTGTTTTAGTCCAATTAATCTTTAATCCTGTGGCTTTTTCAAAAATATTTAAATGTGATTGAATTTTTTTAATATTGTCCAAGGGATCCTTAATCATTAACAAGGTATTGTCTGCAAATAGACTTATTTTTTATTTCCTACTCCTCATATTTCATCATTCTGTCTTATTTCGTTTGCAAGTAATTCCATAGCTAAAATAAATAGCGATGGGGATAATGGACATCCTTGCCTCGTCCCTGCGTGGATATTAATTTCTTTACTCAGCCAGTTATTTAATTTGACCTTAGTCTTACATTCTTTATATAATTGATCAATTACATGTCTAAATTTGGGGCCAAATTGTAATTTTTTACATATGCCTTTTATTGTTTTCCATTGTACCGAATCAAAAGCCTTATAGATGTCTAATGCCAGAACACAATTTTTTTGCTTATTTTTTTTTGTCAATAATATTAACTAATTTACTTATTAATTTACTCATTTGCCTGCCTTTGACAAATCCTGTCTGGTCATCTATGATATACTGATTTAAAAATTTGTTGAGCCTATTATTCATTATTGATGTAAAAAAATTTGCGTCCTGATTTAACAGTAAGATCGGCCTATATCTGTTTTCTCTTTGTCTTTGTCCGGTTTAGGGATTAACGTTATAATTGAATAGCTCCAAGATTTTGGGATTTCCCCTCCTTCAAGTATATAATTATACAATTTTTTAAGTTTAGGTATCAGCACATCCTTACATTCTTTATAAAATTCTGACGGAAGGCCGTCTTCTCCAGGCATCTTATCTTTTTTTAAATTCTTAATTACTTCTTCAATTTTTTTATCCTTTATATCTTGCTCCATTAACTTTATATGTTCTTCTTTTATTTGTAGTGTCAAATTTTTATTTAAATAATCTCCTAGTAAATTATCATCGATTTTACATTATTTATATAAGTCCACATAAAATTCTTCAGCTATTGTTAATTTAGCCTCATTTTTGTGTTGTCTAATGCCCTTCTTATCTATTAGCATCTCTATTTGTCCTCTATTTGTTACTTTTTTTGCCTCACTTTTTTGCTATATTTTTCATATCTCTGTTATTAAATTCGAAATCATTTCTTTTTAAATATGCCATGGCTTTTCTAACCGTTTCCATCTCTATAGCTATTGTTTCCTTTCTTAATGTTTGCAACTTATTCCAAATTACTTCATTCCCCGTCTCCGCATTTTTTTAATTCTTTAATATCCTGATCTCTTTTAATTGCTTGTTTATTCAGTTCTCTTTCATATATAGCTTTTTCTTGTATATAGTCTCCTCTTATCACAGCCTTCATTGCATCCCATAAGATATTTAATTTCACTTCCCCGTTATCATTATTTTCCCAATTGGTTACCCAATTGTTTATTAGTCTTTTTAAAATCTTTTCATTGTATAGTAATTTTGTATCCATTCTCCATGTTCTATTTTGACATATTTTGTTTATTAATTGGATTTTTAATGTAATCATTGTATGATCTGAAAATTTGAAATTCCCAATCTTGAAATCTTCTAATTTTTGAAGCATATTTTCTGACACAAAAAAGTAATCTAATCTAGAGTATGAGTTATATTTTGCTGGAAAAGGTATATGCTCTTTCTTTACCTTTTAATGATCTCCACGCGTCTTTTAAGTCCTAACTTCCCATTCCATTTATCTATCAATTTATGTTGAATCTTCCTATTTGTATGCTTTAATGTATCTAATTCCGACCTAGTTAAATTAAAATCTCCCCCTATAATTAAATTTGCTGATCTTTCTTCTTCTAGGGTATCAATGGCTATAATTATGGATACCTAAGGACAACCTCCGGGTTGGAGAGATAGGCAGGATATCTCTCAATGCCATTTTTAGGGAATCCTAAGCAGGTGAAGGCATCTGCTTGGGAATAATACCCTGAAGCAAATGGTGAGCCACTGAGTGAGACAGAATGCTGGACTTGATATCTCCGCGATCTCAAGTCAGGCAAACCTCTTATTCAGTTTATCCAAATGCTGTCACTTTCTGGGCTTTTTACATAAAAATTTTAAGTCCGATTTGAGTATTCAAACCCCTCTTTTTACCGCTCTTAATGGCTCACCCTTCGGAACGAACGAAAAAAGCTGCCGTTCAACTCGCCATGATGCCACGCCCCCCCCCAGGTGCCAGTTTTGATAACATATTTACTGATGGGGAAAATCAGGCAATAGGTAATGTAGAGCTATGTAATTCTATGTACCACATATCTCTCAAAATAGAGGGAGAAACACCTTCAATTTATGAGAAAGAAAGGTTGCTTATACTTCATGATGTATAGCTCGAAGCCAGTCCATATTGGACTATGTACTTTCCAAAAGCTTAATATGTCTAATAACTTGCCATCTGGAGATTATGGCCCCAGAGTATATGAATTGACCACCTGCTGGTGGAGATGAACTTCCGTTCCACAAGATAAAGAATCATCCATTCTCTCCCCCCCATTAGGTTATGGACTGAAATGCAATTTGTTGATTTAGATTTTTTGTTTCAGAAGTAGTGTTGTGGTGATATACACTTTTCCTTTGTACCCTGTTTCTAGCCAAAGTTTCTTACTTTCCTGCTGTTTGCCCTCATCTTTGAGTTTGCTAAATACTGTGTTCAGCTGATTCCTCTTCATCCTTGAATGCACTGTGAAAGTGTCGGCTGGATATAGTCTGCACATGAATGAAGCAGTGTGGCTTGATTGTCAGTGTTAGTTTAAAGGACATCTTATCTTTGCAGAAAGTTAATGTGCTTGATATTAAATAGTAAAGTCAGTTACCCAAGAGTCTAATAAAATTTAAATTAAGTACTGTACTTTATAAACTCTGTAATACAACATATACTGTTTCAAGAAATTATCCAGGCTAGTTGACCTTCCTTGGAATTTCCTCCTTTGCAATTATGTTTAAAGTGCTAATAAAGATCACTTTGAACTCCATCATGTCCACATGGTCTCCCAGGACATGGTTCAACAATTGTGTGAAGGTCCTGTGTGAACTTCCAGCTAGATAATAACTCCCTTGCACAAAAATAACAAGGCTACAATGAAACAATTGCTGGCAGAGTGTGTTGCCTGCCTAGACTGAATAGTAAAAGGAGGCTTGTGTGCCTTCTGGAATGTGTGGAGTGGGAAAGTACTTAACCTTCACATGCAATGATGCTCCTAAATTATATCACCCAGTTTGAGTCACTATAAAAACATCATATATTTGAAGACTTGTCCTTCAGAACCATAATTCTCATGTTTATATGCAGGTCTGTTGAATGGCTGTGTGAACTCTGTAGTTCAGTGCAGTGCATTTTTGTTGTTCAGTCGCACAGTCAATTCCGACCCTTTGCGACCCAATGGACCATTGTCCTCTATGCACCTCTGTTCTCCACCATCCTCCTCAACCCACCTAGCTCTGTTCCCATTGTGTCTACAATTCCATCTAGACATCTCATCTTTGGCCGCCCCCTTCTTTTGCCCTCTACCTTTCCCAGCATCAAGGCTTTCTCAAGTGAATCCTCTCTTCTCATTTGATGTCCAAAGTACTTCAGCCTCATCTTTACTATTTGATCTTCTAAGGAGCAGTCAGGGTTGATTTCTTCTAGGTTTGACCGATTTGTTCTCTTTGCTGTCCAGCGAATAATGTGAATCTAGATCAGTGTTTCCCAACCTTTGGTTTTTGGACTTCAATTCCCAGAAGCCGAAGTCAATTCCCCAAAGCACTGATCAGCCAATGTACTGATTTAGGCTTCTGGAAATTGAAGTACCCCTGTGGGGTGTGAGTCCCACATTGGGAACCACTGATCTAGACTGAGAGAAGGTTGTTATGAAGCTTTTGATTTTTAAAAAAATAAGTTATGCATTTAAAAAAAGTTAGAAGAAAGTTTATATTTCTGCATAAAATTGGAAGCCACACTGTTTTCATAGACCCTAACACAGAAATTAAACTGCATGCCTGGTTCTCCAGATTATCTCTCTTGTTTCTAGTCACAAAAGGAGCCGTGTTTTTTGCTCAGCTCCTCAAGAATTGGAATTGTACAACAAAATCAATTAGAGATTGCCTTTATAAACATTTGTTGGAGATTCTGCCTTTAACTTTCTTTCCAGATATGTCCTAGCTCATCAGGAAGAAAAAGGAAAGTGTACTGCCTGACCTCAGGGTTTAGCTACATACTTGTTGATTAATGGATATAATTGATAACAATGCATCACTTTTTACTGATCCCATTGATTAATCACCCTATTACATATAGCACATCTAGTAATTCATGTAATGTTTTCTGAGGTAATAAATTTACTGTTCTAAATCTACCTATAAAATGGTGCGTTAACCGTTGGAATGTGACAACGGATGTTGCACCAGGCCCCACTAGCCCCGTCCGAGCCTCCGTTCACTTGCCCGAACGGGGTTCGCAGGTAACTGTCGGGTTGAAATGTTCGACCCGGGGGCAGGAGCCCCCCAGTCGCAAACAAAAAAAAAGGGAACCTCAATTCCCAAAGTTCCTTTCACCGCGCCGCGCCAGAGCCAATCAGGCTGAGCGGCGCGGCAAAAGGAACGTTCGGAAACACGCCTCAGCCAATCAAAAAAAAAGCCGCAAAAGAAAAACCGCAGCAGAAAGAAAACACGCACAGCCAAAACTACAAGCCCCAGCGTCCTGCGTGCCATTAGCGCGCAGAATGCTGAGGCGGCCGGCAGGCGAAAAATAAAAGTTAAAAAAAAGCCCTCCACCACTGCCATTCTTCCCCACGGGCGAGCCAGCATGGCCCGTGGGGAAAAAAAATAACCCCCCCCCGCCGCCGCTGCCCTTCCGTTCGAAGGGCAAGCCGGCGCGCGAAAAACACAAGTAAAAACAAAAACACCCCGCAACTGCCCTTCTTCACCACGGGCCAAGCAAGTATGGCCCGTGGGAAAAAAAAAGTAAACTCCCAGCCGCCGCTGCCCTTCCGTTCGAAGGGCCAGCTGGTGCGCCAAAAATAAAAGCAACCCCCCCACAACTGCCCTTCTACCCAATGGGCCAGCCAGTATGGCCCGCGGGAAAAAATGAAACCCCCCACCGCCGCTGCCCTTCCTTCCCACGGGCCAGCCAGTATGGCCCGTGGAAAAGAAAGCACCACCACCCCGCAAATGCCCTTCCTTCCCATGGGCCAGCCAGCATGGCCCGTGGGAAAGAAAGCCTCCCCGCAATTGCCCTTCCTTCCCACGGGCCAGCCAGCATGGCCCGTGAGAAAGAAAGCCACCCCCCACTGAAAAAAACCACACAAAAACACAAACCAAAAACATTCAAAAACACACAAAAATCCAAAAATAACACTCAAACACAGCCAAAAATAAACAAGACAAAAACACACAGACACCCCCCCCAAAAAAAAAATCCCCCCCCATCTCCAACCCCCCCCCAGAGAACTTACCAAAAGACGTCTTCCTTCTATGAGAACCGGAACTCAAATGAGAAAAAGGAAACTTACCGGAAGCGACACCCAGAGGACAGAAGAGAACAATTGTAAAGAGAGGCACAAAAGCTCACCACCCCCACCCAGAGGCCAAAAGAGAAAAAACATTCAAAAATATTTAAAATAATAAGATTAATTCCAAATTTAATCAAATAAGTTATAAAAACATTCAAAAATAAACACACTAATCTCAAAAATTACCCAAAAAACCCCCACTTTTTCTCCAAACAACCAAAACAAAAAAAATGAGTTAAAATAAACATTTAAAAAAACAAAATTAAATTTTAAACTGAATAATATTAAATTAAATTAAATTAATTAAAATTTTTTAAAAATTGCATAAACATAAAAAACACGTTCAAAAACCAAATTAAGGAGCCCGGCACTGAGGAAGCCAGCACGCAAAAAAAAAAAACACACCGCACTGGGAGCGCAAGTCCGCCGCAGGCGGACGAAGCGCCTCGAAGCCACAAAATCAAAAAACCTTACACCACCATTTAAAACAGCCCATCACCATTAGTTCAAGAAAAAAAAACGAAACCCTTTAGTATCCAACACAATTTTAAAAAGCTCGGCACCGCCGGGCAAAATATGCTAGTATTACTCTAAAACTATGCAATTAATATTTATAGAAGGTGTTATAAATAAATAAATATTATTTTACATTTTAAAACTGCCACTGATCTTCAAAATAGCATTGGGATAGAACTAATATTTATTTACTCATAAGTAGTTATTTAGACATCTTACTGTGGGGCCAGAGGCTGGGAGTTCGATTCTCCTCTGTACCTCTTTGGAACAGACTCAGCCTGTGTGGCCTTTGGCAAAGCTATGCAGATCTAGGGTGCCCTTAGAAGAAGAGATTGGTAAACCACTTCTGTTTATTCTTTACCTAGAAAACCCTGGAAAGGGTCACCATAAGTTGGAATCAACTTGTTGGCAGATTAGTACCAGTTCCTGACAATATAAAATTGTTCATCTATACCGGGGTTACCAACTTTTTTATGCCATGGACCTGACCATGCCCTACCCTGACAGTTGAGCAGACCGGACCACACCCCTGGAAGTGGGCACATTTACGGCTGTCATAAATGCAGCCATTTCCGCATTTACGACAGTTGAGGATGCATTTACAAATGTGCGTGTGCATTTCACGGCTGACGTAAATGTGTCCACTTCCAGGATGTGGTGTTGTCAGCGTGGGCCACATGAAATGATGCTGCGGACCGGGTCCAGGCTGTGTGTTGGGAACCCCTGATCTATGCAGATGACACAGCAATGGGCGTACAAGGCTCAAGCTTTGATGACGTAGCTGGAAATCTTACTGGAGCACTCAAAGCATTAGGACAGTATTACAACATCAACCATTGGAAACCTAATCTAAGCAAGATTCAAGTACTATATGTGCTTTCCACCTTTGAAACCAAGTGGCAAGGGTGGAGTTGGTTGTTAAATGGCAGTGGAACAGATTACAGCATTGTTCAGCATCAAAATACCTCGGTGTGATACTTGACAGGATGCTCTCTTTTAGGCAGCACTGAATACCAAAGCCAAAGTTAGTACAAGGAACAACATCATCAGGAAACTCACATACTATAAATAGGGAACTCAACCATCCATGCTACGTACATCAGCTTTGACCCTGAGCATCTCTGCAGCAGAGTATGCTGCTCCAGTATGGAGTGCATCCACACACGCAAAACAAGTTGACATCGCTGTTAATGAAGCTATGCATATAGTGACAGGATGTCTCAAACCTACACCAGTTGAGAAAATATATCCTTGAAAAAGATAAGGAGAGAAGTAGCAGTGGGCATTGAGAGAACTAAGCAAGAGAATGACCCTTGACACCCTCTGAATGGATATGAGCCTCAAGTCTGCAGGCTCAGATCGAGGAAGAGCTTTATGGTAAGAACAAACATTCCTGAGGGTACACAAGAGCAAAACCAAATTAGAAAATGAAGGAAGGTGCTCATTGGACAAAGAACAACATTAAAGGACGATATAGCTGAGGAACTCAACCTCCCCTAAGTAACTTAGAGGATTCTGAATAGGCTGAGGGTTGGACTCCCTAAATGTAAGACCCACATGCTCAAGTGGGGTCTGCTATGTGAATGTGGAGAGATACAGAACCCAGCTCATTTACTGTTCTGCCAAGTATTGCCAGAAACCCACAAGGACTTACGTTTGGCTGATGACAAAGCCAAGAAAGTGGCTTCATTTTGGCAGTCCAAGGTTTGATTGGGACATGAAAGAGAGAGAGCAGTAGTAATATGTTACTATGGTTTTTCATAATTAAGTCCTGTTTGTATGCATTTATATATAGAAAATGTATTAAATATAAATGATAAACTTAATTTTAGTGACAGAGATTCTAACTCAATTTTCCTCTTTGTGATTTATTTTAAAACATACATTAATTTATTTATTCAACCTTCTCTGACAGAAATATTGTTTCAATATAGATGGGACACTTTTTCAATTTGTTTTCAAGGCTTTCCTGATTGGAAGTTCCTGGCACTTTTATGTGCATTTGTAATTAATACCATCAAAATGAAATGAATCTTCTCAGTATGCTGCAAGAGGGGGAAGAGAGCTAAAGAGTGGGGAAATGGTTGTATATTTTGAGAACTTCAGCAGGATGACAAGCAGGGCTCCCCTACTCCCTCCAGTATCTGGTATAAACAGAGCCACTGCGGAAGGAGCTAAACAGAAGATGGCTCAGCTGTTCAGTGAGGCAGGCATACAACTTCTTTCTTTCCTTTTAAAATAACCAGACAGAATGGAGATTCCAGCTGCTTCTAGTTTTAAGGAAACGAAAAAAGTCAGTACATTTGTCTATGTGTATGTGAGCCAAAGTGACTGAACAAATGAAATTTTCATTAAGTGTTTTGCTTATTATGTCCCTATGAATTCATAGTGGCAACCAAGATGTGGACACAAAGGATGACCACAACTAGCATTTCAAGTTTCCTTGGATGCACATTCAGCATTATCTCTGTTGACATGACTTGAAACTATGCAAAAATGTTTTGTCCCTGTCTTCATGATTTTGGGAATAACGTACCTCTGGCAACATGAAAGGTCAGAATTGCAGGCATGTTAACTTTCCGAAACCACCAAGCCTTCCTATGTAATTATTTGATTTATTTTAAATTATTACTGCACTCAGTAAGTGCTTGTAGCAATATAAAGCAAAAACATAAATAAAGGTTAAGGTCTCTCTTGCTTTAAAGCCAGTTGTAGCCAACTCTAGGCTGTGGCGCTCATCTCCAATTACAGCCAAAGAGCCAGCGATGTCTGCATCTGCAGACATTTCTGTGGTTATGTGACAGGCATGATTAGACATTGGACTACACAAATGCTGTTACCTTTCCTGCTGAAGCACTACCTATTCATCTACTTGCAATTTCTTGCTTTTGAACTGCTAGGTTGGCAGCTGGGACCGTACCTGTCAAGTATCCTGTATTGGCTGGGATTTCCCATTTTTCTGCACTCGTTTCTCCCCTTTCCTGCCGCCGCCCCGTATTTGAATGGCGGGGAAAGGGCTTACTGCACATGCTTGGCCACATTGTGCATGCGCAAATGGATTAGTGTGCATGCGCAACCATGGTGCGCATGTGCAAACGGGTTATTTTTGCAGAGCCGCGCTTGACGGGTATGGCTGGGATGGATCATGGTCGCTTACTCCGCCATGCAGCACTCAGATCTCAAACTCCTGACCTGCCAACCTTCTAGTCATCAAACTTAGTGTCTTAACCATAACCTACGTTTCAAACTACAGAAACAAAAACCAAATCTGGGTAAAAAATGTAAGTCAAAATAAAATAGGGAAGCTGCATACAGTTGAGAAATGGCATCACACTGATTGAAAGCCTGGTGGAACATTATGGTTCTTGCCACCTTTCTATTGGGTAATAATGGAGAAGTCAAGATAAGCTTTCTAAAAAGAGCTCTACAGCTCAGGTACCTGTACAGGGATCTGAGATACTATATCAGAGCTTGTAAAAGAACCACAAATTAACTATAAACCCTCCCCTACTGCATGCAATGTGATACTTCTTGTCTAACTCCTTGAAATAAATCTTAAAAGAATTTATTTCTTGCCCAGCCTTCCTTCCCATACTGTTGTATGTGTGTATCATTAAAGGACTTGGGGGTTACTTAACCATCATTTCAAGTCAGTGACAGGGAGGGGGAATGAAACACTTAATGTTGAATGTTTAGAGGTGAAAGTGGCCCCCAAACTGAGACAATATCTGTTTTAACAGCCCCATTATTTTGTGCTAATGCATTTAGTGCATGTATGTACTGAATGTAAGCTCTAAGACTTAGACTTGAGACACAACTCTATAGTTAATAATTAAAGAATATTGCCTCTGATACCCTCCCACTGATTACCGAGGGGTGTCTTGTTTCTTGTGGAGTTCCTCCTGTCATGCACTCTAAATTTTACCTCCAGTAAAAATGTTAGACATCCCTCCCTGTAACAAGCAAACATCCACTTAGGTGAACATTGTATTTCTGACACTGAGTAGTCTGAGCCTTCTGAAAAGCTCACTTAAGGGGCTGTGCATACTGCAGCGTTTCCTTGTTTGTTGGTAGTATTCTGTATTCAGAGTTAGGTTTCCTCAGAGTTTGAATGTTCCCTGATACTCCTTAGCACTCTTCATATATAATGTGTGACATAACAATGGAAAGCGAATGGCTGTCTTTGCTACCCTGTTTCCCCGAATATAGGGCCTCCTCCCATAATAGGACACCCCCCCCCTTTTCCCCCTGCCTTTGAAATATAAGGCCCCATCCAAAAATAAGACCTCCTTACCTCCTGGCTGTAAGGCGGCCGGCGTGGCCCATAAGAAAGCCTGCCACATCGGAGTCTCTATTGCCTCCCCGCTCACAACCAAGAGAAGTTTCCCCTGGTGAGAGCGGGATCGAGACTCCAACACAGCAGGCCTTCTTATGGGCCACGCCGGCCGCCTCACAGCTGAGGCCAGTCTCAATCGCGGTTCCCCACTCACAACCAAGGGAAGCGTCCCTTGGTTGTGAGTGGGGAAGCGCGATCGAGACTGGTATTCTTCTTCATGGAAAAATAAGACATCCTCTGAAAATAAGACCTTGTGCTAATTTTGGAGTTTTAAAAAATATAAGACTGTCTTATATTCGGGGAAACACGGTATGAATCCTAAGCCGAGATTGCAGAATTGCTCCAGTTACTGGTGAACTGTGTGCTAAAAGCTGTATCCCTTCAATATAAAGGCTGAGGAAATAATTTCTATCATTGCTATATGTCTGATAAAAACCTAGCAAGTAAGAAATCCTAGGAGAATGAGCTGGATTTTTACTCATGGATGGCAGAGGTGTCATTCATACATTCAGCCCCACCCAGGCAGCCTTACTAGGTACAAGATAATGGGGTGTGTGTGTGAGAGAGAGACACTTGTTTTTGTGCTGCAGTCAAAAATTAACTTGGTGGGGGAAAGATAAGAAATAGTGCACTAAAAATAAAATTTATGAGTTTTTAACATGTAAACTTTATTAGGCTTCAGAATACTTTTTGGTGAAATGAATATTTTCCCCCTAGCAAATGCTTTCTTCCCTAGAACACTCTAGTATGCTTTCACAAGATTTGCACTGTTTGTTGAACAGTCCTCATCTGGTCACTATTAAAAGGAATAGCTATACTGTACTTGCAAACTTTAAAGGAAAATATGTTGTTTTAACTACCAATGCTGTTATTGGTTTTGGTTTCAAGTGTTGTTGTTTCAGACAACTGGTAATTTGGGGGCCATGAAGGCATCTGTTTCATGGGATGTTTGAGTAGAAGATAATAAGACATCCATTTAAGTTCCATTCTTTTATTTTTATTTTTTGCTGATTTGATTAGAGAACATTGGTACTAATGCTATAAGTGATACAAAAAGACTAGAAAGTTGAAAAAGTAAAATGGCAGGACTAGGCTGGAATCTGAGGCAGCCAAATGCAGATCCCAGTCTTTCATAAGTTGGAAATGGAGCTTACATGCAGTTGAAGCATGCAGAGAAAGGAATTGTTTTATTGACCTAGCAAAGGCCAGGCTTTTAGCTTTTAAGTCCGACTGGACTAGTTCAGAATCTCCATATTGCTTGCCAGGGAAATGAACTGATGTGGCATACTCTATATCCTAACAGATAGCTTGTAGGACCTGTGTACTCGAGATGTTTACACTGAAGACAACTGAACCATTTCAACTATTTCCTTTTTAAGACTTCAGAACCCCTCATAAGAGAGTGATTGCTTTTTAGGTATATGTAATACAGGAGTGCCCAAAATATTCTGGTTGCGGGCCGGTCACGTAGTTCAGTGGGCTGATCATGTGGTTCCTCTCACCGGAAGTGGAAGCAAAACGCGCCTTGCAATCTGTTTTGCAACAGGATGAGATACCGTAGATTTTAGGCTGCCATTTTCTCTGTTTAAACCAGGGGTGCCCAAACTACGGCCTACGGGCTGGATCCGGTCCCCGACACCAATTCATTCAGCCCGTGCCGCCCTCATCGCTTCCGGGAGTAACGAGGACAGCGTGGGCCAGATGAATTGGCATTGGGGACTGGATCTAGCCCATGAGCTGTAGTTTGAGCACCCCTGGTGTAATCCATAGTGAAATGTTCCATTCTCTGATTAGTCGTATCTTATGTGGTCAGTTATAAACCTATTTAAGTGTCTTTTGGATTTCTTCCCTAGGCCCACCCAGAATTGCTGACAAAGTCATTCATCGACAGTCTGTGCGGTTAGGAAGAACTATCAAGCTCCTTTGCCCAGTGGAGGGTGATCCTCCGCCACTTACTATGTGGATGAAAGATGGGCGAACCATCCACAGCGGATGGATGAGGTTCCGAGTTCTCCAGCAAGGTTTGAAAATCAAAGAGGTGGAAGGTGAAGATGCAGGAACCTACATCTGCAAGGCCACCAACGGTTTTGGCAGCACGAATGTGAACTATACCCTTATTGTGATTGGTGAGTACAGCCAGAGTTCACTGTGTTCTTTGTGAGATCTGCATCTGATGGTTGCAAATCCATTCTGTAAATAATCAACCAGCGTCTAGTAAAACTAGTCTGTCCCAGTATTTGAGGATGGCCAAGGCTGCTCACAGTGCTGCACATCCCTGTGTGGGATCCAACAGCTTCAAGATAAGATTAGTCAGTGCTGATGCCAAAGGTTAAAGATAAACAGGAATGATGCAACAGTTGCAGAGGCACCGATCACAGTGAGTTCCATACAGGAAAGGTTGGGTGATAAAGAAGAAGAGGCCCCTTTAGTCTTTGTGACCTCTTTTGGAACATGCTTGCTTCCCAAACAACACTTTTGCTGAGCCCACATTTCAGCTTGGATAGCAAGGATACTGAGCTGTTGTTATCTTTGGGAACAGCAGAAAACACTAGGTCACTAAGTTGTCCTCAGGCATAAGAGTTTTCCTGTTCCCAAGAGTGGTTTAAAAACAGGAGCAGGAAGGATATACAGTGGTACCTTGCATAACGAACGCATTGTATAGCAAAAAATTTACACAACGAAGCGTTCATTCTGCAGTGATGATATTCCGCATGATGAATTTGAATTTCCCTCCATTATGCGGGTTTTTTGGTAACGGGTATACCCGCTTAAAGGGAACCCCGGTTAACACACACACCCCGTTATGTGGGGCATCTCCCATAGGGAACCGCATAACAAACAAACAAAACAGCATAGCGAAGAGCTCTGTGTAACTGAGTTTTTTCTTTGTGCGGGGTTCTACTGTATATTTTGTTTGTACCTGCTCCCCTAAATATATATATAACAGGTAAGTATAATAGTAATTAAAATAGTAATTAAAATGCATTGAATGGTTAGGCAAAGGTCGCCCTTGCTTAAAAGCTGGTTGTATCTGACGCTAGGGTTCGGTGCTCATTTCCATTTATAGCCAAAGAGCCAGCACTGTTTGTGTCTGTGGATGTTTCTGTAGTCATGTGGCAGGCATGACTAGACACCGGAGTAAATGGAATGCAGTTTACCTTCCCATCAAAGTGGTGTAATGAATCAAAATGGAGCCTTTACTTTTAGAGATTTGTTTAAGATGGTCACTGGTTCTTTGCTCCCTGACCTGGGGTGAGGGGTGGGGTGGGGGGAAAGAAAGTCTGAGAATGTGTCCTTCAAGCCAGATACAGCTTTCTGTCCTCTTGGAGATAGTCATAACAAGCGGAAACTGTGAGAATGGAAGTAGGTATGATGAACATTGAAAGTGAAGCCTTATTGGGTAACATACAAGAAGAGTTGGAATGAAAGATGAAAAATGGGTTTGGTTATCTTAGACTGCAGAAGAAACACCATGATTATTAGAGCATGCATGTTCCAAAGAGCAGGTGGATGCTTGCTTGTGAGTAGAACAGTAGAAATCTGTAATCTTGCTTTTGTTAACTGATTATGCCAGGAAATATATATCGATAAGCTTTTATTATTTTATCCAGGGAAAGGGGAAATGCCAAAATGTTCCTTTTCTATTTTTGTGATCCTGAACTTTGATCTATTTTTCCTTTAAAATAAAATCAGATTTGTAACAGAAGATGCTGTACTTTTTATATAGAGCATAAGCTGATTTCCATTTCCTTTATTTCCTTTATCGGCAATGCTACATATTGCTACCTAATTTACATTGCTATTTCTACCTGATCTGGCTGGTTTGTAAGCATAAAACAATCAGTGATTGAAACCTACCAAAATTTTCTATAGGCTAGAGTAGAACCACATGTACTGTGAAGCAGCAAAAGGTTTTATGCTGGCTTCCTGGATGGGTGCCAGTCTCTGCCAAGTGGAACGAGTCCTATTGTAGTGGGATAATGGGCTTTGTTATCCTTACAAGTGGTACCAATTTATCTACTTGCAATTTCTTGCTTTCGAACTGCTAGATTGGCAGGAGCTGGGACAGAGATAGGAGCTCACTCTGTCGTGCTGTGCTTGGGTCATGAACTGCTGACCTGCCAACCTTCCAGGCATTAAGTTCAGTGTTTTAACCACTAAGTCTCCGCAGTCCCCCCATTGAATGGCTAGAAACATATAAAACTTTAATTTCATGACAAGGACTGATCATGGAGCAGAAAGGCAGTTGCACAAGTGTTTTTTCTCTGGCAGGCTGTCCTTTATGCAGTCTTTTACAGTTGCACCAAAGACAGACTGCAGGGGAGTCTGTGGTGGGAGGGCAAGGAGACCATATTGCATGCATAGCAAACATCAACAAGAGTTTGACCTGCATGTTTTAAGAGTGTTAGTAAACATAGACAGTTCTCTTTCTCCCACACACTCACCATTGTACCTTTGCCAGTATGCTTCTGGGTGCAATTCAAGGTGCTGGTTTTGACCTTTAAAACTCTTCATGGTAGTGGGCCATGATACCTAAGAGACTGCATTGCCCCAAGGTTTTTGACCCATCCTATGAGGGCAGACTGTAGGTGCTCCCTGGTGGTCCCATCAGCTAGGGAAGCATGCCTCACTGGGACCAGGAGGAGAGCCTTCTCGGTATCCACCCCGGCCCTTTGGAACCTCCTGCCACCTGAACGGTGCCTCCCCTTCAGGAAGGCTTTAAAAACATGGCTGTGCCAGCAGGTGTGGGGTGCATCTGGCACCACAACCCAGCCCTGATGGCTTATCTAGCCCTGTCCAGGGTTTTAAAGGAGGTTAGGGATGTTTTATGAATGTTTTAAATGTTTTATAGCTTTTAGTATTCGGTTTTATTGTGTGGGGATGGGTCTTCGACCAGTGTGAGCCGCCTTGGGCCGCTGATGCGAGAAAGGCAGCCTACAAATCTAATAAATAAATAAACTGTAGCCAAGCACTCTATATGTTTCTTTTTGTTTCCTTCCTTATAACTGCAGCTAATGCAGTCTAAGAGTTTTTTAAGGTAAGATACTGGTAAACTTAAGTAAAGACTGGATTTATTCATTCTAAAAGTGACTGTTGGCTAACAGTGAGACTTATTGTGATTAAGTCTTGTACATATCTAAAGAGAAGAAAGTCTCACTGAGTTCAAAGACACCTACTGCTGTGTAAGTAGGCTAGGACAGAACAAACACGACCTAGTCCTTTTATTGCTTCAGAGGTAATAAAGCTACTGAGAAGGGACACATTGGATAATACCTGACAAGCGTCTGTTAACTGCCAGACTTTGTATTTCAGTTGTCTGTTACTAATACAATGTCAATAATGTGTTTATGTATATGTATAGATTTGAAACCCTGATATTGTACTCCATGACTTTCAGGAAGTTGGTTGTAATCTGTGAGATCCCATGTTAAAATTAATCTGTTAGGCCTGAAGGTCTCAACAGGATCTTTAATGTATTGCTGGAATGGACTAATATGTTATCCCGCGAGAAAAATACACGAAAGATAGCAGTTTTAATGTCTTTCAAGCAGTGCTTCTAATTAGAACAAAAGTTATCCCTCACTTATTTAATTTTGTTCTTCCAGGAGTTCTCTTGAGTAGACAAGGTAAAGGTTTTCCTTGCTCGAAAGCCAGTCATATCTGACTCTAGGGTTCAGTGCTCATTTCTGTTTCAAAGCCGAAAGGTTGCCCTTGCTTAAAAGCTGGTTGTATCTGACTCTAGGGTTCGGCGCTCATTTCCATTTATAGCCAAAGAGCCAGCATTGTCTGTGTCTGCAGACGTTTATGTAGTCATGTGGCAGGTATGACTTGACAGTGGAGCTCATGGAACACTGCTTACCTTCCCACCGAAGTGGTCCCTATTTATCTACTTGCAGTTTCTTGCTTTCAAACTGCTAGGTTGGCAGGAGCTGGGACAAAGACGGGAGCTCATTCCATCCTGCAGTATACAGCTATCGAACAGCTGACCTCCTGCCTTCCAGTCAGCATCTTAGCCATTTGAGCCACTGCAGTAGACATTGCACATGAACAAAAGAAGTGACTGATTCTTTCAGAAGTTCCATCTCTATTCAAGATTTTAAAGGCAGTCAGTAAATGATATTAAAGGTAAAGGTAAAGGATAGAGAGCATTAAAAACATTTACCTTTAAAATTCACTTCCACTCCCATTCATTTAGTCACAACTAAATTTGTTGTGAGTAATAAATCTTAATTATCCAAAGTAGTGTTTTCAGAGAATAAAGCTAAAATCTTTACCTATAAGAATGGGATGTGGCCATGCGTATCTGGAATGCATGTCCGCACACGTCCAGCCAGTCCCGTAATGAGCTGGCCACACTTACCTTAATTCCCAAACATCAACCCCGCAATGGTCCAGAAGCCCACAATCCTCCAGGGAGAGCTCCTCCCCTGATGGATCGCTGGCTGCCACCTTTGCATTTTCCCCTCAGCTGTTTCAAGCGCTGACACAAAACAGCAGAGGGGGTAATAAAAAGATGGCAGCCAGCGATCCGTCAGGGATGGCGCTCTCCCTGATGGATCGCTGGCTGGCGCATTTGCATTTCCCCCTCAGCTATTTCATGTCAGCCTTCGAAACAGTTAATGGGAAAATACAAAGGCGGCAGCCATCCATCCATCAGGGAGAGCACTTCCCCTGATGGATCGCTGGCTGCTGCCTTTATATTACCTCTTCTCAAATAAGCCACCACCCAAAAACCACCCCACCACCAACACAGAATCCATACATGCCCGGCAAGGCTGGGCAAAATAGCTAGTCTATATAATAAAATAGGATGATGGTGGTAGTAAAAATCAAGTTTTCATTTCTCAAAGCCATGTTTTTGAATCTATAGAATTGGGTAAGGGGTCAAATACACTTTGGACTTTAGAGAGCTGATTCTATCCTTCCTTCCAAAACCACATAGCAAAACTCAAGAGGTTCTCTTGTTGCAGACTTTGTAATCTGGATTTCTCAAAGTAGTTATTTTGTGAACATTGGCCTTTTGTATAATAGTTTATTAGACTTTAGAAAGCTATTTTGCCATAATAATTATAATTTTTCTTCTATAAAATAATTCATTAAAATTATGGTTTTATATTCTTCAGCAATTAAAAGTTGGAACTAAATCTCTTTACTGTTATCTTTCTCAAATATAATTTTAAAATTACAGTTAATTTCTTTTAAAAATATGAATCTGTATGCTATGTACCATTGGACTGGGTTATAAAACACATCCTCTTTCTGTCCACATACATGAAGTTGCAGCAGGAAACCATGCCTTGAGCCAGCCCCTGGTCCATAAGGTCCGTATGGTATGTCAAACTTTATAGAAGAAAAATTATAATTATTATGGCAAAATAACTCCTGCCACTGGTCATTCGGCATTTAAATGTCAACATCCAATATGAAGCTGCAAAATGCCTCTATTGGATTTAGAAAATCAAAGAGTCAGTAAAATCAACCACCTTACAAAGACAGTTTCTGTACAGAGTATTGGATTGTTATGTGAAATTTGAAGGAACTGCAAGGAGTTGCCTCACTTGAGCTAGTATGCAAGTGTTGCTGCGCTTTTTTTTCTCCTTCTGCGGCTTCCAGTGTGCTCTTCATCCCACACACACACAATGATGTGTTGTCTTTCCAGTCTAAAGCAACTTTGCTTTATCCTTCTCCCCTTGGCATCTCTGCCTTTGTATTCCAAAACACACACACACCCCTAATATTTGGCCATTAAATATTGTGAAGGAACTTTTCTAGGAAAAAAAGAAGCCCTTCTAAAAGAAAAATATGAGTTTAGGAGTGCCCAAACTATGGCCTGTGCATAAATTGATGCCTTGTAGTCTCACTCCTATAGCTTACGAAACTGACTTGATCACTGAAAGCTAAAATTAAAATACAGCTGCTAGTCTTTATTTTGTTTTGTTTAATGCTTCATTCAAGTAGATATCAGTCCCTCTCTTTCTCTGTTTCTCATTTATTCATATGTTCATATTACCTTACTCGCACTGCTGGTGTGGTGCAAGGGCATACTGAAACCTATATAGGTAACATCAACTATAGATAGTTTTCTATCACTGGTCAGTCCTCTAACCATTTCGGGATTCACATATGCATGGCAGTAGCAGGGACACATTGGTAGTTACAAATGAGTAGGGCTATCTGTGGCCTGTGGAATAATGGTGACAGAAAACAATCATTAATTTCAGTATTCTAGTACACCCTATGTTTTAGTTGAGTTCTTGTTTTGGAATTGGAACTCAGAGGTTTGCCTGTCAGGGTACTCTTGCTGCTGGATCATGATGGACACTGTTGACCCGATGCCTGTTTTCTGATTTTAAAGCTGAAATTCTGTTGCTTGGCGTATTAAATCACACTAGAGTAGATCAGTAGGGATTTAGTGAATCAATTTCTCCACATGTTCCCTTGAGTCAAGTGGGCCTACTCTAGTAGCAATTTATCACACTAGGCAGTAGCAGTTTTGCCAGTATTTTTTAACGGAAATAGAAATAGATGGCCAAACGGTATGGAAATCCAAGAAAAAGAGTTGACGCCGTTCGAGGCTACTACTAAAGGAAGGTTATATATAACAGACTATAGTTCTCTTGTATTTCTTCATGTTGTTTTATTGTTTTAAAAAGTTCACCAGTTCAGAACCTTTTTCGGAATTCTTCAGAAAATAATATAATCTTTATATTCTTATTTTTTGTCGCGCTCTGTGCCTCTTGGGCTTTTCTCCTATGACCTTCCTTTAGTAGCAGCCTCTAACAGCTTCAGTATTTTATAATGGGCAATATCAAGATTCCTGCATTTAATTAAGTCAAAGACTATGTCTCCTTTCAGTTACGGTATTTGCCGGCATATAAGATGCACTCCCCCCTTAAAATGCACCAGAAAAATGGAGTGCATCTTGTGTGCCGGTAATCAAAATTATCATGTTGAAAATTCAGTCATCCTACCTCTCTCAGTTTTAAAAGACCCCATCCCCTGTATGTTGTAATCCAGCCCTCATCAGGAGGCACTTCCTATGCCGAGCCCAGTTTTGCCTCCCCTGCCTGCATCTGAACCTGAGCCCCAGCCTGCATCTGAACCTGAGGATGTCTTGAACCAGGAACCTCAGCCTGCTTCTGGCCCAACTCTGACTCCTCAGGCAAATGACCTGTCAGACCAGAGGTCTGATTCTGACAGCAATCAGCCCTCAGCCAAGGAACAGTGCTGAAAAGATCTGCAGCTGAGATGTGAAAAAGACAGAGCTTGTTATCATTGGAGGCTCCCAGCTGACACCAATTAGCTGGGAGATTTCTTAAGCAAGCTTGTCTCACCAGACAAGTGTAGGTATAATTTTATCCGTGCAAAGACTGACACCCTGTCAGACCCTCTGTGTACCTTGTGACTTCTTGCCTACCTTGACGATGCCCCCGGACATCCTTTGAACTTGAACTGATCTTTACCGGTACCCTGATCTCTGCTTGCTCTCTGGACTTGACTATTGGACTCTCCTTGGATAGACTTTTGCCAGGACTCTCTGTGTAGTGCCACTATGTGGTGACCCTGCTCGCCGGGTAGGTCAGCACACTGTCCAGGCGGTGTGCTAGAGACAGGGAAAGGGCGGCTTCAAAAAGATCCCTCTTTTTTCCTTTCCACGTCTCCAGTCACTGCCAAATCCCGCCAGCCAGGGGGAGGGGAAGATGGATCTTTTTGAAGCTGCCCTTTCCCCGTCTCCAGCCGCCGCTGATTCCCCCCCCCCCCCCCCACACACACACACACACAATTTTTCATACAATAAATCATTTTGGAAATTCATGAGAAATGTAGAAAATTAATTTTTTTCTTTAAAAATGTGTGTAAAATTGTGGTGCATCTTATGTGCCAGCAAATACGGTACTTGTAATGATACATTATAATAGTTCTCCCTGCATTAGGCAAAAGCTGAGTTGCACTCATTTGTTGGTATCCATTTATACTGGAAGTAGCCTCAGGACTGGCCTTGTATAAAAAGACTAATAAATGGTTCTCTGAATAACTGATGTAGATATCTTGGAACATTCTTCATGTGCCAGCCTCACTTAAAGGATTGCAACTTCACAAACACATAGTTGTGCTCTTGTGCAGCTCCCATTCTTTTAGAGATGGCTTCTACAAGACTTAAGGGATGTACTCGGTGGATCAGCCTTTTCTGAAATCTTTCCTGCTGCCCCAAAATTGTTCCCTGAGGCAGCTTATTTTGTAGGTAGTAAACATGTTAAAATGGAAAGTTGTTTCCTCTTTGTGGAATTAGAGACCCCACTTGCCACTGCAGTGATTATGAGATGAAAACTGAGCACATGGTGTGTGTGATCAGGGATCCTAAATACAAAGATGAGATTACAGCACAGTGGACAAGTGAGTATATTCTTGTGAAAGTGTTATGACAGATAGCAGCCAATCCTTCATTCTCTCATTCATGAGGAAACCCTCAGAAGCAAGGAATCTGTACTTAACCTTCACTGCATGCTCTAATGTTAAAATATAGTACGGGCTTTCTTTGTTCCTCCTCTTCCCTTCTATTACAAGATTTTTCTCCACTCATGTTTCATTAGTTTCATTTGATTTTCTAACACGTCCAACTGTAAAGTTTGTCAACACACCGTATACTGGCCAACAAAAACCCTCAGTTTCAAGCAGATTCCCCTCCCTAGCTGCTTTTCCCCTTTGCCTCATGAAGTTGTAACATAGGAGTTGAGTTCTGAAGATGGCAACGCCTGTTCACAATTTAAAGGAAATGAAGAGATTTTTTTCATAGATGTAAGCATGAAATTCATACACATATGTATGTATATACAGTTTCACCAACATGCTCCATCCTGTGGTAAAACAAATGCAAACCAGAATTACTGCCAGGGTAAATTTAATCCCTTAAAAACATATGGAGATGTTCAACCTGCAATCCTTTTCAGTTGGTTTGGAGTATGTAGTTGCTGCTAATTTTGTGTGAGTATGAAGCCTACATGTCTAATCATTAATAATTGGCCAATCTTGATATTCAGTGGCTGCTTTTATCTGGCCCATAAAATGCCCTTTGAATAGGTGGTAGTCAGCATCTAGACTAAATTTATTTCTGCAGCATATATTCCTCCACTTTGCTTGTCATGTTTTTTGTTACAAAAAATAAGTACTAACAATCTGTGCATCTTTTTAATGCAGAGGAATTCTGGGCTTTAAAAAAACATTAATTTTCTAAATTGCCAAGTCTTTTTGTTCTAATTAAAGACAAAAGACTTGCTATTATTTTTACTATACCAAACTATCAGTCTTCATGGTGTTTAATGATAAAGTTTTTTTTGTTCAGTCACACAGTTCGACCCTTTGCGACCCCATGGACCACTGCACGCCAGGCACCCCTCTCCGCCACCATCCTCTGCAGCCTGCTCAGCTCTACGCCCATTGAGTCAACAATGCCATCTAGCCTTCTCATTCTCTGCCACCCCCTTCTCCTTATACCCTCTATCTTTCCCAGCATCAAGGCCTTCTCGAGTGAGTCCTCTCTTCTCATTTGGTGTCCAAAGTACTTTAGCTTCAGCTTCAATATTTGTCCTTCCAAGAAGCAGTCAAAGTTGATTTCCTTCAAGGTCGAATTATTTGATCTCTTTGCTCTCAAAATTCTTCTCCAGTACCACATTTCAAAATATTAACCAAAAATCAGGCTTTTCCCTGTTAGAATTTATTATTAGGGGAGAAAGGGTAGTGGTGGTGGTGACTTTTTTCTTTTGGGGAAAAAGGCCAAGGAAATTAAGACAAAGACTTCACAGAAGAGATGGGGTTTGAGAGGAGGCGGAATGGGGCATGACAATGTCTCTTCAAGGGTACTCTTGAGAAGCTTTGCAGAATAAGTGGTGGCATGGGAGAAAGGACACATCTTTTGGATAGATGTAGACTTATCGTTTTAGCACATTCCATTTGGAAATTTGAGTTCAGCTAGTAGGGAACAGAATACCTTTGAGATAGGAAGGAAAACAGGCTGAGAGAACAGTGTATTTGTGCTGGAACTAGGAGAGGACAGAAATCTGTGTGTGGATTTTGTGTCCAGAATAGCAGCTAGTGTCTCGCTGAGCAAAATAAATGTGTGTAAGCTAGAGCTCAAGGTCTGGCTACTGAGCCTGTCCTGTCTAACTTTCAAGCTGAGATCTGTCCAGTTGAAATAGGAAGCTTGGGAATTGTTGCCTAGGGGGATACTTGATTTGTTTACAACTGTAAATCACTAAATGCTAAGACAGAGGGGTGGGTAGGTGTAATATGGAGACACATAGGAACAACTGAAGGAGCCACGTGGGTGCTTCTACTAGGTAACTTATACAGTAGAACCCCGTATAACGGGAAAAACTCTGTTCCGCAGAGTCCTTCGCTATACGTTTTCTCCGTTATATGGATCCCTATGGGCGATGCACCGTATAATGAAAAGAAAATGTTTGTTATATGAATTGGTGATACCCCGTACAATGAAATTTTGTTGTTGTTGTACGGGGTATTGCCAAAAGCAATTCACATAATGAACTTTTTTTAATTATACGGTGCATCGACAATAGCACAAAAACGTTTTGTTGTACAGTTTTTTTGTGATATGAAGTGTTCGTTATATGGGGTTCCACTGTACGTTTATTCATTCATTCATTATATCTTTTCTATTCTGCTTTTGCTTAGAATTGCTATTTAAATAGTATATGCCAACCCTGGCCTTGGACATTAGAAAGAATAGTATTAATAATTGCTATTGTCCTATGCCCTGTGTAATGCAAGGCTGGATGGAGTACAAGTGGGAGTTAATATTACTGGGAGAAACATCAACAACTTGAAATATGCAGATGATACTACCCTAATGGCAGAAAGTGAAGAAGACCTAAAGAGCCTCTTGATGAGGGTGAATGAGGAGAGTGCAAAAGCAGGCCTGAAACTCAACATCAAAAAGACTAAGATCATGGCATCCCGACCCATCACCATACCTATCAAGTACCCCGTATTGGCTGGGATTACCCCGTAATTCCACACCGATTTTCTCCATTTCCCACCCGGAGCTGCCGCTACCCCATAATTTGGCAGCGGGGAAAAAGTAGTTACTGCTCATCCCTTCTGCGCCGGTCCTTTCTACACATGCGTAGAACCCTTCTACGCATGCATAGAAGGGTTCTGTGCAGAAGGGGATGCGTAGAAGCCTTCTACGCATGCGTAGAAGCGACCTGTACAGAACGTTTCTGCACAGGTCACTTCTATGCATGCGTAGAACGGACCTGCGCAGAACCATTCTGCACAGGTCCCGTAATCTCCAGAGCCGTGCTTGACAGGTATGCCCATCACTCCCTGGCAAATAGAAGGGGAGGAAATGGAAACGGTGACAGACTTTACCTTCTTGGGATCTAAGATCACTGGAGATGGTGACTGTAGCCATGAAATAAAAAGGTGCTTACTTTTTGGGAGGCAAGCTATGACAAACCTAGGAAGTATAATAAAAAGAAGAGACCACCCTGCAAACAAAAGTCCACATAGTTAAAGCAATGATCTTCCCAGTAGTAATGTATGGCTGCGAGAGCTGGACCATAAGGAAGGCTGAGCGCAGAAGAATAGACGCCTTTGAACTGTGGTGTTGGAAAGTCCCCTGGACTGCAAGGAGATCAAATCAGTCAATCCTGAAGGAAATCAACCCTGAGTAATCATTAGAAGGACAAATACTGAGGATGAAGCTCAAGTACTTTGGCCACCAAATGAGAAGAGAAGACTCACCTGAAAAGTCCCTGATGCTAGGATATATCAAAGGCAAAAGGAGAAGGGTGCAGCAGAGGATGAGGTGGATCAATGGAATCATTGAAGCAATGGGCGTAGATATGGCTGGGCTGTGGAGAATGGCAGAGGACAGAGGAGCCTGGAGTGCGGTGGTCCATGGGGTCGCAAAGGGTCTGACTCGACTGTGCGACTGAACAACAAATATTGTCCTATGTCTGGTCAGCAATTAGATCAATTTCTCATTAGTTTTCACCTATACTCATGCAGTTACTTAAATGTAAAATACCTGTGCCTTATACGTCTGCTAAGTAATTTTTTTAATCTCAGCATCCAATTTTAGCAGAATGTGAAAAAAATAATTATCACTTGTACTTGTGTAGTGGTCCCAGTGTGAAATAAATTCTATTTTCCCTTATTTTACAGTGTTCATGTTCTTTTTAAGAAACTCTCAGTGTTTGTAGTGATTAATCTTTGCAATACATTAGAAAATAGGGATGAGGGAAGAGAGGCTTATCAGCCTCAAAATATGTAGAACCTACATGGACTACCTCCCAAAAGACATATCGTCTTCCTACAAACATTTTGTCTATCAAAATGGCTCCTTTCCCCGGCCCAGCATTGGCCGCAGGGGAAGTGACAGCAGCTGTGCGGGGCTCCGCGGGCATAAGACACTCACGCAGATGCCCCCGCCACCCTGGCTCCTTTCCCCAGCCCGGCTATAGCCGCGGGGGAAGTGACAGCAGCTGCGGGCGGAGTGGAAGCACCTGCGCCAGTTTTTGATGGACATGGGGTACTTTGTTTTTGCTGAGTCCATCGCCGATGCTGAGTTCGTTGAGCCTTGAACTCTGTTATGTATGTTGTACCATTTTATAACCATTGTATATTTATTTTGTATTGACTGTGATCATGTAACTGTGTAGTTTGTAATTATATTCTTTATTGTATATTGTATTTCTTTTTTCCTATTTTGTAAGCTGCCCTGAGTGGTGCTAGCATCAGGAGGGCGGGGTATAAATAAAACTTTTATCTTATCTTATCAGCAACTGAGAATGTATAAAAATAGTTTTGAACACCTTATCTTACATATTAGGTACAGTCTTTTTGTGTGAAGAAGATACTGACCTTTTTAGCCTACAAATTATGACATACTTATGTATGTTAAATCCACATTGTACTATATTCATTAGAGTCTGCCAATCCCTGTTGGTCATAGCTTTAAAAGTAACTTGACTTATGAGCTAAGTATCTTAGCTATAAGGAAGCATTTCTAGCTTGCCATGAACACCACAGAATTAAACAGTTCTGTATAAATAAGACTACCAATTGAAACAAAACAAAACATCACGCCCGAAGCTGGCCCCAACATTTTAGTTCAGGGAGACAAACTCCCCAGCCTTGTACTTTCTGTTGACACCACATCGTACAACTAATCACAAGTGAACCTCTGTTTCACATAGGTATTCAGCCATCGGGACTGTGTTTTTTTGCAGTTCTGCTCACCTTGCTTTTCCTTTTCCTTTTTTGTGGTTCCTGACCTGTGTGTAGGGTGGTGGTGGGGGTGGTCCAAAGGGCAGTGATGGGTGTGTTCAGGAATGGTGTTGATATTGGTGCATACATTTTTAAAAAAAATTCTGGCAAGTGATATACTGTACTATTCATTTTATATACTTGCGACACTGCAGTGCTTTTCTGACAGTGATATACTGAAGTATAATAACAAAAAATATTCAAAGAGAGATGACATACTCCCTTGAGGGGGATGATCTTTCTATACTGGTCTGACATAATTGACATAATTGAACATTTTACGTCAATGATGACAGACTCTTAAATCTTGAATTTTGATCCAGATAAACCCAGGATAGCCTTCTTGTCTAGTGTACCCTCACTTATATTCAGATGAATATGTGACTTTTATTTACATCATCTTTTAGATTCAATCTGATTCTTCCTATGTGCAAGGAACTATATTGTAAAATAGCAAACATTTCTGGAAACCTTGTTTAGATGTTCATTGATGATTTGAATTTCCTTCCCACTGAGCCCATAACATTTTGAAATTCATATCGCCTTGGGGTAAAGATGAATTAGAACTTAACTCTCCCCTCCCCCCAAAAAAATTCCACATTTGGCTAATGTCTGATCTTGTCTGATTGTTCCACTTTTATAGATGAGTTTGAGTTTATTTTGACTGAAGATGTGGGAAGGTTGCTTTGAGGCATAAAGACGACTGTCTTAGACTTGTGCCCATCCTGACATATGAATGCTACCAGAGAGATACAGCCAGTTACATAGTAAAGATGACAACATGTCTTGATTTAAAGCTGTCTCCTACCATTTCTAAAGGACCTGATGGTGAGATTTTTACTGCAAAAGACTGAATTACTGTAGTTCTCATCACCCTTACAGTATGATTATAACCTTCTGTCTAATCTCACTTTCTGTCTTGAAGTGAATGTAGACATCAATGCTCTAGAATTCATTTGGTGAAACTGATTACAGTATCTGGATCCTTTTCAGTCCAGATTCAAGCTTGGTTTGGAAACAGTCTTCATTTTAGCGATAATCTGTGTTGGGAATTAGAGGGGTTTATCCCTGTTATTTGTGCTGGACATCTCAACAACATTTGATAGCTTTGTTCATTGATTCTTCTGCGACACTTGGCTAATATGGTACAGTACTTGGAAATACCCTTCTGTGATGATTCTGGAGTAGTTTGGCTGTGCTCCACTTAGGATGTGTTTATCTCTCTCTCTCTCTCTAACTAACTAACTAACTATATATCTATATCTATATCTATCTATCTATCTATCTATCTATCTATCTATCTAGAGGGATGGATGGATGGATGGATGGATGGATGGATGGTGGGGAGTGGGGACTCATGACAGGGCTATATCTGTAACAGTGCCCTACCAGTAGAATTATCTTCCTCGGGAAATAAAATTAGTTCACTTTTGTTGGTATTCAAATAGATAGGTTTAAAAACCAAAAACCAAAAAACCTCTTCTACTGTTCTGGTGAGCTTTCAGTAAGGAATGCCTCTCTTTGATTTTACAGGATTCCTTTATTTTATTGTGAAATGTGTATTTTATTTGTTTTGCTTTTATTTTGCTGAAATTCGTTTTCTTTGTTATTTTTATAGCTTTTTTTTATAAAGTATCACTATGAGCACTCACTTACTTGACAAGTTGATTAAAAATCATTAAACATTATGGCAGCTTCCTTCCATATGGTGGAGTATGAGTCTTATAGGTTTTCTGTAAAGCAGGGATCTGCTGTGGGAATGAGCGGCCAATTTAAAAATGAAAAGTAGGAGTTACCTGAAAAATTGTACTCCATGTATAAGCCCTGCAGGAAGCCTAGGCGGTGGAGTGAGAATTACCTTTTAAAATTTGGGGATCATCCCACAGGCAGGTTTGAATCAGGAACCAAACACAACATTAGAGTGTGGGTTAAAAATCAAAAGGAGTTTATTAAATTGATGGTACCATATTAGTGAAACAAAGTTCACCCACAAAATGAGCCCCTAACTAATTTGGTGTAGGAGAGAGCTGGAGTTCCAAAGATCTGCCCATTCCACCAGCGTGGGGAGGGAAACGGCCACGGTTGAGACGCCCCTCCCTCTCCTGGCCCGCTTTGCCGGTCGAGGGATAAAGGACGCTCACCTGGAGGACCTTGGCCGCCCCTCCCCTGCTGCCCATTCCACCAGCGTGGGGGAGGGAAACGGCCACAGCTGAGACGCCCCTCCCCCTCCTGGCCTGCTTTGCCGGTCGAGGGATAAAGGACGCTCACCTGGAGGACCTTGGCCGCCCCTCCCCTGCTGCCCATTCCACCAGCGTGGGGGAGGGAAACGGCCACAGCTGAGACGCCCCTCCCCCTCCTGGCCCGCTTTGCCGGTCGAGGGATAAAGGACGCTCACCTGGAGGACCTTGGCCGCCCCTCCCCTGCTGCCCATTCCACCAGCGTGGGGGAGGGAAACGGCCACAGCTGAGACGCCCCTCCCCCTCCTGGCCTGCTTTGGCTGCTCGACCAGTACTGTGCTGGTGCCCTCAAAAGCTGCTCTGTGTTGTCATGGCAGGTCTCTTGCAGACACCACCTCGCACTTCTGGAGTGGGATATGTGAGTGGTTACGATGGTTATTGTGTAATTTTGTGATATTCTGTATTGGACATTTTGTATTTTGCATATTGTGTATTTCTGTGCTGCTACTGATTGATGTTTATATGTAATTCTGTACTGTGTATCACAATATTGTATTTATTGTACATTGCGTTGCTGATTTTTTTATATTGTATTGGTTGTAATTTTCACGATATGTTGTAATGCCGCCCTGAGTCGGCCTGCGCTGGGGGGTGGGGGGTGGGGTTATACATTGAAATTGAAATCTGAAGCGTTTTTATACTTTTGTTACATAGAGACTAAAAATCCTTCCTGGCTAGGGCTCATAAACAGCGTTCTATGCACTCCAGTGTCTAGTCATGCCTGCCACATGACCACGGAAATGTGTGCAGAAGCAGGCAGCGCTGGCTCTTTGGCTTTGAAACAGAACCCTAGAGTCGGATATGACTGGCTTTCGAGCAAGGGAGACCTTTACCTACTGGTAAGTCTGATGGAACAATGCCTCCTTAGTGGTTTTTCTGCTGGAAGGGGTTACTTGTGGCGAAAGCTAGGAAAAAGCAAGTGGGAGGCAGGCAAAAGAGAGGCACAGGCAAAGTTTTTCCTCTTGTCCCTCATACCAGTGCTTGTACTGTGGTTTGAGTTCTCTCTATACCCCTGCCTGATAGTAAATGAATAGAACCCACAATGTAGCAATAACAATTAAACTTATACGCCACCCCATGGCACTTAGTGCACTCTCTGGGTAGTTCACAAGTTAATTAGCATTTTGCCCCCAACATGCTGGTTACTCATTTTACCAACCTCAGAAAGATGGGAGGCTGAGTCAAGCTTGAGTCGTAGTCAGGACTGAATTCACAACATTCTGGCTTCAGTACAACAGTTTAACCACTGTACCACCAGGGCTTCTTACTGTAACACAATGGTCAAGCTAATGTCTATCTTAATCCACAGAGTATTGAGAGATGGCAGAATTAGACAGAGAAGACAGATTGACAGTTTTGGGTCTGTTTTCAGATGTTAACTGAAATCACAAGCAGCTTTCTACCACCACAGATACATTAAAATTTTATTATTTTAAGAGCATTTCCCTCCTAAGAATAGCTAGCAAAGTGCATGATTTAATGTGAGTCTGGCAGATTGATTTAGAAAGCACCCTTATAGATTCATACTGCTCCAGCACGCCAGACTGTGACAATTAAAGTCAACATCTGGTATTCATTGATGAAGCAGATCCTATGTAAACATTAAATCAGCGTCGATTTCCTCAGTACTGGATTCCTTTTGCTACCACATCTTAACTAATATTGTCCTGTCAGATAGAACTGATTATAAAAGCTGAGGAAATCCACAAGTAGCAACCCAGGCCTTTTTCTTAATCTGCTTTTAAGCGTAAGAATGTTTATCGTAGAAGTTACACATGGATGCACATAGATGTGTCGCAATCAATGACAGTGTGTCCTAGCTGGTAACAACATGTTACATATTTTCCTACCATTACCGGGTTGTCAGAGAAGTGATCAAATATTTGTATGTTACTGAAATGAAGCTGGGGCATTGGAGCCCCCCCTCCCAAAAAAGGGGGGCAGTGCTGTTGTCAAATGGGGCATTCCAGCAGATATAACTCATGTGAAAAAAATAACCTCTGCTCAAAGATTCTCTTCTGTGCAACCATTGAAAGTAAAGGAGCCATTTCCCCTCCTGCATTTGGTGCTTCCCCATATCCTGTTAGGCTTGCCGGGAGCAGTTTCCTGATCAGTGCTATTGTTCCTCTCGCTCTCTCTCTCTCCCCCCCCAACTCCTAGGAGTTGTTGTCCTGGTGTGGTCATTTTCCGCATGGTCTGCCTGCCTCCATGACGTTTTATGGAATCTACTGGAGCAGCGTAGGTTTAGCCATTGGAAAGAAGCTGCTGTACTGCTCCAGCAGTGTGTGAAATTTTGGCTCATGTGTTGCTTTTCTAACGTCAAAGTATACAAGGCAGGAGCCTTTTTTGACGTGGTAGAATTCTGTGGAAGGGGTAAAAAGTCATAAGCAGTGGCTAGAGAACTTTCTGGCACTGCCCCACCCTTCCTACATGTGTACAATGCAAATGAGTGGTGATAGCTAGCCCAAGTAAAACTGTTGTCAACAAATGCCACTCTGTTTGAAAAACGAAATCACTTATTTACTCAAGCGTTTGTGTTCCATTATGATAAACCATATTGCACCATCCATTCTGATTGGTAGTGAAAGTTGTTGTCTCCCATCTTTGTTCTTGCTTATGAGAAACACAACAGTATATTTTTTAATATTGTGTGTAATAAGATGCACAGAGAATTTGAGTTTGGGACAGCACCTAAGTGCCAGAAATAAACAGAAGAGCAACTTATATAATACATTCAAAAACCGTTAGAACAGGGGTAGACAACCTATGGCCTGTAGGCTGGATCTGGCCCACCTCACCAAATCATACCTGTCAGCCCGCGGCTCCGGAAAAATGGGACCTGCGCACATTGCTTGTGCGCAGGTCACGTTCCACGCATGCGTGGAAAGGTTTTACCCCTTCCAAGCATGCACGGAAGCGCTACGCCGCTTGCGCAGCCCTTACGCAAGCGACGTAGTGCTTCTGTGCATGCGTGGAAGGGGTAAAACCCTTCCGCGCATGCACGGAAAGCGTTTCCCCCGCTGCCAAATTACGGGTTTTTTTGGCAGCGGGGGCCGGGTTATGACGTCAATCGGCGTCAATTTACGGGGTAATCCCGGCCAAATCGGGAAGGTTGACAGGTATGCACCAAATAATCCAGCCCTTGCAGCCACTGCCAGAATCGGCCGTGGACTCATTTATGGCTGTCGTAAATGGTGGAGAGACCACCAGTCCGATCCCCTTAACTGTCTGAGGGAGTGTGACCCAGCCCCTGACTGAAAAGGGTTGCCCCCTGCTTTAGAACAATGATCACAGCTCTGATATCACAAGACAGTTGCTTGCGCTCTGGCTTCACTGCTACCTCTGTTAAGATCATCTTGCTTAGTTATTTGATTTCTTTTTCCAAATTATTGAACCAACCTCAATAAAGAATGCATTTAGTGACTTGTTTTAAATTTTATGTGGCAAATGGTTAGTCTTTGCTTTGGATCTTAGAGCTTTACTCAGACATAACTACGGTACTTTAGATAGCATTTCCTCTGTAATATCAGAGCTAATTAGTGAAAGTAACTGACCATTGGCTCAAACAAAAGTCGGTACTTAATGCAAAACAAAATTGATTTGTGGACCTGGGTGGCAGATAATATTTTGGTGCTTTGTTCATTGCTTTTATTAAGAAAGAGTTCAACAAATGAATATACTGTAGCAGGATATATTTTCTTAACCTCTGTTAAACATGATTCTTAAACTTCCACAGGCAATCTACTGGTTACAGAAACAAAGGTGTGAATGGGAGGAAGGCTGGTAATATGGATTCTTGGTAGGCAGTGCAGTTAGTGGACAGCTTCCTGGCTTGGGTGGCATGCTCAGTGCTTGGGATATAAGAGATACATAACTGAAACAGTCCTGCTAGCCAATCTGACAGGGAAATTGATTTTAAAGAAGCATTTTCTACCGAAGGGAGGGATGCCCAAACGTTCTGGGCCACGGGCCGGTCACGTGTTTCAGTGGGCTGATCACGTGGTTCCTCCCACTGGAAGCGGAAGTAAAACTTGTTGCCCTTTAGGAAGGAACTAAAGACCTGTCTGGCAGGCCAAGTTTGGGGTGCGGGTGGGGATGGGGGTACCGTTGGGTGGTTGGTATAGAGAAGTGTGCCTTCCCCCAAGGTCCCTTCGGTACTTGCACACCTTTTAGGGGTGGGTTTTTTTAACTTTTAACTTTGTTTTATCATGTGTCTTTTTATGTATTTACTGTCCTCTATGTAAACTGCCCTGAGTTGGGTTGTACCTGAGTGGGCGGTATATAAGCGTGAAAAATAAATAAATAAATAAATAAATAAAACGCACCTTGCAATCTTTTTTGCAACAGGATGAGATAGATTTTAAGCTGCCATTTTCTCTGCTTAAACCAGAGGTGCCAAACTACGGCCCATGGGCCAGATCTGGGCTTCGATGCCAATTCATCTGGTCCGCATCACCTACGGGCACGTTTTACTTCTGCTTCTGGGAGCGATGAGGGTGGCGAAGGCCAGATGAATTGGCATTGGGGCCAGATCTGGCCCATGGGCTGTAGTTTGGGCACCCCTGGCCTAAGGCATCCTTGACATTTCAGAGTAATTGGGCAACCAGCACTATAAAAAAACTCATTTTCAGAAGGCTAAGATAGGGCCTTTCTTTTTTCAAAGGATGCAAGCGTATGATTTCAAGTTCAAATGGGGAAATGAGAATGGAAAAAACAGATTGAAGAAAGAATGCAAGGCCACAGATAAGAGGGCTTTTGCACAGCTCAGTTTTGTCTAAATTATTTCTCGCCTTATTTCTCCCATTGAATCAATATGTTTATGACCATAATTCAAAATAGCTTTATATGTAAAAATGAGATTTGAGAAGCTTACAATATTAATACAATGCCACAAGGTGTGATGCTTTTTGAAATATTTTGCCATGTCATAACTATGGGATGATTGTGGCACAATGCACAATCTGTGGGGCACCATTGTGGGCGTTGGTTAGCCGAGGGTATTGTGCAATTTAATTTTGTTATTGCTGTATTTAAGTGGTGTGTATTGAATTTTTTTGTATTTGTTTTGTAAGATTTGTAAGGTGAAAACTACATTTTCTGGTATTTTTCGTTAACTTTTTTCTCATTGCAATTGTACTGTATTATGAATTTTGTTTTGTACTCTGTATTGTATTATATACCTATGTTGTACGCCGCCTCGAGTCACACATGCTGTTGAGTGAGGCGGGATATAAATTTAATCTTTACCTATAAGGAAGGACATTAACCGTTGGACTCCGGCATACATGCCCATACCCGTCCATACTATCCCGCACCGAGCCGCCCGCACTTGCCTTTACCCGGCCCGACCATCACCGCAAGGGTCCGGCAGTCGCCAGTGGGGCAAGTGCCCCACGTACGCAAACAAAACAACTTCAAGTCCCAACATCCTCCACGCTGTGCCACCTCTCAGCCAATCAGGCTGACAGGTGAGAGCAAGGAGAATGTTGGGAAAGCTGGAGCGCCCAATCCAAAGCAAGTCGCAGAAAAAAAGCTGCCGCACGAATGCAAACAAAATAAACAAAACTCCAAGACCCAGCATCCTATGTGCTGTGAGCACTTCAGCCAATCAGGCTGAAGGGCGCGAGCACGCAGAATGCTGAAAAAGCCGGCACGAGAGAAATAAAATAAAAAACGCCTCCTGCAACAGGAACGCAAGTCCGCCACAGGCGGTCGCAGCCCCTCACGGCCTTGCTAACCCAAACCCACAAAAAACCATGGCGAGAGAACCACTGGCCTTCTTTCCCGGAGCAACGGCGAGAAGAGGGACTCCCTCTCCTCCCCGCTACCCTGCCGAAGACACAGCGAGACCACCGCCAGCCTCAAGGTAAGTTGAGCCGGAGTGGGGGAAAAAACAAGCAGCAGGCAGCAATTCATCAGGGGATGCACACTCCCTGGCGAATGACTGGATGCTGCCTTTGTACTACACACACCGCTGTTTCGAGAACTAGCACAAAACAGCGGTGGATGTAATACAAAAACAACAGCCAGCAATCCGCAAGGAAGAGCACCATCCCTTACGGATCATTGCCTGCCGATCTCCCATTAGGTAAGCCTGGGGAAATGAAGGCCAAGAGGAGAGAACCATCGTGAAGCAGATAGCTCTTCTCTGCCTCCTTCTCCCCTGACCGACCTAACGAACCTTACCAGACGAAGAGTGAGCTTCCTTTTCCCCGTTGCTACATCGAAACCTAATTTCGAAACAGCAATGGGGAAAAGAGGAAATGACAAACAGGCCATTCTTCACCCCACAAACACAACAACAACAAAACAAAACAGTTAACCAGAACGCCAAGCATCAAAAATAATAAAACACAAATAAATAAACAAATAATTAAAATAAACCCAGTAAACAACAAAACAATAAACAACAAACTCAACAAAAAACACCCAAAATACCAAAGGCTAATGAAAAACCATGAAAACTCACTAAAAACACTTATCTACAACACAAAAATACCTAAATCAACAAACAATAATATCACAAATTTTAAAAATAAATACAAAAAAAATAAAAAATAAAAATAACAACCAGAAATACCCAAAACAATAAAACACATCTAAAATCGAAAATTAAAACAAAAGAACAAGCAGAAACACTTTGGGGGGGTTTAAGTAGAAACTCTCTACTTAAACCCCCTAGCCCAACACCCCAAAATCAAAACAAAATAAAAACAGAATAAAAAAATCAAGAGCACTTCCTGCCTCCATGCCTCTAGAACAGAACTGAATAAAGAAAGACAATCACAGTACTCTTAATCACAGCCCCACCTAGAGGACGGAAGAGTATAAAACAGTCAAAAATATTTAAAAATTCAAAATAAAAAATAAATAAAATAAACAAACTCAAATAAATTTAAAAACCACAAATTCAAATCACCACCACCCAAACCACCCCTAACAAAATTAAAATAAAATGGAATGTCTATTGTTTCATCTTTTGGGCAAGGAACAAATTGGAGAGAACACTTCCTTCCTCCCCCCTCCTTTAATGGCTTGAATGTTTGGCTCTTGGGGGTGGGGCTCATCCAGAAGATTCAAAATCACATGTACTGTGAGTGCAGGAAGCTCTGGAGGTATCTTCTGAACTTGCACACCCTTTCAGTGGTTTCTGTTTGATTTTACAGCCTGACATCAGGGACTTTTCAGGTTGGCAGAATTTTTCAAATCTGAAGATACATGGAAAAAAACCTTGGACGCTGTTTTCAGTTAAATCTATAGAAAGGCTTTACCCATCCTCTTGTTTCTCACTTTTTTTTCTTGGTCAAAATTTTTTTTTAAAAAAAATAAACAATATTTTAATACTTGTGTGCTGTTAAGTCAATTCTGAGTTAAGGTGTCTCTCCTATGGTTGTCTAAGTATAAAATATTCAGAAGGATTTTATTGATGGCACTCTATGAATGTGAAGCTTCCTTAAAGTCACAGAGATTACCCAGCCACACATGTTCTTGGTGATTCCACTCTCCTACTGAGCTTCACATACATGAACATGAATGCTGATCTGGCTGTGCTTTTAGAGTGCCACTGCGTAGGAGAGTAGCACTGGCACTTCCTGTTCCCCATGCATTTTATGGGGATTGAGTATGCTACATTAGCATTAAATCTGAGACTACCCAACCTTTTGAAGATGTTTTCTTAGTGCGCGGTTGGACCATAGGAAAAGCATGATGGGTGGCAAAGTGGAAGTGCTTTGTGCTTCCTGTCCATCATGGTTCTCCGTGTCATGAGGGACAGAATATTCACACCTGTCACTTCAGCTGTGAGGCGGTAAGTGCTCCATTTGACAAGAAAACAGAGTAAAATCTCTGTTCAAGGCAATGTCAAGAATAGGAAGAATGTAGCATTGTCAAATCCAGTTGTGCCCCACGTCTTCAGAGATCTGAAGCAGGGAGAGATTTCTCATCAGGTTACCACAGAACAAACCTCAGCTTCTTTGCTGCCTGCTCTCACTTTTAACAAATAACATTGTGGGCCCAGCTGTTGCATTATGGGTTATTTAGTGGTATGGTCTCCTTTTCTTTCCATTTCTAAGCACAAGCACAGCTCTGGAGAAGAACTGCACCATTGTGCAAGCCCAAAAGAAACAGTGGTTAAGAAAATGTGAGGAATTTTTAGGCCATGATATGTTTGGACTGGGGACCAAGGGACTTTCAGGAATGCAGGCTGTGATTCCAAAAATATTCCCTGCAATAGTGATGTTGGTCAGTAACTGTTATTTTTATTGGCCCTTCGATCCCCTTAAGTGGCAGTAATGTCATTTTTTTCTCCTGTTGGAGGGAAGAACAAGGAATGTTCTTTGGGATTCTAGAAGGGAGAGTGGGCAGCTGAAGCAGATGACTTATGTTGTCTTAAAATTCACCCTCCCCATAAAATATGATATTTTGAAAGCTGCTTTGTCTTTAAGAAATAAAACACTGAAACATTTCCTTCCCCAACCTTTTAAACTGTCTACCTGCTGTGAGTTGTTAAATCTCTGTGACTCTGGACTGGAAGCTTCTGTTCTGAGACACATGTTCCATTTTAATGGCTGTACATGGTGCCTGTTCAGAGTGTCTTTGAAATTACTTTTCAAAGAAACAAATCAAGGCAAAATGAGTAGTCCATCTCCAACATACAACAGCAAATAATCAGCAGAGAAAAAGGGCAAACTAATTTCCTCTACAGAGGATGTCTAGTCTTGAGGGGTTTCAGCAACTGGGCTGAGAGTCAGAATTCTGTCTTGCTTACTAGAGGATGTTCAGTTTGACAGGCTTCTTGTGTGCTCATCAACTGGAATATCAGTACAGTTGCTTTTCTTTTAGCAATATTCTAAGATACTGATGGCAAACGTTGTTTGTGGACTTCAATTCTCAGGAGCCCAAGTCAGCATTCCTGTTGATCAGGGCTTCTGGGAATTGAAGTTCAAGAACAGATGGAGTGCCAAGGTTCGCCATCACTATTCTAGGAGTTCTGTTTTCAAGAAGAAAGCAGGAAGAAGGTTTTGGTTCTGATTTAAGGAACATTGCAGTATCTACCTGCCGTTAACTATACAGATGCAGTGAATTTGTGGAAATGAACATTGTGGGAAATTATGAGGATGGCTGTTAATTACATTAGTCTCTCCTCCCCTCCCCCCAATATTTTTCACCAGCTGTAATGATTCTGCGAAGAGCAGAAAAACTGAACATATGCAACTGGTGCTCTCATGCCTCCAGGCATTGTTGACGGTTATGGTACTTAGTAGAAAATTGTAAAAGGTGTCTGGTGTTTCATTTTAGTTCTTAGATGGATTGTTTCTCAGGAAGTTCTGTTGAGAAAGTCCCAACTTCCTTAACTGAAATCATTTTACCTAAACAGAAAACACAAAAATGCAGATGAAGGCTTTAATTGTCTTCATTTCCAAAACAGAATAAGATCCACCTGCTCATGTGACCTCAGATGAATAGAAGCAGAAACTTTATCCATGATGGTTTGTGGGCTATGTGGTTCTCGACTCTGCAAGCCTTCAGAAATCGAATATCTAAGTGTAGCTAGACCAGTGGTTCCTAGCATGGTGCCCACACCCCACAGGGGGACTTCAATTCCCAGAAGCCTAAGTCAGTACATTGGCTGATTAGTACATTGGAGAATTGACTTAGTTTTCTGGGAATTGAAGTCCAAAAACCAAATATAAATATAACTCTTCAATTTAGTACTGATACACTACCAGTTGTGATGGTGGATGAGAGTTTCCAATGAGCTGGAGATGAACTAGGACAAAATCTGATGAGGAAAGACTTGAAGAATGGGCATGTTTTGCCCTGAGAAAAGAAGATTCAGGGGAAGCATGGTAGCACTCTTCAAATGTTTGAAAGGCTGTCATATAGAAGGATCTGTTCTCTGTCATTCCAGAAGGCAGGACATGAAATAATGGGCTCACTTTAGAAGAAGCCACATTTTGGTTCAATATCAGGAAAACCATCCCAGTGCTGCAACACTGGAGACATTCAAGAGAGAAGGTTGTCTGTCAGCTTTAACTTGGAAATGTTGGAAACTAAGATGGAGTAAGTATGTTATCAAAACAGACGTCAAGCAGTTAAAGCCCCCAGTTGTGTTAGTGTCAGTTCATTTGCCCCTATAAATCACCGAAGTTCACTTTTATGTTGGGGATGTGCATGTTAAAATGTAGAACCTTTGATGTCAGTCTCAATCAGAAATGAAAATGTAACATTGTAGTAAAAGTTGGAACAAAAATAGTATTTTTGTTACAAAATACTGTTTAAGCAAGATAGTATACTGATTTAGGTTAATGTTCTGACAGCGCTGTTTTGGGATATAGTTGTGTGTTAAAGGAGACAGGAAACATGACATAGATTAGAAAAAGCATGACCCATTTTTTAAATCGCTGTAGCTGTATAATTCAACTTCCAGCTGCATAGTTGAACTCTGTTTCTCAAGAAGCCACTCTGACATGGTTCACCAGATGGGTCGGTAAAGCACCTCTGTTCAGCTAACTTGAGTTGAAAGAGAAGAGCCTAGAGCTCCTCCCCTTTACAGGTCTTCCAAACCTCATTTATAAACGAGAGGAAGTGGATGGGCAGGTAAAACCCCACACGGAGCAGGAGGCAGTTGTCCCGCAGTTACTGACAATACTTTGCTGGCTGTCATTTATGAGAGAAATATAGTTCTTCCTTGTGGTCTCTGTGAATGCACTCTGATGGGTTCTGTGCATGCACGGCAGCCATTCTCAGAGCTTTCAAGCTGATTGGATAAATCAAATTTGTTAGGGCTGCCCACTGTGTCCACCCACCCTTTGTGCCATTCTGCTTCTCTTTCTTAATTCTATTGTTTCCATTGCAAGGGTAACATGCTCGAGAACCAGCTAATTTTTTCATTGTGTTCGATAGAATCGGAACCCTTCTAAAACCCATTTTTTCCAGCCCCCCCCCCCCTTAACCTCATGGATATTACCATCCTTAGGACAACAAACAATTTTTGTCAAACAATTTTTGAGGAGTATTTTACTCTCAGCGACCACTGCATTCAGCCCCATGTGGACTGGGCAACAGTTGACCGCCATTCTACAACATCGAATTGCCTCCTCAGGGCCATTCAGGAAGTCCTGCAGAGCCAAGGTACCCCACATGGACAGACATTTAAAGTGTCTGTTCTTCCTCGGAGAGGATCACCAGTTCCAGTCCGGTATCCATTGTAAAAACTTCACGAGACTTGCAATTAAAAACAGGCTGAACCAGCTATTTTCCTACCTCATGGACTAGTCTCTGGCTCAACAACTAATGGTGATGCAGTCTCCAAGACGGAGATAGCAGGACCGGCTGGCGGTGAGCCTCATACCGCATTCGGGCTCCTCATCAAAGGACTTCCAGGCATTTTAAAAAAGGAAGCATAAGGAGCATGGCAACCACGAGGTGACAAAAAAGACAAGGAGGGAAGGAAATAAATGATAGGAGGTATCCCCAATGCCACGGCCCACAAGGTCCCCACTGCCACCCTCCCTGATGCATTCCCCACTGAGAAGAAACTTTCTCTCTGGAACCAAGTCTGGACCAAGAGCCACTATCCCCAGTAACCATCCACCCTGGGATGCCGCTGAAATGATCGCTGGAACAGACTCGACAAGAACATGTGAAGTCCCCAATTCCCTCCCTCCAATATTGTTCAACTCCCATCTCTAGTACACTGTGATGATCATAACTAAAAGCTGTTCACAGTACTTTCACACATACTACATAGGCACAACCTTTTCATTTCAGCAGTGTAATTTACACAATGTAAATTACACTATAAATTGTGTAAATTACAGTGTAATTTACACAATGGACCAGTTCTATGAGGACTTACAACACCTCATAGAACAGACACCAAGAAATGATGTCCAAATTATATTAGGAGACTGGAATGCCAAAGTAGGAAATCAAAAAGTGGAGGGAATAACAGGCAAATTTGGTCTTGGAGTACAGAATGAAGCAGGGCAAAGATTGATAGAGTTCTGCCAAGAGAACGCACTGGTCATAGCAAACACTCTCTTCCAGCAACACAAGAGGCGACTTTACACATGGACATCACCAGATGGACAACACCGAAACCAAATTGACTACATACTCTGCAGCCAAAGATGGAGAACCTCCATACAGTCAGCAAAAACAAGACCTGGAGCAGACTGTGGCTCAGATCACAACCTACTGATCGCAAAATTCAGGCTTAGACTAAAGAAAATAGGGAAAACACGGAGACCAGAAAGATATCACCTAGACAGCATCCCTAAAGAATACGCGGTGGATGTGATGAACAGATTTAATGGCTTAGACTCGGTAGACAGAGTACCAGAAGAATTATGGACAGAGATGAGGGACATCATGCAGGAAGCAGCAAAGAAAACCATACCAAAAGAAAAGAAGAGTAAGAAAGCAAAGTGGTTGTCTGATGAGGCTCTTAAAATAGCAGAGGAAAGAAGGAACGCCAAAGTCAAAGGAGAAAGGAAAAAATACAATCATTTGAACACAGAATTTCAAAGAAAAGCAAGGAGAGATAAGGAAAACTACCTAAAAGAACAGTGCAGAGAAATGGAGGAAAACAACAAAAGAGGCAGAACCAGAGATCTTTTCAAAAAAATCGGCAAAATCAAGGGAACATTTAAAGCAAAAATGACCATGATAAGGGACAAAGACGGAAAGGAGCTAGCTGATGCAGAAGAAATTAAGAAAAGATGGAAAGAGTACACAGAGGAACTTTACAAAAAGGACCTCAACACTCCTAATAATCACAATGATGAAGAAATTGAACTTGAGCCAGACATCCTGGAGAGCGAAGTCATAAAGGCCCTAAAGAGGACTGCAAACAACAAAGCTAGTGGAGATGATGGTATCCCAGTAGAATTTTTCAAAGCGCTAAAAGATGATGGCGTCAAATTACTGCATTCAATATGCCAGCAGATTTGGAAAACAAAACAGTGGCCACAGGATTGGAAAAGATCAGTATACGTCCCAATCCCAAAAAAGGGCAATGCCAAAGAATGTTCAAATTATCGAACAATCGCGCTCATCCCACATGCCAGCAAGGTGATGCTAAAGATAATACAGGATAGACTTCAGCAACATGTGGAGAGAGAATTACCAGAGGTGCAGGCTGGTTTCAGAAGAGGCAGGGGGACTAGAGACCACATTGCCAACATACGCTGGATCATGGAGAAAACAAAGGAATACCAGAAACAAGTTTACTTTTGTTTTATTGACTACACCAAGGCATTTGACTGTGTGGACCACAACAAGATGTGGCAAGTAATTAAAGAGATGGGAATACCAGAGCACCTCATATGCCTCCTGAGAAATCTGTACATGAACCAAGAAGCAACAGTTAGGACAGAACATGGAATGACAGAGTGGTTTGGAATAGGAAAAGGAGTAAGACAAGGCTGCATTTTGTCACCATGCTTATTCAACCTATACACAGAGCACATAATGCGCAGTGCAGGGATGGAGGAATCACAATATGGGATTAAAATCGCTGGGAGAAACATCAATAATCTGAGATATGCAGACGATACCACCCTAATGGCAGAAAGTGAGGAAGACCTAAAGAATCTCTTGATTGGGCTGAAGGAAGAGAGTGCAAAAGCTGGCTTGAGACTCAATATCAAGAAAACCAAGATAATGGCAACAGGCCCAATCAGTTCCTGGAAAATAGACGGGGAAGAAGTAGAAGCAGTGACAGATTTTACTTTCTTAGGATCAAAGATCACTGCAGATGGGGATTGTAGCCATGAAATATAAAGGCGACTGATTCTTGGGAGACAAGCAATGAGAAACCTGGGGAACATAGTGAAAAGCAGAGACATCACATTGCAAACAAAAATTAGAATAGTCAAAGCAATGGTTTTCCCAGCAGTAATGTATGGATGTGAGAGCTGGACAATTAGGAAGGCTGAACGCAGAAGAATAGATGCCTTTGAAATGTGGTGTTGGAGGAGAGTTTTGAGAGTCCCCTGGACAGCGAGGAGAACAAATAGGTCAATCTTAGAAGAAATTAACCCTGACTGCTCATTGGAAGGTCAAATAGTAAAGATGAAGCTAAAGTACTTTGGACATCAAATAAGAAGGGAGGATTCACTTGAGAAGGCATTGATGTTGGGAAAGGTGGAGGGCAAAAGAAGAAGGGGAAGGCCAAGGATGAGATGGCTAGATGGCATTGTAGACACAATGGGCACAGAGCTGGGAGGGCTGAGGGGGATGGTGGAGGACAGAGGCGCCTGGAGGAAAATGGTCCATGGGGTCGCAAAGGGTCGGAGTCGACTGTGCGACTGAACAACAACAATTTTTTTTTTAGAGAAGTAAGGAATTGTTTTTATTATGATTAATAGAAAATGTGGAGTCAGAAAATGGTCCTGATATTCTGTAGATTATCCAGAAACCATCAATGGTAGGCATCTACCTTTGTCTACCAGTTTACCAACCCACCTAGTTTCCAGAATACAGGGCGGGGAATGAAAGCAAAAGCAGGGCTTTTATTTACATAGAGCTCTCACTTTAGCTGCTACACTAAACACATAGGTCACTTCTTTCATCTTCTGGCCACATTCCTTGCCTGGGCTTACAACCAATTCTGCTTAACTGGATCCTACCAAATTTTTGCCAACTATATTTCTTGGAATGTTTTAAACTTCCAATCATCTAGATTCTGTACCTGTTGAGCTTTTTGCTAGACTGTTTCTTGGCTGTCTTCCCTGAAAAGGATATAAGAGACTTCTGTTAAAATATTGGGTATCCTTGAATGAACATAGCTTGGAAGGAAATTTCAAAGCGTAAAAATAAATCCTGGATTTAACATATTTTTAAGTGCACATTCTGTGATAGAATGATGGCCTTATTTATGTTGCCATTTTGAATTCTAGATCCCCTAGTGCTGGAAATACTAGTTCATGCTTTATGCAACTGAAGATCCTTTTCAGATGGGGAGAGAGCAGGCACATTTGTGTCTTGCAATGATACACTAACATGTGATGTGTAAACCTCATGCATAGGAGTGTGTGTTTATTTTATAGGATCTCCTTGAACATCCCCAACCTTATTTGAAGAGAAGGATTGATTCTAACCAATAGGGATGAGTTAGTGAATGAAATCATCATAAGAGAACTCTGGGGGAAAGTGACCATATTTTAAGTGAGTTCTTGATTTTAAAGAAAACATTAGAAGAATGTAGCCACAAAAGAAGAGTACAGATAAGTAGCAAAGAATTGCAGAGATGGCATTAGGAAGGCAAAATCTAAGAATCAACTGAGGTTAGCAAGAGACACTAAAAGCAACAAAAAGCATTCTCTAGGTACATGTGTAAAAAAGACAGAGTAGAAAGATAGGGACTATAGTGATTAAGACGCTGAACTTGACAACTGGAAGGTTGGCAGGTCAGCAGTTTGAGACCTGAGTACTACATGATGGAATGAACTCCCCTCTCTGTCCCAGTTCCTGCCAACCTAACAGTCTGAAAACAAGAAATTGCACATAGATATCTACTGTGTATTTGCATAGGAAGCCTCTTTTCCCATTCTTGGCCCAGGGAAAGTGGGTGGTGGTGGTGGACAAAAGTTCTCATCTCAGAAGCACTATCTGTTATTTTCTAAAAAGATGAAAGATGGTGGTAGCAGATTATTAGAACTTTTTCTTTCATCTCTAGGCCAGATGTGGAAACTGCCAAAAAGATTTAAACTAATATTTTCTTTATTTTCAAAAAAGGGTAAAAAGAAAGAACCTGAGCGCTACGGTCAGACTGCCATCAATCCCAGGGAAAATTCTAGAACAGATCAAAAATCAATGTCTGCAAGTGCTTTGAAAACATTGCAGTAATAACTAGACGCCATCACAGATTTGTCAGGAACAGATCCTGAAAGACAAATCTTATATACCATATATACTTGAGTATAAACTGACCCGAATATAAGCTGAGGTACCTAGTTTTGACCTGAAAATCCAGGAAAATAGATTGACCCAAGTATAAGCCGAGGGTCGGAAATGCAGCAACTGCTAGTGAGTTTCTATAATCAAAATACATGAAAATATGGTAAAATTAATTAAAATGTTGGCACATTTCAGTCCGGCATGGTTCTGGGACCCTCATGGTCATTGGCCTGAGTATAAGCCGAGTCCCCTTTTGGAGGCTCATTTTTGGGCCTAAAAACTCAGCTTATACTTGAGTATATACAGTAATTTTTTGATCAGATAATCTTCCCAATAGACAGCAGTAATGTAGTAAACATAGTACATCTTGACCTCAGTAAAGCTTTTGACAAAGTGCCACATGATATTCTGATTAGCAAGCTAACTATAGTTGTATAGAGCAACTATGAGATGGACATATATTTGTTACCTGATCATACCCAGAGGTACTTATCAATAGCTCCTTTTCAGACTAGAATGTAACAAACAGAATGCCACAATGCTTAGTTATGTGTTCCATGCCCTACACCATTTTTGTTAATGACTTGGATGAGAAGGCTCAGGGAATTAGTATAAAATTTGCTGATGACATAACATTGAGTGGAACAGTTCATATCCTGGAAGACAAAAACAAAATTCAAAAATATCTTGATAGGCTTGAAAGAACAAAATAAAACTTAACAGGGAGAACTACTAAGTTCATCATCTAGGAAAAAAGAAACCAAATGCACAGTTCCAAGGTGGGGTTACTTAGCTTAGTAACACTACATGTAAGAAAGTTGAAATTGCTATAGACCGGAAGCTGAATATGTAACAAGATTGTGATGCAACTGCAAAAATATCAAATGGTATTTAGGCAGCATTAATAGCATTATAGTCTTTTAATTGGGTGAAGTACTCATTCTCTTTTATTTAGCATTATATCATCTTGAGTACTGTGTCCAGTTCCGAACACCATGTTTTAACAAAGATGCAGGCAAACTGGAACAAGTTCAGAGAAGGGCAGCAAAGATGAGTGGAGGACTGGAAACTAGGCCCTATGAGGAAAGACCGGGGCCGGGGGGGGGGGGGATAAGACAACCATCTATTTGAGTTTCCACATTGAGCAGAGCGACTTGATGGCTTTATAGGCCTTTTCTAACTCCATTATTCTTTGATTCTGTGGTTTTATGAAAGGGCCATAAATGTTCTTGCTGCATTCCTAACATCCTGCTTGGCCTACATATTTATTATCTTTCTATCATGTAACAGGTATTATTTATTATTATTATTTATTAGTTCAAATTTATATTCCCGCCAACTGGCCGAAGCGACTCAGGGCGGCTTACAAACAATACATTATATTACAATACAATATGTTGATGGGGGCTCAAGGGGAGGGGCGGTGAAGTCCTCAACCTGCCCTGGCTTCTTCTTGCCCGGCCTTTAGTGTGTGCACAGGGGGAGGGGCAGAGAAGTCCTCAACCTGCCCTGGCTTCTTCTTCCCTGGCCGTTGGTGTGGGCACAGGGGGAGGGGCGGAGAAGTCCTCAACCTGCCCTGGCTTCTTCTTCCCCGGCCATTAGAGTGGGCACAGGAGGAGGGGTGGTGAAGTCCTCAACCTGCCCTGGCTTTTTCTTTCCCGGCCGTTGGTGTGGGCACGGGGAGGGGCGGAGAAGTCCTCAACCTGCCCTGGTTTCTTCTTCCCTGGCCATTGGGTATTGTTTAAAGAGTATTTCTAGCATCAGAAATGTACCTGTACCTCATCGAACAAGAGCAGGTTTGCTTTAGAATGTCAGGGTGCTCACTCTTTTGGAAATATTTGTCCTGTGCTCTAAAAACAAAGGGCTAGATTACATGCTCTCTGGTTGATATGCTAACTTTCTGTGGAGAGATATCTCCACTGCTGTCCCATACGCACACTTGAGAATTCAGTGGAGTTTATTTGTGAATAAGCACAGGATTATACCATTAATTCCTGGGGAAAGAAGGCACCATTTCTGACAAAATTGTGACATTTTCACATAAGCAAGTCTTCAGTAGCTGTTAGTGGTGCTCAGCTTTGTCTTGCTACTCTTGGAAGGAGTGAAAGAGACTCATGGAAATGATTTACATTTGCTATAGACATACTTCTAGTGATATCTCAAAGACTAGCAGACCATACCAACAAATAAATTTGCTAATTCTGACCTTGTGCCTGATAACTCATTAAAGTAGTTTTGTGGCATGGCTTCATGGGTTGTGGTGAGCTCAAAGTGATCAAATTTTCCATTAGTAGGATAAGATAGGAACTAATCTTGGAAGGAAAATATTTTGATGGCTCTCCAGCTAAACCAATTGCAAATTTTTTTTGTCATTGTCAATTGACTGTGATCCACAGGTGTCAAGTATCCTGTATTGCCCAGGAAAACCCCATAATTTAGAGCCCCTCTTCCCTCAATCCCTCTTCCCCCAATCATGTATTTTTTTATACTCTCCCGTATTTTCTTAAAAACCCAGGGCCATGTAAAACTACCATATATTATTGTTCTATATCTTTATTCATGAGGTGTGTGCCTTATACCTAGAGCAGAGGAGTGTTGGGCTCCCCCTGTTGGATGAAAGAACCACCCCTTAGCATGACTGCTTTCCCTTCACAGGGAAAAAAACAGTTAGCAAATCAGGCTTACTTACCTATTCTCTCCCTATTCGACTGCATTTCATATTATGGTGATTTTTCATTGAACTGTTTTTTACACTTTAATCAGTTAAAAGTCTACTGTCTTAGCCTTTTCTGCCTCAATTTCATTTTTTAAAAACTCTGTGTTTAAGAGAAAACTACGGAAGTATCCTGTTTATGCTGTATGCAAATATACTTGAAGCCGATTGGCTCATTGACTTCCCTTTAACACCCTCTTTCCCAGGAGAGAGAGGGCTTCAAGTATATTTGCATACAGCATAAACAGCATACTTCCGTGGTTTTCTCTTAAACACATGAAATTGAGGCATAAAAGGCTAAGACAGTAGACATTTAACTGATTAAAATGTTAAAAACAGTTCCATGAAAAATCACCATAATATGAAATGCAGTCAAATTAAGAGGGGGAAACTTGAAATAGACTTATTACAATAAGCCTGGCTTGCTGACTGCTTTTCCCCCAGTGAGGGAAAGCAGTCCTGTCTAATGGGGGTGGTTCTTCCTCCCTCTTTTGCAGCTCTTTCTCTTCTAGGCTCTTAGGTATGCCTGGATTTTGGAGAGGAAGGGGTGTGGCCTGGCAGAGAGGGGTATGGCCTAAAATTTCCCTTATTTTAATGTCCAAAACTTGACAGGTATGTTGTGATCTGTCATGCCCATTTCTCCTCTGCTATATAATCTTCAAGGCTTTTCTATTTAGTTTACTCTTCTGATAGATTAGGCAGCAGAGCAGAAAGAATAACTTATTTAATCAATAGAAATTTAAATACAGGATTATGAACTTGCATGGCATTCTTTTATTCCTAAATTAAAAAGTATTTTTTAAATTTCAGATTAGAACTAAAGAGTCGTAACTTTAAATTTATAGGATTTTCCCTGTCCCAATTTTTAAAATCAGATTTAATAGATAAAAGGTGTTTTTATCTGATGCCTAATGCTAAAAATTCACAAGTATTTCCATGTGAACAACTGAAAATAATTACATCCTGATGATTTAAAAAATTTCTGTAATTTCAAATGTGATTTCCTCCCTCTCCAAATTTGATAATTTAAACAGCCACAAATTTGGGACTGTATGTTTGCTACTGTATGTTTGCTATTCTCTGATTGAAACTTTTGGTAGGAAGAATGTGTAGACATAAGAAGAATGAGCTGTAAGTTAGAGCAAAAATATTTGCAGTAGCTGCTCCTTATTTTGTGAGAAATGCTTTTGTGAATCTGTCTGTCTGTTTGTCTTTTTTATTTATTTCAATGTTAAGTGAACAAAACTTATGCCTCATCTGAAAATGGCTAATCATTCACAGAAGTGGGTAGGAAAAGACATCTAGAAATAGGTTGATTAATATGTTACAAAGAAAGAAAACACATTAATGTCTGAGGGATGTAGATTTGGAAGAACATCTGTCTATCAGTGTATACTGTCTGTTGTTCTTCAAGGGATTAATTTTACTAGATAACAACTTTCATCCATTACATTTCTCAAAGTCTCTTGGTGGTGGAGAGTAAACTGCAGAAAAAGGTCAGTGGCTGTGTTCAGACCAGACCTACACTGTATTTGTTAGTCAGGGGGAAATGGTCTTGGTTTGCGTATTATAACAAGATAACAACCGCTCAGTCTCTATGTGGTTGCCAGGAAAATACTGTATTGGTTTTTATTACACAGATTACAAAACAAGCAAAGATCGTATTTTAGTCACATAAAATACTGTGTTTATTTTCCCCTTTACAGTAAATATCTCAGTGTCTCTTGCTCTGCTTCACTTGACATTAAGTAGTGGCTGAATGCTAAGAAAATATCCAGTAAGCTTGGATTCTTTTAGATTCTGGATTTTGTACAAATGCTGAATCAAACAGATCAAGTCAGATCCCCTTCAGAAATACTCATTGCAACTTTTGGTTCTATTATGGTAGAAGACGGGAGAGCACTTCAGGCAAATGCAACGGGTCTGTCAGATTAGCACAGTGGTCTGTGAGTTCAATATCACTTGAAAATGACACAAAGCAACAATTTGCCTCCACTTTTTGGAAATACAGTATTAAAGTAATTCCTGCATTGATCTTCTAACACTAGGAAATTTTTGACCAAGATTCAGTAAGGGTTCTTCAGGATTTTGTATATAGTCATCCTTGCTATAGGACTTTACGGGGTACTGTGCAAACTGTTCTAAACCACATAGGTGACAAGTGCTTTATGATAAACTTCCTTCTTTCCCAAACAGGCTTGTTACTTCTTCGTTGTGTTATTTTAGAAAGAGTTCTGAGTTTCATTTCATATAGTATCTAAGCAGCATGATTCCTCTTGGAGCCAATCTCTTTTGCATAGTATGCTTGCGGCATAGACACGATTTGGGCAGATATTGCAATAGATCTGCTCCTGGCAGATGAACTGTGCAGTCTGGCTTCTAGGGATCCACTCAGCCCAAAGCTGGGCAATCCAAGGAGAAAGAGTGGTGCATGTCAGCAGATAGGATAAAGAGAAGTTGTAATTAAAAATGTCTTCACTGAGGGAGTTTGCTGTAGCAGATAGCAAAATTACTTGAATAGATTCCAGAGAGCACTATCCTACACATTTCAAAGAAATAAAGCCTGTTCACGCGTGCTTAAAGAATGTGGAGCCAACATGCAATGAGGCAAGTGAACTAGCTCAGTTTCCTCCATTGATGCTTTAATTGCGGGAACACAACTGTCTAAAGAGAGGGAGGCAGCTCTGTTCTGATAGCCTGTCTATCTCAGCCCAATCCATGTGCTTTTACTTCCTATGTAAGCTGTCTAGAAATTTGGAACTTTTTTCCTGGAATACACAGCCAGTGTGAACAATAGTAATGGGTCATAAAGGTTTTCATTTAAAACATCTGGAAGTGCAGATGTTCCCCATTGCTGCATAATACAGTGGATGACAAGAATTAAGGAATATTTTGTTCATATGATAAAAAAAGTGATGGGAACAAAGTAGTTTCAACTCCTCCATCCACCATTACTACTAGTGGAAGCTCTCTGGGTAAGCTAAAGGCAAGGCCAGAGGCCAAGCTCACAGAATAAAGGTGGCACTGTTGTTGCCTCTTGATATAAGCTACCATTGGTTCCAAACCACACCATCCTTGCACTGGATAGGAAGCACCTCTCTGGACAATGAATGCTCCTGTGTGTGTTTTGAGAATTTTTAAGTACAGCAGAATAACATTTTGTGTGTGTTCTAAAGAAAATTGTCTGTTTAAGGTTATGCATGTACCCTCTTCAGATGCCAGGCACAACAACCAGTTGCAGACTAAATGGAAAGCAGGCAGAGAAATAGCAGCCAGCAATGCATAATAATGAAACAGTGAAATTTGTTCAGACTGTGGTCTTAATGTGAAGGCAGGCTTGTTAAAAGTATATAACGATGCCCTCTGTTTTCATCTTTGAAATTCTAAGGAATACGTAAACATGTAGAGAGTTGGTTGAGTGGCTAAGAAGAGACCTTAAACATTTATGTTACATCTCATACAAGCAGCTGACGGGAAAGAAGGAACAAAAAAGTAGTCTGAAAATGAAACCTTTTCAAGCTTATATATTTCAGGTGCCAGTGATCATAACATGGTTATGATTATGACTGAAAAAGAGAATGTGAGTATTTGAGAGAATTTACACCTCTCCCTTCTATAATTTAGCTTTGCAATACAAGAGATCTGGTTGTGGAGCCTTAATCCTCAAGGCTCTTCACATACTCAGTCAGTGCCCACCAGACAGATCTCTCTCCCACCCCATTTGTTTGAGGTTTAACCTGGGTCTAATGCTGTATGTCCATCTCCTTCCAAGAAGGTATCCTATCTCTTTTATCTCTCTAAGTCTAAACATATCTCCATTCCCTCTCTGCACCTTGCAGAATAATATTAATATTAAGTCCTGTTCCTGTATACAATTTCTGTAGCTGGCTGGATAGCTCAGAGGTGTAGGGTATGTTTGGTAGTTGAATTCCCTACTGTTCCTCCAGAGAGAATAGCCAGCTTATGCAGTGATGGGCAAGCTGCACAGTCCCAGGGTGCCCCCAGAAGAAAGCATACAAAGGAAATTGGCTGTGTGGTCCATGTTCAAGTCATTAAAAAATACAAAGAATGCAAGAGGAAGGTGATACCTTTATTTTGGACCACTAAAACAAAACACCTTCCTCTTGCACCCAGAAGAAGAGAATACTAAACAATTTCTGTGTATTCTATACCTAGAAAATCCTGGAAAGAGTTGCCATAAGTCAGAATTGACTTGACAATATACATTATTATTATACAATTTATTTTACTTATTTATTTATTATATTTATATCCCGCTCGTATTCCTACTCTGGGGGGCTAACAGCATAAACTCACACACTAAAAACAGTCCAAGTCCAAGTAATATCATCATCTTTGGCTCTCCATTTCCAGTGTTTATTGTTTCTGTGTTCAGAATTTAATCTGCTACACCATTTAACCCATTCAGAAGGAAGTCCCACTGAATTTATTGGGGCTTTAGTAAGTATATTCAGATTTGCAGTGTTAGCCTCAAAGATTGACTATATTTTTAAATAAAAAATTCTGTCCCAATTATATTTCACAAAAATATCAAAAAACCTAAAGTATTGCAAACTAATCCAACCTTGAAACAGTTAATAACAGAATAAGCTCCCTGTCCATGTTGGTTAAGGGATTCTGGGAGCTGTAGTAAAAAAAACACACACACACAAAAGAAACTATTCAATCTCTGTGTTACAGACAATGCATTCATGTTCCTAGATAGAGTTTTGGTTAGATAAAAATAGTCAGCTGTTAATGTATTTCGGCTTCCACTGGGGTTCTCCCCCCTTCCCCCATATACATACACACACCACCTCCCTCCATTTCAACATTCCAGAAATGTTACAGCTCTGGTTCCTTGGATAGCTGTTCATCTTACAGAATAAGCTTTTGGTGGTCTTTAGAGGATGGTCACCCCCTTTTGCAGGTTCAGCTGCCCTGTCACAGATGACCAGACTGTTTCAAATCTTTGGTTTTTGGACTTCAATTCCCAGAAGCCTAAGTCAATTCCCCAAAGCACTGATCAGCCAATGTACTGACCTAGGCTTCTGGGAATTGAAGTCCACCAATGTTCTGCAGAACATAGTTTGGGAAACACTGGAGGAACCAATGCAGAACATAAGATGCTGGTGAACAAATAAATTCATGATCTGAGAGGAATTCCTGAAAGGATGCAAATTGTTAGAGTGTTAAATAATGCTACCAACATAATTCTGTGTAACCAATGAAGAAGCATTTGGATAAATACCATGTTAAGCTTCTGGGGCAACTTTACCATTGTGTTTATTCTGTTTGGTATGGCAGGCTGACATTGCACATTTGTTCCTGTTTTTGAAAAGCCACCTTTTAAACATTTCACAGGGCTTACTTTCAAAAGTACCAGAGGTTGAACATTTGTAATATGAAACTGCACTTCACTTTATGGAGCTCAGTGAAATTAGGATGGATTGTGTTTTGCCAAATTAATGTCTTGCATCTGGATTTTGGCCAGGTTCTCCACCACTGGTCTGCACCCTCTCTTTATGATCATTCCTGCCTGATAGTCCCCCTCCCCAGAGCTAGTTGTGGGGCCAAGCAACAGGTGTAAGAGTGCCTCCTGAGTTCTCAAAACATGTTTAACCTCTGGTTTTCCTTTGTGTCTTAATAGTAAACATTCTCCACAAACTTAAACCTTGCTTCAACTGTCCAAAAGGGGTGATCAAAATAAGGTGATGGCTAGGAACATCAAAGTGTCTGCCATCTTAATTACAGTGTAATAACTGCCTTTTCATTTGGCTAAGACTGCAAGGGCAATTGTAAAAGAAAATGAGTGGGTCTAAGAAGGGCATCCCCTTTTATCCAGACATCTTGAGGAAAAGATTCTTCAATATGGCATATGGACTGTATCCCCAGCTAAGTGACTGTGGGCTAATTAGCTTTCAGCTTAACCATGTATTTTTAGCAATAATTTTCTTTGTGGCTCAAGAGCTAGCTGTGCCTTCTCTTATTTTTCTGGTGCCGCTATAGCAGAGGTGGCCAAACTACAGCCAGAACCAGCCTGCAGCGCCATCCCATCCAACCCACGCCGCTCGCGGAAGCATAAGTAAAATGGGCCCATGCATGCACAAAATGCTGCCGTAAATGAGCCGCGGCTGTAGTAAATACATTTATGACCATTGCGGTTGCATTTACGGCAGCGTTATGCACATGTGCGGACATGTTTTACTTCTGTTTCCGGTGGGAGGGAACCACGTGACCAGCCCACAGCCCAAAAAGTTTGGGCACCCCTGAGCTATAAGATGAGTCACTTGGGATAGCAGCTAAGACAGGAATCAAAAGCAGCAGCAGAGGCCTCACTTTTATCTACATATTCTGAGTTCTGCCAGGAAGTTTTCTGCTCTAGACTCCTATTCTGGTGTTACTTTAACCTCTTAGCAAATGCAAAGAACTGGGAGTGCAGAATGATCTCTTCTAAGTCTACAGCATAGCTGCTGATTAGAGGTCTCCGTTTTGAGAAAATAATCAATTTCCTTTTGCTCAACTAATTGCTGGTTTCTTCAAGATTCATATTCATAGAGCAGAGGATTCTAACTGTGGTTCAGGCTGGGGACCCGCTAAAGGTAAAGGTTGCCATTGTTCGAAAGTCAGTCGTATCCGACTCTCGGGTTCAGTGCTCATCTCTGTTTCAAAGCCGAAGAGCCAGCGCTGTCTGCTTCTGCAGACGTTTCTGTAGTCTTGTGGCAGGCATGACTAGACACCTTCCCACCAAAGTGGTCCCTATTTATCTACTTGCAATTTCTTGCTTTCGAACTGCTAGGTTGGCAGGAGTTGGGACAAAGGTGGGAGCTCATTCCGTCCTGCAGTACTTCGGGAATCGAACTGCTGACCTCCCACCTTCCAGTCAGCATCTTAGCCACTTGACCTGCTATTTGATTTAAAAAAAAACTGGGCTAAGACATACTGTATCACAATAGACCTATTAATGCACGATTGAACTAAGACTTGGTCATAGTTTTGCAGAGGTTGAAGATGGCTGCCATAGAGATTCTGTTATAAATATACAGCAGTGAGAACTAAATATAAAGTAGCAGGGGTAGTATAATATGACTAGTACACTAAGATTTCTCACTCTTTGAAATGTGTATCAGGACAACAACTCATACCATTCCTTGTTTTATTTTAGTTAGTCCATTTGTTGTGCTCTTGGCCAGGAAGCTTAATTGAGGCCATGTAGTTTAATAATTTTACACCTAGACTAGGAAATGGGCATGGAAACAGTCATGTTTTGCCACTGAGCATTTAAACTCAGTGTCTCCAACACTTCACAAGAGGTTTTTTTAATAGCCAAAGTTTTAAAGAGTGCTTAGTTAAAGGTCTCCTGTAGTAACTTGGAAATTCCTGCTGTTGTGGGAGGCCCCTCATGAAGCAGATGACAGAAACAGTCTAAATAAGATTTCAGCAAGAAGAGAATTCATTTGAGGATGGTAAGCATGCACATTTGTTCATCATCAAAGAGATAGTGTTACTAGGGTTCCTCTCTTCTCTCTGCACAACTCTTGCCCTACATTATTTACTTGTGATTTACTAGCTTCCTTGACCCCTGACTTGTATCTGGAGAGCTATGATGTAAATGGCTAGGAGATCTATTGCACCTGGAGGGAACACGATTTGCATTTTCAAAGCTTTCCCAGTATTAACAGGTGCCATGATTACTTAGTTTAAAAAAATTAAGAAAGGGAGCCTATTTTGAAATATTAATGAAAGACGTGGTATTGGTTACTCACATCTGCAGCATTTGTTCACACACACCAAACCTAATTTTTATTATCTCGTTTACTTTCCTTGCAATTTAGGTAAAGGTGGAATAGATTTTCTCATAATCCAGGAAGGTGCGTGGCTAGACAGAAATCTGAACTAAACACTCCATCATTGCCATACAGGGCTGCCATCAGAAATTTCTGGGCCTCATAATGAACAATTCTATTGTCCCCCAACACACACATACTTATGGCCGGCAGCGGCAGGGCCCCTGTCAGCTCCGGGCCCTATATGGCATTACTGGTAGTACTGCCCTGATGGCGGCCCTGTTGCCATAGGACACTTATTATTATTATGGTCTTCTCTGGCATCTAGATTCTTTGTATAGACATGGATGGCTTGCTCCATTTAAGAAGTGTCAGAAAAGAAAATGCTAATGCTGTAATGAAGATGTCTGACTGAATGTAACTTTCTGTTATCAGATAGCAGAGTGGGATACTGGTCAATTTGTCATATGTTATTTGGCAGTATTGGACTATGACACTGTGAAGCCACGTTTTTGTTATGTATAAAAGAGCCACAGTTCAATTATCTGATATCTGTTATTATCTAGGGACTAGACTAAAATACTCGTTCCATATTCCCAAAGCACTCCAAAAAGCTGGAATTTATTTAATTCTGTTTTAAATATTTTAAAACATTTAAGCTGTTTTGCTCTGTGCAAGACATTTTAAATCAGGAGTTCTCAACCTTTTTAAGTCTGGGACCGGGTCACGCTCCCTGAGACAGCTTTGGGGTGTGGACGTCCATTTTGCCCTTCCTCCACCACATGGCACTTCCAGGTGTGGTGGAGATGGTGGTGGTGATGGGCCACATGAAATGGTGCTGTGGGCCACATCCGGCCCAACGGCCACAGGTTGAGAATCCCTGTATTAAATGTAATGATGCTTGTTTGATAGCTCAGTTGTTTAAGTATCTGGTTGCAGAGCCAGAGGTTGGGAATTCAATTCCCTCTGTAACTCCAGGGAGAAGAACCAGCCTGTTTAGCCATTGGCAAGCTCTACAGTCCCAGGCTACCCCCTGAAAAAGGGAATGGTAAACTGCCTCAGTAGTCTCTACCTAGAAAATCCTGGAAAGGGTTGCCATAACTCATAATTGATTTTATGGCACACCATTATGATGATGATGCTATTTCTGAGTCTAAGAATATACCATCTTTTGACCTCTGCTCCACGTTTTGCTAATTTCTGTGTTTAATCTGCTGCATAATCCTATCCACTCAAAACAAGTTCAACTGAATCATCATCATGAGCAAGAAGAACAACTCGCTCTCAAGCAAGAGTGTCCAAGCTTTTTGGGTTGTGGGCCGGTCACATGATTGAGTGGGCTGGTCACATGGTTCCTCCCACCAGAAGTGGAAGTAAAACACGCCTGTGCATGTGCAAAACATTGTCGTAAATGCATCCGCAGTTGTTGGGCACATTTAACTTCCACTTCTGAGAGCAGTGTGGGTGGGCCGGGCCAGATTATTAGGTGGTGTGGGCCAGATTTGGCTCATGGGCCATAGTTTGAGCATCCCTGATCTAAAGGCATCATGCAGGTATAGTTGTACAGTATGCTTAGTTATTGCTGTTGGCAACCAGAGCTTGGATGATTTATAGCAGCATAAAGCATTGCAGTAATCAATTTTGAGATTACTAATGCATGAGTAATGTTGTCAGAGATTTCATATCCAGGTAGGCAATATACTGTAGCTGGGCAATCTGCCAAAGTTGCAAGAAAGCAGACCTGGGCACAGCCATCAATATTTACTTCTCCATGAAGAGAGGCAGGTCCAGTATCATACCCAAGTTGTGGGTCTGGTCTTTTAAAGGGAGTGTAATCTCCAGACTAGGCAAGTTGCCACCTAACCTATCAGGTGACTCTCCCAAGAGGAAGATCTTCATCTTGTCTGGACTCAATTTCAACTTGTTAGCCCTCATTCAGTCCATTACTGAGGCCAGGCAGTGCTCTAGGACCTGGACAACATGCACTGCAGATGATGTAAAAGAGAGATAGTGCTGCATGTCAGCATATTGGTGACAGCGGACTCCAAAACTTCAGATGGCCAATCCTAGTGGTTTCAGATAGATGTTAAAGAGTATTGGGTAGATGGCTATTCTCTGTGGGACCCCATGACATTGGGCTATTGTGGCATCCCTCCTGCCTTTGGGAAGCTTGTTAGTCAGCATCCATTAGTGTGCATTCACAGATAAAATGAAGAAGAAGGAGAGGTTACTTACCTGTAACTGTAGTTCTTTGAGCAGTCATCTGTGAATTTACACGTCCCGCCCAACCTCCCCTCAGTCTGCCACATTTATCATATTAAGGGACATGAGTAAAACTGGGGAGAACCACTGGGCGGGAGGGTAATATAGTCAGAAGGGGGAGAGCACATTGGCTCTCAAAGCTCTGATAGGTTCCAACAGCATTCGTGCAGGAAAACTTTCATGAACATATTGACTTCCCTGCTAAATAATTCATTTCATGATTCCATAACTAAACATAAATGGCTCTAATCCAAGCTATCATATACAAGTCTGTCAAGGATTTAATGGGAAGTCCTCCTTGGTCCCACCATCCTGTAAATCATGTTTGGTAAGGACTAAGAGAGGGTCTTTTCAATAGCTGATACCAGGTTGTGGAACTCACTTCCCAGAAAAGCAGCAAGGCAGAATCCATTAGTATGAATTTACAGATGACCACTCGAAGAACATTTACAGGTAAATAACCTGTCCTTACATACCTTTTTGTCCTTCCTTAACTGTTGGCACTGGTTTCAGTCTTGCATCATGTAGCTACTAGAATGCTTATCATGTGTGCAAGGAAGGTTAAATAAATATTCTGTGAACAGGCCTAAAGTATACATGTTGTGGCCTTGAAGTGGCCTTGGATGATGATATTGCCTCTTTTAAATTGCCAACCCTTCTGCAAATTTCTTATGCTCCTTGCTCCACATCTCTTAGGCAGTTTCGAATAGTATTATTTGTTTTTTTAAATTTTTTTTATTTTTATAAAAGGAAAATAATACATAAAAGAAGAAATACATCAATACATAATACAAAATAACATAAAAGTACAAATTACAAGTAAAAATTAAAAATAAAATCACATACTTAAAAATACAATAATAACAGATAGTGTATATTCACTTTACCTTATTTGAACCATCTTGTTTAAACATAAACTATTTTAATGTAAAAAATACACTATCTTAAAAAAAAAATCTGAACATAAGATAATACCCCAGTGCTATGTACATTGCCTTGGGAATTGCAGAGCTGCCCAGCATCACATATTATAACCAAAAACTCATGTGGCTTGGGGCTGGTCAGCCACCTTTACCTTCAGTATCATACCTCTTTTTATTTTCAATTCCCATGTTAACCTATCATTTAATGCAAGTTGCCACATTTCTCTATACCATTTCTCTATATCTACTATAGAATCATTCTTCAAATTTCTAGCAATATATTGTCTTGCAGTTGTCAGTATTATTGTTAACAGTTCTTTATTATGTTCTTCCATATTCATATTGTCAAATTCCATCAATAAGGCGGTACCTGACTCCATCTTAAGGTTACTACCCTTTATTTGTGATATTTCATTTTTTTACCTTTTAAGCCAAAAAGCTATAACCACATCACAACTCCACCACATATGTTTATAAGTCCCCGTAACAGTCTTACATCTCCAGCACATCTTCGTTTTAGTACAATCCATCTGATTTAACCTAACCGGTTTCAATTTTGAATCCGCCTTAAGAACCCCCATTTCCTTTTCCACTCTATCAAAATTTTCATTGGTGTGTTTAACAAATTTAGAAAACATCCCAGTAAGCTTATTCTCAGACCCTTGTATTCCTTTCAAAATATCTGCTTTATCTTAAGCTCTGGAGTCTTCCATTCTATCCAATCTTTTAAACAACTTGCCTAGCTCTGTCATAATTTGAATTTCATCCAGAGGTGTTGGAGATACAGTCGGTGTTGTTTTCTCCCTCTTTTCCTTCTTCATCTCTGTTCGCTTTGGCTTCACCACCTCCTCCTCTATATTCTTTTCCATGCTTGCAGTTATGTCCTCAAATAATACTAATAAGTTTTCTTTCAAGTCTTTCACTGAAACACTTTAATCCAGTCCCAAAATTGAACAAAATATTTAACTTTGACCCTTAGTTTAGCTTCAGACTCTGAGAAAACAAAAAACAAGTTAATATCCAAGCCTTAAAAGGGGTGTGTGTGAGAGAGGGTTTTTAATTCCCAATCCAATCTTCTGTAACAACTCCTCTAACCCCTTACACCTTCATCAAAAAATTCAAAAATAAAAATAGAGATTGGGAGAAAGAGGGGGGGAGGAAAGTAAAAAGAAAAAGGGACTTTTTGTAATCCGCAGTGGGTTCCTCTGCGGTGGCGCCCTCCTCCTTCTGTCTGTTCTCCCTCCATCAACACTCCAGCAATACTCACCCGACTCCAATTCCTCTTCTAACCTTCTCAACTTTCTTTATCCTTTACCAACTTCCAGCTCAATACTTTCGCATCCACTTCTTTCGGCGCCAGCACCCCCATCCAGCTTCCGCCCGTCGGGTCGCACTCACTCCGATGCGCAATCGATCAAATATCATGGCTCAGCAAAACATGTTTCGGCACTTTGGAAGATCTTTTTCTTTTCTCTTTCTCTCCTTTCCAAGTTCGATTTGGCTCTTCATTTACCAAATCTTATTTCACTTTTTCTGGCTTCGGCACCTCAAGCCTGTTTGGCATTAAAGCCTTCTGCCTTGCTCTTCGGGCCATCAGCCCACTTGAAAATAAAGACCCCCGATCACTGTCAACTTATTTTTGGGGGAAAAAGTCCTTTAAAGTCTTGTTTTGAAAAGCGTTCCCATTAATCCACCTTTGTTAAAGCTGGAGCAAAGAAAAGTTGGTGTTAAACCATCTCCATCTTGGCCACACACCCTCGAATAGTATTATTTGTGCTGGTCATTCCCACATCTCTTTTGAGTAAGTGAGGGCTTTTCTACATGGAACATTTTCTCTCTCTTTAAAGGGACTGGGTTCTGCCTTGCTGCTTTTCTTGGAAGTGAGTTCCACAACCTGGTATCAGCCATTGAGAAGACTCTCCCTTAGTCCTTACCAAACATGATTTACAGGATGGTGGGATCAAGGAGGACTTCCCATTAAGTCCTTGACAGACTTGTATTGTTGCTATGAGCCTTGCCCAGCGGAGAGAAGGAATGAGACAGACCTCAGGAATCAGGATAAATGGCTAATTTAATTCATTTTTCAGTCCCATTAAATAGACAAAAAAGCTCTGTTGCCAAGCAGAAATGGCTAACTTGTTTTTCACTTTATATTTACTAACAGAGTTCTTATTGACTCTGCCATTCTTTTTGTTGTTGTTGTTCAGTCGCACAGTCGATTCCGACCCTTTGCGATCCTATAGACCATTTTTCTCCAGGCGCCTCTGTCCTCCACCATCCCCCTCAGCACTCCCAGTTCTGTACCCATTGTGTCTACAATCCCATCTAGCCATCTCATCTTTGGCCTCCCCCTTCTTCTTTTACCCTCCACCTTTCCCAACATCAAGGCCTTCTCAAGCGAATCCTCCCTTCTCATTTGATGCCCAAAGTACTTCAGCTTCGTCTTTACTATTAGACCTTCCAATGAGCAGTCAGGGTTGATTTCTTCTAAGATTGACCTATTTGTTCTCCTCGCTGTCCAGGGTACCCTCAAAACTCTCCTCCAACACCACATTTCAAAGGCATCTATTCTTCTGCGCTCAGCCTTCCTAATGGTCCAGCTCTCACACCCATACATTACCACTGGGAATACCATTGCTTTGACTATTCTAATTTTTGTTTGCAATGTGATATCTCTGCTTTTCACTATGTTCCCCAGGTTTCTCATGGCTTGTCTCCCAAGAATCAGTCGCCTTTTTATTTCATGGCTGCAATCCCCATCTGCAGTGATCTTTGATCCAAGGAATGTAAAATCTGTCACTGCTTCTACTTCTTCCCCATCTATTTTCCAGGAACTGATGGGGCCTGTTGCCATTATCTTGGTTTTCTTGATATTGAGTCTCAGGCCAGCTTTTTCACTCTCCTCCTTCAATCCAATCAAGAGGCTCCTTAGATCTTCCTCACTTTCTGCCATTAGGGTGGTATCGTCTGCGTATCTCAGATTGTTGATGTTTCTCCCAGCAATTTTAATCCCATATTGTGATTCCTCCATCCCTGCATTGCGCATTATGTGCTCTGTGTATAGATTGAATAAGCAGGGTGATAAAATGCAGCCTTGTCTTACTCCTTTTCCTATTCCAAACCACTCTGTCATTCCGTGTTCTGTCCTAACTGTTGCTTCTTGGTTCATGTACAGATTTCTCAGGAGACATGTGAGGTGCTCTGGTATTCCCATCTCTTTAATTACTTGCCACATCTTGTTGTGGTCCACACAGTCAAATGCCTTAGTGTAGTCGATAAAACACAAGTAAACTTGTTTCTGGTATTCCTTTGTTTTCTCCATGATCCAGCGTATGTTGGCAATATGGTCTCTAGTCCCCCTACCTCTTCTGAAACCGGCCTGCACCTCTGGTAGTTCTCTCTCCACATGTTGCTGAAGTCTATCCTGTATTATCTTGAGCATCACCTTGCTGGCGTGCGGGATGAGTGCAATTGTTCGATAATTTGAGCATTCTTTGGCATTGCCCTTTTTTGGGATTGGGACGTATACTGATCTTTTCCAATCCTGTGGCCACTGTTTTGTTTTCCAAATTTGCTGGCATATTGAATGTAGTAATTTGACACCATCATCTTTTAGAGCTTTGAAAAATTCCACTGGGATACCATCATCTCCACTAGCTTTGTTGTTTGCAGTGCTCTTTAGGGCCTTTATAACTTCGCTCTCCAGAATGTCTGGCTCAAGTTCAATTTTTTCATCATTGTGGTTATCAGGGGTGTTGAGGTCCTTTTTGTAGAGTTCCTCTGTGTACTCTTTCCATCTTTTCTTAATCTCTTCTGCATCAGCTAGCTCTTTTCCGTCTTTGTCCCTTATCATGGTCATTTTTGCTTTAAATGTTCCCTTTATTTCCCCAATTTTTCTGAAGAGATCTCTAGTCCTGCCTCTTTTGTTGTTTTCCTCCATTTCTTTGCACTGTTCTTTTAGATAGTTTTCCTTATCTCTCCTTGCTTTTCTTTGAAATTCTGTGTTCAAATAATTGTACTTTTTCTTTTCTCTTTTGACTTTTGCATTCCTTCTTTCCTCTGCTATTTTAAGAGCCTCATCAGACAACCATTTTGCTTTCTTATGCTTCTTTTCTTTTGGTATGGTTTTCTTTGCTGCTTCCTGCATGATGTCCCTTATCTCTGTCCATAATTCTTCCGGCACTCTGTCTATTGAGTCTAGGCCATTATATCTGTTCATCACCTCCACCGTGTATTCTTTAGGGATGCTTTCTAGGTGATATCTGTCTGGTCTCCTTGTTTTCCCTATTTTCTTTAGTCTTAACCTGAATTTTGCGATCAGTAGGTTGTGATCTGAGCCACAGTCTGCTCCGGGTCTTGTTTTTGCTGACTGTATGGAGGTTCTCCATCTTTGGCTGCAGAGTATGTAGTCAATCTGGTTTCGGTGTTGGCCATCTGGTGATGTCCATGTGTAAAGTCGCCTCTTGTGTTGCTGGAAGAGAGTGTTTGCTATGACCAGTGCGTTCTCTTGGCAGAACTCTATCAATCTTTGCCCTGCTTCATTCTGTGTTCCAAGACCAAATTTGCCTGTTATTCCCTCCACTTTTTGATTTCCTACTTTGGCATTCCAGTCTCCTAATATAATTTGGACATCATTTCTTGGTGTCTGTTCTATGAGGTGTTCTAGGTCCTCATAGAACTGGTCCACTGTGGCTTCATCTGCACTAGTGGTTGGTGCATATATTTGAATCACAGTGACATTGAAGGGTTTGCCTTGAATTCTGACTGACATCATTCTGTCATTTTTGAGATTGTATCCCATTACTGCTTTTCTCACTCTTTTATTGACAATTATGGCTACTCCATTTCTTCTAAGGTTTTCTTGTCCACAATAGTAGATATGATGGTTTCCAGAGCTGAATTCACCCATCCCTGTCCATTTTAGCTCACTGATGCCCAAGATGTCAATGCTTATTCTTTCCATCTCATTTTTTACCACTTCCAGTTTACCTTGGTTCATTGATCTCACATTCCATGTCCCTATGCAGTATTGTTCCTTACAACATTGCATTTCTCCCCCCCCTTTCCTGTCCCTCCCCTTCCTCCACTCTGTGGTGCTAAGCATCCTGTATCACCTAGCCTGCCCCTTTGTTTTGCCTTTTGTTTTGGTCAATAGGGTTCTCTTGGCAAGGTTTATGGCGTGGTTGCCGGTGTCTGCGCCATTTTTCTCTCCTCATACATTTTATCACAGTTTTTTAAAAGTTTAAAACATTTAAGACAACATATTATCATGCATATTATCACACTTTAAAACACAGTCTCTATGTCAGTTGCTATATTAAGTCGGCATAAAGTCTTTAGGTGAGTTATTATATTAAGTCATCAAAATTTTTCATATCAGCTACTTATCCTTTGCATGGGTCTCTGAGTCTCGCCCCCTGGTTTTCCTCCTCTGCCTTCTTCTGTCAATTGGCGCTCGGTTGTTGCTCCTGGGCTCGGAAGGGCTCTCGGTGGGGCGAATGGCTGGCCTCCTCCTCCCCCCGCCCGGCTGATCTTCCTCCTCTTCCCTGGCCCGGCTGGAGATGGTGGCTCCCGGGTTTGGAAGGGCTCTCGGTGGGGCGAATGGCTGGCCTCCTCCTCCCCCCGCCCGGCTGATCTTCCTCCTCTTCCCTGGCCCGGCTGGAGATGGTGGCTCCCGGGCTTGGAAGGGCTCTCGGTGGGGCGAATGGCTGGCCTCCTCCTCCCCCCGCCCGGCTGATCTTCCTCCTCTTCCCTGGCCCAGCTGGAGATGGTGGCTCCCGGGCTTGGAAGGGCTCTCGGTGGGGCGAATGGCTGGCCTCCTCCTCCCCCCGCCCGGCTGATCTTCCTCCTCTTCCCTGGCCCGGCTGGAGATGGTGGCTCCCGGGCTTGGAAGGGCTCTCGGTGGGGCGAATGGCTGGCCTCCTCCTCCCCCCGCCCGGCTGATCTTCCTCCTCTTCCCTGGCCCGGCTTTACTTAACAGATTAACATCCCATTTTCTACCAGGAAGAAATCTCTAACCAGAAAGAGTTAAGTATTAGAAAATAATTAGGTATTAGGTTGACCTGAACCATGGGTGACTTTTTGGTCAATTTAGGAGGTAAAAGGATACGTAGATTCATTAGCTTAAGAATTCTGCCCTGTTGCTTAGTTGAGTCTGAGGGCATGTCTTCAAAACTTGCTCCAGCTTGGAACCCTTAATATTAAATAATGTGTTTAATATATGAATCTACTCAGATCAATCTAATGCATTCCTACATTGTATGAGATAGCTTGGATTAGAGCCATTAATGTTTAGTTATGAAATCATGAAATGAATTATCTATCAGGAAAGTCAATACAGGTATGTTCATGAAAACAGTTTTCACAGGGTGGAGTTTATCCATTACATGAGCATGTTGACCCATATGCTTGTAGGATTTACAGCAAGGGTGTCCAACTTTGATGCTCCAGCTGCTCTTGGACTTTCATTCCCAGAAACCCTGATTAGCAGGTGTGCTGATTTTGGCTTCTGGGAATTAAAGTTCAAGGACAACTTGAGCACAAAGGTTGGCCATCCCTGATCTACAGTCTTCTGACATTATTTAAATGTGCATGACTCAGTCAAAACATACTACAGTATTCAAACATAAGAACCTTCTTTTATTCATAGTCATCCATGGAACTTATACATTTAAAATTTTATTTATACTGAGCATTGTTGAACTTGAACTCAAAGGGGCTTCCTTCGCGAAGATCATACATAGGATGAAGCTGTCAAGAGACTTAACTTTGCCTGCATTAATAAAAGGGAATAAAAGTATTAAGTAAATCATCTAGATAATATTTACTTTTATTTCTGGCCCATATTCGCTTAGCTTGGTGTGTTCTAAACGTGTTGTTGTTGGTTTCACTTTATAGACAATTTTTTAGTCATTTCAAAAGGCAAAGCACTTGGAAACAACTCTTTCAGACATAAATTTCTATTCATGCCAATTGAACTAAAGTACTCCTTTGTTTTCTCTTTTATGTACATTTAGATCTCAAGTATTTGGGGAAACAGTTATATTTGCCTTTGGACTCCTAATTTCAGGATAGAATTAAACTGAATTTGTTCACCCCATCCCCACCCCAATAATTGTCTGAAGCTAGGTTTCTGGGACAACCTGTATAGCTGGAGAATATAAAATAAAAGTATTTTTGTTGTAGTATTTAGTGACGTGAAATGACTTAGAAGTCAAGCTTTTAAAATAAAACAACTTGTACTTACTTCATCAGCATATACCAGCCCCCATAGAAGACAAAGTTGCTTTGTTGCAAAAGTAGTTCAGTACAGCTCCCCAAAAATGAGTTCTTAATCTTTCCTTAATGAGTAAGTCAGTATGGTGTGCTTATGATTTCATTAAGTGTACCATGTGAAAAGGATGAAAGAAACCACAATAATGAATTTCACTACAAAAGTCATGGTCTAATTGTTAAGCAGCAGCATAGTCAATATAACCTGTTCTTGAAATTGCCAATGGGCACTCTAGCAGTCATCGTGTTACCCAGGGAGGGAAGGTAGAGTTAATGAAAACAAAATAATATATAAGGTAGTTTAATGAGTGTCATGTTTCAGCCCAGGTGTGTGTTCTCAGCAGAAACATCTGTTTGCTGTTTCAGTACTGTGAAACACTCTTACTTGCTCATGGAACTATGCAGCAATAAATATAATGGACCAGTAGTGATTTTGGAAAGGGAACTTATACAACAGTGCTATGAGGAAATCAATCAGAACAACTGCATAGGTCACTTTTTAGGTACAGCTTTCCAGTTCTTCTTTTGGATCTCTCTTTTGATACTACAAAAGCTATTTTTTAATTGTGAATCATGTATCTGGGTTAAACATTAAAGATACGGTGGTTCTGATCTACAGGTAGGTGAAGGTGATGTGTGGAGTCTTCTGTTCCATCTTATGGCCATTGGCCTACAGAGTGCCATGTGTTTTAGTTTGTTCCCTTTAGAGGAAGTCATTTACATATTTGCATCAAAGTGCTATTAATATGTGGATGATATTCACATCTACCTCTCCTTTCTGTCTAATAATTCTAGGAGTGAACACTTGAAAGGGTGTTTGCAAATAGAGTGGGGTTGGATGAAGGCAAGTAAGCTGAAAATAATAACAATCTCATTTCTTGTATTTTAAATCCACTGCTTCAGATCCTACCATCAGAAGCCATAGAAAACAAGTATTTTCTTTCTTCCATGTGACAGCTGTTCAGAAAACCGAAGACGAAATCAAGAAACACTTGCCGAAATCAAGATACACTAACAATAGCAATTATTCTTATATACTACCAGATAGTGATTTTAAGAGCCTCCTTGACTTTCACTCTGTTCTGTGGTTAAACCAAATTTTCATCTAACTTCATTGGATGATCAATAGTCCTGGAATTCCTTTATTCTTATTTCTCTGAACATTCCAGTTAAACCTCCACAGATTTGAGAGTGCAAATATTCCATTGCCCTATTATCTTCTAAATTCATGCATCTCTCAAGACTAATAATAATGGATTGAGTATGATCCTCTTTATTATATTTTAGAAACTTATTCATATCTGTGAGAGAAGAATCTCTTCATGAGAGACATTTAGTTGTCAAAGTAGCCTTTAATGCTGCTTCTTTAATTCATATAATACAATTCCAACTTAAAATAATATTTCTTTGTGCCATATTCTCTCATTATTGGACTTCAATTTCTATTATATTTTTTACTTAATTAACTTATGTGTTTCCCAACCAGTTACTTTTATATTCCTGGGAGCCATACCTTTCCATATTTCCTTACTTTACTTCAAAAAATACTCAGCTATTTCATTAAGTTGGTAAATATTATTACTTTTTCTTCCCCTATTTCAGTGACTGCTCACTTTACCCAAATTTTCTAATGGGAGTTCACTGAGATGTCATCGTTCTAGCCAGTTTCTGTCTATTAAGTATTATTTTTTGAGTTTTAGCTATTCTTAGTAATGGCTTACAGTTTACCTGAATGTTTACCTTAGAAAACACTTCTGCTGCCGCTGCTGCTGCTGCTGCTGCTGTTGTATCCAAATCTGAACATAGACGATCTTCATTGCAATCAGCCATGAAGACTGTCCCAAAAATATAATGCAGTGGCCTTTCATCTGCCTTCCACATCACAGCATGACACCCATACCACTGATCCAGTTCCACGTGTCATTTTCTGGTCCAGAGCCATTTTGGCATGCAAAGTCCTCCTTAGCCCTAGGGCAAGATTGATGAAGCTGCTGCCCTCCATCAAGACAGATTCAAGTGAGATGTAATCCACTTGGGGACCGTCACCCTTCCCTGTGGACTTCACCACCCAAGGCTATTAGTCCTCAGGGTTGTCAGGTTAGTTAAGAACATAAGAACAGCTTTGCTAGAACAGGCCACAGCCCATCCAGTACAGCATTCTGTCTCACACAGTGGCTCTCCATTTGCTTCGGGGTATTCCCAAGCAGATGCCTTCACCTGCTTAGGATTCCCTGGAAATGGCATTGAGAGATATCCTGCCTATCTCTCCAACCCGGAGGTTGTCCTTAGGTATCCATAATTATGGCCATTGATACCCTTGTCCTCCATGAACTTGTATAATCCTTTCTTAAAGGCGTCAAGACTGACAGCTGTCACCACTTCTTCTGGCAGGGAGTTCCATAGACCAGTGATCCTCTGGGTGAAAAAGTACTTTCTCTTATTTGTTTGAGAACTAGTACCCAAAAGTTTCATGGATTGTCCCCTAGTTCTAGTGTTATGTGATAGGGAAAACAGTTTTTCCTTATCTACTTTGTCCACGCCATGCATGATTTTATAAACTTCAATCAGGTCACCTCTTAGACGCCGTCATTCAAGAGTGAAGAGACCCAACCACTGCAGCCTCAGATAGATGGTAAGGAAGGTGTTCCAGTCCCCTAATCATTCTGGCTGCCCTCTTCTGCAGTTTTTCCAGCTCCATAATATCCTTCTGGAGGTATGGCGACCAGAAGGATAACCTCTGCCTGGTGATCAGCATTGAGTTTCTGGCAGTAGGGTGTACTCTATTACCATAGCAGGATAATCTGGCCAGACTGATAAAACCATCTCCAGCCACAAGCAAAAAGCAGTAATTTCACTGTTTAAACGAGCGAGCCTGTGAATATTTCTTCTCTATACTTCTTAAAATGTCTTTCTAAATGTTTTTATAACCGGAAACACTCCTTTTTAAATGCCTGTTTCGCTAGGAAGGAGTTAACAAGCTAATTTGGTAAATCATCAGGGTCTAAAGTAGATAAATAGGTACCTCTTCAGTGGGAAGGTAAACACTGTTCTGTGCACTCCAGTGTCTAGTCACGCCTGCCACATGACCTTGGAAATATCTGCAGATGCAGACGGCACTGGCTCTTTTGCTATAGATGGAGATGAGTGCCAAACCCTAGAGTTGGATATGACTGGCTTCGAGCAAGGGCAGCCTTTACCCCTTTATCTAAAGTTCTCTTAAGCCAGAATAGAGAACTGCCAGTAATGTTATCTATGTTTCAGAAGGTTGGCAGCTTGTAACAAAGTTCCACCTTTGACAGTCAATTTTCACCTGTTTAGAGGCCTTTTTCAAGGGTCATAATTACAGGAACTGCAAACAGGATTCTTTATAAATTACTAAAAGCAACCCCAATATTCTCCTTGAAGGGGTGGGGGGGTGGGGGAAAAAAGTTTTTTAAAAATCCTATCTCAATATCCTTTGTCCAAATTCCTCCAAATTTGGCACAGAGCAAGCTACATTTGTACCAAGTTTGTTGTTCAGTCGATTCCGACCCTTTGCGACCCCATGGACCATTGACCTCCAGGCACCTCTGTCCTCCACCATCCTCCTCAGCCCGCCCAGCTCTGTGCCCACTGCGTCTACAATAACATCTAGCCATCTTATCTTTGGCCGTCCCCTTCTTCTTTTGCCCTCCACCTTCCCCAGCATCAAGGCCTTCTAAAGTGAATCCTCTCTTCTCATTTGATGTCTAAAATACTTCAACTTCATCCTTGTTATTTGTCCTTCTAAGGAGCAGTCAGGGCTAATCTCTTCTAATATTGACCTATTTGTTCTCCTCGCTGTCCAGGGGACTCTCAAAACTCTCCTCCAGCACCACATCTCAAAGGCATCTCATAAGGTTCAAGATCTAAAATTGCCTAGCTGTACTACTGTTAACCCTAATTGTAGATGTATCTTTCCTAAGCAGCAGTCTGACATGGAGGGGCCAGGAAGGCATGTTGCATAACTTTATGGATACTTTGTTCAGTTTAATCACTAAAGGTAGTTTTATTTATTTAGTGTATGGCAACTAAACGTAGAAAGTGTTGCACATTAAACCAAACAATGGAAGGAGTCAGTACAAAGTCATTGTGTTCCTTTGTTAGGTTATCCTGCCTAGATTATTCAAGATAAAAGTAATGGTTAGCAATTTTAATCAACACACAAAATGTGGTGTTTTCTTTGCAGTTGTCTGCAAAGAAAGAGGTAGCTAGTTGTGTGAGTTACACATGTCAGATGTTCTAGGAAATTTTAACCACAGTGGATTGACCTGGTAAATGTTACAGGCTAATCATGCCATCTTTTCCTAAAGGGTTGTACCTTTGTCCTCCTCATCTGGGAATGGATATTCATGCAGAAAGCTCAGCAACAGAATATCTGAGGAACTAGGGGGCTTTTTAAAAAAAAAAAACCCTATCATTTAAAGTACATCAGACTTTCTCATAAGCTGATTAGGGCTCCAGTCACAGATAAGCTCCTTCAGTTGCAAGTTCAAGGCAGCAGCCATGTGACAAGCTTTTCCCCTCAGTATTTCAGTACTCTACCATTCGATACAACTTTTAACCTTAATAATATTTGTTATAATAATAATTTCGTGTCAGAAATTATTCTGGGTTGAAAGGGTTTTTCCGGAAGAAACTCCGTTCAGGGAACACCCAGATGAGGCTCCTTTCATGTCCCCAAGAGCTGGGACAGAGTCAGGCACTCAGTCCATCATGCAGTACAGCAGCTGTTGTAAATGCAGAAGCAGGCGCATTTACTTTTGCTTCTGGGGTGTGTGGTCTGGCCCACTCAGCTGTCCAGGGTCATGGTCAGGCCCAAGGCCTAAAAAGGCTGGGATCCCCAATTTTATAGGATCACTTTTTAAAAAATCAGACATTGCAAGCTTTTGTGACAAAGGTCACTTCATCAGGCAGACTTTCATGGCATGTTGTTTAAGCCAGGTTGGTATTCTTAGGTGTTCCATAAGAAAATAAGCAACAGACTATATCATTTTACAATTCTTCTCTATGTTTCTCTATGGGAATGTTCTTGTTACAATAAGACAGGGATTCTCAACCTGTGGCCCATGGGCTGGATGCGACCCGCAGTGCCATTTCATGTGGCCCCATACTGCCTCCACCACACCAGGAAGTGCCATGTGTTGGATGGAGGAAGGGCAAAATTGCCATCCAGCCCCTGAAGCTGTCTGAGGGAGCGTGATCCAAAAAGTTGAGAACTCCTACAATAAGGAGAATGTGAGAAATTGTTATTTAATGGTAGATCCTGTCAGATCATATATACTGGTGTGTATCTGAGCAAAATTTGGGACAAAGAGCGTTTTGTATTCTGGGTGTGGTAGTTGCTGTTCTCTTTCTGTAAACAGAATCCCAAACTGAAGACAATGGATACAGATACACATGTTTATTTTCCCACTTGAGAGTTGCCCCTTAATATTTCCTGCTCATACAATCATCTTCACTTTGCAGGAATTATGGACTAATGTTTGGCATGCATTCTGTAATATTGAGAAGATTCTTCTTTGTCTTTGCTGAATCTTGCTTTAAAGTCTTGCTCTATAACTTTCAAAGCATAAGGATTTCATGCAGTAAAACAAGGAAAGTTATGAGTCTGCTTAACAGCAGTGCTATAGTTGGCAATCACTTTTGTTTGAAGAGCAGACACCTGACTGCTCATCATATTCAAAAGGATCATCTTATCTTCAAAGAGCATTTATTGATTAAATATTATTATTTCAAAGTCATGAGTTACTCTAGATTAGGCATTCAATAAGTGCACAGAAAATTTCTTGGTCTTGGCAGATTTCTAGATCTCAACCATGCTGAGACTTTCTGAAAAGACTTTCCTTGCATCAATTAATTTTTTTCCAGCTTTCTGCTAAAATAGCAACAGCAATTAGCAATTACACTTATATACTGCCCTATAGTGCTTAGTAGTGCACTCTCTTGGGTACTTCTTTTACTGTCCTTGGAAGGATAGAAGGCTATGTCAACCTTAAGCCTTGGTCGGAATCGAATTCACAGCATTCTGGCCGCATTATGGCGGTTTAACTACTGCACCACCTGGGTTCTTCAAAATAGGATTTCAGTCTTGTTTTCCCTCCTCATCTCACATTTTTGTCTATTTTTTTAAACTAAAAACAGTCAAATTCCAGGCAGCTTGATTTGTGTTTCAGAAATCCAGCAGAGGACAGGCTTGTAGCAGTGGTGTACAGCTTGGCATTTCTTTTTCTTTTTTTTTCTTTTTTTTTTTGGGGGGGGGAATGACCAGGAAGCATCCAAGAAATGCTATGTCTTTGGTGAAGATGGGAAAAACAGTTGCTTGCCTCCAATCTTCTGGGTTATCACCTGTTTTCTAAGAGGAGCTTTGTAACAACAGTGACAGGTCTCTTTGCAGGCGCACCCCCCCAATAACGGACACAGACAACATTGAAAGTGGATAACAGCAAAGGGCCACATTTATTGATTCAATGCCCTAGTCCGAATTATAAATTTGTATTGGTAAAACGACCAATCATAATTCCTAAGGCAAGCAGGCCGAAGTAACACTGGTAAGGTACCACCCCAAAATTGCCAACGGCAATTGGTTACAATGTATCAATTTGTATCAATTTGTTTGTCAACAACAAACAAATTGTTGACCGTAGTCAATAACTAACTCATGACCCCACCCTCTGACGCGTATCCGTGAAATCACAGGGGTGATGCATGCTGGTTAGCAATCACCATCACCCCATCGCCTGGTTCGTCGTTGACCGGACAACGTTTAACTAATTTATTCCTGTCTAGTGTTGTCCAGTCAATTGCGAACCTGCCGGATACTTGTGGGTCATACTGTTTACCTTACCAGTGCTACCCGCCCATGTGACCAAAGTCAACAGTAGTAATGGAGAAAGACCCCTATATCAAACCATAGCCACAGTGTGGGGTGGGCAAAAAAGCCAGGACCCGAAGCCAATATGGGTCCCAACCAAAAATTCCCACCCGGCCCCGAAGCGACCATAATCACACTGTTAACTAGGGAGGGGGTGGAGGGGAAAAACTTCTCCGCTCCGTCGCTGAGGCAAAATGGCAGCACGGCTGCCTCGTGGCCACCCCTTTTATCAAGGCGGTGGCCACGCCCCTAACTACCCGGATTCTCTGTCCTGTGGGGGGGGGCCCGCAAAGGGCGCGGCGGCCATTTTGGCGCCGCGCTTGCATTGCAGGCGCACCCCCCCAATAACGGACACAGACAACATTGAAAGTGGATAACAGCAAAGGGCCACATTTATTGATTCAATGCCCTAGTCCGAATTATAAATTTGTATTGGTAAAACGACCAATCATAATTCCTAAGGCAAGCAGGCCGAAGTAACACTGGTAAGGTACCACCCCAAAATTGCCAACGGCGATTGGTTACAATGTATCAATTTGTATCAATTTGTTTGTCAACAACAAACAAATTGTTGACCGTAGTCAATAACTAACTCATGACCCCACCCTCTGACGCGTATCCGTGAAATCACAGGGGTGATGCATGCTGGTTAGCAATCACCATCACCCCATCGCCTGGTTCGTCGTTGACCGGACAACGTTTAACTAATTTATTCCTGTCTAGTGTTGTCCAGTCAATTGCGAACCTGCCGGATACTTGTGGGTCATACTGTTTACCTTACCAGTGCTACCCGCCACACGGAGGGGCTTCACAGAAGACCTGACGCCCCCCCCCAGACCGTCAGCTCGGTCAACAGGTCTGCTCGCCAGTCACCCAACAGGAGGTCCATACCTCCTCGCGACAGATGGACCCCATCCCCTGCATAGAGGTCATAATTTTGCAGACTAATATCGGGGTGATGACTAACCCGTCCCCAAGCCCTGGTGGTAAGAAACCGCGCCACCACCTTGTTGACCGCGCGCCTCGCGCGGTCAAGCGCAAGGAGGTTAACGCCCCCTCTGTAAGAGTGGCGCGGAACAATGTCCGACCAAACCAGGGTTGTGGCAGGCCAGACATAGTGCAAGTAGGCGAGTTCCTCGCAAATCGCATGCTTGAGCGATAAGCCGGTGACCTGGCCCAAATCATTGCCCCCCAGGTGGATAATTAGAATGTCAGGCGGGTCAGCCCCCAGGCCAGAAAAAAGGAAAGGCCTCAGCTCCTGCCATAACATCCCAGGCTTACCATGCCATGCGAGACTGGCGTGGTCACCCAGTCCCAGTCGGGGTCCCCACTCTGTCGCCGCAGCGTAACGCGCTGCCCTGTGCACATAGCTGTGGCCCACCAGCCATACTGTCACCGGTGTAATACGACACCCAGGGTCTGCAATAAAATTGAGAAAAAAGGAAGGTAAGGTGACTGAATTGGTACTCATGGCGGGAGTGGGCGCACATAAAACTGAAAACACTGTGAGCCCCACCTCCCCATGCTGCGTATGTCAGCCCCCGAGTACCCAAAAGCAGCTGCTGTAGAGGCTGCACCAATACGGAACGAATGTGTGCCATAACGGGCACCTGAAAAACCCACCCTGGTGAGGGCTATGGCTGTCACCTTCCAAAACTGAAATTTAGTAAGGGGAGACCCATCTTGGTGACAGAAAAACGGGCCGTGGTGCCAGCCACGCAGTGCCAGGTACTCCTGTAGGGCACCAACCGGACAGATGTCTGCCAAAGAACACCGTAGCAGTCTTACTCCACTGCCTACGCCGTGCTGATCTGTTTTTGAGGAGCGAATCCTCAACTGGGCCCAGTCTTTGGCAACGTAGACATCTCCGAGTTCCAGTGCCCTACCACTTGCATCCGCCTTAGACAGCATCACGAGTTCGCTGACGCGGAGCGCTCCAAAAAATGCCACCGTTGTGGCTGCATGAAAAAGGGCTGCCTCATAATGATCAAAACAGAGGCCTGGCCAGCCCCGGGCCAACTGGGTAAGAACCCCTGGGGAAATAGGGTGCCGGTCGTCCGGGCAACGCCCGCGCTCGCGCACCCACCCCTCCAAAACGTGTCTCACGCGGAAGTCAGAGGTGGTATCCACATGACCCCCTACTTTGGCCATAAAAGCCAACGCCGAGAGCTTGGATGCTATGGTGCGAGGTGCAAGGCCCTGTGCATGGAGGTGGACCATGAACCGCAGTACATGGTCCACCGGAATAGGCCAGGTCTCTGGCAAGTGAAATTGAGTGGCAAAAACCCTATATGAACTGAGTGCTTGTTGATACGCCTTACGCGTGCGTGGCGCTAGTGAAAGGCCAATCGCCCGGTTCACCTCTCCTTGCCAATAGTCCACATCTCGTCCGGGAGTGGCGAGGGAAATTCCTCCGCATCCGGGGCCAAGGCGCGGAACCGGGAGATCTGCAGGCGGGACAAAGCATCAGCAATATCATTATTAACCCCTGGGACATGCCTGGCCCTGAACAAGACATTGAGGCGCAGGCAGCGCAGCACAAAATGGCGCACTAGATCCATAACCCTGGGCGATTTAGAAGTCTGTGCATTGACAATGTGTACCACAGCAGCATTGTCGCACCAAAAATGCACTACCGAATTAGCCCACTGTTCGCCCCATAGCATCAAAGCCCCCAGAATGGGAAAAAATTCCAGGTATGTGAGATCCCGCAGGCGACCTGTGCCTGCCCATGCCGGTGGCCACCCACCATAGGCCCACTTCCCATTGAAGTACATCCCATAACCCAGGGATCCTGAGGCATCAGACTGGATCTGGAAATTGGGGGAAGCCAGGAGGTCCGACCTCCAAAATGAGACCCCGTTAAACTCCCTCAGGAATTGCAACCAGACGAACATGTCTGCCCTGATACCCCGGGTGAGCCTAACTCTGTGGTGGGGCCTGGATAACCCTGCCATGGCGTCGCATAAGCGCCGGGCAAAAGCCCTGCCCGGTGCGACCACCCTGCAGGCAAAATTAAGGTGCCCATGTAGCACCTGGAGTTCCCTCAGGGATGCCTTACGCTTGGCCAGCAATTCCGAGATAAGGGTCACTATCCTGGACACCTTATCGCCCGGCAACCTAGAAGCCTGCTCTACTGTGTCAATCTCAACCCCCAGGAACACTAACTTGGTCGATGGGCCCTCGGTCTTTTCGGGCGCTAAAGGGACACCAAGTTCCTGCATTAGCGTCTGAAATGTATTGAGGAGACGTGCACACGTGTCCCAGCCCCGTTCACCCCCGAATAAAAAGTCATCCAGGTAATGGGCTACAGACCGGGACCCTGACCTGCGGACAAAAGCCCACTCTAGGAAAGTACTAAAACGCTCGAAGGCCGAGCATGATATGGAGCAGCCAAAAGGCATGGCCTTATCAAAATAATATTCCCCTTTAAATTTAAAACCCAGCAATTCAAAGTCACCCGGGTGCACTGGCAAGAGGCGAAAAGCTGACTTAATGTCGCACTTGGCCAGCAAGGCACCCGGGCCACACGAGCGCACCATGCGCAGCGCATGGTCGAACGATGTATACCTGACCGAACAAAGGTCATCAGGTATAGCATCGTTGACCGATCTGCCGGCTGGGTAGGACAAATGATGAATAAGGCGAAACTCACCTAGGGACTTTTTGGGAACCAAACCCAATGGTGAAACCTTAAGGTTGGGAAAAGGGGGTGCAGGAAAAGGTCCAGCGACCCTGCCCGCGTCTAATTCCTTTTTAATGCTGGCCGCAGCCACCTCCTCCCTTCCTCTGAGGGATAACAGGTTGGGAGCGTCCTGAGGTGATCTAACACCCATAAAAGGGATACGAAATCCCTGCTTAAAACCGTGAATGAGATACTCTCTGTCCTCCCCCTTTGGGTACGATGCGAGCCAGCGCTCCAGCATGTCCACCTTAATTGGAGAGGGTGCCTTTTGGAGAACTAGTTCCCTCCGTGGCAGCCTTGCCAGCCCACTGTCCACCCCTCCCTCTGCCTCGCGCCCCCCCCAGGCTTGGGACAAGCCGAGGCTGCGTGGGGACCAGAACACGTGGGACACTCATGCTTATACCTGCAGTTCTTTCGATTGCAGGAACCATTTGACGAGAAAGTCCAGCACAGCAGGCGGGCTGGAACCCCCTGCCCCGCCGGTTGGCGGGTAACCTGCGCTGGAGCTGCTCGCTGGACCGCATGTCCACAATGGTATCTATCCCCCGGGGCAGGGCGTGTGGGTGTCATATACAAGAGCCACAGTCTCTGGCAGGGCTCATCCCATCTCATCTCGGGATGGAGGGGAATCCTCATACGGAATTCCTCATCATATGCTAGCCATGAGGGGCCCGGGAAATCTACCATCGCCCTATATATGTTGTCCAAATATTGGACCATGGGAATAGCTAGATCCGGCCGCGCCCTCAAATATACCGCCATATATATCAAATAAGCGGGGAGCCAGTTAGCCCAGGTACGCGGCGGCTTACGGCGGCGTGCCTGCTCCTTGTCCTTCTCATCCTGACCCTCCCTTTCTTCCTTGGTGGGCTCTCTGTTCAGGAGTGAGAAGATATCTACATACTCCCCCCTCCAAATCTTTTCTCTGGTAGCCTGTGCCAAGTGATCGCCCGGTGGCAAGGAATACCCTGCCGTCGGCAAAGCCGAAAAGGGGACAACAGGCCTGGTAAAGGGAGCCGGAGCTAACCCTGCCACCCCCAAGACATTGCCAGCAGTGTAAGAGCCTAGGCCCACCCCCGTGGGCATGGTGGCAGTCGTTGTCGCCGGGTGGGGCACCAGAGGGGTAGTCCCCGCACCACCCGAGTGAGGCCAAGGCCACTGAAAGGCCCCCCCTATATTGGGAATATGTGTAGATGTACTCGTTTGCACCGTATACTCACATGCTGCACCCCCGTGGGCCGCCCCCACCGGGGGTTCTGGCCCACTGGGGGCGTCGGAGCTCACGACCGATGTAGAGCTCATCACCGGGGCTTGACCCGCACCAGGTTGCTGGCTGGGGAGCTGCGAGGCAGTGGCCGTAGCCGCGCCACCCGCCTGCAGCAGCTCAACCCTCCCCGCCGGCTGTTGTCCTGCTGCCGTTAGCGCCTCCAAAGGTACCCCAAAAGGGGCACCTGCCTGACTGGCCCGGGCCAAAGACGCCTCGAGGGCCGCAATACGTGCCAGTAAGGAGTCCACATTAACCATGGGTAAAGAGCCGGCCGGCCCACCTGATCCTTGCATGGGGACAGGTCCCTGCACCCCAGGGGCCGTATATTGCCATTGACTACCGCCGAAGCCCGGGAGGGCTGGTGGATTAACCTGCCAAGGCAGGGAGCCGGGCCACCCCCCAAGGCTAGAGGGCCCCGGGAGAGGCTGCAGCCCAACCGGAATAGGCCCAACCGATTGAGCAGGAGGATGAGCGGTGCCCACCGCTCGCGGGCCGCGGGCCGGAACTCCCTCCGCGCCCGCACTTTGATCGGGCCAAGGGGCGATAGCCCCCATGCCACCAGCCCCGGCCGGGGATGGCAAAGGTGGCTGCTGGGGAGGCGGCACCGCGGTCCTCCGACCCGGATTACGCCTCCGAACCACCCGAGCTGCATTCGCAGCAGCCTTCTTTTTGGAAGGCATCTCACCGCAGCAGAAAGGGAAGCTAGCTAGTAAACGGAACTAAAAGGCTTCCCGGTAGCACCAACGAGCGACGGAGACGCAGGGGGAAAAACTTCTCCGCTCCGTCGCTGAGGCAAAATGGCAGCACGGCTGCCTCGTGGCCACCCCTTTTATCAAGGCGGTGGCCACGCCCCTAACTACCCGGATTCTCTGTCCTGTGGGGGGGGGCCCGCAAAGGGCGCGGCGGCCATTTTGGCGCCGCGCTTGCATTAATATTATTGACTACAGTTCTTGTGACAATGGAGACTTTTAATTCATTTAAAGTAGTTAGGTATTGCCTATCTTTTTCACCTGTATTTTGAATTGTGTACTTACTCCTTATTGCATGGTTCACTTTATTTTCACCTGGTTGAACTCTTTTCTCTTTGTTAGAAAATAGAAGCAAAGTTGCATGTTGGGCAGTTCTTCCTTCTCTCTGTCAATCATAATTTCTCCATCTTTTTCGCACAGTGGACTTTTTACTTCCTCCTTCTCTTCTTGCTCTGAATATAGCCCTAAACTCCTATTTTATTATGCTTAACCTTTTTGCAGGCTGGCCTTGTCGTATGCTTTAGCCCTCGTTACTTTCTTTCTGCAAATACTGGCTACCTGTTTGCATTATTCCATGGAGCCATCTGCTCAATATTCTTTGCTTGCTCTCTCTCAAGACTCATCACATCTGAAACTTTCTTATGCAACCACACCAGTTTCTTTAAATGTCCCTCTGGCACTTTTCTTTCTCCATGGAATTTTTTGTGCTAGTGCTTTCTATATTTCATATTTTAGAAACTTCCATTCCCCATGAACTCCCTTCTCTCTGAGGATACCTAACAATGAGCTTACCCACTCTTTTCTTGAGCATATTGAAATTCTAAGTTTTAATCTCTGTAATGTGCCTTTGACTCAAGTCACCTTCCCCTTATCTCTGGATAATGAATCCCATCACTTTGGGTTATTTGCACCCAAAGTTCCCACTAATTCTACCTAGTTGACTAATTTAAATAGGTAAAGCTAAGGCCTCAGACCGCCAATACCTTTGCTAATTCTTCTACCTTTTTAGAAAATGAAATGGTCAATAAGAGAAATTATAAATTTGATAATCCTTCCCTTAGAACAGATATTGTGGACTGGACTGAATTTTGTAGGGGAGCATATGTAACAGCTGCTGTAGTGTGGACACTACATTGAATGGGTCAGGGTTTGAATGGGTCAGGATCTGGTGCAAGATGTTATTGTGACTGATCCAATAGGGAACAGTGACCACAACTCAATTATGTTTAACTTGATCATAGACCGCAAGTCACTTGTACCTCTAGTTGGGTCTTCAACCATCTGTCCCAGGGAACAATTATTTAGCATATCTAGTAACTTTTTCTCTTTATAATGTGCTGAACAACAGTTCACCCAGTCTATGTGAGGGTAATTGAACTCCCCCATTATAACCAGGCTTCCCTTCTTGGATGCCTCCTTTACAACATTCTCCAACTGCCAGTCTTCCTCAGGAGTTTGGGTCGGAGGCTGATAGTATATGCCTACTGTTAGACCATCCTTGTGGCCTGGTACTCTTACCCACAGAGTTTCTAATGGTGACTCCAAATCACCTAGATATTCCAATTCATATGATTTTATCACTTCTTTGACATACAAGGCTACACCACCTCCCATTTGCCCCTTCCTATCCTTCCTGCACAGTTTGTAGCCTGGGATAACTGTATCCCATTGGTTATCATAGGTCCTCCAGGTTTCAGTGATGCCAATAATATCAATATTCTTATCTATTGCTAAGTATTCCAGCTCCCCTATTTTGTTCCGGAGGCTTCTGGCATTTGCATACAAGCATTTATATATGCTTTTCTGATACAGTCTTTTGAGTCCAGTTACATTGTTAGACTGCCTCTTGCATCCTTCTGCTAGAGTGCTGGTGACTAGCTCCTCGCTCTGCTCAGTAATTTTTGCATCCTCCTCACTACTCAAGTACACACTTTCCCGAACCGGATGCTGCCCAGCTCCTGTCGGATTTCCCCCAGTTATCAGTTTAAAAGCTGCTCTGCAGCCTTTTTGATGTTGAGTGCCAGCAATCTGGTCCCATCATGGTTCAAGTGCAACCCATCCCTCCTGAACAGATTTGGCTTGTCCCAAAATGTTCTCTAGTTCCTGACAAATCTGAAGCCCTCCTCTTGACACCACCGCCTCATCTATGCATTGAGGTTTCTGAGCTCTGCCTGCCTGGTAGGTCCTGCACGAGGAACAGGCAGCACTTCTGAAAATGCTACCTTGGAAGTCCGGGACTTCAATCTTCTTCCTAACAACCTGAATATGGCTTCCAGGACAGACCGCTTGGCCTTTCCAACATCATTGGTACCAACATGTACCATGACCACTGGCTCCTTCCCAGTTCTCTCTAACAAGCTATCTAGATTTCTCGTGATGTCTGCAACTTTTGCACCTGGCAGGCAAGTCACCATACGGTTATCATGTGCATCACAAATCCATCTCTCTGTATTTCTAATTATGGAATCACCTAGTACAAGGAGCCTCTCTCCTGCAATCTGTTCATCTACATGCACCTCATCAACCGTATTAAGGGAGAGGAATTCAGTTTGTTCCTGTTGTTTATCTTCCTGGGTCTCATCAAGTGTGATGAAGGAGAGATCCTCAGGTGGAACGAGTTGTTCCTCTGTGTGTTCCTCATCAGGTGTGATGAGGGAAAGAGCCTGAAATTGATTCTGTAATTTCAGACTCTCAGAGTCATCCCCTACACTTCTCCTTCTTTGAGTCACATTCCTCCAAGCATCTCCCTCCTGAGTTAGTGAATAATCACTGGCCATGCATCCCATTGAACTGCCTCGCTCTACACAAGTGGGTCTTGAAAATATTAGGCATTAGATGTGCAATCAAATTTGAGACCAAGCCACCAGTTGGCTGCCTATGAATCACCAACTCATTGTCCGCCCTTGAGAAGGAGATCATTTCCCTACTCCAGAAGGATGCCATAGAAACTGTTGACGAATCAAATCTCCGAGACGGTATTTTACCTTGGAGAAAAAGGATGGGGGCCTCGGACCAATCCTGGATGTCTAAATCTTCACATCAATCCCAGAAAATTCTGCATGGTCACCCTCCAGACCATATCACCACTTCTTGATGAGGGAGACTGACTCATGGTCATTGACCTCAAAGACCCATACTCCCATGTCTCCATTTGCGAAGATCACTAACAGTTCCTCAGATTCATCATTATAACTGAAACCTACCAATACAAAGCTCTTCCATTTGGAATGTCAGTGGCCTCATGGGTATTTAGAAAATGCATGGTCCCCATGGTGGCACATCTCAGAACGAGGGGAACATGAGTCTTGACAACTGGTTGTTGGCCTCCTCCATGCAATCCAAAGTATATCAAGATGTCTCTTACACCAGCTAATTCATGGAGAACCTTGGCCTTCGAATAAACAGGGACAAGTTGACCCTTATCCCTACCCAGACCATCCAGTACATTGGGGCATGCATAGACTCATTGAAAACGAGCTTACGTCCCTGATTCGAGACTGCAAAATATCTCCCGATTAGTCTGGAGATTCTGAAACCAACCCATGGGTCAAGGCCCACGATGCTCAAAAACTACTTGGACTGATGGTGTCCACAGAAGCACTCATATCTCATGCCAGACTAAAAATGAGATCCCTCCAGGCATAATTCTTTTCCCATTTCAATCTTCTACATGACCCACAAACAAAAAAGATATTGGTCTCCCCCAAACTATCAGAACAATATATATATATATGGATTTTTAATCTTAATTTTTTTTTAGAGTGAAAGGAATTTGGTATGAGTTTTCAAAACAAATCTGTTCCTTAAATGTGAGCATTTGTTTTGGTCTTTGATAATAAAAAGGGAAAGAAGGGAGGGGGAATCATGGAGCAGGAAACATATTTTTGTTCAGTTAAAGCAGGAGTTCTCTACCATATTAAGTTGGGGGCCGGGTCAGGCTCCCTTAGACAGCTTCGGTGACCGGACAGCCATATTGCCCTTCATCCACCACATGGTACTTCCTGTTCAATAGGAATACAACAAAGAGCTACTGTTAAATTCCAGACAACGTGTGTGTTGGTTTCTCTGTAGCAGAGAACTCTGAAAATCATAGTTGAGCTTATTGCTCAGAAGCAAAAACCTGGAGTGAAAACTGTAGCTGTGTGTGGCAGTCTGAGAGAGAATGCTCTGCTGGCTTGTTCTGTACAGTAATGCAGAAAGTGCATTAAGTTTTAGTTTCTGCTTTACCTTTAACTCCAGATGAAGAATGAGTATCCCCCCTTCCTATTTGTCTTGTTTATGCATTACTAGTAGTGCACCTTTTTCAAAGTAGAGTATCATTCACAACAGGAAAAACCCAGACGTGATTACATGAAATACTACATCAAAGTATTGTGTGTCATTTTCATTAAATAACCATAATTCCTTTTGTTTTGTAGCTGCTTGGTTAACTGGACACATGCTCTTAGCAAGGTTAGGAACTAGCCTTCACTCTGTGCTGTGCCTTCGCTTCACATCCAGCAGTTTCATTGTACTCCAGAGAGGTCAGTCCGGTGGCACTAATTTATACTGATTATTTATTACTACTTTATATGTCACTCTGGAGAGGTTCTGAGAGTAGGATTTAGTGTTAGCTTCAGATTTGGGGGTCAAAGCACATTTTCCTAAACTGATTTCAGTATCTCTCATATTAAATTTTTACTTGTAAGAATGATATTGATGGACTGAAGGTAAGAAGCTTTTGTAAGCTTGAAGATGAGACTTTTAAACTATAGACCCCAGGCATCCTGCTTCCTTAGAAAAAGCTCCTTTTCTTTCCTCTCTTCAAGGCCCTTTTCTGTATTTTGAATGTCCATTGAGAAGAGTGAATGGAAATACATTTGAAACTGCCCTCACGTCCTACTGAGTAAGATTGCTATTCTATCTAGTTCACTGCATCTACTCTAGCAAGAAGCAGCTTTCCAGAAGAAATCTTTCCTCACCCTGCTGCTTTAGATAATGTAACTAGAGACATCAGGGGACTGTGATCTTTATATTATAAAAATATAATACAACCTCATAGTAAGAAAAGTAGAGGGGTCACTGAAGGGAAATTTAGCTGATGATTGCTTTTGCTACATGTAAATAAAAGAACAGGATAAAGTTGGAGATCTATATTTACACAAAATGACCTGCACGTTATAGTACTTGTGTGGAATATAAAAAGATGTTAGTTTGTTTAGTTGTTTAGTGATGAAACAGTATCAATGAATTAATTTTTGCAGATATCAGGCATTGATAGCAAGTACAGCTAAGGAACTCCATAAACCAAGAATGTAAGATTAATAATATGAGAATCAATAAAGAGAAGACTGAGATAATGGCAATTGGAAGGAAACACAGCATACTGTACTCTAGATCAGTGTTTCCCAGTCTTTGGTTTTTGGACTTCCATTCCCAGAAGCCTAAGTCAATTCCCCAAAGCACTTATCATCCACCAATGTACTGACAATGTACTGACTAAACAGCTCTCCTGTGTATTCTTTCCATAGATAAAGGTTGACCTTGCTCGAAAGCCAGTCCTATCCGATTCTAGGATTCAGTGCTCATTCAACTCTGTTTACAGCCAAAGAGCCAGTGTTGTCTGCATCTGCAGATGTTTCCATGGACATGTGGCAGGCATGCCTTGATGCTGGAATGCTTTTTACCTTCCCACCAAAGTGATACCTATTTATCTACGTGCAATTTCTTGCTTTCAAATTGCTAGGTAGGTAGGAGCTGAGACAGAGCTCACTCCATCATGCAGCACTTGGGTCTTGAACAGCTGACCTGCCGACTTTCCAGTCATCAAGTTTCAGCATCTTAATCACTTGAGACACTGCAGTTCCAATTCTTTCCATATATTGATCTTATCCCTTATTTCCACTGCAAGATTCCTGACATCCTTTAACAATGCATGTGTCTTCTGTTGTCTTCTACCAGTAACTTCCCTGATCTTTTTATGTAAGTTGAAAAAATTGTGCTTATTTTGGTATTCTTCTATCTCAGTGCATCTGTAAGCCTAATAAACTTCCTTTGCAGCTTTTATTTTCCGCCTAATCATCCTCTGGAGATCATAAAACAACTTTATGCTTAAACAACTAAAACCATAAAGGTCTATACCTGGAACGTCAGCATCTGACTCACAACACACCAGATACAACTCTTGTGGAAAAGCAGAAGACCTGGTTTATTGATATTGCTATACAGTGGAACTCTGGATAATGTCCAAACTTGGTTCCACAAGTCCGGTCATTATCCGTATTTGGACGTTATGCGGACCAGCATAGTGTGAGCGCCGATCCATGGAAACGTCTGCAGATGCAGACAGTGCTGGCTCTTTGGCTTTAAACAGAGATGAACACTGAACCCTAGAGTCGATACAACTGGCTTTCGAGCAAGGATGACCTTTACCTTTACTATTACTATAATACTGTATACTGTACAGTACTGTATATAGCCAGTATAAACCAATGCCGGTCACTCTGGGAAGCGGAAGGGCACGTGTTACAGTAGTAGCCGGGTGAGTATCGATCCACGGCGGTGAGTCCATGCAGACCCACCCACCGGCCCTCTGGGGGGGAGAAGCAGCCACGCGCTTGGCCGGTTCTCCCCCGGAGGGTGCGCACAGACAGCTCCAGGTAACATCCGAATCACACTGTCCGGTCCATGATTTTCTGAAAAATCATGGACGTTATCCGGATATGACGTTATCAGGAATGCTCGTTGTCCGGCATTCCACTGTACCAGGAGATGTATGAATTGAGGACAAACAACTGGAGAAAATCACAAAATATCGCATTTTGCAAATTGAATTTGAGTGTTTCTGGAGGAAGAAATCTGTTGTTGTACCCATAGTGTTATCGGACTCCATAGATATTTAGAAATTTTGGATCTATTGGACTTGGACATCATAACTCTACAAAAAACAACTTTACTAGGAACAGGCTATATACTCAGACATTACCTTAACAGTTCTTAGGTCCTTGGTTATGTCTTACACTGTTTGTTTTATACCAGTCTTTGACTATGAATCTAATGGTAGATTTTTATAATAATAAATTGAGGCCCTTGGAGCAAAATGTAAAGCCAGCTACTTAAACCTCTGTGCAATTTCTTGAGAAGTTTATTTAAAGAAGAATAAATGTACAAAGATTTATACAATTTTCAGAGAAATCAGAGCACCTGAAAAATGAAAATAATGTGCAATGGTAGGATGATGCTCTGCTACATACATGTGTCCCTCCCCTACTTAATACAGTTACTGAAAAATAATACCTGCTGTGACACTAGTGTAGTGGCGGTGAACCTATGGCATGCATACCTGTCAACCATGGCTCCGGACAATCCGGGACCTGCGCAGAACGGTTCTGCGCAGGTTGCCTACTATGCATGCGTAGAAGGCTTTTACGCTTGCATAGAACCCTTCTACTCTTGCGTAGAACCTTTCTACGCAAGCGTAAAAGCCTTCTACGCATGCGTAGAAGGCGAACTGCGCAGAAGGGATGCACAGTACCTCTTTCCCCCCACTGCCAAATTCCAGGGTTTTGGCAGCTCCAGGCGGGAAATGGCACAAATCGGCGTCGAAAAACTGGAAATCCCGGCCAATCCGGGAAGGTTGACAGGTATGATGCCATGTGTGCCAGAGAGGGCACTCAGAGCCAGTGGTGGGATTCAAATTTTTTTACTACTTACTCTGTGGGCATGGTATGGTGGGCATGGCCAGGGGGATAGCCCTGCATTGCATCCGAATTAGGACTACTTTATTTCAAAACTTGGATGGGCGGGGCCAGCCAGAATTTCTGCTACTGGTTCTGGTGAACAGGTGAGAACCTGCTGAATCCCACCACTGCTCAGAGCCTTCTCGGGGCACATGCGCAGTCACCCCAGCACAGAGTTCGCCCCACCCCTATGTGCAGCAGCCATTGGGAGAGCTTCGTCCCTCCCCTGTCTGAGGTAAGGTGGGTGGCTCATATGCAGTGTGAGGGTGCAGCACAGACAGCAACCTATTGAGTCTGTGGTGAAGGTGAGTTCGGGCACTCGGTCTCTAAAAGGTTTGCCATCACTGCACTAGTGTTTCCTGGGACATTGTAATGTATAACACTGTCATCAGATTGGGGAGACGTTGGTTCAAAACCCTGCTTAACTAAGAAACTATTCCTGGGAGACCATGGATCAGTCAGTATTTCACAGTTTGTTTGACAGGGTTGTTCTGATTTTTTTGTTGGTTTTGCAGAACCCGGAATCATTTTACACTGACAGGTAGAAAAAGGAGATGTCACAAATATACAGAAAAGGTAAAAATGAGTGCTTTGTTCATTAAGTTTAGAAGGACAAAATTTAAAGTAAATTGATATTACATTTTAAATGTACTGTAAAAAATAATAAAGGTGATGATGATAAAAGGCAAGTGATATGGCTTCATGAAGCTTATCCCATCATGGAATTCATTTCAAGGGTGTCTTTTCTTGGCAGCACCATTTCTCTTGCTTCTTAACAATAGTTATAATTTGTAAAAAGAACAGCAGTTAAATGGATGTCATTGCTGGGATTCGTTTGCCTGCCATTAGGTTCCAGAAATAAATTGCTTTTCCCAGGAGAAAAGAAAAGGCTTCTAGTTCACTAAGTGGCAACAGATTAGTTTGTTTTTTGTTTTTTGTTTTTCTGAGGACCCAGCTTGAAAAATGTGCTGGATTGCTATGGGAAGAGTGGGCTGTATCTCTAAAGAGCTTTCTTCCTATTTTCCCCTGGAAGTTTTAATGGTGAGCATGTCATAAGAAGAAGATTATTTTCCTGTTACTGGGCATTGCTTCTCACTGCTTTTTCATTTGGGCTGTTCCCTCCCCACTAGTTTATTATGGAAAGCCTTACAAGAGCAGATGTAAGCTGAAGAAACAGAAACTTTTTTGAGCCAATTAATTTAAATATATTCAGGCCTGAGAGTGTAGCCTTCTTGAGAAGAATCAGACACATACAAAAGACAGAAATACAACCATTTGAATACAATTCTTTTTTCAATGGTTTCCTTCAGGTTTCTGTTATAGTTGCCCAGACCTCTGAAAATTCTGGTTTTATTAGTCTAATCTTGCCTTTTCTGATGGGTTACTTTCTCATGAATTGCGTCCAAAAATAAGCTGTCTAGAGGAAAGTTGTCATTTTTTCCAAATTTCTGTGGACTCTCACTAGTTTGTTATGTAATGGCTTGCAAGCGTAGGTGTAACTGGAAAAGAAGGAGTAAGAAGGGAAAGCAGTAAGAAATGGAATGTATAAACATCATGGTGCTTGGTATTATGTTCTGCTCTGGAAATGACAAACTCAGAAGAAATAGAGTGGCTCTAATACCAAGGCAAAGTGTAGTATAGGCAGTTAGGAATTATAATGCAAGATCTGATTGAATAATATCAGTCAGACTCCTTGGAAAACTTAACAATATAACCATCATTCAAGTCTAGAATTTCTTCAAAGGGACAGAAACAAAGCAGGAGAATGCAACAATCGATGAATCCAACAATCTGTTTATTGCATGTAATGAAGAGCATGAATTTTTAGTAAAAGCTGCTCTGAAAGTTCAGGGAAAGAAAAAAATCACTAGAGGTAGACGTCAACATAACCATTTTAAGCCACAGAGATTGAATCTGTCAAAAACCTTAAAATAATATGCCAACAAATAAGGAAACAACAAAATCTGGTCCATTCAATATACATTCCAATTCCCAAGGAAGGAGATGTCAAGAAGTACTGTATAGTAACAACATGACTATTGATCTAATTTCCCATACAAACAAAGTGATGCTCAAGGTGTTGCAACAAAGGCTTTTACCTTATATAGAGTGAGATATGCCTGATGTCCAAGCTGGATTCCAAAAAGGAAGAAGCACATCTTCTTCCATATCTATGCCAACTTCAAAATAAAGACATCTTTTGGTGAGTTCATTCTGCAGTTCCTTTCACCTAAACTTCGATTGAAGATCATATTACAAATATCTGATGGATAATGAAGTGTCACAGTCTGGCCAGGTTATCCTGCTATGGTAATAGAATAGACCATACTGCCAGTGACTCAACGTCGATCGAACTTAACAGCCTTGGATGGCAAAGTCCACAAGGAAGGGTGATGATCCCCAAGTGGATTAAATGCCACTTGAATCCATCTTGATGGAGGGCAGCAGCTTCATCAATACTGGCCTGGGTCTGCAATGCAGAAGGATGGAAGGCCGCTATATTATACTCTCAGGACAATCTTTGTGGCGGTTCACCATGATGATCGCCAATATTCGGAATTGGATACGGCACAAGAAAAAGTGAAGTGTGCCAAACAATTTCCAAAGATCAATTTATCTATACCTATAAAAAGAGGGGTTAACCGTTGGGTTCGTGCAAAGGCTCCCACACCATCCCAACCATCCTCGACCTAGCCTTCTGCACTCACCGTAACCCCTGCCTTCCCAGCGCCGCGGGGTTTTGGTAATCGCCAGTGGGGCAGCAGCCCCATGAACGGGAACAAAGGGAAACAACTTCAATTCCTAACATCCTCTGCATCGTGGCGCGCCTCAGCCAATCAGGCTGAGAGGCGCGAGCAAAAAGAACATTGGGAACCGAGGCGTGCCCGATTGAAATTGAGCTGCAAGGAAAAAACCGCTGCACAAACGCAAACAAAACAAACAAAACTCCAAGTCCAGCGTCCTATGCACCATGCGCACTTCAGCCAATTAGGCTGAAGAGCGCGAGCACGCAGAACGCTGAGAAAGCCGGCGCGCAAAAAATAAAATAAAAACACGCCAGCCTCCTGCAACGGGAGCGTAAGTCCGCCGCACGGCCTCACAAACAAACACACTCAAAAAACCATGCCAAGACCACCGCCGGCCTTATTTCCCAGAGCAACAGGGAGAAGAGGGACTCCCTCTCCTCCCCACTACCCCACCGAAGACACAGCGAGACCACAGCCGGCCTCAAGGTCAGTTGAGCCTGGGTAGGGGAAAAATACCACCAGCAGGCAGCAGTTCGTCAGGGGAAGCCCCTCCCTGGCGGATGACTGACTGCTGCCTTTGTACTTCTGACAAAATACAAAAGCAGCAGCCAGCAATCCGCAAGAAAGAGCACCACCCCTTACGGATCGCTGCCTGCTGATCTCTGGTTAGGTAAGCCAGGAGAGAAAGGAGACAGAGAGGAGAGAACCATCATCAGGCAGATAGCTCTTCTCTGCCTCCTTCTCCCCCACCCTACCTAACGAACCTTCCTGGGGGAAGAGCCAGCTGACTGCCAGCTCCTCCTTTCCCCCATTTCTGCATCGAAACCAAAATTTGAAGCAGCAATGGGGAAAAGAGGAACCGTCAGGCAGCCCGTTCTTCACACAAAAATACACACCAACAACAAAACCAAACATTTACCCAAAACGCCAAACACCAAAATAATAAAACATAAATAAATAAACAAACACATTAACCAACAAAACAATAAACAACAAAATCCACAAACAAAAACACCCAAAAAACCATGAAATCACAGAAAAAACACCTAACTACAACACAAAAATACCTAACACAAACACCAAAAATACCACAAATTAAACAAATAATGACAAAAGAAATCAGAAACATAAAAACCAACCAGGAATAAACAAAACAATTAAACACATCTAAAAAAAACCAAAAAAAACCCACAAAAGAAAAAACAGGAACACCTCCCAGCCCAACACCAAAAAAAAAAACCTAGAAGAAAGAAAACCCAGAGAACTCACCAGCACGTCCTCCCTCCATGACTCCAAAACAAAAATGAAGAAACAAAGACTACTTACTGGAAGAAGCCCCACCTAGAGGCCGGAAGAGAAAAAACAAGTCTAACAAAAAGAGAATCCAACACTATTACTAACAGCTCCACCTAGAGGCCACAAGAGTAAAAACAAGTCAGAAAAATAAGAAATAAATCCAAATCACACATAAATCTAATAAAATAGATCAAAATAAGTCACAAACTACAATTGCAAAACACACCCACCCAAACCACCCTTAACCAAAAAAAAAAAAAAACTGCCTGGCAAGGCTGGGCAAACTATGCTAGTGTTTTATAAATCAGAGCAAAGCCTTGACTAGAGTGAGAGAAGCAAATGATTTTCTGCTCAGTCTTGAGACCCTTCAGAGGAGATAATCCTTCTTTTGTGTAGGCTTTACACATGAGTAAGAACCATGAAATACTGGGTACATGGAGGGGTACACAGAAAGAGCCTACTTGAAGATTATGGTATTTATTAACCACAATCGAGCATACCCTGGTAACGGCAACCTTGTGTTGCTGTCTAATCTTTCTCCCACTAAGTTGGGCGAAAGGAACTGCAGAATGAACTCATCAAAAGGTACCTTGATTTTGGCAGTTTCATGTCTGGCCTACACATGGAAGAAGAAGCCTATATGCGACAAGAACCTCTCCTCTTCAGACATGTTGTTCTCCACGTGGAAAAAGTGACAATGAAGGGGTCTGAGCCACTCCTTTCTAGGCATGTTGCCAAGATCCAGATAAAGTGACAATTGTAGTAATCTAGAGGGAGAATAATGAGTTTTATGGTAAAAAAAACTTTAAAAGTAGCAAGGAGCTTGAACTCTAAGGTGGAAAAGTGTGTACATAAATAAAACCTTATAATTCAGATATAATAATGGTAAAGTAGTTATACTTTTGCTGTGACTGCATTTTTTTTTATTTTAAGATTTCTGCTCCTAAAACAAAATCCTTTGTTTTAATCTTTTCTTGAGGAGGAACCCTTCTTTTTTCTGTTCATTTTTACCTACCTAGTGAGGCTAACTTTAAATCTGGCCATGGTGTGGAACTCTGTTCTGCAGATTACAGGGTCAGACCTATCAAGTATGTCTTATTGGCCGGGAAAACACCGTATTTTTACCCCTTTTCCCGCCCCCTTTTGTTTTATTAATTTCCCCATAATATCACTTTTTTAAACAAAAAAAATCCCAAAGCTGCAGGTTTTTTTCCTGCCACCAGAGGCCGCTGTGGCTTTTCGCTTGTGGAAGGGGAGAGAGAAGGTGGTTTGGAGCGCGGCCTTCATCTCTCTGCTTCCGTTCCTTTGATTCCTCCAATGGCCCGTGCGAGGGGAGGGGGGAAAGGAAGAAAAGAACTGCCCGACGTGGCTGGCCCTGGGCCAGGCAGAGCCAGCATGGATGCCCCGGTGCTTGCCCCTTCTTGATAAGTCTATGTCTTTTTGTTTTGCTTACTTTGCTCTCTCTCTCTCTCTCTCTCTCTCTCTCTGTGTGAGAGAGAGAGATAGAGACTCGCCTTTGTGTGGGTGGGTGTGAGTGTGGAGAGCGATGGTGTGTGTGTGTTGTCAGTGAGGGGCAAGGGTCTGGACCAGGTTAAACAGAGATGACCACTGAAACCTAGAGTCGGATATGACTGGCTTTCAAGCAAGGGATACCTTTACCTTGCTTGAAAGCCAGTCATATCTGACTCTAGGGTTCAGTGCTCATCTTTGTTTCAAAGCCGAAGTGCCAGCGCTGTCTACTTCTGCAGACGTTTCCATGATCATGTGGCAGGCATGACTTAGACACAGGAGCACACGGAACGCTGTTTACCTTCCCACCAAAGTGTTCCCTATTCATCTACTTGCAATTATATAAAGTGGAATGGGAGACATGGTTTGAATGCATTTTGTGTAGATTAATCATCACTCAAACAGACAAATTTCAGTATAATACAGATAACATGTCTTCAGAACTTCAAAAATAACAGTGAAAGTACAAATAATGACATCATGAGGTGGTGGTCTGATAAACATAAGGTAGACCCCAGGGAAAGAGATGCCTGAGGGTGAAAAAATAAGGCCCTAGATGGGAGGAAAGAGGCAGAAGATAAGCCACTTCTGTGTGGTGGGAATGAGGCCCCACTAGGTTGGTTGGACTCAAGCTTAAACAAACTGGAAGATGAGGAGAAGGGGCTTGGACTAATCCAGATACTTTATTTGTTTCCCTAAATTTTCTTCCTTTGAACTGCTAGGTTGGCAGGAGCTGGGACAGAGGCAGAAGCTTACTCCATCCTGCAGTACTCAGGTATCAAGCTGCTGACCTGCCACCTTCCAGTCAGCACCTTAGCCACTTGAGCCACTGCAGCTCAGTGGTTAAGAAGCTCACCTTGTTAGCTGGAAGGCCGACATGACGGTTTGAGCTCCCATCTCTGTCCCAGCTTCTGCCAACCTGGCAGTTCAAAAGCAAGAAATTACAAGTAGATAAATAGAGACAACTTTGGTGGGAAAGGTAACAACATTCTGGTGTCTAGTCATGCCTGCCACATGTCCACAGAAACATCTACAAACAGGTGGCTCTTTGGCTATAAACAGAAATGAGCACTGAACCCTAGAGTCAGATAGGACAGGCAGCATTGGATCTAACAATAGGTAGAGGTAAAGGTTGCCCTTGCTTGAAAGCCAGTCGTATATGACTCTAGGGTGTAGTGCTCATCTCCATTTACAGCCAAAGAGTCAGTGCTGTCTGTGTTGGTAGACGTTTTCATGGTCATGTGGCAGGCATGACTAGAGCCCAGCAAGTCACATGGCCAGATTTAGCCACTCCCAAAGATTTGGCCACACCCACAGAGGGGTGTGGCCAAAATTTCCCTTATTTTTAAATCCCAAACTTGACACGTATGTACAGGGTTTTGACAAGAAAAATTTGGCCAAATGGTAAACAGATCCAAGATGAAAAGAAACCGTTTGATGCAAAGAAACTAAATAAAGATCTTATATGCGAGAGACATAGTTTTCTATGTTTTTTGTGCGCCTAAAACCAATAAGCGGTCATCTGGTTTATCCAGTTTAAAGAGAGAGACTCATAGAGGATCGTTCGAATGACTACCCTGTAATGATTCGTGGGGTCCCTATCCAGTTTTTTGTAGTAGGTAGTGTCATTCAACTGACGATAAGCTTCATGTAAATAGTCACTTCTGTCCATTATTATAATGCCTCCACCCTTATCAGCCCTTTTAATGACGATCGAACTTTCATTCCCAAGCCTCTCCAGAACTCCTCTATCCTCCCGACTGAGATTGTTATAAGTCCTTACCTGTTTGGATTCTAACAGCTCTATGTCCCTTAATACCAATTTTGCAAAAACATCTACAGAGAGTTGGTAATGTTGGAGCAAAATGTTGAGGGGTACCCTAAGGATATTCTAAGAGATGCATTCTACAAGGTGAAGTCGAAATCTAGAGTTTCATTTTTTGAGAGACAGACCAGGGGTACAGCTAACCAAATTCACTGTTCATTTGAATTTTCACCGTTAGCATATCAGATTAGGAAATCCATTTGTAAGCACTGGGTTTTAGTGTCAGATCTGCCAGGTTGCAATAGACGACCGCTTATTGGTTTTAGGCACACAAAAACCATAGAGAACTATGTCTCTCGCAGTGACTGTCTCATCAAGCAACCACAAAGAAATTTGGTAAAAGGGCATTTCAAGTGTGCACTATGTAGCTGCTGTAAACATGTTATAGAAACCAAGGTTGTTAACTTACCACATGTAAAATTTCATTATGAATTACCGGGTTTTTATAATTGTGATACCTCAGGATACATTTATTTAATTTTTTGCCCTTGTGATATGATTTATGTCGGCATGACGTCACGGCCGATCAAACAACGGATATGTGAACATAAATCCTGGATTCGAAACTGTGTTTTAACTGCCTCTCTAGTAGAACACTTTATAGAGAGACATCATAAGGCAGATGATCTGAGATTCGTTGTTCTAGAGACTGTACGTTCTGAAAGGTTTAGGAAGGTGAATATTGAAAAAATGCTTCAGCAACGTGAAGCTTTTTACATACATAGGCTTAGAACATTATCTCCTGGTGGTTTAAACAACGAAATGGATTTGGTGTGCTATTTGTAAACAGTTGTAGTTTGAAATTTTGTGGTTCGATACTTTGTACTGTTAGTATTCGTTGCATCCCACGTAGAGGGGTTTGCAGTGCTAGCATTCTAGATAATTAACAACACATGAGAAGGATTGGCGAGCTCAATATAAGAGGTAATTCTCGTACTGACTCTTAACGTTGATGGGCACTTAAGAGTAAGCATAAGAGGCTGTTTCCGACGCGATATCGGTAAGATTTAATGCTTGAATATTGTTCCTTAATTTGGTCATAGATTTGTATCAGTATTATTGTCTGCATTGATTATTTTTGTTTTGTTATAGTAAAGAAAATTAACTTCTGAAGAAGACATTAACGAAAGACCGATTACCGGATCGAGTTTTAGGTCCTTTATATGCAGATTTTTCCAAATGACATTGCATACTACTATTATTACTCTTTAACTAAATTGAGAAGCATTTATTCCTGTCTGAAAAGAAGACATCATGAAACTATTCACTTTATTGAATTAAAGACACTATTTTTGTTTAAGAAGGAAGATACATAAGACCGTTGAATCCCTGTGAGAAGTATCACCGTTTATTTTTTGGATATTACAATTAAAAGATTACAGGGTTTTGGTTTATCCCCACTGATTTTTTTAAAAAAAATCTTGTTTGGTAACTCTTTTCCCCACCCCCACTCTAAATTATTCTTAGACATGTGTCCCACATAAACAAAAATATGAGTCTAAATTCTGTTGTTCTTTCTGTGGTTCAAGAAACCATCATAACCATAAACAGCAATGTGTGTGTACATGCTATTTGCAAAATCTGGTAGTACTTTATTTACCATTTTCAGATAGGTGAATTAGGAAATGTCTCTTATTTTGCTTTACAGCTGTTAATTTCCATTGTTTCCAAACTTGGAGGACCTCATTCCTGTGTCACAAATGCAATTCTTTCGTCTGGAACAGGGATGTGAATCTTTATACACTTCACTCTCACAGATGAGAATGGAAAAATTGACGTTTTCTCCGATTAGAAAAAATTACAAGAGCTTTGTACATCTTTTGCAGTTAGAGCCTTTTTCTGGAAAAAAATTGCAGGTACTTTTGGACAAAGGTGTATACTTTGCAGAAAAACTTGTATTTTTTTGTATTTGATTTTTGCACAAATACAAGTGCTTTTTGTGTGGGAAAAACCCCTTATTATTTTTGCTAATGCTGGTTCTTATTATAGAGAACTTGGTCTTTTTGATCTCATGCATAAGTGAAAACTCTTACAGTGGTTGATGGGGATTTTTCAAAGGTGTTTTAGTGTCTCAAGATAATCTTTTTCATCAAGAAAGAGAAAATATGTGCGTATTCATTACATCTTTCTTTTGCAATTATATAAACCACTTTCTTCTCTCTTTTTTAGAAGCTGGTTGGTGTTTTAGCTTTTTATTCTTTTTTTCAAACTAGTTTAGGAGGAAATTGATGGTACTGTATATAAAAAATTCAAGTGCCTGAATAATTTGGGAGAAATTTAAGGTGTTTTGTCATCTTTGGCAGGCACAGCTTTATTAAGGCAAAATGCTTTGAAGCTTCAATTACCTGACTTACCAATGCTGGAGTGGAAAAGAAATGGCTAATATTTCTGGAAAATGAGGGGTATGAAGGCCTTTGTTATTGTTTTTGAACAGTTGAGCACATTTCCAGAGTTTAGTTTTACAGTCTTGGACAGATGCTAAAATACACAAGAAGTGAACTCATCCTTGGTGTGTTCCCATTGTGGAGAAACTGAGAAGTCAATGCTGTCTTTCCACAGATAAGATCTGTACAAACTATAGTAGTTTTCATTTGGGACCTTTTTGTAGCAGCTGAGCTACATGAGTTCCCTTCCCAATATATGCATGTTCTAGGGTAGCAGTTAAGTGCCCTCAATTATTATTTTCTTGGACCATAAAGAAGTCTGAGTGCAGAAGAATAGATGCCTTGAACTGTGATGCTGGAGAAGACTTGAGAATTCCCTGGACTGCAATGAGATCAAATCAATGAGATCAAAGGAAATCAACCTTGAGTGCTCCCTGGAAGGACAAAAACTAAATCTGAAGCTAATGTACTTTAGCCACCGTAGACTCACTGGTTAAGGCCCTGATGCTAGGAAAGATTGTAGGCAAAAGGAGACTGGGTTGGCAGAGGATGAGATGGCTAGATGGCATTGTTGATGCAGTTGGCGTAGATCTGGGCAGACTACGGATGGTGGTAGATGACAGAGGAGCCTGGCGTGCTGTGGTCCATAGGGTCACAAAGGGTCGGACTCAACTGTGTGATTGAACAGCAACTTTTTTCCTACTAATTTCCCCAGCATTAGCTATACTGGCTGGGAGCTGATAACAGTTTTAGACCAAAACATTGGAGGCATGAGGATGGGGAAGGTTATTTGAAGATTCATGTGCCAATTTCATTTACATATCTTCTATTGTGTCATTACATTTTCCCCCTGTAATTGCTTGAGATCAATATGATGTGAACAAAACTGGTTGGAAATGAAAATTCACTGTTGATGTCAACCAAGGGTGTTGTTGTTGTGCGTGTGTTGTTGTTTTTTTTGGGGGGGGGGCAGTGTAGGCCTTTCCAGATGAAATGTGGCTCTTTTCTGATCATGTTTTAAGGTATCGAGAGAAGATCAGAAGGTAGCCTTACTGTCTTCAGTTAAAAATGTTGTCTATTCTAAAACATGGTTGCAGGCTGCATCACCACCATGCTTAACAAATTATTTAGTTTTAACCATTCCACTGTCCCTCATGGTTTTTAAACTAACTTGAGACTGGAACTTGGCTAATTTTACATTAGTTGAGATTAAGATTAGTCATTGCAAGTTGGAAAGTTCACACATAAAAAAGAGGGACTGCAGCCAGGAGATATTGCTGGTTGAGGAATTGATAGTAGCTTTACTCTGCAGCTAATGGACAAGCCCACTTAGAGATGGGGCTTCTGGGCTAACGTGAATGGGAGAAAACATGACAGAGGCCCTTAGTATTCTTTTCTGATTCTTCCTTTAATTTATGAATTTTTGTATTGTTAGGACCTTTTCTCTCTCAAATTGCCCAGGAAATGTTTAATCAAGTAGTGTAACAAAGGTTGTTGTCAACAACCAATCAGAACATCCAAGAGGCAAGGAAAAGGAATTTTGTGTTGTAGAAGGACCTGGGCTGAAACAAGCCAGTTCTTTGCTCTAGTCCTTCCTTGTGGCTGTAATCATTGTGCTGCTGAGTTCCATGACACCTTCTATCTTGATTATACTCTCTCATAGTGCATGTGGGTCCATTTTGCCTTTATTTCTTGAGTTTTTGGGAAAGGGGGGTGTCTTTTTTTAAGTGTTATGTTTATCACTGCTGCCAGGCAGCCTTGCTTCTGGTACTAGGTTGCCTCCTTGGAGTTATATTTTTATCTTCTCTCTCTCCCCCCCCCCCATTTATTTGAGAGGTCACCTCTCTCTCTCTCTCTCTCTCTCTCTCTCTCTCCACCACCCTTTCCCTCTCCTGGATTATTTTTTCTTCCTGTTGCTATATGCTATTGATGGACTCAAGGAAAAGAAGAGAAGGGAGAGAAATCTTATATTCTGGTTGTTTGAGGGGGGAGTGAGTTATATTATTATTTTTATTTACTTCCTTGCTTTTCTTGTTTTTGACAGAGGGGGTATTATGTCTCTCCCCCCCCCCCTTTTCTCCCCTGCCTGTATGGGGGAAGCTGTTGTTTTCCCTGTTAGATTGGTTTCCCCCCCCCCCAAAGCTGTGTTATTTAGTTAATTTCTTGTGAATTTGCCCCTGCTTTTTTGAAGTATTGTAAAGCATTCTTTAAGGTGTTTTGAAACTTTCTCTGTTGTCTGCCTTGTCCTTGCTTTTTTGTTTTCTATAAGGGTTCTTATGGCTTTGGGAGAAGTTCCAGACAAAAGAACCTCAAAAGACTTGGTCTCTTTCATGTTTAACAAAAGGACCAGTACTCGAAAGACCTGAAAATAAATGGGTTTTCCTCATGCACATCTCTACCTCATATTTCTACAGTGGTCCTAAAACAGTCAATCCCCCTTCAATTTAAAAAGGGCAGCAAAAATAGAACATTGAACAGTTACTGTAACATATTATTGACAAAGACTATAGTGAGGTTTTTCCTTTCATAGTCCATGGATAAAGTTGACTCCATTTACACAAACATTTCAGATAGAGAGATGTGGCCATGGAGTGATGTTTTATCATTCACTTTTAGTTTAAGCTATTTAATGTTCTTTGACACCAACTGATTAAAAATTTACCACATTCTAGGATATGTTGCTATTACTTTCTAGTAGGTGGTTATATACCAATTTATTTTCCAGAGGAAGCATTTCCTAGAAATAATAATAATGAAAGAAGGATTGGACAGTGTCATATTTTATTTTCAAATGCCCAGCCAGAAATGCATTGAATTCATGAACAGAATTGTAAAAAAAAAGTTTTGCTTTCAGAAATACTGTCCAAGTGGGACCCAGTAAGATTAGAACCTGAATCAGCAGTACTGTTGGTAAATGTGAAAATAAGAGTTAATCAGTTGATAATAACAATAAAAACAACATTATTGCTGCTATTACTGTCATTCAGAGTTGTTCCATGTTAAATGCTTGTCCTGATTGCTGTCAGAGGTTAGGACCTGAGAGATAAAAAGCTTTCATATTACATGCGTACTTTGACCCCCTCATTCATGGAGTTTACAGGCAGGGTACAACAATGTGTTTCCCTTCTGAACTTTTTTGGGACACGGTATGGCAAGACTGCTGCATCCTTCATCCAGTCAAATCCCAGATGGATATTGGTTTCAAAGGGAACGATGACTAGCCAGTATGTTAAATATTTTAATTCAGTAAAGCCTCCTATTCTCCTTGATGTTTGCTAAAGTTACGCCCAGCAGCTGTAGAGGAGAATGTGCAGAAGGAACTAAAGGAGAGGCCCGTGGCCTCCCTCCTGTTGCCTGACCAATAAATCTCAGTTCTGAGTAGGCAGTTACAACTGGGTATCGTATACCTTGACCTGCAGCCATAAGTACCTGTTGTGAAGTTGGGCATGAGCAGGATATAAATGGAGATCTGCTGGATTATTTGCTAAAAACACTCTCAATTATTGTGTTTTGCCAAGGTTTCCTGAATCAGTATACTTTGGAGCTCCAGAAAAAAATCAAAGTAGAACTGTGTTCGAAGTCCACCCGCTGCTAGAGATGATAGCTGAAGGCTAGAAAAAATATTCTGTAAAAAGGCTAAATATAGCACATGTTATTAACAGAATGGTGTAATTCCAAATGCTATCAGTACTCTGAAAGATACAGGAGTTAGTCTTATAGGTGCTAAAACTTTTTTGTCTCTTTTGTTGTTTTGTTTTATTTACTCTGATATGCTTGCACAGACCAACGGCTACCACAAATATCTGAAGATACAGACTATGTCTAGTAAGAGAGACAGTAATGCATAGTAGTTAGAGCAGGGGTGCCCAAACTTTTCGGGCTGCAGGCCAGTCACATGGTTCAAGGGGCCAGTCACTATGGCCCACAGGCCAGATCCAGCCCCCAATTCCAATTCATTCGACCCGTGAAGCCCTCGTTGTTCCTGGTAGTGGAAATAAAACGTGCCTGCACGGGCACGTTTTGCTTCCGCTTCCGGGAACAACGAGGGCTTTTGGGGCTGGATGAATTGGCTTCAGGGGCCGGATCTGGCCCATGAGCTGTAGTTTGGGCACCCTTGTGTTAATGTGTTGGCTTCTAACTTAGAAGCCCCAGGTTCGAATTTACACTCGGGTATGAAACTCATGGGATAGTCAGTCTTTCTCATTCTGACCGACCTCACAAGGTTATAATGAAGATAAAATGTGGAGGAGAAACATGTATGCCACCTTGAACATTAGAAGAGAGATACTGTATAAGAAATAAAAATAAACTAATAAAATTTCAAAATACTTTGTTGCTTACTCCCTGTACTTTGTATTGTAAATTCATGTAATTCTGAAGGCTCCATTGAGACCATCTTGCTCTGTATTACAGCACTGCGTAAAAAATGTCATTCCTTGGTACTTAAAATTCAACTGAGGACAGGCCGGCTGATGAGCAAGCCTTTCAGAGGTATTATACCTCTTCAGTCACTTTGATATAGCACTATGTCAGAGGATTTAATAAAAGATAACAATTCTGCTACTGCATGTATTTTGAAGAGCAGTTTTGGTTGTTTTGCTTCTCAGCGTTTATGGTCTTTTATGATTTTGTAAGAACTTATAAGACTTTAAAACATAGCCATGTGGTATACTTATTTTCATAGCTCAAGATTCAAAATTGTTATTTTACACTGTGTGGGAAGCTATTTTCATTCCTTCTTATAAAAACATTTGCCAAGTGCTGAGCTTTCACTTCAACTGCCCTTTGTTTTTCAATATTCTCCATTTCTACCAGCCAGTTTATTCACTTCCATCATATTTCACTATTTTAAAAGGGGCATTGGAAAGGCATTTTTCTAGGCAGATTTCCTCTCATTGCTTTGGGTAGATTTGGGTGGATGACACTGTGAGTACTTTGATTTTGCACAAAGGATGGATTCCTCTTCCATAATTTCAGACAGAAATTGATCTGTCTGAAGATCATTGGATAGATCCTGTAGAACCTGTACAATAACCTGTAAGGATAAGACTCACAAGCGTATCCCCCTATCATAGAGCTCATTCCACTTTCCAGTGACCTACACCCCTTCCAGAAGCCCACATAAACCTTTGTGCTGCTTCAGAGTACCTGTGGTCCTGCTCCAGGCTGGAGAAATCTATGATAGGTTTTAGTTACTGATTGTTTATGCTTACAAAGCAGCCAGATCAGATAGGACCTGCAGTGTGGATTAACTTAATGGTAGTGTTACCAATAATGAAATGAAGGAACTGGACTTTCTCCCACCAGCTTAGTTCTATAAGAAACAAATGCAACTTCTTCTAGTTGCAATCAGATTTATTTAGGACAGTTCAGGTTCAGGCACAAGAAATAGAAACATTTCTGCTCACCCCTTTCCCAGTATAAAACAAGAAAAGCATATCTAGCTATATTTCTCTGGCCTGGCCTTGCCTGCTAACACAGTTGACTACATTTTGCTATGGTTTACTCACCAGCATGCATTGTGGCGTTTATCTCCCACATTCCAATATAACAAAACCCATCTTTTCCACTTATCCCTCCTCTTCACCATTTAAAGCACAGCATAACCATTTAAAGCACAGTCTACCATCTTAGTTCCGTTCTCACAGTTTTCAGCCTGTTATGACTACATTCAAAGTAAACTACCCAGCACCTGCCTTGAAGGCCGAATTCCCAGGCTTCTGTAGCTCTGCCTAGAATTAAGACTTCAAAGAAACTAATTTACTCATTAAAAGCAAAAGCCCCTATTTAAATTTGTTATATGACCATGTGCCCAGTTTTATGGAGGAGAATTTGAAGGCATCCTCTTTCAATGGGCTGACTGTTCAAGCCTGTTTTAAAGACAGAGAACCTAAAAGGATTGAACTTGGGGACCTTGGAAGTTGTCAATCAATGGTTAGCCATCCAGACTAACATGCAGGTTATCTGGTCATTCCTCCTCTCATTGGCGTAATATGTTTTATTCATTTAACGTGAGAATGGTTTTCCCCCTAAGTTTGTGTTTGCACATATAAATATAGGAACGTACATTTGTGCAGACCCATACCATTGTTTTAGCAATGCCACCATCCTGCAATCTGACTTCCACTGGTCATTCCCATGCTTTTGCAGGACTGGCAGGGCAAAGGTGATGAAAAAGGGCCCCATCTGTGCTTACATAATGTATAAAAACTGGTTAGTTTAGGCATAAATTGTTTGGAAGAAGAAACATATGTTTTGAAGTTCAAAGGGGTATCCAGAGGGGCCCAGAATCAAGTGAAGATGACAGAATTTTGAATTCTGCATATAGCAAGCAACAATTAGCATTTAACTTTTACTGGCGGCAGCAGTTATAGCTTGTGGAAGAGGTACTCTCATTTCATTATCTAAATGTATGTATAACCAGAACATTGATTGCTTCCCCCAACTCAGTTCCTGTGGCATTATAGCAATATTTATAGGGCAAAACAAAAAATTACTTGACGTGAAAAATAAAATGGCTTCCCCCTCCCATTCCATGATGTACCAAAGAACACTGGAGTGACAAATGGATCTTTCTTCCCTGCTGCTTGTGGAACAGTAGACTTGGATGGCAACTAAATGACACAAAAGTTCCCTTCCAGTACCTTGCAGATACCTCGCAACACCTATCACCCAAGGGACAGTTTCACTCTGTCTAACAGTAGCATCAGCCCATTTCTTCTACTCTGTGCTTCTTTCCACTTGATTGTGTTTCTGTCCATCAGACGCACACAGTATCTGGTGTCAAGTTTGCTTCCACTGATGTAAAGGTGCCACTTATTCTGTTAGAGCTCCTGAAAAGCATACCAAATGAAAGAGAATTGAGAAAATACGTGTTAATGGATTTAGAGATGAAGTGCAATTATGCAGACAACATAACATCCAGGTTTAAACATGTATCAAACATGTATGCATGCTTGCATGTATATTTATGTAGTCATAAAATCCAGTAGCACTTCAGCCCCATTTGAATATTCATTATGTCATTATCATCATCCTCTTTACTGTGGAGCAAGAATTGGAACCAGGACCTTAAGAAGTCCAAGTAATCCCTGCATTACAGTAATACCTCATACAAAGTCCGCTTCATACAACATCTGATTCATACAACATCGCCTAATTCCTTGAAAAAAGTTGCCTCATACAAAGCCGTGCGACTTTGTATAAGGCATTGGGGGTTTTCCCCGGTTGCATTGTGCCTGGGCAGTATAAAAGGCAGGACACATGCGTGCATTGCTCTTGTGGGTTTTGCATGAGGCAAAGAGTGTTTAGGAGTGGTTTTGAGCACGATTTTGGATTTTGGGGATTTTTTCATCAGAATTTTTAGAAGCATTCCTGGGATTTTTGCAACATTCTTCAGGTTCTTGGACAATCAGGGTTGTTTGACAAGTTTTGTAATGTTTTTAGCCTTTAGACAATGATTTCTTAAAGTTCTGTCAGTTTCCTGTCTGTTTCCTTGACTTTGCCCTGAAGTCTGTGCTGTTACAGTAAAATGTATCTCTATGGAAACAACGTTGTATGAGGCATCGCGACAAGGATTTGGACGTTGTATGAGGCATCGCGGCTAGGATTTTGCATGCCTCATACGAAGTCCAAATCCATATAAAGTCCAAACTTGTGGAACCAAGTTTGGACGTTGTATGAGGTATCACTGTATCAGACTCTTCCTCTTACTTCCTATATGATTGAGTACCAATTTTTCCTTTATTAATCCTACATTTGAATTTAAATAAGCCGTTTTGTATTTCAGGCCATTCCACAGATTTGATGTCAGCAACATTTCCTGTATGCTCAAGAGTAGGGGTGCTCAAACCTTTTGGGCCACAGGCCGGTCACATGGTTCCTTGCATTGAAAGCTGATACAAAACGCTCCGGCACATGTGCATAATACTGCCATTTACAACAGCCATGAGTCATATACAGCAGTGTTATGCACATGTGTGGGCATGTTATGTGCATGCATGTTTTACTTCTGCTTCCAGGAGTGGCAAGAATGTCATGGGCTGGATGATTTGGCACCATGGGCCAAATCCGGACCGGAGGCTGTAGTTTGGGCACCCCTGCTCAAAAGGAAGCAGCCGCACTCTGATGTCTTCTTGTATGATGCATGTGTCTCTAACTTGTCTTCTTCATCAGTTTTTACTTAGTATCAATGTGTGAAGTTGCCAAAACAGATCACCACTGAGCAAAATATCCCAGCAGAATAACAGTAGCAATACTTCCAAAGAGCTAATTTGGCTGCAATTAAGCTTTGGAGCTTCTATTTTATTTACATTTATTTATTTTATTTTTTTCTAATTTGTATTGCCACTCAACTTCGAAGACTCTGGGCAGCTCACAGAAAATAAAACCAATGGCAGTTTAAAAAGCAATTTAAAAAACCATTAAAAACTACTGACAAAATTTTTAAAAAGCTTAAAAGCTTAAAAGAATGTTCTACTAAATTAGCCAGCCGGCCGGGGTTACACATCACTGGTGCCCCACACCTGCCCTGCCAGCCAGATTTTTAACCCTTTCCTGAAGGGCAGCAACTCTGTCTGGAGACGCAGCTCAATTGGCAGGATGTTCCATAGATCCGAAGCAGATACTGAGAAGGCCCTCCTTCTGGTGCTAGAGAGATGAGCTTCCCTAGCAGATGGCACAATAAGAGATCCTCTCCGGTCTGCTCTAGTGGGACGGACAGATGTTCTCAAGGTGAAGTGGTCTCTTAAGTATCCTGGACCACTACCATGTAGGGCTTTAAAGGTAATTACCAGCACCTTGTATTGCACCCGGAGGCACACTGGCAACCAGTGCAGCTCCTGAAGCAGAGTGAGGCATGGGCATAACGCCTGCACCCCATCACCACCCGAGCAGCTGCATTCTGGACCAGTTGCAGCCTCCGAGTGGTCATCAAGGGCAGCCCCATGTAGAGCATCATGTTAGTTACGGGGTTGTTGTTTTTTTTTTATAAAACACACACATACACACTGAGGAGGAAACAAGGCATTGCTCTTAAGAGCGATTTACTAGCATTTTAGAGAACTAATTTCTTTTTCAAATTGTATTCTTGAAAAAAATCGATGCAATATAATTATGTTTTGATGACAGTGTAGCAACTATACTACTATTCAAAAACCTGATGTATCACAAATTCTTCTGTGTCTATGCCAGGCATAAAACTTCCAAAATGAAGGCACCGTTTGGTGAGTTCATTCTGCAGCTCCTTTTGCCTGACCTAGCATGAGAAAGATTAGCTGACAACACAAGGTTGACGTTACCAGGGTACACACGATTGTGGTTCCAAAATACCACAATCTTCAAGGAGGTTCTTTCTGTGTACCCCATGTATCACAATTTTTTTCTTTTAAAAAATGGACTGCAAGAATGGCCTGCTGGGCAGGAACAGTGTTGAAAGAGTCAAGCAATAAGCTATATGAAATGACAAGCAGATAACTGACCCAGTTAGCAATTATTTATGAACTGAGCAGAAGTATTTTGAGGATGTCAGAGAAATGATGTTCTCAATTCACAGAAAGAGGCTAATGGAAAGAAAATTAACATCTACTTTAACGTGACTTAGAGTCGCTCTGGTGGGCACATGTACTGGGATGTTTTCCTTTACAAGCTATTGTTGAAGTTAATTCACTGAATCAAAGGAGCTTTGACAGGAGAAGTTCCCAGTAGTCTATGCCCAGCAGCTTTTTCAAATGGCACTAACATCCCTTTGGCCCCTGCCTCACCCTGAAGCATTTTTGGCACTTTCAGTCATCCAGTCTCCTGTATCTCAAAAAGAAAACACATCTCGGGTATTGCATTAATCAGGCTGGTATGAAATTATGGCTTGCAAATTGCTGTTTTTGGATGTAGGTGCCTTATAGGTTTTAAACAACTTCAACAGTTAAAGCGTAATAATAGACCATAAAAGTCAACGTCTGTTAGAAAACAAGGCAAAGACTGTGTTTAGTAAAACAGATGAATTTCCCAGAAGCAGGAAATTTAATATTATTAATGAAAACAGGCTGCCTTATTAAGAATATTTTCATGATACTGACACAGTATTGAAAATACCCTAATTGTTTCTTTTGTCTCAATTATACCACAAACCTTTTACTAAATATATTTGTAACCGTTTTCTTTAGAGGGGACAGAGAGGCTCAAATTAACAGTGTGACTGGGTTCAGGAGGAGGAGATTATAATCCTTGTATTATGGCAGACAGTAGAGCAAACATTCTCAAGAGATTCCCTATAGTTTTTCTTACCCCAAAGGTTATAAAAATGAGCATACCCTAATAGGCGTCTATACCTTTCATCAAGGCATTTTGCACAGCCACAAGGGTAATACTTTCAAGAGTGCTTTTGCTTGGTTGAGTGTGAGGCTATTTCTGCATTTCAGGTGAGATTTGGGTGTAAGTGAGATAATAGCATAGCTTAATGGCAATATATCCCAGGCTCAGTCCCTGGATCCCTAAGACAAAATTGGTCTTTTCATTCTCATAAGGTCACCCTTTCACCAGTCATATCCGACTCTAGGATTCGATGTTCATCTCCATTTACAGCCAAAGAGCCAGCGCTGTCTGTGTCTACAGACATTTCTGTGGACATGTGGCAGGCATGACTAGACATGGAACACTGTTTAAATTCCCACCGAAGTGGTACCTATTTATCTACTTGCAATTTCTTGTTTTCAAACTGCTAGGTTGGCAGGAGCTGGGACTGATTATTGGGAGCGCACTCTGTTGGGCAGCACTCAGGTCTCGAACTGCTGAACTGCTGGCCTTCCAGTCGTCAAGTTCAGTGTCTTAACCACTAAACCACCACATTCTCGTGTTGGAATGAAAAATCTCCCTGAGACACATCACTTGTTTTGTGGTGGTCTTTGTCCGTTTTGTCAAGGATAAAAATATTTGTTGTATCATTATTTTCTTCATATGCATAAGGTAGTAGTCCTGCTATTCTTGATATTGTTTGGTTATCATTGACATCTTTGAACTCTTGAAAAATACTGCAGTAATGAACTGATTACCGTATTTATTCGTGTATAACGCGCAAAATTTTATACCAAAAAAAGAAATCAAAGTTTGGGTGCGCGTTATAAACGAGGACTGGTGTCCCACCCCCGTCGCGAGCCTCTTTTACTTCCTTTTTAGAATTGGGTCAGCTGTCTATTGAAGGGGAGGCGGGGGTGTGGCTTTGAAGAAATTGACGGGATCTGATTGGGTGGCGCGGGAGACGAGGCGTGGCCCGGAGGTAGCTCGCAGTTCGAGCGAGGCTCCTGGGGGTCGGAAGTGCTCGTTTCGGATTGCATTTTCTTTACCCTGCAACAGGTGGGTCTGATTATCCCCCCCTCCCTCAATGTTTTAAGGCGTGCTCTTATGAACAAGCTTTTTCACCGATATAACTGGTACCCGTTAGATGGCATCTCAGGGTATCAAGCGTAAACGTTGTGCATATGACGCTTCGTTCAAGCTCAAAGTTGTTGATCATGCTGAAATTCATGGAAACCGAGCAGCTAGCCGAGAATTCACTGGAAAATTAGGGGTGCGCGTTATACACGAGTGCGCGTTATACACGAATAAATACGGTACTATCTTTTGGTTGTATCAGTCACCTGCTTTCCCAGGTTGGTTCTTTTCTTTATTTACGTCAGATGCACCACCAGCATATAATAACATACAAAACTAAAATTAACATGTCTAAAAACAAAAGAGAATTTAAAAGGGCTAGATGACTTCTGCCCAATATTGGGCTACTTCAACAGCATTTCCGCTGGTGAAAACAGACCAGTTCATCAAGGGAGGGGAGGGGATCTTATTGTATTACCAGAAGAGGCAAGTGTGGGGTATCTGCTGTCTACATAAATGTGCTGGGAGTTTCAGTAGTTGAGTAACACACACACACCCCAACACGAGTGTGTGTATGTGTGTTTGATACTGTGTTTATGTCACGAAATTCTGAGCATTTCTTGCCACTAGAGTTAATTATTGGGGGGAATAAGAGCTAGGGACTTTGTTCTAGCAATTAACTATTGCTCTTGATTTTTAAAATAATATGGAAGAGGCTACTTTTACTCTGATTTCTTTAGGCAAAATAAAGAGTGTTGCAATGGCTACCAAATGTTGGGAGTTGCTGGCCGCAAAGAAGACACGCAAGACAATCGTGTGTTGAAGTCCAGCCCCAATCTGGGTCGGATGGCACGTATTTATTACCCTGCCTTGGGGTGATGCGCGCGACCCCCTAATACAGGAAGGCTTGCATACGTGGCGTTTTCTGGTGGTCTAGCTACAATGCCAGCTCTTGGAAGTTACCCTGTGGTTAATGGACAACTCACACCTAATTGCCTTGGGTTGGTGAAACCCATTGTTCCTGCCGGAGTCTATGTGTATTGACTCCGGGTACCTAACTTGTTCTGCTGTCTGGCGCGGCTTATTTGCTCAACTTAATCTGCACCAGAAGCGGAGGATTGTGTATTTCCATTAGGGTCATATCCTTGGTTTTTGCCCTGTTTCTATCGTAGCCATCAGCCAAGGCTTTATGATTTGCCCCCCAAACTAACTAACTAGCCCGTACCCAAATTGCCTTTCCTGCAAAGTCCGGGTGGCCCCCGGATCTGCTGAAGGCCGGGCGAACCCCTGGGGAAAGGTTTGGCCAATTATTCACATGGGCAACCCACAAAAGAGGAAAGAAAGTTAAGGTTCCCAACTGATATAATTGCTTTCTAATAGATTCTCAGTAAGGGTTTAGCTACAAGGTCAAGAGATCCACATTTTGTGGCTCAGGCACTTTGAAAATTTCTCTCCGAAAATATGAAATTTGGTTGTCTAATGGAAGCTGTCAAGAATGGACTTCATATCAGACAGGAAACAAAACAAAAATAGAGACAAAAGTGTTGTAGTACATTAAAGACTAACTGCTATATTTTAATGCTGGCTTCCATGGATCAAGTTTACTTTTTCAGATATAAGAATGAGACTTGTTGGCAAAAATTCATACATGGCCCCATGGCCAGGTGCCACAAAGTAGATCTAGGGCTTCCTATGGAGTATGGCAATCGATCTTTAGACTGGAGCTAGTCTGCGTCTTTCATGTCTTCCTGAGAGCAATTCTCACTATAATTTTTCAAGTCTGACCAGATTACATCACTTTCCTTCTTGCCTCATTCCTTGCCCACCGTTTCTATTCATTCACACTTCTTGTTCTTCCTAAGAGTTGTGCTTTGAGCCAGCAGCTGCGTTAATGTTGGACGCTGATTGCTCCGTTCCCTATTCTCTCCCTCTGCTGCCTTTGAAGTGTGCTCAGGTCTCAAGCTTCAGTTCAAAGGTCGCCTTGTTTATTTATGCAAAGCTGCTTCATCTGTGAAATGGGGCTTTCAAGTCCCCCCTCCCACATCAAACACTCACAGACCAGCCACAGTGAGTTAGTGCAGCGGTTGGCCTTGCCACATTGCAAACATGAACTACTCACTGGACCACTGAGAAATGCTGAAGTTATGGTTTCAGCTGAATAAATGGGGCCATTGTTAGGTGGTCTGATCAGAATCTGTTGTTAACTTAGGCCAACTTGTTCACTGCCCGACTAAAGCAAAACACGCTTAGAAAGTCAAGTGCAAGTTTTTCTGATCCAGGCTTAGGAACAGATTGCAAATAAGCTTCTCCAGGTTTACTCAGAACTAAACATTGTGTTCAGACATGTTAAATTATTCTGCTGTTTGGAATAACTAGCAAAATGCCTGTTGCTGACAGATGTGTGTGCATGGTTTGGGAGGGAGAGGCTGCAAAGACCTCCCATGATGTGTAATTCTCTGAGATCCTTGCATGGGGATCTAGGCTTTCCATGGGAATCTAGGCACTCTGCTTGTCCATGTGTTACATGCTAGGGGATCACCAATAGGACCTTTTAGGGCATTGAGTCCAACCCCCAGCACAATGCTAGAATCCAAGTCAAAGCAGATCTGACAGATGAGTGTCCAATTCTCTCTTCAATCCTTCCAGTTTTGGAGCACTCACTACCTCTCAAAGCAGTTGGTGTCATTATCATACTGCTCTAACTATTAAGACAGTTTTCCCCCCTGATATTCAGCCTATATCTGGCTTCCTTTAGTTTTAGTTCAGTGCTGCGTGACTAAGGAGGACTGATTAACAATTTATCTGGATGAGAAGTTGCACTTAACTGAAATCACAATTGTGAGCAGATTTAATAGGGTTTATATGAAGTACATGGCAATAGCATGCTCCCTCTAAACCAGTGGTTTCCATCGTGGGGCACAGGCCCTAGAGGGTGACTTCAATTCCCTGAAGCCATTGGCTGATCAGTGATTTGGAGAATTGATTTAGGCTTGTGGGACTAGAAGTCCAAATACCAAAAGTCTAGAGACACTGCTCTAAACTCAGTCTGGTTGAACTGCCATTTGCTGGGCATTGACCCAAATGAGCTATAGTTGTTTCCAATGGATACATAATTATGCTTTTGATGGACCATAACATTTTGAAGATGATTTTTGCAAAGAGAGCAAGTTTGAAGTGTGCAAACACACCTGTACCCCTTCTGACCAGATGCTCTGTTTCATGTTCTCATTCTTTTTATGAACACGGTTAAGGAATACAATGTCTATTTTGTGATGTCTTTGCCATGTTAGGCTTCTCTCACCCCACCCCCATCTTGAGTCCTGAAGTTACTCTGGGATTCTTCCTTGCCTTTCCCCCCTCTTATTATTTTCAATGGAAACATGTCAAAAATAAGCAATCTAGAGTTTTCTTCTTCACCCAAGAGGTTCTTTGAGACTAACCGGAATGCAAGAAAGAAGTACCACCAATAATAAAAAGGCAATGAACAGTCCCTCCCTTATACTTCCACTAAAATGATTCAGGTTCCTGGCTGGCTAGGAGGGGCCTCTGGTTTGTCTTTTGACAAGGTCTGAGTTGCTGCTAAATCTGTCATTTATGGTTGACATAACCTTGGGAGGCAATCTAGGAGCAAAGTTATGTGTGCATTCCAGTAAACTGAGGCAATGTAGAGGGAGAAGGACTAGAAACTAACTGTGAAAATAATATTTCATTTTTTGCTTTCTTTTGAGTTCCAGAGATCAGGCTAGTGGAACATCTGTTGCAATTCAGCTAACCTTTTGTGGGGAATAGCAGTATAAGAGGAAAGCTATAGATAGGTGCTGGCAGAGAGTATAGGCTAGAAAATGCAGAGTGAACAATAACCAGATAAACAGATACAAAATGACCACAACAGATAAATCTGGTGGAATATTCGAAGCTTCCATCACCTTTTCTATATAACACTGCTTGCTTTTCAACAGGCAGAAACAGATCTCAGTGCATAAATGTTTAAATCTAACACATTCCAGCGGGGTTTGTCTTTATGATGTGTTCAAAATAGTCCATCCAAAATGCTTTCTGATGCCCTGGAGTACTGATTGGAAGCATTATCGTACCAATGGACATAATAACAGCAATATATGGACATTTTTAGGTTGTTTTATAGTATTTGGTTTTAATTAGTATTGGGTATGGGTTTTAACTGATGTTGTGAGCCGCCTTGGGTCGCTTAGGTGAAAAGGGCGGCTATATAAATCAAATAAATACGTAAATATAGGGTACAGCAGGCATTCTCAACCTCTGACCCGCGGGCCAAACCCAGTCCCTGAAGTCATTTCATCAGGCCCGTGATGCCCTTCGCCAAACCTAGAAGTGGAAAAAACTGCACCACGCATGTGCAGAACGTTGCTAAATGCATTCTGTGCATGCGTGGCACACATTTTACTTCCACTTCCAGGTGGGCAGAACCATGTGACCAGCACAATCAGCTGCCCAGGAGGCGTGGTCAGGCCCATGACCTGAAAGGGTTGAGAAAGCTTGGGGTACAGAGTAATGAGAGGCAAGGGTTAAGTTGGATGTTACATGGAAAAGGAACTATTTACAGCATTGTTAATGCTGCCCTGAGTGGTGCATTGCACTAGAAGGGCGGGGTAGAAATCAATAAATAATAATAATAATCAACAAATTATTATTATTATTATTATTATTATTATTATTATTATTATTATTATTATTATTATTATTATTATTATTATTATTATTATTATTATTATTAAGCACCAAAATAACTCATTGTGATGCTTGACAGGACACTCTCCTTTGAGCAGCACTACCTGAATACCAAAGCCAAAGTTAGTACAAGGAACAACATCAACAGAAAGAGCCTCCTTGAAGATTGTATTTTTTAACCACAACCGAGTGTACCCTGGTAATGGTGCTGGCTAATCTTTCCCACACTAAGTCAGATGAAAGGAACTGCAGAATGAACTCACCAAAAGGCGCTTTCATTTTGCCAGTTTCACATCTGGCGTAGACACGGAAGAAGAAGAAGAAATCAGAAAACTTACAAACTATAGATGGGGACCTCTACTATCCATGCTGTGTACATCAGCTTTGGCCCTGAAGTCTCCACAGCAGAATATGCAGCTCCAGTATGGAGCGCATCCACACACGCAAAACAAGTTGACATTGCTCTTAATGAAGCCATGTGTATAGTGACAGGATGCCTTAAACCCACACAGGTTGAGAAAATTTAATCTCTTTGGTATTGCTCCACCTAAGATAAGGAAAGAAGTAGCAGTGGATGCCGAGATAACTAAATAAGAGAATTATCCTCAATGCATATGAGACTCAAGTTCGCTGACTCAGATCCAAGAAGAGCTTTATGACAAGAACAAACATTCTTGAGGGTACACAAGAGCAAAACAAAATTAGAAGATGGAGGAAGGAGCTCACTGGACAAGGAACAACATTACAGGAGGATATAGCTGAGAAACTTGCTCATGGTCATGCACGCTCTGGTCTCCTTCCTCATGGTCATGCATGTTCTGGTCACCTCTAGACTTGACTATTGCAATGCGCTCTACATGGGGCTGCCCTTGATGACCATTCAGAGGCTGCAATGATCCAGAATGCGGCTGCTTGGGTGGTGATGGGGTGCGGGCAGTATGCCTGTACCTCGCCACTGCTTTGGGAGCTGCACTAGTTGCCAGTGTGCCTCCGGGTGCAATTCAAGGTGCTGGTTATTACATTTAAAACCCTACATTGTAGTGGGCCAGGATACTTAAGAGAACGCATCTCCCCAAGAACGTCTGTCTGTCCAACCAGAGCGGCCCGGAGGGCCTTCTCTGTGTCCCCTCCGGCCCTATGGAACCTCCTGCCAATTGAGCTCCGACTCGAGACAGATTTGCTGCCCTTCAGGAAAGAACTAAAAACCTGGCTGGTGAAGCAGGTGTGGGCCACCAATGAGGTGGTGACCCCTGCCTGCTGGCTGATAAAATAACAGCAACATCGCTCTCTCTTTTAATCCTCTTTCTTTAATCCTCTTTCTTTTAATTTTTGTAGTACATTAAATTGGGTTTTTATGGGAGTAGTTTTAATGTTTTATGTATTGTTGTATAGTAATAGCTCGCACAACGTCCGCTTCATGCAATGTCCATTTCACACAATTCTGTGAAAAAGTTGCATTGTACAATGTCACTGTGACGTTGTACGATGCATTGGGGTGCTGGGGGCCAGATCCAGGTGAAGAAGGAGGTCCCCCCCCCGGTGTTTTGCCTTGCCCCATCGCCCGGGCGGGTCAGCGGGCATCGGAAACAGTGTGGATAAGAAGCCCAAGTAAACTGTAAAAATGCATGCGGTGGCCATTTTTTTTACAGTTTGCTTGGGCTTCTGGGAATTGAAGTCCAAAAAGATCAAAAATCAAAATGGTGGCCACAACTTTTTTCATCTCTTGTGCACCCCAGGGACGTCCGAGGAAGGCAGCAAGCACCCAAAAAAGGTCCACCAAACCTTACAGAGGCTGGACGAAGGTAGGAGAAAACTTCACCCTTTTTGAAATGGGTGAAAAAACATCCATCATGGCGGAGTTCTCTCCCCCCCCCCATTTTGGGCTCTGCTGCCCGTGCTGCCTCTCTGAGGTAGGGGGGGGCCTTATCCATGCTGTTTCCGATGCCCGCTGACCTGCCCGGGTGATGGGGCAAGGCAAAATATCGGGGAGGGGGACTCCTTCTTTGGCTACAGGTTTTGCCTTTCCCCACCACGCGGGCAGATTGGAGGACGTCGGAAACAGCACGGATCGGGGGGCCCAACCCTACCAGAGGCAGCCAGCTTTTTTTCCTCATTATCCAATCCATGCATCGTACAACATCGGAAATCGTACAACATCCAAACTTATGGAACCAAGTTTGGATGTTGTATGAGGTATTACTGTATTGTTTTTAATGCTGTGAGCTGCCCTGAGTCATTTTGAGTTGGGCGGCTATACAAATTTGAAATTAAAATTTAAAAAAACTAAAAACTGAACCTCCCCTACATCACTTGAAGGGCCCTGAATAGGCTGAGGGTCTGAGTCCCTAAATGCAAGACTAACATGCTCAAGAGATTTTTTTATTTTCTTTTATTTATTTTATATTCAAATTTATATGCCGCCCAATCAGGTAAACCCGACTCTGGGCGGCTCACAACAAGTTAAAACACACATAAAACAGTACAACCAATTAAAACCAATTAAAACCCAACATACCCACCCACCTACCCCATTCCTCTTAAAACCCACATAAACCCACATTAAAAAATAATAATAAAAAAGTCAATTAAAAGAAATGGGGGCTTAATTTATAAGCCAACAGGCGGGGGCCACTCTTCCATCTGGGCCCCACACTTGCCCTGCCAACCAGGTTTTTAGGTCTTTTCTGAAAGGTAGCAGCTCCATCTGCTCCCGCAACTACAGGCAGGAGGTTCCACAAGGCCGGTGCAGACACGGAAAAGGCCCTCCTTCGTGTGCCAGAGAGACGAGCCCCTCTGGCAGATGGAACAATCAGGGAGCCCCTCCAATCCGCTCTGGTTGGACGGGCGGACACTCTTGGGATGATGCAGTCTCTAAGGTATCCTGGCCCACTACCATGAAGGGCTTTAAAGGTCAAAACCAGCACCTTGAACTGCACCCGGAGGCAAACTGGTAGCCAGTGCAGCTCCCGAAGTAATGGTGAGGCACGAGCATAACGCCCGTGCCCCATCACCACCCGGGCTGCCGCATTCTGGACCAACTGCAGCCTCTGAATGGTTGACAAGGGCAGCCCCATGTAGAGCGCATTGCAATAATCTAGCCTGGAGGGGACCAGAGCATGTGTGACCATGAGCAGGGAGTCCCGGTCCAGGAGCGAACGCAACTGACGGATGACGCGAAGCTGTGAGAAAGCCCTCCTGGCCACAGCCGCCACCTGATCTGCTAGTAGCAGCCCCAAGTCCAGGAGGACCCCTAAGTTGCGTACCGGGTCTGTCTGGGGCAAAGCAGCCCCATCCAAGACCAAAGTTGGCAGCTCCCTGGATAACACGGGACCCCCTATCCAAAGCCACTCAGTCTTGGAGGGATTCAATTGTAGCCCGTTGTCCCCCATCCAGACCCCAACCGCTTCCAGACATCTGGATCGGACATTGACTGCATCACTGGGGTCCCCATGGGCCGAGATATATAACTGGGTATCATCAGCTTACTGATGATACCTTACCCCATGGCAATGGATAACCTCGCCCAACGGCTTCATGTATATGTTAAATAGGAGAGGAGAGAGCACCGAGCCCTGAGGCACCCCATACTGTAGGGGCCTAGTGCTGGACCTCTCACTCTCCAACCACACCGACTGGGTACGACCCTCCAGAAATGAGGAAAACCAGGACAACACAGTGCCCTGGATCCCCAAACCTTTGAGCCGTTCCAGAAGGATACCGTGTTCAATGGTGTCGAAGGCCGCTGAGAGATCCAGAAGAGCCAGGACGGATGGATGACCCCCATCCTGCTCCCGCAAGAGGTCATCAACCAGTGCGACCAATGCAGTCTCAGTACCAGGCCTGAAACCCGATTGATAGGGGTCCAGATAATCCGCTTCATCCAGGACCCCCTGCAACTGCCGCATCACCACCTTCTCCAGTACCTTCCCTAAGAAAGGTACTTCCCTATAATTAGCTGGAACTGCTGGGTTGAGAGATTGTTTCTTCAGGAAGGGGCGCACCAGAACATGTTTTAAAGGTGCAGGAAACACCCCCTCCCGCAATGAAGCATTTATTATAGCCCCAACCCAGCCTCCCGTCACCCCCTTGGAGGCTTTCACCAACCAAGTGGGACAGGGATCCAAAGGGCAGGAGGTGGTGCGAACAGCTGCAAGAAGCCTGTCCACTTCCTCAGGGACAACTGGATCGAACCGATCCCAGATAACACTGCCAGACTGAGCTCTGATCCCCTCCGGACCCTCCCCATCCACGCCGGGATTAAATCCCGAGCGAATCCGAGCGATTTTCTCCACCAGATAGTCTGCAAAAACCTCAGTCGAACCCTGCCAACCGGGCACCGGCCCCTCCCGGCCAAGGAGAGACCTGGTAACCTGGAACAGAGCGGCTGGGCAATTATCCGACTCATGGACAAGTGGCCAAACCCACTGAATGGCATTTTCCTTTGCTCCTCTTCCTCCTTTAAGGCCTTATGTTCCTTATTATTATGTGCCTGTCTCCATCCAGCCAGGAATAGGAACAGAAGGAGGTAGTGGTGATGGTGGTGGTACAATTTAGAATAGAGTACTGTATCTTAGATGCTATGCCCTGGTGAGTAGGTATGGAATTGCCACCTAATTCTGACCACTGGGTTTTTCAGGTGAAAGGACAATTACTTGCATTGCAGGTCAAATAAAATTAGAAAACATAAATCGCAGGTTTTCCAGAATCTAGGAATTACTATTATCGTGATTATACAGTACAGTAATCCCATGTGGAGGAGGATTGTTGTGATTTTATGTCCTTTAATTATTTGAATGAGATCTGAATGTGTTCATTTCTCAAAATATAAATATTTATGATGCTACTACAGAACAGAATGGATTTTTATTTTCAGTACAGAAATAAATGTACTCCTGATAACTTTAATTCTCGATATCAGGGAGAAATTGGGCATTTCAAGTAAACAACCTTGTTTTATGGGTATATTTGCCAGGCTCCTTCCCTCTTGATATAGTGAAGACAGAACTATACAAAGCTTCCTTTAATAATATATTCCCCATTGGTGTTACAGTATTTTTCTAAAAGTATTTTTATTTATGTATTAATTGTTCTGTATTAATTAGCCAGTTCTATGAGGACCTACAATACCTCATAGAACAGACACCAAGTAATGATGTACACATTATCTTAGGAGATTGGAATGCCAAAGTAGGAAATCAAAAAGTAAATGGAATAACAGGCAAGTTTGGTCTTGGAACCCAGAATGAAGCAGGGCAAAGATTGATAGAGTTCTGCCAAGAGAACGCACTGGTCATAGCAAACACCCTCTTCCAGCAACACAAGAGGCGACTTTACTCATGAACATCACCAGATGGCCAACATCGAAACCAGATTGATTACATACTCTGCAGCCAAAGATGGAGAACCCTCTGTACAGTCAGCAAAAACAAAACCTGGAGCAGACTGTGGTTCAGATCACAACCTACTGATCGCAAAGGTCAGGCTCAGACTAAAGAAAATAGGGAGAACAATTAGACCAGAAAGGTATGACCTAGACAACATCTCTAAGGAATGCACGGTGGAGGTGTGGAACAGATTTAATGGTTTGGACCTGATAGACAGAGTGCCAGAAGAATTATGGACAGAGATGCAGGACATCATTCAGGAGGCAGCAAGGAAAACCATACCAAAGGAAAAGAAGCGTAAGAAAGCAAAGTGGTTGTCTAATGAGGCTCTTAAAATAGCAGAGGAAAGAAGGAATGCAAAAGGCAAAGGAGAAAGGAAAAAATACAAACAGAACTTCAAAGAAAAGCAAGGAGAGACAAGGAAAACTACCTAAATGAACAGTGCAAAGAAATAGAGGAAAACCACACAAGAGGCAGGACTAGAGATCTTTTTCTAAAAATTGGGGAAATCAAGGGAACATAAATGCCCATGAGAAGGGACAAAGACAGCAAGGAGTTAGCTGATGCAGAAGAGATTAAGAAACGATGGAAAGAGTACACAGAGGAACTGTACAAAAAGGACCTCAACACTCCTGATAATCACAATTGTGAGAACATTGAACTTGAGCCAGACATCCTAGAGAGTGAAGTCAGAAAGGCCCTAAAAAGCACTGCAAACAACAAAGCCAGTGGAGATTATGGTATCCCAGTTGAATTTTTCAAAGCCCTAAAAGATGATGTATGTGTTGTTGTTTTTTAAAAAACAACCCCATAACTAACATGATGCTCTACATGGGGCTGCCCTTGACCATTCGGAGGCTGCAACTGGTCCAGAATGCAGCTGCTCGGGTGGTGATGGGGTGCGGGCGTTATGCCCATGCCTCGCCACTGCTTCGGGAACTGCACTGGTTGCCAGTGTGCCTGGTTATGACTTTTTAAGCCCTACATTGTAGTGGGCCAGGATACCTAAGAGACGGCATCTCCCCAAGAATATCTGTCTGTCCAACCAGAGCGGCCCGGAGAGGATCTCTAATTGTGCCATCGGCTAGAGGGGCTCGTCTCTCTAGCACAAGGAGGAGGGCCTTCTCTGTGTCCGGTGCACCGGCCCTCTGGAACCTCCTGCCAACAAAGATATGGCTGCAGACAGCTGGTGGGGCAGATGTGGGGTCCTGATGGGAATGTGGCCCCCGCCTGATGGCTGGTGTAATAATCAGAACCCTCCCCCTCCCATTTTTTATGGATGGGAGGGTGGGTTTTCAATGGGGATGTTTTATCTGTTTTTATGCTTTTATATTTGTGTATTCTATTTATGCCGCATTGTGAGCCACCCTGAGTCGGGTCCTCCTGAGTGGGTGGCATATAAACCTGAAAATTAAAATTAATTTTTTAAAAAAAAAAGTACCGTATTTTCTGGCATATAAGATGACTGGGCGTATAAGACAACCCCCAACTTTTCCAGTTAAAATATAGACTACCCCTCTTCCAATGCACACCAAATAAAAATTAACCCACACTCAACCAAGACGTGCAGCCCTCCGAGTCGAATGGGCAGGTTCTGGTGGAGAGCCAATCCACGCTCACGTTCTCCTCCTCGAGGTACAGGAAGATGTGTGCAGCTTGCTTCCCCTTGCTTCATACTCCCCGCACAGAGCAGGGCCTCAGCCGCGGCACCCCCCACCATATGCGCCGGACATATGAAGCAAGGGGAAACAAGCTGCAGTTAAGTACCTGTCCTATAAGACGACCCCCGACTTTGGCACAGATTTTTCGGGGTTAAAAAGTAGTCTTATACGCCAGAAAATACAATAAATTAAAAACATAGTGAAAAGTAGAGACATCACATCTATTTTATTTATTTTATTTTAAACATTTATATCCCGCCCTCCTGGTGGGTACACCACTCAGGGCGATGGAGGCGGTGCAAACAAAAATTCGTATAGTCAAAGCAATGGTATTCCCGGTGGTAATGAACCATTACAAAACCTGAATGCAGAAGAATAGACACCTTTGAAATGTGGTGTTGGAGGAAAGTTTTGAGAGTTCCCTAGACAGCAAAGAGAACAAATAGGTCAATTTTAGAAGAAAGCAACCCTGACTGCTCTTTGGAAGGTCAAATAGTAAGGATGAGGCTGAAGTACTTTGTACATCAAATGAAAAGAGAGGATTTGCTTGAAAAAGCTTTGATGCTGGTAAAGGTAGAGGGCAAAAGAAGAAGGGGGGTGGCCAAAGATGGGATGGCTAGATGGTATTGTAGACACAATGGGCACAGCTGGGTGAGTTGAGGAGGATGGTGGAGGACAGGGGTGCTTGGAGGACAATGGTCCATAGGGTCGCAAAGGGTCGGAATCAACTGCGATTGAACAACAAAAATTAATTGTGATCTAGTTTGATGTACTGCCATATTGGTTGTGTTGTCATGTGGAGCTGCGTGGGACCTGAGTTTTCATATGTAAACCACCCAATGTGACATGTGTATTCACTAAAAGGGTAGTGTATAAATCAATCAATATATGCGCAGAATATTCCATTAGTTTTACATCCATCTGTATCTATCTATTATTATATATAACTAAAACCAAAGTGTCATGGCGTTTGTTAGTGAAACGCCACGCCACCTTGGCTCCCGCTGCCCCAGAAACCCACGTCCCACCTACATAGTGCGCCTGGCCAGGCCGGCACAGGGAAGCAGCAGCCCATTTTGGGGTTTGTTACCCCAAAAACGGGCCGCAAAGCTGCCCCCCCAGAAACCAAACAGCAATGGCAGAGTGGCCCCGGTGCATCCTGGGGATCGTAGTTCCTTGGGTGGCCAGCCCCCATTGAGAGGAATGGAGAGCTGGACAGTGTGACCCTCCCAGGAGGCGGTTTGACAATGGAGTTTAAGGAGAGGCCGCTGGGAGCTGTAGTCCTGCTCCCCATTCTTCCCAATGGGAGTCGCCCAACCAAAGAACTACACCTCCCGGGATGCAACGGGGCCACATTTCCTCCCACAGAAATACGAACTCCCAGGAGCGTGAGCCTTCACAAGGCTGACCAGGACTCGACTGCTGGGTTGGGGTGGTGGTGAGACAAAGAAGGAGGTGCCCTTGATGTTTCCCCTCATCGGAGGAGGAGGAAGGAGAAGCAAAGTAGCCACAGGAACCGGGGAAAGCCTTCTGGATGCCTTCTGGAGAGGGCAGGCCACATCCCTGGCCAGCGGGAGCAGCGGAGCAAGCCCAGGGCCGGGAGGCCTGACCGGGAGCCCCAGTGGCAGAAGAGGAAGAACCATCCTGTGGAGGTAAGGTGGGTGCTTGCCGGGGACGATGTTGGGGGAACCTCCATCACACCCTGCCTCCACCGCCCTCTGAGGGCTGCCACAGGTGGCAGGGGGGAACCACATGGGGGGCTGTTGGAGGACTCTGCACGCCCCCTCCCTTAGGGCAGCTGGCCTCCTCCGCCCTCCTGAGCAACCACACAGGAGGTTTCTTTGGGGAGGAACATGGATGCGAGGCCTGCGGACCGCCCCAACGGCTTCCCCCCATGCGGGTCCCCCCCAGGCACCCTTCAGGAGGGCCGATGAGACAGGCTGCGATGGATCCCAGCCCACACCCACCTTAACTCCACAGGGAGGGTCTTCCTCCTACGCCACGTGGGATCCCGCTCAGGGATCCCAGGCCGAGCCCATGGCCTGCTCCGCTGCTCCTGCCAGCTGGGGTGTCCTGCTGCATCCACCGGCTGGGACGACCCAGGCTGGGGCAGTGCTGTAGACTGTGCGGTGGCAGCAAGGCCAGGTAATCGGGTGTGTGTGTGTGTGTTGTGCAAGTGTATTGGTGGGTGGGTGTTGTGTGTCGGGTGCATGTGTTTTGTGACGTGTGTGTTGTGTGAGTGTTGTGTGAGTGTGTGATGTATTGGGGGGGTTGTGTGTGTGTGTTTTGTGTGGGTGTGATGTGTCGTGTGTGGGTGTGTTGTGTGGGTGTGTGATGTGTCTTGGTGAAAATTTTGCCCCACGCAACGCCGGGCACCCCTGCTAGTAAAAGATAACTAAACATCACTTAGTTCAGAGCAGTACATTTTAATTTCTTATGTAATCATTTTGTATACACATACTGTCTATTTGTTTTCTTGTAGAAAATCATGTGAATTGTAAAACAAACTTTAGTTAAATTTTCTTGCTGTTTTAAATAATTATTTAAATCAGTCTACAACACTGATGTAGAAAGGCAATCTATAAAGGTTTACGATAGACTGTAAACCAGGGATCCTCAACCTGTGACCTGTGGGCCAGATACAGCCTGTGACACCATTTCATTTGCCCCCCCACCGCCTCCACCACACCAGGAAGTGCCATGTGGTGGAGGAAGTGCAAAATGGCGGTCCGGTCCCCGAAGCTGTCTAAGGGAATATGACCCAGTCCTTGGCTAAAAAAAGGTTGAGAACTCCTGCTGTATATGATCTGTCTTCTGTTGCTGATTGAAAAAACTGCATCTGTAGCCTTGACTCTTAAAGTGCATTTCTTTCCTTGTGATAGGCTGATACATTTCCCCAGTCAAGATGTTTTTTGAAACAGTGTCATTCAGCAGAGTTATGTTCTCCCTATACAGTATTTGACTCAAACACCACCACCACCCCTCCATACTTTTTGGTAAGAGTTAAATTTTCCTGAATCTCATAGGCAGGTTCACAGTTTGAGGATATGGCTGGATAACAAGTAGAGATGCATCTTCAAAGGATCTGGTGCATTCATAGCAATTTGGTTCACATGAAAGGCTTGGCAGCCTGTCAAGGGCGGCTGAGAATGCCAATTAGTTGGTGTGCATGAGTGGAGTCCGGGTTGGAGGGGGCCCCCACAGCAGTGGACATACTGTAACATGAGGCTGGAGACAAAGAAAGGAGGCCAATCTTGGTATGTACCAGGTTGTGTAGGATTAAGTTCTAATTGACAAAACCTCTGTTATAATCAGCAGGAAGGCATTTTGAGCATCTGGAGACTGTTTTCAAGAGGGAATCTCTCTAAAGTTTCAGGTTATACTAAAATGACAAAGTCCTCACTGTCAGGTTTATTCCATGTGCCACTTTGCAAATATTTTTTTAAAATTAATAGTTCTAAATTTGTACCCTCCATCTGTTGTTACATTTTTACACTCGATTTGTTGGTATATTGCAGTGGTAAATCTGCAAGCAGTTTACAGTTTAAGGAACATAGCAAACAATCCTTTCTGATGACACACTGGTAGCATATGAGCAGAGTTGTTTTTTAATTAATTACAGAAATAAGATCATGCTATTATATGTTCAGTGTGCTCATGTAAGGGTTGATGATTTTGGCAGGCTCTGCTTTTAGCTACTTGCCCTCACTGCTAGTTAAATTATAATTGTGGAGATGTTTGCCCTTGAAATCTTTGTGGATGGCTCAGTGGGGGATTTGAAGCCATATCTGCCAAGACTCTAGTCACAACCCTGTACTATCTGTAAACCAAAAATTCCATCTTGAGTGTGCTTTACTTTGTTCTGATCTGTTGGGTTGATCGTTTCCGTGGGGGTAAAATATGCTTCAGAAGTCAGGGTGCATTGGAATTTGTAGTAAATTTCAGCATTGTGTATGGGGATGGCAGCCAAAACAAAATTTTTAGCTTGGTGTAAAAGTTCTTAAGTAGCAAAACATTGATTTTTAAAAAATGTAAATCAGGTTTTAGTATTCATTTACTATTTTCAAACATATTTAAATATCAGATCCAAAGCCTATCATCTACCTGTTCATACTGTTCTTTCATGCCAAGCAAGGTCACTTGTGCTGGTGCTATCTCTGACAACTTGCATCCAGTGGACACCTCACTTGGAATACAATGTACCCGAACTCCCCGTCTACCGAAAAAGGGTTCCTGTTACGGTTTCTGCTTGCGTGAAGAGCCTTATGGGGCATAACCTTGTGCATTACTAGGATCCTAGTCAGGGTAGAACCAGTGGCCAGTTGAATCTGAATATACTGTATTCATATGCATATAGCAATTACACTTATATACCAACAACACAGCGCTTAGTGCACTCTCTGGACAGTTCACAAGTTAATTAACATTTTGCCCCAACATGCAGGGTACTCATTTTACCAACCTCAGAAAGATGGAAGGCTGAGTCAACCTTTATTCCTGGTCAGGACTGAACTCACAACATTCTGGCTTCAGTACAGTAGTTTAACCTCTGCACCACCAGGGCTCTTAAGGAGCAAAGTCATGATCAGATGGATAGGTATTGGCTTCAGCAGTTGTTGTCATAATGATTTGTAAATTTCAACTTGGAATTGAATAATTGAATGCATGCTAGATAGAGGACTGTTTTCATGGTATTTAGAGCCATGCATTTCCAAATATTTTTAAAAGTTTTGTTTTCATATCAGTGTTGTCTTATAGCCCAAAATGAGTTTCCAGATATTAGAAATAAACTCATTACTATCATAACTAAAATCCTGGCCAAAGAGCACAATCATTTTTCACTTCTATATTTTTCAGATTAACTTCTCCAGCTATGTCCGCTTTCAGACTTTAAAATAAGGGACATGGTGGCTATATTGGATTCCATTACTTTATTTTTATTTTTTGCATATATATCTCTTCATAGGACAAGGAAATAATAAGGCTGTGTCCATTTCCCCATTCCATCTTTATAACAGTCTTGTAAGGGAGAGCAAGCAAGGCATGGTGACTGGCCCATGGTCTTCTTGTGAGGTTTAAGTCTGACTTTGGCTCTCTCCTGGTCTAGCAGTCTAAACACAAGTCCACACTGAAGATGTGCTAGAAGCACATTTATTTTGTTCTTGAATAACCTAACCAAGCTCTGCATTTAACATCAACAGTGGCCCTCTCCTTCTCTTCTCTTTTTTGCCTTCACCGTTTCAGATTGTCCCCATCCCTGGCATAAAGGAGTAAAAACTGAAAGACAGGCACTGTGTCCATTTCAAAATAAATAAAATAAATTTGTATATCCTGGATTTCTGTGGAAAGCTGTGAAGTGTTGCCTCCAGCATGACTGATTCCCAGCTATAATTTTAATTTATGCTATCATTTCCAAGGAGTATTATAGGATTCTCAAACACATTTTTATTTTTTAATATTTTACTGTATATGCTCGGTGTGTCGGAAATCCTTTTATTCTATATGTGATGCCAGAATGGTTGTGTTATCTGGTGCACTCTGTCTGGCCTTTGGCTGTAATAATAAAGATTTGATTTGATTTGCAAGGAGTGTGAAACAGTTCCATCTCCTCCTTGGAACACCAGCTCTTAAACATAAACAAAGGGGCTTTGGTTCTCTATTAATGGAAGCATTAATTAATCTCACCATCATGTTAGTAGCCAGATTAAATATTTAAAGAATCGGGGGGGGGGGGGGGGACTAAACAGGCCAAGCAGCAAAACATATTTGGTCTGTTGGAATGGAATGAAATGATGCATTCTAAAGGCAGCACGGCCTTAGCACCACCTTCCACTTCCATCCTGCCAAACATTGCATTGTGACCGCTTAAACAGTCCTTTTTTATTATTACAGATGATGCCAGTTCAGGAAGGGAGAGTTTAGCACCTGAAGGCCCCAACAGTGAGTCTGAAGATCTCTCTGGAAAGCTATGGGGTAAGCAAAGATGCATAAAGTCCTTACTCCTTTGCCACGGCAGGATGATTAAAAGAGAGCATATAGCTCTAGTTGAATAAGTCTGTTAGCTACAAAGATGGTGCAATCCTATGGGAACAGAACGTGGACCAAAATGCAAATTGCTGCCCAATACAACAGCATAACAAAAAAGAAAGGATAGAAACACTGCACCACCTTTGTGACTAACAGATTTATTTCAGTGGAAATTTTTGTGGTTTATATTTCCCTTCTTCAGACACAAACTTGAAGACATTTTGTGTCTAAAGATCTGAAAGCTCACACTTAAATAAACCTGTTAGTCCTAAAGATTGATTGATTTTATTGGATTTGTATGCCGCGCAACTCGGAACGCGACTCAGGGCTAACAACAATCACAATTACATCTAATTACAATACAATACAATACAGTAAACTAAAACACCAGTGTACTTAAAAAAAATGCCACATTACTCTTGTTTTTTGTTTTTGTTGTTAACACACTAATAGCAAAAACTACCAAGTAGACCTCTGCTGAAATTAAAGAAGAAATTGAATTAAGATTGAATGGTGCTAAATATTTGTCTTTCAACTCTGTGGCCATTTCAATATCTATTATATTTTCAATTCATCTACAACATCATGTATTTTTGTTATATTTCCAGCCTCATATTTTGAAATATTTACGGCAAATAGTATAAATTGCAGTTGTTGGATTTTTCTGTGCCAGACTATCCATGTTCTTATGAATTGGCAAATTTTTAATATCAGTTGTATTCCCTTTTATACATTTGAAAATGACTGTGCATAAAGCCTTGATGTTACAGAGTGATGACACCGTATACACACGGGTCTAGGTCTGTTACTTTTATGGAAGACTGTATTGAACTCATGCAGCTAAAGGTTGGGATTTAAGGATCGATTTCCTCCAAGGGGTTCTGTATAGGTCTAAGAACTGATACTCACAACCTGGAAGAACCAACCTGAATATGCAGTAGTTTGTCTCAAGAGAAGATTTCTAAAAATAGTTCATGCAGTGGACATTGTCTGTGTTTGCTACCAGTGTTCCCTTAGAAACATTTCATTTAAACAAATACAGTGGAATAAGTCCTGTAAGGCCAACTAAAGAGCAGATTGATTCACTATAAAAGAGAAATAAAAATGCTACACTAACCTGGAATACAGTCACCATTTGTATTTCTGTTATCTTTTCCTTGTCTGACGTGCTGCCACTGCATGTTAACTGCACACAACAATCTAACAGCTAGTTATCAAATCCATGTAGCATGCCATGCTAACATATTAGATCTTTTAAATAGCTCCCTCTCTAGCTTTCCACAAGCCTAACCTTATAAAATGAACTGAGTTCTTACATCATTTCTCTAATAGATTCTTAAACACTTTAACGAACCATAATTCATCCCTCATGCTAACTAACTAAGCCAGTTTATTTGTTATCTCTGAACTCTGTTGCCCCTCATCAATAAGAAGCCTGTGGGTAAATTTTGTATAATACACACGTATGATGTTAAGACCAGATTTCCTGTGTCCACTCCACTATGCTGACTCTGTAGATACAAGTGTTTTAATCTCTCCTGCTTTTGAAAGTGCAGTTTTCACTTAACCTCCTTTCTAGGAGCTGCAGAGAAGTGTGTGTGTGTGTGTGTGTGTGTGTGTGTGTGTGTGTGTGTGTAAAAGAGAGAGAAGGTGGAGAAATCTCAGGAGGCTGAATTGTCTTCTGCCTATCCGCCACTGACATTGTATAGCAAATTTCTGAACCATGCAGGCTGCTGACCCATTCCAAAGATCAACTTTCATGAAAAGTGCAGCCACGATAGCAAGGAAATCCTCGAGACCCAAAAGAAAACAAGTTGTATCCATTAGCCCCCTGCCCCCACCCCTGAGCTTATTTATTTATTATTTAGACTTGTATCGCTGCCTGCTCGGCACGGCGACTCAGGGCAGCTTACAGTCAACATACAATACAGCTTATTAAAAACATCCTTAGACAGTTAAACTAAAGTCCCCAGATGGCGAGTTATTTAGAGTAGTCATAGAAGCTTATCCTTACTGTTTGGTTCCTCATCCTAGCAGAAGTTCAGAATTGCAGGAAGTCTAAACTTCACCATATGATAATCTGCCTCGTAGTAATAGAGTTAAAGAAAGATCCTTCATGCACAGATCTCCACCATCTTCCTAATACAGAAACCTAGGCCTGTGAATGAGTGGGGCCAGATACTTGAAAAGACAGACACACAAGTGGCTTGGACCCATGAAATTCTTAGACACTCTTGATAGGGCAGTCTGAATGGTAAAATTTTACAGCACAACAAGCCAGGGAGTCTCATTTAGTACCCTCAAGGCTAGGTTGGCTAGCTTATAAAGTGAAACTGTTGTATGGTGGTGTGAAAAATACATATTTCCCACTTTTGTCCCAGCACACATCCCTCCAATACATATACTCAAACCTGGAAGATCACTGGCCAGAGCGTGTGGTTAGCAGGACAAGGGGGGGAAACAGCCTCTCTCTTCCCCTGCCTTTTCTGCTGCTATTCTGAGAACCCAAGTGGGCAAAGATGGAGAAGATCTACACTCAGCGAAGCACAAATCTAATTTTACCATTTGTCTTTCTGTGCTCAGAGTTGTAGCCAAATAACACCAGTCATCTCCAGGAGTAAGATATTGGCAGTTGGGGTGATAACTCTGACTTAGCAGATGTCCCTCAGAAACTTAAGAGATAGAACCTCCCAAGCTACCCCATCAGGACTCAGTGGTGTAAATATTTACTAGTTGAGTGGGAAACAAAACAAAATAGAATTTTGGATGAGGTAATGGAAACATAAGAGTAAGATGAACCACCTCATTGTATGGATTGGCCATTCCCTGGATGGCACTGAGCATACTTTTTTTAATGTTTGCAAAGACAAAACTGTAGACATTGGTTAAGAAATTAAATATTTCAGTGTAAAAAGCATTGGGTACCCCTGTCCTAACAAGGTGGAAGAGATAACTCCCAAACCGTCTTGTGAAAATGGAATAATTTTCCTGAAACAAAATAGAAAAACAGGGTTAGAGGAGCAGAATGTTGTAGAAACCGCTTGGAGCAGAAGCTGCGCACACCGTAGCATTTTGTTGCAGGACTCTATTTGTCTTGCCTAAAAGTGAATTCTCTGCTGAGATTCCATTGAGTGCTACAGAAGAAAATTGCACCACTGCCCTATAGCCAGATTGAATCAAGAAGCAGAACAAATTCACAGTCCATGAGAAATAGTTACATGTTTTTGGCTAATTATTATGAATTAACCAGCTCTGTGCAAATATCTGTACTGACTTCTTTCTTGAAAGGAATGTGACAAAAGTGCCCTTGACAACTGAGAAGGAAGGGCTGAGTTGAACTGCTTTCTACTAACACATTCTCTGCTCCCCCTGCTGACATGGGTTTTTCCAAACCTTGGCATATTAATACTTTATAAATGTTCTGTGTGTTTACAAAGCAAACACTTGTATTTGAACACTCAAGAGCAAGGAACATGACACACAGAGGAGCTTTGTACAAGGGTCTTTGGGCTGGTTCTTGGGTTTAACTAGCAAAACTTCAACATATGATGAAGATTTAGAAGCAGACATTTACCAAAAAAAGAGACACTCCCCCCCTTCCCAGGTTCTTTCTTTCCCTCCCCCCTTGCTTCACCTTTGTTAACTTGGCATATTCCTTTTATTCCCCTCTCTTTGTCTCACATACACACACTCCCCCTCCCCTCTTTTATTTGAAGGGAGAGATTTCTCAACTGTTTAGGTGAAGATCTGGTTTCAGTCCATCACACACAGGAATGGGGAGCAGCTTTAGAAGGGTGGCAGTCACTTAACCTGTTTCAAAGTAAGGAAGAGAAAGGAAGGCAGGCAGGCAGGCCCAGAAGTATTGCTTTACCTTCTGATTGTTTTGTCTCAATGAGATGAACACATGACTAATCTAAAAGCCTCTGACAAATTGAGGGATGCTGAAGGAAAAAGTGCACTCTTGAGTTGCAGAATATTAGTATGATGCAAAAGAGAGCTAGGACTAGAACTAAAGTAACTTCTGTGGTTCGAGCAAGAGCTATATCTTCTGTTTTTCTTCATCCCTTTTCTTTTAAAAAAAATAAATTTGTAATTAAATTTTTAAAACAAAAGTTACATACACAGTAAACAAAAAAGAAAATCAAAGCAAAATAACAAAAAACCCATTAAAAAGTCATAAAAGAAAACCAACAGATTCAAATTCTTCAGCCACCACTTACATATTCTTATCCATACTTCATTGCAGGCGCACCCCTCAAAGAAGGACTCAGACACCGGTATATGTGGATAACGGCATTGGGCCACATTTATTGAATCATGCCCTAGTCCGAATTATAACTTTCAATTGGTACTCAGCCAATTATAATTCTTAAGGCAAGCAGGCCACAGTAACACTGGTAAGGTTCCTCCCAAAATTGCCAATGGCAATTGGCTACAATGTATCCATTTGTATCAATTTGTTTGTTGAGACAAACAAATTGTTGACCGTAGTCAATAAACTATCTACTGACCCCACCCTCTGACGTGTATCCGTAAAATCACAGGGTGATGCATGCTGAAGAGCTCCTGCCATCACCCCCTTGCCTGGTTCGTCGTTGACCGGTCAACGTTATTACACCTGTACCTGTCTAAGTGTTGGCCAGTCAATTGCGAACCTGCCGGATACCTGTGGGTCATAAATATTTACCTTACCAGTGCTACCCGCCACACGGGGAGGCATCCATGATGACTCACCGCCCCCCCCCCCCCAAGACCGTCATCTCGGTCGCCAGGCCTGCTTGCATCACACCAAGAACAAGGTACATACCTCTAGCCGACAGGTGGACCCCTTCTCCCGCTTACCAGCAAAATTTTGTCTAATCCTATCATCCGGTATCCAATGGCCGTCTTACAGCCATGCTCAGAACGGGATGGAGCCACAGCCCCGTCCGCTGACTGCCGGAACAGTCCGAACTAGGGAGATCCGCATCTCCCCTAAATTGGTGTCTCGGCACGATGTTAGACCATAGCGACCGTATGTAAGCCATACGTGATATAAAAAGCCAGGTCACAGCCCCCCGACGGTGTAGTAACAGCAGTGATCCGTATAATATCGCTGCCACTGGGGTGCCTGTAAAACATAGGGCGGTCCAGCATCCCTGTCAGACAGCAGGAATGGCCTCAGTTCCCGCCCCCATGTGCCACGCATACCATACCATAGCATACGTGCGGATGCACACAGCCCGGCCGGGGTCCACTCTCTGTCGCTGCAGCATATACCGCTGCCCAGTGTTCATAGCTGCGGCCCACCAGCCCCCTGCCACCGGTGTGTTGAGACCCCTAGGATCTGTAAAAGAGGAGAAAAAAGGTGAAGGGCATAAACAGGTACTCATACAATGAGGGGATGTACATATCTGAAATTGCGCGTAGACCCATATCCACCTCGGAGTACCCCAAACGTAGCCGCGATCAGCGCGACGCCAACCTTAAGTAAATGGTGCCAAAACGGGCCCCACACCGCGAAACGCGGCACCGGTCACCCTCAGGGACTGTACTATGGTAAGTGTAGACCCATCCCGGTGGCAGAAAACAGGCTGGGGCGCGCAGCAGGCACTGCCGAAAAATCATGTAGGGCACCAACCGGACAGATGTCTCGAAAACTTAGTAGCAGTATACACCACTGCCTACCATGCTGAACCACCGGTGAGGACCGTATCCCCACTCAAGCCCACTCATGTGTGACAGAGACATCTTCGAGTTCAAGTGCCCTACGAGACACCTCCGCCTTACACAGGTGGTACCAACTCTGGCACCCTCTCACTGATGCGGAGCGCTCCAAAAAGGCTACCGTGGTAGCTGCGTGGCTAAGAGCCACCTCCCATCTATCTGTATATAAGTAATGCCAGCCTCGTGCAAGGTGGGTCAAAAACTCTGGGAAAAGGAGTGACGCGTGTAGGGGCAGCGGACACATTCCCGTGTCCACCCCTCCCCAACACGACGCATGAACTCATAGTGATACGCCTTACGCGTGCGAGGTGCCAATGACATGTCCGGTTCCCTTCAGCTCGCCTAACGTCCAGCTATCGGCCAAACGTGGCGAGTGGAATTCCTCTGCTTCCGGAGTAAGGCACGGAAATGGGTGATCTGCAGGTGGGGGAAAGCAGCAGTAATGTCATTATTCATACCTAGAACATGTCTGGCCTGGAACAGCACATTAGGCGTAGGCTTCTCAAAAGAATAGACAAACTAATGTCACGACCCGGGGGATTTGCATGTCTGGGTGTTGACAATGTGCACCACTGCCGCATTGTCACGCCGAAATTGGACCACTGAGTAGGCCCACTCATTGCACCATAGCATCAGTGCTCTCTAAAATGGGAGGAAACGCGATGAAGGTGATCGCGGGGACGATCCGTGCACCCACCCTCAGAGTAAACCCCATAAGTCAGAGAGTCAGAGGTATCTGACCGTACTAGATATCTAGGGCAGACCACTAGGTCTGATCTCCCATAAGAGACCCCTCTAAACCCAGGAGTAATTTGAGCCAGAGCAAACAAATTAAGGGGGCAATGAATTAACTACAATTCCCAAGGGCACACTTTATGTTTGGCAATCAATGCCAAAATCGCCATGGACATCCAAGCCACCGTATCAATGGTTAACCTGGATGCCCGCGCGACAGCATCGAGGCAGAAATGTGAGGTTAGAAGATGGGACCTCGGTCTATTCAGGCGCCAAGGGGACACCCAGTTCCCACCTGAGTGTCTGAATTGTGATGAGGAGACGCGTACACGTGTCCAAGCCCCGTTTAACCCCGGACCAAAAGTCGTCGAGGTAATGGGCTGGAGACCGAGACCCCAACCTGTGAGCAAATGCCCACTGAATGAAAGTCCCACATCGGTCGGGTGCTGAACCTGAATTAACACAGTCAGAAGGGGGTTGGCCTTATCTAATTAAAATTCCCCTCGAAACCTAAAAACCCGATAGGTCTAAATCATGGGGTGCACTGGCAAAAAGCTGAAAGCCGAGTGCATATCACACTGTGCCAAAACAGCACCAGAATTGCGTGAGCACGCCACCCATAGTAGCCGAGGCAACTACGAGTACCTGACTGAACAAGGTCATCAGGAAGGGCATCCCTGAACGGAGCACCCACAGGGTAAGCTGAATGGAGGATTATATGACATTCACCCTTTTTCTAGCTCAGTATGAGCTTCATGGGGGATACATTCGACAAAGGAAAGGTGGTTCCAAGAAGGGCCCCCGCTACTCTCATAGCCCCCAACTTCCTTAGCTGTGGACAGTGGAGCCCCCTCTCCGTTACCCTGGAAGGGAACCAGATTAGTAGCATCCTGGGGCCCCCAACACCCCCGAATGGATACAAAAGCCCCATTGAAAACCCTCCAGCAGGTTTCCCGCCCCATCCCTTCTTGGATGAAATGAGTGACATCCCTCCAGGCTGACTATAATTGGGGTGGCGGGGGGGGGGCTTATGACAAGGTTAGTTGGTTCAGACGGAGCTCTGATCGCCCCTGTGCACCCCCACCTCTGCCCCATAACCCACCAAATTGCGGGCACGCGGAGGCGGCGTGAGGGCCAGCGCAAAAAGGGGGCACTAAGTCGGTAACGACCGTGGTGCTTAGTACACACATCGTCAGCTGAGCAGGCCGAACACAGTAGGCGGGCCGGAACCCCCCGCCCGACCAGTTTGCGTGGAGCCAGTGTCTGAACAGCCCGCTGCTCAGCATGACCACCATGGTACCCATCACCAGGCACCAGTCCCGTGGGAATGACGTACACGAGCACCCTTGCTGACAGGACTCATCCCACCTCCCCTCGGGATATATAGCCACCCTCGTCCACATTCCTCACCATGAGCCAACTGTCATGGGCCCATCCGATCGACATCAGGATGGCCCAAACAGGTCAAGCCCTGCGGCATACCACAATACGTACAAGGTATGCCGACAACCAGTTGGCCCCCAAGGTGCGCGGTGGCTAACGACGATGGGACATCTCTTTGTCTCAGCCGTCCTGTCCTTCTCTCTCCTCCCAGTGGGCTCGCAGTTCAATAGGGAGAATATCCACATGTCCCCCTCCAGCCCTTACCTCTCATGGCCTGTGGCCAATAATCAACCGGGGCAAGTAATAGCCGGCCATCGGCAAAGCCCTTGACGGCACGTTCTGTATAAAGGGCCTATGCAGCAGGATCCAGACAGCCCCTGCGATGCTCAGCACTGTCCCGGGGGCGGACACCCCAGTGCGTGGTGGCTTACTGCAGCGGGACCACAATGTCTCTGTCCTCCTGTCCGTACCTCCTATCCTTATTGGGATCTCAGTTCATAGGGAGAATATATCCACGTACTCCCCCCCAAAAAATCTTTTCCCTCATGATCTGGGTCAGATGATCACCGGGGGGCCATGAATAACCAGGCGTCGGCAAGGCCGTTGCCGGTACATGATGTACACAGGGCATACACAGCGGGACCTGGACAGCCCCTGTGACGCCACGTACTGCCCCGGGGGCAGAAACCCCCACCCCCAACGTCGTGCCAGAATGCAACCAAGGGGCACTGAGATAGGATGGCAAGTGATGCCCACCAGCCTCAAATTGGCGAGGCAATGAGCACTGAAACCCACCGCTGGAAATGGACTGTGATGTGTGTGCATTCAACTTGAACCTAATACTCACTAGTTGCACCCCCGTGAGCCGCCCCCACTGGGGGTTCTGGCCCACGGTGGGCGTCGGAGCTCGCGACCGAAATCGAGCTCTGGGGCGACCTCCAACGCACTCCAGCCGCAGTTCTGACAAACGGGGAGCTGCGAGACAGCGGCGGGCACAGGCCGGAGTGTCTCGAGAAGCTCAAGCCAGCTGGCCGCCTGTTGCATAGTGGCAGCAGTCGAAGTAGCCGGCAGACACAAAGGGGCCCGGTAGATAGGGAAGGGCCCCCCACCCACTGGATAGCTAAGAATGCCTCCAGCACAGCCAAACGTGCTAACCAGGCATCCCCTGCCACGAAAACCCCTAGTAGGTAGGCCAGGTGGACCAGGTGGGCCGGACGGCCCGCTAGGTATTGGGCCAGAGGCCCTAATTTGTGAGCCTGGGCCAGAATAGGGCCATGCCCAAAACTCCGGCCCCTAATGGGGTAAAACGTGCTGTGAGCCAGCACCAGGCCCTCCCCCCAATCGTTCCGGCCCGTGGCCGGCAGCCGTGGGCCGAGGGCCGAAATCTCTGAAGGGCCGGCCTGTGGCTGAAAACGGGAGCTCATTCTGACCTGCAGAACGCAGGAATTGAACCACTGACCTTCCACTTCCCAGTCAGCGTCTTAGGCACTTAACACTCCGTGTCTTAGCCATTTGAGCCACCGCGATCCCCCTACGAGCTAAATAGAAAGATCCCTGTATGGGGATCGCGATCGAGCTCGATTACAGGGACGCAGCCACGGAGGCAATTCCTCCCTTTTGGCTGCAGCCTAGAGAAAAAGGGAATAATATCTTTTTCTTTTCCAGCCGGGATTCGAACGCGCAGACCTCTAGAGACCTGCAAGGCTTTATAGCCGTCGAACCCGGCAAAGAGGAAACAAACAGCGACGGAGAAAACTTCTCCTCTCCGTCGCTTTTCCAAAATGGCAGCTCGGCTGCCTCATGGCCACCCCTTTTAAAGAGGGGTGGCCACGCCCCCTAACTCACCCGGATGTCTGAGTCCGGGTGGGGTGGGGGCCGCAAAGAGCGCGGCGGCCATTTTGGCGCCGCGCTTGCATTACCTTAAAATTCAATTTCTCATTTTTTATTTCCACTTACATATCATTATTATATCATATTACCATAAACTTCAACTCTCATCCCTTTTTTGCGTATCACTTTCTTTGTTGGAAAACTGCTAGAACAGGAGTTGTCAAGCTTTTAAAGCCGGGGGTTGGATCACGTTCCCTCAGACAGTTTTGGGGGCCATATGGCCATTTTGCCCTTCCTCCACCACATGACACTTCCTGGTGTAGTGGAGGCAGTGGAGGGCCACATGAAATAGGGCTGCATCCGGCCCATGGGCCGCAGGTTGAGAATCCTTGTGCTGGAGTGATGATTATCTCAATGCATTCTCACAGATACATAGTGAGCGAGGCAGGACAGGCTGAGAGACAGTGATTTAGAACAAGGCCACCCAGAGTGATTTCAAATATAAGGTGGGATTTCCTCACTCTGCTTTGGCTCAATTTTTTTTAGAAGGGCCTACGATCAGGCATGGTATTCTTTGTGTGACATGGTGGGGGCAGGGCAAAATAATATCATCAAGTCATCCACTTATGAGCACACAGTAAAACCCCTACTTACGAAAATAGTCGTTCTGCAGGCTTTTGCTTAAATTGGTTTTTTTATGTAACTTGAAGCAAACCCATAGGAAAAATTATTATTTTATGTAACTCGAAACAAACTCAGGAAAAATGATTTTTTATGTAAATTGAAGCAAACCCATAGGAAAAAGAATATTTATGTAACTCGAAGCAAATCCATAAGAAATCGTGTAAATCAGGACATGGTTTTAGCACAAAATCATTATGTAAGTTGAATTTTATGTAACTCGAGGCATTTGTAAGTTGGGGTTTTACTGTACTCTCTACTTAGAAACCCCTAGGAAGGGTCACCATTAGTAGGAATGATGATGATGATGACCAAGGACCTAAGAAATGTTAAGATAGTGTCTCTGTGAGTGTATAATACAAATCTACCATTAACCTTTAATGGCCTTTTAGGCTTCCTCTACATGAATAGGAGTTTACTTTTTGAATAATAAGAATTATATGTTGGGGAGGGGGGGTTGTCAGGATTTTAGAGATGCTTAGGTGGGGCAGGGTCAAAAAAAAGCCTGGGAACCACTGGTCAAAGTATATATGCAGTTCCAAAAACAGTTGTGCTTTTTGTAGAGTTAGGATATTCATGCCCGATAAATCAAAAATTTCCAAATACATTCTAGGAAGTCCTTTGGATTTTGCTCCAAGAGCTCCGATCACTATGGGCACAACAACAGATTTCGTCCTCCATAAATAGATGGATCTTTTTAACACCATTTAAGACACAAGGATCCTTCCGAGCTATTGATTGCTATCAACCTTTCTTACATTGTCGAAGAAACCAAAGTCCTGTGAGGAGTACAGAACGCTTAGCATCATGCTCTTAAAGTCTTTTTGAAAATAATCCATAGTGGAATTTCTAAGAAGTGTGAAGAAAGGATAGGTGAGACACAATTTGGCATCCAGAATTCTACAGGTACCAGAGAGGCACTGTTTACGATCAGTGGTGGGCTCCAAAAAAATTACTACCACACTGTGGGTGTGGTATGGTGGGTGTGGCCAGGGGGAAAGCCCTGTGTTGCACCCGAATTAGGACTACTTTATTTCAAAATTTGGATGGGTGGGGCCAGCCAGAATTTCTGCTACCGGTTCTGGCGAACTGGTGCGAACTTACTGATGCCCACCACTGTTTACTATCCAGGTTCTCATACAAAGATGTAGAGAGACATGAGATGTGATGTGCATGCATGTTTTATAGATCATGCAAAAGCCTTTACTAAATTTCTTTGTAGTTTCCAGTAGTGTATTGAATTCAGTCCTTGTCTTTCCAAACAATTTTAGATCGTCCACATAGAGCAAATGTGAAACCTTCAGTCCTTTCTTAGCCAATTCATATCCACAGTTTGTTTTATTTAGAATAGTTGTCAGCAGAGCCATTGGTAACACAAATAGCAAAGGTGATAATGAATCACCTTGAAAAACTTCATGCTTAATTTCAACTTCAGCACATCTTCTCCACAGGCCATTAGGTTTACTCACCATAGATTCATTGAAGTCTTCATGAAATGTTGAGTATTGTTGCTAATTCCAAAAATGTCAAGGCATTTCTCAATCCAGCTGTGTGGAACTGAATCAAATGCCTTTTTATAGTCAATCCAAGCTATAAACAAATTTGTTTGCCTTTTCTTTGAATTTTTCAGAACCAGTTTGTCCTCTAGCTCTTCCGGTGGCTTAGTGGTTAAGGCACTGAGCTGGAGACTGGAAGGTTGGGTTTTGATACCCAAGAGCTGCACTTTGAGACATGAAAGGAGCCTCATTCGGGCATCCCCTAAAAATACTTTCAACCCAGATTAATCTCTGACACAAAATCATTATTATTTGGTTCCTCTGGAGGTTTTGCAGCACCCTTTCTGCTCTACAGGCAACAAATTTTTGTTTTTCAAATGTGCCTATATCTGATTTGCAATTGTGCCTGTGAGTAATTTGTAAGTTGTTGGTAAACAAGTTATTGGTCTGTAGTTTCCAGGCTCATTTCCCTTTTCTTTATCTTTCTGAATTAGCAGTGTTCTTCCAGTTGTTAACCATTTTTCACCTGCTGGTGCTTCCAAAGCATGATTCATTTGGTTTGCCAATCTTGCATGTAGGTTTGTTAGCGTTTTTAGCCAGAAGGCCTAGAGTTCATCTAAACCAGGAGTACTCCAGTTTTTGATCTTCTTTGCCTAATCTTGTACGGCTTCTTTCGTTATTTGAAAATCTTCCATTTTGGATGCTTTTGCTAGATTTTCAACCTGCTTGATCCATATTGCATTTTCATTATGCTCCTTATTGTTTTTCCACAAGTTTCTCCAAAACCTCAGAGTGCTTTCTCTGTTAGGCTTTTCACTTGTGCTGGCTTCGTGCCCATTTTCAAGGCTCTTGTGGAAATAATGTTGGTTAACTCTAAACTGTGAATTTTTCTGAAACTGCATTACTTGTCATATCACTTGATCTTTTCTGCAATGGCCACGACTCTTTATTTCAACTCTTCAATTATCAGGGAAGCAAGCCTTGAATGTTGCCTAGCTTTGATAATGAGATGAATAAAGGGGAAGAAACTGAAATCAAACCTCAGCAAGACAGAGATGCTGGTGGTCAGTTGGAAAAGGTGCAGGGGGAAGGGTCTGCAATTCCCTTGTTGCTCAAGTCATACTTTGTTATCAAGCTGCTTTTGATCTTCCTGTCTTTTAGACTTCCTTGTCTCAGATTCTTCAGATTACTCAAGTCCGATCGAATGTTTTAAATTTTCAACTGCAACAAATTGTCCATTTTGGTTTTCCTTTTCTATTCCCTTGACTCTTTTGGACTTTCAAACCCAGTTCTTCGGAGGTAACATAAGATGCTGTATACATTAGTGATTTGTTTGAGCTAATGTTTCTGTTGGAATATTTTTCACTTTCTTCAATATTTTGGCCAAGTTTTCCTTATTAGCTTGGTTCAGTTTTGCCAGTTGGACTCTTTCTGCTATTTTCATTTGCACTTTAATCTTCTCCACTAATTCATCACTGGCCATTGGTTCTACAAGATCTTTTCCAGCTGTTGATTTTGGTTTCACAGTAGCCCTATTGGTCTCCTTGTTTTCCTCCACTACTTGTTTCTCTATTTGTGATTTAGTAGCTGCCTTATAATCTATGCTCGGGTCTGGATCTTGCACTGATCTACTTTCAATCTCTAGTAATTCGAGTTCAGTGAAGAACTTGTGTTTCAAAATAACACATCTCTGGTCCGTTAGTCTTTGCTCACCAATTTCCAAATCTGGGTGATTTTCTTTCCAAATTTGCTACATGCATTTTTGGAATCCACCGTTTGATGGTGTAGACAGGTAATAGGCTGCCATAACTGAATAGTTTTTTCCCCTCATCCAGATTCTGTGGGGTTTTTATTGTCTTCCAGTCATTCATCAACTCCATGCTCTGGTTGCCTAGCAGAGGGAGTTGAGGCCCATAGTCTATTTTTCAATAGATGCTCAGGAGCCATAGCATCTATCGTGGTCCTTGTTAATCTGGACGATTACCAAACCAGCATGGGATTAGAATTTGTTTTCTCACCATAGTCAATGCGTTGTGGAACAGATTTAATCTGATTCTTTCGAACACGCAAGCCCCACCACCACCACCACCACCGCATCAAGGTACTGTTCCTTGGGTTGTTGTTGTTGTCACCGTCGCCATCATTATCATTGTTACCTTGGTTTTCTGAGCATTTATGGTGAGGCCAAAATGATCACATGCATTTTTGTGGGCCTTATCTTTGTGCCAGAGTTCACTTGCCTAAACTGGTTGAGTGTTGAAACACAGCTCGGCAGTAACAAGCTTCCTTGGAGCATGATTGTTTTTGCTGTAAGGGATGCCTCCCCTTTTGGAGAGATGATCTGGGGAATACCTACGCATTTGCACATCAGTCCCTACAGAGTGAGCTAGAGTATCACACTTGTCACTCCAGCTGTCTCCTAGGTCGCTGGATGCTGGAGTCACTCCCGTTCATTAGATTACACATGAAAGCCTCTGAGTAGGGAGCAAAGCATTTCTGTGCTGCATAAGAAGAGTTTGAAATAAAATATCCTGATGTGGCCAGGACCAAGAAGGTCAGAGTGGGGTGGAGAAAGGGCATTAACGCTGCTTGAGCTAAAAAATTTCCTGTAGGTAGAGTGTACCCGAGAAAAGATGTTTGAACTGGACTTCCACATTGAATGTGTCTGAAATGTGAGGTCAGTGTGTGAAAATAGATGGAGAAGCTCATAAGAAGGTGAACATGAGTGAGGTATGAGGAAAAGCCTTCACTTTAAAACTTGCCCAATTTATCCTTCTCTATTTCCATGCTGTGTTGGGAAGGGGCACAACTACACTTAGCCATGTACTGTTTGCTCCTTCACTTGACTGGTTAATAGGAGGAGGAATAGAGGCAAGAATGCAAGTCAGTAACAGTTCTCAAGTGACCTCCCACTTCTGAGCAGAATACCTATATCCACTTGCACACTGGAACTGTGCTCTTCCACTGGAGATCACTTTGAATTGGTCCTGAAAGGCAACTCGTTACTCGTAGCCAGTGTGATTCTTAATATTCCATTACAGTATATAGAATATACAATGGTATTCCCTGTGGTAATGTATGGCTGTGAGAGCTGGACCATTAGGAAAGCTGAAAGCAGAAGAATAGACGCCTTCGAAATGTGGTGTTGGAGGAGAGTTTTGAGAGTCCCCTGGACAGCGAGGAGAACAAACAGGTCGATCTTAGAAGAAATCAACCCTGACTGCTCATTAGAAGGTCAAATAGTAAATATGAAGCTGAAGTACTTTGGACATCAAATGAGAAGGGAGGATTCACTTGAGAAGGCCTTGATGCTGGGAAAGGTGGAGGGCAATAGAAGAAGGGGGCGGCCAAAGATGAGAAGGCTATATGGTATTGTAGACACAATGGGCACAGAACTGGGATGGCTGAGGAGGATGGTGGAGGACAGAGGCGCCTGGAGGACAATGGTTCATAGGGTCACAAAGGGTCAGAATCGACTATGCGACTGAACAACAACAAATAGTATATGGAATGGCTGCCATGTTGTGGATGAATTGAGGCTTCCTGGTGCACTTTTAAGAGGAACCCCAGTGCATTGCAGTAATCTAGATATAATGTAATACAGCCATAGCTATCTGTTGCCAAAGCAACTCCTTCCTATTGATGCCATCTGGAAATCTCAGACAAGTTAGAATGAACCTGATCTCTAAGAGAAAGCAGCATACCTTCCAGAGCAGGTGGGTTCCAGTCCCTGGGCTAGTCTTTCAACTTCTTCCTTCTTTTTCTTCCATGTCCCGATCAAACCTGGACTGCCAAAATGAAGCCACTTTCTTGGCTTTGTCATTGGCCAAACATAAGTCCTCATCAGTGCATGTTTCTGACAGTAATCATCAGACGAGTAAATAAACTGGATTCTGTATTCTCATTGACGCAGTATGTTGTTGTCTGCCAGCAGCCCCCAGTTAAGCATGTTTGTCTTGCATTTAGGGTCTCCAACCCTCAGCCTATTCAGGGACCTCCATGTGACGTACAGAAGGGGAGGTTGAGTTCCTCAACTATACCTCCTTTAATGTTCCTTGTCCAGCGATCTCCTTCCTCCATCTTCTAATTTGGTTTTGCTCTTGTGTACCCTCAAGAGTATCCTCAAGAGTGTCACATAGAATCTCTGGTTCTAAAGGAAGCTGCCAAATGTTACCTTTGGTAAGCTTATTTATTTTATGGAGCAGAATCTTATGATTGACAGTATCGTACACTGCATTTTGGTCTATGAAAGCTACTAATTTAATTTCTTTCGAAGCCATCCTCAATGTGTTGTTGCATAAGGTTAAGGATTTGACCACAACATGACCTGCCTGGCCTAAAGCCTGCTTGTTCCTTCATGATCTTTACATCAATAAATTCAGAGATACTATTGTGAATCATTAATTCCAGTACCTTATAAAGGTGGCAAAGGAGTGCCACTGGTTGGTAGCTTTTTGGGTTATCTGGGTTTTAATAAAGCAACAACTCTAGATTGTTTCCACAATTTAGGAATCTTAAGTTCATCTATGCAGTTGTTTATTAATTGCAGGAACCATTCCAAAGTGTGAGGACCAAACTGCCTTATCTGCTCTGTTCTTATGTCATTGATACCTGTTGTTTCATTAGGTTTCATGCTGTTTATAGCTTTCTTTTGTGGCAATTCAGATGCCACGAAGGGGCTATTAAGTAAATCCCCTTCTTACTCTTCTGGTCGGATGGCTCCCCCTTCCCCCTGCACCTTTTCCAACTGATCACCAGCATTTCTGTATTGCTGGGGTTTGATTTCAGTTTCTTCCCCTTTATTCAGCCCATTATCAAAGCTAGGCAACATTCAAGGCCTGCTTCCCTGATATTAAGTGACAAGAATCAATAGAATTGAATTTCATCAGCAGACTGGTGGCACCTTACTTCAAAGCTTTTATAATCTCTCCCAGCTGGGGGAACAGAATAGTTCCCCAAGATACAACCTGTGCCAAATGCCATTGTCGCAATCAGTGAGCCACTAGCACCACCTCCTGGGTACATCCTGACAGAAAACACCAGAACTATTCCAGTACAGTACCACAAATGCCCCGCCCAGAATGTGATGGTATTGAGAGGGTTTGAGAACATCAGGAGAAATGATACAGCTATGCTTCCTTCCATCCAGTCCCCACCCCCCACATTCATCTATTAAGATGATCAAAGCAGTTTCTCTTACAGATCCTGCCCCAAAGCTGAAATGAAATGGGCCCAGATAATAACCATCACCCCAAAGTTTCTGGAATAGAAAATGAGCAACTTCTAGATGGAGCATCTGGTTCTGAGATGGAGTTTTTATTGACTCTAGCCACTGTATGATACCATTCCCACCCCCACTCCACCCCTGAGGTTTAGCCTGTTATGTCGAGCAGTGTGAGGCAAGCACCCTTCTTGTTTTTTCCCCAGTAGTACAGGTCAGATAAACACCTTCATGCAGAATCTGTTTTCCCTGAAGGGACTGCAGTGGCTTAGTGGTTAGGATGCTGATGACATTAAAAAGCAAGATTTGTGCACTTCCTAAATTTCTGACTTCCTTGGCACTATGGTTTTCTTGGTAAGACTGCAACTTGAAAGGGGAGAAGGGACAACAGCATCTTGCACAGCTTTCCCTTATAACAGTAAGTTTGGATTGTTCCCTTAATTAGGGGTTCAATACAATGTAAAAAAAAAGTACATGGATGGTGGTTTGCAAATAATTATTGTATGCAACTTTTTGGATCCTTAAAGGCTCACATTTATTGCTGATTTTCCTACCAGTGATGTAGGTGTTTGAAAGAGGGATCTATTCCATCCCCATCTGACTTGACTGAATCAGAGTTCCCCACATTATCCTCAGGAAGCTTGACAGTGATTCAGCAATCATATAGATCGGGGTCCTCAAATTTTTTAAGCCAGGGGCAGGTTCACGGTCTCTCAGACTGTTGAACCGCTGCTGCCCTCCACTTGGCTTGGTGTGTCCCTGCCAGCGCTCCGTAGCAGGGGGTTCACAGTTCTTCAGACTGTTGAGGGGCCGCCGCCACTTCCACCGCCACCACACATGCCTGCCTCACTCACCCAGGGACAAGGGAGGGAGGGGACAAGGATTGAGGCAACACCCACAGGACCACGCACAGCTTCACCTCTCAATATTTGCATGGGGGGGGGGGGGAATGATACCATTTGCTAGATTCAACTGGGACAAAAAAACTGGCTCCTTGTGACTGAGGATGTAGGCTTGCTTCACTTCTAATGTTTACTGCCTTGTCACCAGGCCACTACTACTCACTGTATCTTTCTCGCATTTTCCTCCCTTGATGTCTTCCTTGTCTATGCAGCTCGACCTCGGTTTACTCAGCCTGCTAAAATGAGACGGAGAGTGATTGCTCGACCTGTGGGCAGTTCAGTACGCCTCAAATGCATAGCCAGTGGGAATCCTCGCCCTGACATTACTTGGCTAAAAGACAACAAGCCTCTCACCCCACAAGAGATTGGTGAGAACAAAAAGAAGAAGTGGACACTGAATTTGAAAAACTTGAGGCCTGAGGACAGTGGGAAATACACTTGCCGTGTCTTCAACAGAATTGGGGAAATCAATGCTACCTACAAAGTCGAAGTGATCCGTACGTATTGCACTGAGATTGACTTGTGGGAGAACGTGTTTCAAGGGAAGCAGCCTAAAAAAATCCTTCCCTTTTCTCTGTAGCACCAATCAAAAGTCATTTAGCTCTCTATCTGTCCTCAAGTGACCTCAGTAATTATGGAAGTCTGGGCAAGCCCATAGTTTCTAGTGAAGATAATGTAGCAGACCCCGCAAGATGCAGCTTTATTGAAACCCGATGTTATGGACTAGAACAGGCGTTCTCTGCCCCCGGGCCTAATCTGACCCATGTATATCATTAACCCGGCCCACAGTGAGAACCCGGGCACTTCTGGACATGCCCCCCGCCCACCCCCAGCATTTCATCACTTTCAGTGGCAGCGGTGCCAATTGCACCATTTTTGTAGCTTTGTCCACAGCCTCCGCCACATCCCAGGGTGGTAGAAGGCTGTTTGGAGCAATTTCGCTCTGTCCAGATGATTTCCCAATGCTTCCGCACTTTGCTATGGCCGCTCAAACGCACCACCGGGTGACTTCCTGGGCCAGGTGGAACTTGCATAATTCGCTTGGTTCCTAGCGAGGAACCAGGAAGTCACCCTGCGCTGCGTTTGAGTAGCCATAGCGAGGTGGGGAAGCATAGGAAAATCATCCGGACAGAGCAAAATTGCTCCAAACCACCTTTCACCACCCTGGGAAGTGGCGAAGGCTGTGGACAAAGTTGCGAAAACAGTGTGATTGGTGCCACGCACCATTAATGACAGAAACGTTCATCCAGGGAGCCTCCACGCCTCTGGCCCCCACCTGTGTGAGGGGCATGCCTGGCCTGCGATGCGAAAACATTAAGAACACCTGGACTAGAAAGATAGAGTAAAGCCTTTTAGAATATTTTATTGCTATCATTGTATTGAAAGAGGCTGGGGAGCCTCGTGTGGCTATAACCTCTTTCTGATTGTGAGACTCTGGGGAGAGACTTTTGAACTTTACAGATCTAATATAACAAGAATAATAATTCTATATACAGTTTTAGGGCTATCTAGTTATTCTTTTTTCTTTAAAATATATTTTCTTCATTAAAAATAATAAACAATCAAAAAGAAACAAACATGTCACATCACTTAAAACAAATATCATTATTTTAAAAAATACAAATCAAAATGCTTAATAATATATGTACAATTTGCACCTACCACCATAGGACTTTATTCTCTTATCCATAATTCTCTAAACCAAATTGTCTTTACTTATTTATAACTTATCCCCTATTTCCAAAATGTCAGCTCTTTTTCAAGAAGATGGCAGTTTGACGATAATGCAAAAGATTCTGTTGTGGGATTCATTTAAGTCTCTTGTTGAAAGTTGGAAAAGAATAGAAAGGGAACATGGGATTGTTACACAAATGCAAATATGTAACATATAGAAGACAGATGTTTCAGAGGAAACACTAGAGCTGTGTTTGATTTAAAAGAACATTGAATGTTATTTAAATAGATAATCTTTACTGGAAACAATGAATATTAAGAAGAACTTTAATACTTGGTAGTTTATCACACACCTATGCCAGCATCCTCTGTCAACAAATGGTTAATCAAGGTACTGTATTCTCTTTGAAGTGTGGTTCAAAGCAAGGATGTCCATTCTTTGCATTATTGCTTGCTTTGGCTATAGAACCATTAGTGATAGCAGTTAGATCTAAAGAAAGTACCAAAGGCATTAAGGACAGATTTGAATCTGTTAAGATGTCTATATAAGTAGGTAATATCACAGTTACACTAGAAAAGGCACTGTTAATTGTTCTTTCTTTCTTTCTTTCTTTCTTTCTTTCTTTCTTTCTTTCTTTCTTATCCCACTCTTTTCCCGAGGCAGTTAACAACAAAATTAAAAGTTAGAAAGAAGCAAAAAAAATTCCAAGTTCTGACATTAAAACTCAGTTGAGCATGTTATAATTTTGAAAATTAAATTTAGAACAATTTTAAAACGTTCAAATAAAATGTATAGCATTGAAAAGATAAGAGTTGTGTCCATGGCAGCTTGTCACTTCTTCAAAATTCATCTGAACAAGAAAGTCTTGCTCTCAGGTTATAAAATCAGCCATGATGCACAAAGGTTAATTTTAAAAAGGAAGACAAAACTTGAAACTATAAGGGGCTGAAGTCTCCCATTGTGAAGCATGAGAGTTATAAGGAAAATTAGGAGATTATCTAAATATGTCTAATATGCATCAATTTTTGATCAACTGGTTGGTCATCTGGTTGTGCTGCTGGACATTTGTCCAAAAGTTGGCAAAACAACCCTGTTTGTCCAGGTCCCCTTAAACACGTGATTTTTTTTTAAAAAAATGACTTTTGGAGTTAAAATATATTGGAAGCTTCAGATGTAGAAGGGTCATTAAAGTATCTCTTGAACTTAGAAACAATATTAAAATTGTATGCACATTCCTTGTAACCAATTAAACTCAGTAGTGTACATTGGAAATTCTCATTGTGTAATACTCAGGAGTAACATTAAAACATCACTACCTGTTAGTCTAGCCATTTATCAAATGTTTTATTGTGACAGTGCATTCTAACAAGGTACTGAATTCAAGGAGAGGAATAGAAATACAGAATTGAGGCTACTATTAGTCATTGAATATGAATGATATAATTACTTGAATTGTTTTCAAATGGTGTAGATAGGCAGTTGGTCGGTATCTGATAAAGGGAAAGGATTGCTCAATAGAGTCTGTTGCCTCATAGCACTGCTTCCCTTCATTTAACTCTTTCCTACATGTAATCCTTCTGTCTTTGTGCCCTGTTTGCTCCTCTCTATGATCTTCCTTTCATGTCCTTTCTTTACCAGGTCAAAATATTATTGTTTTGGCATAACTGTATATTCCTCCCATCCCAAAAGGGATTGTGGTACAGTAAAACCCCATATAATGACTTTAATTCGTTCCACGAAGCTAGTCGTTGTACAATTTAATCGCTATACGATGCATGCATCGTATAGCAATTATCCCTATGGAATGCATCGTACAATGATTATCTCTATGGGGAAAAAATCATACAATGACAAAAATTGTTGTACAATTTTTCCCATAGAGATGCATTGCTTCGTATAACAATTTTAGTTGTTATACGGGGCACAATGGTTTTTCAAATCCTCGTCGTTGTACGATTTAATCTCTGTAAGAGGTATTCGTTATACGGGGTTCTATTGTATTGCACTGCCAAAAGTAAGGCTGCCGATGAAAGATTTGCTATTTCAAATTGTTGTAACTTTGTTTTAGCATTTGTTTAAGAAGGAGCATAATGGCTGCCACTTCAGTGCACTATTGCAAAATATACCCCATGTGGGCATTACCTGGCATTATGGGTCTACTGGAGAGGCTGCCCACCTAGATCCAAGACATGCCCTACTGATTTATTAGATTTTATTTGTACTCCGTGTTCTTAGCACAATAAATTAGTTCCAGTGTGCAGATTCACACATTTGAAGGCAATAATCTGTTCAATGATATTTTTTTGCTTTGTAAAAATTTAAATGAGAATCAGATGTGGAAGGAATCTGTTGTGTGTAGATGATAGCAGACCTGCTGAACATCTGGTACTGATAAAGATGCAGCTGTGCAGAGGCAGTAAAATCATATGTTTACATTAAAACCAGGAGCAGAGACAGGAAAACGAATCAAGCCTCATCTGAATGTCAGAAGCAGCATTTTCACTTCATCAAAACCAGACAGTCCTCTGCTGTCCCTAATTATCTTGGTTTTTATCAAGCCAAAGTTGTATATATCCTTTGTTTTTATTCGCTTTTGTGAACTGAGCATAGAAAGTTGCCAGACCTTGGCAGAGAAATTTTTTTGAAGGGTAGCTTTGCATGCTGCAGGATGTATCCCATTTCCTGCCTTACAGCTTGTTTCTGAGCAGCGGTTACTTGTCACCTGCTTATCAAAGCATACAGTAGTTGCTTCTATCTTCAGTTATGGTGTCTAGCACAATATGGCATGATACGTAACTTCCCCCATGATAGCATGAGCACAGCCACAGATGTTGTCTTTTAAGGCATACCTCAAGACAACAGTTGGCATGGTGTTTCTAGCTCTTGTGTCAGTTGGCATGTTGTTTCTAGCTCTTGTATCAGTGCCTGTGCAACACATGCAGGTAGAGTGTGCAAAAGGGCCAATGTAACCCCTTAGAGTGCCCACCCCCTTTAAAAGGTCCTTCATGCCTTCTGGTGAATGCAGGTGCCATGTTTGTGTTTCCCCTGCAACCTGTTTTAGGTCCAGTCATTTGCAATTTGGAAGAATGGGGGGGAAATGCTCCTCCTCCTCCTCCAAACAGCCTAAAAACAGATCTGAGGACTAATTGTGCTGCAATTGTCCCCAAGGAACCCTAGAAATTTCAGGGGCCTTTTAAATCCAAAGAGATGGTGAGATTGCAGTCCTCCCATAGGTAAAGGGAGATGAGCGTGGCCTCCTCAACTTCTGAATGTTGCCCACCCCATACTTGGCCTATAACAGAACCCCCAAGTGCAGAAATGCAGAGGTTATGACTGCATATATTTTTTTCTTTTTAAAAAATGCCAGGTCCAGTTTAATTTGCTGCCATCAGAGCTCCAGTGAACTATGTTGCTCTACATTCCACATTCCTTTAAGTGTCCTACTTTCTGAAACCTAATTTCTAATTAAGAGAGAAGTGAAATACATTTAACCCTGATATCAGATTGGTATCAGCCTATTTGTTGGCAGATGGGTTTGACTTAATGTTTCTTTTGAAAACAAATTTTCTAGACAAATTTGGTTTTATTTCCTTACTGTTGATAAGCTTTTTATTACTCTCCATCAGGAAGATGATTTCTGAAAGTACTTGTTTGCAAATACTTTCTTTTTCTAGAGAGAACGAGATCGAAACCCATTCTTACAGGGACCCACCCTGTAAACACAACTGTAGACTATGGAGGGACAACCTCATTTCAATGCAAAGTGAGGAGTGATGTCAAACCTGTCATTCAGTGGCTGAAGAGAGTCGAGTATGGCACTGAGAACAAATACAACTCCACCATCGACGTGGGGGGACAGAAGTTTGTGGTGCTCCCCACGGGGGAGGTCTGGTCTCGCCCAGATGGCTCCTACCTGAACAAACTCATGATTACACGAGCCAAAGAAGAGGATGCTGGGATGTACATCTGCCTAGGTGCCAACACGATGGGATACAGCTTCCGAAGTGCATTTCTTACTGTGCTGCCAGGTGAGGATATAACTGATATCAGGCGCTTCTTCTTGGGTATTATTACTTCCTTTGTTCCTTATGCTTCATTGCTAAAGAGGACAGAAAACAAAACATTTTGGTGTTGGAACCTCTGTCAGCAGGGCAAAAGCATCAGTAGAGACAGTTTTCAGTTTAGGCATGTCTAAATTTTCTTTTGCACGAAAGCAGTTGGGGGCTGAAATGACTGTTGATCTACGTCCCTTTCCTCTCTCTGACCACCCTGCAAACACCTGTTTCTGTCCTTCTTCATGGTCAAAGATCCAGTTCCAGCTGAATCTACCTGGAACTGGGCCCTGACATTAAATCTCTTGCCCCCAGGTTGCAGCTTTGGCAAGTTTCATTAAACCTCAAAGGTAGAGAACAACTTCTTCCTGTGGCCCCCAGATTATAGGATTTCAGTCTTACTTTTAATTAATTGTGGTTGCATTGGAACTTGCTGTCTGGTTCTAACCCAGGGTCTATTTCACCAGTTGCATTGGACCTTTGCTCATTTGCTTTACTTGACAGTGGAGCCAAATTAAGCTAATAGTTATTTTGGAGGATTTCCCCCACAAAATCAGGTGGTAGAATATGGAAACATTGTTAATCTCCTTTTGGGAGAGGAAGTAGAAATTAGTATAGAAACACCTCTAGCAAGTTACCAAGCTGTCAGACTGAAATAAGGAATGAGGAATACAGTGTAGGAACAAAAGAACAAACCCCAAAAGAAAGAAAATGGAAAGTACAGTGATACCTCATACAACATCCAAAGTTGGTTCCACAAGTTTGGACTTTATACAGATTTGGACTTTGTATGAGGCATGCAAAATCCTAGCCGCGATGCCTCATACAATGTCCAAATCCTTGCTGCGATGCCTCGTACAACGTCATTTCCATAGAGATGCATTGTACTGTAACAGCACAGACTTCAGGCTAAAGTCAAGGAAACAGACAGGAAACTTACAGAACTTTAAGAAATCATTGTCTAATGGCTAAATACATTACAAAAACATGTCAAACAACCCTGATTTTAGGGGACAAACCATACAACAAGTTTTAAACTTTTGAAAACTTTATGAAGTGCAGGTTTAAAAATTAACATGTCCCATCATGCAGCACAGTGTTAATCTGCAGCCATGTGGCCAATCATCCATTTTGTACAAGCTACTGTAAACAATTACTGGATGGAAGCAAGGACAAAATGGATGTCAACATGTCCCATCATGTAGCACAGTGTTAATCATCCAAACAGCAGGAAACACCAAACAATTGCTCACCCCACCAAACAGTGCCCCCCCAAAAAAAGACCAACATAAGAAAAATTATGGAGCATACGATCTGTTTTTAAAAACCATAGCAGTAAACACCAAAAAACTGCCCACACCACCAAAAATTGCCCTCCCCCAACCACCCCAAGCCAATCGGAAACAGAAAACCTCATTTACCTACCTTTCCACTGTGCCAAAGAATGGTCCAAGAACCTGAAGAATGCTGCAAAAATCCCAGGAATGCTTCCAAAAATTCTGACAGAAAAATTAAAAAAAATCCAAAATTACGCTCAAAACCATTCCTAAACACTCTTCGCCTCATGCAAAACCCACAAGAGCAATGCACGCATACGTCCTGCCTTTTATACTGCCCAGGCATAATGCAACCTGGGAAAAACCCCAATGCCTCATACAAAGTCGCAGCAACTTTGTATGAGGCAACTTTTTTCAAGGAATTCGGCGATGTTGTAGGAATTCGATGTTGTATGAAGCGGACTTTGTATGAGGTATTACTGTATGTAAAATCAGAGTGGTTGCTAAGAAAGACAGCTCCTTGTTATTTTCTAATGATTTTCTTGAATGTTGTTAGCTTCATAGTTCCTTCAGTTTTGTTCTGCTCCACAGAGCAAAGCCTTCTGATAATAGAGCTGTCCCAGGCAAAAGGCTACAGTAAGAAGCAATGCTGTAAAAAGTACAGCTCTTAATTCAGCAGAACCATTTGTTGTAGAATTTTGGAGTTGAATTTGACCATGTTGTAGATTATAAAATCTAACATTCCTTAAAAATGCAAGTTTTCTAGGAATCTTGACTATATTTGCCTATTAGCAAAATTGTTTTATTTCTGGGAAAGCAAGGGGGAAGTCAGCAGGGAGTGCTTGAATCTGAACAGAGTACTGCTGTCCTTTAAAGTAGTGGATACTATATCTTTGGTACTGTACTGCCCTTTTCTAAGCTAATTTTGTGCCTTCCTGAATTAGGCAATAAGCCTCCCTTCCTCCAAGGAGTGTAAATGGTGAGCGGGATGGCATGAAGTAGGTTTGTGCCTTGCTCAGCTCCCCTCTGTGGCCAGGTTGATTATTAGGAACGAGGTGAAAGAACTGTGTGGACAATAGCTCCTTTCATAGCAAGTCCAGGCTTAGTCACTGGCACTCTGTGGTTCAACTTTCCGAATCCAGCTGTGAACAAAGCTTACTTGCATTTGGCAAAATCACATCCAGGCCAAGTTGCTGCATGAGTCGCTTCATTAATTCAAGTTAAAGTTTCTGGCTTGCAGATGAGAGAGGGAAGTGTATTGCTGGTAGTCCTATCCCTTATTTGCTGGAGCCTGAAAACTACCCATGAGGCTGCCTAAACTAAAGTTTAGCAGACCAAATGCAGAAATTCAGCCATTTGTCTGACGCCTGGTCTCAATCACACAAATCTGCTTTTAATCAACCAATTTGTTTCCTCTCTTTCTGCCTTCCCTGCCATCTGTCCTCCAGATCCCAAGCCACCCAGTCAACCTGTGGCTCCCTCATCTGCTAGCAACCTCCCGTGGCCTGTGATCATTGGGATCCCTGCAGGGGCAGTCTTCATCTTTGGGACAATCCTTCTGTGGCTCTGCCAAACCAAGAAGAAACCATGCTCTCCCCCAGCGACAGCTCCCATCCACCGGCCACACCCTCGAGACCGGGCCGTCCTGCCCCCGGCCCCCGACAAAGACTGTATCTCCTCCATAAACTATGAGGAATATGTTGCACAGCAGCAACAGCAGCACTTGCTTGCCCAAGCCTCAGCCCTGGCCCCAAACATGGCTTCCAAAATGTACCCAAAGATTTACACAGACATCCATACTCACACTCACTCACATGCGGAAGGCAAAGTTCACCAGCACCAGCACATTCACTACCAGTGTTAAAAACAGCAGTTGAACATGGTGCTTATTGTATGGTTCTATCTTTGAATCAGCCTAAACTGTCAAAGTGAGCGTTGAGGGAGGGGGTGGTAGAGGGGAAGAATCAAAATAAAACCAAATAGAGAGAGAAGGGGCGAGAGGAGACAAATGCAGAGTGGGTTTTTTTTTTGTTTGCTGTTTATTGTTACTGTGACGAGTAATGAAGGAATTCCCAAAGGGCAAAGGCACCCATTTGCGCCCATTAAAAATGAAAAAGAAAAAGCTGCCCTAGGAAGGGAGAGGAAGCCAGAGTCCCCCTTCTCCTTCCCTTTTTCCTGTTGCTGCTTCTGCTTTTTGGCCGGCTGCTGAAATGCAAGGCCCACACGACTTCTTCCTCTGGAGCACGCAAAAAAAGGCCCTTCTCCTTCAGAAGAAGCGACGGCAAGAAAGCACCAGAGGCCCAGTACCAAAGCAACGCCAGACATAGAAGCATTTGAATGGCCTTACAAAGAGGACAAACAACGTCTTCTGACAGGTTCCAGGGAATGAATATATGTCTATATATTTAAATTTGTGAAATGTTATAATGCTGCCTGATGCTTAGCAGTAACCAAGCTAGTCATAAATTGGTGCTCTTCTACCACAAGGGCCTTCCTGGAAATCTTAAAAGGGCTCAGCTCCCTTTCCTCCCAACTGCCACAAAAGAAGGACATTATACATCTCACTTTTATATTTATATTTAATTATAATAATTATGATAATAATAATTGAACTGCTGATTTCCTTTCTAACAAACCTATTATTCTATTGATCATATTTCCTTCAGTTATGATGGCAGACTTACAGGCTGACAAATAACTGAAGCAGGTTTAGAAACATTTTTAAACAGTCTCTGTCCAGGGTAATAGTGATTTTTTTTAAAAAAAATATGCACTTGTTGGGGCATGGGGGAGGGAAGGGGAAGGGGCTTTGCTTTTGTTGGTTCATACAATTTCATTTCAATGCAGTTTTAATTGCAGGGGGCAGGGACAATTAGTGGAACTGGACCTTATTAAATACCCAAGTGGACTAAAATGAACGCAATCAAAGAACTAAAACTTTTTAATTCTATATAGAGTTTAAGCAGAAGACTTGTATATTTAATTTATTTTGTTAAAAACAAAAAGAAAAAAGTATGATATTTTCCTCAAAAACAGGCATTTCTATACATATTTTGGGGAAGAAATAAAATATTTCATGAGATTGCTATAGATGCCATGTTCTTAAATATGAGAAATGTAGCTTTAAATAGTATTTTATTTAGCATCTTGAATGTCATATATTTGTATGGATTGTTACAATAGGTACTTACTACATTTCTTTTTCTAGATGACTCTCTTGTGTTCTTTTCTGCCTTTGTCCTCAAGGCAGTTTATTCTGCAAGCCTTGTTCTTTGTGCAAAAGAAACCATAGATGTCCAACAATGCAAAATCCAGGGGCCTTTCAGCCAAACAGCACTGTGGTTGAATCAAGAAGTGCCAGGTTGAATGGGTTGTTTGGTGAGGTAACATGTTAGATAATGCTCAAAGATTTTGCTCATGAAACTGTCAACTATCAAATAACTAAGCTTAATACTTAACTGTAAGAGTACATGTGGGACATATAAGACTTACTGAGGTAATGCAAACAGCTGTCAACTCACACCTCTGTCCCATGTCAGTAGTATTTCCAGAAGACATCATTTAATTTTTGAAAACAATAAGTGTGCAGTTTTTTTTCAATGTACTGCATAAGATTCATCCAGCCATTGTATTTTTCAGAAATGTATTCTTGTAGTGTTACTCCAGAATTCAAGTAATATTGTGTGGCTGGAGAAATAAGATTTCTCCCATTAAAGGTGCAGTAGTGAGCCCTGTAAAAAAATGTGCTTTCAAAAATGCCAAAGACCTCTTAATATCCCTAGTGATGTGTCCAATTTCCCCCTTCTGTTCATGTCCATGCCTTGTTGTAACTTTAAAAAGCATCTCCAGTGGTTAGTGCTTCCTTACTATCTAATTCTATAAGTGTTGCTTGTAATGTTACAGTGCTCATTTGAAGACTTGTTTTTAATTAAAGCAAAACAATGGAATATAACACCAAGGTTCAGTACTATCCTCACCCATGTTAAGCATCTGTCCTTCCTCTTTCCCTTTCTAGCATCAGAGTTTTTGCCATCCCTCTCCCTTGATAGATGAGAAGGAGCCTTTCATGGTAGCCCTTTCCCTGGGTTTGCCTCTTTCCTGAAGAGAGAAAGAGATATCACAATGCTTGTTCCCTCCCACACACTTCACCTTTGCAGTTCTTCACCTGAGAACTGAAAGAGCAATAAGGGGAGTAGATTAGGGCTTGTGAGGCATGAACTCCTCAAAGCCTACTAGAGGTGGAATGTACCACTCCATGGACCATAAGAGTAAGAGTTTCACTACTCTTCACTACAGGAGCCAGGTTTTCTAGGGCTTGTCACATACACAGCTACCCCATAGTTGCACATTGACAGCGAACATAGAATAATGGAGATATGTCCATGCTTTATATTTTAGGGATGAAATTACAAAAAAGTGAAAGAGATATTCATTTTAGTAAGAAATGAGGATTGATGTTTTTGATGACTAGCTGGAGTTTGGAGAAATAAATGTGAAAAATAATTTAAATAATGTTTTAAAGCTCAGCACAGATGAAAGTGGGATGGCATAACTGAATCTTTTGATTCATCTATGGCCTTGTCCATGCCTCCATGATGTACCTCCTCCTAATATTTAATTGACCAATTGACTTGTTTGCCAGTGTTATGTTCATGCCAGAGCAATGCACCCACAGAAGGGCCTTGGGAATCGTGCTTCCACCTCAGTGGTTGTACAGTTACTGCAGGAACATTGAGTTGTGCAACAAGAGTTTGACTTGTGGATAGCAGTATCTTGGAGCACAACTCAGCATTGCCATGCACTTCTACCACCAGCACCCCAGATGTGTATACACTTTCATAGGAGCTCGCATGCCTAATTTAAAAACACCGGGGGGAGGGGGTTACATTATTTTGAAGTTTGCATTAAGGATGTGACATAGACTACAAAGTGATTAAGAGTTTAACCGAGTTTCCACAAAAGCTGAGAAACTATAAAATCAAGTTAAGGTGAAGCCATGGTTGAAACTGGGAAGGAAGCTTGGCCTACCCATTGTTTAAATTGTACTTGTGTTTCTCAGGTGAATACCGTGAAAACTCTGCAGTGCTTATGAAGTACCAGGAGTCTTGCAAAACATTTCCCTTACACAAGTAATATAGTTGCATTTTTAATTATTCCATTTTAACGTCAAGTCCATAAAGGTTTTGTGAGGAACTGCTTCTGTTCAGTTCACAGAAAGCCATATCCTCCCCCAAAAGTAAGTGTTGCCCAATGCAATAACTGAGTCATTGGTTTCTGATTTAGAAAGTAATAGGTGGCACATTCTCCCTGTGCCAGCTGAGATAGTGAATACCTCTTATGAGCCTGATCCTATGCATGATTATTCTAAAATAAGTCCCATTATTTGGTAGTCCTTTCTGAAAGGTAAATGTGTTTATAAATGTTGAATGAATTTGATTCTATTTATGTGGTGGGGACTTTTATTCCAATCCTGAAGCAGAATTACCAGGAAGTACAATTTATTGGATTAAGTTGAATATTTTGGTTAAGAGTTCACTGTTAAGAGTCATTAACTTGTATATCCATAGACTAGATTCCTGCAAATTGTTGAAATGCAGGTTGCTTTAAGGAATGTATGTGTGGTCTCTAGGACAGTCAGCAGGAGACATAGTCACAATATTCATTGCTCTTGTTATTTACAATGTCGCACTATGTTTCAGCATATTATGCCAAGTTTTGTCTTCCATTGTCCAGGAGTGACAATGCATAGCAATAGAATGTGACTTCATGTCTTTTAACATAAGTGAAATATATTCCTTGTCAAGAGGTCTGCCAAAAGCAACCAGCATTCCTAATGGATATAGGATACTGAGCGACATAGAGGTGGTATCAGTTTAGCCCTAACCTTTCAGGTCAAATATGGTCAAACGTTGAACACAACTTGCTTGTCAATATGTTTTGTATTGTAAAACTAAACTTGGTGTCAGTATTTGTGTTCATGGTGTCTCTTCAATTTTTTTTGACAATCTTGTAATTCTCAGCCTTGTCAAGGTGAAAGCTTTATCCAAAAGTTGCAAATTAAAAAAAAGTGTGACATCTTTAATGAAGTTGTGCAGTCATGATTGTTCAAGAGAAAACAGAAGTGTGATGTGTTTCTAAAATGACAGGGGATCTAGAAATACTTTTTAAAAACTGTGTATGAGTCCTTCTATCCAAAATATTTTCTTCCACTTCGTTGTAGTTTCATTGTCCCAATGTATCAACATGAAGTTCTGATCAGTCTGCTTCTGTCTGCTTTCTTGCACAACACCTGATTCATATTCCTCTGCTTTTATTTTAAAACAAAAATTGGTAATATAAAAATTTGCATCTGTGAAAGATTATCATAAGAACACACAAAATAATGGTAAATTACCTGCAAATAAACTGATGCAGAAAGTTCATCATTTGGTTCATGATAAAAAGCACTTCAACACAAGACAGTAACTTAGCTATATTTTCTCAGGAGGTATATCTTCTTCCGTGTTCAGATGTAAAACTGCCTAAATGAAGGCACCTTTTGGTGGGTTAATTCTGCAGTTCCCTTTGCCTAACCTGGTGTGAGAAAGATTCACTGGCAACACAAGGTTACCTTTACCAGGGTATGCCCAATTGTGGTTCAAAAATACCACAATTTTCAAGGAAGCTATTTCTGTGTACCCCAGGAGGTATATGATTGCGGCGGTATCAACTTCAAATTCATTTCCTCTATTAAAAAAACACATCAGATCTATTTGTGTACCCACAATTTGTAAACCACAAATGGTCAAAGATACACCCATGGAAGATTTGAACTAAGGACATTTCAAAAAAAGCAGGAAAAAAGAAACATACTGTATTTTTGACACCCATGTTCTGATTAATATGCACTTGCTAAAGTAGCAGAAGAGGCCATGTGCTGAGAACCTGCCAGTGTATTAACTCTTGAGGAGGGACAAGTAGGCCCTGTAAGGGTCAGCCTTTACAGTCAAAAGAACTTTGCTTTCCCTTTGCCAACACAAGCCAATGGCATGGTAAGTACAACCCCAGATTGTGCTTGGCACATCAGAGCTTTTCTACTGGAGATTATGAAGGAAAACCTTGCCAAGCTAGGAATCCACCTACCTTCCTCTGCTGGCTCGTTTCCGTGTGCAGGCTTTCATCTCACTTGAACACAGGTATTGAAAAGAACATTTCCAAGGCTCTCCCTGCTGTTAGAAGTGGTGAGCAATAAATAACATTTTAGGGGAGACACTGGCTTACAGCAGTTTACTTTAAAAACTTAAGTGAAGTGTTGCAACATGCTGAAAGATTTATACAACATTTCACCTGCCACTCTAGCGATTTTGAAAATTTATGTTCAGTGCTGGCCTATTGACAAGTAGATGTAGACATGCAAAGTACAAAGCCTCATGGGTTTCTTTTCCTACTGAGGACAGTTATTTTCTTATTAAGCAAACTGAAGGAGAATTTTAAGTACAGTAATAGTGGAGGCTTGTTATTAAAGCTTATTTTCTGATTCATTACAAGCTGTAATCATTTAAAAAAACACATGCTTTATCATTTATCATCTTGACATTTTTATGAGAATTTTATTCTGGCTCATTTCCACACTAAAGAGAAGAATCCCTGTAATGATGCTCACCTAGCGTGTTAGGTCTAGGCATGCCATTGCCCCCTTTTGTCTTCTCAATGGTCGTGGGGAGTAAGTAGCTGTTTTTCTATCCTTTGAGCTTTCCTGCTACCAAGAGAGACCATGGACTGATATAAACCAGTTTATTCCCTACAGCCCGTGATGGCGACCCTTGGCACGCCAGATGTTCTTGGGACTTCAACTCCCAGAAGCCCCCGTGAATCCACATGAATGGGTTTACTGTGATTCATCCGGCCCACATCGCCCTCATCGCTCCTGGAAGTGGAAGTAAAACGTGGCCATACTTCCGCTTCCAGGAGCAACAAGGACCGGATGAATCGCAGTAAACCCATTCGTGTGGATTCACGGGGGCTTCTGGGAATTGAAGTCCAAGAACATCTGGAGTGCCAAGGTTCGCTATCACGGCCTACAGCCATGATGGTGAACTTTGACACTCCAGCTGTTCTTGGACTTCAATTCCCAGAAGCCCAAGTCTGTGAATCAACACAAATGGGTTTACACTGCGTGTGGATTCATTAGAGACTTGGACTTCTGGGAATTGAAGTCCAAGAACAGCTGGAGTGCCAAGGTTTGACATCACTGCCCTACAGCCTCTCCCATACAGACAGCCTGCCAGCTGAAGTCTTTTGACTAGGAATGTGAGTGGTTGAGCCTGGGATATTAAACACAGAGAGCACATTCTTTGCCACTTTCATACCTGCCTTGCCCAGCAGCTGGCATTTAGTGGCATATTCTTGTCAGAAGCTGCAATTTCCATGAGCTAACTAGTTACTTCGTCCATTTTTGCCTATTCCCCTTTCATTCTGTTTGGGCAGCGGCCTTTGCTCAAAGCTGCCAAGTATCCCTTATTGGCCGGGAAAATCCCTTATTTTACCCTCTTTCCTGCCGTCATCCCTTATTAATTAGACTGCAATGCCCTGTTGCCGCCATTGGAGCGACAGCACAGGATAAGCATAGCTGTCAAGTATCTATTATTTGCTGGGAAATTTCCCTTATTTCCAAATCCAAAACTTGATAGGTGTGCCTTTGCTACATCTTCTAACAGTGGTTTCCCTTGTTTAATTATGTATGGTTTGCAGAAGTACTTTCATCATACTTGCATGCACCACAAAGCATTTTTCTTGGGTGTTTCTTAGTCCCACGGGGGACTGCATTGGCTCAAGTGGCTAAGATGCTGACTGGGAGGTGGAAGGTCAGCAGTTTGATTCCTGAGTACTGCAGGACGGAATGAGCTCCTGTCTTTGTGCCAGCTCCTGCCAACCTAGCAGTTTGAAAGCAAGAAAGTGCAAGTAGATAAATAGGGACCACTTTGGTGGGAAGGTAACAGTGTTCTGTGTCCACCGGTGTCTAGTCATGTCTGCCACATGAACATGGAAACGTTTGCAGAAACAGACAGTGCTGGCTCTTTGGCTTTGAAACAGATGAGCACTGAACCCTAGAGTCAGATACGACTGGCTTTCGAGCAAGGGAAACCTTTACTTTTTAGTCCCAACAATACAACCTATTGTTATGTGATATGTGCCCTCAAGATAGAACTGAGTTACAGTAACCCTAATAGGGCTTTTGAAATAAAGTGAAACTAGTAAAAAAGAAGCTGAAAGGGAAAATTGAGAGAGTCCAAACACTCCAAGAGGCATGGAGGCTGTTTACAAAAACAATAACAGATGCCCAAATGGAATGCATACCCAAAAGGAAAAAGGGAACTGCCAGGTCCAAGAGGACTCCGATGTGGTTTACAGGAGCTGTTCGGGAAGTGATCAAAAGCAAGAAAAGCTCATTTAGAAAATGGAAGGCTTGTCCGAATGAGGACAGCAGGCAGAAACATAAATTCTGGCAGAACAACAATCAGGAAAGCAAAGTAAGACTTTGAGGAGCGTATAGCTAAAAACACTCAGAGAAATAACAAAGACTTCTTTAAGTACATTAGAAGCAAGAACCCAACTAGGAAGGCCATTGGACCATTAGATGACAATGGAAGGCAAGGGGTTATTAAAGAGGAAACAGAGATTGCAGAGAGACTCAATGAATTCTTTGCTTCAGTATTCACTGAAGAAGACAGAGACCACATGCCCAAAACAGTTCCTATCTTTGTAGGGAGGGAAACTGAAGAATTAAGCCAGATAGAAATAACCAGGGAGGAGGTCCTTGCATGTCTTGTTAAACTAAATGCTAACAAATCACCAGGACCAGATGGCATCATGCACAAGTATTCAGGGAACTTAAAGAGGAAATTGCTGATCTCCTAGCCACAATATATAATCTTTCCCTCAAATCAGGGTTTGTGCTTGATGACTGGAAGGTAGCGAATGTAACACCAATTTTCAAAAAAGGATCCAGGGGTGATCTAGGAAATTACCGACTGGTCAGTTTGACATGTGTCCCAGGTAAAGTGCTGGAAACCATCCTAAAAGATAGGATTAATAGGCACATAGAAGAGAAGGCGCTGCTAAGGGAGAGCCAACATGGCATTTGCAAGGGCAAATCATGCCTCACTAATCTGTTGGAATTTTTTGAGAGTGTCAACAAGCATGTGGATAAGGGGGATCCAGTTGACATTGTTTATCTGGACTTTCAGAAGGCTTTTGACAAGGTCCCGCACCAAAGGCTCTTGAATAAACTTACCAGTCATGGAATAAAGGGACAGGTCTTGTCCCTGGATCAGCAACTGGCTAAGGGACAGGAAACAGAGGGTAGCACTAAATGGACACTTCTCCAAGTGTAGGGAAGTAAAGAATGGAGTCCCCCAAGATTCAGTACTGGGACCACTGCTTTTCAACCTCTTCATAAATGATCTAGAAGTAGGAATAAATAGCAAGGTAGCCAAATTTGCTGATGACACTAAATGATACAGGGTAGTGAAAACTGTGAGAGATTGTGAGGAGCTCCAGAGGGATCTCTTGACACTGGGGGAGTGAGCAAAACAGTGGCAAATGAGCTTCAACATTAGTAAGTGCAGAGTGATGCATGTTGGGGCAAAGAAAAAAACCAATTACATTTATAAACTGATGGGTTCTGAACTCTCTGCGACAAACCAGGAAAGAGACCTTGGTGTCCTGGTGGACAGCTCAATGAAGGTATCAACCCAGTATGCCTCAGCAGTGAAAAAAGCAAATTCAACGCTAGGGATCATTAGGAAGGGGAAAGAAAATAAGTCAGCAAATGTCATTTTGCCTCTTTATAAATCTACGGTGAGGCCCCATCTGGAATACTGTGTACAGTTCTGGTTGCCATACCTCCAGAAGGATATTATGGAGCTGGAAAAAGTTCAGAGGAGGGCAACCAGAATGATTAGGGGACTAGAACACCTTCCTTACCATCTGAGGCTGCAACGGTTGGGCCTCTTTACTCTTGAACGACGGCGTCTAAGAGGTGACCTGATTGAAGTTTATAAAATCATGCACGGTATGGACAAAGTAGATAAGGAAAAACCTTTCCCTATCGCATAACACTAGAACTAGGGGGCACTCCATGAAACTTTTGAGTACTAGTTCTCAAACAAATAAGAGAAAGTATTTTTTCACCCAAAGGATCACTGGTCTATGGAACTCCCTGCCAGAAGAAGTGGTGACAGCTGTCAATCTTGACAGCTTCAAGAAAGGATTAAACAAGTTCATGGAGGACAAGGGTATCAATGGCTATAATTATGGATACCTAAGGACAACCTCCGGGTTGGAGAGAAAGGCAGGATCTCTCTCCATGCCATTTCCAGGGAATCCTAAGCAGGTGAAGGCATCTGCTTGGGAATACCCTGAAGCAAATGGTGAGCCACTGTGTGTGACAGAATGCTGGACTGGATGGGCTGTGGCCTGTTCCAGCAAGGCTGTTCTTATGTTCTTATTTAAAGAGTGGTTTGACCAGTTCAATCCGTAAGCTTCCATGGCTGAGTGGGAATTTGAACCCAGGCCTCCTGGATCCTAGTCTATCACTCTATCCACTACATCTCACTGGGTATACAATATAAAGTGCACAACTGTCAAGTCTCCCATATTGGCCAGGAAACTCCTGTTATTTACCTCTCTTTCCCGCCATCATCCCGTAAATCTCCCGTATTCTATAATTTTTTTAAAAAATGGGCCAGGAACTACAGCCCCCATGGTGCCCTGCGCGGAAGGAAAAGGCAAAAACTGTACTTCGCATGCACACCAGCACAGCAACTGCCCAGGGCCGCTGGATTTCCCTTATTTTCAAATCCAAAACTTGACAGATATGATAAAATGGGAGAAAAACATTCCATTCGCTTCCTGTATGCTGAGTGTAAATATATTAAGAAATCTTCTGCATGCTGTTCTTTAGTCATCTTTTCCTCTGAACAGAAAAAGCTGCAAATGTTTCAAGTCTTCTAAAGATAGGAGGTTATGGTTGGTTATTTTTTTTGCTACAGTCTTTCATGTTGAGACACAGTACCTGTAAGTGCATTCATTGTTCACAGTGCTGCAACATCATAGTTTATACAAAGGCGTTGTCATATTGATTGTTCAGTTTTTCAGTCCAAGTCCTTAAATGCCCTCTTTTCACAACACCTTTTCCAGACATTTCAGTCGTATTTCCCTTGTTAGTCCATATAGTCCATATCAGTCCAGCCTTTGTTAGTTTCTATGTATTTGGGGTTTTGATTTTTATCATTTTTTATTGCATTGCCTGTCTTTCTGCTGATTCTTTTATGCTTATATCACAACCATAGTCCCAGGCCTTGCTGTCCCTATCCCACTTTTGACAGTGTTTGTGACGGCTGGATTTTCTGCTCCAGGAGTTGCTGTATTCATACAGAGAAGATTTCATTTACCATTTTGTTGACTGCCCCACCACCACCACTTGTGCTGCTCTTGACTAATTTAGTATCATTTGCAAAATTGGCTACTTCACTTACCACTTGTCTGATGAAGTGGATTTAGTCCACTAAAGCTCACATTTAAATACAGGATTTAATCTTTAAAGCAGGCATGCCCAAACTACGGCCCGTGGACCAGATACGGCCCCAGAAGCCATGCCATCAGGCCCATGATGCCCTCGGCAAACTAGAAAGTGAATATGGACACTTCTGTGCATGTGTGGATGCATCCATATTCATTTCCTGGGTTGGCGTGGACGTGCTCATGCATGCTCAGAAGCATCTACACCAAACCAGGAAGTGTATACAGACGCTTTCGCGCATGCACAGAAGCATCTGCCAAACCAGGAAGTGAATATGGATGCGCATGTGCAAACACACCCTGTTATGTGGGGGCGTGGTCTGGCCTGCTCAGCTGTTCTGGAGGCGTGGTCAGGCCCCTGGCCCAAAAAGCTAGGGCACCCCCGGTTTAAATTGTCACAACTTTTTAATCTTTTTGTTGTTTTGTTTTATTTACTCTGATATGCTTGCACAGACTAACACAGCTACCTCTTTAAAAATTTCACACTTATTACTGTTTACTTCTGAATTCATATTGAACCGTTCAAACGCACTGGTATCATTACAGACTCCTAGGCTACCTTACTTCTATTCTTCCTCACCCAACCCACTTCCATCCATTCTTTTAATCCATTAATAATCATAAGAGATCCTCTTCTCTTCACAGCAACTGTCCAATTCAGAGTAGCCTGTAATCCTTTGCACCACATAATATTAAACAACTTTTCCCCCAGAGGATTTAATAAATGTCTAGGGTGTAATATCTGACTGCTGAGCCAAAGGTGGGGGAGTTTGATTTCCCATTGTGCTTTCGGGGGGAAAGCCAGGTGATATAACCCTAGGCAGTTGCACAGTTCCAGGGGACCCCCAAGAGAAGGGAATGGTATTCTCTACCTAGAAAACCCTGGACCATATATCAGAATTGACTTGATAGTAAATTGTTGTTGTACTTAAGTTTTCCAAGTAAACAAAGAAAATATCTTATGTAAAGTAAGGGAAAACAGACCAAGAGGAAAATAAAATGTGTGCACATATTACTAAGAAAATCATAATAACAGCAAAGATAAAAGGTGTTATTAGCCTTACAGTTTAGCAAAGTAAACTGCAACGCTACCAGGCTTAGCATTACAGAGTCCCAACTGGACAATACAGACGGGATGTTATTAAAAGCAAGAATTACTTCCATCCTGAAAGATGAGATTGTCATAGCATGAGCCTTTAAAACCTCTTCTAGCTTTGAAATTAACAAAGCTCGTTCAAGGCACAAATCATTTTTCTTGCATGTCTCTCTTTCCATATGATTTGACTGCAAGCAAACACAAAACACTATGGCTGTAGTTTACTGGTTCCAACTAGAGTACACATATTGACTCAGTAACATATTCTCAGTGTTCAACAATTAATTCAGCAGGTCTACTCTAGCTGGAACCAGCAATTGGATGTTGCCAATGTTTTCAACCGAAGAAAAAAACACAGCTCAGTTTCAAATGCATGCCTTGACATTTTCTCCAATGAGCTCAAGGTGGCACACCTGGGTTTTCTCTCCTTCTTACCTTCACAGCAGTAAACAGAAGGTGAAGAGATTCATAGATACAGACAGATTGCAACACTTTATAATTAGCAGATCTCCTTAAAACTAATTGAAGGAAGATCATTTATGCAATTACAGTGGAACCTCGGTTAACAAACAGCTCGGTTAACATAAAAATTGCATAACAAAAATCAGTTTATGGAATCCCCCACCCCCCCCGAACAGATTAATTGGTTTTCAATGCATTTCTATGGGAAACTGTGTTTTGGTTAAAGTACTGTATTTTGGTTTTCAGTGCATTCCTATGGGAAATTACATTCAATGCATTCCTATGAGAAATTTGGTTAAAGTAATTTTCGCTGTAAGAAACGTCCTAGAGAAACGCATTAATTACGTTAACCAAGGTTCCACTGTAATACCAAAACATAGAGCCTTGGGGGAATTACTTGTGTAGTGCATTAAAAAAAAACACACACACACAACACTCAGTTACTGTTCTCAGCTTGGAATGCTCAGCTCACCCATCCTTGGGGTGAGCTATGATCTTGGGGAAGAGTTACTGCCAGCATTCTTCAGTCTACCAGGAGCTGGCCTGGCAACTAGAATATCTGAGCTCTGCTGTGTAGCTTAGGACATGTTGCACAAAGAGATCTGTCTACTTTGATCTCTATTCCTTTCATATATTTCCATTCAGGAGTCAACATTAATCTAGCTTCCACATTAATCTAGAGATGTTTTTTCTTAATCTATACCAAACTTCCCTTTAAATAGACATTTAAGTGCATATGAATATATATACAGTATAAACATATTTTCTCTCTACACATTTCCAGACGAATTTTAATATACTTGTGTGGGCTGATATATTTGCAAATATATTTCCAAGGTGGAAAACTAGTAGATGATTGAGTTTAAAGTGGTACATTATCTGAAAGGTGCAGCTCACATCAGCTCTTACTTGAGTTCATGAGATCAAGTTACAAAAGGATCCCAGGCTACCTTTAAAGGCAATAGAGACACATGAGGCTCACTCTGACCAACTTGCATGGAAGTTGTGGCTCAAATCATTCCTATCCATAAAAACATGGACTCTAGAATAATTGCTGCATCTGAGTATATGTTCTTTCCTTATGAAAGCCTCTGTTTCTTCTTTTAGAACCTGATAATATGGATAGGATTCTAGCAAATTTTGGGCTTCCCACATGCATGCTTTACTCATGTCCACCTTGGCTTCTTACCGCTGAAGGACAACAAAGTACATATGGCATTAAAGGCGGTTGTTGTGAAATTACTTCTGATTTCTTTAAAAAAAATCTTCCTAGGACCTCTTTCTCAGTCAGTTTCCAGCCTCAGTTTTTTGGAAATTGTGTTCATGCAGGAACTCAGCTGCAGATGTTTATGACAATTCAGACTCAGTTTGGTCCAGATTCAGTCTAGATTTGGGAAAGAAAATGTCTTAGGCCACCTTTGTAGAGAACCTATTAATCTGGCATTAGACCTGTCCATGAAAAGCATTTGCCAGAGGTTCAACGGGACATTTCAGCAGGTTAAAAAACCATTTACTATGGCATCCTTGGGGGACATGGCCAAAATTATGGGCTGAGGAACAGCACGTTCGTCACTCTCCTTACACAAATATGGGGAAACAACTGTAAAATGTTTGGAGTAAGGAAAAATAATAATTAAAAATGAGTAAGGTAAAGGTAAAGGTTTCCCTTGCTCGAAAGCCAGTCGTATCCGACTCTAGGGTTCAGTGCTCATCTCTGTTTCAAAACCAGAGAACCAGCGCTGTCTGCATCTGCAGACATTTCCGTGGTCATGTGGCAGGCATGACTAGACACCAGAGCGCACAGAACGCTGTTGCCATTCCACCAAAGTGGTTCCTATTTATCTACTTTCAATTTCTTGCTTTCGAACTGCTAGGATGGCAGGAGCTGGGACAAAGACGGGAGTTCATTCCGTCCTGCAGTACTCGAGAATCGAACTGCTGACCTCCTGCCTCCTAGTCAGCATCTTAGTCACTTAAGCCACTGAGTAAACAAGAAAGAAAACAAAACAAAAGTCCCCAAAGAAGATGGGGAAAGGGTTCTTTGGCCCACACAACTTTGTGCCCATTGCATCTACAATACCATCTAGCCATCTTATTTTTGGCCACCCCCTTCTTTTGTCCTCCACCTTTCCCAGCATCAAGGCTTTCTCAAGTGAATCCTCTCTTCTCATTTGATGTCCAAAGTACTTTAGCGTCATCTTTACTATTTGACCTTTAATGAGCAGTCATGGTTGATTTCTTCTAGGATCGACCTATTTCTAACACTACATTTCAAAGGCATCTATTTTTCTGCGCTCAGCTTTCCTAATGGTCCAGCTCTCACACCCATACATTACCACCAGGAATACCATTGCTTTGACTATGCAATTTTTTGTTTGCAAGGTGATGCCTCTACTTTCAACTATGCTCCCCAGGTTTCTCATAGCTTGTTTCCCAAGCATCAGTCGCCTTTTTATTTCACGGCTGCAATCACCATCTGCAGAGATCTTTGATCCTAAGAAAGTAAAATCTGCCAGTCATATCCAACTCTAGGGTGCAGTGCTCATCTCCATTTACAACCAAAGAACCAGTGCTGTCTGTGTTTGCAGACATTTTCATGCCCATGTGGCAGGCATGACTAGAGCCCAGCAAGTCACATAGCTATATTTGGCCACGCCCACAGATCTGGCCACACCCACAGATGGGTGTGGCCAAAATTTCCCTTATTTTCAAATCCAAAACTTGACAGGTATGGATACAACTGGTTTTTGAGCAAGGGCGACCTTTATCACTAGGTGGCAATGTCTGATCAATAATTGCAATTGGCTACATTTCCCTTTAATGTTTGAACAAAATTACATTTCCCACCTTCTGGTGGTGTTGCATGAGGATTTTGGTCTTTATTTCTTCAATTAAAGTCCATCACTGTGGTTAAAGTCCCTTCAAATATTGTAGAACCTTAATTCAGTTATTGTTTTGAAGGTAAAGTTGTCAAAAGCCTTATCCCTCTCAAAAAGGGAAGGCAGACGCCATTAGCAGTGCTCAGCGTTCTCTCCCTCCCTTTGAACTTGCTTGGGGAAGAAAATGAGCAATTGATTAGGACCCCATGAGCTGCCCATATTTCTCTTTTGCCCAAAGAAATCCTCCAGTTTGTTTGGTTCAAAACCAGACCACTGCTTCTGGTGTATGTCAAACAGCAGCTTCTGCCTGCTGCATCCAGCTCCAACAGCTTCCTCTGGAAACTCCCAACCCTGTTTCTGTTTTAATTGTTAATGGATGAAAAGCCTCAAAAAAGTTTGCTTGAATGAAAGCATTTATCCCATTTATCTGTCTGGAGAATGCAAATACTCTCCATTCTGACACTAGTTAATTTTGCCCTTTTCCTGGAAGAAATTCAAATTTGGACAGAACTTAATGTACAAATTCTAAATGGAGGTAGGCTTATACGCATTGAGATTCATCTCAGAGGACACAGACCTACATAAAGACTTAAGGGAGAAAGTGCCTATGGATTTTCTAGAGTCTGCCATCGCTGTAGAAAACCCAGCACGTGGGAATGATGCTTCCTTGGGGCCATAGTCATATGATTGATACATATAGAACACAGGATGATGATCTAATCTGAAGGTGGCCGAGGTATGCATCATTGTGACCTGATGACAACTAGTTGCATATGAAAGCTAGAGGACTGTGTCTTAGACAAGAACTTGGCAAGTTGTTTTTACAGGTGAACTTTCCACTTTACTCCTTGTTTTGACCATTGCTATTACTACTATTCTGTTCATAAAAGTCCCCTTCACTCCATGTTTTATTAATATGGTGCACCAGGGTACACAGAAAGAGCTTCCTCGAAATTGGTGGTATTTTTGAACCACAATCTGGTGTACCCCACATGATGGCCACCTTCTGCCAGCTAATCTTTCTCACACTAAGTTGGGCAAAAGGAACTGAAGAATGACCTCACCAAAAGGAGACTTCATTTGGGCAGTTTCACATCTGGCCTAGACATGAAAAATAATAATATGGTGCTCGAAAAGATACAAAAAAATATTATTTATGTCCATCTAGTGGCCACTTCCAATTTTACAACCTCAAGAGGCAACAATATACAAGGCAATACAGTCGAGCCTCAGTTAACGTAATTAATGCATTCCACAGGATGTTTTTACAGTGAAAATTACTTTAACTGAAATGCAATTTCCCATAGGAATGCATTGAAAACCAATTAATCCATTCCAGACATCAGATAAAAGCAAAAAAAAAAAAAAACAAAACTATTTTTTTCTGTTCAAAACTCTTTATAGAGTGGTGAAAAATTCCAAACTGCACTTTATGAAGAGTTTTGAACTGAAAAATAAGGCTTTTTTCTGACCTTCGGAACAGATGAAATTGGTTTTCAATGCATTCCTATGGGAAATCGCACTTTGCGCCCTCTAGTGGCCAGCTCTGGTAATTACCCAATAGTCAGCTGTTAGTTTCCACCACCACACCAGAAGTGCCAAACACTGCTTTTAAGCTGCCAAAATGTACCGGAAATGCAACAAAAAATTCCAGAAATGGAGTGAAAATGTTCCAAATACCCTCCTCCCACCCCACCATAGAAAGTGGCAGGGGGTGCCCAAGCAGCCCAAAAAGCTTCATTATGTGAAATAAATCTGTTAACCGAGCTGCTATTTTCTCTGGAGTTTCTTTCACTAACGGAACATTACATTAACCAAACAATTTGTTAGCTGAGTTTCCACTGTATAATGTTTCCCTTGGGGCTTTTACTGTCCTAGCACAGGCTTTGAGAGCCCAATGTTATTTCTTTTCACCAGTGCTGCAGACGTTGTGGAGGAATTTTCAGAATACCTGATAGAAACCCTGGCCTTCCTTTACCTTCCTAATAGATAGCATAAACAGGCCCATGACTTAGATAAGAGCAGTGACTTGAAATTCTACATCTAGAAACTAGAAATTCTGGTACCAGATTAATGTATATAATTTTAGACCAACATATCCTGAGGTACCATATAAAATGCTCCATATTCTAAAATATAGGTGCTGCTCAAATCTTTTGTCTCAGAAAAAAAATGTTTGAACCTCTCTTGGTTGGTGACCAAAAGACAGCAAACAAGAGGATTAATGGATAGCTAAGGAAAATCTTGGAACATAAGGTTTTAAAAATAACTAGAACTTGAGCAATTAATTAATTGGTAGTCATATTTTAAAAGTTTAATATATAAATTAAAGTGTTATTTACTGTGTTACTATATTATTATTATTATTATTATTATTATTATTATTATTATTATTATTATTATTATTATTATTATTATTATTATTATTATTATTATTATTATTATTATTATTATTTTAAAAGGGGAAAGGCCTATACAAAGTTTAGATCATGTAATTCAACCTTGACACAGTCAAAATCAATAATATTTTTCATGACTTCTGAAATTATAGTGTAAGATCACATAAGTCTCAAAGTTAACAACAACAAAGCTGGTAGATTATTCCAACTAACATAGCATCAAAACAAATTTTGCCTGAATCTGAAAGCATCAACCGTACCTTCCTCCAAGAGCTGGCCAATCTGATCCCCATTCCTATTGTACATCGGCCATGTCAGAATACTACAGTTGAAGCTGGGAGAATGTCTTCTGTCTCCCATTGATAATACTTGAAAAATTAAGTTATTCAGAACAAAGCCACAACCCAGCAGCCTCTGTGGAAGATGAAGCTGAGATGATTTGCATGGACTCTCCCTTAAAGTTCTCCATATATGTGCAAAAGGAAGGCCCATTCAATTGCTGAAGTCTACTTTAATCTCCCATTTTCCCGTTTGGATGAAATACAAAATAAAATGATGAATTAATGAACATGAAACAGAAAAGTAACAAAGCCTCTACTGGCATAAGAGGCAGCTGTTTTTCATTTCCATCCACCTGTGGGATAGTTTTAAATAAGCGGGTTCAAAAAGCAGCAGCTTAGCCATCTGTATTTGCTACTTCAACCATGTAGCCTCAGCAATAAGAAAAACACAATGTCCAAAACCCTGTCTGTGAATGAATAAAGTTGTACCCACTTATGTCAGGCATTAAGCTGAAGCAACAAGGAACTGCCAGATTTGATCGTGCAAATCAGTCATAGGATTCCATTGTAGCCGTTGTACAGTGCATTTGGTGGAAGTAATTTGTGGATGGCACGTTCACCTTACTGCAATTGTAGCTGCTTCAGGATAATAATAATAATAATTTCATTTCAGAAATTATTCTGGGTTGAAATGATTTTTGCTGGAGAAATTCCACTCAGGGGATGCCCGAATGAGGTACTTTTCATGTCCCCAAGATCTTTTCCCATCAAAGTGGCCCCTACTTATCAGTTGTTTTCAAACTGGTAGGTTGGCAGGAGCATGGACAGAGATGGGTGCTCAATCCATCATACAATACCTGGGTCTCGAAATGCCAAGTTGCCAGCCTTACAGCTAAGAAGGTGAGCTTCTTAACCACTGAGCCACCACAGCCCCTGCATCGGGATATAGCCTAGCTAACCAACACAATTCCAGCCATTGTATGTTAAAGAAATGTAGTAGGACAGGCAGATGGCCTTTTATAAAGTAACAGATCCCTAACCCTGTGACTTCTGATGATATTCAACTCTAACCTTCAGAAGCTTTGAGAAGTACCATGCAGTCATGGCTTTTTAAAATGAGCCTTCTGGGTATTGACCCTGAGATTACTTATAGGGCAAAAATGAGTTTAGTTTTGGAAACAAGACATACCCTCTAACTTTCAAGTCAGTTTGGACTTTGCAGAGGAGGCATACAAAACTGCTGTTGTTAAAGAGTGAAATTGCTGTTGATTTTACTTTTTAAAAGTGCTTTTTTAACAGATTGAATCTCAGAAAACTTTTTCCTTTGCTAGTCCCCCCAAAATTGAACTTAATATTCACGTATTGATTTCCCTTGCTATTTCTAAACTCTTGAGTTTGGTTTACAATCTTCAAAAGAGAATCACTACCTAAAAGTCCATAGAACAGCATTGCAAGCAAATTCTTCTGCCTGCAGGGAAGAAATGGTGCTGACAGTAGACAGGAGGCAGAAAGACACAAAAGGAAGTGGAGTGAAAACTGTTGCTCTCCAGTTAGTTTGTAAGAGTAAATCCCATTGCCAAGCTCTCCCCAAGGCCACAGGCAGTCTCTCTCTCTCTCTCTCTCTCTCTCTCTCTGGGACTCCTAGGTTTGCTATTAGGGTCCTTATTAATCCATCTGCATCTATTTTAAGTGAGCAAGGACACTACTTTCTTCAAAGCCCTATATATTTAATTGCTAGCTATGCTACCTTTCATGGACTTTGGAGCAGGTTCTAAATGGTCAAAATAGATGAATCCCTATCATTTTCTTCCTTTCAAGGTATACTAATTATTCTCACTCTCTTTTATCTTCCTCTACATCAGGGGTGCCCAAACTACAACCCATAGGCTGGCTCCGGCTCCTGATGCCAATTCATCCAGCCCACAAAGCCCTCATCACTCTCGGAAGCGGAAGTAAAACGTGCCCATATGGGCACGTTTTACTTCCGCTTCTGGGAGTGATGAGGGCTTTGCGGACCAGATGAATTGGGGTCAGTAGTTGGATCCGACTTGCAGGCTGTATTGACTGGCCCCCTGAACCATGTGACTGGCCCATGGCCCGAAAAGTTTGGGCACCCCTGCTTTAGATAATGTAAGTTCATCCTTCAAGGGCCTGTTAGGTATAAGTCCCTCTGCTCTCTCTCTTTCTTTTCTTCAGTTGCTTCAACAAGTGGTATCTTGAGTGTCAGCTGCATTCACTCCTTTGAAATTTGATTTTTCCTTTTGGTCCTGGTGCCTAACTATGGGCGGGTCCTTTAATGTTAATATCCCAATTGGTAATCATGTGTATTTCAAGAATGCAACGTAACAGAACCTGTCTGATTGTTGACAGCGATGAGTTTCCATGGATTCCAGAGCTTCTATTGTTTGTTTGTTCTTGTTCTGCCGGATTCATGATCAACAGGTGTAAACTGAAGCACAAAAAAGGACTGCTATCCCCATGCTCCCTAAGTAAAGGGGGGAAAACTTCTTCAAGGAGACATCTCCTACCATTAAGTGACACAGCTTGCCCTTATGCATCATGGAACGCTCTGCACATTACCCAAGGGCAAAGGACTGACCAACGGCTAAGCAGGCACAGTGCCATCATAACAGATGGGCATCCATGAGTAGCCAAGAAGCCATGTATGTACATCAAGTGCATTTTAGAGCTGGATTCCCAGCCAAGAACAGCTGTCTATCCTTAGTTTAGATGCCTATAGTTTAGTGGGGGATCTGCCATTGCTAATCCAACTTCAGAGCAGGTTTAAACTTTCAAAAATGTATAAATAGCTTTTCCTGCCACAGAAGGAGAGCTTTTGACCCACTTCAAGTTAAGAGGGTTTGGTGTGTATGCAGAGGACACAGGGTTAGGAGACTCTCAGTTTCATTTCATCTTTCTGTAGTGTATTGCTGCTTGAAGAAAGCATTTCCTCTTAGCCATTTCTTGTTGGGTAGGCAGGAAAGATGTGCTGTAGACAAAAAGTATGGGAAACGTCAATGAGACCAAAAAGGCAGCATTTTATTATTATTATTATTATTATTATTATTATTATTATTATTATTATTATTATTATTATTATTATTATTATTATTATTATTATTATTATTATTATTATTATTATTAAATTTATATCCCGCTCCACTCAACCCACGGCCGACTCAGAGCGGCTAACAACATATTAAGATACATAAAGTTACAATATAATGATACAAATATACAATAATTGATCAGTACAATTACAGGGAAACAATAATCACAATAATACAGTATCAACCCTCCAATAACAAAGCATCAAGACAAAAGGGAAAAACCTCTTTTCAGAAGCCCCACATGTATAGTGCAAAATACAATCATAATGAGAATCACAATAAACTTTACAAAAATATCAAATCACAATTAATAGTACAATTAATACAAAACACAGACCAATAATACAATTAATTGTTTAATTTACAATTATAAAATAGCAATTAACAGTACAATTTGCAGCTGCCTCGCAACAGCAGCCAATCTCTTGCTCCCGCCACCCCTGTTCTCACCAAGGGGAAGAGTCCGGCAACGTTGGCGGCTCCCCGGTATGGCAGGTCTTCTTATGGCCATGCCGGGCTACCTTGCAACTGCAGCCAATCTGTCAGGTGATGACAGGGGCCAAGGAGAGGCAGCAGCGAGGTCCCGCGGCGTTGGGCGCATCCTCCTTTTATCCCGCCAAGGGATAAAAGGATAAAATTTTAAAGGTTCAAAGCAGATTTGAATTTTGTATGGAAATTGGCTGAAATCCAGTGGTAAGTCACAACCAGACTAGGCCTAATGAATAAGTAGGGATTTGTGAAGTCAATTGATTCAGTTGGACCTACTCTGGTTGTAATTTAATAAAAGTAGCATGTGTTTTCTCCATGGACAGCTTGTGATTGAAGCAGGAGAGTGACCCATGTCTTGCCTTACTAGCCAGGTCCTATTTCCTCTTCTAAAGAAAATTATGGATGCTGTACAGTATTTTGCAACTTAGGTTACCAAAATTTACATGAGCATAACATATTAAGGTCTTATTGGGCTAGGACACTTGAGCCACTGTCACAAATCACTGAAGACTTCAAGCCATCAGTGTGTTTATTAGCATCCTTGTCCAGACACCATTACTCATGATTTTAAGTGCTAATTAGGATTTTTAACAGCACCACATTCTAGAATTTATTATTCACACAGACCATTATGACTCTAAAATAAAAAAGCAGCATTCCAGGAAGAACATCACTATGGAAAATATAATAAAATTAATTATACAGAGCCCCTGTGGCACAATGGTTAAGCTTCAGTACTGCAGCCAAAACTCTGCTCGTGACCTGAGTTTTATCCTGATGGGCTCAAAGTTGACTCAGCCTTCCATCTTTCTGAGGTTAGTAAAATGAGTTGGGGAAGACAATTACTTTGTGAACCACCCAAAGAATGCTCTAAATGTTATTGCTACTGCTATACCTGGAATTCTTTGCTACCTGTCTGTAACTCTTCCTTTGTATCCTGGTCTTCTTTCCACTTCCTATATGTGTCCTTTTCTGCTTTTAACTCCACTCCGAGCTTTTTGTGAAGCTAAATTGGTGTTGTTGTTGTTGCTGCTGCTGTTGTATTCCACCTTTCATTCTTGTTGGAATTGTTCATAGTTGTGTCTTTAGAACAGGAGTACTCAGCCTTTTTAAGCCAGGGGGCTGGGTCACACTCCCTCAGACAGCTTCGGGAGCCAGAGGGCCATTTTGCCCTTCCTCCACCACATGGCACTTCCTGGTGTGGTGGAGGCGGTGAGGCCCCACATGAAATGGTGCTGCAAAGACCTATTTATTAAGAAATTTTTAAATGATCCCAAAATTGTGATTTAAAACAGCTCTGCAAAAGCCTATTCAATTCCATGGGCGGTAGGGCAGACCTTGTTCATTCAAGGTAGACCAGCCAACCTTTCTGTTCAATTGAATGGGGGTAGACTAGGCCTTGCTCTGGAAGTGAGGCCTTGGTCAATGTGCCTGTGCAGTTTTAATGGAAGTAGACCAGACCTTTTCAAAAGAAGGAAGAGTAGCGAATGAGATTTTTTTTCAAGATGAAAAGCCGAGTAGACCAGGCCAATTTTGAGAATGAGATTTTTAAATAATTCAAGCAAGGTAGACTGGCCTGATTTAGAGAACAGGATTTTTTAAAAAAAATAAATGAGGAATAGACCAGGCAGTCTATCCAAACGATCATGTTCACTTGAAAATATTTATATATTTATATATTTATTTATTTATTTATTTCAATTTTTATGCCGCCCACTCAGGTAAAAACCCGACTCAGGGCGGCGTACAACAGTTAAAAACATATAAAAACATGTTTAAACACCCTCATCCTCCCATTCAAATAGCCAGCAGACCTGATCCATGTCCTCAGATAACCCATAGACTTACATGAATGGGGTTCCAAATATGGGGTTTCAAAGAACTTTAAAGACTAGAACTTTGAAACATTGTATCCAGTTGACTGACTCAATCAGGACATTAAAGGACTTCAAAGAAATAGTCAATTTCCAGGGATTTCTTAGCACCACGATAGCAAATAATAAAGAAAATTCAGAGTGATCGGGGAAGACAGTGGAGGGATCTATGAATGAAAGTTAACCCTTTAAATGCTGACTTAAACTTTAAAATAAAAATTAAAAATTGTGTCTTCACTCCCGGAGCTTGGCCAAGCCTCAGGATCAGTTGACCGGCAAAGGGCCAGTAGCAGGACTGAACTGAGGATAGTCTACTTGGGAGTAAGCTGGTAAAAGATTGTTTATTTCTGATTGGCTATAACTTAGAAAGAGTGAGCTTTTTGAAATTGGATTTCTCTCTGCCTCTTCTGCCTAAAAGTCAAGCGTGGCTGCAGAGGAAAAGTAAATTTAGGCTTTAAAATGATTTAAAAGTAATTGTGGTTTGGATTAAAATGCAGTTTTCCCTTCTTTGGAGCCATGCTTGACCATAGGCATGGCGAACTTAACCCTCTCACCTCTGATTGGAGTTTAATTAGCGGTTGTAATTAAAATGTTCCAAAAATCATTAAAAATGCTGTCAGATGTTTTAACATGTTGTATTTTTGTATTTACATGGCAGGAACCTTTCTGAATAATATCACTAGCCTTGGGTCTGCTCCAGTAGATCCCAGAGCCGTACCACATTCCAAAGGAAACATTTCATTTACACCTGATGTCCAAAGGCCATAAACCCATCTCCAAACTTCCTGAAAAGTCTACAGAAAATTCCACAGCCTTGATTGCCTTAGGGATTATTCTTTTTCTCTGTTTGCGTGTGTCTTTAACATCTCTTTGTTTCTGGGGTCTGTAATTAGTGCTGGTTGGGTTTTACTGCTGCTGGTAGGGTTTTCTGCCTGGAGACAGGATGAGATTAAGTTTGGTGGGGAATGCCCGGGTACTTCATCAAATGAAGATCCAACAATGCTGACTCGTCAGTCAAACCTCCTGCCTTGGACGTGCAGTGTTCCTGATTGGTTCCTGTCTTCAAACCGAGTATGCCCATTGGTGACAAGCTCAATAAACAGATTCTACCATTGGTTGCTGCATTGCCTTTGCCTTTACCTAATCCCCAATCTCCTCCCTCTACTTTCCTGGAAATTGTAATCTTTTTACTATTACCATTTCTTTGCATAAATATTTACCTTTGTAACCCAAAATTGATTTACTTATCCATAAAATGACCACCTGCTGCAAGTTTATTGTTTCATTGTAAAAACTTTATTGTTACAGTAGATAGGTGATAGGATTAGTCTGTATCTGTAGAAATGTATAAGAAGAGTTTGCGCTGTCAGGCACTTCAGCTCTCTCTCAAAATGTAGTTAGGGAAGTTCATGTGTAGATTTTTATAGCAGGCAGGTTTGAGAATTGTCTTTGACCAACAGGTGGCCGCTGTTGATTAAATGCATTTCAATAAAACTTAATTTATTTGCCTGAAATTCAAGTCTCTGTGGTTCCAGAGGGGTTCTGCCAGTGGAAGAACTTTTTGATTTTAATGAAGCATCTCCAGGTCTCTGCTGTGCTCTGTTTGTACAGCTTCTTTGACCTGTGACAGAAAAGGGGGATAGCAGTTTTTCAGGTAATATCTTGCTGCCACTTCTTCCAGCAAGTAATCTATTGGTTAGAATCAAGTTAAGAGTAGCTACTCTCCTAGTTTCTTCCTTTCCTTTTTGTAGGAGAAAACTGTCAGCTGCACAAAGTAGGATTTTCTTGGAAGGATCATATTTGGCCAAACTTGTCTACCAACAGATATCAGGATAAATGAAATCTTCCATTAATACTATGTCATGTTCTTTGATATTCCTGCAATTTGTTTTTCAGAGGTTTCATCTGCATCTTCTCCTTGACCCTTCCCCACCTACTCAGTGCAGTGTCCATAAAATGGTGTACATATAAACAATATGCAGACAGTTCCTACTCATGTAATCAAGAATCAGGCTGTAAGAAAGTGAAATATTATTTAAGAAATGTATTTCCCAGCAAAGGTTTTTGGCAAGAAACAGGTCCTTGTCTCATTTTCTTCTCTTCTCTTCTCGGACATGCCAATTTTTAAGAGCCAGAGTGACTCTGGGAAGGAATGCACCTGGCCTCCACCATAAAACGAGGCAGGGGAAAGCAACGGTGGAGCTAGCTTTACTTAAGAACCAACTCAGACTGGCTCATGGCAAATTTGCCTTTCCAAAATTACTGATTGTGAGCTGTCCAGAGGCAGTCAGTAACCACAACATTTTGGCATACTGAAATGACAAGTCATGATTAAGTAACTACTAAACTTCTGATGAGATCTTTGCATGTTTCACTTAACAGAAAAGGGTACATTCATTTGCAAATCCATTTTTCAAGAACCGCTGGCTCAAGCAAGTCCCCTGGGTGTCTTCTTGCAGCCCAAAGTGTTACATCAAGGATAAATTTAGCTATTTACCATACTGGATACAAAGACATGGTTCCAACTGTTATTTATATTGCAGTACTAGCCAAAGGCTCAAATAAGAAATGGTTCTGCTCTTGAAACTTTGCATACGCTAAATCATCCAAGTAAAGAAGGAACAGGGAGTGTACTATTTATAGTTTACAGACAGCAACCAGATCTATGAGTAATATACTCCAGGAAATATATGAGTCAAGAAGTTCTCATTGCCTGCTATTAATCTATACCTTTCTGTCTTCCTTGAAAATCACTGTAGGACTCTGTAAAGTGAAGGCTACGAGTTTGATAAACAACTTATATAATCCAGAAATGATCATTAGCGAGTTCTATTAGAAGGTCACATTAAGAAGTAAAGAAAGAAGACATTATTCACAAGAACTTTCTTTTTTAAAAAAAAAGCCTTGACAGCCATTTATCAGGAGATACTTTAAGTGTGAATTTCTTTCTTAAACAGGGAGTTGGAATTAATTGAATTAATGACCTTTGGGGTTTCTTTTGGTTATATAATTCAGTGGCCAAAATCCTGTTGGAAAAACTTTTGTATATCTTCAGAATGGTGATGATATCACCAGAATTGGGAGATTTTTTGGTAATTTAAGATTTACTCCTTTCCACCTGCTCCTTGTTCAATTTGCAAATATTCAATTTCAATGTGCAGAATATAGAAAATCAGGTACATCCTACACAATACAATAAGACAGCATAATCAAGCAAAAACAATATTCAAAATACACATAATCAAAGGCTGAGATACAAAATTAAGCAAATGCAGCCCGCGCTTATGTCAAAAACAAAGTCCAGACAGACGGAGTCCTCTGGAATAGTGTCAAGTGGCGGCCACAGGTAGCTCCCATTCCCGGAGCGATGGAGTGGCTCCAGGGAGAGCGCGGGACCCCTCGAGCAGCAGTGGCGGTGGCGGCTTTTTCTCCCTTCTGGGCCAGGCATGGCTCGGAAAGGGGCGGCGGCAGCTCGCAGGTGGCTCCACTCCCCAGAGCAATGGAGTGGCTCTGGGGAGAGCGCAGGACCTTATCCATATCCTCAAGGCTGTGGCAATTCATTGCAGTCCTGGTATTAAATCCTGCATGTCTCATTTCATGTGTGCCATGAGTGATGGCTCCGAGATCATAGTGTGTGGGTCACTTCATGGTAAGATGGGATCCAATTTAAACAAATTCATGCCAGTGACATTTTTCCTGCTTCAGGGGTGGAAATGCATTCTCGGATACATTTTGCCTCCCTGTTCCCTTTCTATGCACTCCCATCCCACCTAGTAACTGCTGTTTTGTCCCCCTGCTAGTGATTACATTGTAGTATACAATGTATACAATTACACATATATACCACACCATAGTGCTTAGAGCACTCTCTGGGTGGTTCACAAAGTAATTAACATTTTGGCCCCAACCTCAGAAGAATGGAAGGCTAAGTCAACATTTAGCCCTATCAAGAATGTCGAGTAGTTTTGTTTTGTTTTTTGCGCACCACAGCAGTTTAATCACAGCACCACCAGGGCTCCTTTATAGAATGTGATTCCTAATAAACACAAAAGCATAAATTCCCAAGGCCTGTTCACTTTTTAGGACATTTGTTGTTATGTGCCATCAATCTAGAACCATTGGAGTGACACTAATAGGGGTTTCAAGGTAAATGAGATATATAAGAAGAGGTTTGACAAGTTCTACATTGGGTATCTCTTACACAGGACATTAAATCTGTGTAAACAATTCAAACAGCCATAATATGCTCTCAAGAAAATGAAATGTCAAATTAAGACATTCTAAAAGGGCCTTCTTTATTGTTTCTTTATTATCATTTGTAGCCACCTTTCACAAAATCCAAGAGTCACATAAAGCATTTACTTCAGTAAGCCTGTATTTATCTACTCTCATCATTTCCATTGGAAGTGACAGAGTGTACCTTAGCAGGCAGTGAAGATGCCTTTATTTTAATGCAAAGATAAACAGAAGGAAAACATCATCAGGTTACTTTGACCATCTGTTACTTGCTTTGGCCTAAGCTGTTTCCATCCCTGAGTGATCCTCCTAGGGCTGCTGACTTTACCTCCTCTTTTTCTTTCAGACCTTCAGGTCTATCATGTGGTGAGAAGGCACCTTGGTTTTGTTCAAGAGGATGTGGACAAACAAAACACTAAAACGTTTAAGATTTATTCCCAGTATCTACCTTCAGATGCTTCTGTCTATTCTTTCATCTTTCTTTGTCATGACTTCCTCCTTTCCTCAGAGTGCTACCCAGCTCAATTCCCTGATGTCTGTGGAAGACAAAATGGAACTTGATTCAGGAGAGCCCAGTGAAACATATATAACACTAAACCTGGAACAAGTGCATTTACACACACCATGGTACCACTGATTTCTATGCATTGCTTGCAGGCATCTCTTAGTTGTCTGCAGATAGATTGGGCTTTGTCTCAAGATGACAACACGTATGCAGGGAAATGAGAAAAGCTGGGTCACTCTATACCAGCTCCAATCCTGGTGCATATATGTTCTATAAGAACTGCAGACTTACAAGCAAGCTGAAGGTCTGTACCTGATGCAAACCAGATGGCATAGCTAGATTCTGGGCAAGGCCCTGTCAGATGTGCCATGTGGATAAACATACCTTTTGGCCCAAGAACTCCCAGTTGCTTATCTCTATTCCACAGTCATAAAAAACCATACACAGTCAGTTAGAAACATAATAGTAAAGGTAAAGGTTTCCCTTGCTCGAAAGCCAGTCATATCTGACTCTAGGGTTCAGCGCTCATCTCTGTTTCAAAGCCGAAGAGCCAGCGCTGTCTGCTTCTGCAAACATTTCGGTGGTAATGTGGCAGGCATGACTACACACTGGAGCACACAGAACGATGTTACCTTCCCACCGAAGTGATTTTAATACTGGTTATTTAAATAATTGGTTTTAAAAATACAATATATGAGGATAAAATCAGCTGTCTCATAGAATTGTAAACTCTTGCCTTGATCATAAACTGCAAGGTCAGAAGAGAAAAAATAGTTTAGGAATTCCTTGCCTACTGTCTTTGAGTAAATACTCAAGCTGTCACATACCCTATTTCAACTATCATTATCAATGATGTAATTATATGCTCCTTTCTCCAGATAGATTCGTCAATATTTTTGACTGCTTTCACACTGTGTGTCTGCAAAAATGGTATGGCCTTCGAATGGCAAGACAAAAGAAAGTAAGGAAAAGAGATCCCTCGTGTACAAATGGAGTGGATTAATCATATTGAATACACAATACAGAAATAGGCTACAGATACAGCTTGTCAGAAAATGAAAATTAAAAACAAAAACACTGCAGCACTTTAAAGACTAACTGCTATATTTTTACTGCGAGCTTTCGTGGATCAAGTCCACTTCTTCAGACAAAGGAATAAAACTTCCAGGCATGGTTTATATACACCAGATGCAGGGGCCAAGATGTCACAAGGCAAATGGATCACAAATCAATGAGGTAAAGAGTAATCAAGCAGAATGACAGACAAGCATGCATATCAACACAGCTTCTTACAGCTAGCAGTAACAAATGATTATTCAGATTAGTTTTAAATGTCCCCTTTCAATCTTAAAAGTGTGAAGTTGCCAAGCAAAGCATATGCTAATGAGTTTAACCTCTTACTGGTTTGATATGCATGTTTGTCTGTCATTCTGCTTGATTACTCTTTACCTTTATTTTGTTTTTGTTTTTTGATATGCCTGAACCACAGACTAACACGGCTACTATTCCAAAAGATACAGCTTGGTGTGCATTGTATGAGCCTATCTCACCACCCTGGACCCTGGACTGGCTATCTGACCCAGTACAGCAAAAGCATGCAATGCTACCACTTTGAACTCCAGTGAACGCCATGCCACTCTGAAGAAAGGATAACCAGTGCTTGTGCAACACAGCTGTTCCATGAAACATCTGAGTTGGATTCCAGGACAACAAGAATATTTATAGTGAAGCTTGTGGGTGGTTATCATACTTCCACATTCTTTTACACAGCTGTGTCATGGATACAAAAGTTTTTAAATAGAACTGTTCTATGTTCTACTTGCCTACTGAATTCACTGTTATGGGCATTGCTTCCAAAGTATGATATATTTAAGCACAGTAACTGAAAAATGTGCTACCATGCCCCTGCAGATATTTAGAAGGGAGCAACACAGACAGAACACTACATCTCCCTTGGTTTCATTAAAGAAAGAAAGAAACCCCACCACAACTGGTCACATGTATCTTATGGAAAATAAAAGAAAACCTGACAAACTCCTCATTTTTGAAAAGTAGATTGAGCCGGGGCAGGGGGAATGCTACATATTACTAAGCAAAAGTATGAAACACATGTCTCACTGTCTGCATGGAATGCAATTAAGCAATACTGACTAACATGTGTTTCACTGTATTAAAATGTCATTGTGAGTAAATTGGATCCTATTTTACTTCTAAAAGAAAAGGAAGTTGTGTGTTTCTTTTTATGATTCTTCTTGCCTTACCTGCAATTGCAAACTGCAAGTGCCCCACAATGGAAGTGCATTGTGCAAGAGACTCCGTTCCTTCAGGCAAGTTGTCTTACAGGAAATTGAGTGCAGACATTATTGCACATTGGATTGTCTATAAAGCAGAGCTTTCATTATGGACATTCCAACTGCAGAGGCTCACATTTCAGTGAGAATAAGGCTGTCCCATATTCCATTTCCATGGTCGTTTAAACCAACTATGAGGAGAGAAATTACAGTTACATTTTTCTCTTCCTCTCTCTTGTTTTGTTTCTTGCTTCTCAGTTTCAAAGATGAATTTGCTATTCATCTGAAATACTAACAAAATGTTAGCTGAGGAGGAGGTGGTAACTTACTATTTTATGACAGAAGCATGGAATTGTAAAATTGTAAGGGATCCTAAGGTCAACATGTCCATTCTTGGCTGACACAGGAAATCCACAGTTAAAGCAATCCTGACAGATAGCCATCTCACCTTGGGTGAGTAACCTGGAATGAATCCACCAGCTCCAAAAGTAGTCCATTACAATGTCAAAAAACACTTTTTGTCAGGAATTCTTCCCACCTGACAAAAATAATCAGCGAGTTCTCAATATATTCTGAAGAAACTTTGTTAGGAGAAAATTCATTGTCACAGAGCTAAATGTTACTTGTGCTAGTTATGGTAACACTGGACATAAGACATACAATCTATTTTTAGCATTACAAGCTCTTAAATGAGTGTGGTGTAATGGATAGAGTTATTGGATCAGGATTTAGGACATCTGTGTTAAAAATCTCCTTTTGGTAGTCAAAGGCTACCGATGGCTGCCAATGAGAAATCACTAAGTGAACCTCTCATGAGCCTTGAAAATTCTACTAGTATTTCCATAAGTCAGAAGTGACAGAATATCAGCATACGAAGAACATATCTGACATTTTGTACTTATCAAGTGGTATCAGTTATATCTTTCACTGGCTCCAGCAGAATTCTAAATCAAATCAGCTTGATTAAGCCCAATGTATTTGATGTACAGATCAAAGCGCACTGGTCCAGTTTGGTCCTAGGAAGTAGTGAAAGAGCTCTTCAAATCTAGAGATTTATATGTCTAAAATGAGCAGGGGAAAGACAGAGAATTTGTCTAAGTGGTGCAATGAGGAGAGGAACTTTGCTACTTGCAACTTGGAATCTGTGGCAGGGGCATGGTAGCACATTTTTCAGTTACTGTGCTTAAATATATCATACTTTGGAAGCAATGCCCATAACAGTGAAATCAGTAGGCAAGTAGAACATAGAACACAGGACACACACACAACCTACACACAACCCACTCTCACCAATGCCACGCCCTGCACACACGATACAACACACCCCCACAATACACACAACACACACGCCACACAATACAACACACAGAGAGACACAGAACACACACACCTGCACACTCCATCCAGACCCCACACTCACGACACAACGCACCCATACAGCACACACTGATACAACACACACACACAATACACCCCCATACACAGTAAACACTCCCCACACTCCCAACCTACACACAACCCACTCCCACCAGTGCCGCCCACTGCACACACGACACAACACACACTCACACACAACACCCACACACAACACACATGCCCCACAATATAACACACACCACACACATCCCTGACACGTCCCACCCAGAACCAACACTCATGACACAACACCCACCCACACAATACCCCCCAGACACAGTGCACACTCACAACACACACACAACCTACACACAACCCACTCCTACCACAGCAGAACATACAGTGACATGCAACACACACCCCACCCAGACCCAACACTCACAACACTACACACCCATACAGCACACACTGACACAACACACACCCACACAATACATCCCCCAGATACAACACGTGCCATATTGTGGCCCACCCACCCCCACGCACGTCTCTCCATGCACATCTAGCAATGAGGTTGGCTGACGAAGCTGCCTGGTTGTGTCTTGAGGTGGGGGGCGCAATGGAGCCACGGGATGTTCGGTGTGGTGAGGGCTGCCACGCCAAACAAACCATGCCCCTATTGCTCCCACGGTGCAAGACACAACTGGCAGGCTTTGTTCCCAACCCTCTACCCCCAATTGCTGGTCACGTGCAGAGAGGCAGCCACAGACCGGAGGGGGGGAGGGGGACTGACTGGTCAGTTGATTCCCCCTCTGATGCCTGCTCTTCATGCATGACTAGCAATGGGGGTGGGGGACCAAGCCGGCCAGTTGTGTCTTGTGCAGGGGGAGCAATGTTGGCGCGGGTTTGCTCCCCCCACCACAAGACACAACCAGGCGGGCTTCTGCGCCTGCGCAGAGTCGCACACATACGTAATGCCACCTCACCGGCCATTGCATGCTGCCGTTGGAGGGAGGGGCTTTTGAGGCCATGTTTTGAGGCGCAGAACCCCGAGGAACGCTGCCAGTACCCCGCGCCGGCCCGGCAAAGCGTGCCAGGTAGGCGTGGAGCGTGTTTCTGGGGTGGGGGGCCAAGGTGTCATGGTGTTGCAGCCCCAAATGCAACAACACCTTGGTTTTAGGTATATAGATAGTATGTTTTTGATTTATGTATTACTGTACTCATTGTATATTGTGTTATTGTATATTGTATTAATTGTCCGCTATGTAAACCACCCTGAGTCGGGTTCGCCTGAGTGGGCAGTATAAAAGCGTGAAAATTAAATTAAATAAAATTTAAATTGACCCAGATTTGAGGCCCAATCCCATTTTGAAAGAGTCTGGAGCTGGACCTTTTCAGACTCAAATGGGATTAAAGTAACCTCTGAACTGTATAAAAGGACCCATGTGAAACTACCATAAACTGTACTGTATCTACCATAAACTGTACTGTAATATGTGAGTGTAACAAGAGATTTCTATTACTATATTTGCATCTGTTCAAAAGAGATGAGAATCTCATGGTCTGTTGGCCACAATTGGAGCACCACTACCATCCCTGAACCTCCAGAGCCATTCCACAAGCTCAACCCCCGCACCGCCCCCAAATGGAACATATGAACCTCTAGAAGCCTTTCAAAATCTGCAAGGGTCATGATTCTGCTTTAAAACAAGATGTGCATTCAATCCCCTTGTTTTATCAAAAGGAAACAAACAACCCCATCTAAACAAAAATTACCTGCCAATCTATTCTAATATAGCTAGGAGCAGGGCCATAGCCAGGATTCTAGATAAAGGTACATAAGAACATAAGAACAGCCTTGCTGGAACAGGCCACAGCCCATCCAGTCCAGCATTCTGTCTCACACAGTGGCTCACCATTTCCTTCAGGGTATTCCCAAGGAGATGCCTTCACCTGCTTAGGATTCCCTGGAAATGGCATTGAGAGATATCCTGCCTATCTCTCCAACCCGGAGGTTGTCCTTAAGTATCCATAATTATAGCCATTGATACCCTTGTCCTCCATGAACTTGTCTAATCCTTTCTTAAAGCTGTCAAGACTGACAGCTGTCACCACTTCTTCTGGCAGGGAGTTCCATAGACCAGTAATCCTCTGGGTGAAAAAGTACTTTCTCTTATTTGTTTGAGAACTAGTACCCAAAAGTTTCATGGAGTGTCCCCTAGTTCTAGTGTTATGCGATAGGGAAAACAGTTTTTCCTTATCTACTTTGTCCACACCATGCATGATTTTATAAACTTCAATCAGGTCACTCTTAGACGTCGTCGTTCAAGAGTGAAGAGGCCCAACCGTTGCAGCCTCAAATGGTAAGGAAGGTGTTCCAGTCCCCTAATCATTCTGGTTGCCCTCCTCTGCACTTTTTCCAGCTCCATAATATCCTTTTGGAGGTATGGCGACCAGAACTGTACACAGTATTCCAGATGGGGCCTCACCATAGATTTATAAAGAGGCAAAATGACACTTGCTGACTTATTTTCTATACCCTTCCTAATGATCCCTAACATTGAGTTTGCTTTTTTCACTGCTGAGGCACACTGGGTTGACATCTTCATTGAGCTGTCCACCAGGACACCAAGGTCCCTTTCCTGGTTTGTCGCAGAGAGTTCAGACCCCATCAGTTTATAAATGTAATTGGGGTTCTTTGCCCCAACATGCATCACTCTGCACTTACTAATGTTGAAGCTCATTTGCCACCGTTTTGCCCACTCCCCCAGTGTCAAGAGATCCCTCTGGAGCTCCTCACAATCTCTCACAGTTTTCACTACCCTGTATAATTTAGTGTCGTCAGCAAATTTGGCTACCTTGCTTTTTACTCCTAGCTCTAGATCATTTATGAAGAGGTTGAAAAGCAGGGGTCCCAGTACTGAACCTTGGGGGACCCCACTCTTTACTTCCCTCCACTTGGAGAAGTGTCCATTTAGTGCTACCCTCTGTTTCCTGTCCCTTAGCCAGTTGCTGATCCAGGACAAGACCTGTCCCTTTATTCCATGACTGGTAAGTTTATTCAAGAGCCTTTGGTGTCGGACCTTGTCAAAAGCCTTCTGAAAGTCCAGATAAACAATGTCAACTGGATCCCCCTTATCCACATGCTTGTTGACACTCTCAAAAAATTCCAACAGATTAGTAAGGCATGATTTGCCCTTGCAAAAGCCATGTTGGCTCTCCTTTAGCAGTGCCTTCTCTTCTATGTGCCTATTAATTCTATCTTTTAGGATGGTTTCCATCACTTTACCTGGGACACATGTCAAACTGACAGGTCGGTAATTTCCTGGATCACCCCTGGATCCTTTTTTGAAAATTTGGTGTAAAGGTAAAGGTAACGGTTTCCCTTGCTCGAAAGCCAGTGCTCATCTTTGTTTCAAAGCCAAAGAACCAGTGCTGTCTGCTTCTGCAAACATTTCCGTGGCCATGTGGCAGGCATGACTAGACACCGGAGTGCATGGAACGCTGTTACCTTCCCACTGAAGTGGTCCTTATTTATCTACTTGCAATTTCTTGCTTCCTTGACAATGCCCAGCAAAATATAATAGAGAGTAAGGTAGCGTGTGGTAATTACAGGCTTAACTGTTGTCTTACCCCTTTCCAAAGATCAGGCAAGTCGTTGAAGTAAAATTACTTTATTGTTCTGGTAGCATGAAGAACAACAGAAGGTTCATATGAAGTTTCAGGATACAAAAAAAGATCAGGATACAAGCTAATCAAAACAACAGTTAGGGTCATACCTGTCAAGTGCGGCTCTGGAGATTACGGGACCTGCGCAGAACGTTTCTGTGCAGGTCTGTTCTACGCATGCGTAAAAGCCTTCTATTCATGCGTAAAAGGCTTTTATGCATGCATAGAACAGACCTGCGCAGAAATGTTCTGCACAAGTCGCTTCTACGCATGCGTAGAAGGCTTCTACGCATCCCCTTCTGCACAGAACCCTTCTACGCATGCATAGAAAGAACCTGCGCAGAAGGGATGCGCAGTAACTACTTTCCCCCACTGCCAAATTACGGGGTAGCGGCAGCTCCGGGCAGGAAATGGAGAAAATCAGTGCAGAATTAAGATAAGATAGAGATAAGATAAATTTTTATTGTCCTTGTGGGAACAACAAAATAGGGGTAATCCTGGCCAATACGGGGTACTTGACAGGTATAATAATAATAATAATAATAATAATAATAATAATAATAATAATAATAATAATAATAATAATAATAATAATAATAATAATAATAATAATAATAATAATAATAAAGTTTTATTTATATACCGCTTAACCTCAGCCTGAAGGCAACTTGAAGTGGTTTACAAATGAAATATGCTGCCTGCACAGCAGGCAGCAACAAAAACACAGACATCTCAAGTACAGTAAAAATACAATATTAAAAGAAACAATGGCAGAAGGCAAAAATACAATAGTTACAGAAACATAATACAAAATGCAATCAAAAAACCTGCACAATACTAAGTCGGCAGTACCCCACTCCACTCATCCCAACCCAGGCAAGTCCAATCTCAGCAGCTTCTAAAGTTCTAAACAGGGGTATGGTTAGGGTATCAACATACAGGCGTTCCCCCCATAAATCAAAATAACCTGACTACCCCTTAAGTAATCATCTTGGGCAAATAGAATCATACGCAATATTTGATTCCTATTGGCAAGCAATATTTTTTGCAACCATGCTAATTTCTCAGCTTTGTATTTATAAAGGATCCCAACTATAGCTCCATTACTCTTCTGTTTCTGAAAACATCTCCAGTCCGTCCTTGGAAGTGGAAGCTTTTTTCCTGCTACATTTGTACAGTTTCTTTCCATTACTGTATTTCGTTATTGCAGAAAAAACTGTTGAGGAAATAAAGAGAGAGTAGTTACACAGTGATGTCTGACTGTGATCAAGAGGCTCTGCTCCCTAGTGCTTCATCAATTAGCCACAAACAGCAACAGCATGTTTCATAGGGTCTTATCCAAATGTTTTAGTTGTCAATGGAAAACCAGTTCAATGCAGACATCAGTTGAAACCAGTCAACTTTTACATTGAAAATTGGTTTTCAATTTAAAAAAAACCCAGAAAAAGAAAGAAAGCTACAAGCAAATAAAGCTACAAGCAAATAATAACCCCCATCCAAAGTAACACACATAACTTTGAGTTTATACACATATCACATGCATAACTTATGTAGGAGTATGGGAAGCCACCTTGTTTCTGACTCAGACCTTGTTATGTCCAGCCCTTATAAGCAATAGTCCAGACAACGATGAACATAAAAGCAACAAGTCTTTATTCAGCAGTCTTTAGAGGATATGCTTGCAAGACGCTCCGGACAGAGAGATGGCTATACATTCCCAATGGAATCAGTCCCTCCGGACTCTGCCATGTAGGAGGCAATGGCTAGCTACTGTAGAAGCGGTAGCATAATGGAGGAGACCCAGACTTAGCATGTAGCTGGCTACCTGAACGGAGTGAGAAGTATAGATTCGGTCAGGCCACACCCTTGTTGACTCGTGGGGCTTATATAGTGTCTCCCCGGCGGTGGCTCCTTGATACAAAGTAGCAAGCCACCAGACTACCTTAACTAACCAATCATAACAGAGTGTATATGTAATTAACCAATGAGGAACAGGATCCAAAACTGTAACCAACAGGGCTTGGATTAGCATACTGAGTGTGCCCTGTGCAGGGGTTTTCACGCCACTTTAGGCTCCTGGTTTGTAAGGTGGGAACCACCATTTTCCCCTTGCAAGGCGCTGCTCGCGTTGCTTGCAATGTGCCTTAATACACAACATTTCTCCCCCCCCCTAGAAAAAATGGAGTAGCCATAATTGTCAACAAAAGAGTGAGGAAAGCAGTAATGGGATACAACCTCAAAAATGATAGAATGATGTCAGTCAGAATCCAAGGCTAACCTTTCAATATCACTGTAATCCAAGTCTATGCACCAACCACTACTGCAGATGAAGCCACAATTGACCAGTTCTATGAGGACCTACAACACCTCATTGAACAGATACCAAGAAATGATGTCCACAACATGGAATGCCAAAGTAGGAAATCAAAAAGTAAATGGAATAACAGACAAGTTTGGTCTTTGAACACAGAATGAGGCAGGGCAAAGATTGATAGAGTTCTGCCAAGAGAACGCACTAGTCATAGCAAACACCCTCTTCCAGCAACACAAGAGGCGACTTTACACATGGACATCACCAGATGGCCAGCATCGAAACCAGAATGATTACATACCCTGCAGTCAAAGATGAAGAACCTCCATTCAGTCAGCAAAAACAAGACCTGGAGCAGACTGTGGCTCAGATCACAACCTACTGATCGCAAAATTCAGGCTTAGACTAAAGAAAATGGGGAAAACAATTAGACCAGACAGATATGACCTACACAACATCCCTAAAGAATACACGATGGAGGTCATGAACAGATTTAATGTCCTGTACGTGATAGACAGAGTTACCAGAAGAATTATGGACAGAGACACGGGACATCATGCAGGAGGCAGCAAGAGAAACCATACCAAAAGAAAAGAAGCGTAAGAAAGCAAAGTGGTTGTCTGATGAGGCCCTTGAAATAGCAGAGGAAAGAAAGAATGCAAAAGTCCAAGGAGAAAGAAAAAATACAAACAGAATTTAAAAGAAAAGCAAGGAGAGATAAGGAAAACTACCTGAATGAACAGTGCAAAGAAATGGAGGAAAACAACTAAAGAGGCAGGACTAGAGATCTTTTCAAAAAAAATTGGGGAAATCAAGGGAACATTTAAAGCAAAAATGACCATGATAAGGGACAAAGATGGAAAGGAGTTAGCTGAAGCAGAAGAGATCAAAAAAGATGGCAAGAGTACACTGAGGAACTCTACAAAAAGGACCTCAACACTCCTGATAATAACAATAATGAGAAATTTGAACTCGAACCAGACATTCTGGAGAGTGAAGTCAGAAAGGCGCTAAAAAGTACTGCAAACAATAAAGCTAGTGGAAATGATGGTATACCAGGTGAATTTTTCACAGCCCTAAAAGATGATGGAATCAAATTACTGCATTCAATATGTCAGCAAATTTGGAAAACAAAACAGTGGCCACAGGATTGGAAAAGATCAGTGTACGTTCCAATCCCCAAAAAAGGGAATGCCAAAGAATGCTCAAATTACTGAACAATTACGCTCATCCCACATGCCAGCAAGGTGATGCTCAAGATAATACAGGATAGACTTCAGCAACATGTGGAGAAAGAACTACCAGAGGTGCAGGCCGGTTTCAGAAGAGGCAGGGGGACTAGAGACCACATTGCCAACATACGTTGGATCATGGAGAAAACAAAGGAATACCAGAAACAAGTCTACTTTTGTTTTATTGACTACACCAAGGCTTTTGACTGTGTGGACCACAACAAAATATGGCAAGTAATTAAAGAGATGGGAATACCAGAACACCTTATATGCCTCATGAGAAATCTGTACATGAACCAAGAAGCAACAGTTAGGACAGAACACGGAATGACAGAGTGGTTTGAAATGGGAAAAGGAGTAAGGCAAGGCTGCATTTTATCACCCTGCTTATTCAATCTATACATAGAGCATATAATGTGCAATGCAGGGATGTAGGAATCACAATATGGGATCAAAATTGCTGGGAGAAACATCAACAATTTGAGATATGCAGACGATACCACCCTAATGGCAGAAAGTGAGGAAGAGCTAAAGAACCACTTGATTGGATTGAAGGAGGAGAGTGCAAAAGCTGGCTTGAGACTTAATATCAAGAAAACCAAGATAATGGTAACAGGTCCGATCAGTCCCTGGGAAATAGATGGGGAAGAAGTAGAAGCAGTGACAGATTTTACTTTCCTGGGATCTAAGGTCACTGCAAATGGCAACTGTAGCCATGAAATAAAAAAATGACTGATTATGGGGAGACAAGCTATGAGAAACCTGGGGAATATAGTGAAAAGCAGAGACATCACCTTGAAAACAAAAATTCGCATAGTCAAAGAAATGGTATTCCTGGCGGCAACGTATGGGTGTGAGAGCTGGACCATTAGGAAAGCTGAGTGCAGAAGAATAGATGCCTTTGAAATGTGGTGTTGGAGGAGAGTCCTGAGAGTCCTCTGGACAGCAAAGAGAAAAAATAGGTCAATATTAGAAGAAACCAACCCTGACTGTTCATTGGAGGGACAAATAGTGAAGATGAAGCTAAAGTACTTTGGACATCAAATGAGAAGGGAGGACTCACTTGAGAAGGCCTTGATGCTGGGAAAGGTGGAGGGCAAGAGAAGAGGGAGGCATCCAAAGATGAGATGGAGGGGAGCTGGCTAAGATGGCCGCTGTGTAACATCTAGTTTCGGACGCTCGCGCTCAACAAAGTGGTAAACAATGGGAAGGAGCAGAACAGAAAAAATTTAAAGTGGCAAAGCCTAAAGATAAGATCCTTGCCTGTCTCCGTGGAAAGTTTGGTGAGCTTTTGGGGCTGGCTGATCGAAGTTCGAGAGATTCTCTGGCGGTGGAAGCTACGGCGGCAGTCGCGGCTTTTCTGCTGGAGCTAAGAAACGGGATCAGCAAGACTGTGGAGAAGGCGTTTGGAATCGGCTTTGAAAGGGGCAAGAGGAGCCTGAGTGTGAAGTAATTTGCATGTAAGTGCCTGTGGGGAGCTACATTCTCAGTGCAAGCTATAAAACCAGTTGGGATCTTTTTTTTTTAAAGAAAAAAAAAGAGAGCTGAGTCTTTGAAATGGAAAAGGTGGAGGCTTGAAATGGCGACGGTCAGGGAAAACGAAAGTGACTGTGCGAGGGTTGTGATTTTTTTCTATACTCCAGAGGACCGCGCCACGTTTTGATATCAACAAAGGTGGATTAATTTTTGTTTTTTCTCTCTCTCTCTCATCTCTGGGCTGGAATATTGGAGAAACTGTGGGAGTTTCTTTTTTTCTTTTGCTTAAGCTGTCTGCTCCTTGCAGGAAGAGGGGGAAGAGGGGGGGCCTTTTCTCACTTAAAAGTTAAGGCACTCGCTGGAGAATGATGCTTTAAATACCCATCTCAAAGGAAGGAATGTGTGGCTTTGATTGCTGGTTTCTTTACTGTGTGGATTGAGGAATATCTTGCTCATCACCCCAACCCCTCAGAAGCTGGATTTTTCTTTTCCTCCTGAGCCCCCCCCCCCTCAACAACTGGGCTAACTGTTTCTCTGAAGCCTGTTTTTTTTCTGTGGCTGGAAGACGTTTGTTTGGACCGCTGGCTTTGGGGGAAACGATCTGTTGTGGTCAATAATTTTTTTTTTTTTTTTTTTTAATCTGCCTGCTTGGAGAGTTGTTTCCTTTAGTTTCATCGTTGTGGATTACAGTATTTTGGTACCTTCTGCTGACATAAGAACTTTCCTGCTGTAACTGTGGAACCAATGACTGCAGTGTTGTAAGCCTTACTATATTGACAAACTGTTACAGCGATCTGCAACATTGGGTTTGAAATACAGTGGATTATTATGGAAAAAGTTACAAGAGGAAAAGCGAAGGAGGAAGAACAAGTTGTAAAGTCTAAGACGACTGGAAAAACAACAGTGGGTGAATCTGCTCAACCATCATCTATGTCTACAGTGCCAATGGACCAGACGCAAATTATGGTGGAAATGGGTAAATTGATGCAAAAATTCGAGAAAAGTGAGGCTTCAAGGGTGAAAGATAGAAATGAAATAATTAAAGGGCAAGAAAAGATGATGTCAACATTGAATGATTATACAAAAAAAATGGATTTAAATTTGAATAAATTTGCGGGAATGCTGAAAGTGGTTCAAAGTGAGGTGGATACTGTAAAGAGGGAAGTAAAAGGGACCCAGGAGGTGGTGCGGGACAGTAAGCTAAAAATGCTGGAACAAGAAATGAGGATTGATGTTGTGGAAGATTTGATGAGAAAGCAGAATATTCTGATCCGTCAGGTACCGGAACGGACTCCGGATTTGTTAAGAGAGAGGGTGGTTCAGTGGTTAAATGGTCTAAAAATGGGGAAGGAATTTGTTCAGGAGGATTTAGGAAGTGTGTTCCGGGTGGGTCCAAGAAGAGGGAGAATGGCACAAAGAAATGTGCTGGTTAAATTTGCAAATTGGGCAGATAAACTAAAAGTAATGGCTCATCTGAAAAGAGCAGGTTCTGATGCGTTGAAACTTGATGGTTCAGAGGTTGAAGTCTATAATGATATTTCATTAAAAGAAAGAACATGGAGGTACAAGATGAGGCCTGTTACTAAATTGTTGAGGAGTAAAAACATAAGGTATAATTGGAGATTTCCACAACAATTGCGCTTTTTTTATGAAAAAAGAATGCAAGTTATTGATGAAGGCACTAACCCATTGGAATATTTGAGTATGTTGGGATTGGTACAAGCAGATTCAGAAGAATGGAAAAATCTTAAGAAGGAAATGATGGATTCTGGAGCTTTGGGAAGGGAACAAGGGAGGGAGGAAGCTGGCGGGGCAACAGGTGGAACACCTCAGCGAGGGGAGGAGGAGGAGGAGCTGTCTTTGATTATGGTGGAAGAGGAGATAGGCAAGGAACAATGAGATCTGGATAGTAGCAAGCTTAAGTACTTAATAGAGGTAGAATGGGCAAATAGCGCATAGCGCCGGCAGTAGGGCACGTCTTGCAGGTCCCCCCTCTCCCCTCTTTGGTTGACAGAGGCGACTTTTCGTTGGAAGGTGGGGAGAGTGAAAATGTGTGTTATATGTAGTGGTATGGTGGTAGGGTTGTTGGTGGCACGCCCGATGGAGAGTTTAAAGTTGGAAGAAGAAATTGGATATGGGAAGTATTAAAATAATATCATGGAATGTGAAAGGTACAGGTTCTGTTCTCAAGAGACGGAGGTTGGAATTGGCGTTGAAAAAAGATAGACCAGATATTTTGTTTTTACAGGAGACACATCAGAAGTCAAAAGATACGAATAAACTTTTTTTAGGTTGGATGCAACACTATGAGATGGCGTTTGGAACATCTAAAGCAAGAGGGGTGGCAACTATGATTTCTAGAAAGTTAGGATTTGAAATCACAAAAAAGATTGTTGATCAGGAGGGTAGGTACTTGTTGTTAAGAGGAAAATTGGAGGATGAGGAAATCTTGTTGGTAAATATTTATGCTCCGAATGACCACCAAACAGTGTTTCTCGAAAAAATTCGGAAAATAGTGGAGTTGGAAAATGTTGCTAAAACTATTGTGGCTGGTGATTTTAATTTGATTAGGTCAGGATTAGATTGCACAAATATAGCTAGAAGTGGAACTGGTGTGAAAGGGAAGGTGATGGATAATTGGATGAAAGCTACGGGTTTGAAGGACTCGTGGAGAAAGTTTAAAGGTTTAGAAAGAGCATATTCATTTTTTTCTCACGTGCATGGGACTTATTCGAGAATAGATTATGTTTTTCTTTCGGAAAATTTAATTGGGGATATAGAAGGCACGGAAATCGGGATTATTAAGGAATCGGATCATGCTAAAGTATATTTGGAACTGAAAGTACAAAAAAATACTCAAAGAGTCAGAAATTGGAGGTACGATCCTAATTTGTTCAAAGATCAGAAGAGTAAAGAGCTAATTATGGAAAGCTGGAAAGAAAGTTGGCAATGGAACGATAATAATGAGGTTAATTTTAACGTTGTGTGGGATACCATGAAGTCGGTATTTAGGGGTGAAAGCATAAAATTGGCAAGCTTTAAATATAAAAAGAATAAAGCAGAGTACATAGAAAAAGAAAGGGAAATAAAACAATTACAGGTAGAACACGCAAACAGTAAGGATAAAAAAATTTTTTTGAAACTACAAGGACTTAAGGCAGAAGTAATGGGTAAAGATATAGACAAAGTTAAACGAGATTTGATTTATCTAAATAGGGAATATTTTGAATTTAGTAATAAGAACTCAAAATTATTAGCAAGGGCAGCTAAGGTTAAAAGGGAAAAGAGAGAAATTGGGGTGTTAGTGGATAGGCAAGGTTCAAGGTGCAATAAGAATAGCGATAAATGTAAAATAGTTAGAGAATTTTACCAGGAGCTATATGCAAAAAAAGAAATAGATAAAGAAAAGCTTAAGAAGATATTGGAGAGGCAGTTAGGAAATGGGATAAAACAAGAGCACAGGGAGAAAATGGAGGAAAAAATAACTGATAAAGAGGTTAGGGGGGTAATAAGTGGATTGAAGATAGGGAAAGCCCCGGGGGATGATGGATTATCAACAGAGTTCTATAAAGAATTCAAAGAGGTAGTGGTTCCGAAATTGGTGAAATTATACAATTATATATTGGATGGAGGATCAATTCCGACCTCATGGTATAACACCACAATTGTTCTTTTGCCAAAACCTGGAAAGAATTTGGAAAGAGTGGATTCGTACAGACCAATTTCGCTTATAAACCAAGATGCGAAGATCTTCACAGCAATATTGGCTAATCGTTTAAATAGTTTTATGGGGGAATATATAGAGGTTGATCAAGTTGGGTTTTTAAAAGGACGACACATGGCGGATTTGACTAGAAGGGTATTAGATTTAATAGACAATGTCAATCAAACAAAGGAAAAAGTGGGACTACTATCATTGGATATTTTTAAGGCATTCGATTCACTGCAGTGGTCTTCAATTAAGGAAATAGTTAGAAAATATGGGTTTGGGGATAAATTTAATAGGGTTATAGATTTACTATATCAAAAAGGAAATGCTAAGGTTAGAGTGAATGAGGAGCTAACGGACTTGGTAAAGCTAGAGGCGGGTACTAGGCAGGGTTGTCCTTTATCTCCTATCTTGTTCATAATGGCAATGGAGATTTTAGCTAAAAGTATAAGGGAAGATTCAAATATAGAAGGGATTATGGGTAATAAAGTGAGTATGTATGCAGACGATACATTGCTTATGGTGAAGCACCCGGAACAGGTAATGGATAGGATTAAAGATCATTTACAAATATTTCAAGCTATAACTGGATTAAAGATAAACTGGGATAAGTCTGAATTGATGTTGTGTAATTTGAAAGTGAGCGAGATGGGTAGGACGGTGTCGACACTTAACATACAAGTTAAAGAGAAGCTGAAGTATTTAGGGATAATCATTTCAAATAAATTAGAAGATCTTAAACGATTGAACTACGACAGCTTGAGAATCGAATTTAAGAATAAAATACAAGAACTCCAGAAGTTAAAGCTGTCATGGTTCGGAAGGATTGCTATGTGTAAAATGATACTGCTACCAAAGATTAATTTTTTATTTGATACACTAGCGATCCATTTAAAAGAGAAAGAAATTAATGAGTTTCAAAAAATGTTTAATGGGTTCTGTAATGGAGGAAAAAAATCTAGGCTTCCAAAGAAACTATGGTATATGTCTCAGAAAAAAGGGGGTTTGGGTATGCCTAATTTGCTAGTATATTATCGAGCATTTCAAGTCAGGAATGTTGTGAAGATCTTGGCAAGAGAAAAGGTGATTTGGGAACAATTGGAAATGAAAGAGTACAGAAATATTGGAAACTTGATTTTCTTGGGAATGAAGGATAAGGTGAAAAGGTCAAACAATACTATGATGAAAGGTCTCATGGAGGTATGGAAGAAGGTAAAAAAAGATATGGTTCCGAATCTCTCTCCAATTTTGGAATTGACTGATATGATGTGTTTCCCAATAAAATTAGATAAAGAAAAAATGGAAATATTGGATAAAAATGGGAGGTTGTTATTGAAGGATTGGTTAAAAGCATGTGAAGTTGATGACGAGCGGAAAAAAATGTTTGAGATTTTAAATCTGAACTGGTTTCAGAAGTTAAAGGTGGATAATTGGAATAAAAAATATAAAAAAGAAATAGGGATAGATAGAGTATATACAGAATTTGAGGAATTGGTAAGGAAGATTAGAAAAGGGGAAAGCAGTACTAAAGGTCTTGTAAGCAAGCTTTATAATATATTGAATAGAGGTGCAGATCCACAGGAGGACTTGAAACGGAAGTGGGAACAAAACTTGAATATAAAAATTGGGGAGATTGAATGGAAAAACAAATGGAAAAAGAGAATTATGAGAACAATGTCTGTAAGAATTAAAGAACATAATTTCAAAATGTTGTGGCAATGGTACCTGACACCATTAAGACTTTACCAGATGGATAATAAAAGAGATAAGTTATGTTGGAGATGTAAAGAATATGACGGAACATATGAACATATGTGGTGGAGCTGTAAAAAAATAAGGGATTTCTGGGCAAGAATAGAAAATGAGTGTGATGAAATATTGGGTAAAAGTGTTAAGTTGGTGTCCGGTACCATTCTTTTAACGAATGTGGAAGGTTTGGGTTTAAATAAGGAGGAAAAAGAACTATTGGAAATCATATTGACAACAGGTAGACAATGTATAGCTAGAAATTGGAAAAACGATATAGATATACAGATTGGAGAATGGTATAAAGAAATGTGGAGTTTAGCACTGAATGATAAATTGACATGGGAGATTAAAGTCAAAAGAGATAATTTAAAAGAGAATAGATTCTGGAATATATGGAAACCGTTTGTGGATCACTCTATTATGGCAAGCGATAGTTCAGGACCAGTACCATCACAAAGAAGCTTCTGGAATTGAGTAGAAAATAAACTCTCCGGGCATTGTATATATACACAGGGTGATTATTATTGGTTAAAAAAAAAAAAAAAAAAGATTAGTGCTAGTACAGAAAGTTTTTTCTATCATTTTGGATATTGAAATAATGGTTTTTAATATTTGGTGGTTAAATAGCAGTTAACGAGTATAGATATTGTTATGTGCTAGCATATAGTAATGTCTGTTAGTATGATATTAAGGATTTGTTAGTGTATTGTATTGTTAATGTATTGTTAATGCTTTTTTTTTTCGTTTTCTGTATGTCTATTAAAAACTCAATAAAATTTATATTAAAAAAAAAAAAAAAAAAAAAACAAAGATGAGATGGATAGATGGTACTGTGGATGCAATGGGAACAAAGTTGGGCGGGCTGAGGAGAATGGTGGAGGACAGAGGTGCCTGGAGGAAAATGGTCCATGGGGTCGCAAAGGGTCGGAATTGACTGTGCGACTGAACAACAACAATAATAATAATAATAAAACAACAACAACAACAACAACAAAGTTTTCAGTAGGGATTCCCCAGGGTAATTTAAGATAATGGATCTTCGCCGAAGAATGAACTAACTTGTGGTCACGTAGCCACTCTGCACCCTCCCTGGTAGTGTTCTGTGGCTTATGTACCTTATTAATGCTCCACAGTGTGACTAAAGAACCTTGCATCCGTGGGAGTTTTGCATGTGTGTAACTCAAGGTAAACTAATCCGTCGAGTGGTGTAGCTCTTGTCCCTTGTGAGCCAAGCTGGCTGTAGCTGACCCCAATTGTGGTGTATGCAATGAACTCTCACGCTTTAAGTCCCTGGCCCCTTTTCCCAAACGCCACCCTGGACCTTTTACTTTAGACCCAAGCTGATTTTCCACCATAGTTGAGGCTTCCTTGGAGATAACTGCTCTTGAATTAACTTTGAAAGCCGCCTGCGAAGAAGGGCTTGATGCACGCTCCCCAATACCACCTGAGGAAAGCTCCCTTTGCCTCAGCGTACAGAGATCTTGTGTTCCCTGCCCTTCCCCTCCAACCCTGGGGACTGAGAGTGCTCCCACAACCCCTCCTTTTCCTCCCGGGGAAGTGAGCCCACCCCCAGATGCTCTTTCTCATGGGGGTGGGGGTGGGTGGCGGCACCTGCACCCACCTCCAACCCCAGGGGACGGTGAGGCCCTACCCATCACTGGGGAAACTGAGAACCTTTCAGAACAGTGTGTGCCCACAGTACTGTGTTGTAACCCCCAAATCTCAATGCCGTGTTTGACTCCCGGCCACTAGAAATAGCTTCGTAGTACCACTTGCAAGCAGAAGAAATCCTGGGACTCACTTAACATGTGCTGCAACAGTTTGGCCCACAACCCACATGGAACTACTGCCTTGCAAAGCCTGTATAAGCACCCTCCAAACACTGAGAGTTTCTCGCGGTCCCGGTAGTACACACTTGCCTCTGCATTGTAAGGAGGTGGTGGCCACCCAATATCTACCCACACAATAATATCAGACAGCAGGGGGTCAGTCTTAGAAGCTGCGGAAAAGTTCAGGGACAGTATGAGCTAAGTGATAGCCAAATCGTCCCAAGAGTCAGGATTTTCAAAGTTCAACACATCAGGGGGAAAAAGTTCTTGCAACTCAAACAGTTCAGAATGGCCAGTCTTTTCGGCAAAGTCACTGTCTTTGTGCGCAACATGAGCGTGTCGGGAAAACATGGCACTTAACTCTTCTGTGGAGGAATCACTTCCAGGGGGCCCTTGGGACAAACCCTCCCCGGGTAGTAACAACGCTTGGGGATCATCCTCGATACGAAGGACTGGTTCTCCCTCCCCCTCCCCCAATTGAATTCCAGTAAAGCAAATTCCTAGGGCCCAAACCACTGGTACCCAAGAATGTTTGTCTTACCCGTTTTAGCAATAATGATGGGAAGATTCACGTAGACATAGTTATAATGGACTTCAAAGTTCCCTATTCCCTGCACTGGAACGTTGCAACCCCGCAAGTCCACTAACTTGCCTGGAAGGCCCTTGAGCGTAGGCCGCAGGTCAGGCAGAATGCGACAATACTCATCTTCGGTCACAACATAGAGAAAGGACCCTGAGTCCACCTGAAGATGGAAGGGCACCCCTTTCGAAGCGTAGGTCCACGTTGAGCCTGTCCTTCAGGTCTTGCCTCTCGTTGTCAACCCCGTAGCTTAAGAAGAACTTGGCTATGCAGAACTGGAGTTTCGGTGGACTCTCGACGCGTTGCCTACAGACCTTGGAGATGTGGCCTGTTTTACCACAACAGTGGCAATGCGCGCTCTTGAAGGGACACTCGGTGCGGAGATGGCATTTTCTGCACCCACAGCATGGCGCAACTGATCCAGTCGTTGGTATTGGTGCCTGTGTTCCCAGCGGTGAATTGTCGAGATATTGATGGACATGGCCGGATGCTTCCGAAAAGGAGGCCACAGTCATGGCTAGACCCTGCAACTCTTTGTCTCCTGCGCTGGAAATGCTCGCACAAGGTGTGTAGCAAGGCCAGTAGGGAGACTTGCTGGAGCATGTCGGGCAGCAGCAGTTTCAAAACAACGTTGAGAGTCTCTAGCCTGCAGTGGTCCAGGAACATTGCCTTCCACAACTTTTCTTACTGTGAAGTAGCTCTCCAGCTAGACTTGCTCGTGTTGAACGGTTGCAGCCAAAGGGGGACTTGGTCAGCCATCTTGTCGTTCTATAATCCCACCTTTGTCACCAATGTTATGTCCGGCCCTTATAAGCAATAGTCCAGATAACGATGAACAAAACAGCAACAAGTCTTTATTCAACAGTCTTTAGAGGATATGCTTGCAAGATGCTCCGGACACAGAGATGGCTATACAGTCCCAATGGAATCAGTCCCTCCGGTCTCTGCCATGTAGGAGGCAATGGCTAGCTACTGTAGAAGCGCGGTAGCATAATGGAGGAGACCCAGACTTAGCATGTAGCTGGCTATCTGTACAGAGTGGGAAGTATAGATCCGGTCCGGCCACACCCTTGTTGACTTGTGGGGCTTATATAGTGTCTCTCCGGCGGTGGCCCCTTGATACAAAGTAGCCAGCCGCCAGACAACCTTAACTAACCAATCATAACAGAGTATATATGTAATTAACCAATGAGGAACGGGATCCAAAACTGTAACCAATCACAGGGCTTGGATTAGCATACTGAGTGTGCCCTGTGCAGGAGGTTTTGCGCCACTTTAGGCTCCTGGTTTGGAAGGCAGGAAATCGCCATTTTCCTCTTGCAAGGCACTGCTCGCATTGCTTGCAATGTGCCTTAATACACAACAGACCTTTTGGTCCATTATTTCAGTAATGACAACTCTGCCTATCAGCAGTGTTGACAGTATTGGTTTTCCAGGGCTTTGGGCAGAATTCTTTTCTGTTACCAGTTGGAGATCCCTGGTACTTCCCTGTAGTCTCCAAACTAGGTTCAAAGCAAAAGCAATCTTGCTGAGCATCCAAAATCAGCTGAGATTGGTACTTTCAGGTTGTTACTGTATACATACATACAAAATAGTAGCACTCATATGTACAGATATTTATTACTGTACACAAAACATTACTTAGTTAATTATGTGCTGTCATCACTAATAGGTCTTTAAGGATAAGTGAGACATTGAAGGATTAGTTCCGCACCCTCTGTGAACTTCCATGGCCAAGTGGAGATTTGAACCCTAGACTCCAGAGTCCTAATCTGTCACTCTGACTTTTACACCACTCTGGGTACACAAAAATAACTGTTTAAAAAATAGCTGCCAGTTACTATGATATGAGGTTCACATATCTGAAAAAAAAATCCACCAGTGAAAAGATTCTGTAATTTCCAACCCAGCATAGCACATGAAATCATCAATATAATCTTCCCCACTCTCTGATCTCTCAATGCCATTTCCAGGGAATCCTAAACAGGTGAAGGCATCTCCTTGGGAATACCCTGAAGGAAATGGAGAGCCATTGTGTGAGACAGAATGCTGGACTGGATGGGCTGTGGCCTGTTCCAGCAAGGCTGTTCTTATGATTTCTATCCTTAAATCACATCTCACTATACAGTCCTTTACTGCTGTGGCACATATTTGCCTATTAATGGTCGTTGTTTTTTTTTTTTAAAGTATAATAGCTTCCATTCCCTCTCCAAGTTCATTTTGTATGACATATGGTTTTTAAAGCAAATATTAGATCACTTGCATAGTTCTCAGAACTAGTCATTTTTCCTCCTTCATTCTCTTAAACCAGCCTTTGATCATGAGCATGTAATATTGAACATCCAGTATTACCATCTACTAAACAAGATCCAGTACTTAATTACATATTTCCACATATTAAAATCATTGTTCATGCTATCCAGAGAGCTCTTTGTGCTACTGTCTATCACCTCAACCTAAAATAAATGTGTAAATCCCAACTAGAACAAATCTGCTGGGTAAAAGGGAATTGTCTATACCAGGGGTGGCCAATGTCAGCAGTCAAGATGGTTTACACTACAGGATACCCTCTAGTTCTCACTACTATTCACATAAAGATATCAAGCAGCAGTAAATCTCAAAACCTGCCTCCTTTTTTTATTA